>JBAJHW010000005.1:185473396-187973396 GCA_037013535.1 Intellagama lesueurii | reverse complement strand
TGCTCTCATCTAGCAAACTCTAGCAAAGAGCTCCTCTTAACAGTCACTGTTGTCATTTAAGAATCCTCAGTGTAGGAAAATAAACTGGGACATCAACTGTCAGCAGCGGAGTGAGAGTCTTAAGAAAGTCAGATTTCAGTGTCCTGTCAGTACTGCTGCTCTGCAAGGCTGCTGGCTCTTAGCAGCAGAGAAAGCAGCAAAATCTAGCCCTCTCTTGTTTTATTGCCTCTGTTGCCTAGGAAATATCAAATAGTAGCCAAAGTAGGGGCCAAATCCTACTCTCCAAGTTTCTGTAAGAATAATATTTCATGTGATGACTTGCAGTGACCTTCATGGGAAAAATAAAAATACCCAACATAAAAGGGGGGATTTGAATAACCTCCTTCCTCCTGTACTGCTTCCTCAATCTAATCTGATCCTCATTTGCTTTGAAAACCGCAAAGCACTTGCAGGCTCCCGTGAAGATCTCCGAGCGTTTTCTCTAAATTTAAGCCATAGTGATTTTTTTAAAAAAACCCGCCATGATCAGTAAGTATTTTGCATTCTATTTGAGTATATTGGCAGATCTACAGTATATTAAATTTGGTTAACTGTGTGATTTGTCCTAATAAGATCTTTGCGATATTTTGAAGTTACTACTCAAGTTACTAAGGAGGACTGTACTAGTGACCAAAAGAGCAATAAGAATTGTTTAACCAAAAATGCAGACATCACACAAAAAAAGAACAGACCGTACATGATAAAGAGATGTGTTACGTCAGAATAGAGATTAGACATTTAAGATTCAACAAGTTTGCCCATACTTCATGAACTGAAAATAAAGTACTAGACTGTTTTTATGGAGCATAAGCCAGCTTGAGGAGGATAATATATTAATTGATCAACTCTTTATCATTTATTGTGTTAGATTCATTTCATTCCATTTTTTCAAGTCACTGTTATCTCTCCTGATTAGAGATGGGGGTATAAGTATGTTGTTGTTTAGTCGTTAAGTCGTGTCTGACTCTTCGTGACCCCGTGGACCAGAGCACGCCAGGCCCTCCTGTCTTCCACTGCCTCCCGGAGTTGGGTCAAATTCATGTTGGTAGCTTTGATGACACTGTCCATCCATCTCGTCTCTGTTGTCCCCTTCTCCTCTTGCCTTCACACTTTCCCAACATCAGGGTCTTCATGCGTATTCGTATACAAATGCAAATATCCCCCCCACAGGTGCAGATAACGAGGGTCTGGCCCCCTGGGGCCAGACTGACCACTCACCTGTCCGCCGCTGCTGCGGACTCTGCACTTCCTTCGTAGCGCTCCGGAGCTCGCGATGGATTAGCCACTCCTGGCAGAAGGCGGGATGACGAGCCTCTCTGCCAGGTCGCAGAGTGGCTAACCCATCACGAGCAACCGAGAGATAGGAAGGCTCCGCTGAGCTCGCGGCAGCGGCGGACAGGTGAGGGGTCGGTCTGGCCCCAGGGGGCCGGACCCTCGTTATCTGCACCTGTGGGGGGATATTCGTATACGAATACCCCCATCTCTACTCCTGATTGCCTAAATGAGGGTGTATGAAACTGAATGGAGAGCATTATCGGTGAAAACAAAATAAAAATAAAAAGTAAAAAAAAGACAAAAACCTGGTGGCACCTTAAAGACTAACTTTTATATTTTTATAAAAGTGAGCCTTCATGGATAAGTTTTCTTCCTCAGACATCAATGGAGAACAGTCTCCCAATATATTCTTAATGTGTTTATGATAAAGGTGAGCTTTGTACTAGCAGAGTTTCTATCCCCTGCTATTATTCACTTGTAAAGTTTCACAACTTTTCATGGTTCATGAACTCTAGCCCTTAATACTGGGGAAAAGTTTTCTAATTCTTGACAAGAACTGAAAGCTAATGAAACTTAACTGTGCTTCAACCCCATGGAAATGCATAGGTCTTAAAACATCATCCTGTATGTGCAGATCCTGTTGGTTTCATCTGTGAAGCTACAGCATATGTATCGGGCAAAACCAAAAGAATAATAATTTTTTGTAAAAAAAAGTTGTGGCACGTTAAAAACAAATTGCTATATTTCCTAATGGGAGCTTTCATGGATCAAGACTACTTCCAAGAGAGTTCAGATTTTTAAAATATAGCAGATGGTCTTTATGGTGCTGCAACGTTTTTGTCTTTTTAAAAAAAATTCTTTTGTTTTTGCCCAATACGCTAGCACAGACTGACATAGCTCCTTCTTCTAAAACAACTGGCACTCACCTGGACGGCGATTCTGTGTCCTTTTCCATTTCTTTCACCGTGGTCCTTCCTGTTCCATTTAAGGAAGAGTTTTTCCACCCTTGAAACTTTGGCTTCGTTCTTTGTTGTCTCTGCCACCCATGTGGAGGAGAGAGAAGCAGCTGAGTACATCAAAGCCAGAGAGCTATTTAAAGGCGCATGCTTTCCTTGTGAGTCAGTTTCAGGTGTGAGTGATCCCTCTTCCTCCCCCCCCCCCCCCCCAAATCACCTTAACTGACACTGTGGTCATATCACTTTGTTGCTTTTAATTTGCTGTTGGGAGAATTTCCATCTCAATTCAAATCCGAAATGGCCTTAGGTAAACTTGACGCTCTCCCCTCCCCACTTTTTAAAATATATATTTACAACATGTCATCCTGTAACATCATGTTCTCTGTGTGTTTTGCAATAAACAAACACAAACAATTTAGATACAAAGTAAACATACCAAAAAGTAATATAAAGTATGTCAAGAAACAAAACTTGCAGGAACCCCAAAGTCAGAGCACAGATGTTAAAACTGAACAGCCTGGGCTGTTTTATAAAAATCACAACAGTAGCCTTGTATTCTGATTTCCAATAAGTCCCTTTCCCATCTGGTTGTGTTGGTTGCATTGCCTCACTCCGCTTAAGTTAGGGATTTACGTCTTTACTTGTCTGGTGCTTGCAGGTGAGGACAAGGAAATGTTCTTCCTACCCGGTGAGACAATGATATTTTCCAATTCTATTAACCTGATTTCCTTACATGAATAATGTAGCTTACTACGTACATACCTAACATTTTGTAGAAAGTCCATCTGCTGTGTGGACTTTCTACCTTACTTTAAATAAGCTTCTCTGTCCTTTTCAGCTTTAGCCTCCCATCCAACATGCTGATCATAAAGCCAAATGACTTTATAGTTTTGTTTTGATTAGTAAAATAATTCATATGAAGGGCTTTGGGCGCTCTCTGAAGAATTTTATAGATGTGTTGTTCTCATTGCAGGGTTTTTGGTTTCATAGCCTCTGCACACAGAGATGCACACAACATAGTGTGAATCAGTCTTCCCCAAGCTGGCACCCTTCCGATGTCTTGGACTGCAGCTCCCACAATCTTTCCGCCAGCTGCTAAGATGTGGATTTTGGGAATTAGAGTCAATACAATGGAAAGGAGTCAGGCTGGGGAAGGCTGCTGTGAACCAGCCCAGCTTATGTATGCAATCTATTGACTCAGCGACACGGATGGATTTGCTCCAACGTTTTCCTTGAACACCTCCATCAGATGCGAAGGCATGCCAAGCAATTGGACAGCCTGTCTGTATGGACTCTTCTGTTAAAAAACAAACAAACAATAACAACAATGGTGAATGTGAATCAGCACAGGGGAACGGAATGCCTGCCAATTGCACTACATCGCTGCATTCATTATGTCATACCACACACATCTGATAAGGAACACCATAATGCCGCTGGATATGTTCTTGTATACAAGAGCTCCGCAGGTCAAGTAGAAAGAGCTATTTTTTATTTAATAACTGAGGTATGCAGGTGCTAATTTCAACCACATGTAAAGGTGGTAGAAATGAAGGAGCCTTCTGGCAGAGCACAAGCAACTGTTTTTTGAGGATAAGTTGAGGATCTTTTTTAACTGTTCTGATAACCTATTTATAAAAATATGGATGTGGTGGTTACTTCAGTTCACCAGCCTGTGTTACCACTCAACTTCAAGTTCCCAACGACGCAGTTGTTTCAAAGAGTGATGGTGTATCAGGCTACACAGGCTGGCTCTTCTCCCAGGAGGCACAGTGAGGAACTGAACTCCCACATTCTGGTTCTTTAGCCAGGAACCCAACTCACTGAGCTATCCAGCCAGCTATTTAAAGCCCACAATCTCTTACCTTGCACTGTTCTGCTATATATATCTGCCACTCTGACTCCTCATCTGTTTTATCTCTTCACTAATAGAATAAGAGGAGTGGGAGGCATGAGGAACAGAGCTGGAATTCCGGTGTTGGAATTCCAACAGCCAGTGCTTGGGAAAAGCTCCTGCTTAACTTGATTTCTGAAAACTTTACAAAAATCAGTGGAAGCTCTGAAAGCAGGTCAATTCATTGATGTGTCTCGAGTAGTATAATAGTTTGTTCTTCAGTTTTACTTCCTCAACTGCTGAGGGATAACAGTTGAAAAATATTCATTGGGTGACAAATATGAATTGGCAACAGGCGTGTTACCTGCAGGCCCTGCACTAACATTTAATATGTTGCCATGGAGCCTTGGAAACTAAGCTGCTCAGTGTGCATTCTCTGGGACATACAGATGTCAAAAAAAGTAAGCCCACACTAAAGGCAGAGGCATCAGTGCCATAGGGAAATTCTGTTTCCCAGGACTCTTGATATTTGTGGTGCTGTTGTTGCAGTATTCAAGAGAGACAGTTCTCCTAAGGCTGTACCCTGAGCTAAAGGAGAATTTTGTGGAAAATAGATATTTCTTCCCAATGGAACTACACATGCTAAGGTGGATAAATTCAAATTCTAAACAAAATACCTACAGAACATCATCATCATTGTTGTAATCAGAAACATTTAATAAAGCCGGCCCTGTTTCAGCTTGTGAAAAATGCAAGTGTCAACCTGGTGATTTCTTGCACATCTAGCTCCATCAAAGTGCAGAGTTTCTGCTTCTACATAGTCATTGTCCTCCACTTCAACTCATGGGAGAAGCCCTGCATTATCAAAGAGATGCAGGCACGGGTGGCACTCATACTCAAATCAAAATGAACCCCTTTTGTTTTGTAGATCAGAATGCACACTGCAGCTTGCCTGTACTTCTGTGCATGAACATTACAGCCACTGGGAATAAACTTGACCTTTCCTCCATGACCCTCATGCATTATGGAGAACAGATTTTGTCCTGTCAACGATGGTCTTACTGATTACAACCTGTGTGCATTGTGTGCTCTTTAATGGCAACCACTGAAGACTTGAGACCATTGTTTACTCTACTTTGTCTTGTTTCCATGTGACAGAGATCAGAACATAGATCTTCTGTATTGTCATTGTTCTTTATTATTTAACATAGTTGAACAATGTGCTAGGCTAACTTTCAGGAATCACTCTGCTGCAAAGAAAACCAGAACAGCAGAAATTGTTTTACTGAGATTTTTCTTCTGTATCTTTACCAAAGGGTGGTGTGGAGGAGTGAAAATTCTTTTGCTATCAGACCCATTCAGTGGGATCATTATAGGAACAGAAAAACTGAATGATGAAGTGAGTTGCTGAGATACAAGTGCTTTTAATTTACTGTAATTGATAGCTTATTTATGGGTCAACAGGCTTAATGAAGATGTAATATGTGGTCAACTTGATGTAGCTTGCATTCACTTGCACCATCCATAGGAAGGTGTTTGGGGTTTTTTTTCCTAGTGATTTACCTCTGCTCATATAACCAGATGGAGATGCAATAGACTTCCACATGGACTAACAATGGACTGGGGTGATGATAGCCAGACTTTGACAACAGCCAGCTGTGCAGTGTATTCAGTCAACAAGTTTCCTCACACACATATTTAAGGCTTTTAAAAATGTTTCACATACCTGTTTTGTAGGTCAGGTGGACCCCTGCTGAACAACTTTATGAAATAGGTGTTCGTTTTGCTATGGCAAATAACCAATGTAGCTATAGCTGGAGAGGATCTGCTTTTAGAAAGGCAGCTCTATGCTGCTGTGGTTTTGCACCACTCATTTGGTCTTGCTGATCTGGAACAGGTTCTTCTTCATGTATCATGCCTATCATAAGTAATTTCCCAGGGAAGTGTGTGCAAGGACACACCAGTGGCCACATACTGTGAGAAAGAAGTTGCGTAAATGATCAAAGGTTCTTGTGAATGCAGGGCTGATGTCAGCTGCATCCCTTTCTCTTTCTATTCAGTGTCTGTTGAGACTAGGTCTTCTATTATGACTGTGTCTCACATACATTTGGATCATTCATTTATTTACGATGTAGAGCCACAGGAGAATTTCGTGCCCTTGGAGGAAGAAGGCCAGAGCAGTGACTGCAGGGGGAGTCACATAATCTCCAGACATTGAATGGCCCTAAGGGCGTGACTAGACATGGGATATTCACATTCGTCTCCCCTGGGAGACAGATGTGAATATCGGCACCATAGGTGTCTGGGCTGCTTGGACTCTTCCACCCAGAACCAGCTGGTCCACTTACCACTTGCTGTGCACCGTTCATGTCACTCACATTGCGGAAGTAGTCTGACTGGTGCTTCCTCGCCTCCCTGCGGGGTGGATCACTCTGGCGAGGAGGCAGGATGATGAGTCTCCCTGCTCAGCTGCTGAGTGTTCAGCAGTGCAGGGAGGTGAGGAAATGCTGGCTGAGCTACTTCTATGATTGGCTTGACGGGAATGGTGATGGCTGTGCAGTGAGTGGTAAGAGGGCCAGCCGGCTCTGGTGGGAGGGTCCAAGCGGCCAAGGCACCTATGGTGCCGATATTCACATTTGTCTCCCCTGGGAGACAAATACAAATATCTCATGTCTAGGTGTGACTGGATCCTCACCATCTAGCCCAACCCCCACTGTTGATTTGTTCAAGGCCTGTTTGTGCTGGTCACATATTTCCCAGAACATAGGGGAGCTTTACATGAGTACTTGTCCATGAACATGGAGCCCCTTCACATGCTGGCCAAATGTGTAACAACATGGACACTGCATGCATACATTCTGAGCTGATACCATACCACCTCATCATTTTCCCTGAGTCTTTCTTTAAAAATGGAACCAGACTGTAAAACTGCAGTATGAAAAAATAAGTTAAAACAACCAAAGATGAATATAGCAGGGAAGCATCATTTCAGTACTCAAATACCTCTAAAAGTTTTGTCTTCTGCAGATAGAGAGACCATAACACAAAATTCCTACAAGACCACTGAGAGCCAATAAGGAGAGTGAAACTATTTTTGTCTGCAGAGAGTGATGACTAACCCGGATAACGTTGATAAAGTGATGGTATCTAAAATGGGACATAATGCCATTCAGATTATTTTTTGTACAGCAATCATGTGCCTACCTGTGCTGGAAAGGATGTCAGCAGTTAAGGTCATGTTTGTGTATGTGGTGGGAATGCCCACAAGTGACAAAATTCTTGAAATAGGTGTTTTTAGACATACTGCCTTTTAGCAGATTGCTCTGGGTCCCGAATTAGTGTTGCTCAACATCTCTTCCAGTAACAACGGCAGTCTCTGAATTTAGATTCCTTGTTATTTTTGTTGCCAGTACCAGCTAGACTTGACATTTCTCAGCACTAGAAAATACAAACAAGGTATGTAGCTACGGAGGACAGCACTTACTGGGAGCATACTCTCATATACGAATAGCATCAGCTGAGTGGGACTTGACAGTCATTTCCAGTGGAGTCATGTGACTCCATACACCTAGCCAAGTAAGTAAAAGAAAGAGGTGAAAAAGACATTAAAAAACACACCTGGATTTGCTAAGTTGGACGGTGGCAAGGGGATCATTTGCAAAAGTGAGTTTTAAATGTCCAGGGCAACAAGCATAAATTAAAACAGTCCTAGTGCTGGGCAATTCAAATGTGTTTCTACATGGAAGAAAAAGCCCTCTCCTTTTGATCTTAGGGAGAGTGCAGGATGGTGTTGTATGGTATGGGACAATTAAGTTCTGAAGGTATCCTGTCCAGTTCTCAACCGGACATTTAAGCGAAAAGCAAATAGGAATCCCTCTCGTTGCCCCTTCCTATCTCCTCCTCCTCCCAGTAGGAAGTTTTCCATTTATCTCTCTTTTTTAAGCGATGCAGCTCATGAGTACTGCCCTAATATACTTTTTAAAAAAATTTCATTTAGAACCGCCGATCTGGAAGATCTCCTTCAAAGATCTGCCAGTGCGTTTGGTTTGGCTCCAGTTTTTTCAGCCAATAGACAATCACCAAGTATAAATTTCAGTTGCCTGTTTCCCTTCTGTCATTTGATGCAGCTTGTTTGCCAAAATAAAAAGAGTAAAGGATCCAAATAGTTGCTTGGTTTTACTTCCTGTACGAAACACCACTACAATCTCTCTTTCAGTATTGACAATTTTTTTCTAATGAGAAATCTAGGAAAACAGTGGTCCTTTAATGAATAATTTCCTGTTTCCACTGAGCAAATAAACTCTTTAACTGTTAGAACAAATGCAACAGTGTTGTGTTTAAACTAACCACTGGGAAATAGCCAGGGAAACCAGACAGATAGCCAGGTGGGATTGAGCACTGTGACCTCTCTGGGTTTTCTGTAAGTGACCACTTACTGATTCCTACCCTCGGTCCACTTCCTTTCCCTTCAAAGAAATATTGTAGTCTTCGTTTTGCTTTTTTCTGCAAAGGATGGCCAAGCATGAGAGTGCCTCAAGGTTGGCTTTTCAGCACATTAGTACACATGAAATAAAAGTATTCCAGAGTTCAAAGATGGCCCAAGGTTATCAAGTCTGACTCTGCCAACGCAGAACATCCACACCTTCCAAACAAAATTACTCAGTCTTCAGAAATGAGGTGTCAAAAAGAAAAAGAAAGAAGGAAAGAAACCCTGAAGTGGAATTGTGGATATTTATCAAGTTCAGGATTTCATGGGTGTGTCAGGCCCGTGTGTTACCAATTGACAATTTTACAGATGGAAGAAATGATGCTTGCGCCTTCCAAAAGTAACACCTGAACTGACTCAAACATTTGTGAAGAGCTGTGTGTCAGGCCTTGGGGGAGGGCGTGATGTCTCTGGAGGATCAGGGCCTCTGGAGGATCAGGCAACAGGATCTATTGCAGATGCTTGTGGCATGTGTTTTGTGTCTTTTCAAGTAAGTGAGCATGGTATCCAGTGTGGTGTAGTGCAGTGGACCCCAACCTTGGGCCTCCAGATGTTCTTGGACTACAACCCAGAAGCCTTCACCACCACTTCTGCTGGCCAGGATTTCTGGGAGTTGAAGTCCAAGAACATCTGGAGGCCCAAGGTTGGGGACCACTGGTGTAGTGGATAGAGTGATGGACCAGGACTCTGGAGACCAGGGTTTGAATCCCCGCTTGGTCATGGAAACTCTCTGAAACTAGTAAAACCACTCCTTAAATATTTCACTTACCTTGAAACCCAATTAGGGTTGCTATAAGTCGGCTCCGACTTGACATCACAGAACAACAACAAGGGAACTTTTAAATGATTGCTAAAACATGGTTTTTTAGACAGGCCTTTCCAGACCTTATAACATCCTAATACAGGGGTTGTTTTAACATTTGTATTATCATTACCGCCACCTTGCTTCCATATCATTTTAATTATTTTCAGTTAGATATGTTGATGTATATGTGTTTAATTTTGATTTATAATTATGTTTACTGTTTTAAATTGTTGTCTGATGTTATATTTGTTTAATGTGTAAACCCCCCAGAGTGGCCTTGGCAGCCAGATGGGTGGTATAAAAGGCAAATAAATGAATAAATGGGGCCTGGTTTCCAATCCTCTGATCATTCTTGTTGTCTTCCTCTGACCTTGTTCCAGTTTGTCTGCATCCTTCTTAAAGTGCAGTGTCTAGAACTGGACACAGTACTCAAGATGAACCTTAAGCAGTACCGAATAGAGGGGGAATAGTGTTTCACATGATTTGGAGACTATACATTACTTCTGTTAATGCAGCCTGAAAAGTTGCTTTTTTTGCAGCTTCATAGCACTGTTGGCTCATATTCATCTTGTGATCTGCAATTCCAAGATCCTTCTTGCATGTAGTATTATGGAACCAAGTATTTCTTTCTTCTAGCTGTGCATTTGATTTCTTTTTCCTGCTTGTAGAACTTTGCGTGCATCCCTGTCATTCTGTTGTTTTCAGTCCCCAGTGCTTGAGCCTATCAAGATTGCTTGAATTTTCTGTCTTCCAGAGTATTACCTGTTTCATCCAATTTTGTGTCATCTGCCAATCTGATAAGCATTCCCTCCACCCCTCATCCAAGTCATTAATAAAACAGCACTGGGCCCAGGACAGAACCTTGTGGTACTCCACTTGTTACCTCCTCCCAGTTTGAGAAGAAGCCATTGATAAGCATTCTCCATGACACCCTGCATCTTCATGGTTGAAAATGTAGGGTTTGCTGCCACTGAATTAGGTTTGGGGCTACAAAAATCGGTTCTGCCATGCCGCAAGTATATCTAGCTCTGTATTTCCAACACTGCTGCTTTCCATAGCTCTCCTTCTCTTCTCCCCACTTTCACTAGCTATTTCGCTTGCACATTAGAAATCTTGCCTAAAGGTTAGGTGAAGCTAAAATGTTTTCATTTAATTAGGCACATGTGACAATCAAGATCCTATGTGGCCAAGGCAGGCCATAGTTTATAACTTACGCATGAAGAAATACAGCAATCAGCTCATAAACTGAGGAGAGGTGGACACAGATTGTCATTTTAATAGCTTTCTCTATCATTCCTTTTCATATGAAAAAAAAAGTAAGAGAGCTGAAATGGGTAGTTTGGGGGAAGCAATTCTAGCCACCTCTCTCCTCCCTCCCTTATTTCCCTGTTTTATTCACCCTCTTCCAATTAGGCTCTGCAGCACCATTAAACTTCCCCGTTTCCAAAAGCTGCTCCGGCTCAAAGCTCAAGGGCCCCAAACGACAATAATTTTGCTCCTGGCTGTCACTTGATCTTGCAAATACAGTGTGCTTACAGTGGAGCCCTGGAAGTCCCACATGGAGCGCATTCTTTGGAATCGTCTTTGTTTTATCATTGCAGAACAGCCCACAATGATTTGTATTATTGCACCTGAATAAACAGAGCTCTGCCTTTCACCCATTGAGGTCAATCCCTGCGTCTTGCGGATGGGAGGGGGGCATACTTCACATCTTTTCCTACTGTTTCCACCAAAAACCAAAAGCTTCAGCACCCGTGCCATCTGACCGGATGTCAGGAAGGGCATGTTTTTGATTCTTATCTTGAAAGTCCAGCTGCTGACCACCAGTAGTTTTATATACAGAGCTATTTTTCTCCTTGCGGGCAAGAGCAATGTACATTGGCGTAGCTCTGTTACAACTACCAGCATAGTTTCAAAAGGGTAAGGCCTGCCAAATTCTCCAAATATTTTAATTTCATTGTCATGCACAATAGCAGGTGGACAATGTAGCTGCCAGTTTCTGCATGCTGGCGGGAGAGTGCGTTGTTCCTGGCCAAAAGAGAATGGTATTTAATTGATATTTTAGGATGGAAACCAATAACAGCCAAATACACAAGCTTCAGCAGAGATTTCCTGCTTATTATCTCCCTTGATTTAGCCGTTCTTTGTGCACTTTGTGGGGAAAAGGGGAGCTACATCTGAACTTTCCATAAGTGGGATTAAGTACACTATTTTGTAACATTTGGTTTCCAGATTCCTGTTGTTATCAGGATGTGAGTTGTTTGGATTGACTTAGGTCTGAAGTTTTTCCTCTAAGTTTACGAATATCCCACAGAACAGTTCTTCAGTGATTATCGATATTAGTATAAATACATACAGGGGAAACACACATGTATGCGTTCACATCACAGGCACACACACACTCCACAAGTTCGTTAGATAGAATTATTTTTGCACTAATACTGTGTTTCCCCAAAAATAAGACAGGGTCTTATATTAATTTTTGCTCCAAAGAACACATTAGGGCTTATTTTCAGGGGATGTTTTATTTTTTTCATGTACAACAAACTACATTTATTCCATTACAGTAATGCCATCTTCTTCTGGTTGCTGAACAGTGGTGGAGGGCAGGGTTTCACTTAACTAGGGCTTATTTTGGGGGTAGGGCTTATATTATGAGCATCCTGAAAAATCATACTAGGGCTTATTTTCAGGTTAGGGCTTATTTTCAGGGAAACAGAGTATTTATGAAAAATTAAGGTTACTGTACACAAAATGTCCAAGCTTTATGATGACAATGAGGTATATAACTGCATATGTATGACTATCTAATGACTTCATTGCTGGTGGAGAATTGACCAAGGTGGAGCTTCTTCCTGGTTAGGTGAGCATTGTGTGAGTAAAAAACGGTGTATTGTTTTCCACCTCAGTGGTTCCAGGACTCAAAAGTCTGCCATGAACAATATGGGGGAAGGCTATGCTTTGTTGTGATTTATACGTATTGACTGAAATCCTGTTGTGAAGCTCCACATGCACAGCAGAGAGGACATCATCACCAGTGGCAATTTGCTGCTGATTAACAGCAAATCACAGCTATTTAAAGGGAGTTGCAGGGTGGACACGTCTCATGTCATCTGGCCCCAAATCCCCAAAGAAAGATTTCAATCAGTGGTGATTTGCTACTCATTGTAACATGTTTGCCATTACAGACATGAAGCTGTACTGAGTGGCAATGTGGGAGCTTCTTCCATAGCCACTCTTCCACAATTTGGTTGTAATATTTTGATGAGTTGTGAGTAGGATCAAAGCCCCTGTTGCACCATTGTAGCTTTTAGAAGGCTTAAAGCAGAGACTGGGCAGCCATCTGTTGCGCAGAGCGTTGCGCAGAGACACTCATATATCTAGTACATCTATTATGTATATATAATGACTGGATATGGATATATAATATATATGGATTATATTGGAAGTATCCATATTGGTCCCAGTGATGGGGTATACAAAATTGTAAAATATATAAAGTAACAAATTATAGGGCTATGGAAACAGATTCTAAGCCAGACGTTTTCAGGGAATTTAGCATAGCGATGGCTCATTATACATCCATTTATCATACGCACTTACTGTGATTGTTTACAATAATATTTAATGCATCCTCATAATGCATACTTGGTAATTTGCAAGGCACATTGACTGTTTGGAGCATACACTCTGTAGAAGCAAAGGGCCCAAGTCAAAAGCTCCAAAACCATTTTAAAAGTAAGTCACTTCCCACCTGTGATAACTGTGTAACATTTCGGTTGTTTTTGAGCACACGCCCTGTGGAAGCCACGATTCCCAGTCAAAGAAGTTCCAAAAGCTTTTTAAAAGCAAGTGTAGCAGTCCAACGGTCATCTCAGTTTACAACCACAGAGGTTGTAGGCCCAGGTAATTTTCTGCAGCTATTGTTAAGCCTTCACGGTGTTTGACATGGAGCTTCGCCATTTCAGAACTTCTCAAAATGCTCTTCTTGCTGAGATCATGCACATCTGAGTCAGACATTATGCTGAAGAGCATATCTAGTCCCTTTGATTACAGAGATAAAAACATGATTCTGTACAGCACTTGTAAACAACATTCAAATTGAAGAAAAAAGTCCCCCAATTATTTTTAAAAATTGTCTTCTTTTTTTTACGACAGTTTTATGATTTTGGTGGACTGATTTATAGCCGTTACGGAGTCAGTGTTGACAACTCTCCTTCTGCTATGTGCAAAGGCTTGAGCTTAAGATTCCATTTCAACCCCAGAAGACGTGGCTAAATCATACTGCAGAGTGATAGGAATTTTACATTATTTCCCTGATCAAGAAAATGGTTTATACAGCCTTCGGCAGTTTCTGCACCATAGAAAGTGTCCAGAAGTCCATTTAAAAAAAATTCTTTATGGTTGAATTCTTAGGTTACTTCTCAAATACACAGGTGATCATTTGAACAGCTCTCCAGGACTAAAATACAGTCTGGTATGAAAAATTTTAAACACTACATAGAATTTATTGCTACTCATTTCCAGCAATTGGTTATAACTCTCCTAGTATAAAAGTTACTATAGACATATACCGTGTTTTCCCGAAAATAAGACAGGGTCTTATATTAATTTTTGCTCCAAAAAACACATTAGGGCTTATTTTCAGAGGATGTTTTATTTCACAGTCATATCTTCTTCTGTTTTGCTGCACAATGCTGCACAATGGTGGAGGGCAGGGTTTCACTTAACTGGGGCTTATTTTTAGGGTAGGGCTTATATTACGAGCATCCTGAAAAATCATACTAGGGCTTATTTTCAGGTTAGGTCTTATTTTCGGGGAAACAGGGTAATAAAATCCAAAATGAAATGTGTCGAAGCTCCAGTACTGAATAAGAATATTTCTAATTATATGTGGGGAGATTTTATCAAGTTTGTCAATTACCTACACAAGAAACATTACAATTTTGGAAGGGGAACAGGAGCCCGTTGAATAATGATTACATTGGAAGTATCCATATTGGTCCCAATGATGGGGTGCACTAAGTTTTTTATTTTGGGTAAATGTTGATTGTTATATTTTGTTTTATATGTTATGTGGGTTTTTTTTTTTTTAAGAATTGTCTCTAAGCTCCAATTATTATGTTTGTTATATTTCAAAGGAGCTGAATCCTTCCACTTGCAGTTCTCCTTTTGGTCCTCACGTTGTAACTGGACATGTAGACAACTGATGCGAACTGGGGGCTTTAGGATCATAGCAAAGTGAAGTTTGGAAGGGGCCTACAAGGCCATCAAGTCCAAACTCCTGCTCAATGCAGGAATACAATCAAAGCATATCTGCCAGGTGGTTATCTAAGTTTTTCTTGAATTCTGTACATTTATAGAATCCACCAACCCACCCAACAGCCACCCTACCTTCTTTACAGATGTTTTGGAGCCCCTGCTTTCCCTACCTCATTGTCATCAAGATGATAACTAAGAACATGCAGCTCAAACAACCACATGTCACTTCTCCGTTTGCCCCTGCTTGCATTTCTTCACCCCTGTTCTGTTGTTTCCCTTGTGTTGTGTTTTAGGTTGGTAGTTCTTTCATATTAGACTCTTTTTAAAAAAAATCCATCCAGCAAAACTGCACTTCATATTAATTTTTGAGGCTCAACAGGAATTCGTATATGTTTATTTGTAAGAATGCTCACACATTTCTTGCAAAAGAAAGAAAATGCCTGGGTGCACAATCTCATTTTTGATATCGATTATGATTCTTCAGCAACTATTGAATTCCCAATATTTTATTTTCCTCATGAAACTGGAGTATGAGTTTACAGCTGTTTTGAATTTTACAACTTTCCATATCATTTCCCCCTTTGTCATGCCATTTCTCTGTTATGGGCTGGAAACCCTACTGACTATTTTATATTATTCCATTTCTGTACCATTTTCTGTGTTTAAAATGATGTCTCAAAAGTAGTATACAAAAAGGTAGCACATTAAAACAGACAACAGTAAAGGACGATCAGTTAAAACAGTTATCAATTAAAATGTGAAATCAGAAGTTCAAAACACAGTTCTTGAACTGGGCAGCAGAGGCAGGCAATGAATGTTTATGTAGGAAGATGGATTTTTAACAGGAACCTAAAGCATCCTACAGTTAGCACCTGCCCCCAAACTAGTATAGATTGCATTTCAACATGTGAGGAGGCTTACTTCCATGTTCCATCACTTTGCAATTTACAGGTTAGGGAACAACCAGCAAGGCCTCCTTAGTGACCTTAGATACAAGGGAAAGTGCTGTGCTGGGAAATCCAACATTTTGGAAGATGATGATTAAACAACTTTTTTTAAAAAACCAATGCCAGTTTTGGAATACATTTTTTTAAAAAAACAATTGAAGCTTAGGAATCATTGTGTTGGCTCACAAACGTGATATACTAAGTGACTACAGATGGAGTACATTGTATTGCTGCAATAATATTTGGAAAAAAACACCAGAAAATAAAGATCACAGTGTAATCCAGTAAGAGTAATAAAGTTCCTTTAAACTACAGCAGAAAAGACAGCTTTGTGTTCAGAACAGTTTTGCTTTGATGTTTGCTTAATGAAACAAAATGCAATGTTTCATTAACAGTTCTGATATTTACTTTAAAAACTTTATGCAGTGCTTAATCTAAACATTCACTTGAGTAGTTAAGTCCACTTGCATATTCTTACACTGGCACTAATTGTCAAACATATGTATGTACCAAAAATGCAGTTATATACTGACAATGGTACACAGTTAAACTGCAAAGGGAGGCCTCCTCTCCATGTACCCACAATTTATTTCTTTACACACCCACACATTCTCCTTGTTGGATGAAGAAGCATCACATGGAAGCAACTTTTTACACATTGCACATGCCAGAGATGTTCCTCCAAAGCTAAGAGAGAAACATGTGGGGTGGGGTTCAGGTCTGAGGAATCCCACCCTGCAAGGCCATGCTACCAGGAGTTCCTCTGCAAGACTCCCCTGGCCTCTCAAAAGGATGCTCCATGCATCCCTACTTTTTTCCAACATGACCTGCCCCATGAAGAAACAGGGGTATCTTGTAGTAATAGCTCCTAAAGAAATCAGCACCATATATCCCTCCCTTGTTCCACAGGAGAGAAGTTGGCTCTGTATTGTCCTTGCCTTTGGAAAAGTAATGTCCTTGTAAGGCTGACAGTGAGAGCAAGGTTCCTCTCATGGGAGTGCCATCCCTCCCGCCCTCTGCCGACAAAGAAGTACAGACACCACCCATCCCCCCTCCCAGGAAGATAAGACCACCCGAGACAGATCCGGGGATCATAGAGGAGAAAATGAAGGAAGTGACTGTGAAAGAGAGCGGGAATATTTTGGCGGGAAGAGAACGACAGCCCCGGGTAGATGTGGAGGCGGGGCTGGGGGATATAAAGAGGGGGGACGAAAACCTGCCTTGTGGTTGGGAGTGCATTTGGCTGGAAGACCCATGGACGGGAAAGGTGGAAAAGTTGAGGGTCCCAAAGGAGGAGGCAAACGCCAGGAGGAGAAGTGAGAGTACCCCTAAACCTTCCTATTGGGGAGAACGAGAGACTAAGGAGTGGAGAAGGAAAATAAGGGAGGAGAAGGAAAAGGTGGAAAGGGAAAGGAGAGAAAGGTTGGAATGGCGGATGATGGAGCTACAGCGGAGGGGTCCCTCGGGAGACTATGGCCAGAGGATTCCCCCTCACGAGACCTGATCTGGACAGATGACCATGATGAAGACACAGTACCCTTATTGGAAGGGGAGACCGGACAATTATTGAACACTGACTTTGCAATGGACTGGCCGGGTCCCTGGAATGTCCAGGGGAGTAATCCCTTTAAAGGTGAAGACTGGAAACCCCCTCGTAACCCGTTGTTAGAGGGAGAAAACGGTTGGAATACTTTTGTTGATACAGGTTACTTGTTGAACAATCCAATAAATGTTACCCCAATTTCCAAACCAAGGAAGTCTGTCAATTTATTTGAAGAAAAACTGGAGCCAGAACCCGAACCCTCACAGCCCTGTACAGAGCTTGCTTTTTCTGGAGTTACCACTGCAAATGTAAATGCCTGTAATACTTTTAATTGCCCTAAAAGGAGACTCCAAAGAGGAAAGTGAGGAGCACACAGAACTGACTTCCAGGGCAGTTGTTCCCCTGCTTGAATGTTGCCGTGTGTTCTGAAGGAATCCATCTGGCTGTGTGCATGAGGCAGAGAAGGCTTATTCATATGTTATCCAAACATGTACAGGGACATTAAGTGTGGGAGAGAGAACTCTAGCTCAACTCCATCTCTATTGTCACGCTTGTTGTCCCCCACACAAAAGAAAGGCAATGCATCTGGTGGAGGGAGTCTCCTCTATCTTCCCTTCAAACCCATTGTCCTCCGTGTAAACTAGAACTAGAGACAGAGGCTGTAGAACTACACCACTTTCACTCCTTGCCAGGACCATTAACCTCATGGCTGGGCCACTAGGCTTTCAGATATTTCGGGACCCCTCTGGCACTTCAATCTTTCACCCCACTAGACCACACGTGACCAAGGTTTTGACTAAACTATATTGCTCATGGAAGGTGTAACAACGGAGGACGGGCAGCGTGATGTCGCAACCCCTGGCGCTAGTGCGCTGTTGGTCTGCTATGTTTCCCCACCCTCATTGTCTCAAAATGAACCTTCGCTGGCTACGAGTGTGCCTTTCAACTTCTCAGTGTTTTTGCATCATGGGATTGTAGGGATTCTATACCATTCCACAGGTAAGTGGGGACGTTCATAACAATAAGCATTTCATAGAAAGGGACTAAAATAATTGGAAGAGTATATACGAACTGAAACGAAGCATTTCTCGCCTTTTATTGCTTTCGCCTGAATATTGGAATAGAGAGATGGACAGAACAAGAATCAGTAAGCAATATGAAATTAAAGGGTGTGTGTGAGAGAGACACACACACACAAATAGATACATTACTTTAATTACATATGTATACATTACGTTAATTTAATTACATAAATATATGTCTATGCATTGCTACAGCACAGATTGCAAAGTGCCTTTAACCATTGGAGCCCTCGGGTGCCTCAGGGGGGAAAAATGGGCGGGCCTTCGTCCTGACAGGGCCCCTAGGCGTTAGCCTAGTCAGCCTTAAGAATGATGGGACTTTGACTCCTTGTCTCTTTCTGTATTTGTTTTGATATTAACAATGCCTGAATAGGGTGAGGGAGGAAGAAGGGTTCGTGTATAAGCACTTGGCTCGTACATTGACCATGTATGTAAGAGCAAGATATCTACACCTCTGTAAATTCTGGTCATAGCTACTGCTTTCATGCCATTCCCAGAAGGTTTCCTGATGACAAGCCAGGTCTTGGTGGTGGAGGGAGAGTTTCACCACCAAGCTTAGGTCAGATTGTCCGTTTCATTTTTTACAGGAAGATTAGATCAGCCTTTTAAACTTTTGATGGTTCAACTTATTTTCCTCAGAAGTTACGTTTCCTTGCAAGGTCTTGGCTCCATCTTAAATGGGAAGGAAATGGTGGGTTACCCCACAGGTGCTTTGTTACAGAGGCTGTGCTTCAGTCAGTGGCACCCAACCCCCCCAAAAAAAGTGTTTGATAGTGAACGAAAACAATGTAGCTTTATGGAGGACACTTAAAAAACCTCCAGAGTCCTCGGAACATCAGGAATTATCATGCTCATAGCCGATGGCTGTGTTGTTGAAGTTCAGCTTCTTATCTTTGGCTCTCTTCAGTTTTGCATCCTCGGTTTCAGAAAAACGGAATTCCAGCCATGGCTACTTACACCCTCTTTCAGCTCCACTCTTCTCCTCAGGCACACCATGGTTTCCTCTTTTCCCGCAATAACCAGCACAGATGAGAAGTGATTCCAGCTGCTCACTGGTCATTCACCATCTCTGCAACCAAGCCCTCCTGGTTGCTACTACTGTCTCTCCCAGCTCCATGCCACACCTCCCAATGAAGCCATCCCAGAGTACTCCATGGGCTGCACAGTCTGTGAGCTTGTGTGATGTCTACCTATTGCTGCTGAGTTTTACTCATCCCACAATTTCCCACAGGGATCTGCTTCTGCTCCCCAACATACACCAAATCAAGTGATGTCTATCCTCCTAAGAGCCTTTCTGCTTCCCATTTGTCTATATGGTCATATGCCTTTTCTTTGCATTGCACCATCTTTTCCTCATCTCCAAGGAGAAATGGCCCTCCAGCAGTAGTGGCCTGTCTATTGACCAACAAGCTAGGCATGCAGGAGTGGAGAATCCTCTCAGCCAACTATTGGAAAGGTAGAGTACAAACATGCTAGGAAACCAATGGAGCTAACAGCAGGGGTTGTACTGTGTGAGAAGAAAGACAGATATCTTAAACTTCAAGGTGCACATGAGGTGTTCTCTTGTATATCTATTTGTGTGTGTGTGTGTTTGAATCCACAGGCAGATTCATAGGCCTGCCACAGTGCTCATCCTAGCCCTGCTCAACCCCTGTATATGGGTTCTGATAGAGTACTCTGTTGCTGCACAGAAGAAAGGTTCACCACCCATATTATTTCTCATTTCCTGATCTGTTTCTTTCATCTGCTTGTCTTAATAAGAGAAGGTTCTGTTTTAGCAGTATAACAATATCCATGCACAGTTTAAACTACATTAAAGATTGGATGTTGGCAGTGGGGTTTCTATTGATACCTTGATGCAGATCAGTTGAGTGGTTCTGGAACTTACTTAGTTCATTTGTCGACCACAGATGATATTTCCTGCTTATGATACTGGACATCTTGAACACAGCAGAGTTCCATGACAAAATCCTCTCGAGGTTGCTGATCTAATGATTCTGACCTGGCCTCAGATCTTGGAGGCTAGGTAGAATTGACTCTAAGTTGTGTGTGTGTGTTAAATAAAACCAAAGGCATTTGGCTCAAATTTTTGTCCGCAGGACTTTGGTTTTAAAGTTTTATTGGAAGAGTTCTTAACAGCAGATGTATCTACAGGAGTTTGCCAT
This sequence comes from Intellagama lesueurii, assembly GCA_037013535.1. NCBI lineage: Eukaryota > Metazoa > Chordata > Lepidosauria > Squamata > Agamidae > Intellagama > Intellagama lesueurii. The sequence continues at coordinate 187,953,002 of JBAJHW010000005.1, read as the reverse complement.
CATGGACAATTTCCTGCTTTGTATTCTCTATTTTCTTTTCCCTCAAGCACTATATAAATTCTCTCTTTGAGCAAAACAGGTGCAATCAGATTTAGTGATGTTTAATGCAGCAATGGCAGAATTTACACAATGATACTGGGAAAGAACCATATGGGGAGAAAAAAGCACATCTTATAAATGTAAACTCTGTGTTATGTTTACATGCTGGATAGAAGACACTAGACCATGCAAGCAGGACAGTGCAAACAGAGAGATCTCGTTCTGCACCTTCCAGTTAAATTAACAATGTTTAGCCACTGAACATCAGTCTACCAAGATAGATTTACAGCCCAAATCTTTGGTTGTTTGAAACACTTGACTACTGACCGTGCAAAATATATATGAAACTATACAGATTTCATGAAGGATTTTTGTAATGTATCTTTAATCTCTAGGGATTCATGCAACAGCTCTTCAAGGAAGCTGTGCTGGCATTGGAAAGAAGGGGTTATCAGTTAATCTCTAGGATCACCCAGGCTTCCTTCATTCTAGTCGGAATATGTGCTTATATGGAGGACCACCAGGGTATGCCTGGGTGTCTGGAGCTCCTTTCAAAGAAAGTCCTTGGTTGTCAATCGGACATTTTTTCATTTGGCAGGCTAGGTCCATCTTCTTCTCAGATGGTTGTTGTAGGTTTTTCGGGCTGTTTGGCCGTGTTCTGAAGGTTTTTCTTCCTAACGTTTTGCCAGTCTCTGTGGCTGGCATCTTCAGAGGACAGGAGTCAGAACTCCTTCTGTGCTCTGGTGCAGTTTGTGGGATAGTTGAGTATTTATAGCTGTGGGATCAGCTTTTTGTCCTTTTCAGGAGATTGGCTGATTATGGTGATCAGCGTGTTTTTTCTTGTGGGTGTATTGTTGTGTTGTGAAGATAGCATCTTCTCAGATGCTATCCAGACTGCCCAGTTGTCAGAGTACATAAAGCCCTCCAGTACTTGCCCCACTCAGGCAGTGCATGTTGCATCACTGTGACTAGGGCTTTTCCAACTCTCTGGCAACTTTGCACTCTACTCCTTTAGCACTAGAACTTTAAACAAGATGGCTCTGGAACAGTTGTTGTTGTTTAGTCGTTTAGTCGTGTCCGACTCTTCGTGACCCCATGGACCAGAGCACGCCAGGCCCTCCTGTCTTCCACTGCCTCCCGAAGTTGGGTCAAATTCATGTTGGTAGCTTTGATGACCCTGTCCAACCATCTCGTCCTCTGTCGTCCCCGTCTCCTCTTGCCCTCACACTTCCCCAACATCAGGGTCTTTTTCAGGAAGTCTTCTCTTCTCATGAGATGGCCAAAGTATTGGAGCCTCAGCTTCAGGATCTGTCCTTCCAGTGAGCACTCAGGGTTGATTTCCTTTAGAATGGATAGCTTTGTTCTCCTTGCAGTCCAGGGGACTGTCAAGAGCCTCCTCCAGCACCACAATTCAAAAGCATCAATTCTTCGGCGGTCAGCTTTCTTTATGGTCCAGCTCTCGCTTCCATACATCACTACAGGAAAAATCATAGCTTTGACTATGTGGCCCTTTGTCGGCAAGGTGATGTCTCTGCTTTTTAAGATGCTGTCTAGGTTTGTCATCGCTTTCCTCCCAAGAAGCAGGTGTCTTTTAATTTTGTGGCTGCTGTCACCATCTGCAGTGATCATGGAGCCCAAGAAAGTAAAATCTGTCACTGCCTCCATATCTTCCTCTTCTATTTGCCATGAGGTGATGGGGCCAGTGGCCATGATCTTAGTTTTTTTTTTGATGTTGAGCTTCAGACCATTTTTTGCACTCTCCTCTTTCACCCTCATTAAGAGGTTCTTTAATTCCTCCTCACTTTCTGCCATCAGAGTGGTATCATCTGCATATCGGAGGCTGTTGATATTTCTTCCGGCAATCTTAATTCCGGTTTGGGATTCCTCCAGTCCTGCCTTTCACATGATGTATTCTGCATATAAGTTAAATAAGCAGGGGGACAATATACAGCCTTGTCGTACTCCTTTCCCAATTTTGAACCAATCAGTTGTTCCATATCCAGTTCTAACTGTTGCTTCCTGTCCCACATAGAGATTTCTCAGGAGATAGATAAGGTGGTCAGGCACTCCCATTTCTTTAAGGACTTGCCATAGTTTGCTGTGGTCCACACAGTCAAAGGCTTTTGCGTAGTCAATGAAGCAGAAGTAGATGTTTTTCTGGAACTCTCTGGCTTTCTCCATAATCCAGCGCATGTTAGCAATTTGGTCTCTAGTTCCTCTGCCCCTTCGAAATCCAGCTTGTACTTCTGGGAGTTCTCGGTCCACATACTGCTGAAGCCTACCTTGCAGGATTTTGAGCATAACCTTGCTAATTTTGAGCATAACCTTGGAAATTGGTGAAAGATGTTGCAAATGCTACTTTGTGAGAGCATAATTTTGAGAGAATATATCTCTTAGTAATTTTCTGACCTTTAGTCAGATTTGTAATCCATAATCGGGAAAGAGAGCAAAGAGGGGTTTAGGTCTCTGGCTGCAGAGCCAGGGATTGGGAGTTCAATTCCCTGCTGTGCTTACTTGAAAGGGGCTGGACTTGATGATCCATAGGGTCCCTTCCAGCTCTGTAGTTCTAATATTATATTATATTATATTATCCCATCCTTATACATTGTTGTGCTCACTCTTTGAAAGGAGAATACTAAATAAAGTGGTACAATAAGGCCTGCAACAGGATGTTCATTTGAAATTAATTACATTTATGCTCCATGGTAATTATATTGACATTTTCAACTAGACTATAATTTCTTAAATACTTGAGAAGTGATATTCTGTACCTCTTCCTCATTTATTGCTGTTTCTGGTGACAGTTGTTGCTATGTTCATTCTTAAAACTAATCTATCTTGCTTTTCACATCAATCTGTGGTACATGTATTTAAAACCATGCAAAAAAATCATATTGTGTTTATTTATTTACACATATAAAATACACATTTCTGTTTGCACTCCATTCTGATATACAAATTTTCAGGGCTTGAAAATTTTTAGAATGTCTCACCAGTCAGTCAAAAATTTCACCAGTCAGCATGACCAGACTATACCCTTGCAATTTAAGTTTAAACTTAAATTTAAATTTAAACTAGGCACTTTCTACATAACAATGCGTACAAACCCAAAATAAATATATCCTCAGACTTGGGTTGCTTTATTACCTGCGTGCCTGTGGGGTCATGAAACTTGTATTTTGAATGCCTTTCTTTTGAATTTCTCCAGCAAAAATAAAACTGAAAGCAAAAGCGCCCGGCCTCTTAAGGAGCCAGGTCGTTCGGTTGAAATTGGGAGCAGGGAATCTCCATATTCTCCAGCATGGGACTACTCTACATTCTCCTGCAGAGCTATATATCTATGTGCCGCTCAAACTCTCTTCTTGTGAGAAGAGGGCTGTTTTTCCTTTTGCAATGGGAAGGAGGAGGGGAGGACTGCATGATCAGAGAGAGAGAGAGAGAGAGACGGACTGAGGGTAAGGAGACAAGGAGGGAGGGACGGAGGGAGGGAGCTGTGGCTCGTCAAGCAGCGTTTTTTCACTCGTCACAGACGAGTGGACGAGTGGATTTTTCAAGCCCTCCAAATTTTTGTACATATCCTAAAACACATTTTAGTATACATTTCGGTATATGCTTTTTGAACCAACAATTTGGTTTCCAAATTTCAGAGAAGGGCAAAAACTATCTCTACTTGTCTGTTAGTCTGAGAAGTGTGAATCTGGTTAATGTACTTAAAAAGGCAGGCCAGACAAAAACCTAAGCTTCACTTTAAATATACAGTGGTGCCTTGACTTACGAACTTAATCCGTCCCAGAAGATGTTCGTAAGTCAAAACGTTCGTAAGTCAAATCCGCATTTCCCATAGGAATGCATTGAAAACCGATTAATCCGTTCCGGCTGTTTTTTGTTCTCATGTCGAGGCGCCGTTAAAATTACAGTACCAGGCAGTCCAAAGTCCATTTCCCGCTTTCCCCGCGTTTTTTTTTTTGTTCGTAAGTCAAAGCAAAATCTTGCAAAAGGAGCTGTTCGTAAGTCGAAATGTTCGTACGTTGGGGCGTTCGTAAGTCAAGGCACCACTGTAGTTTTGGAATTATTCAGCTCTGAGAAACACTTTTGACTCTCACCTGTACCTCTTTACTGCTATGCTATTGTGGACTCCCATCACCACTATAAAAGGAAGTATTTTCTTACTCAAGTGATTCAAATTCCAGAGGGATAGTTCTGTTAGACTGTTACATAAAAAACACTGAATAGTCTAGTAGCACCATAAAGACTAGTACATTTATTATAACCGTCATCTTAGAACTGAGAGCTAGAAGGGATCATAGCATCCAGCCCCTGTGAAGGAGACACAGTGGAGAATAAAACTCCCAACCTCTACCTAACCCCCTGAGGTATCTGACAGCTATGGCGTATTATTTCCTGGACCAGCATCTATTTTAAACAGATGCATGAGAAGAAAATTGCAGTTGGCAGCTATATGGGTATAAAAGTGGAAAAACAGAGAACTTCTGCATAGGTCAGTGGTTTAGTTATCCGGCTGCAGAGCCAGAGGTTGGGAGTTCAGTTCCCCACTGTGCCTCCTTGACAAGGGCTGGACTTGATGATCCATAGGGTCCCTTCCAGCTCTGCAGTTCCAAGATGATGATGATTACAGACCATGGCCATCTAACTGCACCTTCTGCATTTCCCCACTTTTACATATTTGCATACCTACCTGCCAATGGAAGATTACACTTCATACATGTGACGAAGTGGACATTAGTCCAAGGAAGCTTAAGCCAAAAGAAATTTAGTAACGATTTAAAGGAGTTATAGAGCTAGTAGGACTGTGTACAGGAAGAGAACAAGGAAATAACTGACAACCAATTCTCCCCAGTGGGCTTTTCTTCTTCAGATTTCCCCCACCACACAGGAACTACTGCAGGACAGGGTCCATTGGTGCTCATGGGTTCCTGTCCTGTCCTGTCCTTCAGCACTTCCAGAAGAAAATGACCATGGAATTTCTAAGAAATCACAGAAGATTTCCTACAAGATTTCTTAGGGGGGAAATGTCAAGCAGAGACAGCTTGCTGTGAGAAGAAAAGCATGTGCCCCCCCTCCCCAATTTCATTCAAAAAGTGAGAGGCTGGAAGATTTACATTCTGAATTCAGGGTAGCCTGGTGCTAATACGGTAGGGTTAACAAGAAGGAAAGAAATGTCTCTGTGTAGCTGTTCTTGTGTGGATCTAGTCTGGTTGTGAATGATAGCCGGCGGTGAAGTCAGAACCAAAGAAAAGCAAGATATGGTTCCCCATGGGAAACTGATGCTAGGTTAACTGCCTGTATCTGGCCACTAAGGCAATTGTATTTCTGCTGCAGTTTAGTTACATGTGCACTGGGGGGCATGTAGTAAGCTAAAAGGTATTTTGTAAGGGGGTTCCCTGGGTCACATTAGGACACTACTGCAGGACTGAGTCAAGCTACGTGAGCTTTTTGTACTGTCTGGAGAACTACTTTTGCTGCTTGAGTTAATAAGTGAACAGCGCATCCATCTAAATCCGTCTGCTTGTTGGGGGATGTTTTCTTCCATCTCCTTAAGCAGGTTGTGTCTGCAAATGCTGCCAAGTGTTGATTTGAATGCATGTCTTGCGTTGGCCTCTGCCAAAGCATACACACACACACACACATTCCAGTACCTACAGCACCAGTGGGGCACTAGAACAACAAGGAAAAACGGCTGGATTGAGATGTAGTTTAGAGCCCATGTGGGGGGTAGGGAGGGCACCTATGAGGAGCTTTACAGAAACCAAAAACAGACCTAATGATTGTTTCCCTGTAACAGGAGTTGTTGAGAAGAGTTTGGTCAAGAAAAGTTTTGCTCTGAAACATTTGTTCACTTTAGTATTGCAAAGAGATGGAGGTTCCAGGATCACCATGCTTCCTGCTTTTGAGCAAAAAGCAGGCTAATGGCAGGAAGACTGCTGGGGGGTTCTGGAACTTGTAGTCTTCTAACTACAATTGTCAGAGCTAGAAACACAAGATGCTACTGATTTCGCAACACAAATTACTGGATATGTTATATATTGACTGGGTGTGATAGTTTGGAGATTATAGGAACTGCAGCCCAACCCACTGGAGTTCTGGAAATTATAGTTTTCTTACCAAAACACCAAGAGCTAGAGTCACAAATTTTTCCACAGATGCTACCGGTGTCTTAGCTTACATAACTGGATAGGTTCGTGATTGGTCTTAATTGGCCCTGGAAGTCCTCTCTCTCTCTCTCTCTCTCTCTGTGTGTGTGTGTGTGTGTGTGTGTGTGTGTGTTTGTGTCTTGGGAGTTACTGTCTTCTTACTCAGTTATAGGAGAGCTAGACACATGAATGACTGCACAGATAGCTACTGATCTCTCCGCTGAAATAGCTTGTTGAAGTATTCTGAAGTATTCTGAGAGGAAGGGCTCCAAAGACGTTACCAGGGGTATTACAGAAGTTTTCACTGTGTTGCCAAAATGGAAAGAGCCAGAAGCACAGACTTTAGCGCAGATGCTATTTAATTCCTAACATAAATCACTTGATAGGTTCTACCTTCCTTAGGTTGGCTTTCCTGGAAGCTGTAGTTCAAAGAAGAGGCATTTCTGACTCTTCAATTGCAGGCTGGAGGGAGCAAAAAAAGTAACCCAGAGGTAAATGTGAAAAAGAAATTAGTGGGGAAAAACGAGGAGAACCCAAGGAGGGTTGGGTACAAATATGTGTGTAATCTTGCTGAAAGCTGTATATGTACCAGAGTGGAGAGAACAAAGAGAGGGAGACCGGTTTTGAAAGAAAGAAAAAAATTGAGGAGAGGTGAAAAGAAAGATGACATTGGGTGGAAGTGGGACCCATCTAGGCTCATTTAGGGCAGGCATACTGGCTAGTAATTAAATAAAGAGAAAAATAACTTTAATTTTAAGCATAGTATGACTAACATTTAATGATAAACAGAAACTGTTGCAAGAATATTGAAAAGAACTACATCATTTTTATAGTGCTATCCAGATGAAAGGAGGCAGGAATACTGAATTATACTGAAGAGTTTCGACAAGAATCAAATATTAGTTTGATATTAGAATGTAGGATTCATCCATTAGAAATGAAGAGAAGCCATTCCTTCTTTCCTCTCTCTAGTTCTTTGTGGAAGAAAGGAGATAGGGTTCATCTTCCTTGTGCTGGGTTTTTGCAGGTGGTGTCGGGAAGGTCAGGAGTCTCATTCCCCACCATGCCTCTGGAGAGAAGAGCCAACCTGTGTGGCTTTGGACAGCAAGCTCTACATTCCTAGAGTGCCCCCAGAAGAAGGGGAGCTGGAAACCACTTATGAGTACTATATACCTGTAAAACCCTGGCGAGGGTCGCCATAAGTCAGAATTGACTTGATGACACAAAATTATTATTACATTGAATGTGGGTTTGAATGAAGATATGGTGGCTTCTCTTCTGTGAACTGAGCTTTTTCGAAGAGGTAAAGGACGCTTGCCAGAGGGAAGGGTAAGTTACTCACTGGTGAGCAGATGAGTGGGTTGATGAAACACTTGAACAGATCATTCAAACCTTTAGAATTTTTCTAGGTTCCTTGAAGTTCCATGAATGCTTTATTGACATTAAGATTAACTTGGATGGTGCACGTTATTCAAGCATTTAATTTTTATTTATTTTATATATTTAGCAGACCGAAGGCTGCTGCCAGTGTCATAGTTTTATGCCTTATCTGTAGTTTCCTTACATGGGTGTTTGATGTTCTTGCTGCTCCAGTGCAGGATATAACAAGTTCCTGAATCTGTGAAATGTTCAAGGGGGTGGGATGGAGTTGCTGCTTTGTTAATGCGCCAAGGTTCATTTGTCAACTAAGTGATTTCTGTCACTACGCAAGGAAGGGTGTAATCATTTCAAAGTGCAAATATTTCAATTTGAATTCATACAGTTAAGGAGAGTAGGAAACAGACTTCCATGTTAAAGGAAGAGGAGCTTCATGGTATTGGAATATGGCAGATTTAGGCTTCTAACAGAAAGCTATTTAATCAACACTGAAGCAAGCCAAGAAATACTGGGATTAGCTGATATAGATTCCTTTTGTCTGCAAAAACTTAATCCACTAAATGGACTGAATAATTGTTAGCAGAAGGCTTTTGCCTGTAGCTGTGTTGGTGGGCTTTAATAATGTCTGTGTACTTATATTACATCCTTTCCTGCTCCCACCTTTTCGTTTTCTTTTTCGTTCTTTTGGCTGGAACAATGTTTTTGGTGGGAAGTCTATACCAGGGCCTGCTGAGCGTTCTGCACACACAGCCTGAGACATTGATTTTGGAGGCATGTGGAATAGGATAACGTACCTACATATGGTACCAGGAAGTCTGATCAGGTCGTACAAACAGGATTGTGCCAGGCAAAATCCTACTTAAAGAGTGGGATATAAGGTAAAAGGTAAAGGTTCCCCCTGACATTTAGTCCAGTCGTGTCTGACTCTAGGGTGTGGTGCTCATCCCCGTTTCCAAGCCTTAGAGCCAGCGTTTGTCCGAAGACAGTTTCCGTGGTCACGTGGCCAGCGCAACTAGACACGGAACACCATAACCTTCCCACCGAGGTGGTCCCTATTTATCTACTCGCATTTGCATGCTTTCGAACTGCTAGGTTGGCAGGAGCTGGGACAAGCGACGGGAGCTCACTCCGTCGCGTGGATTTGATCTTACGACTGCTGGTCTTCTGACCTTGCAGCACAGAGGCTTCTGTGGTTTCACCCGCAGCGCCACCACATCCCTCGCTTGGTCACATTAAAATAAAGGGATATAAAGGGCAGCAGTATAGACATATATAAGGGCCAAAAGGTTTGGTACCTCTGTTCCATGTTTAAGTAAAAGGAGCACTGAGTAGCCCTCTCTGTAGCAAATGTGTCCAACGAGAACAGTCACATATCAAACAGAAGAATAAAAGAAGAGCAGTGTGATCAAAGCAAAATAAAATACAGATGCAATAAGCAATACCTTTATAGACCACTTAAAAACCATCATACAATGTGTGAGCTTTCATGGATCAAAACACCACTTCATCTGGATGTACAGCCCGATGAAGTGATGTTTTGAGTCACAAAAGCTCACGTATTGTGTATGATGGTTTTTAAGTGGTCGATTGCCCATTGCATTTGTGTATAAAACATAGTCTTGGTTGCCAGCTTCACAACTCTGTAAGTGGTGAGGCGACTAATAAGAACCGAAACAAGCAGTGCTACTGAGATATCAATAGCCTATCCTTTTCTTAATATGTCTTGGGAATAAAGTCTTCAGTGTTCATTTTTCATAGCTGACCATTTTTGGTTTTGTGGGTGTTTGGTCTTGTTGCTTGCTGGTTCAACAGCTGTTTGGCTTCCCTTTTCCCCCCCTAACCTCGGCTGCAAAACTGAGTAAGGAATTTAAAACCAGTTTTCACATATTGAGGCTCAGTGCTCTAGCCACCATTCCACTCTGCAGGAGAGGGAATTTATATGCGCTGATATGTTTCTATACAGACATTCACATCTAAAGAGGTGGTTCTGGAGATGACCATCTGGGCGAATTTGTCTGCGTATGCCTCACTTGTGTGTTCAAATGAGAAAGATGGAACAATATCCTGATCTGTTTCTGAAATTCATTTTTGCAGGTGCAAAAAGAAAAAAAAATACCACCTGCAAACATTTTCTTTTCCCTCCCTCTACAGCTGGTCTCCATTCTTTATCATGATGAGTGCCTAGGGAAAAATGCAGTCTTTGAGTCGTCCTACACATTTCTGTTTAGGCAAAAACCTCATAGTTCTTTTCTGTTATGGAATGATGGTGAACAAGATAATTTTTATATCTGAACACAGTTGTCCTTGGGCAGCTTGTCTTATCTAAGCTGCCAGAAGAGTGTGTCATTCCAGCTGATAGTTTACTTTTAATTGAAAAAAAATGTACAACCCAGACTTTATGGGCCCTGACATTTGTCTGTTTTCCTTCAATTTTATCCTGTTCAACTAATGACTCGCATCATTAAAAATCTCAAAATGTCAGTGACCCAACCACAATAATTATTTGGAAAGACTGTCTTTCTTGGGTCTCAGAGCACGGTATACATAAAGGGTCTCTTTCTCTACAGACTCTTTTCTGCTTTTAAAAGGAAAAAAAATAGTAGCATTGGGGTGCAGTGCCATGTCGCCTCAGTAATTATTTTTCTTCCCTCCTCCGTGTCTTCAGTAAAGCATATTTTGAACCATTCTAATTTTACTTTTCATGAAGCATCCTAGAGTAGTTGTGAAAAATTGATACACCCATCAGGAAATCACTTGACTTTTTGAACTCACCGACTGAAACCGGGGTTCAACCCCATTGTGTCCCGCTTGCCCTGTAGATCTGTAAGCTTCCTTTCGTCCCCATTTCCATCTCATCTGTGAGACCTCAGTGATTCTCTTCCTTCCACCCAGCTAGCTTCTGTTGTTGATGTGGTAACAGAAAGAAGAAGGATTCAGTTTCTTACCTCTTGACTATACCATTATTGACTGTATGGATATCTAAGAAATTGCACACAGCATATGTTATTCAGATTTTATATAGAAATGAAACAGGAAATCATCAGCGTACTGATAACACCATGAATCAGTCATCCCCCTATTTCTACTGGCTCCACATATGTATTAGATAGCATTGGGAATTGTGGATGCCAGCATGCTGGATAGCTCAGTGAATTAGGTATCTGCCTGCAGAGCCAGAAGCTGGAAGTTCTGGGTGTGCACTCTGCCTCCTGAGAAAACAGTCAGCCTGTGAAGCCTTGGGTAAGCTGCGTAGCCCTAGAAGAAGAGAATATCCCATTTCCCCGAAAATAAGACCTAACCTGAAAATAAGCCCTAGTAGGATTTTTCAGGATGCTCGTAATATAAGCCCTACCCCCAAAATAAGCCCTAGTTAAGTGTAAGCCCGCCCTCCACTCTTGTGCAGCAACCAGAAGAAGATGACATGACTGTATTTGAATAAATGTAGATTGTTGTACATGAAAAAAAAAACATCCCCTGAAAATAAGCCCTACTGTGTTTTTTGGAGCAAAAATTAATATAAGACCCTGTCTTATTTTCGGGAAAACATGGTAGCAAACCACTTCCTTGTACTCACTACCTACAAAACCCTGGAAAGGGTCTCTAATGTCCAAATTGATTGGACATTATAATTATAATAATTATTATATTATTATAATTATTAGCATGCTTTGCTAGAAATGGTATGAGGCATGTCTTGATCCAATTTGTTACGATGGCTGGAATGTAAGAGAACCACAATGGCAAAATGGAATAGATTTGTTGGAATAATTTTTGTTTCAGCTGCTTTTTGGGTTTTGTTTTGTTTTTAACACTATATATGGCAGGTGGTTAAATTCTGGCTAAATTCTGTTTACAACCCTTCAGATGACAAATGCTGTAGAATTCCTTCTTTTAAGTCTAGTTCTGTGTAGGTTCTGCAACAAGACTTTGTAGGGCTAAAATGTCCCACTCTGGCGCATGAGGATTAAAATGGTTAATGAGACATCCCTTTGATATGTTTTTACGGCTCCACAGGTAAAAAGGAGATGCAAAGTGAAGCATTTCTGACATTTTGTATTCTTGCTATTTGCCATTTGATGGTATCTAAAGACCAGTGTGAAAAATAACCTTATATAACTCAGACGCTGAAACACAGACATATGTAGCCGCAAATGAACTGTTATATAACTCTCAGCAATTTTTGATTGGCCAAGGATCACACATTTCTAAAATTATGAGAATAGTGTGTCTCTTCCTAAACCTCTAATTATCGAGAAAAAAGATAATTGTAGTCGGTAGATAACATGCCAAGTTTTTAAAAGCACGGCACTTGCAAAGGTGGCAAAATGTGTAGCCGACTTTCTTTCGCTTTGGAAATGTAGATGCGTTAAGGAGACGCTGTTGAAGAGGTCATCTGCTGATTGATCTTGCTGTAGCAGCTCACAAAGTTCACTTTTCTGAGAGTAAGTCTGTCTTTATTTTGAAATATTTGGCTTAGAAATCAGACAAATCCAAATAGTGCTTCAGATTAGTCTGTAAATGCAGGGAAACCGATAATATGGTGTTTTGTTTGCTACAAGCTACATGTGCATTGCCTGTGTTTTGTGATCTCTATATTCATAGATATTCTGTCATGTAGATGTCTCTAAAATATAAAAAATAAGGTGTAAAAATAGTCTCTCAATAGACAGCTCATTATATATGCTCATTATATATGCTGAGCACCTTACCTAGAACTAAGATTGGTAGTGGAAATATATCATGAGTTAATGGTATGATGCACTTTTAAGTTTTAATTGTATTACGTATTAATAATAGGATTTTTTCAAATTTATGTAGCACTTTTGGGCTTTTTAGATCACTTCACATACATTGTGTTGTTATAATCCACACTACAATCCTATATGTTAATTGAATATGTGTGTCTATATTATAAGTGTACAGACTGTAACGCTGAGAGATATAAAACCTAAGGTTAATGATCAGCCTTTATTAAATCAATCCAGGGATGGGCAACAGGCTAACCCCCAGATGTCAACAGACTGAAGCAACATAACTGGCTCTTTTGAAACCCAGGGCAAGCCACACAGTCTCCCACCCACTCCATTCTGAGACGTGGGCGTGAGATTAGGGTTGCCAGATACATGGGTACCAAAAGGAGGACATAGAAAGACAAAAAAGAGGACAGAGGAGGACGTATTGAATGTTTCATTTGAATCGTTCCGGATTAAACCCGCAATCAATACAATTTTATTACAATAGCTGCCAATAAATATCTCTTAGTGAACCGACCAAGAAACAGTCATGTTAAAAAATAAAAATAAATTCAATGGAGGCTTTTCCCCCCAAAATTTCCTTCCACCTCTCCCCCTCCCATCCAAAATTATAACATAAAATATATAAAAGCCTGACATTTTAAAGGTTTTTATCTTTGCCTGCCGGACGGAGGACATTAGGCAAAAAAGGAGGACATGTCCTCCTTTTGCCTGACGTCTGGCAACCCTACCTGAGATCCCCCTCAAAAAAGGACAAAAAGAAAGTGATGTCTCCCCAAAAGAAAGAAAACATTTTAAGGTTTAGAAAAACAAAAGGAAAAGAAGTGGAAAAAAAGAAAAGGCTTACAAAAATAAAAGTCTGGGAGATGGTGGCATTTATTTTTGTAACATTCAGCAGTAGATTCGCCTCTAGATTTCACTGCCTTGGGGCAAAGCCCCAGTTGTTCCACTCCAGTGACAGCCCTGTTGGACTACAGCTCCCAGTTGGCGATGATGAGTAGGCCTGACGGGAGTTGCAGCGCAATGTGTCCTGGAGAGCTGCATTTTTCCCCACTCCTTAATTTACTGATCTACTTACCTGGAATCCATAAGGTTTCATGTTCTCGGAGCAGATCAGTCACATGGGATACAGCCCAAACCAAGGGATAAGATTTACATTTATATTCTTACAATAATATTACATCCTTTATATTTTTACTAGGAGGACATGTAGTGACAAAAGGACATGGAGACTTCACAGACATGACTCTACCATTAATCAGAAGGTGGTGGTCACTCCAGGCAGCTGATTGTGGGTGTCACAAATGGACAGGAAATTGTTATTTATTTAATTCGTTATAAATAATAAAAAGTATTGTATTTTTTTCCTTCCCAAGAGAGGGATAGGTGTTTGTAGGATTCTCTGCTTCTGGTACCTGAGTAACCTGGGTATTGCCTGTGGATATTGCACACCATTTTTGGGAGGGGCACAATGTGTGCCATTTGTGCTTCACGCAGAAAAATGTCTAGAGCTGGCTATGGGGCTTCAGGATTGTCGAAGGAATCAAGGTCTTCCCCTCTGGTATTTTTTTCTCTTCCCTTATTGATTTCACATTTTCAGAGAGCAGGAATTGGAGTGACCGGAATAGGGATCCCATGGTTGTTTACTCTGGTTCTTTCCCTGGTTCTGAAGCCCCCCCCCTCCCTCTGAAGCCTCAGGGCAGTGCCTGTTCCTCTTTACTTTCCCCACCTGCAGCTCCCAGTGGTGTTTCCCCAAGTGTGCCATCCATTATCCCAGCAGCTTTGGGAGGTGCCAGCAGCTGTTTGGCACTTGGCCAGGTGCAGTAAACAGGGGGAAATCCCCTGTTTGCATTTTAACCAGTCTGCCCTCTTACAAAGAAGTAGAGCAGACTGGTTAGAATGCAGTGGCACTGGGGTGGGGGGAGGGAAACACACACACACACACCCAATTTACTGGCCTTTGTGGAGTGCTCAGTGGAGTCATCACACCTCTCAGGGCTGCTGGGATTATCGATGCCACAAGCATGAAATGTCAGCAGTAACTCCCGGCAAGAGAGAGGGCGATTTTTTTAACTTCTAACCAAGCTCTTTAATTTTTTTAATGTGACCAAGCTCTTTAGTTTATAAATAGGTTAACGTTTCTAAGTGGAAGCCCCCCCCCCCCCCAATTTTCAGAAACCTCTTTCATCCCCCTTAGAGAACTATGGCTGGCTATATTATGCACTATGCAGAACCATTCACCCACACATACAAAAAAACCAGCATAATGGAAATCTTATAAAAGGTGCAGAAGGATTGAGAGATTGCAGACACCAGCTGAGATTATAAACAAATCTTTACTTATCTTTTTTTTTTTTAAGTGTTCTGTTAAATTCCTCTTTTTGTGTCAAAGAGCTGGCATGAGCTGCGTGCCGCTGATCTTTGCTGGCACCTCTGCTCCTTCATGTTTTTTCCATTTCTCTGTTAATTAAAACACGGTGAAGGCTTGGTGCTTTAATTTCTAGTTATGAAGATTATAAAAACAGTAGGCCAGTGTGGAATGCTAATCCAACCCATGGCAGGTGATGGTCTTAATCCTTTGTGAATTGGCTGCTTCAGTTCCTTCCCAGCTGTTTTGTTCTAGGAAGGAAACTTGACGGGTTGATCATGGAGGCATTGCTGCAGAAGGCCCAGATTAGGATAGTGTGCCAATTCTTCTGTTATTGGAAGTACATGGAAGAAATGAACTGCTGTTGATCCTCTTGACTGTTGCAGTGAGACAGTCTCCCTTGAGTTTGGTCATTGGGAAAAAAAATGTATTTAGCCTGAGTTTTATTCATATTTTTCAGTGACTTCTTCTGTCCACAAAGAAGTGAAGAGTTTCTTGGACCTTCAAGGATGGCATGTGCATTCCTTTCATTTAAAAACAACAACTGGAAAGTACAATGTCCAATAAATAATATTAATGGCCATGGGCAAGGATGAATCAACTGCTCTGCCAAAGTTCTCATATCAGCCTGCTACAGTGTGTGATAATATTGGTGCTCCAGCAGCTAGTACAGCCCAACTGCAGTAGTTCCCTGATGGAACTAATTGCCCGCATCCAGTTCAATCTGGGTTCAGATTGAGCTGGATGCCTGCCTCGAGGATGAAAATGGCTTTCATCACCCTAGTAGATTATTTTTACCATACCCCCAACAGGGACAGTGGACATCTATTGGTTCTGCAACTTTTAGTAACATTCAATACCATTGACCACAATAGTTTTCTAGGCCATCTCATGGGGAAGGGAACAAAATGGTTTGGCAGGGACTCTTCACAAGGTTTGACTTTGACCCACTGCTTGTCACCGTCTACATGAACTACTGGGAAGGACCATCCAGACATGGGTTTTCATCAGTATTTTGGTTATGCTTTGCTCCCTGTTTCTTTTCCACTAAGCTCATGGTGATCAGGACTCAACGTGTGGAATCACTGAAGAACTGGATGAGGCTAAACAAACTAAAATGGAAGCTGAACAACATCAAAGTGGTATGAGTCAGAAAGTTTGCTGCTGGTCTAGAGATAGAATGTCAGCTTGTTGTGAATGGAGTTACACTCCTCTTAAAATGCATGTCTTGCAATCTGGGAGCTCTTCTGAACAAGGTATAGCTAGATGCTTAGCTCTCAGTTGTAGACAGGAATGCTGTGCTCAGCTTCAGGCAATGTAGTTGGTGTGTCTGCACCTGAGAATCAGACCTGGACATCTCTAAAATACCAAAGTTCTTAAAAGTAAAAATATATAAAGTAAAAGTAAGAATATATAAAGTAAAGAATATATAAAGTGTGTTTTAAGCATGTAATAAAAACACACATAGAAAATTACTCTAAGTGTTCACCCAGCCAAACCAGTTTGAATTAATGGAGGGAAATCCATGTTGTCCTCATCTGCTACTGTTGTTCCTGCTACTACATGATGCCTGACACTCCCTAGTATTAGTGTTGTTAGTATCCGGTGTGTGTGTGGCGTGATATGTTGCATTGTGTTGCATGTATGTGTGTCTTGCTATATATACAGAACTGGAGAAGGACAGGCATGGAATACATGTTCTTTATTTTAACAGCAAAGTGAATGTGATCAAGAAACTGAGGGATCATGGACTCTGGTGCTCTTTTGGAAAATTCAGGCTTTGTAGTTAGGGCCTGGAATGGACTGGCTGAGAGAAGGAGGGTGGTAGTGCCCACTAGTAGTTGGAAGGGAGTGGCACCTGTAGCTTAATGAGAGTGGCTCATTCTTTGGTACTGAGCTAATTGGGAATATGGTTTTCAGCTGAGTAAGGGGAGGGAGCAGAAACTGCTCTTGCCTTTGTGAATGTTTGAGGGAACTCAAAGCCTGATGGAGAGTCCAGAATCAGAAGCTTTAGATATAAAAATGTGTCTAGAACTTACTAAATTATAAAAAGTTACTTTGGCTGGCTTAGTTATCTCTCAGGAGATGCTATGCTAGTTTGCTGTCCTGCTGCAAGAACTGCAGTTCATGTGTGCTCTGAAACTATGCTGAAGTTGTTCTAGAGCAGCGTTTCCCAACCTGTTCTGAGTCATGACCCTCTTTAATAATAACTCGCTTCATACATGTATCTTTGAGCTGAGCTAATGCTTGGGTCTGAAGGATTGACACAGTCCTTGAAAAGTGGATGTAGAGCAGCAAAGAGAAGCAAGTGAGAGCAGCTCTTTTGTAGGGCGTAGGACTGATATGCATGCATAAAAGGAAAATCCACCCAGAGGGGCAGAGAAATAATTAAGAACTCTTGGTTCTTGGAGTAGAATACTTTAAATAATTTTTGAAAAATATATCTTTTGGAAATTTCTCCTTTGGAAGCAGTAATTGTTATCTGAGGGTTTACGTGGAGTAGAATGCTACTCTCCACTGCATGTGGCTCTTGTGGTGTTTGAGGGTAGGCATGCGCTTGGGGCAGGAAGTGGCAGGAGACATTAATCTGATTGGAGCAGAGCCAGAGGAGGAGGGAGATTTGAAGGAAGCAATTCAATTGTGTGGTTTTCCTTAATAAATTTCTTTTCTGACTTGGAAGGAAGCCATAAATTCTCAGAGGGCTTGGTTCAAATGTACCACACCTGGAACCATTCAGTTATGTACACAGGCCCTTTTCAGAGGCATACTGCCTCCTTCCACTTAACTTCTCCCAAACTCCAACCTGTTCATATTCAATCTGCTCAAGATTAGCAAAAATTACAAAGAACTTGGGGTCCCAAATCAACCAAATTAACATCACTGCTTGTTGTTGCAGAGATGGGGGTGGCATTTAGAACATTTCCTGGTTTCCCGTCCCGAATATTAAGCATGCAAAGACATGCCAGCATTAGTATACAGGTGATGTGTTCTTGTTGCTTGGAGTCTGGAAACGTTTCGAGAGTAGAAACTTTCTCTCTTTAATCATCTGTCACAACAAAAACACTGACACTAAATGCAGTCCTAGCAATAACTGTTCTGTAGTAGTAGGTTGCAGTATACCATTCTCATGTATATACACTTTGCTCTGCCATTAAAAATGCATGCAGTCTCCACTTGTAGCTGTGTTACTCCCATAGTTTTCTCAAGTTCAAGCAAATATGGTAATTTTACAAATTACACGGGGAACACTGATTTTAACATAGGCCAGAATCCTGTTAAATACACCAGTATAAGTGCCAAAGCATCTATTGCAACCATGAATTGCTGATAGTTCCTGAGTTGTCACTTGCATCCCTCATCCCATACCAACTCATACAAGTGGTGTGCAACGAAACATACTGTACAATCAGCAACTTGTTAGCCGTTGAAATGCCCACTGCATTTCAAGCCAGTGCAATTAACGCTGACATAACTAATCAACAGGATTCTGCTCACTGTTTTCAAACTTGCAATTATTGCTAATACAGCATAGGAAGCAGGAACGAATTATTAATATGAACCACAGTAGGACCCCACCTCTGCAGGGGATCGGTTCGAAGCCACCCCGTGGTTGGTGAACAGCGTGAATTACAGCTGACAGTCTGTTGGACCCAGGACTCCCCACTCCGAACCTGTGATTTTTATCTGTGAGTAAGAAGAGCTGAGCTGAAATCTTTCCTCCTTCATCAAGGTGTCTCTCTTGCTCTCGCTCTCTCTTTCACACAGACACACAGACAATCTCAATAGATCCATGGGTTTCTCTTCTTTGAAAACAATTAAGGACCCATTTCCTTGTTTGCCTGGGAGTCTTGAGGAAGGAGCTGACTGGAAGGCAGGAAGTGGCGGGAGGTGGGAAATCTCTCCCAGGAGGCAGTTTGACTTAAGGCTTGCACTCCTGCCTCACCAGCCAATCCAGCTCTTGGGTTTTACAACAAGATGCTGCTCTGGAGGGAAGATGCCTCAACCAGACAAAATTCTAGTGATTGTCTCTAGTGGCCAGTCTGATAATTACATCTCACATCTGTATTTGTAAGTACAGCAAGAACCGCCTGAACCACGAGATCAGTATCCACTGATTCCACTTCTCCGCGGTCTGAAAATATTAAAAACATTAAAAGAAAAAAAAACCCAGAAAAAAACTATTTTCACATATATTGCCATAACTGGCCACTAGAGGGAACCAGAGACCGTGCTATGAATACTTGCTAGTAAAGACTACATAGCACAGCAATGGTGAACCTATGGCATGTGTGCCACAGCTGGCACACAGAGCCCTCTCTGCGGGCATGCGAGCCATAAGTCGCCGGATCGCTACTCCCCCCCTGCAGCCAAACCTGAAGAGGAGGTGACTGCAGCCACGGTGCTGGCGTTTCGACAGGTGGCAGCCCAGGATCCGGAGCAGCTGGCGCTGGTGGCGGATCAGGAGTGGGTTCTTGAGGCACCTCTGTGCCTGGGATTCCCCCTTCCGCCACCGCCAATTCTGGTGCCGCTGCCACTGCCTGCTGGTTTGTTTCTTTTTTCCCAGTTTGGGCACTTGGGCCCAAAAAGCTTTCCCGTCACTGACATAGCATGTTCTGTGTCACCCTCTATTGGCCAGTTCTGATATCAGGGTGTACTTGATATCAAATCTTGTCCACAGCTTGCGTAGAATTATAGAATGTATAAAAGCCCTCAGTGTTGTCCCCCCAAACTGGCTTCCTGTAAAATAGTTCGTTATCATGCTATGATCTAGTGTTATGCAACTGAAGGTTATATGGCCAAGTTACTGAACCCCGGATAATTAAAGAGAGCTGACAAAATTCATCGTATCATAGACAAGAAATCATTATTAAATCTGGATCATTTAGTCGAAAAGGTAATGAGCCTTGTGATTGACTGCCAGCTACAAACTGTTTGATGCTGCAGTAGAGAAGAATCTTATGTAAATGGTGGAGCTTCACAAGTACATACTGGGGGATTTACATGTGACACCTTCATTGGTAGTTTTAAAAACATTAAGAGGAATATTGATAACAAAAGCTGAAGTAAATTTTAAAAACCATTTAATCTTTCCTGTCCTATATGCCTGATTAGAAAGATACTGATGATTTTCCTCCAACTTGATGTAAGAGCCAGAACAGAATGTACCTCCGAGTCAAAATTCAGCATGTTGTGGCAAGATTTGATGACGACTTGCTGGAAAAGACAGAAAATACGAGACAGGATGGGTGAAGGATGAAAACTTGTACAACTCTCTAGACAAGGCCTCTCAAAAGCAACTGTAGTTGATACTGATTTTGAGACTCTGGGTTTAGCTGGAGTTGCTAGTAGCACTTGCAGCTGCCTAATGCATCCTATACAAAGAGGCTAGATGACTCTCTAGTGTCACTGTGGGCATCTTTGACCTGCATTTTGGACAGTGCAGTGTGTTATATACAGGTAGAGCTTAGGGATAGGGCAGACATGTTTGGTTCATTTTGGAATCTCTTATCCACTTGGATAATTGGGAACCAATTGCTTAAGAAATTTCAAACTCTGCAAGTACAGGACTTCTTCTTTATTGCCTTGAATGACCATGTTTCCTCCTCTACTTCTGAGAAGGTTTAGTAAATGTTCCTTCAAACCGTTCAGTTACTGTTTGACACTGAGAATCAGAACCAGGTAAAATTAGCAAGCCAGGGCAGGTCCACCTTATATCCTCTCTTGAGGATATAAAGACATCATATTTCTCAGGGGAGATCCAGAGCATAGGCGACAACATGAACACTGGTTAATGTGTGGTCCTGACACAGAAAGCTTTAATGGTTGGCACCTCTGAGTGCAACCCCCCCCCCCAACCTATATGTGTTGGAGTTTTATTTTACAACCTCACATGCTGCCTGAGGTTTGAGTGACTCGGAGGGACTTTTCTAGGCTGGGGTGACTGTCAATCATTCCTTTCTTCCTCTGAATTCAAAGAAAGTCCCGCCTCTCTGCTGAGTGTTCCTTCTCTTTAATCTGAGTCAGTTGTTGTTGTCTTCTTTCTTTGCTGTTGATCTGTTCACAACTGTAAGTAATGAGATGTTTTTATTCTTTTTCCTACAAACGCCTCAGAGTGAGTTACTGAAACTTTATGCACCAGTGTGGTTGGGTTCAGTAGCAAAGCTGAGCAGTTCCTCTTTTTTGGTGGGAATAACCATGGGAGTCATGTTTTTCTCAATTAAACTTTTATTAACAAAGGCGGGGGGGGGGGGAATCAACAATAACTTCAGTGGGACCAACAGGACTGACTTCTAATGGAAACTCAGTCCATAATTCAACTCTTCATCTCTTAACGCGGGGACAGTCCGAACTTCTCTTTGTTGTTCGGTTTCCTCAATGGACCGCTCCTCACCGCGCAGATGGTCCCACAGCAAGGGTGACGGGCCCGATCTCCTTCTTGAGGTGTCTGAGCTGGTGGAATCGGCTCTGGATGGACCACCTTCCTCCAAGGACCTTGTCCCCATGGATACACATAAACTGTCCATTCTAAGGGGTCAAGTTCTCCCAGCTGTACTTCTGTACCATGACCCCCGCGTCTTCTCCTAAATCCGCCGCCTCTCTCTCTTTACTTCTTCCCTTCCCGGTATATTGAATACATAAGGTCCCTTTTTTTCTTTCTACTTCTCCAGCTCCGGACTAACCCACTCTTCTGATCCCCAGCTTCTCTTCTCCCCTCTTTCCTCCCCCTCTGTCATCAGGAAAACCTCCACCCCCTTTTCTCTCTTTCCAGCCTCCTCCTTCTCCTCTCCCTCCTGCTCCTCCTCTTCCTGTATTTAGACCTTCCATCTCTCTGGTCATGGTGTCTGTTACATTATCGCCTCCTCCTGCCTCAGACGTGTGAGGGGACGGCTCACTCCCTTCTCTTATTGTCACCTCCATCTTCACTTCACAACTAGTTAATGAGAAAGAGGTGGACTATCTGGAGAATTTGTAGCTATTGTCTTCTGTGAGCCTCTGTACTTCCGCTGTGTGTAGCAAAAGGAATTTTGCAGTAAATTCAAAACTCTGCAACAGGAAATAGGGATTTTAAAAAAAATCTTAAGAAAGCATAATTGAAACAGACAGAAATCATCCACCCCTGAATCTTCTGAACGGAAAAAACTGTTTGGAGAGGTCTATGTCGTCAAAGAAATATCGTGGCCTCTGGGAGCTGGAAGGTGGGAAGAATCCTGGTAAGGCCAAACAGCACATGTCAGGAGCACTTGGGGACATAGTGGTTTCCTCTACAAGGTCATCCAAGCTGTCAGGTTCAGAGGAATGTGGAGAGGCAGGTAGAGAAGCCCAAGAGCTCTCTGACTTCCCAAATTGCAAGCACAGTGTTCTTACCAGTTGGATGATGCCACTTTGAGAGAATTGTTATACCTTGGAGGAAAGCATGGTGGTGGTAGGGGTTCTGGGAAGGGAGGGGCGTGGGAAAGAGGCAGGTGAACCGATGAAGAGGAAGTCAGAGTGGTTTGGGAGAGGGAGATTAGGCAGAAAATAACTTAGATAAATCAAGTTTTAATAATATGTTCAAACAGATAACTCAAGCAGCATGGCATCAAAGAGTCTGGAACCTCTCTTTAACAGACATCACCGTTATCATGCTCTCCTCATCTGCCAGGGATATTCCCAAGTAACATGAAGGCAGCATGCCAACAGAATCTTCTTGCAACGTAGTTTTGGAGGCAAAGAGGATGATTGGCCTACAGTTGGCTTGACTTTCTGTAAGGGGTAGCATAGAAACCTCCTCTGTCCAGTTTAGACCACCGGGATGCCTTGCAACTTTACAAACAGATATGGATACATAGATACATAAGTAATACAGCTATACTTTTAAAACACAAAGTGTAATATAACGAGAAAGTGTAATCTAACTATGGTCCCAGGTGTTCAGAAAGAATTATATTCTCAGGTTGGCCTAAATATGCAATATTTTAAATACGTGTGTAGTTATGTGAGGTAGCTAGTAATATCGAAACATCTCAAGGCAATAAGTTTATTTTTTTTAAAAACCCTGCAGATTTATTTTTTATAGTGCATGCAACTGTTTGGGGCATGTCTGAACACTGCCACTCGCTTTCAAGATGATGAAGGGAGGGGAAAGGATCCAAACATTGATGCTGTCTTATTAATTGATTGCAAAGATTCTTCCCTGCATGGTGCTGCAAAAATAATTTCGTAGCAAAGCAGACTCTGCTCCTTAGGGAGTTAGATTGAAATCAAGTGTAAATTTTAGGTTGCTTTGTACTTCTGCTTAATGTTAAGCTTAACTGGAAAAACATCTTGGAGATTAAAGGTGTGGTTCCCAAACCCTGCAAGTTGTTGGGTTTTCTTTGAATCCTGAATTATAGCATACATTATTGCTTTTGTGTGTGCGGGGGGGGGGGGGGCTGCTTATTTTAGTTTATGTATGTACATAGGGATTTACTGGGTTGGATTGTAATGCGAGTAATAAATTAAATGTAGTCATAATATTATTATGGAAAAGAAAACTATTGTTATGCCCTTATTATCTTCAGAAATGACTTGGTATTACTTGTAATTTGGGGGAGGATTTCAATGACATGTCATATTTTTTTATGCAGCCTATGTTTGAACTCATAAATAGGTTTGGACATGTTTATGAGTCATCTGATGAGAAAGGCCAGATTACTCATAAACATGTTTAAACTTGCTTATGTGTTCAAGTATAGGTTGCAGAGAAAGTGTGAAATGTCATAGAAATTGTCCCCCTAATTATAATGCATTACATCCAAGCTCTTCTTTAGCCATGTTGGAGGGAGCATGCAGTTGTCCCTGAAAAATCACAAAATTAGACATTGCATGTTCTCTCCCGCTTTCTCACAGTTCTAACAACTAACAAAACTTGATGGACTTTGGGGTGGCCAAAGAGAAATTATGTAATGACACCTCTGCATTTGACTGTAAAGTATGGGTTTACCTGGGCAAAACTTTTTATATATATAAATGAGTTTCCTTTATTCTTTCTAACATTGATTGGTCACTGTTTCAGTTTATTTTCCTTGTATCATCAAAGGCCAGACATTTAGTTTCTTCAATGCTTGGGCACGAACCTCTTCCAATCCAAATCTAGCCTTTGTACCAGCGAGGCAGGGCCTTTCTACCAAGACTTTTAACTGGCTAGTGCCGCTGCCTTCTTCAAGGTGGGAAATATTATCTCTCAAGACAAGGAGAACAGCTGGAATTTCTCCTTATTTTCCACAAGGGCTTGTTTTAAGATTAGCAATATTTTGTCACAGTGGAATGAACCTAGAGATCAGAGTACTTAATGTTCTCTTTCTTTGTACCAATAAAGTTGCACGTGCCAGCACAAGACACGGTTATAAAGGAGGAGGAAGTGTGAGCAGCAGCGTGAATAGGGTGGGAGCAGAGATGCCTTAATCTTTTAAATTCCTGGAGGAGGCTTCTTATTGAAGTTCTTAGCTTCAGCCTAGTAAATGACAATAAACCTTTGAGTGCCAAATGATGTGAGTGGGAAGTCGAAAGCCACTTATAATCCAATTAATCACAAAGTACTGGATGCTCTTTTCACAAAGTTGCAACTTAGCATGCTCAGCTGTTATCTTTCCCAGTAAGCAGTGCCGTTGCCATGAACAGACTCCGGCCAGCAAAAACATCCGTTGGGTTCATTTTACCTCCAAATATTTTTACACTTCTGCTGCAGTAAATATAAGCGGTTCCGACTGGAACAGACACATTATGACCTTTGTTGTGACTGTAGCCCATAAATCACATACTCTGGAGCCATCTTCCGGCTTGCCCTCCTGTGTGATAAATGGTCCATGAGCTTGACCCACCATCCTGTTGAACCAATCGACATAGGCCTGCGTACCAAGAAGGTAGCCACATGCTTCTTCCAGGCCCATACACCTTGAGATCCATAAGCCATGTACCCACCTTGTACTGTGACCTACCAGACCACATCAAGCTCATTCTTCTCCACCTCTCACCCCCAATCCAAGACAACCAGCGAAAAGAGAGATTTCATTTGACCTTTGGTGTAAGTTCCCAAATGTTCCTATTTCTGGTACTTCTGTGGTAAAACAGTAAAGTGTTTGAGGAAGAGGTTGAGGGTGTCTTTTAAAGACATTGACAGTATGCACCATATATTCTTCAGATCTCAGACTCTCCCACGGGTCTCTAGTTGAATTTTCTAAATGGTAGATGGATGAATCCAAATTGTATAGGACATGTATATATAGATCATTACTATCGACCAACAAACAAATTTGTAACTAGGGATAGCTCAGGGGCAGTGTATCAGAAGCGCTCTGAGATGTGACCACTGGTGACACACGCATAGCGCTCTGATCTGTGACACAGAGCCATCTCACACAACCAGCTTCTCGGAGCTTGCAGAGGAAAAGAAGTGTGTGTGTTGTGTGGGTCTTCCCAAAGCAGCCCCATTGTTCTACAGCACTCCATCTCTCTTCACTCACATGACAACGGGATGAAAAGTACCCTCAGCTGTACAGAGACTGAATAAGTGATAGAGGGAAATTCATTACACCAGAGTTTGAATGCATCTCAAAGTTTTGCTAGTTTAAGTGATTCATTAAGTCTGACCATCCTGATTATACCTCATTCTTTGCCCAGAGTTTTGAAAAATGTCACATAATGGACTTCTCTAGGTTTTTAAATAGGTATTTTTATTTTCAAAGTTCAGTTAAAATTTTGCGAGTCTCATATAAGCAGGAACATATGTGTACGTATATTCTTGCCCTTCTGTCTTGGAATCCAGCTCTTTTCTTCTGGGTGGTCACCACAATGTTCATTTCTTTTATAGAACAATATGGTAAGTACATTCTTGTGTAAATTAAAATACAATAAATTCCGCTAACATTTCAAGTACTTAAGCAATCACACCACAACTATCTGTCACTTCCAATAGCTGTCAGGAAGTCAGAAGATTATTTTAATTTCTTTGCCCCCATGACCAATTTGTCATTCTCACCAACTAGAAATAATTGTCTTTTCTTACCATGACAAACAGGAATTAGAAATTAGGATAGATATCATGGGTTATGATTTCTCCTACCCTTCCTTCTTCTGTGTCAATTTCCCATGCCATAAATACTTATTTTTTTACATTAAGTCTGTACCAGCAATGAATGAGAGGGGACACAATATTGGTGATTTTTAAACCTGGTCACAAATCCTGTATTATTATAAGCATGTCTTCGAAAATTAAATTGCAGATCAATTTATTCAGCATTATAAATTCCTTATTGTATCTGTTTATTTGCTTTTTTTAAAAAAAGTACACGATGCACTTCAATATAATTAATTTCAGAACTGAACAAAGCAATATAAAATAATACAAAATGAACCAGCAGATTAAAAAGAAGCGTAAGATAACAAATTATCTTTTGGGGAAATTGAAAAACATGGGAAAATAAATTAGCCTTATTTAGTACCAAAACAGCCTTAGAGCGAGTTCCAAGAGGGTGTTGCACATTAAAATTACCACCACTAAGAAGCCCCTTTCTGTGACTTAACTTCATGGGCAAGTGGGGAGATGTGGAGACTGTTGGATGATGTTACACATTGCTTGTAATCAAGAGTCACAGATTTTGTTGTTTCCAGGTTCGGTGCTCAGGAGATTTAAAGCAAAATGCCACATAAATCCAATGCTATGGCACAAAATATTCTAAGACATTGTGAAAATGGAGATAGATTGGTATGAAAAGATGGAAGTACCGTGAGCATTTAGATATTGTGGAACTACATAAAGTTTGTTCATATGTGTTTTTACATGTCATGTGCAAAAAAAAAAGAAGATAAAGATTTATAAAAACATCAGTTAGAAGACTAAAAGGAGGTGGCCTCTGTTATATACAGAGCTATGTTATAATCCTAGACAGCTCCGGGGTGGGGCTGCATGTGCTGATGCCACCTCACATTTACTGGGAGGTCTGGGGCAATCTGCTCTGTCTCTTGGAAAGGAATTATGTAGGGTTCTCAGAATTGGGTAGAATTTTAATATTGAACATGGGAAGAATCCTCCCACACATTAGGAATCCAAGGTTAACAGGAAAGATCTGTGTAGTCCTTGTATATACAATCCAAAGACATCATCCACCTTTGCCTTCATATCTTTCCACTCATTGTGAAAAGGTCAGTAATGGGAGTGCTGATCTAGAGAGATGCTGAGATTGTAGTATTGACTTATCCTTCCTTGGGTTCAGAGGAAAACATCTAAATGGGGCTTATGAGGGTCATCCCATGGAACTGTTTGAATATTTAATGCTAGTAGCCAAGATACATTAGTAGAGTCTTCAAAGACCTGTAAACACCTCAGGGGGGAGTCCTTAGTCCAGTGGCAGAGTCTAGGCTTTATAAGCTAAAGCTCTCAGAGTTATTCCCACTTATCATCAGCTAGGCTTGGGAAAGATCCTTGTTTGAAAGTCCTGGAGAGCCACTGCCAGTTAGTGGAGATAAAGGAGGGCAACGTGTGACCGTCCAGATATTTTGGAATTTGCACTGCCAGCATCATTCATAATCAGCTGTGCTGGCTAGAGCTACTAAGAAATGCAGTCCAACAGCATCTGGAGGACCACAGATTATCCATGCCTGGTATAAGTGATATTACACTAAATGGACCAATGATCTGACACCACAGAAGAGACGTTCCTATGTCAGTCCATAAATAACAGGCAAAATCCTGTTGCATAACTTTGCACCAGCTGCAACTTGGATCAGGCACAGGGAATGTTCAATTTACACTAATTAATTGCTACCAACATGAATTTGACCCAATTCCAGGAGGCAGTGGAAGACAGGAAGGCCTGGCGTGCTCTGGTCCATGGGGTCACGAAGAGTCGGACACGACTTAACGACTAAACAACAAAATTGCTTCCTGCCCACCCATTTTTGGTTCTGAGGTTCCCTCGGACTCTCTTTTGCCCTGGGGAAGACTTTGGGAGCCTCAGGACCAATAAGAATGGGGAAGTCTTTAAAAGTAAAAAAAAAAAAAAAGGCTGCCAAGCGCTTCCCCGGGGCAAAAGGGAGTCGGAGGGAGCCTCAGAACCTAAAATGGGGCAGAGGACGAAGAAGCCTTTAATTTCGTGCAAGTGAAACATTTCTGGCACCCAATCCAAATTGTGCCAGGTGCGAAGTTACACAACATAATTTTGTCCAGAAGGTGCCGGAGGAAAATGGCACCAGAGGGTTATCACCTGTATGTTCAGGTTATTCAAGAACCCAGATCATCACCACTTGAGTAGGAGAAGGATTCCATAACGTGAGTGTTTCAGATTCTTTTCCAAGGGTTCCAACAATTATTTCCCACACCGAACAGACTCTTGGTAAAAACCACAACATGGGTGAGGTGGTATGTGGGAAATAAGAAGCTCGTTAGACTGCCATTATTTCAACATGGGCATTTGATGTATGAAAATACCACGTATACTTTACTGTTAACCTTACATTCCTAATGTATAATATATAGTAGTATATACGTAATGATATGCATACAGTACTTTACAGTTGTTCTGTACTATTTGTTATACAGTATATTACTTGATGGTGGAGTTATCAACAATTACATTCTTAAATTAGACACAATTAATTGTTTACTGTATTCAGTTTCAAATTATTGTATATTCCGTTAAGTACGCTAGATGGAGTTTCTTTCAACAGTTGTAGTTTTATTCCGTACTCCCTAGTTGTTACATGGCTATATCTGGAGGCAGGATGATTGATAGGTTAGTTTTTTTATCTGATCCAGAAAGGCAATTCTTATATTCTGTTCTTACAACACCAGTCATTGCTGTCGTTCTGCAATGAATTTCCAGGGGTGAACAGTGACCCTTGTAAACCAAATGTGCTATATGCATCCTAGAAATGTTAATACCAATAAAGATACATATTGTAGAAATTACAAATTGCTTGTGGAAATTTAATGTTTTAAATACTAATGCATCTCTTAATATAATACAGTGGTGCCTCGACTTACGAACTTAATTGGTTCCGGAACTCCGGTCGTAACTCGAAATGGTCGTAATTCGAAGCACCATTTCCCATAGGAATGCATTGAAATGCAATTAATCCGTTCCGGCCGAAGAAAAAAAATCACACACACACACACACACAAACCACCGCAAGACCCATCGGAAATGCGATTAATCCATTCCGGCTGAAGGAAAAAGAAAAAAGAAAAGCAAACAAACCGTGCAAGACCCTTCAGAAATGCAAAAAAAAAAAAAAAAAAAAAAAAAAGCAAAGCAAAAAGCAAACAGACACTGCCAGACCCATCGGAAACGCGAAAAAAACCCCAAAAAAACAAAGACTGCAAGACCCATCACAGCACAGAAACATAAACACCCCCCCGCCGCCCAAAACCACACTGCAAAACCCATCCAGAATAGTTTTTAAAAAGCAGAAAGCAGCACCTTACCTTACCAGGCAGTCTGAAGCCTCCTCCGATCGCACTCACTCTAACCGTTGGGGCGAAAGAGCTACAAAGAAGCAGCCTCGTCGCCACCAACGGTTAGCAATTTGAATTCCCTGCCTTTTTTCCCTGCCTTTTTTTTATCGTAACTTGAAGCTCCGGTCACAAGTTGAAGCAAAATTTTGCAGCCGGAGCTGGTCGTAACTCGAAATGGTCGTATGTCGGGACGTTCGTAAGTCAAGGCACCACTGTATGTCAGCATTCAGATTTCACTGTTGCAAAAGAAAGAAAGAATTTATTTCTCATGCAAGAATTACATTGGGAACTCAGTTTCCTAGTAGTGCCAAATTTTGCTTCTAAAAGTACTCCTTCCACATCCGTTGTTGTTGGTTGCCCCTGCACTTGGTCACTGAGTGAAAAACCACTTTGCATCTGGATTTTCCCATGTGAATGTGAAGTAAATCTATTTTTGGTCCAATGCAGATGGAATTAATGTGGCAAAAAGTCACTCCTAGCAGCCAGAGGTTTTAAAAGCAATCAGAGATTTAAGGTGAGGAATCTACTACTATGTGCCCCCTCCAATCAGATGGTTTGGCATATGGCCAGTTTAATAATAATAATAATAAAGCCTCAACCCTGCGTAAATATTGGAGTGCAGAAACAGCCAAACCACATTCCACAATGTTGTCTGATGTTTAGGTTTGAAATAGCAGAAATGTTAAGCAGTCCCACCAGCCATACTAGCTTTCTCTCATGAGACTTCATTGTATCTTCTGTGGTTCCTTCATTGATAGTCACGGTTCTATTCAGGCAAAATTCCCCTCGCCCTTCTGATGCATGTGAAGGAGGGTTAAACATATTATTATTCAACATATGATAGATGAAACCAGTTTAAGAATGAACATAACTAGATTTCATTGACTTGACTTTCCATTACAGTGTAAACTCTTTCATACCATCATTAGACATTTCACGTGAGGCACAATATCATCATCACAATGCGTCTGTCATCATCATCATCACCATATTCCGTCAAGTCAATTCTGATTTATGATTAACCTTTTCAGGGTTTTCCAGGTAGAGAATATTCAGAAGTGGTTTATTATTCCCTTCTTCTGGGGGTGCTGTGGGACTGTGCAGCTTGCCAAAGGCCACATAGCAAGTCCAACTGAGTTTGGTGATATTCTCTCTTAAGGAAGAGTGCATGATTACAGTCTTCAATATGAAAGGATTGATAGTTTTTTAGCATGGTTGCCCTTGCTACAATATATCCCCTATATGCTTCATAAAGAGAAAATGATGACTTGTGACGAAGGTGTGGGTCTGCCAATCCTGAAAAGTAGGAAAAGCTGCAAGACACTCTTTCGTCTGTTTTGGGTGTATTCACTGTGAATAGTTGAATGATTAATAACAGCATTACCTACAAATACAAGAATTTGTTTGCATTTGTTGAGAAAGGTAGGCATGTTTTCCAGAATTGCCTTGTATAGGAGCCTCGTGGCACAGTGGTTAAACTGCAGTACTGCAGCCAAAACTGCTCATGGCCTGGGTTCAATCCAGCTGGCTTGAGGTTCGCTCAGCCTTCCAGCCTTCGAAGGTCAGTAAATTGAGTACCCAGATTCCTGGGGGATAAAGCAATGTGTAGCCTGCATAATTAAATTGTAAACCGCCCAGAGAGTGCTTTAAGCACTATGGGGCAGTATATAAGCAGCACACTTTGCTTTGTATTACTTAAAAAGCAGGTTAGTTTGCATGGCAAGCCATCCAGCACATGAAGAAGAGCAACCCAAGGAAATGTGGAAGACCTCAAATCAGCTCCGTCCTCAAAGTGTATTATGTATTTAGTCAAGATCCAAGAAGAAAGAAGTTCAGAAAGAATCATCTTAGAACTGCAGAGCTGGAAGGGAGCCTATAGATCATCAAGTCCAGCTTCTGTCAAGGAGGCACAGTGGGGGATTGAATTCCCAACCTCTAGCTTCTCAGATAGATGCCTAAGCCACTGAGCTATCCAGTAGTTCATTGCTTTTAAAATAAAATGAAATGTAAAATGTTCAGAAACAGTTCATTACTTTTAAGATAAAATGAAACACAGAATTAGAACTCACATCTTGCTTAAATCATTAGTCTGTAGAATCATCCAGCAAAATAGTCTGACACAGCTAAAGGAGAATGCTGGCTATCTGTGACGGAATAACTGGTTTAGTCCTGATTCTTTAACAGGTACTTGAAC
Organism: Intellagama lesueurii; assembly: GCA_037013535.1. NCBI lineage: Eukaryota > Metazoa > Chordata > Lepidosauria > Squamata > Agamidae > Intellagama > Intellagama lesueurii. The sequence goes on along the minus strand of JBAJHW010000005.1, from coordinate 187,921,648 downwards.
ATAAAGGAATCTCTATGGGGAATGGTAACTCCCAGAGAGAAACTGGGAACCAGTGCCTGAGATTACCATATCCCATCATCCAGGCAACTTCTGTATATACCTATGTAACATAAGGCTGATTTATGGAGAAGGGGGAGTTAATAGTGTGAAGTCATGCAGATTTTGGTGCCTATAGATTCATGGACATGTCTGGCAAATCTGGAGGTGTAAGGCATGTCCTAGCAGTGATGGTGAGGAGAAGGTTGGATTTGTCACACATAAAGAGCTATGAATTCACAGAAAAGTCTTGGATCTAACATGCACTCTCTTCTCTGCTCTGTGTCAGCTTTCCTGCTGTGTAGGAGGCTGCTTCATTGTAGTGGAGACCCATTATTAAGACAAGCCCTGTGGTTTGTTTTTTTAATATGAATACATGCTTAGCATAGTACGTTGCATCTAGAGTTAGCCCATTGAATCAGGATGGATTTGGTGAGTCAACCCCTCAATAAGCTGCATTAATTCAATGGCCCCAACTTTAGTTGTGACTTCCTACACTAAGATGGACTGGATGAATCCCAAGCCAGAATTAAGATTGCCAGAAGAAATATCAACAACCTCAGATATGCAGATGATACAACTCTGGGCAGAAAGTGAGGAGGAATTAAAGAACCTCTTAATGAGGGTGAAAGAGGAGAGCGCAAAAAATGGTCTGAAGCTCAACATCAAAAAAACTAAGATCATGGCCACTGGCCCCATCACCTCCTGGCAAATAGAAGGGGAAGATATGGAGACAGTGACAGATTTTACTTTCTTGGGCTCCATGATCACTGCAGATGGTGACAGCAGCCACAAAATTAAAAGACTCCTGCTTCTTGGGAGGAAAGCGATGATAAACCTAGACAGCATCTTAAAAAGCAGAGACATCACCTTGCCGACAAAGGTCCGCATAGTCAGAGCTATGGTTTTTCCAGTAGCAATGTATGGAAGTGAGAGCTGGACCATAAAGAAGGCTGACCACTGAAGAATTGATGCTTTTGAATTGTGGTGCTGGAGGAGACTCTTGAGAGTCCCCTGGACTGCAAGGAGAACAAACCTATCCATTCTGAAGGAAATCAACCCTGAGTGCTCACTGGAAGGACAGATCCTGAAGCTGAGGCTACAGTACTTTGGCCATCTCATGAAAAGAGAAGACTCCCTGGAAAAGACCCTGATGTTGGGAAAGTGTGAAGGCAAGAGGAGAAGGGGACGACAGAGGACGAGATGGTTGGACAGTGTCATCGAAGCTACCAAGATGAATTTGACCCAACTCCGGGAGGCAGTGGAAGACAGTAGGGCCTGGTGTGCTCTGGTCCGTGGGGTCACAAAGAGTCGGACACGACTTAACGACTAAACGAAAACACTAAGCAACAGGATTTCAGCCAATCTATCCTTTAGAAAAATATTTGTATCCTTACTTCTCCTGCTTCTGTAGTGCTCTGAATAGTTTGGAGCAACTTAAAGAACCTTACCAAGAAAACAACAATGAGCAACTATCTGTTCAGGTTATAATATAAGCAGCCTTGGACAAGGTGTGCACGAAGTTCTGCTTGGGGGATTTTGCTGCCAACTCCCCACTGACCATTCCTTATCAATTCTGAGCTTAGTCCTGAGAAATATAGAACTGTGTATGCAGCAAGACCATCTGATGGTGTGAAATCTGTTGGGTTGATGTAAATTCCTTGCCTATCACTGCTACAGCAAGCTAATATAGAAGCAGAAATGGATATGGCACCTAAGGCAATAACTGCCCAATTTCTGGTCCCCTCCTATCCAGAGATGGGAAGGCCTGGGAAAAACTAGAAAAAGTGGGGGGGGGGGGGGACTTTTTTTCCAAAGCCATTTTATATGGCTTCAAAATTTTCAGAAATTTTACATCTCTACTCCTATCCCATGCATGGCCTTATGCCTTATCAAAATCTGTGTACTCTTCATACCTGTAATCCTTATCACACCATGACATTCTGTTATTCTGGTGATCAAAGATGAAACTTTATGCATATAGGAAGCTAAAACAGATTTTTGCACCTGCTTTCCTCTTAATCATGGATACTTTTTGCGGCTGGTGATAAGACAATTAGGCAGGGAGCCCAAACCCACAATCAAAGAATAATTGCATTCTGAATGTTTTCTTAACATAGCATGGTCTAGAGGTCAGACTGTTAAAATAAAATCCGGAGCACTTGGATTCAAATCCCTGTTTCAGGGCGGGTGGCCGGCCTAGGCAATCTGTTTAGTTCAACCGTGGCACAAAGACCGAAGGCTTGAAATAACAGCATCCTTCCCAGCGATTTTCAGAGGATTAATCAGATTTATTTATTTATTTAATGTATACCCCGCCCATCTAGACCGAGGTCTACTCTGGGCGGATAACAACACTCCAAGTAATAATAAAATAAAATAACATAAAAACATTAATACAATTGAAGATGGCGAAATAGATTAGGTATTGACAGGAGGGAAGGCCTGCCTAAAGAGCCAGGTCTTGAGTTTGCTCTTAAAAACATGATGATGATTACAAAATATAAAGATGGTTTGGGAGAATAGGTTGATGTCTGACCACATTCTACAATTTTAGGAATATAGAAATGTGTATGTTGTGTGTTGCAGATCTATCTGCTCAGAATATTAACAGGGAGATGAAAGTTAAGGATTCGAATCTTTTTCAGATGAAACTGAACTGAGCATTTCTTGTCTTTTTTTTAAGAGAGTAATTTTCTAGGTACTTTCTTTTGCATCTTTTTTCACTAGTTTCCTTGGTTATTTTTGGAGACGTGCTGGCCATTCGCACTTATTTGAGTGTTATATGACTCTCATCTTGTAACATCTCTAGGGTATCAATATGTTAGAAAAATCTGCGAAGCCCATTATTTATGAACAGAAAAGGTTTGAAATGAATTGTCTGTGTCCATGCCAGTAACTAATCTGGCCAAGCATATTTTACTTCAACCATGCCATATTTTTTTTCTACCTCTAAGCCAGATAAGAAGTACTCCATCCATAGCAAATGTTTGTCCTTCTACCAGTTCCATCTACCTTGGAATACTTTGGTGAACGCTACATTCCTTCCTGCTAAATTGAGAATCATGGAGTGCCCAAAACACAGAGGAATGGGAAGGTGCTGTTCTCCAGATGCTGTTGAACTAGGATTCTAATCTGTCAAAGCCAAAGTAGCTACTAATAAAGAATGCTGAGGATTGTAGTTCATCAAAATGTAGAGGGCCACACTTTGCACACCTTTGCTATAGCATGTGTTGGTTCATGAGACCTCGGTGTTTGATCTCATAATTCCTTACAAATACAGTAGCTAGTAACGGAATGTTGACTAATGTGAAATCTAAAGGAACACAATTTTCTGCAGGAAACGTCAATTTAAATTGGAATTTTAAATAATTGAGAGATGTCAACAAATTTTATGAAACCTCCTCAGGAATGGAGTTTGAGTGTCTATCTGATTCAAGGACAGTTGGCCATGACTGCCCCAGAGGTTGTGCTAAATAAGAAGTCTTTCTGATCACATGGAAAGGGAGTTGTTGCTTGTTGTGAACAAAAAAAACCCAAAGCAGAAGTAAAGTTTGGGCTTGCTCGAATAGGACCTGTAAAAAAAGGTCCTTTTTTTGGCGAGGGAGAAGAGGCTGGTTTATAAACAAATGTATGCTACAGAACAAGAAAAGTTGCATTTGCGTTATTATTACTCCCGGTGCTTTAACATGTTCCTGTCATTGGAATAGCAATTTAGAAATACCCTGAGTCAACAAAATAGATGCTGCTGTTTGTGCTTCAGAAGGGTGCTGGCATTGTATGAAAGAATTTGTGGTTTTGTAGAGTAGATGGTGATTCTGGCAAGGGTGTCCCCTCTTTTTTTAAAGGAACGTTGGTGTTTGTTGTTACTGCTGAAACGGAGGCCATCCCTGCCAAGCTCAGATGTTCTTCAGCCAACAGTAACACCATAGCAAGCTATTTGAAATTGAAATTAACAAGTAATGTTCCCAAGGTACCCAAATCATTAATATTTCCAAAAACCCAGAAGCACCTATAAATGAACACACCTGTGCCGAGGAAGCCCTCCTGTTTCTTCAGCTGAGTATAAAGAAAGTCTTTGCAATACAGGTGTGTGTTGAGGGAGGGGTTACCTTGGGTTCCTGCTTTACATCCAGGAAATATTGTGTAAATCTCTTGATGCACTGGGAGACAAGGCAGCTGTGGTTAACCCTGCGAGGACTGTTCCTTTTTATGCTTGCTATGAGCATAACCTTGTATAGAAATAGAAACATATAGCAGAGGCTCCAGCTGGCTTTAAACCAGCTGCATGAGGGAACTAGAAATATGGTGTTGAGGCTGAAAAGTAGCAAGCGGAGTGGAGGCAGGGACCACACCTACATCCTGCCCCTCAAGATGTTCACACTTAGCCATTAAGCACAGATCAAAACAGATCCATATGGCACACACAATCCCAGAGTTTTTTATGTGGTGAGATGGTTTCATCCACATCCCCTTATCTAATAAAGTTTAACACTGTGACTTCCGCCTCCTTAGTATTTCCTCATCTGTCACCTGATCTCTCATTCTTGTTTGTGTAACGCCATTCATGCTGAACTTTCATGGATCTGAGATGTATGTGAATGAACACACTCTGTCTACATACGGAATGTGTTCTGCTTTTCTGTCTCTCTAAATCAGTTTCTCTTCTGTTTCTTCTATCCATGCCACCTTAGCCACGGCTTCCCCATCTCTGGAGATCCTTTGTTCTGTCCCTACCTCAACAAATCTCGCTCATAATCTCTGAAATCACTCTGTATTGGATGAATCACAGCATTGGTTCCCACTTCCCATTTTGCTCCCAAATAAATATGGCCCCAGTATTTAACCATAATATTAATATGGAAAGGTGCAAAACAGTTTTAATATCCCTATAACATCTGGATAGCAGAAAACCATGTATTTGCTTTCCTTAATATGTTTAAATTATGCTGTGGTTACCCGTGAAATATAATATCATGAGTAAATTAGGAAAGGCCATGGGGTCCTTAAGATGACACAAATATAAGGGTGGGTGATGTCTTTTATTTGACCACTAAAATCAAACAAATTGCCAATTTTCATGGAGAATATTCCACTTTATCAGGCTAAAATTATAGATAAGAGTCCAAAAACTGATGGTAGATGTCTGTGCTAAGTCTGTTTGGAGGAGTCTAAAATCGAACATACTTGGCACAGGGATCTGCCATGGATTTTTGGTACTCTTATCTACAGTTTTTCTCCACTGTCCATGAAGTTCGTTGTGCTTAGCCTGATGAAGTGGTATCCTCTCCACAAAAGCTTGCAATTTGTTCAATTTTTAGTTGTCCAATAAAAGGTATCACCCACTCTTAGATCCGTATAATATAATGAGTTTTAGTTAAATAGCTCTATTATATTTTAGTGATAGCCCCCTATTCAGAAGTGCTGTAGTGGGTAAGAGTCTGTAATATATTAATGTGGGATTAGGTCCCTACCTTCAAATATTTTCATTTCATAGAATCATAGAGTCATAGAATAATTGAGTTAGAAGGGACCTATAAGGCCATGGAGTCCGACCCCCTGCTCAGTTCAGGAATCCAAATCAAAACAGATGTGATAGATGGTTGTCCAATGTTCTCTTGTGCGCCTCTAGCGCTGAAGCACTCACAACCTCCCAAGGTTTCATTGTCATCTTGCTCTAACAGTTAAGAAGTTTTTCCTGATATTCAACCTAAATTTGGCTTCCTGTAGCTTGAGCCTTACTATGTTTCAGTATAACGTGAGTGATTTGAGGAATATAAACTATAGTGAGTCATACACAGTGTTAGTATTTCAATGCACAATTGTATTTGCTAATGGCACATGTCCAGTAAATGAAAAGGTTCAAAATATTGTCATGTGTACAAGGCTGAGGGTGACTGAGTGCTGTCACAAGCTATCTTGCTGTTCCAGCATTTATTTTTCCTGGAATACTACCGAAAATCTTTCTACCACTTTTACCATAGCGATCTGAATTTTATGCTAAGTAATTTCCAATTCTTCGGTCATTTAAGCTCTTGACAGTTTTGAAAACAACAGCTGATCTTAGCGTAAGTAAGGCATCCTCCTATTATTGCCAGTGGACTAAGTGCTTGGAAGTAATTCTTACTGCCTTCAGGAAGGGTATGAAATTGCATGTTTGCAATTTAACATTTTTAATGGTTGTTTCTTATAATGCTTTGAAAGTTCTGCTACTTTAAATTATTTTAATGGTGTTTGTTAGCCTCCTTGAATACAACTTTTAGTGGAAAAACAGGATAAAACTGCAACAAATAAATACATTGCAAGTAATGAGTTACTTATAAATTACTTTTTTCGAATAACAAAGGTACAGCTCAGCAACATGCGGACTGTAATATACCGTAACAAAGAATAATGCCATTTATTTTGCACTATACCTACAAGTTTTCAGTTACTTTTATAGCTACTGGGGTTGCATCCCTAAATAGTAGAAGAAGAAAATTAAATGGGTCAAATACTGTTGCACACTGTGCCATATGCTGCTGTATTTAGTGTTTTAAATTAACTAAAAAGCAGAATTCTTAGTTATTCACGATGAACAGAGGTTACCTGACATAAATTGTAACCATAACAATAACTAATTACTTGTTGGTCTTGGAATTCTAACTCAAACTAATAGGCCAGAATCTTATTGGGATTTTACTCCCTTTTTAAGCGAAATCACATCGGTTGCAGAAATGAATTACAACTCATTAAGGAGCTGCTGATAAGGCACATGGTTTCTTGCTCCACTCTGCTGTTTACAGTAAGTAAGTGAAAGATCAGAAGTATCTCTGTTGCATATACAGGCTCTTCCAGTTACAGGGATGTGAACAGTGCACAGATATGGGGGGCAGATGGAATGTGATGGTCATTTACTGGCAGACTGAATGGTGTTGTTATGCATATTACTCTTAGTAGGCATCCTTCAGTCTGGAGAGACTATGGAAACGTGCTCTGAATAGAGGTCTTGGAACAGCATCTAGTGTGGCTGAGAAGGCCAATTCGAGAGTGACAATCCCTTCCACACTGAAGACAAATACAATCTGTCCCCTGTCCAGCTCCCTGGTTTTGCTTGTTTCGGGACTGCCTCTTTGCCTTGGCCTGCTGAATAAGTGTCTCTTCAAACTGGGAGAGGCCATGCTGCACCGCCTGCCTCCAGGCTGAACTCTCAGATGTCAAAGTTTCCCATCTGTTGAGGTCCGTTCCTAAGGCCTTCAGATTCCGCTTGCAGATATCCTTATATCGCAGCTGTGGTCTCCCTCTGGGGTGATTTCCCTGCACTAATTCTCCATACAGGAGATCTTTTGGAATCCGACCATCAGCCATTCTCACGACATTCCCAAGCCAACGTAGATGTCACTGTTTCAGTAATTTATACATGCTAAAAATTCCAGCTCGTTTTAGGACTACTCTATTTGGAACTTTGTCCTGCCAGGTGATACCAAAAATGCGTCGGAGACAACGCATATGGAACGTGTTCAGCTTCCTCTCCTGCCGTGCACAAAGGGTCCAGGACTCATTGCAGTACAGGAGTGTACTCAGGACACAGGCTCTATAGACCTGGATCTTGGTATATGCCATCAGCTTCTTATTAAGCCATACTCTTATTAAGCCATATTACTCTTACAAACAGTGTATTTTTCCAGGTATCCAACCATGAGAATTACTTTCAGAAATCCCTTTGCTTTGAACAACCTGTTGTTCCTGGACAATTCCAAACACCTGTCAGATCAAAGGCATCTTACTAACAATGAGTCAATTAGTTTCACCAAAATTCAGGCTCTTGATACCTAGGAGCTTCAGCAGTGAACTCTTATGAAAATTATAGTTACTTATTATATCTCCATGCTGCCTAGTAACTAGAGCTACCTGGGCAGTGGACAGGAAAACTGAAGACATAAAATTCAAAACCATAAGGGTGACATCGTGCATAATAAAACAAAGGAAAAAACAGCAGAGGGGATTAAAGACAAAACATCAGCAACACAGAAATGTGAAAATCTATGAGCTGAACAAATTTCTGTTCCAAGCCGGGTAGTTTTGAACTTGGCAACATCACTTTGACAACATCAGTAACACACACAAGGCTGTGATCTATAAGTCCAATATCTTAAGATATGACGGCAAGAGCAGCTTTGTTCGACAAATTGGCAATATATCTCTGTTGTATCCTACCCTTTATAAAGGATAGATATATTGTAGATAGGAGAGAAATTCATTTGGTTTCCATTTGAATATAATTTTGTCTAATTCACGCTTCCTGAATGAATTGGCAAACTGAAACTTTATTTCTGAATATTCACATTTTCCTGTATTTTGTGCTGCTGTTCTCCAGTTGTAAAAGTTCTTAAAATGCCTATATTTTGAAGAAAGCGCAGAAAACTGTAGATTGGAAAAAGTAATGTTTAAGATGTATTGCTGTGGAAATTTGTTTGTAGACAATGCCAGTGATTTTTGTAGGATTTTAAAAGGAAAACAGCAGGTCTAATGCTGAAATGGGAAAAATAGATGCATTGTTGGGGGGGGGGGAGAAACAGAGTGAAATAATAATTGACAAATTCAGTTATCAAAATTTTCTTCTTTGGTAACATTTGGATCATTCTTAATCAAACTAAGGAACTCGTGTCAATGAAACACATTTACATGTCGCTGAGCATTAGCATTAGCAGCACAAACATGGTGTGTTTTTTATGATTATGAGCAAAGAACAAAGGCTGGCACATTTTTGCCCATCCATATGGTGCAGATGGAACATGACACTCTAGTAAGATCCCTATCAAAGCTTTGCCTGACTGGCTGTTTGGTTCTAAACCACCTTGGCAAGTTGATCACCGACTGACGAAGCAGAAGAAAAACATGTAAAAATTGCATTTTGTTGCAATGGAAGAGTAGTTAGTTACACTGGAAAAAAATTAGTTTCTGGTAACTTTCTACCAACATGAATTTGACCCAACTCCGGGAGGCAGTGGAAGACAGGAGGGCCTGGCGTGCTCTGGTCCATGGGGTCACGAAGAGTCGGACACGACTTAACGACTAAACAACAACAACAAACTTTCTGGTCTCCTTTGTTTTTTTAGGCATACATTTGTCTGCCACACTGACCATGTAAATTTAATCAATTTATCATTTCACAAACTTGTAGATATTCTGTTAGGTTCATGCTCTGTGAAGAGCCAATGCAAGTGGGATTTTTCGCACCAGCCTGGTGGTGATTAGCAAATACCTCTGATTTTCCCTTGCTGATGAAAAATCTTGGAATAGAAATATGTGAGTATGGAAAGAAATGTAACATAATTAGTGTGAGACAAGGAGAATAGTTGCATGTGTGTTAGAGTGCCCAAGTGTGATTCCTTTTCCATTCTGCCTCACCTTTTTTTTAAACGATGGGTGAAAAGACAATGTACATCTATTTAGCCAGTTATATAGCCAGTTTGAAGGAAGGCTATGAAATCATTGAATTATATAAAGTAGCCCATCCATGATTTCCTCAGTTAGCCACCATATCACGATTTGTACGTGGCAGGGAAGCCTAGCTTTCTGCTTGCCACAATCTGTTTTCAACTATAAAAATTAAGACCAGCAACTGTGGTCACAATGGTTTTTGGAAGCATGACTTAAGAAATATACACTTCTTACCTTGAGGGAGAGTATTGACAGATCAAAATGTTGTTGTATTTGTGCCATGGTTTGGATTGCTGTTGGCACAGTTAAGTTCTGTGTATATTCTGATGTGCTGCTAATCGTGAACCACCTGGCCTTTTTCCATGGCCATTTGGACCTTTTTGCTCCACTGTTTTTGAATAGGAGCAATTGTGCTCTGTATGTTTCATTTCAGTTTTGGATAGCACTGATAGGTCTGTCCTAGGGCAGCGATGGCGAACCTATGGCACACGTGCGACAGCTGGCACACAGAGCCCTCTCTGTGGGCACACGAGTCATAAGTCGCCATTGAGAAATACTTACTTGTCCTCCAATCCTGGATTTCGGGAAGAACTCTTGGGAAGAGACAGAGAGCCAAAACGGCAACAGCCGCCACAACCACAAACACACACATACACACACACACACACGGACGCCAGGCATGGAAACACCCAGCTTCTGCTGCCTGCGCCTTTTAAGGATTGCAGCTGGAGGCAGAGCGGGGAGTGTCCCGGGCAGGCGCTGGAGGTTGTGCGGCCGGAGGAGTGGGACTCTTCAGGAGGGTCGTGGTTGGTTTTGTGTTGCAGTTTGGACACCCAGGCTCAAAAAGGTTCACCATCATTGTCCTAGGGTGAGGTTGACAGTGACGTCTCCAGTGGGGTCTGACATGGTAGTATCCAGTGGGAACACCCTCTCACCTTCTGTTGTCTGTGTTTGGAACTAATTTTTTTCCACGGATTTTTACGTCCAGTTCAGCACTATGTCAGAAAAGCATTGCACTTCATGGGAGGAAGGAGGAGGACCACTTCCAGAAATTGTCGCTCTGTTTCTTTTTGACTCGTGATGCAGGTTTGGCAAGCTCCCAATGATGGGGGGGGGGGGGGAGGCTTCCCAAACTCTTTTGTTCTTTCCATTGTTTAATGTGTTTTCATCACATTCAGATTTCAATCTCTCTCTCTCTCTTATTGCAGGGGGAGGGGATATTATGTCCCTCTCCAGTTTGCAAGCCTTGAATTTCCCCTGATTGAGTGAGCATGTGGCCAGTGACTGGGTGGGCTGTCCCTTTAAGAGTAGTCCCTCTGACATCACAGCCAGCTGCAGGAGGGTTGGGCTGGGGTGAATGATATTTCTCTTTGTTCCTCTCATCAGGTCATAGCCAAGCAGATTCCATGACTGAGCAGGATCTGATAGTGGGGTACCTTTTGCCTCCCAGCCTGTGCATGTGTGTACAAGTCAATGAGCAACAGAGAGATTTAAAAAAGAGTGGAAAGAGAGGGGAGACTGGCAGGCACACACTCAGAAATATACATTTTTGCTTATAGTGGGTGAAAGGGAGTGAGAGAGGTGGAGGGAAGGTCCTTTATATTCCTCTCTTTGCTCACACCCTTCTACGCAAATCTCCATCCAAAGGGCCATAGGGAGAAATCTCACAGGGCCTGTGTGGTTTTTTTGCTGAGAGCGAAATCCTTCCTTCTGCCAGGAATTATTCCATGTTTCCTTTTGGCTCCTACTGTATGTGTCTGGCTCTCCTAAAACGCCAAGGAGGAAACATAATAAAAGCCTGAAAGGCAGACAGATCTGTGGAAGAGGATTTAGTCTGACTTTATGAATTGGGACAAACATTCAGCTTTTTGCCTCCTTTATTTTAATCCCTAAAGTGAGTAGAGTGCAGAGAGACTCTACTGTCACTGAATTTTTCAACTGCCAGCACCAGTGGAGGGCAGGAGAGAGATTCTACATCTACATCTATGGCTTAAGAAGGGAGATGTTGATTCTTGTCTTTCTGTACCATTTAGGCCTTTGCATTTCCCCTGAGCTCCATTTTCTAAAAGCCTTGTAATTGCTTGGAGGCACTAGGTGGTTATCATGATATAAATATTTACTATTGTTACTAACAGCTGGGTAAGTGCACTGTCAAAGAGATCAAGGGTGACAGGTAGCACCTTCGTTTGTATTGCCGATACACAAGTTGGCTACAGCTCCACAGGAAAATGTTGAGTTTGTTTTTCAGCTTGGAGAAATCCGGAGAAATAATATGCTGAAGGAGGTTGGGAAAGGAACTAGGTGTAATAGATGTGTTTTGTTGTCATACTATTTAGCTTTAAAGCAGCTTAGAACCTTGTGCTAAAATAGGCTGCCACTTCAGTGCTAGTTTACTGAAGATTTATGTGATTTATCTACATCTTATAAAATGTCTGAACAATGAAATGTTGCTTGATATTTGCTTTACACCTCTTTAAACAGAATTGTGACATGCTGTATTAATGCATGCCACTGATAGTCCAGATCTTTAATCTAGGACTGCATCATGGCTCAACCTGCTTCAGATGTGTAAGGCAGAAATGTGCATGTACACACCTACCCATACACACACCATGCTATAAGGCAGCGATAAAGCAGTGTGCACATACATCACACATGCTTGGGAGGTGTCCCTTCATATGTAAACAGGACATTTCAAGATGTCAGATAGGGGTCCTCCTTGTCATCTTTCTGAACATTTTAGCTGGTGATGCCAATGATTGAACTTTGGCCTTCTTCATACAAAGGATGGGCTTTACAACAGAGCCACTGTGCCTCTCTCCAGAGAGCGTGATCACAAAAATCATCTCTGGAACAGTGTCTCTCCCCCCCCCCCCCAAGGACTGGACAGGTTGCAAGCAGGAAGGAGGAGCAAGATCTGTGCAAAAGAAAGCTACTAACTGGATTCAGCCCATTGGCTATCAATTGACTGTTGCTGACCTAGGCCATGACTGTAAGATCAATGGCTCCAGTTTAACCAAGCATCGTTTAATTCCTGTCTTGTTCTCACTGAAGATAGGATATAAAATAAGAAAAAGCCAAATATATGAGTCCCTCTTTGTAAAAGAACTGCCATCTATTCATGAACTCTTTATGCATTTGATTGCTACAAGTGAGGCTCAGTCCAACTAGCAAAAAATACTACAGGTGCTTTGATCGGAATATGACCCGTCTTGCAGGAATAAGGACAGGAATATGCATACTCACATGCATACAAAATATGAAAACATGTTTAGTATAGAAATAAGTGGAAGTTGGGGGACCAGAGCAGTTTCCAAGGAAATTTTAAAAGCTGAATGAATTAGAAAAAGGGGGGTGGGCTTAATTAAATGGCAGACCATTGCTTTAGGGAAAGCGGGGGGGGGGGGCATCTCCACAGACTTGCCGGTACCTGTGACATTGTTCCCTTGACTGGTCAGACTGTGGCAGCCTTGTGTAGTCAGAAGACTCTGCCTCCAAAGAATTTTCAACTTATTATGTACGTAACTAAATAAAAAGAAAAAAAATACAGACCTTGTGCTGTCCTGTTTCACAGAGAACAGTTCTCCAATTGAAAACCTGTCAAAAAAACTCTGTCCTTTGAAAGGCTGTCCAGTCCAATACCCAGTGTAGAGAGAAAAAACCTTAAGAAGATGAGCAGAGATCTTGAAATTACCCATTGGTAGCATTCAGCACCCACAGAACCAGTGGAGCAGGCACACAAAGCACCTATGATGAGCACTGTAGTTCTAATTAAATTAATATATATGCATATATAAATTGATTTGTACAAATGTTATGCAGATCTGCATCTGCTTAGGCTAGGGTGGGTGGTGGTGATACATTTCCTTCCTTCCTTCCGATTAATTTGTGTCTCCCCCCCCTTTGATAACAATAACAACACACACCTCAAGATTGATCTGCCTACTATGCTTGAGAAACTGTGATATTTGTCTGTGGTCCAGTACTTTTCTCTAAATAATGACTTCTTTAATCTCCGGCATGTTTTGTAGTCCTGTTGAGGATTTGGCTTCCAGAAGAATGAACTTGTCAAAAATTCCATAAATTGATACTGACTCTGTTGGCTTGTTTTTCCTTCTCGCAGAAAACTTTCTTTTCAGACCAAAATGTTATTATGCGCTTGATCTCCTCCAAACGTTTTATTTAACCCAACTGAAAATTATGTTTTCCACCAGATGATTTCAAAACCTGGATTGGGGGGGGGGGGAACCTGAGACATACTCCCCCTGCAAACAAAAAACAAAACAAAAACACCTACACCCAATTATAGAAACAGTATTCCTGGAGGATGTTTGCAAATATGAATATTGTGCAATATGTTTTGACAGGTGCATTGTGCTGGAATATTTTCAGTGCCATCATGGACAAAGATATTGGAATGTTATCCTTCCTGAAGCTGAAGGTGCAGACTCCCCTCATGCAGAGATTCTGCTCTGCAAAAATCTGCAGCAGTCGGATTTCTCACGGCATTACCACAATTTCTATCTGCGGAAAAAAGTGGAAATCTCTGTCGTACCTCATTATAATGCATGTTCTCTGATAAGGCCTTGGGACAGACGCCAATCCTTTCTGGTTAGATTTGAAGCACAGCAAAGTAGTTAGCCATCATTTAATCACGTGGTTTATGTTTATTTAGAGATACACACAGACACACACACACAGAGGAACAAAATCAAATCAAAGATAATGTAATATATTACTTGACAAATTTGTCTTGATCTATAACAGACTGCAATTTAGTCATTCAACAAATGATTAAATGTAGGTCCTACACCTTTGACAGGACCAGCCCTCCTGTAAGCAGAGGGCAGTGGCCACCTCTGGAGCAGATCCCAGGGAAGAGAATTGATGGCAGCATGATGAGGGAGGGAACATTTTGTGCCACACAGCCTGGCATATACCCCTGAAGATAGTCTGCTGGCCTCTGGTGCAGTGCAAGATGCTGTTCTAGTTCTTGAGTTTCCTAAGAGTCACTTGCCACTTTGCTTGGCCTACATGCATGGAAGTTGGGGAGGGCACCATTTTGACTTGAATCTACCTCAGGCAGCAGTAGAGATTTTCCATTAATAACTCCAGAAAGTCAAACAAAGAATGGGAAATACCAGTGCTTCTACCTGTATTGAGTTTTACTCTAGTCCAGCACTGCAGGTTTTTTGGAACCCCTTAAGACTGCCTATCTTTCTTAGGTCTTTTGTATTCTCTCAAACCAAAGAATTGGCAGGTCTTTTTAAATTAGGCTTTTAAAAAGACGTTAGAGAGGTACTGCTATTTCTTCCTCCCTTATTTCTTGTTCCCAGTAAGGTTCAGACCTGTAACCATCTTTGGGACAAGGTGGGACAACCACTTGGCCTCCAGGACAACTCCCTTCAGCCTAACACCGTGTACAATGACTACATCTCTCCACCTTTAATGTCAAAGGTACGAGCCTTTTACTTCTACCACATCATGTCACTGCACAAAACAAAAATCTGCCCTTTGCATAAATAGATTAATCCGATACTGTGGCTAGAAGCATCAGATAAGAAACTCATTATCACATCTATGCTTAAATATTATAGCCTTTATCCACTTCTTCAGCTTATCTAGCCATAATGTTTTCATGGAAGGCGGTGCTCCAGTTTCAGACATCTTTGTCATTAGTTGTTATACTTACCTTATTTGTAATTGGAGTTCACCTGTCCTCTATTTGGGGGGGGGGGGGAGTTGTAAAACAATGGGGCATTTCAGGTTCCATCCTCTTAGGTCCTCTGAGGAGGAGGATTCTTATCCCCATTTTAAAATTAAGAAGCTGGTGCTAAGAAACTGTCCGAGGCCATTATATAATGAGCCCATGAATGTGTCAGAATGTGTAGTGTTGCCGTTTTTTATAACTTGTTTTTTGATATTTGTTTAACATATGTCTTACTTGTCTGGCTAGTTTCATTGATAATCTTCTTGTTCTTGTTTTGTTTTATTTATCATGTTGTAAACTGCCAAGAATAGTGCCTTGTAATAATGGGTCAGTTTACAAATCAATCAATCAAACAAACAAACAAAATGTTTCTACCCCGGTGTTGTATCATAGGACAGTCAGGGAAGCTGGGAACACAAACCCAGAACAGCCAGTTATTGTTCCAGCAAAACACATTACTTGTATTTATGTCAACATAATTCTGTACTATAAATGAAGAAATATACTGGAAAAGAAATATACAGTACTGTGCATGTTCGAGCCAACATTACGCACTTTTCAGCCCCATTGATTTCAGTAATTAAGTACAATTTAATTCTTCTGCTGATACCAGTGTTTTTAAATGTGTCTGACTTTAGCTGGAGTGTGCTTAGTATGTTTCTCTCATGAGATCCTGCATTTTTTATACATATGGAGGCTGGAGACCATGTGGCCTTCCAAATATTGGAGTTAGCATGTGCATAGCAAACCGGGCAGGCATTCGCAGATCACTTGGCCTTCCTCATGACTGAGATGTATTGTGTTCTTTGAGGTTAGATGTATTTATATTTAAATAATAGTGTTTTCCCCCTAGAAGGAGTACCAGCTTTGCCTGGTTTAGAATTCTCCCGGTCCTCAGCCTAGCATTGTGTGCTCTTGTTTCCTCTTCTTTTCTTTCTGTTCTCCAGCCCTCCATCAAACCCAATGCTCAGCCTCTCCATTTCCTCAATCTTCATTTACTATGTACCAGAAGGGATTTCCACCATCCTTCTCTCTTTCTTTTGGAAGTGCTTGGAGAATTCTAGGTCTGCAGAGAGAAGTAAGATGTAAAGTGGGCTAAACACTCTTGCAAGTCTGCCTCCAGATTTATCTCTAGAGAAGATAAGATGGTGTTGCAGCCTACAGACAGATTTCAGTTAACCAAGAGTCGTTAATCAAAAACAAAACAATGCAACACACACATGTCCTCATAGTATCCATGTCTAGCTTCAGGTGTCTAGTTTCATGGTCTTGCAGCTATGCTGGAGGCAGACATCCCCACACATATTCACTTTATTATGGATTGACTCCATAAAACAAGCTGCAGCATTGAGTTAACAAGAGCTGAGCAGGGCTGTTGAGGACAGGACATTTTGGAAATCGCTATTCATGGGGTCACTATAAGTTGGAGATGGCTTGACAGCACATAACAACAGCATCTAGCAAATTCAGATCTCCATCCTGTTTGGCAATGCATTTCTTTCCCTTCATTGATGCATGTGTGGCCAGCTTCATTGGAACAAATTCTGGCTCTAGGTCTTATCCAAGATAGAAGAAAGTAACTCGGCCCTCCAGTTGCATTTCCAAAATGGGCAAGATTTTCATGCCGTTAACTCTATATTATTTCAAGATAATCCTTTTGAATGCTTTGATTAAATTGTTTTTAATCTTTAAAAGGGTTTAGCCTCCCTTCCTTTCCCACCTGAAACCAAAATACGCTATTTGATTACCATAGATTAAAAATTTCAAGTGAGGAATATAGAGGACTGAAAACTGTAGAAATCATACCATAAGCCCTCCAACGTGAGTAGAATTTGGGGGCAGCGGGGGGGGACATGCCCCAAACCAACCCTATTCTCTGTTTTTAAAATATAAATGTTGCTTGTCTCAGACAACTGAAGGAATTGAGAGCAACTTTGTAGGAACAGATGCTAAATTATTTCTAAATTGGCGTGAAAGCTAAGGGCTCAGCAAAAACTCCTGGTGTGAATTTTAACCTTGTGTTAACAGTTCCCAATTCTTAAAAGAGACTCATTGAAGCAGCTTCAAAAGTCAGAGAGAGGTGAGAGTATTTATCAGTGCAATACTATATATGCCTATACAGAAGTAAGCCCTCGTCTCACGTTTCTATCATAGGTGTCCAACTCCTAGGAAGAAGAAAATTGCTTCAGAAAAGAATACAATAATTTATTTTTTTAAAAAAATCAGTTTTCTGTCCAGAAAATGGAACAAAATGAAAAGCACAGATTTACGTAGCTCATAGTATCAATAAGTACTGTGTTTGTTTGTTTGATTGTTTGATCTTTATTGTTTTGACCACTTTGGTCATCCAACTTCCACCAATTTAAAACATAAGTACAAATAATAATATATACACAAGTGTGGTGCCAGCTGAACAGACACAATGCTAGCAGATTAAAAAGTACAAATACAAATATGTACATTCGCCAAAATGCTGGGTTAAAAACAAAATACAAAATACAAAAAGATTAAAATATAATTTTCAGTATTAAAAACCGAGTCATTTCATGTGGGTCTTCAGATGAGATATGAGGTATTCCTATGACGTAAAAGTTTATTATAACCACTGGCCATTGAATATATACATTAAAATGCACAATAAAATGATATAACAATAGTAAGGTTGTACATCTGATAAACTATATAGACTTTAATCAGCTTTATATCCTATACTATATCTCTAGTACTTCCCATTCTACCCTTATTATTTAGCCAGTTATCCCTTAGTTTTATCGCTAGCCATCCAAATTTGGCCACTCTGTTAACTGTGGTTGCAGTGTGCAAATAGTAATTGAAGTTAGTTTGACAAGAAGAGAAAAAAAATATTTTCAGAGGCCTAAATCGAATTCTTAGTCCCAAATAGAGTGGATCCCTGGAATCAAAGGGAATTTTGAAAATCAACATTCAGCTAAATTCATCAGCTCAGTAGGTCTGTTCTAGCTGGAATTAATAATTGGATTTTGGTCCAAGTTTGGCTATGTTCCTTCAAAAATGAAAAGTATGGCTCTTTATGGTGTCCAGAAAATGAAATATAATGTTGTAAATTCAAATAGTTCTAGGTAGATAACCTTTCCTTCCTTTTTTTATTTTCACTCTATTCTTCCATTGTATAACTTTCTGTTGTTGCTTATTGATGGAAATATAATATTTAATTCAGTTTTTAACATTGACAAGTAGAATATTACATGCCATATACAAGAAATTTCATCCTTCTGTCCATTAAAATATTCAAAAATTACTGAAACCTTGGGTATCCATGATATTCTGCAATAGGCAAAGGTATTTCATTTTTAAAGTATTTAAATTATCTGTGGGTCTTGTAATTTAAACACTAAGATCTCCTGAGAAACCTTCTTTACCACTCAGCTGCCCCGACCTCCATGGTGACATCAGACCAGTTACGCCTGTGTCAATGAGAGTTCCAGGCACATGCAATGCTTGGGAAATTAAAGGATTAAAAAAAAATACTAATATCATCCTGTTTTGTTTTGTTTTAAAATAATAGCAATACATTAGAGCTATGAATTTGACACAGAGAACTTTTAAATGAGTGAATTAATACTGATACAAAATGTGACAGTAAGTATTAAAGGTACACAGTACTAACTCTGCACACATAGCACCCAAGCCACGAAAAATAAAACCAAAGTTGTCCAACAGACACAGCTCGTAGGGCGCTGTGAAGTATACCCTCTCCTAGGGATGCCTTGTCAGGTGTCAGTACTGGAGGAAGGGAAAGGGTCTGGAAAAGAATTAAGATAAAAGTTTAAATGTCAGTACACCAAAAAGCCAAGAGCAATCGGAGAGGAGTCGGAAAAGAGCCACTCGGGGGATGCACTTGGGCTCATTGTGCCATTTGGTACAGAGTTGGAGTGACGGCATTGTGATTGACAAGCCCTCTTAAACCGCAGAAGCCTCTGTGCTGCAAGGTCAGAAGACCAGCAGTCGTAAGATCGAATCCACGCGACGGAGTGAGCTCCCGTCGCTTGTCCCAGCTCCTGCCAACCTAGCCGTTCGGAAGCATGTAAAAATGCAAGTAGATAAATAGGTACCACCTCGGTGGGAAGGTAACAGCGTTCCATGTCTAGTCGCGCTGGCCACGGGACCACGGCAACGGTCTACGGACAAACGCTGGCTCTACGGCTTGGAGACGGGGATGAGCACCGCCCCCTAGAGTCGGACACGACTGGACTAAATGTCAAGGGGAACCTTTACCTTTACCTTGTTGCACAGAGTCTTTGCAGTAGTGATGCAGGGCCTGCAAACATGTTTTGTTTGGGCTGGTTCTGATGCAGCAGTTGGCCTGGTGGGAACACACACACACACCCCAACATGTGAAGGGGGTGTTGTAGGTCAGAGCACCTGGAATGCAAGCCCTGCCATGAATGGCAGCATATTTTGCCAGCTCTCCTAGAAGCCGTTCTAGGCCTTCTCTCGAGCTGTGCCTGCCCAGGCTCTGTGCCATTCCAGGGCCTGGCCTTGTGGAAACACGAGGGCCTGTCCCATCAGTGGAGTAGCACGGGGAGGACAGATACAAAATTCTTAGGGGCTCATGGGCCGCCCTGCCTGGTGCGCTCCTGCCTTGCGCTCTTCTTCCCCCTCCCAGCAGTCTGAGTCCAAGGTGCCAGGGAGCTCCAGGCCCACCTGCACCAGTGCAGACCTCAAGCAGTTGCATGGCCACTTCATGGCACCACCCTGTGCTCCACCCTGCCCACACGTTGCGTGGGGGGGCATGTGACCCATGACCCACAATACTTGCCTTGCCCCGGTTGCCTCAGGTGCTGAAAACCCACGCTACACTGCTGTGTCCCATGACATTTTTATGAATGTGCTACTTTACGTATAGTTTGGTGAAGTAATTTTCTAAATTATTTGTACAAAAGTCATAGATAAATGTTTCAAAATAAATAAAAACTTTGAAATTAAATTTGAAAGATAATTGCATTTTAAGAAAGATTATACAACAGTTTGATCTGTAGGAATGGAACACGATCTCAAAACATCAGGTGGACAATATATTCATTATTGAGTTTTCAGCAGTTCTTCATCGAGCTGCATGTTAAACAATCAGGGAAGGGCACATTCTGGATTGGCTCTTGAGAAATGATCTCATGTAATATGAAGTATAGCACTGTCACAATCCACCTGTTGATGGTTAGGCTACAACCCATCTACTGAATACTCCTAAAAGAATTAATGAACCAGCTTTTAAAAAAGTAATAAGCCTGGCAATTGCAGATGTACCACTACTTTTTTTTTTATTCTCCAGGGATGTTGATTAAAAATGTAGCTGTTTGCAGATCAGTGCAATCGAAGCATCAAAATTTCTCTTAGGATGGAATGTGTTTGTGGCTGTCTTCATGTTTGGGCACAGTTCGGCATATATGTATTTATAGGGTACAGCAGTGCTTGCATTTCCTCTCCCCGCCTTGTCTGTTCCATTCTCCCTGTACCATATTTCTTTTCCAAGAAGAGACAAATTAAAGGTTTCTCATAGAGTGTTCAGTAACAGCTGCGGCGTAAACAAGACTGACATTTGTTTCGTTTGGGTCAGTCTTCAAGCCTTCTGAAAAACCTGAGTCCTCTTTGCAGTTGAGACTTTCAGCTGTGCTGGAGTGTGGTTTTATATGCCTTTGAACCTGGAATGCTGCCATCTTTGGACGAACCTCTAAGAAAGCTATCAAAATGTGACGGGGAAACCCCCAGAAACACTGCAGTCATTAAGGAGACCTCCCACTCCTTACTTCAATCCGCTTCGCAATGAGAGTCCTCCTTCTCGGCTTTCCAAAGTTTTTGGTTTTAAAATTGCACTTGGCAGTAGAGTGAAGTTCAGATTCTGTCATTAGTTGCCTCCGGAAGTAAACATTTTGTGGGCTGACGATAACTCAAATATGGATTTGTGGAGGAAATAACTTTTGAAACAAACTTCATTCCTCTTGTAGCGTGTGATGTATCATATGAGTGAGGACCCCAGTGATTGATTTGCTTAATTATAGGGTAAGATTACTCTGTATTACAGTGCTGAAGAATTGGGGTGGGGGTGGGGAGCTGAGTTTTCAGCCATGGCTCATAGAAATTTTTTAGTTCTGTTCCTCGGTTAAAAAAGTCAGTTGTTTTATGAATTTTAATCGATTAGTTAATGGTGTTAAACATGTTTATTTGGAAACAAGCTTCCCTGAGTTGAACAGTATTTGCTCCCCAAAGTGTTCATGGGATCATGGCCTTATTATCCACAAATGTCTATTAAAATGAAAATAATAATTCTAAAAATGAAACCACACTTTCTTTGCTCTTAGGCAATTGATGCACATGATGTATCAGGCAATATTTCAGGTAGTCTCCTTGATGGGACCAGAGAAAAAAGCTGTTGTTAGGACATCTGCTACTGTACTAATCATCACTTTTGTAAGCACACGTACACATTTAAAAACAAACAAACTGGAGCACAGTTAATTTGGAGCATCAAAAGGTTTTAATGTAGTTGATCAATGTAGTACTGTAGCTCTAGATATGATGTGTCTTGAAGCCTCATTTTCCTTTTCATTCCAAAAACACTAGGACCTACTCTTTGCCCCATGGTCTAGGACAGTGGTTCCCAAACTTACATCCCCAGATGGTACTGCATACTGCAACTCCCAGAAATCCTGCCTGCCCAGATCGTGGTGAAGGCTTCTGGGAGTTGTAGTTGAATAAAATCTGGGGACCCAAGGTTGGGAACCACTGGTGTAGGGCAAGAGTTGACTATGTAACAAGAACAAAGGCAGTCTCTTACGTCCTAGCATGTGAGGTAGGGAAACTGTCTTGTTTCTGATCTGGTGTGAGGAACGGGAGAGCAACAGGGATGATCATTGGCAACTGTCTAAAACAAATTTCAGCAGCTTGGGAATGGAGAGGGCTTCAAGAGTTGTATGCACAGATGGGGGCCTGTGTAGCCAATGGCCACATATTGAAATTCCACTTCATGCCACTCCAGTTGTAATGCAACAGAGTATTTTCTGTGTTTTTAAATATGCTCAATTAGAGCTGCTTTGTATCATAGTTATAATAGTTCACTGAGCTTTGGTGTAAAGTTATTTGGAGCCTAGCACATTTTCTTGTCAAAGTTCTGTCACTGCTTTTCTTTGGCTAATCCATTGTGATGGTTTACTTTTTGCTCATTGTCATCTTGAAAGACCCTGGGTTAGATTATGGCCCTTGGACACTATCTTGAATAAGGGTGAATGTTGTGTTACAAATTCATGTTCATGTGTCACACTTACATGATGAGATATAAGGATTTCTTTGCTCAACATACTTTCATTCTGAATTATTTGCTTCTGAATTCCCTCCCTTCCCTCCTCTCCACAAACAATTAAACTCCTTTACCACAGTAATTAATTCTTAATGACAAATTGCTAGTTGGTAATGCTGATTTACTTAAAAGTGAAACAATAATCCACTCCTTTTGGAAATGTGCATCTCCAGTAATAAGTTGTGGTACACACTGAAGTTTGATTATTTCATGATAAGGACAAGTTTTACAGCTCCCCCCCCCCCCCCCCCAGTCAACTGCTTTATCTTTTGGCTCACTTGTTATCAGATGTGCCTTTTAAACTAAGAGCCTCTTGCATAATTTTTATTACCAGAAAGTATGTATCAACCAGGAAAAAAAAATCTAATGTAAATTGAAAAATTGTGGGTGGAGAGGAGACCTAGGGAAAATTGTACCCATTCTTCTCTTTAAAAAAAAAAAGATGTACATTTATGGTTTAATTTTATATAACTCAGGCTTGTAAAGGGCAGGTTCTCAAATGATGGCCCTCTGCTCCATGAGCTCCATTCAGAGGGTCCACTGAGAAGTTGTAGAACAGTCAAGAGTATTGTGTACTTTCCCCTCCACGTACTGTTTTCTGCCACTAGAGATCAAGAGGAACCCAGTGTGGTGTACTAGACTGAGTGATGGACTAGGACTCTGGTGACCAGGGTTCAAATTCCCACTTGACCATGGAAACTTACTAGAGGAGTGGAACTGGTAAAACCACTCCTTAAACATCTCACTTACCTAGAAAGCCCTATTAGGGTTGCTATAAGTTGGTTCAGATGTGACGGCACATAACTAACTAAGAGATCAAGACTATTTAAAAATAAACAAATAAAATGCACATGTTTCCCAGTGTTCTAGATGTTTCACATGCATTGTCTAGTTGTAATCTTTACTATAAACTTATTGGACAAATCAGCTTTTTATGTCTCTAGGGCAGTGGTTCTCAACCTACATGGCAGATATTCCAGATACATAGCAAAGGCAGTGTACACTGCCTTATTTGTCTTGACATAGTGAACAGTATTTTTCACAAACGCAATCCATTTTGCTTGGATTGGGAGCAGATATTGAAAGAAAACTTCAGCCCAAAATGCCTAGCTGCATAAATCACTATAGCTATTTATACCCGGATCTGTCGAACTTTAAAATAAGCTTCGGGAGTTGGTGCCCCCCTTCCCTATTTGCTTGCAACCACATTTGCTTTGTGCTTCTTTTGGTTAATTGTGGCCTGCCCCAGCTTTCCATGAAAGAATCTGCATAGTGGCACGCCCTATAATTATATGGGAAGGGATCTCTATCTTATGATTTTGCTGATAGCAGTGCTCGACTGGTGTTCTGATGAACATGATTGGGAAGGACATATCATCTTCACTAAGTTGTGCAGGCTTGCTGCAGAAGAAGAAGAACAAGGAGGAAGAGAGATGGAGCAATATAAAATGCTATGGGATTGCAGAGGGCTGGGTTTTTTAATGGTTGCCCATTCCATACAGACAAACCAAGGGAAGAAGTTACGGTATCCAGCTACTAGAAGAGCAGTGGCATTAGATGGACCAGGAGTATGCCTCCAGTGAACATTGCATCCACATCTATACCCAGCATTTGCACATGTCATCTGTACAGAGTTTGTGGTCTTGCCATACCTTCTGCATACAGAAGAATTTTTGTTTGTAGTTCACTAATGTGCAATGTTTTTTTTATATATTCTGTGAGAGTAGGATATAAATCAGGTAGATGGGTAAGTACCTAAAGCAGTGGTTCCCAACCTCGGATCTCCCCAGATGTTCTTGGACTACAACCCCCAGAAATCCTGGCTAGCACAGCTAGTGGTGAAGGCTTCTGGGAGTTTTAGTTCATGAACATCTGAGGACCCAAGGCTGGCAACTACTGAGCTAGAGTAACTGTAGCCCTCCATTTTGGGTTGGGCTGCCTTAATCAGCTAGTGCCAGAATACTTGGCACACCCCTACGTGGTTTTAGAAACTAGATGTGCCTATCTGACACAGTTTCTGTAGTCTGACTGAGGCTTGAGCATGGACCCAGGGCATTTACGGAGGCCCAAAGCAGATTGTGAGGGTTGAGACCCAGTTCCTCAGGCCTCGACGCGATTGACAACAGAAACAGTTAATCTCTGAATTGCTGTTTAATTATTTGTGGCTGGTAACAGAGAGGTTAAGAGGAAAAGATACGAGGCCACCTTCAAATCTGGGAATTTCCCACAAAGCAAACATACACACACCTTGTCAATAGAAGCCACAGGTGTAAAATACACAAGGAGGTGAAAACATAATTGCCATGATGACAGTTCTATATCCATTATGTACTCAAATCAAAGGGCAGTTGGCATCTGTCCTCTGGGCCTCATCCAAGACTCACTAAAAGCAACAGCAGCCTTTCTTGGACTTCACTGGGTTTTTATATGAACTCTCAAGCACCAGATATATCCATATAGGGAACTGGAGCCCTAATCCACCCACCTCACCCCCCCCCCCAATAACTTGATATTTAACCCCCCAGCACTGTGGCTGTTCATTCCAAGGATAACCCAGTCCCACCCTGTTTGTCTCTTGTGACAGGTTATTGGCAAAGAGCAGGTTAACCCTTTTATTCCCACTATGAACAGCACTTGAGATTCTTCCATTTTGAACCTGAGCTGTTGGCTCCTGTTTCAGAGCCAGAAGTAGTGCTGTTGGCATGAGCTGTGGTGCACCAGGATATGTGCATCGGATCTCTGCCATTGTTGCTGTCTGTTTTGGGGATGAAGGAGTTAAAAGGGCCCTTTGCTTTGGCTGGATAGCTCAATGGTCTAGGTATCTGGCTGCGAAGCCATAGATTGGGAGTTTAATCCCCTACTGTGCCTCTCGGGAGAAGAGCCAGCCTGGGTGGCCTTGGGCAAGCTGCACAGTCCCACGGTGCTCCCAGAAGAAGGGAATGGGAAACCATTTCTGAATATTTTCTACCTGGAAAACCCTGAAAAGGGTTGCCATAAGGCACGTGATTATTTATTATTATTGCTTTGGAGAGAGTAAGTGGGTTGCTGGCCCTTCAGCCCATCCGCAATGCAAAATAAGAGCCCTGGTCTCAGATGAGTTCCTGACCATGGGTTATGCACTAGGACAACATGTAGTGTGCAGAAACGAAGATAAGTAGATAAGAGAAAGTTGAACTCTCCAGCAAAAAAGTTAACTATTAACAGCTATGGTGCTTAAGAAAAAAACAGATAGGTTATCAAGAATAAGTAGTATACACTCTGGGAGCCTATAAAAAATGGACTTCTATCACTAAAAAGAAAAATAAAGGCTACCAATAATACATCTCATGTAGTTTCTCAATATACTCCTCTAAGCCTGTGGTTCTCTTTTGAAAAGTGTCTTTTTGATACAACATCAGCCCTGCAAAAAAAAAACCCCAACATTCTTGAAATCTTTCACACTAATGTCCTGCTGATATATTGCCTAATCAAACTTAACCAGCCCCTGACCTCAACGTTTGCATCATGCTTCTAAAACCCCAACTGTTTAGAGCAGTGCTTCCCAACCTTAGGTCCCCAGATGTTCTTGGACTACAACTGCCAGGAATCCTGGCCACCACACGTAGTGGTGAAGGCTTTTGGGAGTTTTACTCCAAGAATACTTGGTGATCCCGGATTGGGAACCATTGATTTAAAGCAACCAAGAGGAGTAGAGTTCCACTAGAGTTCTTCAAATGAACATTTTCAGTATGAGCAAGAGTATTTTCAGGAGGCTGAATTATTCCATAATCCTCCATACTTGGTTATCATTTTTTGCACTTGCTTTTGCCTGTTCCCCTCAGCAGTTGCTTTACACTCTCTGTTTTCATAAACAAGGCTCATGCTTCCTAACTCTGATTCCCAACTACTCATGGTTCAAGCCATTAACATATCAGAACATTGTACAGCCAATGAAATTTTTATGTGTGCTATCACAAAGCCAACTAAGTATGAAAACAACAGTTCAGTCCCTTTAAAGGTTTGTGAACTTAACCTTGAGAAATTTCTGAAAGGCAGGCAAACCTATTGCAAAAGACCTGTTCATTTCAAACAGCCCTAGTTAGAAAGCAGTGAACTGCAGTATTTTGTTGTTGTTGTTTAGTCGTTAAGTCGTGTCCGACTCTTCGTGACCCCATGGACCAGAGCACGCCAGGCCCTCCTGTCTTCCACTGCCTCCCGGAGTTTGGTCAAAACTGCAGTATTAGTCTGAGGGAAACCTGGGGTTAGTATAATGCGTATCTGTCAGGGATGCGTTAGTTGTGGGTTTCCAGCTGTGGAATGACCTCCTTTCCTGCTCTACAATTCTATGATTCTATTCTGATAAGAAAATCTAAGAGCTGAAGCACCCACAGGCAGATAGAAAGTGACCCAAGACACCAAAACAAGAGTGCATATATTTAAAGAAACATCATAAATTGTATTTTTAGAATCTTTTCTTTTCTTTTGTAAAAGGTGCATTATATTATTTGTATTTTAAAGACAAAGGGAGAAATATATAAAATAACTGTCAGAGCTCAAGAAAGGCCCGGGCCACTTCCATTTTTTTTTTGAGGATCCCAATATATTTTTCAAAACCAAATGCCAAAACAGAGATATAGAAAGTGTCATATACTTTAAATATTTACATTTAACAAATTAGCATATGTTCTTTCTCGCTGACTTTATAACTTCATTTGGAGATAACGTCAAGAGCCTAAATTTGAGACCCTCCGTGAATGACGATCAAGTGGCCCTCGTAGACTCCCCTGCGGTAGGTTGGCCCGGCCTGAGATCACCTGGAGACAAATTCCAAACTAAGAGAAGTGGTTTTGTGAAGAGGAGTACCATGACTTCTCTGATAGTCAAGATCCCCTGTTTGTGCTCTCCAATGGAGGATACATGCAGGGTTCTGTTCTCGGAGATAATGCCAGTATTTGGTGTGACCATGCAGGAGGAAATTCCAGCTAGAGTCCCTTGTCCTGTCTGCTGATTTAAAAAAGGATCCAGAAGTGAAGATCTTAGAAGCCTATCAAGCAAGACAGCAGGGCGTGAGGGTTTGGGACACACCAGCTGTGTTTTAGAGGAGAGGGATGCTTCCACACTGAAGAAAGTTTGTTCAAGGAAGAGGGGTGACTGTAGGGGGGCTTGGAAGTTGAAAGTTTTCATGAATCTGGCTTGGTTTTCTGCAGGTGTAAGGACAGGGAACCAATGACCCTTCTGGAGGCCTTTCCCTGTCTCATCTCTCAGTCCTTTCTTCCAGTGCTCCAGGGGCCTGAGTCGGTGCCAGGGTATGCTGGCAGAATTTTCAGTGAGTTTATGAAGGTTAGAAAAATCACTTCCACCCAAGCAGGCAGAAAAGTATCAAATAACAGGAAAATACTTCCAACGTGTGTACCCTATCCACCTTTGTTTCACTTAATTATACAAGAGGTAATATTTACCTCTCCTGTTTTCAAAATCGTATTTGTGGACACAACAAGGTTCAAAAAGAGGAAAATGAATGCTTTGTTATTTTTGCAATAATAATAATAATAATAATAATCCCCTGTGGAAAACAAATTGTATAAACAGACTTCTAAAGACAGTTGGTGGGGGGGGATCCATCTCTGAAGCCAACAGAGGAAGCATTCCTCTGGTAAACCTGAAATGAAAAGAGCAGCACACCTGTTTGCATCTGGTTTCTGTCTTGCTCATATCTCACGTGTGTGTGTGTGTGTGTGTAGTTCCTTCCAACTCAAACAAGGACTCATTTCTGAGTAGCACCTCAGGAGGAATCAGAGCAAGACCTTGCCAGCAGAGCCTCAGACCCTACAGGTTCCTGCTGTACAAGCTTTGTTTTCCTTTCCCTGACCCATTTGAACAAATTTGTTACTGGTGGCCTGGCTTGCCTTCCTGTACACAGAAAACCAATAATAAACAGAGGCCAGCTGACACCCGGAGACACCTGCAGCAAACTACACAGTGCGTGATTGTTCGCCCCCAGAGGAAACCCTGGAAGGGAAGACTTTGATAGGCTTGGAGTACATGCAAGTGCACACAAATGCAAACAGACACACACACACACACTGAGGCAGATTTCCCTACAACACGAAGACTTCAGAAGCTCAAAAAGACTGTACTGTACTGAGGAGAAAATCTTTCTCTTCCAGGGGTGAGGATACCTCTGTTTGCTACAGCTCGCCGTCTTCGGGGTGCAAGAAATAACTTCAGGTACTTCAAGTTTGAGACCCACAATTGTTTCAGGTTCCAGTTAAGAGGGAGTCAGTGCATCCTGCTTCTCTTCTAATAAGCTGTTGAGGCTTTTGAAGTGCCTGTAGCCTACCTAGTCTTCCCCCAGAAAATTGATAGGAAGGGAAAGCACAAGAAGAAGCCCCTCTTACAAACATAGAAAATTGGAACAAGTTCAGAGGAGGGCAACAAGGATAATCAGGGAACTGGAAACCAAGCCCTGTGAGGAAAGACTGAAAGAACTGGGCATGTTTAGCCTTCAGAACAGAAGACTGAGGGGAGATATGAGAGCACTTTTCAAATACTTGAAAGGCTGTCATACAGAGGAAGGGCAGGATCCCTTCTCCATCATCCCAGAGTGCAGGACATGCAATAATGGGCTCAAGTTACAGGAAGTCAGATTTCAGTTGAATATCAGGAAAAACTTCCTAACTGTTAGAGCAGTACAACAATGGAACCAATTACCTTGAGAGATGGTGAGTGCTCCAACACTGGAGGCATTCGAGAGAAATTTAGACAACTATCTGGCAGATATCCTTTGATTTGTATTCCTGGATTGAGCAAGGGATTGGACTTCGTGGTCTTATAGGCCACTTCCAACTTCATTATTTTATGATTCTATGAAAATTGCCCAAATATCTGGGCTGCAGCAACCTACAGATCTGATAGACCAATTTTCTTTGTGATTTTGCTATGTGTTTCAACTTGTTCAATCTAATTTTCAAATGAATATTTTCTGACTTGCAGCATATGAGTCTGCAGTTAAAACACACTATTAAACATCAGTTGAACACTTATTTATTTATATTTATTTATTTATTCGATTTATACCCCGCCCATCTAGACCAATGGTCTACTCTTAAACATGACTTATATTGAATATGGAAGATGTGGCCTTACATATGGGGTTTGAATGCAATTACCATTGTCTCTTATCTCAGGCTCTGCTGATGGGGATGGAATTCTATCAACATAGGAAGGGTCATGTGTTTCCCATCCCTGCAGCCCTGGGACTTAGGATCATGGAATTCCCAGAAACTGAAAGATTCTGATCTGTAGGGTTAGCATCCAGGTTTAACTGCATTTTCCCCCATGAGTGCTTCCTATGGTGTGATTAATAAGTAATTGGTGCCTGATTTAAAGTGCCTGAGCTGTTCTGTACCTTGTCCAGTTTGTGCAGCGTAAGCATCATCATTTTTGTGTCCATAGTGATGTCCACAAGCAGATAACATCACAGGTTCTGCCTCTTCAGCTGCTGCTCAACAGTGCTGGCCAATATATGCATGTTTTACCCCCTCAGCCTCTACTTGGCAGACCCAAAACTAGTTCTGAAGACAAGTGGACATGTTCATGGTTTTGTTTTTTTTAAGTTTGCATAAAGGAGAGTTGATAGAGAATGCTGAATATTTCTTCTGTTTGAAAACAATGATTTCCTGTCCCCATTGCTTTCTTTCCAGACCATGTTATATGATTCACCATATGTACACAGTCAGCACATATAACTGTATATATGACCAGCCAACCAGTTAAGGTTAGGTCAGGGTTTTCTGTTTGTGTAGTGTGATAATCTCTTACTGCCACGTCTAACTCCAGCAAATATCTGTCCCTTCATTGGGACATGTACAGCTGAAGCATCTATTATTTGATTCCTGCCTTCTTCATAAATGAAGCAAGTCCTACAGGCTGGGCTGGAATGTGTCCTTGGACTATGCCTTCCTGGAGTGCTATCATGTGATCCTACTACCTTCAGACATTATCTGCATGGTACAGCATATACATATAGTTGTGCCAGATCCTAGAAGCAGGGTCAGGCCGGTCTTCCTACTCAGAAATTTCCCCAACCATCATCCCAGGTTGCCATCTTATTCACTGTCAAACTTGCCCCCAGGTTATTTTCTGCAATGACTTGGATGAGCAAGAATCAACAGGTAATCGTTTTGACCATAACAGCTGCCTCCCACCAACTTCCTCCATATAACATCCCCGACATATGATGTTCAATCAAGATCCATGTCATGCTGCTTTGGTACCAAGTTGACTTTCCTCTCCCATGGTCTTTCTTTAATACTTTCTTCTTCTGCAAAATCATCTACTCAGTCTGTCTTTACCCCAGGCTTAAAGATGGGTTACATGTTCATTCCCATAGCAACACATGACGTCAGAAAATAAAGCTCCTGAGCTTAGTGAGTGAAACAAATAGCCTAGCTGGTAAAGTAGAGAGTTGTTATTCAAAGCATTGGTAGAAATTGAAGGAGAGTGTCAACATATGCCTAGCCAAGTTCACTGGATTTTTTTTTCACCAGTGTGTTTTGCTAAGTGTGCTCTGATGTGGGAGTCCACTGTAAAAAGGAAGAAGATTGAAAATCCAAGTGATGTTTTGCCACCTGGAGACACTGGAGCTGAAACACATAAAATATTAAAAGAAAATAGTGAAAGAAGCCCTTGTTTCAATCAGGTAGAAAAAGATCATTGAGACTTTTCATACATCAGATGGGGACTGAGCTTTTTACCAGGCTGCCCTTAGGCAAAATGAATTGGCTGCACGTATCAAATGGCTGCATAAGATATGATGTATCATATGGCAGTATAAGGACACAAAAGCATTCCCACTCTGAACGCATAACGCTGGGACCTAAGCTACCTGATCTTGTCATATGCTGGACTTGGCCAGATTTTTCTTACTTGGGTTCACTTGGTTAAAGCATCACTGATGTGTTAGGAGCAATTAAAAAGAAATGGAAACCTTCCTCTCCCTTCCTCTCTGCAGGCAAACGGCCAGGAAGCTTCCCATTTCTCAAGATTGTTAAGCGGCTGCAGCAAAGGGACAGCCAGGCAGCAGCTTTGGTTCAATCCCAGCCATCTCACACACACTAGAACTGAACCAAAGCAGAGTGATCTTACCTGTACCAAAAAAACAGTAGCCCCTGACAGGGACCCACAAAAGTGAATGTAGGTATCTACTAGGGACAGACTGGTTTGTGATGGCATGTAAGCCAGAAAAAGAAGTCAACCAGCCCATCCTCAACCCAGACCAAATTGCTGGACAAATGCCAGTCCGACTGCACCCTCTGTTTATATCTTATCTTTTCAAGAAGGTCATCTCAAATGTTGCCAACCTGCCCAGAGCATAAAAAAATGGAACTATCAAAGTTCTCCTTGTGCTCATCTCAATGTCAGCTTGTCCTCATGGAGGCCACTGTTACAGTTGGTTTGCCAGACTCTGTATTTACCCACTAAAATACTAGACCTGATGTCATTACAATATCAATGTCAATCCCAAGCTGTTCCAATTGACAACTCCTTCCTCAGTCATATGTCCACTCCATTATAAATAATAATTGTGTGATGTTAAGTCAATTCTGACTTAAGTCGACCCTTTCCAGGGTTCTTTTAGTAGAAAATACACAGAAATTGTTTACTATTCCCTTCTGGGGGCATCTTGGGACTTGCCCAAGACTACATAGGCTGGCACAGTGGGGAATGGAACTTCCAACTTTTGGTGCCCCAGCCATTGGTCAGCATGACTTTCACTCCTGTACAGCCTTGCCTCCCAACTGGAAAATATGCATCTGACATATGTTGGGGAAGTCAATGTCTTGACCATTGCACCCAAGAGGTCCATCACCATATAAATTTCCTGAAAATGTTGAGCAGTCTGGATAATGTTCTTCCAATTCTTATAGGACCTGTAGTCTAGAAGACTGCAGAAAACTTCACAACTGTTTGGTATATTAGGAAGCAGTGAGAAACTCAGACCAGAATACTACTCAACCCCATCTTCTGCCTTTGACATTGATGTACCTGCCACAATGTTTACTTTGCAGCAGTCCATGTAGCTGGGCAGGATGCATCATCTGCAGATTTCCTCAGCTGATCCCATGAAGGTGGGAATTTCACTCTGAGTTCCTCAACTGCATGCTCACAACATGGGTTTGAGCTTGGACTAATGTGTTTGCTTCAATGTCCAGCAAGAAGGTACAGCCCTACAGCAGTCAAGCACTGGTCAGCAATGACTTGCTAGGAGGTGCTTCTCCTTTCCTGATAGGACATGAGCCTCTACCCTTTCCCCTGGGACTGTGCAGTTTGCCCAAGGCCAGAGGCTGGCTGCTTTTCTGGGAGACACAGTGGGGGATCGAACTCCCGATCTCTGGCTCCAGAGCCAGATGCCTAAACAACTGAGCTCTCTAGCCAGCTTAGGGAAAGAACAAAGGATGTCTTGGATGATCTGTTAGTTGTAATGAGACTCAAAACAGGCCCTCTGCCCTAATGATTATTGGTGTATCATGGAATTAGTCTGTAGGGGCTGTATGTTGGGCATCTTTGGTGGCACACAAAAAGTACGGAAAGCTTTTCAGGATTTAAATGCCACCTGGATGAATACAAGAACACACACACTTGGGAGCCTGTTCTCACTGTGAATTACTACTTGCAAATGCAGCCAACACCCTATTTACACAGATAAGCAAGTCCGCAGTCTGCTGAGCTTCCTCCAGGCAGAGTGGCATCTGTGGAACACAGTGAATAATACTTGACTGGAAAGCATATGTTGCACACATAGTGAAAACAGTCCTCCTTCTGTATAAGGCAAGTAGCTTTTCTTCTGAAGTCTTTAAAGCTCTGACATCTGCTTCTGAGGCAGCTTCTTTCTCCCTACAGTCTTGCTTCTCAAATGCAAGGAGACAAGAAGGGGTGTCTCATTTTTGTTTTTCCATGTGTGTCTCAGAATTTGCATGCTGTGTGCACGTTTAAAATAGAATTTCAGGAAATATTTAGGAGCAAGGGACTATGGAGAAAGTATCTATTTATTTAATGCAGACACCTTTTTATTGTCATATCGGTCCCTAAACATTTTACAAGAGATGGGAAAGTTCAGAGAAAAGGGTGAACAATTTAGTAAACTCTTAATGAGCTCAAGGCTCTAATTCACTTAAATGAAAGTTGGAGGGGGCAAATTTTTAACAGTTACACTGATTCAAAATTGATATTTAAGTTTAACCTAGGTGACTACAATAAAGCCTTTCCAGAAGCAAAAACAGAAAATATTTATCTGCTATTTAACTGCTATTTTAACTCTTCTCTCCCCATCACACTCCTGTTTTGAGCTATGGAGAGAAGAAAATACCTACAAGAAAACTAATTTCCTGCTTACTTCACCCAAACCATTGCTTTTCGTCTCCCCTATGATATGTTATCTCTTTAACTTCCCCTGAAGCTCAACCTCCTATTGAGTTTTTATGTGTCCTTAACAAAATTTAGCATAAATCTGAGTAGCTACATGTTGCAAGTTAGGAAGTTAGAGTAAACATTGTTATTACAGATCACCTCATTTGACTTGACACACAATAGCACATGCCTATTCGCAATTCACTAATGAGACATCAACTGCATTATAGCAGTAGATGTAACTAATAAGACTTTTGCCATTGATTCCCAAGTAGATTTCAGTAATAGTTTTAGGGAATCAATATTAAGTTTCCTGGGATAAATGAGGTGCAGAGTGCCGAACACGCAAGAAACGTGATCACCAGGCGAAAAAGACCCGCCACCCTGTTCTGTCATTATAATCTGTGTCATTTAATTTTTCACTACAAAATTTATCGAATGATGAACTCTACCAGTTTCCACTCATTTGTTTAATATTCTGTACTCTGCACATACCCCAAGGGCCAATGTTCAATGAGCCAGAGGCCCAGGGAAGTAGAGTGCTTTCACTGATCTAATTAATCCTTACTTTATCCATAAGGATGCCATTTAAGACATTGTGATCCATCAGATACAAGCGTTACAATTGTGAAAAGTGCATCTGCACATATCCTGTTGACAAACCAGAGAAAAGCAACATTTCTGGGGGGGGGGGGGGAGATCAAAACCTCTAGAGCCTCACCCCACAAAGATTCAAGGATCAATCCTGCAATATCAGAAAGACTGATTTGTAGAAATAGGGTTGCTGCACAGGGTGATGGCAGAAGCCATTCTATAGGGAGGGTGGCTGCTGCTTAACCTGATCTGGTGACAATTTTGAACCTCTTCTCTCACTCACACCAAAATTTGCTGTGCAAAGCCAGGCCCAGGCCTGGGGTACATACAATTTCCTCTTGCTTCCTCTTTCTTTAGGAAGTGAAGTGCTTAGGAGGGAAAGAGCACTCGTTCTGCCTGCAATCTTTGCTTCTCACACTCCGTTGCCTTCGGCAGAAGAATGAAGTGGCCTGGCCTGGTTAGCTCCTGGCAACAGCAGCGGTGGGACTGTTGCAGCCGTCTGGGCTGCTTTTCAGATATTTCTTTCGTGTGATAAAGTAACATAAACCAGTTTACGTTTCAACTTTTTCTAACATTTAATGCCTAATTTTAGTTTAATTAAAATTTGAACTGGTTCTCCTTCCCATGAAACAAAAGCACAAACTGAATTGGCTAACTCATTTTATTTCTGTTACTGTGGATTTCTGAATTTTACTTGCCATGTGCTAATCCTTTAAGATCTTTTGTAAACCTAGCAGGTTATAATGGGGCATATAGAACTAAGTACTGGAGAGCAAAAATATTCACAATATTAAAAGAATTAGAGAATGAACGTGTATGCAAGCAGTTTGATCAATGAAGAAGAAGCAAAAATCAAAAGTAAACAGGTTTAGCGAATACTAGTTATTATGCATGAAGTAACAGTATGTCCAAAACCAGACTTCACTAGACATTCTGGCTAGTATCCTATTGAGCTTCCAGGAAATGGAAAGTCCCATCTGCATAGTAATACAGTTTTGTGCCACTTGCTGTGCAAGGAGAAAGTGAGTTTGCTTCATGGAAATTGCTACTCACACAACGACAAAAGTGGTGCACTCTTACATTACTATACTGGCAAGACTCAGTAGGCTCTACAAGATGTCGGCCTTTATGGACTTTCAAACTAATAAGAGTAAATTTAAAACTTCATAGCATAATATTGACTGGGATGTTTGTATTTTGTGCCTCTTTTATTCATCAATACCAAGGCAGGCAGGCAGGATTTCCGCACAATATTGAAATCTGAAAACGCTATTGTACATAACTGTTAAAAAGCTAATGTTCTAAGGATTTCAGATACTGTACCATGTTTGCAACTGGATGCATGTGTCCTGCTGTATGCAAGGATTTGGGTGTATTTGCATGCTAAATAGATGTCTTGTTTTTGTCTCTCTGAGAGCACACATGATGTGTTCATCAGCAAGAAAGCTCACATCTCTTCCAAACAACTGGTGAACACATTCAAAACTGATCACTCAAAGGAGATTGGAATTTCTTGTCCTCTGAAGCGGGGAGGGGAGGGCTTATTTTGGGCTATTTTTTTATTCCTTTTCGTTTTTTGATATTTTATATTTTGTATTCTGTAGTTCTGCTTAATAAAATAAATATCTATCTAAAAAAAAAAAAACAAAGCAGCATAAATAAATAGAAATATTTAGTTGGAAAAAAAAAAAACTGATCACAACAGGCATGAGATTGGGATGCATTTGCCGACCTAGCATGGCCAAGATTACGA
This sequence comes from Intellagama lesueurii, assembly GCA_037013535.1. Taxonomy (NCBI): domain Eukaryota; kingdom Metazoa; phylum Chordata; class Lepidosauria; order Squamata; family Agamidae; genus Intellagama; species Intellagama lesueurii. Next base: position 187,885,414 of record JBAJHW010000005.1, on the reverse strand, counting down.
TGCTTCTACACCCCCACAAAGTGTTTGATTTTGCATTCCCACCCCCTTTTCTGGTAGTATCAGAAGAGATGCAGAGGATAAAAAAGTTTTTTTGCACATAGATAGCCACTGCACTGGGGTGCATGGAAAATTATACATTTCTGGAATATCACTCCAAGAATCTCTCAGCCAACACAATCAGGCAGTTGTTAATTGTAAGACCTGCAACTTTTCTTGTCCAAAGAAATAACCTTTGCAAGAGCTACCTGCTTGTTCTAATATTCCAGCAAATGTGTTCTCAAACTTTAATCCTAACAGCTGTTTTTCCTTGAAACCAAAATCTTTGTATTTGAGGAGGGCAAAATAGTGAAATGTAACATCACGTTCTAGCCAGCTTTCATCCCTCGTCTGTTGTTGTTGTTTAGTCGTTAAGTCGTGTCCGACTCTTCGTGACCCCATGGACCAGAGCATGCCAGGCCCTCCTGTCTTCCACTGCCTCCCGGAGTTGGGTCAAATTCATGTTGGTCGCTTCGGTGACACTGTCCAACCATCTCGTCCTCTGTCGTCCCCTTCTCCTCTTGCCCTCACACTTTCCCAACATCAGGGTCTTTTCCAGGGAGTCTTCTCTTCTCATGAGATGGCCAAAGTATTGGAGCCTCAGCTTCAGGATCTGTCCTTCCAGGATCCCTCGTCTAGACAAGACTAGAAGTTTTAACATTTTCTTGAGAACAGGATGCTAAACCCTTCTGTTTTTAGAGATATGGCAGGGAGGTCAATTGCCCTCAGTACTGCCAGGCCTGTTGTTGCTTTGGTAGATATAACTAACAAGGGATAATTTTCAAGAAAAATAAATGACCCACCATTAAGAATTTATTTTGACCTGTAATGGATTTTAAGCCATGTTGTTTTCAGCCCACTTTTCCCTCAAGCCCTTTGAGCACAACCAGTGAACCTGTTCCTCCTCTGATGCCTGCTTGAGTGGGGGGAGCTTTCTCGGTGAGTTAATCATTGACTTCTAAATATTGTTTGCCTTTTGCTTTCCAGTCATTTAGCTTTCCTTTGGCATCCCTTCAAACATTTTCTGTTGAAGACTCTTGCCAGGTGACATGCCCAAGGCTTCAGTTTTCCCACCTGTGCCATGCCATTTTCTCCTGTCCTACTTTCATCAGAAATCTTACGGAAAATGGCAAACACGTGAGCGTTATCTTTTACTTTGTGCCGTGTATTTGTATCAACTTTTAAATGTGTCTATATGTGTGTGAGAGGATTTAACATGAGTTGCTGTTTTGCAGGGCACCTTGTTACTAATATGTTGTTGTTGTTGTTGTTTTTAAAAATTAACGTAGGAAAATGGCCCCATGTAGGTTAATTCCCCCAAATGGTCATTCCAAATTAAACTGTTTTGAAATAGTAGATATGGTATTGCTTGTTGTAACCTAACCTGTAATGTGTAAGCAGTAGTATTAAAATGCCCGGTCAGTATCACATTATGCATCCCATTCAGCCAAAAAAGTGATGCATTACAGGTAACATCCTTACTTGTGACATATAATCTCTAAGCCTCTTCCCATTTGAATGGAAAGGGGTATTTCTCAATGAAAGCCATAGCAGCCTGATTGTTATTGCAGGCATGGGGGAGGGACAAACGCTGCAGATTTTGTTGGACTACAACTCCCATCACTGCTGGTCTTTGGCCAGCCTGGAGGGGCTGATGGGAGTTAAAGTCTAAGAGCATCTCGGAAGCCACAGCCTCACTGATGCCTTGATGTAGGTCCTCAAACAAACAGCCCCCTTAGCACTTCTCACATAATTATTCCTTATTCCTTGGCTTATATAGTCAGGTAGTGTAAGAATGAAATATAATTAGAGATGGGGGTATTCGTATACGAATACAAATATCCCCGCACAGGTGGCGTTAACGAGGGTCCAGCCCCATGGGGCCGGACGGTCCACTCACCGATCCGACGCCGACGGCACAATTCTACGAATGGCGCCGCAGCGCGCAATCCGCTCGCCACTCTTCGACCTTGCAGCGAGGCTCGTCCTCCCGCCTCCTGCCAGGAGTAGCGAGCGGATCGCATGCTGCAGAGCCATTTGTAGAATCGCACCGTCCGCGGCGGATCAGTGAGTGGACCGTCCGGCCCCATGGGGCTGGACCCTCATTAACGCCACCTGTGCGGGGCTATTCGTATTCATATATGAATACGAATACCCCCATCTCTAAATATCATAGTGTGATATTCATTAAAAATCGCAGATTCGTTTAATATTCATCCCTTCGTATTCGTCACTTCCAGAGACCCTGATGAATACGAAGAGATGAATATTTCTCCATTTTTATTTGTCCCCCCATAGGAAGAGAGGCTATGGCCTTCCCACTCTACCTATGGGCCTGCCGAACATCTATGGGCCTGCCCCACAGCTGCTCACCCCACAGCCTACCCCCTGCCCCTCCCTACATCGCCGCCTGCTGCAGTGGCCTCTGCTGCCATGGCCTGCCGTAAGGGACACTGACTGCCCTTTGCAAAGATGGCGGTCGTGGCTTCCCTTAGGGTGATGTAAAGGGCCCTTTGTAAAGGGTGGCCTGGATTCCATTAGCCTCCCTTGGGCTGTCTAAAAAAAGCATGATGAACCAACAATCTGATTCATGGTTCGTCAGCTCACAGGGAGGAAATTTGTGGTTTGTGGTTCGTCAGCCCTGACAGACCACGAACTAGGATGAACTGCCATTTTGGCTGTTAGTCCCCACCTCTAGTAGTCATATAGGGGAGGACAGAACCTGTTCTCATTCATTCTAGAGTGCAGGACAGTAATAATGGGCTGGAGTTACAGGAAACCAGATTTCAGGTGAATATCAGGAAAAACTTCTTATTTGTTAGAGCAGTACAATAATGGAACCAACTACCTGGAGGCACTCAAGAGAAAATTAGACAATCATCTGTCATATCTGCTTTGATTTAGATTCCTGCACTGAGCAGAGGGTTGGACTTGATGGTCTTACAGGCCACTTAGAATTCCATTATTTTATGATTCTATTATTTTATGATTTCCCCAAGAGTATAATAATACATGATACTGGGTTTGGAAGGGTTAATGAAGAAACAAATGCTGTAGTGGTGGTCAAAATAAAATGCACACTTGGGCAGTATATTTATTAGAGTTAAACTAAATGTGTCATGCTTTGTTGAGTAGGAGGTATAGGAATTTGATGACACAGACTCCTTAGACATGAAATTTATGTTAATCTGTACATTTGTTTTTCTTGTAAATTTCATATTTTTGTTATATTTGTACATTTATTATTGTCTGTATGACCAATACATATCTATCTACATAGCTACACATGGATCGCATTCTATGTAGGAAAATCATGAGGCGTGAAACAGCCCTGAGGACCAGTTCTGTCACCTGATACTTGCTATAACCCACCCAGTGAAAAAACTCCAGCTGTAGATGGACCAACAGTTTGAATTTCCTTTGGCTTTTGAACATTGAGTTCTTACTACTTTTGCACAACTATTTCGCATTACTAACTGAACTGGAAGTGCAACAATACAGAAGATGACTCAGTCTTAAAAAGCGTTATGTCAGCTAAGGAAGGCTGTGAGTCAGAAATATTTACTCCACAACGGAGCAACTGGATGATCTTGATGTTGTGATTTCACTAAAGAGATGAAAAACCTAAGAATTGCATTCCCGAAATAGAGCCAAAGCCATTTAGAACAGGGGTGTTCAACATCGGGTAATCCAAGGGCTCCTTCTGCCCCCCCCCCGGACCTTAAAGGCAAGATTTTTTAAAACCTTAAAAATACCTAGAAATGCCATGTGAGTTTTGAACACCTTGCAAGATGATGGAACAGATTGACCAAGATACTTAATGAGGTACCAAAATCCACCTCTTTGGGGAATTATTTGGATCTTTTCAGCATGCTTAACATAAATTTCTAAATCGTCTGGGACTCTATGACATCTAAAGGACCTCCTTTGACCCTTCGGACCTGTCTGAATATTGCAACAAGGCATACGTCTGCGTCCCTCACTTTCGTTGAAGCAATAGGGCATCTATGAAGAAATAGGGCTTCGTCAATGGTGGCACCTCAGAACCCCAGCTTTCTTCCCTTGTATACAAACTTGCTAATTCTAATGGTATTTTGGCAGTGGATAAAAATGGTCTTCAATTATTGTTAACGTTGAAATGGTTGCAATGGCTCCCATTATTTTATTATTGCTTTTAATTTTACTGCACATTGCTCTCCTACTGTTGTTTTCTTGTAACTGTATCATGGCATTTTCAGTGACGTTGCAAATCACCTTGAGAAAATTTATGTGAAAATGCAGGACAGTTGTGTCCAAATAAATAAATAAATAAATACTGTAGGTATTGTGTATGCAGAGGACTGGGCGACAGACATGGGATGGGAACCTACACTCCATGGACTGTGGTGATTCTACATCCGTCAACTGGAATAGTCTTATAGCCACACCCTTAAGTTCATCATTCTGTGAAATGCACATTGACTATTTAATTATAAGTATGAAAAATGTTATCCTCCATTGATCATCTAAGGGGGGAAATGTGTAAAAAGACTGCATAAAGACCTATCTTCTCTGAGGCAGAAAGGTGTGGTAAAACTGAAAAGTGATAGAACATCTTAAGAAAAGCCATCCAATGCACTTGTACGTTTCATGAATGAATGCTTTATAAGTGCTTCTAAATGAATTTCTGAAAGGGGAAAAAAGAACAATGAAAATGAATTCTGACAGGTGATACAGGATCAAAAGCAAAAGCGAACCTTTGTACCTTTATCACAAGATTTCTCTTTTATTTCAGAAATGTTTGAAGTTATTTTAAAAAACACACACACACCAATAGACATCCAGGCTGCTTCCTTGTAGAGCTGTATAAATCTGTTGTTTTTCACATGGCGGATCTGTGTGAAAACACCCAATTTAGGAAATTAATTTTATAATCAGATGAGAGTTGAAAGATTTGTTTTATGTTATACCCTGAACATAAGAAGTAGCACATTTTGCCAACTTTTTAAATTTTGGAACATCCCATGTAATTTAAGGAGTTCTCATCTGTTGCTTCTGCCTTTTCCCCCTCCCTTTAAAAAAAAAAAAGAAATAAAGCGCTTATGGACCAATCCCTCATATATTTACAACATGTTTTCTGTCTTTTATCTTATTGCAGCTGCAACATGTCTTATGTTACAACGCCATTTAAAGGAAATAGTTCTCTAGTAACACTAGACATTTATTTTAAAAAATCACAGCTCAATGTATTCTTCAAATAAAAAATATATGGTGGTTGGAAAGGAAGTGACATTGCTGAGTTTTGACTCGAAGGTATCCTTTTTGTGCATTTTGTGGGATTTTTCTGGTCTTTCAGTGTGGGGCATTATATTGGTAAGTACAATAACCACTTCTGATCCTTCTGATAGTGGCAGTGCCATGGTGTCATTGCTTACATTCTGCACATTTTCCAACTCCTTTTTGATGCATATACATGACAAATAAATGTTCATCTTCATACCAGAAATTATCTTTCAGAACACACAGTTTGTCATGTCTGAGAATCAAGAACCACCTAGAGCTGCCTCTATGTTTCCTTTGGTCACCTCTGAAGTCCTGGTTTTGTTATCAACTAAACTATATGGAGGGACACACTTTTGAGTCTTCTGGGATTAATTCTTGGGTTTGTCATGAACTGCTCTGTAGCACTGGCTAGAACTCTTGACATGTGTAGACAGAAAGCACTCCCAAGAGTGCTTCCAGTGTTCTTACATGGCAGAAGAGCTCGGGGATCTATCAAATCCAGCTGCAGATTGGGTGTGGGAAAGATCATGGTACCGTAGACAAATTGAAATTTTGTTCTTATGTCTGCAAAAGCAGATCTTCCTTGCTTGGGCACATATTTTAATCATACTTTTCTGCTTCCCTCCCCTCCCCAGTCCATAATCTTCATTCGGGACCGAAATGCCCGCGGTCAGGAGGTATCTGCTTATATTGACTATGCACATCGGTTGAAGGTGGAGGAATTTGATGTCTATTTCAATGGAAAGAAGAAGCTTTTCCCCAGGCGCACTGATCTGAGGTGACTGTTCATTACTGTCCGTTTATGAAACATAGGTAATTAGTATACAGTCTTTCACTAAGATATATGGAGTTAGTAAATATCCTGAATGATTAATATCCTTAAACCTGTTTGGGGATTCTTATTTTTCCATTTGGAACCATACATGCTCATTGTCCCCCTCTAGGAGCTAAATACACCTTTTGAAATCTATAGGTTTTTGTTTAGAGGCTCTGTTCTGATGACCCACATGTTTAACCTCAGATACTGGTGGTTTTGAGCCTAGAGATCAATATCTAGGGGCCCCACCCTGCACCTCCAGATAATTTGATAGGGAGATAACTTATATAGGGACAAACAATCTTGTAAATCCTTGGGTCCAACCTCAAGACTATAAGGGTGAAAAACAGTCCTTTTTTACTGGATTCAGAAACTAACTTCAGCAAGTGTAGCTGGAAATGTATAGAAATAATATACTCATTAACATAGCTGATGCCGTGGCATGAGAATTGGAACATTCCGAGAGATTACAGGCCCTGTTCATATATGTATGTCTAGCATTTGACTTCTCATCACTTAACTGCTCATTGTTTTGGAGCCTTGCATGTACGGAAAAAGCAAATTGGAGACTATTGTGTTTGATAGCTGGCGTAGTGATACACAATGTTTTATCTGTGGTGGCTGTTGCACTGCAATAGCTGTTGCAACCATGTCATCAAGTCATGACCATCCCTCAAAATGTGTAATTTTGTCCTTACTTGGAGTCATCACAAAGAGGCTAGCACTTAGTTGTCTTGTCACCTTGGATCCAACCGTGCTGGATCCCCCTTTTGGTTTGGCGTTGCTTTTTGTCGAAAAAACTGTAACCCTCTTTCTCCTTCCATTCCTTCAGCTGGAATCGCTGAAGGCATTTAGCAAACAACTTATCTTCCTAACTTGTGTCTTAGCAGCTAACGGTGGAGCATAACATGACAACTCCCTCTTTTTTTGCATTCTCCCTTAATTGCTTCTGATTGTTGTATCAAGATTAAAGAGAAATCCAGTACAGACCTTTAACATCCCTGCAGTGTTCTCCTAAAATTGGAAGGTGTTCACTTTCACATCTTGTTAGCCAAGCGCTTGCCTAGACTCATTTCTCATTATTTTGTCAGTAGTGTCATTTTCGACATATTAATGTGGGCTGATACACACAGGCATACACACACTTTTATCACTTGGCAATAAGGTTGAAACCGTAAGCTTACTGTTCCAGTAAATTTACCAAGCAATAGTCATGGCTATGTTAATTACTTATTCCTCAGTGCCTCAACTCCCAGGTCTTAATTGTGATGCTGCTTCCGCAAGAATAATTAACTGTCAGCCAGGTGTCAGGCTCCAATTAAATCTGACAGCAGCTAGTGCATCACTGTAAAAGTTTGGGCTGGGTGAAGAGGAAGTGCTGGGACTTCCCTGTAGATACCAGTTATTTCCCCAAAGACCTCTCTACTCAGGTACTTTTCTCCCTTCTGAACACACTTTCAGTCTTCTGTCATGGCTGCAAAGTAATGTGGATACCATGGGGAGTGAAAAAGATAATTTGGCATTCCTTTTGCTGTTCGAGGAAGCCTCCTACTCTCACACACATTTCAACCAGTCTACTTTGAACCTCAGAAAACTCAAGAGTCACACCGTATGATAATATCCTGGGTTTAAGTTGGATTCAGACAGGGTATGAGGGATTATTCTCAACTTCTCAAGAAGAAACAGTAGGAGGAAAGATTAAGGATCTGTGCATTATTTAGCGTTTTATGGTGCATAATAATTATTTCGTTAAAAAAAGGACTGTAGTTTAATTCTCATTACTTGATTTTGGAAACAGAGCCATTTCAAAATATTGAGATTGAATTTAGCAAAATCCTAACAAGAATGCATCAGGAAATATGGAAAGCTAAACAATGCCCACAGATTGGAAATATTCAGTATACATTCAAGTCTCCAGGAAAGGAGACTCCACAGATTGTTGTAACTATAAGATTGCATTAATTTTCCATGCAGGCAAAGTGATGCTCAAGCATTTACAACAAAGACTTTCACTGTATATGGGGAAAGAAATGCCACTTGTTCCTTTTCTGGATTGTGAATTCAGAAAGGGAAGAGGGATTAGAGCCCATATTGCAAATATACATGGGCAGGTAGAACATACCAAAGAATTTCAGAAGAAAATGAGTTTGAGCTGTACAGAGAACAGTAAAGCCTTTGACTATGCTAATAGTAGAAGCTTTTGGAGCTCGTTAATTCATAGGGTCACCTTAAATTGAAAATAACTTGACAGTAGATAACAATAGCACTCTGTTTTGGGTGGGAGTCATTGAATGAATAAATAAGGGGATATATATTTGCATATCATATTACTAAGGTTGTCATTCTGTTAAGGATCAATTTAGATATTATTGACTGAAATCAGTATCAAGTCACAACTGAAGTAGGCCCATGGAATCAATGTCCACACCAAATGCACCTATGAAGGTGGTGGGACCAAGAGAAAGGCCTTTCCTGATAATCTTGACACTCAAGCAGACCCATAAAGAGAGATGCAGTTCTTGAGATAGCTTGGGCCCAAGCCATTTAGGGCTTTATAGGTTAGAACCAACACCTTGAATTTAGCCCGGAAATGGATTGGCAGCCAGTAAAGCTGCTGTAACAGGGAGTTATATAATCAATCCCATGGCACTTTTTTTTGGCTTGTAAATGAACCTCAGAAATTTTCTTACTCTGATCTACTTGGTGCTGTGTTTTAACAATGGTTTTATTTGATGCTGTTAGTGTTAAGATTATACTGCTACTGTTTCAATAATCTTGAATTTCAATGTAATACGTTGCGTTACTGGCCATGTGGTAAACCACACTGGTAGGGTAGAAACCCCTAATAGGGCAATTCAAAAATTGATTAAATAAGTAGAGAAATAAATCCCAAAAGCTTAAAGCTGCTTAAAATACTCATTTTTTAAACTGTTTGATGATTATACTTAAATACGTTTGCATATTACCTTAACATCAATATATTTGGCTTTCTTGATCGGTAACGTAAAATATATTACAAAAAAAGCAGCTGATCAATTGCCAGAGGACCACCTTGAATATGTTCCATTTAACTGCCCATAGCAGAAAAACACCAAAAGTAAAAATAGCCTCACAAGAATAAAGTGCCTTTCCCAGACAGCTACAGTATACTGATTCAAATGTGCCGTTACCTTTGAGGCTTATCCCACTACCACAAATGCTTTAGTTGATTAATCTGTGTGATTCATTCTAATAGCAAATGTGTTTTGAGTAATCACGAAGAAATAAACTAAAGCTTTTTGTATGTGTCTAAACAGGTGTTGAACTGTTTACATTTGGATTATGCTATTCTTAGTGCCACACCCGAAATGTACTTAGTGCTTTACCAAATGGAAGAGGACAGATTCCTGCCCCAAGGAGCACACAATCTAAAATGAATGCCTCCAGGGGACTGTGATCGAATATCTGCCACAGGGAAGGTAACAGAGAAAGTTAAGGGAAGGAGGTGACATCAGGGCAGATAGTGATAAATAAATGTTTATTTGCATTATGTGCACTTAGATATAGGTACAAGAGCCTGCTAGGGACTAGGGGGTTCTGTAAAAGATTGCACAGAGATTCCATTCATATTTTCACAGTATTCGCTCTATTAACATTTTAGTAAATTTTGATAAAGCAAAATGTGCTGCTTAAAGCACTCTCTGGGTGGTTTACGATTTAATTATGCACGCTATATATTCCCTTGGATATGGAACAACTGATTGGTTCAAAATTGGGAAAGGAGTACGACAAGGCTGTATATTGTCTCCCTGCTTATTTAACTTATATGCAGAATACATCATGCGGAAGGCTGGACTGGATGAATTCCAAGCCGGAATCAAGATTGCCGGAAGAAATATCAGTAACCTCAGATATGCAGACGATACCACTCTGATGGCAGAAAGTGAGGAGGAATTAAAGAACCTCTTAATGGTCTGAAGCTCAACATCAAAAAAACGAAGATCATGGCCACTGGTCCCATCACCTCCTGGCAAATAGAAGGGGAAGATATGGAGGTAGTGACAGATTTTACTTTCCTGGACTCCATGATCACTGCAGTTGGTGACAGCAGCCACGAAATTAAAAGACTCCTGCTTCTTGGGAGGAAAGCGATGAGAAACCTAGACAACATCTTAAAAAGCAGAGACATCACCGACAAAGGTCCGCATAGTCAAAGCTATGGTTTTTCCAGTAGCAATGTATGGAAGTGAGAGCTGGACCATAAAGAAGGCTGACCGCCTGTGAGAGGCGTGATGAGAGCATAGAGGCTCTCATCGGAGTGCCGTCCATCTCTAAGATATCCAAAGAGGTACAGACCACTCCGCCACCGACTCCGCGAGAAAGGGTACACCAGGGAATAGATACCCGGGAACTAGAAGAAAACCTACGGGGTTTGACAGTAGCCACTCAGACGGAAGGAGAATTGGCGGGAAGGGAAGAAAGAGGGAGGTCCGTGATTGAGGCGGGAATGGGGGATATAAAAAGGGAGAGGGACAACATACCAGGCGGCTGGGAGCTGATCTGGGTAGAGGATCCGTGGACGGGACAATGGGAGAAAGTAAAGATGCCACGAGAGGAGGCTGACTATAGACGAAGGAGGGGTTTACCTCAAAGACCCTCTTATTGGGGCGAGTCCAAGGCCCGGGAGTGGAGAAAGAGGCTAAAGGAGGAGAAGGAGCTGGTGGCCAGAGAGGCAGAGGAGCGACGGCTATGGCGAGCGGAGGAAGCGAGGAGGATGTTGTGCCACCAGGACCGTGGGGTTCCCTGGGACGGGAGAAGGAGCCGATTTGGATCGGAGGTGGAGGGGAGGAGACCCTACCGTTGTTAGGGGATCAAGAGGAGGAACAAGAAGTGCTGACTCCTGATCCTTTTCTACCCGGACCGTGGGAAACCAAGTCGTCAAACCCTTTTGAGCAAGAATCGTGGTTACCCTTGCGGCGTCCGTTGATGTTGCAAGAGAAGTTAAGAACTGAACCTTTGATTAATAATTTCCAGTTAAAGAATACAATAAACCCAAGTTTGGATTTTGATATAAAAATGACTCCTGGTTTATTTGGTAATGAGGCTAAAGCAAAATACGAACCTTCACACCGCCAAAGAATTGATGCTTTTGAATTGTGGTGCTGGAGGAGACTCTTGAGAGTCCCCTGGACTGCAAGGAGATCAAACCTATCCATTTTGAAGGAAATCAACCCTGAGTGCTCACTGGAAGGACAGATCCTGAAGCTGAGGCTCCAGTACTTTGGCCATCTCATGAGAAGAGAAGACTCCCTGGAAAAGACCCTGATGTTGGGAAAGTGTGAAGGCAAGAGGAGAAGGGGACGACAGAGGATGGAAGGCTGAGTCAACCTTGAACCAGCTACCTGAGCCTATCAAGATCAAACTCAGGTTGTGAGCAGAGTTTTTGACTGCACCACTGCAGTTTAACCACTGTGCCACAAGGCTCAAGATATAAAAATATTAATGAATATTTTTATATTTTATTTATTCAAAATTGTACCAGATTTTCAGTCAAAGCAACAGAAACTAAGCAGTAACTTCACAGTAGGATATCTTCAGATGTCCATGAAAAGAAAGAAAGAAAGAAAGAAAGAAAGAAAGAAAGAAAGAAAGAACGAAAGAAAGAAAGAAAGAAAGAAAGAAAGAAAGAAAGAAAGAAAGAGAGTCTTCCCGGGATGATAAGTAAAATGTGGACAAAATCTGGGAGACTCTTTGTTTATACACAAGATGTATCTGTATTAGTTTTTTAATATCCATATTAATCAGCTGTGGAGCAAAAAGCCTTTTAGCAAGTGTTATATGCCGAATCCTTGACAATCAGCTTTGAACCGTGTAACCTGTGGCTATTTTTCAATATTTGACTCTGTTGGCTTACAATACTTGGCACCACTGCATAATTTTAGACCGTTCTGGTGTTTGTGGTTTTCAAATGTGGTGTTTCAACCATCCGGAACCCGCCCTTTCCACTTCCTGCCATTGCCACATGCATTGGTAAACAGAAGCCTTTGCACTTAGCCAAACTTTTATTTTCATTCCCCCTGGGTAAAATTAATTCCGATAAGTAGCCTTTCTTCCCAATGAGCATTGGGCAGAAACAAATAGGGACTTCATGAGGTTTTGCCTGTGAGCAAACCACACAAACCGACAAAAGGGCAGGTGCAAAGTCAGTTTATTTACTACGGGACTGCTGTTTATTCCCGTATGCTTTCAGGATATTTTCGATACATATGAACTAGTGCGTGTCTGATCCAAATTATCACTGCTAAATTCTAAATTAAGAACACTTTCTAAGACTTTATGGGCAGTGTTATAAAGAGTTGACACAGCTCAGAGGGTCCAAACATGAAGCACAAGCGAGCTCTTCCATCGGCACCAGGCAATGATGTATGTTAGAAATGGTAGCTTACTACATACCCCTGTGCTGTATTGAATACTGCCCTAGAGAGGCCCCCAACACCCATAAGCTGATGGGGAGGGGTAGCTGTGGAGGGAAATGGAACCCTGAATATTTCCAGTGTTCGCCTGTCTTTGCAATCTGCTTTCCTTCTCAATACATATCCTGTGTGCACCTTTGATAGTGAACCCCCTTTTTTTCTGGTTCTGTAGGATGCATGTTTTTTTAAAAAAAATCTCATTTCCAAATATTTGAAGCCATGACAGTGTGCCCCATCGTCCTTTGCTCATGTTTTCTCTAGCCGGAAAAATATCTGAAAGCAGCTTTTCTGCACGATGACCTTCTAAATCTTTCACCCATCCTTTTAGCTGTCCCCAAATTTCTCCAGCATCTTTCTGAAACTTTCCAGGTCACCACTCCCTTGCTAAACATTGAAGGCAAAACAGTCATTGGCCCTGACAATTAAGACTGGCTGGAGATGAGTCCCACAACATCTAAAGGGCCACAGGTCCTCCTTTCCTGTGTTTACACAGGTGTAAACCTTTTGTAGCTGCACTTATTTCAACAAGAAGATAGGTTGGAGCATGTGGCTTCGGAGCTGGGGCTAGAAGTTTGAATCTCCACCTCCCAGGAGAAAGGCAGTTGAGATCACCCGGCGTGTGTGTGGCTGGTAGGGTTACATGCCACCTGCATGGCCTTGGGCAAGCTGCATGGTCCCAGAGCCCCACCAGAAGGAGGGACTGGTTAACCTCTTCTGAGTACTTTAGACTTGGAAAAACATGATGGGGTTACTATAAGTCAGAATCAATTTGACAACCCCTAATTATTATTGTTGTTATTCAGGTCAGTGTTGTGACACTGCTGGGAACATCAGGTTTATTTCTCTCTCTCCCTCCCTCTTTATAACTTTTCTCCTTCTTTTTAAAATGTTGTTATACTAATTGCAATCCTGTCATTGTATCCAAAATGGTGGAAATGTTTACTAGCACAATTGCTACTCCCTCTTAATGACATACAGTTGGGACAGTGCTTCCTTTTAGCTAAGTTAAATTTGTTGTCCTATAATTTTATTGAATGCTTTTCTGTGGTTATAGTTATGGAAGATGTACGGCTCATCTGGGTGCCAGTTTATAGCAGGGCTGGCCAACAGCTGGATTCTTGTGGTCACTGAAACCTTTAGACTACAATCCAGATGCTGGATGTATATTTTGTCTTACACCCTGGCCATGCTATACTGGATCAAGCTCTGTGATTTATCTGGCACCATTCAAGGGGAAAAGCTTTGCAATTAAGGAACATATATGTGCAAATGTATGTTCAAATGTAGCTTTGCATGCAAATATGCATATTCACACATTACACTCATATGGTATGTATGAAATCCAAGCATCTGAGGTGTAAGGAATAGCTTCATTTTGTATAAATAGGAAACATTTGGTGGGGGCAGGGCAAATGAGTAAAATTGCAGGCAAAATTTTGCTGGGTTGTGATAAAAAAAATACAGTACACTAACCCTAATCCTGCAAGGGAGAAAGGCATGGTAAAAATTAGATAAATAGAGAAAAATTAAAAGTACTTATTAAATTATTTGTTCTCATCTAGTTCGGCTGTCTCAAATTGATGAGAAAGGTGGTGAAGGAATGTTCAAGCCCTGTGAGATTTCTTGCCTCCGGGTGACACCACAACAAAGAGCATTATTTTTTCTCATCAGAGGCTCCATACTTTGCATACACAGTCCCTCTGTAAAACAAGGGTCTTTTCCCTTTAGAAGCAAAGTGTGCACATAAGAAACACAAAACAACTAACTGATCATTTTAAAAAGATGAAAACACCTCCTTTGATGCATCTAATCTTTAAAAGTCTATGCAGCAAAACAGAAGGCATCACCATTTTGCACAAGTTGCGGTGATCGTGTGAAAATGTTACTTAAGCTAAAACATTATTTGTGCAATTTTTAAAAATGTGTACAAACATTGAGTTCTCATTCTTGTTTCTCTCACAAATGCCTTTTTTGAGTTGAGGTAATTAATTAGACTGTCTCATGTGTATGCATGTAATTAATTACTAATTGCTGCCCCATGTGGTAAGCCACATAACCATAGCCTCTCCTAAAACATTCTTGCACTCCTGGCTTCTCCTGCCCAGCCTGACCATTGGATTCTCCTTGGAAGAAAGCAGTACCCATGAGCCATTTACAGCTTGAGCATTGAGGTCTGTCTGACCTCAAGCTTTTGTTGTTGTTGTTGTTGTTTAGTCGTTAAGACGTGTCCGACTCTTCGTGACCCCATGGACCAGAGCACGCCAGGCCCTCCTCTCTTCCACTGCCTCCCGGAGTTGGGTCAAATTCATGTTGGTAGCTTCGGTGACACTGTCCAGCCATCTCGTCCTCTGTCGTCCCCTTCTCCTCTTGCCCTCACACTTTCCCAACATCAGGGTCTTTTCCAGGGAGTCTTCTCTTCTCATGAGAGACCTCAAGCTAGGGTGGGTTTAATTTAAATCAACTTGATTTCAATCACGATTTCAATTGTGATCTAAATGTGTAAAAAAGTGGAATTTTTTGATGATTTAAATCAAAACTTGGTTTTTTAAAATTTAAATCATGATGTAAATTGTGATTTCAATCAAATGGATTTTGAAAAAAAATCATTGATCTTTATCCACTCTGCTTCTAGCCTCTCTCATCCTTCTGGCCCTGCTGTCTGTCCCAGTTGCTGTGTTGCCTCAGACAACCTGTTTGTCTAACCCAGTGAGAAACCTGAGGTAGGGTTTGCTGCATCAATTTCACAGTTTGCCATGGAATCAAGCGTATCTTTTGGAATCATGATTGAAAGGCATCACAATAGAGGGTTTAACCAAAGGTTTTGGAAACTTCTCCCAGCGTAATTACCCTCAGTATTAGCTATTGCTGATTAACACATCCAGCTATCAGGTTTGGTCCTGCTCTTTGTTTGCTTGATTAAGACAGTCATGTTCTATCACCTGCCATCGCTTGCCTAGACACTGCAGTCACAGGCTGTAAAGTATATTTTGCCTTTCTCTTCTGTAAGCTAATTAGTTTGAACTCCTTTAACTTTCAATCAGATCCCTCTCAAAGAATCCAGGCACCATGACACTTAATTGCTATTACAACAGCTACCAACCACAGCATTTCATACAGGAGCACTTGACTCATTCCAGTAGAACAGAAGCTATGAGAAATGTTCCAGGACCATGCTTGGTTTGCTCTTAGAATTACACTTTTGGGTCAAGATTAGCAATATACAGTTATGTCAAATATACACAGCCTGTTTCCTAGGTTTGTAATGTGATGTTGAATCCCATTTTTTGTTGCCTAAGGTTCACAGAAAGAACGATGTGTGGCTCCATGACAAGACTGGGACTGTTCGATAGAAGGGCTGCAGCAGGCACTACTTAAGAGCACTTGAGACATTGACAAAGTTACAGTATTCTTAAACAATGCAAGGTGAATTTGTAGCAGAAGAGAGCCTATTCACTCGGCCACTGTACGGGTGAAAGGCCTTCGAAATTGGAGGAAAGCAGCCGAAGACACATTTTAAAATGGCAGTTCAGAGTCAGTTGGAGTTAGAAAGTTGACTGGGATGTTTTATTTCTCCTTCTAGCAATTTATTGATATCTACATCCTCTTTTCTTTATTCTGGATGCTACTAATAATTGCTTTTTGTGCTCTTTGTAAACGAAAGAAGTCAGAACAGTGGCCAGACTGGCATTTCTCCTGCTTTAAATAATGACTCCTGCGTACATCATATCACTGTTGTCTCCGATATCCAGGTGATGTTTTGCTTATAGCAATTACAGGTGGTCTTTGCCTGTGATGTTCCAGTTGTTTTTGCTCAGCCTGGCATATGGAGGGAGGGGTGTTTGTTTAATTTTTGGTTTGGTTTGGTTTGATTGATGTTGTTTCAGTAGCAGTACATGTAGTTTTTATTTATTTATTTATTTTTATTTGCAATATGATTGGCACTAGACAGCAAAGATCAAACTGGCTTAGCATTGAACTCTTCAGTCCTGCTGATCTTGCACTGGCCAAACCATCTATACATTGGGAATGATGGTGTTGCCGTTGTCATCATCTGGAGTAGGTTGCCTCCTACTGAAGACTTAATTTTTCAGTTTCGAGATGCATGCAGTTTCATCTCATTGCTTGTGAGCTGTTCACACCTCCAAATTGAAAATGGAAGTCTTTCATCAGTTGTAGTTTATTGTTGATAACATCATCATTCCCGTTACATAGGTGTAGCTGCAGAACTTTGGCCTCTGTTTCTGTTATTGTACTGCATTGTACATTGGATCCACACACACACCCAAAGCTGTCAAAGTAATCTCACAACTTTTTAAATGGGATTTGTGTAGAAATGAGATTCCCAGGGGCATGTGGTTGGTTTCTGTGGGAGCAAAACCAAACACAGTGAGACAACATAGAACAGGATAGACTGCTGTCATCCAGCCAGGTGCTTATGTTCTGAAGTGGGCATATTCTGTCAATGAAGGGAAATGATTATAGGTTTATAATGGGAAAATAGCTTCTGAACTAGAATCACTGATAAGAATTCCAAGGGGTGGTGTTCTTTCTACGACATATTAGAGATGAATCTATACGTAAAAGAGAGAAATAGTATTTTCTCATTATCTGGAGGATATGACCCACCACCATAGTCAACAAGCTGCTCATAGATAGAGTATATAAAGCATATAAAAGTATATTTCACATTTCAACACAAAACATCTACTCTGTGCTGTCATGAAGGCTTATATGTAGCTCTGCCTGATATGCTCACATCTCTGTCTGTAACCATGAATATCTTTTCGGGCATCAGCAGGGCACTCCTTTTACTTATTGGGTGCTAGGTCAGCAGCAAACTCTAAACAGGTAAGGCTAAAATCAGAACAAACAGATCCAGGTGAGAGGCAGGGCTTATCTGGGGCTAGGTGAAAGCTGAGTTCCAAAGAGGACTCTGAGGTGAGGCAAGTCACCATGAATCTCCCCTTGGCTGTTCATAGGAACACTTTATTCTGGCTGGTAGGAGCCAATCTTAGGACTATGGTTTTACAATCCTGCCTTAACAAGGACTGACCTATGAGGTCAGCTGACAGCTACTGTAGCCCAGATGGCTCCTGTGCACTGCACGGCTTAGCTACGTTTATGGTGGAGGCAGAGTGCCAGCGGTACAAGAGATAAAGCATCTGATCCTGCCTACCGGCTTCCCCAGCATCCCTTGCACCTACAGAGGATAATTAAAAAGAAGAAAGAGAACCAGATGACATCAATATTACTCATTGCACCACTCTCAGATTTCCATATCATCTCACCAATTATCTGCATAAGTAGATGCTGAGTGAGAAAGTGGCTCAAGCAATATGGATGCAATAAGAGAAAATGCTGATTTTCCAGCCCACAAGTATATAGGGTAAGAGCACTGTGTTCCCTCTTTTAAGGTTTCTGCCAGTTTCCCACCTTCTCCATTAGCGTATGGGAGAGATTTCTTTTGGGGAAATCTAGGGAAAGAAGTGGGAGCCCAGGGCACCGGACCGAGAGGTGCCCCCTTGATGTTCCTCTACAGTAGTCTGTGAACTATCATGCTCCAGGTACTACTTCTTAAGAACTACAAGCTTCACGAGACCTCAGAGGTAAGACATAGCTAGATTTCTGTAGTAGAGTGAGTAGAGTTCTGGAATAGGGAAGCTAAGTACAAATTGTCAGTGAGCTTTGAATGTAGCTGCCATCTCTCAGCCTAACGTAAGTCCTGGGGTTATTGTAATGTTAAAATGGAGTTCATCACCCTAAGCTCCTTTGAAGAAGGGCTATGTGTGAGTAGCATGAATATTATGATCATCCATCAGCATCCACTTTTGCGACTCTTTGCCAAGGATGGGTAGCGACAGTTAAATCACCTGCATCAGTGTATCCTCATCCTACAAGTGCATACCCTGTGATCATAGTATCAAAGGCTACCAAATCCCTAAACCAAGGATGGGCAACCCCCAGAGGTCCAGAATTCAATTCTCCCCGTCCTCCACCCGGTCCACAAAATTGGGAGGATGAGATGAAGTGAATCACCATTTCTGGAGGTTATTCCCCAGTAATGGCACTTCTCCTTTTTTTTTTTTTTCTTTTTTTTTTGCCTATCTTTTTGTTCCAGTCTAAATGGGGGGTCCCAGGGGCTACAAAAGCAAGTGGAGGATACCTGTAGCCCCTGGACTGCTCACCAATTGCACACCTGAAGTTCAAGTGGATACAACAACAACAAAAAACCTTCTCTTTGTACATCACAACGCCTGTGTAAAGCAACAGGATTCATCAGCCCTGTTTTGCATTATGGCATTGCCCAGTATATAGAGACGTGCTGTGGTTCACTCGAGAATCCTGAGAAGCTGATTTTTAGCTAAGGTGGCTGGGGAGCGGCTGTACCCGTTTGGTATTTTGCTCTTTCCCTTGGTGGTGTGAAAGGGAAACATTCACAAGACTGACAAGCAGGGGTCCCTGAGACTTATACAAAGGTGAGCTTCTTACATTTCAGATTGCAATGCAACAGTCATCCTAGTTTCTCCCACTCATATCTGCCTCACGCACAAGCATCTTTGTCTCGAGACTTATCTGGTAACTCATAGCCACTGTGGTGGAGGATCACGAATCCTCAATGAACTCAGCCAGCTGAAACATTAGTAAAGGTGACAGATGAAGCCCTTCCTCTCGGAGTTCTCGCCCTGTCGCCACAAAAGCAGACAGCACAGATCTAATCTGATCAGTCTCATCCACAGCATTACAGGGTATTTCCTCACACTGGGAGAGGCTCACGCCAGCCAGCAAGAGTGCCGGGACCAGGCAAAGGATCTACCAGCTAGAATACGCATGCTTTCGGCATTGTGCAGACACTCTAGAGAAGGAAGATTACTGCTGGTGCTTCATAGTGATAAACCGTTTAGAGTATAACTTTTTAAAAAAGACATCTGTGGGACTGGATACTATCTTGTCCTGTATCCATCAGTTTCTTCTCTGCTAGTGATTAATCAAGTAGGATGATAATCTTCTGATATTTGGATGGAGGGCAGAGTTCTGATGATTAAGCGTCTATCATGATTGAGCTGTTGAAAAAATGCTGATTTTCATTTGGAGGAGGAAAAAAGTAATAGATTTATGTACTTCATCTGTAGAAGTAAAACAAGGGACAGAGTGGCATGTTGTTCTTCAATCTATAGTCTGTGATTTGGTGAACACGTGCAGGCAATCTTCGAGGCCCCAAAGGCTGCATGTGGTTATGATTCAGAAGCAACATGGATATGGACACACACATAAATAACATGCATAGAAGACGAACAATGCTTGCAAACACATATATAGATACATATGCATGCATGTGGGATGTGGTGGTGCTGCGGGTTAAACCACAGAAGCCTCTGTGCTGCAAGGTCGGAAGACCAGCCGTCGTAAGATCAAATCCACGTGACGGATTGAACTCCCGTCGCTTGTCCCAGCTCCTGCCAACCTAGCCGTTCGAAAGCATGTAAAAATGCGAGTCGATAAATAGGTACCACCATGGTGGGAAGGTAATGGCATTCTGTGTCTAGTCGCGCTGGCCACGTGACCATGGAAACTGTTTTCAGACAAACGCTGGCTCTATGGCTTGGAAACGGGGATGAGCACCGCGCCCTAGAGTCGGACACGACTGGACTAAATGTCAAGGGGAACCTTTACCTTTACTATGCATGTATGTGCATACAGACATATATGCATGTGTGCACATGCACACTTCCCCACACTTGCTTTTCAGCATGCAACTAAGAGGAAGCTGAAATCTCTCCTCTCATTCCACTGAAACCAGGATTGGATTTGAGATGGGAGCGATAAAGCCTCCTGTCCAAGGAACTGGGATTACTAGATGGGGTTTGTGTGTGTTAAATCCCCAAATCCCACCCTGTTCCCCTGCCATGCCAGTCAAGATCACTGTCCTGGTACAAACGCCAAGCTCCTGGTTAAATAATGGGGCTTGGAGGTGGGGGTATAAGTGGAGCAGCTGTACACTTGTCTTGTAAATCACTGAATCGTTCATTTACTGTATCTTTGCAAAGTCCACACAAATGACTGGATGACCCTACAGGGTCCAGTTTTCCACCCACAAGAACTCACTGTAGTCTATGCCTATCTTTTAAAAATGAAAACAGAAGTGGTCAGCAGTCCAGTTCTAGTTTTGTGGAATGCATTTTAGGAGGTTGGGGGCAAAACCTGTTTTAGAAGCAAATTGCTGCTCATGGGGTTTTTGAGGAGCAGATGTTCACTTTTCTACCACTTGTGTTGGTCGGTTGGTTCGTTGACATGAATGTCTAAAGAGGCCTCTGAAGCCACATGCAGCCCAAGGACTGCATGATTCCTGGGCCTGGTGTAAAGGGTGCTGCTACTCCACCCCTACACCATTAGAGCAAAAGTTGTCAGAAAAGAACAAGGAACTTCATGGTGTATGTAATGCACATGCTGGTGTGAATCCAGTGTAGGCTGTGACACAGAGTGCAGCTACAGTACTATCACTGGAACAGTTCAACTGATCTTGCCAGCTATGGTAGATATAGCAAGACACTCTTAAAGTGTTCTCCTTGCCTTCTTTAATAGGAATGGCCCCCAATGTACCTGTTATGGTTGGAATTGTATCAGTAGATTGCAGCCCACATTGACCTGAAGAACTCTGCTGACATCAAAGAGACCTTAAGGAATGCAAAATGGTGTTACAGAAACCAGAGAGATATAGCTCAGTTTGGGTTTTGTCACTGTACTCAGTCACTGCAGTATATTCATGCCCTGGCCACTCTTTCACCCACTGATTCATGAAGTTTTGAAGGAGTAGAACAACTTGGTATCTATAGCAAAGCTGTGAAAAGATTAGTGTTTCATTGTCAAAGTTAGCACTTCCTCATTGTCTTGGGTTTCCCCATTCAGTGGAATTATATTTTTCATGAGCAGTTTGAGGTTGTCGGAAGACATTAAGCCATATGTTAAAGGTGTCATCTGGGTCAAATTCTCTCTCCCGACAGAGAGAGAAAGATGCAGGCAATTACAAAGTTAATATGATAGTCATACTTTAAATCCTTTGGGCAATACTTGAGAGCCTTGTATTTGATCTATATAGCTCCTTAGACTTTCTTTTCCATTTTATTGCAGCCCTTTATCAAGGGACCATTATTTATGTGTTGCAATACTCATTTGGTTCTAGTTTGTTAAAGGAAAGGAATGTGTTAGCACAGAAGTTTGAACTGAAACATGGACCTGGAATCTGGGTTGTAATTTAATCCATCTCTCCTCGGCTGATTAGTGTAATCTGATGGGATACAACTGTAATTCAATTTGCTCAAAGAGAATAAAATGTTTCCTTTGAGTTATACACCCTTTTTCCTCTCTCACACACATGAAAAAAGCCTGCTGAAAGGTGAAAAATAGAATCTACTTAAATGAAGAGTCGTATAGTACATGTATGTTTTAATGATCATATCTCATCTCATGTTTACATAATAAGACATTAGTCACATTGCTAGTAGAGTTGCCCTAAATAGCAAAATATAAATATATACAATGATATAAATTACATTAAATTAAATAGTTTTAGCTATGAAAATCTGAGACATTTGAAAATGTGACTTAATTCATCTTAAATACAATTTTGCTTTTGTGTCAGTAAAAATTACTGACACAACAGCATGAAGACTGCTGAGTCTAATTAACGCTTTGCGATGATAATGCAATAATTTGCAACTAAAGTAATCAAGGCAGAAAACAAAGAATATACAGATGCATGAGATAACAACATAATCTGCCCAACCCGCTTGATCCTTGTTAGCAGTAGGACTGGGGACCCAATCCCACCAAAGCAGCAGTTATGTTGCAATGGTAGAATATGAATTGGTCAAAGAGAAAGCCAAGTTTCACTGCTATGTTCCTTAGTCCTCCTATCTCCTTAGAGAAGGATCATAGCTTAGTGGTACAGTGTTTATTCTGATTATATATTTCAGTTGCAGATTAAGAGGTTGTCCACACTAGCAGATAGATATGATCTGTGGATTGTTGAGGGTACCGTTTGGATTTGGAAAGAAGTCTGCATCCTCTTGTGTTTTTAATTAGATTGAGCCATCCTTTTCCTTGAAGAGCTGCAGCGGACCTTTCTGTCCCAGCCATAGAGAATGCATTCTTTTTGGCATGCTCTGTTTAGCTGGGAGAAAGCACCCTCTAGCAGTCTCAGTATCGTGGCTGCAGATTCTGAGCAAGAGTGGGGATAGAAGAAGGGAAGAAGGAGGGGGAAGGGAGAAAACAGATCGGCAGGGGGAGAGAGAGAAAGGAACAATGTAAAAAAAAAAAAGGACTTTGCTTTCCATGACCTTCTGCAGACATTAGGGAAGGCACTTAATTCAAAGCTGATCAGGCTACAAGGAGTTGTTTGTTGTGGGAATGTGAGGAGCACGCCGGATGGCACATCGCTTCGCCCGGCCATCTCAACAGACCAATCCACCCTGCACCCAGAATTTCTGGACTGAATTGTGCTAAAGGCTGAGAGCCCCTGTGGGGTTTAAGGAGAGCAGAATGAAAGAGTAGACACTAAATTTTTTTTAAAGAAGTTATGACTAGACTAATGCAGAAATGAACTCTCATCTTATTTGTAAGTTAGGCAGATTGTTAGACGATTAGTTCAATCAGCAATACCATGCATTGTTTCTCCTCTTCAGTATTTATTTTTCTGAACATCTTTCCCAAATCTAAAAACAAAAGAAGAATGATTTGTTTATATCAGACCAAGCTGTGTGTTTTTTTTTTTAAAGAATGGACATTAGGGGGGAGATTATCTCTTAAAACGTGTAAGGGGTAAGACATTCAGAGAAATTGTGTTTGAGCGGGGGGGGGGGAGATGTTCCTCCTAAATATGCACTAGTTCACAGACACAGCCTCATTCTTCTCATTGATAGTCTTTCTGCCCCGTCTTTCTCTCACACTCCCTCTTCCTCTCTCTTCTTCTTTTATGCTGGGTTTTGAAAAAGGATCCCTTTTTCTCCCCTCCCACCTGATTAGTGTCCAGAGAATATGAATCTGGAATGAAACTCCAAGTTGCTCTAGTAACAAGTTTTGGAAATGAAACAGCAGAGCAGACATCCAAGCTGGCGGCCAAACCGGGCCAGAAATCCATTGTTTCTGTCCTGCGTCTGGGTGATGCACCTGCGCCTATACATTACAACCACCAGTGAGGGTGTGGGGGGAGGGGAAGTCCCTGAATGCTGCTTCTCATTACATCCCTGGATCAAAATGTTCTTAGTAATGATGCAGTTGGAGGCCAGCTTTCTCTTCCGTACTGGTATGCCCTGACATTTGGGAGATGTTGATGCAAAGACACTTGTCTTGGAAGGATTCAGAAGCTAAGATAAATGTCTGCTTTTGTGGACATGCAACTGCGGATGCTTCAGCACCCAAAGGATGATGACAGTATTCCAGGACTAGAAGCAGGGCAGGGGAATCGAGGTTAGAAAAAATGGAAATTGCCAAGAGAAAGGTCTTTTCTGGCTTAGTTCTCTTGGAGCTGATGAACCTGTACCTAGTCTATGTCACTTCATAATGAGAGTAGCTGGGGCTCTCATGACTGCATGCTTTTCCTTTTGCATTCACAAAGCCGCAAGTAAAGGAAATAACTTTCCTGATATGCAAACTGATCCCATGCAGGCATGTTAATATATGCAGATATTAAAAATTATTCAGTTATATTCATCTCCATGGAGTATAGAACTATAAATTGCCATTCATCATGGAGTCATCATTTACATATTGCCAAGTGCATCACCAAAAAAGCAGAGTTTTGCATAAGGGTTTGTATATGTTAATGTGTCTCTGTGTGCAGTTATTAGCCAGAATCCCATTGGAGTTTACACCAGTTTAAATATGATTGTATATATCACAGCAGTGAATTTCCATAAGTTAATACGTTTTATTGGCATTCTTTGTTGCACGCTACTTGTGCAATGTGGCCTGTGACTAGGGATGAAAGTAGCAACTTGCTAATTACCACCATGATTACACTGGCATGAATCACCAATAGGATTCTGGCCATTATACCTTAAAATAGAAATACAGTACATTTCAGATTTCACAGCAGATAACTGTGTGACTGGGTGGTTTGTGCTCCTGGTCACTCTACTGTCAAAGTGCTAACTGTTCATGGTTAACTTCGAGCATCTTTCCCTTGACCATGACAATCCTTCAAACAGAGAACATTTTCAAAAGATTGTAGGAATTGTAAAGCAGAACACACAACTGATGTAACCAGTAACGATAACGGTATAATATCAAAGGTGGCATCTCCCTGAACTCCTTTTGCTAGAGCACATGAGATGATGGGCTTCCCAGGGGTTTCAGCTGCTAGAAAGCAAGTTTACTACTTCATTGGGAGAACAAATGCCAGACTAGATGGACATTCAGTGTCATCTAGCAGCTTGTTTTATTATGTTCATAACCTAGGAAGCAGGTTTACTACTTCATTGTAAATTAAGGCAGTATAAGTGTCCACATATATAAAGGGTGTTCAGATATACCCCCTCACTACTTCAATAAATTCATATCAGTAATTTTCCAGCCATGTGTCTGCATGCCACATTATTTCCCATCCTGACATTCCTGTTGGTCATGTGAGAAGGGAGTCCTATGGACAGACAGCTGTTCCAGATCTTTTCAGTTAAGAAAGAGGACCTGTGGCCCAAGAACCCAAATCTCTGCCTTCTTTGGGTCAGTTGTATTGAGCACTGTGAGTCTATAGTAAGACAGGAAAATGTTTGTGTGGAACATGCACGCACATACACTTATACACCCTCTAGACCACAACATATGCTCTCTTGGGCAAAACCAAAAGCTTTTGCTGTATTCATTTTCAATCTGGAAATCACTAGGCCTAGTCTAATGTTTTAGCACAAATGAGTAGTGGGGAAAGGGCAGATTTAGTAGGCTTATAGTCAAAATCCTAAACCATAGCTTGTATTTTCCAAGAGCCAACTTCAAATATGAGGTGTTAGCCAGAACAATCCTTGACATGGATTTCAGATGTGAAATCAATTGAATTCAGTTGGGATTACTCCCATATAATGTAGAAACTGGATTCCCAGTGTGGTGTAGTGGATAGAATGATGGACTACAACTCTGGAGAATAGGGTTCAAATTCCCACTTGGCCATGGAAACTCACTGGGGGAGTGGAACTGATAAAACCACTCCTTAAGTACCTCACTTACCTTGAAAGCCCCATTAGAGTCACTGTAAGTCAGCTCTGACTTGACAGCACAGAACAGACACCATGTAGAAGTTAGCTTCTAATGTGATCTGAACGGTGGCTATTTCTGACTTTTCCATATAGAGTCAAGGGCAGCACTTGAACTATTGTACTTGAGTCTGAGAGAAATAAAGCCAGCCTAGGTGGGATCACTACCTGGCCAAAGGAGAAGGATTTATCACATGACTTTCCAGAGCAGGGATTGGTGAGACCCATGGCAACAAAGGAAGAAGGGTCGTGCAGACACAGCAGTGATAGAAGAACAATTCTGGTGGCTGGATGTTGGATGGGGCTTCTGATGTTCATGCTGGAACATAAGGCTGATCAACATATGAATAATCATACCTCAATTCTGCACCGTATAAATATTTTAGATTGTACATTCCATACACAGATTGAAATTTCCAGAAATTTCCTAGTACATAATATTTTTCAGTGGAACTGATTCTTTCAGCTGCACTTGATCAAAACTTGCACAATCAAGCAATATTCATGCACACGTGAATCACTCTTGGGTGTATATGAAATTGTATAATGAGTTATTCCTAATAGCTTATCTACTAGGTGCTGTGCTGGCAATGGAAAAGCAGTA
Organism: Intellagama lesueurii; assembly: GCA_037013535.1. Classification (NCBI taxonomy): domain Eukaryota; kingdom Metazoa; phylum Chordata; class Lepidosauria; order Squamata; family Agamidae; genus Intellagama; species Intellagama lesueurii. Next base: position 187,859,002 of record JBAJHW010000005.1, on the reverse strand, counting down.
ATAATAACACTGTTTGAGGGGAAAAGCAAGAGTTCCAAACTTATGGCACACATTTTTTGTATACTGCACTGGGAGCCATAAGTGCAAATCCCTGCACATCTGGAGTAGAACATACCTGCCTCTATAAATATTCCATTTAGCACACTAGTATTCCATGGTGTGCATAGTAATGCACTCTCAAAACTTCCAATAATCAAATTACATTTAACTGCATTAAACAGACATAGAAAACTAGGTGACTGCATCAGTTACTTGAAGAAAAACACACAAGAATCTAATTTGACTCATTGCGCACTAGAACAATTCCTAAGCATGTTTTTATTAATCCTTTAGAGTGGGATTGTAGACTGCCAAAAGACAATTAACCCCACTGGGGTTTAATTTTCCAGCCATTAAATTTGTGTATTGAATTTAGTCTAGTTCCAAATTCTTCTTTGGGGAGTAATTTATTTTATGCTTTTTAAAAAAATGAAAATAATTCTACCTCTACAGGAGACATGATTCTATATTCTACCATTTTTATTCCACCTTTGTTTTTCTTATTAATGTCTAAGAATAAGAAACCATTATCCTTGCTCCTTCAACCTGTCTTGCAACCTTGGCATCCAGCTTTTTGTACTCTATCCTGTGCATTATCACTGTATAGATCTCTCCTGACATAACAGATTATTGGCACCCTCACAACTAATACTCCACCTCTTTATATATATATAATATAATGGGAAGGCTTAGTTATATATATATAAAACTTCCCCTGCCTCTCCACTGAAGAGCAAAGGAAGTGTTTATTTGCAGATATCCTGAAGTGTCTGGCTTATTAAGCCACTTCACTATCTATCTATCTATCTATCTATCTATCTATCTATCTATCTATCTATCTATCTATCTATCTATCTATCTATCTATCTATCTATCTATCTATCTATCTGCCTGCCTGCCTGCCTGCCTGCCTGCCTGCCTGCCTGCCTGCCTGCCTGCCTGCTAGACCATTGCTGATGAGCTACATCACTTAGATTTTGGCTGTTTCGGCTGCAGGCAGTTTGTTGATCAGCACTTCAGACAAAGCAAAGAAAATATTTTTAAAAGTTTAATTTAAGTGTTCAATTTACTGATAGGTATCCTGAAGTACCTAACTTATTGAACCACCTCACAATACCAGACATTAACAGCGGAAAGAGCCAGACTAAATAGAATCACTTGAGGTCCATATACCATTTGGATGTAAGGATCTCACTGAATGCATATTCTACTTCCACCTGACCTCAATTGGCCCTATTTAGACCACACCAGCCTCCTCCCAAAGGGCCAGTGTAGCTGAGCTCTAAATCATTTGAATCATAACTATAAAAGGTTAAATATATACCTAATGTCAAATATTATTGTGCTAGACAACATTGCATGTTATCTGTTAGAATTAAAGCTGGCCCTATTATTAAGCAAAGTAAGGCGACACACCTCAAGATTTTATGATACCATTAATGAGCTGTATCCAGTAGGCCATGAATTGTTAACCTCAAGAACAAAAACATGTTGGGCTATTTCTGAATGCAATCAAATACAAATTGCTAAAACTGTTTTCTTGCATCCATCATCTGAAATTTTCCTCCGTGTCCCCCACACCATCTGATCCTGTCAGGGTGAAATCAGAAAAGGACCACTGTATTGATGGGACCTGCCCCATGGAAACTGTGCTCAGGATTGCAGTCCATAGTTTTGGCACACTGTCCATGAAATACTTTTCCTAGAAAGACTCACTAGCTGTCAACTTTAATGTAAGCCCAGCATCAGTCAAAGGTATTTTTATTTGGCCATTATATTAGTAGAGAACACTGAGGTTGTGTTAGATGTTTTTAATCAGTTTCCTGAAGTTTTTATTCTGAAGATTTACATTCTTCTGCTTGTTTATACTAGTATACTAGTATTCTATATTAGTATTCTACTAGTATACTAGTATTCTATAGTTGTGTTCTGTTATTCTTACTATAACCTGTCTTGCTAGCATAGCGTATATTTGGGATACTAGTTTTAGATTCAAGCATGCAATTGGCCAGTCTTGGCCCATCTCTCCCAATCCTGGCCTATGAAGCCTGACCATTCAAGAAGCTGAGACTCCAGTTGTTAACTAAAAATAAATACACTTCTTTATGACAAGGCAATAGGATATAAAATGTGTGAGCAATAAATCTGTGAGACAGACAGACATCAATACTATGTATGTATGTATGTATGTATGTATGTATGTATGTATGTATGTATGTATGTATGTATGTATGTATGTATGTATGTATGTAAAATATTTTTATCCCACATTTCTCCTTAAAAAAGAACCCAAGAGGCAGCTTGCATCATTAAAAAAAACAATATTTGAAAGCTAAAACAGTAGGTATAGAAATATTTAAAAAGAATTAAACAAGTATTACAGTAATGAAATCAATACTATGTAGTAAACACAGAATCAAATTACAGCCTGCCTACCCATCTCCCTTCAAATGTCTGATAATGTAAAGACGGTCCATGCGATGCTGTTGTGTTAACTCAAAGCTAGGGAGAATATGCTACAGCTCTTCAATGAAGCCATAATCAGGAGAGGATGGGGTGAGATACCATGAGGTTGCTGTTGTTTTTTTTTTAAAAAAAATAAGGTTAACTTTATTGCGAGGAACCAAAGGAGGTTGGATCTGGTTGACAGGACTAGAAGACTGTGAAAGAGTAGGAAAAGGAAATTGCTGATGGATTTAGGTCTGGGTTGGGCAAGCGGGGTGACAGACTTGCAGGAAGAAAGGTAGTGGGCAGGTTGTTTATTCACCAAAGAAGAGCAAAATGCAAGAGACAGGGGGATTAACAAAAGTGTAGGGTGGAACAGAAATGACGGGAAACCTGTTGCGGATTGTCCCAGAAAGGGTACATAGAGAGGGAGGGCTTGTCCTAAAAATATATGTGGTGAGAAATGAAGGTTTAGAGGCGAGCACAGGCTTTACCCAAGTAAAAGGAGGGGGGATAGAGGAAGAAAGACCAGAGAACGCAAATGTGTATTTTTAGTTAACATAGTTATTTGTTCTGAATGTGTGTGTGCTGTCTTTAGAAAGGCTACGGCACAGGGTGTCCACTTCAGTTTTATGTATCATTTCTCTAGGACAGCTGTTTTCAGGCTACATTTTTTTCTTGTATTGAGTAGTGTGGGGTTGATAATTTTTTTATTAGTCATTTAATTGTTTACCTATTTCTCAGCTAATTTCATAGAATCATGAAGTTGGAAGGGGCCTGTGGCGGAATGCCCATGTCCCACCTGTCCGTCATGTATAGCTCTAGAGCTGGAGCCTATGAGAGGACAGGAGGGCGGGGTCAGAGAGACAGTTGGTAAAGGAGAGTGAAGGTTTTAGAGAGGAGTTTTATGTGAGAGATTGGAAAGTTGGTGTGGTATAGTTGGTGTATGAATTAAAGAATAGATAAAAGATAGAAGTGAAATAAATAGACAGTCATATAATAGTATTCCAGTGATTCACAGTGATTTATATGGAAAGTACTACCAATAAAGACGCGTGTCTAATGTCCAAGTAATGACTACAACACAATACAACATCTATTATTATACTTATGTGATTCTACAACTAAACAATAAATAATCAGTTATATTTGACAACACGTGTCCAGACAACATTATTGGTAAAGTGTGGATAAAGATCCACTGGTGGCAGTTGGTGTATGGAGAATAAAGAACGTCGTGCCCAAAAGTGGGACCTGGGTTTGAGGGAAACAAACTAGGGACACTGGGGGTGCGCGACAGGGCCTATAAGGCCATCGAGTCCAATCCTTGCTCAATGCAGGAATACAAATCAAAGGATATCTGCCAGGTAGTTGTCCAAATTTCTCTTGAATGCCTCTTGAATTTCCTGTTACATACTTTGCTCTCTAACACCTACCAAACTCACGAATAGAGATGGGGGTATTCGTATACAAATACGAATACCCCTGCACAGCTGGACGTAACAAGGGTCCGGCCCCCTGGGGCCAAACTGTCCACTCACACATCCGCTGCCGGCTCTGTTTTCCCTTCCAATTGCTCCGGAGCTCCCGGTCGGCTATCCACTCCTGGCAGAAGGAGGGAAGACAAGTCTCCCTGCCAGGCTGACAAGTGGATAGCTGACTGGGAGCTCCGGAGCAAATGGAAGGGAGAGTAAAGCCGGCAGCGGACACATGAGTGGACGGTCTGGCCCCAGGGGGGCGGACCCTCGTTACATCCAGCTGTGCGGGGATATTCGTATACAAATACCCCCATCTCTAATCACGAATCCTAAATTCACTGTTGTTGTTACATGCTGTCAAGCTGCCTCTGGGTTATGGTGACCCTGTGAATGAGTGATCTCCAAAATGTCCTGTTCTCAACAGCCCTGCTGTGCTCTTGTCAACTCAAGCCTGCAGATTCTTTTAGGGAGTCGATCCATCTCGTATTTGGTCTTTCTCTTTTCCTGCTGCTTTCAACCTTTCCCAGCATTATTGTCTTTTGCAGAGGATTTTGCCTCCTCATGATGTGGCCAAAATATGAACACCTCAGTTTCAACATTTTTGCTTCCAGAGATAGTTCAGGCTTCAATTGCGCTAGGATGCACTTGTTTGTCTTTCTGGCAGTCCAGGGTATCTGCAAAATTATCCTCTAGCACCATATTTTTAAAGCTCACTACACACACCACTGTATGGAAAGGATTGTCAATGCTGTGGAAGATAACTTGATAGAGAGAACATTGTGAAAGACTGGAATGATTGCACTATTAAAGGTGCTATCATTGTTATAGAAAAAAAAAACATGAATGACATTAAGCCTGAAACAACAGATTTCTGCTGAATAAGGCTGTGTTCAGATTTGTGTGTGACTTATCTGGACATACAACAGAGCCAACCAAGAAAATCATGGAAGAGGTTGTGGATATGGCAAAAAAAAAAAAAAAAAAAAAGATGTAGGGTAAAGGATTTTGAGATATGGATCTTGGAGAAATTCAAAAGGTAATAGACATCGTGCCAGAGGAATTAAGAGAAGACAACTTGATGGAGATGAGCACTTCTGAACCAGTTACAGAAGATGAGGAAGAAGACAAAGAAAAAGCAGTGCCAGAAAACAAATTGACATTAGACAATCTTGCAGAAGGGTTCTGATTATTTAAGACAGTTTTTTTTTACTTCTTTTCCAACATGGACCCTTCTGTGATAAGAACTGCTGGATAGCTCAGTGGCTTAGGTCTCTGACTGAGGAGCCAGAGGTTGGGAGTTCAATTCTCCACTGTGCCTCCTTGAGAGGGGTTTGACTTGATGATCCATAGGGTCCCTTCCAGCTCTGCAGTTCAAAGGTGGTGGTGGTGGTTATTATTCAGAAACACCAGGCACAGTCAATCAAAATTATAAAAACATTGACTGGTATTATATAACAGATACAAGTTTTAACCGAAAACCTAAGTATCTGTTAAGTATCGGCGCAGTATGTATGCTGTTCCTAATATTGCTGTTTTTTGTAACTCTGATGGTGTTATTTCTGAGATTGGCAACTGCTTATAATACTGTGTGAAATTTCTTGATATTGTTCCCAAAGCCCTGATGACTACGGGGACCACTGAAGTGTGTTTCATCCACAAGTGAGATGTTTCAATTGCCAGGTCTCTGTACTTTGTTAGTCTTCCCAATTCTTTATCTTCAACTCTGGCATCCCCTGGAATTGCAATGTCAGTTATCCAGACATTTTGTCATTCTATCACTACTACCCTTTTCCCCCGAAAATAAGACCTAACCTGAAAATAAGCCCTAGTATGATTTTTAAGGATGCTCGTAATATAAGCCCTACCCAAAAAATAAGCCCCAGTTAAGTGAAACCCCGACCTCCACTATTGTGCAGCAACCAGAAGAAGATGACATGACTGTACTTGAATAAATGTAGATTGCTGTACATGAAAAAAATAAAGACATCCCCTGAAAATAAACCCTAATGCATTTTTGGAGCAAAAATTAATATAAGACCCTGTCTTATTTTCGGGGAAACAGGGTATGTCTGATGTGTTACGTTCAAGGTGTCTATCAGTTTGGATCCGGAAATCCCACAGGATCTTGACTTTGTCATTTTCTGACACGTTCTCTACCCGATGTTCCCATGGGTTTTTGGAGGCTGGCAAGTTATATTTTTTGCATAATGACCAGTGCACTAATTTTGCCACTCTATCATGTCTAACTTTGTAATCTTTTGTGAAATCTTTGGACATTCACAGATGAGGTGTGACACAGTTTCATCTTTTTCTTGGCAGAGTCAACATTTGCTGTTAGCACTAACTCCTTGGATCTTAGCCTTCATCACATTGGTTTGGAGTGCTTGTTCGTATGCAGCAAAAATCAAGCCTTCGGCTTCTTTCTTAATGGTCGCCAGTTGTAGCCATGCCCATGTTGAATTATTATCATGCTTTCCATCAATATTTCTCAGGTGTTGTCCATACAGTAGTTTATTTTTCCGGCTGTTTAATTTGTTTTCAACTTGGTGTTTCTTATATTGAACCTTTACTTCTGTTGTTTTCAAAATATTCTCCATTTTCACTGCCTTGAGTAATTTTTCTCTACTCGTACTGATATAATCATTTAGGTTTCCTACATTATTATTATTATTATTATTATTATTATTATTATTATTATTATTATTGCACTGAAACTAAGCAAACAGTGGAAGAAGCATTGTTACCATGAGAAATGGAAAAGCAAAAAATTCAGACTCAAATTATGATCTATTTGTGTAAAGTTACACTTCCACCCCTTCCCCACAGCCTACTCAATGTGATCAATGTGGATAAAGAACTTTGTAAATATGAATTGTAAATGCAGTACAGCAGAGGTCCCCAACCCCCGGTCCGCGGCCCGGTGCCGGTCCGTGGCCTAAGCCGGACCAGGCCGCCGAGACAGACCTCCCGCCCCACCCCACCCCGCGCGCGCTCCAGTATGCCCATGTGAGTGCCGCACCGCCGTTTGCGCATGCGCACGAGTGCGCTTGTTCGCGCATGCACGCGAGCGCGGGGGTGCCCCGCCTTCCCCAGCCAGTCCGCGGACCGAAAAAGGTTGGGGATCGCTGCAGTACAGTATTGTAATCATCATCCAGTACATCCAGTTAATAGAGTAAGCTCATCTGTTCTCTCTCTCTCTCTCTCTCTCTCTCTCTCTCTCTCTCTCTCTCTCTCTGTGCTTTGTAGTTATGTTTTGGGGGCATAAGAGCTATACACAGATTTTGAACTGCAAGGAGGTGGGGGAGTGGGGGGTCCAGCACTCCTAACCCCAGCAGTGTTGAAGGTAGAAGTGTATTTTCAGTGGAAAACCTCTATGGTATGGGAGACAAGGTTGGGATCTGGAATTTGTGAGTAAGAGGTCTACATTTCCAATCCAAGTTCTCTCCGATTACTGCATTCTAGGGAAGGGATTATGACTTTCACAACTACTTCTTTCCTCCTTGTTAACACTACCCACGCTTCACTGTTTCAAAAGCATTACACTGGTTTTTGAGCATCACAATTCCATAGATCCTGCACCTCTCCTTCTGAAATTTTGAAGTGTTCTTGTCTGGAGACCGCTCTGTGACTTGTGCCGTTGTCATACAAAATGACAGGAGTCAAGGTCTGAGAGGAAAGTAATTTACTGTCAGCCCCTCCCATCCTTCTGAGTCAGTGCGGGCGTGTTACTTCTTTGCTATCCATTTTCAAAGCAGAGAGCCACAAGATCCTTTTTCAGATGCACTTCAAATGGAAAGTCTGTTCTTGCACATACATGCCCCCCAAATCCCAGTAGCTGTTCATCGGAAACTCTGCAGCTTTTACCCCTTCAGCAGAGGCAACCACGTCAGCAATTTTTTTTCTAATTCTGTAAGAAAAAATTATTTGCCATTCAACTTTCCCCCCCCCCAAAAAAGCTACAAATACATATAGCACAAAAAACCTGCATATGCAGTATTTTTCTGCAATTTATTGAGATACAGTCCCCTTTGAGGAAAGCCCACCAGTTGCATCACATTCTGATGAAGAGAAAAAGTGCTGCAGCCATTCTTGCGTCGTCTATCAATGGCAAACTTAAGGTTTCAGATATCTGAGTCTTCACTCTCTTTAGGGACTCTTGTTGAAGCAGACTGGCATCAGATGTTTTTGAGCAGAAGCCACCCATTTGCTGAAGCACTGAAACTGAAGAGTCTGCACAAAATCTGGGGTCCCTGGATATTTCTCTCCCATGGCTATTTTTCAAATTGTATGGCAGAAAACCTACCTTGGCTTCAGAAGATCTATAAAATCTTCTCTCCCATGTATCTCAGCTGGTGTCTAATGTCAATTTGAAAGCAAACAACAAATATCCTGAGAACATAAAAATCAGATGTGGCACATCTTCTGTGAAAATTCATTTCAGCTGTATTACAGATCACTTGAGGACACAGTAAAATATAATAAATCTGTAGCAGTATATGTTATTGATCCCATCCAGTTTCTTCTAATTTGTTGCATATATACACTTTTTCAAAAGCACAAGGAAGTGACACATTCTTAGTAAAGCATAATGAAGACTCCAGCTGATGTAGTCCACATTCGTGAGCACTGTAGTATGAAGTCCAAAGCAATAAGTAGAAAGATTTTGAATGAGGGTTATTTGTAAACAGGAATTCCTGTCCCTTTCTGTTAATTTGTTTTTTTTAAATGGGGTTGAGATTAAATCATATGATGGCTTATTGTGGCATAACATTGAACATGCTATGGTTTTCACATGAGGATGTGCAGTCTCGTGTTCTGAGGAAGACGTCAGGGAGGCTAACTTCCTTGCAGGTATGTCATCCCCTCTTCCCTCTGAGGTGGAGGACTACAAGACCATGGTACTGAAGCTAGTGTCATCCCCATGGACAGAAAGCCAGAGGCTCCCAGGAATCCAGGAAAAGAACCACCAATAGGAACCCTCAGTCCAGGAAGGGGGAAAGGCCCAGGAACAGACCCACCAATGAGGGAAAGTATCTCCCAGAAGGAGTTAAAAACAGGAGACAAGAAAGGGGACCAGGTTGAGGGGGAAGAAGTCGAAAGGGAAGAAGGAGAAAGAGAGAACAGAAGGGACAAGAGAACTCCAGGAAAGAGCCTGATAGTTACCAGAGGGCTGGGAGTAGATAGAGAAAGAAGACCCCTGGATTTTATGTTGATGGTCCCTCAGGAGGAAACTGAGGAGATGGTAACCCCTATGTTAACCTTTGTACTGGGGTGAGAGAGAATTAATGGAGCAAAGGAAGCTAGAGAGAGAGAAAGGGATACAGGTTATGGGTAAAATGGCTCAGAGAGGATGGCCATGGTTGGTAGAGAGGAAGAGGGGGAGTTCCCTGAGGATTGGAGAGAGAGAGGAAAGAGACTCCCAAAAGAGCAGACCACTGCAGGAGACTGGGCACGCCATCCCTCCTGCAGCAGTCTGTGTGCAGCAACTCCTTCATCTACCCACCGACAAGGAGAGATTCGGTGGAGCTCCTCAACTATAGAAGGGACTATGCTGAATGTTGTTAGAGGCAGTTCCATCATTTGATGTTAGAAGAGGAACCCTTTGAAGTGGTGGTAAAGCAACCATCTCTTTTGTTAAATACATATGTTCTTGTTAAAATTAAGTAATCCCCGTCTGTGGGTCTGGAGTTCGAAAGAACATCAACAACTGAACCAGAACCCAATCACACATGTAGGGGAAACTCTGGGCTCTGGAAAGAACCCAATGTGATCTTGGTCCTGTAGGATACTAAGATGTGAAATAGACCTTGGCCCTAAGACCTGCCTGTGTAATCGCATGTAAACCTAAGTGCAGGTTTAGGAAGATCTAACTCAACTATCTGATCAGGCACATCATCATATCATACCTCTATATATACACAGAGACACAGCAGTATTTACTGAGTTCCATAATAGTGCTACTATAAAAAGAACAATAGCCATATAGTTTCTGCTTATTTATATTTTAGTAGAGGTGGAAAAGCATACTTTCGCAAGGTAACCTGTAATATGCAAATTGGGCTTAAATCATATATAAGGTGGGTTGAGGAGATATCACATTAATAGGTCCTCTGCATGTATTGAACATAGGACTTCAGTCACACATTGTTTGCTTGCCTGTTACTCCATCATACAAACACAAGATCCTCAGAATTAGCTCCCAATTAGCAAGTCCACAGAAGTGTGTTAGATTTATCATTGGGTCTTAAAGTTCATCCGTTAAAAAACAACAACCCACCTATTCCTTCAATTGTATCTTAGACCTATCTTGCACTGTTCTTTTTCTTAGTGAACCTTTCAAGCATTTTTCTCTTTATTAGTAATTTTTCCATTCAGCAATTATCCCTAGTAAACTTTTCTTGCCATCTTTTCTTAACAGCATTGTTCAACTTTTTACACCTGATCCTACCTTGACCACCTCCATTATCGCTAGCTGTTCTAACTGTTGCAATTTTTGTTGAGCTGATATTTGTTTTTAAAGTACCAGATTTGCTTCTAAACCACTCTTCATCCAAAACAGATATGAGGGTAGTATACAGAATATTAAAAGTTCAAAATGACAAATAAAAAAATAACTTAAAATAACCATTATGCAAGCAATAAAAACAAAGGGGACAGAGCCCAAGCAATTTGATGAGCACAAGGAATATTGTTCCTTGTCGAAGGCAGTCCTTGAATTGAGGATTAGTTATCCCATATTGACCGTCACCTTTTGTGAAGTCATACAGTGGCTGAAAGAAGTTGTGCTGCTTCTATTTGCGTGTATCCCAAAGAGATGAGGAATTTTTCCATCATTTGTGCTGCTGAATGTTTGTGACTACATGGTATCCCACTGCCGTAAATATTAGCTATTGCAAAAAGGATGTTCTTATGTATATGGTAGTACAAGGTGCCTGGGTTACTATGGATTCCCTTGGTGTAGCCACTTGTGTTTATGAGGCTCGGCAACCAATGGGCCAAGCCTTGATACTTAGGAATAGCCACGTCTGAAGATTCTAGTTTTGGGAGGTCCTGTGAATCTACTCTGTGGCTTTAGCCACAGACTGGAAACAATTCTTGCCACACCACCTTACAAGGTTTGTTATGCGACTTATACAATCCTGATTCAGCTTATATTTCTTTCATATTATGTTTATGGTTGTGGTCAAAGAAAGTTTGAGAATGGTTGCGACAGGCATTTTACACAAATTACAGAACTAAAAATTCAGGGAATGGAAGGACCTCTTTGTCTTTCTCTGAGCGGGAACAGAAGGGTCCCATGGTGATTTAAAATACCTTGTCGAGGTTTCTCCTCATGACAAGATAAACTAAATTTGTGAGAATGAGACATTTAACAAGTATTCCTGTTCTTCCACATCCCTCACTCTCAATGAATGGGGCTCAATGGCTTTTCAATCCATTTAGCTATTTCTTGAAGACTTAAGGGTCTCATATAGAAGTATCTCATACTGCTTAGGACTTGGGTGAGCATCCAGAGTCAGTGTAAGCGGAACACTGAAGAAAATAACATCTCTTAGCATAATACAGTCTTCAACTTTTTGCTTCATTCCCTAGTTCTCTTTTTCCTCTTTCTCTTAATAGAAACTCAATCCCAAAACCACTCCTGATGGACTGGGAAAAGGCCCATTTTTATGCTGTTGATCTGTATTGCTGAGCTATGAGCAGATGGTAAAATTTAAAAGAACAGAGGGAAATACCATTTAATTCACTTGGGAATTTCACATGAATCACAAAGTTATGTGCATAAAGGCATCCAGCAGACCAGTCTTTTTGTGGTTCTCTGATTATGCCTAAAAAGATGAATATTATTCCTGCAATATTTGACATTTTATTAAAATTTTAAATTTGGAAGTTGTCCGGCAAAACAGCAGTTTCCATTCAAAATTCTCATTAAAGCCAATTAATTATAAGCCTTGGCTTATAATGCACCATGCCTACTCTTCAGTGCCAGTTCTCTCTGCCATCTTGTGCCTTGTGTTTGGCGAAAATGGAAATATTGCTGCTATTCGGGAGTTCTAAGACATGAGTTGAGCTCTGCTTGTCAGTCATGTTGGGAGGCAGAGCCATGTACCACCTTTCTATTCAGCAGTAACTGGGATAGGACAGTGAAGAGACAAGTATGATTCTATGATAAGTATAGATTCTATGATTCTATGATAAGTATAGATTCCCTTCTAGCTCTGCAGTTCTAAGATGATAATGATTCCATCTAGTTCCTGGAAAGAGCTCCTTGGTTTTCGTGAAACTAAAGGCTTGTCTTTACAGCCTCAACAGGAGCAGATTGGATAAGTCTGAAAAGGGTTGCTAGAGGCATGGAGAGGTCCAGCACGTTATTTCAAGCAGTCCTCTTTGGTCCTGCTCCGTCCACTGCCAAATTGCCATATTGTAAAATGGCTTAAGAAGAGACTACTTCAGGATATTGGCAAATTTAACACTTTCTCTGCTTCTCCATGGAGAGGTAGAGGAACTTAAAAAAATATGTTTAAGATTCATTAGTGAAACACAGATGTGTTGTATCAATTATATTTTAAAAAATTAGAGAACACCCTCTCAGAAGTGGAAAGAGACAGGAGGGGGCAACGAGAGGCATTTTTTCCCTTTCCTTTCACTTGTCTTAAAGGTCCAGTCAAGAACCTGCCCACTGCTGAATCCACTGCAAGTTTTACTTCCTCTACTCCTCCACAGAGAAGCAGAGGAAGTGTTTAATTTGCCAATATCCCAAAGTGACTCTTTTCTTCAGCCACTTCATGATATGGCAAATTGACAGCAGCAGGTCATTTGGCAGCCAGAAGGCTCACTTTGGTTTGTTTCCAGCAGTCATATTGCACACGCTGGAAACGAACCAAAATGGAGCAATCCTACCTGCACCAAAAAAAGAAGCAGCCCTTGATAGGGGCCCAAAAAGATGTGGATAGAAATGCTCTGGGGATGGGCTATTTTGTCCAAAAATTACATTGTTTGATCACCAGAGAAAGGAGTAAACCAACCTGTCCCTGCAACAGACCAAAAATGAGCTTAATGCCTGTCTGATCGGACCCTGAGAAGTGAGTGGCTGGATATTGCATTTTGATTTATTTTCACATTCTAGCAATGTACTAACCATGGATTGTGCAGAATTTCTACTCTAAATAAGTCTGAAAAGTCTTGAAGATTTGAGCTTGTTAAGGATGGGATGGATGCAACATTCCCTCTAATTTTCTGGAGCACTGGGCAGGGGCCCCACCTCATGTGCATGGGGTTCCGGACGCAACTGGAAGCAAATGGGAGGCAACACTGGCTCAGCTGTGTGACCCCAATGCAGCACTGCGCAGCCGCACAGCTTAGAAGGAACATTGGATGGACCCCAAAACATGGAGGCCAAAATTAGCCTAGTTGATCCTTTAAAAATTTCAACATCCTGATTTAAAAGAACACCTGGCATTAGAACAATATTGGATTCAACACCATTTATATTTTGAGGAGTTATTCTCCAAAAACAGAACTGTGGATCTTTTTTATATATATATCACTTTCTCCGAGTCTGCCACCTTCTCTTTGTTCTGTATGAGCCTCTAAGACCAGTCAAGACCACCCAGCAATGGAATCCCTGTTACAACAATTAACAAAATGATTGTGCACCAATCACTATAGGGATTTTCACGCTCATTTATATGCACAGATAACAGTCTAATGGAGCACATAGCAAAGTTTAATGTGGCAAATACATGTCAATGAATAGTTCCACAGAATGAGCTGCTGAGTGTGAGAGTGGCTCTTATTTATTTATTTATTTATTGAATTTATATCCCGCCCATCTAGTCATTAGACTACTCTCAATAATGAGCAGAGCTATCTCAGGTACAGTCAACCCTCGACTTACGAACGGCCCTAGTTACGAACATTTCGACTTACGAACCGCTCTGATAGAAAAATATAGCCTCGACTTGCGAAATTTGCTTCGAGTTACGAACCGAAAAAAAAAACCTAAGTCATCTTAGGTTAAAAGGGGAAAAAAAGAAAAAAATTCTGCCCCTAGTGGTAGGAACGGATTAACCGGCTTTGCATTAGTTCCTATGGGAACTAAAGCTTCAACTTACAAACCGGCCCTCGACCTAAGAACCAAAAACAGCCGGAACAGATTAATTGGTTTTCAGTGCATTCCTATGGGAAATGCTGATTCGACTTACGAACTTTTCGACTTAAGAACGTCCTTCCGGAACAGATTAAGTTCGTAAGTCGAGGGTTGACTGTATATGACTTATTTTCAGGGGCAGAAATGAATATGTGGATACATAATTTGCCTCTGTAACCAGCAGAAACTGATGGATTGGCCAGATCTGGTATAAATAGTAGGGAGCGCCTGGCTTGTAATCTCATTGAGTCAGCAGAGCAATGTCTTCTGCTGGACCGCTGCCTCCCAGCTCCAGACACAGATGCTTGAGAGCCTAGATTGGATGAGACACACTCAGTGTCTGGAGCTGAGTACAATTGCCCAGGGGGTTGAGGTCTGACATTTGATATATTTATCAGTGCAGTGAAGTTGACTGAACCACAGAAATTGCCTGTGAAGTGGTCCTAGGTGGCATCCCTCCATGTCTGGAATAATCCTCCCCTTATGCTTTCCAAACCTTGAATTTTAAACTATGTTTCTACAACATTAGAAGCTGAATCGTGTTTATGAGGTTCTTACTTGCCCTGAGTCTATGTGGATGGAAGGAACCATAAATCAGATAAATAACCTTTATAACAAACAGCTACCAGAAGTGAAATATCTTCTTCAATAGGATGAAAAGGCCATTGAAAAAGTTGTGGCTTTCCTTTTTATCCAAAGCAGTGGAAGTATTTGAAACGACAGAAAAAATAATAATATCCCATTAGTTTGGCTGGCGATTAGAAGCTTTGTGCAGAATTCTGCGACTTGATTCTCTCCGGAAGAAACTTCTTCAGTGCCTTAGGAGATTAGGAGGGGGAAAGCAAGACGCTCCTTTGAAGAAACCACAGAATGAGAGCGAGGGAGAGAGATGTGCCTATTCTGTGTGGCTTGGAAAGCATGCCTTCAAAAAGATCCAGCATTTCCATATTGGAGAGCTCGTGGGTCTTTGATCAAAAAGAGTGATTTATTTGCGGATGCTAAAGGCTGCTTCCTTAAAAGGGAAATCATTAAGGAGCTGGCGGAGCTCCAAAAAAACAAAGAAATGTATCAGAATTAGATTGGCTAGAGTTGTCATAGGATGGCTATGCTTCCTTTCATTGTGAGGTTTCCAAGTTCCTACAAGGTCCTACTGCTTGTCATCCTGCCTCTACTTTATGCAGAGTCTCACAAATGCTATTTCGCGACTACTCAAGTGCAGGTACAATTAACTCTGTGCTGAATCGTGTGTTGCTATTTCAGTTCTCTGTTAAGGACATTTCAGATGAATGGCTCCTTCCAGTGAGAAGATATTGTGTGCCACTCTTTTGTATTTCATTCCTTAATGCATTTTTGTAGTAAGGAAGAAAGTACAACTGATAAAAAAAATACAGAAGGGTTATAATGAACAGTACTGATGTCTGCATACACACTGAACACACATGTACAGAGTAAAATTCCTTGAATGAAGTAGAGCAACTGCTGCATTTAAAAAAAAAATCAAAGGGTGAAATTAGACTTTAAATGAAATATTTATTCCTTGCTCTTAATGTGCTTTCCCTCCATCAGAGGGACTTCTTCAGAAAAGTGTGCCTCAACAATCAAACCTGTAGTAAATTCATGCTTGCCTTATTATAATAACCAGTCATAAAACAAAGGAAGGTAACTCAAGCTCTAAGATCTTGTGGAGAGACCTCATAGGGATGCTCAGAGCATGGTACAATGTAAACTGTAGCTCAGCCATTGACTTCCTGAATGACTTGTTGCCTGCTAGGGTCAGCCTCAGCTCCTGCCTGTTAAGGAGGTGTCATTTTCGTGAATCAGCAGCACCTCCAGAGGGGTTGACTGTATGCACAGGTACAGCCATTTGCGCATGATATTACACCACCATAGTGGTTGCAGATATCATGACAATTACATGTAAAGCCATCACATAGGTACAATTCTATCAAACTTCGTTCTCTACCATTCTGTTTAGGATTCGAGGGCAACTGAATTTATCTAAACACCAAGAGCCAAATCTAATTTAATCCAAACTACTGTAGACACGCTGAAATCAATGGGACTTCTGTTAGCGCTGATTAGCAAGGCCCTTTCATTTCAATTGCTCCCACTCTAGCTGGGACTAAAAATGGATTTAATCCCCCAAATTTTTTTCAGTTGAGCCATAGATTATTTTTAAAATGTCTATGAGAATATGATAACTGCGAAACTCAATGGGATTTTTAAAATTCCCAATCACTCCATACCTGTGTCTTGGCTTCAGTAGAAAACAATCTGGTTTCCATGACTATCAATATCTCCTCCTCCCAGGTGGAGAGAGCTAATAAGATAATAAATTTTGAGTGATTACCAAATAACTCCTGGAGCCTGATGGTAGTTTCATCATTTCTGGGACTGGGCCTATCCCCCTGGGGACTCTAATTTCCTTTTCATTTTTTCATTACTGTTTCCCCTTCATCCTCAAAATGTAAACATACCGTAATGATAGTTACAAAGGAATTCCATGAGTACCATTCACAATATACAAGAAAATGAAGAAAAAGCTGAGCTCTGATCTCCAAATTATTATTAAATCTCCTTCCTTCAATTTATCAGAAATCAGTTAAACTTCCAGTTTGCTAAATTCACTGTAATCTATATGTTAATAACTGATTGGTTCAAAATTGGGAAAGGAGTACGACAAAGCTGTATATAGTCTCCCTGCTTATTTAACATATGCAGAATACATCATGCGAAAGGCTGGACTGGATGAATCCCAAACCGGAATTAAGATTGCTGGAAGAAATATCAACAACCTCAGATATGCAGATGATACCACTCTGATGGCAGAAAGTGAGGAGGAATTAAAGAACCTCTTAATGAGGGTGAAAGAGGAGAGCGCCAAAAATGGTCTGAAGCTCAACATCAAAAAAACGAAGATCATGGCCACTGGTCCCATCACCTCCTGGCAAATAGAAGGAGAAGATATGGAGGCAGTGACAGATTTTACTTTCTTGGGCTCCATGATCACTGCAGATGGTGACAGCAGCCCCGAAATTAAAAGACGCCTGCTTCTTGGGAGGAAAGCGATGACAAACCTAGACAGCATCTTAAAAAGCAGAGACATCACCTTGCCGACAAAGGTCCACATAGTCAAAGCTATGGTTTTTCCAATAGTGTTGTATGGAAGTGAGAGCTGGACCATAAAGAAGGCTGACCACCGAAGAATTGATGCTTTTGAATTGTGGTGCTGGAGGAGACTCTTGAGAGTCCCCTGGACTGCAAAGAGAACAAACTTATCCATTTTGAAGGAAATCAACCCTGAGTGCTCACTGGAAGGAGAGATCCTGAAGCTGAGGCTCCAATACTTTGGCCATCTCATGAGAAGAGAAGACTCCCTGGAAAAGACCCTGATGTTGGGAAAGTGTGAAGGCAAGAGGAGAAGGGGACGACAGAGGATGAGATGGTTGGACAGTGTCATCGAAACTACCAACATGAATTTGACCAAACTCCGGGAGGCAGTGGAAGACAGGAGGGCCTGGCGTGCTCTGGTCCATGGGGTCACGAAGAGTCAGACACGACTTAACGACTAAACAACAGCAAAATAGGCCCAGATAGTCCCAAATTTGCTGTGTACAGTCTTTTAATGGAAAGGCTATTCTCATGTGAAACCTGTTTTTTCCCAGTCTCTGGAAAAGACTGGTGCGAAGGGAACGTTTCTTCTATGGAAAGTGAGGAGGAAAAGAATAGGAGGATGTTAAAACCTTGACGATGCTGGCTAGTTCACTGCAGATGGCATTCATGCCCATTCCTGTACTGGTCACAGTGACACATGCCTTAGTTACATCCCAGCTGGATTACTGTCATGTAGTCTATGTGGGGCTGCCTACGGAAAGTGTCAGGAAGCTTCAGTGGGTCCCAAACACAGCAGTCAGATTGCTGACTGGGGCTGGTTACATGAATCACATCTCTCTCACACACACACTCTTACAGCAGCTTCACTGGCTACCAATTCGTTTCTGGGCACAATTCAAAGTGTTGGTTTTTTTAACCTATAAAACCTTAAACGGATTGGGTCCAAGCTATCCCAGACGGTCTCCCATGATGAGCCTGGTCAGGTACTAAGATCATCAGGAGAGGCCTTTCTCTCGGTACCACCACATTTGGAGGTGTGTTTAGTGGGTACATGGGAGAGGGCCTTCTCTATTGCTGCTCCCAGACTCTGGAACTCCCTCCCACAGGAGGCCAGATGAGCCCCGTCTTTGCTGCCCTTCTGCAAGCAGGCAAAAAACTTTCTCTTCAGGCAAGTTTTCCCTGAGTGACTGGCTGCATGAGTGGGGTTTTTAAATAGATTGTTTTCACTTTCTGCTTTGAATGTGTTTCAGTGTTGCTTATGTTTTTCACTATGGTATTTGTCTGATCCTTTTTAGTATTTGTATACTCACTGTTGTTAGTGCGGCGGAATGCCATCACATCACGTCACTCCTGTCCATCATGTGGAGCTCAAGTGCAGGAGCCTATGATAGGACAGGAGGGGCGGAACAAAAAGAACAGTTGGGATCAGTTAGAGACAGTTAGAGAGAGAAGAAGGGAGAGATAGGGAATTGAGAAGGTTAATACATAGATTGAACAGTTGGAGTGATAGAGAGAATAGGAGGGGAAGAGTTATAAGAAATAGAGAATAGTATCTAGTTGTTGTGAATAAAAATACGTTTAAACCAATGCATAACCAAATCCTATTTAATGAGTGATCCTGAACATCTGTGATTTTCCCTTTGTGATTTAGGTAAAGGTAAAGGTTCCCCTTGACAATTTGTCTAGTCGTGTTCGACTCTAGGGGGCGGTGCTCATCCCCGTTTCCAAGCCATAGAGCCAGCGTTTGTCCGAAGACAATCTTCCGTGGTAACAACATGGCCAGTGCGACTTAGACACGGAACGCTGTTACCTTCCCACCAAGGTGGTCCCTATTTATCTACTTGCATTTGCATGCTTTCGAACCGCTAGGTTGGCGGGAGCTGGAACAAGCGACGGGCGCTCACTCCGTCGCGTGGATTCGATCTTACAGCTGCAGTTCTATAGATCTTACGGCACAGAGGCTTCTGCGGTTTAACCCGCAGCGCCACCACGTCCCCTTTGTGATTTACATAACAATAATAGAACATCTATAATTTACTCCTGTGATTCTCAAACTTAAAAGTTCAATAAACCTGTTATAGTTGGCAGCACAAGTGTCTGAAATACGTATTTGGTATTGTGTGAATAATACATGATGGCAGCGTGCAAAGAGGAAACGCATCCAGGGGGTGAACCTATGTTTAAGAGAGAATAAACAAGGGACACTGGGTGGACGCGACAGTTAGCTTTACTGTTGTCTTTTAATGATGTAAGCTGCTTTGGGTCATTTTAAGGAGAATGGCAGGGTAAATGTTTTAAATAGAAGAGAATAGAATAGAAATTTCCCACATCATCTCTCAATAATGGCATAATCTCACACTCTCCCTGACTTCCCATCTGTGCAGATAGTCTTAAAAGCTGTCTTTACACCAGCTTTAGAT
The DNA here is from genome assembly GCA_037013535.1 of Intellagama lesueurii. NCBI lineage: Eukaryota > Metazoa > Chordata > Lepidosauria > Squamata > Agamidae > Intellagama > Intellagama lesueurii. The sequence continues at coordinate 187,839,356 of JBAJHW010000005.1, read as the reverse complement.
ATCATGAGCCCTTGTGAAATGAATTTGTACAAGGGACCAGTGAGACAAGTCTGACAAACATCCTCACCAGCCTTACAGAATTGCCATCTCCAGGTTCTGTCAGGGAAAAGCCAGGGCAATATAACTGCTTTAATGCTGTAAATCTGAGGTCCCCAACCCCCGGTCCGCGGCCCGGTGGCCTGAGCCAGACCGGGCCACGAAGACAGACCTCCTGCCCCCCCCCCCCCGCATGCACTCACCCACACACAGCCTGTTTGCGCCTGCGCGCACACTCCAGCGTCCCCGTGCGAGCATTGCGCCGCCGTTTGCGCATGCGCATGAGTGCAGGGGTTGCCCCGCCTTCCCCAGCCGGTCCGCGGGGTGAAAAAGGTTGGGAACCCCTGCTGTAAATGGCTCATTTTTTTGCTTCATGTTTCAAAATGATTGTAGACATTATCTGTTACATGCCATGTCGTGCAAGTCGGAACACAACAAATAACATCTACATGGGCTTTTTAAGTGGGAGCAATTCACTGCCAAACGTAGTGCTATTTATGCTATTTGACCGATATTACTACTGTTGCTACCTCTTGTAATAGTAATTTTTGTAGCCAAAATTGTACTATCTACACATAAAAAGGAAGTATCAGCAGACAGGGGGAAACTTCCTTCCAAAATCTTCCCATTTTGCACTGACTTTCAGTTCCATTTGTGTTCTCATCATTCCACAATTAATTTTCCATGTTTTCCCTCTACATAGGTCAGTAAGAGCTTTAAGATGTTGGCCTAAATCCAGTTGCTAATCCCATCGAAATGGACCCATTGGATCAATAGCATGCTGACCTAACCCTCCAGCAGCTGATGCAAAAGACTCATTCCAGCTGGGACTAGCGACCGGATGTAGGTCAAAATAGACTAGTATTTTTGGTCCTGCCTCTTGCCTCTAGCCTTGTGTACCAGAGGTTCCCCTTTCTCAGTGTACAATGTTGGAAGGCTGATCTAAGACATTTTGTAGTCTGACACAGAAGACAAGATGCCTCCTCCAAGCCATGTGCAGAAGCACATTAAATTTTACATCAGCACTGGAGAGGAAATTGCATCCTCAATGCACTTGTTGAGGGGTGCATTGATTTGTTTAGGGGTACAGGTTGTGCCGTGAATTTTGCACAGCTCTGTCCTACAACAGAGGGCTCTACAGGGCGAGGAGTTAGGAAGAAGGTCTGTGGAGCATTTGCAGCCTGAGGTCCTTCTTCACTTTGGTGACTCTCAGTGTCAGTAGGTAGATAGCTAAATATACTTGTCTGTGATTAGAGGCTCCGAATGCTAAGTACTGGGGCAATACAGTAGGAAAAGCTGGCTTCTTTCATGCCGTGTATGTGGGCTTTCCAGCATCATCTGGTTACCACTGTTACCAGCAGGATGTTCACCCTTTTAGACATCTATGTATTAAATTTATCTTGATTAAAGCAGTCCTGGAAGGATGTAATTTGAATCAAGATCAAAACTAGTACAAGGAGGGGGGGGAAGCCCTTTCTTCCTTTCAACACCATAAAACAGTAGAGCTACTTTGTTCCTCCTGGAGATGATAATAGAAAACCTAACAAAGGAGACTTTTTAGTGCAAAACTTTCGAGCTCTATTCTGTAACCACAATCATGAACAGATTAATCTTATTAGTCTGAATAGTCTTCATAAAATAATATCAGGCTTTCATGACACAGCATCAAATGGGTTTTGATAACATCTGTTGGCTGGTGCCCTCATAAAGATTTCCACCTCCTCAAAAGAGCTTGGGGTCTCAGTCTAACAAAAAGCACAGTGAAGGTTAGATCTTTACTGTTATTTGTGTAAATATATTCTCATTATCTCTTTCACGTCCTTCTGAAGAAAATGAAGGATGTGCCAGAATCAGAGAAATAATATGGGATTTCTGTGAACATAAGAACCTTGCTGAAAGAAATTAAAGGCTTATCTAGTCAAGCATTACGTTCACATGAAGGCCAATCAGTTGCTCATGGATAAATCACAAGGAGGATGTGAGAACAACAGCATCTTCTCACTCATGGTCACCATGATACACAATGGTATATTGCCTCTGATGTTAAAGAAATATATTGAGTATCCTTTATAGCTGTGGATGGACTTCCTTGGGAGGGCAGAGGGCCTTCCTTGACATAATGGGTTGGATTTGGAAATAAGTTAAGTTGCACTTATTTCCCTCAGAAATCAAGGTGACGTAAAGATAAAACAGCTCCGTTGTTACACAGCAGCATCCAGACGAGCAATTAGATGTTGGACAGAGTTTGTATTTTCTGCAGTTAGCTCTGTGCCTTCTGAAGTATTTGTCATCTTCAGATAAGGTCCTCCAAGCTCTGTCCCATTCCCATAATTGAAGTAAGGGTCAGTAGCCACTCTTCCTGACTTTTGGTCAGGAAACAGGCAGGAGGCTTGAAAGCTGCTTTGGAAAGTTATTCCTGGGATTCTACTTCTGGGAAGAGTCGGACACGACTTAACGACTAAACAACAACAACAATATGTTAATAACATCCTCTTTATTGAAATGTGAGCACCACTTAAACAAATCTGTTCTTGAGTTGTTGTTATGTGCCATCAAGTGCCCCCCCCCCCCGATTTATGACAACCTCCAAAATGCCCGGTCCTCAGTTCTTGCAAACTCAAGCCTGTCTCTTCCTTTAGGGAGTCAATCCATCTTGTATTTGATCTTTCTCTTTTCCTGCTGCCTTCAACCTTTCCCAGCATTATTGCCTTTTCCAGAGGATCCTGCCTTCTCATGATGTGCCCAAAGTAGGACAGCCTCAGTTTCAACATGTTTGCCTCCAGAGATAGTTCAGGCTTGATTTAATCTAGAAGCCACTTGTTCATCTTTCTCGCAGTCCAGGGTATTTGCAAAGCTCTCCTCCAGCACCACATTTCAAATTAATTAATTTTTTTTCTATCAGCTTTCTTTACTGTCCGGCTTTCATACTCATACATGATGATTGGAAATAAAAGAGTGTGGATGATCTTGGTTTTGGTCTCCAGTGGCACATCCTTACACAATGGTCTTTACTAATTCCTTCTTTGCTGCCCTTCCGAGTCTCAGTTTTCTGATTTCTTGGCTGCAGTTTCCATTTAGATCGATGATTGAACCAAGGTATACAAAACCTCTGATTATTTCAGTTTCTTAATTGTTAATGATAAAATTGTGTAGTTCATCTGCAGTTGTGATTTTGCTCTTGATGTTCAACTGCAGCCCTGCTTTGGCACTTTCTTCTTCCACTTTCCCTAACAGTTGTTTCAAGTCGTTGCTGCTTTCTGCCCATAAGATGGTGTCATCTGTGTATCTTAAGTTATTGAGGTTTCTGCCACCAATTCTCACTCTTGCTCCAACAGAATCTAGTCTGGTTTTCTATATGACCTGTTCTGCATACAGATCAAACAGGTAAGGGGATAAAATCCAACTGGAAAAGCAGAACCTTTTCCATTGTTGTGGAACTCCCTCCTCGGAAGGTCAGATTGACGCAGTCTTGGCTATTTTCCAAAGGACAAACAGACAGACATTTCTATTTTAGCATGGAGTTTGTGTACATGTGGGTGTGGGTGTGTTGTTAATGTTTTCTCAATATTTTAAAATTTTATGGATCTGGAGCTCCCTTTTCAGGATAAAGGTGAATGAATATATATACAAAACAGAGCATACTCTTCTGCTTAAAGGTATCTTGGACCACAGAGGTGGGCAGCTTGTAGCCTACCAGGCACTGATACAATACAGTCCTCTATCAATCAATCAGTCTAGCCAGTGGTGAGGAATGCTGGACATTGCAGTCCAACAGCATTTGGACTGCCACATGTTGTTGTAGGAGAACGGTTTCCCATGCCAAGACCAATGATAAAGAACCCTAAAAGGAGCAAACAAGGGTCTTGAACTTGTGTTATCAACAATTCAGTAGATGAACAGGCATACAAACTCATCTGGTTGTCATCTTCCCACCATGAATGGTTGATATTTGCATTAATTACAATACTTATTTCAAATGTGCACACATATGCGTAAGCTTCATGCCAGTCTATGTTCTCTTCTGTCCTTTTTGGTGACACATTTCTTTCTTTGGGGTAGCATATAAGTGACTGCCCTACTAACCACAAATGCAAATCAGAGAGCCAGAAATTAAAATTTTCAATAGAAGAAGTTAGAAGAATATAAATGATAGCAATTAAATGCTGGATTGCTCAGTGATTTAGGTGTCTGGTTTGGAGTTCGATTCCCCACCACACTTCCTTGAGAAGGGCTGGACTCAATGATCCATAGGGTCACTTCCAGCTCTGCAGTTCTATGATGATGATGATGATGATGATTCACCAATATGGTTTCTGGGGGAGCTGCAATGATGTTCAATCTCCTCATTTCTTCTCTATTTGTCACTGAGGGCATCTTTGCATTGCTTTTGTTCAGAATACAGTGGTGTCTCGACTTACGAACTTAATTGGTTCCGGAACTCCGGTTGTAACTCGAAATGGTCGTAAGTCGAAGCACCATTTCCCATAGGAATGCATTGAAATGCAATTAATCCGTTCTGGCTGAAGAAAAAAATCACCAAAAAACAAAACAAAACAAAACCAAAAAAAACCACTGCAAGACCCATCGGAAATGCGATTAATCCGTTCCGGCCCAAGGGAAAAGAAAAAGAAAAGCAAACAAACCATGCAAGACCCTTCGGAAATGCAAAAAAAGCAAAGCAAAAAGCAAACAAACCCTGCAAGACCCATCGGAAATGGGGGAAAAACAAACAAACCCTGCAAGACCCATCACAGCATAGAAACATAATCCCACCACCCAGCCCAAAACCACGCTGCAAAACCCACCCAGAACAGTTTTTAAAAAGTAGAAAGCAGCACCTTACCTTACCAGGCAGTCCGAAGCCTCCTCCAATCGCACACTCTCTAACTGCCAGGGCGAAAGAGCTACAAAGAAGCAGCCTCTTCGCCACCAACGGTTAGCAATTTGAATTCCCCGCCTTTTCCCCCTGCCTTTTTCTGGTTGTAACTCGAAGCTCCGGTCGCAAGTAGAAGCAAAATTTTGCAGCCGGAGCTGGTCGTAAGTCGAAATGGTCGTATGTCAGGACGTTCGTAAGTCGAGGCACCACTGTATAGATTCAGCTTCTTTTAGGAACAAGGTTTTGCCAATGTGGTCATATTTTCTATCAAAACCAGTCTGAGCAAACACATTGCTGAGGAGCTTTGCATTTCTACCAAGGTGGGAGACAAGCTACCACTCACTCCACCAGGAAAATCTTTTTATAACAGCCTGTTCCATATTTAAAAAAAGAATTTTATTGCTTCTTCAGGCCATGCCAATGGTGATAACATTCCACAGGACTTGGCAGAGTTGATTGTCTCTGGATGGATCCAGAATTTCATGGTATAATTAATTTTTAAATGATGTGTTGGTTATTTTTCTCCCTTATCTAGAGATTCAAAATGAGTTTTCCTACAGATAAGCAATCTACAGATATGGTGTAGGTAATAACCCTAAGTAAGTGGATTGAAGTTCTAATTGGTGGTCATTAAAAATCAAGACAGCCAATATAAACCAGAAGATAGAAAGTTGAGCTTGAATCTGGAAAATCCAGAAATGCTGCAGGTACAGGAAAATCACGTAGTACATGTTCAATATGTTTTGTCTCCTAGTGTTAGACAAAATATTGTATGGATATCTCAAGCTTTAATTTAAGGAACTTTCTTTCTGAGACCTACAGGTCCCTTTTGCTGATTAGAGTTCAGTATGATTGAGGAAATCCTCATGGGTAGTGAATATACCCTCCTAATTATAACAAAGGCTACTCAGTTCAAAGTGAAGCAATTTAGATCACAGCAGGCATCTTGTAAGGTCACACGTTTAAGACAAGTAAATGCAATTTTGCCATAGAACAGTGAAGATGTATGAAATCTAAAGCTGAGTTAGAATCTGGATGGTGGACTTCAAAGGACTGCTTCCCACTAAAAACAAGTTAGAATTTGTCCTATTGAGAGCTTCATATCCTGTCCTTCACTGTAACTGGTGAGTCTCAGTCCCCAACATTAAGCATATGGATATGCTTACACAATTGAGACGTGTTGTGAGTGCTTGGGAAACATTTCATGTTTTCCTCGATAGTCCTCAGGTGTTTTACCCATACAGGAACTTCAACATTTACTTCAAATCTTTGCCTTATGCAAACACTTCATGCCAACTCTCTTCTGTGGTCCTCCTTTGACCCCTGCATAGTAAGGAGCTCAGACTCCCAAGAAGACGGGTTCCAGCAAAGGACCGATGAAAAATCTGGCACAAGTCGACTAACAGGCTGGATAAATGAGGCCGAAGGTATGCAATGTATGGCTGTTCAGACAGTTCATCCATTCTTACTGGAATTAATTTAGGTTCCCTCAAGTTTCTCAGATTTTCTATCAGAACAGCAGTGTGTGTTTTTTTTACCCTGTAATCTGGTTTCAGGCAAAATTTAAGAGCAATTTTCACAAAAATCTAAACTTAAGTTAATAAACAAATAGAGAAACCAGAAGTGGATCAATTATTTTTAGGTATCTCCAGCTTCTGTAGCAAGAGAATGGACTAGCAGGAGGATGTCTCAGTTACAAAACGTTCACTGCATCCCCTCTGAGACACACCCTGATTTCACCAATTAAAAATAACTAAATTGTGGATCATCCTTCAGCTCACCGAACATTATCAGCCGAAGGGCTTTTGCTAGACTTGACCAGTGGCTTGCAAAGGCTGCTCCACTGTACCTTGCATCAGGGCAGAATCTGTCTGCAATTTAGTTAACAGGCTTAACAAGGAGTGAAACAGCTTGGATTCAGAATCCATATGTACAGGAATATAGAAAATATATGCAGGTGTGGTAACCATTTGCAGACCTTATCACACCTAGGTTTGAGACAGGTGTATCTATTACTCAGATGTGCCAAATCCTGAGTTCTCTTGTGTAGGTTATCCAAAATGCATGCCAGAGAAATTGCCACATCACATCATACCATCACCACATCACATTATCTGCCAGGTGTCCTAGAGGACGTTTTAATGTGAAATATAGGGAGAGATAACTTTTTTGAGAGAAGAGAGGAAGTTTTTTTTAAAAAAAAACTGCTGCTGAAAATTCCTTTCTCAGCTCCTACATGCATCAGTTTCCTCCTCCTTTGCTGACAAATTGTTCATCAAGACATCTACAAGGCCTTCCTTAAGGCAAACCGTTTCTGGAAGACTCCCGTTTGGCCATAAAACCCTGCCTTCCTCTGTACTTTCCCTTTTCTGCTATCACTCTCACTTCTCTCCAGGGACTGTATGCCTGAAACATACCCATTTATCACATGCAATATGTGTGTTCCCCTTGGTAGAGGTCTTGGCGATGGCTATTACATTATTTTTAATATGACATTTTGTTTGCTTAAGCATTACTTCTTCCTCTTACTCAGATGTGCACACACACAATACTCACACCCCTTTGCAATGCTTATTTAGATGTCGTCATTGTCATCATCCTTGTCGAATCTTATTTTTCCCTTCCTTAGTTTTCTTCTTTACAGCGCTATCAGGGACTGGCACAGCTGGAGACAAGATGTTTGGCTGAGTGCGTTTTTCCTTTATAAAAACATCACTTGGCGAGACTTAATGGCTGGATCTTGTTTCGCCTTCTCAAAGATGGGTTACCGTAGAAATGTTTTTTCATCAATCCAGGGATTGATTACTAGCTTTAAGATGGTAGTTGAACATGGTAGCATGTAGCTTGGCTTACTTGCTCTAAGTTTCATCCTTTGGGACTTTCATAGAGGTTTGTAAAATAGTGTTATCAACAATTACGTGGAAGGAGGAAAATCTGGATAATCAAAGATTATTAATACCTTTGTCATGTTCCTTGTATAGATAAATAATATTCATGAAGCTCCACCCTTTTCTAACAGAAATGTATCTTGCTTCTATAAAACCAGTTTAATCAAGACTATTGTTAAAGGCAGAATTATTAAAATATACTGGAAAACAAGCCTTGTTGAGAAGAATCAGAATGGCTTCTAACAAAGGGAAGCTCTGCCACATTAGTCTATGACACCAGATATGTAAAAAGAGGTGATCCAGTAGATATTAAACACAAACGTCTGGCAGAACCTCACATTAAAGACTTATAAGGAATCTTAGCAGTTGTGGAATGAGAGTATGATTTTGGATTAGTCAGTGGCTAAGGTAGAAAACAGAGGGTATAAATAAATGGGCAATTTTTAATATGGAAATAGGAAAGTATTGCGGTTCTCAGAGGACTTGTACTGAGACTAATAATAAAAGTGGTTTTTTTTCAGTGTTCATTTTAATGTCTGTCTATCTAATTCACACTACCCAAAGCTATGCAGAACCCCAAAATGGATCAAGCTGTCAATACTCGATTCATGCATTAATAATATGACAGTATACAATTGTAGGCTTCACCTGGACAACCCGGTCTTTAAAAGAACACCATAGAACTAAAAAAGGAGGCAGAAAAGAACAGCCAAACTTATTTAGTGCTCTTAAGGAAGCCTGCCAAATAGAAGGAACATCCATCATTGAACAGTAACCGTATATCAGCCCTCAGTCTGTCCGAGCTCACTAACAAGGACTATGGTCACAATGGTCTGTTCCTTGTACCCTGACATCCCTGCTGTGTATGACTTTTGACTGGTATGCATGTCTTAGAATCTCCCTGCCTGTTTGCTTTTAGGAGTAAGTTGTCCATGTTTTATTATTGGGCTTTTGCTTTGGATTTTCCCCCACCTGATTCATATAACTTCACCTTTTCCAAGTCTCCTTGCACCAAATGTTGATCACAAACACCTCAATGGCATAGCTCTGCTTATTTGACCTCTGCTTTGCCTTTCAATTCTGCTTTTGGACTCCCCTTGTTTGGCCCGCCTATTTGCTGCACCTGTCATGACCTGTATTGACCTTGGATTACCAAAGACACTGGTAGCAGAGCATAAAGATGACTGAAGGAGCATACAGCAAATGTTGATACCATTTTATGTTGTGTGAAGAAAGAACTTGTGGTTATCCAGTGGTTATAAATATACTAGCTTCTGGAGGGCTTGTTGAAGGACTGGTGCCTTCATGCCCTGTTGTTCTAAATGTTACTAAACGTTACTTCTCTTCTTTTTTATTTCATTTGCTTGGCCATCTATGGGATCAATCAATCAATCAGAGTCTGTAGCTTTATGCAGAGAAGAGCTTTACAGTACTTAACACTCATAGGTTAGACAGGAACCTGCCATGCCATGTGCAAAGATGGCTGCAGTCAGATTCTTCCCCACCTTTTTAGGAACCAAGGAAGCTCTTGGCTGTGTAGAAGTAAATCTAACAGCTTCCTCCTCGTGGTGTAACAATATGATGGCAAATTGCTGAGATTTGTTTGGTGGGAACACAGGAGGGGGCCTTCTCAGTTGCTGCTCCCATACTCTGGAACTCCCTATCACAGAAAGCCAGACTGACCCCATCTTTACTGTCCTTCAAGCAAGCTTTCCCTCAATGACTGGCAGTCTGAGAGGGGATTGATTGATTGATTGATTGATTGATTGATTGATTGATTGATTGATTGATTGATGCAGAGCTCCATTACTGCAAAGCAGTATTCTGGGTGGGATAGATAGATAGATAGATAGATAGATAGATAGATAGATAGATAGATAGATAGATAGATAGATAGGTAGGTAGGTAGGTAGGTATACTAATAAAACATGATTAAAGAATAAGAAATTAAGACATTTGACAGAATAAAACAAATGGCACCAGAGGCAATTCTCTATATAATGTTTTTTAAATGGAAAGACTTGTATTTTTTGTCGCTTTTAAGTCTTTTTAAAATAATTCTAAAAACCTAACATTTTAAAGATAATGTTTATTTAATTGTTTCTCAATATTTGAATAATTTACTGTTTTTAATTATGTAAGCTGATGTAATATTGGTTTTCAATGATGTAAGCTGCCTCGGGTCCTTTTTTAGGAGAAAGGTGGGGTAAACCTATTTTAAATAAATAAAAAAATTAAAATACACAGTATTTAGAGCTACGATTTTCAAATGTACTGAGGACATATACAAACTACAAATGGTATGATGTGCTTCTTACTGAAGACCATGTCCCTCTTCCTCTATTCCTTCTGGGTCTGGGGCTGAGGAAAGAACCACTGAAGGAGATGTAAGAGCAGTGCTTTGGCTCCAGGGATATGAGGACTCAGTGGGGAGAGTATATAAGATCAAAGAAGAAGAATGTGGACAGGAGCCGCACAGACTCTTTTGATCTGAAAGCTGCTCCTGCATGCCACTTAAGATGCTGAATAACATCAGGGCTGAAAGCATCCCACTGGATGCCTCCCATCATTTTATTCCGAAGATGTTGCTCTTAATTTTAGCCCTCTGTTAAGTGTTTGGGATCTCTAGAAAAGGACACACCTCTCCATGTACTGTATATCTGTGAACCTCACTCTGCTGGTTTACTGGCGCCAAGGCAAGATTTGGCCACCAATATGCATGATCATTTCCTTGATTATTAAAAACCAATCAAGAACTGATGTAAGAGAGTTACGAGGTGACACATTACTTGACTGATTAAGATCTGTCACATAGGGTACATCTGTTGACTCTGTACCTGATGTGTAAAGTAAAAGCATGCTGATTCAAGGGTTTATGAAACCACCGATCAGAAGGAAGTTAAATCCAAGAATCTCTTGGGTGTCATAGGGTAATAAACATTAATATTAAGAAAGTAAATATTCTTCTAGAAATAGCTCTTCGTATAAAAAAACAGAAGGGCATTCAGTCTCAAATAGAGGAAGCCGTAAGTACAGTCATGGGTTGTTTCTGTCTAAAGCAGGGGTCTCCAAACTATGGCTTGCAGGCCACATCTGGCCCACGTTGTCATTTTGTCTGGCCCGTTCCCTTCAGCCCGCGCGCATACATGTGCACTGGACGGGAGGGCAGACGGGGGTGCATGGGGGTTGCGGGCGTGTGTGCGGGCGGGCATCCGTGCAAGGGGGCGTATCGGGGATTACGGGAGTGTGTGTGTGCAGGCGTGGGCCGTGTGTACAGGCGGGCGAGCGTCTGTGCATGCGTGCATATGCACGCACGCACGCGCACACACATTCCTGTTCCTTCGGCCCTCAAAAACTTTGAAAATATCCAGTGTGGCCCTCACTGTAAAAAGTTTGGAGAGCCCTGATCTAAAGAGTCTTAAAAACATTCAACCAATCCATACCACATGAAAGCCACAATATCTAGTTAATATAACTTATTTTACTAAATTTTCACACCAAGCCCCAGGTGGAAGTTTTATGTCTTGCCCTGTCCCCCTGCCAAATAGAAACTTGAAATTTCAACTAAAGGCCACGAAGGAAGGCATATGCATTCAGTTCATGCCGAAACTTCTTGGTTTGAGGAGCTGGGGGAGGAGGGCAATACCCATTCAACAGCTTCCTCTACTGTACTTTTAAAACCACAACTCCAATACAGCCTGCACCCTCCCTGACTTACATCTAAGAGGTATGCCTGACAAATCCATCTGTCCAGAACACTTGGATTCTAACATTAAGTTTATGAAGTGGGCTTTTGATCCACAAAAACTAGCAGACTGTATGAATTTTTTAGTGGCCTAATAAAGATATCGCCTGTCCAGCATTATATTTTGTGTGGGCCACACAGCTCTCGTTGATTTTTTTTCTTTTTACAACTTAATTTAGTATTTTGTCAAGGATTTGAAATTCTAATTCTGAACTCTCCATTGCCTGCTTCTCTCTCTCTCTCTCTCTCTCTCTCTCTCTCTGTTCCTCAGCAGAAGACTACTTAGCCCCTGTGATATAAATATATCGTCATCATTTATCTTAGAACTGCAGAGATGGAAGGGACCCGATGGATTATTGAGTCAATCCCCTGTCAAGGAGGCACATTGGGGAGTCCAACAACACACACAGATAGCTAAACCACTGAGGTATCCAGATGGCAGAAATGTGTTGCCCCCTTTACTTATAAAGCCCCACTGTGACAATACAGTGGAACAAGGAGCCAAAATGGCAGATCATAAAGTTCTACTCAGGATGTGGGTATTGAGACCCACTATTACCAACAGCTTCATGGCTTAAAGGTCCTGTGCTCTTCTGAGTCCCCAAAGACTTGCATTATTCAACCTTTGTGCTCTGTACCATGTTCCACTGAGGTAAGCAGCAAAATCAGCCCTGAAAAATGGATAGGTTAAATCCAGATTTAAGTGCAGTTGCTCCTCAGTATCTTACTTAGCAAGGCCATGATGAGTGCCAACAAAATGATTATATAGTAGTCAGAAATCAAATGCCTGATGGGTCTAATTTATCTTTCTCATTCCTGTCACCATTCTTTCTGTCTGTTGTCACCACCACCCCCGTGTGTGTTTTTTTTTAAACCAGTCTTTTTTTGGAAAGGCAGTCGTTTCAATTACGAGAGGCGGGGAGTCGAGCCGAATGACTGACATCACAAACTTGTGGAACCACAAAGTGAAAAAAGCTGTTGAGCCATCATTGTTTGTAATTAGTTTTTGACTGAATTCCCAATCTGCTACAGGGAACAGTTTTATCTTAGTATATTTGTGTGGGTGGGGAAGGAATACTGGAGGACTGGAGGAAAAGAACAGTTCCTGGCCTTGTGAAAGAGACTGGGAGAGAAGGAAAACCCTGCAGAATTTAAGTAATGCAGTGTGCCATGGGGCAACCCACATGCAGCCACTACCTTGCCAAGAGTCTGCTGTTTGAAGCAGCACGCATCATCTCATTTATTTGTACTCACCTACTACATTAGTATTCCAGCTTCCTTTTAAGGGTGTGGTACAGACAGAATTATCCCACTTTGTTCTCTCCAAACCCAGGGAGCTTCATGGTTGAAATGGAATTTGCACAGAGGCCTGCTTCTCCACTCCAAACAGAGTACAGTGGACCCTCTACTTACGGAATTAATCCGTATTGGAATGGTGGCTGCAGGTCGAAAAGTCTGTAAGTCGAGGCTCCATTGACCTACAATGCATTGAAAACCGATTAATCCGTAACCGGCCGTTTTTGGTCCATTTTGTTTGATTTTCCGGTCTGTAAGTCGATTCTCCGGCCGCAAGTCGAACCTAAATTTTGCGGCCAGAGAAGTCTGTAACTCGAAAAGTCTGCAGGTCGAGCCGTCTGTAAGTCGAGGGTCCACTGTATCCACTACGCCAAACCTGCTCTCCATTTATCTAAGCTACCTAGGGGTATACGTACAGTGGTGCCTCGACTTACGACCATAATCCGTTCCAGAAGATGGGGGTAACTTGAAATAGTCGTAAGTTGAAGCACCATTTCCCATAGGAATGCATTGAAACCCCATTAATCCGTTCGGGGGAAAAAAAACAATTAAAAAAAAAGAGCAAGCCCCATCGGAACGCGATGGGGCTGAAAAATAATCACAAAAAACACACCCCCACACACAGCCAGCCCCATTGGAACGCAATGGGGCTGAAAAATAAAATAAAAAGACACACACACACACACACACACACAGCCAGCCCCATCGGAACGCAATGGGGCTGGGGAAAAAAATAAAACCCCCACCCCCACACACCAAGCCCCATTGGAACGCGATGGGGCTGAAAAATAATCACACAAAAAAAAACACACACACACAGCCAGCCCCATCAGAACGCGATGGGACTGGAAAAAAAAAAACCACACCCCCACACACCAAGCTCCATCGGAACGCAACGGGGCTGAAAACTAATCACAAAAAACACCCCCATACACACACAGCCAGCCCCATCGGAACGCGATGGGGCTGGGGAAAAAAACAATTAAAAAACACACACCCACACAGCCAGCCCCATTGGAACGCGATGGGGCTGAGAAAACGCACACACCAAAAAATGTCACAGCACAGAAACATAACCCCCCCCCCCAAACCCAAACCCACCCTGCAAAACAAAGTAAATGTACTTACTCAGGAGCAGAAAGTAGCACCAGGCAGTCTGAAGCCTCCTCCGACGCACACTCTCTAACCATTGGGCGAAAGAGCTACAAAGAAGCTCTTCGCCGACCAACAGTTAGTACCTACATTTGAATTCCCCGCCTTTTTTCCCTGCCTCTTTTCTGTTTGCAACTCGAAGCTCCAGCCGCAAGTCGAAGCAAAATTTTGCGGCTGGAGCTGGTCGCAACTCGAAATGGTCGTATGTCAGGACGGTTGTAAGTCGAGGCACCACTGTACTAAGAACATTGCTAATTTGTAGGTTTTGTGCTATTTACTGCAAAGTTGCATTGCTAAAGGGCTGTGTTGTAAAGGATTTTAATAGTAGTTACTGTAAAGTGATTTGCGTATGCTAACTTACTTACTTGGGCAATTAGTAAGAATTTGGCGAAGTCTTTGGGTTCATACAAGAGTCGCCCATTCATTCCAGAAATGGTCCAATCAATTACTCACATAATAAAAATATCAAACAACCATACCAAACTGTTTTTCTGGCCCCTTATTGGGTTTCTTTCTTTATCCTTAATTATTTCTTAAATGTAATTTGTGTGTTATGTATTGCATATGTCTCACCATAGGGATTTCAAGGTATAAAATATTCAAGCAGTAGTTTACCACTGCCTTCTTCTGCAGTACTAACAAGAGTTAGCTTGACTATCTCTGCCACTGTCTGTGAAAAATGCTCTGGCAATGTTACCTATTCTTCAAGAATTGCTCCACCTCTATCACAATTCTCTCCTAGTGAGAGAAGAACTAACCTATTTAGCCTTGGACAAGTTGTACAGTCCCAGAGCACTGCCAGAAGAAGGGAGTGATAAATCACTTATGAAAATACAATTTTTTTGAATTTAAAAAAAATCATTGATTTTAATCCACCCTGTCGACAGCACATTACAGTAAGAGCAACAACACTGCCCTCAACTTCTTTTACATACTTAAATCTGTTGCCATGCTTGGGTGTGCATCGAAGAGTGAAAAAGCTGCTGCAAAAAGTTGTAGGAAGGAGGAAGACCTAATATGAGATGGATCCATTCAGTCAAGGAAGCCATGATCTTTAGTTTGCCTGACATGAGCAGTGTTGTTAATGATAGGTTCTTCTTCGTGGCCTCTGTGAATCACAGAGTGATTCGCGCCTGCGCGGAGCCTCATCGGAAGATTCTAGAGCTTCTGCGGTAGCAATAAACACATTAGAATAAGCCCCTCCCCACCCGTATAAGTACCTTGGCGCCAAGCGTCCCCTTTCAGTTTCTTTCAACTGCCGCATTGAGAGCCTCTTTCTCAGTTTCTGCTTCCATGGGTAAAGTGAAAAAGAGCTTAATCTTGATTCCTTTTATTTAATTTTTCTTTTAATACAGCTAAACAAGTATAATATTTTTACTTTAGACCTTCGGCCTTTCGGCTGCTCCCCCCCCCCCCCCCGATACAATTCATTTTTCTCTATCGTTTCCTACTAATTCATGGCCCCTTTGGGCCCGTTTAAGCACTGTGTTGTCTGTGATAATAAGATCCCACTTTCCGACAGACACGCTAAGTGCCTTTTCTGTTTGGGAGAACAACATCAAACTTCCTCCAGTACCCATTGCAAAAATTTTAAGCGCGGAGTTCTTCGATCTCACCTCTCGAGGCTAAAACTCCGACTTTGCGAACAATCCTTACAACCAGCTCAAATGGCCCAACCTCCCTGTAGGGCCACTTCCCAAACCAAAGCAATGGAAAAAGCCGTTGCTGAATCATCGAAACAACGTCCATCGGCTACACCAGCTCACTCCGATTCTCTATCTGCATCGTCTAAGACCTCGAAGACACACAAATCAAAGTCCTTGATACCGAAGTCCTCGATGTCGAAAACAACTTCTAAACGTCAGAGACCTACTGAAGCTGCTCCAGCTCCGGAGCCTGCTCCTCCTAAATGAGCTAAACAGTCTAAGCCTGCAGCCATCCCACCACAACCACAACAACTCTCTGAATAAATTTCGGTCGGATCTCCCTCAGATGATGACGGACTTCCGTCCCATCAACCCTGTTCTCAGTCTCCAGAATGGGATGATAGAGTTGACCGACTAACGTCCTCTCCTCCCAGTCCACAACCTTCTATTCCTTCCAGCAATCCTTCGGTTATTCCATCGCCCGAGGATCCCCATGCCGAACAGTTCAACACCGTTCCAGATTCGATGCCCTTGGATCGCCCACTGATCCCTAACCAGAACCGTCAACATCACCAATCTTGACAGCTCGCTTCATCGCGTGTGGTTCAAACCCACGCTCAGCACGCGCATCAGGTTGCCATTTGCCCCGACCAGTGCTCTGCTCAACAAACCGCACCGACTAGTCGACCAGGTGTTTTACCCAGTTCGATAATACCATCTAGCAGCCGGCCTACCTCTCGACAACCATTGGTGTCAAAGCGGCCACATCACCAAGATGTTGCTATACCTCAACTTGCTCCCCACTTGATATCGAAAAAACCTCGAACAGTCAAGCAAATTTCATCCACACGTGAGACTTTTGCAGCCCCAGCCTCCCGATACTTTCCTACTACAATTGATGACGGAAACCACTCTTCACGCTCGGCATCACCAGCGTCCGTTTATTCTACTGCTATGCCATCGCATCAGCAACCTCTGTTTCAACATCACAGAGACACAGGTTCTGATATCGACGATCCTCGATATCCATCCTGGTCCATGGACACACGCTCCATTCCGTTACATCAACACAGTTCCCATCCTCCAGTAAATCCAAGTCATCAACCCAGGCACCGTTACAACACTGGGCTTGACACCGAGGTCCATCCCTACCAATCGAGGTCCATCGACGCTCAACCACCATCTTTCAATGTCGACGATCCTCGACATCGACAGATGTCCATGGACATACCGCTTCCATCTTTTTCAACTCATAACCAGCAATATTACGAAGCTCAGCCTCTCGACACTGAAGTCGATCGACAGTCCGTCGACTCGAGACGCGATCTCGATGGCTCTGACCATGGATCTCGACCACAGACTCCATCAGTATTACTTACCTCCTCGGAGTCGGACATTGTCGATACCGACCCGCCGTCACCAGCAGAGGATTTCCAGACCTATGCCTAACTTATGATTCGCATGGCTAAATCCCTCGATCTTCAAATCCACCGACCATCGACAGAACCAGCCAATCATTTATATGATCCGATCTCTAAAAATACAACCACTCCGGTACACATATCGATGTTGCCATCTCTCCTTAGTACTGCGCAGAGATCCTGGACAAAACCAGCTTCCTCCCATACCATGTCTAAACGGATTGATAACCTCTATAGAATCCATGACCCAGGAGCCATTTTCCTTCAGAAACAACCAGCTCCAAATTCTATATTTGTCGAAGCCTCTCAATCGAGATCTTGACACCAACAATCTCTCATGCCACCAAACAAGGACAGCCGACGAATAGACTCCATGGGTAGATGGCTTTACTCTTCCGCAGCCTTCACCATGCGAGTCGCTAATTATCAAGGAGCCATGGGAGCTTACCAACGCTTCCTCTGGGACAACATGTCCACCTTTATTGAATCCCTACCAGAGGATAAAAAGATACTAGCTCAAACCTTGCAACAAGAAAGTCTCTCCGTTGCCAAACAACAGATGCTTTCCACCCACCACACCGTAGACACTACAGCCAAGTCCATGGCCACTTCAGTAGCCCTACCCCGTTTTTCCTGGCTCAGAACAGCCGGCTTAGCCGAAGATGCTCGGGCACGTATCGAAGACCTCCCCTTCGATGGAGCAGGTCTCTTTCATGCTGAAACTGACGATATACTAGAGAACGTACAAAAGAAACGTTCAGCAGAAGACGTTGGGGAGTCTACCCTTCCTACCAGCAACGTCCTCAACAAAATCAATGGAAACGACCTTATAACTCGTACCAGAGGTTCCAGCGAGACCCTCCAAGACAAACCTCTTACAATCCATATTTCAAAAACCAAAGAGCCAAACCCCGGCAACAGCCTGCCACTAGGCGAAATGACTGGAAACCCAAACACCATGTTTGACGCTCCTCTGACCGAGATTGCCACCCACCCCACCAACCCTGCCCTCTGGAAACACTTACCTGCATGGGAATCCATCACCACAGATTCCTGGGTACTCTCCATCATCAAAAACAGCTGCCACATCCACTTCTTCGAACTTCCTCCGACAACACACATCGTTACTCCTCCGTCACAACCCCTGCAAGGAGAAATAACAAATTTACTTCTAAAAGATGCCATACAACCCGTCTATCAAAACAACACCGGGTTTTTCTCTTGCTATTTCACCGTCCCCAAGAAGGACGGGGGACTTCACCCTATTCTAGACTTAAGATTATTAAACAATTACATTGTCACCACAAAATTCCGCATGGTTACTCTAGAATCAGTTCTTCCCTTACTTCGAAAAAATGACTGGTTCACTGTCATAGACCTAAGAGATGCTTACTTTCATATTGCAATACATCCTGCACACAGAAAATTCCTTCGTTTCCAACTTGGATCACAAGCATACCAATTCAAAAGGCTCCCATTCGGCCTTGCAACAGCTCCGAGAGTATTCACCAAGTGCATGGCACCGGTATCCGCCTACCTCAGACTTCAAAACATTCTTGTCTTTCCATATATCGACGACTGGCTCCTTGTAGCACACTCCCGTCGCAAAGCTCGATGAGACACCTGTTTCACCCTTGCCCTTCTTCGCGATCTCGGTCTAACTGTCAACGAACAGAAATCAACATTAAAACCTACAAGGACTCTACATTACATAGGCGCGCTCATAGACTCCACACGAGCTCGCGCTTTCCTCCCTACAGAAAAGAGACAAAACCTCTTCACCTTACTTCGTGGCTTCACTCCGCATGCCTTGATACCTGCCATAACGGTGCAACGAGTTCTAGGCACCATGGCCTCTATGACGTCCGTTGTACAGCATGTGTGTCTCAAAATGAGATCTCTTCAATCCTGGTTTCTGGCCCTATTCGATCCACTAACAGATTCTTCTCACACTCTCCTAAGAGTCACTCCAGAACTTGCCTCTCAACTTCAATGGTGGAATTCCCATACCAACCTTTCTATCAGGCGACCATTCCAACAACCTCGCCCACGAATACAAGTCACTACCGATGCCAGTCGCACCGGCTGGGGGGCTCATTGCAAATCCCTCACAGTTCACGCCAAATGGTCTCACAGAGAGAAACTGCTCCACATAAACGAGTTAGAGCTACTAGCCGTCATAAAAGCCTGCAAGGCTTTCAGAAACCTTCTTGTAGGAAAAATGGTACAGATCGCCACCGACAACACCACGGCGATGTACTACATCCTCAAACAAGGCGGCACCCACTCCCCAGGTCTCCTCTACCTAGCAGTCGACCTCTGGGAGTGGTGTCTACAACATCACATCTGCCTCACAGCCTTACACATCGCCAGTCAAGACAATGACCTAGCAGACTCGCTCAGCCGTACAGGTGCCCAAGCTCACAAGTGGGAACTAGATCAATCAGTATTCCGCCAACTATGCTGGAAATGGGGCACACCGACTCTCGATCTCTTTGCCTCCCGAACGAATCGGAAATGCCAACTGTATTGCTCCCGAGCAGGAATAGGCAAACATTCCCATGGAGACGCGTTTGTCGGTTGTTGGCCCAAGACTCTTACCTACCTTTTTCCGCCGTTCCCTCTCCTCCACAAAGTTGTCGTCCGTCTACAACAAGACAAAACCAATGCCATCGTTATAGCCCCTTGGTGGCCGAGACAGACTTGGTTCCCAGTTCTCCGCAGTCTCTCATCAGACATCCACCATCTCCCCCACCTGCCACACCTTCTCACACAGAACAACTCCCAAGTCCTACACCCGGACTTACCTGTTCTGCACCTGGCAGCGTGGAGGATACCCCCTCGTTAATGAACGTTCTTCATCAAGCCAAAAAACCATCCACAAGAAAAGCCTACCTGTACAAGTGGAAGAAATTTCAATCCTTTACCAAATCTTCCTCATTATCCTCCATCAATCCATCACTTTCCACCTTTCTTCGCTTCCTCCTACATCTCAAATCCAAGGGCCTCTCCATCTCATCCTTGAGAGTCTACCTTTCGGCAATAATATCATACCAACCTCCAAATTCTCCAGCAGCAAACTTCTTCAAACATCCAACAACGAAACGTTTTCTTAAAGGTCTCTCTCATATCTAGCCCGATACTCGACCTCCCTCTCCACAATGGTCACTAACACTTGTTTTGAAACAGCTTACCAAAGCTCCTTTTGAGCCGTTAGCTACAACTGACTTAAGACTCCTCACCTTTAAAACAGCCTTTCTCGTAGCCATCACCTCAGCTCGACGAGCTAGTGATTTGGCAGCTTTACACTATGACTACCCTTATCTACAATTTTTCCCGATAAGGTGAAGTTATTCATGGACATTTCCTTCCTTCCCAAAATTGTCTCTCAATTTCATCTCTCCCAGCCGATTGTCCTTCCTTCATTTTCCCCGTCACCTTCTTCAAACCAAGAGAAAATACTCCATACGTTGGATATCAGAAGAGCTCTTGCTTTTTATCTCCAATGTACTCAACCTTTTAGACAGTCACCTCGTCTTTTCATAAGCCATTAGCTACCTACAAAAGGCCATCAGGTGACTTCCTAATCTATCTCCAGATGGGTCATCTCTACCATTCATTTGGCTTATCAACTTACTCAACAACCAGCCCCTAGAGTGGTTTGCCCTCACTCCACCAGGGCAGTGGCAGCTTCTACAGCCTTTCTCCGTGGCATACCTCTTCCGGATGTCTGCGCCTCTGCCATTTGGGCACAGCCGTCCACGTTTATCCGTCATTATAGACTCGACCTCCGGCAGAAGTCTCATGTGGCATTTGGATGTGCTGTTCTAGCCTCTACCTTGGCGTGACACCCTGCCTCCGGGTAAGACAGCTTATTAGTCACCCAGGGTGTGATTCACAGAGGCCACGAAGATGAACGACAAGTTACCCACCTGTAATTGTAGTTCTTCAAGTGGACCTCTGTGATTCACACATCCCGCCCGTCCTCCCCTCTGTCACACCATTTTTGCTTACTATTAAGCGGCGGTTGACACAACTGAAAGGGGACGCTTGGCGCCAAGGTACTTATATGGGTGGGGAGGGACTTATTCTAATGAGTTTATTGCTACCGCAGAAGCTCTAGAATCTTCCAATGAGGCTCCGCGCAGGCACGAATCACCCAGGGTGTGATTCACAGAGGTCAACTCGAAGAACTATAATTACAGGTGGGTAACGTGTCGATCTCTTGGATTAGGCACTATAAATTAGAAGTGACTTGCAAACATATAACAGCAATGTAAAGAGAGGGTCAGATATTCAGTACATGGAAATAGGAGGAAACAGAAAGGGGTAATGGCACATTCCTCCTAGTATACTATTGTAGGATTAGGGTTGGGTCTTGTTCTAGATTATTTCTCTGAAGGTCTTTTTCTATCAGTTTAGGTTGTTTGCGGTGTGTCCAGAAAGAGCTTTGGACGTCTTTAATACACCTCATCAATGGGTGGTCTATTGGTACTTTCCCCTTGTTGAGGGGATTAGTTGAGTGCTATCTATAGATAGGTCACCATGATGACAAGTTGGTGGGAGACTTTCGTGGAAGGGGAAAGAATAGGGTGTCTCCCTCTCTTTCTCTTCCTATGGCTGGATGTGATGTATATATGGGGACGGTTGCTATTTTGGAGAAAGATAGACTAATATATCAGCGAGAGAGGGGGGAGTTGGTTCTCAAAGCACCTTAAGACACTGCCTTTTCCTCTAGAAGACTAAAATGGGAGCAGTGAATTTTGATCTATCCATTAGAACAGTGGTTCTCAACCTTGGGTAAACCAGGTGTTCTTGGACTGCAACTCCCAGAAACCCCGGCCAGCACAGCTGGTGGTGAAGGCTTTTGGGAATTGCAGTCCAAGAACACCTGGGTTACCCAAGGTTGGGAACCACTGCATGAGAAGGTTCAAACCTTTACCTGTGGTTCACTTGCATATTCAGAATACTTCAGAAAGTGATAAGCCTCTACTGCTGTAAGACAAAGTGATGTGATATTTGTATGTGGGTGGCAGAGGGGAAAACAGCTTGTTAGTTCTTTTGAGCCAAAATGTACACTAGAGAATAAAGATATTCTTTGTACTGATCATTCATCCACTTTGATTGATTGGAGTTATATCAGTTCTGTATAATGATGATTATGAGCTGGACCATGTGTGGCTGGTAGTCTTGAATGGAACCCCTCCTAGGAATAACAGTGGGAATTTACTCTCCTGGTCCCTGGCTGCACAGCCAGGCTGTCCAACTCATAGAGCTAAACCAACTCACTGTAAATTGAATAGTGCAGCTGAAATTAATTTAAATAAATCATAAATATGCTAAATCCAATGACATAAAAGTTAACCTTCAATTATAAATATTGGAAATTATGATAACATTTTGTTTGTTGGCTTAGTTGGAGCTCCAAATGTTACATTTAAAAAAAAAACATTGTGTTATTCATTACTTCTTGGAATCCAGGTTATCATCATCATAGCTCTGATACCAGAAGTAGTTTATTGCATTTTTGTAATTCATTTGAGTTGTTACCTACAGACCGGAAAAAAATACCTGGAAATACTCTATGGTTCCCTTGAGCGGATTATTCTGATTTTATACGGCAGTATTTATAAAATATAAGACTAAAATGCCCTTCTTCTGCTGGTCAAGGGGAAGTGGGCCCTGCCAAATGGCACCTTAAATGTCTTTCAAAAGTATCTGTTGAAAGTAAATAGGTGTTGCTCATGATAACTTAGGTGTTACTTAATGTACACAAGAAGTAATTTTGTAACTACTGGTTTCATCACTTGTTGCCTATAAAGTATGTAGTTGTAGGTAACCATGCTATGTATAGCTGGTTACTTCCAAATCCTGGACTAAACACACTTCATTAGCCATTAAATTGATCTATAAACTTGCCTACTCTTCTCATGAATCTTCAACTCTCCTGAAGACAGAATATCTCATCGGTTTCAGTGGAGGCTCAGAGTGGCAGAGACTTTCTTTCAGATAATTGGCGAGAAGCCCAGTAATCTGTGAAATTATTACATAGGTATAATGGATGCTGAGAAAAACCATTTACAACCGTAGCGCCTGTACAGAACAACCTGCACAGACTGACAACAATTTTAACGGTTCAGTCACTAAGCATAACTAGCCAAGTACGAGGGGTGAGTCCACAGTCCAGTGGTAGACACAGTGACGGTGGCTGGAAAACTGTTGGGGTTTTTGAAAGTAAGATCTTAGGTGTTACTCATTACTTGAAAAGTAACATGCTACCTTTAGTTATTATACTTTACACTTGTAAAGTTGAAGATGGAGAAGTGGCCAAAAATCCTGCCAAATGATTCCTAAAAACTATCAATTTAGAAGTAATAAATAAATATCACTCACCATATTGCAGAAGTAATGGTGTTACCAGTTGGCAGGTTATCTTTCTAAAGTAGCTAAGGTTGGAAGGGTTTCTACATGGAAACTAAGGTATTAAAGGTAGGATTGTTACTAGTCGTACATTACTTCTAAGCAGTGTGTGTGTGGGGGGGGGGGGGGAACCTTGTGCTTTGTAAATCCCAGGTTGACTTTCTTGGCATTTCTAATAAAGGTGACCTCTGGTAGCAATTTTAGGAAAGCCTGATGAGACAGTAGCAGCCTGTGTAGTCAATGCTAGACTGCATGGACCAGTACTCTAATAAGGTAGTTTCATGTGCTCATATATTTTTTTTCTGTTAGGGTTTTGGCCTGTTACGTTTTTCTTCATCTGCACAATTTGATTCGCCCTCTGGAATGAATAACAACCATTACTGCAACCTAAGAAGCACTGTGGCCCTAATGCAACTAAATCTAATTTTGATTAATAGAATTATAGATGCCTTTTAAATGCTTTAAATTGTCCTGAGAGAGAAATGCTATCAAATAGACAGCAAAGAATGCCAAATGTGTTTTAAAATTTGCTGCATAGATTTCCTCTTATTATTTTAATAGATTTCCAAATGTTCCAAATGTATTTAATACTCCTCAACAAAGCACTCAGGTATGTGGAATATGCAGTATTGAGCAGCGCCCACCGGCCAGCTGCAGAAGGAATGTTCCTTTTTTTTATTTTTAATGGAAATTGTCTAGGCAATTGTTGTGTTTAAGAAGCAGTGCCTTGTTTGGGAAACTGGAGGGAAGAATGCAAAGCCATTTTTTTCTCCCTCTGACCATTCTAACCTGGCTAGGAATCTGGGACACAAAGCAACACATAGGCTCTGGAGCAGCCTTCTCCAATTCCAGTGCCCTCCAGATGTGTTGGACTATAACGCAAAACTGTCCCTGATCATGGACCACACATGAAGCTACCGAGATGGTTTGCCATGGATCTGGAGGAAGAACTTGGCAGGCTGAGCTTCTGGTACTCCAAGCCCTGGAAGTCTTCTCAGGGGTGGAAGTAGCTCAACTGCTCCATTGATGGTAGAGGGCTGAAAGCTCCACATGCTTGGCTGAACTTAGCACCCAATTACAGAGCTTGTAACAAAATGGGGAAAGACCAGTAGTGGGCCATTTCCTTCTCTCCCTACCGATTATCATGACATTCTGCCTATGTGGCCACAGGCTACTGGCACTGCACTACCTTCATGTCATCAGAGAATAACCTGGGGAACAGAAAACAGCGCAT
Organism: Intellagama lesueurii; assembly: GCA_037013535.1. Classification (NCBI taxonomy): domain Eukaryota; kingdom Metazoa; phylum Chordata; class Lepidosauria; order Squamata; family Agamidae; genus Intellagama; species Intellagama lesueurii. The sequence continues at coordinate 187,814,642 of JBAJHW010000005.1, read as the reverse complement.
GCTTGCAATCCGCACTTAAAAAACGTTTGGAAAGGGGAGGGTTCCTGTATCTTTCCTCCTGGTTTTCTCTTTAAGAGAGTATCTGGAAAGGACAGAAACTGTCTCATACCCTGCAGTTCCCCACCCCACCCAGTTAGGCACAGAGGATGCTGAATGGGGGGGGGGGGCATATCTTTAACTTTAAAAGGGCTGTTTGGAAGGGTAAGAGGTCTCCTGCCTTACAGAAAATACATCTTGCAGATACGGGTGATAGCTTCTGCTATGTGCCAACGGAGCGTTTGGTGAAGAAACATCAGCCAGGTAATGGTTATATACAGCCTTGTTTGCTGTATCAAGAATGGGCTTGCAAAACAGATTTCAGTTCATTGGCAATATCTGTACGCCTGGGGTGCAGGCCCTCCAGGTTGGAGGATAGAACCATGGTGCTGTTCCAGTTCATTGCACAGAAGTATAAAACTTGGCAGGATGATGGAAGTAATTATCCTGCAGCTCCTTAATAGCTCTTTCCGTACAAGTCTAATTTATTTTTAATGATACGTAGAAAATCCCTCGCAGGAGAATGTTCTTTTTCCTCTTTCAGCATTATTGGGAGGAGGTTTTTCTTGCTAGTGGTTTTCCTTCCCACCGTAGCTTCAGTTACACAATCTGTCCGTCCACTGAGCTGCATAATGTCAAGTGAAAGAGATTACAAGGCAGCAACGCAATGCTAGATAAACAGATATACAACACTGAACACCTGCAGCCCCAAATGCACCTTGCCAGTTTAAAGCCGTATGTGAAAGAGAGCTAGTACATGTGTACAAATACAATCTCTTGGGTTTCTCTAGCTCACAGTTTCTCCATATCCACCAACTCAGTTCTTAGGCCCTACTGAGATTTTCCCTTGATACATCTTTCTCCTTAGCCCAGGGGTGGGGAACATGGGGCTTTGAAGATGTTGATGAACTGCTATCCCTAATTTCCCTCGCCAGTGATCATAGTTGCTAAGGGATGATAAGGTTTTGAGTCATGCAGCACCTGGAGAGCCACAGGTTCACCAGCTCTGACTTTGCCCTTTGTTTTTCAGGGCCACACATTTCCATTCCTCTTTCTCCCCTGGCCTTCTTGGACATTCCGTCAGTCTCCAGCCTTATCTTCTGTATCTACTGTTTTCTTTCTCCCATCTCCCCTCTTTCTAATTCTAATACTAAATATGCCTCCCAACTAAACAAAAAACAACAACAAAAAACTTTGACCTTTCATTTTCCTCACAGAGGCAGCAGTGTTTGATGACATTCTATAGCTCAAGATTTCCATGCTGAATAGTTAGAATGTTTGCAAAACAAACTAACAAGCATATAAATATAAAATCACAGCAGGTCAGGCAGTGGTTAGGAAGACCACAGGAAGGAAACAAGGATGATAACTGTTACTACAACAAAATGTCCTGGAAACTGTAGGTTTGTATCATTGGCAAGAAACTTCCCATTTCACTTATTCATGAAATTATTTTTCCCAAGGGTTTCTCAGAGGGAAAACATGATAGATAAGTGAATTTACAGTCATAATGCAAACATGCCTTTTCCTTTCTGGCACCACTGAGAGGGCTGGTTCTGACATGATACTACTTTTTCTTCAGAGTAATACTTTGAAATGATTCTTTTGGAAGCGTCCAGATGAAATGCATTGCATCAGAAGCAAAAGCAGACATTCTGTTGATGTTTGAGGATAAGAGCTATAAGCAAAGTACTAGATTCCTGGTGGCTTCTGCTCACAAATCTTTCCTGAACTATACTTTCTGTACTGTGTCTTGCTTTTACTCTGTCGCAGAAATCTTTCCAAAAGGACACTCAAAACGATAAAGTGCAATCATGAAGGAAAACAGATTGTACAGTATAGTGCAGTGGTTCCCAGCCTTAGGTCCCCAGGTGTTCTTGAACTACGACTCCCAGATAACCTGGCCAGCACAGCTGGTGGTGAAGGCTTTGGGGAGTTTTAGTGCAAGAACACCTGGGGACCCAAGGTTGAAAACCACTAGTATAGTGGTTGTATTTATTATATAGTTGGTTATATAATTGGTTATATATTTATTATTATAGTTGGTTTTGTATGTGATCAGCTCAGGTTAACATCTCTGGTAGGATCTCTGCAGTGCAGAGCTGCAAGTTCTGGATTGCACATATTGTTTTCAAGGCCATGTTTACTTCCTGGAGTTGCAAAAATGAGATGAATTCCAATAAAATGAACACAACGTATTTCCCCTCCTTGATTAGCCATCACATTGCACCTTCACCTCTCTGTCACTCTCATTGGTTGCTATTAACAGTATTTGCATTTCTAAACCTTACCAGGAAAGGAGGTAAAGGTTCCCCTTGACAATTTGTCCAGTCGTGTCCGACTCTAGGCGGTGGTGCTCATCTCCGATTCCAACCCATAGAGCTAGCGTTTGTCCGCAGACAATCCTCCATGGTCACGTGGCCAGCGTGACTAGACACGGAATGCCGTTTACCTTCCCACAGAGGTGGTACCTATTTATCTACTCGCATTTTTGCATTTTGCTTGCTTTCGAACCGCTAGGTTGGCGGGAGCTGGGACAAGCGAGGGGGGCTCACTCTGTCACGTGGATTCGATCTTACGACTGCAGGTCTTCTGACCTTGCAGCACAGAGGCTTCAGCGGTTTAACCCGCAGCGCCAGGAAAGGAGAGACCCCATCAAAGAAATGGAAGTATCTATTCGGTGCTTAATGATTGTCCTTAATCTCTGATTTCTTCCATGCTAATCTATCAGAATCAGTAATAATAAATCAGTAAATAACCTTGTTATCGCCTCATTCACAGGGATAGTTCATCAGTTAAACCAGTGCTAACTGATGACTGTTCCCCATGTCCTCCCCTTCACTGCACCACTGAAGATCACATGACGAATGTATATAAGTGCTTCTAAGTCGTGACCCTGTGACATGTGTAATTTTTATCCTAGCCCAGCAGCCTGCATGCTATAGTACAAACAGATGGTTTGCATTGCTTTTGCTTTATTCCTACAGTTTCTACAACTGGGATAAGAACATCTGCTGCCTGAATTCCAGTCCAAACTACCAAGTAATTGCAGAAAATGCATGTGGCTTACTCTTCAAGAACAAGTCTGACAGGAAGATCATTAACGTGGACCCCAAGGTAGAGATTTTACCTAAGATATTTGTGTCAAAGAGCTGTAATATCATCTTATCTTGAATATTGGCCAAAGGATAAGGTTCCTCCTGTCAGGAGCGAGTGTCCTATCTCTTATATTACTTGCAGACATGATGTTCTTTACATAAGATGTCTTGTAAATGCAGGCAAAGTTGATATAGTAATGTTAGCCATTGCTCAAACATATGAAGCTGCCATGTGCTCTGAGCAGCAGTGGTACCTCTCTCCACTATTCTGAGGTGAGGCATCACTCTTGACTTGGCCACTGGGCATCCTAGTAAGCTGTCTTACCTGCTGCTGAGCTGGATCAAGGCTGCTGACTAATTTTGTTCAGTATTGATTTCTCAGTACTGCCAAATAGTATGGTCAAATAGGAACCCTGTGTTTCAGAAGAAGGCAATCAGGGAGGGAGGGAGGCCTGAATGCCTGCCAGCCCTATGTTTGATGAGTTGTGAGAGAAAATCTAACCAAGTCATGACTTTTGGGAACTTGTGTATGTTTTTACCCTGTACTATCCACAATATATTGGTGCACAGCCTGATAAAGACTAGCATAGGTTGAAAGCTAGATATTTAAAAAAAAACTTTTAAGTGGTCTATTCAAGGAATCACCTGCTCTTGCTCTCAGGTGGTAATGGCTCTCCAAAGCCTCAAATAAATCCTTCCAAGCCCTCCCACCTTATAGTCTTTGTCTGGATGAACAAGCTGCTCCTACAGAACCATCACCACCTCCCTCTGAAACCATGCTGTAGGCCTCATGAGATGAAAATGTCATCTCCTCAATCTGTTTGAATGAGAATTGCAAACCTTGACACTTCTTTCCCTCAGTTTCATTAAGAAACTATCTAGGGAACTCTCCCCAGGTTCCCTGAGGCATTTCATGATGTAATAGTTTAGCAATCTTCCACAGATGCTGGGAGCACCTGTAGTCACAAAGGCAACAAGCAATGTTTAATGTTTATAGCAAGAGCAGCCAGTAACCCTTCAGACATTTTGGACTACAACCCCCACAGCCAGTGGTCAAGAATTATGGGAATTGCAATCCAGAATATTTGTGAGGCACCAGATTGCTAATCCCTGGGTTACAATATATTTGAGACTGCAGGAGCAACCCATTTTAGCTCTTTTCCCCTTGTTATGTTCATCCAAAGTTACACCACTGAACAAATAAAATACTGTATTCATTTATTTAAAACAATGGTTTAGCATATTCAACAAGAACATCTAAAGAAAGAAATAATATTTAGATACTGGGGGAGGCTTATGAAATGAGATGAAGGTAATAATTGTTGCAGATATGTAGTTCTGTTGCTGTAACACGAATGTTCAGAAGCTTGATATCATAATGGTGTCTTTTGACTTAACCAAGGTAAGTAAATCTTATAATTTTGGAGGCATTCAGTTTTTCCTGATACAGTTATAACCTTCCTAGCACTGGGCAAACCACTTAAGGTTCTGAAGCGTGCAAAGCTTGTCATTGACCTTTTTCTTCTTTCACAACATGGAGGCATTAGTCCGTAGCAGAAGATTAGGATAGAAAAAAATGGAGGTTCTCAACTAGAGACCTAGAACTTGGAAGATGTGAACATTAAGATGAGTTTGCAAAGTTTAGACCCACCAAATGTTTTTTTTTTAAAAAACTGGATTGCACTTGAGTCCCCAATCAAAATGTCTCCCCAGTTTGCATCTTTAAAAATATGAATAAAAATTCACATATAAAGTGCATAAAATAATATACGAATTATTTTAAGTGGTAAATGCTTGAAAAAAGTGGTGTATGTTGGAAACATTCATACAAAACCACCGTCATCCTATTAAAAAAATAATAATAATTGTAAGTATAAAGGCAATTGTGCAACTAGAATTCACTGTTTCCTGCCTGGCCATCATGACTGTGTATCCAGGGAACAAATGGGCATACAAAAGACAGCTGAAGGGGTCTTCTTATGAGCCCCTGTAACTGAAGAAGTCCCCTAGAAATACCTAGGAGCCATTTTCAACATGTATTTGGTTACTGAGCTGTTTTAGGCTCAGGAGAAGCTTGACTTGAAAATAAGTCATCACTTTTTGTTTGAAAATAAAAGATCTCTCATGGACTTAGAACAGCTTGGGAGCAGCCAAAAAGATGGCAGAACGGCCCACTACACTTCCTGAATGGCATGGGAGGTAGGGGTAAGTGGGGGGGGGGGGCAGAACATGCTTTGAAAAATATTGGAAAAGATAGTGGAGGGCAGACACTGCTGAAGGAGCCCACGTGAGCTGCTGTGGGCTGCTGACGGCATACAAGCATACTTAGGCAGTGTGTGGCCTAAAGTAACAGATTCATCTGCCCTTTGCAATCGGAAGCACCACTTTGACATAATTGATCAAAGTCATCCAACCATTTAAAGACAAAGGGCCATTCCCCACTTCCTATATTTGGGATCCCATCCGTGGCTTAAGATGTCATGGCACAGCTACGTTCAACCATTTTTCTCTTAAATGGAAATGCAGAGGAAATAACGATTCCTCCTTAAGAAGCAAGAACTAGACCAGTGTATCTAAATCCAGCTACTGCCAATCTGCCCCTATTATGTAGAGCATACACTGTTTTTCTGCTAAGATTCACTAAGGTATTTTGATTGTTTTGAACATGTTTTTTTTCCTCTTGTAGTTTCTCCCCCAAAAAATTAATAAGAAGTCTATCTGTTTTCTTTTCTGAGGGGAAAAAAATACTGAAAAACTGGTGTTTTTCTCCGTTTATTTTATACTCTCTAATCATACGTCCTACAAATACTCTCCCCTCTATTTTAAAATTCCTAAGATGGTGGTCTGAAGAACATGATGCTCTTCGTTTATCCCATGCCTGCAGAAGAACTGTCCTTATTTTTATGGCCAGAATCCTGTTTGGATTTTACTCTGGAGTCAGTGATGAGCTGCAGCTAACAAGAGGCCAGCGACAAGCCTCGTTGCATGACTTGGCATGTGATCAGTACCTCATTAATTGCCTGCAATTTGCCACCACAATTTATGCCATTTCATTTATTCTGGGGTAAGGATTCTGGCCAATATAAACAATATTTCTCAATAAGTTTAACAGATAACAGCTGTTTTATTTATTTATAGGGAACATTTGGACCCTGCTCTACAGAGGGAAATGCTTTTAGGCAACCACTGAAAATAAATTGATCAAATGTCATTGCACTTGGTCAATAATATAAATTCCAGATCAAGAGTGGAATACATGGATTTACTTAAATCTCCTTACAGCAATAGAACAGCATCACAACTAGGGCTAACATCAGGACCAACAGATGTTTATGGGCACAAAGGACTTTGAAACAGAAACATGGAGTCTGTAAAGAAGTGACATGATGTTTAGAAAAGTCCGATGTTTACAGAAGTGAAAGGTTGCCATTTAAGAAAGAAAGCACTCTATAGTTATTGTGAAATAAAGGTTACCTTCAAAAACAATTGGAAATTAACTGTTTTCCTTGCTTAAACAAGTGTTAAGGGAACACTTCTGTTTTCAATGGAGAGCAGTGCTTTCAGTGGTTTGCCACTGAATTTTTGCTGGCAAACCATATGGCTGATGTTCAGCACCAGATCTTTTCAACAATTTTTTAAATTTAATTTTCTGAGGATCCAGCAGGTGCAGAAAAGGGCTTAATGGACTGCATGTGGCCTGAACTTTGCCTACATACACTCACTTGGGAATGAGTCCCACAAACACATCGGAACTTAATTCTGAATACAATGCATAGGATTGAACCATCAATCTTATGGTGGTGCTAGATTATCCTTCATATGGAACACATTAATTGCCAACATTTTTCTTTTATCTAATTAAGGACACACATTAAGCTTGTTTCATAATAAGCATACAGCTATGCTTCATTCTTAGTGCATGAACCTACTTCATGTTAAATGTTCATATTATCACTTATATGAGTTTTTTCTTTCTTCTATTATTCCATATGAATCCAGATAGCCAGATAATAACATTTTAGAGTAATATTCCTTTTTAAACCATACACTTTTTTTTTCAGAAAGGAAACTTTAAAGTTTGCCCATGTGGAAAAATAATGGACAATAATTAGTTCTTTTTATTACAAATTCCCAGGCCAGCTGATAAATGAACTAGACACAGTCATCCATATTATCCACATTTATGACCATTGTCCTACTTCTTTTAGCTTATAATTTCCAGTGTGGGTGCATGATTGTAATTCTATCATCATCATCTATGCATGTTTGTTGTATATGCTCAGTCATTCCCGCATTAATGACTTCTGTTACCCCTTCATGAAGTAATTATGGAAAGTGGATTTCTGTGTTCACCATTTGCAAATCGATTGTCCTAGATGAGCTTTGCCCTCTTCTGGCCTGGGAAAAATTACTTTTTTACGTGGAGTGAGTACACAAGAGGTGACAATCACCTTGCAGATGGTGGAAACAGAAAAGCCATTTCCTTCAAAACCTCACAAGTCTCCATCCAGATCGGCAGGTTTCCCAAGCACTGGGAATTCCATGTACTTGCCCTTATAAATTTCAAAACTATTTCAAAAACAGAAATCTGACACTTAAAATTAAATGGTCATATGCACTCATGCTCCAAGAGTTTCAAGCCAGTGTGCTGTAATGGTTAGAATGGTAGACTGGAACCTCAGAGATTCAGGTTCTAGTCCCCATGGAACCATGCAAATGACCTTCTCCCTGTCACCCTCTCTCAGCCTAATTCACCTCACAAGATGGTAGCAAATGAATCAATAAGCAAGAAGGCAGGCCATAGCATGGTGTACGGGGTAGAGTGACAAACTAGGACTCAGGAGATCTGAGTTCAAGTCCCCATTCAGCCATGAAAACTCATGGGGGACAGTTGGCATGTAAAACCACTCCTTAAATATCTCACATAACTTGAAACTGCTGTTAGGGTTGATATAAGTTAGTTCCAACTTGATGGCACATGACATGCCTAGATCATAGTGAGGATAAAGCAGAGAGGAGGAGAGACATGCACACCAACTTTGATTAATTAGAAGGAAGTTTTAATTAATTATGCGTCATTAAGTCACTCCTGACTTATGACAACCATGTCAGGGCTTCCTGGGTATAAAATAGTGAGAAATTGTTCGTCATTCCGTATAGTGAATGATCAACAGATGGATCATTGTGAAAGATAGCTTTTGAACAAAACAATCAAGGGAATCCAATTTCTAGTACATCTATTTTGTTTGTTACTTCGCTGTCTTCCACAGTGGCACTCAGGGATGCATGGGATATTGCTCCTGGCCGTTGTCCCAGCTGAGCTTTATCTAAGCTGCTGCTGTCTCACATGCCTAAGTTGAGACTGTCGTGTTTAACCTTCAAAGTATGAAACAATAAAGGAGAAAGGAAGGAAATGACTCATATTCACATTTTGACTTTGATAGAGGTTTGAATTCAGAATTCTATGTACCAGGAGAACAGGGTGAATGCAACGCAAGTCATGATGACATAACAGTTTGTCTACGTGAACTTTAAAGTCCAGATTTGAACATAAGTTCTTTCCCGTCAGGCTAATTGCAAAATAAGAGACACTAAGGGGCAGGGACGGTCACTTTTGGAAAGACAGAGAATGACCCTTTCTTCTCTCATAGTGTGACCGCCCCCCTCCATAAAATATCATCTCACCCTTTCTAGAACAACTTTGACCACTGAGTTACAGGGTTACAAACAGTTCCTTTTAAGATGCAAAATCCAGTTTCATGCTTGCCCTTGCAGTAAAGGGATGTGTGAGAAACATACCATAGTGTCTGTCTTCCTTCCTTCCTTCCTTCCTTCCTTCCTTCCTTCCTTCCTTCCTTCCTTCCTTCCTTCCTTCCTTCCTTCCTTCCTTCCTTCCTTCCTTCCTTCCTTCCTTCCTTCCTTCCTTCCTTCCTTCCTTCCTTCCTTCCTTCCTTCCTTCCTTCCTTCCTTCCTTCCTTCCTTCCTTCCTGTCTGTTATATTAAATCAAGCTGCTGCTGCCTTATGTTGCCCCTATGGATTAATGCCTTTCACTGACATCTCTTCTCGGGCCTTTCAAACTGTAGGTCACTGCTTCTTTAATTTGGACAGTCCATCTCATATCCTGTCTTCCTCTTTTCTTGCTGCCTTCAACTTTTCACATTGTCTTCTATACGGAATCTATCCTTCTCATAATATTTAGTTTTAAATGCAAAGTTTGCTTTGTATTTAGCAAGCTGGAGAAGCAGTTAACAAAGTCATGCATAACTGAGCAAAGGTCAGTTAAATTGAACGCTGCTTCTCACGTAGATTGGGCTTCATCATGGCTGCTAATTACCTTTACTGCCACCATTTCTTATATCAAACCTGCCCACTGTCAGGACTCCAAATAGGCTGAGAGTGATCACAACACATTTAAGTGTCTGCTTTCTCTATTATCAGAGCAGCTCATGTATTCAGAGGAAGGATGCTTCATTGCCAAAATATAGGGAGGAGCATGTCACAAACAGCCAGATTCAGGGAGTATTCCTACCAGTCTCTGGCAGGCTCCTACATACACCGTAGTTTAAGGAAGGAAGGGAACAGCAGGTGTGTTCTCCATCTTGATCCTTTTCTTTTTATACAACCAAGGTCCTGTGCAAGGAAGGCACAGCTTTGCCTCTCCCTCCACCTTTCTGGGTGGGTTAGCAGGCTTGAGAAATGGGAGAGGATGACAAATAGAAGTTTTGCTAGCAAGCCCAGCTGGCCTTTGGGAGCCCTGCCTAGTGCAACAAGAGCGGAACAGAATTGGTTGCCAGACACAAACCTCAAGACTCATCCTAGAATTTGGTGGCTTGCACAGAAAAATTAATCCCGGGCTTGGCGGCAGCTACACACAACCTTCAGGCCACAGGCAGGAAGCTGGCACATGCAGGGTTTTCAAGTGGTTTCCCAGGGGTTCCTATGTGCTGGGTGGCCATGTGAACCAACTGTAAATCAGGAGGAAACAGGTTACAGCGGCTGGCATTTTTATCAGTAAGGTCTTTTTTATTAGGAGGAAAAAACTGCTGTCTTGAATGAAGTAAGTGTGGCCTTAATTGCACAAGCAACCACAGTATCAGGCAGCCATCTACCTGTCAGTGCTTCACTTCCTCTGTTTCCATCGCCAGCTATTTTTATTATCTTTGTCCTTCTGGAGAAAGCTTCTGGAAGAAGAAGATGAGGAAGGGGAAGGGGTGGAAGGCATTAGTGCTTCACCTACTGTAGTCCTCCAGCCTGTTTCTCACCTACTGCACTTTCATTTGAAAATCCTAAGAGACTTGATCTCATGGTGTATGAATGTTCAGCTGTGAAGCATTTTGGCTTGTGTCAGCTGATGGCAGAAACAGACATCGTAAGGATACATAAATACATTTGTGTTGGATTCAGACACATTTCTGTGTTTGAGAAATCAGACTTCTGGTGCTTAAATCTTGAATTATGAAATGGGCAAGCTGGTTTTGGTCAAGTGGGAATTTGAATCCAGGCCTCTCGAATCACAGTCCCAACACCTTATCCACTACACTGGCTTACTGTTATTATATAACGCAACAAGACACAGCACAACACAACATAAGCATCTTATATATAAACAAAACACAAGGTGAAGCATGCAGTCTTCTCTGCATTAGTAGCAGGACTAAAGGTCTTCTCATGGCCGTGATCCTGGCAAAGGTAGGACACCAATGGGATCTTTTATTCAGTCTCAAATGTGGTGTATGTAGCCTGTTTTGTTAGGACTGTGGTGTGGAAGGAAGGGCTAAATTCCTTCCTTCCAACACATATTATCTGTTGTTGGTTGTTTTTTTTTTAAAGATACTTCACAAAAAGACAGAAGGTAAGACATTGAATATCATGGCTGCAATCCAGCTGTGCAACAGGACTGACATTACTCATTTTAATAACATGTGCCATCAAGTCAATTCTGACTTATGGCAACCCTTTTCAGGGTTTTCCAGATAAAGAATAATCAGAAATGATTTACCATTCCCTTCGTCTGTGGGTGCCCTGGGACTGTGAAGCTTGCTCAAGGCCACACAACCTGGCTCTACTCATAGGAGGCACAGTGCGTAAATCAAACTCCCAACCTCTGGCTCCATAGCCAGATACCTAAACTACTGAACTATCCAGCCAGCTACACTTTGTTCTAATTTAATTTAAAGGTTCATATCCTCCCTTCCCCCCCCCCAGGTTCTGGGGTTTACTAAGGATCCCCTTTTGCTCTGGGGAAGCCTCTGGGAGCCTTAGGATGGGCGGGGAGGGGTGAGCCTTTCATACTAGAAAATCTTTGACAGCCATTCCACCATTGGAACAGGACCACTAATGGCAATCTGGTGGCAGTTTTCTGATATGAAAGGTTTCTGATATGAAAGGTTTCACCCCAAGACCCTGAAAGACTTCCCCATGTCAAAAGAGACCCCTAGGGAACCTTGGAGCCTGAATGGGAAGAATAGAATGTTTTACATTAAATTAAAACAGAGTAAGGTGATGACATCATCCTCATTGCATGGCATAAAATTATGACAACTGGATTACAGCCAAGGTGTATTTAGATCTAATGGTGAGTACTGGTGGTGGTATATTTACATCTCACTCCTCCTTCAGTATACTATTTTATTTTCTGCACAAGAATCATAGGATATTGGATAGGATAACAAGCTGTGTTATATAAGGTGAGACTGCAAGCCCATCTTGAGTGCCAATATGTTCTCCAAAGTCTTGAGCAGAGGACTTCCCCCTTATTTGCTTCCTTGGTCCTCTTGGTTGCCAGGGATTGAACCTGGTGATTTCTGCATGCTACAGTGTTTGGTCCCTGAAGGAGGATATAGTTACCCAATACGCCTTATGCATGGGATTTTCAGACCATTTGACCCACACCAACAAGAGAGCAAAGAAACAAGTAACAAATGGATTTGAGTCAATGATTTTGATTCAATTGTGTTCCACTAGTTCCCATATTAGGAAGCCAGTTAAGCAAATTCCTCCCTTCCCACTGCCATAAGGGGACTGAAAATGTTTTAAGTTTGGCAGCATTGCCCATTTGTCAGTTGTTTCTTCACTGCCTTGCTAGGGAGCTAGAAGTGGTCTATCCCTTTATGAACAATGGTCCTCCTGTTGTGATCAGAACATGGCCATCTGTTCTTCATTGCCTCTTTGAAAATGTTGTATCTGGCTATAGAGTGAATATGGCAAACACACCCATGCTTTGGTTCCTCTCAAAACCAAGGCGGAGTAAGCCGGGCAGTAATTTGTTTGGGTTTGTACAAAACAGCTCTTGGATGAGGGTTTCTTTGAAGTGCTTCCCACAAAAGCGGCTTGCATACGAATAGCAATGGGACAAAATATCAAATTATACACATTTTAAAATGAGCGTATTGGTCTGCGAGACATTTAAAAATGCATATCTTGAAAAAATATATTTGGTTGCATTCAAAGTGGGCCATTCTGGTCTAACTTCCTGCAGCTGTGGAACATCTGCAACAAATAAGCAGATGCCCACTTGTTGCATGAAATATAGACTTTAAGCATAGAAGGGGGTTGATCTCTCTAAAGCCATACATGTTATACAGCTGACCTCTTTGTGCAGGGTTTGTCAAATGCTTGCTGACATAAATATCAGTGAAAATCATTGACTGTCTGTGTCTCCTTTGGTGTATCTAAAGGGAGGCTGCACCTGTCCAGTTCTCTAATCCATCATATACTCATAAATGATCATAAATCAAATTTTGTTTCTAGATGGGAATTCCATAAAGATTAGACACTTTTTTTTTTAAGGGCTTGGCTCTACAGGTGGAATAAGGTTCAAAATCGGTATCATATGCAGTAAAAGTTAGTGAATCTTTAAAATTATAATGGCAGCTTAATTTAAGAGGATCTCATGTCACACATGTTGCACAGCATGAGTGAAAAACTTTGTTGTTTTCCTCTTCTCCCAGGTTTATCCAGGGGACAACACAACACGGACTCCAATCAAAACAGACCTCTATCTGCAAGTGGTTATCTATGACCATGTCCTCAGAAGAAAGCTCTGACGACCAAGTCTCATGAGCAGCAAATATTGGGGAAGAAGTCTTTGATGTGTGTGGCAGGAAGGGATTGAAGGAGTCATTTTCAATACAATAGACACCTCTTAGGCTACTACTGTATGATGCCTGATGCCTACCTTCTTATGGCTATTCATTAAAAAGAGTTTTGCTTCTCATTCTACATGGGCAAGAGAGTGTTTTAAATTATTTTATAGCTCTAAAATGCATTGTAACATTACAATGTAAGATGAGATGTCTACATCTTATTACTATATAAACTTTTCCTTACTTTGTGCCCTATAAATACGATGGACTGCATTTCTCCTGTCGTGCACCTAGAAGTCTTCAAATTCAGGGAGGCTTCTTTGCACAGTGTGTTAGAATATAGCAATGAAGATCTTCCTTTCCCTCCTTCTTTTCCTTACTCGTCTTCTTCCACCTCAGTCAGGAGCCCAGTCACAAATGGATTTTTGCCTCTCCAAAGTGAACAATTCCTGTTGTCAACAGGGTTGGGATTCCTCAGGATGAGTAGGTTCTTCAAGGAGTTGTACTGCACTTAAAGAGATACTTAGGAAACAAACCCATTAAGGGCTGGCATGGCTCCAGTAACATAGCAAGATCTAAGCCATGTGGAAGGAACCCTAGCTAATGGCTTATTTTCCTGACAGGATTTTTCTCAGCTTCCGGGACGGGTAAGGGACGAGATCGTATTCTGAACTGGGATTCTTGATATAACCAAAGGTACTCATGCAAGTCATATGCTACTAGGGGAACATTAGAAACAGAATGTATGCAAATGCTTCAGAGTTTATGTAGTTACCATGTGGAGACTGCTCAGATCAGCCCACCTGCTGGATACCATTGCAACGCTATAAAACCACTCAGGTGCAACAGATCCCTATGTGGATCACATAACTCAGCAATGGGGGTAGTCATGTTAATCTGTAGCAACAAAACCAACAGTCTTGTGACACTTTAAAGACTAAGTTTATTTGCATAAGGATTCACAGACTCCTGACCACTTCTTCAAAATCATACTTCATCTGAACAAATAGGATGGAGTCCATGAAAGTTTACAGCAAATAAATCTGTTAGTCTTTAAGGTGCTGTAAGAGTTAAAGATGGGTATTTTATTGCTTAAAGGAAAGATCCAAAACATGAAAGGGCTCTCCTTTGTGTATTTCATGTTCTGACAATTGATGGAAGAGAGCCTCTAAAACACAAATGTTGTCCATCTAACGAGCCTATTCAGACCAGGGGGAAATGAAACCAACGTGGAGAATATATCAGGGGTCTCCTACCAACTCTCCTCAGACTAAAGAAGCTATTTGGATGAGTAGTCAAATGTTTCAACCTAATAGAAAGAAGTCCAGTTGCCATGACTCAACTTCCAGATAACCTCACCTGGATGATTGAGAATCTTCACAGATAAAACACAAATGGTTTATGTTTATGAAAGGGGCTGCATGAAAGTTTTGTATTTGCTCGTTCATGTAACTTATCTTTCAGTCTTTGCTGTCTGACAAATTACCTAAGAAATTTTTCATACAATAGCATTATGAGGACTGTCAACAGCCCATCAGAACATCCAGGGGAAGTGGGAATTTTGAATCTGTAAAAGGGTCTAGAAACCAATGAAAAGTGCTTTTTGCTTCAGCTGTTCCTTGTGAGTGTGATTACTGCATGCTGAGCTCCTGTTTACTCCATCTTGGATTGCTGTCTTCCTGCTTGCTGTGCCTCCATCATCGATCTTTTCCCTTTTTTGTCTTTTTTTCCTTGAATTCTGGGGAATTTTTTCGTCATTTCTTTGGGTTATTTTTGCTGCTGCCAGGCAGCCTGCATGTGTCAGCATGCTTCCTTGGAATTGTTTTTTAATATCCCTTTGGGAATTTTTTTCCTTTCTTTGGTCCTTTCTGTTCTTGGATTATTTTTGCTGCTGTATGCCTGTGGTCAGCCTCTTGCTGCCTACTGGACTCTGGAAAGAGAAAAGAAGGCAATCGTGATGGGGGGAGGGAAATCTCCCCATATTCTAGTAGCTTTGGTTTGGAGGGGGCTTTGTATTTTTTTTTTTTTTTTGGTTTCTATTTGCTTGCTTGCTTTTCTTGGGGTTTTTTTTTTTAGAGTAAGCTGGGTGTTTGTTTTTTAATGCTCCTTTCCCTGTGTGTGTGCTTTCCCTATTTGACTGATTTTTTTTAAAAAAATTGTTATTTGATTAATTTACAATATATTTATTCTGCACCTCATGGCACAGTGGTTAAACTGCTATAGTGCAGCCAAAACTGTGCTCACGACCCGGGGTTCAATCCCAGGTAGCCTGCTCAAGGTTGACTCAGCCTTCTATCCTTCCGCGGTTGGTAAAATGAGTACCCAGCCTGCGGGGGGGGGGGGGAGATGTGTAGCCTGCATAATTAACTTTTAAACCATCCAGAGAGTGCTTGAAGCACTATGGCGCGGTATATAAGCAACACGCTTTGCTTCCCCCCCTCCATCTTTTAAAGGTATATGTTTTGATGGAGCTTTGGTGGGGACTGTTGCTTGCTTTGTGTGACTCAGTTGGATGGCCTTTGTGACTGTGCAGGTGAGCCACTGCACGTTCACTCTTGTTGTTCTTAGTGTTGTATCATTGTTAGTTTTTGGGAGTGGGTGTATCTGTGTGCCATGCAGCCAGTGCCTGACTGGCTGGCTGTTTCCTTTCAGTTTTTTATTGTATTGCTGAGTCCTAAAAGGCCACTGTTGTGCTGGGGGGTGGCACTGAACCATTGATAATATTAACTGTTGATAATATAAACTACTGCCTACATCGTTCTGATGATGATTTTTTTCTCTCTCTGTTTTTTTCTATTTCCTGATTTTGCAGTAGATTCTCTGTTGCCTTGTCTCTTCTTTTCTGGAGTAGTTTTTTTAGGGTTTTAAAAAGGTTTTTGGACTACCAGAAAACACAGATGGGGAAACAGAAAATGAAGGGCCCCAAATAAGCTTTTCACTTTTGTATTAAATAAAAGTGATACACAACAAATACAAAAATGAAACAGCCAGTCCCCCCCCTCAAAAAATACATATTTTTTGCCATGCATGGGCCTAGTAAGATTCTTTGCTAGAATTTATCCATGCTACACTACTACCAAATGGCTTCTCTTTATTTCTCATCTGCCAATGATGCTTTAACTATGGATTTCCTGCTTTATCAAGGGCTTGGGCTTGGTGGCTGTTGGAGTACTTTCCAGCACTACAGTTCTATGCTTTTACAACTGGTCTACATGTACAAGGGGGGACGTGGTGGCACTGCAGGTTAAACCGCAGAAGCCTCTGTGCTGCAAGGTCAGAAGACCAGCCGTCGTAAGATCGAATCCACGCAACGGAGTGAGCTCGCATCGCTTGTCCCAGCTCCTGCCAACCTAGCAGTTCGAAAGCATGTAAATGCGAGTAGATAAATAGGTACCACCACGGTGGGAAGGTAACGGCGTTCCGTGTCTAGTCGCGCTGACCACGGAAACTGTCTACGGACAAACGCTGGCTCTACGGCTTGGAGACAGGGATGAGCACCGCCCCCTAGAGTCGGACACGACTGGACTAAATGTCAAGGGGAACCTTTACCTTACATGTACAAGACTTCATTTCCATTGGAACTGTTCAGGTTACACATAGGAAAGACATTTTAGTGGGAACAGAGTGGGCAGATAATGTCAAGGGAGTTTTGTTTGCCTTCTTAAACTTCAACTAAACAAATTTGGTCTATTGGCATTCTTTTCTCTTTATTTAACATAGGATCTAGTAGAAAGCTTCATCTGCAGTAAGGATTTGAATATGCAGCAAGAGGGATTAAAAAAAACCCAACTTACTCATGAATACCCCCATATCAGCTTCCATTGATTCTGATAGAGGATTTAAGAGCCTGGAGACTGTTAACTAATGGGATGCACAATTAAATGTCTGTAGGGTGAGGGTATTTGATGAAGACCTGAGAGGTGAAGACAGAAAGCTTAAAAGGAATTCTAATGGTGAGGAGGATAATTTCCCTTTCCATTGGGACTGATATTTATGTTCTAAAGAACTGTTAAAGTACAACATTCATTCCGCTGATCTTGTTCAAGAAATCAATTTAATTGGTAATTGAAGTGCTAATTTTAGATAATTAGCTGGAGAGTGTATTAATTGTAGAGTCTGATTAATATCACTGACTTTAAGGCAGTATCACTGGGAGGGGTGATTTCATATGTATTAGAAACGAATACTTGGAATATGATTAACGGTTAGCATATAATTTAAGAGGATTAACAGTTGGGAAATGCCACCACTGGAGAAATACAGACAGGCAACCAGGGCCCAGATTGCCCTACAGTGCCCCCTTCCACCAGTGGACCTTGGTGAATGTACCTGGCAGCAGTTGTGCTCTGAGAACTGCTCTAATTAATGTCCCAAAATGCTATTTATGTAGCTTCATGGCATTGTGAAAGATTAACATGATGGTTTAGCCCCAATCCAATGCCTCCAAATGCCACATCAAGAATAATGCATTGTGGCTAATGTACTAGGGCCATGCAATATTAGGATACTGCTTTAACCAGAATGATTTGATGATGGGGCAGCTTCTAAACATAGATCTTCTTTTGCCTTTATCTTCTACAAGAGATATAGAGCTATTTACAACTCACAAAAGGTTTTGCATGGAGCATGAGCTTTGGATTGAAGAACAGCAAGGTTTTGCATGAAATACAAGCTCTGGTTTGCATCAGCAGCTTTCTTGAATTTATTTTTACAAAATGGCTGGGGAGAGGATTAACCCTCCCCTGCCAACACAGGGTGGCCCATTCTGGGTTGAATTCTCTATACCAGTGGTCCCCAGGTGTCCCAGAAGCCTTCACTACTAGCTATGCTGACTGGGATTTCTGGGAGTTGCAGTCCAAGAACACCTGAATTATACAAAGTTGAGAAGCACTGCTCTATACCTTCTTAATAATAATAACTATGTCCCATCAAGTCTTTATTTATTTATTTATTTGATTTATATCCCGTTATATCAAGTCAGTTCTGAGTTATGATAATCCTTTTCAAGGTTTTCTAAAAAGAGAGTACTCAGAAGTGGTTTGCCATTCCCTTCTCCTGGGGGTGTTTCGGGACTGTGCAGCTTGCCCAAAGTGACACAAGATGGCTCTGAATATTTTTATTAGACTAACTAATAAGCAATCAGCAAACCAGTCAATGTTGTCTGAGATCCCCCCGCCCCTTGCATCTACCACTGCTTCATGGTGCTTAAGGGCGGGTACTTTTTTCCATGTAACAACGACCACCAGAGTATTTTACTCCTGCAATGCTAGCAGACCAAACAGTGAAGATCAGGAGAGATGAAGCAAATCTTGGCCTTCAGGATATTTTGACCTAGGACAAGACATAGATTACATGTTAGGCTTGTTGCAGTAGTCATGACAGAGATCATCCTGCAGGAATAAATGCCTCCCTTTCTCCCAGGATGCTTTAGGGTACTTAGGTGTGCAAGGTGTCTGCCTTTCAAAAGAGGAGAGTCACCATCACCAAATCATTGGGATTCATAGAAATATTAACTTATCTTTCAGCTGCTGACTCAGTGGGCCTATTCTAGTTGGGACAAGCAATCAGATGTAGGCCATTATATCTGAGCCACAGGACAGAAAATATTCCTCCAACCAGCAGAGAATATTTATATTACACTCCTACAAACCGATGCAACTTTTACAACTTTGAGGGCAGGTCACACCTTGCTGTTTTTCTAAGGATCAGGCCAATGAGCAAGACTGAAATATAAGCACATCTGGGTTTCTCTCCCCTGCCGGAGATCTAATTATCTTGCCTTTGCAGCCCTTCTGTAAGGCACTTTTCTTTTTGCAAATACTGTACTGATTGACAGCGATCATGTCCACGATTGTTTCTATTGCTATTCATTATTATCTGGAGAACAAAAACAATAGGCCATGTTGAGAGTCCCACTGTTTTCTTCAGTGAAATGCTAATTATATTGAAAACTGTGTGATGATGGCTTTGTGGGATAGGCTTGAAGGACAGCTGCATTCTTTCATACCTTTGAACCCATTCTTTCTCCCTCTTTCTCTCACTCTCTTGTTTAATTTCATCTTAAAGTAATAAAAACCTGAGATGGTGGACACAGCCAAGGGAACAAAGGAAAAAAACGGTCAAAACTGGAAAGATACACAGGAAAACAAAGCCAGCAAAGCAAGAGATTAAATAAAAGCAAATAGAATTGAAAGTTGCAAGGATGTGGAAATGGGGTTTTCAAGGTTTTATTACCTGCACAATATAAATCAACACTTTTGATATTTAAATTTTGATGCTGACAACACCCCAACTGTGTCTGTAGGGCAAGGATAGCTTGTGGGCTGCGTTATGGTCAGGAGGGTTCCAAATGTGGCTTCCAACAGACCTGCCCCCCCCCACTTTAAGTTGAAAAAAATAAAGACAATACTGGGTCAAAGTCTTCCTTGTCCTCTCCAGGGGGCATGGGAGGTAATTTTGGCTAGTTTCAGAACCCACCACTGCTCCTGCCCCCTCCCACTTGGAATCAGTTAGCGGTCTGGCTACTAGTAGGGACTTCTCAAGTTTTTAAAAGGAATGTTTTGGGGGTAAGAAGGAACCTGGAGTGGATGTAGCCCCCCCCCCAAGGCGCAAGAAGTGTCAATGTGCAGGTCTTTGATCTCTAGAGGTTATCGTGCATTCACATGGGGTCTAAGTTACCAAACAAACTTACTAGCACCATGATCATAATGTCCTATTGGCTTGGCAAGAATTTCTGTTTGCATTTCAAGTATACAAAAGGAAGAAGATTGTGATACCCCCACCTAGGAAAAGCTGGTTTGATGCTATTTATGAACCACAAAGGGAGAAATTCTGGTGATAGGTTAATTATATCTAAATAGTTGTTGTATAATACAAGATAATAGCAGGCCTGTCAATCTCTCTCATACAGATACATACACACACAAAGCCTTGAAATTCCTTAATAACTATCTTCATCCAGTGATTTGCTGTAAACGCAGGACATAGAGGGAATCATCTATGGCTAAAAACCCCTACTGTTCCCAGCAAAACAGACTACACTTCACCCTTCAATGATGCTGGGGTTAGGGATAACAGACCTCTGTGTAGTTCAAAATTTCCGTATAACTCTTATGTCCCCAAAACATAACTACAAAACGTGAACAGTTGATTCACACACATACACAGAGAAAGAGATCCTTTAAAGGCAACTAAAGGGCAGAGGAACTAGAGACCAAATTGGTAACATGCGCTGGATTATGGAGAAAGCCAGAGAGTTCCAGAAAAACATCTACTTCTGCTTCACTGACTACGCAAAAGCCTTTGACTGTGTGGACCACAGCAAACTATGGCAAGTCCTTAAAGAAATGGGAGTGCCTGACCACCTTATCTATCTCCTGAGAAATCTCTATGTGGGACAGGAAGCAACAGTTAGAACTGGATATGGAACAACTGATTGGTTCAAAATTGGGAAAGGAGTACGACAAGGCTGTATATGGTCTCCCTGCTTATTTAACTTATATGCAGAATACATCATGCGAAAGGCTGGACTGGAGGAATCCCAAGACGGAATTAAGATTGCCGGAAGAAATATCAACAACCTCAGATATGCAGATGATACCACTCTGATGGCAGAAAGTGAGGAGGAATTAAAGAACCTCGTAATGAGGGTGAAAGAGGAGAGCACCAAAAATGGTCTGAAGCTCAACATCAAAAAAACTAAGATCATGGCCACTGGTCCCATCACCTCCTGGCAAATAGAAGGGGAAGATATGGAGGCAGTGACAGATTTTACTTTCTTGGGCTCCATGATCACTGCAGATGGGGACAGCAGCCACGAAATTAAAAGACGCCTGCTTCTTGGGAGGAAAGCGATGACAAACCTAGACGGCATCTTAAAAAGCAGAGACATCACCTTGCCGACAAAGGTCTGCATAGTCAAAGCTATGGTTTATCCAGTAGCGATGTATGGAAGTGAGAGCTGGACCATAAAGAAGGCCGACCGCCGAAGAATTGATGCTTTTGAACTGTGGTGCTGGAGGAGGCTCTTGAGAGTCCCCTGGACTGCAAAGAGAACAAACCTATCCATTCTGAAGGAAATCAACCCTGAGTGTTCACTGGAAGGACAGATCCTGAAGCTGAGGCTCCAATACTTTGGCCATCTCATGAGAAGGGAAGACTCCCTGGAAAAGACCCTGATGTTGGGAAAGTGTGAAGGCAAGAGGAGAAGGGGACGACAGAGGACGAGATGGTTGGACAGTGTCATCGAAGCTACCAACATGAATTTGACCCAACTCCGGGAGGCAGTGGAAGACAGGAGGGCCTGGCGTGCTCTGGTCCATGGGGTCATGAAGAGTCGGACACGACTTAACGACTAAACAACAACAAATCTGCCAGGAGCCCTCTTTAACACAGAGATTGGAAATCTCAAGGAATAAATACATAGACACACGTGTGTTCTTCTCCTTACCTTCCACCTTTCTAAGACCTTCATCAAATGTGACTATAGCATCTCATGCAACAATAAACAAGTAGATCTGTAAAATGCTCTGGCAGCAAACACACGAACTGTTAACACAGCTGCTCTACTACAATGCATCTCCCACCTGTAAGGGATAAAGCATGAAGCAATGACAACACCATCAACATTCTCCCCTACACCCCACTCACCGCCATGCCATGTATGTCCTTGGCACTTTACCATTGCTGATAAAATAACCTGTTCAGAATTCAATCTGATTATCATTTTAGTAATACTCTGACTTCAGTAAATATGATATGTAGCCCCAATCTAGCCAAGTGCTTTCTCATCCTCCTTGGAAATCCTCTGAGGGTGGATCGTATTTGAAATGTACTTTCAGTGTCAAATACACCACACCACCCATCAGTCAACTTAACTATATGTAATCAGTGGCTGCATTGCTTCAGTAAAAGATATTCACTGAATCTGATCATTTTCATCTCTGACCATGTGAAAAATCTGATGGGGGTACATTCTTGAAATTGGACAGGGATTCAGAGGGAATTATGTTTTAAGATCATCTCTCATTCAATTATAGTTTTCAGTTTACTAACACATCCTTCTAGAGTCTTTAAAATGCATCAGTATTGACACAGGTACAGTTGTCAATCTCCCTCATGTTAGCCTGTCTGAAAGGATAACTGTGAGGACCAAGTGGGATGAAAAGCAATATGGTAATCCGACTGCCTGTCTCAGTTTTAGGAGAGCGGACTCCTACTAGGAAGGATCTGAAAAGGAACCATGTTGCCACAGATTGTTCTACAGCAGTGGTTCCCAACCTTGGGTAACCCAGGTGTTCTTGGACTACAATTCCCAGAAATCTTGGCCAGCACAGATGGTGGTAAGGGCTTCTGGGGATCAAAGTCCAAGAACACTTGGAGACCCAAGTTTCGAAACCACTGTTCTACAGTCTTCCTTTTTCTGAAACGCCTTCCTGTGATTCTGAATTAAAATCCTGGTTTTCTAGGGTTCTTGCTCATGGACACATAGACCCTGTACACACAGAGGAAATTTTCTTTTCAAACACCACAGGATCTGGAGTTAAGTGTTTTCTTCCATGCGTTTTTAAAGCACTGGCATTTATAATGCCTGAACCTTCTCTTTACAACCAAGTACCCGAAGATGAAACCAGTTTGGTATGATGGATAACTCATCCACAAAGCTGGAGTGTTACTTAGCAAGGATTTGGGGCTATAGGGAGTTTCTATTGCTGTTATTTGTATGTCAGGATGTTTATCGTTTTCCTTTGACATTGATAATGAAATAATAAAGACAGCTGAGTACTAATCCCTGATTAGCCATGGAAACCCAGTGGAGTACCCTTGGCTGAGCACTCCTTGAACACATTCAAGCATTCCTAGAACATCTCACATACCTCAAAAACCTGATTAGGGTTACTGTAAATGGGAAGTGACTTGACAGCATGTAACAACAGAAAGTGATATAATAAATACAGTAAAAGTTGACAGTGTTGAGCAGTGTCATCATCCCCATGCCAGATGTGAACTGCCAGTGTGGTACTATGGTTACAGCTAGTTATTTCTCTCTTTCTCTCTGCATCTCTTCCCCTTTTCATTTTAAATCATTGATAGATGTGTTAGACCAACTCATGACGTGCACAGTATGATGCAGAAAATTCATAATGATCAAACAATTAAATCTAAAGGGAATATGTGTTGCTCTATTGCAGCAAAAGCACAGTATCATTTTTTTGTAAGTAGAGGACATAGTTGTTTCCTTCAACTTTGTTTTTTTTTTAAAGTGATGGCATTTATTAAGCATAATCATGCACAATGAATCATTCATACACATCAGAACAAAGATGAAACAATCAGCATGTAACTACAGCTGTTTTCTACATCAGGCTGTGTTTTTTTAAAAGAAAAAACCACTTGAGATTGAATGTACATTTTTCTGCACATTTCTCCTGATATATGTGATTGATGGGATACCTAAAATATTCATCTAAATGAGTGTGTGTGTGTGTGTGTGTGTACGTGTGTGTACACCTTGAGTACAGAAAGGAAAAAAAAAACTAAACTAAGCAATAGAAAAAGGTCAAGCAAGGCAAGTGATAACAGCAGTAGGTGTGCCACAGTGCTAAGCAGAGAACAATGTAATACGAAATACAATAAAATAAATACAAGATCCAATCTCTGGGGGTGTGACCTACTACTCCCTACTAAGAGCCACTGAAGATAATAGGCATAACAAGATCAAAAGTGTAAACACACACCTAAAGAGAGAACAGTTTTCAAGGTTTGCTGAATTCCACAGAATCAAATTTGTTAACAAATCCCAATTGGGTAGCTTTATGTTTGCATCTTGTTTGGATGGTTTTGGTTTGGGTGTTCTTTTCTTTTTATTTATGGTGACTTTAATGCAGTGGTTCCCCATCTTGAGTCCCCAGATATTCTTGGACTAAAACTCGCAGAAGCCTTCACCACTAACTGTGCTGGCCAGGATTTCTAGGAGTTGTAGTCCAAGAACATCTGAGAACCCAAGGTTGGGAACCATTGTTTTAATGTCCAGGTAGACTGAAATGTCTCCCTCAACTATATGCTGATTTCTCAGAGTCACAACTTTTTCCTGTGGGACGTCTGCAGATTTCCAGTAAGCATTTCTTCATAGATAGGCACGCACACATGAATCTCAAGCCAGCTAATGTTTAATTGTTTTAAAGAAGACACTCTGAAATCAATGAGCCAAGGCATCAGCTCTGGAGCCAGAAGTTGGGAGTTCAATTCCCCACTGTGCTTCCTTAGACCAGGGCTGGTCAACGGGCTGGAAGGACCCTAATCCATAAGGTCCTCCCAACTCTGCAGTTCTAAGATTATTATTAAGTAAAGTCTGGCTAAACTCCCCCCTTTTTTTCAGTGGGACTACTCTAAGGATGACTAGATTTGAATAGAGTTACTCCTGACTAACTTTAAGTGCATTGGGGTAACAGATCCCTAAACACAGATATTTTATTAAAACATTACTTATATGCACTGGGCTGGATTCCCAGCTTGATGCTGGACCTGCACCTGTACGCTTAGAATCCACATGATCCCGACCTGCAACAGCTCAGCATTTGCTAAGCTCAGCCACCTTGGAAACATTTTGCTTTTTATTCCTCATTGTTATTGCTCATGCCGCTTTTGGGTACTTGGAAGACTGTTTTCTGCAATGACGATATGCTGATTTATCCCAGCTGCAAAGTCTTCCACGAAACTCCAAAGTTCAAACACAGAAAAGAAAGCAAACCCAAATGAACTAAACACGTGTTCCTTCTTTCTCAGTCATTAGGGACAGGCCTTGTAGGCTAGGCAAATGTTCTCCTCATAAAGAAAACAGAAACACAGGTGTGGAACAGGCTAAACCCAGCTGGATTAGTACACACTCAAATAAGAAGGAAAACACAGCTCTTGTTTGGGGGCCACCATGAGCCTGCAACCTCTTTATCCCTACTCAGCTACAATCTAAAGAATGTTGAACCTTGCAACAGATACCTCTGGATATGACAGAAATGTACAATGCCACGATCCTCATAGTTTCAAGGCTAAACAGTCTCAATAGCACACAACCAAGTAGCAAGCCACATGGAGATCGTACAAACCACATTTCTAAACTTGGGATCTAAAGGGGAGGGGGTCTGCCGGTCACACAGATCTCCTTTCCAAAAGCCCAGGTGCTTTTTTTTTTTTTTAATGAATAGTCACAAGCTCCAGTCACTTACATCAAGCTAGAGCTGCCTACAGATGACCAATCAGGTAAAGCCTTCAAAGATTAAGCCACAAATGCCTTGTATATATACGTGAAGGTAGGAAATCAGTAACATATTCCAGGGAAGTAGTTCTCCAGAAGGGCAGAGATGGAGGGACCAGATTGAAAAAGAGGATAGGGTTCCTGTACCCCTAACAGGTTGTACAAAGGAGGAAGTCATTTCAGGTCAAAGTCAGTATGGGGTATGTGGGGTTTCAAGTATATGTTTAATAGAGGATACACATTATTGTTCGTTTGCCTTCCTGAGCCCTCAAATGCATTCAATCTCTATACAAATCAGAAGTTCTAAATGTTACTTTTTTGGCATGAACTATAGCCCGGATCTGTGGTTCAAAAGAAAATGACATTTCCAAGGTCTGAAACAATTACGGTATGTAAAAGTATCAAGAGCAAGGATGTGTCATTGGAGTTGAAGGCGAAGATCCTCGATGCTATTTTATTCCCAGTTACTATACATAGATGTGAAAGCTGGACAGTGAAGAAAGCCAACAGGGGAAAAATTGATTCATTCAAAACATGGCACTGGAGGAGAGTTTTGCAAATACTGTACCATGAACTGCCAAAAAGACAAGCAAGTGGGTTATGGATCAAATCAAACCTGAACTTTCACTCGAAGCAAAATTGACACTCTTGCCTTATGGATGCATCATGAGAAGGACTTGTTGGAAAGAATCATAATGCTAGGAAAAGCTGAAAGAAACCACAGCCTTGAGTTTTCAAGAGCTGAGCTGTTAATGATAGGACATTTTGGAGGCCATCCATTCACAGGGTCACCATAACGGGGATGCAGCTTGACAGCTCATAACAACAAAGCAAGTTATGACAAGGCTACAGGGCAATGGCTGGAATCTTACATATTTATACCAGCATTTGGCTAAATCTCAGCAGCAAATTGTCGGAAGTTTCAAATGCCTAGGCAATTCAGCATGCAAGAGCAAATGCCCATACTGGCTACTTAACTATTGGCCATTCACTACTGAGATCAATGCTGATTGAGTTATATTGGGACGCATAAGTAACAAGACTGTGGCCGTTGTTGAAAACACATACAATCTAGGTCAGGACAATCCTTGTCAAGAACTCAACTCATTTAATATTTTGTAGTTTCAGCATCTCTCAGAGGCAACACTGTTTCTCATCTAACTCCATACCATGTTTGCACTTCCTTTTTTTTTCTCACCCTGACACAGACAGACAGACTCTCTCTCTCTCTCTCTCACACACACACACACACACAGAAACACAATTGTTGAGCAAACCTTTCCTCACAAGAGCTGACACCAGAGAGATCACTGAGAAACATAATGTAAGCATAAACTAAATCTGCCCAGGAGGAAAACTGAGAAGCTTTTCTAATTAAACAGTAAATAAATACATGATTTAAATCATTAGCGGATGATAATTACAGTGTAGGAAATGCCTTGCATATATAAAATGATCCCAGCCAAAATTCTATATAGGCTTTGTGTTGAAATTCTTAGAAACTTCACTTCTGCAGGCACAGCAAAAGACTGGCTGCTGATTAACGTTATTGCAGTCAAAGTTCCCTTCCTTATGCAGTCCCAGGTTTCTTCAGCCAAACTCCACCATGTCAACCATTATATTTTGCCAGCTTAATTTCTATGAGTGTCCGCTGACCTAATAAATGCAGCTTTAGGCTACAAATGCATCCCTCCATACTTCCCTGTTACACCTAAGCACCACTGCAGTGCCACTGCCGCCACCACCACCACCACGTCCTCCTCCTTTTGTGTGAGAGAGGAATCTTCCTCCTCCTTCTCCACCAGTTAAATGAGCTGGTGGCCATGCAAGGGTTGTCCTTCTCCTTGATGGGCTAGCAGGTCCATCTCCTAGATTGCCATTGTCTTTCTTTTGGGGGAAGAAACTGTGGAAGCAGCAATCCTGTCGTGGAATCCTCCTCCACTGGCCGACACGGGCCCTGCCACTGATGCCTTATCTCCTGCCTCTTTCTCTGAGAAGGCTGATAAGAGCTACCACTGTGGTGTGATGGAAGGGGTGGTGCTTTTGTTTCCCACTTCAGGCAGTCATAGAGCTGACTGGATGAATCTGCCCATGAAGGCAGAGGAGGGGAACCAAGGCAGGCCACGAATACAAGGGCTCAGCGTTGTCTTGATCTAGCTCACCATTGAGAAAGGGGCTGCAGAAATTGTAAGGATCAGTGCCTTCAGCTATGCAATTCACTAAAGTGAAGAATTGAGTTGTCCCCCTTCCACTTTCTAATCCCTGGTTTCTTTAATTGGTTGTGGGTTGCTGTTGTTTTGTGAATTAAGAGTTCCAGAGAACCGGGGAAACCATTGCTGATGAGGAATGTAATTCAGAACATGAGTGAATGGGCTATTACTGCAAAGAGTCAATTCCAGTGGTCTCTGATTAAAGGACAGGGTTATTTAGTGCCTAGCACTAATCAAGTGGTATACACTTTTTAAATAAATAAATTTATTGTGGCTGATTGTGGAGGAGAATTGGCAAAGGCAGAAAATATCTGAGGTGCCCTGTATGGGATCCTGTGACAGCAGCTGACAAACTCTGACTGTGATGTGTAAATTGGATTTAACAATATATATATTTTAAAAAATAAATAAATAAAAGAGGATGAACAAAAGTGATATTGCTCAGAACATGCTGCTTTATTCTTGGAGAAAACAACAAACAGACCTGTGACATCTTTAAAGCTAACAGATTTTTATGCATCTGAAAAAGTAGACTGCAGTCTATGAAAGCCTATGCCAAAGGAAAATGGTTAGTTGTGATGCCACCACAGAATTCTTCAGTATTTGTGTTGCAAGACCACGAATGTGACCACCTGATTAAAAAAAAATCTCAGAGAAAGAAATCTGTGGGCTGCTGCAGGACATCCATAAATTAAAGTAAATCCAATTGATTTCAATGATATGTCTTCTTAGGATTTAAGTGTTAACTCTACTCGTTGCAAAGAAAATTAAGTCAGTTTTGGCTGCCTTTTAATCTCAAGACTATTAAGCCCAAACCACATGTTTCTCTGTAATCACAAGTCATTCGATGTGTTGTAGTGGTTAGACTGTGGGACTGCACTTTAGGAGACCTGGGTTCAAATTCCCAGCTGGATATAAGACCAACTAGCTAACTGTGGTTGAGTCAGTCTTTCAACCTGACCTCCCTCAAGGGGTGTTTGTGAGGAGAAAGTGAAGGAGAAGAGACGTGTGTGCCTGCTTGAACTCACTGAAGGAAAGGCAGGAACAAATGCAGCAAGTACAGAGATAAATAACATACAAACCAAAATTATTCTTGTGGAGTACAATAAATAGATTCCCAGTGTAGTGTCGTGGATGGAGTGATGGACTGGAGAACAGGGGTCAAATCCTGCTCAATCATGGAAACTCACTGGGGGAGTCGAACTGATAAAACCACTCCTTAAATATCTCACTTACCTTGAAAGCCCTGCTAGGTGCTATAAGTCGGTTCCAGCTGGATGCACAAAACACATACACACATACAAAGGCAGAGGCAGGCAGCACATTGGGCCACCCAAGTATTTAGAAACAGAAATTTCCATCCGCATCTTCCTCCCATTTCAATTTTTGCATTTCTTCATGCATTGAGTTTATGAAGGACTGAGAAACTCAGTTCCCCCCCACTCGCCCTCTCAGTTTTAAACAATTTTGGTGGCTCAGTAAAGGGTATTGCCTAACGTTGCTGTTTGATTTTATTTAATGGACCACCTGGCCAAAGTGTCTTTCTTTAAAAAAAAAATCTTCTGGAGTAAGTGGCTCATTTGTTGCCATTGGAGTGACTGAGAAAGGGCCAATGTCGTTAACACAGAGGAACGCGAAGCATGACTGAACAAGGGGAGTGGCACAGGTTATGTTTGTTTTCAAAAGTCACCTGACCTCCAGCTTCCCCTGGCTCTTAAGGTTCTGCACAGCCATGGGAGGAGAAAGGTAACACTTTGTAAAGGCAAAACCAAATGAAAAACATTTAAAAAAAAAAGATAAAGACAAAAATGTTGTGGCACCTTAAAGACTAACTGCTATATTTTAATTCCAGCTTTTGTGGCTCAAGTCCACATCCTCAGACAAATTTGCAAAAGAGCTCTGCTCAAAAATTATACATCACGGGCAAATCCAATTGTCGATATTCCAACCTGCTCTAGGTGCCCACGGTGGCTAAAGATCGGTGACCCTTGGCAGTCCTCTCCTCAAACCTCTCAGAAATGATGAATTTAGTCAGTGGTCCCGGCAAGTTTCTGTCTTCTGAGCCTTGACTCTCTCTACTATACAGACCTGATTCCTGTCCTACCTTACCAGGTCATTGTCAAGAGCAGGGCAACAATTTGAAATCCCTGAGCCTGCTATATAAAAACCAGAAGAATTAGCATGGGTGTGCGCAAGAACGCACGCACGCACGCACACACACACACACACACACCCTGCAACTAACAAAGGGCCCTTTCCACCACTACCTTATTTTGCTGTGTTTCTGCCAATCAAGTGGAGCCACACACACAGAGGTGAAAATACAGCTTTGATTCTGAAGTGGCCCTCTTTCATCCCTTCCTTTTACTGCACTCATGGAAAAGGATACATTCTGATCCTATGGCTCGCTTGAAGATCCTAAGGACAAGTGCGTGCATTATAAGACAGGATCCCGTGGATTAAAATCTGGATGCGGAAAAGGAGGCAGACAGAAGTTTAAAAACATAAATAAATAAAAAGTGAGTTAGCTAAGGAACCACCAAGTTCCTTTCCAGCTAGTCAGTGCGGATCCTAAAGATCGCAGGCAAAAGCGACCCCTGGACTGGATCCTGCTGCCTGCAGGTAATGAAGAGGCGCCCAACTGAGGATCCACTTCATTGCTTGGGGTGTTTTTTGTTGATACTTTTGTCAATTAATCAAGTGGGTAGAAGAGAGAGAAGGAGAGGAAGAAAAACCCTTTCTCTCGCAGCCTTTCTGCTCCTTTCCTTACCGCCGGCGGCAAAGGGCCACAATCCAGGGGAGCGATCGGGACGTGATCGGCTTTTTGGGGTGGGGTGGAGTGGGGTGGGGGGGCTGTCATTCCATACACACCCCTTGGGTGTCTCTTGCCCGCGCTCTCTCTCTCTCTCTCTCTCTCTCTCTCACACACACACACACACACACACACACACACACACACACAGAGCGCCAGCTGTGCTCGAAGGCGAGAAGGCGGCGCGATTGGCTGCCGATTACCCAACGCGGGGACTTTCTCCACACACACAACGCCGCCGGTACAAAACTCAGCCCGAAGCGGCGCCTGCCCCACTCCAGGCAGGAGTCGGGGAACCGCCGAGAGCCGCCGGCCCTCCTCCCGTTGCCGCCGCCGCCGCCGGGCTCCCCACACGCAGGCGCGCGCGTCTCTTTGCCCGGCAAGCCGGCCGCAGCTTGGCCCCCCCCCCCCCCAGCGCCTGCCACTTGCTCGACCCCCCCCTCCCCAGGGCGCGCGTGCGTGCGTGTGTGCGTGCATGCACACAAACACACACACACACACCAGTCTGGGACAGGAGAGCGCCCAGCCTTGCTCCCTTTCCTTGCCCTCACCGTTGCTTTTGCGGGCGCCCACCTGCCGAGTGACGGGGTTTGGGGTTGTTGTTGTTTTTTTTTGCTCCCCCTCGCGCCCTTCCCGCCTTTCTTCGACTCGCGCGGGTTTTTGTTTATTTGTTTTTTCTGAGTGGGGGGAGGCTTCTTTTCTTTTTTTTTTTACCTCAGACCTGGGGGCGGCGGCGGCGAGGGCGGCGGCGGAGTCCTCCTCGGGTCCGGGGAAGGTGGGCGAGGGCGCAGCATGGCGGGCTCTCCCCGCGCCCTCCTGCTCTGCCTCTGCCTGACCGGGCACCTGGTGGCGGCGGCGGCGCCCGGAGAGCCCGCGCAGGAGCGCCCGGGCGGCTTCGGGAGGAGAAGCGCCGCGGGTCCCGCCGTCGGAGGCGCCTCAGGAGACGCGGCGAGGGCCGGGGAAAGCCCGGCGGGGAGCGCCCGGAGGCCCCAGGAGCCGCCGCCGCCGCCGCCGCCGCCGCCGCCCGCCTGGCGGGTCTCTCCCGGCGACAAGGTCTCGGAACACATGCTCCGGCTCTACGACAGGTACCGCGGCTCCAGCGGCCCGGCCGAGGAGGAGGAGGAGGCGGCGGCGGCGGCGGCGTCGGGCGCTCCCCAGCGGCTTCACCTCCGCCAAGGGAACACGGTGCGGAGCTTCCGAGCGCTGCCGGCAGGTGAGCTTCGGCGCCGGGCGAGAAGAGGGAGCGGGCTGGGAGGCTGAGGCACCCGAGGAGGGCGCGGGCGCGCGAACCGGGCGCCGCTTCTTGCCAGCCCGGCGGCTTTCCCGCGCAAGTCCCCGGGTCCACGGCTGCGCCTCGAACCCGCGCGGCCCAGGAGCCGGCGCCGGGGAGTTTGGGGGCGACGGCCGCCCGTGTTTGGGTCCTGGCCGTTCCGATCGCGGGCCGCTCAGGAGGTCGGCAGGTCCTCCTGGAGACCGCAAAATCCACACCTGGCTGATGGGGGGCCGGAGGGAGTGGAGGAGAAGGGGGTAAGCGCAAGACCCTGTGCAGGGTGTGGGGCCCCGGAGCGCGACATTGGAGGGGGGGGGGCAAGCACCCGCCCCGGCGGGTGGGAATTCCCGGCCAGGCAAGGGGATCCCACCTGTGCAGGGGTTGCACTCGCCTAGCAGGGCGGGGAGACAAGATCGCCGTGCCTGCGCGGGCAAGGCTGGCTCCTCCGCGATCCCGAAGGTGACACAGGCTCCGGGCTGGCATGCCGAGTGAGTTGCACGAGTGAGTTGGCGTTTGCACGACACAATCGGAGCGCCTACTAGGGCAACGCCAGTTCGCGCTTGCTCGCCCCGCGTGGCTTTTAATCCGTGCCCGCGCGTTGAGGGACTTAAAGGAACTGTCCACACTGTGAAATTTGAGGCGAGCTGACCGGGGCTTTGAAAGAGCCTCCTTACCTTCCGTGCAATCTACTTCAACTCTTGGTACCCGCCTGCAAAGGCGGCAGAACAAAGAGCTATTTTGCATCTCAAGGAATCGTCCCCAAAAAAGATTGCGTGTCCTAGCCCTGTGCCATATATACCATAACTATATGCCACTGTGGAGAGATTATTGTTATTGTTAAAAAAAGCGCCCGCAGGATGCCCTGCTTCGAGATTCCTTTTAGACAGTGTTAAAAGCAAGCCAAGACGTAGAAGGGGGAATTTTTCCTATGTGGATGTAGCGAAACAGGTTGCGTTGTCAGCCTCCTGAGTGTCCCATACCAGTGGTATGAAAGAATGGATGTGGGTTTTTTGTTTCAATGGCAGCAAGCCGTGCACACTTTGTGGGCTTTGGGAGAAAGAGAGAGAGAGAGAAAAAAACGTGTTTCTGAAAGGACGGGGTCCGAAAGCCAAAGGAGGAATGCCATGCGTAAACACCTCTTGTTTACACAGATAGTTTGAGGTTTCCTTCTCTTTTTTGCTTTGTTTTTGGAGATTTTCCAAGGGTATCTGTCCAGTGTCCTGTGAAAGACCTCCCAGCTGACTTTTTTTTAAAAAAAAAAGTTACACTGCACTGAATAACGCTGAGCTTGTTTCCTTATTTGAAAAACAAATGATAGTTATGGGCTTTAATTTTAAAATCCCGAACTTCACCAGTTGAGCAAAATGCTCATTTGAGCCATTGGGCTATTTTTCCGAGTGAAATCAGTTCGAGAGAAATTATTACTTGCCAGATGCTCCCCTGCCACTAACAGTGTTCCCTTTCTAAAAAGCTCTGGACCATACATGATAACGTCCAATGCAGGATAAAAATTCATTGAGACATCAGGAAATAGGGTCGTCTTGCTTCTGCCCCAGTGAACTCTATAGGGATTTGGTGAATGATTTGACAGCTGGACCAAGGCGACCGCAGCCTGCACTTGTCTCAAACCACTGCAGAGAGTTTTTTCCAAAAGTTGCTACATGCACAAACCTCGGAAAATCTATTCCTGGGCACATACCTGAAACCCACAATGTAAATATACCCTGACTTCACTGACAAAATGACATGGGTGGCTGATGTTTGAATGACATCCTGATCCTATATCCAGTGGACACAAACCAAAGAAAATTAGCTATGCTTTAGTCAAACTGAAATCTACTTGACCCAGCTGTGTGGCTGTATGCTACTTGGCAGCCAGATCTTGACATTGAAGTTACATGGACTTCAGGGGGATTTACTGCCTATTGAAGATTATTAAGATTAGCTGCATAAATTTCATTTGATTTCAGTGGGGATTAAGTCATCTAACTTTCTCTGGATGTTGTCCAATTATTAGGATTAACTTTAATTGATTTTGGTGACATTTTCTTCCAATTAATTGTGTTCAAGAAGACTGATGATTTTAAAAAAGTGCTTCCCAGTTTGTAATTAATGGGGGGGGGGGGGAAGAGAGAAGGTAACATAATGTATGCCTGTTGATTTCAGCTGAGACTTCATGTGGTGTAGTAGATAGAATGTCAAACCAGGATTCAGGAGAGCTGTATTCAAATCCCTGCTCAGCTATGGAAACTCACAGGGGAGCGGTGTGTGGCAGTGGTAAACCACTCCTTGAATATCTTACATACCTTGAACACCCTGTTAGGGTTGCTATATGTCAGAAGCAACTTGATGACACATAACATTGATTTCAATGCACTGATTGTGGGAAAATTCTGCCTTTGCACTCCCAATTTTAGTAGATCTTGCACCTAGCTTGAGTTAGAAGGGGGAGGCAGGAAACTTGAGCCGTCGAGTCTGTGTGGACCAGCATCCTAACTGTAACAGTGGCCATCCAGATGGATTGCAGGTCATAGCTATCAGTCACCTATAGTTTGCCTTGAGTATCTCATAGTCAGAGGTATATTGCATCTGGACATGGAGGTTCCACTATTTACCTATGTTTCAGTTGCGTTTTCCTCCCTATCTTTTCTCTAGTAAGCTCAAGGTAGTGTACATGGCCCCCCTGCCTTCTATTTTATCATCACAACAGGGTTGCTAATTTGAGCAGACGAAGAGACAATGGTCCAACAGCAAGTGGGTTCCATGGCTCAGTGGAGATTAGAACTCGGCACTTCCATGGGCTGATCTGGCACTGATTTCAACATTCCATAGACACTGATAGATCTAGCATCCCTCTGTTGATCTATGCCTTAACTATCCATTGCATGATGAGATGCGGTCTTATGTTTCTTCTGTGTTTATTGACAGTCCAGTGAATAACTTGTATTCTGCTGCACTGACACTGAAATTTGATTCTTCCTATCTATATGCTTCAGGTTTTTTTTTAATAGACCTCCATCCTGCCCCATACCTCATTTAGGTTCCACCCCCTCCAACTAGTAAACATTCTATAGCGTTAAAAGTTGTAGCATGTGTTTGGGTGGGGGGAGACCTCAAATGTATTATACAGTATGTGAAAAACAATGTTGCTGGTTTTTGCAGGCTGATTACAGTGCCTTTAACAAAGAGAAAGTGGTGTTTTTTTCTCACTTTTGTGCCTGTTTCTCTGTTATACATCAACCCACATATGCTTAACTGAAGAAATGGATAGTGTACTGTTGACCATGCCAGTTAGTAAGTTATTTTCAGCATGCTATTAGTAAGTCACTAAAAATATAGCCCTATTTGGAATAATTGTAGGTTTGATGTAGCTGAAAGTTGGGCAGTTTTAATTCTGTAGCAACCTTTAGTTATTTTGAGAACAAGGTAGTGATAATATTACTTTTTGCACACTGTAATTGTTTCTAAGTAAAGGTCTCCCAGCCCTGATACAATTCCTTCGTCACTGTTGCTGAAAATAAAAGTGGCTAAAATCTTAGTAGCATGTAACCAACTGATGGAGCTTATCTCTTAGGATCCCTAAATATCTACTTAGCGCTGAGGTTTTTGTTTGTGGTTAGATAATTAGTTAGTGCTTTTTTAGTCCTGGTCTGTTGAGGCATCCACTTTTGCAAATTAATCCTGTAAATAAGCCACTTAGTTAGGGAAAATCCAATATTAAATTGGAGTGCTAGAAAGTTAATTGAAATGTTGCTGCGGTTTGGAACAAAACTCATCCTTCTCAGAAGTTCATCGCTAGACTATCTCTGTTCCCAATTTTTAATGAAACCATGCTTTTCTGGAAATGCAAGTGTGCCATTTGGTAATTCGACCCAATTAGGAGAAAGAGGAAATCATGGGTTAATTTGTTGTATTCGTGGTTAGTGTTAGATTTGGTCCTGTAGTTTTTGAAGTCTGATCCTGTGCATTTCTAGTCATTAGGAAGGCCCACTGTGTTCAACTGAGCTTAGGAAACGCATTGAGCATCCTAGTGGCCATACTTATTAAATTCAGTGGGCATTTGATCATTACCGTCTGTGGATTGTGAACCTCAAATAGCCATCATCTGACCTTGAGAAGCACGCAAATGTATCACAGGTTGACATGAATTATGCTTTACGAACTGCATTCTAGCTTACGGAATATCTTTCGACAGTGTTGTCACTACCCCAAAGCCATTCAAACAACATAATTTTGCTAGATTAGATTTGCCGGGTAACAGTATTTGCTCAGGAAGAGGCATTTGCTACTTTTCATAGCAGATAATGTTTTCCTACACTTATATGTAAGCATGCATGTCCCAATTGGTTGCTATTAACTATTTTTAAAATTGCTTTTCCATGAATTTTCAATACAGAGGTGTCAAATATACTCCCAGGAATTTTCTGCTTGCTTTCTTGAGCCATCTGGATTTCTTCTACTATATGTTACTTCTCAAGTCCTCTTTGACTTCTCAATTCCTAGCTTCTAACACAGTGGTTGAAATTCACCAAAAAAAAATTAAAGCACTGAAGTATACCTTATTGAGACTTCCAAATAAGTGGTGCATTCCCCATTTTGCATTCTGGCAAGCCCCCATGGAAACGAACCGGACTGAAGCTGCTCACAACTAAATTTCAGTCCATTGGTCAGTGGAGCACAGGCATGCACTGTTTGCTGGATTGAGCCTATTGTCTGGCATCTCTCTGGCATCTCAACCAAATTTCATGCATGCATATAGGATTCACTGAATTAAAAGGTATCATAGAATCATGGAATCACAGAATCATTGTAGGGTTGAAAGGGACTTTGAAGGTCTTGTAGTCCAACCTCCTTCCCAAGGCAGGAGACCTCATACCATCCCGGACAGATGGCTGTCCAATCTTTTCTTGAAAACCTCCAGTGATGGGGCACCCACAACATTGGGAGGCAAGCTGTTCCACTGCTTAATGGTTCTCACCGTCTGGAAATTCCTCCTTATTTCCAGGTTGGATCTCCCTGTGACGAGTTTCCACCCATTGGTTCTTGTCCTACCCTCAGGCACAATGGAGAATAAACTGATGCCCTCTTCCCTGTGGCAACCCTTCAGATATTGGAAGACTGCTATCATGTCTCCCCTCTGTCTTCTCTTCGTTAAGCTAAACATACCTAGTTCTTCGTTAAGCTAAACATACCTAGTATTTTTTTTCCAGTTAACTGTGTACTATTATTGCAGTCTAAATCCACATTCCATGCTACTTTTGTTCCACAGCAGCCACATTTGTGTTAATATAAGTACTGTGGTGCCTCATGGCACAGTGGTTAAACTGCAGTACTGCAGCTAAAACTCTGCTCACAACCCGAATTCAATCCCAGGTAGCCAGCTCAAGGTTCACTCATCCTTCCATGCTTCCAAGGTTGGTAAATTGGGTACCCAGTTTGGTTGGGGGGGGGGGGGGTGGTCGCAATATGTAGCCTGTGTAATTAAATTGTAAACTGCCCAGAGAGTGCTTCAGTGCTATGGTTGGTTATATAAGCAGCACGCTTTGTGGTGTACATGAAGATGTGAATTGCCTTGGGTTCTTTTTAAGGAGAAAGGCAGGATAAAAAATATTTTAAATAAATTAAATAAATAAATCAGTCAACCTAAAGCATTGTGCTTAATTTTGAGGGGCTTTTAGTAAGCTCGTAAGTGATGGCTTGTTTGTTTATAGTTTCACTCTTACGTCTGAGGAAGGGGACTTGATTCACAAAAAGCTCAAATTAAATTATGGCAGTTAGTCTTTAAGGTGCCACAATGTTTTGGTCTCTTGGTTTTGTATTGTGTTGTTGTCTGATATCCTTACTCCTTTTATTCTCAACTATTTTTCGGTCTTCTCAGCTGTGAATGTTTGAATAAGATCTCTAGTCTGCTAGTCCCATGTTAAGCTGTGCCAGCAGTTTAAGGCAAGCTTAATCAGGTCTAAATGCTCTCAGTTCCTCTTCCATTGCAAGGAGCGTTTCATGGGTCTCATTGTCACTGAAGAATTCTAAGGAAAATCACCTCTGAATTAGACTTGTATATGGTTGCACAGCTTTCTTCGCCTGAACTTTCTGCACACTTCTTAGTGTAATTTTGCCCAGCTTTACATAAATAGTAAGCGAGAAGCACATCTCACAAAATTCAGTAATTTATTCAGTAGGATTGCCACCCTGATGTAGCGTCTTTGTGCCAGTGAGCTCCTCACATGCATACCAAAGAAAACAAAATTCACTTAAGCAGCTCCTTCAAAATGAGTATGACTTAAATACTTGCTTTAAAACATGAGCTAGTTTGATTTCACTGGAATATACACATATTCCTGCTTTCTCTCAATAGTTTCTGATGGGTCAAGGCATCATAACTTCCATAACCTTCTGAACTGCCTGATTTAGTGAGAGGATTAAATATTTTCCAAAGCTGCCAGTGCATTACAGTGTTATGGTCTGATCCTGAGGGCTGGCAAATAAATGCTGAGGTTTATACTGTACTATTAAGCTGGATGTCTAACAAACAGCATGTAACAGTGGGACTACAGAGAGGTTCATGCAAAACTATAGGATCAGTGTGTACAGCAAATTTGAAAATACCAAAGGGACAATGACAGCGAATCACACCAGAACAGATTACCAGCAAAATAAGCTGTCATAATCACTGTGTGTCTGTGTATGCAAGGAAGACAATTGCTCCATCCAGTGTCTCTCTGACTAATGAACAGATTACACTCCTACATGGAATCTACACCAAAGAGGGTCAAAAGCAGAGGGAAGCATTTTCCCTTATCTAGCATTCCATGACAAAGTACATTTCCTTGTAAGAACCCTTTACTTACATGGGGGTGGGGGGTGGGGGAGAGAAGTACAAAAGTGGGGCAACCTTGCTTCCTCCTCCAAATTGCATCTTACATGAAGAATCTGGACTGCTTCTACCTGCATAGCCATACCACTTCAATTGTATAGCCCCCTCTTAAATGCTGATTCTTGTGTAACACGAAATATTAACTGGCGTTTTTTATATAGGCCAATAATTTTACTAATGTTGTTGTTGTTTTGTGGTATCAAGTTGCTTCTGGCTTCTGGCAAGCCTTTGGATTTATGAGCTCTGAAAGGTCCTGTTGTCAACAGTCCTGCTTAGGTCTTGCCATCTAAAGACTATGGTTTCCTTTATTGAGTCACTCCTTCTCTTTTCCTGATGTCTCCAGCTTTTCCCAACATTTATTGTCTTTTCTAGAAAGTCTCATCTTTAGGCCTATGTATTTTGGACTTTAGCACTGCAATCCCCCATGGATAGGCTGTGTTCAGACATTCATCCATGCCTTTATAATCCATGGCTTATTAAGTTGTGGACATATTGTGACCATATGCTCCTTCCTTGTTCCTCCACTTCCTTCCATCTACCAGACACTGCCTTAAGCACAGATTTTGGTTTGCATTAAGCTGGAGTTCCCTGTTATATTCATACCTTGGAGCTTTGCTTCAATGTTAGTTAGCAAACCAGGATCGGACATTTTGCCCACTTTCTAAAAATGTCTTATTGGAACAAAATGAGCTGGTGCTCCTGATTGAAACTGTGCACAGGTACAGTGCCTGGGAAACTACGTTGGCTCTTTCCAGGATACCTGATTAGAAGGTATTCATTGTTCTAAACCTAGAATATCTTTGGGCAGGAGCCCATCTTTGCCGTCTTTCAGCTTGTGTTTACTCTGTTACTTGACTGTGGGTGGCAGGAGTCCTATAAACACAGAGTTCACTCTCTCTTTTTCCTGATCCTTTCGCAGTTCAAGTGCCAAAGAAATAAATTTGAAGTGGCTATAAGTATTTTTTGACACTTTTATAAGTATTTATGCAAAATATTTAACCAGTTCGGTGTTATCTTTCCTGTCCCTTAGGACGTGACAGCTCATTTGTAAGGTTATTAATGGCAGAAAAGCACATTTTCTATGAAATTTAAGATCATATATTGGTGGGGAGTGGATCCTATTTTTCCCCACTAGGTTCAGTACTTGGCTTTAAATGAAGTGGAAAGTGGATGTTTTGTTTTAATTTGTAGGTATTTTTTACATTGAAATTTATCCGCAGTGCACTGGATATTAGCTGGAAGTTGCACATAAAATTGCCTCTGTCTCCATTTTCATTTCTTCACATTATAAAAATATTAAATAATCTGTCTATTCTGAGACATTATCATGAAGAGGAAATTTACATTTCAGTGACAAATGGATGGCACTCCGTTTCACTGGTTTTCTTTCATTGGCAAAATTAATTCATCAATGTGTGCATGTTGAAATTCACTGAAAACTCATGCAGTAGGTAGTAAAGGAAGCTAAACCTTTTCCATTATGTTCTCCATATGCTATATACAGCAAGTTATTGTAGAGGTTTGTATTTTTGGAGATGAAGGACTATATATTTTGACCTTTCCAATTCCTAGCAAGTTTGCGTGCTAATCTGAGTGAAACTAACACCATTACCTGATCAGCCTCATCCAAATGTCTTCTATTATATCCCAAGTCACCTGCAAACTACAGGGCCTTAAGATTAGTTCTTGTTCACCTTTTTACATACACTATTCCCCACTCACTTCCATAACATTGTGTCTCACAAAAAGCTCTAAGATCTTGAAAGGCTGCACATATCTCTTGCCTTTTTGGTTGTTTTTTTAAAAAATGAATACTGGGGTTTTTCAATGGCCAGCATGGCTGTTTTTGTTTTTATACTTACAGAGTATTCAGAAATATCTTTGCATTTGCCCCCATCCAGTCTGCTAATGGTTTCATCCAGTATTCTATGACTTCATTCACATATAGATACAGAGCAATATTTTCATAAGACACACACACACACACACACACACAGAGAGAGAGAGAGAGAGAGAGAGAGAGAG
Organism: Intellagama lesueurii; assembly: GCA_037013535.1. Classification (NCBI taxonomy): domain Eukaryota; kingdom Metazoa; phylum Chordata; class Lepidosauria; order Squamata; family Agamidae; genus Intellagama; species Intellagama lesueurii. Next base: position 187,773,981 of record JBAJHW010000005.1, on the reverse strand, counting down.
TCTCCAGTACATATTGCATATGTTACCTCATGGGCAAGAAGGCATAAGAGTCCAGCTTGATCATACCCAAAGACTTATCCAGTCCAGCATTCTGCTCCCACATTGACCACTGAGATGCAACTCAGTGGCCATCAGCACCCACTCACTTCATTCTCAGCAACTGTATAGCTGCTGAGAAAAGCAGTTCATCCCCTAGTAGTATTAAAATAATCCCTATTAAAGATTCTGGGGGCAACAATAGAGTGTCACTTGTTCAAAACCGTCAAAAGGCAACATCTATCAAAACAAAACAAACCCACCCAAACCCTCTGGTTACAACTTTTGCATGCCGCTTCTCCTAGTCATCCTGATATTCAGTATATCTGACTGAGCCCTCTGGACTTGCAGCCTCTGAGCGATAAATTGTGTGGCCACCTGCATGTTTAAAAGAGTCGGTCTTTTAAAAGGAAATGATGCAATGACAAACAATTGGAAAATGGTTGGGGAAACACCCAATTGTAAGTGAAAAGATACTTAATAATCACTGTTCTCTGTGTGGATATGGTGTTTGGAAGCAACCAGCTCATATAGGGCATAAATTCTCTACTCATCGGGAAGAACTTGGTCTCTCTCAGATTTTGGGGATGCTGCTTTTTTTGAACTACAGCTTCCATAATCCTCCAGCTAACCATGTGAGGATAGTCTTTTAAAATAACATTTCCAAGCTTTGGCTTCTATATGCATTCAATGTACACACACAAATGTAACCATGTAAAACTGAGGTGACAAAGTATGTGTTATACAGCCAGTTTGAGGACCACTGCTCTAGAGCAGTGATTCCCAACTTTGGGTCCCCATATGTTCTTGGACTACAACTCCCAGAAATCCTGGCTGTTGGCGAATGCTTCTAGGAGTCTTAGTCCAAGAACATCTGGGGACCCAAGTTGGGAGCCACTGTCCTAGAGAAACAAAAAATGGCTATATTGAAGCTGCCATACTTTGGGCACATTAACGAGAAGATGAACTACTAGAGAAAGTAGAAGACCTCAAAAAAAAAAGTCCAAACATCAAATGGATTGACTCAATAAAGGAAGCCATGGTCTTTAGTTTGCAAGATACAAGCGGGGTTGTTAATGATGGGATCCTCTGAAGATAATTAATTTGTAAGGTCATCATAGGTTAGTGGCAGCTTGACAGCACATAAAAACAACAACCCACCCAAACAGAGTTCTTTGAGGGGAATACAGTGACAATTAAATATATAAACCAATATATTAGGGTGCATATTAGATCTACTCTTTAGAAGAAATACACTTGTGCATCTTCTAGGTATTAAACCCCACTCTGGCTGGGTCAGGTTCATTTCATTTTGCTCGGATAATCAGAAATCAGTTTATAGCTGATCTGCAAGGGATGGATAAAGTGGATAGAGGGAAGCTCTTTTCCCTCTCACGCAATACTAGAAGCAGGGCACATCCACTCAAATTGAGTGTTGGGAGAGTGAGAACAGACAAAAGAAAATCTTTCTTTACCCAGCGTATTGTTAGTCTGTGGAAATCCTTGTCACAAGATTTCTGGAGGAAAAGTCCATTGCAGGTTACAAGCCATGATGGGGATGTATAATCTCCAGGCTTAAAAGGAAGGTACCTCAAAATACCAGATGCAGGAGAGGGGTATCAGGAGACAGGGATCTAGTTGTCTCGTGTGCTCCCAGAGGCATCTGGTGGGGCTATGGTGAGATACAGGAAGCTGGACTAGAGGGGCCCTTGGCCTGATCCAGCAGGGCTCTTCTTATGTTCTTATGTACAATCAATGGCTGGTCTGCAGAAGACTTGTGGAAGAGATTGCTTTAAGGAGGATCCACACTGTCTTTGTGCTAGAAGGGTTATGGGTTTGCTTCTTTATGGGAATTTAAAATTTGACTGATGAACTCCAGACGTTTGACAACTATTTCATTTCTCCATCGATTTTGCTTAAAGTAGACGTGTTAGCCATTTTCTCCATGCATATAGTGTGTTTCAGGGGATGGTTTGCTGGAAAAGGAGACATTCTGTTGTGTTTTATGCTCTGATAGTAGTATCAGGTGTTTTTAATTGTATTTAAAATGTGATTTGGGGATGGCCGATTTTTGGCTAGGAAGGTCATAAGGTCTGTTTCACACATGCTCAATTTGTGGTACCCATCCAGCAAATGTTTAAGTAAGAGAAGGAGGGGTGGGGGAAGGGGAGGGAGAGGGGAGATTATGTGGCGGGGTTACCAGGGACATGATAGAGAGAGTACAGAGGGTGGTGTATTATGGAAGCATAAGATATTCTGCCATACATCTCTATATTAGATAAATAATGTGTATGTTATAGCAATGCCCTGTAACAGGTGGCAGTTTCTCAACATTTTGCAGCCTGAGTAAACATGGGGTGTTTTTTTTAGTGTATTATAGAACTGCTGAATAGCTCAGTGGTTTAAGTATCTGGCTGTAGAGCCAGAAGTTGGGAGTTCGATTCCCTGCTGTTGGACTCAGTGATCCATAGGTTCCTTCTAGCTTTGCAGTTCTAAGATGATGACAATATACAAAAACATTAAAAAAATCAAATCTTGATTGTCCTTAGAACTGTTTGAAAATGAAGTCACTTTCAAAAACTGATATGATGTGATTCTGCTGTTCAAAATGTGTGTGGGAGGGGATTCTAAAAAATCCATAATGGGTAAACTAAAGTCCCTCTAAGTGTCAAAATAGCCCTTTGGGTTCATGATAAGATAAAAAGGAACACTTCTGGATGATCCCTCATTGTTTTTGTTAAATATAACTCTGTAGCATGAGTGTACTCTTTCATGTTCTTAGATTTCCATTCCCAATATTCTCCAAGAATCCTGGGAATTGCAACCCAGAAACACAAATCAGCACGCTTGCAAGTTTCACTCCCAACCTCTCAGGTCATTTTACTGGCACCATTGGCTCATAGCCTTCCTGTTTCCTGTTGCTTTCTGCTACTGCTTTGTTCAAAAAACCAAAAAGGGGAAACTGCCATGGTGCTTTCTGGGAATTAGGCTCTATAGAAGGCACCTTCCAAAGAGCTATGACTTCCAGGAAACACTGTGGTAGTTTCTTCCTCCTCCTCCTCCTGTTAACAAATCAACAAGTGAAAGGAACAGGAAATAGGAAGGCCTTGGGAACCAATGAAGTGGATAAAATCACTAGACAGCCCTTCTCAGAGTGAGGGTGCCAAAACTGCAAGTGTGGTTATTTGGGTTCCTGGACTACAATTCCTGGAATTCTTGGAGAATTCTGGGAACAAAAATCTAAACAAACAAAAGAGCACGTCCCTGATCTATACACAAATGCAGTTTTATTCAGAACGTAAATACTTGTCTGTTTTGCAAATACAGTGCCTCATGCCTCATGTCTTGCCTGCCACAGAGATAATATGCCTCTTGGTGCCATTTGTTTTATTTCTCCAATTGCTTATTTATAATTTTATTGTTCTATGTTGTTTATTTTATCATGCTGCAAACCACCCAGAATAGTGCATTGCACTAATGAGGTGATATACTAACTAACTAACTAACTAACTAACTAACTAACTAACTAACTAACTAACTAACTAACTAACTAACTAACTAACTACAGTAACTAACTGACTGACTGACTGACTTACTGAATAAATTTAGTAATAGTTACTAATTGGAATAAATTCCTGTGCATGCACATTTCTCAGTTTCTCATACTAGTTGCCTATGTGGATACTATTTAAACTTCAATTTAGCTAATAGACTGCAGTGTTTATATTTAAGAAGTTTAACCTAGCTTTCAAATAGTATATTAATGATAAAAGAAATGGAAACCCCAATTCACAAATGCATTTACTAAATGTGCCTCAGGTTGGATGCTGTGTTTGTTGTACTAGAAGTCAGAGGGAGAAAAGAAAACGAAACAATTTGTGAAGAGAAGAGGAAAGAGTTAAAAAGGCATGAAGAAAGAAGGGAAAACTACATTTGCAGAGTTACGCTTTCTACTTCACAGTCATAATATACCGTCTACTACTGGGGACTGAGTTATAAAGCCATGAAAAGAGGGTTTTATAATGGAAATGCTGGTGCTTTTTTAGCTATACTGGGGCAAGCACATTGCTTTAATATCTAATTTAAAGTAGAACTAATGATGACTATATAACTAAACAGCCCTCATTATTGCATCCTTTTTTTACCTGTGGGACAGATTTCACAGTCCATAAAAATGTCAGTATATGCTCAGTAAGGTAAACACACCACACGCTAGCAGACTTATTGATGCACTGGCATGCCCACGACAGCATTAATGTTTGTGTTGTCAGTTCTCAGGGGTCTGCCATGGTATCTCTAGCTGAGTGCTCCTAGTAACAGTAAACCACTTAAAGACTGCAAGTGAACAGCTCCTAGGATGGAATGCTCCTTCTTGAACATCATTTGTTCACCCTTTTCCCTGTGTTATGTCAAGGGAAAAATTTCTGGATTGTCCTTTCTCATGAAATGCTAGCTTTCTTTGGGCATGGAATAATTTTTGTTTCTAGGTTTGCTTTTTTTTTTCTTTTGTATGAAAGGGTTTTTAGCTGTTTCAGCCCTTGCGTACAGTAGTACGCTGTAAATATAGCTTATATCCTTTTAGCAAGAATGGTATTTCTCAATACATCAATGTGTGCAGAAGCCTCCCTTCTTAATCCAAAGGTCCACTAATCTCTGAAATGATTCTACCTGTTCTTCCTTCCTTTTCTGTATTTTCAGAAGTCCTCTTAGAATACCTGTTTTCAAACTGTTCCTGTAAACCTACCTTTCCCATAAAGCCTTTGGCATAGCTGCATAAATACCCATGCCAAACTGTAATTATGTTTAAAGCATGTGCTACTGGGACAGCCAATAGAAACTGGAGGGATATACTAAAGCAGAGAACTTTGGTCAGGTTGGGATGGGGGAAAAACAGTGAGGGCCTTCTCGTGAGGTTTGCAAAACAGTGGGGTTTGTAGAAAATTGGAAGAGGCAGGGGACACAATGGAAGTCCAGAGAAAGGGAAAAGGGAAAAGCCTTAACGCTAGATAAGAGATCTGTCTGCAAAAGAGGATGCATGCATACACATGCACACACGTGCATGCACACACATGCACACACAGAGATGGTTTGTAAAAGGCCATACACATAAGTGGAAAGCCTTTCATGAAAAGTTGGGGGAGCCAAGTCTTGGACATTACTGCTGGCTTTAGTAAAGTCAGAAAGAGAAAGAAGGGAAAGAAAGAGACAAAGCTTCCAGCTTCATTACTGGTCTTGAAGTATGTGTTTGTTGTTTTTAGGATGTTGGGGCATGGGATACACCCGTGCACAGTGCCAAACTGGAAAATGAGTTGTTTTCTTTGGGACAAGTGCTGATTTTTTTTCCTATTTGGTTGTAGGGTTTTCTCTGTCTTTTAGTTGTTTACTTAGAATTCCTGTTTCCTAACACAAGTTTCCTACTATTTATTGTACTCTGCTATCTGACAACTATTGAGTCACTGATCCAGAGAATGAAGCCCATCTATCTTCAATAACAGGACTGTAAGTTTCCTTCAAAGGCATTTACCAAGAGTATGTGTCATCGCTTCTTGGTTAACATGGTCTCTCTCTCTCTCTCTGATTTATTTATGGCTGTTTTTCTTTTATACTCAGGTATAATATTTTGTGGGGTGGACTAGCTGGACTAGATGGGCCCTTGGCCTGATCCAACAGGGCTCTTCTTATGTTGTTATGTTCTTAATGCTAAAGGGTTAGTTGTCAATACCAACTTGGGCTTGTAGAATTTCGTTTTCACAGTCAGAACATAGCCCCACTATGTCCTCAATGTGGAGTTGGGTATATTTTGTGTGTATTCACAAGCCATATGTCTGACACATGTGAAAATGGCAATCAGGCATGTGGGTGGGGGAAGGGTATAGGCGGTCTCTCTGCAAAAATGTGCCTACATCCATCCATCACTCCATCATCACCTTGACACGTTTGCCTCTTGGTTAAGCAAAATCCACCCTGCACCAATATGGATACAATTTTGGGCTGTTTGAAAATACTCAAATTGGCAGGAGAGAAATGAGAGGCAGTGTGAGGAGAAGTGAAACACCTGCTGTAAGCTGTTATTTTCTGCAAACAAAGGAGAAGTCTACAGCAAACATGCTGATTCTTTTAATAGACTTTTGCTAGACTTAAACTAATATCCTGCTTCATCACAAAGACCTCGTAGGTGCATCTATAATTTAAAATGTAAAAATTGCCATGAAATAAATAAAGATTCAATTAAAAAGGAAATAATATTACAGACTAGTTAACAAGTTTTCTGCGCCCCATTCACACTCTGTAATGATATCTTATCCTACAGAATGGATGTTACAGTGAAAACATAATTTTTCCATATCTTTGCTTTCAATATAAAGGAAAGAGACATAGCACTTATAAGAATCAGGTGGATGGGGAAATGCTTCCAATAGAAGAAAGCTGCTAATTACCTATTGTCCCCAGTAAGAGAAAGCCTTTTACATTAAATTGGCCAGTATCCAATTGGTTATATACGTTAATATTTAAGTGCATGGCACACAAATCATAACCAGAAATGGCTACAAATTAATGTATTGCCACTTATATTCCTTACCAGGTCATGCAGTTGGCACATGGCAAAGAACACAAGCATGGACTCATTAGGATCCCCCACTAAAATCTACATCATTGCACTTATGTTGCTGTAAATAACCAGTAGGACTCAGGCCATTATCTTAGCAAATCTTAGAATGGGGACATACCTTTGCGATCATCTCTGTGGGGTGACATTCTTAGAGTTGAGAGGGATGTTTTTTATTACAACAATCCACATCTGTGTTGGGTCATTTAGATGCACCTTCCATGTGGATTGCAGTTTTTTCCCCAGCCGCATTACACATAAAAGTTTCTAACAAAAAGGAGCTGTTCCACTATTTCCTGCATTATGGCTTAGCTGTTACTATACCCTAAAACCTCTAATCTATTTACTCTTCTTTATCTATGCCTCCCTGCTTTCCCCTTTTACAGGAGCTGCACTATGAAATGTGGGAGAAACAGAACTTCGACTTTCTTACTGCTATTTGAATTTGAAAGGGGTTTCAGGAACTCCTTTTGATATTAAAGTTGCACTTTAAAAAGAGCCATCTGCTCTCTGGTTTTAGCCAACCATTTCTTGGGGAGTTGCACCAACTCCCTGAATTAGATAAAACATGAAAGTAAAAATACCCAGGAACTTGTCACTTTTATTAATGGGAAATGTAGAGCAGAAGTTTGTAAAATCCAGCCAGTGTAGGCATGGCATTAAAACTACAGGCAGGGAAATGTTTTTTTTAAAAAAAAAAACAATTTACATATGTATGAAAACAGGCTTCGTCTTGTGGTTTGGTTTCTGGATCATGGTTTTTTTCTCTTTTTTTCAGGCTGCTGTCCATAATTTAAAATTGATTAGCAAACTGTGGTATCTGTTGCAAGGAAACAAAATCTCCCATTTCTCTTCCAATGCTGTAGGCATGTATTTGTTTCAGCTCTTCCTAAATCAAAGATAATGTATACCAGAGCATCTGTGGTAACCAACAACTAATAACCAGCTTGTAGGAGCTTCTAACATATTGGTAGCTGAAAATGCAGGAAAACAGTGACATCTATTGATAAAGAGAAGCAAGGTTTGATATTTTAAAACTAGCAAGCAGCAAGCTTTAAAAGATCAAAACTTGCTTTGCACATCTTGAGGGATGAATTTAAAAATAAAGCATATTGATTATATTTATCTGTCATTAACCCTCTCTCACGTACCGTACAGACTGTTTGCTGTGAACACAGAATTAGAGGGGGGGGAATTATAAACATCTTTTGGTTTAAATTTCAACATGAAATGAGGCAATCATTGTGGCATCAATGAAGCAAAAGGCTCCTGTGAAGATATAGCTGTTTTGTTCTGCATATACACCTGAAATGTGCTAACATTCTTCATGTCACTTGGTACACTGTACTGGCTCATTATTCCAGTGAAATAATAGAACTGTAAAGCTGGAAGGATACCCAGTGTGATGTACTGGATAGAATGATGGACTAGGGAGACTCAGGAGGCCTGGGTTCAAATCTCTGCTTACCCAAGGAAGCTCACTGGGGTTATAGAACAGGTAAAGCCACTCCTTAGATATCTCATTTACCTTGAAAGCCCTATTAAGGTTGCTATAAGTCAGTTCCGACTTGATGGCACATAATATAAACCTGGAAAGGATCTCAAGGGTCATTGAGTCCAATCCCTTGTCAAAGCAGGAAGTCTGCAGCTAAAGCATCCCTGACAGATGGCAATCCAGCCTGTTTAAAAACCTCCAATGAAAGCGTTCTCATCAGGCAACCAGTGCACAGCTGTCATTTCCAGCATCCCTAGACTGGGATCAGTTTGGGATTCAGCACAGTTTCAGCTTGTCTAGTGTTGACTCAGCTGGTCATCAGCCATCGTGGCCAGCTAGCCAAGGCACCCTGGGTCACTTTTGGGGAGAAAGACAACTTAGAAATAAAGTAAGTAAAATAAACATATGGTTAGAATGCTTAAAGCATTAAGAGTGCTAAAGCATTAGTTGGGAGCAAATGTTACCACCAGAATTTTGGTTTATACTGTCTCTAGAGCAGTGGTTCCCAACCTTGGATGTTCTTGGACTAAATCTCCCAGAACCCTTCGCCACGAGCTGTGCTGTCCAGGATTTCTGGGGATTGTTGTCCAAGAACATCTGGGGACCCAAGGTTGGGAACTACTGCTCTATAGTCATGTGAATAGTTTACAATTTAGGAACGTAGATACACATCATACCTGGCTGCCTCCAGAAAACCTACTTCTTGCAGTCAAGAATTTATTTTACAAGTCTAGTTGTGACCAGCAATCAGATTTAGGTTTCAGAGGACATCAAGATGGAGAAGGTGGGCTTACTATACTAATGTGTGTGAAAAGGGAGAGTCTCCTATGTAGGCTTATTTCACTGCCCGTTGGGGCGTAGCTGCAGTTGAGAGGTACAGTATTCTCTGTAAATTCTGAATGAGAAAGCTGTGAAAAATGTTGTGTTTTCAGATTCCCCCTTGCCCCATTGTCTGGGTGCGTAAATTTCAATCTGCTGTGTGAGTATATGAACCATTTTCAAATCTTAGCACATGCTGGAAGTAACAATCCCGCTACACCTCCTTAAGAGTGAGTTCCATGATACACAGCAGAAGTAAAGGTGCACTGGACTGGGCTGTGCATGGACCAGTCAATGGGTCCATGCATCTTTGGGTGAGAACAAGACAGGCCTGTGCAAAGAGAAGTTTGTGTGTGTGTGTGTGTGTGTGTGTGTGTGTGTGCGCGCGCCCATGTCCATACACATGCTCACTATAAAGGTGTGATTAGTTTTTCCTTCCAGTAAAAGCACCTGATGCCTCATGTTGTACATGTCCAGAGAGTGCCTTTATGAGCAGCTGGGCAGCTGCTGGAGCAGAAAAGTTGAAAAACTCTTGTACCCATGGGAAACATTATGCATGTTGGTTCAAGACCCAGTCTGTGCCTCTTTATATATAAACTCAGAGCTTAGAAAAGCTACAGGACTATAGTAGGTCCCAGAAGGACTTATCCAGTGTAGCTAGTGACTTGAAATGCTATGCATCAAAAGCATAGCACACTCATCCTAACCTTTTCTTCTGTACTGTTGGGTTTTTTTTTCAGAAGAAAAAAAAATAGATGGAGAAAACTGTGAGGAAGCATGGAAGGGTTCCATCAAACTGTAAAACTCTTATGTTTGGGGCAGTGAGTGCAGACTAAAAAAGGCTTGTCCAAAAGCATGCCTTATGTTTGGAAATTATTTTTCTTATTTCGTTTAATTTTATAGAAAAACATTTGCCGTACAAACCTCATTAACCTTATGTTTTCCCACTTTTGCTCCAAATCATGATATGTACTGAAGTTTTTAGGCACTGTCTTTCAGCCAAACAGTTTTCAAGGCAGCTTGCAAACAGCTGATTAATTTTTAAAAAGACTCCTGTATTCTGTCTCTTTCTCACTTATGAAACCACTTTCCCAAAATGGGGTGGATACATATATACCACACAAACATGCACACACACAAAGAAGTAAGTAAAGTTCTCTCACAACAGGACAGCTAGTTATCCTTTTGTCTATTAAATGTGTTGACTGAGTATTGTGGTCTAATTTTTAATGTGGGTTTGTAGAACGATTGTACAATGGCCATTATGAATTGTTTCCTATTCTTTCTGGTCCCTGTTAGACCATTTCAGAGGAGCCCAAAGAGTGCATTAACAATGTATATACCCATCCATGTCTTCACACAGACAGAAGCTAGCTGAAAAAATAGAATTGTTTCATTAAGGCAGATAAACAATTTACTTGAATGCACATGCATTTCCACTGTCTGCCTTTAGATGTCATCTAATGCCCTAGTTCAGAGCAATCCGTAGCGGCTTATCCAGGATGTGTCCAACCAATAGAAAGCAAATGGTGGGGAAACCCTTGTTTGAATACTTAGAGAGTGTTACCACAAATGAAAGGCAGGTTTATACATTCTGCTTTGGGGAGCTTCAGCCAGATCTAGACTCTCTGCTTATATTACAATTTGTGTTTCTAATCATGTTTAACTCATATGTTACATTTTTGGCTATATGCTTTGAAACAGGGATGAGCAGTTGTTCGGTGGAGATCTACTGATAAATGTTTGGGAGTTTTGCAGAAGATTTGTCTGAGACCTGGTGTTGTTTACTAAAAGCAACTACTAAAAGTATTCCCCTCCCATGTTCCAGTGCCAAAAAAAGAAAGAAAAGAAAAGAAAATGAAAATAAATTGGGCTGCTGCAAAGTAGAAAGCTTGAGACAGAAACTAGGAGTAGATCTTGTTTTGCTTTGTTTTCTGAAACAAGTGCAAGCTCAGATTTGATATTAAAAAACTAATTACTAATCTCAGCAATATGACCTACCTGCCCAGAGTAGACACGTTCTAGATGGGTGGTATATAAATCAAATAAATAAATAGCCTGCCCCTGCTTACATTTTTATTTAAATTATTGTATTCAGCAGTTTTGCTGGTGGAGGGAGGCTGGCTGTGACTGAGTTAAAAGAGAAGATGCCAGCCTATGAGTTTATGGCAATGCAATTGTTAGAGCATTGACTTAATATTTTTTAAAAAACATTCAATCCATAATATCAAATCATAAATACTAGGTGCCTCTTTGAGAATATTGAAGCTAGCTGAATGAGTTCAGTGTCTGGCTGTGGAGCCAGAGATTGGGAGTTCAAATTCTCCACCGTGTCTCCTGGGAGAAGAGCCAGCCTGTGTGGCCTTTGGCAAGCTGCACAATCCCAGGGCACCCCCACCCCAGAAGAAGGGAATGGTAAACCACTTCTATGTCTTCTTTACTTATAAAACCTTGAAAAAGGACACCATAAGTCAGAATCAACTTGATCGCACATGATGATGATGACTGGGAATACTGAAGGAAATATGAGAAGCTACAGTAGCATAGCTTGCTTTTAGGAGAGTCTCTTTAATCATGTGTGCTGTATCACTACAAGAAAGCATGACAGTAAAATCAAGAGTGCCCTTCAATTTCAGCCTCCTGATTAATGTATGTCCTTGTCTGTGTTGTAATACATATTCCAGTTTAAATCTGTAAAAGGCAATGTGTGAACATCTGTTACAATTAAGGGGGAATTTTTGCATTAGATTGACTTACTAAAAGCAACAACCAGGACTGACATTTTCTCTTCTCATGTAAATATTTTTATTCTCCTAGGGATCGCTGGCAGCAAAGAAGTTCACGTTTTTAATCTGACCTCCCTCACAAAGTCTGAAAACATCTTGTCAGCCCTGTTGCATTACTATGTTGGCGATCTCCAAAACAGTAGTGTGAATTGTCCCCGACTCAGGGGTTGTTCTCAACACGGACCCAGGAAATCTGATGTGCAGATTAGCCTCTTGTTGTTGAGTTTTCCTACATCAGGAAACCAAACTAGGACCTTGGGCCATTACTTAGTCAACATTTCCACTGCTTATCGGAATGTCCTTTCCTGGCAATGGAAGAACATCACTCATGCCTTGAGTAAGGCCAAGCAAAACAATGAGCTGCTAATTGGAGTCAAAATAGCCTCTGTTGGCCAACAGCCCTGGAAGAGCGTGCATGCTAATTATGAACCGTACATTCTTGTTTATGCCAATGACTCTGCCATTTCAGAATCAGAGAGCGTTGTTTCCACCTTGCAAGGACGCTGGAATCCCCCACCCAGGAGTCCCCCAAAATTAGGCACCCATTCACAAAACGGCTTCAGTGAACGGCGGCAAAAACGCTCCACCGGCATCCTGTTGCCTTTACAGAACAATGAGCTGCCAGGTGCGGAGTACCAATACAGTGAGGATGAAGGATGGGAGGACAGGAAGCACTACAAAACACTCCAGCCACGCCTGGCAGAGAGGACCAAGAACAAGAAAAAGCAGAGGAAAAACAACCATCAGAAAAGTCAGACGCTCCAGTTCGATGAACAGACTCTTAAAAAGGCAAGGAGGAAGCAGTGGAATGAGCCACGCTATTGTGCACGACGCTACCTTAAAGTGGATTTTGCAGATATTGGATGGAGTGAATGGATTATTTCCCCTAAATCTTTTGATGCCTATTATTGCTCTGGAGAATGCCAGTTCCCTATTCCAAAGGTACCGTATCCCCTTTTAAAAATAAAGCTATTCTTCTCCCCTTATCTGTATACGCAGTGAAGAAAAAATGACCTCCATCCTTTTAACAAGCTGTATGTGGCTTTGTTACAAGCATCAATAAAACACACTTTGGTTGTTATGAAACTGGAGTATGTACTAAGCGGGCAAATTTTTAAATGTGTGCTGTTTTCAGTGTGATTGCTTAAATAGCTGAGTAAGAAGTCAGAACTGGTTTGTGCAGGTATAAAAAGTTATTGAGAGATCTGATCACAAGAGATGCTTGTACAACAACCAAATATGCTGTTAAATTGCTTATTGGGTAATAATAATGTATTCACTCCAAACTGCCTTTATCCCCTGCATGTCTATTCCTGACAGTACAGCAATGTTTTAGGGCTTCATTTTTAAATATATATATTTATATATATATGCCGTATTGGAAAATAAATGCTCTGGATGAGGAGTAAGGTGTCACCAGCCATGCATGACAGTCCATTAGGGTGGAAACACAAACAATGTGTTTAAAGGCCCTAAGTGTGTTTACTCCAACATCTACAAACTCTTAATGCATACCCTAAAACATTGGTTGGTTTAGACTGAAGCTGTGGAGCCTGAGCAGTTCTGACCTCAAATAGATGAAACTGGACTAAGCTAAATGAGTGCAGGTTTATATTACACACTTCTGTACCAACCACTGATAGCAACTGACCCTGACAGAAGTCTTGGCTCGGTTAGTACCAAGAAATCTAATGCAATTTTGCTTCATACCCCTTCATTTTCAGCCTGGGTAATTAGGGTTTTTTTTCCTGGTTATACATAATTTTGAAATCATTACAAGGTGCAAAACATTTAATCTGTGTGTGTCATTTAAAGGTAATGTGTGTGTGTGTGTGTTTTAAGTAGTAGTACTTAAAACAGAACACACAAAGAGCAAATTTGACATGTTTTGTGGTTTTGATTTCATGCCTGTGGTTCCATTAGTACAACTTAATGAATATCCTTTGCAAATGGATACAGATCCGTCAAATGATGACAAAAAGAAGGGGGGGGGGGGAAGCCTCTTTCCCTATCAGTTAAACTAACAACTCTTCCTCAGTAAATGCTCAGTAAAATATCATTGTCCAGTTCAGCCTTTTGGCAGTGAATTAACAGCAGCCTCACCTCAATGCAGATTTCAGGTCTTATCAATTTCTCTCTTTCTCCTCACCCATCTCCAGCCCCCAAGGATTCAGCTGATTGATCATATCTATGCAGGACTTCATTTTCCTGCAATGAAATGCATAAAACAGGCCAAAACATAATAAAATGTTTCTTGAAACCACAACAAGCTAACCACATTGCCTGTTTTCACAGAGCACCACCAGTGTATCCAGTGGTTTTTGTTAACAAAAACAAAAGTTGAAAGAATGTGCTGCCACCATGAGCATATAATATTCTGCAGATTCACCTGCAGTCTATAGTTTATAGGTGTTTCTTCTGGGGGAAATACTTTTGTACCTGGTGCACCTATGAAACGGACTGCTGGATTGGCTCTTGGCAGCTAATTCAGAGAAGCAGAAAAAATACTGCATGCTGAGATGCATGCTTCTTCCATTGACTTAGAGAAAGCGAGTATAAATACCTTCTGAAAGGGAGTCTCTCTCTTTCTTCTCTACTCCATAGCTGTTGTATAAAGGTACAAAATGAAAGTAACCTGCAATAGATGTGTATGCATGGCCATTCTTTGTTTTTTTTAAAAAAATTATTGACATAACTACAATATACAACACAACATACACAAGATAAGGGAGGAATTAAATATATATACACATAACGGCGTTCCGTGTCTAGTCGCGCTGGCCACGTGACCACGGAAACTGTCTTCGGACAAAATGCTGGCTCTATGGCTTGGAAACGGGGATGAGCACCGCCCCCTAGAGTCGGACACGACTGGACTAAATGTCAAGGGGAACCTTTACCTTTACCTATACATAAACATATCTTAATATTTAAAACCACTAAACTACTCAAACAAAAATTTAACTAATATTGGTGCACCCACCACCAGGACCAGTAGAGATAGAGAAATATTTCCCATTATTATTTTTTTGTTATGAAGCCACATAACCTTTCCAAAATAACATTATCTCTTGTTTGAGTCAACAGTTTTCATCTTTCATGACCACATAGTTCAAAAAATTCTTGCCATATTTCAACAAACTTGTTCTCATTTAACAACCCCTTTTTGACTTTTATATCTCATATCAACTTGCTAACAGCCAATTCCCAAACTTTGCTATAGGTAAGGTAAAGGTTCCCCTTGACATTTAGTCCAGTCGTGTCCGACTCCAGGGGGCGGTGCTCATCCCCGTTTCCAAGCCGTAGAGCCAGCGTTTGTCCAAAGACAGTTTCCGTGGTCACGTGGCCAGCGTGACTAGACACGGAACGCCGTTACCTTCCCACCGTGCTGGTACCTATTTATCTACTCACTTTTCTTTTAACATGCTTTCGAACTGCTAGGTTGGCAGGAGCTGGGACAAGTGACGGGAGCTCACTCTGTCGCGTGGATTTGATCTTACGACTGCTAGTCCTCCGACCTTGCAGCACAGAGGCTTCTGTTGTTTAACCCGCAGCGCCACCACGTCCCTTTTAAACTTTGCTATACCATTCAGTTAATTAAAACATATACTCCAATTTCTCACAATCACTAATTTAGCTGCCATTACCATGTATACATGACTGTCCCTTAAGCTGAAACTCAAGCTGAGTGTTTCATTTGGGACGGGCACACCATACAAGAATAAAATGACTCGAGTTAATGTAGGAGCTGTATGGCTGGCTTTTAAAGCTTCTGAAAAGAAAGGATGGACAGATGAATTTATTGGTTTTCAATTTTTGGCCACTTTCCTCCAGTATAAGGACCTAAGGCATCTCACAGAGTTAAAAACATTTTAAAAACAAGTAATAACATTTTATTAGCAGTTTTTAAATATTGTTGTATGCTTCTTTGTCAAATGTTGAAACACTCACATGAAAACATGTCTGTGAAGTTGGTGGAACCAAGAGAAGTGCTTGTCACAACCCACCCAGGCTTATCCAGGGACCTAAATGAGGCTCCTGTCAATGCTAGTCTCATCACCTCTCAGTATGAAGCAGCCTGAAGACATCGTAAAAAGCCCAAGTCAGATAATCAAAGCATAGTTAAACTATTAAAGCTTAGGACAATGAATGCACTTGTTAAAAGCAGACTGGAACGTGTGTTTCTAAGGCCTTTAAAAGGTGAATAAAGATGGATCCAAGTATCCCTTTGTGAGCAGTTCCAGAAATACAGGGGCATCACCAAAAATACCCTGCCTTTAGTGTCCACCAGTGTTACAGGTCTTGAAGGCAGGCCTTCATGCAGGGCCTCTTAGGCCAGTCTTATGCATGCAAACAGGAAGAAAAAAAATCCCTTTCTCCCTACGTAACCGCTCTTGTTTTTAACATCTGACACACATACGATCCTCCTCCTTATAGGCATGAGAAAACTTTCAGTTTAAACACATTGAACTAGTACCAGCTCATATAGCTTGGCCCTGAGGCAGGATTTACACATTCTGGCATGTTGGAAGTGCAGGGCTGCATATTTAAATGCTTACCCATATAAAACTGCACTTAGAAACAAACACCTAAGGCATTCAAACTTGCTCCTTTACTGTGTTCATAGTTTTGAGTGTCTGTGTTCACATTCAAACTTGCAGCCTCCTCACCTCTACCTGGCTCAGATGCTTTCATTGTTATACCTGACTGGGAAAACTAAGTATATCTTTTTCCTTAAGAGCCACACTGGCCCATTGATGACCTGTAGTCTATGCTGGAAGGTGTTTTCTCTTGCTCTAACCAGACGTGTTCGTCCCTTTGAGTAGTGGTTCCAAACCTTGGGTGATCCAGATGTTACTGCATTGCAATTCCCAGAAGCCTTCACCACCAGCTGTGCTGGCCGGGGTTTCTGGGAATTGGAGGCCAAGAACACCTGGGTTACCCAAGGTTGGGAATCACTGCTTTAGAGCAAGGCTTTAAGTGGCGTCTCACAACCCAAGACCATAGGAAAGTGGTGTTGATACAGCAGAACAGCAAACATCTTGGAAGCATTTACTTACATGAGGAGTCTTGTGGCACAGTAGTTAAATTGGAGTACTGCACTCAAGACTCTGCTCACAGCCTGAGTTCAATTCTGACAGGTTCAGGTAGCTGGCTCAAGGTTGACTCAGCCTTCCTTCCTTCCAAGGTGAATAAATTGAGTACCCAGTGCTCTGTGTGGGAGCAATGTGTAGCCTGCATAATTAAATTGTAAACTGCCCAGAGAGTGCTTTAAGCACTATCTGGCGGTATATAAGCAGCATACTTTGTTGTTGTTTAGTCGTTAAGTCGTGTCCGACTCTTCGTGACCCCATGGACCAGAGCACGCCAGGCCCTCCTGTCTTCCACTGCCTCCCGGAGTTGGGTCAAATTCATGTTGGTAGCTTCGGTGACACTGTCCAACCATCTCGTCCTCTGTCGTCCCCTTCTCCTCTTGCCTTCACACTTTCCCAACATCAGGGTCTTTTCCAGGGAGTCTTCTCTTCTCATGAGATGGCCAAAGTATTGGAGCCTCAGCTTCAGGATCTGTCCTTCCAGCATACTTTACTTGTCCATAAATTAAAATCTCAGTAACAGGAGTAAAAATAAATAATTAAAAATCACAATCACTTTCTGACTTTGGTGAAGGACATCTTCCCAGGTTTTTCAATGACACAAACTCGACATAAGCAAAGTATCTATTTCCAATTCTTTCCAGCTTATAAGATGTAATCAATATGTCATGAATATTCAGTGTCACCTTTACTTGACGGTGTTTTAACAGAGTCAGGGATGCTGGAAAACACTGGAAGCAATCCAGGGCAGGTGCAGGCCATGCATAAAGCAGGATCTTCAACGGGTGCAATAAGCAGCAGTTAGGCTGCTAACTAGCTCACCGTATTGTGATCTTAAGACTCTGATACTGGAAGACCAACACTGGCTGCTAGTTGCTAACTGGGCCCAGTTCAAGGTGTGGATTTTAACAGCTTGCAGCCTGGCTATCTAAGGGACCATCACTCTTGTTATGAACCTGTCTGGATGCTGCTAAGATATGCAGGAGAGACCCTTTTAAAAAATACCAGAGGTTTCAGAGGCCCGACTAGCAGGAGAAGATTTTCTCCTTTGTGGCTCCTGGGGTATGGAATGCGCTCCTTTTCCAAGCTGCTATCTGTTTCCACTCTGACTGATTTTAAGAAGGAAGTCAATACATATATTTTTAAACTGGCATTTGGTGTTTCATGTGCCCTGCTGTGCTGTGTTTAACTATACACTTCGTTCATTTTAAATGGGGTGTTGTTTTTACTTGTTTTTATCAGTGTATAGTTAATACTGGGTTTTACTCGGTTTTATTCTTTTATGAGGACGTGGTGGCGCTGCGGGTTAAACCGCAGAAGCCTCTGTGCTGCAAGGTCGGAAGACCAGCAGCCGTAAGATTGAATCCACGCGACGGAGTGAGCTCCCGTCGCTTGTCCCAGCTCCTGCCAACCTAGCAGTTCAAAAGCATAAATAGGTACCACCACGGTGGGAAGGTAACAGCGTTCCGTGTCTAGTCGCACTGGCCACGTGACCACGGAAACTGTCTTTGGACAAACGCTGGCTCTACGGCTTGGAAACAGGGATGAGCACCGCCCCCTAGAGTTGGACACGACTGGACTAAATGTCAAGGGGAACCTTTACCTTTATTCTTTTATGAAATGTGGAAGCCGCCTTGAGCACAACTTTGTAGTGGGACGACTAGGTATAAATGTAATAATAAAGAATATCAGGATGCACTAATAAAAAAATCTGTGCTGAATCTGCAGGGCGTTTTGCTCTCCAGCCCCTCTTAAAAGTAAGACGTTGGAGTGACTTACCTCTTTCCTCAAAACTAGGCTGCTGGAATGAGAAAGTTTACAGTAACCAGGGGAATGGACTTCTGTGTGAACAGTCTGTGAGCTCAAGTCTTTAATTCCACGTTTGTTTGTTTGTTTGTTTTATAACCACTTGGTTTAATTAAAAACAAACAAACAACCAAGTCTGAAATCTGCCCAATCTGGCCTAGGGGTGGTTTCTCCTTTGTGGCCATTATTCGTAACTTGCTTGCTAGCGGGGAGGAGAAACAGACTAATAATTTCTTTTCTTCCTCTGTTTCCCAGTTTCATTCCCTGTAGAATATTCCCCTCTAGAAATATTTCTGATGTAAGAGATGTCTTAATTCATAATTAGATGGTTTGTGTATCTATTTTTACCCGCCACCCCCATGGTAAAAATGGAAAGGGAATAAAGAGAGAGAAAAGAACTTGGACTCAATACGACATGTAGGCTCCTTCTCTTCCCCACACTTTATTTCTTACAGTTTTAGCAAGAATATGGCGTAAGGTGGGACACATGCAACTAGCCAGAACAGGGCCATAGAAAAATATATTTAAGTTGTTTTTGCAAACAATCATATATTGGGGAAATCCTTTTACCGGGGGGGGGGGGCGGTATTTATGGTCTCATCATAAATTGAGGTAGATGTTGACTGTTGGTTAACTGTTGCACCAAATCATCTGCGGAAGAGGAGGGAAGGCTAGCATCGTGTTCTATTTTAGACAAAAAAATTAAAGATTATTTCAGGGTGGGGAAGGCAGGTCGCATCTTGCAAGCACAATGTAAACCATTACTCTTGAAGGGAGAGAGAGGCCCAATATAACACGATGCTGGCCCCAATCCAACAGAACAAACATAGAGCAGCCATAGCTATATATACCTAATGTGATAAGGGAAGTTACCAAGCTACATATATGCAATCCTACCAAAACACAGTCTGCTAGGGAATTATAACTGCAACACTTCCTTCTGCACAGAATTCTACCTCCAGCTAGCTAGAATTCTATCTGTCTGCTTCTTCCTACCTATGACCCCCTACTATGCATGGGTTAAAAAAAAGTTGTCTTCTTCTTTAAAAACCATTATGTGTGCTTAGGGTGTGCTAAGTCCAGGAAGAAGTCTTGATTTTGACTTCTTGCCCGGAATAGGTTATTTCCTTATTTATATCAGAGCATTGCAAAATTTGAAATTATGAACATATATGAAATATATATAAAGATTTAAAAGAAATTAGCATGTTAGTAATCATTGAAAGAGCCTCATGGTGCAGTGGTTAAACTGCTGTACTGCAGTGAAGACTCTGCTCACGATCTGATTTGATCCCAGCGGATTCAAGTAACCCACTCAAGGTTGACTCAGCCTTCCATCCCTCCAAGGTCAGTAAAATTAGTACCCAGCTATGTGTAGCCTGCGTAATTAAATTGTAAACCACCCAAAGAGTGCTTTAAGCACTATGGGATGGTATATAAACAGAACACTTTGCTTTATTGTCATTTGTGGTCCTAAAAAGGATCATTGGATCATTTTGTTCATCAGCAAGTTTGCAGTGCAACACTTCAGGAAGTGAAGGATTGATTGACTGTAGGCTGTTGCCCAGGGGATACCCAAGTGTACTTGTGATGTTTTCCAATCCTCAGTGAGACTCCTTCCATGTCCCCTACCTGCATAGGTTAAAGAGTGTAGAAGTAATGAATGATGTTAACATCTATTAAGGTTGCAGTCCCAAGGGCACTTAGCAAGAAATAAATCCCATTAGATTTAGTGCAAATAAGCTTGCTTAGGAGTGGGTTGTCAATATTCAAAGCCTCCCACCCCAAATATCATTCTGAAACACTATTAAGCCAAATGTGGATAATAGTATACAAAAAACATTACTAGCTTTCCTCACAACTATTTTGTTTAGCTTTTCCCTAGACTTTATGGTAGTTTTCTACTTCTTACAAACTCTGTAGTTAAAAACAGAAGATTATTGTCATGTAGGGGTGGCTTCCAGATGAGGGGCATAATTGCCCTGTCTCATTCATGGAATTGTACAAGGAATCCAGATTATATCATCTTCTGTTTCTAACCCTCCTGTGTTTCACCACTGCTGTTTCCACTATTTATTTCTCTCCCTGCTATCTCTCTCCTTCTCCCTCCCTCCCCCTCTCTCACACAACAAAAGACCTGTTAAAGGAGAAATGACAGAATGGCTGTGCAATGTTTTTTACTGGTAGGAGTAGGAGCTACACAATTAGAAGCACCTTAGTTTTCCACTGGATGTTCCAAACTCTCACCTGCAGGAAAAATTGTTACGTATGGTTTTTGTTGTACTTAACATTATTAGCCTGATCTCTTTTAATGTTTTGCTGCTTTTACTACATAACATTGTGTTGGAAGCCTTCTGGAGCTTATCTGAGTAGGTGGGATATAAATCTTGTAATATGATAAAATAATTATATGCTTGTTATAATCAACACAGTTCTATAAACTACCAACCAGTCGAGCCACTCTGGAAAAGCATCATTGGAAATGTTTTGATCCATTGTGTTCACAGCATTTTCACCCCAGAATAAGAAGAGTGAGTTGGGTCCTGCTGGCTTCTCTAGCTGCACAGGGAGTGGCTAGAGTCATCCCTGGACTGTAGGGCCTGTTATCCTGATGGTGGTTTTGTCAAAGAACAGATGACTCAGGATGAAGTGGCACAAAGGCAACTCAGGAACGGCTCCGATCCAAACATTCAGGTCATGTTCTCCATACCACCAAACTAATCCAGCCACTGGATTCCAAATCCCCACCACCACATTTGCTATTACAAAACATTGAAACCTTTACAAAAAATATTAGCTACCTGCCGGTATTGACATAATTAAAACACACACTTTTGCTTCACAAAATTGATTCTGGTATGCCTTAAAAGTAGAGCAAGTCTGGAGCTCCAGGTTGTTTTCAATCAAGAACATACAAATAGGGGTCCTCTGGATATTTCCAACCTCCTTCACAATTAACTATGCTGACTATGGCTGAGGGGGAATTCCATTTCAACCATGTCTAGATGGCCACCTCTCATTTTTACAGTAGTTTAACCCAGAAGTGTTTAACTGTAGTTCAGGAGAAGAACCGTAGGATCCCTAATGGAGAATTTCTCAGTTCACACCTTGTTTAAATGCAGTTGCTAGGGTTCCTCAGAAGCAGAGCTAAAACTGGTATAAAACCAACCTAGGCACTCTGTGTGGATCTGTTCACAGTTACAACTGCTGTAAAGTATGAGGCGAGCGTTATGTCTTTTCTGTCCATCACACTCTCATTCTGTTATTGTCCCTTTTGTTTTCTGCAGGCCCTGAAACCATCCAACCATGCCACCATCCAGAGCATCGTGAGAGCTGTGGGTGTGGTCTCTGGAATCCCTGAGCCTTGCTGTGTGCCAGACAAAATGACATCGCTCAGCATCTTGTTCTTTGACGAAAACAAGAATGTGGTCCTCAAGGTCTACCCAAACATGACAGTGGAATCCTGCGCCTGTAGATAACACTCCCCTCTTAAGGAGCCTTATCCAAACCTCCCCCTTCCTGCACTGACTTCTATGCTTAACACTTCCTGCCCCACCCTGTTTTGCACTGCCAATGCATTTCCTTCTCCAGAGATTTATGAATAAGTCTGAATGAGCAGGAGCTGAGAAGGAACACAACACAGATTTCTAGAACACAGAAGGAACTGGCTGTAATTTTTCTCCTGAGAGGATAGGATAAAGAATGATAAAGCTCTCTGGACCGGTAACAAGTTCTTTGTGGCAAGCTACATATAGGGGGAATAACAATGAAATCTGGGAATAACTTGTCAAGGTATTTTGAAAACAGGCAAGAAAAGTCTGTAGGGTTTCCACGCAAAGGTCTGAAAAAAGTTCACCGAAACTACTACTGTTTTTCAAGTCCATTCTTCTAGAAACCTTGAAGGAGATTTTAGACATACACTATGCATTTTAAGTTAAGTTTTCTTTCTGCCTGAGGTTACTGGAGAACTCCCCAAAGTACTAAATAACCTGATAAGTTCTGACATTTTAAAAGCCTTTAAAAAAACAAATCCAAATTTAAGATGTTTTTCTTGACATGACATGTCAGTAGGGTTCTGTATACATATATGCATAAGCAAGGGCTTTTCCCCATAAAATAATAGATACCTCTCTCTCTTTTTTTGTAGAATGGGACATATAGACAGAGCATATGTTCTGTGTATATGTCACCTATATAAACAATGACTTTTCCCATAGAGTAACAGTAGCCTTTAACTTGCAAGTAATAATATACTGCCTTTTGCATATCTACTAAGACTCAAACCATGTTACACAAATCTTGGCAATAAATCTCAGAATTCTTACCACCTGCCCCAATAGAGATTGCTATAAAAAAATTGGAAACCTAGAGGAATGGAGAGCAAATTCTGGTTGCTAGGGTGTATGCTAGAGCCAAGCACTGTGGTAATCCTTTTTTCAATGAGTGGTCGTTTGTACAGCAGGACGCAACTTAACTTTGTGATCCTATATGTGTCTGCTTAGAAGTCACTCCCACTCATTTCAGTAGGGCTTACTTACAGATAATTGAATATAGGATTTCAGCTTTCACTGCCTATCCCTGTGGTGGTCTTTTAATCAGTGAAATCACTGATAAGGAAGAGAGTGCCTGAAATCCTGTTGCACAGTTAAGCAGAAGGCATCACTTTCTGAGACAGGTTTCTGTAATTTAAGAAATCTCTATAGACATAACCTGTTGCATGCCAAGGCTTGCAACTCAGTTCGCAACAGATGTCTGCCAAGTTTTCTTAACGTACAGCAATTCGATTCAAAAGTTTACGCTATTTGTATAACTTCAAGACAGGATTCCAGCCACAGGATCATTGGTATAGGACTTTTTCCCAGATGAAAATCTTGCCCAATTTGGGTATTATAGCTAAGCAGTTGGAGTGACTTGGCTAGATTGTCAGAGGCTGAGGGTCATGTGGTCTTGCACTGGATGACAATTTCCAGTTGGAAATGGAGAGGGCACCTCCACTGGTCAGAGGGGGTTGATGTTGAATGCACTGCGTCCTCATGTGTTGTAGCAACTAGAAAGCAGGAGGGTTTTGACCACAGTAGCTGGACAAACCAGGGTTTGGAATGGGCTGTGACTTATAACTGGCGCATCTCACAGAAGATGCTAAGTGCCTTCCACTCTCTGCCAAAATGATTTCAGCAGCTTTCTTACATTCAAGCAAAGAATGGGGTTTACAGCTATAGTTTCCAGCTCACTAGAGATTCATTGCAGCTTCAAAGGATTAGATCCTCTCGTATTAAGGAGCTGATGCATTCATTATTAAGCTATCTCCTCCTCTATGTAAAAATAATAGTAATGATAATTAAAATAAGACTTTGTATATGTTTTGCTTGGGATTTAATGCTTGTACAGTCGGCATCAGTAAAGTTTTTTAAAAAGCCAAAGGATATTTGTATATGGAAAGAAGCTTTTATTATTAATGCCTTTAATTTATTTTATTTCTGTTGCCTTCCTGTGTGTTAATTAATTTTGACTTTTTTTGTATTCTTAAATACACATTACATTAATTCTACAATTATATATGCCTTCAGAACCAAATGTGCATGTTGTAAACACACTGGGAAGGATCCTTTTCACTACTGATGTATAAGCTTGTCTGACTTGTATTTGCTTCTCTTCTTCAGTAACAAGAATTTTTCATGGAAAAGTACTATGTACAAATATATGTTTAAATAATTTTTAACATGAAGATCCCATTTCTCTGTTTATTTCTAATTGTGACCAAACCAGAAAAAGGAAAAAAATGCAGAGTACAGCTTGAAACATGAATATTCCTCCTTGTTTTCAAAAGGATCACAAACAATTAAGGTCTGAGCACTGAAGTGTAAGGAAGTAATATCTGAAAGCAAAGCAAAATGCCTCAAAGTTTAATCTGCTATAGTTAAGATGGGCCACAAAAGTAGAAGTGGAGTAAACACTGTTGTGCAACTTGTAATTTAGTAAGCCAAATTTAGCTCACCCTGATAATAATTCTGTGCTGTCATGTCGATTCTGACTTATGGCAACCCTTCTCAGGATTTTCTAGGTAGTGAGTAGTCGGGAGTGGTTTCCCATTCCCTTCTGCTGGGGGTGCCCGGGGACTGTGCAGCTTTCCCAAGGCCACATAGGCTGGCTGTACTCACAGGAGGCACGGTGGACTCCCAACCTCTGGCTCCACAGCCTAACTCACTGAGCTCTCCAGCCAGCTTTCACTCACTTTACCATTTACTTAATACTCCTCTCACCCATTGACATATCTCACACCCACGTAAACATTTTTTGCAGTTCTGGAAAGGTAACAAAGTTTTCTGAGTCTTTTAAAAGACCACTGATATGGCTAGATTTTACATGCACTGTTGCATCAAAGGTTGGGTGGATCTGGAATAGACAGATGTTTATACTGACTTTAATTACATTAGGAATGTGCTGTGCTAAAGATTGACTACCTGTGGATGCCCTAAAGCTGGCAAATTTCCCTCCGCTTATAAACACTACACTAACCATATTGTGAAGAACGTCTGAGAATACCAGAGGCAGTTTCACTGTCTCATTGCCTCCACCTTTCTGGAGTTTCCAGCATTATGTGAGCAATTAAACTCCCATTAAGTCCTATTCCTTCCTTTCCTTGTCAAATAAAGACAGATTACAAAATTATACGCTGCAACTTCTGCTCAGGTTGCAACAATCACTCTCACCTGATCCTCGTAGTTTAACATCTGTTGGGGGTCCAGAATATAGCACAGAAAGCACCAACCTACACAACATAACCCACAGCTCTGCTCCCCGTAGAATAATAGAGTTGGAAGGGGCAAATAAGGCCATCGAGTCCAACCCCCTACTCAATGCAGGAATCCAAATCAAAGTAGATCTGGCAGAGGGTTGCCCAATTTTGTCTTGAATGCCTCCAGTGTTGGAGCACTCGCTACCTTGGTTCCATTGTTGCACTGCTCTAACAGTGAAGAAGTTTTTCCTGATCTTCAGCTTAAATCTGGCTTCCTGTAGCTTGAGCCCATTATTACATGTCCTGCACTCTGGGGTGATCCTGCCTCCCCTCCTCTGTATGACTCCCTTTCAAGTATTTGAAAAGTGCTATCCCATCTCCCCTCAGTTATCTTTTCTCAAGGCTAAACAAGACCAGTTCTTTCAGCATTTCCTCATAGGGCTTGTTCTGTAAATGGTGACAAGGGGGTCTGAAAATATTTGCCAGGTCTGGGTAAAGGGGTTGCTGATAGTTGTGCAAAGAAAAAGGTTCAGAATTCTTTTGAGCTGAGCCAAAGATAGCCAAGATGGGCTAGGTAACAGCTGATATAGTTGTGGAATTTGTATGCTGCCAGGGGATTCTGGAAGTTGGAGTCCAAAATCAATAATCCACACATCTCTAATAGATATACTATGGCTGCCCCCCCTAGTGAGTTTTTGCAGAGTGGAAAGTACCACTTGTGGGTTCATGCTGCTTGAGAAAGCACTGCTGTATCTCCCTTCCATTTGCCAATACCAAGTGGAAGCTCAAAAGGGTACTGGAATTAAATATGATACCAGAATTAAGTCGGTTGAATAGTTTTCCCCTCCGACAGAGATGTCAAGCCAACAATGAGTTTTGTGGCATTAAAAAAAACCTTGTATGTTTTTTTGGGGGGCTAGGTTTTCACAAACCACAGCACACTTCTTCAGATGAATGGGGATGAGATGGTTTACTAGGGTTTTTTTAATTTTTAAGTTTCATGCAAAATTTCACTCTGATCAGCGTGGGGACTATAATGGGTTTTTCATCTTAAAACCCTTTGGGAATGACGTTATTTTATGTTTGGTTAGAAAGGTGATGTCAATTTGAAATGAGATGAGGTTTTTTGTGAGGCTGATGGATTTCTGAGTCATACTGCTAAATCGGGTGCCAGGGGTTCTCCAATCCCTGACATAACTTGAATATGTGGTCTTGCCTATTGAAAACAGTCGAATGTTCCATTTTGGTGTAGTAGGATGGTACACTGCTGACAATTTCATCATGTGGATGAGAGATGAGTGTGGAAAGCAGAAGAACCAAGACACTGGTGGGCAAGCTCAGAAATAATAGGATTTCAAAGTGGATGTAGCTCTTGTCAAGTAATTCCTGGGCACATTCCGATGGAAATTATGACTAGTTCTTGACTTGCCAAAAGGAACTGGTTTATGAGAAAGGATTCTTTGCACTCCATTACACCATGAAAGGAAAAGATGAGATGGTTAAGAAGAACGTACCTTTTTCATAAAACAGCTTTTGAAAAATCCCCAGATGGTGAAGGAAGGGGCAAAGAAGGGTGTTTTATATAAGACTTCCAGAGATCAAAGGTTTTCTCTCTGTGTGTTTTTTCATTCTTCAATGCACATTGCAGGTTTTCTCCAAAACATGAGGTAAGTGCCAAGGAACACTTCAAAGCCCCCCCCCCAAAAAAAAACATGTTGGAAACAGGCAATTCAGGTGAATGAAAGAAATGGTATTTATGTATTCGTATTTGTGTATCCTTTAGGAAAAGCACTATTGCTTGCTCTCTAATTTAATTAATGGGTGCCATTCATCTGTGTAGAAGATCAAAACTTTAGCTTAAAATTACAGCTCTATGACTATGTAAATAAATGGGGTGTGATCTAAAATTTCACTTAAATCAGCAGGAATGAACCCCTGTTGGCCTGGAGACAAATTCTAATTTGTAAACTATCTTGGTGGCCACATGTAGTCTAAGGTGGGGTTAACAGTAGATCTGGAGCCAAAGCAAAACAATTGAGAATAACTTTTATTCTTACCATTTCATAGAATCTTAGAATAATTGAGTTGGAAGGGGCCCATAAGGCCATCAAGTCCAGTCCCTGCTCAATGCAGGAATCCAAATCAAAGCAGTTCTGACGGATGGTAGTCCAATTTTCTCTTTAATGCCTCCAGTGTTGGAGCATTCACCACCTCTCAAGGTAAGGGGTTCCATTTGAACCATTTCATGCATGGCTTAGCTCAATTCTGTGCATGTCTAATCAGGAGATCCACACTCTAGTGCAACAGCTTTCAGGGCTGCAAAGCATGTGACCATTTCATGCTTTAGCTTCCCATGTAATTCCAACAATTTCCCAAACTGAAAAGAACTCATTGCCACGCATCAACTTCCTGGCTGCTACAAAGCTCAGTTGAGTTTCATGCAATAGCTTCCCAGTTTTTATAAATACCCTCTGATGTCCAGTAACTGATTTGAGGTAACAGATGAAAAAACTGCTGGATAAATGGAGATGCCACTATGGGAAGCATCCAGTGGTTGGGCCAGGGTTTTCCCAGGTCTAACTTAACTCTAGAGTATTGTTAAGTCAAGTTACAACTGTCGGAGTTTTATTTACAACCTTGCACACAGCTTAAATGACTGGGAGGGGCTTTTCTGGGCTGGGGTGATTATGCAGCACTAACTAATTGCTCCTTCCAGCTTTTGAAATTTAAAGAGAGCCCCAGCTCTTTGCTGAGTGCTCCATCCCTCTGTTGGTGACAGTTGTTTGATGTTGATCTGTTCAGTTGGTCGCTAGTATGTGTGCAGTAAAGAAAGCAGTATACACAAGCCCATATACTTCAAGCAACTGGAAGTAAAGAATCGTTTTTCGTTCTTTCTCCTACACATCTCTGAGTGAGTTATTAAGACTTTTGGTGCCAGTTAATGAGAAAGGGGCAGACACTGGGAACTTTGTAGCTATTCTCCTCTGTGGATCTCTGTACTTCTAGCAAAAAGGGAATGTTACCAGAAATTCAAAACTCTGCAACAAGAACTATCCCAGCAGATTACATTGGAAGATCACCTAGACCAGTATTCTGTGTTTTATGTGGCCAGACAAATGTTGTTGCAAAATTCTTGAGGAGGGCATAGTAATAATCAATGCTATATCAAGTTCAGCAAAGTGCTCTCTTGTGCTTAACTAGCTGCAACAGTGAGCAGCAGTATGCAACAGGTGGGTCTGGGAGCTGCTCTCAGTATTTAAGCTCCCCAGAGTGGACAGGACAGGTTTGTCAGACAGCAAGTTGAAGAGAATTCTGTCAAGCAACACCGTGAAAGATGTGACTAGATAAAGACAGGCATTTTTATCCAAATGGTACAGCAAGAATCTTAAAGGTGCTTGCTCCAGTGTGTCCAAGGGTGCAATATTTAGGTTTGATTCCAGGCAGAAAAATGTCTCAGACCAATATTGGAAACACTGATATCTGGGAAGGGGGAGCACTGTGAGAAATCAAGGTGATGCCAACTGCCAATTCAACAACCTCAGAGGTTTGATGGGGCTAATTTCTAAACACTTTCTAAACAAATATTTCAAATCCAATTTAAATAGCTCTGCCTGACATGCTAATAAGAAAATATAAGGTTTAAAAGAGTGCTGGGTTTGTCTGAACCCTGCGGGTTGCCCACAGGGTTGCCTCCTGATGGCCTTGGGCCTACTAACTACTACTGTTTCTTCAGCGGTATTATTTGTGATGAGTGACAGAACTTTACACAACCAGATTCTCGACCCACGTGAGCACTGTTTTGCAACACACACAGAAAATCCATGTTTGGAGGCTGTCATGCTCCCCGAGCTGGTTTGCATCTGGAACTGCATGTGTAACCCTGCCAAGAAAACATCTCTTGGCTGGGAAGAGACATGGACCAGATGTTTGGCTTTTAAAGAGAACGATCGCATTTTGACACCTTATAAAAGAATATAAGCTAGTATAAGGCTTTGGGGATTTCTCTGCAGATTCGAGAAGTTTTGAGTCTGTGAGTCTGGTGACTGAAGATGGACCACAGTGATGCCAGTAGATTGCAATTTGTTTCCTGCATTCAGTCGGGTGATTGAACCACCTTTCACAGTAAAGCCAATGTCGGAATGATCCTCCCATTTTCTGCACCACACAGCTATCCATTTTCAGGGTGTTCTCACCACAGGGAATAAGTTGCACCTGTGCTCCATAAGAGACAGCTTTGGCTTTCAGTCCACTTCCAGATGCAAAACTAGGTGTTACTTCTGGGCTGTAAAGTGAAATATTATAGAACTCAAGCTATCATCTCTTTGTTCTCCTCAACCAAAAGGAAACCTCCTGTAGTTCAACTATTTCCGTAAAGAATCCAGGCTGGCTGTCACGAAACCAAATAAATAGTTTCCCCCCAAGGAACTACATTCCATCCACAGTCCTTAATCGTTTGTCACGGAAGTAAACCCTACTGATTCATAGGAATCACACACTTGTTGCTACAATATTTTGATGAAATAAAGTCAAAACAGAATCATTGGTTGAAATCCTGTTGAGTAGCTGCATGGATGCAATTTGGTGTCACAGCTGCGGTGGCTGCATTGGTGCCAAGGCAGAAGTGCTATCCACATTCTGGCAGCACTTTGCACCATTGATTGTGTTGATAACCGCACAACCAATGGTGCAACCAAACTGCACAGTCTGTGATGCCTGGGCTTAACATCCAGCAAAGTTACACCTGTGCAGCTTCACCTTGCACGGTGATGAACAAGAGTCCAGCCACTTTGTTAGTAACTAAATTTATTCTGTCTTTGCATAGCAAATATTTGTGGGGGTCCCAGATTCCTGTTTGCAGAGCTAATGCGAATGCTTGGCATTTTTAGAGAGATTTCCCCTATCCTGTTGCCTTCCTCCAGAAATGAGATGCGATAGCCTCACTTTTTGCTCTTTCTTCTAGATCAAGAATTCTTTCAAGTCATTGCTGCTTTCTGGCAATAATAAGGTTTAATCATTGCACCTTAGATTACAGTAGGACTCCAATATCTGCAGGATTAGTATCTGCTGATGCATTTATCCGCTGTCTGAAAATACTAAATAAAAAACCCTCAGAAATACATATGTATATGGATTTACAGTGTGTATTTAACAGAACTGACCACTAGAGGGAGTCAGAGATCACACAATGCTGTTCCAGACTTCCATGTTTTTTCGACATCCACAGGTGGGAGGCTTGGAACCAATCCCCCACTGATACCGTGGTCCTTTTGTATTGAAATTTATTTCCCCATTTTTAACTTCTTCATCTGACTCTAATGCAGCTTTCCACATGCTATACTCTGCATACAGATTGAAGAGACAGGGAGAAAAAAATACATACTTATTGAAACCAAACTGTTTTCCATATTCTGTTTAAACAGTAGTTTATTCTCCAGAGGACAGCTTATGTATCAGGGCAATCAAATGTTAAGGCATAGCCTGTTCTTTTAGAACAATCTATAGCTTCTCATGATCCACAAAGTCAAAGGTTTTGTTGTAATCTATAACACATAGAGTGATTTTCTTCTGAAATTCTTTGGTACACTTCAATAACCATTGTATATTTGCAATATGATCTCTAGCCCTTCTTCCTTTTCTCTATCTGACCTGAACATTCAGCATTTCTTGCTCTATATATGGTAAAAGTCTTAACTGCAAAACTTTGAACGTCACTTTCCTTGCCTGGGAAACTACTGCAACGGTCCACACTATTTGGCACCTTTTTTGGGCACTGGAGCGCATATTGAATGTGACTTGTCCATGGGCGGTTGTTTTGTTCTCCAACTTGTTGGCAAATTGTTATTAGGATTTTGATAGATAGCTTGGAAAAGAGCTATTGGAATCCCATCTGCTCCCAGTGATTTATTTCTGCGAAATGCTTTGACAGCAGTTTTCACCTCACTTTCTAAAATTAAAGGTTCTTCATCACAGGATTCTTCTTCAAAGGAATATGTCATCCTCGCATCTCTTTATAGTTTTTCAGTACATTTTTTCCATTGTCTCTTTATTTTATTTTATTTTCTTGTCAAATAGTACGTACCTTGCTGATCTTTCAGCATTCCTAATCTAGGTTGACATTTCCCTTTTGAGTTCTTTAATTTTATGAGAGTGATCTTTTGTGTGGGTTTTTTCCTTGTTCTCTTCTATTTCTTTGCATTGATTATTATAGTAGTTTTCTGTGTCTTGTGTGGCAGTCACTGAAAGGTTGCATCCATTGCTTGAGCCCTTTCATTTCTGCCACAAAAGTCTACAAGATCATATTGCGGGTGTATATACTTAACTGTTGTGGCATTGAGCACATGGGATAGAACTGTTGACTTTTCTGAACAATCACACATAGCCCCATTACAGGTTATGCATCATCATCTGGGCATCATTTGTTTAATTTTCACAAGCCAGAGACTGCATTTTCTCCCAGTAAAGCCTTGCAGATGTCAATGCATCTGGAGGATTCACCCATGTAATTGCAACCAGATTCTAGCCTGGCATATATGAGGAAGTTGAAAAAGACAAACTGATGATGTGAAGAGTGCTGTGTAATAAGATTTATTTGTGCACACAAAGAAGTCAATGTATTTTACAGCTGAATTACAAAGGAAAGGCATTTTTCTTTCTCTATACACACCAGCAGCACTCTGTACAATAAAACCAACAATTCTGCATACTTTCTCATTTAAAAAATCATCAAATATGAAAACTGAGCATATATACAAATAAATTTGGGAAAACACCTTATTTTAAAAAGATTTTACAGCTTTTACATTTTGATAAGTTCTAAAAACAAGACAGAAAATGTAGGTGATGCATACTAAGAAGATACAGTTCCTAGAGATGACGCAGTCTTTGGTATTACCTACTAGCGGTACCTCTCAGCATCCAGAGGGAGGGTGGGCATCCTGGGGTTTTCAAGATGATGTCTGGCTGCAGTTCCCATCACACTAAGCCAACAGGTCCATAAGTCATGGTGATGGGAATTGTAGTCCAACGACATGGATAGCCACAGGTTTACCACCTCCGATTAACATTAACATAAAAACTACTTTGTACTGAATCAGGCCATGTAGCCCAGGAGGGGGGAAACCAGTGTCACTCAGACTTATTTCTAAATCCCTCTGCAAGCAAGCAATTCAACTTTTAGTAAGAAAGATCTGTCCCTTCTCTCGGAGCCCTTAAGGTGGGCAGCAAGAGGGAAAGTGTGAAAGGGGGAGACAGCATAGGAAGGAAGAGAAAAGAGTGGCAGGGAGAGATGAATCCACCCACTTGCAGCTCTGGCCTTATCCACTACTACCTTGAGTTCCACCCCACATCAACATGCCACCTCTGAAAAATTGCTTTCAGAGAGCACGACACACAACTTAAAAAGAAAGTTTCATGTCTGTCACTATTCCAGTAACAGCTCCCTCAGTCATCAGTTAGCTCTAGAGATGGGCACAAATTAAAAGATGAATCACCAAAGTCAAAAATCTCTAATTCATCAATTCGTGTTTGTATGAATCAATGCCCCAACGAATCACGAATCAATGAATTTTTAGTGATTTTTTATTTATTCATTCATTTGGCTATAAAATGGCCCCCAAGGCACCTAGAGACTCCAAAATTGCAGAAAATCCTCCCATGACTCTCCTCTACAATTCCTCCAAGTTTGGTGAAGATTGAATTTCCCCAAGCCAGCTGCTAATGGGCACTTTCCTGGGGGGATGTACTTCGTGGGTGTATAACTTGGATGTCTGAAACCCAATCTTCACCAAAATTGGAGGGACTGTAGAGGAGAGTCAGTAGAAACTTCTCTGTGATTTAGGTGTCTCTAGATGTCTAGGGGGAACTTTCCTGGGGTGGCCGTCCTTGTGGGTGTATAACTCAGATATCTGAAATCCAAACATCACCAAGCTAGCAGAGCCTGTAGGGGAGAGTCAGGGAAAGCTTCCCTGCACATTTGGTGTCTCTAGGTGCTTTGGTGGGGGGCATTGTATAGGATTTTAAATCAAAAAATGAATTGACAAATTGATTCATCAATTCATCAGGAAAAAAAATAGTAAATTTGTAATTCTTGATGACCAATGTCATTGACCTTGATGAATCACAAATCAAAATGAATCATGATTTTTCTGATTCGTGTCCATCTCTAGTTAGCTCTCAAATGTTGGTCAGGCCCTTCCCAGATTCTTCAACTGAGATCTTCCAACTGGAAATATCCAGGATCCTAAGTGTGCAAAAAAATATAATCTAATACTGTAGTGCTTTTCACATCTCTAGCTGTCTTTTGAGATTCACAATCTGTTGATTTTTCCTTTTTTCTGTATTAGATGTTAAAAAGGGGACATCTTGCTAATTTTAAATCTCAACTAGATTGAAAAAAACACACAAGTAGAAACTTATATTTGTAATGATTTTGCCAAATTCATTATTGCTTAGCTCTTACATTGTCTGGGTCATAAATACAGCATAAATACTTGTAATGCTGCTCTTCCTTCAAGCCATAATTCTTCTCTGGAAGAAATGTAATCTAACCATCTGCATCCATTCCTGGAGAGGTCTGATCTGGCCAAGGCGACACACGCCTTAGTTACTTCCCAGCTGGATTACTATGTGGGACTGCCTACGGAAAGTGTTCAGAAACTTCAGTGGGTCCAAAATGCTGCAGCCAGATTGCTAACTGGGGCTGGTTACAGGGATCACATCCCCCACCCCTACTCCCATTACAGCAGCTCCACTAGCTGCCACTCCATTTCTGGGCTTAGTTCAAGGTGTTGTTTATAAATGATAAAACCCTAAATAGCTTGGGTCCAGGCTATCTTAGGGACTGCATCTCCCTTGAGGGTTAAAACCATCAGGAGAGGCCTTTCTCTCTGCCCCACCACCTCTGTAGGTGCATTTGGTGGGAGAGGGCCTTCTCTATTGCTGCTCTGAGACATTGAAATGCCCTCCTGCATGGTATCCGTGGGGGACTGGTCCCCAGCCTCCTCCCTGCGTACACCGAAAAATGCAGAAGTAGCAAACACTATTCATTGCATTGTCTCTCCCTCTAGTAGCTAGTTCTGGTAAATACACCATGGAAATACATATAAATACATATTTCTGTGTTTTTATTTATATATATTTTCAGGCAGGAGATCAGTAAATATGCGGAAGCTGATCCAGCATATAGGGGGGTACTACCGTATTGGTTGCTGCTATGACAGTAGCTCCTATTCACAGGCCAAGGACCCTGGGAAAGAGAATTATCTGGGAAATTTGCTAGATGCCATGAATCCATGGAGAATTGCATTTTCCAGGGACCCTGCCGTATGAATCCATATCCACTCCTTGCAGTGGGAAAGGACTGTGGAGTCTAAGGCATGGGTGGCCATTTTGGGGAGAAGGATCCCATTCCATCTCTGGTAATGTTATCAATAGTAGTAAGTTATTTGGACCATTGATCTGATGCTGTTTAAGGCAGCTTCCTATGTTCCTATCTATCTGGTTACGTTCATGCCACACCTCCAGGGAAAAAAAAGCACAGGATTTCTAACTATGAACAACATATTAATTAATCTTCTTAAAATGGAAGACCATTTTTTTCCTTCTTATTCATCTTATTTATTTATTTTCTACAAAATACAGAGTAGTTCTATGCCTCTAAAAACATACTTCTTTTAGAACATGGCCAGCGTGCATGGGTTCCAAACTACAGCGGTTTAGTTCTGTTGTGTTAAACAGTTATCATTAAGTCACTTAAGCAGAGACTAGTGGTTTATGCTACACAAGAGGGAAAAGATTAGTCATTAAAGAGGTCACAGTGTGTCCCGTCACCGAGAAAAGGGAGTCTGGGATGTATGTATGAGTTTGGGGGGGGGGGGGGAGAGAGAAGGGACCCCTGTGTTAACAAAGCTCCCAGTCCAATGAAAAGATCTGACAAGATTACAAACTCAGGGCACCTAAACAGCTACTCAACAGTTAAAACAAGTTTACTCCTGAGTAAGGTCCAACAAAGAGCTACAGTCAACCCCAGCTCTCTGAACAGCATCTCTGTGGGATACACATATTTCCAAGTATGTGTCTCTTTCCAGTCACTTCTCAAGCTTTTTTTAAAAAAAGGATGAGATCCTAAATAAATTTCAGACCTCTACACACCAAACTTTACAAAATTAAGTTGAAAGGGGAAAAAAAAATTAGCAGTTGTATGGAGAAAAGGCTACATGAGTGCAAAGATGTTTGTTATAAATCCAATCGGTTAAAAAACAGCAGGTATAAGGCAATTGTGCAATAATTTTTCCTTTCCGGTCAGCTTCCCTCCGCACATCTGGGCATACATCAAGTCACATAAGTAAAACAGGATTCTGCCTGAGTTTGGTTTTTTTTAAATTAAAGAGTATGCTTTTTTGTTTCTCACAGCCAGTTTGGTTCCTCTTGACAAGGATTTTGCAACTTTTCTATGAGAGTAGGTTTCATAGGGCCAAACTACATGACACGTCAACTACACAATAAGAAGGTGAAACAGCATTATCCCTGCTGAGTTGCACTCCCTTCAAAGCTGCCGTATCTGTGCAATAAATTTTTAATTTGGCTTCTACCGACCAGTTATCAAGCAAATCCATATTAATTTGCAGCTTGCAGAGCAGTGGAAACCTTGTGCTATAATAAACAAATATTCTTTACATTCTAAGGAAGCTCAGCTTC
The DNA here is from genome assembly GCA_037013535.1 of Intellagama lesueurii. Classification (NCBI taxonomy): domain Eukaryota; kingdom Metazoa; phylum Chordata; class Lepidosauria; order Squamata; family Agamidae; genus Intellagama; species Intellagama lesueurii. The sequence continues at coordinate 187,737,908 of JBAJHW010000005.1, read as the reverse complement.
TAATTGCAAAGCTGGCATCTTGTATAGTCTGACTCTTAGCGGACATTGTAAGAAAGACAGAGAGAGGGGTGTCTGGAGAGGTTTAACCCTTCAGGATTACCGTATTTTTCACTCCATAAGACGCACTTCCCCCCCCAAAAGTGGGGGGGAAAGTGTTTGCGTCTTATGGAGCGAATACTGTAAAAAAAAAGTTTAAAGTGACAGAAGAAGAAGGAGAGATGGAGCGGCATGAGACAGAGGAATGGATAGGGGAGGGGGAAGTAGGAGAAGAGAGGGAGGAGTCACGAGAGGGGGAGAAGAGGGGGATAAACGTTTTTCTCATGAGAGAGGAGGGAGGACAGTTGAAAGAAACGGAAAGAGTGGTGTTAAGGAAAGACGTATGGGAGGAAAGTGATCCGAGGGGAGAAAAGGTGTTTAGAGTGCCGGAAAAGGAGGGGAAATCAAGCCGCCGCCTGACTTTCCCCCCACCCCTCCACGTGCACACCCCTTCACCCCCCGATGGCGCCTCGAATGCAAGGTGCGTCTTATGGTCAGGTGCGTCTTATGGAGCAAAAAATACGGTAAGTAACTTTTAAGAAAGGCCTTTTTCCTGTAGGACAGCAAGAACAGAGATTCTGTCACCCACATCAAGACATTGTTACTCTATATTTAGAATATGGTACTCCTTCCAGGACTTCCCTGTTTCATTTCTCATTCCTGCAATCCAAGGCTGCTCACAATGGCATCTTAGGCAAAGCACACTAGAGCATTGATGCTGATGTAATGAATGCAATCACCCATCGCTGTTAGAGATGGATTAAGAATTAAAGTTTCCCAATTAAATGGTGAATGATTTTCCAGTTGCTCTCTCTTCTGTCATATTGTTACAGGTGGTGAATGTTATTCTTGAATTACATCTCCCATCCTGCTGGCCAACATAGCCACTGCTGAAGGATGATGGGAGTTGGAATCCCAACAACATCAGGAAGGCTACAGGTTGCCCGCCAATGTTATAGAGAAACTGTTAATGCTGCGATGCTACAAAGCAAATTGGACTGTGATCCACACCCAGTTGAATCTTAAATGCAAACGTCCTGCGAATTTCAATGCAGCTGAGTTAGGATCTGTAACAAGTACATACACGATCAGTGCAAACCATCTGGATTGTTACAAATGATTGTTCCTTGTAATGATGCTCTTGTCTTAAAAATCTTTATCCCAGCCTGAAAGCTCGTCTGGTGGAACGCCCTGCTCAGGTGGGTATCTGTCAAAGTAGCTGTAATCCATCGGACCTGAAAGCTAAAACAGAGTTGCGAGAGAAGAAAGTTTAAGGAAGATGTTAAAACAGGTATGGGAGTAGGAGTTAGGCTGATTTAGAAAGTAGAGAGGTTTTTTCCGAAGTATGCAAAGCTATTGTTCTAGACAATGCAATATTAACATTAGGCTCCAGGATCAACTGCTAGATCTTGCATTTTTCCACATTCCCCCTTATTTCTCTAGTCCAGCAGTGGCCTTTTCTTTTCTTTTTACTTTACTTTATTTTTTTTTTTTTAGAAAATGCAGGAAAAGGTAAGTCCACACAATGCACACTTGCCCCTCTTTCATGCAACTACTTGTGTTTTCTGCCTATAGCCTATGAAACCAAGGCACAGGCTGTAAACTGTAAAATCTGTAGTGCAGGGTCTCACCTTTCCATGCTTATATCATGCTGCTCTATGCCAGGTATCCTCTGGTTAGCCACTGCTGGAACCAGAAGCTGAGTCCAGACAGATCTATGAATGGACTCAACAAGGCTCTTCTTGTATATAGTCATTATGCAGAAAGGTCACCTTGGAAGGCTCACTTCATAGATCAAGCCATGCTCATAGATCAAGACAGATTTGTCATTAGGGGTGTGCTTTTCAGATTTGTTTTGTTTTGTTTTGGACTCCCATTCTCAGAATTCTCCAAGAATTCCTTAGGCAGAATTCTAGGACTTCCAGTCCTCAAATGCACACCTGAAGAAGCCATCCTTTCACTCACCTGGACAAGGCTGAGGCCTCCTTCTAGTCCTTATTTCCTGCTGCAATGCTTCCTGAGAGGAAGCTACTGCAGTGATTCCTGGGGACGCTGGTTCTTCAGAAGCCACCCTCTATCTTTTATGATCTCATAAAGAGCAAGGAGACTATGACCTCCAGGAAGGATTGCAGCAGGAAATGAAGGACTAGAAGGGGCCTAGACTTTCCCCAGTTGAGTGAAATGAAGATGTTTGGAGGTAAGTGTTTGTGGGCTGAGACTCCTAGAATCCTGTCTGTGGAATTATTGAAGGATTCTGGGAGTTGGCACACCCCTACTTGTCAGACTTGACTCCCAGTCTTCTTAGCTTGTGTAGTCAACAGTCAGGCATAATGAGAGTTGGACAATACTAGATATGGCCACAAAGCACTTCATCACGCTTTGGCCCAATTTGTATGCGTAGCACCACAAGTGCCGCATGTTCCCTCAGCCCCCCCCCCCCGGCTGCTCCACTCACAAGCCTGTGCATGCTGGCCAGGTTGTCCCCCTCGGGCGGTTGTCCAGTCTGGGCAGGAATTTGGGCTTCCTTTCTCCACCTCCTCTGGCAACCAACCACTCAGACAAGGAGGTGGGATGGGGATCCTTGATGGTCAGCTGCTGGAGGAGGTGAGGAAAGAAAGCCCAGGCCCCTGCCCAGGCTGGACAGCCACCCCGGAGGATGACCCAGCCAGCACGCAGATGCTTGTGAGTGGGGCAGCCAGCAGGGGGGTGGGGGAAGGGAACGTACAGGTCCAAAGTGTACGAATTGGGCCGAAGAGCAATGAAGCGCTTCATGCCCATGTCTAGACAACACCTGAAGAGCCACATGTCATCCGGCCCTGGGCTCAGTGATCCCTGACCCCTTTGCTCCTAAAACAAGATAACTTAGCAGCAGCTCTTCCAAGTATTTAATGAAAGGGAAAAGTCATGGGGGGTTTTCCCAGCAGAACACAGATTTTATTGTCAGTGGGATCAAGACTCAAAGGAAGATCTGATTTGAGAGTCTGCTTTCTAACTCCTCCCACCAGCCACAGAGGTTTCTATGGTGGCTCCAGAAGTCAGAACTACAGTCTCACAGAGGGGGAAGAAGAGGTGTTGGGGTGTGGCAGCAGGTGGGGAAGGAGAGTGTGTAGATCTACTGGATTCCCCCACATGGAGGGGAATTTAGATCAGCTCTGAACAAGCATGACTGGCTCAGTACCTCTCTTTTCAAAGGCGATGCTAATTTCCGTGCCCTTAGTCCATCCCAATTAAAACCGTTCAGCCACCTAAGAAGAACAAAAAAGATCGATGAAGCTGGCTTCGGTAGTTATACTATTTAAAAATGCTATCAGTGTGGAAAGTTTGAAGTCTTGCCACCCTTCAGATTTTAGCTCTTGTGCTGTGTCGAGTAACCTTTTTGCTACCAAGGGTAGCATTCACATGGAGCAATTTATTAGGGGACGCATACCACCGGTTGGCTGTGCCACCCCCATTTCTCAGCCACCCTTATTTCTCTCTCCTTTTCTGTTTCTACCACTTTTTCTCTCTTTTCCATCCTTTCTCACTCTCTGTGATCCTCTTCTTGATTCTGCCACCCTTTTCTCTGGCGGAAATCCTATTGGCATAACAAATGTGTGCCTCGAAACTGGGAATCACCACCAGCCCATGATAGTGATATTTAATTTAACGTAATTGAAAGCTATCCCCTGCAACCGCTTCAGTTTCCAAGGCCCTCTGGGTTCCTGTTTACCTTAAGGAAGACTTCGGGAGCCTTGGGATGGAGACGAGGAGCCTTCAATACCCGAAAATCACTAACAGAGCAGAGACACTGATCCCAGTCCCAGCAGGGGCAATTTTTGGCTATTAAAGGGTCCCTCCACTCCCCTGCCTTGAGGCTTCTGAACGCTTCTGAAAGCTTCTGAAAGTTCCTCTTCTCGCTCACTCTCTCGCTCTCCCTTCCATCCTGTTCTCTGTCTCTACCACTTATTTTCCCTGTATTTCTGTGCCACCCTTTCTTTCTATGTCTCCAGCCCTTTCTTCTTTCTCTCTGCTGCCCTGCTTCTTTTTCTCCCTTTGCTAATCCCTTCTCTCTCTTTCTCTTTTTCTTTCATCCCTTCTCCCTCTCCCTCTCTCTCCTCATCTTCACCATTTTCTTTTGCCTGCTCTGTTTTTCCTCTCTTCACCACCCCTTCTCTCTCTGTGTACCATTGCTTTTTCTCTTTCCGCCATCCTGGTTTTTCTCTGTCTCCCTCCCTCTCTCCTCAGTTCCCCTTTCTCTCCCACCTTCCCCTCCATGCAGCAGACTTTAGGAGAGGGACCGGCTGTTCTTGGCCAAGATCTAAGCTGGAGATTTCCATGCCCTCCAGACTCCATACAACCAGAACCCTGGGTTGACCAGCCCTTTTCTCTCCTTACCTGTGCCTCTTAATGTCATGGATTCCATTTTTCAGATTTCCTAATCGCTCAGTAGGGTTTTGTCTAGAAATTAAACACATAAACATTTATAACTGAGAAATATTCATCATCCATCATTGGATAGTATTTGCAGGTGCAAGTCAAGGAAATCACTGATCTAAGTCTACTCAGCATGTTCTCATTGAACAAGCCTGCCCCATGTTTTAAGATCTGCCCCTCATCCCTGTGGTCCAGGCCATCAGGGGTATAAGATAGCTGAGAATCTAAAACAAGGACTGTGTTTTGACTACAGCCTGGTTCTCAGTGAGGTGAAGAAACGTGTGATTTGGGCTTTGTAAGAATAGAAGTAGTCAGCTAGAACATACCAAAGACCCATTTAGTTCACTGTTCTGTTCCCATACTGGCTAACACGATCCCTTGGAGAAGAACACAAGTAGAATATTCCCCAAAGGCAGCACCAGCCATGGAAACTGGCACTCCATGTGCTCCATGCCCCTGGTCTGAAGCCGCCTCTGCAATATTTCAAGCCACCCTGTGTTACAAAGCAACTTAAAAATCATAAGGGGACCCCTCATGGCTGCAGAGCTGTGGCACTAAGGTTCTGATTTGCAGCTGTCTTGCACACTCAGGACATAGAAGAACAGAAGCTTCCCATGGTCCGTATGTAATATTAAAACTGCCGCAGGCTTGCAGTTAATTATAAAGCAAGAGGCTAACAGGATGAACACACGGGGGTTTGTTCAGGGCACTGAAGTGCTGATTCAGTGAATCTAGTTTGTTTGAAGTGTGGGAAACAGAACATCAAGAAAAAAAGGTGCCGCATTAGCTTTCGTGCATCCTTCGGCTGCAAGGGATGCCCCACCCTGGATCTTTTGGTTTTCCTGCCATTCTTGCCATTTCTTTTACAAAGGAATTCAAGGCAATGATTCCCTGCAGGTCTTCCTCAAAGGCACAAACTAGACTCAGAGATTGCTTAGCTTAATAATAGTCATCATGTGCCGTCAATTCTGACTTACGGTGACCCTTTTCAGGGTTGTCAGGTACAGAATGCTGAGAAGTGTTTACCATTCCCTTCTTCTGCGGGATGCCTTGGGACCATGCAGCTGGCCCCAGGCCACATAGGCTGGTTCTTCTCCCTGGAGGCCCAGTGGGAAATCAAACTCCCAACTGCTGGCTCTGCAGCCACATACTTAAACCACTAAGCTATCCAGCCAGCTTAAGCAAGGGGTTATTGCCTCATGCCATGTGAAATGGAAGAATGAGAATTCCAATTCACAGTCAAAACCAAGCGTTCAGTGAAGACACACCTCCTTTGTATCATTAACCACTCATCACCCACAATTTCCAATCCAATTATACTTGTTTGCAAGACATGTCTTAAAATGGTTTCTAGTCTACTTCGTTGTTAAGTTCTCAGTTTGAAGTCTGTTGCCTAGCAACTTGCATAGAAATGAACACATGAGCTCAAAAAGATAGCGGATTATGGCAGAAATCACAGCAGCTTAAGATGAAGAAAAGATGCAAAGATACAGCAGGCCAAAACGAGGTATTATGTGGTCCACACTATACCATTGAGTCAAAAAAAATCCTGTAGCACATCGAATGGCTTGGTTTTTTATTTAAATTTACATATCAATTTAGACAGAGTGGAACAGACTAATCAAAAAGCACTACGCAAATCCAAAGTTTCCAAGTAACTAGTTACAAGTAATGTAGTTACCTGCAACTTCTTAGTTTTTGGATAAGAAGGCTGTAACACAATTACATTTCCAAAGTAATGTAATGAGTAAGAATAAATTTACTTTGTTGGTATAATGCGTAAAATTTCCAGTTACTTTTAGAAGTTATCTTTAAAGGTTATTTTAACACATTTCAAGGTAATTTTCTATGTTCTGTGCCATTTTCTTTCCAGTTCTAAGCCTCTCTGTGTAACAGAAAGAAATAAAAAAAATAACAATGCAACAAGCAACACAGCAAGTTTCTTGTTCAAAATTGTAATGAGTGACAACAATGGATTACTTTCCAAACACCTCAACACAAGTAAAACAAAAAGTTTTCAAAAGTGTTAGCAAAAGGCTGTGAGGTCCTGAAGATTACACAAATGTAAGAGTGGGTGATACCTTTGTTGGACTGCAAAAATTCAAACAAATTGCAAACTTTTGTGGAAAAAATACACTTCAGCAAGTAGCACCACCTTCAAGACAACTCCTGACACGTGGGCTCCTGACATCAGCCAGAGGTGACTACAGACTGAAGAAAAATCTGCTTATGCTCACCATTAATTTGACATTAATTTGGCTTTAACTGGCATCTTCTACCTGGTGATTAAACCAAATTATAACCTCAGCCCTTTGCTACAGAGGCTGCGGTTTTCACAGCCCCACAGCTAAAAAGAAACTAAAAAGAAACTTTCAGTTTCAGAAGCAGGCGATGTAGGTGTATGGGGAGCCATGGGACTCGCTGTCAGGTTGAACTTAAGTCAGACCAGTGACTGGACTTGGGTTTCTTTTTCAATGACTCAGAATTAACTTGCCACTTGGAACCCATCCACCCCTCCCTTTTTTCTGGTGAAAATAGCTTATTTTTAAGATGGACTTAGGACTTGGTACCAAAGACTCAGAGTCGGACTTGGAACTTGGACCCAAAGACTTGCAAACCTCTCTGGCAGTCACAGAGTAATTACAAACCTCGTGGTCTTAAGAGCAGGGCAGAAAATTCCAACCATGCTGCAAGGGATGGTGCTTGAAACTGCACAGGCATGCATGCGCGCACATGCACGCGCGTGTGCGCGCGCACACACACACACACACACACCCCGATGACGTTTGCAACCTGAGTCTGAAATCACCTCTCCAAACAGACTTAGCACAGACATCTGCCATCAATTTTGGGGACTCTTATCTACAATTTGTCTCCACTCTCCATAAAATGGTAGTACTTAGCCTGATAGCATTTTCTCCGCGAAAGCTTGAAATTTGTTTGATTTTTTAAGCGGTCCAGTAAAAACCTATTGTGACATTCACCCTTGAGGCACCTATGTGTTGTGCCCTCACAAAGGTTCCAGTCGTGTTTTCCTCTCACTGCCACCAGTGGATTACCTCTATCCACGCTATAAAAGATGTTTGATCAGACACTTGTTTGGTGAATGCAAACAAAACTTATTTATTGATGTGCAGCCAATTTAATAATCACAGAAGTTCTACAGATGTACATACTATTCTCTTGCCATATAATTTCCACCTTCTCTATCTATTTATCTTAACTATTCTCTAACTCTCTCTCTATCTCTTCTGACGCTCTCTCTCTCTGACTCTGACTAACTAACCACTCTGACTGACTGACTCCTCCTCTCAGGCTCCGCCTTTTAACCTCTCTCTCAGCTCCGCCTCTCAACCACATTAGCACAGAACATGAATAATACATGACTTATACCTAACAAAAGGCTGAACGCTACACCTATCAACTACTTTTACATTTGTGTTTTCAAAAGTTACGTTCCAAACTCTGCACGAACCTATGCACACTTCTTCAGAATTAATCCTTTCTGGAAAAAAATAGGGTCTAGTTGAAAGCAAAGCTTGGAAAATTATTTCTAAGAAGAATGATGCTCTCACTCCCAAAGCATCATCCTATTCTGGGATTAGTTCTTAACAGCTTCAGCATATGCCTGATATTCATTCATTTTACGAACAATTTTCAGCTTTGCTTCTAAGAAAACATGTATCGGATTGTAGCATAAAATCATTGTCCTCACCATCAACACCACTACCACTAGCATGATCATTCCCATCACCATGTGTCTGGATCACAATAAGCAATGGGGGGGGGGAACGACAGCCCAGATGGGGAGAATCTTACAGTAATACTCTAATTTTTAAGGAATCAGAAGCATGAGGGCCAGAATCCTACTGTGCAGTGATGAGGTTAATTAATAGGGTGTTGGTCATATGTCAGGCACACAATCAGGTATTGACTGGCACTTCATTAATTAGCCTCAATTAGTCATGGCAGCTTCTGTGACAGTGCAACATACATGCAAAAAGGCAATTTTGGCCATATTGCTCCAGAGAATATAATGCTACTAAAATATTCTTTTCATGCCTTTGCAATGGAATTGCTGTTCTCACCTGCAGAGTCGCCGAATCAAGTCTTCAGGCCGCTTTGTTATTATTCTGGGAAAATCCAGCCTTTCCACGCCTTTTAAAATCAAATTGTAGGTCATCATTTGATCAGCCCCAGAAAATGGAGGACTAGAGTAGATGCCGCAGTTTTAAGAAGTGAGTTTTTAAGGGAGAAGAAATGGTTGAGGGGAAGAGAGGATGAGAGAGAAAGAGAGGGGGGAGTTAAATGAAATGAGGCTGGTAACATAAAATAGGAAATTCTATTCTAGTCACAATCAAAATCCATAGGAAACTGCCTTCTACTACATCAGAATCACCAAGCATTGTCTACGCTGAGTTGCACGACCGCTCCATGCAACAAAGGTCTTTCTCGGTTCTTGCTATTTGATCTTTTCAACTGGAAATGCTAGGATTAAAATCTACATGTAAAGCATCTGTCACTCAGCTATTTTCCATTCCACCTATGGACATTTGCTCAGGTAGGGGATGAACCTTTATTTAGACAGGCTTCAGAGTTTAGCAATGTTGAACCATAAATGGATATTGATCCTTAATAAGAATATATGATTCTGCCCCATAAGGAGGCAGATCATTACTTCTTTCTGGCCCTGGCCAATTGCTCTAACTGCCTGTAACTCATGCAAAGTATGGAAGCACAGGAGACAAGGCATTTTAAAACTCTGCAAGATTCCTTCACTCCAAATAGACACAAAACAGAGAGATTTCCCTCCCATTTAATGTCTCTGAAATCTGTGAAAAATACCTCTGTTGTCCTTTCCCTTTGAGCAGCAAAGAGTGCACCCCCACCCATGCCTACGCAATAAGCTGATTGTTAAAAAAAGATACCAACACCCCATCCGCTGCTTCATATTCTTAAATAAAGCAGCAGTTATCCTAATTTGGGGCAACTGACACAATTGACAAATCATGCAACTTTTCCACAAAAAAAATGTGTTTTTTTTTTTAAACACAAAACATTGTTCTTACTAGTGTGAGAATTCTACTGAAAATCCAAGGCTTTTTTCACCATCCTTGCCAACGAGAATATTTCTCTTCCTTCGAGCACAAAGTATTTCCTAGCCTTGATACTTTTAACCAGAGATTTCAATTTACTGAACCCCACAGCCTTAACGAAGCAAGGCTTCTTCTTATTGAAGATTACTGAGCCACAGGAAAAGTCATCCAGGGCTGAAATGGATGATGAGCAGAGCCAGAACTCATGATGAATAAAGTTTGCAACTTTTATCTGTTTTGTACCATGTCTTCTCTATGTCTTACACACACATAATGGAAGAGAAAATGATTCGCAGAAAGAGTGATCTGGATAGCTGAGTAAGTACACAGTGATAAATCCAGCTGTTCATTCCAGATAGAGCAGTTCTGTTGAATGAATGGCACTTATGTAAGTCCCATTGATTCAGTGGGTCCACTCTAAGCTGAGACTAATAGTTGGGTTTAACTGGTTGGCCAAAAATCCTGTTTGCACAGCCCTGCATATACAGCAGTGCTCACGTCATCATCAGTGGCAAGTTTCCACCGACTAAAGGTTTCCTTTGGGTAGGGGCAGATCTACTATAAAATGAATGAAGCTTAAGTTTCAGGGCGCCTTATCCCGGAGGGGTCCCAGGAGTGACTTCAATCCACCTTTTTTAAAAATGTGTGATGATCTGTTGTGGAACAACCCCATGGAAGAAGATAACAGTGGTTACCTAGACCTCATTGCTGGTTGCAAAACAACAATTCAAACTCCAGGGGCCCCAAAATGTAGTTCTGCCACTGCCGTTAGAGATTTTTGGGTGCCCACGATTTTGCTGCATTGTGTATGAGTCATGTACTCCCTGAAATTGCCTCTAATCAGTGGTGGTTTGCCTGTAATCATTGGCCATTTGCCACTACCCGCCACTGCTGATGTAATCTCCATTGCACTTACAAAGCTGCACAACAGAATTTCAGCCACAGCGTCCAGATCAATGGCTAAGGCTGAAAGTTCCCCAGCCTATAATGGTCAGGCAAAAACCCGCCGCCACCACAGAAAAAGTCTCTTTGTGAAATAAGATTCAAAAAAATGGAAAGAGAGGCACATACCTCCCTGTAAGTAGTTCGTAGACAAGAATTCCAAGAGACCAGAAGTCTACACTGAAATCATGGCCTTTGTTGAGAATGACTTCAGGTGCAACATATTCTGGAGTCCCACAAAATGTCCAGGTCTTTTGCCCAGCGCCAATCTTCTTAGCAAACCCAAAGTCGACCTTATGTGAAGGAGAAGATACTATGATCAGATAGCAATATTCAAGCCTTGTTATTTTTCCTTCCCAGCATTTGGTTTTAAATGGAGGATTATACTGTTCTATGTTCCTTCAATTCATTCAATTCTCTTCTTAGTAACAACAGCAGAGCTTGGATACTTTCCTTTTTTGACATACAACTGCCAGAATCCCCAGCCGGCATGGCCTATACCTATGTTGGCTGGGGATGCTGGAAGTTGTAATCCCAAAAGGCACTAATTCCAGGCTCTTAAGAAGAGACATACTGGAAATGCATGAAACTGAAACATTATCCCTTTTATAGTGTTAAAAAATGTAACCATTGTCCTCCCCCCCCCCCCATTTTATTGTGTTCATGCAGGATGTTTGTCTCTCACTTTCCACATTTGAAGAAAATAAGCAACACAGCTTCCAATATTGAAACATAACAAAACATTCAAAGTTCATTATTGACAAGTGCAAGTGACTGGAAAAATAGAACTGAATCACACACTAGACAATGGAAAATCAAATTCAGTTTGGGGTGTTTCCTAGTTGTATCTCAAGACAAAGCACAGGTACAAGGTCACCAGCCCCCCCCCGTACACTTCAGCCCCCCTTAGAACACCTCTGAGCCCTTGTGCCCCCACCCACCCACAACGACTCCAAAGAGCCAACTGCAGCCCTTAAAGGTTGTATTTTTCCATTTTGAATTTAAAAATTGGGGAAACTGGAGGACACAGCAGTGTCAGAAGGGTCAGGTGTGGTCTCCCGAGGTTGACCCACGCAGTGGGGTGGCCCCTGGAACTCTGGACGTTGCCCACCTCTGTGCTGAAGATTGTCTGAATACTCTACCACTGAGCTACAACCTTCACCATTGTTTTTTTCATTCCAAGCAGTTTAAAATACTGACTCTTCTTAGAGTCATTAGTTTTGTCAAGAACTATGAATGGGTTTCATGCACAGAGAGGTAGTCTGAGCCACCAAAATGGCACCTTTTCTCCCAGAGTTATGGTACACAGAATGCCAAGGGCCATATAAGCTATTCTGACATTGAGGCGGAAAATCCCAGAATCCCCTCTCTGTCTCCTTGGCAGTAAAAATGAAATTATAATAAATGAATAGCTAATTAATGATTGCCTTTTCGTGATACCCCAAATCTGCTGACTGAGGCAATGGCCTCACTCTGCCTAGTAACAGGGCTGGCCCCACATGCAGATTTGAATGTAACTACTTGATCAGCGGTGAGTTTATAGGAGGGTCGCTAGAAGGAGGGAATCCCTCCTCACACTATTGAACTGCAAAGTGAACAAGTTTACTTCCTAACGTTACTATTAGTCCTTCCACACAATGTTTGCGCTTCCAAAATGGCAAGCGGTATTCCTCAGAGGGCAGGACCTGACCCAAGAACCTCTACAGCTTCTGATCCCCAGTAGAATTCTTTCCTACAGTACAATTAGTCAAGCATCTAAATATAAATAATAATATTTTTGTGAAATAAAATGGTTAGCATGAGGTAGGAAAACCAATACATGCAGAAATATGTAATAGCATTTTATTTCCTCGTCCAAAAGTCAAAATATTCTAGCCACTGATGGCCAGAACCTTGCTACTTACAACTGCTGGCACAACTCAAACAAGTAAATCTCAGCGGCAAACTGCCAATAGTTAAGGAATTGTTGCTTATATTTTTCATTCCACATCAGTTATGTGGCTTGGTGTGAGATGAGAAAAAAAAACAATGTTGACTCCTTAACTAGTGGTAATTTTCTGCTGGGATTTACACTTTCTGATTTATGCTGCTGCATGAGAAGTAGCAGAATTCTAATCAGCATATTAGAAGCTTCAAGAAATAAGTGTTCTTAAACCCTCATAACATAACACCAGGATTTAAAAAAAAAACATGCACAAAGTGAGTTCTGGGTTATTGTCTTACTCCATGGGAATTTCAATGTACTGGGGGTTAGCTGTAAAGTTAAGATCAGGTTAGAGAGCGAATGAAATGCACACATCTTGTATTTCCTGAACCCACTGAGAATTCCAGTGCCCCTCCTCTGAATGGAAGCACCCTACAGAGAACAAGAGTTCTGCTTCTCAACATCACATTTGTTGAAAAATGGCATAGGACATTTTTTTGTCCCAATATATTAAATTTCCTGGGACAAAAAGTGGCACATAATGGGTTTATTGGGACAATATTTGCTGTAGCCAGTAGTAGGCATCCTTCAGTCTCAAGAGACTATGGTAACGTGCTCTGTATGGAGGACTTGGAACAGCGTCTAGTGTGGCTGAGGAGGCCAATTTGAGAGTGACAATCCCTTCCACACTGAAGACAAATACAGTCTGTCCCCTGTCCAGCTCCCTGATTTTGCTGCTTTCGGGACTGCCTCTTCGCCTCGGCCTGCTGGACAAGGGTCTCTTCAAATTGGGAGAGGCCGTGATGCACCGCCTGCCTCCAGGCTGAACGCTCAGATGTCAGGGTTTCCCATCTGTTGAGGTCCATTCCTAAGGCCTTCAGATCCCGCTTGCAGATCTCCTTGTATCGCAGCTGTGGTCTCCCTCTGGGGCGCTTTCCCTGCACTAATTCTCCATACAGGAGATATTTTGCAATCCGACCATCAGCCATTCTCACGACATGCCCAAGCCAACATAGACGTCGTTGCCGTGGCCATTTTTGTCTATAAAACGCAACAATAAACGAAACAATAACTGGGCATAGCTAGTGGCTGAATGCTGGATATGTTGCTGGCTGCTGTTATATATTGGCCCTCTCCCTCCAAAACTTTAAGAGGTTGCAGAAGATGATGCTTTACTGATGCTTTCAAGGACATTCTTCCAAGAATTTTTCCAAATTTGTGTTACCTGCCCAACTACTGCCTGATGCCGTTTGGTTTGTGTGTCTTATGTTCCTTTATTGACTTGACTTGATCTTATTATGTTATGTCTTTATTGTTATTAGGAGCCTTGTGGCACAGTGGGTAAACTGCAGTACTGCAGCCAAAACTCTGCTCACTGCCCAGGTTCAATCCTAGGTAGCCATCTTGAGGTTCACTCAACCTTCCATCCTTCCGAGGTTGGTAAACTGAGTACCCAACTTGCTGGGGGTGGGGGCAATGTATAGCCTGCATAATTAAATTGTAAACCACACAGAGAGTGCTTGAAGTGCTAAGGGGTAGTATATAAGCAGCATGTTTTGCTTTTTGCTTTTTAATTGTTATATTATAGTATTTTTTTTTTAAATTTGACTGCTGACCACCCAGAGTAGTTCCTTGAAGTCATCGGGTGGTATGAAAGTTTAATAAATAATTAAACAAACAAACAAACAAACAAACAAACAAATACTCACCGTGTAGGTCCAATTCTGACTGGATTCTGCAACAAAACACGACTTCAAGGGGACTAAAAACAAAATCCCCATCCTGATGCATGAGGGTTGAATATGGACACAGTACTGGATGAAGGAAAAAATTCAGTATGGCTATAAATATCTCTACAATTTAAAACCTTACCAGCTTTATATATCCTTGGGCATCCAAAATCAAATTTTCTGGCTTCAAGTCCCTGTAGATCACACTGATACTGTGCAAATATTCAATCGCCTCCGTCACACATGCAACACAGAACTTTGTAGTGGTGTCATCGAAGCTACCTCTGAAAGAAAGCAACAGTTTTCCTTCTCTTTCTCTGATCATGGGTAGAAATATGTACAGCATGTTATGAAGGAAACTGGGTTTCTTAGGGTTTTAACCAGATGGAAGTATACTCTCCTACCTTCTCTGGAAAGGGAGGTTTAGGTGCACACCAAAGAAATTGGGTTGTTTGCAAATAGGCACAATGAAATGGGACGGACTTCAAACACGAAAACATTTGCAAACAATGCTGAATGCTAAACCCCAGTATTTTATGGTTGTTGTAGGTTTTTCGGGCTGTTGGACCGTGTTCTGGAGGTTTTTCTTCCTAATGTTTCGCCAGTCTCTGTGGCCAGCATCTTCAGACGACAGGAGTCAGAACTCTGTCTGTGTTCTGGTACCCAGTATTTTAATTTATTTTTAATTTTTAAAGCGACTACACTTACCATTGTAATTTTATATGCATTTACTCAGGAAAAAAGCTCCGTTGTTTAATGGGAATCACTCCCGGGTAAATGTCTAAGGTTTATAATCCTAAATGATAAATGAGAACCCTCTGTCATAAAATGGCTACATAATCCATAGATTTTAAAAATCATTTTTTAAAAAATCAGATCCACCGTGACAAAAGAAAGTATAACTCTGTCTCTCAGCCAGAAGCACCTCAAAGACCATAGAATCAAGATCCTTGAAATTTTATATGTATACTTAGGAGACCTTAACAGTGTACACCTGGGGGTTCTTTTTATTTGCAAAAAATACTGATTTTAAATGTCAATTCTGAAGCCTGCAGTTCCATCTTCAGTCACTAGATGGAAGACTGCCCTAGAAATCCAATGGTGTTCATCCAATACAATTTGAAGTTAGGGACAAGAATGTTAGGGCTTCTCCCTCCCAAATGCATTGGAGGAAACTTCCACTAACTAGCATAAACCTGGTAGCCCCCCAAGTGAGGCTGTTGGGCCACATCATGGCATCAGCTATGCTCAGAGGTCCCAGAAGTCACAGTTTTGTTCAGACTGGGTGGGCTCAACATGTGCAAATCTGGGTGTTCCACAACCTTGCTTGAAGGTTTCGGTAGATCGATATGATGTCTGCAAAACTCGTTTTTTCTTTTAGTAGATAATAAAATGACATTTCCTATAATCATTGTACTTCATTCTTTAAGTTTCTGACATGTAACATTATCTTATTCGTATAGCTGTGCTTGACACAGATAACAATATATTTCCAGATTTCAGCAAGGTAGCCTTGTGACTCTGTTTCAGCATACATAGTAAAAATAAAAGCAGGAGTGCTATGGCCCTTTAAAGCCTAATGGGTTTATTTCAGTGTGGGTCTTCGTACATTCCACTCTAGTTCATCAGAGACAATCCAGCACCACAGACAAGACCGGTGTCTGAAGAAGTGGACTTCACCATGAAGAATCACACTGAAATCAACCTTCTGTAGGAGTTTAAGAGCAACACAATAAGCGGGTCCAATCACTTCAACTGAATGTCTTAGGTAAAGGTAAAGGTTCCCCTTAACATTGAGTCCAGTCGTGTCCGACTCTAGGGTGCGGTGCTCATCCCCGTTTCCAAGCCATAGAGCCAGCGTTTGTCCGAAGACAGTTTCCGTGGTCACGTGGCCAGTGCGACTAGACAAGGAACGCTGTAACCTTCCCACCGAGGTGGTACCTATTTATCTACTCGCATTTTACATGCTTTCGAACTGCTAGGTTGGCAGGAGCTGGGACAAGCAACGGGAGCTCACTCCGTCGCGTGGATTCGATCTTACGACGGCTGGTCTTCTGACCTTGCAGCACAGAGGCTTCTGTGGTTTAACCCGCAGCGCCACCACGTCCCTATAAAATGTCTTAAGACCAGCATTTATTTCCTTCCTTCCTTCCTTCCTTCCTTCCTTCCTTCCTTCCTTCCTTCCTTCCTTCCTTCCTTCCTTCCTTCCTTCCTTCCTTCCTTCCTTCCTTCCTTCCTATTTTTATTCTTCAAAATAAAACCAAAACAAGGGCTTTTTAAAAAGAGAGAAAGAGTAATAATATTACCTGTCCCTGAGAATACTCCATAGTTCACCTCCAAGACAGGCTTCTAAGAGCATGTAAACATATTTGTTGTCTTTGAAAGTGCGATAAAATCTGAAGGACAGCAAGGGAAAAACAGATTGCAAAAATCTAAACAATGCTGATTTAAAACAAAGATCTATATGGCATAACAGTAATGCATAATTTTTAATTGTTTTATCTTTTTATCTTTTTATTGCATTTAAATTGTTGTAAGCCGCCCAGAGACCTTCCAGTAGTGCGGGCGGCATATAAGTTAAATAAATAAATAAAGAATACTGGCTCAGCACTGTATTAAGCTTCAAATGTATTATCTAGTTCTAATTCTTACAAAAATTCTGTGAGGCAGCAGTGGGCAACTGCCAGACATAGATGGCTACTCTCCAACTCATGGCAGCTGCAGCCAGACCTAACATTTTTCAGTCCTCTCATGAAAAGTAACAGCTAAGTGACGGATCTTATGTCAATGATCCCGCTATTGCACAAAGTAAATATTTTGGAAATGAATTAAACTGTGTAACAGGGCAAATGATGACTCTAAGAAGCTGCTTTATAGAAAGTTTTTACCCAGAGCAGAAGTGAGCTCTCTGTTGAGTAGCTGTATATCATGCAAATTGGAAAACAATTAAAGCATATCCAGGCTGTATCATTTTATACAACAGACATTAAAGGAAAATGTAAAACAGAAATCAAATTACTTCACTATGAATGGAGAACAGGCCTCTTCTAAAATTCTCTTTTCAGAGTGAATGTGCTCCTGCTGTTTGGTATCCACTATGTGCTTCTTCTTAATGCATTTCATGGCAAATGTTACGTTTTCATTCTTAACTTTCACCTGAACTCACAAAAGAAAGGAAAGGAAAGGAGATTATCCAGAGAGATGTACAAAAATAACTCCCTGAGCACTTTCCAACTTTCTTGAATTTATTCAGAATAAACAGAATAAAATTAAATGTGTTGGACTGTTGACATGACAGGGACATATCCTGTTTGAATAACCTTGTTTTGTTGTGCATACAAAATGAGCTTTCTAGCATCCACAGAACATTAAACACACATAAACTGCTAGGGAAAACAAGAGGGCAAGGATTTAATACGCGAAATATGTTTATCCAGCATTCTTGTCCCATCCATGTTACCAACTGGGATGTGAGAATATCACTGAAATACCATTGCATTTGGCGCAGTGTGAAGTTAGCACCCGAGGAACTTTATGCCGTGGCAGACCACAATCCATGTCTGATTGTGCAACTGATTCTGCAACCAATTACATAACTCTGCCTGCAGATCCCTTTGCTGGAAATGACTTTTGCCTTGGCACAAATTTTACAATTTCAAGTTACACAGGCATAGCTACACAAAAGGATTTTTTCTTTGTGCATGGCAATTCATGCACTTTTTAAAAAATGAACATTTTTGGTACACATTTCTCCAACTTTTATACCTTTTCCCTATTAACTCAAGGATGCTTTTGTGCCTTTTTCAAATGTACACATTTTCAGCTGTGACTTTTTCAGATTCATTTTTAAGTGCATCTTCATCAAAATGGATTTCAAGCTTCATCACCGATTCACTGTGAAGATTCTCAGTCATCCAGGCGAGGTTATCTGGAAGTTGAATCATGGCAACTGGACTTCTTTCTTATTAGGTTGAAACATTTGACTACTCATCCAAGTCGCTCCTTCAGATGAATAAAGAAGCTGCTTGGATGAGTAGCGAAACATTTTAGCCTAATAAGAAAGAAGTCCAGCTGCCGTGACTCAACGTCCAGATTCATGATTGGATGTGTGAAATGGATGTACAGTAGGACCCTTCTGTCTGGGGGATCAGTACCCGCTGATTGACTTGTCCACTGCTTGGAAAAACTAAATAAAAAGCCCCAGAAATAAGTATTTATATGTATTTCCAGGGCATATTTACCAGAGCTGGTCACTAGAGGGAGCCAGTGACCATGCAATGTGCATTATTCAATACTTCCACATTTTCTGGCATCTGCAGGGGGCAGGGCTTAGAACTGACCCCCTGCAGATACTGCAGTCCTACTGTATTTATAAAGAAACATGAACCCAATACATATACTTTTCATCACTAACCGTAACCAGCATGCCAGCCCAAATCTAACACGAGGACATGACAGCTATACTAATGGAATGGAGGATGGGACGTAGGGAGAGAATTGGGAAGAATCCTTGTTATTCACTGGAGTTGTTTTCATTTGATTAATATTATTAATATATAAACTAAAAAGATGGAGTGTTGATGTCTTAGAAAGCATTCCAATATACACGCTGGCATGGCGATGTCATAATCCTTCAGATAAAGAGCTACAGTCAAAGGTTTGAAAGGCAAATTCTTACGAGCTCAACTCTTCCAAAGCCACCAACGCCCAAAGTCGCTACAATTTCCAGGTTCTGAAATGGGCAAGAGGAAGGGAACTGGGATACTTGTTCTTTCAGCTGTATCATCTCCAAAGAGACAGCGCTGGGTAATGGCTCCAAAGAAGACACTCTGCATTAAAAGGAATGAAATATCCTCTCTGATCAGTCTTGCTGAGCAGACAAGGAAAAATTATTGTAGCAGTCTGAGAACTTTTCTGAAAGAACTTCTGATATCTAGGCATGTTGGCTGAATGAAACCATACGCTCCCTTCCCCTCGCGAAAAGTCTCTTGTTCTCACTGAGAAGCTAAGAAAAGAGCACTCCAGGAAAAATGTGACCAAAATGTGATCTAGAGAAATTATAGATTTCTGCAAGTGCTGTCTCATTAGCTTTTCATACCTTAGTGGAGTCTATGTGTTACAGTCCTATTATCCTGCTGAACTACAGGATCATGGAAAGCTGTCTTATGACAAGTCAAGCTATGGGTCCTCTATCTATCTATCTATCTATCTATCTATCTATCTATCTATCTATCTATCTATCTATCTATCTATCTATCTATCTATCTATTCCATATTCTTTCTTTCTTATTCTATCTATCTATCTATCTATCTATCTATCTATCTATCTATCTATCTATTCCATATTCTTTCTTTCTTATTCTATCTATCTATCTATCTATCTATCTATCTATCTATCTATCTATCTATCTATCTATCTATCTATCTATCTATCTATCTATTCCATATTCTTTCTTTCTTATTCTATCTATCTATCTATCTATCTATCTATCTATCTATCTATCTATCTATCTATCTATTCCATATTCTTTTTCTTTCTTATCCTATCTGTCTATCTGTCTATCTATCTATCTATCTATTCCATATTCTTTCTTTCTTATTCTATCTATCTATCTATCTATCTATCTATCTATCTATCTATCTGTCTATCTATCTATCTATCTATCTATTCCATATTCTTTCTTTCTTATTCTATCTATCTATCTATCTATCTATCTATCTATCTATCTATCTATCTATCTATCTATCTATTCCATATTTTTTTCTTTCTTATTCTATCTATCTATCTATCTATCTATCTATCTATCTATCTATCTATTCCATATTCTTTCTTTCTTATTCTATCTATCTATCTATCTATCTATCTATCTATCTATCTATCTATCTATCTATCTATCTATCTATCTATCTATCTATTCCATATTCTTTCTTTCTTTCTTATCCTGTCTGTCTGTCTGTCTGTCTTTCTATTCATTTATTTATTCATTTATTCATTTATTTTTCTTTTCTTTCTTATATTTAAATACCGTTAGTGCATAGCACTATTCTGGGCAGTTAACAAGATAACGATAAAACATCTAGAATGGAAATTAATATTAAAATAAACTATTGAATCAAATAAAAAACAAGATACAACCAATAATAGAAGAGGCGTATTCTCTAAATGCAGGGAACAGGACAGGAGGCATAAGGTCAGGCTGGATTGCATAGAAAGGCTACTCTATAAAGCAGAGTCTTCAGAAGCCTTTTGAATGTTAGGAGGGAGGTGGCCAGGCGGAGCTCCACCAGCAACTGGTTCTAAAGTGTAGGTGCCACTGTGAAAAAGGCCCAGTCCCTTATGGCTGATTTCCTGGCCTCCCTTGGAGGAGCCACCTGGAGAACATGGCCTGGGAGAATCTGGTAGGGGTGGGTAGTTGTCTGTGTCAACTAGCAACAGTTTCCCATGGTTTCAGGCAGGCATTTTTCTCAGCTTTCCTTGGAGATGCCAGGAATTAACTTGATATTATCTGCAAGCAAACATGGGCACTGGTTCTAAGGTATGGCCCAATTCCTTCCACGTCCCTGATCAGGGCTTGGAGGAAAAAACATGTGAAATAGTGCTAAATTGCATCATCCTGCTCATGGTTCTTTGGATCTATGCAAGAACCAGGTGGTTGAAGGAAGGACCAGGACCAAATCAGCGAAGAAAATAATTGCTTATGAGAAAGTGGGACTTAGCAAAATTTAGCAAAACAACGAAAAAAGGACTTGATGGGGGCACAT
This sequence comes from Intellagama lesueurii, assembly GCA_037013535.1. Classification (NCBI taxonomy): domain Eukaryota; kingdom Metazoa; phylum Chordata; class Lepidosauria; order Squamata; family Agamidae; genus Intellagama; species Intellagama lesueurii. Next base: position 187,717,005 of record JBAJHW010000005.1, on the reverse strand, counting down.
TTTGCTCACTCCCAGGCTATAGGTATGCCCAATGAAGGTATACTATATCTGCCAAGGCAGAAAATAATGTATAGACTTTATCATCCAAAAGAGGTAGATGGGGTTCAAAAGCCTAAATGCAAGGAAAACCGGAACATTAATTTTTCCAATAAAGTTTAAAGAGTTACCCTCCCCCTCAGATGTCAAGATAAGGTAGAGATGAGCAGTAGCTGCTGCTTTCTACAGTTCTATTTAAAGCCTCTTTTTAAATGGCAACATTTCAGGAGACATTAAATATTGATTGCATCCTTTCTGTTTGGATTCCTCAGGTCTGAAATGGTAATTTGTTTGACGAACAGTCAGCTGGTTTGACTGCATATCTCAGTGGCCATTTTGCGAAATGAAATGAGGGTCAGAAAATTCCATCTCCAGAATGCCAACGGTAATACCTTCATCTTAAGCCTAATTCCTTTCACCTCATTCCTGTTCCACATAAACGGTCATTTGGATTGCTCATTAACAGTCACACCAAATTAATATCTCACAGTAATATTTTTATCGCTCTCATCTACTGTTACTCAGAATGGTGTCTGAGGAAGAGGACTTGGTCCACCAAACCTCACATTAAAATATAGCAGTTAGTCTTTAAGGAGCCTTCTTCATTTTTTATTTTTATTATTTTCTCTCCTTTTTTTGGCCTGATGTGCTATTACTATGATTGACACCTCTGTTCCTGTATCTTCGACAGCAGTCAAAAAATAAAGCATCAAAATTAAGTAATCATGACACTCGTAGCAGACAGAGTCAATTTAGAAGCACGTCGGGTGCCCTTCAAAAAGTTTTTTGAAGGCAATACATGCAAAAAAAAAAAAAGATTCCCTCAAGATTTAAACACAGCAATATAACAACTATAAGCCAAACTAAGAATTCTGAAACTACATTATGGAAGATAACATAAAGTAATATAGGAAAGCAAATGGCTGTTCCCAGATGGAGGCAGGCTACGCCATTTTAGAACAGCTGGAGAGGACTCAACACGAGGGCAAAAATGGCATGTCGTCAGGTTTCCCCAAGAAACATTTTCAAGCCCTCTACTTTAGAGCTTCTTGTTATCCCACACGGCAAAGGCAAAGTAGAAATTCATGCAGATGATAGGATGGGAACCTCTTGAAACATGAGGGAAGGAGGGAGAGAGAGAACTCTGGATTGCAGCCAATATGTCGGAAGCCTGGAAAATTGCCTCCATAGATGCTACAGCGCCACAACTGACATACTGAAACAATGTTGGACTGAAACATGTCATTGCTGAGCACCTCTCAGAGAAAACAGCTGAACGCAAAAGACAAGAGCATATGCCCATGAAACAAAATATTTCAGTTCTGTCAACTCTGTACTGCTTCAATGCCGAAATGCTGTAAAAGCCGCCAAGATCTTCAGGGCTGAGAAAGCCTGAAAAAACACATTGGCCAAACGTTTTTAAAAATCAGTGTAAATACAGTCACCAAAACCAGAGGTGTGGCATCCTTCTATGCATGGTTAACAAGACTGCTGTTATCATGCAGAAGGGACACCTGTGCTGTCGACCCTTAAACACAGTGTGGATGATGTTGCCTTCTATGCAGTTTCAAGAATCAGCTGGAAGACTTACTGTGCATTCCTTTTTTCATCATCACGAGTCAGGGTAGCCACATAACCTGCGAGATAAGCCTGGAGTTCTTCAAAAGTCCCAACTGTTTGGTTGAAGGTTCTGCAGAAACAAAAAGAATGAACCAGAATGGCACATTTTGTCCAGAAACAAGGTTCACAGTATCTACAGTAGGACCACAGTAGCCACGCGGGGATCGGTGCTAAGCCTCCCCCCTCAGTGGATGCCAGAACGCACAGATATAGAAACCCTATACATAGCATACAGTGGTGCCTCGACTTACGAATTTAATTGGTTCCAGAACTCCGGTCGTAACTCGAAATGGTCGTAAGTCGAAGCACCATTTCCCATAGGAATGCATTGAAATGCAATTAATCCGTTCCGGTCGAAGAAAAAAAATCACCAAAAACCCCCACAAAAAACCCACCACTGCAAGACCCATCGGAAACGCGATTAATCCGTTCCGGCTGAAGTGGAAAAAAGAAAGAAAAGCAAACAAACCGTGCAAGGCCCTTCAGAAATGCAAAAAAAGCAAAGCAAAAAGCAAGCAAACCATGCAAGACCCATCAGAAATGCAAAAAAAGCAAATCAGAAAGCAAGCAAACCGTGCAAGACCCATCGGAAATGCAAAAAAAGCAAAGCAGAAAGCAAGCAAACCGTGCAAGACCCATCGGAAATGCAAAAAAAGCAAAGCAGAAAGCAAGCAAACCATGCAAGACCCATCGGAAATGCAAAAAAAGCAAAGCAGAAAGCAAGCAAGCCATGCAAGACCCATCAGAAATGCAAAAAAAGCAAATCAGAAAGCAAGCAAACCGTGCAAGACCCATCGGAAATGCAAAAAAAGCAAAGCAGAAAGCAAGCAAACCATGCAAGACCCATCGGAAATGCAAAAAAAGCAAAGCAGAAAGCAAGCAAGCCATGCAAGACCCATCGGAAATGCAGAAAAACCAAAGCAGAAAGCAAGCAAACTGTGCAAGACCCATCGGAAATGCAAAAAAAGCAAAGCAGAAAGCAAGCAAGCCATGCAAGACCCATCGGAAATGCAGAAAAACCAAAGCAGAAAGCAAGCAAACTGTGCAAGACCCATCGGAAATGCAAAAAAAGCAAAGCAGAAAGCAAGCAAACCATGCAAGACCCATTGGAAATGCAAAAAAAGCAAAGCAGAAAGCAAGCAAGCCATGCAAGACCCATCGGAAATGCAGAAAAAGCAAAGCAGAAAGCAAGCAAACCATGCAAGACCCATCGGAAATGCAAAAAAAGCAAAGCAGAAAGCAAGCAAGCCATGCAAGACCCATTGGAAATGCAAAAAAAGCAAAGCAGAATGCAAGCAAACCGTGCAAGACCCATCGGAAATGCAAAAAAAAAGCAAAGCAGAAAGCAAGCAAAGTGTGCAAGACCCATCGGAAATGCAAAAAAAGCAAAGCAAAAAGCAAACAAACCCCACAAGACCCATCGGAAATGGGGGGGAAAACCCCAAAAAGCAAACAAACCCCGCAAGACCCATTGGAAATGGGGAAAAAAAACCCAAAAAGCGAACAAACCCCCCAAGACCCATCGGAAATGGGGGGAAAAAAACCAAAAAAACAAACAAACCCTGCAAGACCCATCACAGCATAGAAACATAATCCCACCACCCAGCCCAAAACCACACTGCAAAACCCACCCAGAACAGTTTTTAAAAAGCAGAAAGCAGCACCTTACCTTACCAGGCAGTCCGAAGCCTCCTCCGATCGCACTCACTCTAACCGTTGGGGCGAAAGAGCTACAAAGAAGCAGCCTCTTCGCCTACCAACGGTTAGCAATTTGAATTCCCCGCCTTTTTCCCCTGCCTTTTTTTGGTTGTAACTCGAAGCTCCAGCCGCAAGTCGAAGCAAAATTTTGCGGCCGGAGCTGGTCGTAACTCGAAATGGTCGTAAGTCGGGACATTCGTAAATCGAGGCACCACTGTAGTCTCTGGTTCCCTCTGGTGGCCAGTTCTGGAAATGTGTATTTCTGGGGTTTTTTATTTAATATTTTCAGGCAGTGGATAAGTGAAACCGCGGATATTGATCCTGCAGATACAGCGGTCTTACTGTAATTTTTTTCATTTGTTTTTCCAGGTACAAATACAACACAATATCCATATTGGGTTTCTGCTTAACCGATTTTGTGGTGTATCTTTTTATCCAACAGATTTTAATTTTTTTTTTACTGCAGACTAACTAAAGAACTTTAGCTGTTGGATAACAAGTATCAAAATGCAAATGATGATGATAGCAGCAGCCAGCTATACGGTAACTAATAATTGTTTTTTTAAAAAATTGAAAAGCTTTCAATGCATTGTGCTTGACTTTGAACAGGAAAGCCTCTATAAGTTGCTGCGTGAGGCTGCAACAAGTTACACTAATTCATTGAAAAATCGGATAAATCCTCAAAGCATAAATATGATTACAGGCAATTATTGCTTGGTGGAGGCTTGCACTACTTGTGGCCCACCAAATGGAACTCATTAACTAAGCGGTGCCACCTGCCCAATACTTGATAAACCTTTTATTGGTTTGCTGTCTGTCTCAGGCTGAAAAAACAAGAGCCTTGTTGAGTATTTTAGAAGTGGAGCCCTCTGCAAATTTATTTATTTCAGATCACTCTCAAGCGGCCCTTCAATATAAGCCTCCCAAAGGGACACATAATCAATAAAACCATAAAAACAAAAGCCAAGATAAAAGCACAGAAACTGCAGCTATCGAAAAACCAATACAATCTACCAGAGTTCTAAAATTAAAATCCGTTCTGAAATATGCTGAAATACCAGGCAACTTTTAAAAACAAGAAATCTTGGTACTGACTAGAAAACCAGGATGGCACCAGGAAAGCTTTCTTGGTAAGGTCAAGGTTGGTGAGTTTCATGTCCTTTTCTTCGTCCTGTTCATTCCTGAACCATTTCAGTAAAGTTCACATTTCAGGAACGTGCCTGATTTTCAGTAAACCTTCTTTAGCCAGCATATGTAATTTCAAGGCAATTTAAATCTCTGAGGTTGCTCACAGGTTCCAGGTTAGAACGCCATGTTCTTTTCTTAAAGATTCCTTCAGGTGTCCCAGTGGAGTATTTATGGAAGGAGACAGCATCATAATTACTCGTCAACTTAATCACATAAAGTGCTTTTCCTTTCAGTATGCTGGGGAAATTTAGCTTGGGTAACTTACTTCTACAGTGTGATGGCCCTTCGCCTTTTTTGTAGCTGCAGGCTTCAACACAGGCTGTTCTTAAACTTGAAAAGTTACAAGTGGGCCGGCCACAAAAAGTTACAGAGTGGAGTGCCATCATTCAAGTTGGCAACTGCAATGTTCTATATCCCCCTTTCTTTGGCTCTGGCCATCTCCTCGGCAATTAGCCTTTTGTGGCCACGGAACAGTCTCACCTGGGTACCCCATTCCTTAGGGATTTGTTACCTGAACATTGTTTTTTATGTTTTAATTTTGTCGTTCTGCAAACCTCAGCTTCTGCCCCAGAGTACTTTCAAACTCCACTGGCCAAAATCCGATTGAATATTTATGCAAGCCCACCGAGAACCAAGAACTTTGTCCTGCCTGATTCACAAGGTGCCAGATGTGCCACTTGGCATTAGTCAATCAACTATGGCAAATTTCATGATTCCACATACATGCACATAATTATGCAATAGGATTCTGGCTATTCATTTTGAAACATCAGTAACTTATATGCTCTTGACTGGACTTAATGAGGCTTTTTGTGCCTGTGGGGTTTTTTTTCCCCACTGCCTGCAGCCAACGTTTTGCAGTTACTTTTGCTGGAATGAGGCTCCAGTACATGCAGCATGTGAGTGGCTGGAAGATGGGGAAATAAGCCAATAAATAGCCAAGGTGTCTTTGCATCTTGATTCTTCTAACTTCACAGAGAAACTGCTACTCTGAGTCTCTCCCTTATTTCTTCCTTCTTACTCTGAAGCCCCTTCCTGCTTCTTCCTGCTCCTCTTTTTTAAAGTGAGAAAACGAGGCAGAACTCAGTTCTGGGGGATTCTGTAATACATTTAAAAACCCTTCCACACTAAATGGATTTCCTAGGACCTTTGGAATTGTCGTAGATCACAAGCTGAATATGAGCCAACAGTGTGATGTGGCTGCAAAAAAGGCCAAGGCTATTTTAGGCTGCATTAACAGTCTCCAAATTTTGCAGGGTACTCATTTCCCTCTATTCAGCACTGGTTTGGCTTGATTACTTGAGACTCTTGAGAGTCCCCTGGACTGCAAGGAGATCAAACCTATCCGTTCTGAAGGAAATCAACCCTGAGTGCTCACTGGAAGGGCAGATCCTGAAGCTGAGGCTCCAATACTTTGGCCATCTCATGAGAAGAGAAGACTCCCTGGAAAAGACCCTGATGTTAGGAAAGTGTGAAGGCAAGAGGAGAAGGGGACGACAGAGGATGAGATGGATGGACAGTGTCACCGAAGCGACCAACATAAATTTGACCCAACTCCGGGAGGCAGTGGAAGACAGGAGGGCCTGGCGTGCTCTGGTCCATGGGGTCACGAAGAGTCGGACACGACTTAATGACTAAACAGCAACAACTTGTGCCCAGTTCTGGACACCACACTTCAAGAAGGATGCTGACAAATTGGAACATGTTCAGAGGAGGACAACAAGAATGGTCAGGGAGCTGGAAACCAAGCCTTATGAGGAAAGGCGGAAAGAATTCGGCATGTTTAGCCTTGAGAAAAAAAGACAGAGGGGTGATAGGATAACACTTTTCAAATACTTGAAAGGTAGTCATTCAGAGGAGAGACAGGATCTGTTCTCAATCATTCCAGAGTATAGGACACACAACAATGGGCTCAAGTTACAGGAAGCCAGATTTCGGTTGAATATCAGGAAAAACATCCTTAACTGTTAGAGCAGTACAGTAGTGGAACCAATGACCTCGAGAGGTGGTGAGTGCACCAACACTGGAGGCATTCAATAGACATTTAGACATCTACCTGGTGGATATCCTGTGATCTGTATTCCTGCATTAAGCAGGGGGTTGGACTTAATGACCTTATAGGCCCCTTCCAACTTCATTATTCTACGTTTCTATGATTCTACACAACAAGTGGTCCTTCTTGCCTAATTTGAGTTCCCAAACTGGCTATTGGCTATTTGCTTCAATAGTTACAAGCTTAGGACAAGGCCCTCGTACTCTGTCACTAAATGCCAAGGGCCAAATCAATGGATAACACCAATTAGAGCAGGCCCATTGAATCAATGGAACTTACATAAACGTTGACCTACCAAAGTCTCATGGATTCAACAGGTCTATTGCAGCTGGAACAAACAATTCGATTTTGTCCCCAATAATCCTAATAATATTTTGCTGGAGATCACAGGAAAGGAAGTTACAAAACCAGGTTTTTGAAGCTCATTATGGCTTATAATCCCAAGGCACATGGAACTCTTCTGTATAACCTAGCTAGAGCCACAATTACTAATACTCTGAAAAGATGCGTCATAGTAGCAAATGTGAATATACCTTGAGCCTGCACATTGTAAAATGCACCTTGCCTTCTAGGAAGCAGTGGTTACAGGAATTAAAAAAAACCTGTACTATTGATATATACTATAAATGCATACTTGAAGAATTGCGGGAAAATATAAAATTATTACTTACTCTCTATCTATTACAAGACATTCCACATCATTTTCATCTGCAATTATATTAGCTGATCTAACATCATCACTGTAAAGCAAAAAAAGATCAAAACATTGCATTAACACACCACTTTAACACAAATAGGAACTTTAAGATGTCACATATTAAATGTTGTTCTGTATGGAACCAATTTCTTCTCAGTAAAAATTACTAAACGAGTCACAGCAACCCACAATAAGAATGTTTTAAGTACACTACTGGAACCAAGAAATGCCCCAAGATTAACAGTATGATCCTACACATGATTTCTTAGAAGTAAGTTTCATTGCCTTCAACTGTTGTATATACCAGTGGTCCCCAACCTTTTTGGGACTGTGGACCGGTTGGGAGGGGCGGGTTCTGTGCTCGGGGGGTGGGGGCACCCAAGCGCTCTCGGCTGTGTGTGTTGCGCTCACACGCATGCGTGCGAGCGCAACACGCCCCTGCGCGAGCGTGACACCCCCCCCCCCACGTGAGTGCAACATGCCCACCGGGCGGGCAGGAGGGAGGGCAGAGATCCGTCTCCACGGCCCAGTTCCGGCAAGCCCACAGACTGGCACGGGCTGCGGACCGCGAGTTGGGGACCCCTGCTATATACCATTATCTGGGGGAATGCTCTATGGAGTATAATAGGACTTAATAAGCATTTAATGAAGTACACTGTTTTTAAACAACCAGCTTGTCAATAGTTGCAGTAAAGATTTTATAGCATCAAACTAAAGAGCTAAACAGACATCCATTTTCAGCTAGAAAGCCAATGAAACAGAAGAAGGATACAAAAGTGTGGTGGTTTTGTGTGTGCCAAATATAACTTCTGGCAAAATTTGGATCCTAACATTGTGACTATTGCCACTGTCTGCTAGGCAAATGACAAGTTTTGCTCTGATCAGAAGGACATCAGTACCTAATAACTATTTCATCATCCCACTCAAATTTTGCCATTGTATGTTGTCATTAAATGTGCCATCTGTGTTATCTCGATGGTTTTAAATAGAGATGGGCACGAACCTGAAAAATGGTGGTTCGTGATGGTTCGTGGCTAACAATGAACCACAAACCAACTGCAAAACCGAACCAGTTGGTGGTTCAGCGGTTTGTTTTGTTTTGGCAAAACAGGATCCCCGAACTGGGTCACTGAACCGAATCACAAAACAGCCTGATTCATCCGTTTTTCTGGTTCATAGTTCAGTTCATGCCCATCTCTAGTTTTAAAGCTATGGTTGGATGCTGATGGTGTTTTAGTTCCTCTGGACCCCTCTTGAAGCAGAATGTGTCTTACGGCAGGTTAGTTTGGTTCATCAATGCATAAGGAACTATGTTTGGTCAATCCAATTTTGTGAAACCTTCCAGAATCAGGGTGGCCCCATGCAATTGGGCATCTTTTTAAAAACCCAGAAGACCAGTCTGAGATACAGAAAATTCACTCAACAGTGAAAAAAAGATGGCATGGAAAGAGCAACAGTAGCATGGCTATTAATTTTTTAGTTATGCAACCTACATATATTCCCAAAATTCTGTTGCTTAGCATGGTAATCATTATTAGAGTTGACCCACTGAAGCAGGGGAATATATAGGGGAACTGACCTACCACATGCCCACAGATGCAGTGGATGTCCTGTAGTTGTGACTTAGTACACTGAGCAACAGGATTGCAGTCAGGATGCATCATCGCAAAATATTTCATCATTTCCCCCTTGAATTTGGTTCGCACCTGTATTCCCACTTTCCACTCCACTCATGGATTTCCCAATTATCAGACTTAAACCACATGCGCACATATGCAGGCGCACACATGCACACACAGGTTTGTAAACCAATAGTAGTTTTGAACTAACCTGATCAGGGCCTTTTCCCCAAAGTAATCTCCTCTCTGCAATGTTTTAATCAACTGTGGTTGTGACTGCCCTTCTGAGGTCTGGGTAACCTTGACCTAGAAGATGGAGAGTTACAGGTCACTTGTGCAACACAAAAATATGAAACCTAGTTGTTCTGTTTGGTTTATTGCTCATACAATTCATCCTCATTTTTTTTTAAAGCAATCAAGTAGTATAAGCTAGAGTCAGCAAAGTGCAGATTGTTATCAGGGATTGTTGTTAGTAGTATGTTACATCAAGTTGCCTCTGACTTATAGTGACTCTATGAATGAGCGGTCTCCAAAATGTCCTGCCCTCAACAGACCAGCTCAGTTCTTGTAGACTCATGCCTGTGGCTTCCTTTCAGAAGTCAGTCCATCTCATATTTGGTCTTCCTCTTTTCCTGCTACCTTCCACCTTTCCTAGCATTATTGACTTTTCCAGAGAATCCTGTCTTCTCATGATGTGCCCAAAGCAAGACAGTGTCAGCTGCAACATTTTTCCATCCAGAGACAGTTGAGGCTTGACTTGCTTTAGGACCTGATTGTTCATTTTCCTGGCAGTTCAAGGCATCTACAAAGCTCTTTGCTAGCACTGCACTACAAATCGGGGTAAATTACGCAAGCAAAATGGCCTGCCGAATCCAGATGATCACTTTAAAATGCTTGAAGAAAGCACTTGCATCTGTCAGGGATGGGGACTCAAGTTGCGGTACTGGCTGTTAAGTCAGACTTAAGCTGCACCAGTGACTGAGATTCAACTTGGTGTTTTATTTTTTCCAATGACTTGGACTCGACTCACGACTCAGAACCCACCCACCCCCTCCCTTTGGGGGGGGGGGAGACTCAGACATGGGACTTGGGACTTGATACCAAAGACTCTGACTCTGGACTTGATACCAAAGACTCAGACTTCAGACTTGGACACAAAGACCTGCCATCATCCCTGGGATTTGCGTGAAAACGTGTGGCCTCTGCAAATGTTCAGTGCAATCCATCAAAGTATTCCATGCAGATGAACTCCAACACACACATTTGTTTCAATGGACAACAGTGAAGAGGCATGAACTTCTGTTTGGTGAGCCAAACTCTTTGATGAAATGATCGGGGCTCTCAACATAAGCACAAACCTACTTTGGCCAACCCAATTTGTGATTGTTCCTCTCCTCACTTTCCATATATTTATCCTTGCAAAGAGCACTTTGCAGAGCAATTGATGCATAAAGTTGTCTAACTAGTAGTCCAAAACCTGCTGTAGTCCAAACCCCCCACCCCCCACCCCGGTTCTCCAGAGGAAGTTTTAGGGTATACAGGGGAGCTGGGGAGCTTCTCAATGGCATCTGGTTGACCACTGCCGGATGAACTCTGCACTCTGAACATGATGGATTGTTGATCTGATAGATGAAGTCCCTTCTAATGTCTAAAAAACCACATTCCATTGTTTTAAGATTAGGAATTCTCTTCTTCTCTGTTTCATAAATAGAGATGAGCACAAACCATTGGTTCAGTGGTTCGTGCCAGTTCATTTAGTGGCTGAACAGGTGTTTGGTACTTCCCAGCCCCGCCTCCACTGGGACGCTGCCTCTGAGGGGGCACCTGTCAGAGGAGGCAGGACTGGGAAGTGCCGAACATCTATTTGGCTAATAAACGAATGGCACAAACTATCAAACCTGCAGTTCGTACCCATCTCTATTCGTAAACTGTCTTGGAAAAGGGCAGTTTATTCCTCTAGGGCCAGATTTTTTTTCTTGTTGTTCCAGATTAAGTGAAGAAAATAGTCTGAGAATCACCCACGAAGACTGATTACTGCTGATGCATGTTCTCTTGCCTTGTGTAAGGAGGCTGCAGAAGTGTTTATTTCTAGAGCTTGGCAAGTGGCAAAGCACCATCTGTCTCCATTCCTGCATGATTGCTGATTTGTTTGTTCTCCAATAGTTAACACATAAATGTTTTTTGATTAAGTCTCTTCGCCCTCTGCATTGAAAAATGGAGAAAATATTTCTTTCTGGCTTAAAAACACACACCAAAAAACAAGGCAGCTCCTGAAGACTTCGGCTGGGATCCAGAGAGTTATTTTGGGCATGATTAAAGTTCTTAAGCACATCCAGTGGGACTCAGACTTTCTTTTTTTAAACTGGGATGTGCAAAATGCAGATTGCAGCCCAATGCAACTCAGGGGGGGGGGAGCTGTGTGAACACTAGGGTAACTCCCAACCTCCCCCCATTAACCCAACCCTTATTTAGATCTTATTTTGCCCTTCAGGCCTTAAAAAAAACCTCAAAGTGATGTCTGGGCACTTCCTGTTTGTGGAAAAAGGTCTAGAACCCTCCACAGGAGGAAGATTGGTTTTATATATATATGTTGCACTCCTGTATGGCTCTGGAGAATGTGGTTTGTATTCTCCCCATAATGTCAGAGTACTTTCAAGGGCAATGGTGTTCAGAGAGCACATAGCCCATCAAGATTCAGAAGAAAGCAAAAAAAGGCTGTGATACCTTTGGAAACTGGTCAGGAGACAGGGATGAACACATGGGCCTCCAGGTGTTGTTGAACTGCAGTTCCCATGAGCCCCAGCCACTATACCCAACAGTAAGAGATGAGAGGACCTGATGGGCAACAACATCTGGAGGACCACATGTTCTGCAACTCTCCAGTATACCTATTTATTTATTTATTTATTAGATTTCTATCCCGCCCATCTAGACCAAGGGTCTGCCTACTCACCACCACCATGCTGTATCAAAACTACTTTTGAAATCTGGTGACATTGTTTTGTTGAATTCTATATCGGTGGTTCCCAATCTTGGGTGACCAGATGTTCTTGTACTGCAACTCCCAGAAATCCTGACTAGCACAGCTAGCAGTGAAGACTTCTGGGAATTTTAGTCCAAGAACATCTGGAGACCCCAGTTTGGGAACCACTGTTCTATATGATGACAGCACAAGCCTACCCTTTTTTTAAATAGCAATGTAGCTCTCAACAGAGCAGATCAAACCATCAAAATAAAAGAAATGAGTGGCAACAGCATCTCTCTCAGACTTCTCTGAGAGAATCTTCCTCTGAGATTTTCATAAATAGACTTCTTCCTTCAGGGAACACACTCATCTGGCCATACTGTGAATGTCAACATATGTCTGACATGTTCAACCTCACACATGGCCCCTTTCAAACCTCCTGAAAGCATTGCTTTGGCATGGCTTTGAAATGAGGGTGGGACAGAATTTACGGCAATGGAAAACCAAATGAGAAGTGGATGCCATAAGCATAGGGAGGGCATTAGGATCTTGATCATGTGATTTTTTTGTAGTAGAGGTAAGGAGAAGGAACGAGTACTGGTATCACCAATTTGGCAACCACTAACCTTGTGCCAGGGAAGAGGAGGGGATGGGCGGTTCTTAAGAAAGGAGAAGAGGACCACGAGAAAGGAGAGCAGACAGAAGGAATGGAAGAAGAAGGAGGACAAGAGAACAGTGCATGGAGTTTATGGATGTAGGTTGCAAAAAACAGCTACAAACTCGCATCCCTGTGCATAACAAAAGGGGAAAAGAGGCAGCTCTGGAACCGCCCTTAAATGCTCAGAGGTTGATTAATTCCTAATGATTCTACATCTTTAGTATAGTACCTGTGAGGTACTAGTGCCCCTCTATTCACCACTGGTTAGGCCTCATCTAGAATACTGTGTCTTGTTCTGGACACCACACTTTAAGAAGGATACCAACAAACTGCAGCAAGTTCAGAGGAGGGCAACAAGGATGATCAGGGGGCTGGAAACTAAGCCCTATGAGGAAAGACTGAAAGAACTGGGCATGTTTAGCCTTGAGAAAAGAAGACTGAGAGGAGATAGGATATCACTTTTCAAATACTTGAAAGGCAATCCTGCAGAAAAGGGGCAGGATATGTTCTTGATCATCCCAGAATGCAGGACACATAATAATAGGCTCAATCTACAGGAAGCCAGATATAGGCTTAATATCAGGAAAAACACTTCTTAACTGTTAGAGCAGTATGTGGTGAGCGCTCGAACACTGGAGCATTCAAGAAAAAAATGGGATCTGTCAGATCTGCTTTGATTTGTATTCACTGCATTATGTAGGGGATTGGACTCAATGGCCTTAGAGGCCCCTTCCAACTCAATTATTCTATGATTCTGTGACTGTGCACATTCTTGAAGCAGCAAATCAGTTGTTTATTGTGACCATGTATTATAGATTCCATGGTGTGCCCAGCCTCAAGGATAATAAATGGAGGCAACACAGCTTCACTGACAGATCCTTTAGCAAACAGAGTCATACATCTTTCCTGGTTTCTTACCTTCCCTTTGGCTATAACAAAGAAGGTACTTCCTTCCTCTCCCTCACGAATAACATAATCACCTTTGTCATAGTATTCCTATAGGGAAGAAAGAAAGCAGATTATAAGAGAATGTAGTGAGCTGTTTCAGTATTTGCATGGACCTCAAGTAAAACCAGCATTTTACAGCACATTATCTAGCATGTTAACTTTAAAAGAGATAATTATTTAAATGTATACCAAACCTGCAGTACAGACTCAGATTAAAACGTTGCATTATTCATTCTGCTTAAATGCAGGTGGACTGAAATGTACACCTTGAACAAAGGATTATTTCAGTGTTATGTAACGACCAACCTTGCCTGCAGACTTTCTACATTAGGATTGTAGACGGCTTCTGAACAGAAGAAAATAATTCAATTTTTAAAAATCCAGGGCTGAAAAAGCTGGAACTGTTGAAACAGAAAGAAAGGAAACAAGGATATCCTAGCTGTTGTTATTCTGTGTTCTGCCTGGAGTTTAGAAAGTTACTTTTTAAAAGTAAATGGTTGAGTTATAGTTCTGAGGCCTAACAAGTAGTTGGCTATAATTATATTTATGATTCCTGAAAGGTGGGATCTAAATCATGACCTTACTGCTGTGCTAAATGTGCAGGTGTGCAGTAATAGTCTCCATGTTGAGAGGTAATTTTTCTGGGTTAGTCAAAAAGAGGATTGGCATGTTTGCAAGACAGATTTTTGTGTATAACTTGAAATGCATGAAGATTAAACCTCTGGCCACACTGGCTGCGTTATTGCATGGATTTTTATCAATAAGCGTTGTTTACACTTCTGTAAGCAATCTTCCTGCCCTTTTGTACTTACTCTGTGTGTCTCTGAGTGAGTGAGTGAGTGAGTGAGTGAGTGAGTGAGTGAGTGAGTGAGATCAACCAGAGATGAAATGAGACATTAGTGAATATTAGAGATGGACACAAATCAGAAAAATGGTGACTGGTTTGATTTGTGATTCATCAAGGTCAATAAATCAGAAATTTATGATTTTTTCTGATGAATCAATTTATCAATTCAATTTTGCATTTAAAACCCTATGAAACACTCCCCCAGGCACCTAGACAAACCAAAATTGCAGGGAAACTTCCCCTGGCTCCCTCTACAATTTCTCCAAGATTGGTGAAGGTTGGATTTCATATGTCTGAGTTATACACTCATAAGGCGGACCCCCAAGGAAAGTTCTCCCCAGGAACCTAGAGACACCAATATCACAGAGAAGTATCCCCTGGCTCTCCTCTACAATCCCTCCAAGTTTGGTGAAGACAAATTATATACCCATAAAGTGCCCCCCCCCAATAAAGTGCCCTTTAGCAGCTGGCTTGGGAAAACCCAATCTTCACCAAACTGAGAGATATTGTAGAGGAGAGTTATAGGAAGATTCTCTGTGATTCTGGTGTCTTTAGGTGCCAGGGGGCGGGGGACTTTCCTGGTGGGGGGCTCTTTGTGAGTATATAACTTGGACACCCAAAACCCAATCTTCTTCACTTGGAGGGATTGTAGAGGAGAGTCAGAGGAAGCTTCTCTGCAATTTTGGTGTCTCTAGGTGCCTGGGGGATTGCTTTATAGCCCAACAAATCAACAAATAAAAAAATTACTAAAAATTAATTGATTTGCATATATTGGGGGCATTGATTCGTACAAATATGAATCGGCAAATTTGTAATTTTTGAATGAATGTAGTGATTTGTTTTTTAATTCATCCCCATCTCTAGTGAATATTCTTCACCTTCCTGTTTAAAGTTACTCAATACCTTACTATTTTTTTAAAAAAAATACACTATTTTCTTAAAAAAAGACACTGGTGGCAGTGTCTTGATCGGTAGTATGAGCTTGCCTTAACATTATCCCAAATGCATTTATCTTCACAGACACAGAAAATAATATGATTCAAATACAGTGGTGCCTCGACTTACGAACGTCCTGACTTACGACCAGCTCCGGCCACAAAATTTTGCTTTGACTTGCGACTGGAGCTTTGAGTTGTGACCGGAAAAAAGGCGGGGAAAAAGGTGGGGAAATTTGAACTGCTAACCATCGGTCGGCGAAGAGGCTGCTTCTTTGTAGCTCTTTCGCCCCAGCGGTTAGAGAGTGTGCGTTCGGAGGAGGCTTCGGACTGCCTGGTAAAGTACTGCTTTTTAAAACCTGCCTGTTCTGGGTGGGTTTTGCAGCGTGGGTTTGGGCTGGGTGGTGGGGTTATGTTTCTATCCTGTGATGGGTCTTGCAGTGTGTTTTTTAGTGTGTTTTTAAGGGAGGGGTTTCCGGCTGGAACGGATTAATCGCGTTTCTGATGGCTCTTGCAGTGTGTTTTTTAGTCCCTGCTGGAATGGGTTTGTTTGATTCTGGGGGGGGGGGGGGGTTATGTTTCTGTGCTTTGATGGCTCTTGCAGTGTGTTTTTTAGTGTGTTTTTAAGTGGGGTTTTTTTTCCGGCTGGAACGGATTAATCGTGTTTCAATGTATTCCTATGGGAAATGGTGCTTTGAGTTACGACCAATTTGAGTTACGACCATCTTCTGGAACGGATTAAGTTCGTAACTCAAGGCACCACTATAATTTAAAAAAATCACTACTATGAAAAACTGATATCTGAATCCTAGGCTTCAACATAGGCTACCATAAAAAGATGAAACCATTTGAAATGTGGATTTATTTCAGGATGCTAAACATTTCTTGGGTCGAGGGGCTGATGAAATAAGTAGTGCTAATATGAGTGCATAAATACTAAGAAATCATAAAACATGTAAAATGCAGAAAGCTAAAATGCTTTGATCACATGACAAGAAAAGTAGATTGTTAATGGAGTGATGGATTATTTCAAGTAAAATAAATGGGAAAAGATGTCCATGAAAGAGAAGAACTTACTGGCTGAAGAATGTGGGAGACTGGTGCAGATGCAACACAATTTTTTTAAAAAAAGTTTGTCACATCTAAAGCTAAAGTAGCCATTATAACACCCAAGCTCCAGTAGCAAAGGAACAACAACCACAAGAAGGTACAGACCCTTAAAGGATCCTGTGACTAAGAAAATGGTCTTTAAGCTCCTGGAGTTTGCCCACCTCTGGTCTACACAGACTTGCACTATCTCTTTAAGGGGTTCTGAGTGGGGTTTTCTCCCCACTGTGGGATTGCCCCTAGGATGCTCAGTGTGCACAGCCACTGACCTACACCACCTCCCTTAAAAAAGAGAGGAGGACCCAGAGACTGCCTCCCATGGATGTAACTATAATAACCCTGCAGCCTTGGCATTTCTTGCAGTATACTCTAGACAGCGAAGCTAGTCAGAGTTTTCTCAGATCTTGTGCTGTGACGTTGAGGAAGGGTTAGAGCTCAGAGCACAGGGGCAGCCTTTGCAAGCTAAAGACCCCTTGATACTGCCAAAGGTCCCGGGTTCAATCCTGGAGGACTGAGACAGAACTTCTGGTCTGAAATCTTTGAGAGCCACTGCATGGGCAATGAATGAGCTAACAAACCCTAAGAGTCTGACTCAATATACAGAAGCTTCCTGGGTTCTTGGTACCCCTAGAAACATCACACCCCCTACCCATTGCTTGGGTAACTGCTTATGTAGTCAGACTGTCTCTACAGAGCACCTGTGCTAGAGTATTGTTTCCATGCTGGAATACTATTAACGCAGTTACATAATTTGAAGATGGGCTGCATGTCTCCTTAGATTTCCCTAACAAACAGAACAAGCATGTATTGTAAAAAGACTCGCTTGGAATAAATTCAGGTCACTCACACAAGGAATTAGCTTTGCTCGCACACAAGAAGGAGAGAAAACCCCGAAATATGAATGGTTAGACAAAGGCAGAACACGCATCTTACACAAAATGTTTTTAATCTCTCCTAAACGATATTGCTTCATTGCCACATAACCCTGCTGCACTCTTGCGCAGAATAAATTCCACTGCACCAAATGGCATATTTACTTGCAAATCAGCAAGTGATGAGCTAAATGAGTGTCTTCAGCAGTGATGAGCGAAATGAGTTCTGTTTTCTTGTTCTACTGAAGCATAAAGTGATACGCTTACATAAGAATAATGTGCATAAAAATCCGGTATGCTAAGAGCGATTCCAATCCACCCTTCACGTCTGAAACTGCCTGATCATTTACACCAATAAATATATAGGCAAGAAAAAAATGACAAACAACTCTGTTCTATACTAATTATTCCAACTGCTGTGTCATTGTTATATTCTACAAGTATAACTGGAGAAGACAGATGCAGTAGTGTGTGGAAAATTCTGACATTTATTTTGAAAGCTGTGCTTACCGTTATTATCAGTCACTGTCAGTAAAATATTCACACCTCTTATTTTACAGATATAGGAAACAAGTCTGATTCCCCCAGGGTTCACAGCAAATATTTTACAGATAACAGTTAGAAATCGGAGGGCTATTTTAGGTGTTCTCTAGGGCATGTGTGCACTCACTGCCTTTCTAGAACAATGGAGCCTAATTCCAACCTATAAGTTGCTACTGTTTGAAAAACACACTCACAGTCTCAAGACTGTAGTCTTTTCCCCTCCTTACTATACCATGCCTGGGTGTTAAAGCTTCCATATATTGTTCACTTGCATCCTTTGGGGCAATGAGGAGACTATATATCTGAATATTTCTCAACGTTTAAAACAACAAGCCCTTGCTTGTTAAAAAGAGAAAGAGAGAAAGAAAGAAGAGTATCAAACTAGCAGAGAAAGTTAACTTTCTCACTATCCAGCTTTGTAGATCTAAAGGCATTTTCCTTAAACTTCAGCCATCCCCTTTCCATGATGCTATGACCTGATTATGCACAGCAGGGAATCCATCTACTTGTTGCTAAACCGTATGTTAACAGAAGACAAAGAACGCAGTTTAGGAAATCTTTCAGGGAGCTTCAATAGAGACTGTATCACCATTACACAAATATGACCATTTAATTATTTGGCCAAATTTTTTACCTACACGAAATCGATGGAAAATCTACAACACACTCCTTTATCCCAAAGCAATAGTGTTTTCCCGGTATACACCTGGGCTCTAAGAATCACCAGAACACATGACAATGGGTAACACACTTGGTATGGAGCAAATAACACTGGTATGGCTTGGTCCCACAATGAATTTAAAATTTAAAACTGGGTTAAAGCAACTACCCCATATCCCTGCAGGCTCAGGCACTCACCACTTCCATGCAGTCTACAATTTTTGTCAGCTTATCTTCGGGTAAATTCTTCAGCAAAGAAACACTTGAAAAAGAGAATCAAATGCATCTGTTTAATTTAAACCTATATACACAGAGTTTCAGCTTTTTTAAAAGAGTAATTTAATTATCTCTTAGCTGTGTTTTTTGTTGTTATCATTATTGGTTTGAATCCTGTTGGTGTTTACATAAAGTTTGCACAATTTGCTGCAGTTGATTGAACTTCACTGACAAAATGCAAGGAAGCACCTCTGTTTCACGGTCAGGTGTGCGACTAGGCATGGGACCAAGCAGCCACCCACCACCTCATCAATTAGCCACAAAAAGTTATACAAACTTTATATGAACACCTACAAGATTCTGGCCATTTTGAGTCAACTCAGTCCTGATGGTTATGCACAAAAAAATCTCAAACTGGAATTATCCTAGGTAATATCTCTAAGCTATAGTAGACACGTGTGGATAATGATCAGGTTGAGAGTTCTGATGTAATGGCTAGCAGCAACACAGGAGAACCACCATAAACAACAACATACTCTCAACAAATACTTTCTGCTTTTTAATATGTACTCTTGTTTTGGCACTCTTTTCTCTGTGTTTCAGGCACTCAGTCATTTGTTATAATTAGAGTTTGCATCAGCATGTTTACAGGGCAATGCTTCTGGACATGATGAATTGGCCGGCTACACACCAAGGCCCAGGAGATACCCAAGTGTACTTACAGTGGTTTCCTTGGTGCCCAGAGTAGACCATTGGTCTAGATGGGCGGGGTATAAATCTAATAAAATAAATAAATAAATAAATTTGAGGAGACTCTTTCTATGTCCCATTTGGAAGCCACTTAATAGACTTTGAAGCAAAATAGGAAGAGCAAAGAATAATACAGGACACATTTTCTGTGACTGTGGAGAAATTCAATCCATGCAGCACTTATGTACATGCCAGTTATGCCCCACCATGTGTACAAAAGAAGATCTAGCAAATGGCCGAGATAATGATATTGAAGAAGCCTGCTTCTGGTTAAAAAACAACTACAGTCTATTTCTCTGAACATTTTAATTTATTTTATCTATAGAATCATAGAAAAGTGAAGTTGGAAGGGGCCTACAAGGCCATCAAGTCCAAACCCCTGCTCAAGGCAGGAATACAAATCAAAGGATATCTGCCAGGTGATTATCTAAGTTTTTCTTGAATGCCTCCAGTGTTGGAGCACTCAACAACTCCCAAGGTAACTGGTTCTACTGTCGTACTGCTCTAACAGTTAGGAAGTTTTTCCTGATATTCAACCGAAATCTGGCTTCCTTTAACTCGAGCCCATATATTTCATGTATGTCCATAATTTTAAATGGTGCAACACTTTGATACAAAGAAAGAAAGAACTACAGGTCTATTATTGTATTTCTGTGAGGTGTTTAGCTCTGCTCCCCCTCTCCAATGTTGCACTTTTAATTGTCCTGTTCCTTTAATGAAGGTCTGCAGCTGGAAAGGGGAATATTGCTAAATGGGCATGATAATCTGAGAGAGGGTTGGGGGCTACAAGACAAAAATTTAAATATTCCTGCAAGTGA
Organism: Intellagama lesueurii; assembly: GCA_037013535.1. Lineage (NCBI taxonomy): Eukaryota > Metazoa > Chordata > Lepidosauria > Squamata > Agamidae > Intellagama > Intellagama lesueurii. The sequence continues at coordinate 187,696,775 of JBAJHW010000005.1, read as the reverse complement.
TCTTTTCTCAATGCATACAACTGCTTCTAAGACCCAGGATGAAATAAAATACTTTCTTATTTCCCCGATGGAATGGACATGACTGGTGGAAGAGATTTCCTCCCACCCCCCCGGAACTCCCAAAATCCATTCTGGCAATTTAGGAGGGCAGATTTATGGAGCTGGATGGGAAGAGTGACAAAGCGAAATCCTGTTCCAAGGGAGAAAATCCACTTGAGTGATGTTATTGTATCTGTGTTCTTTAAAAAACTGAACTAAACTAAAAATAAACCAACAGCTGCAGTCCATGAATGACCAAAGTAGACACAGACACTTCAACTCAAATCAGTCGCTAATTAACTGAATGCTTTCTGGAGCCAACATGTATCATAAAAAAAAAAAAATTAAAATATTCAGAATTTAATTGTCAGAGAGGACAATTTTTACTTGGCAACTGTTCCAATTACATCATCCAGAATGTAATGATTGGTGATAATCCGGGATTTCTGCTAACCAATAGAGGATGTGTTATGTGCTGTCAAATTGCTTCTGACGTATGGTGTCCCTAATACCCTTTCTGGTTTCTGTGACTTGTCCCAGGAGTGGTTTCCCATTGCCATCACCCAGTGAACTGCATACCCCAGCAATTATCTGAATCCAGGTATCCTGAGTCCCAGTCTGACACTCCACCCACTGTATCATCCTGGCTCCTGATCATCAGTACAATAAAACCAGGGTATCTCAGTAGATACTCCCAGAGACCAATAACTACTATAGACTCATCTAAACAAATTACTGAAAGCATATAATGGGATCTTTTTAAGGAGAAAGGCAGGATTAAAATATTTTAAATAAATAAAATAAAATAAATTTACCTTCTGAGGAAATTCCTGTATTGCTCGTGTCTTGCCTGAGCAGTTCTTCTCATGATATTTTGGAAAACCTCTCTGTCTAATGCCCATGTTTTCACGTTGGTGACAGCTTTAAAAAGAATGTGGGGAAAACAAAATGGAAGAGGCAGACATTTGTATAATATATGAGATATTGCCTAGGTACACCTAAAACAAAACAAATTTTTGGCATTACATTTGACGATGTTCCACATCCAACTGAGCATATGTTCACAGTCACACTAGTATTTTTAGAAGAGGTAGCCATGTTAGTCTGTGCTAGCCTATCAGGCAAAAGCAAAATAAAAAAAACAAAGAAGACAAAAACATGGTAGCACTTTGAAGACTAATTGCTATATTTTAATGTGAGCTTTTGTGGATAAGTCCACTTTGTTAGACAAACATAATAAATATTTAAAAAAAAAACCAGGTGCAAAGATTTTAAAATATACCATTGTAAACGTCTAGGACCTTCTGCAGAAGGGTAAATTTTATCCCATTGTATCCTGAATAGATTTATTGGAACAATATGTTTTCCTTTTCACCTTACAATGATCATCCTACTCATTTGCCATAAACTTATTTTACCACCAGCAGTACTCTGCTAACATGTCAGAAGCTCATATACAAAAACTAAAACCATTTTTGTACAGTTCTTCCTTTCCCCCCATCTTCATCAAAACCTCTGCTTTCAATGAAGAGTAACCTTTTGAGGGCACTATTAATGGCTTTCATTCCCTTCTACCATGTTGGAAAATAAGTACACTCACCTTTTACAGAGGCTGTCCTTGTGCAGTTGTATAAGATAGCTAGCTCCCCAAATGCTGTCCACACAGGAATTGATGAGAGAAGTTTGCTCTGTTGAAAGACTTCCAGCTTGCCCTCTGGGTGGAGGGAGAAGGAAAGAAGAAGTATCAAGAAAAAACACTTAATTATAGTGCCATGGCACAGGTTAAAAATCATGTTTTCTTGATAGCTCAGTGGCTGCAGAGCCAGAGGTTGGCAGTTCAATTCCCCACTGTGCCTCCTTTGAGTACAGCCAGCCTGTGCGGCCTTGGGCAAGCTGCACAGTCCCAGGGCACCCCCAGAAGAAGGGAATAGCAAACCACTTCTGAGTATTCTCTACCTGGAAAAACCTGAAAAGGGTTGGCGTAAGTCAGATATGACTTGATGGTGAATGATGATTATTATTTAAAAGCTTCATCTCCTTCTATGAAAGAATGGTTCTTTCAATGGAGGACGTTGACTTTCTCTTTTTTTGCGGTTGTTTCTAAATGCTTTTAAAACTTCATTAATTGTTTTAATGTCATCATCTCCGGAATACTGTTTTAATGCTGCAAGTTATTGTGGTTGTGAGCTGGATCTGTTTTTAGATTTAGGCTGCAAAATGTACATAACTCGAGTACTGCAAGAGAGAAAGGTGGGGTATATATTAAACTTGTGCAACCTATGAAGTGTAGCTTTTTGTGTCTCCCTATGTCCTCTTGATCGCCACCAGCAAGCCACAGTTCAGAGGCAGAGGGCTGGTTTCCCATGCAAATGGTCCCATGCTAACCCTATCAAGCACTACCAGTTTTTCAAAAAGGGGGTCAGATAGCAGGTGGTGGGAAGTATTTCTTCTTGAGACCCTGGAATGTGCTTTCTCTTGCCCAAGATTTTCTAAAACCACTGCCCCTCAGAGCAGACCATACTGGGTGAGACGGACCTGTCGTCTGAGAGGAGGGATAAGTAGCCTCAGAGATGTTAGCAAATACATTCCATGCATTACACATGAGTAGTGCCCAACAGAATGTCCAATGCAGATTACCACTAAGGAATCAAAAAGATGAATGTGCTGAGCAATGCGGTCAACCCACTGTACAAAATGGTACCAATTTGGTTCAAACTGCTTAAGAACAGAGCAAGATGCTTGATGATGGATCTAGCCGTTGGTCCATCTTTTCATCATCGACGGGCGGCAATGCTTTGAGAGTTAAGGTTTTCCATCAAGAGATTACGGAGGTTAAACCCTGAAACATTTTGCATGCAAAACATGTATGTTTCCACTGGACTGAAGCACCTTCAACAAAACCTTAGATCCATCCACCATAGTTTGATATGAAAGAAATATAATGGTAACATTTTGGAGGCCAAGAATTTCTCCTGAGCAAAACACATTCCTCTGTTACTCCAGCCTGCTTTATTTCAGCAGGGTAGCTAGTGTGAGGAAGAGTCATTTTGTTGTTTGATATTGTAATAAGAAACTCTTGCTGCTCTGGTGCAAATCACCCACAGATCCTGACGTAGACTATCATCACCTACTGTTGAGAACAGGGAAATAAGACTAAAAGCCACCATACTGTACAGCCCACAGCTCAAAGTTCCTGTATGAGCTGTAAATTCAATTTACAACACGTATGTCCTAAGATAAATTGCAGTCTCTTAACAAAGACTCCTGCCTCTCAGAAAGTTTTTTTAGACATTATCACTGTTGAAAAATGAATTTCATTAGCGTTAAGAATACTTTACCTTCCTCTAGTCTAAACTTTTATTTCTTGTTCCCACTAAAGTGTAGATGGCATGTGCTAGCAAACTCCAAGCATGGCTCTACATATCTTTGCTGTGCCTCATTGCTTCCTCCATTGGAACATTTCACAGCAGGCTGTCCACAAATGAGCTACTTTGGTAATCCTGAATTTGTTGTTGGGGCATTAGATGGGGTCATTTGAAATTAGAGAGGAGCCTGTTAGCAGAGAGGAAGGGACAGCTTTTGCTCAGAAGATCACATCTCCATAAGCAATTTCCTCCCTAATATTGATTCCGTTGCTTAATTAGGAGTAACTGAATTCAGCTATTGATTAGACTAGAATGACTGCAGTTTAAATGTACTGGCATTCAAATTAGGCATGATGGTAGCAGCTATGTTCACCAAGTCACATGCCTTGCCCCACTCATAGATGAAGGAGGGGTAGGTGTGTGTGTGTGTGTGTGTGTGTGTGTGTGTGTGTGTGTGTGTGTGTGTGTGTGTGTGATTAGTTAGGGGTACCAGGGCAGGAACATCATATTCCCTGAGATTCACTGCCAAAACCTGAAACCAGGTGATGGGCCCTTGTGGCATCATATAAGCAGGTCAGGCAAAGTCTGGGAGGAGGAATGGAACAGATTTTGGACCAGATGATTGTAGAAAAGGGTATAATAGGAAACTGAGTCAAGCCGGCCAAATTGCCTCTGATTTAGAGCTGGAAAAACTAAAGGATCTTCCGAGTCTAACCACGCCACATGGCAACTACGATCCAAGGAAAATAGCTATAGCTATAGATATATACATACACACACACACACACACACACACACACACACACACACACACAGTGTATACATATACATATACACATGCACACACACAAACACACACATATGTATATATGTATATACTCTCTGTGTGTGTTTCATATACATATCCTAGCAATATATAAACTGCTGGGGGGTACATAAAATATGCCTAGCAACTGCCACCATTCCTGTAAGAGCTCTCATCCCACACATGGAGACAGGAGACAAGACACATCCTCTATGGTAGAATGTCAGCTGTGGAATGCCCTCCCCATGGAGATCATAATGGTGTTGACATTTCGGCAACAAGCCAAACTTAACTGTTCTTGGAATCTTTTAGGAGTGGTCAATTGAGGCAGGCATGATTCATGGAATGGGATGGGAAAACATCTCACCCCAAGAATTTCATGGGGGGGGGGCCTCCTCTGTCTTGATCGTGAGCTGCCCTCTGATCTTGGTTAGACTGTGGAGTTCTAAATTGTGTAAAGTCATTTTTTGTTATTCTAAATCATTTTAACTAACATGAAATTAGTTTATTGTCTGTAACCCTGTCCTTTCAACAGAAGGATAGAAATATTTTAGTTCATTAAAAAAATCATCTGCAGAGCTGGAAGGGACCCTACGGATCATCAAGTCCAGCCCTTGTCAAGGAGGCACAGTGGGGAATCGAACTCCCAACCTCTGGCTCTGCAGCCAGAGACCTAAGCCACTGGGGTATTAAATAGCTCCAAAACATCTGGAGGACCAAAGGTTGAGATCAACTGTTTCAGGAAATAGGATTCTGGATTAGGCAGAACATGGCTAAGATATCAGTGGAGATCTTACAATAATGTGTTAACAGTAAGCCTTTGCTGCACAGCTGCTGGCTTCATTTATTTGAATGGACAACTCAAATATGGTTTACTAACCTGCCAGAACAAATATATGGTTGCCAGGCTCCCCTTGTTTGATTATATAGCTTCCCTGCTGGTATGTTCTTCCATACATACATTCCACCATATCTCTGATCTGCTGAGGGTCCAGTCTCTTCAAAAACTGGTTTCTGTTCAGAGCATCTGTGATGAGCTTTTTCTCACTTGTATTCAGCGAGCCAAGGAGAGAAGGAGAAAGAAAAAGAGAAAGCGAGAAAGTCTGATTCATTTCGTGCACATAAATCAATTGTATTATGCACAGCACTTTACTCTACCAGGGTGTTTACCATCTAATGTCCGTGAAGGTAAATTACTCTTTCAGTTGGAACCTAAAGACTAGCAGTCGGTTGCCTAGGTATGGAAGGGCAGAGATTCTGCATAAGTGGCCCCACTCCATCCCCATTGCATGACCCAATGTGTGACCGATTCTGCAACCAGTGCAAGAACAGGCACACAAGGAGGATCCTGCCAGAGCAAGTGGGGGTGAACACTTACACAATTTCCCCTCCATTCTGCAACAGGATACTAACCAAAGTGTTCAGCATAAACTCAGGTGATGTGCAATAGTTTAGACCAGTGGCTCCCAACCTTGGATGACTCAAGTGTTCCTGAACTGCAATTTGCAGAAAACCTTGTGTTTGAAAGCCTGTATTTTGAAACTCATTTTTAAAGAAACAGACCTAGCATGGACATCTGCCATGACTTTTGAGACTTTCATATGTTTTTTTTTCCCCCTTCACTATCCACAATATATTGGTGCACAGTCTGATGAAGACTGGTGTGGTCGAAAGTTAGCAATTTATTTTAGTGGTCTAATAAAGGTATCACCTGCCCTTGTATTAGACTTGAAAAAGAGACAGAGTTTGACAGAAGTCAAACATAAGTTTGACATCTGGTCAAAGGGATTAAACATTAAACATTGACCAAGGCTTTCTAACCCATTACCAAATGAGAGACCCCAGACTGACTTTCACCATTCACCACTTACGTCAAGAATGCTATTGTTACTTTATAGACTCATATCCAGTACCTGCCAATTGAAATTATTTATAGCTTGGTAGTCTTAATGAATAGTCACTGTCCATTAACTGCACGGGGCTATGTATAAATCTTCCTGCCGTATAGTCTCACTCTAGTGTCTCAGCAAGTGGTTGCAATCCACAAAAGCTCAAATTAAAATAAAACAGTCTTTAAGGTGCTACAAGATTGTTGTCTTTTATTTTGCTTATTTAGATTATTTTTTTTCTTATATGCTTGCACAGATAAACATGGCTACGTTTCTGAGAGATTCTCTTTAGGAAGTCTTTAAGAAAATCTTTTAAAAGGATTTAAGAACTCCGCTTCTGTGCTGGAGATTGTTGGTGTTTGTGTGTGCTGACTGCTAACTGAAAATCTCAAACCAGGAGACTCTCACCAGCTGTTAATGTCAAATGGGGAATGTAATCGTGCTAAACTCCACCCCCAGAACACTGATATATAAAAAATAAACCTTCCTTTCAGGACGGATTAAAAAGTACAGCTGGTGTGGAAAATGTCCCTGTACTAGGTGATACAAGAAGCACATTATATGAATGGTGAGAACAGTAAGATCAGTGCTGAACTGAGTAAGTTAAGAACATACATTCCATCTGTAAGAGTGCCAGGATACACCAAATGGTAAAGCTTTTTCTTCAGAGGAACTTGCGCAAGCACACAAATCATTTTGACTACCTGTCCAGGTGCACCATGAATTTCTGTTCTCTGTGCTGATTGTGGCCATCCTCAATGCACTCCACTAAGACATTTAAACATATATAAACATATATATAAATGTTTAAATGTCTTAGTGGAGTGCATTGAGGATTGCAAATGAGCAGATCTCAATTACGGAGTAACTTGAAGGGCAACGCTGATATGCCCCTGGAACTCCATGTTATCACAATGGCATGCAAACTGCCCTGTCTGATGAAACAAATCTCTACTACGCACTTTGGAAACTTCCAAGGACTTTATGAGCATTGGATTCATAAAACATAGTACAATTCTCCCAGAGCGCCTTGTGGAGGACGCCCTAAGAGTGAATGATCACTTCCCGTTCAGCAGCTTGATTTATTTCCTTTATTACCTGTATAGCAAGCTTGAAGATGAAGGATGGCAATGAGAAAAAGTTTAAAAAACAAGATCACATGCATAGTAATCATATTTGCAGGCTAAAATGGAAAATGTAAGTGTTCAGGTGCTTCAGAGCAAGCCAGGCTATAAATAGGTCACAGTGTAGAATTGATAACAAATTTTCTCACTAGAAACTCACCCATCCTGTTATCCTACTTAATGAATATCTAGTTATGTCCCAACATTAAAACATTTCCAGAGTTTGGCCAGCTCACTGGATAGGCTCTTTCTGGGACCCAGTTCTGGACACTTCACTCCCAAACTGGGAAAGGTATTGATCTAAAAATAGCCCCACGTGAAAATAAGAGAAGAACATTTCTTTTTCTCAATTATACAATTTGGATGGCTTCCTTTTCCCCCTCTACCCTATATTGTTTTGTTAAATACACGATGGAGAAGAGTAAAATAAAATAAAAAATAATTTTAAAAGGCAGATAAGCAGGCAGCCAGGGAACTTTGAAGAGAAGGCTAGTTTCTATAGGGTGTAATAATTTCTAAAAATGTTGAACCATTAGTTTCGGATAAAAGCTTCCTCATACGAAACTGTGGGTTAAGCTCCTTTCATGGCATTTAAGTTTCCTGAGCCAAATATATAGTTTCAGAAACTGTGATCTAGAATTAGCCAGATTTCTGAATGAGAGGATGATGCCATAGGGAAAAACAGAACCCAAATGTAGATGTTCCTCATGTGGTCAAGAACTTCTTTGCAAGCCTTAGAAGCAGACGCACTGCAGCAAACCTTTCATGCAATGAAAGCAACGGGGGAGGAGGCTCTGTAGCGGCACAGACCCCAGAGATAAGGCAGGGCGCTGTTCCAAAAAAAAAAGGCTTTATCTGGGGCACAGGTGCCACTACAGTCTCAGAGGCTAGAATAAAAGCCAAAAATATCTCATGCACTTGCCTGCAGAGTCAAATTCATATTTCCTGCCCTGTTTTTTCCTCTGGACATACAATTCCTTCAAAATTCCATGTTTGGGTCATGAGACTTGCAAATGAAGCCCCTGTTTACCTCCCTATTATCAGTCTGAAAGCCGAAGCAAATTAATTTACAACATGCCAAGGATGTTATTCATTATTCACACCCACCTAAGTGCAACAGCATGAGCCACAGCAGCAAATTGCCTCTAGTTAAGAAGTCGCCACTTGTATTCCTTGTCTCAAAAAAGACCCATGACTGGGCATGTGCTGAAGAATACAAGCAATGACTCGCGATCTAGTGGCAGTTTGCTGCTGCAGATGATGCTACTGCACCTAAAGCCAGCATGACTAATTAACAGAATTCTGGCCAATATATTTTACCCCTTAAGGGAGTTCTGATTCTAATGACAACCAAAGTGTACCATCTAGTTAGGTGGTCAGATGTAATTCTCTGAGGATTTCAGCAACATTTTTATTTTGAGAACATTAGGCCACCATTTTCTCCACAGCTTTGCATTTAAATGTGTGGCTTCGCCTGCTTCTTTGTAACTGTTCCTTCAGCCTCACAAATGTAGCAGTGTGGTCACTTTTTCCCTTGACCTAACACACTGACATTTTCACCAATCAGTTATCAAATCTGTTGCTGAGATTTACTTCACGGTTGTAAATCATTCTGGGTTAAATAAAGCTAATACATGTATAACAGCCATAAGTGCATGGTTAAGACATGTGTTTTGGCATCTACTAAGTTCCAGTCTGTGCTACTGTTATAGGTATTGTAGCTAAACATAATTCCATTGAACATAATTCCATTGAAATAAAAGAGCGGTGTGGTCATTATACAATACAAATGCAGGAGCAGGCCCTTTATAGACCACTAAAGAACTCATACAATATGCTAGCTTTCACTACTAAACTGTTTATTTTGTTCCCCTAACCTATTGCTTTTCTATCAAATGTCCCGTTTCAGCTATTCAATCTGTAATTTTTATTAGCAGTGGTATACTTATCTGTTGGAAGGAACATAAATAAACATTGCCACCATTAAAGGCCTATCTGGTACAGTTATTCTCCCCTTTAAACATTGATGGGTGAAATAAAAATAGCAAATTTCATTTGTGCTTCTCCATAAAGATTTTTTCAGGATAATGATTACTGGATGCAGAGTCTTACACAGTAAGACTTTACCTCCAATATGTGGTATTAAAGAGGAAAAAACAAGCTACAGGGTTCAAAGATCAAGCAGAGTAAGAAATTGAAAAGAACTGCAATGAGGAATAAACAAAACTAAAAGTGCTATAAACATAATCCTCTGGGAGTTCTCCCTGCTCTGAGGTGATGCATAAGCTTTTCAAAGGGGGATCTTCACATCAAGAGTAAAATTCAAAGAAAGGTTATTATGCAAGATTATACTGGAACAGGGTGGGGGAAAATGCACTATGAGCATCTGTGAGAGGACACGACTTGCTGAACACAGAGGTCAATCAATATTAGTTCCAGTGGAAAATGCCTAAGGAAGTTTGGATGGTGATTAGCGATGCTCTCATGTCTCATCTGGGAGATGACAGCATCCTCTCCAAGCTCATGCATCCATTTTCCACATTTATAAAGAAGGCAGTAGACATGCCACCTTCAAAGTAAGGGCATTGGATCTACTACATAAGACATTCACCACAGACATGCCGGGGAAGAATGCATTTCTTTTGCCAGGTGTTTTGTGTAACAGGTACAGATAAATCTCATTTCGAGCTTGGTCAGCTTGACTTTCAGGCTCACTCTTTTTAAAAAGTCCAGTATGTTTTGGGGTTATTTCACATGAAGGTGTTTGTTACACTTCTGAAACATTTTTAGGAAGTATTTTTAGCTTACTTGCTTTCTATAGCAAAATATCAAATGTCAAAATCTATTTGTCCGCTAGAAAAGAATATTTCAGCTCTGGTTCATGACAACATTCATACCTCTTCCCGCCCTAATTAGCTGTTCACACATCCAGTCTCCTGTGGTCATGTGAAATATGGGTTGAGTCACGTCCTAAAGTGAATGGGTACTCTTTTTGCCAAGTTCTGAATATGTTGTTTTTCCTTATTAAAGGAGAGCTCTGTCTATTGCCACAGAACTTCTGATGTGTTCACTTTCCTTTTAGAGAAGCCTCTGATGGATGCAATGTTTCTGTTTCTCCCTGTTTCTCTGAAATCCCAATGTTTGTGTCTCTAGAGAGTTGCTTAGCTTCCACACCTTGGAACCTGGCTCTGAGGAATGGATATTGGTGTTGCTGGCATGCACCATCAAGTTGCTTCCAACTTTTGGCAACCCTATGCACCAATGACCTCCAAAGGAGATTATCATCAACAGCCCAGGTCTTGCAAACTAAAGGTCACAGTTTACTGAGCCAATCTCTTTTATGTTAGGTCTTCCTCTTTTCCTACGACTTTCAATACTTTGCTACCGTGTTTCTCTGAAAATAAGACAGGGTCTTATATTAATTTTTGCTCCAAAAAATGCATTAGGACTTATTTTCAGGGGATGTTTTATTTTACAGTCATGTCTTCTTCTTCTGGTTGCTGCACAATGCTGCACAATGGTGGAAGGTGGGGTTTCATTTAACTGGGGCTTATTTTTGGGGTAGGGCTTATATTACAAGCATCCTGAAAAATCATACTAGGGCTTATTTTCAGGTTAGGTCTTATTTTCAGGGAAACAGGGTAGCATTCTTGTCTTTTCCAATTAATCTTGTCATAATATGACTGAAGTAGTTTCGGTATTTTAGCTTCTGTTGAGAGTTAGGTTTGATTTGATTTAGGATCCACTTATTCTTCTTTCTGATAGCTCATGGTATCTGTAAAGCTCTCCTCCAATTCAAAATGAATTGAACTTTTTCCTGCCAGTTCTCTTCACCCACCAGTTTTCACATCCATAGATTGTAATTAAATATTGTAAATGGAAATTAGAATCCTGTGTTATGCAAGCACATGCCCCCAACTTCTGGGGTGAAGAAGGAGAGAATATGAGAACATTAGACATTCCATGCTGAATTAGAATGGAGCTTCTCTAGTCCAGCTTTGTATTCACACACTGTGGCTAAAAAAAAGTCCCTCAAAAATCCCCAAGCAAGATAATAGTGCAATGGCACCCTCCAATTCATGTTCTTCAATAACTGCTATTCAAAACTACACAGTTAGAGATAATACACAGTTCTCATGACTAGCAGTCAGCAATGCCTTTACACTCTATAAATTTGTCACGTTTTCTAAAGTAATTCAGATTCATGGCTATCATTATATCTTGGGGTAGCAAATTTCAATGCAGCTATGTTCCCAAACTGGGATGCCACCAAACCCAACCAGGGGCACTGCGGAGTCCTCTAATCCTCTATTGGCCTTCTTTAATTGCTTCCCCCTTCTCCCCCTCACCCAAAGTATCGCAGCAGGGAACCACAGCCAGTAGCCAGTAAGTCAAGGGAACCACGAGTTGAAAATGTTTGGGAATCCCTGGTGTACCCTGTGAAGTTCTTTCTTGGATTCATTTTGCATCTCCCTCCATATTCTCCACTATATTTGGATTCCAAATAATATGAGTTCCTAATAATATATCTACTATCTGTTTGCTACCTTAACCAGCACATGGATGAGCCTTGTGGCGCAGTGGTTAAACCGCTGTACTGCAGCCAAAACTGTGCTCACGACCTAGGTAGCCGTCTCAAGGTTGACTCAGCCTCGGCAGTGGCCCCTCGGCTCTGGAATAACCTCCCATCAGTGATCTGCCTGGCTCCCTCGCTGGGTGTTTTTAAGAGTCAATTAAAAACTTGGCTCTTTAAGCAGGCCTTCCCTCCTGTCAATACTTGACTTTATTTTTATTATAATTTTCTGTTTCCCCATCTTGAGCATTACTAAGCATTACCAATCACTATTGTTTTGAATTGTTTTTAACTGTTTTAGATTACAATGTTTAATGGAACCTGCCCAGAGTAGACTCTGTCTAAAAGGGCGGGATAGAAATCTAATAAATAAAAATAAATAATAAATAAATATCCTTCCGAGGTCAGTAAATTGAGTACCCAGCTCGCTGGGGGGGGGGGGGGAGGGCAATGTGTAGCCTGCATAATTAACTTGTAAACTGCCCAGAGAGTGCTTGAAGCACTATGGGGCAGTATATAAGCAGAACACTTTTTTTTAGTGTTTTTTTCCAAGGACTTAACATGTATGCACTTCAATCTAGTGCTGCACCACATATTGATAATTGATAATTGCATGCCATCAAGTCAGCTCTAACTTATGGTGACCCTTTCCAAGGTTCTCTAGATAGAGAATATGCAGAAGTGGTTTACCATTCCCTTCTTCTGGGGACGCCCTGGAACTGTGCAGCTTGCCCAAGGCCACACAGGCTGGCTCTTCTTCCAGGAGCCCCAATGGAGAATCCAAATCTCAAAATTTAGCTCTGCAGCCAGATATCTAAACCACTGAGCTATGCCGCCACTTGCACCACATACTACTGGTCAACTATTTAGGTTTTTGTGTGAGAACCGAGGCATCTTACATGCCTAAAAGATGAGTTTGTCACATCTGTAATCTTAATTCCCAGACAGATCATCCAAGGTTAGAAAGCATCAAGAACACCTTTATGGCTTGAGTTCTCTCACACGGACAAGTGGCAGTGTACAATTACATGTCATTACGTTCAGTAGGATTCCTTTATTTTCCCCTCTGTTTGTGTTTTCCAGCCCTTGGTGGAACTTGGAAGCCCCAGTAAGAAGGATAGGGCAAAACACATCAAAACCTGGTACCAGTGAAGTTTCATTGTTTTACCCTGCAGATTCAAGTTTCTTTCCAATGGAATCCAAATTTCAGCAGGATTCATCTGGGTGGCCTCTTTAGAGCATTCCCTCTACCCTAAAGGAGTTGAATGGGAACATACTATCCCATGAGAATCATAACCTGCTTGCATAACAAGTAGACAGAGAAATGACTGTGTAGCATAGACGACCTACAGACTTTAGTTATGAGGCTGGACACCTCAATCTAAAGTATTGGGGCTAAAGAATGATTTTCTGAACATTCTAAAGTTTTCTAGAACTACCAGCAGTGAAAACAGTGGGTGGTAGAGAGCTAGAAATGTGGGTGCACAGGTCTATTTGAAATGTGCATACTACATGGTCTGCTTTAAGCTGAAACTGGTTTTGTGTTATTATTATTTTTAATAAGCACCCCCTCCGCCCTCACTGCCTGAAACAGGGGTTTCTTACAAATCTATTTTTCAGTTTCTGTCCAGAATTGGTGAAACCGGATGAAAGAGGTATCAATCAGCTCTGAGCCCTCATTTTATATAAATAGAGAAGAAAGCAAAGCTCTGGGAACTGTAATATTCTGTTCAGACACAGGAAAAGCCGGTGAATGCTGTCATTATTGTGATCGAGGTACTGCTGCTAATGGAACAGGTGAGACACCCCAAAGAAACAAAGATTCCAAAGATGGGAAGTAGAGGGACGGAGCACAATATAATGGAGAAAATGTACAAATCAATAAATGGTTGAATATGCCAGTCCATGATAATATAACCTTGAAAACAAGTCCATGAGTTTTTAGTTCTCTCTTGCCTGTCTGCTCAAACAGACCCCATGTTAGCCATCTGAGTTGTGTGTTTTTTTAAAGAAAAAGGATAAACATCTCCAGTTTATGAAAGCACCATGGCTTTGCTGCCTGAGAGCCTTTCTTATTTGCTCTGGGAAACTAGGAAATGGGTATTTACAAACCAGCAACAACATTTTGCTTTTCTGCTCAGCAATATTCATAAGCTACAGGGGGAAAAATTGTACACACACGGCACTATTATTATTCACCAGAAGAACATAAATAAATTTCACTGCAATCTCTATTTCCCTCCCACCACAGCGGACAGCAGAATTGAAACACCAAATTCAAAAATAGTTCTTAAACACAGTCCAGTGTTGGCTGGAAAGGCTGAAATGGACACTGGACAACTAGGAGCAGCGGCAAACACCTCTGTATTTTGGATCATATTTGCACCATACATTTATGAGCACTGAGGTCTACTTCTAAAACATGGCATAAGCTCACAAGCCTAGTATGCAATGTCTTTCCTTCCTCCTGTCACCACAGTTCCTGCTTCCTGTTACCCAGTGACAGACTAAAAGTTCTTCAGAAACCCATATTTCTTTTATGTCTGTGCTCAAGTTCTACAGCTCTATAGCTTTGCTATGGCAGCAATAATTGTCAAGGTATTCACTGACAGTCAAGGTCTGCCTCCTAACTAAAGGGCAAGAACAGAACCCATGCCACTCTCTTAACAAGGTAAGCAAGGACAAAAGAGAATACCGCAAATCATACCAGTCTCACAAGCTGTCAGTTCACTGATACAATTTGTTGTTGTTTAGTCGTTAAGTCATGTCCGACTCTTCGTGACCCCATGGACCAGAGCACGCCAGGCCCTCCTGTCTTCCACTGCCTCCCGGAGTTGGGTCAAATTCATGTTGGTAGCTTCGATGACCCTGTCCAACCATCTCGTCCTCTGTCGTCCCCTTCTCCTCTTGCCTTCACACTTTCCCAACATCAGGGTCTTTTCCAGGGAGTCTTCTCTTCTCATGAGATGGCCAAAGTATTGGAGCCTCAGCTTCAGGATCTGTCCTTCCAGTGAGCACTCAGGGTTGATTTCCTTCAAAATGGATAGGTTTGTTCTCCTTGCAGTCCAGGGGACTCTCAAGAGTCTCCTCCAGCACCACAATTCAAAAGCATCAATTCTTCGATGCTCAGCCTTCTTCATGGTCCAGCTCTCACTGCCATACATCGCTACTGGAAAAACCATAGCTTTGACTACGCGGACCTTTGTCGGCAAGGTGATGTCTCTGCTTTTTAAGATGTTGTCTAGGTTTGTCATCGCTTTCCTCCTAAGAAGCAGGTGTCTTTTAATTTCGTGGCTGCTGTCACCATCTGCAGTGATCATGGAGCCCAAGAAAGTAAAATCTGTCACTGCCTCCATATATTCCCCTTCTATTTGCCAGGAGGTGATGGGACCAGTGGCCATGATCTTAGTTTTTTTGATGTTGAGCTTCAGACCATTTTTGGCGCTCTCCTCTTTCACCCTCATTAAGAGGTTCTTTAAGTCCTCCTCACTTTCTGCCATCAGAGTGGTATCATCTGCATATCTGAGGTTGTTGATATTTCTTCCAGCAATCTTAATTCCGGCTTGGGATTCATCCAGTCCTGCCTTTCGCATGATGTATTCTGCATAGAAGTTAAATAAGCAGGGAGACAATATACAGCCTTGTCGTACTCCTTTCCCAATTTTTAACCAGTCAGTTGTTCCATATCCAGTTCTAACTGTTGCTTCCTGTCCCACATATAGATTTCTCAGGAGATAGATAAGGTGGTCAGGTACTCCCATTTCTTTAAGGACTTGCCATAGTTTGCTGTGGTCCACACAGTCAAAGGCTTTTGCGTAGTCAATGAAGCAGAAGTAGATGTTTTTCTGGAACTCTCTGGCCTTCTCCATAATCCAGCTCATGTTAGCAATTTGGTCTCTAGTTCCTCTGCCCCTTCGAAATCCAGCTTGTACTTCTGGGAGTTCTCAGTCCACATACTGCTGAAGCCTGCCTTGTAGGATTTTGAGCATAACCTTGTTAGTGTGTGAAATGAGTACAATTGCACCGTACAATTGCACTCATTTCACTGATACAATAGCAAACAATGAAGCAACCAAAAATGTGACTGCCAAGATAACAGCAATAGGAATGGTCTGTATCCTGTAGAATCTACCTGAAAAGTGGAATGATCTTCCTATAGAATTGGGGTATGTTTGTACATCCCATAAACCATGGCTTATGTTGACCATAGTTTGTTGTTTAAGCCACAAACTGTGAAACAGACCACCGAACACTCTATGGCTGGCCTTCCAGCCGGGGGAGGGGGGTTCCCCTCTTTTCTGAATCAAATGTGAGCCCTAGGTTTAGAATGGAAACATACCAGGAGAAAACATCCAGGCTTGGGTGTTACGGTAAACCATGGGTTAATCAAACCAGAGTTCATAAGCCAACAAGGAACTATGGTTCCAATTCTGATTTCTGGTTGGTGCAAGTGAGGACTGCAAACAGCAACAAGACAGGCTTCAACAAACCATACTATAACTTGCTATTATGTGTGTTTGGTGTGGACATAGGAGAGGGACTTCTCTGTTGCTGCTCCCAGACTTTGGAGCCACTTCCCACAGAAAGCAGGGCTGGCCCCATCGTTGCTGTCCTTCCACAAGCAGGCAAAGACCTTTCTCTTCAGGCAAGCTTTCTTGCCTCAGTGACTGGCTGCCTGAGAGGGGTTTTTAAATGGATTATTGTGCCTTATTGCTTTGAATACATTTTTGTTTACCATTTCTTAGAGTGCTGTTTGTTTGATCCTTTTTAGTATTTGTATACTTGCTGTTTTTAGCTTCAAATGTCGTCTTTTAATGATCTCAGCCACCTTAGGTCCTTATTTTAGGAGAAAGGTGGGGTAAAAAAATATCTAAAATAAATAAATATAGGTACACAAAAATGCTTCCCCGTCACAACAAATAATTATGTTGATGCTAGTCCAACATGAAATAGAAGCACAATATGATGACTGACACTACAGAATAGGAACTAATCATCCTGTGAAGACCACATCTGGCTATGTACATAGCTATGTGCTAAACACATCACCCAGTCACTCTGTAACATGCTCAGCAGTGTACAAGGCACATTTTCTCACCTTGAGGCCTTTCTGACTCTCGCCTTCTCAAAAGAAAACCTGGGTTGTTCCGTCAGGTCGTATGTTCGGGTCGTCGGCTCTGCTGACACACCTTCCTTTGCGCCTCTCCTCCTGTTGCTGCATGCTGCTTGGCTGTTTCGGGGTGGTTCTTTAAGAGGTGAAAAGGGGAAGGGATTTGTTCCCTGGGTGTCCACCACATCCTGAAGTTTATTCAGCTGGATGCATTTACACTTGAGCTCCTCAGTGAGCTCTGCAATGGTTCTGGTTTGCTTAGCCAGTTGCTCCTGGAGCTCCAGAATATGATAGTTCCTTTCATGAAGCTCTTCTTCCTGCCTCTTCAGTTCCTTTTCGAGTTCCCAAACCCTGCTCCTCAGAATATCTGCAGCACCAGTTATGGTACTGATGTTCAAACCTGGGTCTTTCAAAAATTTACTACTGCCACCTGCGCATCCATAAGGGCAGTTTCCAGCATGATTATCTGGTCTCTTCAGGTATTTGGGTTTCACTGAACCATTTCCCATTTGGGACGGTGACCTACAAAAAGAAAACAGATCATTAACCTAAGAGCAGAATGCTAAGAGAGGCAGATCTTTCTTTCTGTGCAGTGACAAAAGACAGAAAGGGATCCTCGCTTCTCTCTCTCTTTAATCCATTATAAATCCATCAAGAGCAGTGGTTCCCAACCTTGGGTCCCCAGATGTTCTTGGACTACAACTCTCAGAAATCCTGAGCAGCACAGCTAATGGTGAAGGCTTCTGTGAGTTTTAGTCCAGGATCATCTTGGGACGAAAACTGGGGACATAAGGTTGAGAACCACTGTTCTAGAGTGATCTCTGCCTTTGACCCACTACACATTTTAATTCAGTGGTTCATGCAACCATTTTTATTATACTTAGATTAAAGCACTGAAGGAGAAATCAGTTAACAGTAGATGGGGGGAAAGAGCAACCCTTTCTTGCTATTGCAAGATGCTTTCTTGTTTTGTTTCATTTCATTTCAATGATGAGAAAACTAGAAAGTCATTTCAAATTCTTCAGCACAACATGCAAGTGTCAAATACTGAGCTATCAAATGGACCCAGAGCTGAATAAACATTTTGATGCTAGTTTCAGATTTCCAAGTGTCAGGCATACAACGAAGGGGAGTTCTGGAGTTCTTCTGCTGATTCCACCCCCACAGGTGGATTTTCCACACACTCTTTCATTCTTATTTTTTTCTCCAAACTGAAAGTTTCAAACACTTTCTGAGGATGTGTGAGTGGGTGGGTGAAGAAATCAGGACAAATATTGAATAACTGCCATGACAATGTATAGTACAGACAAATTCTGTGGAAGGCAGTTTGCACTGCATCTAAAAATCAGTATGTGGGTTACCTTTTAGGAATATCAAGAATCAAATCCACACCAAAACATGTTGCTGCCTGAGACACAGAACAGTGACCTCCCCCCTTCCATCCTATGTATAAAATCCAATTTAACTGATAACTCAATCTTTCCTCATCATACAACAGCCTCCTCCATCACATCTGAAGGCCATGAGCATCCATAAGGGATGTGATAGTTGTTGAACTCTCCACTTGAAACCTTTCAGCACCTTGGATAGCTTCCTGAAGTTCAAATGGAAATCCAGGGCAAATTTACCACTCCACTGACATCAGAGCCACCAGACTCCACTGCTTGCCACCTATGAGATCCTAAGTACGTCTGTTATGTTAATGCACACATAGTGGTGGTAGTGATGTGCACTATCCACGCACACTATGCTAACATTCTATTAGGTAGCTTTGATACCAGCAGCCTTAAAAAATTCTATGGATGTTCTTTCTGAAGATAGCAGAGTAACCCATGGGATGCTCACCTCCCACACCTTACTGCACAATCACAGCATCTACTACCTGAGACAACTGTCTCACTCTGCCTAATGGTAGGGCTGCTCCTGATGGGGATGTCAACTGCCATATTCTGCAAACTTGTCACCCAATTAGACAGTATCAGCAGACAGCCCCACTGCCCCATTCAAATGTTTACTGATTGTCTTCCCAAGTAACATGTGGCCACACCCTGTTTCCTCAGATAATGTGGGACAAAACTGTTAGGTAACCCCCTTTATGGTCTATGTGCTCTGCACTCATTAATAGTAATAACTGTGTGCCACCAACTTATGATGACCGTTTTCAGGTACAGAGTACTCAGAGGTGGTTTATCATTCCCCTTCTTTTGAGGGCATTCTGGGACTGTGAAGGCCACACAGGTTGGCTTTACTCCCAGGAGATACAGTGGTGAATTGAACTCCCAACCTCTGGCTCCACAGCCAAATACCTAACTCACTGAGCTATCTGGGCAGCCTCTATGCTTATTGCATCTCATAACGTGCTCATTGCCAAGCGAAGACAGGGCTGTTTTTACTTCTGGCTTGGTAACAACCCATTATCGGTGTCAAGGGAGTGCTTTCTAAGCACATCTCAACATGGAATGAATTTCAGAAATGCACATGACCTAAATCTAACTCAGAATTAGAGGACAGGAAGAGCACTCCACCATCTCTAGACCATCAATCCTGTGTAATAAAAAAAAGGGAGCAGTCATTAGCATAGTACAGCTACTGGGTTCTGTACACCAGCAGCACTGCTGTTTTGAGAGACAAGCAGAGCTTTGGTTCCTAAGTCTCTCTGCATCCTCTATCCTCTATCCTCGGGACATCGTTGTTACAAGCAAGGGTGTTGGCAAGTCACTGGGTCGGAGTCCCAAGTCTGAGTTCAAGTCTTTGGTACCAAATCCTGAGTCCCTATTAAAAGCAAGCATTTTTCCCCAGAAAAAAGGGAGAGGTGGGTGGGTTCTGAGTCACGAGTCAAGTCCAAATCATTGAGAAAACAAAACAAAACCCTGAGTCAAGTCTGAGTCAAGTCACCAGTGAGACTTAAGTCTGACTTGATGGTTAGTCCCACGACTCGAGTCCTCATCCCTGGTCCCAAGCAACTTTATCTTTGACTAATTACTGCAGGACTGTGACTGTCACTGTTGCTTTGCTCCTGGGTGGGGTGGGGGCACAGAATGCTGTCTTACTTGCAAGATGCACAAGAGAATGACCAGCTATTTCATCTCAGCCCAAGTTTTGCCTTAGCACTGGCATAAGCCTGGCAGACGATTAGCCTTCTCATCCATTCATTCTGTAACAGCAAAGTTAGTTATCCAAGTTCCATCTTATACGAGGGCATTATTTATAGATTTCCTTCTGTTCTCGGCCAGATGTCTGCACTGGTGGACGGAAACAACCATCTCAGTCTTCTACGCATTGCCTGCTTTGGGGTTTAGATCTAATGGGGAGGATGACTGGCTGAACCACACTTTTCTGCCAGGAGTGCCAAAATCCCAGTGCCAGGAGCAATTTAGAGCTTAAAAACCGGAACCTTTCTGCTTCTTTCCTCCACGCCAATTTCTCATGCAAAACCTGACTGCTGCCACTTCCTCTTACGTCCCTTTTCTTCTCGCACCATTTCCTTATTTTAGGTTTTTTTCCGGTTGTTGTTGTTTTTTTTTACACATGCTGCTTGAATGGAGAATTGCTTTATCTCCTCTGTGTCCTTGGCTGCCTCTAATTTTGTTTTCTTCAACTGACCCCCCCCCCACCGTCCATTTTTGGCCTTATCTACTTTTTTGTTCCATGTTCTCTTTCCTTCCTTTTAAGCACCAGCATCGCTTGGACGTGAAACGTCATCTCAGCCACAGCTCATCAGGACCTGCTTCCTAGAAAATCTGTGTAGTTCCTACATTTTGCAACAGGTTTTGGAACCAGATGCTTCTGCTCTCTTCTTATGGAAACAGAAAACATACAGAAAAGTATACATTTATTAGGCAAGCAGCTTGTTCCCAAAAGCTCAAGAAAGGTATCATTTCACCCTGACAAGACTATGGCGTGGTAGGTACAAGTAAGATGAAATTACTGGCACAGCCGTAATGGTAGATTTGAAGTACAGCTACTCATCATGGCAGTCTCTGGAGCCTCACACCCAAGAAAACCTGCAATTCCAGGCTGATATATTAACTATAACTATAACTCTCTCTATATAGTAACTATATATATATAACTATATATATATAGTTATAGTTATTTATAGTATATATATAGTTATTTTAAGTTAAGGAGTTTTAAATGGTCATTCAAAACAATGCTGTCACAAGATATATTCTTGCTGGAAAAATCCATCCCAACTACCTGTTATCGAGAGGGTTGGAGCTACATTCAGGGGATACAGGGCAGCCTCAATGAGTGTGTGTGTATGCACATGCATGTGCATGTGTGTACATGCATGTATGCAAGTGTGTATGGCAGAGGTCATCATTATCCCCAGTGATTAAAAAGTCCTGTTGTTTCAACCCTGCAAGTGGAAAGAGTCAACAGCATGGATGTTAGAGTTCACTTTTGGAAATGGACCCTTAGATGGATACCAGTGTATAAGAGATTGGATGCTGATATGTGTAAATCAGAGAAAAAGAAGGTGGAATGGATGTGCATGTCTGGCTGTCTGACATGTTCCAGAAGGATCTACTATGTACCACAGTGATGTGACACTGTGGAAATGTGTGTGGTACATAGTAGACACCCAACACCCAACCAACTGGTGATCATGATCATAGAGGGCTTTGGTTGTGCTGCTGAGCTCTTCCATCGCTCTCCTCTGTTGCTGTGCTGTTTAATTAACCAACACAGGGCCCAGTGTGTCATTAAGTCACATCAGATCTTCATCTCCTCCTCCTGTTCTCCCCATCCTGTCCCCAGGAGCAAAAGCTTGTGCCCAGTTCTGATGAAATAGCTAGTCATTCTCTTGTGCATCTTGGAAGCTGTACAGTTATTACGATAATTCCCACCCATGGTTATTTAATATACAGATATGCACACATCAGGCAAAATGTCCCCATGTTATATAAACCTGATTTTCCCCATTAGATATACTATGGGAAGCAGAAAGCAACAGATATGCATGGTCTCAGCAATGCCACTTAGATGAAATCCATGCTTCATCCCATTGGTCCACCATTCTCTTTTTCTGCAAAGACAGACTTGGGAAAATCCTAGCACATGTTACAACTGCAGTAACATTCCACAACTTCACTGGAATGGAAGTCAGTTCCATATGTGTGAAATATAAATGCATTCTATATTCATTAAGCCCCAGGTCTACCAAGCACAGATGAAAGGTCTAGGGATCTGTATGCATTCTGGATCTCAACACGTACCACCCTGAAGAAACCCATAAAGCACCTTAGTCCCCCACACCACCCATCTCTCCCATCAGACCATCATATGTGCAACAGTTGCAAAGTCTCCCTGCCTGCTGTGGCACAGCGGTGGAATGCAACCTCTCCCGCAGTGCCAGGTAACATGGATTGGCGATCCTCTCAGCATCATTGACCAGCACTTTCCGCCAGCACCTGAAAACAAGGCTTTGTCTCCTAAAAAGTATGAAGATGGTGGTGCATCCTTTGATCCCATTGGGTCAAACACCTGGATTTTTCACCTCTCCAGCGCCCAGTCCCCTACCCCACTCAACCCTGGGTGATCCTTTCAACCAATGCATGTTTCAGGTAAGGTGAAGATCTTAATGCCTGTTAGCAGTGACAGTTAATTCGAGGCAAATTAATGCAGCACACCCCGTTTGCCCCTGTCACTGGCAGTCCTACACGTCAAGTTCCATTACACAGGCATGAAACACCCCCCCCCCCCCCCGTACACATGCATACACATCCCAGGAAAGGTGGGATGGCATTGCATCAAACAGACACACATATAAACCCAAGATGCCTAGACTTGAACTATCAGCACGCTGAGCCCCCACCCCCCACCCCCCACCCCCAGACCCTTCCAGTGCGTCTCCTCTTCCTCCTTCTCGCCTTCTTGCTTCATCTCTCCCCCCCCCCCCTCCACATACACACACACTAGACCCGGAGCAGCACGAGCAGCTGCGCTCACCTGGTCGCTCAGGTGGTGGGGCAGCCCTCCCCTCTCGGATCCCTTCCTCCGCCTTTCCGAGGGACAAAGGCGGCTCCCTGTCCTGAGCAGCGGGGCTCGCGGGGAGAGGAGCGGGAGCGGAGGCAAGAACGAAGAGACAGGGGCGAGAGAGAGAGAGAGACGCCGAGAGCGAGCGCCAGGCGAGAGCAGACAGTGCGCAGAAGACGGCCAGCGCGTCTCAGCGGCACCGCTCGCCGCCACCCGCCCGCTCCGGCTGCTTGGGAGAGCCGAGGACTGGCAGACGCGCAGGCGGGCGAGCGGGACTGGGGACTGGGGGCTGCCTCCCGCGCGCAGGAGAGGAGGAGGAGGCAGCGAGGGAAGGAGGGAGGGAGGGAGGCGCAGGGCTGGAACGGCAGCCGTGCCAGCCGTTTGCCCTGTGCTGTGCCCGCAGCCCCGGGGCGGGGTGTAAGCGAGCGAGCAGGCAAGCTCTGCCCTGCCTTTCGCCCTGCTAGGGTGGGCCAGGCGCACAGCCGCCTGCTTATCCCCGGGGAGGGCGCAGAGGCGAGGTAAAGGGGTTGCGGAGCGGCGGGATTCACACGTGCAGAGAGCCTCCCCGCCTGGACCAGGGTGACCTAAATGTATGAATGCACCAGGACTGACCTAACTGACTTAGAACTGCAGGGCTGGAAGGCACCCTGTGGGTCATCAAGTCCAGCCCCGGGACAGTGGAGAATCGAACTGCCAACCCTCTGGCTCCGCAGCCAGAGCCCTAAACCACTGAGCTCTCCAGCAGTTCTAACAGAGACGATTCAAAACTGCATTCCATTAAATCAAAAGCAATGCGATTATTATTATTATTATTATTATTATTATTATTATTATTATTATTATTATTATTATTATTATTATTATTATTATTATTATTATTATTGAGAAACACCAGGCACAGACAATATTATAAAAACATTGACTGGTATTATATAACGGATTCAAGTTTTCACCAAAAACCGAAGTGTGTTTCTTCCAGAGGTGAGATGTTTCGATTGCCAGGTCTCTGTACTTTGTTAGTTATTCCAATTCTTTATTCTCAACTCCAGCATCCTCTGGAATTCCCATGTCAATGATCCAGACATTTCTTCGTTCTATTACTACTATGTCTGGTGTGTTACGTTCAAGGTATCTTTGATACCTTGAGGCCGTTTGGATCCAGAAATCCCACAAGATCTTGACTTCCTCATTTTCTGACACATCATCATCATCATCATCATCATTAAAAAATACCAGGCACAGTCAATCAAAATTATAAAAACTGGTGTTATATAACAGACACAGGTTTTAATCGAAAACCTAAGTATCTGTTAAATATTGGCATAATATGTATGCTGTTCCTAATATTGCCATTTTAAAAAGCTCCGTTGGCATTATTACTGAGATCTGCAACTGCTTGTAATACTGTGTGAAATTTCTTGATATTGTTACCAAAGCCCCAATGACTATGGGGACCACTGAAGTGCTGTTGTTTATAACCATAGGTTGGCTGCTCAGAAACAGTACAAAGCAAATAGGGAAATATGTAAGGACAGTCTAACAAGGAATATTATATGCCTGGGACAGATTTAAATCCTCATTAAAACTATTCAGTATCTCCCTATAGTTTATAGAGTGATTTACCCGTTGCTTCCTTGTTGACCCTGCCACTACACAGAATTTTGACTGATGAAGGCTGCTGTTTGGTTTCAGAAGCTTCCCTTCTTTTATTGTAACATTCTATATTTACTTAGCATTGTTCTAGTTTTCAATTGAAGGTTTGTTTTCTTGCCTTTTGTTGTAAATCATTTCAAGAACTTATTGCAAGTGCAGGGACTATTCAGAAATATATTGAATAAATCCGAATAAATAGGTGCACCATAGATATTCTATTGTCTCATGGAGTTGGCACTATCCTCATCACTGTTTTGACATTTCAGCTGCCACATTGCTCATCACACTTCAGAAATAGTCAGCCTAAACAAGACAGAACCAAAAAAGAGAAAGTCTCTGGGAGAGTTCATTGTCTCAAACCCTGATATTGGTCAGGGTACACAACAGGAAGCTAGATGGAGCAACATTCAGACATGATATAAGGGATCTTCCTATGATTAAAAACACTGTGACCAAATTCAGTCTTTGAAAATGGACTTGTAGGGCATTCTGAGAAGGTAGAAACCACAGTGTAAGATCAATAAAATATTGAGCATGGACACATTTGCCTTCTACTGAATGTGACTGTTGGCCTATCTAGAACAGTGGTTCCCAACCTTGGGTAACCTAGGTGTTCTTGGACTGCAACCCCCAGAAGCCTTCACCACCAGCTGTTCTGCCCAGGGCTTCTGGGAGATGCAGTCCAAGAACAGCTAGGTTGCCCAAGATTGTGAACCACGGATCTAGCCCAATATTGTCAGCGCTAACAGGATTCTACCTGGAGATTCTAGAGATACTCTTGGTGATCTCCAACATACCCTCTAATTTTCAGCCTCACTGGGTGGGGCCCTGCCTCTCTTGTGACTTCGCCCCTGCATGCGCACGTGATTCTGCTCGCCCTGCACGCTGGGTTCCGTTGTGATCACTGTGCGGAGGAGGAAGACAACTGCGTGCATGGAGGCAGAGACGCGCACGAATGCACACACGTCTAGCTTAAAGGGAACCAGGCCTGACTCTGCTTAGCTTCCAAAATCAGGGAAGACAAGACGTGTTCAAGATAGTCTAAGAACAGCAAGCTGGAAAAGTAACTTTTCCAATCTCTGAATAGTTCTGGGACATGCCTATATAGTAGAAGCCTATCTGACTGTACTACTTAAACATTTTCCCCCAAAATGAAAAAGCATATTTTTGGAGTGTGCAGGTTGCTCCAAAATGTGATTGTAGTAGCTGTCTCTGATCAAAACAGAGAGCTGACCATGCAAACATTCATTTGAGTTCTGCCCTACCTCCCCCCTCCTTCTCATTACATTTTGTTCTAATTAAAAATGACAAAGTTATTACATAAAATACACTAATTGCACCCTTACTGCGTTCCTGGTACTTCAGGATGCAAATCCTGTTGATGATGTGATGAGAATTATGCAAATGGAAGAAAAAGAGGCCACAACTATTATTATTTTTTGCATAAATAAAGTACTTTGTGCGAAGGAATATTAGCCAGGAAACAAATGCCAGCAGAACCTCACCTTTCGGGGCTAAATGACACATACATATTTAGTTCCTTCACTTACACAAGAGAGATTTTGGAGAAAAAGTGCAGCACCTAATCTGGCTTGTGCTTCTGATCCAGATCAGGACTCCTGAATTTCACCCCATCGTGGTTGCATTTGAAACCCAACATGGCATATATTGGAAAGAGAAGCCAGGGGGAGGTTTTCAAGGGAAAACCTGTTTTTGTGCCCCCCCAACAGGTGTGGGGGCTCTTAACTGCTTTCCTTCAAAAACAGGAGCAGCAAATAGATTAAGAAGTCACACTTAATTGCAATGTGAATTTCT
Organism: Intellagama lesueurii; assembly: GCA_037013535.1. Classification (NCBI taxonomy): domain Eukaryota; kingdom Metazoa; phylum Chordata; class Lepidosauria; order Squamata; family Agamidae; genus Intellagama; species Intellagama lesueurii. The sequence goes on along the minus strand of JBAJHW010000005.1, from coordinate 187,670,420 downwards.
CTCTGATTTGTTTTGACTGTAAATAAGAAATGTTTCGTTACCATATTTCAGTCTTGCACATCGAATATGACTGACCTATGGTCATAATAATGTGTAGGCATCCTTCAGTCTTGAGAGACTATGGTAACGTGCTTTGTATGGAGGACGTGGAACAGCGTCTAGTGTGGCTGAGAAGGCCAATTCGAGAGTGACAATCCCTTCCACACTGAAGACAAAGACAATCTGTCCCCTGTCCAGCTCCCTGATTTTGCTTCGATGCTGTATGCGAAGCTGGAGTGTCCTCTCCAGAGCACGAAGCCTGGGTAAAATAATATGGAGGATAGGCTGTTACCCAAGCAGCAAATCCCCCCTCTCCACGTCGCTGAAATAGTCCAATGGAAAGGCAAGAGCCAATACAACTGGTTCCAGCGACGTCACAGGAGTTGCCAGAATGACACAAACTGCCTCCGGGACTCCGGCTCCGGATTTTGCCTCGAGGTTAACTCCTGAAGCCTTTTCCATCAGTGGATATAGCCACAAGGCAGTGGAGGTTTGAAATCAGAGTTTTCCTTCTCCTAGATGGGCTGCTGTCCAAGGCTGACGAGCCCCACCTACCCGGCTCATAATAATGACACTGAAGTTTAAAGTTAGCAATGTAAAAATAGGAGCAGCCTAATGAATCAAACCTGAGCCAGTGTGCTACAGCAGATAGCATGTCGGACTCTTGCTCAGGAGAGCTCTGAGTTCAAACTCTTGCTTGGCAATGGAAACTCTGTAGGGCAGCGATGGCGAATATATGGCACGCGTGCCACAGCTGGCATGCAGAACCCTCTCTGTGGGCACGCGAGCCATAAGTCGCCATCGAGAAATACTTACCCGTCCTCCGATCCCTGATTTCAGCACTCCCCTCTGCTGGTGCAGTGGTCCAGTGGAGGGGTGCAATGACCATTACCGATCTAGCCTAACGGGGGATTGAAGGACCGGTAAGTATTTATCTGTTAATACCGCCCCGGGGGTGGGGGGAACATTTAAACCTTGCAGTGCACAGTCAGTTGTTTTTAAACAAGTTTATGTTGTGTTGCCATTTGGGCACTCGGGCTCAAAAAGGTTTGCCATCACTGCTCTAGTGATGTTCAACTGTCTAGATATTCAACCACACCTTGAACATCTCATACACCTCGGAAACCCTGTTTGGGTCACCACACATCAGAAGTAACCCGATGGCATGCAACAACAATAATTAATCAAGCTGCTACAACATCTAATTAACTTTGCCAGGCTGTTGTGTTCTCTCAAAGTCAGAGCGAGTTACAACCTGCAAAAGTGGCCTAATATCTCTGGACACCACAGAGGGTACTTGTAAACCAATTACAGAGTGACCTGCCGTGCTGAGAGCAAATTGGATGGCAGTGCTTTTATTAGTCTTTCTCCCACCGGCAGCCTCTCTCAAGCTGAAACAGGGGGGACAATGAATTTCATGTGGTTCCACATTTGCCAGTAACAGTTGCTGTTGGGTTTTATATTAATGTTTCCCATCAACTGACCAGGGTTAGAAAAAGCAGGAACTCAAGTAACAGCTGCTATCTCTTGTGGGTTTTAATAGGTAGGGTGGTCTCTCCATTACATGAGGATCTCATATTTCTCCGTCAATTTATACGGGCACGGCTTGCCAGAAGCAGACCGAAACAGGTCGCTGCCTGAGGCAAAACAACAAACACCCTCACTCACTCCTCATCGCAGGGGGTATTATATCCTAAGCCAGTCCAGTTATTTTGGCACCTGAGGCAAAATTCTCGCTATTTTGGCACCTCAGGCAAAATACTCTCAGACAGTTATAATACTAGTTACTCACAAAGTGGATTCATGAGGAAGACCAGGCGGGATTCAGAATAGGACGGTCAGTGATGGACCAGGGATTTATGTTTCAGCATGAGTGCTCAGACTGCAGGATGGCTCAGTGGTTTAGGTATGTGGCTGCAGAGCCAGAAGTTGGGGGTTCAATTCCCCACTGTGCATCCTTGACAGGAGTTGGACTAGATGATCTATAGGGTCCCTTCCAGCTCTGAAGTTCTATGATGCTGATGCTGCTAACATCTAGTAGAAAAATATGCCTCATCAAAAGGTGCTACCCTTTTGTGGCATTTATTGATTTCAATTCTGCATTCAGTCTTATTTCTAGAGTCAAGCTACGGAGCAAATTTGAGAACACCAATATTGACAGAGTCCTGCCGCTGCTTATTCGACACCTGTATGAAAATGCAAGACTGTGGGTGAACTGTAACTATGGTGGCCTCTTGTCTTATCTTGTTCCCATCTTTAATGGAGTTATAGAGGGGTCCTGCACTCAAGGTTCATCCAATCTTGATTTTCATGCTCCTAATTTGGCTAATCATCCACTTTCTATCTTCCTTTATGTTGATGATGTGTTATTATCTTATCTAGCATCAGTTTAAGGAGACTTCTTCATTCATATTGCAGTAAAGAACTTTTGGCTATTAATAATTCAGAGACTAAAATGTTTGTTTTTACCAGAGGTAAGATTAAGTGTAGCTGGCTGGATAGCTCAGTGGTTTAGGTATCTGCCTGTGGAGCCAGAGGCTGGGAGTTCGATTCCCCAGTGTGCCTCCTGTGAGTGGAGCCAGCCTCTGTGGCTTTGGGCAAACTCCACAGTCCCAGGGCACCCCCAGAAGAAGGGAATGGTGAGCACTTCATAATATTCTCTACCTGGAAAATCCTGAAAAGGGTCAGCATAAGTCAGAATTGACTTGATGGCACATGACGAAGAGGAAGAATATTGAGTGTGAATGGATGATTAATGGGAACTCCACAGAACAGTTATCAAGCTAAAAATACTTAGCAGTACTCTTCCATGCATCTGGCTCCTAGCATTCCCAAGTAAAGAATATTGTAGAGAATGCTCACAGAAGGGTCAAAACACTGATAAGACGTTTCTATGCAAATGGTCAGCAATCCATTCCTTCTGTTATCCAAGTATTTACAGCTAAGATCATAGTACAAATGTTATATGGATCCTGGTTGTGTGCTTATGACAACCTTAGACCTTTAGAAGTTGTACAGACCAAAGGGTTGAGAGAGCCATATTTTTAGTTCCATACTGAGTCCCTAACATGGCTTTGGTGCATTAAGTCTACCTCCTACTGAAACTTGTGCTGGCTAAAACTCATCTGCTTAGGACGTTCACCACTAATATTAGATACCTTTCAATCTAATTGGAAAAGACACCTGTTTAAGCAGTTATTGTCTCTGGGGTATTCTCCCAGCACTTTAATTGTGCTTGGCTATTCTAAAGTCAAATCAATTGTAAAGCAAAGAATCTGGGACATAGAATTACAAACGCATTTAAGTTTGGTCACTAAATATAGTGCTCTAGGCAATAAGATATTCATGCTCTCTACCTATTCAGCTAATTTAATATTTTCTAAATTCATTAAAGACTTTTTCCTAGCCTAATTTAATGTTTTTCATTCTATGTGTTGGAATTATTGCACCCTTCATATGCTGCATTTAAGAGGTTTTGGCTAGGAGGGACCTTTCTGAACTGATACGACTGTCAATCAATCCTGCAGCAACCAACTATTCCCTCTCTGCCTCAGATTTTGAAAAGAGGAATGCTACTCTACTCAAGAGTTCTTTTCCCACTCTTTTTTTAATCAGTGGTCAGACAGAATTCAGTTAGTCAGCATGTATCTCTCAGCCACGTAGTGAGTCAGTCACGTGGTCAGTGAAGCTAGTCAATCAGTTCAGCTCTGTACATGAAACCAGTCATTATTTTTCTACAATATGCTATTTTCTTATTTATTCAGAACTGTGAGTAAATTGAACCTTTTATTCTTTCTTTTGTTAGTGTCTCTGAGTAAGTTATCAAGACAGTAAATGTCAATTGATGAGAACAAAGCAATAAGGGGTGGGCTACTGTGGAGAGCTTGGAAGCTAATTCTGCTGTATAGGTCCCTGAACCTTTTTCTGCTGCATAGCTAGAGGTTTTTAGCCATAAAATTTCATGTTCTGCCAAGGCTATGCTACTGGAGGAAAGATACCATAAAGTAACCATATCAGGAACATTTAAGTCCCTGGTGGACATGTTTTATTATACTGCTCTTTCTACAAACTCCTTTTGTCTGTTTTTCAAAAATTTGGAATAATTTTATATTTCTTTTTTTCTCTTTCTCATCAAGACCCCCATACTAACAATAACATGGCCAGATTCTGTGCAGGGGCCACAGCAGCTACCAGTGTGTGTGTTTTTTCTTTTAAAAATTAGTTTTATATAAACTTGACATATCATGTAGATGCAAAGCTTAGCATAATATATATTGCATATTTCTGTTCTGTTCTGTATTGTGTTATTTATTTAACACTGGTCTTTGACTGTAATACAGGAATTACTCACTTAATCTTAATACAATAAATAGCTAATCATTTCCTGTCCTTTCACGACACAGCAAAATCTGCTGTCTTGGTTAGCCACCTTACACTAACTAATGATAGGGCTGGCCCTGGCATTCACTTCCATGCCTCTGGATATTTAAGAATAGTTTCTCAATGTGAATTGGGAACTGAGCTGTTCAGACAAGGGCATGATTCTCTTTCCCTCCTCCTTTCTTTCCAGCCATTCTGCTCCGGTCTCTTTTCCAATCAAACAGCCAATGGTTTTCTTCCTTGCCATCAAGTTCTTATCAAACTGATTTGGAGGTCTTCCAGCTCAGGATATTTTTTTATCTAAAGACTTTGTTTTGCCATTCTGCAGAACCTGGATTTCCTCAAGATCACTCATACGTCCCTCTTGTGCTTGGGTGCTACCATTCTGTTTACTTAATGGTCATTATTCCCGTGAAATCTAGGTATAGACATGGGAAGATGTAGGATTGTCCATGTTCCCCTTGGCCCTCCTTTTGTACCTTTAAGAGCCTGGTTTGCAGGAATCAAACATTGAAATGTTCCTCTCATTTCATATCCTGCTTAAATTTCTGCCTCTCAGGCTGTTGCTAATGACATAAGAAGAGAGCCATGAAAATAAATAACATCCGGCAGCCCTGCTGACAGATACTGCAAACATCTCACTAATCATACACAGACAAATACAACTGTTTGGCATTGTTTGTTTATTTAAACACACACACACACACACACACACACACGGGGGGGGGGAGAGAACCATCAAAACAGATTCCAAGATGCTTCACAAACGTTAAAAACAACAAACATCAAGAGTTTTTCTAAAAACACAAACGTTAATGAACCAACACCTTGTCATGCCTGAGAAGTAAATCAATGGAAGGATGACCTTGATACATAAAGGGTAATATTTGGGCACCAGTTTGTCCTCCATGGGGTGAAGATTTCACGACTGAGGTATCAATGAAAACAAAGAGAAAAGACCACTCTGATTGACCTGAGACTCATCTCAAATGAAAGGTGTGTTATGAAAATAAAATGCTTCTTTCTTCAGAAATCAGGGGCATTTGGTAGATTTACCTAGCCTTTCCATTACACATCAAGCTAACTGTAGAGTGTCAGGTATTCTCCAGGCATACAGCTTGGAATTCCACCTCCACACTTTCTTCTCTGAATCCTTTCCAATGATTTGATCTACCAGGAGAAGACCACAAAAATCTTCTAGGTCCCACCTTTTACTTCCAGGTACCAATTGTCCATCTTCTTTATTTATGTATATGTTGGGCACCTCATGTCCCAAGTGCTCAAACTCTACCTCTTCAGTTATACTCAAATGCACCAGACCATAGCTGACTGGAAGGGCCACCTTCCCCCATCAGTAATAAATAATTACATACTGTCAAGTCAATTCTGACTTATGGTGATGTTTGCCAGGGTTTTCTGGGTAAAGACTACTCAGAACTGCTCTACCAGTTCCTTCTTCTGGGGTGTGCTGGGAGTGCTCAAGGCTACATAAGCTGGCTCTTTTCTTGGGATACACAGTAGGGAATCAAACTACCAACCTTTGTCTAACTCACTGAGCTATCCAGCCAGCACCTTCCCCTATCAACACTCTCCCGATTCTACAGATTTAAAAGAAAGGAGATCATTCCTTATACAAATTGGTCATCTGTTTCATATCACAAGTGATCTGGGTTCTTTGCAAGTAGTTTTGAGTCCCATTTCACTCAATGGCTCTTAATTCTGAGTAGTTAAATATAGGATTCCATTTCTAGATAATAAGGTGTTGTTGCTTTTTAAAAGAAAATCTCCTATTGCTTTTCTGTCCTTCTACTATGTCTCTATCCATAATATCAATGAATCTTAATTGGGGGCTCGGGGTTGACTATATGCTTTCCACCGCTCAGGAGATCTTTCTCTTGTGTGTTAGACCACATCTCCATACTATATGGGGATATAAAGGGGAAAGAGACCAAACATGCTCAAGGTTGAGTGACTGAGGAGTTAACTTGGAGTTTGCTCCATCCCACGCTGAAAATTTATCTGCAGCTCTCACCTATTTGACTTTTTCAAGACTGATTGACTGATTCCTCACATTAGCATCTTTACTTTCTGTTCTTGATGAAAGTTGATTGAAGAAAAAACCTGATGTACTAAAGGAAATCCTGGAATTTTACTGTCTATGGGATAACTCAGTGGAATAGGTATCTGGCTGCGGAGCCAGCAGTTAGGAGTTTGATTCCCCACTGGGCCTCCTGGGAGAAGAGTCAGCCTGTGTAGTCATGGGCAAGCTGCAGAATCCCAAGATGCCCCCAAAGGAAGGGAATGGCAAACCAATTATTTGTATTCTTTACCTAGAAATCCCTGGAAAGGGTTGCCATAAGTCAGAATCAGCTTGATGGTACACAATACATATTGCACAGTAATTGCCCTGCAAATTTTGGGTTTTTCTTGTGATTTCGTTTTTCAATTTTACTGCTTTTCTTTCCTGAAAGCTCAATTAAAAACAATTTTAAAAAAGAATTAAAGAGCACCACGACCCAACAACTGATGTAAATAGGGAAATCACAAGGAGGTGCCAGGATCGCTGGGTGATTTTCATAGTGGGACTCAAAAGAATATCTCAGCTGGTGACCACATGTAGATTATCAGTGTTGGGAGACTGTCGACTAATACCTGCTGCAGTATTGTTGAACAGCAAGCTGAAACCCGAAACAGTTAAAGTTTCTGCAGTGTGGAACAAACCCCAAGAGGAGGAGGTCTGAGCTAGGCACACAACACTGCTGAAACTGAGGAGGTTTGCCTTATAAGTGACCATGCTGGAATCTTCTACACGCTGCTGTAAGAACAGGATGTAAAAGCATGATAAATAATAAATGAAAGCCCACATTTCTATTAGACTGACCAAGCGAAGGCTTGACAAGGATCTTTTAAAAAAAACAACCTTAAGAGAGCAGAGGCCCTCATATTGACTTCTTCCTCTTTAAAGTCTGTCTTAATGTTATTCCTTAAAAGGACAATGTTGCATGCCTATAGATCCAAACCATGGAAAGGTGAAACAATTCACTACACTTGCCAAAAGCTTGATTTTTTATTGTTTTATTAAAGTTTTTACTTGGAAGCTAAAACCAATGACGTTTTTTGAGCCAATTCAGTCTGTTTGACTGGGAATGGTCCATTTTTTTTCTTTGATTCTCCAAGAAAGCAGAAAGGTTTTCATTACATGTATAATTGTGATAAAATCATAAGACATTGAGATTGAGTTACTTTTTAATAAAAGAAAAGCAAATAGTTATATAGTTATATATCTATATCTATTTGCTTTTCTTTTATTAAAAAGTAACTCAACCTCAATGAGTTACTTAAAACCACCAGAACACTGCAAACTGTTGGTCTGTAGCACAAGACACACCTAAGTAGAGAAGTTACACATATCCTATAACTATAAAAATAACTAAAATCCACAACAGTTATTCCTCATTACATTATAAGCATGAGGTTACCTAGTTATGCCCTAAATGTTGCCGAAGAGAGTTCATTACATGTAACTAATTATTTGTAAATCTGCACAGATCTCTAGCTGATGGTGGAGAGAGCAATGCTCAGCAGTTAGACTTGCTAAAGGTAACTGAAGAGCAGTTTTGTTTGTTGTTGTTGTGTCATGTCAACTTGCTTCTGACTTACATCGAGCCTATGAATTACTGACCCCCAAAAGATCCTGTTATTTATTGCCCTCCTCGGGTCTTATAATTTCAAGGCTGTGGCTTCTTTCAGATTGGTCTTTTTTTCATCTTTCTACCGTGTTTCCCCGAAAATAAGACAGGGTCTTATATTAATTTTTCCTCCAAAAAACACATTAGGGCTTATTTTCAGGGGATGTTTTATTTTTTTCATGTACAACCATCTACATTTATTTATTTATTTATTTATTAGATTTCTATCCCGCCCTTTTAGACAGAATCTACTCTACTACATTTATTCAAATACAGTCACGTCATCTTCTTCGGGTTGCTGCACAAGGGTGGAGGGCGGGGTTTCACTTAACTAGGGCTTATTTTTGGGGTAGGGCTTATATGACGAGCATCCTGAAAAATCATACTAGGGCTTATTTTCAGGTTAGGTCTTATTTTCGGGAAAACAGGGTATTTTCCTGTTGCCTACAACTTTTACATAGTTTTGTCTTTTCCTGTGAGTCTTGTCTTCTGACGAAAAGTTCTAAGTACCATGTCCTCAGTTTCGTCATGTTTGTTTCTAGAAGAACAGTATCATCAGCATTCATGGATTATTTATTTCTAAAAGGAAGAACCATTACAGATGCCTTCCTGGCGTTGGTGCGGCCCCTTGTTGTGGTCACTAGTTATTAACCCATCTGGAAGAAGAGAAAAATGCTGTTATTTGTCATTTGCTAAATATATGCGGTGTTGCTTGGCCATGAATATCCTCCGTTACTACTTTTCCTTTCAAGATACAGTAGAAATTCATTTGCATGGCCACAGGTAGTAACATGAAATTAAAATAGTTCTAAAAACTGCATGAGGACCACGGTATCCTCGGGGTGTCAGTTCTAAGTCCTTCTCCTTGCTGATGCTGAAAATCATGGATATAGTGAACCCCATCTACAGCATAGTCTCTGGTTCCCTCTAATTTCAGTGCATGGCTTGAGGAAGTGGACTCGATCCCTAAAAGCTCATTGTTTGTTCAGTTTTTCTTTTTACTGGTCTAATAAAAGTATTGCCTGCTCTTGTATTTCTTTGTTTTTAGACTACAACTCTCAGAATCCCCACCCAATAGGTGTTGTAGTCCAAACAGTAGCATTGCCAAGCTTTGCTCTTGAAGAGAGAGAGTCTCACCGACAATCTATAGATTATACTGAACACAACTACATCTGACACGCATCAATAACGCAGAAGATTGTAAGAATAACATCGCTGGAACTAAGGCAATATTTCATGCTACAATTCTGTGACTTACAGTGACACAGTTGATAGATTCCCCAAGTTCTCCTACACATTGACTAGAAATATGTCTGCTTTTGTAACAGTAGAGGGGAAAATTTATTCATAAATGACCTGGCTTTCACATCTGTATTATACAGGCACTGTAAATGTAGTTCTGTAATCTTTAGCAACTGACAGGCTTTCATCATTAGTTCAGTTCAATTACATGCCGAATTAACTACTGCCATTTAAAAAACATAAAAGGAAAACAGCATTTTGCTGTGCGTTAGGTTTTAATAGACAACATGAAGCAATTCCTTGCCATGCTAGGCTAGAAGCAAAAGAAATCTGTTTCCTAAGGGTTAGAACGGAGTGCAAATGAGGCCATAGAATCCTGCAGCATATCACGCCATCTCAGTCTAAATATGGGATGTGCCGTTTGTTAACATTTCCTAATTTTTTTAAAAAAAGCAGTACCTACTCTCTACATGTAAGAAAGAAGCAAAAGAAGAGCGCCAGCACAGCAGGAACAAGAACGTAGCTAATAGCCTCTCTGTTGTTAGTTGGAGAGGTGCAGTTGTTGTCGTTGTTTTGCTTCCAGAAAGATTTTAAAGGGGGAGGTGTTTAGAAGATCCTGCAATGCAAAGCATACAGCCCACTCGATCACTTCAGAACTCCATTGTCACATCGCTGCCTCTGTTGGCAAGACATGCAGAGAGATTACACAGAGAGAGACATGGAGAGAGAGAGAGAGAGAGAGGAATCCAGAAACACGTCCACCTGTTGAAAGATGCCTAAGTTGGATGGGCAACTACCCTTGGAAGGAGACGTTCCATCATGTACTGAGGTCCCAAATAGGTCAGTACTGGATTGCAATCAAAAAGTCACGTGACACCTTATAGCTGGGGTCGGCAACGTATGGCTATCCAGGTGTGGAGGGACCACCGTTTCCCAGCATGCCTCACTATTTAGTATGTCTGCAGCAACAAAATTTGAAGAGCTGTAGATCAGCCACCCTTGCCTGGCTAAATATACCGTGTTTCCCCGAAAATAAGACAGGGTCTTATATTAATTTTTGCTCCAAAAAAAAACTCATTAGGGCTTATTTTCAGGGGATATTTTATTTTTTTCATGTACAACCATCTACATTTATTCAACAAAAAGACACAATCCAGTAGTTAAATGCACCGAAGTTTGATCAGCTCAGTATTTATTTATTTTTTTAAAACTTCTAGTCTGCCCGTCTTACCAATGGTCACTCTGGGCAGCGTACAGCACAAAAACGATCACAAAACCTACAATTTAAATTATACAATAAAACTAAAGTCAACTTAAAATCAGTTGGGTGGCTGCAGATGTTAAACCTACACTCAAGCATTTAACGACAGCATGATTGAGAAAGCCTGCCTAAACAAGAAAGTTTTAAAAGTTTTTTTGACAATCTCCGGTGAGGGGGGGGTCAGACAAATCTCAGGCAGCAGTTAGTTCCAGAGCAGAGGAGTGAAGACTGAGAAGGCCCGGTTTCTTGTTTTCTCCTTCCGTGCCTCCCTTGGGGTAAGCATCCTCAGCTGCCTGGCGTAAGATGCCTAAGTCAGATGGGCAACTACCCTTGGAAGGAGACATTCCATCATGTACTGAGGTCCCAAATAGGTCAGTACTGGATTGCAATCAAAAAGTCACGTGACACCTTATAGCTGGGGTCGGCAAAGTATGGCTATCCAGGTGTAGAGGGACCACCGTTTCCCAGCATGCCTCACTATTTAGTATGTCTGCAGCAACAAAATTTGAAGAGCTGTAGATCAGCCACCCTTGCCTGGCTAAATATACCATGTTTCCCCGAAAATAAGACAGGGTCTTATATTAATTTTTGCTCCAAAAAAACCTCATTAGGGCTTATTTTCAGAGGATATTTAATTTTCTTCATGGACAACCATCTACATTTATTCAAATGCAGTCATGTCATCTTCTGGTTGCTGCACAAGGGTGGAAGGCGGGGCTTCACTTAACTAGGGCTTATTTTTGGGGTAGGGCTTATATTACGAGCATCCTGAAAAATCCTACTAGGGCTTATTTTCAAGTTAGGTCTTATTTTCGGGAAAACAGGGTATGTCTCGTGCTATATGTCTGTGTGAGCAAAGCCTCGTTGTGTACAGGAAATGAATATGGCTGGCAAGATTCGTGGGGAGAACTACTAATTATCATATTAAGGACATGCTGCAAATTAAGTGAGCAGTTCTTACAACGGTTTCCGTCATGATTTAAAAACACGAGTACAAAAGAAAGGTCATGAATGGAGGTCATTCATTCATGCAGTTGGCATAAGTCAAAAATGACTTGATGGCATGTAACAACAAACAAACCTAAAGAAGCAAATGTGTTTTGGGTGTTGCATGTTGCGTAATTAAGAAAAAACTCTTCACCATTAGAGCAGTACGACAATGGAACCAATTGCCTCGGGAGGTGGTGAGTGCTCCAGGGCTGGAGAATATTGGACAGCCATCTGTCAAATCTGCTTTGATTTCGATTCCATCATTGAGCAGGGGGGTTGGACTTGATGGCCTTATAGGCCTCTTCCAACTCAATTATTCTATGATTCTACGATAATCAATTATTGCTTTGTCATACAAAGATCAGTGATAGTAGCACTTCCCAAACTCTGTTCCCAGTATGAGCAGTAGAAACTTTGAAAAGTTTTAACTGGGCTGTAGGAACCTATTCCAAAATTTTGGATCATCAGGACTTAGCAGGAGAAAGTTTTGCACATTACATAGGTATATACATAACATAGCAGTTATACAGTATATTCTTCGTTGTATCAGATTGCTTGGGAACACAGTGCTCAAGTGGGATGCAAACCAAAATAGTGTGAGTTTCTCTTTGTATTGCATTGTGACCTTTCACAAAGATTGTGTGAAGAATATAAAACAGAACCTTTTCTGAGCTGACAGAGGAATATCCAATTAAGAGCAATTTAAACAAGGATGCTAAATTTCTTTACTCATGGATCCAAATATTCAGAAAAAGCATGATTCTCCTTGATTTATACCCCTTAGAACAGTAGGTTCCAACTTTGGGTCCCCAGATGTTTTTGGACTAAAACTCCCAGAAGCCTTCACCACTAGCTATACTGGCCAGGATTTCTGGGAGTTGTAGTCTAAGAACATTTGGGGACCCAAGGTTGGGAACCACTGCCTTAGAAGATAGATGTGAGAGTGATCTTTAATTGCCACAATGGTTGAAAAGTCTGAAATGGTTTTTTTTTTAATCACTAGGCACAGAAACCTAGCAAGTAAAGAGAATGTTTAGAGTCTCTCATTTATGCACTAGCTTTCAAAATGCAGGAAGGTTTTGCTAAGGGGGGGAGGGGAGGAGACAAACATGTTGTTTTTTAAAAATGCATCGGTAGCCATGGTTTTTCAGCCGAATTTCTGAACCACCTGCGCCATACAGTCCAGGTCTAGCTGCTAAAGAGAAGGAAGGCCCCATAGTATGTACCCAAAGGTCATCTGCATTCATTCTGACTATAAGAATTTCAGGATCTTTTCCCCAAGCCAGGAGGTGAGAATAGACTGGTGGAACATTGTGTACTTGGCTCAGATCCTTCCCCCCTCTCTTGGTGTTTATATCTTGAAATTAAACAGAGAAATATCACAAGCACAGCAGGGGAAAGTGGCAATCCACAAACATCCAGCACTACAAATTGCTGCTCTCATCTTTCTCCTGCTCCTCCTATATTCAAGTAATTCAGACAAGCTATGCAGCCTCTATGTACTGCTGCTCCTTGCAGCTGCATAGTCAGGACTCTGGGATTGTCAAATGCCAGTAACTTAGAATCATAGAATAATTGAGTTGGAAGGGACCTATAAGATTATCAAATTCACCCCCCTGCTCAATGCAGGAATCCACATCAAAGCAGATCTGACAGATGGTTGTCCAATTTTCTCTTGAATACCTCTAGTGATGGAACCCTCACCGCCTCCCGAGGTAAATGGTTCCATTGCCATATGCTCTAACTGTTAAGGTTGTTCCTGATTTTCATCTGAAATCTGGCTTCCTGTAACTTGAGCCTATTATTATGTGTTCTGCACTCTGGGGTGATCAAGAACAGGTCCTGTCTTTCCTCTGTATGACTACCCTTCTAGTATTTGAAAAGTGCTATCATCTCTCCCATCACCCTTCTTTTCTCAAGGCTAAACATGACCCGTTCCTTCAGTCTTTCCTTGCAGGGCTTGGTTTTCAGTCCGCTGATCATTGTTGTTGCCCACCTCTGAACTTGTTCCAGTGTGTTGGCATCCTTTTTAAAGTGTTATCTGGAAGTTTAGTCATGGCAACTGGACTTCTTTCCTATTAGGTTGGAATGTTTTGCTACTCGTTCATGTAGCTTCTTCAGCTTCTTGGATGAGTAGCGAAAAGTTTCAACCTAATAGGAAAGAAGTCCAGTTGTCATGACTCAACTTCCAGATGACCTCGCCTGGATGACTGAGAATCTTCACAAATATATTCTTAAAATGTTATGACCAAAACTGGACATTGTACTCTAGATGAGGCCTAACCAGTGCCAAATAGAGGGGAATTAGTACCTCATGGGATTTGGAGACTATTGTTCTGTTAATTTATCCTGAAATCGCATTTGCCTTTTTTGTAGCCACATCACACCGTTGGCTCATATTCAGCTTTTTATCTACAACAATTCCAAGATCCTTCTCGTCTGCAGTATTACTGAGCCAAGTATTCTCCATCTTGTAACTGAGCATTTAATTCCCCCGGTGCAGAACTTTGCATTTATTCCTTTTAATTTTCATTCTGTTGTTTTCAGCCCAGCGCTCAAGCCTATCAAAATCCTTTTGAATTTTGTTCTTAATTCAATTCAATTTTACTTAATTTATCTTCCCACACTTGCCAGTGTTTTATTCGGGACATCTAACTTTTCATTAGAAACCAGTTTTCCTAAAATTGAAGACATTTTCATACATGGGACTCGTTTTCATACATGTGGCCTTCAGCAAGTTGCACAGTCCCAGGATGCCCCCTGAAGAAGGGAATGGGAAACCATTTCTGAGTATTCTGTACCTAGAAAACCCTGAAAAAGGTCAAGTCAGAATTAACTTGAAAGTACACCATTGTTATTATTTGTTTTAGTCAAACTCAGTGAGGTTGAGTTCAATATCTGCTGGTTGGTGATTTGAAGAATGTTATAAGAGCCTGAAATTCCCATTGTGGTGTAGTGACGGACTAGGATTCTGGAGAACAGAGTTCGAATCCCCACTTGATCTTGGAAACTCACTGGGAAAGTGTAACTGGTCAAACTACTGTTTAAATATCTCACTTACCTTGAAAACTCTATTAGGGTTGCTATAAGTCAGTTCCAACTTGACGGCACAGAACACACATAAAGGCCTCAGTTAAGGGACATATGTACACACATGTAGGGGCAACTAAGCTTAGTGACAGCAGAAATAGAGAGGAATTAAATAAAGATTATGAAAGAAAACACATTTATTCTTGTGGTGATTTAAAAAGATTGTTACCTAAATAGTGAGGAGACAAGGTAAAGGAATGCTTGATAACAGTATCAGAGAAAAGGAATGTGACAACACCCCGCTCAGATTTTATTCCTGAATTTTCTGCTGGTAATTCATGGTAGTTCTAACTTCAGCTGCAACTGAATGGTTGGTTCGCTGGCTGGCTGGCTGGCTGGCTGGCTGGCTGGCTGGCTGGCTGGCTGGTTGGTTGGTTGGTTGGTTGGTTGGTTGGTTGGTTGGTTGGTTGGTTGGTTGGTTGGTGTTTAATTATTCAGGTTCACTTCATATAGGCATTGTCACAATGAACACATTTTCCTTTTAATAAAAATAATAGAATTTTAAAGCCTTTTGTGGCCAGCAAAACAATCCCTCCCCAAAATCAGTTATGTTGTGACAAATCTGCAGATTATTTGCAATCTAAATAAGTGCTTCAATATCCTATGTCTATCCTATAATGCTCCATTATGATGTAAGCTTGGCTTTAAGGGTTGAAGAGAGAGCAAATACAAACTTTACAGAAGGAATCAGATGGAAAAGAAAAGTTACCACTAAAACATTGTTTGCTTCGAAAAACAACATGAAATTAGGTTTCCATGATTCTATCTAAAGAAATTAGAACTGATTTTTATTATTTTTATTTTATTATACTGAGGATTTCTGTCTTCAGGTTGTTCATCTCTCATCTTTATTTCATTTCTGTGATCTCTGAGAAAACACCTTTCTTCTTCAGCAAAAGAAAAACCTTCCAAACAATACAGTCCTTTTCCCATTTTGAACCACCATGTATACTTAAAGATAAGCACTCCCACCACTGTTTATAATTAAGGCACACTGTTTTCCCGTGCTGACACATGTTTCATCATTTCTGCGAAATCCTTTTCAGTGCAGTGAAAATAAAATCTTGGTTGATTTGCGGGTTGTTGGGAGAGGGTTTTTTTCCTGTTAGTTGCTACAACCACTGTCAAGGGGCTTTGTGTTACAGCTTGGCACAGTATCTTCAGCATGAAGTGTCTAGACAAATTCACACTTACCTCCCAATATGAGTTGAGAGCTGGGGGTGGTGGTTGGGGAAGGGAGAAATACTTCCCTAATAATCAGCCAGTACACTGCACAGTTAGTTTACATTTAGGTTAAGACTTTTATTACTGTGTGGTCTTGAAATTGTCAGAAATTTGTCAGGGAAGTGTTATCTGAAATCCCAGCAGTGGTGATACTGAAGGACATTTCAAACTTATGCAGTCCATTCCAATAACTGTGTGGTTCACACTCTCAAGTTATCCCTCAGTTGTACCATTTTAAGCTCCAGCCATGGGAATCACATAACCGAATGCCCTGCTATATTAAATGAAAACAAAACCTCATTGTACACAGAAAACTAGTACCTGAGGGAGTGTGAAGCTAGAAATCTGGTGGAGGTGCTAGCTTTTCATTTGTGTCGTGCAGTTGTACACTTCCTGCCAGAAATGATGCAGTCCCTAGTTTTCTCATAAGAATATTCAAAGCTACCTTACGCTGAGGCAGACAGTCCATCTAGCCAGAAATAGCCCAGGATATTTTGCCACCTGAGGCAAAGAACAAAATGGTGGCCTTTCATGTACAGACTGACTATGCAAAAGCCTTTGACTGTGTGGACCACAACAAACTATGGCAAGTTCTTAAAGAAATGGGAGTGCCTGACCACCTTATCTATCTCCTGAGAAATCTATATGTGGGACAGGAAGCAACAGTTAGAACTGGATATGGAACAACTGATTGGTTCAAAATTGGGAAAGGAGTACGACAAGGCTGTATATTGTCCCCCTGCTTATTTAACTTATATGCAGAATACATCATGCGAAAGGCTGGACTGGATGAATCCCAAGCCGGAATTAAGATTGCCGGAAGAAATATCAACAACCTCAGATATGCAGATGATACCACTCTGATGGCAGAAAGTGAGGAGGAACTAAAGAACCTCTTAATGAGGGTGAAAGAGGAGAGCGCCAAAAATGGTCTGAAGCTCAACATCAAAAAAACGAAGATCATGGCCACTGGTCCCATCACCTCCTGGCAAATAGAAGGGGAAGATATGGAGGCAGTGAGAGGTTTTACTTTCTTGGGCTCCATGATCACTGCAGATGGTGACAGCAGCCACGAAATTAAAAGACACCTGCTTCTGGGGAGGAAAGCGATGACAAACCCAGACAGCATCTTAAAAAGCAGAGACATCACCTTGCCGACAAAGGTCCGCATAGTCAAAGCTATGGTTTTTCCAGTAGCGATGTATGGAAGTGAGAGCTGGACCATAAAGAAGGCTGACCGCCGAAGAATTGATGCTTTTGAACTGTGGTGCTGGAGGAGACTCTTGAGAGTTCCCTGGACTGCAAGGAGATCAAACCTATCCATTCTGAAGGAAATCAACCCTGAGTGCTCACTGGAAGGACAGATCCTGAAGCTGAGGATCCAATACTTTGGCCATCTCATGAAAAGAGAAGACTCCCTGGAAAAGACCCTGATGTTGGGAAAGTGTGAGGGCAAGAGGAGAAGGGGACGACAGAGGACAAGATGGTTGGACAGTGTCATCGAAGCTACCAAGATGAATTTGACCAAACTCCGGGAGGCAGTGGAGGACAGGAGGGCCTGGCGTGCTCTGGTCCATGGGGTCACGAAGAGTCAGACATGACTTAACGACTAAACAAAAACAACATGTACAGAGGTAGATCAGACAGGAAGCTGAACCTCCAAACACTGGTGACAGGACAATATCATCTAATGCACCTGAGAGCAATGGGCTAGTTTAGGCATCACAGGTTATGTTTGTTTGTTTGCTTGCTTGCTTATCTATTTACCACCCATCTGGCCAATTGCTAGGTTTGTGGTTTTGGGACTACAACTCCCTATACTGCTTGCAGAATTCTGAGAGCTGTAGCCTAGAAACACAAATCTATACATGTGTAGAAGGGATGCGAACGGTCCCCAAACCCATTCACTACTAATGAAGCATCATGGCCCTGCTAATACAGCAGATGAGACTCAGTACTTAATCCAGGCCATTTTCCTGCACAGATCAGCTGAAAACCGACCTCTTGCACAAATTCCTAGCCTTTGGACTCAATTAATACAATTGCACTTTGTGCTCAAGGAACAAGTGTGGAATTAGTATAAATAATACTTTTGTCAAGATAGACACCAGTGTATATACCTGAGAGTCCTTCCCACCTCCCCATGTTAAGATGGCTTGGCTTCTCAAGACAATTTACAGAACCCTACACATGGCAGCTATCTGGTGGCCAAGATACGAAGGCTCTGACTGGGACAAGTTCACATCTTATTACTGCCTAAGGCAAAGGCAAAGATGGCACCCCCAGCCCCCATCTACCCACCCCATACATAGAAACCGACCAGAATAACAGTTGAATTTTGTTTCGACAGTAACAAGGCAGCGTCCTCTACCACAATGCAAGGCTACCTTAGGTGCACAGCAGGTTACATACCAGTCACACTCCAGTATCTTGCTGTACCTTCTCATTTCACAGCACCTGGAGTAGCCACTTTACTCTGCCCAACGGTAGGGCCAACATGATGCCCCCTTCTTCTAGCTGATTATGTCCAGGACACTTTGGATCGCTGAAAACGTATGTGACACATGCCCTTCATTCTGTCCATTGATCCATAGGGCAACCTATATAACTCCCCCGTCTCATTTTTGCAACACAGGTGCCCAGTTTCCAAAGCTTCCATGGGTGCAAGAAGAGCCTCAATATTTTTAAAAATACATTCAGATGGGAGGAAGTTGATTTTTTAGGCAATCTGTGCTGCCACTTTCCTTCTCCCGTCTCCTATCCTTGCTGTGCTCTGTTTTTAAGAAAATTTATTTCTCTAGTACAAGAAAATGCTGATTCTGAGACTCAAGATAAATTCTCTGTAATGGAGTCGACTTCTGCGGTTTGTCTTCTTTTTAAAAACAGTTTGGCTATTTCTGTTTTATTTTTGAGTTGTTTTTCCCCATTCCAGAACTGCAACGATAGTAGCATACTCGTGATGAGCACTGGAGCCTCACCCTAGTTTTTATATTGGAGCTTCTGAGTTAGGATTTTGTGGCTCCTGAAGTCTCATGACAAAGCCACAGACACTGATAGGTGAAGAATTTGTATCCTAAAAATTGCTTGAAAGCATGCTTCCAGCCCATAAAGGTGCAAAGACAGCCTGGCAAATAGGAATTATGTTCCCCAAAATAGCAAGATGTCTGAGCACCAAAGTTTCCATCTCATAAACTTTAAAGCTTCCAATGTAGCAGGAAAACAGCATTTTTTTCCCTAGTTGTTCCCTCATCTGCTATATGACTAATCAGAGTAGGTAACAGATAAAACTAGATAATAAATCCTCCTTGTTTGAATTGTAAGGTGGAAACTACCTCTCAGCTACTAAACATGCACAGTAATTTCCACACCTCTGAACAGAAGGTGGTCAGAAAATTGGGAAATGCACCCTTCCTTCCCACCATCTGCTGTAGCAGAGTTCAGCTTTGAAGGATCAAAACATTAGGTCTTTATTTTTTCATTAGGAAATAAGACAACATCATCTGCCACTCTCTTTGGGCTTTCTAGTTCCCTCTGAGCTTAGTGGTGTTCTTGAAATTTTCCCCGGAAACCACAAAGCATTGCGCTGAGCCATCTTTATTACATCACAAAGTATTTTAGGGTTGCTTGGTCTTGATGGGATGGCTGGATAGCTCAGTGAGATGAGCCCTTGGCTGTGGAGCCAGGAATTGGGAGTTTGATTCCCCACTGTGCCACTTTGGAGAAGAGCCAGCCTTTGTACCCTTCAGCAAGCTGCATAGGGGCCCTCCAAAAACGAGAATGATGAATCACTTCTGAGTATTGTATATCTACAAAATCCTGGAAAGGGTTCTCATATTTTGGAATTGGCTTGATGGCATGTTGAACTAGTACCAGCAGTAGTTCTTGTTATTGTTATTTGGTCTCGACGGACATTTATATCAAGCTTTACAAAAGATCTGGTCCTGCTGGGAATGAAAACTACTAGATTTGGCTTGTTAATGTAAATCAACACATCTGTCTGAATGCTAGGATCCTTCTTGGAGGCAGAACCAGAGGGACAGTTGGGATGTGGCCAGATTACGAACTCTAGCGCTACATCCCTGCCCGATTGCAGCTTCCTACTTGAATTCTCATAGATTAAAAGCAAAGCCCGTTATCCCACTGCAATGGTACATTAGTCTTGACTCATACATCCCATGCCATCCCATGAAGCAAGCCTAGTAAGTGGTTAATGTTGTTTGGTTGTTGTTTAGGAACAGAGAGCCAGCAATCAATGTTTAGGGCACTGGGTTTTATTTTATTTTTTAATCTTTTGCCGGGCAGACACATGTCAATTTTACCCAGAAGAGCAGCATTTCTCATTTCACAGAACAGATGTGCTCACTTGCTAAGATTCGATGGTAAGGAAAGAAAGTCAGATTTTTTCCCTTTCCTGATGAAGCAGTTTGTTTATATCACATTTTAATATTTTACTAATAATTGTGCAGGACAAAGTTCATCAGGGATTTTATTACCTTGGTTAGCATATCATCTATGGGTTGATATATGTGATCTGTTCATCCTGATCATGGCAATAAAAGTTTATGATGGGGTTGTTTCTGTGTGTGTTCGTGAGGAAATGGAATTGCTTCATTATTTCCTGAAAACATATGAGGTAGTTCGTATTTATTTGCTAGTTGTGCTACCTTGTTTTTTCCAGTAAGAAACTGATTTTTCTTTTTTCCTACATTAGTTCTTTGGCTATACCAGCTAAAAAGCAATCTTCTGCACCTGATAATGTGATCCTCTGAAAGGCTTTTCAGAAAGCACTTTCAGGAAAGAATAGTATGTGGCATTAAAATCTCATCTTTTTCCCCTCCCTGAATCTCACCGCATCTCAGTGCAAGCTGTACACACACCTATCCATGCAAAAATGGTATGTTCTCTCTAGAGTCGAAGAGCATGTCCATGGATTTAGAACACAAACCTGTGCATCTTTACTTAGAAAAGGTCTCTCTGTGTTTAATGGCGAGGACTCTCTGATACATGTGGACAGGATTGCAGCCCAAAACTGGTTCAATACTCATTCCTTCTCTTTTGTCAAGAAGCTGGAGCAACAAAAGTTGTCTCGTGAGTACAGTAAGCTTTGCAGTATTCTTTCAGGGAAGTCCCAAGCATTAAACAGCTAAAAGCCATTGACTAAATGACTATGTAATTTTAAAGACGACGAGGAGCCATTATAGAATAACATCTGCTAAAATAAACATCTGATCCATCAACTTCATTGGATGTATTGAGCAATGTGTATATTGACCAAGCTGAGGGAAGAATGAAAATTGTTCATTTAGACATGGGATTGCATATTTCGGCACATAATGTGAGCTTTATGACTCTGTGAATCAGATGGTTCTTAAATACTCTTGGAAGCAGGATACTAAGCTGCAAAAACCATGTTTATGTTAAATAAAGTAGTCCTCCTACTGCATTCTTAACACTACAGTAGGACACCCTTATCCGTGGGATCAGTATCTGCTGATCCACTCATCCACAATCTGAAAATGTTAAAAATATTAAAAGAAAAGTCCTAGAAATATATATTTCTAAAGATGAAGTTACCAGAATTGGCCACTACAGAGAGCCAGAGACCATGCTATATATAGCGTTGGCTAGAGAAATATATTTCCAGTTTTCATTACCAGAACTGGCCACTGTTCTATACTTAAGAAACCCTGGAAAAGATCATAGTAAGCTGGATTTGACTTGACAACACACAATTATTTTTAATTAAGAATCACAGAATAATTGAGTTGGAAGGGGCCTCTAAGGCTATTGATTCCAACCCCCTGCTCAATGAAGGAATCCAAATCAAAGCAGATCTGACAAATGGTTGTCCAGTTTTCTCTTGAACACCTCCAATATTGGAGCTCTCACCACTTCCCAAGGTAATTTGTTCCATTGTCATACTGCTTCTTAACTAACAGTTAAGACGTTTTTCTTCATATTCAGCCTAAATCTGGCTTCCTGCAGCTTGAGCCTATTATTACATGTCCTGCACTGTGGGATGATTGAGAAAACATAAGAAAAAAACACTACAGAAGGTGTATAGATAAAGAATGGGTCTCACAGCAAGATTTTTCTCTGCAAAAAATAAAAATTAAAAAAATGCCCTTGCATGTTTCATGCCCCATCTCCCTGGAAAGAAACATCAATTTGCACATCTTTCTTGTGCAACATTACCTAGAAAGAGCGTTGAACTGTGAAGAATCTTGTGAAAAGGTTTGGGGGCAAAATAAGCCAAACAGGGTGGGAAGAACAGGGAGAATGAGACCGGGGGGAAATCTCACTGATGCCTGGAGAAGGCTGGTTGAGGAATCTCATCATGGTGAGCATCTTAAGATCACTGAGAACCTGAAATGTTTAAAGTATTTTCCACATCTATGCTCCACCTTACACTCTGTGCTCCTCATGTGTGGCGCTTAGTGTTAAAAAATATTAAAGTATCTAAGGTTTCAGAGCAGTCAAATCAGTTCCTCTGCATGCTTGTGCCATGCAGAGAGAGATACTTACATATTCTTCCAGAATGCCTTTTCAGGAGATACAGTGGGAAGGGCAGGGATTAGCTGCATTCACACAACTCTGTCATATAATTTCTGCCTCTTTTGCCCTCTTTCGTACGTGACATCGGATCTTCCTCCCCTGCTTTTCTCACAGGTTGCATGACAATAATCAATGTTTTCCTTCTTTCCCCCCCATTTTTAGCCTTTCCGGTTTGCTAATTCCCTCAGCAACATTGAGCAAGCTAAGCCCCTCCTCACCAACCTTAAAAGTGAATTAAAGGTTCCCCTTGACAATTTGTCCAGTCGTGTCCGACTCTAGGCGGCGGTGCTCATCTCCGTTTCCAACCCATAGAGCCAGCGTTTTGTCCGAAGACAGTTTCCGTGGTCACGTGGCCAGCGCGACTAGACACGGAACGCTGTTACCTTCCCACCGAGGTGGTACCTATTTATCTACTTGCATTTGCATGCTTTCGAACTGCTAGGTTGGCAGGAGCTGGGACAAGCGACGGGAGCTCACTCCGTTGCGTGGATTTGATCTTACGACTTCAGGTCTTCTGACCTTGCAGCACAGAGGCTTCTGCGGTTTAACCCGCAGCACCACCACGTCCCTTAAGTGAATTAAGTGCAAGTAAAAGGGCAAAAAGCTGCTCAATCCCAGGGCACCCCCTAGGGGAAGGGAAGAGTAAACCACTTCTGAGCACTCTCTACCTGGAAAATCTCAAAAAAAGGTTGCCATAGGTCAGAACTGACTTGGTGGCACATGATTATTATTTTTAAACGGGCAGAATTGTCAATCTCATATTAAGCCCACCTATTCTAAGGTTTAGCGATGAACGAACTTGATGACTTGAGTAAAGTAATATCTCAAGTTTTTATGTTGTTTTGTTTTCTGTCCCGTGATGTAGGGAAATTTGGGGACTTGTTAAAAAGTCATCAGAGGCACAAGGAAGAAAGCCTGTGACC
Organism: Intellagama lesueurii; assembly: GCA_037013535.1. Lineage (NCBI taxonomy): Eukaryota > Metazoa > Chordata > Lepidosauria > Squamata > Agamidae > Intellagama > Intellagama lesueurii. Next base: position 187,647,027 of record JBAJHW010000005.1, on the reverse strand, counting down.
AAGACTCTTTTCTGACCATGTAGGTCATCATCATCATCATCATCTCAGAACTGCACAGCTGGAAGGGACCCTATGGATCATTGAGTTCAACCCCTGTCAAGGAGGCCCAGTGGGGAATCGAACTCCCAACCTCCGGTTCCGCAGCCAGATGCCTAAACCACTGAGCTATCCAACACTTCTCATCCTATTCCTTTCTCAATCTGCATTGCCAGCTTCACATGGATGGCGTGCAACAAGTGAATAAGTAAATACTTTTCCAAACAGCCGTTAACCTCACACTCTCTGCCACCTGTGTGCTGAGCTTAGTGTTTAAATTATAAAAGCATATAAAAATCCAGTCTGGTTTCAGCATAGTGGAAGGTTTAACGTTTCCCATTCCTGTATACTTTTTCACCTCCTCCTTGTCCTTGTAGAAACATTTTTTTCCAGCTGTGTTCATAGGACAGAACATCTATTCCACTCATCTTTAACTCAGAATCAGTATAGAGTTCATCCATCTGGTGGAAAGAGAAGGTTCTTTGGAGGTGCCCTTAAACAAGCCTATTATCGTTAGTTAAAAGAGACATGTTGTCCTAGAGCAGGTGTGAAGGGTTTTAATGTGGGGAAGAACAGGTCCTCTTAAGCCCAGGGTTCAGGTGCTTGGTTTTCTGCTAGCACATCTGCCACAGCAGTACGTGGCCAAAGCATTCTAACATGTGCACTTCCTGATTATGATGGAAAAAGCTAATTTCAAAAGAGGGCATGATGGTTGGCAGACAAGGAGAGCAGAACCAGGGTAAAAGTAAATGAATTTGGTACGGACAAGAATAATCCGAGGTGGTTATGTTTGCTTAGAGAAAGTAAAGGTTGAGTAAAGAACAGCAATGAAAATTACATAATAATAACCTTAAAACTGCAGAGTTGGAAGGGACTGTATAGATCATCAAGTCCAGCCCCTGTCAAGAAGGCACAGTGGGAAATCGAACTCTCAACCTCTGCTTTGCAGCCTGATGCTTCAAACACTGAGCTATCCAGCAGTTCCATATCTGTCTGAGGGCTTGATCACACCTGCCAAAAGAACCACAGTTATACCGTTCTGGCCATTATTTAGATTGTTTCATAATTTTCACATGACAATGGCCAGCATTGATTCATTTGTTCCAGCAAGTGGTTTATTTCCCCCCCCCCGTTTTAAATTGTACTGATGATGAATCCTTTCATTCCTTACTGTTTCAGTGTGTGTGAACGTTGCTGTCGATGTATTTCCTTTGCAAAGTGGTTGGGTTTTTTGTGCTGTGGCCACTTCATGTTCATGGCCACTGTGCTTGTATCCTTTTAAAAAAAAGAGATATTGACAAATCATTAGTAATAGATGCTGGCTCTACTGCTGCCGCCGCTGCCACAATCTCCCCTCCCTTGCAGGTAAAAGAAGGCTTGAGATTTCCTGCTTTGAATGGTAAAGAAAGGAGTGTTGCATTTTTTTAACCCAGCTCTTCACAATACTTAGCAAGTCTTTCAAAACTCGCTTCCTCATCCTGAAAATATAAACTAAAGCCAGGAAATGAGAGGGAGAGATATGCAGGGAAAGTGAATAAAAGGAGAGAAGGGAAAAGGGGAGGAGGAGAAAAGGCACAGCTTTATTGATATATCACCTTTGGTAATTAAAAAAAAAGAAAGGACAAGAGGGGGCTGATTGCCCCAAGAAACAGTAGAGAAAATGAATCAATCCAAAATTACAGAGCAGTGTAGCCTGCTATAAAAGTTCAAATAAAAAGAAATGAATTGATACAATTAAAAACAATGTGAATGCTCCTGCTGGTATATATACCATGTGACCACTGAAAAATATATCTCAGTAAACAGAAATATGAAAAGAATTGGTATAACTGAGTTCTATTTCTCAGATGTGATTGAGTCTTAAAATAAGATATGTAAAAGTAGCATACAGAATGGGCTGAAGACTAAGATGGCAACATGTCCTGCATCACAGATGGCATTGCAGTCTTCTCTGTGATGGGTTGTGCAGTCCATTCCCAATGGATGGATGGATGGATGGATGGATGGATGGATGAGTCATTGGTCGCATTCCCAGTCATGTGCCCAATTGCTTGACTGGTATGTGACCAGGAACATGAGCAGCATTTCATTAATTAGCAGCAATTTGCTGCTGTATTTTACACAATTGCACTTAATGCTGATGTCCTTCCCCAATAGAATTTTGTTTTCTAATTGCCACTCCTCTGGAAACACCCATTGTTTTGTTTTTCAGTAATGTTACAGGTGAGTTAATGAGTTCAATAAAAGGAAAAGGACTACACCCTATGGAATATAGGCAACCCCCTATATTTCTAAAAGACTCTCAGCTGTTCGGTTCAAACATGCCTTGCCTTCCTGCATCTATACATTCTTCCAGAATCAGATTGTAAATATAGATTGATCAAGATCTTAGGATGTATTTCTTCCTCTATCAGTGTAAACCAGAAGCTTGAAATATAAAGGTAAAGTTGAGGCTGAGTTACTAAGCCTCGTGGCGCAGTGGTTAAACTGCTGTACTGCAGCCAAAACTGTGCTCACGACCTGGGGTTCAATCCCAGGTAGCCAGCTCAAAGTTGACTCAGCCTTCTATCCTTCCAAGGTGAGTAAAATGAGTACCCAGCTCGCGGGGGGGCGGGGGCAATGTGTAGCCTGCATAATTAACTTGTAAACCGCCCCGCGAGTGCTCTAAGTGCCATGGGGTGGTATATAAGCAGCACGCTTTGCTTTGCTTTTTGCTTTTATGGGCAACCTTGAAACAAGGATTTGCAATCATAACACAATAAGTCATCTTCCCACTCCCTTGGCCGATGTTTAAACATACACTGTGGTTTCCAGTTCATCTAAAGCAGTGGTTCTTAACCTTTGTTACTCAGGTGTTTTTGAACTGCAACTCCCAGAAACCCCAGCCAGCACAGCTGGTGGTAAAGGCTTCTGGGAGTTGCAGTCCAAAAGCACCTGAGTAACAAAGGTTAAGAACCACTGATCTAAAGAACCCTGGTGATCATCATTACAATAATTCAGTAACATTCCATTTTCCCCTGTTCAGTGCTGACATCTGGTGGTTGAGAAAGTCATGACAATTGCCCCTTGCCACCCCCCTCCCCCGCCCCAACAAATGTGGAGACTGGAGACTCCTGAACAGACTGAACTTTGAGCAATTTGAAGGAAAGTTTTAAAAATTTCAGTAAGAATAGCACAATTCCGTTGGAGATTCCTGTGTGATAGTTTCTGCCTGGCAAATAAAATAAAATAAAATAAAATGTGAACAATTATGTGTAAAGCTTAACTGAGGATAAAACTGGTGAATTACTTAGCAGGAGAGAGAGTTTGTGCTTTTTCTACAATAGAACTTTGATCAGAAACTGTACCAGATCCGTCTATATGAGAAGCAATTCTATTTTATCCAGATTCAAACATGTAAGTTGGCACTTCTTAATCTCCCATTAACCACAGAGCACTTGAAATTGCTGGAGCTTTTGGTGGATCATTTAATGCTCTTTTTCCCCCCTTTTTTTCTTTTTGCATTCCACAAAGCAAAGCAGCGACACCGCTCGTATTTTAATGTTGTTTTCCTTCTTCTGCACTGGCACCTTATTCAAAACAAGCACGGGATTACTAAAAGCATGGGTGCAACGGGACTGACTGTCAGGAAAGGACCTTTTTACTGATGAAACTTTATTGCGGGGAGGAGAATAACAGGCGCCCCGTCCTTGTAATTGCAAAAAGTGCAGTTCTTGGGCCCAGTGCCCTGTTCACAGATTCCATTTTCCAACCCTTGTCGAGTCAACCTTGCACTCCAGTGTCACAAGAAAGAAGTAATTAAGTGGGGAACCAAGAACGTATATGCTAAACAGTTTCACAACATGTTCAACGCAACATTACAGCATTAGTTTAACTAATAACATCTGGTTAATTTGAAAGATTACTTTTTAGTGGCTTTTAAAGGACATTTTAGAGGCATTTTGGCAGAAACTGGTCAGGTTTTACGCCAGAGTGGACTTCACCGCTTACAGCAAGTTTACCCTAAAAAGTAATGTTGTAACTACTAGGTACAATACACTTCTCTCTTGAACAACACCGGGGTTAGGGGTGCTGGGCCCCCATATAGTTCAAAATCTGTTTATGGCATTTATGCCCTCCCCAACATAACTACAAAGCATAAATCGTTGATTCACAAACAGACATACAGAATTCGCTTGACCTGCATCAGCCTCCTGACACCCTCCCTGACTGCCACGGGGAACTACCATGTCAGGAGAGAGGGCTGGCCAGGCTGCCACCATTGGTCCGGGGGTCACCACACCACCAACAACAGGGGCATCCGTAAGTCCAAGACCCATCTTTCTCAAGTCACTTCCTGTAGACGAGCAGCACCAGCACAATATTTATTGAGTATTTATTTATTTATTGAAAACAAATCCATGTATAACCAAAACCATGCTGTTCAGATCCATGCGATTCAAGGGAGAAGTATCACTGAGTTACATGTAACTAGTTGCTTCTGTGCTCTGCTTGAAGCATGGTTCTCCCATTGGGATAAAGCCTTCATAAACACCACCAGCTATGCAGGTTAAGAAGGGTTGAGGCTGGAGGTCTTGGAGAAATGGAAGGGGAAAAAACACACACTCATCCATGAGGACTAACAGACACCCCCTTGAGCTCAAGCACCTTTGTGATCCGAGTTGTGTAGATTAGAGATAATAAACCAGCACTTCCAACCTCTGCACTCCAGAGCGATTTGCAGCACCCTAAGGAGCGCTCACCCCTCTTCAGCCTCGCTAAGCACACACAAGCACTAGATGTGCCTTTATGGCCTTACGCTGTTTATAATGTATCTGAACGCCAACTGATAGATGCAAAAAAAAAAAAAAAAAAAAAAGGAAAGGAAGACAGAATCCTTTTGCTCAGTGATTTCTTGCAAGCCTTGGGACACTCCATCCAGATGTTCTTATTTTGGCTTGTCAAAAATTAACCCCCCTTTAAAAAAAAAAGAACCAGGGAGGCCAAAGGGGGTGAATTGGATAGATTACATTGTCAAAAGCAGAGGATGAAACGCTCAGAGAATTATGGCTCTAAAGAGCATTGCTTGAAGCACCTGACATCTGTATCACCCCCTCGCCCTGATCATGATCTGTACATGATCTGACACTTTCTGTACCGGGTTATCCATAGAAGGCAAAAGTAATGGGCTATGGCTGTTTTACACTGCAGTGCTTTGGTGTGAAATTAGGTGTCAAAGCCAGCCTTTGATAATGTGAGAGAGAATAGTGTGCCTACCACCTCAAAGGCAAAAGCAGGGATGTTGGCAAGTCTTTTGGGTCTGATTCCCAAGTCTGAGTCTTTGGTACCAAGTCCCAAGTCCCAAGTCTGAGTCCCCAGGAAAAAGGGAGGAATGGGTGGGAATCCGAGTCAATGAAAATGGAACCAATTACCTTGGGAGGTGGTGAGCGCTCCAACACTGGAGGCATTCAAGAGAAATTTAGACAACCACCTGGCAGATAGCCTTTGATTTGTATTCCTACACTGAGCAGGGGGTTAGACTTGATGGCCTTCTAGGCCCCTTCCAACTTCATGATTCCATGATTCTATGGAAAAAACACACACCCTGAGTCAAAGTCCAAGTTGAGTCACTGGTGCGACTTAAGTCTGACTTGACAGTGAGTCTTGCAAGTTGAGTCCCCATCCCTGGGTTAAAGCATGTGGATTGTCATGTATGGCAGTCTGCTATATGGGTTTCATTCTTTTTCCTAGCTGCAGTGTCTATGGGAGCCTCTCATCACCATCATTCTTGTTGAGACCGTACAGCAAGTGGTTCCTAACCTTGAGTGCCCAGATGTTCTTGGACTACGGTTCCCAGAAATCCTGGCCAGCACAGCTCGTGGAGAAGGCTTCTGGGAGTTTTAGTCCAAGAACATCTGGGGACCCATGGTCAGGAACCACTGCCTTACAATGATATTTTTCACTGTCCTACAATGCAGGATGTTGGCAACTAACTTTGGATCTTCCCATCTCTGTGCTATCTCTGAAAGAAGCTGAAATCATTCCTCTTTTTTCTCACATCTCTTATAGACAGAATGGCTTGCCATGAGATATAAAAACATGAAATTGCTGTGCTGGACCAAAGCTAAGGCATATTTTGTCACCTTGCCCTGAGCCAATTTTCCCGCTACCCTTTGAGTCCTACACACTTTCAGACTGAATGCCTTAATAAGGCCTTCATGGGCAGGATCCTGCCAAAGACCAAATGCTTGCACAACAGATGTAGCATGAGAGGTTTGCCTTTTATGTTTATCACACAAGGAGATAGGCTGGACTTCCTTGCATAAGCATACAGTAAACCAGTTACTTGGAATGGGGCATCCATTTGCTTAAGAGCCATGATTATGCTGGGGAGAGATCCTACATTACTGCGCAGGTGGAGCGTTATGCTCTGCCTGTACTAACTGCTGGAGCTTTATTTACAACCTTGCACACTGTCTGTAGTTTGAGTGGCTGGGAGAGACCTTTCTGGGCTGGAGTGATTGTCTATTTATCAAACACTAACCAGTCGTGCCTTCCAGCTTTTGAAATTCAAAAAGAGCATTGCCTCTCTCCCGAGTGTTCTATCCCTCTCTTTCATCTCTTGTTGGCCGTAGATTATTGCTGTTGATCTGTTTGGTTGGTTGCGAATGTGTGTGCAGTACAGAAAGCAGTATACACAAGTCTATAATTTCAAGTAACTCTAAGTCATGTTCTTTTAAAAAATTATTTCTCCTACAAATGTCTCAGAGTGAGACATTAGACGTTAACTGCCAGCTAATGAGAAAGGGGTGAACTCTGGGGAACTCTGTAGTTCTTCACCTCTGTGGATCTTTGTACTTCGACAGTGCAGCAATAAGAGTATTTTACCAGAAATTCAAAACTCGGCAACACTAACAGGATCCCTGCCAATGACAAGGGTGGACGATGTGTGACTCTGGAAGTTATGGAGTTGCAATGCCCATCAGCCCTAGCTCACACAACCAGGGGGTAGATGTGAGGTGGTGCAATTCAGTAGCAGCCAGAGGTCCACAAGTTGCCTACCTCTGTTTTAGGAAGTCAGGTCAGATGGCACTTATATGTCACTGCCTGGGTAGATCAGTGGCTCCCAACTTCATAGATTTGGCCGTGGAGTTCTTGCAGCTTCAGCTGGAAACGTCTATGCATTATTCCCCTCCTGGTGTTCCTGAAAGCTTCTAGAAGAGTGCCCGAACAGGAAGGGCAGTTCTTTCCAACTGCCGTACCCTTAAAAATGCTGCTTTGGAGAGCTGCCTAGAGACATCTGAGTGGTAAAGTCAGCCTTCGTTCCTCCCTATAGGATGATGGGCTGGGAAAGATGAAGAATACAGATAATATTTATCTTGCTTATAGCCTGCTTAGGAGAAAATTGGTTACAGATGTCTCACAGCTATACAGGATACCTTTGTTTTATTGGGAGCTTGCTGTAAATCAGGTTGCTTAATGTACCTGCTCCAGTGATTTTAATTTAGGGGACACTGGGAACGTCCCTGCACATGACCCTCATATTTTATTATGAGAAGAGAGGGGTTGTTTGGGGTTTGAAGCCTCTCCAGGGAGGCACTGTTAGATTTATGGAAGGGCTATGTTACCACAAGGAGTTCAGGGAGTACGACAGAATCTTTCATTGATTAGCGAAGCTGTAAAGAAGAAATCAGTGAAAATGGTTTTCTTATAAAAAACAAAAAACAAAAAAACAAAACTCTTTAGGGCCATAATAAAAATGCTCTGTTAGATTTATCCTCTCTTCTTCTCATAGGTATAATATGCATAGCCTAGGTCTGCCTTTCGAACTCGTTTCCTTTAGAGAGTGCTTTCACATCAACTCTTCTGCTCAAGAGCCTTGCAAGGCCTTCTGGGAGATGTACTCCTCTCACGCAGCATGCAGGCCCAGCCAATAGACTGTCATCACCGCCCTGCCTCCTATGAGTGCACAGCCTGGTCCAATCCCACCCAGGGCTCACACTTCACAAGGGTGAAAAAGCCACATTAGGGGTGAGAGGTAACATCTTCAGTATGTTCACTGTGCTTGAAAGGACTCTTCTGGAGTGTCACCTCTCTTGTACCTCTCCCCCACAGATGCCCAGCAGGGGCATTCCGCACGTAAGAGCAGGCTGCATCCGTCCTTTTCATTGGCTCCCCCTCCTTTATTTATTATTCATTCATTTATTTAATTTATATACCACCCATCTGGCTACCGAGGCCACTCTGGGGGGTTCACAACAGAAAATAAAACAATCGTCAGCAACAATAAATTAAAATAAAATAACAGCAAAGTAATATTAAAGAAAACACATACACTACACATTATAAATTAGAAACAATATACACTTAGAAATATGGCACACACACACACACACAAACATTTAATAATGTCCTATTGCCTCTTAATCCATTCTGAAGGAAATCAACCCTGAGTGCTCACTGGAAGGACAGATCCTGAAGCTGAGGCTCCAATACTTTGGCCATCTCATTAGAAGAGAAGACTCCCTGGAAAAGACCCTGATGTTGGGAAAGTGTGAAGGCAAGAGGAGAAGAGGACGACAGAGGACGAGATGGTTGGACAGTGTCATCGAAGCAACCAACATGAATTTGACCCAACTCCAGGAGGCAGTGGAAGACAGGAGGGCCTGGCGTGCTCTGGTCCATGGGGTCACGAAGAGTCGGACACGACTTAACGACTAAACAACAACAAGAACAATTGCCTCTTAAAAATACAGAGATTCACCACTTTCTGTCTCCTCACGCTCCAGGCTTTTTTAACCTTCAAGTTGTTAACACCTCTTGCTTGAAGGTGGGCTATCTCCCACTCCCAGGCTGTGATGTGCCATGACATTGACGCCAAACTATGATGACCCTATGAAGGAGTACGTTCCAAAATGTCCCGTCCTCAACAGCCCTGCTCAGCTCTTGTAAACTCAAGCCTAAGGCTTCCTTTTGGGAATCAGTCCATCTTGTGTTTGGTCTTCCTCTTTTCCTGATGCCTTCCATCTTTCCCAGCATTATTGTCTTTCCAGAGATCCTGTCTTCTCATAATGTTCCCAAAGTAGGACAGCGTCAGTTTCAACATTTTTCCCTCCAGAGATACTTCAGGCTTAATTTGATCTAGGGCTCACTTGTTCATCTTTCTGGCAGTCTAGAGTATCTGCAAAGTTCTTCTCCAACACTACATTTCGAAAAAAATAACTTTTTTTCCTGGCCACTTTCTTTACTGTCCAGCATTCATACCCATACATGTTGATCAGAACTATGATAGTGTGGATAATCTTGGTCTTGATCTCCAATGACACATCCTTTGCACTTGATGATCTTTTCTAATTCCTTCATGGCTGCCCTTCTGAGTCTCAGTCTTCTTCTGATTTCTTGGCTGCACTCTCCACTTGGACTGATGGTTGAAACAAGGTATACAAAATCTCTAACTATTTGAATGTCTTCATTGTCAACCTTAAAGTTGTATAGTTCTTTTACAGTCATGATTTTGGTCTTCTTGATGTTCAATTACAGTCCTGTTTTGGGATTTTTCTCCTTTCACTTTCATTGAAAGTCATTTCAAGTTATTGCTGCTTTCTGCTAGTAAGATGGTGTTATTTGCATATCTTAAATGATTGATGTTTCTTCTGCCAATTTTCATCCCTCCTTCATCTGAATCTAGTCTGGCTTTCCATATGATATGTTCACATACATATTGAATGGATAAGTAGATAAAATGCACCCTTGTCTGATCCCTTTACTTGTGAGATTTTGTTCTAATGGTTGCTTCTTGTCCACAGTACAAGTTGCGGAACAGGACAATCAAGTACTGTAGAGATGGGCACAAACTACAGTTCAGCGTGGTTCAGTGATTTGGCTTCACAGCTATTCCACAGGCTCCCTGTCTTCCCTTGCCCCGCCTCCTCTAGTGGGCACCCAATCAGAGGTGGCAGCACAACTGTGAAGCCCAACCGCCAAACCGCACTAAACTGCCAAACAACAGTTTTTGCCCATCTTGACAATCAAGTGCTGTTTCAGAACTTTTCTTTCAGAACAACTCATAGTTTCTCATAATCCACATAAAGCACAGACTGATCTTCTTCTGAAACACTTAGGTGTGCTCCTGTAGTCACTGAACATTTGCGATACGATCTTGCGTACCTCTTCCTTTTCAAAATCCAGCTATAACACCAGGCATTTCTTGCTCCATGGAAGGAAATTTCAACAGGTACAGTATAGCTGGCATTCCCCTTCTTAGCTACACACTTTACCATGCTGAAGGGGTTTGAGTGTGTGAGTGAAACTAAGAGCAGTGCCATTAGGAAGTCAAACTCCATTAAGAGCCAGGACTCCAAGCAGTGTCACCTCAGTCACAGCTGAGATACCAGACTGAGATGCATCCATCTTAAGAAAGCAGCTATTCAAGATGCAGGACCCCTGAACTTGTTTTAATCTGGTTCCCCTACTTTAAGGTGCCAATGGATTCTTTGAAGACAAGGTTAAGTCCTTTTTTACTATTTTATTCATTTTAATAATTTGTATATAACTTGTGTTTCTGGATTGCAGTTCTAAGAATACTTAAACAACACAGCCATTGGCCATGCTAGCAGGTAGATTCTGGGAATAATAGAATAACAAAGAAACCTTTCCAAGCTCAGCTGGTACCCTACTTTTCATGAACATAAAACAAAATTTAGGAAAAGTTATAATTTTTCATTATTTTTCAGTTGTTGTGTTGATTTTAGTAATCTTTGCCGAGTTCAGCTTAAAATGGATAAAGAAAAGCAGAGTACAGGCTACTAAAATAATAAAAGTCAACAGACAATGTCTTTTTGGCAGTCTTTGGGCATAACACCTCCTTAGGTGTAGTGTTCTGCATGAACTCTGGCTCACACAGTTACATAAGCTGGCGATCACTCTTCTGAAGCTATGGGGTTTACTTGGCCCGTTTTGCTTTGTGCAAGCAGTGGGAAAAGAGTAACTGCTTGCAGAACAGACTGTTCCATGCATGGTTAAGTACAAACAGGATTGTGGAGGATGTACATAATACAAAATAAAAACAATAAAACATCAAAGAGCGACAAAAGCGTGCACACAAGATAAAATTCCAAATAAAAATACGGAAGGAACTCGGTGATGGCCCCAAAACAAGTCACAGGAATCTGAAGCACCAAAATTTAAAAAATACAACCCCTCTTTCTCAGCTAAAAGCTGTCTGAAACCATCCTGCTACTTAAAAAGAGTAGAGTCACAGCCTGTTCCTTTTAGGGAAGGATATTTCACAAGGCAGAGATCACCATCAACAAAGCTCTCGTCTTAATGGTTGCCCATGGAATGGCCTCTGGAGCAAGGGTTGAGCTGAATGGAGCTTGTCACATGTGGGGTGACACATGGGGAAGATCTCCCTTAAAGTAACATCCTAAGCCATTGAGAACTCGTAAGGTGAATGCCATCTCTTTAACTTAAAACCCAGCAAAGAACAGACAATCACTTCAGATTAGACAAGGGGGGAACCCACACCGGGCGTATATCACCCTCCTATCTGTCTTTTTGAGCTGGGATGGTTCATTTCTGGTTGCAAGTCCAAATGATGCACACGTGGTCCCAAGGTAATTTTCTCCTTTCCCTGTGAGCAAGCAGGGCTTATTCTTCATGCAATACATGAAGTGATGAGTGACTGGCTACATGGTTGGCTACATGAGTGACTTTTAGATGGATTATTATGCATTACTGCTCTGACTGCGTCTTTAGCACTAGATGTATTTACCATCTCTCAGAGTGGTCTTTGTTTGCTCCTTTTTAGTATCTGCATACTTATTGTGTTAGCTTTAATAATGTATTTTAATGATGTAAGCTGCCTCTTTATACTTATTGTTCTTAGCTTTAAATATTGTCTTTTAGTGATGTGAACCACTGTTGTATACGCATTGTTTTCAACTTTAAATATTGTCTTTCAATGATGTAAGCCACCTTGGGTCCTTTTTAAGGAGAAAGACTGTTTAAAAATATTTTAAATAAATAAATAAAAGTAGGAAGGGAAATTACTGTGGGTTGTCCAGGCCCATCTTTCCATGGTTTGACTTCTTCTGTGGTAAATTGCTGGGTACTACTGCACAGGTGTATATATTTTGTTTTATCATTAATAGTGGGGCTGCTATGGGCTTCTCATTCTACTGTAGGGACTTCCAGGCCTCTCATTCACATGTTCAGTTCCTACTACAATCAGATCTCCCATTTTCTCTTGGCACAAGTGTTCTCCCTTGTATACAAACAGCCTCCCGTCAATGGGTTAACCAGGGAACAAAGAACACAGTCGAATTTAGGAGATGAAGTAAGAACAGGTATGTGGTCTGTCGTGGTTCCCTTTACAGCCATACCAGCCTCCCCAGTACTCCTCCACTATGGTAAGGCAGTGTCCTGATGAACACAGGGAATCATCTGAGGTGGTGGAGGTGGTGGGGCGATGTCCTCATACTATTGCTGGAAAACACAGAGAAAGGCAGAAAAAGTACAGAGAAGACTCATCATGGCCATGGAAAGTGTGAAAAGATGGCCTCGGATGGCCCACATGGGTGTGGTCTCCATCATCTGTGTCCTCTGAATCCTCTTATAGGGAGAAAGACAGCTTATAAATGAGACTAAATCAATCTGTGTGAATGGGTTATCATGGTCTTGCAATGAGAGAGCCAGGAAGAAGTCACTGTTTGGAAGCCACAAAGTCTAACACCATTGCAAAGAACAGTGAGGATGGTGAAAGACATTATAATAAAAGATAACAGGATAAAAAAAGAATTCCTGGTTTCCCTCAAGATCAAAAATAGCAGTCTGACCATTTAACCCATGACAACCATTGGCTGACATTTCTGAAACCTTTTTAAGGGAAGCCCCATGTATAGCATGTTGCAGTAGTCAAGCACAGACATAATAAAAATGTGAATTATTGGTGAAATCCCGCCTCACCAGGAAGGGTACAGTTGCCACTGGTGCAGCAGGATCTACTTTAATTTATTTGGTAAATGTTAAAAGTGGCAAGTCAGTTTCACAAATGAATTGATGGGTGTTTATCTCTCTCTCTCTCTCTCTGCCTGTGTCTCTCCTTTTTAGGGACATGCACTGCTGAAAGCTTCCAATGTTTTCCTTCTCTGTAAATGCCGTATCTAAATGACTTACACACACAGCTGCACATTCTGTCATTTGTCAGTCTCCCTGTGCTACTGTGTGCAATAGTGTTGGAGTAAGACACTCATCCATATGATCTCAAAGAACATCTCAAAAGTGTGCAAACAATGCGAGTGTATGGAATTTGCCGCAGATCAGCAGAAATTCATCACCCTACAGATCCTTTGATTATCCCTTCGCTTTCCAGAATAAAATCATAGCTGCGCCGAATGGATCCAAGTGCATCAGAGAATCCAACTTTCCAGGCATAGAATTTGGATCACTCAGGAAACGCCTGGTGATGTTTATTGGCTTTTACCATGAGCTGGCAGTGGAGTCTCTGTTCCGACTTTGCCACCTGTTGTGTTTATTGGTGAAACTGGATGAGAAACATTCTGAACACATTAGGATTCAGGTCATGGGGCTCGAGGAGGCCTGACTTATACACGGCTCAGCTCTGCTGTTTGCGCCCAATAGATGGGGGTCAAAGCTACACATCTGTGCAGGAAGGTATGTGCTGAAATGATGCCTTGAATGGAACTGGCTCTTATTTCTCCCTGTCTCATAAAAATCATTTTAAGAATCAGAGGCTGAATGACAAATCTTTGGATCTGCCTCAAGAAGCTGTCAGCCCAGGGATCCCGCTGTTTGCTACTATTTTTATATGATAAGCAGAGCCTCAGAGAGAGAGATTCCCATCCTAAACCTGGGACGGGCTCATCGTTCTCAGTGATTCATGCGTTGGAGGCAAGGGGCCCTTCCTGGCCAGGTTGACTCACGCACACAGCACTCTGGCAGAAGAACTGTAGATGTTTCCAATTAGGTGAAAAACAAAACCTCCAAAGAGCATGGCTGTAACCCAAATCAAACCTCTCCTGAATATCACATTTTCTGCATCAGGAAAGTGGTTGAGACAGCTGCGCCACACAGGTGGTATTGCAGGCAGTAAATTACGCTGTTTTTTTATAGACGGCTTGGGACAGGCGGTCTCAGAACAATTAATTTTACCACTGGAACTCTGACCTCAGAGCTCTTTTTATCGCTGCAGGAATTTCTTATCGAGTTCTTACATACAGGTGCAGCACGGATGCTCTAGGGAGAAAAGCCGCGGCCTTTAAGACAGGTAGGGCCAAGAACTGGATGGGAGGAACAAGGCACCCCAACGACAGGCTAGGGAGAAAGGGAATGCTCACCCGCGTGGAAATTGAGGGCCAGGGAGGGACCTCCAGTAAAATCATCCCCTGCTAATGAGTTTATTGCCTCTCCTCTCACCCAGGAGGTGTGCTAAGAAATGTCCAGGGCTCACCTAATGACTGCCTGAAACGTCAACTAGGAGAGAATTACAAGCACAGCTGCAGGTTGCACGCAACAGGCTTATCACCAAAGTGCAACGACGGCCCCATACCAATATAAAGTCATATGCATGATGTTCCTTTTCATCTCAGGGATATTTGTCACACTTTGAAACATGCAATTATGGAACTTTGCCATGATTAAGGTGCCTTCCAACCTACTCATTAAACTGAATTTACGGAGAGTTCCATGAAACAAGGTCCACACACAGGAACACCAGTAATCCGTACTTACCTTGAATGGACAGTCTAGATTCCTGGTATCTGCTGGTGCCCAGTCATTTTGGACTCCTTTTCAATTTGGGGGTGAGTTGTAAGGAGGCAACATGCCAGGTTTTGTCACGTCAGGCACTATTAGACGGAATTCTCAATCTGAAGGGCTGCTTGGTTTGAAGATAACAAATCATTAATACAGGAAAATAGTGGCCTTGAACATTCCCATCAAGATTGAGTTGGCCGACAGGTCCCTTAATTTCAGTCTTCTCTACTTTGGTGAGATGTATTTGGTTTCCTATTTAAATTACAGCATTTCCCTCCCCCATTCTTAATTGTAAGCTGCAGATTTAAAGTAGAATGGACTCAGCTCTTCTACAGTTTATGCAGACCTGTCCGCGTTTCCCCTCTTTTCTGGTGATGTGGAAAGGGCTGTTCTCGAAGGGAGATGTTGGTGTTATCCCATTCCCTGATATTTCAGGGTCAAAACCTGAGACCAGAGGCAGAAGTGATCCCTGGGGATGTTGAAGCGATGGGTTAGGGTTAAGCCCCTGAATCAGGGCAAGCAAGGGTTGGGTAGATGCTCTGAACTGCTTTTGGGCTAGGTGACTGTAGAAATTGAGATGAGAGGGATGTATTGTGGCAGAGTTTTGAATTTTTGGTTAAATTCCTCCAGTTGTATAGCAGGAGTGCAGGGCTTTACAAAGCATAATAGCTTCAATTTCCCCTGATTAATCCACCCCTGTTTCTCATTAACTGGCACTTACAGTCTCAATAACTCCCTCAGAGACATTTGTAAGATGGTTTCATTTACAGTAGGACTGCAGTATCCGCAGGGGATCAATTGCAAGCCCCCCACCCCGGGGATGTCAAAAAATGAAGACATATGAAAACGCTATACATTGCATCGTCTTTGGTTCTCACTAATGGCCAGTTCTGGTAAATAAGTTCTGGAAATATATATAAATACATATTTCTGGGGTTTTTTGTTTAGTATTTTTCAGGCAGCGGATAAATGAATCAGTAGACACTGATCCCGCAGAGGGGGGGGGCTACTGTACTTACAATTGAACAGATCAAATGGCAAACTAGCAAATACACTGACTGCTTCCAACAACAGACTTCAACAGACTCAAGACCAGGGGAAAAGACGTAGAGCAGAGAGGTGGAGCTCTCTATAAATTCAGAGGCAGAGAAGGAATGATTGGTTAGTGTTGGGTAGATTGACAGTCACCCCAGAAAGGTCCTTCCCAGCCAAACCTACGAAAGGCAGCATGTGAGGTTGCAAAAACTGAAACATGTAGAAGCCAGGTGATACGGCAAGCCAGAGACAGGAGGCAAGAAAAATTGATGCTGGTGTCTGGGCAGGCAGCAAAATGAATCCTGTAGTTGCAGCCATGTCTGCTCAAGCTCCCAATATATGTGACCTTATCCACAGCACATACATGGCACATGGGGAGTTCTTTCAGATCCTATGCTGCAGCTGGGTGATGCAATGCTTGCCTCTAGCTTTTCTCCCCGTTCTGTGCCACTGCTGCCAGATCTGCTGCCACAAGAAGCCTCAGGGGTTGTGATGCTGCTGCTCCACTCCCTGCTTTGCTCCAAATGGCATGATGAGCCCACATGCTTGCACCCACCGGCATTCTCCCCCGTCCCCTGCACACAGTCCTCTCTCTCTCTCTTTTTTTCCCGTAAAAATGATGTTTTTCCAAACTGATGTTGCACAAGTGTAATGCCCATGTAAATACCTTCGCACAGAGCCAGTATGAGATCCGAACAAGCTGGGAATGGGGTGTTGGGTGTGTGTGGGTGTGGGTGTAGATCAGCATCCAGATGTTAAAGCCACCTCACAAACAAAAATCAAGCTCTTATCTCCTCCACCTGTGCTCACCCTGAGATTTATCTCTGCCTCAGAAGGCTGGAGAAGCACAGCAGTTCCCCGAGACGTCCACCAGTGTCAGAGACTTTGCAACCACTAATCACCTTAGTGTGATGGAAAGCAAAACCCAGGCCTTTAGCCACCAGATGGTCTTCCTTTCCTTTCTGTAAATGATCTAGAATCTAGATGTTAGGCCCAGAATATTTCTAACAAAGAGCGAAAACAGACGAGGAGAGGGTAGTGTGTGTTTTCTTTTCCAACCACCTGCTTTTAAAAACCGCCCAGAGTGACTATCAGTCAGATGGGCAGTATAAGAATTAAATAATTTTTAAAAGATAAATAAATGAATAAAATTTCAAAAATGAGGGGAAATGTGGGGAGAGGGAGAAAAAGGGATTCAGGTACTTCCTGATGAACTGGAGAGGGCAAGGAATGTCAGGAGAGGCGGTGTTGTCTAACAATAACAGTTGTTGTGAGTAAGAGCTTTTGGAGAGGAGTGCTGTGTATGTATCTATTTGACACACTCTCTGTGTGTGTATGTTTGTGTGTGCGTAACCAGAGTTAAAACCAAGCACAACTTGTCCATACCTTTTGCCTGATAAAACGACTTCACATGACCAGCGGAAGTGAAGGGAAAATGAAAGCGCATGACCTTATGACCACTTCTGGTGCTATGTGAACCAGTAGGATGACTAGGCTTGCTTCCGTAACATTAAACTGCAGTTTACGGTTATGTCTCAAACCGATCAACCATGTCTGCATGTCAAGATCTGCACTCCATTGCTTCTTCCCCATGGGGGCTTGGTTATAAATACATCTAAGCCATGTTTGTCTGTGCAACTGCTTACTTAGCCTTGCTCTAATCAACTCTGCTTGTTGCCTCTCAGCTTCCTGTCTTGATTTGCCATTTCTTCAGAATCCTTGTTCCATGCTCCTGGGCATCTCGTTTCAGACTCTGGCCTGCATTCGGCTCTGCCTCTTAAATATCTGCCTTAAGAATGCATGACATAGTTAAATCAGCAACTTGGTTGCTACAAGATATGGGAATGCCTTTCTGTGGTTAGATTTGTGGGATTTTGGACCGTCATGTGCATATGCCACATCTTGGATGCACACTTTAATGTGGGGAGGGGGTCCAAGTATGTCACAGAATCTAAGGGGGTAGACAGCTGCACTCATCCTGCTCGTGAGCTTTTCATAGGCTTCTGGTTGGCCCCTGTGTAGATGGAATGCTGGACTAGATGGGCCTTTTGACTGATCCACCATGACTCTCCATATGTCCTTATGATTTGGATTGTGCTATGCTGGTTTAGCATGTTTTAAATCAATGTTTCAGAAGTGTCTACAAGACGCATGTGGAAGAGCATTTTGTCAGGGAATTGGGAGTTTTTGATCGGAAATGAGGTATTTTGCTCTTCTGTCAGAAAGCTGTTTAACTCAGATATCAAATCAATTTAATGTAAACCAGTTCACCATATGTGAATGCCTCTGTCAGCATTAACCTTTAATGAGCCCTCACGCTGGCTGCCTCGCACAGCCACTTGCCCCTGCTGCTGTTGTGTTATTTGTAATATATTTTTAATTTTTTTAAAAAATTCTTGCTATCTGGCATAGCGCTAGAAGAGAAAGACACTGGGAAAAAAAAATTAAAACAGAACTTTGCCCTGCTCTCTGTTGGTGCCACTGTCTCTCAGCCCTCTGGTGGGATCCAGGTGTCTGCAGCCATCTGTCTTCCCAGCGTGCCACTTCCTACTGGGTAGGACACTCACCTGTCAACTTGCTTGCTCTTTGAAGCAGCCGATGCCAGCTCCTCCTTCCCTCAGTGGTGCAGCCATCAGCTGTTCAGTGGGTTTGCTGCCTGCCTCCTGATCAGCTGTCTAGGTGCTCAGCTGCCTGCTTATTTCTATATCGTTATAGTGCTATGTCACTTTAAAATATTAAACAAGAAAAAAAGGAAATTCTGTGAGTGTCTTGGAAATGTAACGATTTAAATAAACACAATATAAATTGTGAGT
The DNA here is from genome assembly GCA_037013535.1 of Intellagama lesueurii. Lineage (NCBI taxonomy): Eukaryota > Metazoa > Chordata > Lepidosauria > Squamata > Agamidae > Intellagama > Intellagama lesueurii. The sequence continues at coordinate 187,628,389 of JBAJHW010000005.1, read as the reverse complement.
GTAGTCTCTGACATGGGTACAGCACTTTAAAAACATCAGATTAAACATTGCCCCAAGAGAATGTTTACAGCGATCCAAATACCATGCGACTGCCACGTGACTTTAAACCAATTCAATAACAACGCCACATATTTCAAAATATTTCACTAATGTAACCATGCCCTTAGTCAGTTTTAAATATGCTTCTATTTTCAGCCAATGCATTCTCTTCTTCTTCCATGTCTCCTCAGCCAGGTCCTTTGCTTTGTTTCTTTGCTTTCCTCTTCTATTTTTAAATAGAAATCATTTTCAGTGCTGATTATTATGGATTTTGGGCACTTGTAAATTTTTCAGAAATCCCTGTGATAATGAATCTCTGTTAATAAATAGCTCAAACAAAAAATACCTCTAAGTCTGACTTCATTGAAACCAGGAATGGAAAACTTCTTGGAAATGCACAGCTACATCTGCTTTTATCTCCTCATCAGGGGTAAGGAGTATTTTTAAGAATATTATTTGAAATACAATGTGAATGTCAGGCAGGAAATCTGATCACAGTACATGAAGGGCCAAAATACACTTTTGATTGGTAAAAAAAAAAAAACCCAAATAACCCCACACATACCCACTGCTGCCATGCAGTTTTCCATGGGTGATATTCAGATGCTCAGAAATGCAAAACAACCTGTGTGACTTTCTAATTATGGGTCTTGTCTGCTTTTTTGCTGCATGGAAAACCACTACTTCTTCACAGATTTTTCTCAGATGTCTTTGGATAACCTGTGTGTCATTCAGAGACATCAAATGGCATGTCTTGTCTCTGTACCTCAGCTGGGATGTATAATAGTTTCATCTGCCCACTGTTTTAGCTGGCTACGTAACTTGGTGAGTTGGAGTATCAGAAGTTCAATTCTCCACTGTTCCACTCAGGAGAGGTGCCAGACAGTGTAGCCTTGGGCAATATACTCAGTCCCAGAATGCCACCAGAGGAAAGGAAAAATAAACCACTTCTGAATATTCTATTCCTAGAACATCCCGAAAGACCCTGGAAAAGCTTCCTTTATTGAGTCAATCCATCTCATGTTAGTGCTTCCTCTTTTCATATCACCTGCCACTTATCCTAACATTATTGTCTATTCCAGTGAATCCTGCCTTCTTATCTTACATCCAAACCACAATAGCCTCAGTTGAGTCATTTTAGCCTCTGATGAAAGTTCAGGCTCACTGTGATCTAGAGCCCACTTATTTCTCTTTAGGGCACTCCACAATATCTGTAAAACCCATCTTAAAAATTCTTTTTAAAAACGAATGGGTCCACTCAGTACTTCTCAAATATTTTGGCTTGCAGTAGGGATCCTTCATCATTTTCAGGCAGGCTTTTGAGCAATCGTGGGGGTGGTCCTCAGCAACAGTGTATTTATTGAATTTAAAGGTAAAGGTAAAGGTTCCCCTTGACATTTAGTCCAGTTGTGTCCGACTCTAGGGCGCAGTGCTCATCCCCGTTTCCAAGCCATGGAGCCAGCGTTTGTCCGAAGACAGTTTACGTGGTCACGTGGCCAGTGCGACTAGACACGGAACGCTGTTACCTTCCCACCGAGGTGGTACCTATTTATCTACTTGCATTTTTACATGCTTTCGAACTGCTAGGTTGGCAGGAGCTGGGACAAGTGACGGAAGCTCACTCTGTCGCATGGATTCGATCTTCCGACGGCTGGTCTTCCGACCTTGCAGCACAGAGGCTTCTGCGGTTTAACCCACAGCACCACCACGTCCCATTTATTGAATTTAGAGTTTTTTAAAAATGTTTTTTAAAATGTTTTTTAATTGCAGTTTTAATATTGATAAGTGTTCGATTGTTTGTAGTACGGTTTTTATGGCATTTAAAAATCAGTTATTGGTGTATAGTTTTAAATGTTGTGAGCCGCCTTGGGTCCCCTATGGGGAGAAAGGTGGAGTATAAATATCATAAACAAACAAACAAACAAACAAACAAACAAGACATTTCTGGGGAAACCCAGTTCCCAGTGCCAGGTACTCTGAGGACTGCAACTAAGAGTATCTGGGAGTAAGGAAGCCTGAGGGGGTTGGCAGATGTTGCCATCTTTCCAATCAAAAACAAGCGGAGTTTTGACCTTGGGAATCCTAGCTTTACATTGTCACTGGCAGGAGCTGTTCTGATGGGGGGGGGGGGGGAGAAGCTCTCTGTCTTTTTCAAATATACCTTTCTTCTGATAGAGGTGGTTTTGAAAAAGGGCACAGGGCAATGATTGTAATATATTTTATACCGGGATTCCCTTCCCTAACCCCCAACCCCACATCTTGGTATGATCTGTTCTTGGTTTTGGCAGAGGACAGGATAAAATGCATAAGACCCCCATCTCATTTTGCAGTTTTCAAAATAGTAGCCGTGTTATCCCATTCCATTTCATTTATTTCTTTAAAATAATTTTATTTAAAAATAATTAAAACATGTTTTTAATTTTGTTACTAAAATAATATTTAAAATATGTTTACCATCCCTTTCTCCGAATAAAGGACCCAAGACAGCATACATAATTGAAAACACAATATTAAAAGCTAAAAAGAGTACATTGTTCAAATAGTAAAGAATTAATAACGTTATATTAAAGTATAATGAAAGTATGTGTTAGTCTGAGCAAGCATATCAGACAAAAAAAAGCAAACAAAAAGTGGACTTGATCTATGAAAGCTGACATTAAAATATAGCAGTTAGTTTTTAAGATGCCGCAACATTTTTGTCTTTTGTTTTGATTTATTGTCACATACTCGATCTCATTTTATTTATTTCTGATTCTTCATTAACATATCGCTTTTTCCCACAAGAGGGCACCATTTGCCAATCCATGCTAAATGTTTCTTGCATTCTTGACTGCCTTATAAACCGTCAGCAGAAGCCACTGCTTGAACACCCTTGGAGCCGAGGAACTTGTGTAATTGACCTTAATATTGTCAAGATGTGTACAATAAACAAACTTTTGGATATCTGGAAACAGCGTTAAAAACACACTTGTCCTTTTCTGTATCTTATTTCATTCTGTCCCATCCTCTAATCAGAACCAGAGTGCATATAAACTGGTGGCTTGGATATTGTGGTCCACACACTTGAAGAAGTGGCTTATGTCTACGAACGCACAAGTTGTGGCAAATACAACTTGTTAGTCTTAAAAGGTGCCATAAGATTCTTCATTAGTTTTACTGCAACAAATGTAACACCGTTTTCTGAACTAATGTCAGGATGAACACCCCTCAACACATAAAAGCAGGTCAGTAGCGTCGCATTTCCTGAGATTTCAGCAGACAATGCCTGAGGGCTGGTGACCCTAAATCTCGCTGATTCGTACTGACGTTTTGCAGCTGACACAAAGTTTAGGCTTCAACTAGATTCACAGTGGCTTGTACATATTCTCCCCACTCCGCCCAGTTCCTTCCCAACACCAGGCCAAGCATACCATGACCAGCTTTTCAAGGCTAGAAAGCTGAGCCCAGGGATAGTGTGAGAAATACCATTTAACTGGTTCCTCTCCAAATATAGTGCAAAATCTTCCTCTATGATGCTTTTCTCACTAGCAGGAGAAAATATAAAGGTTCCTTCTCAATGCAAAGCCAATTTTGCACCAGAAGAAAAATATCAAATTGAACACACACCATACTTTCACGATGGCTATTTTGGTTAAAAAGAAGCAGTAGCAGCAGAACAAACAGTTGTTTGGAATTCATGACTCAAGAGTCTTTTAATAACATACATGTTGTTTAATAATAAATGACAAATGTACGCGATTCCTCAAGCTTTAAATAAGATTTGTATATTTTTATAAATAAAACTGATGTATTTTTATTTTTAAAGCCGAATTTCAAACAGCTTTATGCATCTCTGAGACTCAGGATGTTAAAGGGTTACAACCAGTGAGGTTTGCACTGTTCAGAAGGGGATGCTCAACAGAATAAACGTTTTTGACATGTGGACATGCCAATGAAGGCTTTTCATCTCATGCAGTGAGAGAATAAAGAATGTTAGATCAGAAAACAAAAAGAAATAGAGTTGATTACTAAGAAACGCAAGCTTTCATATCTCATAATTCGTTATGACAAATATAATATCCTGGAATACAACATGGAAGGGCAGATCAAGAGTCAACGTGGAGAGAAGATCAATTTCTTGGACGGGTAATATCAGAGACTGGCTGAACCTCAGTGAAGAACAACTAGCCCACACAGTGAGCGTTAGGTGGTGGTACGCCAGGATGGTAGCCAACTTCAGCAGGAATATTAATATGCACCTCTTACAACTGATGCCATGAAGAATCTTATTGCTGTCTTAAGCTTGCTCCAATACCACAAAGTAACTACTGCTCTCCAGAAGGCAGAGAGAATGAGGAGAAGGCAGAAAGGAAGATGAAGATACACAATATTGTACAACGTCTGAAATTCACAGAGATTGGTTCATTGTGAATCTATGAGCGCTATTCAGTCATTTCCTACTCAGACAAGCTTACTACGCCTAGGATGGGCCAGCCAGCCAGCCTCTCCCCTCTCCGCTGTCACTTTCTGCACACGAAAAATAACACACTGCAGAGGGGATGTTCCTTCTTGCGTAGAGGGTCTACAGACAAGTGAAAACTCTGGAAAAATTCACTTCCTTTACTGTAGCACCTCAGTAGCACTAGATGGTGGTAACATCCCAGTGAAATGCTGGTGCCCCCTCTGATTTTTCAGCAGACTTCTCTCTTCCTCTGTGGTGTGTGTGTGTGTGTGTGTGTGTGTGTGTGTGTGTGTGTGTGTGTGTGTGTGTGTGTGTGTGTGTGTGTGTGTGTGTGTGTGTAACCTTTGAAAAGTGGTTTGCATCTCTTGTGACAGCTGCTGATTCAGCCAAAGCACAACACAGCAATAAAAAATGGAGAAGGAAACAACCCATGAATCACAAGCGCTATAACAAAGGGGTCCCATTGTCACTTCACCCTAATTTCAGTGGCTAAGACACTGATGGACTTTGCTTTGTTGTCTTCAGCATCATTTGCATACGAATAACAACGTGCTGGGAGGGGTTCTACACACATGTGCATGCACAGATGGTTGTAAGGGGCCAAAAGGAAACACCCAGAAATAACCAGGGTGTTGGTTAAATGTGTGTGTTAACAGAAACAGCAAAGAGTTTGTGGTTGCCTTCAAGACTGCAATAAAAACACAGAAAGTGTTTTATTAATGCAATAAAAACACAGAAAGTGTCAACATGGTGATGATCTTAAAATGGAAAAATGGGGAAACCGTTTGGTTGTGGTATGCCAGATCCCTCTCTGATTAGTACCCATTAGTTTTGAAGCACAGCATCAGATATCTCAGGTCAGATACATCTCTAACATGTCTACAAAAATTTGCCAGACTTTCCAGAAAATTCACCCGAAAACAGCTTGTTTCACAGAGAAGTTCCTTCTGCAGTTTGCACATGCTTGCCAATGTTGATGCTGGATCCACCTCCCTGGGCATTCATCCCATTTCCTTTTCTCTCTGCAATGGATGAAATCTTTTTTAGAAATCTGATAAACACGCAAATCTTTCCTTGAGGCCATACGTGCCAAGGTCCCTCAAGGAACTGCCCTCAAAAGCACTGTCTTCTAGATTCAGGATGATCATTGCATTATGGCCTCCGCTTGGAAAGTAAGGTGGCTTAATGGTGGAAACTTTGATTATTGTATTCAAATCATTGCGTTCAAATCATTTGAATGAGGATAAATATTCTTCACCATTACCTGCACGGTCTTACGGCTATTAAGTCGGTATTATTACACTGCAGATTGAAAGCATGAGGCTGTGAGACCTAAGTTCACTGGAAATATGAATTTTCCAATTCACAGCTTATTTTCTTTCCCTACTTGTTCTTGCTGCTAAGGAGACAAGCCTTTGTTGTTTTTAATGTTGTTGTTAATGTTGCTAATTCACGAGCCTCATGGAGCAGTGGTTAAACTGCAGTGCTGCAGCCAAAACTCTGCTCATGACTGTTCAATCCCAGATAGCCAGCTCGAGGTTGACTCAGCCTTCCATCCTTCTGAGGTTGGTAAACTGAGTACCCAGCTTACGTGTAGTCTGTGTGATTAAATTGTGAGCTCCTCAGAGAGTGCTTTAAGTCCTATGGGGCAGTATAGAAGAGGCACACTTTTTTTTAATGTTCTATCAAGTTGCCCACAACTTATGGCATGAATGAGTGATCTCGAAAATATCCTGTCCTTAACAGCCCTGCTCAGTTCTAGCAGACTCAAGCCTGTGGGTTACTTTAGGGAGTCAGTCCATCTCATGTTTGGTCTTCCTCTTTTCCTTCTGCCTTCCACCTTTCCCAACATTATTGTCTTTTCCAGAAGGTCCTGCCTTCTCATGATGTGCCCAAAGTAGGACAGCCTCAGTTTCAACCTTTTTGCCTCCAGAGATAGTTCAGGCTTGATTTGATCTAGGGCCCACTTGTTTGTCTGTCTGTCATTTCAGGGTATCGACAAAGCCCTCCTCCAGCGCTGCATTTCAGACAAATCCATTTTTGTTTACGTCCGCTTGTCTATGCCGGCAGCAAGAACTGGAGCAGTAAAACCAAGGAAAGAATCTCTTGTGGTGCCCTCCCTGTCTCCTGATTCTGATCTACCATTTCATTCTTCCAGTACAAAACCAGCACACACACACACCCCTTCGTTTGTCCTTCTTTAACGACACCAGGAGCGCCTCTGGATAGCAGGGCCAGGAAGGAGAGAAGGGATGGCAAACAAAGAAGCTTGCCGCCATCAGAAGCCAACCTGATTGGCATCCAGTGTGAAGGGCCTCCAGCATACCTGGGGCAATCATATTGGCTTTTCTATTCAAGAGCAAACCTCACAGCCCTGTATTTCTGCTACACCTGCTGCTGCAGTTGTGAAAGGGTCTCTGGGGAATATTGCCTGCTTTTATAGGCAGGCACCCTTTTCAAGGGACATGGTGGCTTGTCCCAGCTCCTGCCAACCTAGCAGTTCGAAAGCATGCAAATGCGAGTAGATAAATAGGTACCTACCTTGGTGGGAAGGTAACGGCGTTCCGTGTCTAGTCGCGCTGGCCACGTGACCACGGAAACTGTCTACGGACAAACGCTGGCTCTACGGCTTGGAAACAGGGATGGGCACCGCGCCCTAGAGTCGGACACGACTGGACTAAATGTCAAGGGGAACCTTTACCTTCACCTACCCTTTTCAAGTTGTCAACATTTTGCATCCCTACAGTCACAAAACGATGGTTGCTTTTGACTGTCAGCACGCAGCAGAATCCCTTCTCTAAATCCCCTCCCAGTGCAGCCAGTCAGGATTTATTTCAAGCACCAGCATAAATGAAACGTCTTTGTCCCAACAGCGCAGGAGCCAAAACCACCACAGAATATTCAGCGCAAATGCAAACTATTTCCATAGACAAGTCACTCATTAGATTAATTCAAGTGTCAGAGGAAGGAGACACAATCCTAATGTAAATATATTTTATTACAGATAAGCTGCCTTTGGGAGCCGTCTGGGTCAAAAGGGAAGGCATTACCCAGGCAAAGAATGAATAAACTCACAGTAAACAGAAAGCAGGTCATCGCTATATTTGTATTTTCTGTGGCTGGGATTTCTGATCAGAATGTTAGACAGTCTTGTTATACAGTAGCCACAGGGTCAGCCTAGGAACATCCTAGTTCAAATGCCCTCTTACTATAGCAGTGGTTCTCAACCTTGGGTTTCCAGATGTTCTTGGACTAAAACTCCCAGAAGCCTTCACCACGAGCTGTGCTGGCCAGGATTTCTGGGGGTTGGAGTCCAAGAACATCTAGAGATCCAAGGTTTGGAACCAATGTACTATATAGCCTATGGGATAGGGTTATTGTGAAGATAAACTGAGGTAGACGGAAGAACCATAGTTATGAACTGAAGCTCCTAGGAAGAAAGAGGGAGATAAGCATACATCTGGTCTTCTTGGGATTTAACAGAGTCTTCTCTTGCTGTGCCTCTATATCTAGGGCAGCACGAGACAACACGGTATCTGGCAGACGTTTTGGACGACTCCCAAAATTCCTTGTTATGCTGTCTGAAACTTACAAACTTACTCTAGGTCAAGTGTGTGTTTGTGTGTGATGTGCCATCAAGCCTTATCTGATGTAGAGTAACCCTAAAAACGATATGTGTAAAATCGTAGTTTTATCAGTATCATCCCAGTGCCCATGACTTTCCATGGCTAAGCAGGGCTTCGAAACAAGTTCTCCTAAGACCCAGTCTGTCACTGAATGCACTACACCACATGAGGCACCACAACTAGGTCAACCAGTTCTGCTTCAAGCTGGCAGCCAGAATAGGACGGAGGGGTGTGAGCCTATTAACATTTCATTCATCAATTATTTTACATCTGGAGTAAGAGATGGTTGTGTTGGTGAGACAAGCATGACTGGACGGTTGAATGCTTATGTTTGCTTCTTTAAGAGGTGGGGCTTATGATGGCATCACAACGGCTGCCATGTCTCAGCTAGAAAGTTGCAGATCCAAAGCTCATCAATTTGAAGAAGAGAATGGAAGCTGGTGAGAGGTTGCTCAGGGTTAATCCTCTTCCAGATTATTACACCTGCAAAGCAATGGGGAACGGCCCTTGGAATCATAAGTGTGTTTCGTCACCATGGCACTTGTGCAAATTAAGGATGTAAGGATCGATTGGCTAGGTTCGTTTGTTGCAATTGATTTTGCTTATCTTGAATGGGTGGGGCACCTGGATGAGAAATGTTCAACCTCTGGCAAGTTTCCTCACTTCCAGAGAGGTGCAACACAAAGAGTGTCATTAAAAAAAAAACTCAAGGTTATTTATGCAAACTGTGCAAAATTGATTCCCTTTCCTTTAGGGAAGCAGAGTGCATTTGCACACACACATATACACAGAGCAAGTGATGAACAACTGGTTGGTTACTTAAATATATAGGCAACCTTTCTGATATTTCTAATCCTTAGAAATCCATGCAACAAAGTCATTTTACATTTGCAGCATTCGTTCTATTAACTGTGCCATTTCGTTTAGTTTGTGCCAAGAAGCAAAAATCTTTTCCCCCCCCCCTCTTCTTCTTTAGTCCAGAGCAACACAAAGTATCTCGCCTTGGCATAATTCTGCTCTAGCACATCCTCATGTGGGAAGATCAAGCAAGCAAGGTTTCAATATCTCTTATGTAAATACAAATATGTGATCACAAGAAAAAACAATGACCTTCATAACAAAGCCAGTACAGTATAGAAACTGAGGTGCTGAACAATTGCTGTGTCCACCCTATACAGTCACAGCAGTGTGATTCCACTCTTAACTGTCATGGTTTCATCCTATGGAATCCTGCATTCTGTAGTTTTTCCTCACTGGGATTCCACAGGACAAATAATGGCAGTTAAAGTAAAACCAGTGTACTATATAACTGTGTTGTGTAGATACATGTTGGCTGAAATCCTGTTGCCTAGTGTAGTAAGTTGCAACTAGAGTAGGCCTACTGAATCAGCTGGAATTTGGCGAGTCAACTGCTCTATAAGTTCAGTTAATTCAATAGGCCTACTCTAGCTGTGACTTACTATGCTAACCAGCAGTATTTCAGCCATAAAGACTTGGGAAACTAGATTCTAGTCCTCACTTAACCATGAAATTCACTGTGTGACCTTAAGCCAGACTCTCTCACTCAGTCTGACCTACCTCACATGGTTATTATAAGAATAAAGTAAGGAGAAAAAGACCCACATGCATTTTCCTGAGCAAACAGGAGAAAATAAACACAGGATATAAGTGTAATTAATAAATACAAATCATAAATTACATTCAAGGACATTTTGTAAGGAACTGAGGCCAAGTTCCTTTAACAAGGCACCCACTTACTTAGAGAAGTAGTTTAAGAACAGACAAACCATGTACTTCTTTTCAAAAGATCAGGTATGGCAGGAAACATAAGTCTGTATTTTCAAAATTTATTTTCAGTTTTTAACAGTGACACTGATTACATACAAGTCCTGTTGCTTAGAATATGATTTGTCACTAGCTGCCTAATGTTCAAAGGGATCTTTCATTTCCCAGAATTTCCCAAAGGAAATAAGTTACAGTGGTTAAGCATCTGGAGCTACTACAGACTTCATGTGTAACAGTGACCTGTAAAAAGAAACTCTTGAAGTAAAAGACAGAAGCTGGATTGCATGTCCTCCATCCACAGCTGTCGTATAGCTGAAGAGAAATCTCTTTTTAAATAAGGGTTCACTTGACCAGAATCTCCAAATACTGCTTTTTAAAAAAAATCTATAAAAACAAAATTTATATTATGTTGAACTTCAGTCCGAGCTGTGATCCACCAAGTACAAAATGAAGTCAAATCATTCAACCAATATTATGGGGAATGGTGAAAGGACACACAAAGAAATATGGATGTTTTGGAATGTCTACATTGGAAACTGAAGCAATACTCAAACCTGTTTCACTTTGATAGCTCTCCATTTTGAGGACATTTTATCAGCAAGCTGAGAAGCTCCCTTTAAAAAAATCCCCAATATCCTTTGGGGAAAGCCTGGAAGTTGAACTAGTTTCATACTGGATTCAAGTATGTGGTGCAGACACACCCTTAAACAGAAACAAAGATAGCATAACTTATACACTTGGAGAAGTGGGGGGGAGCTTTTCTACAGTCTAGCTACATTTGCTACATATCCTTCTAGTGTCTGCTTCTCCTGTCACAGCACTGAGTTTCATTACATTTTATTTTCAAATAATATACAATCAGAGTTTGCCAGCCAGCAGCTAACTCCAAACAAACAAACAAAAACTGCTGAAGAAAAAAATAATTAACCCCCTTCCCATGATAAATAGGCAAAAAAAATATAGCAGCCCATTTCACTCCATCATGAGCTTCTTTCTTCAGGAAGAAAGCCGAAGTTCCTAAATTTGTTCAGTGAAATTTCAGTAGAGTAGGTTCTCTTCTCCTCACTGACATAGGAAAGTCAAAGTTGGAATGCCAATGGTTGAAGAGAAATTTTACTTTAGCATCCAGCACTCAAGTACACAAGTAGCAGCAAGTTTTTAACACATCAAAGGAGCAGCAGGGCGAAAATAAGAAGTGTTGGTAGTGGAGAGTCTCAGCCAAGTGTTTCAAAATTATGCAAAGCAGATTCAGATCTTCAGATGAGTTTCCTCCTTATGATCTTTGATCAATCACTCGTCACAGACCTGTGGTCTAATCTGATGATCTGTCAGGTGTTAAGAAGTCTTGTCTGTTTATTCTTGAGTTAACTTGCACTTCTTCCTTTGTACAAAGTTCTGACATGTCTTAACCAGCTGCACAGTGCTCATAACTTAAAATGTCACTTGATTTAAAGGGCGGGGCAGGGAAGAAGAGAAAGGGAAATAAATAAATGACCTCAATCATGGCCATCAATAATAAGAATCCATGTCAAAAAACAGCAGCAGCATGAGCAGGAAGCTAGACATTTATTAAACCCTTCCCAGTAGCGTTGACCTAAAGAGAAATGAAAAAGAAAATGGGGGAGAAAATGAGAACATGAATAAACTATTTCTGAAGTCAAATTGTTCAACCAAATACACTGGAGAAAGCTGGCATTTCATGCCCTTTTGAACCAGCATCAAACAGATTTCTCAGAGCTTCTTGACCTTGCAAACGCAACAGGTTGAGAGCACCACCTAAATGTTCCACCTCTCTCTTAAACATGCACAGAAAAAAGCTTAGAAAAGTTACTACTCCAACCACAAACCCCAGAATCTCCCACCCAACATATCTACTTCATGGCTGCCCATGTTGGTCAGAGGGATTTGGGGAGCTGTCATCCAGAAAAGTTATTTCACCACCACCACCAGCTGTGAACAGCCTCTCCCACTCTGCTTTTCCTCCAGTTTCTTCTCTTGCCTTTTGCACCAGTCTCTTGTAAATCAAAACCAGAATCCCACTGCCTCTGGCAGTAATCCTGTGCCCAGTTTAAAGAAAAAGCAAAGTCACCGAGGAGCCTTTTCAAGAATTCTCTTTTAGCACGGCTGAGAAAAACTGTGTCCAGTTACCTCAGGTTTGTGTGTGTTCTGTACCACCAAATTGGAACCGACTTATAGTGACTCTAATCGGGCTTTCAAGGCAAGTGAGATATTTGAGGATTGGTTTTACCAGTTCCACTCCCCCAATCGGTTTCCATGGCTGAGCGGGGATTTGAACCCAGGCCTCCTTGAGTCCTAGTCCGTCACTCTATCCACTACGCCACACTGGGTATCAGGTAGGTGTGGGTTTTCTTTGAAAGAGAAGTGATCGATCTCTCTTGAGGAAGTGTGGCGGGGGCCACAAGGACAAATAACAAAAAGGAACTGGTACATCCACAAAAATTATAAGGCAAGAAGAGCCTATCTATGGTCCCGGAATGTCAATATTATAGTGTGCACTTTATTCCAAATTAAAAACCTAATTTAGCTATATTTAGAAACACTATTTGTTTATTAGGTCTGAGTCCAGTTTACTCATTCAAAAGGAGCTGGACTCAGATCTAATAAACAAAAAAGTCTCTTTAAATATAGCTAACAAAAGTGCAATATTCACACCCTTGAAGAAAGCCAAAAAGGCCAAAACGTGTCGGGCTTTTCATTTGGAATGAAGTGCACAATATAATTTTTATATCCTGAGAACTTAATCTCTTCCTACTTTACAGCAGGGGAACACAAGAGAAAATAAGTCTTCCTTCCTTCCTTCCTTCCTTCCTTCCTTCCTTCCTTCCTTCCTTCCTTCCTTCCTTCCTTCCTTCCTTCCTTCCTTCCCTCCCTCCCTCCCACCCCTTTGTGAATCTGCAAATCCAACTGTTTTAAGAATGGTGGAGAGTGAAGGATCATTCTGAATAGGTTCAAGTGATCACACCACCTGAACTTGCATTAGTTCAGGTGGTGTGATCTGATGTAAAAATAGATCTGATGTAAAAAACATAGAAGTCCCTGCAGTAGAGGCAAAGATTACAAATGGGGATGGGGGAGAGACTCCGGGCTGATTCACATTTGCTTTTATGTCATGTGATCATTGGGAGAAAAAATCACCTCATCTAATCCTGTAACATTTCCCTCGTTTTTCGCCAATGAGGTTGTGCCCTCAGTAGGGATTCATACCCCCACCCACCTATCACACTGAGCTATCTATCCAACCTGGCAGGACAAAAAACTGCATTTAGATATTAATAAGAAAGACTAAGATTCCTAAGACTTTGAAGACGGTTGGCGAGAGAGAGAGAAAAGAAAGATGAAGCATCTTGTAATAATTCTTCTGGAAAGCCCAGAGATCATGACAATTTCTTTTTACTATTCACATTGTGTTCATTTGTTGAGGCATGCAGTAAAACACCTGGCATCCATGCATCTAATGCCAGAGAGTCTGCAGTGTGCTGATTTATTGATAGGAATGTCCTCTAACACTGACCTGAGCATCTTCCATCTGTCCTTTTCAATGTGGTTTTCAGGGCCTTCGCTCTCATAGGAAGCCAAATAAAGTGCTGCAATCAAAGAAACCAAGTGTTAACCATGACCTCACTCCAGAGGACCAGCATGGCCTTCCTTGTAATAGTGAGAGTAATCTGATGTGCATCAGAGTGTACAGGAATCAGACCTTGAGGGTTGAAAAAACCCAATCTCCTTAGAAGCTTGCAAAATATTCAGAGAGCAAAGACAGACACAAAATGTTGGAATTTCCCATAAGCAGATATTTTTCATAGGATGCTTTCCACAGAGGAGAGCAGGCAGTTTTCATCCTCCTTCCCTTCCAGAACTTAAAAAACGATGCTGGATGTTTGGGAAAACCTCTCCAAACTCTGCACTCTCTCCAGGTTGGGAGATGGTGTTGGCAGCTGCACAGGAAAGCTCTAAAGAGAACTTCAGTTGGTGGAATTCAGTCTGCTCCACAAGTGGAAAAACCTCTTCCATCAGAAGAAGGAGCACGCTGGATCAACCCCGAACTTTAATCACGATTCTCTGGTTTTCTCATCCTGCTGTTTGGTTAGCATTTACAATGCCTTGCATTGGCTGCCCATTCGTTTCCGCATTGATTTCAAAGTGTTGATGATGACATATAAAGCCCTAAATGGTTTAGGACCTCGATACCTAGCAGAACGCCTTCTCCCACCTAGATCTACTCGAGTCACTCGCTATAGCCAGGAAAGACGGCTGAGGGGCCTAACGCCTAGAGAGGCCCGGAAAGAAAGAACAAGAAACCGGGCCTTCTCGGCGGTGGCCCCTCGACTTTGGAACAGCCTGCTGTCAGAGATCTGCCTGGCACCCTCGCTGGGTGTTTTTAAGAGCCAATTAAAGACTTGGCTCTTTAGGCAGGCCTTCCCTCCTGTCAATACTTGACTTTTCTTTTTACTTAGTCTTTTGTTTATATTTATCCATCTTGATTAATACTAATTTAAATCGTTGTTTTAACTGTTTTATGAATAATTTTATTGTGAGCCGCCCTGAGTAGACATTGTCTAGAAGGGCGGGATAAAAATCTAATAAATAAATAAAAATAAATAAAATAAATTTACGCCAAAGGATTTTTGAATTAAAGGGGTTAAATACTGAAAAGTCTTGCAGCCTCTTATGACTTTTACTTGATATAAAAGCTTTCATTGGTGGGTGCTCTTAACTAACAAATTAATTTGTTCAGACTCACTAGAAGAAGGGGGTGATTATTTCGATATAAATAATTTAGTTTAACCAGTTATTTCCAAGCTCTGTTGTGGAATGCTACATAATTCATCAGATGCAAACAGAAGGCCGCCAGAAAAAACACACATGTCAGATGAAACCTGATTGTCTTTAAGGGCCTAGAAGACATTTTTGTTCTTTTTGCTGTGACTAATATATCTATCCCGGCCACCCCCATTATTAAAACATTTATATCCTATATTAACATTTCAGATGGGACCTTCATGGCAGCCAAGAACCCTCAGGTGAAATGTAACGCCTAGATAAAACTTTCACAAGCACCAGTTTTTTAAAACTGGCCCTGTTTTAGGGGTGAATTGTTGACCACCTTGGGAGCTATTATGAGCAAGAAACAGTCTGTAAATGACATAATGGATTCTCCACATTCAAGCAGAGACCAGCTCAACCCTCTCTTTATAAGTTGTGTGCTGGATAAGCATTCTAGCAATTCAAACATCCGGTTAGCCTCTGATTTTTATTCTCATTTATATCCTGCGCTTTCTATCTCAAAAGAAGCATTCAGTGCCACTTGCATCACACAAAGGAACAGTACAAAACAATATAACTCATCAGAGAGTTCCACAGTCTGAATGACAAGTACTGAGGAAGTTCTCTCCCTGTCGTATCTGTATAGATTTCTGAATCTGGGAAGATCCTGTATTTCACACTGTGCTTTCGGTGGCTTTTCTCTTTTCAAGTGGCACTTGCACATTTATTCATTGGTACATGCAAAGCTGCATGCCAGGTACATGTAACCCTGTCTACTCAGGACTGGTGTCGTAGTGAGGTCATGGGCACTAGCCAATCGGCACTGTTCATTGCTGGCTTAGCTGCCAGCCTGCCGAACTCTGGGTCCTTCTCTCCATTTCTGAGAGGGTGTGCTGGAGAGGAAAATGTGTGGATTGTGATGAAGGTGCTTCTAAACCAGCCCACAGGTCTATAAAATGTTAATTCTAAGAGTATGACATATGACTGCCACAGCTTGGGGCTCTCTTACCATCCTCACTGAAGACTGGGACAGTGACCAGGTATTGAAGGATTTTCCGGTCCCTCTCAAAAGGGCACTCCACTTGTTTCCATGTCATGAACTCACTCACTTGTTTAGCCAGTTCCCAAAATTTCTGTAATTAAAAATGGAGGATACAAAAGAGAAAACACTTTAGCAAAAACAAAGAAAAGCAAGACGACTACTGCAACGCACTCTATGTGGGGCTACCCTTGAAGATGAACAGATGCTGCAACAAATGCAGTATGGAGCAGCTAAATTGCTAATAGGAAGACTGTCCAGAACCCACATGATACTGGTTCAGAGGTATTTGCACTGGCTGCCAATATGCTTCCCATTTGAGTTCAAGGGGTCAATGATGACTTATAAGGTCCTAAATGGCTTGGGACCTAGATATCTGAAGGAGAACTTCTGTCTCTATAAACCTGCCTGATCACTAAGATCCACTGAGGAGGCTCTCCTCCATGTCCCACTAATGAGAACGCTTCATTTTGTGGAAACATGGGGAAGGGCTTTCTCAGCTGTAGCACCCCAACTATGGCATGCCCTCCCCTTGGAGGCTCTGTTTCGTATTTGATCCTACAGAGTTTAGACTGGATTTTATTTGCAATTCTGACTGAGCAAGCATGCGGCTCTAAGGAAATACCCTCAGCAGAAAATAACATGCGATCAGCTTTTCAACACAAAATCTGGTCCTCAGAACCTTTCTCCAGCATATTCCTTTCAATATAGAACCAGTATAACG
The DNA here is from genome assembly GCA_037013535.1 of Intellagama lesueurii. Classification (NCBI taxonomy): domain Eukaryota; kingdom Metazoa; phylum Chordata; class Lepidosauria; order Squamata; family Agamidae; genus Intellagama; species Intellagama lesueurii. The sequence continues at coordinate 187,611,950 of JBAJHW010000005.1, read as the reverse complement.
TAGTAGACAGTGCTGGGCAAGGACTCAGGCAAGCTGAGTTCAAATCCCTGCTCGGCTGTGGAAGCTCACTGGAGGGCGGCACTGGTAAAACCACCCCTTGAGTCGCTCATATACCTTGGAAATCCTATGAGGCTGATAATACATTGGGATCAAGTGAAGGGCATACACATTCATTAGGAAGGGAGGGAGGAAAAAGAGACAAAGGTGGGAAAGAGTGAAGGAGAGAAAGATTCTGACTACAGGAGAGCAGGGAATTCTGGGCATTGTAGTTGAAAATCACAAATCTATACACCTCTAATTCTGACCTTGCCCACTTCTTGGCCCATCTACTCAGGGCATACGAACTCACACATGCAGCCTTGCTGACAGGCTATTACAGGCGACACCAAGCGATAAGGTCTGCGCCTCAAGGCTTCGTCTTGTTTGCCCTTAGCGTTAAGAGACTGGGCAATGAGCCCTGGGCAAGCCTTTCTGCTTGCATTGTAATGACCAGAGCCAGGCAGTTCAAGCCAGCCGGACGTTCTGAGCATGCTCTACTTACTTCGAAATTGATGTGGCCGTTGGGCAGGCGGTTGGCGCAGCCCTCGTTGAGAAAGTAAATGTCCTTGATGAGCAGGCTGAAGAAAGGGATGACGATCTAAAGGAGGAAAGGAAAACAGGATTCTAGGCCCAGCCACTCATCTGGAAATGTGGTTGCAGGACGGGCATGGGATCTTCAAATCAATTAGAATTTTGAAAAATCAGGAAAATAAAGATCCTAAATGCAGAAGACGTGGGCGAATTCAGAGGGTCCAAGGGCATTTTCCCCTCCCTGGGATCTTCATAGGGTGCACCCCATCCCCTCCAGTGGGTGCCCACTTGAAGGCAGTGCTCCTGATTCCCTGCCCTGCCTCCTTCAGGCACTGCCTCCAAGTGGACACCCACTGGAGGGGACGGGGTACCAAACCACGGAACAGCTGTGTGGCCGTCGGCTGAACTGGCACGAACCACTGAACTGGTGCTGTGCATGCTACATTTCACCTTACTCCTAATTACATAGGCTTGACCTGTGCTTTTTATGCTTTTTTGTGAAAATATCTAGACAGGTAAGAATTATGCTCACTTTGGTTTGGCCCCCGTCCCATGGCCAGGATGACACCCACTGCTGGAAAGTGATCACCGAGATCCTTCCTGAATTTTTTTTTCTTCCCTTCTCAGCAAAAAAAGGTATTTTACCCCATCTCCTTCAAGAAACCTCTGACCTAAATATATATGTAATTTTCTCCCCTACCAAAGTAAAAAAATGGCTTTTTAAAGTTTTAGCTGAATACCAAAAGGTTCTGCTCTTCTAAAAGATTTTATAAATGCTACAGAAAAATGTTTTGGGCTAAGGAGCAGCCTGCTAGAATTTGGCCCCTGATTCTGCAACCTTGCTAGAAACCAGGAATGGCCACTTTCAGTGGGATCAAGGGCCCTTTTTCAAATTTGGCAGCAACCCGAGTGCTGTGGTTCTAAGGAGGCTGGGACTAAAGAGGTCAAAGACGACAATATACATATTGAATATTTTTTTAATGTTAATGCAGTGGTTATGTCCTCTAAAACAGTGGTCCCCAACCTTTTTGACACCGCGGACCGGTGGGGGGGCACCCCCCACGCTCATGCGCATGTGCAGTGCTCACTCACGCGGGCACTCGCGCGCATGCATGAAGGGGCAGGGGCTCTCACACGGCATGCGCATGCGTGAAGGGGCGGGGGCTCTCGCACACATGTGCGAAGGGGTGGGGGCGTTCGTGCCACACACGCACACTCACGCATGCATGTGTGAAGGAGTCGGGGTGCTCACGGGGCGCGCACTCACGCACATGCGCAAAGGGGCTGTGCGGGGGGAGTGCGTGCGGGGGGGCAGAAGATCTGTCTCCGCGGCCTGGTCCGGCCAATGCCACGGACCAGCACCGGGCCGCGGACTGGAGGTTGGGGACCCCTGCTCTAAAGGGTGCTACATGGATTTTTGTTAACTGAAAAATTGGTTTAATTTTTTAAAAAGGTGGCCTTTAGCTGAAGAAGCCCCTTGTGTATTTTTTTTTACCAGAATTGTTTAAAAAAAGGTTAACATTTTTGTTGGGGTTAGACGTCCAAGGTAACTCTAACCCCTATAGCCCGTTGTTGTTATGGTCAACAGCAGACACCAGTTACAGCCCTACCTTCTCTTTATTGCTATGAGCTGTCAGAGATCTCTGAGCTGCTCCACGCAGGGCTGTGCGGTAATTGTAGAAATTGCTGGAAGGATCCATCTGATGCTAGAGGAGGAAAGCATGCCAATGTAGATCACACCTTTCATGTACATTTAAAGCAACAGCAGTGACCAAAGCCATTTTAAGATCACACAGAGAAACAAGATAATAAAAATAAGGAATGGATCATCAAACGTGTAAAAGAGCCTGTAAACTGTTGTAAATTTAATTTTCCCCAGAATCAAACAGCTGGTTATGGCAATGTGTGACTCTTCTGATTCTGCCAGACTCTGTCTCTCACCAATAACTAAGGCTGTGATTACATGGTTAAATAGTATGGGATTTGCTGCAGAAGTGAAACGGATGCATTTGAATTTTTAAAAAACTGATTACATGACACAAACGCCATTTTGAATTAGTTTGGTCTCTTTTTGCTTCTAAAGTGGACTTTTCCCCCCTGCCACTGGGGGCTTCTATTTTTAAAGCCAAAGTAATTTGAATGGGGTTTTCCCTGTGAATGGGGTGGATGTGCAGAGGACGGCGTGCCTGTGAGTGGTATTCTGGTGACATACTAAGCTGGGCGTGATGGTTTTTGATAGCAGGAACATCCCAGCCCTGTGACCTTTCCCCCTAACCACCCTTATGCATTTTTAATTTTTTTAAAAACTAGCAAATTTAGTGCTAGATCACCCTATCACTACATGGATATATTACTTTAGCCTCTGCACAGACAAAGAGAGATGAAAATCAGTATGAAATAGAACTACCCTGTTTCCCTGAAAATAAGACCTAACCTGAAAATAAGCCCTAGTATGATTTTGCAGGATGCTCGTAATATAAGCCCTACCCCCAAAATAAGCCCTACTTAAGTGAAAGCCCGCCCTCCACCCTTGTGCAGCAACCAGAAGAAGATGACATGACTGTATTTGAATAAATGTAGATTGTTGTACATGAAAGAAATAAAACATCCCCTGAAAAATAAGCCCTAATGCGTTTTTTGGAGCAAAAATTAATATAAGACCCTGTCTTATTTTCGGGGAAACACAGTATCTCCAACAAACTACAGCACACTACTATGTTTCTGGGTTATATCCCTATGTAAGTGTTATGGAGAACTTTGGCCAACTGTCCCTTTTCCCTAACATTGTGCATCAGTTCAAACAGTCCACCAGCTTTCCAATGAACCATTAAGGAAAGCCAAAGATCAGGATCAAAGAAAGAGGGACTGCAGGCTGTGGCACGCAGTGTAAGTTACATCTAAACTGCTACCTGCTGCTCATCTCTGAATTCACCATGCAAGTATTGGCAGATTAACAAACTGGTCAATGCGGAGATCCTATCCTTTCTTCTGTTATACCCTCTTTGTATAATGGCATATAGAAGGTGTAGACTGCTAGTATAGTAACTTTTCTTCCTACTATTTACAATGTAACAAAATACAGTCAGCCTAATTGTTGTATCCCCTCTTCTCACAGTCTTAACAAACGAGCATCAGAGGTACATAAAACACACACAGTAGTGAGTAGGTCTGCACAGGGGGAATAGTGGGTGTGTCTACAGAGTCAAAGAGTATCTCATCTCATCCCCCACCACTCTTCACCTCCATGCAACTGGAGAAAGACGATTCAGATGCTCCACTCAGACTTACCTCAAGAATGTCAAACTTGGCGGTCTTGATTTTTGACCAGGTTTTCTTTAATCTGGAAACTGGGCTCATGTTCATTCCAGCTTTTAGTTCAAAGGGTGGTGAGGGAAGAAATGGATAAGGAGATAAGAGGGAAAGAATATATAAATGTTTAGGAGGAAAAGGTGAACATCTGCTATGAAAACAACTAGGCACTCCCGTGACAGAAACAGATACATAGGTTTGGAGATCCATCTGAAATTGATTCTTGTTATCCCAAGTCCTGCAACTCCCATTAACCACCTGGGCTGATGTAACAGTTACAAACCATTCAGTTTTTGTATAGCACTGTGAAGCCACAGCTAGCTACTCTGGGAGCTCCACAGGTGATGCTGAAAACAATGCTGCACCCTCACTTCCTCTCACCTGAGAGGAGGTAATTTATTGTAAGGGGCAAAGCACTGAGCTCTGGATCAGAAATTCCATGGTCCGAAGGTCATCTCTGCCATGAATTGAATGGGTGACTGTAGGCAAGACAATTGTGTTGCAACCTCTTCCCACCTCTGCAACTAAGAGTCAATGATGTGGAGAGTTGGAAATATAAAGAGATCTATAATCATCAACATTACCAACATCCTCATCGTCTTAGAATTTCAGAGCTAGAAGGGACCCAATGGATCGCTGAGTCCAGCCCTTATCAAGGAGACAAGGTGGGGAACTGAACTCCCAACCTCTGGCTCCACAGCCACAGACCTAAACCATTGAGCTATCCAGCAATTCTAGCACTACTGATGTACCAATGTGACAGTAGAAGGCAGCAGGAGGAGAAAGAATAATTTAACTACAACTCTTGGCAGCATTCATTTGGCGTCTGTACAGTTCTGGCCTGCGTCAGATCAAAAAGATCTATCATGTGTCCAAACCAAGCATCCTTTACAATGGGAGTCGGGATCCTCCATAGCCCCAGTCAGCCTCAACAAAGCAGCTGAAGTCCTTAGCAATGACTGGAAAGACCAAAAGTTCCAATCCTCCTCCTTTATAAACAAGTCTAAAAAGGGTATATCCACAGAGAATTTCCTTTTATACTCACAAATAATGGCCATTAAAGAGTTGAAATTGCCAATGTTAAAGCACTCCCGGGCCACATCGATGAAGTACTCTATCATTCTCGCTCTGTGTTTTTTCTTCACAGGCTGCAGGAGACAAAAGACAAGCAAGAGAATCAGGCAGGGGCATGATTTACTTGGCTTCCTGCTGGAACATTAAGGCTGAGAAAAGCATTGGGTGGGAAGGAGGCAGGCATGGACACTCACGCTTGTTACAACCCTTCAAGGAAAAATAATGTTTTAAAGTTGTGGTAAATTGGAGAAACATCACGGCAGACAAAAACCCCTTGAACAAAGAGAAGACAAATCAGGAAGGTTCTGTCAAACAAAGCCTTAGTGCTCTTGAAACACATAAGGAAGGATGGTTCGGCTTGCAACACAGCTGCCGGAGAAGAAGGGAGCTGTAGTCAACAAACACTCATGCTTTAATAAATCTGTTAGCCTTATGGTGCCACAGGACTTTCTGTTGCTTTGGCTGCATCAGAAAACATGGCTACTCTAAATGGGGCCCAGACACACTTCTATTACCTATAGAAAGGTAGCTGCCAGGTGCATAATCCCAGAAAATTTGACTGTTCTGAACACAGACACAAAACAACAGAGAGAAACCACAAGAAAGACAGACAGATTAATTTACCATGCATATTTCTGTGGCAACCAAGTAACTGAGCCTGTTGAACCACTCTACGTATGCCTCTAGGTTCCGTGTTTTCTTCCGATCATTGTAGCAACTCTGAGAAGACAAGATGGTGTAACCGTTTCATGAGTTATATTTCTGGAGGAAAACCTGCAGTTGTACCACTGGCTTAACTGGGTGTTCAAGAATCTAAGGCCCTGCTTAAGTGGGTTTCACCAGCACCCGCAAGTTGCTACTGGAATGCCGTGTTACAGCGTACAAAATGCAAGGCGGTGTAATGCTTACTCCTACAGTTAATGTCAAGCACAAAACAAGCCCTTCAATGCTGGTGAAAGAACCATTCAAAAGCTTCAATAATCAAGTGATCGAGTTACCCATTCTGCATTATGGCACTGTATCTTATGAGTTATGGATCAACATAACTCTATAACATCCAACCTTGGATGATTCAGGTGTTCTTGGACTGCAACTCCCAGAAACCCTGGGCAGTACAGCTGATGGTAAAGGCTTCTGGGAAGTGCAGTCCAAGAACACCTGGGTTACCCAAGGTTGGGAACTGCTGCTCTAGAAGAACTCAAGAACAGTTTCAAAAGGCCTCCACTGGTTTAAGTCCATCACCATCCTTTAATCTGCCTTCATACCATACACACCTTGGAGAAGTTACTTTTTGGATCTAATTCCTAGAATCCTCTACCCAGCACAATACTGGGGGAATTCTACTACTTGTCATCTGAAAGTAACTAATTTTTCCCAATCTGTGCTTCCTCAGCAGATGGAATCATAATGCCGACCAAGTGACAGCTAGCTTCATTTATCATACAATCTCCACCGAGCCCCTCCCTGTTTACCTTGTCGTTATCCAGAGGATCCTTCTGTACAAATGCTTGGACAAATTCCTGTGGTCCAATGTAATTAAGCCTTTCCTAAAGTAAGGAAAAAAAGAATTTAATTGTAAGTCCAAATTCACAGATGGTCCCTAAAATAAGAAATAGGGAATAAGAAAATAAGAAATGGGGGGGGGGGATAATGATGGGGATGTGAGCCACAGCGAGGTAGCATCTACTCACTAGCTCTATGTGAGTCAGCTGTTGGGCTAACATGTAGGGGTCACTACAGATGGTGATGATATCCCGCTGGATGGCCTGTGGTTTGGTCTTCAGGACTGTCAACCTGTCCGTCGAAGATGCATTGATTTTTGCAAGAACCTCTTCATATTGGCTAAGAGAGGCCAGCTTACGAATGAGACTCTGGATGATTTGCTGTACATTCTTCCGGTACATCTGCTGAAGGTAAAGAAAAAAATATGATCAATGCTTGTCTTAAATATTGTGGTAAGCCCAGGGAAGTTCAGGGAAACACACCAAAAAATTCTACCCATTCTCTTCGATACACCAAATCACCAGCTCCTGGGTTTCCTCCCAAACTAGACCAAATCTGGGACACACGTGCTCAGCATACTTGCAGAATGGGTGGATGAAGACATTTAGTAAGTTAAGTATCTGGCTGTAGAGCCAGTGCTTGTGAGTTCAATTTCCCACTGTGACTCAAGAAAGAATAGCCAGCCTGTTTGGCCTTGAACAAGCTGAACAGTTCCAGGATGCCCCCAAAAGAAGGGAATGGTAAACCACTTTTGAGTACCTTGGGGGTCATCCTAAGTCAGAACTATGATCATCATCATTGGAACTTTGCTGGGCTGGTAAGCCCAGACACTGCCCTTTCTACTCTGCAGATGCTAATGGAGGGGCTTCAACCAAAATCCTCCATAATGATCTCAACACCACTGTGAGCCAGGTGGCATTGGTGAGAGGGTTGGACTGGGACCTGCAATCCTCACTTAAGCATGAAATTCATTGGGCGACCTTGTGCCAGGGATGCTTTCTTGGCTTGAAGCAACTCATAGGGCTGTTTTATAGATAACATGGCAAGGAGGAGGGCTTTGAGCTTGATGAACAAAAGGTGAGCTATAAATGTAACAAATAAACAAATAATACACGAACAGCCTTTCTAGGCACAGTGCCCTCAGTGGCAGGACAACAAAGGGAAGTTATTAAAAGATTGCAAATTCTAACACTGGAATCTCTCAAACAGGAAAAGAGAAACTCCTCTCTAGCATTTTGCACTTAACCTGTGTCTCCCTCCCACTTCTAGGTCCAGTTGTATTTAAAACACGCAGAGATCAGGTACCTAATTTTGCTAAACTGCATCAATTTTGCATTATGGGGCAAATGGGCATGTCAGGACCAAGCCCCTTGGACAATACACCTGGCAACTGAGTGATTTACCTGTCCTGCATCGGCACTGCAGAGAAATGTAGGATATACATTTTACTGCAAATAAATGCCAAACAACACTTTGAATATTTATCAGCTTTTAAGTATACACCACTTTCCGGGGGTATACAACATTCTCACAGCAGCCCACACAAAAACTGCTATTACACAACATGAAAATAATAATACAATTTAAAGGAATAAGGACATCAAACAATTCAGGGGGAAAACCCAGCAGGAACAATTAAAGTTACAATATAAAAACACCCCATAACCTTGGAGCAATCTGTTAAAAGCAGATGTAAACAATCAGTTCTTCAGAGCTCAGGAAAGCATAACTGTGGAGCTGGAAGGCAACCCAAGGATTATTCACTCCAGTCCCCTGTCAATGCAGGAAACACATAACTACAGCATCCCTAATGGTAGCTATCCAACCTCTGCTTACAAATCTCCAGTGAAACAGAATCCACCATCCTCCAAAGCATTGAACTCCGAAGAAGATTGGTAGCCAGTGAAGCTGGTACAGAATCAATGTTATGCCAGATTAATATCAGAAGAGGAAACCTCAGGAAAGGTTGGTCCTCACACTTCCAAACAAACAATTCTGTTTTCCAGAGGGATAGCTTGTAAGTCAGCTGCACCTGAGGAAGGAGGCTTTACTCCACAAAAAGTGCACACCATAACAGAATTATGTGTCACAAGATTCTCAAGAGTCGTTACAATCCCTGAGAAAGTTCATCACTTGACATTTTTCCATGTCATGTCAATACACCCATTGCCATCTGCATTCTTAGATTTAGATGTAGCAGGTTATAAAAATTCACAAAGGAGAATTATAAGACAGTTCTGCAGTTGTCAACTTGCCTAACTTTGAATTCATAAGGAATCAAGGAGGGAGGGGGTAAAGCAGGATTCCCACAACTTGGAAAAAGGCATTGCAAAAACGCATCGACCCACAGGTCAAGCAACAAAGTGGAATTTTTGTTCAAAGGGGCATTTCTAGATCTATTTCACTTCAATAAAACTGGAGCAACCAAGCAGATCCCCAGACTGGTTAAACCTAAGAGGCTGATTTACATGTAAACCTTTTTAGAGAACATGGAAAAGTTACTTTTTTGGACTACAGTTCTGACCAGTTGATATGGATACTTCTGATCAAGATCCCAAATCAGAAACTAACCAGAATATGGCTTAAAGGCATGCACTTTGAGAAAAGAAATAGGTCCAGAAAGTAAAACTTCCAAAGGAGAATTGGATGTGGCACACACACACACCCCTTTCCAGTAAAAGCCACAGGGTTAATTTTCCCTCCTCTTCTGGTTAGACCTCTTCCTCAAAGTCAATCAGCTTGCGGTTGTGTGGGTAAACTGCCTGGGCAAGCTGTATGGCCAACACAAGTGGTTTCTGGACATTTCTGAAGCAATGGCTCACACTGAACATGCAAAGTGTTATAAGCAGATTTTTTTTATATACAGAAGATAATCTGTAAATTCAAAAAACACAAAAAAGCCTCTCTGGGGTGAAGCAGGAATGAGAGACACCACGGCATATTACATGTTGCTATTATGGAAACCACTGTCTGGATAGGTTACAGAGTTAGATTTCTGGCTGCAGAGCCAGAGGTTAGGAGTTCAATTCCCCACTGGGTATCACAAAAGAGCCAGCCTATGTGACCTTGGGCAAGCTGCACTGTCCCAGGGCACTCCACAGAAGAAGGGAATGGTGAACCATTTCTGAGTATTCTGAAAAAACCCTGGAAAGGGTCGCCGCAAGTCAGAACTGACTTGACCGCACAAAATTATTAGTACAGAAGCTAATGCTTTTCTTTTCTCTTTTTTTTCTAAATTAACCTTTTTAAAAACCTGGTTAAAGGGCATGATCAAGCTGTGAAAGACAGTGACAGATCTGGTATTTATTTTTCTGAAGGGCACTGAGACACTGCATGACAGCTCAGGAGACTGTAATGAGAGATGGCTTGCAGTAGTGATATAATTTTTTTAGAACAGCCTAAAGGCAAAGGGTACCCTTATCACTGAATGCCTCTCTGATGAGCTATGTAGGGCAATCTTTTGGGGGCAACCTCACAATTTGACATGACAGGATGTAAAGGTCAGTGCTAAGATGGTGTCTTCTATTGTAACAATTTCCAAAGGGGCAGCCATGTTAGTTTTGTGCAACAAAAACTGCAGTGTGTGCTGTGGCAGAAGCCCCTCAAATTCATTATCACAGGAACTTTTATAGACTTATTTAATACATTCACTGGTTTTTAAGGTGCTACTAGGTTTTCTCTGGGGGTTGTTTTGTTTTGCTGTGCTAAGATGACAGGTGAATGACTTTATATTGGAACAATCTTTTAATTTTGTATGATGATGACCCTGATAGAGTTGTTCAGGTATGTAAGATGTTCAATGCATGGTTTACCATGGCAACTTCTCATGAGTTTCAATGACTGAGCAGAGATTTGCATCCAGATCTCCCAATCCCTAGTCCAACACAGTATCCATTACACAGCATATTGGCTTTTCTTGGATTTTGCAGAAATCTGTATTATCCTAAACCATCTACCTATCTTGTGGAAATAGTCAACAAAAGTGGGTTCTCTTAAGGTAGCTAAATGATTGATACTGATCTACTGTTAATCAGTGGACGGAGGATCTTGTAACTCTTTCAAAATTCAGATATGTGGCATATTGACAGAAACTGTATTATAAGTCTTAAATAAGGAGAACATGAAATGCAGACCACCTGAAGCCGTTCAGAACTGTGATCAGAAAGACGGCTTATTTCTGGGCTTGACCGATCAATATTCTGACATTGCGTAAGACAGCTTCAGAAGCTCTTCACTGTGGGGCAACCTGTTTTACACCAGCCTGCACCATCATTCCAGAATATTTTCCAGCTGCTCATCTCATCTATTCATGAACTAATCTCTTGAGGCTGGAGTGGGTCGGAGGGAGGAGAGAATACAATTCTTTCAAGGTCATTTTCTAGACTCCGAAACCCTGTTTTAAAAGCACCCTTAGCCTTTCTATAACAACTTATCAAACAAATAACCCTAAGATGCCTCTAAGGAACCCTGATTGGACCCTACATGTGTGAACTCTTGGTGCAAGTTGGGAATGGTCTAGGCTTTGCATAGATCCTTAAAACAGTTTTCAATTGTATCGTGTAAGGTTTTTCTTCTTTTAGCTGATCTAAATGTTTGTGTGACAAATGAAGAAGCAAATAAAAAAACTTATTGTGAACTTCTAAATATGTAAAATCTCTGGAGCATCAGAGAGAAGGCCTCAGGAATAATACATGCATGTGTACGTATCTAAGAATTTGTGTTTTCACGTGCTAACTGGCAGGCACCAGCTGGTGAACAGGTGGCTGGCAGATAAGGAAAGAGGCAGCTGGATTGGGAGGGGGGGTTGAAAGGAAGGAGAGGCCCAGTAGGATTTCAAAAGCCGATCAGACATTGAGCAGATCGACTGGAGGTGTGGAAAGAGAGAAAGAAGTCATACAGGCCAGCTCCAGTACGTGATTTGCATCCTCAACGCACAGATGGGTGAAAACAGTCCTTTGAAGTGATTCTGCACTGCCTGTTTCTCTTGGGGTTTGACGTCTTTTCCCTCCAATCCAGTATTAAAATTGGGGACAGATCGGACTCTTGGCCTGCAGCCATCAATAGCTAGCACAAAGGGCCAGCAGCTCCATGCTTTCAGAGTCGGCACAAGAGTAGCATTCTATACCATTTTTATTGCAAGAGTGCACACAACTTGTTCAAGCGGTTTTACAACTCCGTGGTAGCTGGGATTTTTCCACTCCACTGGAGATTTAGACCTCAGATTTAAAGGGAGAAAAAGATTCAAGGTACAGAAATGAAGTTCTATGAGGTAAGACTGAAAGAACTGGGCATGTTCAGCCTTGAGAAAAGAAAACTGAGGGTAGATATGATAGCACTTTTCAAATACCAGAAAGACTGTCATGCAGAGGAGAGGCAGGATCTGTTCTCAATCATCTCAGCAAGACACACAACAATGGGCTCAAGTTACAGGAAGCCAGATTCAGGCTAAATATCAAGAAAAACTTCTTAACTGTTAGAGCAGTACAACAGCGGAACCAATTACCTCGAGAGGTGGTGAGTGCTCCAACACTGGAGGCATTCAAGAGAAATTTAGACAACCACCTGGCAGATAGCCTTTGATTTGTATTCCTACACTGAGCAGGGGGTTAGACTTGATGGCCTTCTAGGCCCAACTTCATGAGTCTATGATTCTATTTGCTTCAAAAACAATGATCAGCACACAGATCTAATGCAGGGGAAACATCCAGCGCCAACTGCTTGGCTCCCAAGAAAATAGCAGCCATTGTCCTCATGACTATAAAGCAGTGGCAGATATAATGCCTTCCCAAGTAGTTGGCTATGCAGGGAGGGTTGTGTGTGTTTTTTAGGCAACAGTGGTTCTTGGTGAGATACCCCTCGGACTGATGCATATTTGCAAGCTCGAATCGAGAAATCCCACTGCATCCTTAGGTTGCATTTAGGATGAAGTTACTGCCAGTGGTGTAGTGAATGAGGACTCCCAAGCTGAAGCCTCATAGCAGGGTTTAAGGCACATGCCCACTCCAACCTCAGGCTTTCCTGTTCTCTCTGAGCTCATCTGCAGTCCTCAGAGTAGCCGGGAGATAGCTGGATTCTCCCAGGAACAGGAACTTGTTGTAAGCTATCCCCCTGTGATGCAAAGTATCTGAGATGCTTTCATCTAGAATGGGCACTTAAGAGCCATTAGTTTAACAAAAAAATTCCTTATTTATTTATTTAAAATATTTTTACCCCAACTTTCTCCTTAAAAGGATCCAAGGCAGCCTTCTTGATACAGACTGAGCTAGCAGCTTCACCTCTTCTGATTGCCACAAATGAGGTGGGATGCAACATAACATCTATGATTCAGATCAGCCGGTGGGGGTCACATAGGCCACAATTCTATTGGTTACTTATATCAGTGTAAGTGCAATCATGGATTGCTGCTAGTTAAACAAGTCATCACTTGTATTCCTTGTCACATGCCAGCCGCATAACTTGGTGCAAAGCAAGGAATACAAGCAGCAATTCATTAACTCACAGCAATGCACAATTAGACTTACGCCAGTGCAAATAACCAACAGAATTCTGGCTATGCAGTTTTGGAATCATATTTTTAGCACTCCCATGGATTAAAGATCTGTTTTTCCATACGATTGTTAAACTGGCTGTTGCATTTCCAGCACCAGGCATTCATCTATGAAACCTGCAATGGTTAAAATACGCGCTTCTGGCTTACGATTCACATGACCATTCCTACTTATGCCTGAACTGTTCTAAAGGGCACTTTTAAATATACTTTATGACAATGCCCTACAGTAGCTTGAAATCTTCCAAAACAAAATAAAATCATGGAACACTGGAATTATTCCTGCCCTCTCAAGAGGCTTACCTCATCCCCACTGGCTATTCGGTGGGCCAGTTCTTTTAAATTCCTCATCATCCGCTCATCCCGGAAATCATATGGAAACGTCTCTGTCCACTCCGTTAACAACTGTAGGATTTTGGGAGCAATTTTCCGTAACCGGCTCTGGAAAGAGAAAGAATGAGAGAGAGAAAGACAGAGCTCTATTATAGGAGCTGTTCAGTAAATCTTTATGTGCCAAAGTTACTACAGAATATTAGTATTTCTTATAGCATGTTCATTGGGAGAAGCAACGTGTTTTTTTCTGTACCTTTGGTGCTAAACTAAGACTGGGTGCCCTGGGGTCCTCCTGATGTTGTTGGACTACAACTCCCATCAGTCTTTGTTAGCACAACATACCCATACATGAAAGTAATCACCCTTAGAAAAGTCTTGTGCTGGGGTCAACACTGGGTAACGGGGAAATTCTTATTCACATTGAGCAATAACTGCAATGGCATGCAAGTTAACAATCTCCTGTCAAAAAGCTGACTGTCCTAACGTTTGGAAGCCCATCAGCCAAAGCCTGGAAAAGTTACTTTTTTGGGATTACAACTCCCAATTCTGCTTTAGGTTTAGGGCAAAGAAATATAAAGAAACTGTAGTATTCACAGAGAAGACCTCACAGTTTTTGTCTCCCTGTCCCTTCTGTTGCTGGATTTAGGATGCCTCATCTCCACCCCCATGGCTAGGCTTTCCACTGTCACACTCTTTCCTCCTCCCCACGGGAGGACAAGGGGGTAAATGGAGAGTGGAAAAACACACATCATGAGCTAGGTTGATTCTCTAAACATCTTATGACTGGTCGATCCTGAACCTCCACCAGCAATCTTGTTGATGCTTTTCTGAAAATAAGACACCCAATTCCCAAAACACCCTAATGAGGAAGTCATCATGCTCTGCTCTTCCTACTTCCAACCTTTGTGAAAAGAAAGGGAAAAGCAAAAGCACAGCACAACATAGCATAGCACTGGAGAGAAAGGAAGGAGATCCCTCTGCAGGCATAATGGAAGGTCTCTGGTGTCCACTGGTAGTCCATTGAGTACAGCACCAAGTGTTAAGTAGGTATGTATAAACTGAGTGTAGCAGTTGAAAATTGAACCAGAGGACCTGGGTTCAAATCCCCATTCAGTCATGAAGCTCACTGGATGACCTCCCACCATTATCTCTCTGCCTAAACTTCATTACAGTTATGCTGAGAAGACAAAATAGGACGGGGTGTGGGGATCAGATATATCACCTTGTAATCCATGGAGGAAAGCTGGACCATTACAGTAAGTAACTAAGAAATACAGCTAGCCTTAATGCATAGAGCTTCTGGGGCCAAAGGTCATGGATCGAACATGCTTTTCTCTTATGATCAACAATGGCACAACACGAAGTAACATGGATGGGGCAGATTGCTTACTTTATCAGCGGCAGGCTCCTCCAGCCTCTGCTGCTCAGTACATAGGTGGCAAACCTTGGCCATCAACTCATAAGGATGTACAAAGAGCCGAGAGCTGAGCAGGAAAGTAAATATGTATGTTCTCTGCAAGTAAGAGAGAAAGACAAACAAAAGAGATTTCACATTTCATGGATACCAGGTGTGCTCAGTGCTTTATCGGGCCAAGGATCACCTGTTGCGTGCTGGGAGAAGCACCCAGAATTGCAGATGCAAGCATTAAACATTAATTGCACCAGACGTCACTGTCTTCAAAATCCACCTTAGTTACATCACACTCTGGTTACACAAGGCTAGACAACAGACAGCACAGGGCAGGGCCCATCACTCAGCACTGACAATCTTTGGGAAACAAAAGCACGCACAAACATTCAGTACCTGAGATTTGCTTGTTATGCTAGTTTGGAGTTCCTTCCCTTGCTAAGCATAAGCATTATAGTCTAGTGGTTGAGATCTGTTGCCCACAAACAGGTACCTTGCCAATATGCAGAACTACAACCACACCCCAACACCCAACCAGCATACTGCCTGGGGATGATAGGAACTGTAGTCTAAAATGTCTAGAACAGTAATTCCCAACCTTGGGTCCACAGACGTTCAAGGACATTCTGGCCCGCACAACTAGTGGTGAAAGCTTCTGGGAATTTTAGTCCATGAACATCTGGGGACCCAAGGTAGGGAACCACTGGTTTAGAAGGTGCCCATACAGTAAGCAAAGGAAGACTGATGGTTAACAAAGATGTCAGCAACCCATCTAGTGCTTCATACTTTTGAATAAAGCATCAATTGCCCTGATTTACGTTGTTATTAACTGGAAAGTAGGGGTTGTTTTATCATGTTTCAATGGAAAATTTTATAACTCTGCCTGATTTTACGAAACTACAATTATATGTATGTATTTTATATTGATTTGGTTTTACTGGTCTTTGACTGTAATAAAGTATTCATTCATTCATCAATTCATGAATTGCACACTGTTATTTTTGCACAGAACAGCATTCTCACTGATGTGAAAACTCTACTGAAAACTGCATGAAATTTCTTGCCAATGAGTAAAAGAATGCTAACACACAAGGATGCAAAAGATAGAAATATACAACCATTGTGTAGATTCACAGGCTGCAACTGTCCAAGCCACTTCTGTGTCTTCCAAGACTTCCCATTAATTTTTTTAAAAAATAAGCTAAAACATGGCAGCATGTTTTCTAGCTACTTGTCTAGCTTATCTGCAACTATTTTGTATTTAATTCATTTTGTTTACATTTATTCAGCACCAAACTACTCCTGTCAACATTTTTTAAACTATACATATTCTCTCCTTCATTCACTTTCTCCCTTAAGTGAACTAAATGGATATTTCCTGCTTCCCAAATGCAAATTATCCTGAAAATATTCAGTCTAATTAAAGACTTCCTGAAACAATTAGAACAGTTAAGGAAAAAACCCCTAAATTTCCCCTAAAAATTACTGCTGGAAACAATAACAACAATTAAATGAATATAAACTAAGTGGGTTAAGTATTTTAGAAAAGCTTCAGATTATCTAGAAAAGTGGCTCTTTGCCATTTGGGGGAGAGGCATTTGAGGCATCAGAGAGGGGCCATTTGAGCTGATGGTCAAACTGGAATTTGGTCTTTGCCCAGCCTAGATTAGCCCTATCTTGCCTTATACTGATTGCATAATATAAGATAAACCATACATTCCTCTGAAAGAATAAGTCATGCTGACTTTAGGGCGTTGTTGTAGAAATTTTTAAGATCACACATTGAAGCCACATTGAAAACATAAAAAAAGTGACTACTGGGCCTCCTTTGCATGTCTGTGTAGTACCATGGCAGTCTTTCCCTCTTCGATCTCTTCCAAGGTCATGCAAAGGTATTTCATATATTTACCTAGCATGTGCAGGTCTATGGGAAGTGAACCTCTTGCATGTTATGTGAGCAGACACAAGGAAAGCATATGACAGACATCTGATGTGGGATAAACAGCAGAGATTGTCATACCAGTCGAACTGTACTGCAGTAAACCAGAAAAGCTTGATACAGAATAAGTCTGCATTCTTGGTAGATCCCCAGGTGTGTCAATACCAGCAAGTTTACTGACCACCAGGAACGGCATAAGCATTAGGCAAAAGGAGGTAGCTGCCCCAAAGAGCTGATCTGGGGCATCATGAAAGGGTTGGGATTGGGGGCATCTCTTGTACTACATCTCCTTCTGCATCTTCCAAGCATGAAATGCTTATTTTTTATTGCCAACAGTTAGTCAATAATGTGATGGAAAATTCCATAAAGCTTCAAGAGTTCCCTATCTCCATGTGAGTGTCAGTCAGTTTGTCACGCAGCTTCCACACATGAACATGAATCAACCAGGGAAGAACGTGAGGAGAATTTTGAAGCCATAACAAAGCCAGCTTATTTGTTTGAAGAGTGAGCATCAAAGGAGTCAGGTAGGTAATACTCATATTAAGAGATTTAGCATAATCAATTACTCAGCAAGATCTGCACCCAACATCAAAGGGGGAAACGATTTCCATTCTGAACTCACAGAAAAGAAGACTGAGAGATAAGCAGACTGATTACCCAGAGGACACAGAAGGTAAACAATGATATATAGAGTCTACTCCATTCCTCATTGTAGGCATATCTCTAAATTCAAGGATGTTATATCATCATCATCATCATCTTACAACTTCAGAGCTGGAAGGGATCCAATCGATCATTGAGTCCCTCCTGTCAAGGAAGCACAGTAGGGAATCCAACTCCCAACCAATGGCTCCACATTGAGAGGCATAAACCACTGAGCTGTCCAGCAATTTTAGTATGAAAGTAGATTTAGCAGATAACATGGATGGCTAAAGGACTAATTTTGGAGGGTGCCCCCCACTTGTTCACAAGTCATGTACTGTAGATACATCCATTCCCACCTTTTAATGCAAGGCACTCTGCTTTTTCCCTAGATGCAGGTCTCAGGGCCACATTTATTGTATTCTGGGATGGGTGGTGTGAGAGACAGGCTATGATCTAGACTCTCCCCTTTGGTTATTACTCTGGGAAGACACGGAGAAGAATGACTCACTTGAACACCTGCCCTTGCCACCTGTTTTGAAATGGTGTCATCCCGACTGCCAAAGATAATCTGCTTTTTGTAGGCAGCAAAGGAAGAAAAACATCTGTCTTTGTTAGTATCTGCAGCTGCTTCTGAGCTGGCTGAGAGGAGAAACAAACAGCCCATCTTTATCTCTGAATGGTGCAGAACTGACTTTGCATGCCACCTTGACACAGTTGACCATTTTATTGCTGCATAATGATGATCTGAGGGTGTACTGAATCCCTGGTGAGAACAACACTAAACGGTGGAATTGGGCAAGGAGGCAGGCTAGAAACTATGGGGGGTCAGCTAACAGGCAAACAGTGCAGCCCACATGTTGAGGTCCAGTTCATTTTAAGAGATGCTGAACTCTGACTTGCAAGAAAAACAACTTCAGGCTGCAGCTGCCTACTGTTTACTTTCCCCACAGGTCAAACCATTCTCCATAACACAAACAACACACCTTGCTGAGTGCCCTCATTTCTTCTTATTTAGATACACAGCGGGCCAACTCAATTTAATTTGCAAATGGCGCAGACTTACATCAGGGTAGTAATCAACAGTGGGCACTAAGTGCTGGATGAGGGCTTCCAAGGATCCCGACAGCAAGTTGTTGTCATGGTAACAGAGGCCTCCACAGCTGTCCTCTTTCGCCTGGTACAAGTTTCGGTTATAACCGCTGCTGTCGAACATAGCGACAAAGGGCAGAGTTTGTGGCATGTTTTCCTGTGAAAACAAATACGTGAGAAACATTTATATGTACACTATGTCCAATGGCTGGGCCCTCTCTTTCAGCACTTCATAACAATTCTATCTGTCCAGAAATGATAAATATATAACATCAAGCCAGGCAACACATTTCGCTTCACCCTCCAGAGTCTTGCTTCCTCCCCTCTCCTTCCTCCCTTCCCTCCACACAGCTACAAAGTGGTTCTCAATGTAATTTAGCACGCAAGAGAGCTTTTTTGCATTGAAGGAAGGACCCACTTCGAATGCAGGATCCCACCACCACCTCAGACACTATAATGAAGCTCATGGCAAGAAGAGAAGCATAACTGCTATAGATGCGTGCTGCCTGTTCCTTCACCGAATTTGTAGCACTTGCATAGAGCAGCTGTCTTGTTAATTGAACTTCTACTGCAACTGAACACCTATTCCGATAATGACATAAAGTCATCAATAGGATAGGTGACCATTTCCCTCACGAGTGGTTGAACAGCATGCAGGAGTTTTCAAGGACCACACCATAATGACAGCACAGAATGCATTTATGGCACTTACAGACTGAGCATCTTCATAAACTGACAAGACTAGAAGTGAGCTGTCATTACCCAGTTTTGAAAGGATTAGGCCTGCAAATGCACGTCTGGTCCAGGTACATGCCATTCAGGCAACTAAAAGGCCTGATTGAAAAGATATATCTTCATATCCTTCCCAAAAGCAGCAAGAGTGGAAACTGATTGCAATGCCAAATTTGTGTATTCCACAATTCAAGAAAAATATAGGAGAAAATACTCTTTTTTGTCTCCATTAATCATGCCCTACAGGTAATAATATCCTCAGGAGGATTTCTCAAAGACCCTCCCAACAAAGCAGGTTTGTAATGTGACAGGCATTGCTGAAACTTGACTTCTAATATTTTCAATTCAAGGGATAAACCAACAATGCTATTTGAAAGATTAAGTGAGGTAGTCAAAGAACCTCCCCATAGCTCTTTTATAGGCTTTCAATTATTTCAGCTCTCCAGAAAAAAATCAGTTGAAATCATAACTTTGAGATGTTTCATAGATACAAATTTGCATGGACTGCAATGGGCTTATGCAAGGTTCTGTTAATGAATCAGACTTAAGAGGTTCTTGTTTTCAAGATGCGAACTAAATCAACAAGCTCCAAAGTCAACAGTATTCTTGACCTCTGCACTCTGTAGGTAGAGGTTGTTCATATAAGCCAAGTAAGAGTCATTGGAATTTGGGAACAGCCAAGGAAGAATGTTTACAAAACAAAAAATGCAGAAGTGCTGAATTTCTTAGGGCTAACTGTATATCCAACATGGACTTCCCTATGCTTTGGGAACAGCTCCCTGAATTAGTTATGTTCAAAAAAACCACCACAAGAAAGTCTTGATACTGCATAGAGCAAAGGAGTAATTCAGATTTTTAAAAAGCACATTAAAAAGTTCTTGAACGTGGCACGTTCTGATATTGCATCTTGGAAATATTCATAAAAATAGAAAAAGACAAAATCAGAAATATGACATTTGGGACTGATGAGAGAATGGCATTAAGTCTCAAAAATTCTTGCCAAAATTCCTGGACTGCTTCAAGGCTCAGTGCAGTGCAACAGGTATATTGACATTGATGGGATGATAGGAAATATCCATCTGGCCTATTTTTCCTGCTAGTGCATCTGAAGAATTTGTCCATGCTTAAGGTTTACACACCTGAGTTTTGTCATAAGGAAAACTTCCAGAGTTTCCATTTGATAATTCCAAGTGCAACTTAATCAGTGTTCTCTGGAAGTTAAGTCATAGCAACTGGACTTCTTTCTTACTAACTTGTTCGCTACTCAACCAAGTAGCTTCTTCAGTCTGAAGATGCTACTTGGATGAGTAGCAAAACATTTCAACCTCATAAGAAAGAAGTCCAGTTGACATGACTCAACTACTAGATAATCTCACCTGGATGACTGAGAATCTTCACAGTTAATCAGTGTTCTTTTGTTATAAATTACAAACAGAATTGCTATCAACGTCCCACACTATCTAGAGTATTGAGCTTTTTCCTACATTCACATCCTACTACCGTACATCCACGTTAGTGGGTGTGGCACAGCCATATCAAATAGGAACAGGAATGAGTGCAATGAATTAAGTTGTTCACAGTGTGATATTTAAACAGACATCAAGAGGACTTCCTCTTCCTGTGCTTAGTCTACCACACATTTACTTAAGGCATCCTGCAAATACACAAATTTCAGCACATGATTATAAGCAAAAATAGAAACGGAGGCCAGAAAGGTTGCTACAGAGGCAGATGAAAATTCTGAACTGAAAACAGTAGCAATCTATCAGGTAAGCAACCAAACTAGTGTAATTGTCTTAAAAAGCACTCTGTCCCTGGTTTGGTTTCTTTTTACATCAGAACTGTACATCAAATGAGGAACATGACACGAATCCTGTGGAAGGACTGGAACTCAACTCCATGATGGAGCACATGTCTGCAAAATGTCCCAGTTCAGTCCCCGGCATCTTGAGGGAGAACTACAAAAGCTTCAGTAGGAAACTCTGGAGAAAGCCACTGCCACTCAGTGTAGAGACAACCCTGAGCTAGCTAGACCAATGGTTTGACTTGAGATAAGACCTATGCTTTATCTAATATTCCGGCTATCTCCATCTCAAGCTATCTCAAGGATCATGTCTCCCTCCTTTGAACCTATCCAAGTGTTAGGATCATCAGGGGAGGCCTTTCTCTTTGACCCACCACCATCGCAGGTGCATTTACTGGAGATATGAGAGATGGCCTTCTCTGTGGCTGCTCCCAGGCTTTGGAACTCCCTCCCACTGCAGGCCAGGCTGGCCCCATCTTTGCTGTCCTTCTGCAAGCAGGCAAAGACCTTTCTCTTCAGGCAGACTATTCCTTAGAGGCTGGCTCTCTAGGAGACAATAAATGGGATGGTTTATATGTTGTGGCTTCTAAATCTGTTTTTAGTAATGCTTTTAATATAATGTTATTAATTCTTCTGCATATTTGAATAATTTAGTGTTTTTAACTTTTAATATTGTGTTTTAAATGATGTAAGTCTCCTTGGGTCCTTTTTTAGGAGAAAGTTGGGGTAAAAATATGACAGACAGACAGACAGACAGACAGACAGACAGACAGACAGACAGACAGACAGATAGATAGATAGATAGATAGATAGATAGATAGATAGATAGATAGATAGATAGATAGAATCAGTATGTGCAAGCAAATATACACAGTGGCACAATCTATAGCTTAGATCCCTCCATGTACTCAGACAGGGAGGAATCCTAAACTAGAGTTAATTCAGGTAGACCAGCTGCTGCTAAAGGAACACTGGTGGGCACACTGAACATGTGTGTGCCCACAAAAAGCCTTTACATTCCCTTATTAAGCCACCATTTAAGTGAAGATGGCACTGCCTTGTGTAACCATGTCTTCCTGGGGCGGTGATGGTGGGGGCCTTGCAAAAAAAAAAAAAATTGGGGGAAGGTAAATAAGTGCAGGCCAGAGTGTGCCTGTCTGGGAAATGATTTTGGAGGACAAGTGGCAATAGGACAGCCTGTGGATAAGTAGCTTCTCTCTCCCTCTCCATCTGTGCATTCTGCAACGCCTAACAAAGCACTTTTCAGAGGGAGATGGAGAAGCTATTAAGTTATTAGTTGGATTCCTGGGGACAAAAAGGAAAACGAAGCGGCATGGCATAGAGCGCCATAAAGACCAGCTCGCTTCTGGCAGCAGGTCAGGACAACGAATGCATTCAAAAGCTGCAGAAAGAAGACTAGAGGATTCAGGGAGAAAACAATAAGAGAAAGCAAAACTTGATGCTCCTGGAGCGGTGGGGGAGGGGGGGACTAAGACACTTGGAGCAGAGCCTTCCTGGCCTACATGACCCCCCCCCCTTCGCTTAGCTAATCCCCTTTTCAAGATGCCAAGAGAGATTTGCATCAAAATAAAGGAGCAGCAGGCTCAGCATCTAAAAAGTCACATCCATCACTCTCAGCAGCTGTTCAACCGAGGACTGAATCCCCCCAACCCCCCCCATGAGCACAGATCCATTTTGGGAGAGGGCGAAAGACTAAGTGCAACCCCCACGTGCCACAGCAGAAGGGGGGGAAGCCCGGCTGGGCTTTGGCAGAACAACAAGGCACAGGAGCCCCAGCAGGTGAAAGCCAGTGTGAGAATGCCACATGCCGCCTTGGAAGGATAAAATATTTGCAGAGAGAGGAGGGAAGTAAAAGCTCCTTGGTCTTCAAAGAGGATCGCCAGCAGAGGAAGAACAAGAGAAGTGCAGGGAAAGATGCTCACGGAACTTGATCCTCTCAAGAACACAAAAGAGTTTTCTTTCTCCATCCCTTCTTCGGTTTACCATTTTGCAGAAAGCGAACCAAAACAAGAACACGAACCCATCTTCTCCAAGGTCAGTGGAATGCTAGCAGATTCCAGTTCTTGCATCACTGATATAAATGACTGGATATGAGCTCCGGGTGGGAGCCAGCCTACTCCACGTCCACCCAAAAATCTCATTGTTTCAGGTCCACCCAAACTGGAGATTGGATCCCCACCTTTGCTCCCCCTTCCCCCCATTTCAAAAGCACTTTGTGACACAGAAGAGAGAGAGGACAGGGGAAAGCCAATGGTCAAGAAACAGAAGTCCAAAACCTCTTCCAAGGCACAATGGAATCAGCAATGCATGAATGGTCATAGGGAGAAAGCTTTCATGAGTGCCCTTGTATGTACTGAAATATTATAACGAGCATGCTGCCTCTTTTCCATCACTTCCAGCAGCTGCTCAACCAGAGGTTGGATCTCCCCACCTCCAGAAGTACAGATCCTTGTATATATCAGTGAGTTGGATCACCTAGGCTCCTGGAAGTTGTAAACAGTAAACCCTATTGTATCTCTTGGGAAAGGGGGCAGCCAAGATCTCCCAGAGCATGTGTGGCTGATGGGGCTGCAGGAATGTCCATGTCTGTGGGCCTCGAACAAGCTGCACAGTCCCCAAAGAGCCACCAGAAGGAGAAAGTGATAAATCTGAGTAATTCTGAAAAATCCCAGGAGACTGGAATCAACTTGATTCAATTATGTTAAATATTCTCTCTCAAAACTGGGACTTTTGGCAGTTCGCCTCGAGATTGAAACAACCCCAGATAAAACCACAAGCCATTGAAGCATTAACAGACAGTCAAAACAAATTATAACTAGCAAAACAGAACCAAATGAAAAACACATCAAAATGTACAACATCCACTTATTAAAAGCCACTTTCTGGATCAGAAACTCAGTAGCCAAAATGGAATCTGCTTGCCAATGGGCAAGCAACCGAAAGCCTAGCCTGAAAGGGAGTTCCACCTCCTAAGAGTAGCCAAGAATGCCTTATCTTGCATTTGTTCCCTGTGGCAGTAGAACTGCAAAATCCCCCACATATTTCAAAAGCTGTACAGGTTCACATGGGAACCTATAGTCCTCCACATAGCCTAGAGGCGTCTCCATAATCCTACAGGATTTGAGATTCCATAGGATTTTTGGGACATACACAGCATAGATGAAAACTCTCCTCCTGATGACATCTGTAGTGTTTGTGGAGACACGGGGGGATGAGAGTTTTGCTTCATGCATTAATAGAACTGCAGCACGTTGAGATGGCTTGGCTTGTTCCACAGTTTAATTCAATAACAATACAGCTTCTGTGCCTGCGTGTGCATTGGAGCAGAAGGTGAGAGTTGATGGTGGAATGTCACTACTTTGAAACATGCCACACATTCAGACCTGGTTATTGAATGAGACACAACATGTAGCATTCTAACAACAAAGTTCGTATGAAAGTGTAAAGAGGATGGTTATGTAGGTCATCCATCAATGGCCGCATTTAATACAAGCTTGGAAAAAATGGAGCAGAAATCTTCAACGTGTTTATAGTGCTAAGGCGCCTTTGAACAGCTTTGATCCAAGACAGAGTCCTGAGTGAAAACACTCTGTAGATGCAAGAACTGGCTTTATTTGTTTGGGGGGGGGGGGGGGGGAAATCAACTGGAGAAGTTTTGGAACCGAGAAATACTACTTTTTTAGATTATAAATCCCAGGTTGGTCAATGTCTGGGATCTTCTGGAAACTGCAGTACAAGAATGTAACATTTCCCATTTCCAATTTTGAGACTAAGCAGCATTTACATTAGTTGAAGGGCTTCTGATTTACTCCCAGTTCTTTCTCACTCTCTGTAATTAATGGATCCATAATGTATGAACCAAATGTATACACATTACTTAGTTATCATATTTTGTCTCACAGATCCCACCTTTTCTTGCTGTACTTCCCCCTCCATGCACAGTTTTTTCTCCCTGCAGATGCTTTTAAGATAAAATGGCCAGAATCCTATTGGTGCTCACGTAAGGTTTGTGTAACCTGCTGCTGCAGCTAATTGATGAGCTGCTAAGGTGCATCTCAGATGCACAACGAAGCACATGATCATGTGTGTGGCCAAGACATGCACTTGTACCTCATCAATTAGCCATAGCACGTTACACAAACCTTATGCGAACTGTTACAAGATTCTGACCAGTGCCTTTAAGATAACCTGAAGTACCTCGTTAATCAGAGCCAGCCTAGACCATATGTGAAACACCAACTTTATAGAAGGTAACTTGGACAGAGCCTGATCCATACATGGATGCAATACCTCCAAGAAACCATCTACAGACTGCTGTGGATTCTACAATACAAGAAAGATGGGCTATAAATGAATAAAATAATTCAGAGCAGAAGAAAAACACTGGCTTCAATCAAGACTTACGCATAGTTAGAGCAGACATGGTGAAATCAATAGGATTTTAATTAGTCATGAAAAATTACAGTGCTTTTGATCTCAGTGGCCTGTACCCTGTTAGGAAAATGCAGAGTGTAACACTGTGCATGCAATCTCCGACTTAAAGATGCATGAGCTGGAGATCAGCCCATTGAAAGCAATGGAGTCTCCATGTGAACAAGGGAAGAGTGAACACTTCCTTGTACACATGCCAGAAAAGGGAAACAACAGCTGAAATCCTGTTGAGGCAACAACACAGGCAAAATTGAGGATGATGATGTCATTAACATACAAAGTTACTCTTTAATTTCATTTAATTGAAAGCTTCCTGTTCCTATTTCTCTCTCTCTCTCTCTCTCTCTCTCTCTCTCTCTCTCACACACACACACACACACACACACACACTGGTTTCAAGGCTCCCTAAGAATCCCTTTTGACCTGGGGAAGCCTTTCGGAGCCTCAGGATGGGGTGACAGGGTCAGAGCCTTTAACAGTGGGAAATCATCACTGGATCACCAGCGGGGGTCCCAATCCTGGCACCAGCAATCCTGCAGCTGTTACTGGATATTAAAGGTTCCCTCCATCCCGAGGCTCTCAAAGGCTTCAACAGGTCAAATGGGGTCCCTAGAAGGTCTTGGAACCTGAGAGAGAGGGATAAGAAATGTTCAATTCAATTCAATTAAGGAGTGAAATTGATGACAACATTGCTATTTACGCCCAAGTAGTTCCTCAACAAGATTTCAGCCAATGAGTGCAATGGACTGTTGCACAGGTGATAAAAACAAGGCGGATTCTAACCAATGGATCTATTATGAGTAACTGTTTTAAGCAGTGCCAGATTTATTTTCACTGGTTTCCTTTTGATTTCATTATCTT
The DNA here is from genome assembly GCA_037013535.1 of Intellagama lesueurii. Lineage (NCBI taxonomy): Eukaryota > Metazoa > Chordata > Lepidosauria > Squamata > Agamidae > Intellagama > Intellagama lesueurii. The sequence continues at coordinate 187,585,684 of JBAJHW010000005.1, read as the reverse complement.
GAAAGCTTTTTCTTCACCTCCATGTGCTTTCTTTTTCACCCTCTTCTGTGCTTAAACCAAATGAACTTTTTAAAAACGCATCTATTTCCCATTTTTAAAGATGTTGTTAAGCCTGAAAGAAATTGATGTTTTAAAACCATAGGATCCTGCTACGATAACATGTGCCATGGATTAGTAGGCTAGTAGTAATTATAGAAGTGCTGACATATAATGATCCACCGAATACCCAGGGAAAAACTCAGCCAGTTACCCATTCTGTTTGAGGCAAAGCTCGGTGATTTATGGAATGAATTAATCTGCAAGGCATACACAATAGCCAGCCAAAACCTCCATTAAAAAAAATCCTGCCTTTCTCTATGCAGCAGGCAGCACTGGAGGCAAAAGCTGCTCTTTCAAGTCATTATTTACAACCAAGCAGCTGGAAAACTGGAAGGAAGCACTTCAGACAATAGTCCATGACAAAATGGACAGCAGGCTTCTTCTTGATACCTCACAGAGAGCTCTTCACATCTGGATTCTCTGCCTAGTGTTTCTGCTTTGACCCCTGACAGATGAAGTTGATTCAGCTGCCACCTCCAACTTGCTTATTTTCAAAGCCAAAAGTGAACATGGTCAAAAGTATCAGCCCATACATGTCTACCCAGAAGCAAGTCTTTATGTGCCTGCCTGGGTGCTAAGATTATCGAGAGAGGTCTTTCTCTTGGTCCTGTCACCTTCATAGGTATGTTTGGTGGGGACACCAGAGAGAATCTTCTCAGTCTCTGCTTCCAGACTCTGGCATTCCCTCCCACAGGAGGCCAGGCGGGCCCCATCTTTGTGGTCCTTTTGCAAGCAGATGAAGACCTTTCACTTCAGGATGGCTTTCCCTTAATAACTAGCTATCTGAGAGGGGTTTTAAAGGGAGTGTTGTGCCTTGTTGCTTTGAATCTGTTTTTGGTGCTGATTTGGTTTACCATTTTTAGTGTGATAGTTGTTTGATTCTTTTAAAATATTTGTATACTTACTGTTTTTAGCTTTCAAATATTGTATTTTAATGATGCCTTAAGTTCCTTTTTAAGGAGAAAGGCAGGGTAAAAAATATTTTAAATAAATAATAAGTAAGTCTCAATGAGACTAGGCTGATGCTGTTCTATGACGTCAAGTCAATTCCAACCCACGGTGATCCTAAGAAGGTTTTTGAAATATGTGAGATGCTCGAGCAGTTGGTTCAAGCCAGATGGATAGGGCTTACGGCATACAAGGATTTCATAGCTTCCTTCTTCCACCAAGTGTTCATTGACTAACTATGGTTTTCCCAGAACTGAAACTGACTAACGAATATTCTAAGTGCTCACTGCTGCCTTACAGGCATTAGGAATGGGCAGCCTGCAGACTAAGGCTTGCATGTGACTCTTAGTCTAATTTCCAGAAGTTGACAGCCAGTAGGAAGTTTTCTGCACACATCTCAAGCTCTAAATATTAAACCAGAAGAGGCTAGACTAAATCTATTAGAATTAAAAACAAGAAACACACCTTGCCAAGTGAATGAATGACAAATGGTATCTCCCACCAGGACACAATTCTAGATAGATCATCTGGAAGTCACTCAATAGGCTTCGAAACAAAGTAGGAAGCTCAAAAAATAATCAAGTAAAATGAGCTATTTGGATACAGGACAAATTTTCTGTGACCCTGGAAAAATTGAATCAAGGCAGCACCTATTTATATGTAATTTATACCCTGCCACATGTCCAAAAGAAGGTGTAGTAAACAGCTGTAATAAGGGGATTGAATTAACTTGCTTCTGGTCAAAGATAGTCTCATCATTTTCACATTTGAATTTGTCCAAAGGTTATTTATATTTTATATATGTTCATAATTTTAAATTGTGCAATACTCTGATACGAATAAAGAAAGAGGATGGGCATGGGTCTTGTAGCCTCTCGCTCTCAGACAGAAAGAAGAACATTCATTTTCCTCTCAGCGAAATTTCTCTGTGCAAGATTTTTCCCCTCCTAGAAATCTGATGAGACATAGGATTTCTTGAGTTTTGTGGTAATTTTTTTTTCTGCAAGAAGCTGCAAACGGCACATAGCTGTAACGACTGCTGTGCAGAATTGCATCTTTCCTATGCAGAATTCACCATAAATGGCATTATGTTGCACAGAATGGTAGTTTCCTCTGCACAACGGCTGCAGAAAAATAAAAGAGACAATAAGAGAGAGAGAGGTGAGCTCAAAGTCTCTCTTTTTTTTCCTTTTTTTTTTTTTTTTTTTTTGCAGGAAGGGGGAATACCTTGCTGTTGCAGGGGCAATCTTAATGCTGAGTCTTAGCACGGCAAAACTCAGAAAATCACCAGGACTGAGAAACTTTCCAAGTATTCCTCATATCCCCATTTTTTTTAGAGAATGTATGACTCCCTGGAAAAGACCCTGATGTTGGGAAAGTGTGAGGGCAAGAGAAGGGGACAACAGAGGACAAGATGGTTGGACCATGTCACCGAAGCTACCAACATGAATTTGACCAAACTCCGGGAGGCAGTGGAAGACAGGAGGGCCTGGCGTGCTCTGGTCCATGGGGTCACGAAGAGTTGGACATGACTTAACGACTAAACAACAACAATGCCTATGATGCATTTGGAAGGACTGGAAAACTACCTCCCTCTCGTTCGAAACAGGTAAGATGGTTTATGCATCTATGTGAAATTTCATGTAGGAACTGCCCCACTGTTCCTCTCTGCGTGCCAATTCACCATCTTCAGGAACTGCAGAAACCCAGAGACCCAAGTTTTCCTTGCCCTGTGGAATCTCATATGATTATATCAATGCTAATTTCTTCCAGGGGAACGCAGCCAAAGGATACCATAGAGGACAGAGAAGAATGAGTTATACCCTCAGACTTTGGCTGCTGGATTATTTCAGCTGCCAGCAATTCTCATGTTGAACAGAAGGTGGAACCTGATGCTAAACCCTGGGATCAAAGTCTCAGTGTTTCAAACAATCACACCTCCAAAGTCAACAGATTAAGAAGGCTATCTCAAAGATGCAGAAAAAGCACAGTGGATAGAAAACAGAGCAAGAAAATACTCTTCAGCCCAAAGATTATCCAATAGCTTAAGAAAACGACCACCGAGGTTTGGAGATTGGGAACATGCTTTTGGGATGAATAAGCACTTTAACTTTTAACCTCCTTATGCAGACATACTTACCATAACACCCACCCACACATTTTATGGGGACACTAGAAAACAAAATTCTTCAGACCGAGAGGCGTGGAGCTGAGTCACTCGTTGTCTTGCAAAACAACTTGAAATGTCGACTTCACTCTGTTTTTACATTAGGCTAAACATACACACAGGGACACGTCCACACATTTACACGTACACTCCTCTCTTTTTGAGCTTTCTTTCTACATCTCTGAGCCACAATCAAACGGATATCTTAATAACATCTTCACAGCTAGTGACAACGCTTTTGTGGCCCATTCCATTGCACAAATCGATAATGGCCAAACCCTTCAACTGCATCCCACAAATCAAGCACAAAGCAGAAATCCGAGTGTTGCTCTCGCATAAACTGTAGTGCAGACCCGACCCACTATGCCCTGTGGATGCTTTGTCTGATCCACAGAACCACGGAACCAACAGCAGTGCATCGTGGGATAACAGGTACGATCAGCCCTGGAGGTGTTTAGACTCCAAGTAAGACAGGTCACAGCTAGGATTTTATATATAACCAGCCAAAAGCAATGCAATCGCTGAGCCCGCCCGCCCCTTACAAGGATACAGCTCTGCCTTTCTGGGCTGCCCAGTTCTTCAGAAGTGTTTTCTGCTGATTTTGTGTTTATTTTCCCTTGCTCTTCAGCCTTTGGCATGAATGGCTAAAGTCAGCAGCAGCTTCCAGTAACGTTCATTTCTGAAAAGTTTTAGCTCACACTGGGGGCGGGGAGAGGCAATAGGATGGTCGCTGTGTCTGTTTACAGTACTCGAGAAATGATTCAAAAGGTCTTACAGGAAGAACGTACCAGCTGGATGTCCTTCTCTGTCATGCATCGGCTAAGAGAACTAGGAGCTCCTCTATGGACAGCACAACAGCTGTAAATGAAATGGTTTTAAGAGACAGCTGGGGAAAGGAGAAAGAGCATTAAAACCACCTCTGCAGAAGCATGCTTGAGGAAAACATTTGGATTCTTCTTTATAAATGACACTGGATCATCTCAAGAGCGACTGCTAGACTGTGAAAAGCCAAAGGAAAACTCATAGGGATCACATGGAAATGCCTCTGAGATGACAGCTTCTAGAAACCTGACAGTGAGAAGGTCAAATCAAAGCATGATACTGTCAAGACCTTTGTCATACCAGGCTGCGCTATCAGCTGGCATATGCCACACCACAGTGTAGCTTCTACAGAGCAATGGTATCACACAACAGCAGGTGGGCAGGCATTTTCTACGCTGTGTCAAGGTTCACCATGTGGCCACTGTTCATCTGAAGAGTCCAAATATGTTAGTATTTCTGAGCCACATTTCCCCCCCCCCTTATTTATGTCTTCTGTTTATATTCCACCTTTCCCCACATGAGGTTGTAGGTCTGGCATAGGGAGTGAGAGGGACCCAACATCATTGAGTGAGCTTCATGATCAAGTAGGGATTTGAACCCAACACTTTAAACTCTGCACTCCTTCGGCTGCCTAGACAGCCGAAGAAACCAGCTGCCTTTTCCGCCTGGGTTAAGGGTACAACCTTACTCAAAGTTTGCTGCTTCATCAAACTCTGTGGTCCTCATAAGAAAGCACCTTTTATGTTTAGCATATGTATACCTTATTTATAAGAGTAGTTGGTTAGTTTGATTTGGGTAGATTAGAGATTGAACTAAGACAATTCAACATGTAAACTCAGGTCTCTCCATACCCTACCCAAACACACAGAAATCGTCACACCTCACAAGTTGTTGGGTTTTTTTTTTACCTCTTTACAAAAGGCGCTCTGATCAAAAGGACCTTCATGGCTATGTCTTTCACACCAGCCGAGTGCAAAGATTTGTCTAGCATAGACTGATGGATATTCTGGATGCTCTTTCCCCTTGCACCCTCCTATGGGTGATTTTATTTTTATTTTTAAAATTCTCTCTTTTTTGGGGAAGGGACACCGGAGGTCCCAGAAAACATGGCAGAATTGCCGTGAGAGAACACATGGGTGTGTAGCAATACATGCTGAGGGGCTTTATTTGGGCTTCGGACGTTCCGTGTGGCCCTTCTCCGCTATACGATATTTTTGGAAAGCAGTCTCCGTGGAGTCATATCTTATCCCTGTGCTAATACATGCCTTTGCAAGACAACCCAAAACTTTCCCACAGAACAATATGTGCAATTAAAGGTTCAGCCCACAGTGATTTTAACAGACTTCAACCATGCTAGCTGTTCACCTAAAAAGTGGGACTGTAGAGATAAGCTTTGTATCAGGGTTTTGAAGCCATTATTTTCTCCCCTCATGCCCACCCAGAAGTGCATCATGTACCCATATATAAATCATTACAGGCTGTCTCTGGAGAGGAAGGAACGAGTCACTGGGTGATCTCTCAGAGCTGGTTGTCAGGTCACTATCCTGTGATCAAAACAAAGTTATAGCTCATCCCTGCCTCCCTCCGTGCCTGGGAATGCCAGAAAATTCCCCTGTTATCTGTCTTGGTTTTGCATCTCATCCTTCCCTAAATTTAGAGGACTTAGCAACAAACATGTGATCAAGTTGCTTGAAGATGATATGGTTGGTGAAGATTGCCAAAACAAATCCGCCAACACATCTCAGGGTAGGGGAATTATTACAGGCTCAACCCACAGAAGCAGGAAGTACACCAGCCAGCCCAAGACAAATCTAAACTTGCCATCTCTTTACTTTCATTTCTGAACAATAATGCTCCAAATCTTTGCACTCCCCCAACCTTCTGCTTCAACTACACACATGCAGAAAGGCAATGTCAACGTTGTTTCTTTCATTAAAATAAGTAATCTGTTGGAAAGAGATGCAAATGCAACATATCTGATCCATCTCAGCACTAGAGATGGACCTTTTGTTTGGACAGCACCGAGCTGTACTCCCAGTCTTCCCAGTGGAAACTGGGAGACTTAGACCAAGCAAAGGAGAGTGTTGGATAGCAAACCGCCTGTAGTTAGTTCTGCCTCTAGTGACCCTGTCATATGCATTCAGAGTTTTGAATTCCTCTAGCTGTGCAGCAGGAGTGCAGGGATTCACATAGTTTTAAATCTTCCAAATTAGTCCATCTCTTTTTCTCTCCAACTTGGCACTTACAATTTCAGTATCTCACTCAGAGACATTTGTAAGAGAAAGAATAAAACTGCAGTGTACAGAGATGTCCTCACTGGTTTCATCCTCCATACCAAAAGCAGGAACCAGAAAATTATCCCTCTTCTCCTGCAAAACAATGAGGTATTTTCTCAACTTTCCAACAAGAGAAGGGAATGATCTTGAGAATTATTTTTGCACAAATTAAGCAAAACTGCACAAAATGATGGGAAACAATGACAGCTGCAGCTTTCTTACAGTCTTTTGAGTTTCAAGCAACAGACAGGCATTTATCTCTTTTGGAGCCATCAACCAATTATTGGCTGAAATCCTCTTGCATAAGTTACCTGCAGAAGGACCATGATGATGTCACCAGTAGGGGGAGATTTTCTGTCATTAAAGACTTCCCCTTTCTCCCCTGCAGCTTGTCCAACTTCCAGGTAATCTACAGCAGGGGTCCCCAACCTTTTTCACCCAGTGGACCGGCTGGGGAAGGCGGGGCACCCCCCACGCTCGTGCACATGTGCGCATGAACGCTCGCGTGCAAACAGCGGCACTCGTGCGCATGCGCAAACGGCGCGCGGTGCTCACGCGGGGCGCGCTTGCGCTCATGTGCATGCGCAAACGGCGGCGCGGCGCTCGCACGGGCATGCTGGAGCGCGCGCGCATGTGCAAATTATCTGTGCGGGGGTGAGTGCATGCGCGGGGGGCGGGAGGTCTGTCTCCGCGGTCCGGTTCGGCTCAGGCCACGGACCGGCACCAGGCTGCGGACTGGGAGTTGGGGACCTACAGTAGGCATTTCATTGCATGGAAGCTGAGGGAGCTCCCTCTGCTGGTGACATTATTTCCCTTCTACAGGTTTAACTTGCGCTTGAGGATTTAGACTATTCTGTGATTGTTTTTTATGAGTGCTTTGCTTGTCAAAGGGAGAGGATACTAGTTTTGTGCAGACAATTTGTGCAAATTACTGGGGGGGGGGGGGAAGCAGTACTCCTCTTACGGAGGTGAGAAATCTCACCGAGAGCCTGAAAATTCCTTGTTGAGGTGTCTTGTCAAGTCATGACAGCCTGAAGAGACAAGAGCAAAAAAATTAACTAGTATGCATTCATTTGATTGTCTAAAATCACTCACGTGTACTACTGAAGAATCCTAGGTAAGATAATTGAAGCAACAATTTCCAACAGAATCCTAAATTCACTGATTATTCTAAGCAGACTGTGTGTAAGGAAATAGTGCTGGAGTAGGTCTTAACAGATACCCTGGACTGCCAGAAAGACAAACAAATGGATCCTAGAACAAATCAAGCCTGAACTTTCTCTGGAAACAAAAATGATGAAACTGAGGCTGTCATACTTCGAGAACATCAGAAGACAGCAGGATTCTCTGGAAAAGACAATCATGCTGGGAAAGGTGGAAGGCAGCAGGAGAAGGAGACAACCAAATAGGAGGAGGACTGGCTCCCTAAAGGAAGCCAAAGGCTTGAGTTTACAAGAGCTGGACGGGACCATTGTCCTTTTAGGAAACATTTTGGAGATCATTCATTCATCGGGTTGCCATAAGTTGGAGGTGATTTGACGGCACATAACAACAATGATGTAAGAACACCATTCAAGAGCAGCCATGCGAAATCAGACCAATATCTAAGACCCTACTTCCAAAAGATGCCCCTCAAATACTCCCAGAGCCTGTTCAAGCAGAGTGTGGACAAAACAGCCCTTCTCTTTGTATGCATCCCTCATTAAGAGGTATATAGCCTCTGTGTATGAAAGCTCTAGTAACTGGCCGTCACTGCTAATTGCTACCAATAGATTTTTCTCATCACAGACTTACCCAGTCCTGCTGTCAAGCAAACCTTCAAACAACAACAAACAAGACTTTAAGAGCTCAAGTGCATTTAGTTGTTTATAATGATTCAGGTTACAACCCTAAGCACATTTACTTGGACGTAAATCAACAGAATGAGAGGTCACGGTTGGGGGAATCAGGTTGCAAGTCTCCTACTGTCTGGTTCTGCACGGATGAACATCTAAAACACCCAGTAAGTGTATTTCAACCCTCCTGACTCAGAAAAAGGGATCCTGCTCACTGTTTGCAAAATCACCTGTAAAGAAGACACTGTGATTTCACCCAGTGACTCACATGTGATATCAGCTCTGATTCCCAGCAATCTTTAGTTTCAAGTTGTTCCACTCTGGCTGGGTTCTTAAGATGCAGCCTAACCCATCTCCAGACCACTTTGATTACTGGGTCTGAAAATCGACCCAGGGAATAGGCAGGATGGAATTATTTCCCTTTTTTAACCCAAACTCTCCAGAAAGACAGCCTTAGTCTGAGTAAACCATACGCCTAGCATTTTATACTACTCAAAAACTGATAAAGGCTCTGTTGTGCAGAAAATACAAAGAAATCTAAGCTATGCAATGTGGCAATCCACATGTCACTAAGAATCCAACCCTACCCATGTCTACAGTGGCAGCCTTCAGTCACAACCTTCACACTTAAACCTGTTTGCAGTAACTCCAGTAAGACTGGTTTGGGGAGTGAACATTTCCTCCTAATTTAAAGCACCTTGTTCTAAATGACCGACAGTGATGAATGATGTCAAAAGAATCATAATTCTGCTACATTCTAGAGCAGCCAGATGTCGCCTCTAGATACACTGGATTAGAGAAACAGGTCGGAGAAAAACTTCTAGAGCTTAACCGCAACGAACGGTCTCCAAGGTCTGCCCTGAAGCAAAGCGACCGCACGCGTTCAAGTCGGCGCAAAGCAACAACACCGGGGGCGTAACGGACCAGAGGCAACAAGCAACACGCATCCTCCGCCGTTCACACGACGTTCTTTACCTGGCTGAAGGAAAGGCTGTCCGGCCTGGCAAGATCCCACGCGAGCTTCGCCTTGGAGACGAATCGCCACCAAACCAAACCCCCTCGACTTGGGAGCGCGCGCTCAGGGGGTTGCCGGATCACCGATCGGCGACCCCTGGGTGAAGATCTTGAGCGCACAGTCCAAGGAAGGCTCTGCCCAGATCCTGGGGATGTTGGGGGGGGGGGGAAGGTAGAGAGAGAGAGACACCTTAGCCTCGCCCCTTCACCCAACTCGTGGGGCGCGCGTCCGTGTGTATGTGCGTGCGCGCTTGCTGGCTGGCTTGCTTGCTTAAGTTCGAGCGCTCCGGGAACCCTTCCCGGCGACCTTCTCCGGCTGCAACATCGCAAGATGCGCGCCCCGCTTCCCTCCCGGCTTGTCCTAGTCACCGTCCACGCCCCCTCTTTCCCCGCACAAGTGGGGAGGGGGCGGCCCCGCCTCTCCACGGCCGCTCCACCAATCCCAGCTGGGAATCCCGCTGTTACGCAGCGGGGGGGGGGAGGGAGAGATGAGGGGGCCCGAGGAGTGGGGAAGCGGGGGGGGGGCGATCGGAGAGAAAAAAGCAAGGCGGGAAGCTACGGGCGGGGAGGTGGAGGTCGCGCGTCGGTTCCGGTGGGTGCTGCTTTTTGTGCCCGATTCCCAATCGGGGAAGACAGGAGGAGGGAGTCCGGGGGAAGAGGGCGTGAGGCGCCGGCGGATCGGATCCCTCGTCTTCTCTACATCATAAAAGTGTGTGCGGGCGCGCGACACACCTTTGGCTTGTGTGACACTTCCGAGACGAACACGTTTGGTTTGGCAATGTTGTTGTTGTTGTTGTTTTGTGGACCGCAGCCCGTTTTGGATCCATCCGACGAGATGGGGCTCCGGTCCACGAAAGCTGAGGATGAAAACCATGTTTGGTCCAAATTTGGTTTTTGTGTTTAGCCGAGGATCCAGATCGGTGTTTCTTTATACAGAGCACTCCTCGGCGTCATTCCTCGGAAGGAAAACTTAAATTGTGCCTCAAAGGGTCTTAATCTCAACCAAGCGTGCATTAGGCTTTGCAGTCTTCCTGATCGATCTTTCCCAAGTCTACCCGGAAGCAAAGCGTCTTAAGCTCTTCAACATAAATATGCTTGATTTACATCTTTCTTCCTCCAATAGTAAAATGGCCCACTGGGGAAGCTTTGGGCTGGTCCCAGGTTTGGCCACAAGGCTGGCGAGCAGAAAACCTTCACATCTGCTCTTGCTAACAAACTTCTTTCTTCCAAGACTGGGAACCAAGGCGTAAAAAAACAGGTACACTTAAAAGCACAACAAATTGTAACATTAAATCACAATTACACAGATTATTGTGGTAAAAGCCACAGTCGATGCAAATGGGATTTTGAAACCATTTAAAAGCACATGAAAAGGAAAAAGGACAGTACCCAGACAAACTCACAAACTGAAAGCTTCTTCCACATCAGCCAGTTAAAGCTTGCCTGAATAAATCCTAAGAGAAAGACAGTTTCAGCCTGGTCTAGTGGCAGGGAGTTCCACAGCCCGGGAGCAGGCTTTGTAAAGGCTCCCTCTCACAATCTCACAGTCTCTCCCCTGAAGTTCTTAAACCAGGCATGTATGGGGACATATGGGTCCTTCATCTACCCCAGAGCCAAAGCATATGAGGCTTTATAGGTGACAACTGGTACTTCAAAGTGGGTGCAGGGACTGACAATAAGCCAATGGAGGTATTCTAACAAGAGAATCATGTGTTCCCTGTGAGCAGCCTCAAGCAACAACCCCTCCATGTCCAGTGCACAGAAGTGAGCATTGTTTCTTATCTAACCAAAACAGCATTATTCAGTAGAACCATGGAGGTATTTGCAGACTGTGGGAAACCACAAGATTTGTAGAAGTAACAAAGCAAAGTTCTAAGAAATAACACCTATGCGTGGGTGGGCTCAAAATCAGTAAAGTGAGACTCAAGCATGCTCAATGATCATGGAGCATCATCTGAGTGTTGGGGGACTGGAAATGTACAGAACCACTCCAAGCTGCAATATTGTTCCAGGTCCTCGCTGTGATTTATCATTTCTATTGTAAAAACAGCAAACTGAGGGCCAAGGGGGATTACACAAATAAGCATCATGTTATCCATGCTTTTTTGGCATTCGTGTTTGCCGTATCTACATAAAAGTGATGCTGGTGTTTCCTTTGGTAGCATGTTAATGTAAAATCTGTCTGTAATCATGTATGAATGAGCCCAGGAGTATTGATCAGGATGCACAACACTAGCGAGCCCCTACAGATGTTTAAATGTGAAATACATGGAGATGTAAGGGTCAGGTCTGTCATTCTGAGTGGGAATGCTAGAATAATCCAGAGAAACATGAAAAAGTAGTGTCATAATCATGAAGCTACCATGAAGGGGAAACGTCAATGATTCATGCCTAGTAATGGGAAGGTAACTGTAGTTCTAAGCAGATAGCCAGCAGGGGAAGTTTTTCTGTCTTGTATTATAGAGCAGTGGTACCCAATGTGGTCTAGTGCAGCGGTCCCCAACCTTTTTGGGACCGCGGACCGGCTGAGCCTCTGAGGAAGGTGGGGCACACACACCCCGTGCTCACTCAGGCACGCACACGCTCTTGGGCGCATGCGTTGAGGGGTGGGGGAGCACGAGCGAGCGCATGCGCCAGCACTGGTGTGAGCACTCCCCCACCCCTTCACACGCGCAGGAGCGCCTGCACGCCTGCCCACGTGCCCGCCCACCCCTTTGCGCAGGCACGCGGGCGCATGCATGAAGGGGTGGGGGAGCGCTCACGCAGGCGCTGGCATGCGTGTGTGTGTGCAAAGCAGCTGTGGGGAGGGGAGTGCATGCGGGGGGCCGGGAGGTCTGTCTCCACGGCCCGGTCCAGCTCAGGCCACGGACCGGCACTGGGCCGTGGACCGGGGGTTGACAACCTCTGGTCTAGTGGATTAAGTGATGGATGAGAACTCCATCATGTGGGTTTGAATCCCTGCTCAGCCATGGGAACTCACAGTAGGAGTAGAACTGGTAAAACCACTCCTTAAATATCTCACTTCCTTCGAAAGCCCTACTAGGTTTGCTATAAGCCAGTTCTGACTTGACAACACACAACACAGTGTAGAGTGCATCAAAAGTAGTATAGCAATTTGTTGTCCACTTAATTGTCACAGCTCCATTCTAAGGAATCTTCCGATTGGTAGTTTGATGAGATACTTAGGATTCTCTGCTATCCTGCCCTGGAACTATCTCGAAGTGAACTATAAGTATCACAACAAAGTACAAATTGCAAGATTATGTAGGGTGGATCCATCACAGTTAAAGTGGTGTCAAAACTGAAGTAACCATATAATGTAGACAACATTCTGGGTTTTCCCACAAGTGCTACAAGGTTATGGGGCAAGTAATCTTTACCTTTGCCCTTGCTAAGAAATGCTACCATTATGAAATCTGCATGACGTGTTTGTGTGAACAATCAGTAACATTCTTGGTTGCATGTAATAACTGACAGTATTTGACCATGACCACATAAGAAGTGTTTGGCTGATACTGTCTGACTAAGGTCTGTGAACCGCAACTTGTCATTGGCTTTAAAGGACCTATATAAGTTTTTGACTGTGGGAATTATAAGCACTGACATTAACTGGAGGAGCTACCACCACTGTCTATGAATCTAATGCATGTATACAGATGTCTGTCATCTGTACCCAAGTTTGGAATCATCACAGATTCTAGAAGCCTCCATTAGTCATCGTGGTTATGGGATTCTGGGAACTGTAGTCTGAAAATGTAACTTTCCTGAGTTCTAATCAGACTGCACCCGTATGATGGGAAATATAGAATGGTTTATGCAGAAGAACATCCTTTTAGAACAGAGAGGGATAAAAGGCAGACCTGCATTTCTTGATCGATTTCTGGGTGCCTGGCAGAAGACAGGGAAGGCTGTCCAATTAGCAATAATGGACCACAGTGGCTCTTCCTTTAAACTATACTACCCAAAAGAAGAAAGCTTGGGATAACAGTAGTGGAAACTGGTGGATGAGGATAATAAACTGTGTTTGGTTCTGATACTCCAGATAAAACCTTGAGCTCAGTATTGTCTGAGTGTAATCTTTTGCACCAGGGTCTCACTGTAGATCGTTTGGGGTTCTAACCAAAAGATGCCCCACAACAAACCTGAGGTTTGCCTACTGCTGCTTTAGAAAATTGCAAGAATCTCCATCACACAGAGATGTGTGTACATACACACACACACACACACACACCTGGGTTAACAGTCATGTTTTCTTAGCTACAAATAAACAAGTAACATTAAGATGTAGTTGAATGATGATCCTGTGACCAAGTATGTGTTGATTTTACTGTAGTCCAGCACCTAGCACCTTTTAGTGCTTTTATAGAAATTTTGAAATATTACCGTGTTTCCCCGAAAATAAGACAGGGTCTTATATTAATTTTTGGTCCAAAAAACGCATTAGGGCTTATTTTCAGGGGATGTTTTATTTTTTTCATGTACAACAGTCTACATTTATTCAAATACAGTCATGTCATCTTCTTCTGGTGGTTGCGCAAGGGTGGAGGGCGGGGTTTCACTTAACTAGGGCTTATTTTTGGGGTAGGGCTTATATTACGAGCATCCTGAAAAATCATACTAGGGCTTATTTTCAGGTTAGGTCTTATTTTTCAGAGGAATAAGAGGAAGAATCGCTGCCCCATCTCTCTACCAACATTAGGCAAAATGAAGAAACTTCACACTCCTTTCATCCTGTGGAAAAGCCAAACAGGGAAGACTGTGAAGAAGTCAAACAAGGCTGGCTCACTTATTGGGTCGGGGAGACATTTGCCCCAGGCTCATAGGATGTATTGTGCATTTCCATTCACAGTGGTGGCTCTCAGTGCTTCGGTTGTCCACTACAAAGAGATACTCTGAATAGTCTGAGTCTGAATAGTGACTCAGAAGGCAATCTTGGTTGTTTGCTCATCCCTCCTGCAGCTCAGGAAGGTGAGGTAATTTGACTGAGCTCCCTTGGTATGACCCTTTCACCGATTCAAATGTACAAGTAAGGTCAACTGTGGTGGAGGTGAATGAGGCAGAATAAGCTGCTACGTCATTGCCTGAACTCAGCACAACACAGCCAGTCATGGTCCCTCCTCTGAGCACTCTTCCTGATCAAACAGCAAGTTGATCAACCAGTTGGGATTGATGAAATGTAAAGTCAGTAGATCTGGGAAGCACGGAACAGAGAGAATGCAACGGGGCAAGCTCCATCTTGCATGCCTGAGCTATTGAGGATGCAAAGGAAGGAGGGTGATTTGTCTTGTTAAATGCCTTTGTTCCAGTTGTGGGGTTCCTTATTTCCAGGGTAGGAACTAGGGTGGGAAGAGAGGGTCAAGTAATTTTTAATTCCCTCCTCCCCATGAGCACAACCCACATAGCAGGGTTGAGGAAGTGATGGCCTTCCATCTTTTTGGACTTCAGTTTTCAGAAATCCCAGCAGTAGGAACTGTAATCTGAAACATGGGTGGGGGCACCCAGGCTGAGGAAGAATTATACCCAATGAAAATCACACCTAATGAATTATACCCAATGAAATCACACAACCAGCATAGGCACTGGCTGGGTGTCTAAAATGTGACACTCCCAAAGTCCTCTTTTTATCACTGCTTTTCAATAGTGATGTACTGTATTGAAATAAATCTTTTGAACTCAGAATTGAGCTTGTCTGGAAGGAGAACACTTGAGGAAGAGGCAACAAAAAAATAACCAGTGGGTACAGAGAAGGCTCAGTTTCCTTCACACAGTCACCCACCCTGCCCTAGAAACCAGCACCTCACACAGTTCCACATCACTATTTTATATGGGCAGGGACATACCCATGTAACCATGAACACATAATTCTGCCTGTGACCATGCTTGTTTTTGCCCCTCAAGATTCATACAAACAGATAAAGTTTTCCTTCAAAGTAGAGATGTGGGAATTCTGAGCTATTACATGTTGCTTGGAATAAAACTCTCATTAGCCCCAGCCAGCATTTTGCCCATCACAGCTTTAAAGAGAGGATGGCACTTGAGGCACCAGATGTTAAGTGGGTAGGGCTGGCAGAAGATGGAAGCTGATGGCGCTATAAAGCAAGAGTATCTGTGAGAGTTTGTTGTTTTCTGCCTACATTACTGGTTTGTGTTCTTTTTAATTTTGGGTTTTAGGGGTTAAAAATGCCTCCCAGCCTTAGAGAGCCATTGCCACTAATGTAGCTCTTACTGAGGAAGAAGATCTGGTGGTTTGACTCAGCACAAGGCAACTTCCTTCATTTTTGGTGGAAAATACATTTTGGTGGAAAATACTTTTCACTGTAAGCAACTTGGAATTGCTTAGGGTTACAACTGTGAGGTGCCATCCCATAAACATACGGAAAGAAACACATGACCTATTAGATTGTCAACATATCTATGTTGAACCCACTGCAGACTCACAATAAGGCAGGAGAAGCTAAAATCAAATAGCTAAAGTTTGTTGAGAAGGTTACATGCAAGATGGAAAAGCTTAAACCCTAATCCCAGAGGTTGGGAGTTCGATTCCCCACTGTGCCTCCTGCAAAAAAAGCCAGCCTGTGTACTCATGGGCAAGCTGCACAGTCCCAAGGTGTCCCCAGAAGGGAATAGTAAACCACCTCTGGATATCCTCTACCTCAAAAACCCAGAAATGGGTCACCATTCAGAATTGACTTGATGACACACAACATCCACACCTAGAGACATTTTGATAACTATAATCTACCATTGAGCTAAAGTGCTTCCCATATGGAATGCTCCTTTGAACGTAAGGTGAATCAGCATCCTAAGAGAAATGCTTAGGAAAGTTCCTTGGATCATTGGCCATGTTGGCTGGGAGTTTCTGGGACACGTAGTCCAGAAAGTAACTTCTGTAAGTCCTGCCTAAGCATCTTCTTTCTTTAACCCTCTGTCAGGGGTCCTTGATAGAACTCACTCTTCTGACAAAAGGCTTTGTTTTCTATCTGCTTGTGGTCGGTTTTTGTATTTCCACAGCTTTGAAAGCAAGCTGCCTTTTTCTTAGCTATTACACTGTTAGCCCACACCAGGCCTATCTGTTTTTGGAGTTATGGTTTCCATATCCTTTGAACATATTGTGCTCTTCATGGGTAGGGTTGAGTGAAATGCATCACAGGGCTTCTGGAAGATATGGATACATTTATGAGACATCTGGGAGGAATCTTAAATATCCTGGAAGTAATGCAGAACAGAAATCTCTTGTTAAATGCCCTCTTTTGAAATCCGGCTGGGAATTTTCCTCTTCCTGATTAGATAATGCAATTTCCAAAGAAGCTGCTTCCTGGCCTGTGGCTCATATCTGACAAACCTGAGTCACATGCTCTGACCTTTCCAGGTGTGTAGCCATATTAATCTGTTGCAGCAAACACCATGGAAGCTCTTGTTCCACCTTAAAGGCTACCAAGTTTTCTTTGGCATCAGCTTTTCTGGACTGTAACCTATTGCATCTGAAGAAGTGGACTGTAGTCCACAAAAGCTTACACCCAATAAATCCTGTTCACATCGAAGGTTTTCCCAAAACTTTGTGATGCGCATTCTTTCAGCCAGTGCACAACCTTGTAAGGGAGATAATGGAGGTTAAGTCAAACCATTGCCTATTTAGGGGACAAACTGGTTAGAGTTTGTCTTGGGTTGGCATCTCCAGGATTAGGAGGTCTACCTTCAAGAGGAACAAGGGGAACATATTAAAGAATGTCTCATGCTGCATTTAACTTTCTTTTTTGATGTCCCAATCATGCTTCTTTGTTGGGGCTCAAGAATCTTTCCTTGAGGACCAACTTGATACTTCCAGAACTGACCATGGCCACTTTTGAATCACAGAAAAAGCAGACGTGCATGACCGAAAGAAGAGAACATAGATCTGGGGTGGGGGAAAACACAAACACAGAGGAGCATTCTCACTTTGCATTCTTCCAGCATACAGAAACTTTCTTCCAGGTCTTCTCCTCAGCTTCTGAAACAAGAAGTTGTTAGGCTGGTGCTCCACTTCCTGTCTTGCTCCAGATGACATGATGGGCATGGCTGATCCACACCCACTGGCTCTCTCCCTAGTGTTCTTCTCTAGCTCCTGGCTTTCTGGTGTACTAATGCTATGCAAGGGCAACCCATGTACCAGTACCTGCACCAGCAAGATAGGGGTAGAGATAAGGGTCCAAGCTTTAGTGTCACCTCACACACCAAAACCAAACATTGTCTGTCTCCAGCATCATTTGCCCTGAAATTTATCTTCCTACCTGGCAATCTAGTGAACCATGGCTACACTCTGAGATTTCACGTGTGCCCCTGTATTCAATTTCAACTTTTCCTCTCTCTTCTTTGGCTTGTTTACTAAAGTTGTGCTGTGAGCTCTCTCTTCTTCCACTCTGTCTCACATTAGTCCCAGAGGTCATCCTTTCCATCAGGAATTGACCTCGGTGGCACCAAAACCCAGGCTGATGCTTGCACTCTGGAAGTGATTCTTTTAATAAAACCATGCAATGTAGACACATTTGAATAAGGTAAAAACCTGCGATGGCACAGTTCTTCCAAGGCACAGGCAGGCGGTTACGCTGGATTTCAAAGCCTGGAGGGAAATTCAAGGGCCATTATGGGCAGTTTTCCACTCATCTACTTATATTACAGTTTCAGCTTCTGTATATCTGTGACACCATCAAGTGAAAAGGATGAACAAGCAGCCCTCCACAAAGTGTGGGACCCTCACTTCGGACAGATGTCATGCTTATTGCATCCAGTGTTGTTTCTTCTCCATCTGGCATGGGATGCGAAAGAATATTTGAGAAAGCCGAGGACTTTTCCCACATCCACATACTATTTATTTATTTATTTTATTTATTTATTTCATTTATATCCCGCCTATCTGGTCAATTATGACCACTACTAAAGAGGCTATCCCACCAGCTTCCTTTCCTGAAAGTTGTACATCATAGCTTGCTGGTCTGCATTTTGAAAAGCAACAAGCCATTGGATGAGAAAGCTAGGACATGCTACAGCTGCTGAAATGTCCTGTTCTACACAGCTTAAAGGAGTCATAAGAACATAAGAAGAGCCCTGCTGGATGAGGCCAAGGGCCCATCTAGTCCAGCTTCCTGTATCTCACAGTGTCCCCACCAGATGCCGCTGGGAGCACACAAGACAAATAGATTCCTGTCTCCTGATACCCCTCCTCTGCATCTGGCCTTTTGAGGTCCCTTCCTTTTAAGCCTAGAGATTATACATCCCCATCATGGCTTGTCACCTGCGATGGAACTTTTCCTCCAGGAATCTGTCTAATCCCCTTTAAAAGGCATCTAGGCCAGATGTCATCACCACATCCTGTGGCAAGGATTTCCACAGACTAACAACATGCTGGGTCAAGAAATATTTTCTTTTGTCTCTTCTCACTCTCCCAACACTCAATTTGAGTGGATGTCCTCCTTCTCCTCACCACAAAAAGCCACCCTAAGTGTTGATCAGAACTTGAAAAAGTTACTTTGGGGTACGATCACCCTCTACTCATTTGTCTGCACTGACCATGCAGCTCGGAGAATGTGGTCCAAAAAAGGAAATAATTCAAACTGATGAAAATAAGCTAACCCTCCTAAAAACAGCTACCAAAAAAATAGCACAGTGGAGGCTTGTTCGCAACACCTAGATGTAAATGTCCTGGTTTTCATATAAATGGACATTGGAACCAAAGAAGGTTGAAAGTTCTTCAATTTGTGGACCTTGCATATTATGGAGATACAGATGGCTTCTCTTTCCAGAAGTTATAGGTGATGGAATGATTGATTGGCTTGTTGATTGGTTGTCTGTTATTGATTGACATATTGGGTGAAATCCTGTTCATTCATTATGCACTGGAGATGATTTGCCTCAAGTTAAGGCATTTCTGCAGGCATTATCTGTTGCATATCAAGCCATACAACTCTGTGTGCAACAGATAATGCCTGCAGAGATTTTTGAAATTGAGGCAACTCACCTCCAAAATGTATACATTTTGCAGAAATAATGAACAGGATCACAGCCATTGATTTACTAGAATGTTTCCTCAAAAATAAATCCTGTTATGTTCAGTGGATCTTACTCCAATGGAAGTGTGTTATGACCATAGTCTTAGAATTTCTCAAAGCACCATATAATTTAAAATGAAATGAAAAGGAATCATTTCTAATGCCAGCGGCTTTATTTTTGGTTTCCATCACTGTTGTCTGCTGCCGGCTTTGTCTGTACTTTTATGCATACTTCCAGAGATGCAAACTTAAGGAAGTAATGATTATTCAAAACTTTTTTGCAGCCATCCCCAATATAATGCCCTCTAAAGGGGTTAAACTGCAGTGTCCGTGATCCCAGTCAGTGTGACTTATTGTCTAACTTTTCTGGTGGGGGTGGCAGATCAGAGAAGACCGCTTTGCTCATATTACTCAGTATAGCAATGCTGGCCATGATAACTTTGAGATAGTGGGATTAAAACGTGGTACACACACACACACACACACACACACACACCCCAACCATAATTCTAGGTTTCAAATTCAAATACCAGATTGATCCTCATATTCCTTTTCAGCGTGAGGAGCTGATTTCTTTGAAAGATGAGATGTCAGAATGAAACATAGGCAGTTCCAAGCTTGTCCCTTATGACCATTTTGAAGAGAGTTAAGAGTAACAGGATTCTCTCAAATGCTGGACTTTAATATAAAATAATATTTTAAAATTATAAGGATTGCACACCCACACCCATGTTGCTCTAACCAGCATGCCTCACAGTCCAAAATAGTCTCCCAACCTGGTATTTTAATTTCTCAAGCTAAACAATCAAGGAAAGCCAGCTGCATCTTTGGGCTAAGGAGGTGATCAACTCCTTGTTACTTACTCCTTCTCCTTCTTTGCTTCTGCTTTGGGTATATATTTGAATTATTCATATATGAATAAATAAAAGTCTATGGCTTTCTCTCCTGAATCTAGCTGACTGCCGCTGCGAGAACAGCTTCCCGGACACTGCCCCCACCGTGAATTGGTCTATGCCACCAAAGCCATTTCATAATTATCTGAATGGAAGGTTTGATGTTCCGCTAAAAACTATCCACCCACCTCTCCCAGTTTCTGAAGGTTAGAAGAACATTTATTCCACGTCCCCACTGTCAGCTTCTTGCTGGTTTTGTAGCGCTGAAGCTTTGGCAGGAAGCTGTAGAGTTGATTGGCATTTATTTTACTAGCGCTGCCGTTCCTTTGAAATAGAAGCAACTAATAATGGAAAGCAGCAAGAAACTCCTCACAACTTCCCAGCAAGCGAAAGACTGGCCAATGGAAGAGGTGATGTGAGGCCTCATGCTGGAACAGCAAATGGGCAGGTAGGCTGCATAGGCTGTGTGTATGATTCAGAAGGGGTGAGTAACATTCCCAACCATTGCAAATTGGGATTCAAGGGAAATCTGGAGGCGGCGGAGGAATGTTCACCTTTTCTAGGGAACTATTAACTGCTGTACTCATACTTCCATGCCTTGGCCCTAATGCTGTAGAACTCTATGACAGCTGGTTGGTTGGTTGGTTGGTTGGTTGGTTGGTTGGTTGGTTGGTTGGTTGGTTGGTTGGTTGGTTGGTTGGTTGGTTGGTTGGTTGGTTTTCCAACTTTTACCCTGCCCATCTAGATTCAATGAATCTACTCTGGGCGGCTTACAAACAAAATTCAAAACAAACAATATCAAACAACATAGAAAGGTCTAAGATGATAAGACATAGGGAATTAAGAAATGGAAGGGGGGAAGGCCTGCCTGAAGAACCAAGTCTTCAGCTTGTTCTTAAAAACTCCCAGCGAGGGTGCCAGGCGGATTTCCAGGGGCAAGGTGTTCCAGAGGCGAGGGGCCACTGCCGAGAAGGCCCGGTTTCTAGTTCTCTCCTTCCAGGCCTCTCTCGGGGTCAAGCCCCTCAGGCGCCCACTCTGGCTAGAACGAGTGACACGGGTAGAGCTAGGTGGGAGCAGGCGCTCTGTCAGGTATCGAGGTCCTAAACCATTTAGGGCTTTATATGTAAGCATTAACACCTTGAACTCAATGCGGAAACGAATGGGCAACCAGTGTAAAGCCGCCAGAATGGGGGAAATGTGATGGTATTTTTACACCAAAGATAATAATCTGGAGGCCGTATTCTGGACCATTTGTAGTTTCCGCATCAATCTCAAGGGTAGCCCCACGTAGAGCGCATTACAGTAGTCTAATCTCGAGATTACGCGCACATGGACCAGAGTGTTGAGTGCCCCAACATCCAGATAGGAGCGCAGCTGGGCAATCCACCGAAGATGTAGATGGGTAGTGCAGACCACAGACGCTACCTGGGACTCCATGGTAAGCACCGGGTCAAGATTTCCTCCCTTCCTATTTCTTCGTTGATTGCATTGCAACTCTAGGTGGCCTCTGCATTCCTCAAAGGGTGTTTCTGTTGGAGTTTTTGCCACCTCACACAGTGCCTTCAGCAGGTTTGGCTGGGAGGGAACTTTCTGGACTGGGGTGACTGTCAATCTATCTGGCACTAACCAATCATTCCTTCCCTACCTTTGAATTCAAAGAGAATCCCTTCTCTCTGCTCTGTTTCCTTTCCCTCTCTAGTGTCTGTTGAAGTTTGCTATTGAAGGCAGCAATTTGCTGTTTGATCTGTTCAATTGTAAGTAATTAAACCTTTTATTCTTTCTCCTACTGATATCTCAGAGTGAGTTATTGAGACTGTAATTGCCAGTTGATGAAAAAAGGGATGGACTATTTTGGCGAATTTGGAGCTATTCTGCTCTCTGAATTCCTGCACTTCTGCTGCACAGTTAGAAGAATTTAACCAAAAGTTCAAAACTCTGCAACAATTTCTGAGCTTGGGGAAAAAATGTTTTGGTTTTTTTTGGGCTATGGTTCCCATGGTCCCTCTGCCAGCCTGGTTGGGAGATTCTGGGAGTTGTAGTTCTAAAAGGTATTATTTTCAAGTGCTGGGCTGGACCAGTAGTACCATGGGGTGGGAATCTTCCTGATTCTAACTTAATTTCTATTATGGATGCTCCTAAGTTGTTAGTGGAAATCCTTCCCTTTGGGTTTCATCTGCTGTAGAGATCAATTCCATGCTCGCAAAAAGTCAAGATGTATTGTTTTAATAAAAGAAGACACGATAGCTTTAAAAGATGTAATAAACTTCTGGGGTTTTTTTTCATTTTAGATTTATAGTCTTTATAAAATTGTATTGTAAGAGTGATCAAAAGACTTCTGGGTGCATCCTTAAATTGCGAAGTTTCTAGTTCTCATGAATGTGTGCCCTGGAAGACAAGGCTCTTATAAACTGTTTGTTTTGAAAACTTTTTTCTAAGCCACTCATTTTTATTTTAAGTAACTGAATTTTGTGTTTGAACATATGAGTTAAAACAATTAGTAGCCGTGGGCAGATTTTGTATCAAAAGTTCAACTAATGGATGGAACTTTCCTAGGATACCATTTCTATCTGTAGAAATAAATCCTTTGCATGAGAATGTAAATGAGGAGAAACATTAAAAAATGTTTTTCTAGCAATATAATTTTGCAAAATTATACCAACAGAGTATCCTTCTTGTGTTGGCAAAAGGGGACATGTTTACATTTGGAGAAAATACTCAAGATGTCCAGATAACAAAGTCTTATTTTAATCCTGGAAGTAAAGAATTTTCAAAATCATTTTCTGGAAGCATGCTTTGTTAGGTTTTGTTTGTTAGAGAGAGTGTGTGTGCACACATGCCCATGCGTGTGCGCACGCACAGACACATGCATGCTTAAATCTAGCACATTTTGTTGTGGCATAAGCTATTATGAATGGGGGATTATTATACACATCTGAAGGGTTTAGTCCACAAAAGCTTCTATCATCATGAAATGCATTCATTTTTAGTGCTTTTAATGATAAAGGAGGAAACAATGGGTGACACGAAGGAAAAACAGACCATGCCAGCTAGGTGTTTGGAAAAGTCTCTGTTTTGTTTCTTTGAACAACAGTTCTTGTCCTTGTTTTGTATCTGCTTGTGGATTTCTTTATCTTTCCACCCTGGAATTTGTAGCTTTTTTTGCAAAACTTTTTTTCTAATGTGCTTTTTTATTTACATGTTTTACTTACCTGATGCATCTCCTGGTTCGCTAAAGTATGTTTGCAGATTTTTAAAAAATGTATTTCTTTTTTTTTTCTATTCACATTTTGAAGTATATGCAGAATTCTGTGCTCGCTTAGTATCTCCAAAGTGCCTACAAGCTTTGCAAACGTGTATGAATTCTGAAGGTGAGGTGCACCTCTTTTCCCAACAAGTCTCAAGAGGTGCAAAAATTGTATCTTTGTTGAGATTAGTGAATCCAACAAAATTCTTTCCCATTCCTAAAAACAGGAGGGTGCTATACATTTTTTTACAAAAAGCAGATCAGCTGTTAAAGAAAAAATGTTAGGTTTAAGATTCAGTGGCCTCCCTGCAATTTATGAGAATATGCACTTCTGATCTAAAAACATGAATATTGGAGTATAACAAATTGAAGACTATTTGCACATAACTCCTCAGAGTCTCATTCGTTAGTTTCTTCCACTGTTGTTCCCACGTGCTTTATTAATAGGAGAAACTGAACCCATGGAGAATAATTCACTGCACTTTATGCCTGCATTAAAATTCAAATAGACATCCGCTGTCAGGGATTAAAGAAGAAGAAGAGAAAGGATAGCGATAATTATGAGATTTCTGTCCCTCTCTCCACTTTGAGGCACTGCTGTAACAAGGCCTATTATTCCCAGTACTGAACTACTGAGCAATTATTGTGGAAATTCCCATTTTGAAAAGTGCTTTTGGTTGCCATAAGGTACCCATTTAGCAAAATGCTGGAGTGGCAAGGTGGAAAAATAACAAGGTTTGGAGGGTGGGGATAGGAAAAAGAAAAAGCTTTGCTCTTAAAAAGCACACTTTTCTTCTTACTTCTACAGAATCCAAATTATGGTTTACTTGTAAAATTCACAGGCCCAGAATTAACTGAACCCCACTTTTAAGGTTGTCTTGTTCTGAAGAAGTTTTGAACTGTGTAATGTGGGAATAATTACACTAAACTTGTCTGTCTTGCTTATGTATCTCTTAAGTTTATACCCAACCTTTCATCCAACAAATGGCATTCATAACAGCTTACTAGTGAAATCAGAGGTGCTCTATCTTTAGGAGTGTTTATTTTAACACACCTTGATATTTTCACCTTTTGGATATCATGAATGAATCAAAGATTTCTGGAAACTGTGCTTCTTGATAACAGACCTTTAGGGCTTTTATTCATGTAAAATATCTCTATAAATAAGTAGGAATGTGAAAAATAGTTTTAAAAAACCTCTTGGTGATTTTCCATGTCTCACCTTGTTGAGAGTTCTCTCCATACTAGAACATCTGGGCTTCCTGAGAAAAATGAGACCCTGATCTTAATGCTCTCTTTGTTTTGGATGTGTGTGTTTTTCCACCTTTTTTTCCCTCTCACAAGTGCCGAATTTTGCCCTTTCTGGGGAATCTTGTAGGGATGATTCCATTTCTGCAGGAATTGCAGTGATTCTGTGATGATTGGTGTTGCTTCTAGGGGTAAAAGGGACCATAGAAATCCAAGTAACCCATCCTGAACAACAACAAATCTTGCAGAGAGAAATTTCACTGTGAGGATTAAACAGGATTTGGGGCCAAACTGTCTGATAAAAATGGTTTGAGTAATATAATTGCGGAGTTTAATTTTTAAAAAAAATTATATGATCTTACTCTGTCGTTACTTGGTGTTCCACCAACAGTCATATTTTCAACTTTATAATAAAATTGCATGAAGAGAAGAGTGGTAGTTACAAACTGCACACTTCCAAATACTTTTGTACAGAAGTGATGCCATTTGGCTGTTGCCAGAGGGGACAGCGGTAGTCACGACTAGACATGGGGACGAATATAAAAATGAATCAGGATATTTGTTAAATATCCCTGATTCGTCAGATATTCGTTGCTTCGTATTCTCGGGGTCCAGAGACCCCGATGAATATGAAGCAATGAATATAACCCTTTTATATTCATCCCTTCGTTCCCTATCTGATTATGCCCCCGTGGATCAGCTGTTCCTCAGGGGCATAAGCAGAGAGGGATTTTCCCTTCGGGCGGCTTGCTAAAGCCTGCTCAAAGGGAATCCCACCCCCGGGGCCTGGGGATAGCTTGGTTCCCCTTTCCTCCTCTTTCTATGCCTATGCGGCATAAAAGAGGAGGGAAAGGATCAAAGGGATCCCCCAGCCGCTGCGGGATCGCTTTGATCCCTGCTTTCCCCCTCCTTTTGCTAAGGCTGCAGGATCGCTTTGATCCGTGCTTTCCCCCTTCTTGCCCTACGGGGCTTAGCAAGGGGGGTGCGAAAGGGATCAAAGCGATCGTTTTGATCCCTGCTTTCCCTCCTCTTGAGGGAAAGAAGAAGAAAAAGATGCGACAAATAACAAATTGATTCTTTGTTCCTCGGGTCACTGGGGGGAGGGCAATTTGTGGTCCATTTTGGTGCTTCGTCCCCATCTCTAGTCACGACCGAAGACCGGATAGCCAGTGTGTCCATACCACAGTTCGACAGAATTGTATTCCTCCACTTTGCCAGTTTCCAGAAGGTGTAATTGACCCAGAATTTGGATTTTTTTTTTCTGAGAAGATCCATTCCAATGATACAGATCTACTTCAAACAAGTCCTGCTGCCGCAGCAGTAATGATAACAAAGATAACAAAAACAACAGCAGAAGCAGCAAGGACAGTTGATTTGTTTTATGCCCCGCACGTTAAAGTGGCTGTAACTGAAAGTAGGCCCTGAGATTCTACTGATTTAGGCAAAATATGCACAAAGGATGCCTTTCTTCTTTAGAACCATCCTGGTGTTTGTGCTAGCTGTGTCACTTTCACAGATGGCTGCAATCTGAGTCCTTCTCTCAAGTTCTTTACTTCCTCTCTCTGAGGTTTACCACCAAATTACTGGGCTTCCTTTGACACAACGTCTTCCTTTTTCTACCACTGACTTTATGCATCTAAACTATACCTACATTCCACATGTGGACATAATATGACTGAGCAATATGTCCCCAGCCCCATCCTTCAGAAAACCCAATTTCACAGACCTATTGGTTGTGATATGAGCGTGAAGTCACCTGCTACGTCCATGAGGCAGTCTTGTGAAAGCATCTATCTATTGGCGTTTATACTCCAGAGTCCAGAGTATTCCCTTTTCCAGCAAAGATTTGTTCACTCAATAGCAGTGTCAAATCTGGGCCTCTCTGAGTCAACATCAACTCCAGGCTCACATGTCCTTGTTTAAGTATTCCAGTTACATTTATACTGCCTGATTTAGTGCAAAGGACTACTCTGGGCTGTTGACAATAATATGCTAAATCCAAATAATATTCCACCCCTCACAAACAAATCAAGAACAAACCTAGTACAACAACATCCATAACAAATAGACACACTGATGGCCAACCGGTAAACTGTACTCCAAATTCCGAGGGGGAAGAATCTTTCTAAAGACGTCTTTGAAGAGAAGGTGTTTAACAACTTCCTGAAGGCTGTGAAGGAGGGGGCCTGACACATCTCCAAAACCTGCTACAGATCCATGTACAGTATGTAATTCAATTCACAGTGTATCAAAGATGGAATCTAAGCCGAGACGTAACCAGGCAGGGCAATCAGGAATGGACCCAGGGCACCAGATTTTAATGGATGCAAAAATATGCTGCTGAAAGGGTATAGATCCACCTATTGGTATTTGTGGCCAGAAGAAAAAACAACATGAATAGCATGCGCCACAACTGCATATACCACCTCTGGGCTTTCCTTGCCAGGCAGAATAGGAAACAAGAGCACCCAGCATGAAACCAATATGGCTGTCATGCACTCAGGCCCAGAGGAACTCTACCCCATTCTTCTATACTCTCCCCATATACCTCATTTTTGTGTGATTTGAACTTCAGTGAAAGCCTGGGTAGGAGGGATGGGACTTTTGGGTTAACCCAAATTGGTGGGGAAGGACACACAAAAGAGGTTTATTCTTTCTGTATTCAGTTCTTTTGGTAAACTCCAGTAGAGGGCTTCTGAAATCTGATTTTCTAAAAGAAAGGGTCCCCCAAAACCACCTGATTTCTAAAATCAGATCTCCTCTATCCGGTTACCTCCATTTGACCCATGTGTGTAAAATTGTCTCACACTGATATTAAAAAAAAAAAGTGTTCTTCCTTGGCCACTGCTTCCACCCTGCATCTCTTGGCCCTGCCAGCTCCCGTCTCCCCCACCCTCCCCTTGTTTCGTTGCCGACAGGCATTTTTCCCTATCATAACCCCAAAGGGGGAAATCTTACAGAAAGAATCTATGAAAAAGTCAGACACTTTCAGGTTTACTGTAAAAGCCTGTACACAAATAACCTGGAACCTAATGAGGCACCCACATACACACACACCCCAAAAAAACCCTAAATGAACAAAACCCCAAACATTTTCCCTGTGCCCATCCCTGCTTGGCACTAAAATTGCTAGTTATAGCTGTGAGGCTAGGTACCCTGTGGAGGTTTCCTGCAGAGCAAAAAGCTCCAGATTACACATCATGGACATTAATTAGAGTGCCACATAATCTACACATACACATAATACCTAATTAAAGGTATGGTACAGCCAGTTTTAAGTAGGATGCAGCCCACTGATTTTAATACAAGAACTGTAAGCATAGGTCTGACTGTCTCCGTTAAATCACATTAAAAATATACTTAACAGCAGCTGGATCATGTTCTATATGCCTACTATGAATATAGTCCAGAACAATAGCTGTGTTAGTCTGTAGTTAGCAGAAGAAAACCAAAAGTGTCAGCAGAAATTGTTCCAGGGTGAAGTGAAGGAAGCATAGTTTAGGATAATTCAAGAAGCACAGGAAATACAACAGCACAGTCTCTGTCTGTGTGCATCAAGAAGTTTTAAACAATTCAGGATTCTGTCGGTTGGGGGAAGCATAGACACCCATGGAACCAACAAGTAGTCCTGTATCACCCCAAAGGGTATGATGGCTGTTACAGGAGAGGGAGAACTCCAACCCACAGAACTTCCCCATTCCAGTCATGGAGATTCCCCACAGAGCCCTCTCCTTCCTCAAAGCCTCGCCATCCCTTCCTAGTTGGGGGAGGGATCTTTGTTATCTCTGATCAGTGATCAGAAACAGTGGGGATTTTCTTCAACACCCTCAGCTGGCATTGCAGAGCCAGAAGTTGGGAGTTCGATTCCCCACTGGGCCTCCTTGACAGGGGCTGGACTGGATGACCCATTAGGGACCCTTCTAGCTCTGCAGTTCTAAGATGATGATGATGATGATTCTTTCACTTCCCCTTCTTCTTCCCTGTGTGTCTGCTACAAATAGCAAAAAGCATTAACACCCAACAGCCAAACTGCATGACAGAGGGAAGAAAACAAAGGCTTCTTCCCTTCAGATCAGAATTTTGGTGAATTTTCAGTGAAGAAAGCAGTGACTTCTAGTGGATTCAAACCACACACACAGGAACCCCCAAAAATATGTATTTAGAATGTGTGGACAATTTATTCAAAATCCTAGTCAATGTTGTTATTTTCTCTAGCAGATATTTCTCCCCTCCCCCCCCCCCCCCCGCGTTAGTCAGCAGCAGCAGCAGCTTAGAACTCATAGGGGGAGATCACACTGTGAATACCAGGGAACTAATCAAAATTGTCAGTAAGGAGAAGTGAGGGCAACGAGAAAGCGGGGAAAAGTATAAAAAAACCTTCGCTGAGAACCTTGAAAAGCGGCCACATTGCCGTGGTCATGAGGAGACTTAAATGTTTACAAAGTCGAGAGCTATATGCAGTTACATCGTGGTCCCACTAATCTCTCCCCCCCCCCCATCCCCACTCACAACCTTACGAGACTAAATATCACACTATGGAAAACCCAACATATTGCCACCTTCCCTGTAGGTCCCCTGGGAGCCATGATAACTAATAAAGAGGTACTCAAAGTCCCCTTTGTATTTTCCAAGAAGGCTGGAGTTTGTTTTTCCTCTCCTCTCAATCCAGCCACTGAATTACTCCAAGATTAGTCTGAGCCCTTAAGAACAGAACATAATGAAAAGTTTATTAGAAAAGCTGAGGAAAAACCAAATTAAGTCAAAAGTAAATAGGCCCAGATAGTCCCACATTTGCTGTGTACAGTCTTTTAATGGAAAGGCTATTCTCATGTGAAACCTGGTTTTTTTCCAGTCTCTGGAAAAGACTGGTGCCAAGGGAAAGTTTCTTCTATGGAAAGTGAGGAGGAAAAGGATAGGAGGATGTTAAAACCTTGACGATGCTGGCTAGTTCACTGCAGATGGCATTCATGCCCATCCCTGAGCTGGTCACAGTGATACATGCCTCAGTTACATCCTAGCTGGATTACTGTCATGTAGTCTATGTGGGGCTGCCTACGGAAAGTGTCAGGAAGCGTCAGTGGGTCCAAAACACAGCAGTCAGATTGGTTACATGAATCACATCACATCCACACACACACACACACACACACACACACACACACACACACACACACTTACAGCAGCTTCACTGGCTACCGATCCGTTTCTGGGCACAATTCAAAGTGTTGGGTTTTTTTAACCTATAAAGCCTTAAACGGATTGGGTCCAAGCTATCCCAGACGGTCTCCCATGATGAGCCTGGTCAGGTACTAAGATCATCAGGAGAGGCCTTTCTCTCAGTACCACCACATTTGGGGGGGTGTTTAGTGGGTACATGGGAGAGGGCCTTCTCTATTGCTGCTCCCAGACTTTGGAACTCCCTCCCACAGGAGGCCAGACGAGCCCCGTCTTTGCTGCCCTTCTGCAAGCAGGCAAAAAACTTTCTCTTCAGGCAAGTTTTCCCTGAGTGACTGGCTGCGTGACTGGGGTTTTTAAATAGATTGTTTTAACTTTCTGCTTTGAATGTGTTTCAGTGTTGCTTATGTTTTTCACTATGGTATTTGTCTGATCCTTTTTAGTATTTGTATACTCACTGTTGTTAGCTTTACTGTTGTCTTTTAATGATGTAAGCTGCTTTGGGTCATTTTAAGGAGAATGGCAGGGTAAATGTTTTAAATAGAATAGAATGGAATAGAATAGAAATTTCCCACATCCTCTCTCAATAATGGCACAGGTTTGTAGCTGGACAGCGTCTCTCTCACAGTCTCCCTGACTTCTTTACACCAGCTTTAGGTATCATGAGCCCTTGTGAAATGAATTGGTACAAGGGATCAGTGAGACAAGTCTGACAAACATCCTCAACAGCCTTACAGAATTGTCATCTCCAGGTTCTGTCAGGGAAAAGCCATGGCAGTATAACTGCTTTAATGCTCGTAAATGGCTCATTTTTTGGCTTCACGTTTCAAATTGAGTGTAGACATTATCTGTTACATGCCATGCCGTGCAACTCAGAGCACAACAAATAACATCTACATGGGCTTTTTCAGTGGGAGCAATTCACTGCCAAACATAGTGCTATTTATGCTATTTGACCAATATTACGACTGTTGCTACCTCTTGTAATAGTAATTTTTGTAGCTAAAATTGTACTATCTACACATAAAAAGGAAGTGTCAGCAGACAGGGGGAAACTTCCTTCCAAAATCTTCCCATTTTGCACTGACTTTCAGTTCCATTTGTGTTCTCATCATTCCACAATTAATTTTCCATGTTTTCCCTCTACATAGGTCAGTAAGAGCTTTAAGATGTTGGCCTAAATCCAGTTGCTAATCCCATTGAAATGGACCCATTGGATCAATAGCATGCTGACCTAACCCTCCAGCAGCTGATGCAAAAGACTCATTCCAGCTGGGACTAGCGACCGGATGTAGGTCAAAATAGACTAGTATTTTTGGTCCTGCCTCTTGCCTCTAGCCTTGTGCACCAGAGGTTCCCCTTTCTCAGTGTACAATGTTGGAAGGCTGATCTAAGACATTTTGTAGTCTGACACAGAAGACAAGATGCCTCCTCCAGGCCATGTGCAGAAGCACATTAAATTTTACATCAGCACTGGAGAGGAAATTGCATCCTCAATGCACTTGTTTAGGGGTGCATTGATTTGTTTAGGGGTACGGGTTGTGCCGTGAATTTTGCACAGCTCTGTCCTACAACAGAGGGCTCTACAGGGCGAGGAGTTAGGAAGAAGGTCTGTGGAGCATTTGCGACCTGAGGTCCTTCTTCACTTTGGTGACTCTCAGTGTGAGCAGGTAGATAGCTAAATATACTTGTCTGTGATTAGAGGCTCCGAATGCTAAGTACTGGGGCAATACAGTAGGAAAAGCTGGCTTCTTTCATGCTGTGTATGTGGGCTTTCCAGCATCATCTGGTTACCACTGTTACCAGCAGGATGTTCACCCTTTTAGACATCTATGTATTAAATTTATCTTGATTAAAGCAGTCCTGGAAGGATGTAATTTGAATCAAGATCAAAACTAGTACAAGGAGGGGGGGAAGCCCTTTCTTCCTTTCAACACCATAAAACAGTAGAGCTACTTTGTTCCTCCTGGAGATGATAATAGAAAACCTAACAAAGGAGACTTTTTAGTGTAAAGCTTTTGAGCTCTATTCTGTAACCACAATCAAGAACAGATTAATCTTATTAGTCTGAATAGTCTTCATAAAATAATATCAGGCTTTCATGACACAGCATCAAATGGGTTTTGATAACATCTGTTGGCTGGTGCCCTCATAAAGATTTCCACCTCCTCAAAAGAGCTTGGGGTCTCAGTCTAACAAAAAGCACAGTGAAGGTTAGATCTTTACTGTTATTTGTGTAAATATATTCTCATTATCTCTTTCACGTCCTTCTGAAGCAAATGATGGATGTGCCAGAATCAGAGAAATAATATGGGACTTGTGTGAACATAAGAACCTTGCTGAAAGAAATTAAAGGCTTATCTAGTCAAGCATTACGTTCACATGAAGGCCAATCAGTTGCTCATGGATAAATCACAAGGAGGATGTGAGAACAACAGCATCTTCTCACTCATGGTCACCATGATACACAATGGTATATTGCCTCTGATGTTAAAGAAATATATAGAGTGTCCTTCATAGCTGTGGATGGACTTCCTTGGGAGGGCAGAGGGCCTTCCTTGACATAATGGGTTGGATTTGGAAATAAGTTAAGTTGCACTTATTTCCCTCAGAAATCAAGGTGACATAAAGATAAAACAGCTCCGTTGTTACACAGCAGCATCCAGAAGAGCAACTAGATGTTGGACAGAGTATTTTCTGCAGTTAGCTCTGTGCCTTCTGAAGATGACCTTATCTGTCATCTTCAGATAAGGTCCTCCAAGCTCTGTCCCATTCCCATAATTGAAGTAAGGGTCAGTAGCCACTCTTCCTGACATTTGGTCAGGAAACAGGCAGGAGGCTTGAAAGCTGTTTTGGAAAGTTATTCCTGGGATTCTACTTCAGATCAGTTGTTTCTTTTTTGTTAACTTAATTTTAAAAGCAACCATTCCGGAACCTCTCCTCCCATCTTGTCTTCTGCCTCAAGTGTCAATATAGCTTGGTTTAGCCTTTCCCAAGTCAAATATACACCTATACAGGAGGAGTGTCTGTCTACACTTCTCCCCCACCGCCTTTCCCACATTTGATGAGAAAAGCATACAGGAGAAGCTCAGTCTATGACAGGTGGTGGGTGGGTGGGAATGGCCCAGTTTTTCCCCCATAAATATATTGCCGTTGCAGACCACAAGGAGAAGTCTTGTCTCAGCTGTCATAGGATAGTGGAAAGAATCCGTATGAAACAAGATCTAAATAGTAGGGTACAGAGATGGGAAACCTTTGTTTTTTGGGAAACAGTTCCCAGAATTGTACAGCTAGCATGACTGATGTTCAGGCTGATCGTGAGATTCTAAGCACGGTAGTCCAAAACCGAAAAGTTTCCCATCTCAGTTAAGAGGTTGTAGAACGCAAAGCACAATTCTGAGAAATGTAATAAACAAGAAGAAACAGTGCAGAACAGAAACTCATGTAAAGCTGTCAAGTTTTATCCTTGGCCTCTTGACAACAGCTGTGACAACTGTGCTCCTACTCAGAGGCGTTCAAAAGAAAAAAGAATCCATGCCCATCGGGGTCCACCACCTTTCAAGTGTGACTAAACCAATACAATTGTGTGCCCTTTTGTGGACTATATGTGAGTGATATGTCATAATGCTCTCCATGACAAGGATTTAAACAGGCAGGAAGAGGAGATGTATCGACAGGAACAGTTCTGTAAGGACAGCCTATGACAGAGGTAGACCGCCTTGGGGAGGGGGTGCTATATTGCCCCCTAAAAGCCTCCTCTCTTCCCGGGGCCCCTCCCACTACCACAGCACCATCTGTGCTATCAACAACACTGAATGTTAGTGATACAGGTCTTGAAACTGTGAAATGCTTTGACTCTCTATGGGGGGAAAAGTGGCATATAAAATCAATCAATCAATCAATCAGATCTGGATTGAAGAGTCCTTCAAAAAGAGGACACCTTTTAAAAAAAAAACTTTCTCTGGCAACCCTGCAAATAGAACAGACAGTAAGAACAGCAACAGCGACAACACCTTTGCATTTGAAAGAAAAGGTCAAAATTGTGTAGGAGGCACATGGCTTATTTCAAATCAGAATCATGCTTCCAACAGGCTTCCAGGAGTGTGATTCTGCTTCAGCAAAGGACACAGCTGGTGCTCCCCTTGTTTTAGAAGGAAAATGAGAGGGAGGAAGTTGCCCGTTTGCATTAAACTTCAGCAGCGGGCCGTGAGGGCTTTGAAACAAGGCAGCAGCCACATTTAGCTTGCAGCCTCCATTTTGCCCATCTTGGCTTCTACGCTACAATCCTTTGACTTTCCACCCTATCCTTATCACATGTTGGGTGAGCACAGCCTGCCTTGCTCTGTGGTTTAGAGGTTGAGAGTTTGATTCCTCACTCTGCCTCCTTGACAGGGGCTGGACTCAATGATTCATAGGTCTGCAGTTCTAAGATTATTATTAGCAAAAACAAAACAAAAAATATGAAAAAAATATATAAAGAAGTCAAAAAGGTTGTGGCACCTTAAAGACTAACTGCTATATTTTAATGTGTGTTTTTGTGGACATGTCTGAAGAAGTGGACTTGTCCACAAAAGTTAGTGTTAAAATATAGCAGTTAGTCTTTACACTGTCACAACGTTTTTATCTTCTTTGTTTTGGTTTTCTTTCTGCCTGACATGCTGGCACAGACTAACATGGCTACCTCTTCTAAAATTACAACTAAGATGGCGACAATGATGATGATGATTAGGCAGGAGGCAGGCCTCACTTGACTGCACTCTAAGTTAATTTTCATCACCAACCACATCTTCTTACCTTCTGTGATCAAAGTTCTCTCTGCTCCATTCATATGCATTGTAATTCTATTCAAAGTATTATTTTTTTAATGTCTAATTTCATATTTGTATAATTAGGGTGGGTTGTTGTTGTTGTTGTTTTGCAATTCCATAAACATTTTATGTGTCCTTTTTGTCCTTTTTTGTGATCACTTTTTGTGGGGTGATGTGTAAGTGCAGCTCTAGCTGCAGCTATTCATTAAAAGCAACCTAAGAGACAAAAAGTCTTGCTGATTATTTGGAAGTTGAGCCATGGCAACTGGACTTCTTTCTTATTAGGCTGAAACGTTTCGCTACTCATCCAAGCAGCTTCTCCAGCTACAGTACTTGGATGAGTAGCGAAACGTTTCAACCTCATAAGAAAGAAGTCCAGTTGTCATGGCTCAACTTCCAGATAACCTCACCTGGATGACTGAGAATCTTCACAGATATGTTGCTGATCATTGGAAATCATCCAGCAATTGCCAAGTAGATCCAGATTTGTTGTTTAGTCGTTAAGTCGTGTCCGACTCCTCGTGACCCCATGGACCAGAGCACGCCAGGCCCTCCTGTCTTCCACTGCCTCCCGGAGTTTGGTCAAATTCATGTTGGTAGCTTTGATGACACTGTCCAACCATCTTGT
This sequence comes from Intellagama lesueurii, assembly GCA_037013535.1. Taxonomy (NCBI): domain Eukaryota; kingdom Metazoa; phylum Chordata; class Lepidosauria; order Squamata; family Agamidae; genus Intellagama; species Intellagama lesueurii. The sequence continues at coordinate 187,550,505 of JBAJHW010000005.1, read as the reverse complement.
CCTCTGTTGTCCCCTTCTCCTCTTGCCTTCATACTTTCCCAACATCAGGGTCTTTTCCAGGGAGTCTTCTCTTCTTACCATCTGCCAATTCCTGTTTTAAAGGATTAGCCTGGGCATATATCATTGAAATTTTACATGGGGGTGCCTTATCAACCACGTTTTTTTCAGAGCTCAGCCTAGGAGCAGAGCCAAGCAGAAAAGCCAAATCCTGCAGATCAAACCTACATGAGTTGAGATCAGCTGATCTAGTTAAATGCAACTCACTAGTCACGATTGGTAACTTGTCAGGAGCTCACTAAACCTCTCATTTTTTTACTGCCCACCTAGAACAGGGAGGATGTCAGGCATCTGGCAGAAGATAAAGGTGTGTATAGTTGGAAGTATTTGACTTTGTGCAGACTGACCCTATGGTGGCCCTATGAATCAGCGATCTCCAAAATGTTCTGTACTTAGCTCTTGCAAACTCATGTCTGTGGCTTCCTTTAAGGAATCAGTCCATCTCCTATTTGGTCTTCCTCTTTTCCTGCTGCCTTCCACCTTTCACAGCATTATTGCCTTTTCCAGAGGGTCCTGCCTTCTCATTATGTGCCCAAAGTAGGACAGCCTCAGTTTCAACATGTTTGCCTCCAGAGATAGACTTGATTTGATCTAGGACTTACTTGTTTGTCTTTCTGGCAGTCCAGAGTATCTGCAAAGCTCTTTTCCAGCACCACATTTCAAATATTTCTTTTTTTCTGTCAGCTTTCCTTACTGTCCAGCTTTCATACCCATACACAGTGATTGGAAATACAAGAGTGTGGATGATCTTGGTCTTGTTCTTCATTAGGCAGTCTAGGGAAAAATCTACAATTCTCCTGTAACAATTCCTATATATCTACACTCAGATATTGATTTTTTTAAAAAATTGTGAGTTTAAATGTTACATCCAGATTGACTTGTTTCTTTTCTTTATCTCAAAGCGGTAGCAATCAAAGTCAAAAGACAGGTGGCCAAATTATCTTTTCTGCATTGAAGGTCAAAGGGTCTACACTGGGATCGTATTCTGCTTCCTGCTGCAGAAAGCATCTGCTTTTGAGCTTTGCCTTATTCTCACACATCCACCAAATGAGCTTTCCTAATGCAAATTGCTGGCCCTAATGGCCAATTCTAATCATAGCCCCTCGCTAAGCCTCCCATTGCAAATACTACAACAGGTGGAATAGCGGAGGAAAATGAATTTAACATGAAATGGTGAAAATTCAGTGGCATCCTGGGGTCAGTAATTACTGGTCATCTGAGGAGACAGCTGGCATTGTCTCTGGGCCCTGAAAGGGGAAAATAATAGCCAAATAATTGTTTGCTAGCTTCTATTAGATCAGTTGCTTTTCTTGTGATGTGTGTGTACCTTTATATCACACAGAATTCTGCCTGATGCCAGAAGAAGAGCTTTGCTGAATACAACAGCTTGTGTGGTTTTTCGTTGTGGACATAGATCCAACGAAAGAGTCCATTTTGTGTTACGTTGAATTTGCTGGCCAAGAAATGAAAGATTCAGAGACAGTCATCAGACCTGGGGCTTAGCTTTGTGGCAGGCCACAGCTGGCGTCTGATCCTGTCAAGAGAGATGAAGGTCACATGGAAGAAGAGGTAGATGACATGGTCAGGGATAGCCCCACAAGTCAAGCATGGGATTTGGCAAAGATGGACAAGAGGTGGAGTCATAGCCAGAAACCAAGCAGGTAACGGGATAATGGGAAACAGCAATGGAGGCAGAAACATGGTCAAAGATGAGGCAGGAGTGGCAAGTAAAGGCAGCCTGAGGGGGTTGCATGGTCAAGGAAGTTGCTCAGGCTGAGAAACACAGGTTGGCATAGATGTTATATACAGCCAGCCACATCCCTCGATTGGTCCCTCAATTCACATGGCCCTACGAGTGATGTTATATATACAGCCTGCCATGTCCCTCGCATAAGTGCAGTGGGACAGAAGGTGGGTAAAAAGCATTGTACCCTGTCCCAGCATTGCAAGGAGTAAGGTCCCTGGCTTCTACGCCTGAATCCCCTAACAAGTTACAAAGGTTGATAAGTTAAACAGCTTATCTAGCTAAATGGCTAGTTAGCACTGACACCAGTAAAAAGTTATTCCCTTAAAAAAAGAGGGGGGATGCTATTCACAACACAATTTTATTTTTTCCCCCAGAACTTGGAAACGTTCCATTTGTATTTGTACTAGATCTACGCTGGTTGAAGCGTTCTAGGAACTGTGGTCCATAAAAGGAACTTTCCCCGATGCTGCCTATTTCAATAGAGACAAGAGTCTGTTGAATGCCAGATTCTAGGCTGGCTCCACTATTTGTTGCAACCCAAATGGCCACTTAATAATGACAATATTTTTAAGGATGCAGAGGAAGGAACACACAATCAATAAAGTTATACCCCAAGATGCCTCACTGTGTTGCAGAGTATGTTGGGGTAGGACGACTGTGCACAACGGCTTGTTTCTTGTCTCTTTTAAATCTCAGGAATCCCCTGAGGATCTCGAGTTTCACTGTGGTTTGCCAGAACAGCCAGTTCACCCCATTCTGAAGTAATTAAGAGATGCAACATATGGATGTTAGTCAAAAGTCGGTCTTCATTTCCTGGCTTCAATCATATCTGAGCTACAAAGGTTAATATGTGAGGTCAGATGGAATGGGAGCAAAGCAGGAGGTGGGGAAGCCATCATTCAATATCCTAATTACTCCCACTACCTCCAGTCACACAGGAAATACAGTAACAAGTCCTCAGGGGAAGTCCATCTGCCTTTCTGTTCACTCTTTCCCAATGGCTTTATCTGAACAGGCATGTTCACAACCATTACCAGACCGTGTGAAAGATGATCTCAATAACAGCAGATGTCATTAGATAAGATGCAGATTGGCTCAGCCACAAGGTTACCTGAACAACAGAGACTCCTGGGGCCACTTCAAGACTACCAAGTTTTATTTATTTATTTGTTTAACTTATATGCTGCCCACATTACCCAAAGGTCTCTGGGCGGCTTAGGTAAAGGTAAAGGTTCCCCTTGACATTTAGTCCAGTCGTGTCCGACTCTAGGGCGCGGTGCTCATCCCCGTTTCCAAGCCGTAGAGCCAGCGTTTGTCCGAAGACCATTTCCGTGGTCACATGGCCAGCGCGACTAGACACGTCGCATGTAAAAATGCGAATATTTATCTACTTGCATTTTTACATGCTTTCGAACTGCTAGGTTGGCAGGAGCTGGGACAAGTGACAGGAGCTCACTCCGTCGCGTGGATTCGATCTTACGATGGCTGGTCTTCTGACCTTGCAGCACAGAGGCTTCTGCGGTTTAACCCGCAGCACCACCACATCCCTTTTCTCTGGGCGGCTTACAACAATTTAAATACAATAAAAAGATAAAAAGATAAAACAATTAAAATAAAAATAAAAATACAGTGCTCTAAAAATTGCCATCAGGACCCACAGTTGATATTATTTCAATTAAAAGCCTTCTGGAACAGGGAGGTTTTGACCTGGCGCCGAAATGTCATCAGCATCGGCGCCAGACGAATCTCAATTGGGAGGGCGTTCCATAGTCTGGGGGCAGCTGCCGAAAAGGCCCTTTGTCTACAAGCCATCCCTCTTACCTCCTTGAGGGACGGCTCTTTCAGGAGGGCCCCCTGGCTAGATCTTAATTGCCAGGTAGGTTCATATGGAAGGAGGCGGTCCTTCAGGTATCCAGGGCCCAAGCCGTTTAGGGCTTTATACGTCAAAACAAGCACTTTGAATTGGGCCCGGGCAGCGACTGGTAGCCAATGTAATTTAAACAGAATCGGCCTGATGTGTTCCCTAGCTGCAGCCCTGTTAAGCTAATGCAAAAATAAAGCTTGGAGGTCTTTTAAAGTGCCTTAGTGCTAATTGTTATTTTTGAGTTGAGAGACTAATAAGGCCACCTCTTCAAAAAGTAGTGTGTGGGCAGATAATACACAATGCTTTTCCATGGGGTGAAATGGTACCTTTTTCCCAAACATCCACAGTTCTTACAAAGAAAAAAACAATGAGATTCACAACTTATCTTTTTATTTAGCTTTTGACTTTGTTTGTTTGTTTGGTTTGTTTGTTTGTTTGATAAGGCCACCTTTGTCCTGATAAGGGAACCCAAGGCAGCTCACAGTATTAAAAGAATAGATCTGAAAATGCAGTAAATATTAAAAAGCAATTAAACTATACACTAATTAAAATACAATAGAATAATTTAAAGCAGGTAAACATTTAAAACTATCTTAACATTTAAAACTATCTCCTTCCCCAGAACCCCATCTCTCTCCTTTCCTCCATTTTTTATACAGTTTTTTCCCCATTCTATAAGGTTGAACTCATCTCAGAAAGCTTAGCTATTGGCCATAAGAGTTTTAATTTAAAATATGCTGGCAGTTTTGGGGCTGATTCTTTTACCTGCCCCTTCCCCCTAAGACTGAGACCTTCTCTAAAACTGAATGTGGCGCTTAAGATGAAACTAGCAAGTTGCTTCCTGGAATAGGAGGTTAACTAAATGCTCTCCTTGATACTGTAACATTTGGCCGCTGACCGCTGAAGAATTGATGCTTTTGAATTGTGGTGCTGGAGGAGGATCTTGAGAGTCCCCTGGACAGCAAGGAGAACAATCCTATCCATTCTGAAGGAAATCAACCCTGAGTGCTCACTGGAAGGACAGATCCTGAAGCTGAGGCCCCAATACTTTGGCCATCTCATGAGAAGAGAAGACTCCCTGGAAAAGACCCTGATGTTGGGAAAGAGTGAAGGCAAGAGGAGAAGGGGACGACAGAGGACGAGATGGTTGGACAGTGTCAGTAAAGCTACCAACATGAATTTGACCAAACTCCGGGAGGCAGTGGAAGACAGGAGGGCCTGGCATGCTCTGGTCCATGGGGTCACAAAGAGTCGGACACGACTTAATGACTAAACAACAACAAAACTGCGCTTAGGCCCAAGGACTCCTGCCTCAGACCAGAATTTGAAAAATGGAGATAGTCCAAGAAATAATGAACTTCTTCCTTCACTGTACAATTATATCAGTTACGGAGCAAATAACATTTATTCAAGCAGACATACGACCTACCAACAGCATCTCCACCATGTCTGGACTGAGACTCAGATGGTTGGTCCTCATCTTGTCTATTGTAAGGGTAGGTGGTGACTAGGTTTGGAGGAGTTAGTGAAGTGCTGCAGGTTTTAGTCCAAACTTTACAGAAAATATCCAATGTGCTGAACACATTTTGGGGATAGGGTCCAGCACATTGAATAGCTCCTGTAAATGTTGGGCTAAAACCGCTCTGATTTTAATCCAGAGAACTGCTTCAGTTCACTACCTGCCCAAACTAAGACTCTCCAGCCATCTCTGGATTTATTGCTAAACTCAAAAACTGATGCACTATTCCTTCTGTATCAGGTGAATTACTTTTAAAAGAGTGAGAAAATTGAGTATTATCTCCGTGCTGATGGCAACTCATTTCAAATCTTTGGATGGCCTCACTCCGTGGTTTCATGTACAGGACAAGATGAATTCCTTTGGGTTTCCATATTATAAATCGCAAGAAACTACACAACGCTCTCACAGCAGCTCTGTCTGGAACAGATGAGCCAGTAAGGCATGGAATTGAGATAAAACGGTGTCTTCAATTTGCTAATCCAAGCATATTATTTAGAAGAGTATACCATAGTTGATGGCGTCAAAAGTTCCTGAGATATCCATCACACACAACAATCTGCAATCACAATCTCTCTGTCATGACACACCCAAGCAGGTTTGGACTTGGTTTCTGTTTCCAGGTACAATTCAAAGTTCCAGTTATGCTCTCTAAAATCCTCTATGGCTTGGGTCGAGGCTATCTGAAGGATTGTATCTCCCCAAGTGAGCTTCCTCAGGCTTAACGATCTTCAAGACAGGAGCTTCTCTTGGTTCAGCCATCCCCACAGGCATGTTTGAGGAGGACAGGAGACAAGGCCCTTTCTGTGGTGGCAGCTCCAGAGTTGTGGAACTCTCTTCCAAAGAAGACAAGCCTGACCCCCTTCCCTGTTGTGATTGTGCCAGCAGGCAAAAGGCTTTTCTCTTCTGGTAGACTTATTGCAATGGAATAGGCTGCTGCAGAAAGGATTATTAATGGAGGAGCTGTCCTTTGGGACATATTTGTTTATAATGTGCTCTTAAACTACTTAAAAATGTTTCAGTTTGACGGCTGTTTAAAGGTGATAATTGGGTTTATATATGCTCCTTGGTTTTCAACTATACCACTTGGGTCCCAGTGTTTGGGGGAAAACAGGTTACAAATCAAATGCAAAAATAAAAAAAATGGCCCAAATCCTCTTACATAGTTATGCAAATGGCGTAACCATTGGAGGCAAATTGCCCCAAGGAAAGCAATAATTGTAGACATTATCAGTTGCATGATGATTCATGCAACTCAGTATACAACAGATAACAGTCAAAGTGATTGCTTAACTCAAGGTAATTCGCTTCCAAAAGCTACGACATTTCTGTTACACCAGCATAACCAGGCAAAAGGATTTGGGGGCAATGTCTTTAATTCAGATTATCCATGCTTGTAGAGCATTCTGGGAGCTATAATTCAGAACAATAACTTTTCCAAGGTCTAAAAAAAAAGGCCTTTAAGTTGAGAACGATCATGTAAACTGCCTGAGTCGGTTCTTTCTCACAAGCTGCCTGTTTGCATTGTTTACACAATATTTTTTATTGTTCTAAGACATTTGTTATGTTTGGAAAGATAGGGGAGACGAATGAAATAAGAATTAAGATCTTGCCAGGATCCTTAGTGCTTTTTAAATACAACACAATCACCACCGAGATTAGTGTTGGTCAGTTGATTTATATAAATGCTATAAAATGCACACAAGAAAGCTAATTGCAATACAAAAGTAAAATAAAGTAAAATCCTATAGGCCATTCACTATCTCTTATGAAGTAGTTTGGTAACAAACATTGTCTTCATTTATGACAGGAAAGAAAATTTGTTTTCTAGGTTTCAAAGCAATCTGCTGTTTTGTTTTTATTTTTAATTCTTGGAATCAAAAGGCAATATACAGCAAAACAGGGAACAAAGGCTTAATTATATTCAGCACCGAGGCTTGCTTTTCTTATCAACATTTTTTTAATGGAAAAAAATATTTTTGCTACTAATTTATGAATAGTAAATTAGCACTATTCACTTTTAAATTTCTCTTTCTCTCTCTCTGTCTCCCTCCAGCTAAATCCCATCTGTATGTCAGGCAGCATGCCATCACAATCCTGTTGAGTGTAAGGTCTCAAAAACATTATCCCATGATTTTCCCTAGTAATACTAGCCAGGAGTCAGAGAGTCCCTCACTTTGCCACATTTGATGCATGGATGCTTTTGACACTAAGAATCATATGATCTGTGTGAACAATTTCTAGCTCGCATTGCCAAGTGAAGTGTGACTGCGATTTTGCCCTTTGTGAACTCAAAGTTGGGATGGGTGAAAATGATATTTGGTTCCTTTTTATGAAAGCTTTCCATTAATGTAGAGACATGAAACAGGGTAAAATTTGTGGTGGCACCCTGCTTGTTGAACTCCTTTGCAGGTGACATCGGGTAGATCTTTCCCCAAAGTTCAGCTGTTTAAGCAAAAGTAAAGGCATTTTTATTTGTTCAAGTATTTTGATCTGGGGGGGGGGGGGCTTGGAGATAGATGTATTGTCCATGTTTATTGTCCAGAGTGGTCAGCGGACCAATTGGGCGGGATATAAATACAATAAATAAATAAATAAATAAAAATTATTTTTATATATATATAGAATTTTGACTTTCCAGATGTTTGCTATCTAATTTTATGGTAATTGTTTCATTTTACGTTTTTAGCTTTGTGCGCTAAACCTGAAGAAGGATGGGATATGATTTTTTTAAAGACATGTACTTGCTGCTGCATTCTGTACCAGTTTCAATTTCTAAATCATCTTCAAGGGCAGCCCCACATAGACTGTATTACAGTAGTACAGCAGGATGTAATCAAAGCATGTATTACTGAGGCGAGGTGATGGTGGTCTGAAGTCAGTTCAGTCTCATGGCTTGTTATGTTAATGATAGTTTTCTGGTTTTAACAAAACAGAAATCTATACTTAGACACCTCCTGGTTTAACAGTAGCTTGTGTGCAGGGGTGGCCTGGGGAGGTGGCCTTAGGTTGGGGAGAAAAAGCTGCCACCATTCCAATACTGCCCATTTAAGCATAATCTCCCCCATCATCTTCCATTCATGCCCCCCTCACTTTGCCTCTCTCTCCTCATTTAGGAAGGTGGAAGTAGTAACTGTAGCTCCACCACTACCTTCTCCTTGCCTTCTGTTTAAAGCAGCTTCTGCCCCACTGTGTAGCTCACACTGCTTTACAGAGATCACACAGGCAGTGATGATGGGGGAGGGGGGGGGAGGCCAAGCTTCAAGGCATGTATTGCAAGGGAGGGAGGCATGGAAGCATGTGAGATGAGGCAAGGGAAGGGGAGAATGAAGGAGTGGCAGCATGAAGAAGGAGAAGACAAGGAGGGAGACGAGATATAGTCATCCTCTATAGTGTGTGTGCCATTTGCTGTTACTTGTGATTTGCCACCTGAGTCAGACCCTTCATTTTACTTAAAGCCTGGGCCAGTTCTGCTCATTCAGTGTATTAACCAATATGTTATCATCTAGGGTTGTGACTGAGGGAATCTGGAGTGATCTAGCATGCCTCGTGGCGCAGTGGTTAAACTGCTGTACTGCAGCCAAAACTGTGCTCACAACCTGGGGTTCAATCCCAGCTAGCCGGCTCAAGGTTGACTCAGCCTTCTATCCTTCTGAGGTTGGTAAAATGAGTACCCAGCTCACGGGGGGGGGGCAATGTGTAGCTTGAGTAATTAACTTGTAAACCGCCCAGAGGGTGCTTGAAGCACTATGGGGCGGTATATAAGCAGCTCGCTTTGCTTTGCTTTTGCTTTGCATTTAGAAGGCTCATATCTTTGGTGCAATCTATTTTATCTTGCACTTCAGCAATCCTTCCATTCACATGGGAGAGTTCTTCTCCCATGAGATGGATCCAGAAAATCATTTCAAATAGCTCTGATTTCTCTCCCTTTTGGTTAGCGACACAACTCCTCACCCCTTTCCCTGCCTTTTATTGTGGCTGACATTCTGCGGGCTGTGGCAATTTCCCTTTTTTGTTGCTTAATTTAGTAAGTGGCATAGCGCTACAGCAATACATCAACCTACCATGGATATTTCCTTCTATCTGAAACAGTGCTGTGACAGGAGAAAAAAAATTTAAAATCATGAGAAAAAGAAATTAGAAGAGAGGGTTTCCTCCACAATCCTTTCTACTGTTACAGGGTTGTCACTGAAGAGAACACCACTCACAGCTGTATTTGGGAGCTAATTAAGCAACCACACAGACTGCAGAATGGGATAACCAGGAGCATTCCCAATCACATTAAATAAACTTCTGTAGCCCTAGCACTGTGCCGGAAAGAAGTGGAAGAGCTCACAAAACAGGTAGGATGGATTCCTTTTATACACATGTGATCGCTGGAAAACAAGGCAAACCACAATGCACCAAAAGCAAACCAAATAATGAGCTACAGGCTCATCGGATTGTTCCCAAAGCTGATTCACTATATCTGAACTTAGTCCACTAGTCACTTTCTGATGTGTTAAAAAAAAAAATAATGTTAAGATTTCTTTAAATGTGGCAAGAAGAAAATAGGACATGAAAAGAAAAGAATGCGGAAGAAGAAAAATGAATCAAAGATGCATATGTGTTTATGAAGCCAGGCTGCAAACACAGACTTCCTGAACTCTTTTAATGCTGCTAGGTGGACTCTGCCATTTTCTTTTGCAACACAATTAGTTTTGCTTGGCTGCCAGAATGACCAACAGTAACCTTTGCCTGACAAAAGCTAAGCTGTCCCCAAAGTGTGTAAAAGTTTACTGATGAGTCCCTGGAATGTTTTGATACCATGGATGGAAAAACACTGCCAAGCAAAAGCCGCACTTTGGCTCCCCCGCTTCAAGCTTCCGAGTCCTTTGAGTTCAGCCACTTGTAAAAAAAAAAAGTGGGACACACTTGTGAGGGATCCTGCCTCCCACATCTTTTCCAGGCTTGTTTTAAGATACATTTTTATCCTTCAGGTTTCCAAGTCAGATTTACAGAAAAAGCTTTCCAGCTGTCTGAACGACAGTTGCCTCGAGTTACTTTCAAAGCAATTATCAAAATCTAATAAAAAGCACTTTCTGAAACACAGCATTTTTTGGTGGTGGTGGTAGACAGGAAGCACTTAGGAAGCCTTCCCGCTCATTTTGTCTTTGTCACTTAGGCATCAGCCGTTGTCAGTGAAAGCACAAATGCCCTCCTTTCTCTTTTGAATCCTTCCAGTTGTTTATCTGTAGGAAGTCAGGTTCTGATTATACAGATCTGAATCAAACTGCTATTCCCACCTACTATAGACCCACCAAAGCAGTGGGATTTATGTAAGCGTTGACTCACTATTCAGCAGTTGATTTAGTGGGTGAGCTATGGTTAGAACTAGCAGTAGGATTTAAGCCACAGGATTTCTCACCTTCTTTGGAGTTGGACCTTCCTTCTTAACTTTCTCTGCTTTCCTTCACTTGCATTCCCCACCATGGTATCTATAATGAGAGTGTGTAGGTTCCCAGTTCCAAGTGTGTGCCCCATTGCTGCATCCAAGAATCTGCATTGGGGCAAATGGATATTAAATTTGATTATGCCAGACTGAAACCATCTTCCATACATATCCTTACCACTCTCCCTCTCTCTTCTGTCTGGCAACAAGATCCACCTGACTGCTCTGACCAAGCAGGAATATTGTATAACTTGGAAAAGTTACTTTTATGACCACAACTCTCAGAATTCCTCAACAAATTCTAGCCAGGCTAGCTGGAAGATTGCAGAGGATTTTTGCCCCCCAAAAGTAACTTTGTCAAACTCTGCAACATTGTTAGACTAAAGCAGAGGTAGATGCCCTGCAGCCTGCAAGCGGACCTTCACCTGATCTCGTGTCCATCGGTCTAATTTCAAAGCCCCATGCAAATTATTGATTCAGACCACTGAGAGGCATCTCTCCTTTCTGCAATGACTTACTACTAGAGATGGGCATTTGTCCCAATTTGTAAAGGCAGTACCGCTTCCTCAGCCGATTCTGCCACTCACCAGGCCCAGCTAGCTTACTTTTTTCCACTTCCTCAGCTAATCTCTCAGTCACGAGCAAGAGCACAGCCTTCTGTGCCCGGCCCTTTTGTTTGAGTGGGAGATCAGCCAAGAAGGTGGGGCAGAGAAGCCAGAGCTGTTGCTATAACTGGAAGATCAGTTGAGGAGGTACAGGAAGCTACCACGCTGGGCCTGGTGGGTGGCTGTTTGAGCCAGAGGAGGCGAGGGAGGGAAGCACCACCACCTGTGCTGCCACCTTTATGAACTGGGACGAACTGGTTCATGCCCATCTCTACTTACTAACCAGAATATAGAGTAGCAAAAGTAGAGAAAACAGGAGATGAGTGTCTCTGTTTTGGGTTGCAGCCTCAGCCACAATTTGCTTTCAGTCCCACCTACCATTGGCGCATGGCCCCTGATCTACGATCGCTGAGCAAATGTGTCCTTTTGTAGAAGAAAAGGTTGCCTACTGCTACACAAATGGATTTCTAGCTATGTAAATATTGAAATTTTGATGCTCTGAATGTTACATTATGATTTTTTTATGAGATATTTGCTGAAATCCTGTTGCGCAGTTACATAAATGGTGTAATTTATAGATGCGAATTGCCGTATGCTACGAAATCTCCATAGGCATTATCAGTTGCACACCAACTCACACAACTCAGTGTGCAACAGATCATATCTACAGAGTTCTCTTAACTTGCAGCAATTTAATTGCAAAAGTTAGGCTGTTGGCATAACTTTGCAGCAGGATTTCAGCCATTAAAAGAGAGCAAACGTGTATCATCATCACCATCATCATCTTAGAACTGCAGAGCTGGAAATGACCCTATGGATCATTGAGTCCAGCCACTGTCAAGGAGGCACAATGGGGGAATTGAATTTCTGACCTCTGGTTCCACAACCAGATACCTAAACGACGGAGCTATCTACGATTTTAGTCCTGAATTGTGTTTGATGAAGGCTGTTTTGGACATTTTTGTAGTTTTCCATCTCATGAGAATCCATATGTGAGGGAGTGTTTAAGAAACTCAAATGCAAACTCTTCTGGCTACAAAGAAGTAGTTCTGTTGAATCCTGTCCATACTAATTTCAATGTACCATATAAAATTATAGTGTACACATCATGCCCTAAAATGAAGAAGCCGCTGACCATGCATTCTGTTTTACGGTCAGTGGGAGCCAATTACGTAGTTTGACATTTCATCTCCCATTTTTGCAATCTCTGGAGGCTCCGAGGAAGAGACGCCAATAATAAGCTTCCCTCATGCTCCTGTTGTGCCGTGTGCAACAAACCTACAACATTAACTGGTAGGGTATAGAAGAAGAATGGGCTTGGATTAAAAGTGATTAGGGATGACCGAGTCAGACATTCTCCTCAAGATTTTGTACACAAAGTGCAAAGAAAGAGCATATTCTGGGAAAACACAGAAAGAGAGAGAGAGAGAGAGAGAAGGAATTCCCCTTGTTAAGATTCATGTCAAAGAAGGGGAAAACATAGCCTGCCTTCTTAAATTATTGTCAGATGTTTTTACCTGGCTTTGTTGTTTGAAGTCACATTTCTTCTGTGATAAAATAAATTTTTATATACTTCATATACTTCATGCCTATGGAGATTTCTTAGCGTATGGCAATTGTGCAATCGGAAAGGATCCCCGGGTTCATCTAGTGGCTCTCCGACCAATACAGGAAAGCCACAGCTATAGGATCCTGGACAGGCTATCATTCAACCTCTGTTTAAAAGCCTCCAGTGAAAGAGAGCCCACCACCTTTCATGGCGATCCATCCCATTGTCAAACATCATCTTAGTATCAGGAAGCTCCTCCCAAGGTTTAGTCAAAATTGCCTTGTAATGTGAAGCTATGGCTTTGGATCCTACTTTTTGGACTAGCAGAAAACAAGCCCCCCCCCCCCATTTCCCACATGACAACCCTTCAAAATATTTGTGGTGGCGATGATGGTGATGATGATGTGTGTTAATACCCCATTAACCTTATGATATCAGGTCAGGATAGCAAAACCGTATTAAAAATCCCAATAACCGCCCAGAGTAGACCTTTGGTCTAGATGGGCGGGATAGAAATCCAATAAATAAATAAATACAATAAAACTAGAGTAGGAAACTCTAGAGAAACAGGGAGGTGAGCAGTGAGGCTGGGATGCCAAGAGGAGGAAGTGAGAAGTGCAAGGTGGTAAGAGCCACCACAAACTGGGATGCATGCAAAGGGAAGGAGCCACTTAGGCCTAGAGAGGGAATGATGCAGTTCACCATCCCCGGTGCCCCTGGGTACCTGAGGCAGCTGCTTCACTGCACCAAATGGTAAGACTGGTCCTTGTTGAGAAGCTCCATTACAAGAAGTGACATAGGATGAGAAGTCTCTGAGCCTCTGGTTGTCTCAGTACCGATGTGACTTCTAGAGCTCTCTAAAACCTATACATGAAATCAGTTTACTTGGCACATCAGATCAAGTCACGGCACAGGGCGTGCCTAATCCATGTTAACAGTGACAGTAATCCTCCAGGCGGAGAATCCCGCCACTTGTTCCTGCCGAGTCAGCGAAATCTTCACAAGTTATGGCTTTCTATTCCTCGGTAGGAAGGCATTCACTGGGTGTTCTGAGGAAAAGGAAACTTTGGCCATTAACTCCTTTTCCCTTCCATCATCAACGCAATTAGCAGCCACATGCCTGGTCCCTTTTGTCCAGTTTTCACTTCCTGTTTTCTTTGCTGCCGCTTCTTGCTTGTATCTTTGGCTCACAATTCAAGAGTTCTCCATGTAGAAGAGGGTGGGGACACATCCTGTGGAGAGCATCTGTGGGGGAGGGGGATTGAAGGACACAGCTGTAATAATAAAAAAAACAGGCTAGGTTTCTTCTAAAATAGGATTTTCCAGGGTCTGCCAGAGTGAAGACACAGTATAGGCCAGGGCCAACTTGGGAAATCCAGGTTCAAGTGCTCACAGGGCCATGAAATTCCCTGGGTGATCTCAGGCTGTCACGTCCTCTCATCCTGATCTACCTCACAGGGTTTTTCTTGGGGGTAAAAACTAGGAAGGAAGAGAGACATGGATTCTGCCTCAAACTCCTGGGACAAAAGGAGGGATGCAAAGGTGGAGGAGGAGTAGGAAGATGACAAGGGGCAAAAAAACAAAGAAAACAACAAAAGTAGTAATTGAGTAACAGCCGAGCAATCACCTGACTCCACTACAGGGCAACTGGCACAGATTACTAAAAAAAAAAATCCACATTGGAAAGGTTGTGAGCCATTGTTGATATGTGATGAGACAAGTGAATAATGGCTTTGTTCCCATTGATTAATACTGACATATTGCATAATAAAGGTGTACTTATTAACAAGTCATTGCAAGAAGGATGAAACACTTTAAGTCTCTTTCTCCAAACAGAACACCCTCTTCCGGGGAACTGGTCTTTTCTTGTTTCATTTGCAACAGTGCTGTAAAATTGTGATATCCCTTCAGCTTCCATTGCCCTTGGATTTATCTGTGTTGTCTGGAATGTGGTTGCACAAAGGTCATGGGTGCTTAATGCTTTATGAAATCGGTGATGCTCTGGGATAGAGAAGTTTCTTCTGCTTTTTCAAAAGGTAAGCTGCTCGACAGATGCATCAACACTGTGTGGAGTAGTTTTTGGTGGTTGTTTTTTAAATAAAGTTTGTGTCAGGAAAAGGCTTGAAAAATATATTGGCTCAAGCATCCTAATAAATTGCTGTAATATCCTATGATGCAGACATATTTAGAACATTGTGTCTAGTACTGGATTCTGTCTCCACACACACACACACACACACACCATGCTGGCTGGGGGATTCCAAGAGCATTTTAAGTCCAAAAACCTAACTTTCCCAACTAGAGAAAAGGTGAGCATAACCCACCAAGCTTAGCTGGACACTTCCGAGTATCGGATTGTTTAGGAATGGGATGCGGTGGGGAGATGGAACTCACAGAACACATTGTGACTGAGCTTGTGGGATAGTTAGAATAAAGCGACCTTAGTCTAGATATGTAAATCATGTAGCCGAATGATGACAGTAAAAAAAAAAAGAGTGCATTTTTATTTTGCTGTTCATCCTCAACATTAGGACTCCCAGTGAGGCTCTGAGATTAGTGTCTCCAAGAGGCTGAGCTCGAGAGGAATTAAAACCCATCCTGCAATTGGTCTTCTGTGTGTTTGGCTCATAACTTAGTACACTCACTTAGTACACTTAGTACTTTCAGTTTGTCTTGACCAGTCACAATCCACAATGAGGAGACATGCCTTATTCCTGTCTCATTGATCTCTGTGGGTTGGACCTTGACTTAAGGCGAGTCACACCAGTTGCTTGCACCATCCCTGCCTTGGTTCCTGTTCCTTGGATAGTTTGTTGTTCTAAGTGTAAGAATACCTTACACTTTGAAAAACGTTGAGTTACTATTTGTTGGCAACCACCCAGAATAGTGCATAGGATATAAATGTAAGAACTACTACTACTACTACTACTACTACTACTACTACTACTACTACTACTACTACTACTACTACTACTAGTAGTAGTAGTAGTAGTAGTAGTAGTAGTAGTAGTAGTAGTAGTAGTAGTAGTAGTGGTGGTGGTGGTGGTGGTGGTGGTGGTGGTAATAGTAATAGTAATTCTTTTTATTGCAGTTAGCCACCCAGAGTACTGCTTGTCACTAGATGGGTGGGATAATCAATCAATCAATCAATCAATCAATCAACCAATTCCTTAAAATGCCTCCATAAAGTGTTCTGAAACATATATCTGAGGACTTGTGTTCTTCACCCATGCCTGTGTAGTATGACCCATCATATTTCTCTCAATAAACCTTATCTTTATCTCATTTCAGAAGCTAAGCAGAATCAGGCTTGGTCAGAAAATGGATGGAAGATTAGGCAGTAATGAAAGGAATCTCCAGGCAGGGCTAGGAAAGAACCCTGCCTAAAATCCTAGAGCACTGCTGCCAGTCAGAGTTGACAATGCTGGACTAGATGGATCAGTGGTCTGGCTCCACATAAGGCAACTTCCTCTGTTTTTGACTTGCACCTACAGTTTCACTTTCTAAGCAGCTATGACTAAAACAGGATCACTAACTATAATAATGATGTGTAACCCAGAAATGTTGCCTCTGCACTTAACTTTCCATCCAAGACGGCCAGGATTTGACTGTGAATGCTTACGAATAAGAGGAGAAAATCTTCAAAGGAGGGAAAGTAACGCTTCCCACCAATGTATCCTACCTTATAAAGGCCATCATCATAAATCAAAGGGCCACGTTTTCATCAATCTTCAAACAGGATGAAAGGCAACATGGGAGATATTTATTATATGCTTGGCTGCCACAAGTCTGCTGATGTTTTAACGTGACAGCATGCACTTTCTGCCATAGAATGACTGCAGAGACTTAA
Organism: Intellagama lesueurii; assembly: GCA_037013535.1. Lineage (NCBI taxonomy): Eukaryota > Metazoa > Chordata > Lepidosauria > Squamata > Agamidae > Intellagama > Intellagama lesueurii. The sequence goes on along the minus strand of JBAJHW010000005.1, from coordinate 187,533,886 downwards.
TGTCTTTGCTTAGTCTTCGTCTTAGTCCCTGATCACACCAGGGAAAGGCTCCCTACTTCTAATTATACTTTCCATACCTCTGTTGTACTGAATTGAGGCCACATGGTATATATACTGGGGCTAATGTCCCAATTTGTTTTAATGCTACCAATGCATTTCTTCCTATTTGTAACATTGTGGCCGGCTACACTGCGGAACTGATTTATTCTCTTTCTTTTTTCCTGGAGCACTGCAGCTCCTTACTTTAATTTTTTTTTTTTTTTACTGATGTGTTGATATGTTGGGAAGGCATGCCTGTTTGATAACATTTTGTGTGTGCAGCTCTTGAAGGACAGCATAGCACAGAGAGAGAGAGAGAGAGAGAGAGAGGTAAGGCTGTGTCGCTTGCAGACAATAGGTGGATTGATGTCCCTGTAAAGTCATCTACATATGTTTACCTACTTATCAATATACCGGCCACAAACATATTTTTTTAAAATTATAGCAGTACAGCCACGCGGCAATAATGGTGGCCAGTGCCACCTTCTCCAGTGACTTGGCTTCAGAAAAGAATCGGTAGGGTCATGCACATATGCCATGGTGCTCAGGGATAAATTGATACATCATGGAGCAAAATAACACAACAGTCTCAGTGAGGGGGAAATAAACCGCAGTTACATCACTGGTCGGGGAAATGATTTGATAATGGCCATGTGTCCTGGGACCAGAAATTTATGTAACCATCTAACTGGGGTATAAGTGGGGAACATTCATCTGGTGTGATCAGGGCCTTAGCATCTTTGCTCTTTTGGTGTCATCACAGAAACTGCAAGAGTAACAACATGTTTAACAATTAAGGGGGGGGGGATGTTTTCTTCGTTGCTAGTTTTTCCTTTTTACAGAACCAGTGGTGGAAATAAGTCAGAGCACCTTTTCAAGGCCCTTTATGGCTTCTTTTCCTTCTATTTAACTTGTTTTGATCCTCTCTCTCTTTTTTGACACAGATTCTACTCTTAGACTTACCTACAGGGTACTATGATCAAAGGGCCCCTAATTATCTAGCATTTCTTCTGAACTCAAGCCCCTTGCGCACACATCCCACGCACAGTCATCCCAAGCCAACAAAAAAAAACTGTTTAGAGAGATAACGCAATGCTTAATGCAGTCCTGCCCCACTTAAAGAATATGTGACATTGAGTCTAATGCTAACATCAGTGGAATTACTACGATGCTTCTTCCATTATATTCCAAAGGAAAGATGTAAACTAGTTCCTTATCCTTTTCACAGTAACAGCATCGGTTGATCAAAGGCTGCTCTACAAAGAGGTATATTGATAAGTAGGTATATTGATAAGTAGGTCTGGAAGGTGGGGGACATTTTGCATATCTTAAGAAACTGAAATATTTAAAAATTCTGCCTTCCTGTAAGCAAGAAAGCATACCATTACACGCTACTTGATCACTCACTCCCTGGTTCCTTCCGTGAGTGGCAGTGGCTGACCAGGCCAAGGACATCTTGTTTGTTTAGTGTAATGTCCAAACTGTGGCAACTTCCTCTCCTAACAAGCCAAAACTGTAAATCAGAATTCCCATTTGTGATGTCATGCTGAACAATACACAGATGGAGTACTGCTGGCTTGCTTAGCTGCTCCTTTGGAGTGGAGGAGCCAAATGGAACCACCTGAGCATCATGAACAAAGATGGTTACACAAGGTAAGATAGAACGTCCTTTATGTTTTTGGGTTTTTTAAAAAAAAATTGGCCCACTGTTCTGGACACATGCTGTTTGTGCAGCTAAATAGAGGTAGGTAGAGATGGGACTTTCATATTTCTTGGACCTAATCCCCCAGAATTCACCAGGAATTTCCCCAGCAAGAATTCTGGGGACTTTAGCCAGGAAATTATAATAATCACAGGAGTTTTCAGTTCCGCACATGAGGAAAGAATGCTCCATTAGGTATTTTGTCCCTGAGAAGCAGAAAGAAGAAATAGGTGGGAATAGTTAAACTTTGTGTTAGCCGCAAAGGATTAAGGGACTGCCATTTTTTTGAGAGGCATGGTGTACATGAGCCTAGTGGACAGAGAGACTATTGCTCCCCTAATCCCTTGCAGCTCCCACAGACCTTAGCCAATCATATCTATTTTTCCTCTGTCTTCTTCACAGGAGCGAAATGACTGCTGGCACCTCCATTTCCCACCTGTGCATAACTGAAAACTCCTGAGAGGACTTTGATTTCTTGGCTGAAGATCCCAGAATCCTAGCTGGGGGAACTCATGGTGAATACTGGGAGCAGAAGCCAAAAAATGCCCAGTATCCTTTTACACTCTGCCTGTGCATGGGAATGTTGGTGTAATCAGTGGCAGGTTAGTTCATTTTTAAGTTTGGGGTGTACTCGACTCATGTGCAATGGGATGAAGTCTCACACACAACCCAAAATAAAAAAGGAAGCTTTTACTTAGTGGCTATCTGCCCCTGACAACAATGTCATTCCTGTTGTGCAGGCAGACCTGGACAACATGATAATGGCCTTACAGCCTTCTCAGTAACAGTTAAGATTTCAGTCATATATGCCTGTTTTTCTTTCAGAATGCTGCAAGTTATGTGCCTGTGGTGCAAAAATACACTTCTCTCCCATCCATCCCAGTGTTGCCTCAAGAACCATAACAGCTCACAAGGCACAAGTTAAGTCAGGCTTTGAACCATGTGATATTCCTCCACATTTCAGTGAAGCCACCCTGTTGCACCATAGAACTGACTAAAAGGTTACAGCTGAACTGCAAAAGGAATGATGTCATTCCTACAGTCATACTGTAACTTAACTAAACCTTAGCTTTTGGGGAAAATAATTCATTACCGGTAAGTTATAACTTATTTCCTAGTGTTGCTATGGGTCACAATAATGTTCAGCTTTCTTTAAAAAAAAACTCTGGGAGTAGGAAAATTTGAGGAAAATATGTAATCATCGTCATCTTCATCATCATCCTCAGTCACATAGTTTCTAACAACATAAATAGTGTCACATCTAATTTGGCTGTAAAAGTGGTGCCTTGCCTATAACAATAAATCCAGCCTCATATTACACTGACTGTATAGTTTATACAGTTTGTGCTTCAGTGTTCCCTCACCTGTCATGTTGCGTGAGATCTCAACCTGATTCAATTCTTGTTATGAGTAACACAGGGAAATAGTACGTTTCATGCTTCCACCCACTCTCCGCTGACGATTTCTTCACTAAGCCCCCTCTTCTCCTCCTCAACACCTGCTCTTCAATGAATCACAGAAATTTAGGATGGAAAAGTAGAGCCAATCCAAATGGGTGGTTTGGCCTCACTCGTCTTCCCCTAATTGCTTTGCTCTTTGTTCTCCCCACTCATCTGCGACCCTCTTCTCACTCTCATGCATGCAACACCTACACTCTGCCTCCCTTTCCACTTGCACCCTTGTGTGTGGTCTGTGTGTGTATATGTGTATATGTCACTACGAAAGGGTGATGTTGGAACCGAGACCCTAAAGGGGCTTTCATGGTAAGCAAGATATTTAAGGATTGTTTTTAGCAGTTCTACCCCTCAGTGAGTTTCCATGGCTGAGCAAGCATTTGAATCCAGGGCTCCCGAATCCTAGTCCGTCACTGTCTCCACAAAACCACAATGGGTACCAAAAATTGTGTGCCATCAAGTCAGCTCTGAGTTATGGTGACCCTTTTCTGGGATTTGCTTCTGGGAAGGCACAAACCTTCCTGTTGGTACTTGCTGCTGGAAGGGGAGCAAACTTGTTTGTCCCAAGCATGTTACAAGGAAGGGACCTCCAAATGCCAGATGCAGGGGAGGGGGTATCAGGAGATAGGTCTCTCATGGTCTCATGTGCTCCCAGAGACATCTGGTGGGGCCACGGTGAGATACAGGAAGCTGGACTAGAGGGGCCCTTGGCCTGATCCAGCAGGGCTCTTCTTCTGTTCTTCTGTTCTGCCACCTCCAGCTGCCCCTTCGTGGGCAGCAGGAAATACAAAACAGACAGGCTCAGCTGAAGAACCAACATGGCTACTGGGTATGAGATCCAAGGCTTCTTCTCCATTTATCCATCCTCCCCACCGCTCCACCTAGGCCAATCTCATATGACACAAACTTAACCAACAGAGAAGCAGAGCCCAAGTTGACAATATAGCTAATACAGCTCTGCCCCTCAAAATTCTACCTTCCTTTTACCTGAGGGTGCCTTTCTGTGTACAAAGTGGGGTCCTGCCACTGAGTTATGGCTCTTCCTCCGTAAGTACCCTATTAATTCTGGTGCCCATTATAACAGGAAAAAAATGCCCATTCTTTGTTTTGAAGTTCCAGATAAATGAAAAGAGGCAAAAACAACAACAACAACAACCCCAAAACAAAACAAAAAGAAAACACCATTCCAGCATCAAGGGAAATAAATCTGCCGCCCTAAACTCTTGGCCCTCCCTTCTGAGGACAGATCAGCATTATTTTCCCGCACTTCCAAGTTGAACGAAGACACCGAAATAAATCTAGAGGAATAACCTGTGTGCCAGCAAAATCTGACTAAACCTTCACGTTGCTGTATAGAAAGCCAAACCCTGTGTGGCATCTCACACGGCTCTGTGAAAGTCAACTTAATTATTCCTTCTCAGTGTAGGGAACAGAAGACACAATGAGTTGCCACTCAGATTAAAAGTGGCCACCTACAAATTGCCTCCCAAAGGAAATGCATTCGCTTAAAAAAAGGTCACACCCTGACTGGATAGCTCAGAGGTTTAGGTATCTGGCTGCAGGGCCAGAGGTTGGGAGTTCGATTCCCCACTGTGCCTCCTGCGAATAGACCTGGTCCATGTGGCTTTGGGCAAGCCGCACAGTCCCATGATGCCCTTAGAAGAAGGGAATGATGAACCACGTCTAAGTACTATCTACCTGGAAAACTCTGAACAAGGTTGCCATACATCAGAATTGTCTTGACGGCATATGATTTTTATTTAAAACAAGGACAAAAGAGAGAGACAAGTTATGTTTTCATTAGCTGTTGTTGTTGTTGTTTAGTCGTTAAGTCGTGTCCAACTCTTCGTGACCCCATGGACCAGAGCACGCCAGGCCCTCCTGTCTTCCACTGCCTCCCGGAGTTTGGTCAAATTCCTAATTCCTACATTGTTGCCATGTGCCATCAAGTTAGCATGGGCTTACTCCAACCCTGTGAATCAATAACTTACAAAAGGTCCGGTCATTAACAACCCTGCTCAGGTCTTACAAACTAAAGGCCTTCCTTATTGAGTCAATCATTCTCATGCTTGGCCTTCCTCTTTTCTTGTTGCCTTCAATGCAAGCAGTCTTGTTTTTTGGTTGTTGTAGGTTTTTCGGGCTGTTTGGCCATGTTCTTAAGGTTTTTCTTCCTAACGTTTTGCCAGTCTCTTTGGCCGGCATCGTCAGAGGACAGGAGCCAGAACTCTGTCTGTGCTCTGGTGCAGTTTGTGGGATAGTTGAGTATTTATAGCTGTGGGATCAGCTTTTTGTCCTTTTCAGGAGATTGGTGTGATTATGGTGATCAGAATGTTTTTTGTTGTCTTGTTTTTTCATGTGAAAAAACATTTTATGAAAACACATCTCATCTCTTGTCTTTCCATGATGTGCCAAAGTATGATGGCTTCAGTTTTGTCATTTTCATTTCTCAGGGAGGTTCATGCTTGATTTGATCTGGCACCCACTTATTTGTCTTTCTGGCAGTCCGTGGTATCCAGAAGGCTTTCCTCTGATACCACACTTCAAATGAATGAATTTTATCCCCTGTTGGCTTTCTTCACTGTAATCGTACAGTAATCAGGAATATGATAATGTGTGTGATCTTGGTCTTGGTCTATAATAACACATCCTATACTTGAGGATCTTTCTTGGGTCCTTCATAGCTGCCTTTCCAAGTCTCAGCCTTTCCTTGATTTCTTGGTTACAGTCTTCATTTTAATTGATGTGTAAGCCAAGGTATAGAAAACCCTTACTAATTCTGGTATCTTTATTGCCAATTTATATGTACAGTTGCAAATGCAAAAATAATAACTACAGTGGTGCCTTGACTTACGACCATAATCCGTTCCAGAAGATGGACGTAACTCGAAATGGTCGTAAGTCGAAGCACCATTTCCCATTGAAATGCATTGGAACGCGATTAATCCATTCCAGAAGGAAAAAAAATACCCCCAAAAAATAAAATAAAAATAAAACACTGCAAGCCCCATCGCAAGGCGCTGGGGCTGCAAAAAACCAAAAAACCAAAAATAAACAATGGAGCAAGCCCCGAAGGTGCTGGGGCTTTAAAAAAAAACCAAAAATAAACAAAGGAGCAAGCCCCATCGCAAGGCGCTGGGGCTGCAAAAAAACAAAAAAACTAAAAATAAACAACAAAGCAAGTCCTGAAGGCGCTGGGGCTTTAAAAAAAACAACCAAAAATAAACAAAGGAGCAAGCCCCGAAGGCACTGGGGCTTGGGGAAAAAAAAACAACCAAAAATAAACAAAGGAGCAAGCCCCATCGCAAGGCCCTGGGGCTGCAAAAAAAAAATCACCAAAAAACAAAACAACAACAAAGCACAGAAACATAACCCCCCCCCAGCCCAAACCCTCCCTGCAAAACCCACCCAGAACAGTTTTTAAAAAGCAGAAAGCAGCACCTTACTTTACCAGGCAGTCCCAAGCCTCCTCCAATTGCACTCACTCTAACCGTTGGGGCGAAAGAGCTACAAAGAAGCAGCCTCTTCGCCTACCAACGGTTAGCAAATTTGAATTCCCTGCCCTTTTCCCCTGCCTTCTTCCGGTCGCAACTCGAAGCTCCGGCCGCAAGTCGAAGCAAAATTTTGTGGCCGGAGCTGGTCGTAACTCGAAATGGTTGTATGTCGGGACATTCGTAAGTCAAGGCACCACTGTATAATAAATACAACGACAATACATCTCACCACATTGTGAAGAACACTATTCCCAAATGACCTGTCTATTCAGTCTGTTGTTCAGGTACTATATGCCCTCTTTTCTTATAGTTCCCTAGCTCTAAACCAAACTTGGTCTAGGCACTCCTTCAATTAGAGGACTGTGACTTGTAAAGTAGAACACAAGGACGTTGGCAAGTCTCCTGGTCCAAGTACCAAGTCCGACTCTGAGTCTTGGGGTCCAACTTCTGAGTTCCATGCCTCAAGTCTGAGTCTTGAGTCAGGGTGCACGTGAAGACAGCAGGCCTGGAAGGGAAGCTGGGCTGGAAAACACACATGCACAGAGACAGTGGTCCAACTCTCCTTCTTGGAGCCGCTCCCTGCCTCTGCGCATGTGCTGGCCTATCCGCTGGGCATGGGTGGAGGCTGAATCTGGCTCCTGGAAGGGAAGCTGGGCCTGCTGCTTCTGAGAATGGTGACAGCAGCGGAGGGAAAACAAGTAGGGAAGCCCATCTCTAAAAGGGACGACCGTGCAACTCGGAAAAATGGGTCCAAGTCGTGAGTCAAGTCTGAATCTTTCAAAAAAATATCCAAGTTGAGTCCAAGTCAAATTAGCTTGGACTCAGACTTGGAGATCAAGTCATGACTAGACATAGGTGGACATAACGAGGGTCTGGCCCCCAGGGGCTGGACTGTCCACTCACCGTCCGCTGCTGCTGCGGGCTCCACACTCCCTTCCTATCACTCCGGAGCTCGCGGTCAGCTAGCCACTCCTGGCAGGAGGCGGGATGACGAGCCTCTCTGCTGGTCGAAGAATGGCTCACCAACCGGGCGCGCTGGAGCAATAGGAAGGGAGTGCGGAGCCCGCAGCAGCAATGGATGGTGAGTGGACAGTCCAGCCCCAGGGGGCCAGACCCTTGTTATGTCCACCTGTGGGGTGGACATAACAATCTCTAGTCATGACTCATGAGTCCCCATTCCTGGTAGAACATGCATTCACCTTGCCCAAATTCAAAGGAGATTCTAGAATCTACCTACACATCCATTTCAGAATTCAGAAGCTTTGGGAAGTGGCTTGCCTGGTTTGTCAATTTTTCATACTTACAATGGGAATGACTAAAATCTCAGCAAATGGTGAACCCCTGGGTACATAATGCCCTGACCCAAAGCTGTAAGACTGATGCTGGACACTCCCAAAAAGGAATTAATGCAAAGCTCAGCCATGACAGCAGGCACCATTGTTCTCAATTTTAAGGAAATTAGTAAAAGAGAGGATTATTTCATGCCACTTTTTATTAGTGCTTTTAACCACTGACTGAGATGTCCACATTTGTTTTAAATTGTTTAATTTTATTTAAAAATCATTTTTTAAGTTAATGACAGTGTTTTATTTATTTCAAAAATGTTCATTTTACGGTATTTATTGTACGTATATGAACTGGATAGCTCAGTGGCTTAGATCTCTGGCTGGGGGACCAGAGGTTGGGAGTTTGAATCCCCCCACTGTGCCTCCTTGACAGGGGCTGGACTCGATGTTCCATAGGGTCCCTTCCAGCTCTGCAGTTCTAAGTGGTGATGGTGATGATTGCCTTTTGCATTGTCGATTTTAATGAGATTTGCTGTGTTGTGAACTACCCAGAGACACTGTGACATGTATACAAGTTGAAATAAATATATAAGTAAGTAAGTAAGTAAGTAAGTAAGTAAGTAAGTAAGTAAGTAAGTAAGTAAGTAAGCAAGTAAGTAAGTAAATAAAGTTCAATACACTGGCAATGAAAAATGCAGATTCAAGTCCCACAGCAGCCACTGCTTCAGTATATGGATTATTTACAGCTCCTCTCCTGTGGCTTAAATTTTTCATACTTACAACGGGAATGGCTAAAATCTATGTTTCAAGGTATTTAAGAGTTATGAAAAGGACATTTACTGCAAACCTCTGAGATGACATGTTTGGTGGGTGGGTTTAGGATTCAGGTGAAGGACTTGATTTTAGTATCAGTGAATTGTGTATAAGGGACGTGGTGGCGCTGCGGGCTAAACCGCAGAAGCCTCTGTGCTGCAAGGTCAGAAGACCAGCCGTTGTAAGATCGAATCCACGCGATGGAGTGAGCTCCCGTCGCTTGTCCCAGCTCCTGCCAACCTAGCAGTTCGAAAGCATGTAAAAATGCGAGTAGATAAATAGGTACCACCTCGGTGGGAAGGTCACGGCGTTCCGTGTCTGGTCGCGCTGGCCATGTGACCACAGAAACGGTCTATGGACAAATGCTGGCTCTACGGCTTGGAAACGGGGATGAGCACCGTGCCCTAGAGTCAGACACGACTGGACTAAATGTCAAGGGGAACCTTTACCTAATTGTGTATACCATACCACATGCAAAAAATAATGGGAGTGTCTGAGTGCAGAGAGAATTTCTTTTTCTTCTTTTGTCATTAGAACTGCCAGCTCTATTTTAATGCCCCTGAAGCACACACACGCACACACATGGTTTAGAAAGCATGATAACTTGCAGGCATTAAGAGGTGATACAGTTTTCTTTTTTGGCATGAAAAGTATTATCTCCTGTCTGTATTTGAATCTTCTTTTAAAGGCAAAACAACAGGGTGGCCAATTTATTCGCATTGTTGTTCAGCAACACTGTTTGTCGCTGAGTATTACAGCACAGCCCAAACATCTGAGAGAGACAGGTCTAATCCTACATCTTAAGTACCCATAGCCATTCTTTTAAAAAGATCAACAACTGGCCTTAAACAACAAGTAAAATCTACACCTAAAGATGAACAAGTGGCTCCTAGATTAAATCAAGCCGGAACTATTTCTAGCAGCAAAATGTTGAAGCTAAGGCTGTCGTACTTTGAGCACATCATGAGAAGGCAGGATTCTCTGAAAAAGACAATAATGCTAGGAAAAGTGGAAGGCATCAGGAAAAGAGGAAGACCAAACATGAGATAGATTGACTCCCTAAAAGAAGTCACAGGTTTGAGTTTACAGGAGCTGAGCAGGGCTGTAGAGGACAGGACATTTTGGAGATGACTCATTCATAGAGTAGCTATAAGTCGGAAGCAACTTGATGGCACGTATCAACAAATACATCCAAAGTAATCAATCTGAGTGCTCGGGCTCAGCTGCTTCCATTTTTATTTATTTTAATTTGGCAAATGTATTTTAGGGGTGAAACCCTTTTAGAGTGTGATTCTGGACAGCAGGCAGCCCTCCTGCTTCACCCCCCAAACTTAAATATCAGTCATTGTTCACTATTACAGAGGATGTGGCCTTCCTGTAATATGCACAGCCTACAGGCACTTGTAACAGGCAGCCTCCTGTCTCCCTGTAAGCAAATTAGGGCCTGTGCAAACAATCGAAAGGCATAATATGGTGGTTTTTTATTGGAAACAAAGAAAGCTCCAGTTCTTTGAGAATAAAATATATAGCCGTATATATATATAAAGGTAGAGAGAAAGAAAAAGGAGACCTGTGCAAGACTCATTCTTTGAAAATTGGAACATTTACTCACAATGAAAGCGTTCTTCTCAGTTGAAAAGCCCACATTATTAAAGAAGCTTTTATTTTTTTTAGACTGCAAAGTGTAAAACTTCAGCAGCAAAATGCAATTTCACTGTGCTGCTTTTCCGTTGATATACTCCCATTGCTTTGTATAATCAGCCAGCATGATACAGAAAGAGTGGCGGCAAACACCATTAAAAGGGCAAAGCGTTTGAATCTTCGGGCCAGGCTATTTATATGCATGTATTTGCATTCTGCCTTTCTTCCCCAACAGTACCTTGCTATTCTTATCCTCACAACAGCCTGGTGAGGTAGGGTAGGGTGAGAGGGAGTGGCTGCTCCTCTTGCACAACAGGAATGACGGCATTGGCAGGGGCAAATCAGTGCTGATAAAAGGCTTCCTTTGGGGATTTTGGGTACATGCAACTCATACACAATACAATGTTTACTTCAAATTCACCTTACTAGCTTCCTGTATTCTACTAACAAGAACTGCTGGATAGTTTAGTGGTTTAGGCTGTGGAGCCAGAGTTTGGGAGTTCAATTCCCCACTGTGCCTTCTTGACTTGATGATCCATAGGGTCCCTTCCTGTCATCGAAGCTACCAACATGAATTTGACCCAACTCCGGGAGGCAGTGGAAGACAGGAGGGCCTGGTGTGCTCTGGTCCATGGGGTCACGAAGAGTCGGACATGACTAAACGACTGAACAACAACAACAACAAAGGGTCCCTTCCAGCTCTGCAGTTCTAAGATTCTAAGATTATTATAATTACCATAGATTCCTACTGTCTGGGTTGGTGAATCCTGGGTGTTGAGTCTGACAATGCAACCTCTGGTGCACACAGAAGCCCACTTCAGGTGCCCTGGGGACTTCGGAGCTCTTCAATTTCATGTCTTCTAGGTCAGGGGTCCCCAACTCCCGGGCCACGGACCAGTATCGGTCCGTGGCCTTGGAAGGACCAGGCAGCCAAGACAGATTTTTGAGGGCCAAAGGAACGTGCACATATGCACGTATGCATGCGCGCACTGCCACCCACCTGCATGCATGCACACCCGCACACACCCCACAAGGACGCCCCCCCACCCACACAGACACCCGCACACACTCACACACCCCGCACGCACACACAGTCACCCGCCACCCCACCCCTCCAGTCCTTGGGAGAATGGTCTTCAAGTAAACCAGTCCCTGGTGTCAAAAAGGGTTGTGGTCCACTGCTCTAGGTCAATATTTGAGTCTCTCTGCTGCTGTTTTAGCATGTATACATTACTGAAACAGCGACGTCTACGTTGGCTTGGGCATGTCGTGAGAATGGCTGATGGTCGGATTCCAAAAGATCTCCTGTATGGAAAATTAATGCAGGGAAATCGCCCCAGAGGGAGACCACAGCTGCGATACAAGGACATCTGCAAGCGGGATCTGAAGGCCTTAGGAATGGACCTCAACAGATGGGAAACCTTGACCTCTGAGCGTTCAGCCTGGAGGCAGGCGGTGCTTCATGGCCTCTCCCATTTTGAAGAGACCTTTGTCCAGCAGACCGAGGCAAAGAGGCAGTCCTGAAACCAGCAAAATCAGGGAGCTGGACAGGGGACAGATTGTATTTGTCTTCAGTGTGGAAGGGATTGTCACTCTCAAATTGGCCTTCTCAGCCACACTAGATGCTGTTTAAGTCCTCCATACAGAGCACGTTACCATAGTCTCTCGAGACTGAAGGATGCCTACATTCCTGCTGCTGTTACAAACAGGATCAAAAATGTTACTAACAAAGTATACTATCACCTTTCTTAAGATGGTGCCTCCTAGACCATTTGCTCTACTCTAACCATGCACCCTGGCTTATGACCACATTGGCCAAGTGGAGGATCAGGGAAATGACAGTGACTACAACTACAATATATTGCAGCTCAGCTGGAGAATACCAGCATTAGGGCAGCCTGGTCTTCGTCACCGTGTTGCATCATCTCTCATTCTTTCTAGGAGCCATCTTGTAACTATCCCAGTTCTCTACTTATGCACCTTACTGATGGGTTATTGAAACCTATAATCTGGGAATGATGGTTATATATCCACTGAGCACAGAGGTCTAGAATATTAAAAGTTAGGTCTTCTGAATGATGGCTCAGATGGCAACGCACTGCAATTAGAGAGGATTGGGTTTTTAACCAATTACAAAAACTTAAGTATATACTTAGCACTTTAGAGGATCCCTCCCATGATCAGCTAATAGGAAGAACACAGAAGGGCTAGGTGACCTATCTTCATATTCTTTTGTATAATAAAAATCTCCTTTGTGCCAAAAAATCTGTCAAGGTATAATCACAGGCATTATTCATCAAATGAAAAGAGGTTGTTTTAATTTCCTCATTAATGGATACCACCCACTGATTTTCCTCCCACGGTTATTCATCCAGCCAGGGACTTAAATAGGCTGTACATATCAAAATTCAGTTTTTAAAAATCCATTTATATGTAGCAGGTGCTAAGATGACAATCAGCTACTAACATCTGAAATTGAAAAGCATTGGGTCACAAACCTGTCAAGGACTCATACTGGCACCTTTGGAAAGATGTTTTCTCAACCGTAACTATGATGGGAACTGGTGGTTATTTGATAGTACAAGGAAAAACACTTTGCATATGCTCAAGGGTATGAGCACATTTCAACAAACTTTGACAAAACAGGTGGAGCAGAGTAGACTTCCAACCCCGCATTTCCCTCAATAAAGAATGGACCACAATATCTCAGAATGGTAACATGACCACATGTGCCAGAAAGGACACTGCTGGTGGAAAATTCTATAATAAGCAGTATCAAGATGAAAGAGTGAAATCAGCTCCACTGTGAAGAGAGGTCACAACATTTGAGCTTGTTTATCTTTCGGGGGGTGGAGGAGGGGAAGATGGATATGGTGTGTTATGTGGTGTCAAGTCAGAACCAATTTATAGTGATCCTAATAGGATTTTCAAGAAAAGTGAGATATTGACCAGTTTTCCCAGTTCTACCACCAACACATCACCATGAACACAGGTCTCCTGAGTCCTAGTACATCACTCTATCCACTACACCAGGGGTCCCCAACCCCTGGTTGCAGCCCGGTGCCGGTCCGTGGCCATGGCAGGACCGGGCCGCTGAGACAGATCCCCGCCCCCCCATGCACTCCCCACACACACCCCACCCGCACGCATGGCCCGCCCACCCGCACGCATGGCCCGCCCACCCACACGCACGGCTGCACCCCGCCCATCCGCGCATGCACACGAATGCGCCCCACCCATCTGTGAGCGCAACCCACCCACCCGCAAGTACGGGGGTGCCCCGCCCCCCCGTGCACAGACCTGGGGGGCCCCCACCGGTCCGCGGTTCAGAAAAGGTTGGGGACCACTGCACTACATCACACTGCATGTGATAGAAGTGTATAAAATCAAGAATGATGTAGAGACAGGGAGAAGGTATTGCATTCTGAATGGGCCCAGAGGTGCTAACACTGTCTCCAGCACTCCACAGCTGTTTACACTGTGGGGACAAATAGAATTGTGAGAGGTGACTGAGTGCCCCATCCCTCCTTAATCTTTTTGTGAAACATGGACAGAGTATTTCTCTGTGCAGGCAATCTATCCCTTCGTAAAAACCACTCTTGCATGTCTTTGCTAAGCCTCCTCTACTTTCAGACTAAAATCAAGCTAAACTGGTTAATCACAGGTCTTATCTGTTGCCATGACAGTCCTTGCTTTCAAATACACGTATGAACACACAAAGGCAAAGATCAAAATACTGATATCAAATATTAATAGCAAGGACTTGGTCATGCTCATTGGGCAGATGAGATATGTGTCCAAACTCTATTGCTAATGGAACGCGAAAGAAAGAACTGCAGTGGGTCTATATAACCCTTTTGATTTTCCAGTTCTTACAAATTGTTTCATATTTGGGGCACGATTCAAATGGAACAGGGGACAAATGGCTTTGGTTTGAAACAGGATCTGCTAGCAAGCCCTAAATTCACCTCCAAATCAGATCATCGGATGTGCATATAAGCCTTAATGATATTCAAAGTCGGTCTTTGGGTACGTGAGCCGAAAAGAACCCCAGTCACATCCCTGATAACAGAAACACCACAATAAGAAACAGTTCAGTGAATAATTTGCTGCCATTTTATAACACATCCAAATTTTGATCCTGGAGGCAGCTGCTTCAGTCTGCCTAATGGTAGGGCTGGCCCTAGCACAAGCAAAAGCCTAAAGCAGTCCTTGGTATTATGTTACCACTCAAAATCTAAAGCTGGAGGCAGATAAGACAGGTGATGCTCGTATAACAAGGCACATCCTTGCCAAAGGTATGGACTTAATCTGCAGTTATTTCTGTTCAAAAGTTTTGGAGTGGTTCAAAACCAGCCTCCCCCAATAAAATAAGGGTGTACCCATTATAAGGAGCAATGTTCCCTTTCATTCTGCCTTTAACATTTTGAAGAACTATTGTCTGCCTCACATTTAAAATGTTCGCAACAGGTCCTTTCCTGCCCATTGATAGGAAAGCAGAGTGATTCAAGCCAGGCATGCTCTTTCTTCATCCACACATCCTATGTGGGGCGGAAGCATCCCTTGCAGTTGTTTAAGATTATTAAAAACACAACACAGTTCTCACATGGAAAGACTACATGTGTAACATAGGTGCAGATCTTCTCTTTCAAAGGATTTCTTTTTTCACCATCACAACGGCACTGCTGGTTTCAGCTTGGACCCCTTTCTGCCTGTTTTGAAACCTCATACAACCAACAGCCTCCAACCTCCTGTTTAATTTCCATCAATTTCATCTTTTCTTGCCCTTTTCTTTAGCCTTCTCAAAGAATGGCATGACTTCCTCTCTTCAGCCGGAGATTCCCAACACCTAGCCTCTTTTCCAGCTAAGAATGGAGAATCCATTTTCAGCAAGATGGCGGTTTCTCTGAGCTGAATGACTTTTCCTCTTTGTTTTTTCTAGTTTCTTTCAAGATAGTCATTTATTCCAACATAGCACAGTGGAGTTAAATTCGGGAGGGGGTACAGTATCTTGTAGGTATGGTTGGTCTTGCTTTTGATGCTTTTGTTCTCAACTGCATGTCAGTTTAAGGGTTTGGAGAAATTACTTTTTTGACTACAACTCCCAGAATCCAACAGCCACCAGGGCCACTGGGGTTATGCTATCTGGAGGCATGGACAAGATTCCCTTAGAAAGGGGGAAAGTGTGCTCAAGTCATCATTCTGAGTTGCAAAGGACTAAATCTGCAAATTAATGTTACTCCAGTACTGCTCAAGCTTACACTCTAATAGGGACAAAGCAGCTTATTGGTCAAGTCCTCCTCCTAACCCCAACGTCCAAAGAATATCCTCTTTTCCCCACATGCCTGGTAAGGGTAGTAAGCAAAGCTGCCTTCCTGTTATACCGTCTGCTTCAATGGGGAAAAGAAACAAGGCGGCAGTCAGGAAAATCACTGAAGAGAAAACATAATCCCGCACCTCATCCTCCCAGAGTTCAGCATAATAAAGGGAAGAGGACATTAAAAAAAATGTCCTTTCCATAGATACTGCTTCCTTTCTACAGGGCCATCCCAAGATGCCAGAGCCTGACAACCAGACAATGCCCCCATCATTCCAGGTTAAACTGTGGACTAGACTGGTAGCTGAATTTTATTTGATGGGGCTGTGTCATCCATGACTCCATCTCACCTTAGGGCAATCTGACTTGTTTAGGAGGTGCAAGGGATATGCTTAGTTTAATTGCACTGATGAGAGCCTCATATTACAGTGGTTAAATTGCAGTCTGCAGTGAAGACTCTGCTCACAACCTTGAGTCAATCTCAAGCCGGTAGCCGGCTTGAAATTGACTCAACCTTCTAACCTTCCAAGGTTGGTAAACTGAGTACCCAGCTTATTGGGGGGGGGGGGGAGAGATGTGTAGCTTGCATAATTGAATTGCAAACTGTCCAGAGTGTGCTCTAAGCACTGTGGGGCAGTGTATAAGCAGCATGCTTTGCTTCCCAAGCTCCATCCTTCAACAAAAGGGGAGTGGCCAGGGAGCTGCTGTCCCTAGCATCTGCTGCCGGAGGCAATTGCCTCCAAAGCCCAAATGGTAGGGCTGGCCCTCCTGTTGGGTTTGTAAAGGATAACACCACCTTTCATTCTACTCCTGGCTCTACCCAAATTCTCTGCTTCTACTGCTTTCCCACTCTTACTGCTAGCTGTGTTCATTTTACCTCTTGGGCTGGCCAGTTGCCTCTCCAGGAACCAGCTTCCCTCCTTACCAGTTGGGATCTTATATAAACAAGCTTGAGCTCTATTATTATAAGCCACAGCTATGCACTGGGAAGAAAAACAAAGAATCTATCTTGCTCATTTCATGCTTCATATCTACAAAAGGAAGCGAACAGAAAGAGAGAAAGAACTCCTCCTGAGTTCTAATCAATGTTTGCCCATTTCCCTTCAGAACCAGTCTTTCACTTCTTCCCACTTGGCAATTCCCATGATATCTTCTATTTATCCAGATATTTCCCTCTGCTTAGCCCACCACCCCACCCCATCCTTTTCCCTTCTGCTAATGGCAACACTGATATGCCTCAGAAGCAGAAGACGCTTAATGCGAGCCAGAGACAAACAATAGTCTTTTCAGATATTTCAAGGTGGCATAAGATATTTCATCATGGCATGCAGTCTGGACCATGTCATCCTTCCTCTCTGATAAAATAGTCTGGATTGCTTTCTACATGGGTCTAATCTTTGAAATATCACTCAGAAATTTAAACTGATGCAAAATGCATAATCCCTGTTGTTTCACTGGGAAAGAGTTTAGAAAACACGTTGTGCTCGCTTCCTGAGAATTCCTGGGTTCCTGTTAATTTCTGAGGGCAACTCAAAGTCTTCATCTCTACGCACAACATGGCCTGAAGCTGCATTAATGGTAAGCCAGCTCTACTATTAGGGAAAGTGAGGCAACTGTCTATGTTTATAGTTGCTGGAAGACAGCAGTAGCTGCTCCCCAGCTGTTCTTCCTGAATCTTCTGGCCAACATCTTATTTTACATGATAAAGTTGTACACTCTGCACAGAGTCTGTCCTTCAACCTTTAAACTAGGCCTGTTGCCTTCAAGTGAGGTGGGAGAATCCTACCTGCCAATGTTGATTGAAAAGTTTAGCTGCCGTCCCACAGGCATCTATTAATAAAATGGAGTGGGCTCCCCCTTTTGCCTCAGGCAGCAAATTGCAATGTTAGTTGTGACAAATTCTTTTTTTTTTTTAAAAAAGAACAACTTTCAAGCTTTGAATGGAGCAGGTAGAAAATTATGTATCAAAAACCAAGAGGAAGGACAGTTCCATCTGAAAGTTGATTGTCCCTGGATGTTCTTCTTTTCACCAGCTTATATGAGCCATTTGAGGCACTGTGAAGAGAAGAAGCGAAAGGGAAACATCTTTTTTTGTGTGTGCAGAGGTGTGTGTGTTCCAACTGCTTTGGAAGCTGGCTGGACTACCAGACCATGCCAATTGAAAACAGTAAACTGGTAAAAGGAGTTGCCACCCAGTCGCTCCAAACTTGATGCTCTATTCCAGGGGTTCCCAACCTTGGGTCCCCAGATGTTCTTGGGCTAAAACTCCCAGAAGCCTCCACCACTAGCTGTGCTGGCCAAGATTTCTGGGAGTTGGAGTCCTAGAACTTCTGGGGACCCAAGATTGGGAACCACTGCTCTATTGCACCACCAATGCTTCATACGGGTGAGCACTAGGGGTTGTCTAGCAAAACACCCACATGAAATCCTCCATTCTATCACTGCATATGGTTTGGCTAAATTATGCACAGCAGAAGCTGTTGATCACTCAGACTCTTTATGTAAACAAAATCTACAGAGTGGAAATGGTTAGGCCTCAAAGTTTGTGGCCTTGGTGAGTTGAGGTTTATGATCCAGATCAACTCCACATGACCTATTCTTCAGAACATCTCTGGGTAAACACTCAGAAGTACAAGGCTGCAGGGTTAACAAAAACAGAGCCCAAGGAGAGTACAAAAACACCCAAATATCTACTGATGCATTTACAAAATATCCACATTGCTGACAGCTGACGGCTTTGGCTCTCCTGTTTCGGATCACGTAGGCAACAGGATTCTAACCCCCTATCAAAATGCAGAGGTTGCTTAGGGCCATTTTTTGCCTGAGTGATTCTCTTTTAAAGCCATTTGAAGACAGCGAGCATGATTATATCTTGTGACAGACAAAACAGATACAGTTGCCTAAAAGTCTGGCTGCTATTCATCCCGGTAACAAAATCTTAAATTTAAGTAACAAAACACAACAACTCGGCTTGCAGTTTGACTGCAAACCCAGAACAAGCAAGGTGAAACTCTTCAGTATTCTCAAAGTGTCTCCTTAAAAAGCTTTGCTTGTAAATTTAGATCACAAGCTTTCTAGGGTGGTGGCTATGCTGCTCTATAAAAATAAACAGCCACAGTAACTCGGGTTGAGTTTCAAGCACACCCTTGCCTAATATACTGCTTCACTTTTCATGAGAATTGGAAACCTGGTTGAGATTCCGAACGGAATTTTAAAAAGGGAGTAAACACTTTCCCAGTGTTTGGATTCTTTGGTGCTAATACTTTGCTGCTCATTTAATGTTAGAACTGCTATTTGGATTGTCCTTCCCAGAGCAAAGTTTTCCTCTCCCTCAAAATAAACTATGCTTTTCTCCTCAACAATGCTGGGGTTAGGGGTGCCAGACCCCCATGTAGTTCAAAATCTGTTTATAACTCTTATGCTCCCCAAAACATAACTACAAAGCATAAACAGTTGATAAACACATACACTTCTCTCAACCCACATCGACCTCCCAGCATGCCCCAGTACCCTCCCTGGCTGCCATGTAGAGCCACCATGACAGGAAAGGGGGCTGGCTGGGCCACCACCATCAGAATGAGGGCTGCCACACTGCCAACAACCGGGCCCTAGGTAAGTCCTAGACCCGCCTTTCTCAGGCCACTTCCTGGAAAGTCAAATAGCGGCACAATATTTATTTATTTATTTATTTATTTAAAAACCATGTATAACCAAAACCATACTGCTCAGATCCATGCAATTTAAGGGAGAAATGTATATTCTGGTAGATCTACAATAGAAACATATCAGAGAAGTTCCCATCCATGTGGGGGAAACAGCACTAGCCTGTTTCCCCGAAAATAAGACCTAACCTGAGAATAAGCCCTAGTAGGATTTTTCAGGATGCTCGTCATTTAAGTCCTACCCCAAAAATAAGCCCTAGTTAAGTGAACCCCCGCCCTCCACCCTTGTGCAGCAACCAGAAGAAGAGGACAGGACTGTATTTAAATAAATGTAGATGGTTGTACATGAAAAAAATAAAACATCCTCTGAAAATAAGCCCTACTGCGTTTTTTGGAGGAAAAATTAATATAAGACCCTGTCTTATTTTCGGGGAAACACGGTAATAATTTTAGAGTAAATGCTTCCAGGCCTAAAAAGTCAACCAAGGCATCAGTGGATAATGTGAGAAGCAATGTAGTGTACTAGTTAGTGAGCTGGGCCGAGATCTGGAAGATCCAGATTCTAGCCTCCACTAAACCATGAAACTCACTGGATGACCATTTTTCCTCAACCTGATCTATCTCACAGAGTTCTCCTTAGGATAATACGAAGAGGATGAAAGCCGTGGATGCTGCCTTGATGTCACTGGAGGAAAGTTGAGATAAAAATCTAAATAAGTAAAAATGTAAATGCACAAATGTGCAGCATGTGGGAACCTGTGGTATACCCAGGAAGGAATAAAAGGACCCCAGGATATAATCAAGCTTATAGTCCTGCCTGGTCACCAGCACTACGCTCTGGAAAGTTCTGTAGGTCAATAGGACCACATATCTCAACACCTTCATAAGTTTGGAAGTGCCACCTAAGCACTGTAGTGTGTACCACAATGAGGACATACATCTCATACTTTAGACTGGACCTGTGATAGTCGACTATTATTTGGTCTTTGGATGCTGGCTTACTATTCTTACCTAAGAGCTGAGATTAATTCTCAGATCACTTATGGCCACACTGAACACTCCATATCTCATGTGATTTTGGAAGCTAAGCAGGATCAGGCCTTGGTAGGAAATGACTGTGCCCAAGCCTCTACAAGTTGATTCTTCTCCTAGCAGGCACAGTAGGGACTCAAACTCCCAACCTCTGGCTCCACAGCCAGGTACCTAGCTCACTGAGCTATCCAGCCAGCTCAAGAAAAGGGCCAACCTGTTAACAAGCAGAATATATCACTTCTGTGTCTGACCGTATCATACTAGCTGAGAAATAAAGGGCATCACAATGGCAAAATGTAATAGATTTGTCAGGAGTTCTCTTTCGTCCCAGGCATTTTTTGTTTGTAAAACCAAATAAACAAAAGCAAAAGCAAAAACTCTGTACATGAACAATGGCTGAAACTTATCGATGGAAATTGCCCATCCTTGCTATCCATTCAAATGGTCTGTGACAAAGTGCTATGTGTTGAGTTGACAGGCTAAACCAAAGATGGTGTGAGAGAGTGATGTGAACTCTACTTCAGTAACATCTGGAGGACCACATGTTCTCAATCCCTCAGCAAAACTCTATGTTCCTGCCAAAACAAAAGAATGAATTTGGCATGTGCAGAAATGCCAAAATGGGCAGCTTGGTGTTCTGCCTACACTATGTTATTATTTCCTTATTCATTGTCAAGTGGTGAATGGAATGGCATAATCAATAAACTCCAAAGTGCCATGTGATGTGAAGTCTCTGCTTTTGTAACATGTGGATTTTTTTTTGGCAAACAGTGTTATGACGAAGAACACAGAACATTATGTGCTTTCTTGCTAAGCATAACACCCTTTGCTGTTTCCCTGAATAAGAAACAGCAACAACATTCTTTTTAAAACCACTCTCTAAAGTTAAAGGCCTCTGTTTATATGTTCGGTTCTCATGAGTAATGTTTATGTTGGGCATGGTCTACTCTCAGTTTTACACACACCCTGAAATCTGTATTTTATTACTAAGCTTTCAAATGCAAAATCCAGAGCATTCAATGCTGAGATATGCCTCCCCTCTACATGGCACCTTGACCTACAGCAATTATTTCAGTATTATATGGTGCAGGTATGGAGGGAGGCTGGAACTCAACATGAGTCCAGAGCTTTTAAAAAAAATCATATAATGTGTTCTTTCTAAAGAGTTTCAGGAAATAAATCTTGAAAATGCAGGGAGGCTGAGTTCTTTGAAAAGAATAAAAATCAACTCAGTTTTGAACAGCAACTTCACCTGATTTTCTTTCTTGTTAGAAATGGGCTGAAATCCTGTTACTTAGTAAAATTCAGCCTTATCCTAGCTGGAAAATGATGAGCTGTTGCTACAATTCTTGCAGGGAGGGCACACACATGAAGCAAGCACTGACTCCACCCCCCTGCCCACTCTGAGAATCTCATCAGTAAGGACTCTATATTTACCAGCTACAAATAGCCAGAATGTTATAATTTTCATTATATATATATATTATATTATATATAATGAAAATGACACCTTCAGGCTGGGGCAATTTGGGGGTGAGCAGAAAATAGATTTACAGGCATTCATGCCACCACACAAAACAACACCAAACCTTCTCATCCTCTAGCAAGACTTGCCCTGAAGCAGGAATAAGAACAAGAAGCAGCTTTCCTTCTTTGTAGGTGAGAAAGGGGAATATCCCTTTTAAGGCGGTCTTCCCAACTGCAGCTTACTATAAGCCCTTGTATTAAGAATAATTTTGTTTTTTTATTGCAGTGTTTGCTAAATTTATACGCTGAAATAGACTGCAGTCTTAGGTGCACATGCATTTGCTAGGACTTCTGAGCAGACTGGGCTTCATCTGATCGTACCCAGAGTAAGCCCTACTGAACATAATGAGACTTACATTTCAGGAAACATTACAGGACTATACTATAGATATTGTTAATCAATTAATCAGTTAAATACTGCAGTCCTACAGATACTATCTCCCTGCAAAATGACTGCTACTATCAAGAAAAGACTCTCGATCTCGTACAACATCTGAGTAACAGGATCTATCCGTTTTACTACACTAAAACCTGTCAACTTGGAGAGGCCCCAAGGGGGTTTTGCTGGCTCTATTCTGACATCAGCTTTCATAGGCGGCAGCATCTGGGCCAGTGGGCTGTCATCTACGAAACCGTGCCACCATAAACACACACGGCTGCAATATCCCTTCGGAGGGGCATTTACAAAATCTCAGCTGGCAGGCCTTCCTTGTAGACTGCGCCTGGCTCCGTTCCCGTCTCTCATGCACTGCTTTTAAGGGCAGGCTGTGTTCTCAGTACTTAATCTGCTAAATTGCCCCACTGGCTAATTTATGCCGTAATTGACATGGCACTTCTTCAAGTGAAACAGAGTGGGAGGTGGGAAGCATGGGTCATCTGGAAAGGGGGAGAAGTAATAATGTGTTTTTTTTTCTTTTTCTTTCCAGCCCTGCGTGAACAGGGGAGGAGGGGAGGCTTGGAAAAATAAGGAGAAAGAAATGGAGTTCCCACATTTATGGAGAGGATAATATACAGCTCATAGAGAGAGCAGGCGAAGGGTGCTAAATTGGGTGAGCTCAGTTGGAACCTCTCTCGTAATAAGATAAAAAAGGAGGGTGTTGCTTTGTTTTCCTAAGAGCACAGCCCGGAGAAAAGTGCACAACCCAGACTAGTCTTCCTATTCATGTGGGAGCCCCTGAAGGAAGAGGTCAAGTCCTTGTCCAAACAAAGAACCAGAGGGAAAATGAGAAACTGTCTTTTTGCATGAAAAATTGGCGTCCTGCCTTAAAAACCTTGCCTTTTTGCACAAAGTGCAAGGTTTTCTAAGCAAAATACAGGCTTCTCAGAAGATTTATGGAACAAGAGGTCCAGACACGTTCCAACTCTGAAGGGAAACCGCTGAGAAGGAAGTCAGGCCCGAGACAAATGGCAATCATTTTCTTGTCTTATTTCATTTTTGCAGGTGAGAACCAAAAAAATCTAAAAATTCTCCCTGAGCGAGATGATATAGGCTTTTTGTGCTTTTTTTAATATTTAGGGGGGTTTTTTTGGGGAGGGGAGAGTGAAACTTTAACATAAGTATTTTTTTTTACTACAAAAAGTCTATATTTTGCATAGAAAACCTCATATTCTGTACAAAAACACAAGGCTTTTAATGTAGAGCATCCATGTTTCATGCAAAAAGAGTTTTCTGTGAATGCTCTTGCTGATTTAAAAAACTAACAGTGTGGGGTTTTTTCGCTGTCATGTAAGAGTGAACAAACAGGCATGGTTTCCCTTTTTCTTCTCTTTTCTTTTTTGACAGTGGATCTCAGTGTACAGAAAAGCCTTTTATTGTTGCTGCTGTTGTTGGCAACAAGGAAATTTGCAAGTATTCATTCTATTCACTTAGTTGAAGATGGCACAATAAAAGATGGTGATCATCTTTTAGCGCAAGATATATAACCTTACTGTTCGCAAATAACTATTACCATCAAATTTCTTACCACAAAAGAAGTTTGTGGATAAAGGGTATTTCTGAACTTAAGCTTGCTTTCTTTCCTTTCTTTCTTTCTTTCTTTCTTTCTTCCTTCCTTGCTTCTTTACTTCCTTCCATCGTTCTTTCTTTCTTTCTTCTTTCTTTCTTTCTTTCTTTCTTTCTTTCTTTCTTTCTTTCTTTCTTTCTTTCTTTCTTTCTTAATATAATCCCAGACTGTTAACAAGGACTTTATTCAAATGTGTATATAGCTCAGTTCTTCTTTTTATATAAATATGTTTTCCCAGTCAGGGTTCATACTACTCTAGCGCAAACATATTATTCTGGCATGTGATGTAGAAATATCCCTTAGGCATTTGGCCCTGTTGCTGTCAATAAAAAAAACTTCAAGCATAACTAATTAACTGGTAATTTGCTGCCTTTTCATAACATGTAAAACCTCCTGCCCTGAGGTGGGTGCTTTGCTCTGTCTGAGGAAAGGGCTGACCCTGCACACAGCTGTCATGTCACGTACACCTAGAACTCTGAACAGGTGAGTGGAATGAAGGGTCTCAGTTTCCTTAGCCAAAGTTTTGCAAAATGGCCTACATCCATTTGATGGGGGAAGTAAGAACTTCGAATTGTCAATATTGATTCCACAGCCCTGTAACATCTCTCTATAGGGGGGGGGGGGAAGCTGTCAGTTCTATGTTGGCTTAAGCAGCAACATCTCTCCATGGTCTGGAAGACCCTTCCTGCCTGCCCCACTTTTGCAAGGAATATGTTGCCTCTTTTCCTGTCAACATAATGCCCCCTGCCCAGTGGTGAACTGGCTGGAGGCAATTTCAGCGAACCATTAAAACTGAACTTTCAAGAGAAACTTGGTGGAGGGAGAGAAATTCTCAAGGCACAGAGGGAGACCTTGGAGCACAGCTGTGCAGCTTCATGGCATTCATCTAAAAAATCTAGAGGTTTATCACCAAAGTTTACTTTAATATGGGTAAAAGGAGAGAAGAGGGAAAGAGGGAAATATTATGCATGACTGTGAATAAATAAGAGTAAACCTATTTATTTTTAAGAACAAGCAGGAGTTGTTTACTTCAGTAAGGTTATGATAGTCAAAACAGAGTACCTCATCAGGAGGCACTGATAAATAAGGGACCATGCCATCCCTTTTATATCATATGTTTCTCTACACTTGGGCGATCCTATATTTCATTTTTTTAACCCCAAAAAATTCTTTATAACATTACTGTTCCAAAATATTCATGACCGTTAAATTTCGTGTTGCAGAAGATCAGTGTAAAAGCTTGTACCTCCAAATTTAAGCTCCTTTTTAAAAATCCCAGGCTGTTAACAAAGACTTTATTCAAATAGCTTTATGGGCCAATACTTCCTATATCCAAGAGTGGGAATTTTTTGGGGAACAATGACAACAACATACTATGGTATAATAATAATACAGAAAGTACAAGAACTGAAAAGTAACAAATACTAAAGCAAAAAATTAAAAGGATGTGTAAACAAGATCAGGTTGGCCTCTTCCTCGTACTCATTTCATCAAATGGAGGTGCTGCAAAATCTTTGGTTGCCAAAGTGCAAGGTAATAATAATAATGATAATCATAATCATGAATTAAATTTTTATCCTATCATAGAAATTATTTTTTTTCCTGTATTGCAATATGCAACCTGTGAGATAAGTCAGACTTTGACCTTTCTGGCTCATTCAAGGTCATTCAATAAGCTTTTTCACAGGTGAGGGGAGATTATAATAACCGCATCACTCTAGATCTGGTCTGTTATCTAACCACTACATTATACTGCCAAGAGGACCTACTAAGGATACTATCCAAATTTCCCCATTCAGCAGAAATTCAAGTCATGTGAACTTTCTAGCCAAACTGTGACAATGAATATATTCAATATATTTAATAAATGTAGTAATCAAGGAGGTTTGGTCCACGCTGAAGCCATTGGCCCACACAACTAGTATTCTACACATATACAGTTCCTTTCTTCTTCCCACACCAATGCATTCTGCAAAAAAAAATTGACTCAAAACAAAATAAAAGGAAAGGAAGATATAATAATGTCCTTGGGAAATTAGCCACAAAGGCTGCTATAGCACACATGCCTCGCATGTCATAGCAGAGACTTAATGCCAATGTTCAATAAAGGAAAACAGAATTTACATATTGCCGAAGAATGGGTGATTCAAGCTCAAATAAAGCAGAACTTCTCAGACATATTTTCCTTGTGTTTTCTGACTGCACAGAGTGCTGTTGACTTGAAAAGCAATTTTCATGCTTCATAAAATCCCTGGTGGGTTGGCCTTCAGCAGCCCAAAGATCACAACAGCTGCTACTTTGCTCAGATGAAAAGTGCGTAGTTATGCATAGGCTCCACTACAGGCTGATCTGTTTAAAGAGAATATAACCCTATACAAAATTGTTGGCAATTGTATATACTTGACCATGGGTAGAGGGGAGCCTGCTTGCCCAACCCCCTTTCTTTCTAATGTCAGAGCTGTCTTATGTGGAAAGTGATGTGCCTGAGAAGGGAATTAGCTTCTATCTGTGAGGGCTCCCCATGTGTGTCAGGATGCTGGGTTTCTGTGCTCCAAACTTATGTGGGAGGGTCCCCATTCCTCTCATCAAATCTGTCACAAAGCTGGAAACAAAGGAGATGGGGCTAGACCACTTTCCTCAGCCTGTGGTAGGCAAATAGGTTTTGCTGACGAGTGAAGAGGGCAAAAGAGAAGCCCTACTCAGTCATCGTCTACCGGTATCCTGCATATATAGGATGAAGAGCGCACACTACTCCTAACCAAAGCCGTATAATTCATAAGGCTGACTAGGCTGAAGTCTAGGGACCTTGCAGGGACTCGGGCCTATTAATATTTTTTTTATTCATTTATTTTTGCTGAGGCGCCCTAAGGTTCAATGGTTAAAGGCACTTTGAACTCAATTATCCATAAATTACATATTTTTAATAAATAATATAAAAATTATTCACCTCAAAATATTACAGTATTGAACAATTCTACGCCCAAAATGTACTTTCCTGAAGAGTTCTACTCACAGAATAAAAATATTTTAAAAAAATTGTGACTAGAACAGGGCAATGAACTGTATCTACCATACTAGGGTCAGACTATCAGCTGTAGTAGGGTGAAAGACTGATGTGTCAGAGGGGCCCCAAAATACCTGGAAGCCTAGGGCCCTGGGTTAATACACCCTGGCCCTTGAGCATCACCACCTCACTTCATCACTTTCAATATGTGAAAGGAGCAGCATTAAGAGGGGGAAGCTGCCATATCTGGATGGAAAAGCTGGGATTCTGGCTCAAGCAGAGGAGTTACTTGAAACCTTCCCTTCAGCCTCTTCAGGCTGTCATATTTACAGGCTGAAAGCAGCAGTAGAAGGGGTGAGGTCCATCAACGTGGGTAGGTTCCTCTTGCTTAAGTAACCACTGAACGGAGCTAGAGAAAAAGAGTCAAGTCAAAGTAATTCTAAGAATGACTACTCAACTAACGTTTGTGCCAAGAAGATTTGAACCATTTATCAGTCATGAAAGTCACTGGATCATCTTGGGCCAATTTGCCCCTTTCATTCTAGGCTTCTTAATAGGTTTAGAGTTGAGGGGAAAAGAATATTCTTTTCTGAGAGAGTTTTAAGTTTAGCTCAGGTAACGCTAAATGAAAAAGCAATTGTCAGTTCATGCTGATGGACACAGGAAACAGTGTAATACGAGAGGAGGAATGAAATAGAAGGGAATAAACAAACCCATTGTTTAAACAAATTTGTCAGTGATATTAAAGTAAAGCCTGAACTTTCTTTGGAAGCAAACATGACTAAAAAGAGGCTGTCATACTTTGGGCATATAATGAGAAGGGAAGACTCATTGTAAATTACAATAACACTAGGAAAAGTTGACAGCTGTGAGAAAAGAGGAAGGTCGAATATGAAATGGAATGACTGCATTAAGAAAGCCACAGCCTTAAGTTTACATGAGTAGAACAGGATTGTTGAGGACAGAACATTTTGGAGGTAATTCCTTCGTAGGCTTGCCAGAAGTCGGAGGTGATTTGATGGCATGTAACAACATTAAAGTAATATTTTAAAAATATGCATACTTGATCCACCCAAATGGATGACAAAATGTATCAGGGGATTGAATTGTATAAGACTGGAGAAGACTGGAGAAGGTCATTCTCCCAAACTGTATTCTGCCCCCAAATGTCCATGTTTTTTCTACAGAATGTGTATCCAAGAAACATGCTCATAATTAGAATGCAAATCATGTTGTGCATATGATCGACCTACAGCACGCACACACAAATCTCTATGTATCTGTGGCTACAATAAAGAAATGAGAAATTCATAATCAAAGTCACTGATGAATCAAAATTCCATGCATAAGGAATCAATCTCTTCACCAATATCTCTCTGGAGAAATCTTGTGTTTTTACAAGTGCATAAAAAGTTAATTGGACCTTTCAAAAATAAAAATAGAAGCCCGGTTCTTTGTGTAAAAAGGTGATGGACTGTGTTTTTAATCTCAAGATTGCTTCCACCCCCACCTGCACTGCTTTGGCAGGCAGTCCCAATACACTCACCATATTATAATGAGATTAAATGCTAAAACTGCAATATGTGTTATAATTCCACAGTATTTTGCTGACACTGCAGTAGGCAGTAACGAAGCTTGAATAATTCCTAAAGAACTCTAAAGATGACTTCAAGGGGGCCTCTTGTTCTATCACTAAATCTATTTTGTGATAATATGACTGTTTAATGTCTACATTTGTGTTAAACTTCAGATTAGATTGATAAAAAAATAGAATTGTGCATAGAGCAGAGTAAGATGGTGGAAGGAACTCTTTGCCCACTGACTGCAGGTGTGAGTTTGATATTTGAACATTTCCCTACAGAAACTAAAATTTTCCCTGCAAATAGAAAATTAGCCTAGCAGGGAGAAACCAAGGGTGCAATCAGATGGCCAAAAAAAAAAAGAGATTGCATCTGATAGCATCAAAACGAGTCACTTAGTTAAGAGCACTCTCTAAAACCAACCGTTCCATCCCTCTGGAAATCGCTCCAACCCAGCCCTCTCAAAAAGTAGTCCTCCCACTGGACCAGGAAGGTCTAGCTTGGACACAGTTTGGAACACTATTGCCCATATGTTGCATGATCACCAGGAACTTGGTTGCACCTGACCTTACCACAAACAATACAAAATGCGTGCTATTTCCCCATCTGATTGCACTCTGATAAACATTCTCCTTGATCCACTAAATTTTCGCTTAGACGGAAATGTTTTTATTTGGGAGAGGATTGGAAACCCCAACCAGAACCCTCTTGAGGAAAAATGGAGCAGAAGAGCAATTGCACGAACCACATCGTCCCTTGAACTGGCCGTCCTTTGCATGACTGATTGTGTATTGATTGTGAAATAGGGCATGTGACAAGTCATGCAGCCAACTGCAAGAAGGACAGCCCACCAAACGGAATGCTTGCATTATCATTCTGGCTTGTATAGAGATTATCAAGAGGATACTGGCCTCTACTATGTGAAGTAGTATAAGCTACTTTCTGAGGGCTCTTAGTACCTGAACCTGCTGCATGTGCAAACATTAAAATATGTCCTACGTAGAGATGGGCATGAACTGTCAAACCAGCGGTTTGTGCAAGTTAATTTCTCAGCCAAACAGGTGTTCAGTGCTTCCCAGCCCTGCCTCCTCTGGTGACTGCCCACTCAGAGGCAGTGCCCCAGCTTTCCTGCCCTGCCTCCTCCTGGTGCTGCCTCTGAGTGGGCACCTGCCGGAGGAGGCAGGGCTGGAAAGCACTGGACACTTGTTCAGCCAAGAAACGAGCTGACACAAACATGCCCATCTTTAATCCTACTGATACACTTAACTAACCAAGGCCAAAATCCTGTTGCTTAGTGCAGTAAGTTTTAACTTGAATTAGCCCACTGAATCAGTGGGGATTTGTTGAGTCAGCTCCTCCAAAGTTCTATTGATTCAGTGGGCCTAGTCTAGTTGTGACTGATTATGGTAAGCAACAGGATTTTAGCCAAAGAGGAAGAAATAGTGTATGGCTGTTGAGGTAAGGGACATAAGGATGTGCTCTTTTGTGGTTTTGGATACAGTCCCAGAATTATTCAAGAATAAGCCAACAAACCCAAATCTGACACCTGTAGCCCCCCTTCCTGAAGTGTTTTCGACTTACATACCTGCACAATTGACTTCTCCAGTCTTGCTTATTGGCATAGTCTCACTACCCATTAGGATCTATAGAGGGCATCTTCCAAAGACTTACAGACTGTGCATGTGCTGGCTAGAGTCCTGATGGTTATGCCAACTGGCAAAGGTCCAGCAGTGTAAATTTCATCTGCAAATTGCTGCAGGTAGAAGTCAGCATAGGCACTTGCTCTTGCTCACTAGTCAAGTGACTTGGTGTTCGATAGCAAATGCCTACACTGACCAGATGCAAATTGCCACTGAACTTGTGACAATTTCCATCTGAAGTGTATGCTGATGGATTGACTCCTCTG
The DNA here is from genome assembly GCA_037013535.1 of Intellagama lesueurii. Lineage (NCBI taxonomy): Eukaryota > Metazoa > Chordata > Lepidosauria > Squamata > Agamidae > Intellagama > Intellagama lesueurii. The sequence goes on along the minus strand of JBAJHW010000005.1, from coordinate 187,503,429 downwards.
TAATTTTCCATTTGAATTATGGCTACTGAATCACTATATAATGTGAATCACTATATAATGTTAATATACTAAATCAGATCTTTGCAGAGTCTCAAAAATTCCCATTTTTGATGACCACTGGGAGGATGATTCTGGGACAATGGCTGCTTTGGATCACTGCTGGCAGGGGGATTTGAGGGTCTGGCATCCCCTAAAAACAATTTTTCAAAGCTCCAGATTGTTCGACCATCGGGGTCAGTGCTGTGTGCTCTGACTAACAGCGGTCTGCAAGTATTATTTTGTAAGAAAAAAGAAATAGACAAGCTATTTCAAGTGCCAGGAGAGTCTGGGTTCAGCTGTGGCAGATTTAGAGGAGCAAATGTGACAGGCAGGGATGTGATGGGGAATAAGGGCAGAAAGATACAGTGGATCAATGCCATGGGGAGCATTAAAGCAAACATAAGAAGTCTGCACTGGACATGGAAGGGATAATCTTACTGCGAGCAATGCAGATTTGATAGGAATTCTGGCTTTTTCTCCTGCTGCTACCCGTAGCTGGTCTAAAAGCTACCAATAGATCAAGTGAAGCAATGCAGGGCACAGTGTGAAATAATCAGATATGACATAGGCCCCCAGACTGAGCATGTGGGCTAGATGTTGTTCCCAGAATACATCCCAATATTGTGCTTTATTATGAAACAATATATCATGAATTCAGGACAGGCAGAATTCACTCTGTAGAGATGACAAAACACTTTCACACCAAATACATTGTACACAGCATCTTTCTTTACCCTAGGTGGCTGGATGGCTCAGTGAGTTGGGTAGCAGACTGCAGAGCCAAAGGTCAAGAAGAGTTTGATTCCTCATTGTGTCTTCTGAGAGTTGAGTCAGCCTATGAAGCCTTGGGCACCTGCTCTCGCTTAGTTTGGTTGTTTACCTTGAAATTGGTCTTGGGCTTTAATGAGAAGTTGCCTTCAGACAGAGAACTGTCCTTTATAAAGCAAATCCTGTGGCTAGCTCTTCCATTGGGATCACTTTGGTATGTATGGACAAAGTTTGGGGTTGTTTAACAATTTAAAAGTCCTAAGGAGGTGCACAGGTACACAAATAGGTGTGTTCAAATTTATACGTGTCTGGATGTCCTCTAAAATGTTTACTGAAGCCAAAAAAAAAAGCAGATAATGGAAACATTTATTTTTTTGGCTGTAACTCCCAGGTTTGCACAGCCAGGATGTGTCTGAGAGTTGTCTCACAAAAGCAAACCTTTCTCTCCTGTGAGTTAAAGATAATACATTCTAAAGTCCTACAGGGAAGGGAAGGAAGAGCAACCAAAGGCCAAGGCCAAACCATGGCCCTCTAACCCAGTTCTGCCTACCAGAGCTGTAATTAACCATGTTGGCAACTGTGGCAAGAGATGTCATCTCCCACCCACTCCACTTTGATGCATGGACACAAACCCACCCACCCCCAATGCATGAAAAAGCAAGAGGAGAATGTGGGATTCCCCCTCCCAAATGAAACAGAATGTTTATGTTTTCTGGGGCCAACGGGGGGGGGGGGAGAGGCAAATGAATTGGGGCAGATGATGTTTCTCTTTGTTTTCCTAACACTTACTAGTAGATCCACTAATAACTTTTGGTGTCCTGGGGCAAAGCCTTGTGCTCCAACTTAGTTATAGTTCAACCATCTCCTTCAGGAATGGGAAACTCTTTCAGTCTGAGGACCATCTTCAAGTTCTGAGATGTATCTACACGGATACATCTCAGATGTATCCGTGAGAAGTTCAGTGGTGGGTGAGGCCAAAGACAAAAGGCTTGGGTCCTGTATATTTTATCTGAAAGCTCTAACTGCAAGGGACTAAGTCTGGGAAGAGGCATTTCAACCTTTGAGTTCCACAAAGTGGGAAGACTTCCACAAAGTGGGAAGCCACCAAAGAAAAATCTCATGGGGAAGGAGCCATGATGAACCGGGGAAGCTCCTGGCTTAATTTACCAGCTCTCAGTTCTTTGGGGTTTGAGGCAGAAGGTTTTCCAGTCATGTTATTTTCGACAGGAGATGGCAAAATCAGAACTTGAGATCCACCCTTCGGCATGGAAAACCCAGTGTACATCTTTTGAGCAAGGAATTTCCCCACCTCCATGCTTCGAGGCTCCAGGAAAATGTTTGTTGTTCTTGTCTCTTCAGCCTGTTTGGCATGCTTCTTTCTTCCAGCGCTCCAAGAGGCTGGAACGCCAGAGGCACCAACCCTCCAAAGGCAGAGGCAAACAGTAGAAAGTAAGCAGCTGTCAGAAGGGGAAGAAGATCAGAGGCGAACAGCCAACAGGCGAAAGACGCATGAATCACCGAGGAGCAAGGCAGATTCTTGAGCAAGCCATGACTGCTCTTACACACCAGCTTGCCCTCAGGATGGGAGAGAAATATCAGAGGAAGAACATAAATCAACAAGCATCTGATGCAGTCTGGGCAACTGTCACAGGCCTGCATAAGACAGATCAAAACTGCTTTGTTCCTCCTTTTTGGCTTCATCAGGTAAAGAAACTGGCATCGAGGAGTGGAGTTGAGAAAATATGAATTGTTTGAGCCAATCAAGATCCATGTAGTTTGGCATTCTGTTCTTAGCACAGTCCCTTGAAAGCCCAGGCCTTGGAGGCAGCTTAGAATATTACTTTCAATGTATTACAGTTACATTTATGGAGCCAAATGCAGTTAGTTACCATCATAGTTACTATTTGGGAGAGGGGATCACTTTTTATTTTGTTTTTCCCAGGGAACTACTCTACAGTTCCTTTGAATTTTTCATTTTAAAAAACATCATCTCCCAGAATTCTCCAATCTGGAACTTCCATCTGACAGATCCACACCCATAGGAGAAAGGCGGCATATAAATATTTTAAATAAACAAAATAAAGAAATATAGACAGTTTAAATGTGGCTCTCCTGAAGAAAGGCCTCACTCGAAAACGTCCTGGCCTAGTGACCCTAGTGCTTCCTGGGAGAACATCAAACCCTCACCGTTAAAATAATTAAAATTAGCAACAGGACGGTTTTATAAATTTCAGTGTCAATAAGAGATTGCTTAAGACTTCCTTCATCCTCGCCTAACTCAGGGTGAGGATGTTGTGGCTCACAGGCACTCTTGATTTGTGTCCAAAGGAGAGACAAAAAGCAGTGGCAGTGATCCCAGGTGGGAGGAGGCTTGGTTTTGATATTAATCAGCTTTTCCTTGTCCTTATCTCTTCCCTTATCTCTTCCTCTTGAATTGTGGTGCTGGAGGAGACTCTTGAGAGTCCCCTGGACTGCAAAGAGAACAAACATATCCATTTCGAAGGAAATCAACCCTGAGTGCTCACTGGAAGGACAGATCCTGAAGCTGAGGCTCCAATACTTTGGCCATCTCATGAGAAGAGAAGACTCCCTGGAAAAGACCCTGATGTTGGGAAAGTGTGAAGGCAAGAGGAGAAGGGGACGACAGAGGACGAGATAGTTGGACAGTGTCACCGAAGCTACCAACATGAATTTGACCCAACTCCGGGAGGCAGTGGAAGACAGGAGGGCCAGGCGTTCTCTAGTCCATGGGGTCAGAAACAGTCGGACACGACTTAACGACTAAACAACAACAACAACATCTCTTCCCTATCTCTCTCTTTTTTTTCTTTTCTTTTTTCTTTTTCGTTTTTGACTCCTGTCCCAGCAGATCTTAGCCAATTCTGCCATCAGGTTGCTTGGTTAGTAGATCTCTTGAGATCAGCTGGCAAGTGAGGGGTTTTCCTAGCACAAGGGATTTCTACCAGCAGAAGGATTTCTGTCAACTTAGGAAGACATTTCTGCCAGTAGAAGAAGCTTGTACAAGCCCTCTGCATAAAACAAAGCAAAGTGTGCTGCTTATATACCGCCCCATAGCGCTTAGAGCACTCTCTGGGCAGTTTAGAAGTTCATTAGGCAGGCTACACATTGCTGCCACCCCCTGCAAGCTGGGTACTCATTTTACTGACCTCGGAAGGATAGAAGGCTGAGTCAACTTTGAGCCGGCTACCTGGGATTGAACCCCAGGTCGTGAGCACAGTTTCGGCTGCAGTACAGCAGTTCAACCACTGCACCATGAGGCTCCTAAAACACATATTTAATTTTAAAAGGAAAAATTGTAAATGAAAATACACAAATAAGCAGAAGGACTCGTTGGAAAGATCAAGGCAGAGACTGGCTACTGTGGAAGGCGGTGTTCCTTGAATCATTTGGTTGCCAGACCATTTAGGTCTTAAAAATCACCCACACGTTGAATTTCACTTGGCTTATGGGGTGCAGGAATCAGGATAAAGATAAAATAAAGTATCGAGGAATAATTCAGTGGTTTAGGTCTCTGGCTGTGGACCCAGAAGTTGGGAGTTCGATTCCCCACTGTGCCTCCTTGGCAGGGGCTGGACTTGTGACCCATAGGATCCTTTCCAACCTTGCAGTTCTAAGATTCTAAGTACTTGGCTTCTGATACTCTTCAGAAGCAAACCTTGTGGCCTAGGGTAAATTAGAGAAGGTTGCCTCAAATTTAGGCCCTGAATGGGAGATTCCTGCCTGAAGGTGTAAACCCAAACCAGAAAAAGGGAGGAGGAAGGTAAAGCTGGAAGGAAGCCAAAGAGGCAAGCCTCCTAATTCAGGAAGGGGAACCGTAGGAACCTACGAGAGGAAGGAAAGGGCAGAGGCTTGGCTTAGGTCTGGCAGGCTCTAGCCGGAGCAATTGGGAGTGGGGCTCATTCTGGGTGAATTGTGAATGACAGGAGGAAGCCACTAGAGAAAGGAGTAGGAGGGAAGAGTGTATGTTGAGGTCAGAGATGATGGCAGAGGCTAAATTACAGAGGACGACAACAGAAGGAGGAGCGGGTGACCTATAAGGAGACCTGTCTCATGCTAAAAGGAAGCTAAAACAGCCGTTTCGTTGTGGGAAGAGCTCCTGTAACCAAATAACAGATCTGTTTCGAGCACAGCTGTTGACAGTCTGTTGCGCCAAAAAAAAAGACCAAGCAGATTTTGCCAGAGGGGGAAAGGGAGAACAAACTGAGCAGTAACATGTTTCTAGAAGGCCTTCGTTCTTCGGCCAGCCTCCACAGACTGACATTATTATGCCTGTTTCATCCTTATCCCTTCCCAAAAAAACATACTGTATTCTCTCAGTACAATACAAATGACACTACAGCAGCTTCATGACCTCTTCCATGAAAACTCACCGAAGGCCACCCCAGTTTCATTGATGTTATTTCTTGCTCAGTCACACGTACACTTTTCTCCAGGAGAGCAGTGAGAACCTTGATGAGGTTTGATCCCACTTTCTGCCATCAGAAACACAGATGGGCAGGGACCCTCATGAGCAGCTTGGAGTGTTGTGTTTTAGATTACTGCTGATAATTTTTTTATAAAAAAATGTGACAGATAAATTGCCGAGTCGATCTGCTCATAATAATATTGAGTCTGTTGTTTAGAATAAGGCTGAGCTTGCATCACATCTTTTATTGCCTTGAATATTTTGACAAAGAAGAAAGACATCAAAGTGGGAATTCCACGTATGTATGCATACGTACAGATGGTCCTCATGCTGTTTGCTATCTAGGCAGCATCTAGGCTAGTTTCAGTAGTAGAAATGGTCCTTGGGTGTATTTATGACTGGGGCTAGACCAGTGATGGCGAACCTTTTTGAGCCCAAGTGCCCAAGCTGCAAAAAAAAACCACCAACCCAGCGGGTGGCGGGTGGCGGTGGCGGCGGAAGTAGCGGCAGCGGAAGTGGTGGTGGAAGCGGGAATCCTGGGCACGGAGGTGTCTCCAGACCCCACTCTGGATCCGCCTCCAGTTGTGCCCAAACCCGCCACTACCTATAGCTCGGCCAGCCCGCTGCCACCAGTGCCAGCTGCTCCAGATCCTGGCCTGCCACCTGTCAGGGTGCTAGCACCGTGGCTGCAGCTGCCTCCTGAGGTTTGGCTGCCGGGGGTAGCGATCCAGCGACTTATGGCTCGCATGCCCACAGAGGGGGCTCTGCATGCCAGCTGTGGCATGCATGCCATCGCTGGGCTAGACCAAGGTATTTTGCTGTCTGAAGCAAAGGGCAAGACAGCATCCAGAAGCCATCTGGACTGACAATCAAATTTTTTTTTCAGCACTGGTAATCGTAGGGCAGTGTTCCCTCTGGTGTCCAAGACAGAGCCTGAAATTTCTGTTTGGACTACATCTCCCAAAATCCCCTAGCAAACATAGCCATCAAACACTTTGTCTGGAAGACTCAGTCCGGTCCATGTGTCACACACATCTGTCTTCCAATGAAGGGGAATGGTCAGAGGACTGAGAAGGAATATCTACCCTGTTTCCCTGAAAATAAGACCTTTTTCAGGATGCTCATAATACCCCACAAATATGCCCCAGTTAAGTGAAACCCCGCCCTCCACCATTGTGCAGCAACCAGAAGAAGATGACATGACTGTATTTGAATAAATGTAGATTGTTGTACATGAAAAAAATAAAACATCCCCTGAAAATAAGCCCTAATGCGTTGTTTTTTTAGCAAAAATTCATATAAGACCCTGTCTTATTTTCGGGGAAACATGGTAGATATTGTTGCTACCCATTCCACACACCAGCATGTCTCCCATGTGAGGCAGCCACCTCACTGTGCCTAATGGCAGATGATCAAGAGCTTAGGGCCTACCTGGACCCCAGATTTATAAAACACAGGACCCACTTCTAAGAGCCTATATATCAAAAGATTGGACTGCAGATGTAAAAGGAGTGAAGCCAGTCTTCAGGGTGTAAAGAACCTCAACTGAATTTCTTACTCCCAAGCCAAAAAAAACCCACAACAAACTGTTTTAACACACCAGGACACTCAGTTGTGGAATCACTATCCCTCACAAGTTTTCTTTCCTCCAGACAAGATGATGTATTTCTTGTTCAGGCTTCTATGAAAAATTCTTACCCTTTGCAAAGCAAAACATGTACGCAGTGAGAAACCACAGAAAGACTGGCTAATTTATCAAAAAGACACAAACAATCCATCCAGTGCTTCTAATTTTAAAAATGCTAGGCAACGAGGCACAGCAATTTGATAACTAACTTGTACAAAACTCTCACCAATGCAGAAACTGTTGTTGAGGTTGAAAAGAGAAAAATCTTAGCATCCCACAGATGAGGAAAAACAGATTCATAGTCTTGCACCAAGCAAATATTTACATCCTTTACCACTCGTGCTCAAAAAACAAAAGGCCGGTGGCAGCACTCCAGCTCTGAGCTTCCCGGTTGAAAACAACTGTTCTAGGCTGGATTTGTCCAGCCAGAAGTACTAGTAGATTTCTGTAGTATTATGTGGTGCAAGATGCTTTACTTCTGTTAAATTTTCCATTTATATTTCTCCAGCCTACATCTCTGGGGCACAGGAGTCAAATGAGCACCAAATGAGAAACACTTATTTTGGACACCTTACTGTGTCTACCTAGGCTTCTCCTGTAAGATGTCAGGGCATGGAAGGAGACTGAGCTTCCAAACCAGCTAATTGTAGTGGTGCTTTCTTCTCTAGTGAACTAGAAGAAGGACAGGCCCCTGATTCTGTTTAGACCATCTAAGTGTAAACAGCCTTAGACAAACCAGATACTTATTCCAGAGTGTCCTGCTTATTAGATTATAGGCTTCTTTGCTCTCTTTTATCCCCCCCCCCTTTTCTTTACGATACACAGGGAGAATAGAAACAGAAAAACAACTCAAAACACAAGTCTGAGAACATGTGCTTGGACTCTTACCAAATTGTATGTGCTGCCAAACCGCACATGAAGAGGAGAATGGCTATTTATCCTTCATGGCTAGGCAGCAATTTAACTGTCTAGAAAAACAGTAGCTCTTCACAAAAGAAAACAAACAGAATCAAGCCAACCCATCTGGAGCTTGGGGGTCATAATCTTTAACCCTTGGCTCCCCAGGTCATGGTGCAGAGCCACCTTCCAATAATCCGCAAAGTTTCTGTAGTTAGATTGTTGTTATTGTTGTAAAAAATAGCATAATTTGATTTAATAGTCAGAGGGTTGAACTAAAACTGAGTAGTGATGTAAATTATTGTTTGTCTCATTTTTGCATGAGAGGACAAGAAACTGCCAGGTTATTCTGATTTTGCAAGAGGGCAACGTATTTTGCACTTTTACCAGAGAACAGAGTGAGAAGATTTGTTTGTTTGTTCTATTTTAAATAAGGTATTAACATAACCAAGCCTCAGAACAATTTTGCTTAATTTTTGTAAAAAAACAAATGTTAGTTAAGTTTTATTTTATTAACATAACTACAATATAGAACACAAGATAAGAGAAAACCAAAAAATATACATATGCATACCTTGATACATAAAACAACTCTAAACAACTCAAAAACAAACTTAACCAATATTCATGTTTTTTTACAAAAATTAAGCAAACTTGTGCCAAACAACATTTAAGTGAAAGCTTATTATCTCTGCCTTTGTGAAGGGAGGGAATGGATTTTTAATAGCAAAAAATCACTGCCACCAGTCTCACTGCCAGGCTCAGGACTGCCACCCCCAAGCTGGTAGCTATTTTTGTCTATTAAAGTTTCCTCCATCCCCTGTCCTCTCATTAGCAGCTCTACTCAGGTTTTGCAAATGAAAGGCCAGGGCAACAGTATATAGTAGTGTGTTAAAAGCAATATTATTTTCATGATCTGAAATATGCTTACATGCCACTGATTAAAAAGGACAACTCTACAGAGGAGCAGGAGAAGGAAATAATGCTTGCACAAGATCCACGGATGTGTACATGGAGTTCCTATGTTTGTAACAAGTAGCCCTTTGAAAGATGTCAAAAACTGAGGGCATACTTATTCCTGTAATCAAAACTCAAGGCTACTGGCGGAAATATCTTAACATTTATTTCTCCTTTGGGACTGATACAGGCTGCAATGTTTAAATTATGTCAGGCACGCTGAAAATCTGCATGATTCTAAAAATGTGTCTGTTTGGAAACTTGGAAGTGAAGGATTGTTTGTTTCCATATTTATCTGTAACATTCTGTTCCATGTTCTCCTGTCTGTGCTCCCCCCCCCCCCCGTTCCCCACCACCACCATAGGAAAATCAGCATTGGCTTTATTTAATTTTTAATTTCTAAATGTACAGGCCAAGCAGGCATTACGTTGTGTGTAGAGATGGGCACGAACCATGGTTCGGCAGTTCGTGCCGGTTTGGTGCTCTGGACACACAGCTGTTATGCAGGCAACCCAGCATCCCAGCCCCACCTCCACCTGTGGGCACCCACTCAGAGGCAGCACTGTGTCTTCCTAGCCCCACCCCCTTTGGCAGGCACCCACCCAGAGGCAGCACTGGGAAGCCAGGGGGCCCACAGAACAGCTGGGCTCCTGAAGCCCCTAACCGGCACATACCACTGAACCAGTGATTCGTGCCCATCTGTAAATGTGTGTATAAACAAGTACTCAGGTAAGCAGTGTTTGTCTGAAAGGCTCACAGGTAGGAATGTGCATACTAAGGGTCATTCAGAATGGCAATTGGTAACGAGGTGCCAGCACTGTCACAAACCTATGGAAATCACTGTTCTCCACCAGAGAGAATGGCTTGTTATCCAGGGCTACCATCTCCCCGAGACTGCCTTCTTGCCCAATGTGGTTTTGATATTTGAAGGATATAAAAACAAAAACAAAAACAAAACAAAAACACAACTTCCGCCACTTCAGCAACAGCAGAAAGCATCATTTTTCAGAACTACTAGAAACAACTCAAACAAAGAATTGAAAAGCATTCGGTGTGTCACCTTCAGGGTAAACAATGCTAAATTCTTTCCCTTCCCCAACCCTGAACATCACAATTTTTTTTCCACAATTCATACCCACAAAATAGGGATGGGTTACTTAGAATCAGCCTTAGCCATTAATAAATATATTATTTTAGAGTACACTTGTCTTTCCCAGAAGCCTTTTGCAGACGTTCAGTCTGGGCAGAACAAATGCATGGGAGAAGTAATTCTTTTCCCTTGTTTCTTATGGATGTGAGCAGGCTCTTGTTAGGAGTTTTATTTGCAACCTCACATGCTGTCTGTAATTTCTCTGATGGGGAGAGACTTTTCTGGGCTGGAGTAATTGTCTATTTATCCAGCAGTAACCAATCATTCCTGCCAGTCTTTGAATTGAAAAGAGAGCCCTGCCTCTCTGATGAGTGTTTTTCCCTCTCTTTGTCATCTGGCGGCAGCTTTTTATTTGCTGTTGATCTGTTCAGTTGGTTGCTAAATATGTGTGCAGTAAAGAAAGCAGTATACACAACTCTATAAGGTCAAGCAACTGTAAATAAAGAATTTTTAAAATTGAGTTATTGAGACTGTAAGTGCCAGTTAAAGAGAAAGAAGTGGACCCTGGGGAACTTGTAGTTATTCTCCTCTGTGGATCTCTGTATATCTACTGCATAGCAAAAATGAAATTTTACCAGAAATTCAAAACTCTGCAACAGATGAATATGTAGATGTTTGGGAGTGGGGTGGGAGAGCCTATTTCTATGATGTAAAATCAGTCTTCCTCAAGCCAGCCTGCTTCAGGTGAGTTGGACTAATTTTTCTATTATCCCCAACAATCTTCTGGGTAGGGAAGATGGCAGCTGTGGAGACTTCCAAGGAGGGAAGGCTGGGCTAAAGCAATAGCCGATGGTTTTATCTCTTCAAAAGGGGAATGTCATAAAAGTGGGTTTGCTGGAGCAGCTGACTTTTTGCAAAAATATTCTGTTGCTCTCTTCATGTACCTTGTGCAAAGAAGTCAGAAAGACACAGCCAGGAGAGCAGATGTCTTTTCCCTGCAAGCCTTCCAGGCACTTCGGAGATCAGCTTCCGGCACTGAGTCACAGTTTCTTACCAGCCTTTTCCTAAGTATTGTCACTGGAATCAGGCAACACCGGTGGCCCCTGGATGACTTCGAGACCTTGCTGCTTCTTGTTGCATCTGGTCTGAGGATATGGAGCAAATGCACTCAGAGTTTCCGGACGGAATGAAGGAAGTCCTTTCTTAAGGGGAAACGGGGCTTATCTGAACCTGTGTTTTCCCCGTCTCCTGTGATACTCGCCAAGAGGCAGCAGTGGAGAGAGGGGTCAGTTTGAAGTGTGCAAGGATAAGAGCTGCCAACCTGATGTAGTTCTGCAATGTTTCATTTAGAAATGGGAAACATTTTATTGGCTACAGCTCTCAAAAATATCCCAGTGGCCATGCTGGCTGTGAAATACAGTGGTGCCTCCACTTACGAATGTCCCTACTTACAACCATTTCGAGTTACGACCAGCTCCAGTCGCAAAATTTTGCTTCTACTTGCGACCGGAGCTTCCACTTATGAACAGAAAAAGGCAGGGGGGAAAGGCAGGAAATTCAATTTTCTAACTGTAGGTGGCGACGAGGCTGCTTCTTTGTAGCTCTTTCGCCCCAGCAGTTAGAGAGTGTGCGTCGGAGGAGGCTTGGGACTGCCTGGCTTCTGCTTCTGAGTGAGCGTGTGTGTGTGTTTGCAGGGAGGTAAGGTGCTGTTTTCTGCTTTTTAAAAACTGTTCTGGGTGTTTTTGCAGCATGGTTTTGCACTGGGGGGGTTATGTTTCTGTGCTGTGATGGGTCTTGGGGGGTTTGTGGGTTTTTTTGCTTTTTCCCCCCATTTCCAATGGGTCGTGGGGGGTTTCCTTGCTTTTTGAAATTTTTTTCCCCCATTCCCGATGGGTCTTGGGGAGTTTGTTTGCTTTTTTGTTTTTTTCCCCCCATTTCCGATCTTGCACGATCTGCTTGATTGCTTTTTGCTTTCTCTTGTTTGCATTTGCAATGGGTCTTGCACAGTTGATTGCTTTTCTCCCCCCCCCCCCCTTCGGCCGGAAGGGATTAATCGCGTTTCCAATGAGTCTTGCAGTGATTTTTTTTGGGGGGGTGATTTTTTTCTTCGGCTGGAACGGATTAATTGCATTTCAATGCATTCCTATGGGAAATGGTGCTTCGACTTACGGCCATTTCGAGTTACGACCATCTTCTGGAACGGATTGTGGTCATAAGTCGAGGCACCACTGTACTGAGATTCGTGGTCCAATTCTCTCTCTCCTTCTTTCCCTCTCTCCCTCCCTCTCTCTCTCTCTCCCTCCTATCTCTGCTAGGGCTCTGAACTCCCAGATGCTCAAAGGTCTTACTTCAATGCAGCCTTCTTCAACCTGGCATCCTTCAAAGGTGTTAGTCTATAGCTCCCATCAACCTGTACAACCTGTACAAGCATCTGCCTCGGTCATTTTGTTGGCGGTGCATGAACTCACAGTAGTCTTCCTTGCTTTTGATACAAGAGACTAATATGGCTATTTTCATTTGAACATTTTAGAGCTGTTCTCATTTGGAATTCTGGAAAATATTGTTAAGTTTTCACAAGCCTTAAACAGATGAGCAAATAGATAATAAAAGGTGCTGAAGTCAGTAAATAGAGTGCACAATACAATTCCAAGGAAGAATTGTAACAAGGAAATTGCTTTACCCAAAGTTTGCCTTTGAATGTTAATTGTGCCAGAGGAGGGTACAAGGATTATCAGGGGAGTGGAAACCAAGCCATATGGGGAAAGACTGAAAGAACTGGGCATGTGTAGCCTTGAAAAAAGAAGACTGAGGGGAGATGCAAATACTTGAAATACAGAGGAGGGACAGGGTCTGTTCTTGATCATCCAAGAGTGCAGGACATGTAATCATGGGCTCAAGCTACAGGAATCCAGATTTAGGCTGAATAGCAGGAAAAACTTCCTAATTGTTAGAGCAGTATGACAATGGAACCAATTCCCTCAGGAGGTGGTGAGCGCTCCAACACTGGAGGCATTCAAGAGAAAATTGGACAATCAGCTGTCAGATCTGCTTTGATTTCGATTCCTACATTAAGCAGGGAGTTGGACTCGATAGCCTTATAGGCCCCTTCCAACTTAATTATTCTGTGATTTTAAAAAATGAAGCTAATTAGGCAATGACATGATTTGTATGATTTGCTCCACTTTTACTTGACTTAGTGAAGCCAAACCATTTTGGCTCCATATACGAATAAGATATAACTGAAGGCTTGTCTGCATGGGCTCTTTTGGAGTAGGCTTGTATGGGAAAAATAGGGTTACTTCGGGTTGAGTAGAGGTCCAGTATGCCACTTGGTATGATTCTTGCATCCAAATGGCATACTGGACCTCAAGTGACCCTATTTGGTTTGTTTTTTGCACTGGGAATTTCCAATATTGTGAAGGGGATTAAGAAGATAGCCACTTCATGACATTAGTAAATTAAACAATTCCTCTGCTCCTCTGCTCCTCTGCTTGTTTGTTTGTTTGTTTGTTTGTTTGTTTGTTTGTTTGTTTGTTTGTTTGTTTGTTTGTTTAAGATTCTATTAGGGCAGTGCAATGTGCTGAATCACTCATAATTTGTTTTAAAAATCAAAAACTTCCTCCCAGAAGTGGGAGGAGACAAGAGGGAGCAATGAGGGGCATTTTTCTTTCTTTTCTTTGACCCGACTTAAAGGTCCAGTCAAGAACCTGCCCACAGCTGAATTCACCAATAAGTACTGGCTGATATTGGATTCTGTTGCATGCAATTTCTTGACTGGACCTTTAAGACAAGTCATAGAAAAGGCAAAAAATATCCTTCGTTGCCCCCTCCTGTCTCCTCCCACTTCTGGGAGGAAGTTTTCAATTTTTTTCTTATTTTTTATAAGTGATGCAGCACATCAACACTGACCTAGTACAGTGTAAAATAAAATTAAAAAGTGTTTAGTTCTCCAATATTGTGAAGTGGCTGTCTTCTTAAGTCACTTCATGATATCGCAAACTGACACCAGCAGACAATTTGACAGCCACAAGGCTTGCTTTAGTTTATTTCCAGTGATCATATTGCACATGCTGGAAATGAACCAAAACAGAGTGATCATACCCACACCAAAAAAGCAGAAGCCCCTGACAGGGACCCAGAAAGGTAGAAGTGTTCTGGGGACAGACTTGTTTGCTCAGCAATTTTATCATGTGATCTCTGGCAAAAGGCCAAAATTCTGTTGCTCAGCTCAGATTTCTCTCTTTTTAATTTCCAGATGTGCGTAGCTCACTCACAATGAAATGAAGTTTCATAAACCCTAAAATTGGAAAAGGAAGTCTTTAATCAGTGGCAATCTGCTGCAGCTGATGGCATCATCCCTGTTGTACATATGGAACCTGCTCGACAGGATTTCAGGTGGTATGTTGGTATTGTTCCCCGTACTATATGTAGTGGGAAAATAAAATATAAATTTAATGAATACAAACATACACATTCAAATCATGCTGTCTGAATACTGTAGGTAAATTTTCTACTTTGCAGCAGATACCAGCTATGCATGTGTTGCTCACCTGATGCTGGCAGGAGATGAAGCTTTGTGTTTAAATCAATGTTTGGTGACAAGTGGGCCAGAGTTGTTCATTCTTCTATATATGCCTTGTGAAAGTTGCTTTTCTAGCTGTCACGGACTCTGGCAGTGGATTAGATTAAAGCGTTAGTGATTTGTTCACATTCAGCTATTAGAACAAATGGTTTCCAGCTTAAGCACACTCAGCATTTTCAGGGGATACAAGTCTTCCAAAGAGTCACATCTGTCCTTTCCACATCTCAGAAAGTTTCAGTATTAATCCTGTTCTGACCGACGCCACCCGTTTCATCCCCTTCTTCGTTCTGTTCTTCACTGTGCAAAAAAAAAAAAACCCACACCCAAAAAACCTTCGATTTCTCAGTTCTGGCACCTATAATGCTTTCTGTTCTGATAAACCCAGAGCCTACAAGGGCCTGGCAGAAAAATGTGGCCGTGGAAGATCGAATGAGCCAACCCATCTGTTTGCCAGGGCAGAGTTGCTATTACAAATCCAAAGGATTAAGAGCAAGGAGGTTCCCACCTATTCTCTTGGGACAAGATGCCATGGTGTGATGGACTTCAGCATCATTCAGTTTGTCATCTCTGCTTTCCCCAATACTGCTTTTCTATAATTTCCACATAACTTAGAACATAGAAACATGTTCCATGTCCTCCTAACTCTTTCCATTCCTGGCTGGGTGAGATGACAGATATCCAGATTACTCCCTTATGTGTGGGAAGACTTGAGCATATGCTGTTGTTCCCCACCCATTGAATACATGCCCGTCCTGATTTCAGTACCATCAGATGTCCATATGTGATATCACTTCCAAACAGGTGATATGTGCACATCACATTCAATATGTGCCAGTGTAGGCCTACGTGCTGTTGGGTAGGGGGGGTAGGTGATACAGTTAGCATATCATCAGAATAGAAGCAGAACTCTCTTAAGAGGATAAAGGGAAACGGTTTATCTGAGAAGAGCTTCCCTCAATTTGCATGTTAAAAACTGGCTTCCTTTTGTTTGGGGGTTGGTCATTGAGAAGGTAAATTCAGCCTTCCTGTGTAAGTTTGACTACTGATTCATAGAGCTTTGAAAGAAGTGCTTGCCCGCAGAGAAAATGTTTGGATAGCAGGAAATCAGCATCTCCATGAGCTTGAGGTTTGAATGTAAGTGTGGTCTGCTTCTGAATTTTATATAACATGTATATCAGGTGATCTGATATATGCCCATGAGGAGATACCCTACTCAAAGATGGTCACACGTGGATGTCCAATGACAGAGCCGGCCTTATTGTTAGGCAGATTGATGCAGGTTTTTCAGGCAACAGAGACTGTACTGGCAATATTTTGGCCATTTCTCCTGATCCTCTGGGCCATTCTTCTGTGTTGGAGGACATAGCTCGATGTGTCACCATGGGCGACCACAAGTGGGGGGGGGGCAATAAAGTTGATCACCCCCTCAGAATCCCCATTTCTAATATAAATATTAATGTACACAGAAGGACACATAGTATTGTAACAGTGTACACTATGTACACAAATTACATAATGCAGTCCCACCTCAAACCCTGTTAAATTAGCCTACTGCTTCCCTCAGTAGGTACAAAATAATCTGTTTGTTTTCAGCTACAAGGAAACATTATGGGGTATACTTCAAGGTTGCTTAATTAAAAAGAAAACTCTGTTTTCTGCCAACCTAGAATTTCACAAAAGTCACCAGAAAACCTTCCTCATTCACCTGAAACCTTGAAAATTTTATGAGGGCAGGTTTAGGCTTTTTGACTGTATTATGGTTTTATTGGCTGGCTTTAAAAACATAATAAAGCTGAAGCCATTTTAAATGCAGCTATTTAAAAAAAACCAACACCGTCCTGTTTTGCAAGCTGCAAATTGGTATTCAGTTCAGGGATATTGAAACCCTGTTCTAAAACAAGTCTCTCTCTGAGGTACAGAAATGGGGCCTGGCGCCACAAGGATTAGTAGGTAAAGAGCTGAAATATTTGTGTCTTCGCCCACTCATTTCCCCCCCCCTCACTGTCACAGCCAGTGGGAAATATTTTGGGGTAACCTTCAAGTTTCAAAATGGAGAAAAATAGAACAAATGTCGGCATGAAAGCCGTATCAGCCGCTGGAATCTATGTATGGGTGCCCCCTGTGGTGCAACATGAAACTGCAGCAAGCTGCTTTCTCCATGAGAAGCTTTCTGGACCATCTCCAACCCATCCAGATAGGGTGACCAGATGAAAAAGAGAACAGGGTCCCCATAACTTTAATAGTTCTTTTGAAGAGAAAAAATAAGCAGGTGCTGCTTTCAGTGCAAGTGACACCTGCTGAAATTTCTTCCTCCACCCAATTATTCAAGGGAGAAAAAGCCTTTTTCAACTAGTCACCCTAACTCAGGCTGACTAAGGGAAAACTCCCTGGAAAAGACCCTGATGTTGGGAAAGAGTGAAGGCAAGAGGAGAAGGGGACGACAGAGGACGAGATGGTTGGACAGTGTCATCGAAGCTACAAACATGAATTTGACCCAACTCTGGGAGGCAGTGGAAGACAGGAGGGCCTGGCGTGCTCTGGTCCATGGGGTCACGAAGGGTCGGACACGACTTAATGACTAAACAACAAGAAGGTATTGCACCTTGTTTTAGGATAACGATTGGGAGTCTTTTTTTTTTATCACCACATCATCAGCACTGGTATCAGCCGTGAGGACTGCAAAATCAGCCAGAGAAACTGAATAAGTCCGAAGCACTGTCATCCTTTGTGTTCCCAACATATAAGGCTTATCACACTAGGAGAGCTACTTTATTGTTGCAATGAAATGCAAAGATACAGGTTTTCTTGGATTTCTATTACACAAGCAATACTTGTGGGACATGTATTTAATACAGTGGACCCTCGACTTACGGAATTAATCCATATTGGAACGGTGGCCGCAGGTCGAAAAGTCTGTAGGTCAAGGCTCCATTGACCTACAATGCATTGAAAACCGATTAATCCGTAACCGTCCGTTTTTGTTCCATTTTGTTTTTTTTCCGGTCTGTAGGTCGATTCTCCGGCCGCAAGTCGAACCTAAATTTTGAGGCCGGAGAAGTCTGTAACTCGAAAAGTCCGCAGGTGGAGCCATCTGTAAGTCGAGGGTCCACTGTACACAACTGAGTACTGCCAGATTGGCACGACTAATGGTAAGATAACGTGGTACACAGCCAGATTTTCAAAACTGGAAGTCGACTTTTAAAATGTATTTATTTCCTAATTTGTGGCAGTATGTGTTTCCCCAGAGGATTCCCCAAGTTTTGAGGAATGCCCAAGCTGCCTACCTCCAAAGGTAAGGTCAAGGGCAGAAAAGGCATTTGAACCCAGTTTGCAGTCTAAATTGGGAGGGGATCCAGAGACCCGAGAGCAGTCAGTTAGCGAAAGGTGAAGCACTGAAGGATGCAGAAGCTTCACAGGGTAGGGATAGCGGTTCTTCTTTGTCCCCCAAGGGCTACTGATGGGCTTATGCCATGTTCTACTTTTATATATGTCCACAGTGCAGATAAACAAAATCTCCTGAAGCCTTTACTGTTATTTCATCAAAGGAAAAGCTAAACCTGGAACTGCTCATTTATGAGACTTGTGGTGCACATAATTATGGGTATTTCATCTTTGACTTCCAAGCAGGGATCTTGAGGTCCTGAGCCAGCAATTCCAATATAGCTGTGCTGCAGTTATTCCCTGATCCTAGTGCTATAGGCAAATGTGCTGCTTCTGGTATATCAAGCATCTGCAATGCCACTCAGAATGCAGGGGCTGCATGCGCCATCACAAAATAGTATCTGGAAGTATTGCACGCCCAGCACTCATCAGCTGCTTCTTGTGCCATCAGACATCTTAGGCAGCAGAGGTAAGTTGAAACAACTCTACAAAGATGGCAGTGATATCATGAACCAGTCTTGGGGGCGGGGGGTCAGGTGATTCAGGAGAATCAATCCTGGGCCACTACATGATATATAATTCCAGATCTTATAGCCTCATTCAGGGCTTTTATAATCATCATCATCTTAGAACTGCAGAGGTGGAAGGGACCTTATGAATCATTGAGTCCAGCCCCTATCAAGGGGATACAGTGGGGAACTCCCAGCCTCTGGCTCTGCAACCAGATAACCTTGCAGCCTCTTTGTGCTTGCACACAAATCCTCCACCTCCCTTCCCTCTCCTCATCCACATTTTCCTCTTCCTCCTCATAGTCCCATCTTAACGTTGACCTTAGTGAGTAGCTAGCTGTGAAACAGACCATCTGTGCTCTGTTTCTGCACCCTCACCTTGCAAGTATAATGAACATGTTTGCAAGTAAACCAATTCAACCACAGAGATACCATAACAAGTCTCCTACACTCTAATATCCAGGGCTAACACACCCTCTGAAGGGTGCTTTAAATTTCTCACTGGGGATGTGCTGTGGGAAGCCTTTCTGTGCACAGAAATACTTGTTAGAATTTGATTTCAAAAACAATGGGCTCTGGAAGGGTTTGGTCACAGGTGGAAAACTTTTCCTTGGTTCAAACTAGAGATAGGGACAAAGCGCCAAAATGGCACTTCGTTTTGGTTCGTGGGTCGTAAAGTTTGACGACCCACGACTCACAAATTGCCCCCCAGTTTGCAGATGAACGATGAATCAATTTGTCATTTGCCAGGTCATTTTCCCCCCTTCTCTTGCTATGCCCCACGGGGCTTGGCAAGAAGAGGGAAAGCAATTATCAAAGCGATCCCGCAGTGCTTTGATCCCTTTTCCCCTCCTCTTGCTAAGCCCCACGGGGCATAGCAAGAGGAGGGAAAGCAGGGGTCAAAGCGATCGCACAGCCGCAGGGAAAATTCCTCTCTGCTTATACCCCTGAGGAACAGCTGATCCGCAGGGGCATAAGCAGATAGGGAACAAAGAGATGAACATAAAAGGGTTATATTCATTGCTTCATATTCGTCGGGGTCTCTGGACCCCAAGAATACGAAGCAACGAATATCTGATGAATCAGGGATATTTAATGAATATCCTAATTCATTTTTATTTTCATCCCCATGTCTAGTTCAGACTTGCACACCCAGACGTTTTCCCACCTGTGACCAAACCCTTCCAGAGCCCATGGCTAGCATTCCTAGTGGTACTGTGGGAATTGTAGTCCAACCAACTCCTTCTTCCCAGTTAGGAGACAAGACCTAATGCAAAAGGGGCAGAACTGGTGCAAAGCCTGATGGGATCAGGGGGTGAAGCCACCATGGGATCTGTTGAATGATGGGCAGAGCTTGATAGTAGCTGGATTTTACTGGGTTGTTTTACCCGATGGAGGATTAATTTTTGGGTAAAAGTGGTAAAATAGTGGCTGGTTGACAACCTTTATTTCTGTATATCAAATAATTGATATGGTGGCATTCAAGAGAAAATTGGACAGCCACCTGTCAGATCTACTTTGATTTGGATTCCTGCATTGAGCAGGGGGTTGGACTTGATGACCTTATAGGCCCCTTCCAACTCCATTATTCTATTATTCTAATTTGCATCTCTCTGGTTCCCTTTCCTTTATATTCTGTCTCATCCTCTCCCTGGTGTTATTTCCTTCCTCGGCCAGGCGTGTGTCTCAGAAGCCACATCATTTGCACAGGGAGTTCCATTGCACCCATATGGTGTCCTGCTGAAGCCAAACACATGACAAACAACTTGGTCTCTAAAGGCTGAGTCCTGAGTCCACTGACTCATTTATGCCATCATAAGAAACTCTCAGTCCGCCTGCCCAAAAAAAAACACCACAGCTGTTAAGTCAGGCTCCCAAGTGAGAGGAAGAAGGCAAATTTTGAAGGATTGCTTCCTTCTAACGAAATAAATGAATCTGTCTTCTCTGGAAAGCAGTGAAACGGATAGAGCCCATTAAGAAATTTAGAAGTTGCCATTCTTGCAAAACATATGTCACTAAGCCTCACTTCTGTGCTTCATCTTAATCCTCAAACAAGTCTAGACAGCCTGTGATCTAACCAAGGGAAGGGTGATGTCTTCTTTAAGAAAGGACAGTCCTTTTTTGAAGGGCTGCCAGTGAACAAGCCTTCTTTTGAAGGTGTCTTCCTTCATTTGAAGGACTGTCCAATCCAACTCCAGTTTTAAAAGAGAGAGCAGAATCCTCTTCACAAACACAGAGCATAACAGCTCCACGCCTAGAGTGTGCCATGTTTGTTCTGGAAATCTCAGGCTTATTTATTTATTTATTTATTTATTTATTTATTTATTAAATTTATACCCCGCCCATCTAGACCAAAGGCTACTCTGGGCAGCTAACAACAATAGATAAAATAAAAACAATATAATAAAATAAAATAAAAACAGTAGTAATATAGCTCAAGATGGGAAAAAATATTCAAGTGATGATGACAGGAGGGAAAGCCTGCCTAAAGAGCCAGGTCTTAAGTTGGCTCTTAAAAACACCCAGCGAGGGAGCCAGACAGATCTCTGGGGGGCAGACTGTTCCAAAGGCGAGGGGCCACTGCCGAGAAGGCCCGGTTTCTTGTTCTTTCTCTCCAGGCCTCCCTCGGCATAACAGGCTTGCTGTTATGCATGCTGGAAATTGCTGTTGAAAACAACAGGGCTTTCCACTTGCACAAGAGATTAGTACATTCCCCACTGTCCAATTGGAATAAATAAATAAATATTCCCAACTGTCCAAGAGAGGAAACAGATGAACAGTGCATCTGCTTGTCTTATGCACTATTCAGAATCAGCACAATACTGGTTGAAAGAATCTTGAGGATGGAGGCTTGGGAACTTGAGTTGCCACTCACAGCTCCTGGACAGACTCAGTGGACACACAAATAATCTGGACATTGTCTTCTTGTACAGACAAATTATCACGTGTCACTTTATGCAAATTAGTGTCTTCATTTGACTTCCTTTTTGGTGATGTGTGGGAGGACACCCAAACCAAATAGATGCAGCCCGCCAGCCACACAGAGTGGTCCGCTTTAATTGCCATGACTTCATCTGACAGAATCCGGGGGCTTGTAGCTGGATGTCAAGTAATGTGTGAACTACATGAGAACTAAACAGGAACGACAGCAGAAAATGCTAAATGCCTCACCAAACAATAAATTCCAGGACTCCATATGATGGAGCCATGAAAGTTGAAATGGGATCAAATGGGATACACAGGTTCTATTATGTAAACAGTGCTTGGCCAGTTGTGCCTTTGTGTTGGTTTTGCAGCCCACTTAGAAGATGGCTTTGGATGCCAGGCCTCACAGAAATAGCAGTGTCTAATTAGCTGTGAAAACAAAGGTCCACCTAAGAGAATGTGTACATTTACTCTACAGGGGCAAAGCAACACTGATTACCCAAAACATGAACAAGGCCATATGTTGGTACAGCCAAAAAGGAAGCAAAGAGGTAACAGCTTCTGAACTGCTTCCTTGATTGCTGTCTTGTTTCTAACTTTTAAAGAATAAAAGGTTTTAGCATTTCTCTAGTGCTTTTGAGCACCAATGAATTCCAGAAAATATGGAGTGTTCCAGATGCAACATTTTTTCTGCTTCAAGGACTTGATTGTACACTGATCTTACTGAAAACTTCACTGAGATCTAAACACCATTCCACTTGTTCTGCTTTGAACTGGGGATTTCCCCTCATGAGTTCCTGGACTTCTTTCTCCCCTATAAAGCCAAGGGTTTTTTGTTGTTGTTGTTGTTTGTTTTGTTTTGTTTTGTTTTTTGCACTATGTTGTACTGAGAGGGTAGAGTATAGCACTATAGTGTTTCCACAGCATTGGCCCTACATCAACAGCCAGCAAAGCAGAGAGGAGCACACAATGGGTTGCAGTCAGCCAGATCTGACATTTGCTGAACATTGGCAGATGGCTGGGGCCACACATTGTCAAGCCATAAATGTAGCGCTGAAGCGCTGAAGCACCTTAGCACTTGACAGTTAGCAGTCAAGCTTGACAAATCCCATGATCTTGCACCACCAATGGACAGAAAAGATCATGAAACAATGTGACATCTGGAAGATGCCTTTAGCTCAGCAGTCCATAGAACAGTGCCCGATATGGGGCCCTCTAACATTGTGGGCTGGCATAAGACATTTTGCTGACTGGGAAAGTGCAGCAAATGCTGTCTCACAGCCATCCAAACAGAAGCACATGTTTTCCAATACTAGGTGAAATATTTGGGCACATGGAATAGAATGTTTCTGAAGCATTTCCCCCCTCTTGGACTGTGAAAATACTATAATAACAAATCAAATAGTAGAAAATTTGCTGCCATTTCATCAAATACCTGCAAGCTGGATTCTTCATTCTGACTAATGGGAGGGCTGGCCCTGGCCAATATCTGCATGAGAGGTGGGCAAATTGTAGCTGTCCAGATGTTGTTGGATGGCAATTCTTGTTAGCCATAACCACTACAGACAAATGGTGGGAGACACTAGGCGTTGCAGTCCAACAGCATCTGAAAGGCCTCACTTTATCCACCACTTGGTCTATATTATAAAGAGGACAGGTTGTGAGATGCAGGTATATTGATGTGGGAGATAAATGTTTTTGAGGGTTTTTTTTTTTAAATTAGAGGAGCTGCCTGGAAGTCTGAATCTGATGGGAGCAGCAGGAGGGGTGGTTATGATTAATCCTTTCTCCCACGCTGACTTTCAGTCAAATGGCTATTAGTCCCACTGGGGGTGAGAAATACAGGTACTTGAGTGCCTTTATTTTCCCCTAGGAAGCTAATAGTGGTTTCAGGATGTGCATGTAATTTAGATGGGGAAACGGCTAGCCCACATACTACATTCCTCTGCTACTGCTTCCGCTTTGATCAAAACTAGATTCTGCATGGCTATGTAGGAACTAAAGCTGCTATATTAAGGTTGAATGCCACTGTAATATAATCAATGAGTGCCAGACTAGGACTCAGGAGACCTGGGTTCAAATCCTCACTCAGATGTGAAAACTCACTGGGGGGATGACCCTGGTAAAAGCTCCTTTTAATTATCTCACATAATTTTAAATTGTGCAATACTAGGTAGGTAGGTAGGTAGGTAGGTAGGTAGGAAGGAAGGAAGGAAGGAAGGAAGGAAGGAAGGAAGGAAGGAAGGAAGGAAGGAAGGAAGGAAGGAAGGAAGGAAGGAAGGAAGGAAGGAAGGAAGGAAGGAAGGGTCATCTCATATACCTTAGAAATCTCACTAGGGTCGCCATAGGTTAGATGCAACTTGATGGCACGTAACACACATACCAAGGTTCCTTACACTATCCTAAACTATGTGAATTTCCCTTAGTTTCCCAACCACCTTAAGGTATGTAAATTCCTATCAGTTCTCCAGCTGTAAAACAGAAATAACCAGATTTTAGGAAAACTAAAATGTTTAAACTTTATCTCCCAGAATCCACCAAGCCCCATGACCAGCAGTAGTGTTGCCATAGCCCAGAAAAGTAACTTTCCTAAGGTCTGGTAGTAATAGCAGCCCATTTCAAAGACTGCCTCAAGGCTGTGGCATCCTTTCAGTACTAAGCTCCAGAACAACATCTTGAACATTGGAACCGCTGAGAGACCCTTGTTCTAAATGGCCAGCCCGTCTCACTTGCATTATTTTAAGTGGTTTCTAAATCAATGCAACCGTTAAAACAGTAACTGTGAGCTGTCATTCTTTTGAGGGCCCAGAGGCCCCTTCTCCATTCCCAGGAAGGCATTTTCCATGCAGGCATTTATAAAAGTCTGCCCATATTCTTCTCTCCAGCAAGCAAACAACACAAGAGCCACTTAAAGCTGGAAATGTACCATAGGGTGGATCCAAAATCAAAGAAAGCACATAGGATAGATGGCTATGTGACTCTTTCTGATCATATATACAATATGGCTGGTTGGTCAGGAGAGGAAGAAGAACCCAAAAACATCACTTTTGCTGAATTCTGAGTTGCCGGATAGCTCAGCGGTTTAGGTCTCTGGCTGCGAAGCCAGAGGTTGGGAGTTCAATTCCCCACTGTGCCTCCTTGACATGGGCTGGACTTGATGACCCATAGGGTCCCTTCCAGCTCTGCAGTTCTAAGATGATGACGATGATTAATGAGACTTCTCAAGGGTTGTTCACATTTCCCTTGTTGTCGTCGTTTCACAGAAAGATCAGCCCTGTGCTTATTTGATCAGCACAAGGGTGTAGGATAGTGCAAGCTACAGTCTTGTTTCCCTCAATGCTGCCTGTCTAAGAAATACCTTCCTTCACTGTTTGTACTTTTTGTGCTTTCTTTGTACTTTAAATAGCTGTTCAACACAACACGGTCTCCATCTGGACATAATGAAAGCAGGGCTATTCTTTCCGGAAACACATGAAACCACAAGGTAGCAGAGGGAAAAGCCATTTTAAGGCAACCGACTCCCCCTGCTGTAAGAAAATGGCCCCTGTGAAGCGTTTCTCTCCCACGACAAACCACCCAAAGTCTGCTCTCACAACAACCATCTGGGTTTTGTAGGAACAAGGAGCCAAGTTCTGCCCTTGCCAACTCCACTCAAAAATCAAGGGTGAGCAAATTGTGGTCCTCCAGATGTGGTTTGGTTGTGACTCCCATCAGCCAGAATAGCCAAGGGGATTGCAGTCCTACCACATCTGGAAGGCCACAAGTGGCCCACCTCTGTCTTTAACAGGAGGACTGGGAAACAGCTGTATTACAGAGTCTATAGATTATGGAACTGGTCCCAGTCAGAACTCATAACACTGGGCTAGCTGGAACACAGGGCACAGACTGACTGAACTTTCCATCCTTGGAGGACCATCCCTACCATTAGATAGAATGAAGCAGTACCAGTAGGCAAAGTAAGGCAACCTTCTTAGGTAGCATACGTGGAAGAAGCAGCAGTGGCAGGTGTCCAGTCAGGACTCCTGAGTCATCACTACACTCCCCTCTCTTGGTAAGCAGAGGCATGTTGTCATATGCTGATCCTCCAGTCCAGTCTGCTGTCTTTCAAATGCTGCAGAGCACACTGCCCTGTTGCTCGTCTTAAAAGAAGGAGGATTCAACTGTCACTCCATTTCATGTCTGTACATGGAAGAGGAGCTTTCTGCTCTTCTGTCCCAGGCAGCAAAGTATCTTGACTCGGCTCTGATTCCTGCCAACATTACAACTATCATTGTCTCACCAAGGAAGAAAGTACATCTTCCTATATTATATAAAACATTCTCATCATCTTGGCAAATGGGTGAACTAGAGATAGGGCAAGCCTGGGTTTTGGGGGGGTTCATAGCTCCCAGAATTACATAGTCGTTAAGGCTCTGGTACTCTAGTAGTCCAAAAAATACGACCCTCAAAACATGTCCCATTCTCTCATCTGAAGTGAACCCAAGATAAAATGCCCTGTTTTAGACAATTCATCATTATGGTGGAATTAGGTTTTCCTGCACAGTTCTCTTGGTTACTGTGCTGGGGAGAGACAAATCAGATCTTCTCTTTCAGGAGTTACACAAAAGATGAAGACAATCTTTTCTATCCTGTACTCTCTCTTTGTAAAAACAAACAAACAAACAAACAAACAAAAAACAGTGTCTCTGTGCCTGTGGCTTTCCACATTGCCCTGTTTCATTTTCTTGGTCTGCAGACTTTCCCTGCTTCTCTGCAGTTGAAGGAGGGATAATTAATCAGCTCCAAGATTCTAACCGGGTTTGCAATATGAAATTACAGATGCAATTAGCTGTAGCTAGAGATCACCTATTGCAGGAAATGAAGCAACATGGCTCCCCGCCCCCACCCTGGGTTGCAACAAAGATCAGCCCAAGCATCATTAATATATTTAATGCACATCTCAGATAATACTCCTGTGCCAGTTGCAAAACTCCCAAATACTTCTCTCTTGCAGAGCATTTATAAATGGAAGCATATTTAGAATGCTGTTTTGAGCTCCATGAAGAAACTTGTGCTCTACATGGCAAACCAGTCCTTCTCATGCCCTGCTTTGTGGTTCACCTTCTGCTTCCATGGAGATTACTCAGAACTTATAAATATTGTCCTCAATCCAGAGGGTAGTTTCTTTGAATCATTAGGATGTATGCAAATGTAGACTCGCCATTCAACAATTAATTCAATGCATCTACTCTGACTGAGACCAGTAATTGGATTTAGGCCATAACTGTTTCAGACTACAATTCCCAGAATACATAAGCAAGCATGGCCCCTTCTGGGCACTGTAGTCCAAAAATAACTTTTCCATCCTCTGTCTTTACTTTGAATATGGGCCAAGCTGCACAGTATCTAGTTTCCAATGCATAAAGCAGCCACATGCTAAATAAGATCATTGAGTCATACAGCTAGACCACTGCTGTTTACTGGGACCATCACCACCACTACCATCAGCTCTCTGATGTCAGTTGTAGAGGTTTTTCTCAAGCTCTGCTGTTAGATTAAATTTTAGACATCTGACATGTGAAGAAGTTACTTTGCTTCTTAAGTCCTCTGGGGCATGTGAAATAATTATTGCTCTTGGAGCAAGAGGAAAAATAAGGATGTAGTAAGTCTGCTGCACAGAAAGGATGGAGAACAGCTAGTAAGTGACAGAGAGGAGGCAGAACTGTCGACACCTATTCTGACTCCTGCCTTCTTCCAGAGAGGAAACAGTGCAAGCAAAATAAAGGAGGCAGTTGGGGAAGAATGTGACATAAGCAAAAAAAAAATACCTGTCCATGTTACAAACTGGCAACAAGCTAAGAAACAGCATGGTATTTTTGTGCAATGTAGTGTAACTACAGTAGGCCCATTCTAATCAATTGAATTTAAGGAGGAGTTAACTCGCCACATCCTCACTGATTCAATGGGCTTGCCCTAGGGCAACTTACTATGTCAAGCAACAAGATTTCAGCCCTGAGTCTCCTGATCACAGGGAGGGAAACATATTTCTTACAACAGGAGTGCCACATCTACTGGTTGTATACCAAGGACAGTGGGATTGGTGGCAGCTTTACTACTGAGTAAATGAGTAAGTGAGGTCTCCTGTATATTTGCAAAGAGCAGGCTAAGGGAAAAACTTTTGGAGGTCATACTCATCAACATTTCTTGTCATTCTGGAGAGAAGGGACTAGTGGAGTGTCATAAGGTTTCACCCAGTTTTGCCCAGTGTGGTTCAACTTCTTTATAAACTCAGTTCTTCAAAAAACCTCCAGTTTATGATTGTAGAGTAATGTGCTTCTCTATCCATGATTCAAAACACCAGGAAATGGCCCAATATTGCTGCACAATATTGTACCTGTATTGGCAGCAGGAAAAAGGATGCCAAGCTTTACATTGCAAAGGGCAGTCTGAATGTTGACAACACCAATGACAGCAGTCAAGTTAACTCTATTCTGCTTTGGTTAGACCTCATGTGGAATCCTGCGTCCAGTTCTGGGCACCACTGTTTAAGAAGGATATCAACAAGCTGAAATGCATCCAAGGTGACAAGATGGTGCAAGTTATGGAAACCAAGACTTATGAGGAACTATTGAGAGAGTTGGGTAAGTTTAGCCTGGAGAAAAAAAGTTTGAGAGGTGAAATGAAAGCCATATAGTATGATAGATTTAATGTGGTTTCCAGATCTATGATTATATGATTCTATTACGGTGCTTCTTAATATCTGCGGAGTTCATTTCTCGTTTCATTGAAAGTTCATCATCTTTAGAGCTTATCCTAGGAGACATGACACTATGCCCCTCTTGTTATTTAGCTGCTAAATACCTTATGTTATGACTAGTAATATTTAGAACAGCATTGATATTATTCCTTAGGTGGGATAAAGAAGTTGAAATATAATTAAAACTTTTAATGAATTACCAATTCTTCTCAAGCATGACTGACTCTCTGAAAAATGTATTGTTCTCACACTAAGCTGAAGGGAAGAAAGAACCAGCTAATTATCTAATAGATTGAAAAATGGCTTGTCCTATTTTTTTTTCTCCTCCCCGTTTTAACCTCCTTTTGAAAACTGTTTCCCAGCACTTATCTGAATTTGATGGGAAGTGGGAGAGCAGAGGTTCAATCCAAGACCTTCTACATTATGATCTCCTATCCCATATCATCTGCATATTCCCAATGTAGCCACCCCCACCAAAGCTGTTACTATCTGGAACAGAAAGATGCATCTGGGGGGGGGGGGATCATTCTTAAGGTATGTTTCTAGTCCTCATGGAATAAGTCCCTTGGACTCATTCAAACTTACACAAACATCCTTTTCAATCAGCTGCCCAAAAGGAAGATGACAATTCTAAATAAAACAACATACTTTTTTTTTAAGGACAAAGGTTACAATTGGGAACAAAGGAAAGAGAAAGGTGAACTGGGATGTTTCAGGCCCATGTAATGCAGAAAAGTGGGCACTCTAAAGTAGCAACACCTGAGCATATGTCTCAAGAAAAGCTGAGCAATTACTTGACAAATTTACACTTTACATTATACGTAAGGCTGCTGCCTGTTTTCCTATGTTACATGGTCTCTTCCTGTTCCTGATGTGTATGATTCTTATTAAACAGTCGTAACAGAGAGTGTGAGCTAAAGAGGAAATAAGTTTAATTACACCAGGCTTTGAGAAAAAGACTTTCCTCACCTCATTGTCATGCTTTAAACTTCTGCCCCAGTGGCTGTCAACCTTATATTTTTAAAGTGAAATCTACTGCTTTATACCCTAGTAAAATCAATTGGTGTCTGAATCACTCATCAGCTGTGATAGAAGGCCACAACTGTACCACTCAGGAAACCACTGCTCTTAGAATCTGCTTGTCTGTCAACAGCAAGACTAAGGTTCATCAATTAATAGAGGTCCTGGGGCAACCACCAAGCTCCTGGGATAACATTACAAGACCAGCACTCCCTGGTCTCTGGGGCTGAAGTATACAAGAGTTTTGTTCCTCCTTGAACACTTATCTTTCCAAAGAAGGTTTCGTTTTCTAAGCAAGGACCTCCTGAGGAATATAGGACTTATTTTGGCCTGTAGCAAAACTGGGAAGAAACACTATGTGCAAGCAGGGATATTGTGCAAATATCCTCTTCCAGCCCATCTCAAAGGAAAACTGGCACTCATTAATGTGGAGAACAAAATTTGACTGTAGTAACAGAAACTTTGCTGAGAAATCCCAGTCAGTCATCATAGACCCCTGAAGAGGTGAAGAATATTCAAGAATACTAATCTTGTAGATTTAGGTTGTCTAGATGCAATATCTCAATGCATATTTTGAAAGCCCTATTAGATTCCAGGGCTGGCTCACTGAGTTAAGTAGCTCAAAATGCAGAGCCAGAGGTTGGGAGTTTGATTCCCTAGTTCTTCAGGAAGAAGAGCCAGCCTGTGTGGCTTTGGGCAAGCTGCACAGTCCCAGGGCAACCCCAGAAGAAGGGAATGGTAGATCACTTCTGAGTATTCTCTGACTTTTGTTGTTTAGTCGTTAAGTCGTGTCCGACTCTTCGTGACCCCATGGACCAGAGCACGCCAGGCCCTCCTGTCTTCCACTGCCTCCCAGAGTTTGGTCAAATTCATGTTGGTCGCTTCGATGACACTGTCCAGCCATCTCGTCCTCTGTCGTCCCCTTCTCCTCTTGCCTTCACACTTTCCCAACATCAGGGTCTTTTCCAGGGAGTCTTCTCTTCTCATGAGATGGCCAAAGTATTGGAGCCTCAGCTTCAGGATCTGTCCTTCCAGTGAGCACTCAGGGTTGATTTCCTGCAAAATGGATAGGTTTGTTCTCCTTGCAGTCCAGGGGACTTTCAAGAGTCTCCTCCAGCACCACAATTCAAAAGCATCAATTCTTCGGCGGTCAGCCTTCTTTATGGTCCAGCTCTCACTTCCATACATCACTACTGGAAAAACCATAGCTTTGACTATGCGGATCTTTGTCGGCAAGGTGATATCTCTAACTAGAAAACCCTGAAAAGGGTTGCCATAGTTCTGAACTAAATTGACAGCACAGCATGTAAGTACTATTAGGAGATTCTGTTCTTCCAGTTAAGAGTGAGACATTTTTTCCTCTTCAGCTATCCATACTGTACACAAAATATATGCAAAGACTCACATCTCTCTCCACTGAGAAGCAAAATACGCACATTAATCACAGAAGGACTGTGTGATGGAAAGATGGAAACAACCCATCCAAGAAGAAAAATCCATTAATAAGGAGGAATCATCCCAATTTTGTGCAAATTTTCTGTATATTTTGTACATATTTCATGCAAAAAAGGTTGTGTGTGATAAACCTGCAGACAGAAAACAGCAGCAGAAAATCTTACATATTCTTTGCAGGTAAGAAGAATGTTGAACTTCTTCAGCTGTGAGGACAAGACAAGTATTTGCATCCTTCCCTCTGACTCATGGAAAGAATTTTGTTGGATTTGACAATTTCATGGAAAGCAGTGTTTCTGCACCTCCTTAGGCAAGATGAAACACACCTCACCTGGAATAGATGCATAGTCTGTGGTATATTTCAGAGAAATACAGAACCCATAAAATTCTACACATTTAAAAAATATGAATGACTTAAAAAAGCAGAAATTTTAAAAATACACACAAACATGGTTTAGTCAATGCGGGAATAATGTAAATAATGTAAAACGAATAAAGAAATGTGCACATTAGTAAAATGCATGAGGAAATGCACAAATTAGATAAAATGCAGAAATAAAATTGTGCCTTAGGTAAAATTTATAGATAAATGCCTACATCCATTAAAAGCATAGATAAATTATGAACTTTAAGCAAAATGCATAAATAAATGTATAAATTATGTATAACGCATAGATAAATGCACACAGTTGATTAAATGCACAAGACGTCTGTAGGACTTCCAAGCCAGGAGGGGAAAACATAAGTCTTGCAAAATAATGTGAAATGGGGACAGGAAGAAAATAAAGTGGCATTCAGAGAAATCCATACTGAAAACTTTTCACATCTCTTCCCCTGGTCTGCAAGATGTTCAAGGAAGAAGCAGACTAAAAGGAAACAGACTGAGCCATGTATCTTCAAGAAACACATCCCAGGGTCTCACAGAGCTTGCTGCTGTGCTCATCGTTCAGCTTTCCAGGTAGTGAAAGTTGTGAAATGGATGACGTTGCCCATGACTGAGCCAGTGCTTCTTTGTGACTTAGTCAAAGCTTTGCCTGATCCTTATCCTCCCTGAACAGAGAAAGCACAGGGGCTCAGCTCAGGAACAGAACTTGGAGCACATATTCAGCTAGAATAGCTGAGATAGCACTATTGAAGTAGCCTACATCTGGTAAAAAAAAATAATCTAATTATCTTAACATCTTAAATTTACCGATATTTCATAAACATCCACAAATTTAATTTGTGCAACATTCTGATGCAAATAAAGAAAGATCTCAGAGCTTGGAAATATTATATTTTTCGACTTCAACCCCATGGTCATAGTGGTTGGAGGATTCTGGGAGATGTCGTCCAAAAAAGTCCGATTTTCAAGTGCTGGTTGCTCTTAAGGTACTCACTACAACCACATTCCTTTGTCTTTTTCCTACTCTAAAGGCCAGCCTTTTCATTGGCTGATGCCCTCCACTCACATTTTTCATGGTGATTATTTCTCACAGGGTGCTAATCATAAGCGGCTGTTCTTCCATTCACTCAGTGTTTCACACTTGAGCAGGCCAACTTATCTTTTTCAGCGCCTGAAAAGAGATGTTCTATGTTGTCTCTGCACAACAGAAGGTATAATTAAAAGTAATGGGCTTTCACGAACCACCTAGTTAAGCATCCATCTTGGGTGAAAGATTGCCTTCATCTCCTCCTGAGAAGGAAGGAAGACTTTTGTAATTCACAGCTTTCGCCTTTCAAGAATGTATTCGACTGGGCAGGTAAACCTGTGAGGATACCTTCCTCGGAGTGAAAAGGTACCTGGTAGGAACACAGAATGTTCCTGAACTGAACTGAAAGCTTTTGCCATTTTCTGGACCAACCACCATTGCTATTATTTGCCCCAGAAGGTGCTGCTTGTTTTGGGGGTGTGGGGCAAATATCATGCCAAAGAATTTTCTGGAGCAAAATAATCTGAAATCTTGATCCAGATGGAGAGCGCATTCTAGATCATCCTGCAGCTGCTTTCCCCCACAGAATTGGTTAAAAAAGCACTAAAGAAACATGTTTGACACCAGCGTAAACCATCCTGGGTCTGTATATTAGAGAAAGGTGAAGAAGAAAAGGGGGAAAGTTTTAATAATGGTAACTGCTGTGTCATGTATGTTTTCACTGATGGCTGTCTTGAAATTTTTGTTCTGTTGTTAGTCTAAGGGAGAAATCAGACGGAGAAACAGCTCACTCTTTGGATCGTTGGTGACACAGCCTGGAGTGAGCTCTTTCCTGGAAATCACATGACACTCAGGAAATCACAAACCAGCCTGCCCCCTGCCTCTGCCCCATGTCCAAGCTCGCCCATTCTGGTCTAGCAGCAGGATTATTTTAAGGGGGCCAAGCTGGAGCAAGGAATGGCTGCTTTAAGGGAGATTTCTCCCAGCAAAACAATCCTTCCCTGCAGGGTCACACCCCACAGGCGTTTGTAATATAACTGCCACCAAATGCAGGTAGAACATGGGAAGCAACCTCATACAGAGTCAGACCATCAGTCCATCTAGGCCAGTATTGTGAACTCGTACCACCAGCAGCTCTCAAGGTCATCAGGAAGAACCTTTTCCAAGTCCTGTTTCTGTAGAGAGGGGACTGATTCTGCAAACTATGTGCTCTACCAGTGAGTTTTGGACTGTCCCATCGAACATGGAATGTGGTTACTTGCCCCACATATTATCCTGCAAACTCATATTTTTCAAAAAAAAAAAATTGTGCCCTTTATGACAAGTTGGACCCCCATCAAAGCACTGCAGTGTAAAAAAAGTATTAAAAGGCTATAGAAAGGAGAGTGCAAAGAAATTACAGGAAAACTGTGGAGAGGAGGTGGATGGGTGATGGGTGGAGAGGATTTACAGAAATCCATATATCCCCCCCCCCCCCCCAAACAGCCTGTGGATTTGTCCTCTGGTAACAGTCATAGCAGAGGAATTGCTTTCCTGCTGGATATTCTCCTTCTTCTCTAGCCCATGCTGTTAGAAATGTAGCCGGACAATGTTTTTTTTTTTATTTTAAGCCGACCAGAAACTCAGCAAGAACCCCTGCAGGCCTCCACGGACTCAGCATAAATCTTTGTGGAACAGCCGGCAGTGCAACGCTATAATAAGCAGAGGTTTTAGCTCAGTGGGAATTACAGGAGCTAAAGATCCTGGTAAAAAGAAGGGCTTAGTTGCAATACCAGACGGATATTAAAAAGAAGATGAGGCCGGGGACTATAAGGAAGTTCATACCCAGGGTCAGACATTCACAGAGTAATCCACAGCACAGTTTTACTCAGAAGTATGTCCTAGTAACCACAGTTGAGCTCTTTCTTTAGTTAAGTGTGTTTAAACATGCCATTGAGCTGGCTGGAGAGCTCAGTGGTTTAGGTATCTGGCTGCGGAGCCAGATATTCGGATTTTGATTCCTCACTGTGCATCCTGTGTGTAAAGCCAGCCTGTGTAGCCCTGGGCAAGCTGTGTCACAGTTCCAGGACACCCCCCCCCCCCCCAGAAGAAAGGAATGGTTAACCACTTCTGAGTATTCTCAGCCTGGAAAACCCTGAAAAGGGTTGCCATAAGTCAGGATTGATTTGATGGCACATGATTATTATTATTTATTATTATTATACATGCCATTATTCCTCTGGAGCCACTGTTACTTGGACCACTGGCTCTAAATACTGAGTGGTTATTGTTCTGGGTGGGTGATCTCCCAGGAGCTGAGGGCCAATTTTCACTGACTCTACATTATGAGATGATTTGGCCAGCAGCTCAGGGGGCCACCCCTGGCAAAAATCAGTGAGGCACTTGCCACACATTTTCCCAGCAGCTCTCTTATGTTTTCTCGAAGGCTTTCACGGCTGGGATCCGATGGTTGTTGTAGGTTTTTTGGGCTGTCTGGCCGTGTTCTTGAGGTTTTTCTTCCTAACGTTTCGCCAGTCTCTGTGGCTGGCATCTTCAGAGGACAGGAGTCAGAACTCTGTTGGCAACAGTTGGCCACAGTTTCGAGGTTGGGTCTTCTTCCTCGGCTCTCCTGGAGATACAGGAAACAGTACCTGGGACCCTCTCTATGCCAAGCATGTGCCCACCACTTGTGCTATAGCCCTTCTGCCATTCTTTTTTTTTTTGTAACCTGGACACACTTTGGAATTGCTGTGTTATCTGTTAGGAGGTCTGTCTTTAAAAGAAAATAACCACAACTAATACTCTTAGCATACTCAGTGTCTTTTTCATCCTCATCCTCATTCTAATCTTTTTCGCCCTCCATCTTGTCTTTATTGTCCTACACCCTTTCCTCTGTCAGAAGCAGAGTCAAAAACTCATCATTCCATCTTGGAAAGATTCTTCTCCTCCTTCTGCCCAACTCCTATGCACACACATACACACACACACAATCCCTTGCTCCTAGCTTAAACATGAAATGGCATCCTCTGGTTACCTGCCATAAGAGATCACTGCCACTGCATGTCTCAGTTGATAGAAGACTCATGCTGGCAGAACAAGAGCCAGGAAGACACCCTGGCATCAAGAAACCCCAGCTGTTGCAAGTCTTTGCTTTCCATCTCCCTGGTGCACCCCTCAAGCAAATGAGCTGAGGGTGATGAGGAAGAGCCTGCTAATTATTCCCAGATAGTCAAATAAACCTCAAAAGATAGGTATGCTGGTCCCAACAACCACTCAGAAGGCAAGGGTTTAAATTTAAAACATAATGCATGTGGAAGTTGTCCATAACTCCTGGGGTCAGTCAAGGAGTTCCTTCCATCATCTGGTGTTTATCTCCTTGTTTAAGTCAATGGAGGAAAGGAACAGGCACCAAAGCACTGGGAAATCTTTATTCCTGACTGACAGCTGGTGCTGTCAAGATTCATTACCACAGGGGGGATATCACAGTCCTTCTGGCAAAGCAAACACAAGTTGGGGAAGAAATGTAGTAGCGTTGCCCACCTGTCAGCCATCATTCTGGGACATTATCTTAGATCTTTGTTTCACTGTGAGTTCTTAGATCATTACAACTGTATGGTAACCTCCTTCTGGTCAAGACATCAAGTGTCTTTGAAGCATTACACTTTTTGGCTGCTGCTTGAAAGGGGATGCTCAGGGATTGTATTCAGCCTGCATTTTTATGCAAACTGACCTGGTTTGCACTTCTGGATTAACTCACCGAAAGGAATCCAATTACTGTATTCTTTGGGTTTTCCACTCTTCTTTGAATTTTGCATTAGCAGTTCTCGGCTCAAGTAATGCTCCAAAATGCACATGAAATGTTTGTTTGGGGATAGAAAATGTACAAAACTGCATATTTTATAAAAAGAAAATAGCATATATTTTTTAAAAAGGAACTTTCATGCTCTTTTATTGGTCTAATAAATCAGGGATGCGTAAAGCACAGTCTGTCGATCATGTGAACCCAGGTTTGTAATTTGAGCAAAAAGAAGAGACACTCACATGAGCCTCTCCTTACCTAAGCAATGGCCAATGCTAAATTGATTGATTGATTGATTGATTGATTGAAAATATTTTTATCCCACCTTCCTTCTTAAAAAGGACTCCACTTACATCACTAAAAAGACAGCATTTAAAACTAAAACAATAAGAATACAAATAGTTTATAAAGAATTTAATAAATATATTAAATAAAACCAATACTAAAAAGACATTTGAAAGCAACAGAGCACAACAATCCATTTAAAAACCTCAGTCAGGCAGACAGTCACAAATGGAAAGCCCGCCTGAAGAGGAAGGTCTTTGCCTGCTTGTGGAAGGACAGCAAAGATGGGGCCAGCCTGGCCTCCTGTAGGAGTGAGTTCCAGAGTCTGGGAGCAGCAACACAGAAGGGTCTCTCCTGTGTTCCCACCAAATGCATCTGCAAAGGTGGTGGTACTGAGAAAATGCCTCCCCTGATGCGGTGTGGTGACCCTGGACCAGGTTGCTCTCTATTAAAGCCCTGGATTGAATCATTTCAGAGTATAGAGGACTGCATGTTAATATGCTCACTTCATGAGGCAGCGGGGAGGGAGAAAAGACTCACTGCAAGCAGAAAGCTAGTCCTTCACTACAATGCAAAAACTTCCAGTAGTCTCAATGCTAATTTTACATGAACTTGAAGGATTGGGTTAGTGGGGGGGGGGGGGGGGTTTCGCCAGAAGGAAGTCACATCAGAACATGCAATTTGTCTAAAGGAACACAGTCTTAGATCTGCTGTGTGCTTCCTTATGTCTGAAATTGGTCCCTGGCGGCTGATGAGAGGTCACATAGGGGGTTAAGTAAAGCATTGCATGAAAAGGAACTAATATAGAGCAAAAAGTCAAAGCATTAGCCTGTTTATTTACTTTGTTACCATAATGACAGAAAAGCAGCATTCATTTTTAATATATTTAGATAGGAAGGCAAAGCCCTGCTGGAAATACAGATTAAAATAAAAATAAAAATGAAGCATTTGTTTTCATCCTGCATCTCCTGTTGCAGTTTTCCAAATGCCCCAAATAGTAGTTTCTGTAGTTTGTAATGATGCGATCTGCTTTTTTCTATTAAGTGATTGTACGATGTTGCTTCCAAGAAATGGCAATAATAAAGTACTTCAGCGAGGACAATAATCTAATAATTCTCCCCATTTTACACATACTGCTGCAAAGAAAAAGTGCCTTGCAGAAAACAATAAGGCCATTAGTCACAGATAATGCTTTTCAGAGATGTGAGAAAGTAGGCTGCCTTTAACTCCTTATTTGCCAAACCCAAGCTTTGATATGTTATTGGCTTATGTGGGACTTTTCTGTAGAACAATTAAAATAATAATAATAATATTTATTTCTCACTTATCTTTTTTGTACATCATCACCACCATTGCTGCAATCATGGTGGTATACCTAGCACAGGCTGGAAAAGTTATTTTTTGGGCTACTTTTTAAAGATTCCTAGAACCCATGCTCTCTTGGTGGTTCTGGGAGTTGTAGTCCACAAAATGTTTACAAGCTCTGGTCCTAAAAAGGATTGGGCCCTAATGGTGCAAGATACAAGACCACATAGATCTTGTGTGCAGATTTCCCCTGTAATATGTCACTTGAGTTCTAAGCTGGAGCATCTTCATTGGTGAGTGTTGAGTGGATTCTCAGGTTCTGGATGAACTTTGTCCACCTGTTCATGTTCCGGATAGCTACTGTCTCTCCTGTGCTGGAAAGACTGATGGTTTTCTGTTCAGGCTGGGGCTTTGCCTGGGTAAACACGCTGCATTTTATCTCTGCACCGAGAATAGGATATAGCAGCCAGGCTGTGATCTGGTGTGCCTTACTTTGACAACATTTTACTGCTGTCTCATTTTGGGGCTCCATCTGAAGTGCCCATTTTTATTTATAAAACCCAAAATGGCTTGGGGGCAGATTCCTGGGGGACAACTTGCTTTCACATGAGTCTATCCATATATTATGGTCATCATAATATATGGATAGACTGCGGCCTCCCCTTTGTCTCACCGTCTAATGACATTAATTTGGTGGGAACAAGAGGCAGGACCTTTCCTGTGGTAGCACCCCTTTGTGGAAGCCCTTCTCAAGAGGATGAGACTGGATCCTTCTCTGTGTGGTGGGACAGTGAAGGCAATTTGATTGTACTTTTTTTTTTTCTGTGATCATTAGAATGCTCCTCTATATCCACTGCTTTCTTTTTACACTTTTAAAGTTTTACATTTCAAGATTATTTCATTTAGGACTGTTTAACATTTACACATTTAACATTTACTGACAGTCTTTGACTAAGTGGCAGTGCGGGAATATTTTAATCACCAAAGAAACAAATGTAGTTGCATCTACTGTATATATGATGGATTTGCACCGGCTTGTTTTTTTCCACGGTGACTGAGAGAGGCTGCAATATCTGATCCTAGTGTTACTGGGGGATTTCTCTAGCAGGAAATCATTGGGTTTTCTATCACTGATGCTGCTGAATGAAATATCAACCAAAGTGACTGGCTGTAGTAGCCAGGCAGGCCCTATCTTTGCTGTCCTTCTGCAAGCAGGCAAAGACCTTTCTCTTCAGGCAAGCTATATGTCAGTGACTGGCTGCCTGAGTGAGGTTTTCAAATGGATTGTTGCGCCTTACTGTTTGGTGTTGCTTTTGGTGTTGCTTTTGTTTACCATGTTGTTGTGGGGCATTTGACCCTTTTAGTATTTGTATATTTACTGTTTTTAGCTTTAAATATTGTCTTTTAATAATGTAAGCCACCTTGGGTCCTTTTTAAAGAGAAAGGTGGGGTAAAAATACTACGAATGAATTAATGAATTAATTAATTAATGTCATAATATTTAACAAGCTTTGATCAAAATATTTCTTAAGTGTGCATTACCTGTTCCAAAAGTTGGATATATATATATGGCCACACAGCTATACACATACTATCACAAGTGACTAACAAACAGAAATATTTAAGCAAAACATTTCGGCTTCCATCTTTTTCAGTTGTTCTGAAGCTACTTTTACCAGAGCAACTGAAGAAGGCAGAACTCAAACCTTTTTTGCTTAAATACCGTTCTTCTGTTTTTTAGTCACACTTATAAGTGTATATATATATTTTAGTGATTAACTCCATTCCTCAAAGGGATCCAGAAAAACCTTGATTGAAGTCCTGTTCAGTTCTCCTTATCTGTTTATATATCAATGTCTGAAATTTAGAGTTGTGTCAATTTTCACTTTCTCCTGGTAGAAACAAGTCTCTCAAGATGCCTCTCTTTATTGTGATGCAGCCGAGAGATTGCTTTGTGTTCTGTTGTACAGGTCGTTGCATGGAGGGTGCTATTTAAATGCCAGTGGATTTCTGCAATGAAAGACTCTTCTCAGGAACACGGTTTAAAGGTCAGTGGATATCATGGACAGGTGATGGCTAAACAGGATTGGCTATACTCCATAATACCAGTGTGCTAAATCAAAGAATAATAGGCTTGAGGAAACAAAAACTGATAGATACCTAGCAGCCCTCTCAAGAACTCTGTTTCAATCAATATTTTCTACTATAAGATATGACAAAAGGGGTGTGTGTGTGTAGGGTCTTTATTATGTGGAAAGAGTTGAACTGAATTCTTCAAAAAATATTGTCCCTGCGTTGCCAGCAGGAAAAAGGACACCAAGCTTTACATAGCCAAGGGCAGCCTGAACGTCGACAACACCCATGGCAGCAGTCCGGATGGTCTACAGGATCCCCTCTTGGGCTCACTGCTGTTCACAAGTGACATCACGCAAGGGAAGATCCCAGGAGCTGACTCTTTTTTTCATCAGTTAACCCCTTCAGATCCAGGCACAAAGTAAATTGTCATAATTGTTTTTCAACACATATGAACCAGAATAAAAACTGGAGACTATTTGAAGAATTGAATGTCCTGGCTTTTTAAAATGGAAATTTACACTACACACAAATTTAAACAGAAACGTCCCTCATATAGAGTTGTGCTTCTCCCTTCAACAACTCTGGGATTAGGGACATTGTACCCCTGTGTAGTTCAAAATCCACATATTTATTTATTTATTTATTTATTTTATTAGATTTATACCCCGCCCATCTAGACAAATAGTCTACTCTGGGCGGCATTACAAAATTTAAAAACAATATAACCAATGAACATGTAAAAATCCAAGATGTAAAAATGTAAATATTAAAATACAGCAGGAGGGAAAGCCTGCCTAAATAGCCATGTCTTGAGTAAACATATAACTCTTATGCTTCCAAAAACAGAATTGCAAAACATAAACAGTTGATTCACACAGACACACAGACACACAGAGAGAGAGAGAGAGAGAGAGCAGTTCTCTCTTTTTGGGGGTTCTCTTCCATAGCACTGACAATTCTCTTTGCACAGAACCATGTGTAATAAGTCTTAACAGTCCTTATGACCCCCTGATCTAGAGGCTGAATTAGAGTTGATGTGTTTGTGAGCAAGTAGACCACCTCAACGTCTCTGATGTTCAATTCATGCCCCTGGTTCTGAGAATGTCATTCTCAGAATTTTGTGACATGATTCTACAACAAAAACTGTGTACGGAAATGCATATATTGGGGTGGGGGAGAATGCACACAAACGTGTGTGTTTTCGTGAAACAAATATATTTCCAGGTCATGTAGGGGGTGGGACCCTGAAACCGTAAAGAAGTGAGATGTAGGATGGGAAAGCAAAGCAGTGCAATCGGTTGTGGGAATGTAGCGGATCTTCAGTTTGTAGACAAAGCTCCTATCAGTTTCCTTCCTTTCTCCTGCCCCCAAAGGAGCTGTGCCTGAGGTAAGATGTCCCTTTCATCTCTTCCGTCAGTAACCTGGTTTACCCAGCTATGCCCACTCAATGCCTAGCCTAAATCAGAATGCCGCATATTGGGCACCCACTTTTTCTGCAACATCCACAGACATCCACAGCAAGAAGAAAGATCCCCTTTGGAATCAGTAGCACAGGAGAGCTTGTCTCATATCACGGACAAAAATGGCAGGCAGATAAGTTCAAGCACATGTTTCTTCTGTGGCATTTTTGCAGGCAGTGCTCTGAACAGTAAAAGCTAACACTGAGGAGGTTGGGGAAAATGTGTGTTGAAGAGTGGAAGATGTCCCCTTAATATCACTGATCACTAGACTGGCTTGCCCAACTGTGCCCACTCACTACCTGGCCTGAGTCAAACATTTGCACACATTCACTCTAGAATATACAAAGGCATACTCACAGCTGAATGAATGAATAACTACTTTTGCAATTATAGGTCAGCAGCAGGTATCAAGTAGTAAAAGAAAGTAGAAAACAGTAGTGCTACTTTGACTTATCCAATCAAAGCCCACACAAGAGAGCCAGTCATCCATCCCTCATTCACATACACACTGCTAAGTGTAATGACCATTCAGATTAGCTCCATAAAAGAAAAAAGCAAGACCATTCTGGAAAGCAGCCTTTCTAACAGGCAATGTACCACCTTTCCCTTGTGACATCTGAATGCCAAGTGGCTCTTTGGTCAGTTCAACAGGGAATAAATAGAATCTGAAGAACTCTATCAAGCTGGACTTTCCAAGAGAGCTTTGGGATGTTCACTGGGCTTCAGCTTTCAATTTCCTTCTGCTTTAGGGCTTCCTTCTTTTCCTACAGCAACTGGCATCAGGTATATTTGTTCGAATGTCAGCATTTTAACACCACCACCAACATCCAACTACCAGTGAAAACTTCAGTTAGGGCACCCTAACCATTCTAAGCATGGCTGGTGGTTTCTGTATCTGTTCTAATAATGTACAAATATCCCCATTTCACCTTGTTTGGACACTTGATTCCCAAGTCGATATACCCTTCCCCATTGAACAGTATCATATTATAGAATGGTTTACAAAAAAAGCATGTAAAACATGCATTTATTCGGACAAATGTATATGAAAACATGTATGATTTATTTTAAATGTCATAAATTAAGATGGAACAGAATAGAATTATGTGTCTTTTTGGGGAAAAAAATAGAAATGAAGAAATTAGCCATCCCTGGGGGGGGGACCTGCTCGCTCCTATTGTAAATTCATTGAGGCACAGTTCATATTCCTAGCATCAAAAGGAGTTCTAGCAGACCCTTCTGCTTTGTGATCATCCTGCGTGGTTCCTCATTTGTATTAATTACCCACTCAGCTGTTAAAATCCTTCTAGCCAAAAGTGCCTGTCAAAGGACACACCGCTTCATTCGATAATTCCATAGAGAAGCCTCCCGATTACTAATTAAGTTGCAAGAACCATTCCAGTAAAAAGGCTCAAACAGCTTCTTGGGATTAAAGTATATGTAATAGCAGCAGACTGGCATTTCAATGTTGGGGTTACTTTTCCTTGTAACCACTTCACCAGGCTGTATTTCCTCCTGCTGGGTTTTATTTCCACTCCAGCCACAAAGCTTTGCTTGAAAGACGATGAGTGTTAACAATGGGATTCTCTTATTTTGGCAATGCTCTAAGGAAAAAGGAGGTGTGTGTGTGTTTGTGTGGATTGCAACAGTCACACTCATTGGCAGGGTTAGGGTTTGGCGGGGTCACATAAGAAACACTCACATCCAAAAAAGCAAGTCACAGCAGTGGAGGTAGGGTGTGGCTTAGACCAATGTTTCCCAACCTGGGGGTTGTGACTCCCAAAGAGTTTTATGGGGAGGGGGGCTTTCAGGTCACCTTATATGTGTTGTTGTTGTTGTTTAGTCGTTTAGTCGTGTCCGACTCTTCGTCACCCCATGGAC
Organism: Intellagama lesueurii; assembly: GCA_037013535.1. NCBI lineage: Eukaryota > Metazoa > Chordata > Lepidosauria > Squamata > Agamidae > Intellagama > Intellagama lesueurii. The sequence continues at coordinate 187,460,823 of JBAJHW010000005.1, read as the reverse complement.
CAGAGCACGCAAGGCCCTCCTGTCTTCCACTGCCTCCCGAAGTTTGGTCAAATTCGTGTTGGTAGCTTCGATGACCCTGTCCAATCATCTCGTCCTCTGTCGTCCCCTTCTCCTCTTGCCTTCACACTTTCCCAACATCAGGGTCTTTTCCAGGGAGTCTTCTCTTCTCATGAGATGGCCAAAGTATTGGAGCCTCAGCTTCAGGATCTGTCCTTCCAGTGAGCACTCAGGGTTTCACTCCCTTGTTAAATGATTGACCTTTTGGAGCAGGACGTTAAAGTTGGTGTGTATGTGCATGTAAGAGAAACAGGCCCTTTAGGAGAATAAGATTTCTCTACTCTCTGAGAACAGATGACTTTACTCCATTAAAAATGTTTTTTTAAACAAATGTGGTAGAGGGTTCCCATGTTACTTGGCTATTATAAAAGGGGTCACGACTTGAAAAAGGTTGGGAACCACTGGGCTAAGCCAAACCAAAAGCTTTCAGCACCATGGACAGATCACTGTGAAAAAGCTGGCTGGCTGTTCCCACCCACACAACAAGCAGCCGTTGCTTCACCAAAGGGTGCAGGCCTTTAAACCTCGTGTGTTTGCACTATTTTTTCCTAGTGACTACAGCATGCTTGTGCATATTTTCCAGTTTTAAGCATTTTAAATAACTGACACTGTAAAAATGTACACAGGTGGGGGGGTGTTTATTTGTTTTGGCTTTCCTTTCCTCTGCAACACACCACAACCCTGGCAGAGGTGTGGATTTCCAAGGAAAACTGCTCCTTGTCTCAGAACAAGCCCCAGGAAGCAAGAGGTGTTTTTTTATTTGGTCAGTCATCTTGAACCAACAATTCCCCCTCATTTCTGCTCACCGCACATGGCACCTCCCTTTCAGGTCCAGCACCAGCACTCAGCCTAACGGGGCATTTGCAATAACTCCTCAAGGCTGAAGCCACCTCTAGTTCAACACACCCTCAGTGCCTGTTAACACATCTCTTCCCCTGACAATGACAATGTTACACTCCTAGTACTGTGTGAGCAAACTTACCTAATGGTAGTCGCTAAGCAATTGTCTGGAATCTGAGGGGTTACACTAAATGATACAACATAGTAAAATACTATGGGGGCGATAAATGCAAAGGAAGTAAAAATGCAAATTTACAGAATAGTGTGCATAAAATGACGAATTTCTTGCTATCGTAGGATTTGTACTCTTTTTTAGGGAAAGCAACCCATCTCCCTGTCAAGCTCACAAGGCTGCCCACCAGAAAGAGCAAGATAGACTAACCTGTAATTTGTGACTTCCTTTCCATTGATACTCTAACTAATTAAGGTCAGGCCACATCTTCTATAATTTGTTGTCTATGCACAGAAAACCTAGGATGCTATTATGCATAGGAACGTTAGAAACATCCTGATGAATAATATTTATTTATTATTTGGACTTCTTAACCACCCAGCAGTCACTCTGGGCAGGGTACAACAATGAGGCAGTACGGAAAGAGCATAAAAACATAATAAGCTAAAATTACTCAGATGGCTGCAGATGTTTAACTGGAACACAAAGCAGAGCATTAAGTGATAGAATAATTTTTAGAGCCTGCCTAAACAAGAAAGTTTTTAAGGATCTTTAAAAAGTCTCCAGGGAGGGGGGCCAGGCGATTTTTGACTGACAGTTCATTCTACAGCAGAGGAGCCACCACTGAGAAGGCCCAGTTCCTGTTTTCTCCTTCTGGGGCTCCCTCAGGGTAAACATCCTCAGCTGCTCAGCCTGAGATGCATGGGTAGGATGGGCAGCTACTCTTAGAGGGAGGCGTTCTGCCATGAACGGTTGAGTAATAAGGAATATTATCTTTGATGCTTCCAGCAAAGAAGATGAGGTTTTCTGTGCCTGTAACAGTAATAGTCCTGTTGTCAGGGTGAAACACTAATGCTTTCCTTCACATAGGACCAAGGCTGTGTGGAATTACCCTGAGAAAATTTACTAGTGTTAGTTAAACTATTTTGGCTTTCCTGAATTCTTAAATGTTTCCTCTGAGGTGGAAGCTCATTCCCTTTGGACGAGATTTAGAGGTATCTCCATCCAGTCATCCCAAGAGAACTCGCCAGCTGCATTTGCTAAATCAAATGTTAACAAAGAAACAAGAAAAACGAATGTATTATTCCTTGAAATTGGGAGTTGGAAATTTCATCACAGTGAGCCAATTCCATTGTCAAGTGCCAATGTGAGCTGGTGTCTGGAATCAAGTGGTGGAACCAGAGAGACCCAGTAACAACCATAGAACCATGAATGCTGTGGAGCCACTCACTAAATCTTTCCTGTACCCATGGTGCAGCTTTTCTAGTCATGTCCCTGCGAACTGGCCACTAAAATCATATTTTTTTAAAAAAGTAAACTCCAATGTGTTAGGTTTGAATAAGTCAAACAACAGTGCAGTTCTCTGTGGCAGGTCCCAAGCTCAGTGGGACAGCTTGCCCTTTAGTATTTCGCCTGAATAAAACACATATGTGAGAATTTTGCAGGAAGGCACATATCTCTTCCCTGCAGACAGAGTAGAGAAGCAAAGTCATTCTGATAATTAAGATAAATCCTACCACCCACGTGGAAAGGTTAATGAAAGGCTCAGCATGCCAGAGAGCAGGGGCTTAACAGAGTGCAAGGAAAAACCTCAATATTGCATCCCAGCCAAAGGAATAATTATGTACCCATCAGGACTCATTTGCAATTCAGTGTGGCAGACTGTTCTATCAGAAACTTCTATCAGAATCTGTATATATATACCTCCAAGAGGTTGAAACTGGTTCAATGTCTAGTCCAAGAGGACTGGATGCTTGACACATGTTTTTACCTCCTAAGTTTTTTGACTATCACAAAAGCTGAGTAAGGTGGTGTTGACAAAGATTTAGCTTTGCTGTGTTTTTCAAGGGAGCTGGGGGAAAAGGACTGCTGGTTTTGCCTCCCCTCCCCCAGCTTGGAAAGTTACTTTTAAAAAGTAATTAGTTACAATTAGCTCCAATGCCTCCCTCTGCCCCGTTAGCTGCCTTTTTAGCAACAGGACCTAATTTTTTCATTATTATGGAGTATTGAGGATTGTCAGTTTCAATTTTTATGCATGCACTAATGGGGGGTAGGATATATAAACTGAATTAATAGATAAATACATATAAATATAAGCAATTCCAGCTGTAAGTTCCCAATAGAGTACTGTAGACTCATAAATCAAAAGAACTTACATTAGTACTGAGTTACCAAGTTTCCACTGATTCAATCAGTTTATTCTGGGCTGGGAGTAATAACTGAATGTACGTGATGATTTTTTAAAAAATCTTTATGTTCATATTATTTCAGATACAATTGAAATAGTTCAGTTACATTTAGCTGAGGAATTCTGGGAATAAAATTTCCAAGCGCTACATGTGACATAGCTCTATGCATGTGCTCCAGAGAACCACAACCACTCCCAGCTTTCTTCCTTATATTCCTGAAACCACATACACATTTTTGCTCTGTTCAAATATTAGTTTTGTTGGGGATAACAACAGATTTCAGAACAATAAGTCTATTGCATATAATATGCCTATAATGCTTATATGTATAAAAGCACATAGGAAAATAATTTTTCCAGCTAAGTATTGGTGGGCATCTTAAAGGCCTATATTGCTTCCCCTTTTTCTGATTCTTTCTCTTCAAATCAGTCTTCAACCATTCATAGTAACTGGGATTGCAATAGTGTGGATGATTTTGGTCTGGTTCTCCAGTGACACATCCTTACACTTCATGATCTTTTCTAATTCCTTCACTGCTGCCCTTCTGAGTCTGAGTCTTCTTCTGATTTCTTGGCTACAGTTTCCATTTGGAATGATGACTGAATCAAGGTAATGCCTACGAAGAAAGGACTATCCTTAGGAAAGTAAGACACAGGGCCGATCTACCCTCATCTCTGTTTTTCACATTGCCTATCACCACAGATCAGAAATTGGTGAAAGAAACATCAATAATTTAAGATAGGTAGGCAACACCATCTTGCTGGTGCAGAAAGCAGCAATGATTTGAAACGGCTTTTAATGAAAGTGAAAGAAGAAAGTGCCAAAGCAGGACTGCAGTTGAATATTAAGAAGACAAAAATGAGTACAAAAGAACTATACAACTTGAATGTTGACAATGAAGAAACTGAAATTGTTAAAGATTTTTTATACCTTGGTTCAATCATCAATCCAAATGAAGACTCTCAATGGCCATATCCTCAGGTTTTTCTACGTCTAAAGTACTCAGAAGTGGTTTCACGTCTATTGGTGGCATTCCTCGTACCGGTGACACTCTGAGACCATACAGGTTGCTCAGGGCAACACAGATTGGTTTTCTCCTGGGAGGATTCAAACTCCTGACCCACTACAGCCAGACTCTACAACCTACTGTGCTATCCAGCCATCTGTATGATTTCTTATGTTCAAAGCCTGGCAGAATTCGTTTCTGATGTAACAACTCCCAGAATCCCCCAGCCAGCCTTGCCCATCCTACCTAGGGGATTCTGGGAGGTGTCTTCCAATAAAAGGAACTTGTCCAAATTATGTGTGGGTTGGGAAATACAAATTTACCCCATTCGTCCCTTATCTTTTCAAGGGCACTCTTAAAACATCACAGGCTACCCATTTGAAAAGCAACCTCTATACATTCCCTCCTCCCTTGGTAGACCCTCTGCTGACTCACTTCTCAGCCCTTTCCATTTGCCAACCCCAACCAGCATGCAGGCCAACCGATCCTGCACTCCTCCATGAGCAACACCTTGGGGTGTGACGATTGTCTGAAGATGGATTTATTTTGATGCTTTCATCTACGAGAACTGAGAATATTCACCAGGGGTGCTGCCTGGTCTTTCCCAACTATACAGGCAGCTCTAAAACAAATGAAATGAGGTGTTTGAGCTGCTTTTATGAGTGGCACCAGGCACCATATTTCTAGAGAAATGTCTTCCTGTCAAAATAATGAAGCTGTTACTGAAGTACATCTACTTTTAGTAACAGAGCAATAATCAAAAACTTGACAAGGAAAGATGGGGGAGGCGGATTTCCAGAGAGAGAAAGAATAATGATCTCCTAGGTTTTCACTTTCCTTCTAATGATGATTCCTTTGACTGTTTCTTCCTGCAATGCAAATATAGACTCTCTTATCGAAGAGGCTTATAGTAAAGCCTCAACAAAATTGAGGAAGGAGGCATCTTAAGAACATAAGACCAGTAGCATAATAGAGCCAGGGCTCATGGGGCCAAAGTACCAGTACCTTCTGATTAACAGGGATGATATTATCTGTTCCCACCCTCACCCCCATGCTTCACTCTGAGCTTATCTACAATCCTCACAGCATGTACGGGAAAGATTCCCTGCCCCCCAGCAACAAGATACAAAGTGTTCTGGGATGTGTGGTCTTGAGGAAGCAATTAAGAATCATTAGGTTTGCAAAATATCTGCTCCTGGTGGAAATGAAGGTTGTTTAGTACAGAGGTATTGATATGGAAGAATTGATGCTTTTGAATTGTGGTGCTGGAGGAGACTCTTGAGAGTCCCCTGGACTGCAAGGAGAACAAACCTATCCATTCTGAAGGAAATCAACCCTGAGTGCTCACTGGAAGGACCAATCCTGAAGCTGAGGCTCCAATACTTTGGCCATCTCATGAGAAGAGAAGACTCCCTGGAAAAGACCCTGACGTTGGGAAAGTGTGAAGGCAAGAGGAGAAGGGGACGACAGAGGACGAGATGGATGGACAGTGTCACCGAAGCTACCAACATGAACTTGACCAAACTCTGGGAGGCAGTGGAAGACAGGAGGGCCTAGCGTGCTCTGGTCCATGGGGTCACGAAGAGTCAGACACGACTTAACGACTAAACAACAACGTTGATATGGATCAACACCCATGCCTAACCTGTAGAGTCTTCTCTGGGGCTATGCAGACTGTCACAATCACCTGCACTTCAAAATGTATCATTTTTGCCATGGTATTCTCAATGGCCATGGTACTCTCCTGGGAGCCTACATCTTCCCTACCAATTTTTAAAAGTTTGGCCACTCTCTAAAAAGGGGTGTTTCAGTTAAAAACAAAGGAAAACTCCACTTTCTTTTTTGTACAAAAGAAATTGTGAAGTGAGGGTCATGGAAGCAGGTGGAAATTCAGACCTCCAAGGCCCCAGACCTCCAGGGAGTGCCCACTTTGAGCCAGAAGAAGACAGCAGATGCTGGGAAACAACAGGGTATGGCAGGAAAGGTGTTGGAAAAGAGAGATTCATGAGTCATGCAACTCAAAACTGGAACTGGTCTACTGGCCCAGGTGTGGTGGAAGAGGCCAGAGCTGGATTGAAGATTCAGCTGCCACTCCTGTTGGCTTGTGTACATGGAACGACAAAGAGGTGACTTCTTGGTCTTTGCCAAAGACACTAAAGAACCTGTGTGTCCCCCCCAAAAAGAAAAAACCCTCCATGATGTACTTGGTCACCAGAGACAACTGGAGAGTGTTGGCCATGGGTTCTTGCTCTTGCATCCGATTCCTTTCCTACTATCTAGAATGAGGGTATGAAACTGAACCCACAAAATGTCTTGAGATCCTAGCTCCCCTACCGCATGAGCAATGTTCTCCAGAGGGGAAGTTGTTTAATGTACGCTCATCAGAAGCTAGGATTGAATTAATGTGGGGAGAACTGGAAGCAGTGCAGATCAGGGCATCTCAGATTTGCTCATAGCATATTCATGGAGATTATTTGCCTTTGGAAAATGGCAGCTAATACTCCCTGCATGTATCTTTGATTGCACCTTTCCAGAGTATCGCTGTTAAGAAAGTCTCCAGCTTAACAGCCAGGCAGCAGAGGATCTGTTTTTCTAGAGATATCAGTAACTACAAAATCATGTTATTCTATGCCAGGGGTTCCTTCATCAACCACTGTCGCCTTTTACAATACAAAGCTTCCATGGGAAATATCTAAAAATCAAATGGAAATCATTGCCAGGTGTGAAATACCACACTGACTCTTGCAATTTGCAGCTTAGGTCTACTGACCAACCAAGCACTATCTCTTTATTTGGGGGCTTTGTATAAAGATATAAAAAAATTGCCATGTAATCTCATCTTATGTCTGAAGAAGTGGATTTGATCCACAAAAGCTCACATTAAGATAAAACAGTCTTAAAGGGGCCACAACAGTTTTGTCTTTTTTATTTTATTTTGTTTTTGCCTGACGTCCTTACAGAGACTAATACGGCTACCTCTTCTAAACTACAAAATCAGCATTTATCGTTGCCGTAAAATCCTAAGGAAACAAAGAGAAAATGGTAATGCTGGCTTCTTAGTGTAGCAGAGCAGATGGAGCAAATGACTCTTCTGTGTGCATGCACACACGTCCGCTAAAGATAAGCCACCAATGCTAATCACTTTCTGATCGTTTACAGCAGGGGTCCCCAACCCCCAGTCTGTAGACCGGTCCCGGTCCGTGGCCTTGGAAGGACCAGGCCACCGGGACAGATGAGCGGTGAGCAGAAGGTGAGCGGCAAGTGCAGCTCCGCCTCCTGTCAGCGCGCTCCTATTAGGTTCTAATGCCGCTGCTGATCCGACAGAAGGCGGAGCTTTGCTCCCCACTCCCCTCCTGCTGCAATTAGATCAGCTTTGCCTATGGCATTAGAATCTTAATAGGAGCCTGTGCTCCTATTAGGTTCTACGCCACTGCTGATCTAACAGGAGGCAGAGCTTCAAGTGCAGCTCACCACTTGCTCCTGCTCATCTGTCCCGGCACAATACATGTAATGAGCTTGATTCAAAGCTATCCTCCAACAACCTACTGCATAATAAGGACCTCCTCCCAGTCCTTGGGAGAATGGTCTTCAACTAAACTGGTCCCTGGTGTCAAAAAGGTTGGGGACCACTAGTTTACAGCACCATTCCACAAACCAGGAGCTTCCCAATGTGATGTACTTCCTAATGTGATACCCTCCTGATCACTACCACCAGCACAACCCTTGCTGTGATGGAAGATGCCGCTCAGCACAATGCAGGGTAAGTGTTGTCTTACAGCAGATTTCCCAATTGCACAAATGTCCCCTTGAAACATACAGAAAAATAAACTTTGAGCACAGACTGTGCTTTGCTGCTGTTTCTCACCCTGTATCCATAGTATATTCTCCACAACATGCGATTGTTCTTACCTGCCACATTCATTAATGAGTTTGTTTAGTTTTATAACAAAGTTTGTTTTTCAAATCTGATGCTGCCTCATCAAATTTGTGCCACCAAAACTGGTATCTCTAATATATATATTATATATATATATTGCAACATGATCTACATAATCAACTGTTACCTTTCCCAGGGTTTTCTAGATAAAATATGAAGTACTCCGAAGTGGTTTACCAGTCTCTCTTTCTGCTGGCACTCTGGAACTGTGCAGCTTACCCAAGCCCGTGTAAGCTGGGCATGTAACCCCATCAGCCGAACAGTATCTGTGATCTCACCTGCCTCCTTTCCTGGGAGGCACAGTGGGGATTTGAACTCATGACCCCTAGTGCTCCAACCAATAGAGCTCTATTTAATGCAAAACCCCTCAAATGCTTTTAAGGCTTCTGTGGAGGTTGCTGCATGCTCAGGGAGTTACAAATTGCCATTCCAGTTCCCTATCTCTAATCCATACTGTAGGTTTAATTTGTTCTCCCACCCATTTTTTCCCAACTGCATGTCTATCCGTTTTCCAAATGCACTTTTTTTTTTAACAACTACACATGTTTTCCAGTTCCAAAGCAAGGGGCGGGGACACTTCCCCGCCGCACTAGAGTGGGAAAGCTTGGGTCACAGACAGCCCAAGTTAAATATATTTATCCGCCTTTTCATTCTTGTTGTGAGCCTTTGGTGACATTAAAATCTAAGCCCTTCTTTTCCGACTGTAATCAGATTCACACACAGCAGAGCCGGGAAGATACCGATGGGATGATGTTAAGACCTGAAAGCTTGAAACAATCTATAAAAAGCTTTCCCTTTCCCTTGCTGTGAAATATCCCCCTCCAGTATTAACATCTTCCTTGAGGCCAATTTAAATCCCCCACCTTGTGAGGAGGCACAAAGACAACAGCCTTCTTGCCAGTGTAAATGGAAAAGCTGGTGGGAAAAATAAATTGAGAGGACATAGAGGGAGAAAACCCAGATATAGAGGTTGGCCCAGTGCTTTAAATTTAACACGTTAAGGATCTTTTCCGCTGATGTGGGCGAGGAACTGTGTCATTGCTCTTTTTCCAAGTGATTGATAACATTGGCTTTTTAAACCAATTAGTGAATTAATCAAATTTAAATAAGGCTCCACAGGCAATAGTTTCATTTAGAGAGAAAACTGAAGGGGAAAATATGAAACAGGGTTGCTAGCATCTCCAGTTATAAAATGACAGCGACAACTGGAGAGCCATTGGCTACCTAGACTAGACAATAATTCACTCAGGTCCTGCTTTTTGGCTACCTGTAGGCTTTGAGTTTCCTTTTTTGAAGGAAATCAACCCTGAGTGTTCACTGGAAGGACAGATCCTGAAGCTGAGGCTCCAATACTTTGGCCATCTCATGAGAAGAGAAGACTCCCTGGAAAAGACCCTGATGTTGGGAAAGTGCGAAGGCAAGAGGAGAAGGGGACGACAGAGGATGAGATGGTTGGACAGTGTCATCGAAGCAACCAACATGAATTTGACCCAACTTCGGGAGGCAGTGGAAGACAGGAGGGCCTGGCGGGCTCTGGTCCATGGGGTCACGAAGAGTCGGACACGACTAAACGACTAAACAACAACAACAGGCTTTGAGTTGACTACTGTGGCAACAGAATACTGAGGAAGATTTGGTCTGATCCACCATCTCACTTCTTGGGTCCTAACATTATGTTCTTCATACTTAGACAAGAATACATTTATTGAAGGGAAGCACGTGGCTTAGACAGGGGAAACAATTATGATTTTTTTTTTCAACTACAACTTCCAGAATTCCACAACCATCAAATGCTGGGAGCTCCAGTCCAAAAAACCCACAAATGTTCCCATCCTTGAGGAGATCCCACGCTTACATCTTGTAAACTGATCTCACAAAGTTTTCCTTCATTTCAAAAGCCTGAACACCTCTTTCACTAGAGGTAGTACAGACATTTATAATGAAACCTCTTTTACGCCATGGTTAGCACTCTTTAAATTTTGCATAGCTGAGCATGCACATCATCATGTGACTGAAGCCTCATTAGTCGCAATTCATTGTGGTTAGTGACATAATTTTACTTATGCACACTACAGGAAGCCAGATTCAGGCTGAAAATCAAGAAAAACTTCTTAACTGTTAGAGCAGTATGACAATGGAAATGATGACCTCATAGAGAGCTGGTGAGCGCTCTAATGCTGGAGGCATTCAAGAGAAAATTGGACAACCATCAGATCTGGTTTGATTTAGATTCCTGCATTGAGGACGGAGTTGAATTCGGTGGCCTTATAGGCCCCTTCCAACTCTAATATTCTATGATCCTATGATTCTAAATCTTCAACAGGATTCTAGGCTGTCATCTTTTTCCAGTCCAAAAGGCTGTACCATCAAACCCTCAATATTCTTATTATGATACTGAAAGAAGTACAAGATAACATATACTTTAATAAAGGAAAATGCTATTTTAAACATTTCCCCTTTTATTATTTCTCATTAAAGTGCACAGCAGAACAAAAAAGGATACATGTGCCCTTATATCTCAGCAGTCCAAAACCATGTCTGTTAATCAACTGATGAATCAGTTGATTCATCTACCAATTAAAATTTTGCATGCTCAGCTTGGTAGGAAATCTCACTGTACTGAAAAGGATGAACTTCAGAGTCTTCATATATGAGCAGAGCCAAGCAACATGGCTTGATGTCTCAGCATTTCTCTCTTAGCACTATATTCACAGTAGCCCTGATGCACTGCTCTCATCTCTCCTGTAACACCACTGTGTCCTCACATAAAGTATTGGTCTCACATAATCTAATATAATGGACTGCAAAATGGCCTTGCTAGGGGAGGAGTGGCCATGGAATATCTGAATTTCTATTCTTGCCCCCACCCCCGCTTAAGCAGAAGAGGTGTGTAAAACAACTCAGAGAGCGGGAACTCTCTCAAAACTTTTAGAAAGCTAATGGTGGAAGACAAAATAAATTTACAATAAGATGGTCTTATTATTGCATGGGAAGTATTAGCTTTCTTAACATCTATTTCTGCTGGTATGTTTGTGTATTTCAAGAGTCAGGCATTTTCAAGGCGGGGGGTGGAAACACAAACACAAAAGTATTAACAGATCCAGATAGTTCAGTGGTTTAAGTATCTGGCTACAGAGCCAGAGGTTGGGAGTTCAATTCCCCACTGTGCCTTCTAAGAGGAGAGCCAGTCTGTGTGACCTTGGGCAAGATGGTAAAATACTTCTGAGTATTCTCTACATGGAAAATGCTGAAAAGGGTCACCATAAATCAGAATTTACTTGATGGCACATGATTATTAAGACTAACAAATCTACTTCACTACAAGTGTTTGTGAGTTACAATATCTACTTCTGAAGGACAATAGGTTGGCGACCAGTTTACAGGGTATGGGACCTGGTGGAATAAGGAACAAATCGTTACAGTGACCATTACTAACACCTGGTAATGATCAGCTTTCACAGTGACAGTGACACTATTAATATAGGTAGTGAATATTTAAGGTGTTGATTACATTAACATTCTAGCAGATTGATGCAAATAACTTTAGATTTCAGTCAGTTGTACCGAGAGCAAAGTTTTGATGTAAGGATGGGAGTGGAATGGGAAACAGAAGATTATCTTTGCATATAAAAACTTAATAATAAGCCTCCAAGGTGATGATGGCACAATTAACAGAGGTAGCGGACATGCAAAACGTTGACTATATTAGCATTCTTGAAATCATGGTCAATAAGTGGTGTGTATTATTATTATTTCAATGAGCAAACTACTGGGGGAAAACTGACTTGACTTCTGCTATATTTTCATAGCAGCTGTTTCTGATGCTCTTAACAGTGCTTACTGTTTAAATTACTCTGAACTGTCTGTGAGCTGATCCGACCACTATTTTTAAGCAGAAAATTGAGCTAAAAATACAATATGTAGTAAGCAAGCTTGATCTGCAGAAGGGGGTCAGGATTTGCCAACTTACAAGTTTAAGTATTATCATTATTAAAACATGCTAGTCAGAGCTTGGCAAAGTTACTTCCTTGAACTATTGCTCCCAGGATGCTACTGGCTATGCTGCTTACGAGATTCTGGAAATGTTAATCCAAAATGTAACTTTTCCAGGCTCTGATGCTAATGCAAGCAGATCACCCTGCTAGCAAACGTTAGCAAAAAGCTGACCAACTTGACCAAGGGTATATCTGGCTCATTCCATATAGGGAATAGATAATGTTTATTCTATACAAACAAATGAAATTTTCATGACTGTGAAATCCGTGGAGTGCTGAATGCATACATTTTTCTAACTCATCTGACAACACCATTTAGCAAGCCTTAGAATTTGCACAGCATGCAATTCTTTCCAAGTCTCACATCAGAAACCAGTCATAGCCAATCCATGATGTACCCTTTCCCACTTGCCTCTCAGTTAATGACGGCACTCCTTAAAGCCAATCTTCTTGCCAGTGACCACATCCCAAATGCTGGAGGGCATTAGTTAACATTCTCCCCAGGAGGCAGCCTGCAGGAGATGTCTCACCCAGTGCAAATTTTAATGTTCTCAGCACATTATTTTTTAATTCCTTTCTCCACTGGGGCTGTGTTTTGTCAGTTTCCATGGCGAATATAGTACTGAACGGTACAGTATATGACAACTCTATCTCACTAGAATTTTCCTCTTCCCTGTCAAAAAAATGTATTTTGTTAATACATTTTATTCATTAATTTTATTAACTCTTGGGTGACTAAGAGCTTATTCGGATGCTTGCCATTTTCTCTGTTTATTCAAATGTTTTCTGTGCCTGATGCTCTGTCAAAATAGACATATATATATGTTTGTTTGTTTGTTTTTCTTTGTTTCTTTGTTTATTGCTTTCATTAGCGCCAAAGCACAACTCTAGATGCTTTACAGTAAATATAGTATAAAACCAGAAATGGAGATAAAAACACTAAAATAATTAACAAATCACCATTGGACATGAAGTCCAAGCTGGAATCTTGGCCTTCTATCCATCCCTTCCTGTATGTGATCAGATCCGATAAAATCCGGATAAATCAATCTTCACACCCGACACTAAAAGAAAGACTAACAATGTATGTGCATCTTTAATTTTAATTAGTTACTAGGTATATAAAATTTATGGAAGCCAGTGTGGTGTGGTGGATTCAGTGGCAAACTAGGACTCGGGCAAAAACAAAAGAAAAATTAAAAATTAAAGAAGACAAAAACATTGTGGCACCTTAAAGACTAAATGCTATCTTTTAATGTGAGCTTTCGTGGACAAGTTCACTTCCTCAGACATAAGAGTGGGACTACATGGCAATTATTTATATATTTATTCCTGGGTCCAAAACAAAGAGACTGTATTTGGGCACATGTTGTTGACCTGGCAATAACCTTCAAAACACTTGCTGATATTCAGTTCCCCTCCCAGGAAGCATTGTTCTGTGAACAATGACGATGATTAGTGGCTAAATTAATCCCAGGCTATAGATAACAAACACGTTTGAGGAAGTGGACTTGTCCACAAAAGTTCACATTAAAATATAGCAGTTAATCTTTAAGGTGCCACAACATTTCTGTCTTTATTTTTTTTTATTTTTTATTTTTTGCCTGATGTGCTAGCACAGACTAACATGACTACCTCTTCTAAAACTAGACTAGGATTTAGGAAACATAGGTTTGAATCCCTTCTCAGCAATGGAAAACCATTCTTTAACACCTCCCATACCTTGAAAACCCTGTTAGGGTTTCTACAAGTCAAATGCAACTTCATGCATATAACAACCACCACCAAATACATACTTGAATGAAGAGAGAGAGAGAGAGAGAGAGAGGAACACATATTTCTTTCATCACTATCAACAGCAGGTCAAGTAAGCAGGATTGCTGCCTGTGGCGTCTGCCCAGGTCATGAATATTAATATGCGATCTGCATGGACCAATGAGAGTGCTGGAGAGGCGGAGTCACGAGATATAAGAGTCTCTGCAGGGGGAGGAGATTGGGAGTTAGAGTTAAGGATTGGAATTGGGAATTTGGGGGTGGATAGAGAGAGGGTTGGCGGTTGAGAGTGGATGAAGTAGGATGTTTTGTTAAGAGTTAACGACATTGATTGTACCTTCATCGCCTGTAATAATAACTTCTATCTGGTTCTTTTAAAAATGACACATTGCTTGGACCTCTATCATTAATAGTAAACAATCTTGATGTAATCCACTGGTGGCAGCTGAATGACACGTTGCTTGTCCTTTCCTTGGTGAAACAACCAAGGGACAGGCGGGAACGTGACATACATGAAGAACCAAACCCTAAGATCCCAGGGGCAGGAGGGCTCACAGGAAATCACAGGAGGGATACCCTTGCATAACAGTTGGAAAATAACGTGTGTGTGTGTGTGTGCTCAACAGAGTGGACAGAAATATTTCCTCCACTGGATCTTAACTGAATATCACGCTCATAGTACATATGCAGACACCTTTGTGCTGTGCCAGTCAGCCTTGGTGCCAGTTAGAAGTGGGGATGAAAAGGGTTTTGTAAAGGTTTTATAAAGTTATCACAGGTTTTTTAAAGTCATCTTCAGCCACTCGGCTGGAAGTTTTTCTCCCTGCCTGAAGATTTGAGGAGGCACAGTGCTAACCTGAGCCTTTGACCTGTCAACTCTATCAGTAGTTCCGTAGCTGGTACTGTTTTCCTGATGCTGCACAATATATTTGGCCTTAATACTTTGGCCTTCACCACAGGCAGGAAAATAGGAGGGCTATCATGAGCAGGCAGCTCCTTGTGGTACCCTATGCTGAGTCAGACGTCTCATCTTTGAAGCTCCAGATTGACAACACTGGCTGGCAGTATCTCTCCTTGTCTGGAAATGCCAAGATTAAACACTGACATTACTGCTAATTTATGTCCCTTCCTTTATTCAAAATCATGGAAATTTCCCTGCTCTTCCCTGATCATTGTTACTATATATGGGAATTATTCAGACAATAGCTCAAAGATTTGTTACAACTGCCTGGCGAGAGGAACAAGAAAATTAACGCTGCAAATAAATATTCATGGCAAGGATCCAATTCAGATCGACCAGTTTTCATTTAGAAATTATCTCTTCTTCTTTTTTAATGGCTGTCAGGAGGGTGGCATCGCTTTCCACATCCCTTAAATGCATGGGCTATATATTTATTGCTAAGATGTATAGCCTCTAGCATTTGGGACTTCATCAGTATGCAAGAATATAAAAAGTGCAAAGGTCAGAGCTTTAATAGATAGCTTCATCAGCAAATTATGCAAATGAATGCAAAGCAAACTTATTGCATATCTTTCATAATCAGCAACATATGCAGCTCAGTTAGCAATTTGTTGGAAATTTTTATCGCTTGGTCAGTAACAGTTGTCCAAATGAAAGACACGTCAGTTGGTGTATCTTAATGGCCTGTGGTTATTTCTGCTGCTAAAAAGCACAGATATACTGTATTTATAAACATGTCTTTAAAAGCTTGATAATTCCTGTTGCAATTTTAAAATGATAGGAAACTACCTCTAGATTAGGGGTTCCATAACACAGACCTGTAACATTCCTACTTCCTGAAGCCAACATCCATTGGAAGTTTGTATTCAATTCTTATATATACAGTAGGGTTGTCTGTATTGTGCACTGGGCTGCAGTACTCAGTATTCTGGGAATCTTCACTATGCATCACAAGGCCAAACTATACTATATGCCAATGTCACGGTTAAGGAGTGAGAAAACATTACCTCTCCATAGCTGAAGAAGCCACTGTTTACCTCCTGATGATCAATCACGCTGCAAAAGCAAACTAATGCTGGAATAAAACAAAGTTCTTTGCCTCTTAAAGAGGTTCTTCTGTGATGGGGTGCCACCTCTGCTTCAGTTTGCATTCCACCCCCTCAGTTTTACGGACTAACATTTGATCCAAGCTTCACATGTGTGACAAGAGATAATTCAGTAATAATAAATGAGAATCTAGCAGGGCATAACATGTGCTCAAATGGCTACTACCTTTCCATTAAAAAGCTACACAGCCATATTACACACAAAAGCCTGAAGCGTTGGGAAAACATGTTGTGGAGGAAATGAGCCGTAACGGTGAGAGACAGTTCCATTTAGTGACACAGCTAAACATTTTGCAGGAGGCTGCAAAAACAAGAGAACCAAATGAACACCCAAGGGTTTACTTCATCCTGCGTAATCCACTTTTTGTCAGTTCATAAATTGCACCTGTTCTGGAATAGTTGATACCAGGAGCCTAAAACCATTCTGGACAAACCGCTTTTCGTTCTTCAGAGGGGTGTACGGGGTAGCCTTCTTCGCAGTTCTTCGCAGACAATAGTTGCCTCTACCTCAGATTCTCTTTCCTGACTTCTTTCCAGTCAGAGGTCTGTCAGCTAGTTAACCAGTTAAGGGCAGTGATGTAACAAGTTAACATTTTTACACAATTTGGTGTTTGTTTTTATATATGGAGAGCTGTAAGTGAATGAAATATTTTATTTTTTTCTCACTACATTTCTCAGAGTGAATGTATTGAGACAGTAAGTGTCCGTTGAGGTAAATGAACAAATAAGGGTGGTCAATTGAGAGAGCTCCATCTGC
The DNA here is from genome assembly GCA_037013535.1 of Intellagama lesueurii. Taxonomy (NCBI): domain Eukaryota; kingdom Metazoa; phylum Chordata; class Lepidosauria; order Squamata; family Agamidae; genus Intellagama; species Intellagama lesueurii. The sequence continues at coordinate 187,444,030 of JBAJHW010000005.1, read as the reverse complement.
TCTGGAGGTTTCTGACTGAACCATTTTATCTTCTGCATCATTAGAGGATGTTTTTTTATTATCATTTTAATTAAAGCCACACTCTGTTTCCTCACACAGTCTGCCCCAGGAGCTAAATGTGCTGGTCTGGTCTGGTCTGGGAAGCTAAGCTGAGTTGGTTAGCACTTCTATGGCAGACTGACAACAAGAAGAGGGTGCTACTATATTGAGAAGGGGCTATAACTCAGCCATAGAGTGCAGTCCCAAATTCAATCCACCGAATTTCCCAGTAGGGTTAGGAAAGAATCCTGCCTGAAGCCTTAGAGTGTTGCTGCCAGTCAGAGTAGACAATACCAGGCTAAATGGTCCAATGTTCTGACTCAAAATAAGGTACTTTCCTATCTTCCTATGTTCTTTTGCCTACCCATACAGAACTTTCTCTTTGTGGCATGATGGAGCGCAATGTGGAAGTTACCCCTGTCATGGTTGAGATTACATGGATTTAAAACATGTATGAAGATGGGATATGTAGTTGTGAACAATGTAAAATGGAATCCATATTGGTTCTATGGAAGAATGATTTTGTATGATGGGAATGTTGTCCAGGAGGACTGTGAGAATGTTTTTCCTTTAGCCAGTTCTCCCAGGGCCAGATAAGAAGACCAGACACTTGTTATGGCGGAGAAGAGAATAGACGAGGCAAACAACACCTGCTTTCTCATGAGAAGAAGAGGAGGAGAATACTTCTACCACCTTACACCGTGATTGGATGACAGCGTGGGAAGACGAAGAAAGACAGGAGGAGCCAAGAAGAGAGAAAAAGGAACTTTTGCCATGTGCAGTGTTCCATCTTGTTCCTATTTTCCTTTAGGACGGAACCATAGATTTTTCTAGGTCTTTTTGCCTGCTACCCCGTGCAGGGAAAAGACTGGGAAGGATGTAAAGAGAGAAAGAAAAGAGGAAAGGGGGGCTATAAGCCTTTTGCCTATCCTAAGGAAGCTTTTAGAGATTTTTTAGAGTTTTTGTAACTAGAAGAGAAATAGTTGCCTTTGATTGTATTTGTAACAAGCCTTGAAAACGTTATATTGCTATGCTTTTGCATCAAACTGACTTTATTCTGTAAATCTATATTTTTTCAATAAAAAGATCAATAATCAAATCTTTTGACCTCTTGAACAGTGAAGCTGTCTTAGCTATCCCTTGAGGGGGAAGCAAGGCCACATTCCACTACTGAGTCCTACCTTATTGAGCTTAGTAGATCTACAAAGCTCATGTGTAACTTCCTGCTGAACTTTCTTAAGGGTCAGCAAGTATCTTTTTAGGGCAGACTTGTAAGAAGGAGTTTGTTGTACGCCCTGGCTGAGGTCACCTGGACTCAACCCAGCTGAGTAGGGGTACTCAGACTTCCAATTACTCTCTGTCCGACCGACTAAGTTCTCCTTCACAGGAAGCTGGTCGTGACAACCCCAAACTGAGAAACAATGGTGGCCAGCTTTGAAACAAGCCAGACATTTAAACCAACTTCCAACTGGAGATTATGATCTCAGTTGGCTTCATAGCGGGTTGTTGTTTGTACCATCAACTCAGAGCAGCAATCCTAACCAAGCTTTTGAGGTCTTTGAGATATTGAAGGGGAGGTTTTCGAAGTTCCACTCCTCCAGTGAGTTTCCATGGCTGAGCAGGGATTTGAACCCAGGCCTCCTGAGTCCTAGTCTGTCACTCTATCCACGACACAGTCCTGGATATCTTTCGTAGTTGGTAACCCACCATGATCTTCCACGTTGGACAAAACAGGAAATCATGGTCATTTCCAGACATTGGCTTTTCATTCAGGTGTGTGACAAAGAGCAAAGAGGCTGCCTGAACAGCAAAAAGAATAATTAATAAATAAATAAATAAATCTGTCTATTGAACTGAGATATGATTGTCCTGAGGCCGTCAATAACAATGTGTTTGGAGACAAAGAGCAGTTTTCAGCCCCTGTGGAAAGACAGTTTTAAAAAACGTGCCCGTGCTTTACTGCCTCACTCATTGTGCAACGAGGCAAGGGTGAAATAAGTAACTTTGAAACATTTTCACCACCCTGCAAAGATTAATTAATTAAGAATCCCATCTCACGTTTGTGGCCTTCTTCCTTACTATGGCTTGTTGCCATGGGTGACCATCTCCTCTCATGTGTTTGTATCTCTATAGAGCAGGTTAAGGTGAAAAGAATATGACCATTAATGGCACAAGCCAAAGAAACATAAATGTTTTCCATAAAAATGGCATTTGAAAAGAACAGCAACACACAAGGCGGTTTCTCAGTCTGGTTCTTTTTCGCCCAGGGGGCACGGCTGTTTTTATGGCCGTGATTCCTTCTTGCTTGTTTACACAAGATGAGTTTTCCATTGGACTGCCGTTAACGTAGTTTTTGGTTACTCAGCTACTGAATCTCTGTCAAAGGACAGGGTGAGAAGGGAGGCGAAAGTTTCCTCTGAAATGCATTTGTAAGAAGGATTTAAAAAAAATAATAATAATTTCTGAACAATCTTCAGATCTCTGGTCCAGCTGTAAATAAAACCAGAGCTAAGCAAGACAAAGCTAAATATGGATGTGAAAGCTGGACACGAAGAAAGCTGATAGGGAAAAAAATGATTCACTGGAAATGTGGTGCTGGGGGAGAGTTTTACAGATACCATGGACTGCCAGAAAGGCAGGTAAGTATCGATCAAAGCAAATCAAGACTGGAGTCCTCCGACAAATTAAAATGACTAAGCTGACACTATCAGGAGAAGCCAAGACTTTCTGGAAAAAAATTGTGTTAGGAAAAGTGGAAGGAAGAAGAGGAGGTAGGTGTAACATGAGATGGATTAACTCAGTAAAAGAAGCCACAGACTTTTCTGATAAGTCTTAACTGCTGAACTGGGCTGTTGATGATAAGACCTTTTTTGAGGTCAACAGGTGGAGAATTAATCTGGTTATTCTGAGTTACTATGAAATCATCTCAGGCAGAGATATATGATTTCAGTCCTACTGTGCATTGTGGTATCAAGCACATCTGATCCCATTCAAAAGAGCAGGTTACCAACTAGTGCAAAGTTCTGTCATGTGAGTATGACTTCCCCAATGATTACTTCCTATGATAGAAAACCTTCTGCCCTGTAATACTTTTGAAATTTCAATAATTGTACAGAGTTACAAGCCTGATTTATGTTCAGATTCCTTACTGCTCCCTTGTTATCAAAACCCTAACCAGACACTGCCTAAAACCTAAATTAAATGGGATGGGAAACAAATCCATCTCAGTCTAGTGTCTGAGTTTAATTTGACTTTTCTGGCTAGACAAGTTGTTGAGTTTTATTGCTATTCCCATCTTCTTTGGTTCCATTTTGCAAAAGAAAGATCCACTTGGGTTTTGCTTTGCTTCAGGCCAGCCAGAAGATCAAGCAATTATGAGCATTTAAAATTCTTTCTGCCTCCTCGCCACACTCATGGCTGAAACTTTCCTTCCTGCCTAATTAATAAGAATTGCATTATCTGGCAGGTTGAGATTCATCCCTGCTTCATCCCTCACTACATATCTGAAGTTCAGTAATTAAAACATTTGCTTGTTGGCCATCAGACTGGCAACACTTTGCCAACACATGCCCCATCTTTAATTCTTCTAATTAGCTAAGCAAAGAACTAAACAGCTTTAGGACAGGAAACTGACAACCTGGAAAAATTCCTATGTCCATTTATTAAAATGCAGCGTACCTTCACCGCACTCATTTAATGCCTTGAAAAGTGTTATGTAGAGCAATGGTATCCAACGTTGTGTCCCCAGATGTTCTTGAACTAAAACTCCCAGAAGCCTCCACCACTAGCTGTGCTGGCCAGGATTTCTGGGAGTTGTAGTCCAAGAACATCTGGGGACCCAAGGTTGGGAAGCACTGAAGTAGAGCCATGCAAGCCACTGGAACACCAGTCACAGCAGTGACCAAGAATATTATTGCGATTGTTGAAAGTTCAAAAAACTGACTGGGACCAGTAGCAATCTCCCAGCCTTACATTTCATACAGGATTATTATGAAGATAACAATGGGGAAGAGAACCATGTTTACCACTTGACCTCCTTGGAGAAAATGCGGTATATAAATGTAGGAAATAAAACAAACCAACAAATGTCCTCACCCTCTCCGTGCTTAGCTTGTTATTGCTCCTTATCTGCAGATCTGTGTATCAGCAGACAGCCATATGGTTCTCTTCTTTTTTAAAATAATACATTAAAAAAGATCATGTCTCATTGGTTTTGGCTATGTCCTTCTACATCATTTAGCACACACACACACCTCTTCACTATTAGATTGTAAGCCCACTGGGCATTCCTTTTTAATGCGTTTTTCTGAGTTTTATAAAGTTTGACAGGTAAAGGTTCCCCTTGACATTTAGTCCAGTCGTGTCCGACTCTAGGGTGCGGTGCTCATCCCCGTTTCCAAGCCATAGAGCCAGCGTTGTCCAAAGACAGTTTCCGTGGTCACGTGGCCAGTGCGACTAGACACGGAACGCTGTTACCTTCCCACCGAGGTGGTACCTATTTATCTACTCGCATTTACATGCTTTCGAACTGCTAGGTTGGCAGGAGCTGGGACAAGCAACGGGAGCTCACTCCGTCGGGTGGATTCGATCTTACAACGGCTGGTCTTCTGACCTTGCAGCACAGAGGCTTCTGCGGTTTAACTGGCAGTGCCACCATGTCCCTAAAGTTTGACAAAGGACCTGCTAATTCCTCCCCAGAACCAGCCAAAAAGAAAAGAAAAAGACAGGACAATGAAGTATGTTAAGGAAAGCCATGGAAATCTCCTTGGCATGTATTCATTTTTCTTTTAGTTTTTCTTGAACATAAACTACTGAGATGAAGAACTGTAAGTATTTTCAGGGTAAAACACTTTGTGGGAAGCTGTTGGTGACTCTTAGTAGTCAATGGGTGCAAATAATGACAAGGTGCTCCCCAATCAAGGGTCAAAGAGCAGTGCCCTGCATTAGTGTGATACTCTCTGAATCTGATGCCTGCATTTCTTAGGGTACACTTCAAGGTGTTTGTCTTCAAGATTCCTCACAAAGCGAAACACTGTTCTTGTTGAAAGGGTCACGTTATAAAAACTCATAGGATGCTAAACAGGAGCAGCTAGTTGTTTATATTATCCATCAGCCTGCGTTCTATAAATAAAATCTATCAATAGGCATCCTCAGCAGCTACCCAGCAACCTAGGCAACAATTTGTCATCATGGGAAGTTTTGTAGCATGTAAACATCCAGTTTATAGACACAACTCATTAAACAGGTCCAAACTGTAATCTGGTGAAGAGGCAAAGACCAAATCCAAGTATACAATCCAGATCCTAAGCTTTGGCTTTGTTTCTGCCAGTCTGGCTGCCAAAGGAACTGGATGGAGGTCAAAGACCTGAACAAGCCAAAATGTGGGACCAGGAACTGGCCGCTACAAGACAGAAGCCCTTGCTGTAATACTGCAGAGATGCTTTGTGTTCCATAGTCAAAGGCCTGAATCTAACTGGTAGTTCTGACTAGTGGACCCATTGAGTCCATGGGATATATACAGTGGGATGTACTCACCACTCAGCAATTGATTTAATGGTACTAGCAGTAAGATTGAGGCCAAAAGGCCCAGATCGGAATAGGGAAGCAACGGCAACCAATGACCATTCCTGCTCTAAAGAAGGCATAGCAAGATGGGGATTACCAAAGCTATTGAGATGCCCCTGTAAGCATGCAGCCTACAAGAGAGATGCAGCAGCTGACGGAATATGACCCCGTGTCAGTTCTCACAGGACCAAGAGTGGTGTGCTGTGGTGGTTAACTCTATGGGTTCTTTTTTCCATGTTAATTTTTAAGCAATCACATGTCATCTTGCTCTCTTCAGTATTTTACATCTTTTTCTGTAATGTTAGCACCAACATTGTTGTTGTTGTTTAGTCGTTAAGTCGTGTCCGACTCTTCGTGACCCCATGGACCAGAGCACGCCAGGTCCTCCTGTCTTCCACTGCCTCCTGAAGTTGGGTCAAATTCATGTTGGTAGCTTCGATGACACTGTCCATCCATCTTGTCCTCTGTCGTCCACTTCTCCTCTTGCCCTCACACTTTCCCAACATCAGGGTCTTTTCCAGGAAGTCTTCTCTTCTCATGAGATGGCCAAAGTATTGGAGCCTCAGCTTCAGGATCGTCCTTCCAGTGAGCACTCAGGGTTGATTTCCTTCAGAATGGATAGGTTTGATCTCCTTGCAGTCCAGGGGACTCTCAAGAGTCTCCTCCAGCACCACAATTCAAAAGCATCAATTCTTTGGCGGTCAGCCTTCTTTATGGTCCAGCTCTTACTTCCATACATCGCTACTGGAAAAACCATAGCTTTGACTATGTGGACCTTTGTCAGCAACGTGATGTCTCAGCTTTTTAAGATGCTGTCTAGGTTTGTCATTGCTTTCCTCCCAAGAAGCAGGCGTCTTTTAATTTCGTGGCTGCTGTCACCATCTGCAGTGATCATGGAGCCCAAGAAGGTAAAATCTGTCACTGCCTCCATATTTGGCAGTGCCTCCTGCCCTTCTATTTGCCAGGAGGTGATGGGACCGGTGGCCATGATCTTAGCACCAACATTACACAATCACAACACACATACGAACACCTTCACACTGATCCCTGATGGTAGCTGAGAATGGGTAAAGGTGGGTGCTCAGGATCTCCAGTCACCTCACAAACAAAAATTAATTTTAGGACCTGAGATTTTCCTCCCTGCTCAGAGAAGTGGAGAAAAATAGCAATTCCTTGAGTCTTTAGCTGCAGGCCTGAGACTGGAAAACCGTAACTTTAGTCACCCCCCTCACTTCACTAGGGGTTAGCCACCTAACCTTTGAAGCATTATTGTATCCTCAGTTGAAGAACAATATTCTGTCAATTCTGTGATTATCTCAAACTGGAATGCAAAATCTTGCTCAAATGCTGTGGTTTTTTTCCAAACACACTGAGGCAATTTTGCTGAAACCATCCAGATGACAGCTTTTTCTGAGCCCGTTAATCCAATATCACAATTCATCACCATCTTTGCATGTGCTCGTACAGCACAATGAAGCTTCAAGCCCAAATTCTTTAGAAGTCTGTCATAACAGTGACCGTGTTCACCGAGCGACAAGTTAACAGCCTTGGAGGCAGAATTCAGACTGGAACTTCAAACAGGGTGTGGGGAGGGGAACCATGTTGCCAAGAAAGGATGACTGAAGAAACAAAGATGCTGAAACATGAAGACAAGGCAATTCCTTTTGCGTGCTGAGTGCCAGGAACGGGGGCGGGGGGGGGGGGAGAGAGAGAAGCGTCCTACAATTAAGCAACAGTGATGTTTTTTTCTTTCATCCATTCAGCGATAATGTCTGGCTCTGTCAGAGTTTGGAAATATTACTGGGTTTGGGACTACAACCTCCAGAATCCCCAAAACTATGCTGAGTAAAGGATTAGGGAAGATGTAGTCCAAAAAGGAACACTTTCAAACTCTGGCCTGCACATGGGCCTACGCGGAAGTAAAGTCTAGGCACTCAGTGCTCAAATCCAGGTTTTATCCTCAATGATTTCTTGGAACAATGAACATAATTGTCCCCTGAGTGATTCCTTCTCATTGGTAACTGCAAGCTCACCTTACTATCCTGTGGCATTCTGCTCACCACAAATCCCTGTACTTCTAAGTTGTGGCTTTAGTGAATTGATCACTAAGTCTGGTCCAAGCTAGCAGCCCTGAGCTTTGGGCAAGCCAGTATAGTCTTGTCCTCACCTCCTGCTAATCCCCACCCCCACCCCAATACTATCTGCAATGTGGAGATAATAAGGGCCTTTTTTTCTAGATCAGTAGATGGCTGACATATCCACCAAAATGTGCTGTAGTTATTCAAGTGTAGACAAGGAGCTGGGGCCTAACTCAGTGACGGAAGAGAAAATACAAAATTTATTGGGAGACGAACAGCAGTGAATGTCTTCCAGTATAATTCTCAGGCTACTCAACCATTATCAGATATTATTTTAATTGACCTGAAAGCCACCCAAGACTCATTTGCTACTCCTGGCTTTTCCCTCTTCCTCCTGCTCTGTTTTCATCTCTGATCCTTCTTGAGAAAAATATTGAAAGCTTCGTATCTACTTTCTACATCCAAGTGACCTTGCCACCTTGGAAACTTCCCTTCTCTCTCTCTCTCTCTTTCATTAAGACACGAAAATTTAATTTTCCTTCCGTAAATGGTCAACCTACTTGCTCCGGACTGTGTACAAGCACATTGGCCCATCCCCTTCAGTGCTGGAAATTCAGACCTTCCTATTCTAGACTATTCTTTGTTCCCCTTTCATTATGTCTTCTTTGACCTCTTCCTGCTCCATAGGTTATTGCTCTGAGACTAGACAGAAGGCTACTTCCCCAGCCCTCCCTTGATGGTTCCTTTGCTTCAAGGTATCCAGTTTCAAAATAGAATATACAAGATGCCAGGGCGCTTCATTCATTCTTTAATTATTTTGGGTGTGGATCTTTACATGCAAGGATTCCATACTGGATTTGCTGAATACTTTCTTTTCCAAACAAATAGCAAATGGTTCTATATAGAATATCAATATTGGAACCCTGTCAGCTGGCCATTGAAATCAGCTGGTGCCAGATACCAGATTTGTCAATCTACCTAGAGTTCCATGATCTTTGGATATTTTCCACCCCAGTCTAATAACTGAAAGAAGTAGAATCTGGGGCCCTTGCAGAAAGCAACTTAATTGAGGAACCAATTAAAACCAAAATCCTTTTAAAGCTCTGTCTTAATAGTGTACTCATCCAAAACACATCAGGATGTCTACCTATTTAGCTTTCCCTCTGTGTTGGCTTCTTTTGTGCATTCGACGATGTTTCCTTCTGATGCCACATGAAACAGGATTATTTTGTAACAGAGCACTAATGCAAGTGGGGGACAACCTATGAACCTTTGTCAGCTACATAGGTATAATAATAATTGACAGCTACATAGGTATAATAATAATTGTATGCCATCAGGTCAGTTCTGACTTATGGGGGAGCCTTTCCACGGTTTTCTAGGTAGAGAATATGCACAGAAGTTGTTTGCCATTTCCTTTTTCTGGGGGTGCCCTAAGACTGTGCAGCTTGCCCAAGGCTACACAGGCTGGCTCTTCTCCCAAGAAGCACAGCAAGGAATGGAATTTCCAACCTCTGGCTCTGCAGCCAGATACCTAAATCACTGAGCTATCCAGCCAACTAATAATAATTGTGTTCCATTCTGACTTCTGGTGACCTTTTTCAAGGTTTTCTAGGTAGAGAGTACTCAGAAGTGGTTTACCATTCCCTTCTTCTGGGGGAATTCTGGGCCTGTGCAGCTTGCCCAAGGCCACACAGGCTGGCTCTTCCCACAGGAGGCACAATAGGGAATCGAACTCCCAATCTCTGGCTCTGCAGCCAGACACCTAAACCACTCAGTTACCCAGCCAGCTACACAGGTATAGCCACACACACAATTGAAACACAGGTATGGAAGACATGTGGGTATGTGTCAGACCTTTACAACCCTTCTCAATTATCAGAAAAATCACCATACACAGCTGCATCATCCAGTAAAATAAACATACAGCCGCTTGCCACTGGATTCATCTCACTAAAGGACGCTCCTAAGCCACACACTCTCAGAATTCAGAATTGAAACTTGTCTGCCTCGTCCCGTCAAAGATCAAGCACTAGAGTAGAATACTAAGTAGAGCTTCAGCCATTAACATTATTGTTTGGGGGATAAATTTAGCCCGAAAAAGAAACACTTGCAGTGAACAGATGAGCTATCTAAAGCTTTCCTTGTCCCATTATACCCTGTGCAATTCTAATAATCTCTTTTCCTGCGTGTCGATTGCCCTGTCTGGGCAAGAGAAATATGATCTGCAGAAATTAAAAACAAACCTTCCACTCTGCAGGGTAGCAAGCTCACACTGGGTGCTCTCGCGTAAACACCTGTGTCCCTGATATGCTGCTACACTGGAGGACAAGTGAATGAGAGAGACGGCAAGGCAGCCCAAGGTTTTCTTCAAACACATAAAAGAGTCATGAATATTTTATGGAGATTCTAGGAAAATATTTTGCAAGGGCTGCTGTGCAGAATCACAACCCAAGCCGGAATATATTATTTTTCTTGTACTGTCCTACAGATAAGTAGTACATTAGCCTCACTCTGTCCTATGCAGTATCCAGAGAAAGGTATAGAACAGGCCCAGGAGGTGCAAGAAGAGAATATGGTAGCAGGTCTAGTTCAGTGGCTGAATGTGCTGTTCCAGTACTGTATTTATCTGCCTTATTTGCAGTTAATGCACAGTGGAAAACCATGGCTGGCATCCTATTGATCTTCCATTTCTGCCAAATGCTTCCTTTCCAGTTGAGCGGTATAATTCCCATTCAAATGTAACACATAAAAGCATTCCATTTCTATCCTCTCTCTGTTGCTGTTATTGTTCTCTAAAGTAGAAATAAAATCCTAGGAGGGTGTTATCCAAACCACATCGGTGGCATGAATACTAACTTAACTGTATGGCCAAATTGTATTTTCCATCCAACGCTTTGGTACACCTCTCATGAAACAGAAACCGTGAAGGTCTTAATCCAAGCCTGGAAACATTTTTGGATGACAAGTCCCAGAATCCCAAGTCAATTTGGCCATGCGGGCAGGGGATTCTGGGAACTGTAGTCCAGTAGAGAAAAATGCAGAACAAGCTGCTCAATGACAAAGTAATGGCCAGTTGAACAAGGGGGTCACCTTTGTTTGCATCGCTCTCTATTAAATTTCCAATGCTTTCTAGTCTTTTATTTAATTATAGAAGCAGCAAAGCCTTGAGCCTAGTCTCCTTTCCCAAAGGCTCAGCAACATCCTCTTATTATTGGAAGATGCAATTCTGAAGCAGGGAAAAGATTTCACTTACCCGTTTGTAGTCAAACAGGGATTTCTCATTGGCCAAAGTACTGAAAGTGGAGCTCTGAAACAAAGAAAATAAAAGGTTTTTCTGTATTTTGTCATGTAATAATAATAAATAATTATGTACCATCAAGTTGATGCTGACTTATAGTGACCCTTTTTTTTTTAGGATTTTCTTGGAATAGACTGCTAAGAAGTGGTTTCCCATTCCCTTCTTCTAAGGGCATCCTGGGACTGTGCAGCTGGCCCAAGGCCACACAGGCTGGCTCTTCTCCCTGGAGACACAGTGGGGAATTGAACTCCCAACCTCTGGCTCTGCAGCCCAGCTCACTGAGCGATCCAGCCATTGTCATATGATAGGAGCCTTTCAAAACATGAGTGTTATTAGTGTAAAGAACCCAGAGTACAGGACATTGTTTTCTAAAAGGAATGCAACGTGTTACTAATTACTTGGAGCAGCTATGCTGCTGTTACTGTTGCTCCAGGGTGCAGTAATTTGGAGTGTGCGAAAGTATGCTGCTGCAAAGGTGTGAACTCACCCATTGGTATACGCTGCTTGAATGATGTGAATGTGCCAGATGTATTGCCTCCTGCCAAACAGGTGGGATCGGTCTGCAACCAATATAGCTGTTGCATGCTCAGCCCCAGATGTTCCTCCCCATACTTCCTCCCTCTCCCCCAAGGTGCCAATCTCATATCCCTCAAGCCTAACCACTAGGCCAGCAAAGCACCGGACACCAAAATAGCTAGTTACAGCTCTGTCCCACCCATCCAGAGACCACCAACTTGAGGAAGGCAGGTGTAACTGCTACATCATACTGGCTCTCACATTTCTGGGAGCAAATCTTCCATTAGCATATAATCAGAGCAGATGTCAAAAGTCATGTAGAAAGATATTTTGCTTTCGGCTTGTTTACTGAAGCATATACGCCACTTGGTGTTTCATCCCTTAATGACTTGCAGATAAACACACAGACAGCCTTTGTTGAAACAGAATACTAGGATTAAACAGATCTTGGCTCCAAGGATTGCCTGACCTAATAAGGCAATCCTTGTATTCTTGAAGCTCGTAAACATATCAGAGGTATCCAATATTCTACTGGATTTTTACGCCGACATTCATCTCTGTCTCTACTCTCCCAGAGTACCAAACACTAGGAAGCTATACAACACAGCAGAACCGGAAGAGCTAACATTAAAAAGCCTGACTCAAAGTCAAAGAAAATTTGGGTAGTGGAGACCTATAACCAGCCATACCCATGCACTGTACTGCAGGCTACATTTTTGTGACCGAAGCCTCAGACTCAGCTCATGCTCAGACTAAATATTTTCAGTGAACGAGAAAGCTACTGAGACAAGTAAAAAAGCGCCTAAGTATTTCTGAGATCAGCACTTCCCATATTTTGTTGCTTGAACCACTGAGCAGGGGGTTGGATTTGATGGCCTTATAGCCCCCTTCCCACTCATTAATTCTATGATTCTATGATTTTCTTTCTGGGGATGCACTGCTTTTGCACATTATACCCATGCCAATCGCTCTAAGATCACTCAAGTGGAGGCATGGCTACAGTGAAGTACCATTTGAAAACAACCCCAAAAATCTTGTGAAACCATCTGCAGGAGTCCAGCTGCAAAATGAGTATGCAGAAAAATCAGTCCTCAGTGGTTTGGCTTTGACACAGAAACACTGGTGCATCACTTGAAAAATCTCTGGCAAGCTTCCTTCGTGGCAATCTCTGGGTCTTGGAATCAAATATAGTGCCAAGAACTTTAGAGACCAAAACACATGTTGAGAGAAATGCATCCTTCCTACTCTTACTTTTTTTTTCTTCCCAGCAACATGATTTATTATACTTGACTCTGAAATTAAACATGCAAAGGAAGCATTTACATGCAAGGTGATCCTGACTTTCTCTTTTGTTGGGTTTTCATAATTACACTTTTTCACCACTTGAAAAAGCACTCCTTCTAGAAACAGATTTCTTTGACTATGTGCTTTTGCTCTGGGTTAGAATAACATCTCAACCCCAATCTAGGTTTAGTAAGGCATGTACCAGGGTTGGTATATGCTCACTAAATCTCCATTGAGTGAATGGGCCTACTCTAGTGTAATTCATTGCACTAAGCAACAGAATTTTGGTTAATGAATTTGGAGCCAAGTTTGGAAGTAATTTGTTAAAAGGAACAAAGTTGTCTGTGACTAGATATCTCCCACTGAGATAATGGGAGTGTGACAATCTACATAAATGGCAGGGGAAGTATTGCTTTGTTCTGTCTTCAGTGGTTTGTATCTTGAAATAAAAACAGTTCATACAGAACAGGTGATGAGAGGGAACTGGAGAGCATTTCCCTGTATTTTTCAGGATTACCATGAGGACAACACAACAAATGACTTTTGTGAGTGGAGCAATAAGAGCATCACTGCTCATTTGGCTGTCCAAAGCAATATGTGACACATTGTACTGAAGGAGGAGGAGGAGGAGGAGAACAACAACAACAACAACAACAACAAGAAAAACCCAAATATTCTGAATTCTTATGGGTTCTTCTGCTCAAGTTGAATAATTAGAGATGCAAGACAGACAGAAGGAAATATTTCTATATGTAAGGCATAGTGGAGTTCCCTGCTACAAGAAATGAGATTTACAAGAAGTAAACAAGTGTATAAGAAGTAAAGAAGATTGGACTAATTCATGGGGACATGGTGATTGGTGACTGCTAGTCTAGCTGGATAGTCGCTCCCTCCAGGACCAGCATTAGTATGCCTTGGGATATTGATTACTAGGGAATACACAGAGCAGAGGGCTGGTGTGCTCCTTGTGGGCAGCTCGTAGGCAACTGGTTGCTGTTGTGTGAAAGGGTTGGTGGCCTAGAGAGAGGCCTTTGGTCTGATTTAGTATGACTCACGTTGTGTTCTTATCAGCCTATTGCAATTGTCCAGGTTTAGGCTGAACGGTTCTTCCTGATTCATGTTTGTGTGGCCTTGTAGCGTTTGCCTGTCGGGGAGGCAATGGGAGAAACACCAAAATGGATGGAGTTGTAGGAAAGGAAGAAAAGCACGGTGTGATCAATAATTCAGATCTCTATCAAAGAGGTATGCATGGGTGGGAGAAGACAAAATGGTGGAGCTATGAAAGGAGAGGGATACGTATGGTCTGTTCAAGTGGTTCATTTTGACCTCTGAGTTCTTCTCTCCACATATTTATGGGTAAGGAGTACAGAAAGAGAGAGAGAGAGAGAGGGTCTGGAACGCCCCAGACAGACAACCACTGAAAGAATTAAGGGAACGTGACCTGCAATGGAAAAGAATCTTGGTCTAACTCTGACTAGCCACAGTTGTCACGGGTCGCCAATTTCCTTCCCAGATCTCCTACCACACCTGGATTATCTGGAATCAATTAGTCTATCATCTTCTGTAGGCAGTGTCCAATCCCAATGAACCAGAGACCTTCGCCATTTTCCTGAGACCTGAGAATATTGGAAATAGGAATTGTCCAGGGAGCTAACAAAATGTGCCATGGAGACTTATGCTACTGAATAATGAATAATGACTATCATCTGCCTTCCATTTCATTAATGAACATTTGGAAAACTCTCAGATAATTATAGGGAAAGCAGATGGATGAAAACTTGAACCGTCAAAAAGATTGTGTCCACTTACTACTTCATTTAATGCTAAACACATCTAATAGCCCTGCTTAGTTGCAGAGCAGTATTTATTTAGTGAAGAGGAACTTGTGAGTTCAAAAGGCAGTCTGGCTTTCAGACTAGGAATCCAAACTCTAAAATCCCATCTTCAACTAAAAATCAATCTCATGGAACCAGACTAGGAAATAGTATTGAGGACAGAGTCAGAAAATCAAAAAGAAGTGCCCACCCAGACCCCTGTAGTATTTTTCTGGATATTTATTTCATTTCAGTAATGTTTGTACAGAAAAACATCCTTGTGGATTTTTATGGCCATTAATCATATGTATGCCTGTTAATCAGATTTATTAGTCTCCTTTTTTTAACCATTAAAGGCTCTAAAAATGTGTCTTCTCTCCATTTTGCCTCAGGATAGGCCTTCCTCATGTTGGGATTTTGTATACAGAATCAAAAAGATTGTGTCCATACATGGGTAGCTCATGTATGGGACAGAGCAGCCCCCCCCCTCAAATTTTGGGTTGATCTCCCCCAAGTTCTGGACCACCTAGTCCTGCACCCATACCTAAAAACTGATGTATTAACAACACAGTATTTCCCTGATTACTTTTACACAATGAGTAATACATTTGTGGCATTTATTCTGCAGGGTTTACAGCGAGCAGTCCTCTATTTGATGGAGAGTCTGGTCTAGCTGTGTTTGAAAATTGAAGAGCCCTAAGAAGGGAGAGGTGGGGGTCACTGTTTGACTAAGTAGGCATAGAGTCGTCCCCCCAGTCATGCCTCAGGGTGAGACATGTTGAATTGCTATTTAAACTAGATAAACTATTGCTAAATTTGCATCGGTGCCTGTAAGTTAGTATAAGAAATATTGATTCTAGAGACAACGTAAGAAGCACATGGTCTGTGATACTTCCATGGATTGCTCAGATGTTTTCCCACGTTATCACCAGTATGAATGAATTGTCCAGACATGCATGTTCATCTCACAGAAGTTTCAACATCAGATAATTGTGTGCTGTTGTAATTGTCATCTTGTATAAACTGCTGACAGTAGCTTGCCTAGCTCCTGACACTGTGTAGCTCAATGACGCAAAACAGACTCAAACATTTCTCACAAGTGGGAAATACCTGGCAGTCGCTTTTGGGCACTGAGACCAGATTCCTTTAAACATTTGTGATTATATAAAGCTTTTCCCCACTCTCCAGGGTAGGCTCCCCTTCCTGTCCCTCTACCACACTGGTTCTGAGATCGATCACACAACGAGTTACACGACCGGGGCCTTCTGGAGGGAAAAAGAACCCCACACGGTACAATGGTCCTTTCGCACCCAGAAAACATCAACAGGATTTCGTCCAGTTGACCAGTATAGATTAAAAGTGTGCAGATTTGTGGGTTCTGAATATGGGATTCTTGGGAATTCTGGGAGTTGTAGTCAAAAAACAAAAAACGGTATCTCTCCAGTGCAGCTTATAATATGTATTGATTATATTATGCTAATCCTACAAACTGACCTTTTTGTCTTATAAGCAGAAAATGCAGAGGTGTGTCCCGGAATGGAAAAGAAGAGCCATCCACTGACGTGTTTTTCAGCTGCGCATAATTTCCCACAGGCCACTTAATGTAGCGTTGCAGGGTAAAGTAGAAAGGGATATGTAATCGTTTTGCCATTGATTTATCAGAGATGTTTTTCCTGCATAGATTTATGCCCATGGTGCTAATGCTTAGTTTGAGGGCCAAGGTAACAGTGCAGATGCTAATAGCAAATGGGATTCCCACCAATCAATACCACCAGAGACATTACTAGCTTTCCTTGGAAAGGGAAAGCAGCATGTCATTCTAATCGGACATGCCTAAACACCCCCAAAATTGCTCTTAATGGATAACTGGTGATCTGCCTGCCGAAAAAGAAAAGAACTGTGAAAAACGAAACAAAACCGCTTTCGCAAAACCACTTATACCAAACACCCCATTTGAATGACAAATCCAAATGGCAAATCCTATTACAAACACAGATTAAATTGGACACCTTCAGGGACTGATGAGTTGGAATAAAAGGATTACAAAATAAATAAAAGGAATAAAACGGATAGCCTAGATCCATTTCAGTTTAGTATTGATGTCATTTGCTGTTTTTACTATAATAGTTTTTGTTTAATTCTTTTTAAATGTTTGTACGTCGATAGCTTAGTGGTTTAGGTCTCTGGCTGCGGAGCCAGAGGTTGGGAATTTGATTCCCCACTGGGCCTCCTTGACAGGGGCTGAACTCAATAATCTATACGGTCCCTTCCAGCTCTGCAGGTCTGAGATTATTATTATGATTACTGTTTTTGCTTTTAAAGATTGTCTTTTTAATTATGCAAACTGCCTTGGGCCCTTTTTGAGGAGAAAGGCAGGGCAAAAATATTTTAATTAATTAATTAATTAATTCTTGTGGTATTTTTGTAAATGTATACAGGTTTTTTTCAGCATCACTAGAAGCCCACGGGCAGGGCAACATGCCATTCTTTATTTATTTACATGTGCATGGCAATGTACAGAACTGCTTGACATGATTCTCCTCTCCCCGTTTTAGGCCAAAAACAATCCTGTAAGATAAATTTGATGGAGAGCTTGGGCCCAAATAAGCGGTGTGGTTAACGTGGAATCCTAGTTAGCGGAAGGCTGACTGGAAAAGCTGACATGAAACCAGCTGAGGCTGAGTTGTTGGGATTCGGGGTTAAGGTTAGCAGTTGGTCACACCATCAAATGCACAAGTGTGTGCCCAAGTTGTGGCTGGCATATTGTCAAAATGGCACCCTGAGGCATGCGGTATTTCCCAAAAGGATCTTGGCCAAAATCTTTACCTTTCTGATACTAGTGTGAGTCGCGTTGTTGAGTCTCATTGTGCCAGCTGGACTCGCTGGGTCTCCAGGTGTGGAGACAAACCTGGGGCAGGCAACACTCAAGGAGAAGAAAGTTTGATTTTTGTCCATAAGGTATCATTAAATCCAGTGCACCTTTATCCTTCTCAGAGAGCAAGTGTGGGGTAAGAGAGCATTGGACTAGGACTCAGAAGACCTGCTTGGCCATAGAAATTCATCTCTCTGTGGCAATGGCATACATCTTACAGATCTTGAAAATCCTCTTGGAGCTACCTTAATTTGGAACAAAGTTGACAGGACATAACAGCATATTTCACTACTGATTTGCAACTGGCACCAAGGTTCATGGATGACAGTCTTTCTGCATCTGTAGTGCTTATTTCTCTCCCATCTTTTCCCTGTGTGTCTCTGTGAGGTGTCAGGGGCCCAGCTCCTGTGACTTCACATGGGCCTGCTGACCTACCAACCCTCACTGTGCGTCAGCTTCAAGCATCTATTTGTGTATTATGATAATCACGTAGTTTGGGAACATCTCTTCACTTAGTAAATACAAGAAACAAGAAACAATTAAAACTTAACTCGATCTAATAAGTAAAATCAGACATGAGGGTAATACAGTTTTCAGTTCTATGCATCTTAATGAAGGGACTCATTACTATGCAAACAATCTCTTATAACAAGGATGTAAAGTATGTTGCTGATTCCACACATAAGCAATGAAAGCTGTCATAATCATCGTGCTAGCGGTACAACTCACATTTTAAAACCAATAGGCAATGTTAAAATCAGAATTTTGAAAACCCACTCTTTTGGACTGCCCTAGTCTAAAATTCTCGGGCTTGTCATCCAAAAATAAACTGTTTCAAATTATTGCTATAATAAAGCAACAAAAGGATAAACAGACGTATATACATGCATAAGCAGCTCAATGGTATCTCTGCCCCTGTTCACATCTCCTCTCCAAATTCATTATCCTTTCAGCATTTTGTAAAAATGAATGCACAACATGCAATGATAGCATCATTTGTTCAGTTGCATTTCTGACAGATGTATCAATTCATGGATACATCCAGATGTGACTTAATATTTGGTCAAACATAGACGGCAAATACCTGGTCCTGATTTTACAGTTAGTCTTCACATCTCTAGAACCACCAGCTCATACTGTCTAGAAATGTGTGGTTTCCAGTCAAGGACCGACAGACCTGTTCCAACCTCTTCTTTGCCTCCAAATGTTAAAACTGAAGTTGGGGGATGGAATTCGGAGTCAGTTGTGTTTAATCATTAATCCAGACTGAAATTCTGCCTTGTAACCTTTCTTTCGCTAGCTGGATTCTTTGCTTTTCTCAGAACTACATGGAGAACTGAGAAACAAGCCTGGAAACATCAAGTGAGGGGCTTGATGGAGAAAGAGTTGGTGATAAGAAAAGAATTAAGCTCCCTTATGGGTGAGACCAATTTTGCATTGCCAAAAGAGATGTATCAGCTAAAAAGGTGGCACAGACTTGCATAAGATTTGCATAGTTGAATTGATATGGGTCTATGCCAATTTAGAAATAGCTGAACAGCATAAATCCATATAATTGTAATTTAGCTGCAGGCAGAAGACATAGAGCATGTGGCCTACATGCATTCTCCTAGCCATTTTTGTATACCCAATAATTGCTAGGTGATCATAAGCAACACAAAATTCTTTTTGAGTTAGAATTTTGGTCGAGGTGCCACACCATAGCCTTATCCATGAGCCATTCTTGAGATTGCTTATTTCTTCTCCTGCAGTAAACCAGAACAGCCTCTCTGGAAATTGTTCAATAAAACCCAAAGCCTCTTTTAGCAGAATTTTACTGTTGCAGAACAACTTCTGTGATCTTCCCCAAATCATGACCCCACTAATGTTAATACCTTCCTTTCTTCTCTTATTTAGTCCTGTGCGAATTACCTTCTCGCGTTCCCTCAAGTTACAAAGTCTTATTCTGCTTAAAGCCTGTACACAGCTCTGCCATACGATTATCCATTTAGAATCAATTCAGAACATCAGTGCTGCCTTTTGTGGGACACCAGCTCGATTTTCACCGTGCTTATCAATAAAACATCTCCACCACAGGAATGCAGTGCCAAAAGCAGTCATGAAATTAGAAAGCTCAACTTTTGCTCAGCAAAATAACTGGTGTGAATGTTGGCGTTAAGTGCAATAGAAATGACAGGATTGCTCTGTGTAAAATTGATTTGCTGAAGCTGGCCTGGAAGATAAAGACAGGGAATTCTCTGCTGAGGAGTAACTACAGCTACCTCTGATGTTACTAGAATGCCTAGCATCACCTATTCACACCAAGATCATCCACAGTGTTGTATTCCCAGTCACCATGTATGGGTGTGAAAGCCAACAGGACAGAAAGCTGACGGGGGGGGGGGGGGAATTCATTTGAAATGTGTTGCTGGGGGAGAGGTTTGCAGATACCCTGGACTTGCCAGAAAGACGAACAAGTGGGTCCTAGATCAAATCAAGCCTGAACTATCTTTGTAGGTAAATATGTTGAATAGTTGTCCTACTTTGGGAACATCATGAGAAGGCAGGATCCTCTGGAAAAGGCAATAATGCCAGGAAAGGTGGAAGGCAGCAGGAAAAGAGGAAGATCAAATACAAGATGGACTAACTCCCTAAAGGAAGCTACAGGATTGAGTTTACAAGAGTTGAATTGGAAACAAGACATTTTGGAGATCGCTCACTCATAGGGTCGTCATAAATCGGAGGTGATCTGATGGCACATAACAACAACAAATATTATAAAATATAATATAATAGAGATAAAACCAATCAGCTATGCTGCACCCCTTCTCCTTAGGCCACGCCCCTTTTAGGTTCATAATCTTTAAGCTGCAATTGGGCCAGGGCATTCTCGATGAAGTGAGACCACTGGCCTTTCCACCCACCGTACTGGTTTCTGATGCGGGAACAGACAAGCACCATCAAAGCGAGGCATTTTAAAAAACATTCATTGTGATGTTAGGACTAGATATATATTTTGTCCTCAGAGGGATTTCTACATAGGCTTTCCCATGATAAGAGTGATATAAGGCTGGAATTATCTCTCTGCCTCTTACAAAGAACTAAACATCCCAATACATAAGAGTTGTTTGAAGGATAATTGTCATTACTGCGATTATGATATTTGCCATTTGCTCTTCACTGACAAAAGCCCTACATAGATGTTTACAATCAAGACACAAGGATTTACGGAGCAAGCAACAGACATACCTTCTGCTTGTTGTTCTGCTTCAGGCCAATACGAGACTGCGTCCTGGACTGTGGAATAAATAAAAAGACAATCATGATCCATGGTTTTGTTAAGTATAGAAAGTGTCGTTTTGAAAAAAGAAATCAAAATGACTTCAACATTAGGAAACCCTTTGCAGGACCATCAGGCAAAATCCTGTTGCTGAGCACAGTAAATTGCACTCAAGAAAACCTGTTGAATCAATGGGGATTTAGTATATCAACTCCTCTGTTAGTTTCATTGATTCAAATAGGCCTATTTGAACTGTGACATCGTATGCTAAAGTAACTCAGAGTTAGAGCAGGTGCATTTCAGTCAATGGACCTTTTGGAGGAAGTTTATGAACTCCAGGGTAAAACTATTTTGCTGGTTTGATAGGCAGTAAAACATTTTCAGCAATGGATGTGCCATTACTGCTAGGGGTCTCATCCCACAAAATCTTACCTACAGCACATATATATGGGAAATATTGCCTGGTCCTATACTGTGTTGAAGCACGTAGAAGACTTACTACTAGAATATAAGGAAGTTCCCTTGCAGGCTTTACTTTGCTGCTGCCAAGATTTGTTGTGTAACACAAGAAGTCCCATGAGTAGCAATGCTGGTGCTCCACTCCCTTTTTTGCTCCAAAAGGACCTGCTGGATAGCTCAGTGGTTTAGGCATCTGGCTGCAAAGCCAGAGTTTGGGAGTTTGGTTCCCCACTGTGCCTCCATGCCAGGGGCTGGACTCCATGATCCATTGGATCCCCGCCAGCTCTGCAGTCCTGAGATTATTCTCAGATTATTAGAAATGGCCCAACAGGACCAAGTGCACGCACCCACTGACTCTCTCCCCCATCTCCTCTTCCTTAATCCTGGATTTTTGGTACTAAAATTGAGCAAATGAAACACAAGGACATTCTTTTGAATTGAGCCATTCAAGCCCAGTGACAGTTGAAAATGGATGGAGATCAGCCCCCAAGCTTGAAAGCCAGTTCAGATGCAAAAGGCAAGCATTATTCTCATCCATTGTCTGAATTTTTTTCCACTTCCCAGATACCCAGAGAAGAAGAGCAATGCCCACATGATTCTCCTGAGACCTGGCAACCCTAACCTGTCCCACAAGAGCACCCACCAAAATGTCTTAAGCCACTAATGCAGACTCTTCAGCTTAATAATTCTTTCGTTTCAGTCAGAGGTACTACACACAATGTAACAGACCCCCAGATCAAGAGCAGTTTCTCAACAATTCGATTATTTGTTCTGATCCATCTACTCAGGCCCTTTCTTTCTATCTGCACAATAAACTGTGTTCACAAATATACCCAAACTCTAGGTTTGTCTGGAGACACTCAAAGTGCTGTTGAGCTTTGAGAAGAGCATGCCAATGATGATAAATTTCAAAGCTGTTGTGAGGATTTCACAGCTGCAGAAAATGTTGTGGAAACTAGACCAATAAATAAATAAGGAGCCGTCTTCACATAAAATGTTTTTATTTATTAAAGAATTGAGCTGTCTGTTTACAGAAAAGCAAATACCTGAATTCAGAATTCCGGAATTCTAGCATGCCTCATTTTTCCAGTTCAGGGTAGTTTAAAATTTAATGCCAGAGGAACACATTTGAAGCTCAATGAAGTCTGTGTGTAAACCGTGTTGTTACAGGATAGGAAGGCACTGAGCATTCAGCTTTATGTGAAACTCAGCCTTCTTTTTGAAGTGAAACAAGTTTCTAGACCTTGCAGCTTTAAGGATATAGGCTTGCAAGTTTACATGTGTGAGCAATGACACACATTGAGCTAAACCTTACCCAGAACTTCACTCCACATGCCTTTCTCCAGACCAAATTTTGGGGGAGAGCACATAACAATGTCAAGTCAGAGCTGCCACACAGTTCTTCTGCTGTGTGAGAATGTAGAAGCCACATCTTTTCAAAATGTCTCCTCCTTAACTACAGAAGATAGAGGAATTCTATTTTCTTTGCCTTGATCAACCTCTTCTTTCTCCCTCCCTCTTTCTCTCTGTCTCTTGCACCCTCACTTCTCTATCTACTTCTTTCCTTCTTCTTCTCTCTTCCTCAAAAAGAAATCAAAGCAAAAGAACGATAGGGTCACTAATGAGGAAAGGTTGAGGGTGCTGGATATATTCACCTTGGAGAAGAGAAAAATAAGAGATAATACAAGAGTGACATTCAAATATTTGAAGAGCTGTCATCATGCCGAAAGCGGAACAAGCTTTTCTCTTGGTATTCCAGAGCTTAGGAAACCAAAACAGTGGTTTCCGATTACAAGAAAGGCAGGTTTAAAGTCTGACTAAATATCAGGAAGAAATTGCTGACAGATAGAGCTGTTGACAGTGGAATGTATTACCTCAGAATGAGGTAGACTTTCCTCCACTAGCAGTTTTTAAACAGAGTTTGGATGGCTTTTCGTCAGGATGCTTTAGAAATGGATTTACTATATTGCGAGTGGGTTAGTCTAGATGATCACTGGCCTCCTTTTCAATTCCACATTTCTACAAGACTCAGCTTCAACAAGGATGCAACTCATTTTCAAGCCCTCAAGTCCTGATCTACCAGGTGGACACACATACACAAAGGGGGAGGGCTCTAGTTGTGGTTTTAAAAAATTATTTCATTTGCCAGCGCACCAACAAATCAAGAAGAAAACCTAACTGCTGTCTGCTTATGGAAAGGCTTCCAGAGAGGAGACCACAGTCTGCAATGTGTGGGGCCCATAAATGCAAAATACTATTACGGTGAACTTATCCATTAACACCATCTTTCTCTGCTCCTTTTCTCCCTGTGGTCTCCTCTCAGCCCTACCTCATGAACTGGAAAATGTCTGGCTGAGTTAACAAGTTGAGCATCAGCTAACACTAATGAATTTCTTTGGCCCATCTAGAGAAAGGCTGGGGCTGAACTAATGAGTTGTCATTTTAATTATTTAAAAGACATTAAAACTTCAGTCAGAGCAGACAAAGAAAGACAGAAGTACAGTTCACAGGATTTCCGGGCACAGCTGCTGCAGATAGCATGAAATCTGTGGTGGGCTGAGATGTGTGTGTCCCCACCATAAGAAGATCCACCAAGAGGGTGCAAGAAGTCATGGAAAATGAGCTACATAAACAGTATTGTGGTTTGTCAAATGAAACTGTTGACCGTGTGTTGCTTAACTTGATTGCTGATGAACAGATGCAGTTGCTAGAACTACTTGGGAACTTTCAGTAGTGACAAGATGTTTCTTCAGTTATCAGTGTTGGGTGGTGGCTACTGAGCTAGCACAGGCAAACAGGCAGGTGGACACATACTCAGGGTGGATAAGTCTGGATAAGACGTTAAGAGGTCTCCTGAACTCTAGTCTAGTCCTATAACCACTACACTAATGGCCAACCATGGTTTCACACCATGGAAATAAGCCTGCAAAAAAACCTTGAATTTGCATGCTCCCCTGCCACCATTCCTCTTTCCTTTAAGATTTGGCATCTAATTTTAAAACAAACTTAGTTTCCCCTAAAATCCACTTAGAAAAATGCATTGTGTGATGGCTTGAAAACAAGCCAGGATCTAGAATCCTAGTTTGAGCCTAGCTTATTCTCTTTAGCCATAGTTTAGACAAAGCACAGTTTCCAATGTTCACATATCATGGAGGGCTGAGATTTGTTTAAAAGTAGAATCAACTACTTTCAATCTTCTCTCCAAAAAAATAATAATAATAAAGGGAAAGGGAACTTGCAAGCCTGAAGCTTGGACTGGCTCCTCTGGAACCATAATTTCCTGTTAGACTTGAACTAAGCCAAAGTGACCATCCTGAAGCTGGAGCAAGTAGAAAGGAGACATTTTCCACTTTTGACAAAATGCATAAACGAAAATTCATTTATACTTCAGGATACACACTTCTCCGGATTTTGCAAAGGAGTTCTCCGGTTTTTTAAAAATGCATCCAAAATTGTGCTTATAAAAGCAAACCAAAGTGTGCTGCTTATATACTGCTCCATAGTGCTTAAAAAACTCTCTGGGTGGTTTACAAGTTAATTATGCAGGCTACACATTGCCCCCTACAAGTGAACTGGATACTCAATTTACCAACCTTGGAAGGATGGAAGGCTGAGTCAACCTTGAACCGGCTACCTGAATCCATTTGGGATCAAGTGCAGTTTGTGAGCAGAGTTTTTGACTGCAGTACTGCAGTTCAACCACCATGCCACGAGGCAAAATCGTGTTCAAAAGACGTTGTATTAGAAAATGCACTTGCAAAAAAAATGTGTACACAGGCAACATCCCAGGCAAAAAATGCTTATATTCTGAGAAATGTGTGCCAAAATGCATACGATTTTTATGCACACTTTTAAAAAAAGATTATCAAAGTTGGGGATGAACCCAACTTAAGACCAGAAAATGTTCTCAACGTTTTGAACTCACTGAATTTTAGTTGGGCAAAATGAGAAATCGTAAGAAACAACAGTGATACGTTCTTCCATCCGTAGTAATAAGTGCATGGGAGAAGCAAAATTTGGTGCGTGTTTTCCATCTTCACAACTTGTTTTCTTAGACATTATGCTAGGCTAGTTCCATGTGCCAAAATGATTCTTTGACCGAAATGAACTTGCTTAATGATTAAGTGCTCCCTGGAGGTGGCATTTTCACAGAAAGGTCCTAAGGTTTCAACTGGCAGCAGCATATGTTTCATCGACGAAAAATAATGATTGTTGGTTACCCTGCAGTACTTAGAGCATTTATCACATTATGAAAGTCCGCAGGTCCTACTGAATTAAGATCCCAGAGTGCAAGAGCCTAACCGGTATTGATGGGACTTTAATTGGTTTCCCAATAAAGTCCATACCCTCTTGTCACCTCTAGGTCAGTGCTGAAAGATCAAGAGGGAGAAAAGCAGAGAGGAGAGGAGAGTTTGACTCTGGCTAAGTGGGGGAAACAGAGACAAATGTGGACGGTCCAACATACATATTTCTCATCCTCCAGACCAAACTGCAGGGTTTAAAATGTAGATGAATCTGAGATGGCGTGGGCAAACTGGCAACCAGTCTTCCACTCCTGGAAAATATTGGGGCAATGCCAAGCCACTGCCCGCCCCCCAAGAAAAACAAACCCTACAAAACAACCCTGGAAGTCTTCCAGTTTGAACCTCTTCCCCGCTTGCAGCTACTTCTACATTGGTAAACTTTTTGTTTTTCGGTCCGTTTCCCTGGTCCTTCCCCTAGCAATTACACGTAGAGCTAACAAGAGCGGAATAGAATAAACCTGTGCAAAATGAGCCATCTGAGAATAAATAAATAAATAAATAAATAAATAAATAAATAAATAAATAAATAAATAAATAAATAAATAAATAAAAATGGCATAGCTGTCTCTTATCAGAGCTATAGTTCCCAGACCATGAACCTAGACGTTTGAAACTTGACATGTGTATTGTGGGGACCCTAGGATCACATGCCTGGAGGTTGGTTGGTTTGTTTTTTAATGTATGAATTACAGGGCCAGCCTGTGTGGCCTTGGGCAAGCTGCACAGTCCCAGAGCACCCCCAGAAGAAGCCACATGGTAAACTGCTTCTGAGTACTCTCTACCTAGAAAACCCTGGAAAGGGTTGCCATAAGCCAGAATTAACTTGACGGCATAGGATTATATTATTATTACGGTTGCACCATCACCTACAGAGAGATGCAAACATGGCCATGCTTCACTTGCGAAGGATGGGTATAACATGCCCAGCTCTGACAGCTGCATTAACTTCGCTTGAAGGTTTTGATGTATTGAATTAAGATGAGCTTGAACCTGTGCAAAGGTAAATGTTTCCATGTCTCTCAGTGGAAGTGTCTGGTTCATTCAGCACATCTAGGTCAGAGGTTCCAGCTGCTGAGTAGCTGAGTAGATATAGGATGTGGGACCATTAAATGCTCCACAAAAACATTGCTCGGGTATTCCTCCAGGGAAACAGCATTTGCTCTCTGTTGCTCAGGTCTAATGCTGACACAGATGGAGGGCAGTGACCTGCTTTTGGCACTGCAGTTCTCTGGCTAAGCTTGTCCTTTTAGCAAGGTAACTTTCTGACTGTTTCTCAAGGAATTCTGGAATTGATTGGTTTCTTCTCGGGCTTTCTTCAACGATGAATAACCGAAGAGAGGCATCCTGAAAGACAGCTCCTCTGAAACGTCTCGCCTTCCCCTGCATGAGCAGAGATCTACCGGACTGTGCTGTGTGTTTTCTAAATCAGAGCTTAGAGAAGTTACCTTTTGGAACTACAACTTCATGAATGTGGCCTTCGGCGATCCAGAAAAGGAACTTTCCTAAGCTCTGGAAGATTATTTTTAGTCATTAAATAAAAGATCAGCTCTATGTGTAAAGTGCTGCAACCGAGCTGACACACAAAATATCATTATCACCGCTTCTCATTTCATTTTTTAAAAAGTCACTAGATACATTTGTAGGGACCCAGCATTAGGAAAGAATGCAGCCAAGTTGCTAGGAGTCTTTCTTCCTGCATAACGCTGTACTGAAGGCCTTATCTATTATGCAACTCATCCTTCTTTGTCAAGTCCATCACACTTTGAAGCCAGATAGAAAAGAATAAGGAGAAACAGCTTCACCATCTATTTCCTTTCAAGATGCCTAATTATTTTTAACTGACTTACAGGACAAGATTAGAGCTTCTCCTAACAAGTTAAGCTTTGGAAGAGACGTTGTTAATTTTTTTAGAAAGGATGAATGGGAATTATACTTAATGCACTTGAAAGATGTCACTCGACTGCCAGCATCCATTCTAGAACCTGACACAGCAAGGAGAAAAGCTAACATTGCCTCTTCAAGACCAAGACTTAGGATGGTTTTTCCAAAAGGAAAAATCCAAAGAAACAAAACAAGACAAAAACATGTGGCACCTTAAAGACTAACTCTTATATTTTAATGTGAGCTTTCGTGGACAAGTCCACTTCATCAGACATGGGGGGGGGGAATGAAATACTGGATGAAATACCATTTTCACAAGTAAAGCATAGTAAACATCCATTGGCCCTAAATGTCTTAGGTGTGTGGTTACATCTCACATGCAGTAATTGATGGCCTGTGTTTGGTGTTAGGTTCTATTGTAAACATTCCTACAGGAATGAACATTCAGTATGCTTTACTGAAGCATAGGTGTGCTGAGAATGGCTTGCATTTAAGGTGTCAGCCAATTAAATAACACTAATTGAGAGATTAAATTTTAGAAAATGAAATATATTTATACGAGACAGAGACCATTGATCTTTTGTCTTTTAGTTCGTGGGGAAGGAATATTTTAATACAAAGTACTACTCATTGACTGAAGTCCTGTTGCTTAAGTCACACTAGAGTAGGCCCACTGAATCAGTGAGGATTTGGTGAGTCAACTCCTACATAAGTTTCATTGATTCAATGGGGCTACTCTAGTGTGATTTATTAAGCTAAGCAACAGGATTTCAGCCACGGTTACTATTCCCCAACAAGGTACCAAACCGAAGAACAAATAAACTCAAAAAAGTACACCACACAGGCATAATTCGGAGCCTTACCATTCTGTGTGGCCCCTGGACTCTCTGCACTTGGCCCACCCTCAGTTTAAATGTTGAATGTTCAAACCTTGCCGTCCAAGACCATGATCTATCTTGGGATTCAGTTGGATTTCTGTGTATGGTGGGGAATGTGAGTAGAGCACAGAAAGGTTACTTTGGAGGGCTACAGTTCCCAAAAACGCTGAGCAGATATGCTGGCTGGGGCTTCTGAGAGATTTAACCCAGCTTTTTCCAAACTTAAAACAGTAGGAAGAGGCTGCTGCCATAGAGCTGAATTTCAAAAAGCTGTATCTGGGTTGCTATTCCAGCCACCGGGAAGACAATTGCTCGGTCTGCCACTTCAGTGTACATTAAACATCAAAAGCCTAAGCCTTCCACTTCCCTTCCAGATAATGTGGACTGATTATTTATTTATTTATCTGCACATTAAAGATTCAGAATCCAAGAAGGGGGAATTAGGGAGAGCTACTGGAAAGTTCACGCTAGGGCCAGGAGACATAGGCTGTCAAGAAGGGGTAACAACAACCATGTTAAGCCTCTAATATATACAGAAAGTCTTTGGTGAGTCTGTCCCCCTCCCCCCCCACACACACACACACTATAAAAAAACCCACAAGGTTTTTCATCTTCATGCCACATTATGGCAGAAGCCGTGCAGCTGGTGGGCAAAAGAAGAAGATGTGATATATTCCCTTCTACAAAGGTAAACCCTCCCTTGTTGATGCCTTGTGCCCAGGGCTGTGTGTTTGCAAAGCGACTGTGGGAAAGTGGTTTTCAAAAGGAGAGGATAAAATGCCTTGATGGGTAGTAAAAAAAAAAAGAAGAAGAATGTGCTTTGAATCTTCTTGTTATTGAATCTGAGCATCTCAAGAGTAGGATTCCTGCTGTCTTTATCCAGAGAACTGACACACCGCTGGAGCCCACGTTTGCAAGCATACTCCATCTGCAATTCTAAGCCTACTTGTGTGGAATGAAACCCCAGCTATAATCAAGAAAATGTAGTTGGGCTTCAACACCTACAGGAGCCCATGCTATGTCCTCTCTTAGTATTCGGTGCATCTGTGGGTAAAGGCGTAAAAGCCGAGCAGCTTGGAGTTTCTCATGTGCAGTAAGAATCAGCTGCAGTGTTCCTCATCCCATACAGTGAAGAGGATAGCAACTCCCCAAAGGAACGATGAAGGCTGTGTCTATGTAGCTGCTGGGTATGCATACTGAATCCATACAGAATCCAGATCTGTGCATATAACTCCAGTTAGCCACTATTATGCATGTGTTTCCTTCCATAGGTCTAATCAGGGTGACCATTAATCATTCCAAGGGAGCATAAATCAGGCCATAACTTTACCAAGAACGGATCTAAGGAAACAGACTGTACTCCATGAAGGTAAAGGTAAAGGTTCCCCTTGACATTTAGTCCAGTTGTGTCCGACTCTAGGGGGCAGTGCTCATCCCTGTCTCCAAGCCGTAGAGCCAGCGTTTGTCCGAAGACAGTTTCCGTGGTCACGTGGCCAGCGCGACTAGACACGGAACGCCGTTACCTTCCCACCGAGGTGGTGCCTATTTATCTACTCGCATTTGCATGCTTTCAAACTGCTAGGTGGGCAGGAGCTGGGACAAGCGACAGGAGCTCACTCCGTTGCGTGGATTCGATCTTACGATGGCTGGTCTTCCGACCCTGCAGCACAGAGGCTTCTGCGGTTTAACCCGCAGCGCCACCACGTCCCTGTTGTACTCCATGAAAGCTCATGTTATATTTCATCTGTTACCTTCAAAGGCACAACAGACCAGCAATGGGAAACATTTGTCTCTTTGGGCCACAAATTCTCAGAATTCCATAGCCAGCGAGACCACTGGCCATGTTGGCTGTGAGATTCTTGGAACTCAAATATTTCTCATTTCTGCCCATGATTCCTTGTTTTGCTGCAATGGACAGATAAGGTGTTTCCTTTGGAAACTGTTATCACAGATGTACTCTGGGTATGTGCAATGACATATCCTCATAAGGATGGGATACCCCATCCTGCTTATAGTTTTGTGCCAAGGTAAAAGTACCTTACGGAGCAAGGTCACCAGCCACCATCAACCATCTTCTGTTGTCCCTTCTGTTTGCCCGGCCTGCCTTTTTACATTTATATTTCTAATGACAGTGCGGCTCTCGACTTTTACAACTACTGTAAATAGCTTGGGATTTTAATGACTACTGCCTGCATCCTTGGAAGTTCTTCATTTTCTTGATCTTTATGCTCTTCTGAGATGCCAGCATTTCTGTTGCTCCTTCCCTGCTTCCATAGTCAAAAGCACTCAGAAAATACGTGTTGAGCCTTCCTTATAACCAGTCCTGAGCTTTTAAAAAAAAAAATCTTTTCATCCACAATTTCCAAAGGGATACCCATTCTGTTGCAGCCAAATAACAGCACATCACTGGGTACTTTTAAGCTAGACAGATTTAGTAGAGCTTGGTTTTTTACAAGCCATGTCTTCATCCACCAGAAGCTCATGCTGTCACAAGCCTGTTAATCTTAAGGGTGTCACACAACTCTTTTGAGCCATGGAACCTTCAGCCTTTACTAGACAACCTAATTACCCCATATTTCTAAAAGTATTGGTTCTGTCCATCCAGTTAGAGACCAGTTCTAACTCTGCCTTCCTGGAGCATTAAGCACAGTTTCTATCCTTCCCAGTTTCTCTTCTGAAACGATCTAATGAGACCCAAGGGAAGGCTAATCTCTGAAACCTTAACTTGTTTTCTGAGAGTCTTTTCCTACACATTTCAGCCTCCTGTTCTGCCCCCTTTCTTTTTGTATCCATGTACCTGTGAAAAGACAAGGTCTGTTTTCATCAGGAAGTGACCCATTTAGAGCAGGCTTCCCCAGTAATTTATTTAATTGTATTTCACCATTATATTACATTTCCTGTTTTTATCTGTATCTGTTTTTTAAAATCTTGTTATGAGCTACCAGAGATGCAACTTTAGGAGGAAGGTGGGATATAAATCAAAGAAATACATCACTTTTTTCTTCAAAAATTAAATGAAACAAAATTTGCACTGGCCATTTCAATGGGTACTGCGGTTCCCAGCCTAGAGAGGAACATGCTAGTCTGCCATAAAACTTGCGAAGATAAGGAGCTCCTGAAGAAGCAACCAAGTCCCAGGCTTGAGGCCAGAAAACTGTCAATTTAGGACAGGGGTGAGCAACCTCCAGAGACCATGAGTGCCCATTCCTTGACCTTGTAAAGCCAAACACATTCCTACAATCCGAACCCCCCCCCCAAAAAAAAACCTTACAAAAATAGATTAGATACTTAGAGTTCTTAATGGGACTTCCTGAGCCAATTTGTCTTCCAAATATTGAAAAAAATGTGGGGTGTAGGGGTCCTGGAGGGGTTCTCCATGTGGACCCCTGGTGACATGCAAGTGGCAGGATGGACCAATTGGGTGTGTCCTCTTTTTCTTATAGTACCGTCTGTTCTGCATCAACCCATTGAAACACCATGTTGAGTCCCATCAGTATTTCTTTTCCAATATTTATTGCTGAGTCTTTTATTAGGGCTCAGACTTTAATACACCAGGCTAGCAACTTCTTCAGTCAGATAGATAAGAGAGCTGCGGGGGGAGAGAGGGAGAGAACAAGAACAATTCAGGTTCAACAACAAGCAGCCTTTCAAAGTTTGAATGCAATCTATTTCCTGCATGGATGTTATGGCCAATTTCTCCTGCCCTTTTCCTTGACCTGCAGGATGTTTCACTCCGATCTTGTTTATCCGAGATGGTGACAATATTTCATTTCTAATCCCCAGCTGAAAACCAAAACCTCTTTGGGCTGATGTTGCATCAATTACATATCTGTCCTTTCCAAGAGCCTCCAGGTTCTGTTATCCAAATTGATCAAGAGCAGATTTATATGAGATGTTTCTTTCTTTCTCTTCTTGTCACTAAATCAGCTTGACATCCAGCCTCGTTGCTGACATGCTGTTACTGTTAGCACAAAAGTGAGATGAGGACAATGCACTGATTATCTCAAAAGTTCCATGTAAAATAGCTTAGCACATGGTGTGACAGGCCAATGCTCATTCCACTGGTAGTGAAATAATTCACACACAGATACACACACGCTATAGCTAAGCAAGCATTAGACTTTCTGACTTAACATGGTGGCTGTTAAAATGAAACCGAGCAGCTATAAACTGTATAGACAGACGCACACACACCAATTTCATACCCAGCCAGACCACTCTGAGGACTTGCAAATCACGTTCCTGTGTGCTCAGCCACATAAGGCCCAGCATTAGTAGGCTAAATTCAGTTGGCAATCCCTGCTAGAGTAGATCCATTGAATCAGCTGCTGACTGGCGACTCAACGTTTACATAAAGTTTACTGATTTGATGGTTCTACTCTAGCTAGCATGACTACCAAGTGGATTCAGATCTGTGTGTCATATTTGGTGCCAGGAAAAGTGTGCCTCTTCCATCTCAGGTTAAAATGAACAGGGCATCACCCTTTTTAGTTCAGAGTTTAAAATGATATTCTTTTTTTGAAGTAATTAATTCCCATTATTCGTTACAGTTTTCTAAAAGCACTTTATTGCCATTAGTCAGTTAGTCACTGCCATATTTCAAAGACAGCTTTTAGTATTGCTTGTTATTTTTCTGTTACCTAAAGGAAAAACACCTTAGGATCAATAAGAAAATGGCATAAAACTGCAAGAATTTGCATTAAAATGCTTCTAAAATATCTTTAAGTGGGACATTTAAAAGTAACTAGAAATTGTTATTCTTTCTTAGACATTATTTCTTAGACATTATTCATTAAGCCCAGTCATTGACATTTTGGAAACTTCCTTATGGCTTTGTTACTACAAAGAAGTAACACATGGCAAATTATGGTATAACTTGTAACTTCCAGATTTCGCTTCAGCTTAATAAACATTCCACCCATCAGTTTGTGATCTCTCAGCATCGTAAGAGCAAATATTACTTCTACACAGCTAAGCATTTTTTTAGCATTCTTCACATATATTCTCCAAGTATCCCCAGTTAACAATTAAAGGATTGCCAGCATTATTCTCAATGTATGATAGGTGAGGAATAGAAGCTGGCTAAAGCTGTTTACTAAGTTCATCAGAACCAATACAATTTCCCAGCTCACTGCTCAGCCTATTGGTTACCCAGCTTCACCAATTTTCATTTGGAAGAGATTAGAAAGGATGTTGCTCATGGGACTCCATGTATTATTTATAACATTTGTAAGCATGCACTTATCAAGCATTGCTTAGTGCAGTCTCTGGAATAAACAGACATTAATTAAATAGCCAAAGAGCTCACAAACTGAGTAAACATCAATTAAGGGATTCCATCAAAAGCCTAATTAGAGAGCACATTAATAGCTCCAGCCCCTACAGGAACTCCACCCTCCAACAAATTCTGAGCATGCAAGTCTGGAGGCTAAGATTTGATTGCAACTGCAAGAAGGGCCTGATTCTGTTCAGTTACAAAAAACTCAAACTTTTCATAGCCACTGAGGTGGTGGGTAAAGAGAGAAAGGCAGAAGTTGCCTAGTGACGTCTTGCTATAGACAAGATCAAGTCCCACTGTATCATTTAAGGATGCAAGAATTACTTTGCTGCGCCAATCTAATTCAGAAGTCTTTCTCCAAGAAGATGTCCTGGGGAAAAACCTAAGATTTTCATGTAAATTGCCTACAGTTTGCCTGCTCAGCCTTGGTAGTCAGAGCTATGTTACCACTTCATACTGAAATTAATAACTGACGTATTGAGCTAATAACCTTCCTCTCAAAACCCGAGAGCCCTCTAAACAAGTGGCAATTATTACATTTTGTGCCAATGAACTCATTGGCCTAAATCTTGTTGCTTAGTGTAGTAAATCACACTAGAATAGCCACATAGAATCAATGGGGATTTGGTGAGTCGACTCCTCCCCAAGTTCCATTGATTCAAATGGACCTACTTTCACTGTGACTTACTATGCACAACCCCATTGATTCAGTCTGATTTATTGCACCATACAACAGAATTTTGGCCATTTTGTTGCATGTGAAGTAGATAATGAAACACTTCCCTTTCTTTCTCCAGAACCTGCTACCAATCCATGGCATTAACTCAAGTTCTTTTTCTTTCTATCTGCTCTACTCATGTTCATAATTTTATAAACCAATAAAGGCACAAGCCTTTCTCCCA
Source organism: Intellagama lesueurii (assembly GCA_037013535.1). Classification (NCBI taxonomy): domain Eukaryota; kingdom Metazoa; phylum Chordata; class Lepidosauria; order Squamata; family Agamidae; genus Intellagama; species Intellagama lesueurii. The sequence continues at coordinate 187,409,600 of JBAJHW010000005.1, read as the reverse complement.
GCATTGACTCATGGTTTGCCTTCATTCTTGCATGTTAAAAAGTTTTTGAATTGGAACCCTTGTTGTTCCCGTTTTCCTCCATATCACCTATTCATCTAATTCCTATTTGTTTTAGCCAGTAAGTAATCATTAACAGCAATAACCCTTTTGTTCCATGTCTGCTATGTTTGCTTAGGAGCTTTTGGTGGGGATTTTGAATATATCCAGATGAAGTAAAACCTCCTTTTTTTGCTGAAGAAAGATGTGTCACTTGTTTGCTCATCTTGATGTCAAACTTTTAGCAGACACAATGTATATAATGTGCAAAACAAAAGTACAGCACAGAGTTAAGTGACTGTTCAGGACTGATCGATGTTCAATAACTCAGGGCCTGAGTTACTCTTAGGCAGTGTGAGACAGCTGCCTCATTTTACATGTCAAAGATAGGAGCAAATTAGTCATCAGTTTTGTCATTATATTTTTACTGGCAGGGATGAGGAGATGGTGGATTTGCTGTCTCATATGCCAAAGTAACTTAGCTTGGGCACACTATATCTTGACTTGGATAGAACAGGAAGAATTAGGGGTAGGGCTTTGCTGCTCTGCTTCAGGTAGCAACATATTCATATTTAGGCTACAAATTCATACTAATCTCAAAGCAGCCTTGATGTCAAGAAGTGCTCTGAGCCAGGTCTGCTCCCAAAATCAAAAAAATTCAGCACCACGGAGAGCGACATGTATGGCTGTAAAAGCTTTGCATTGGCAAAGGAATAGCTAAGAAGACAAGTGGAACTTCTGTCTATATTAAGACCTGCAGGCTGAGTGACGCTTCCAAAGCAGTTTTTGCAACCCTGTGGATTCCCATCCTTTTAAATTCCAAAGCAGTTTTTGCAACCCTGTGGATTCCCATCCTTTTTTAAAAAAGAGGGAAAGGAAAGGGGTAGAACTGCATCTTCAGAAATGTCCAGGAGTGTGATTTTCTGCAACTCCCTGGAGAAGGGATGGTCAATGCTGGTTATAAAGGACAGGGTATCTTTCTGATGGCATTTAATGGGCAAATCATCTTCATCCCAGGACTAAGAAAGCCTTCATATCACTTCAAACGTTGCCACTGGGATCATTTTATTCTAAATAATATTTCTTAGGACATTTTTCTTTAAAAATAAACACTATAAAAGGTTTTAAGTAATATTTAAAATAAATATTGAAAATGTTTATTGCAATATTAAGCACACACACAAACACATATGTATGTATGTATGCATATACTGTTTATACTGTATATATATAATCAAAATCTTAATTAACTATATCTTACTTCTCAAGAAGAAGCATAATATAAATAAAAAGAAGGCATTTTTGGCTGTTCAAAGACTAACTGCTACATTAAAATATAAGAGTTTAGTCTTAAAGTGCCACAATGACTTTTTTTGCTTTTGTTGTGTTTTGTGTTTCTTGTTGCAATGCTTGCACAATCTAGCACAGCTACAATTCCAAAAACTGCATCTTATATAGTAATAGTGAGTAATAGAGAGTACGTTTATCTAGCCAAAATATGAGCAGCCTTGGAGAAACCCAAGATTTTTCAGGTGCTCAACAGAGTGTTAGAGAGGAAGCCCTGTCTTGGGAGAGGGACACCCAAAACATTCCAAGAAGGACCAAGGATGCTTATCACCCTTAAGACCTTGGAAGGCAAGTGTGGTATAAATATATTAAATAATGGAAAACTGCTTTAATTAAAAACTCCCATATCCCAAACCTCTGAAAGGGTGAGAGTGCAATTGTTTTTTGTGTTTCAGAGTTTCGGCTTCATCAGAATGAAAAATTGCACATTCTACAATTTTTGTAGTAGATCGTTTGTTTAAATACAATATATGGATGTTACATGCAGTCAAGTCATTTCTGAGTTCTAGCAAACTTTGACTTGGTTTTTAAAGTATGTATGAATAGAGCATCATACTAATGGGGTGATATATAAATCTAAGGAAACTCATGTGTTTTTATATATATATGAACATATACAGGGATTTGTACCATTTAGATTCTGACAAAGTTCTGAGAAAGTGGACCTGTCCACAAAAGCTCATGTTAAACAATATAGCAGTTAGTTTGTAAAGTGGCCACAACATTTTTGTCTTCTTTATTTTTTATTTCTCTTTTGTTTTTTGCTTGATATGCTAGCACAGCTACCTCTTCTAAAACAGCAGAGTTCTGTTTGTCTGTCAGGGGTTCTTCAACCTTTCAGATACTTCCAACAGATTAATTCATGGTCTGTCTGTCCCTAGTTATGATTCCAAACTGCCCATATATGCATGGAACATTAGTTCATACCTTACCAGGAAGGAAGAGAGACAAGGCAGAATCCCAGTCAGACTTGAACTTAGTAGTAGATTGACCAGGGTAGACTGAAGCAGATCATCATCTCTTCATCATCACAGTGACAGAATCACAGAGTTAGAAACATTCTTCAGCTCAACCCCAAATCTCATGATAGTATTATCTCAGATGAGGATAAAGGAAGGAATTACATCTACATGGGATTTTTCTCAAGTTTGATAACCAAAATCTTTTTGCACAGAAATCCCAGGGATGGCACTTCCACTTCAGCATGCAAACCATGTGCCTTGCCAGGGAGCATCTGATTCCCCTCTTGCCTGCCACTTCAAGGATCCTTTGTAGGCTGATAAATACAGTCCTGAGGCATGTGATTGAACCTGTCATCTAAGCCCTCTGAAGAAAAGCATTGTTCCTTACCACAAGGACTGAGACTATGAAGCTTTATCTTGCAATCAACAAACAATTATCATTTCACTGTCCCAGGAAGGTTCCATTCCATTGGAATATTAGAGAAAGGGGGGGGGGGAGGCGGGAAGTAAATGGGAACACAGGAGAAAAAAAAGGCACAGAATCTGAATGCAAAATGATGGGCTTCACAAGAACGTTTTGAAAGGCAGTCTAAATGGGTCTCATTCAGGGGTGGGACTTATTCTTCTTCTGTCTGAGATGGGATAGAGCAGTGGCAGTTTGTGAGTCTGATTCCATGGGGGCAATGCTAGTAGTACTGTAAAAGAGCTATTCATGGTGCTGATCCTATTAGGGTGATTCAGCACCCCTCTGAAGTTGGAGTCACCAGCCACCATTGGGTGGGAAAGGAGTGGCACCACAACCATTTTTCTTACACATCATAGCTGCTCCTAGATCTACTTACCCCTGTTCTTGCTGGTACCTGCCTGTCCATATCTGTCCCTCTTTCAAGAATAAGCTAACAGACAGAAGGATACCATGGGGAACAATGGCATCCATTGCATTGCTATGCACAGAGACAGCTGGTTTCCAAATGATGAACTCCTATCAGAGCCAATGTCCAGTGGATAGGCTGTCTGGCCATCTCCCTGGACAATGTTTGACTTTGAAGGGTCCTCAGAACCCAGTATTTGGAAAACAGTGTGACTCTGGGGAGCTGCTGATTTTAGAGGAGAAAGTTTTGCCCATGACTCCAGAGTCTTCTGCCTCTGTGCCAGAAGAAAAGATGAGTCAATAAATGTTGTTGTTTTGTGTATCAAGTTGCGTCTGATTTACAGTGACCCTCCAAAAAGTCCTGTCATCAATAGCCCTCTTCTACTCTTGTAAATTGGAGAGCAAACCTCCTAGTTGGGCTTCTCTTTTCCTGTAGCCTTCAATTTTTTCCCAGCATTATTGTCTTTTCCAGTGACTCTTGTCTCTTCATGCTGTGCCTAAAGTACAACAGCCTCAGTTTATTCATTTTTTGCTTCTAGGGAGAGTTCAAACTTGATTTGATATGGGACCCCACTTATATTTGTCTTTCTGGTGGTCAAGCCTATCTGTAAAGCTGTCCTCCGACACCAGATGTTAAATGAGTGGGATTTCACCAAGGACAGAGTGGCAAATTTCCTGCTAGTGGCAGTCTGCCTCCTGAAACAGATGCTTCTGTTTGCCCAATGAGAAGGCCAGCCCTGTCTCCCCTCATCATCACTATCTATACACACAGCTGCATTGTTGTTGTTAGAGTCAGGAAGAGATCAGTAATAGATCTCTGGCAGAAAAATGTTTTAATAACAGAAAAGCCAAACTACATGGAAAGCATGTGCTCTACCACTGAGTATCATTCTCTGTTCTAGGTCTACACACTGAGCTGCTTTATATTTTATGAAACCTATTCTATGAAACCTCCCTAGACATTTCTTGCTGGTCCCTGCTGAAATCCTTGACAGTTTTGCAATGGATTTCCCAAAGAATAGGATTGCCTCTATTCTTCACATCTGGCTCTTTGAAATAGCTGTCTGTATTTATTTACCAGAAGATTAATAAATCCTTCATTAACACCCATGTGACTGAGACTGAACTTTATTCACAGCAAACAGGGCTGTGTGCAATGTTATGTGCAGTTTTAATTAGTTCTCTCTTCCTCACAGGCCTTCAAACTGAGGTGAAAAGAAGAAAGTACAGTGGACTGTCAATAAAATAAAATTGCTACATGGATGCTGCATGGTCCCTTTTTCTTTATTCACTGCTGAAAGCTCTATTTTTTAGGACACCTGGAAGCCCAAACCTATTCATCAAGGAGTCTATTATTTTGCATGAGCTCAGACAATCTCCCCCCCCCCCCCCGGTGGTGGCTTCTGTTTCTTTTACAACTTCATTAAAGGCATAAATTCCGCAAGTGAGTATTTTCAGCAGGGTGCAGCAGAGCACGGAGAACCTACTTTTAGAAGTGTGTTTTCTAGACTCCTTCAGTGGGATGCTCACTGCGCTGGATGGAGGGTTCAAGAGTTGTAGCTTTTAAAAAAAGTTTCCAAACTCAAGATGCAGTTATGGCTGGATTTTAGGCTGGTGTTCAGGACTTCAAAGTCCATAGGACTCCTCCCCCCCCCCCCCAAACACCCACTCAGATGATGCCAATTGATGGCCAGAGGAGCAAACATGCCTTACACCAGCATCTGAGTAGAACATGACCATGCTGAAACCACTGCAGCATCCTTTTTTCCTTCCCATTCCAAAAAAAAAAAAAAATTGATATCGTGTTTCCCCGAAAATAAGACAGGGTCTTATATTAATTTTTGCTCCAAAAAACGCATTAGGGCTCATTTTCAGGGGATGTTTTATTTTTTTCATGTACAACAATCTACATTTATTCAAATACAGACATGTCATCTTCTTCTGGTTGCCGCACAATGGTGGAGGGCAGGGTTTCACTTAACTGGGGCTTATTTTTGGGGTAGGGCTTATATATTACGAGCATCCTGAAAAATCGTACTAGGGCTTATTTTCAGGTTAGGGGGGGAAACAGGGTAGCTAGGCTTGGATATGGTCTCAGATGCCCCATTTCTTTCTTTTTACTCTGCCTGGCATTTCATACTGTGCAGCTGATTCATAATTCAAAGGTTGTTTAGGTAATGTTCCATTTGCCGATCAAACTAAGATTTGGGTAGAGATGTGAAATTTCTGGAAATTTCCATTTTTTCTGCCAAAAAAAAAAAAAACCAGGGGAAAAAACATTGTGGTTTTTTTGTCCCCCCCCCCCCCCAAAAAAAATGAAAATTTTCAGAAATTTTACATCTCTTAGTTTGGGTTGGCTGGACAGAGCACAGCTCAGTGGCAAAGTACTTGTGTTACATGCAAAACAGCAGTCCCTGGCATGTGGTGCTGGGAAAATTCCTGCTTGAACTCTGGAAAGCTGCTGGACCAGATGGATGGGTGGCCTGAATCCATAGGGGAAAGCTTTTGGTGTTCCTTTGTTCCTAAATATCCACAGCACATGAAATAAAGGCGTGTTCCTTATTCTCTTAGAAGAACCAGACAGACCTATTTGGGGCAGAAGTTCCACAAACTGTGTACTACATTATATCCACAGTAAGCTATTTGTGTCAAGTGGAACAAATATATTACTCTATAGTTTATATTAAAAAGATGGTGGCAAAAATATATTAGATTCCTTGGGTGGTGTTTCCTTTGTAGACCAAACCTAAATTTCTACCTTCATGATAGTGACAAGCCATTCTGAGGCAACATTACACTCCTCGTTGTAGTAAAGTATATAAGAGAAGAAAGGCTCCTTTGAGAAGTGTTGGGTTTTAGACATGTTAGAAGACTGGAATGTCAAGTCTCTGGTCAATGCTAATCAGACAGTAGACCAAAACAGAGCAAGGCTTCTGAGGTTGATCTTAAAGGCAGGCAGCAGAAGAATGTCTGTTGGATGCTCTAATTCTAAGCTATTTAAAACCAGCACTTTGATTTGTGTTCAGGATGAAACAGAACCTCTGTTTTATCTTCCTGCCTTCCGAATTACAAGTCTGGACATCTCTCAACTTTTGCCACACTGGAAACCGCACGGTGCTCATAAATCCAAAGGGCATGTCTGAAAACATGAAACGTGCCTACAGAGAGACGAAAGGCTTCTTTCATCTGTTTCAAAGCTGTTCGCAAATGAAGAAAGTACCAAATGGAATTAGAAACCTTCGCTAATTTGTTCTCTGTTCTCCACTGTGTACCAAATGCTTCCTGACACCCACAGGAGGATGCTGAAGGCTTTTGTGCTCTCCAGATGCAGAGGCTGCAGGAGGAGGTGGTTAATTTTAGCCAGAGACAGAAGCCAGTTGGGTGTGGCTAGTTTTTTTATGGGACATTTTGCTATAGCAGCATCTTTCTGTCTGGGATCCAACGTGTATCTGGCATTGGATGCCAAACACACAGTTGAAGATAGTCCTGGTAAACATTTTAAAATATTTCTTCTTTACATCTAATACACTCTACCACATGTGTCTGATAAACAATAAATGCTTGCCACACTTTTCAATTCTGTTTCCTCATCAGTAGATTGCCACACTGAAACAGCAATATGTGTTTTTCAGAATTGTATACCTTCTTTGCACATTTTTTTACTAACACACAATCCTGTCAAACATATTTCTAAAAATTTCACCATGTGCATTGCAAGTTTGGAAAGGTAGGGCTTTTTTAACCACAAATTACATTTGATTCTATGACTTGCCTTTGGCTCCACCTGTCTTATTCCTGGGTTGCTTCCAAATTCTGGAATGCACTTCTTCTGGAGCTTATGATCGGTCCCCTCTCTTCCTGCTTCCCAGAAGAGGCTGGAGGTTTTTTCTACCTTTGAGATGTATACCTTTGGAACTTGACTTTGAGAACCGTTTTAGAGTTTTCATTGTTCAGCTGGCTGGCTGATTCTCAGCTTACAAAGCTTTCTTTTCTCTCCTTCCCCCCCCCCCTCTTTCTTTCTTCCTTTTCCATCTTGGATTAATCTGGATTTTATCTTAGTTTATTTTTATATTATATGTAAACCGCCCAGAGTAGACACGTTCTAGATGGGCGGTATATATATATACTCATGCAAAGGCAAACTTCTTTGTCTGGGACCCCCCAAATAGTGCTCTCCTGTTTGTCCTCAGCATCCTAAAACACAGGAATCTGGGTTTTTGAGTTATGTGAGATGTTCATGGATGGTTTACCATTGCCACCCTACCTCCCATGAGTTTCCATAGCCAAATGGGGATTTGAATCTAGGTATCTTGTGTTTTCCCTTTCTTTCTTTCTTTCTTTCTTTCTTTCTTTCTTTCTATTTATTTATTTATTTATTTATTTAAATTATATATTATATGTAAACCGCCCAGAGTAGACACGTTCTAGATGGGCAGTATATATATATACTAGAACGTGTCTACTCTGGGTGGTAGAAAGAAAGGGAAAACACAAGATACCTAGATTCAAATCCCCATTTGGCTATGGAAACTCATGGGAGGTAGGGTGGCAATGGTAAACCATCCCATGAACATCTCACATAACTCAAAAACCCAGATTCCCTGTGTTTTAGGATGCTGAGGACAAACAGGAGAGCACTATTTGGGGGGTCCCAGACAAAGAAGTTTGCCTTTGCATGAGATACCATTTTAGACAACAATTGTATGCTTCATTCCAGCTCCCTGGTTCATTCCTGTGTTTGCTCATTTTCTGCTGATGTGAGGATTCTGTAACATCCGCTGAAGGAACGGGCAGGAGTCTGGAGACAACTGTTGGGATGACTCTACCAGCCATGGACAAGTGATTGAAACCAGGCTGGCTGCTTCTAAGCAGGTGTGTTTCTTCTTTCATGCCATTTACTCCGAAACATGGCTGATGTGCACAACCCAGAGGCAGCCCAAGTTCTCCTTCTGTTTGAGACAAGAAATGAAGAACACCCTTCCACACACAGGCACGTCACATGTGAGCAACTTTTGCCTCACATTCTTCAACTTTTCCATTCCCACAATTCTCTGGAGTTCTCTGGAGCAGAAAGTCCTGAAAACCACTTGAATGTTCAGGCTCAAGATTTCAGCCCTAATCAACCCTGGTTTTTAACCTATAGAGCCCCAAAAGGTTTTGGTCTGAGCTATCTCAAGGACTGTGTCTCCCTTTATGAGCCTGCCCCGGCTGTTAAGAGGATCAGGAGAGGCCTTTCTCTTGATTCCACCACATTCACAAGTGCATTTGGTGGAGGCACAGGAGAAGGCCTTCTCTGTGGCTGCTCCCAGACTTTGTAACTCCCTTCCAGACTGGCCTCAGCTTTGCTGTCCTTCCACAAGCAGGCAAAGACTTGTCTCTTCAGGCAAGCTTTCCATTTATGACTGGCAGCCCAAGTGGGGTTTTTAAATGGATAGTGTGCCTTTGCTGCTTTGAATGCATTTTTAGTGTTGCTTTTGTTTACCATCTCTTAGTGTGATCCTTTTTAGTATTTGCATACTGTTTTTTAGCTTTTAATATTGTCTTTTAATGACGTAAGCCACCTTGGGTCCTTCTTAAGGAGAAAGCTGGGATAAGTATATTTTAAATGAATAAAATAAACCCCCCAAAAAAGGCTAATTTCTAAGTGAACATAGTTATTGTTGTTCTGTGCCATCACATCAAAACCAACTTATAGAGACCCTAATAGGGCTTTCCAGGTAAATTAAATATTTAAGGAGTGGTGTTAGTGGTTTCACACAGCCCAGTGAGTTTCCAAGCTGGGCAGGGATTCAAACCCAGGTCTCCTGAGTCTGTCACTCTGTCTACTACACCACACTGGGGTACCAAACATAGTCAGGATTGGGCTATTATAAAACTCTTTCAAATTTGCCCAATGAAGAGTTGAGTACAGATCAACGTTTGCTGGGCTAAGTCCTTACTTTTGTAATAAATCAACCTTTGCTCCTAATTATTCGTAATGTTGAAGACAACGAGCAATATTGCTGAGCTGAAAGGATTGGTAAGGTCAGCAAACATAACACAATCCCATATTATTAACCAAGCTGGATCGGATTTATTGTATACGTCTACCTCTTGTTCTCACAAAGTAACATGTGTAGGAGTTATCTCTCATGATTTCTCACAACAGCCCTAAAAGGTAAGCTAGACAGAGAAAAGGTGCATGACTTAGTTTCATCCAGATCAATACAGGTGTACCAGGTATGGAACCCCGGGCATTTTTGCTACACCCAGAACTCTGTTCATAGCACCAAAGAGTCTTGTGGCACTTGAAAAACTAAAAGGTTTTATTTTACATAAGGCTCTGTGGAGTCCTGACCACTTTGTCAGATGAAGCTGGTGTCATTGGCTACAGTCCACGGAGGCTTATGCCAGATAAAATGTGCCTCTAAGGTGGCCCATGACTTTCTGTTGCTTTTGCTTCAAGACAGAAATGCAGCTACCTTCCCTGGTGTTCATCACACCACACACAGCCCATCTTACTCTCAACATCTTTGGTCTTTGTTTCCAGCTTAGCACTACAGCACGACACCAATCTCAAGGTAACCAACTATACCAAATCCCATCATTTTCCCCTCCAGTCAGACATAACAAACCTGGTGCCCTCCATGTGTTTGAGCTCCCATAATCCCTTGCCACTGAATATTCTGGCTGGAGTTTAAGGGAGTTACAGTAAAAACATTTGGAGGGTGTCAAATTGTCTGCCCCTACCCTAGAAAACCCCTAGCTGAGCAAAATAGTTCCTTTTGGGAAGAAAAATCAAGATACCTTTGACATTTCTATCACCTACTGGAGGAAACCTTACCAAAATCCACCTGCTAACTTTCTCCTTACTTTTAAACACAATGCTTGTGAGTTAAGCCAAAATTGATCAAAGTCTTCTTTGCTTTAAGGCAGGTTTTTAGTTCTCATCCCTATCCCTGATACTGAGAAATCGAAGCATAAAATATTTAAGCGTAAAACTGTTCCCCTCTCTTTAACATTTTTCCAGTTTTGCCTCTGTTAAAAATAAGCCTTCGTTTCTGCTCTGGATTTTATTTTGCTCTCCCGCCCTTGCCTCTTCTAAGGGTTTCCTGGAAGGCGCTTCCCGGATCCAGCACAATTTCCTTGAGGGGGAACCACCCAAGAACACACACTTTAAAGAGGGACCCGCCTTGGCAGATTCCCAAGGGTTCCTGCTCTTTCTCTCCCCACCCAGCCCAGCTGCAGCAGAAGGAACCCAGCCCTCCAAAGAGGCAGGAAACGTTCTTATTTGGGAGGGTGGAAAAATGGAAAAAAGAACAGGAAAGCAACTGACAGATTCCTCAGCAAACCTTACAGATGCCGAGAGGAAGCAATTAAACTCCAGTCAACTGACAGCTAACATGCTAATCTGTCAAGCAGAAGGAAGCTCTCCTCTTATGTTGGAGAACCACAGGTGGGAATGAGAGAGAGAGAGATTCAGTTTCTTCCCCAGCCTTTTTGCCCCACCCATTGGATGGTTCCTAGGCCTGTGACCATGGAAAAACCATCCCCAGCCCCCTCCTAGGACATTTTTAAGAAGACCGGAAGAGCAAGACTTGAGATCTCTAGATTTCTGCCCCTCTCCCCCCACCCTCACCCCCAGCCTTACCTCCCCACCTTTCCAAGCCACTGCACTTACCTCAAACATGGGGGAACCGCCCCTTGCCTGCCAATCTACAGCCCAGGATCTCGGCAAGAAACTTTGCCATATACAAGCAGGGAGGACGGGGTTTTGCCTAGAGATCAGGTTGTCACTCTGCCAGGTAGGATATCCTTTCCAGCGCAGGAGAACGAGAAACACGCACAGGGAGAAAGATGTTTCTGTGCAGCCAAATCCTGGCCATTCCTTCCAGGAAGAGAGCCTTGTTTATCCGAGCCCTTTCTGCCCCGGCATTGTGCCAGGTGACTGACTGTACAGTGGTCCTAAGGATGCCCTCCAAATTGGCAAGGTAGCTTTTGTAAAAAGAATGAATAAAAACAATAACGGGCTAGGAGGAATCCACAGCACACAGAGGCTTGGGGTATTTGATGCTTGCTTCCAGCCTTTCTCACGGAATGTCACTATCACCACTGTAAAAGAGAAAGGGCTCCACAAGGGGGGGACCAGAGGGACAACCCTGGCAGGAGCACAGAAAGGCGAGCCGATGGAGGGAGAAGCTGCATAGCAGAAATTGCCTCCTTCATCATTCGGTGTTTTTTAGCCAACTCAGGGCTCCAGCATTGAAAGTGATGCCACAATGTTGTTCGTCACAGGGCTGAAGGAGACCTGAAGTTGATTGCAATCCAGCGCAGGATTCCTACCTATGCTTTACTTTCCAGGCTGTCCGATAAAGTGTGCCTGCATGAATTGGGTTTGGACAAAACAGCATAGTGGCTTGTGGATCTAATTGACATGGCGTAGCATGCGCTGCTGTGACACACCCATGGATTTTCTGTGCCTGGATGTGTGAGGCATCACTTCTAATGTTCCAGATCCGGAATTGAAAGGATTAATGCAGAACACAAAAGGCCTCTTGAATTTAAAAAAAAAGTTTGAGTTAGGGTCATTTGAAAAAGAAGAACAAGAAAGGGGGGTATCCCAGATGAATCAACACAGACAAGACCTGCATTATATTAGGAATTTTCGAGAAAGTACGTACTGGAAATTTTCACAGTGTAGGACGGTACTAAGAATTTTCTGGCATCACTACCAGTATTGAAACACTCCAAAGACCTGTCAGAGAGAAGGTTGCTTTGACATCATGTAGTGGCCGTCTTGTCTATTAATATATAATATTTCTGCAAAGGTCAGTCTGCATTTTCCTACATAAACGCAAGAGATCAGGAAACAGAATGTCACCGTGAGCATGCAGAGGCCATTGTGGGATTTGTCACAGAATGAACCTAATAATGCTGGTCAACTTTTCAGAGCTAGCAGACCGCACAGGACAGAATCGTATTGCCAGTTTACCCTTGCGTACAAGACACTGCGCACATCTTGGTGGCACATTGCCACTCATTGGTCAAGGTGCTGGATGCATTTCTAGGCACATACCCAGTTGTGCAATTGTGCACATGACTGGGAACCCTACCAGCACTTGTTAATGAGTGGCCATTTGCCACACAGGCTTACACAATTCCTCTTACACAGGTGTTCACCAGCAATAGAATGCTAATGCCCGTGGCATTAATAAGCCACCCTGACTGAGAAATAGCATTCATTCTCTAATTTCCTCCGACATTATAATACTGATCTGGACAGCACTTTACAGCTTCAAAGCACTTTATGGGTATTAACTAATTAAACCTCTCACCACCCCTCTGAGGTAGGTAATAGGTACTGAAAGGAATAATTTGAAGTTTTCTGACACATTGATAGCTTATATATTAACTATTCAAAGAAGGGAGAGAGGCAGTGCTACAGACATCCCCATGATGGAGAGAGGATGCCACAAGTGACAATGAATAATTTGGAGGACGATATTAAACATATATATTTGAGACACTGCTAAAAACTTTCCTGGAAAAGAGCAAGTAATTCTACCCATATACATCTCCAAAATCCAGCAGCAAGACAGAAAGATAAAAGATATAAGAGTTTCTGAATTACTTCCCTAGACAAAGATGTTAAAAAGAAAGATTAGAGCACTGAAGATGTTATGACTTGTTAGAGAAACATAAAATTAATGATAGATACATCAAGGACAGCTGATATTCGGTAATACGAACTTTCTTTCTGTAACAGAAGAAAAATCTTTGCTGGACTAATTACTATCATTTACAAGCAGATGCAGTTAATGGATTTCTAAAAGTGACTTGACTAATCATGTGCCCTTTAGTAGATTAACTGGAATAAATTTGCATATTGTCCAGATTTCAAAACAGATGCCTTCGGAGGTATCGGAGGAAATCTGAGATAACTTTCAACTTAGGAAACAAAAAACGTACCACTCATTGCCAAAATGAAAGAGCAGTTTTAATGTTTTCTTTCATGCATCTGTATTGATTTAAAAAATAAACTAACATTTGGTGCATCTGCTGTGGGGACCTGGCCCCAGCAAGATAGATTTCAAAACTGCTTCTAATTTTCAGATTACTGTTAAAAAGCAATACTGTGGTCCTTTTATTTGAGGCAGTATGAGGAGAAGCGGGCAGGCAAGACTTTCTCCAGTAGTTAAGTGATAAAATGAAATAATGTTCTAATTCATCAATAATGTTTTGGTTGTGGAGGTTTTTTATTTATTTTCTTATATTTTATTGGACTTTTATCCTGCCCAACTAGTGACAAGGCTACTACTCTGGGTGGCCAACAAATCAAAATAGCATTGTATAAACACAATAAAGCAGTAATAAGATTCAAGTGAAATACCATACCAAAAAAAAAAAACCCATAATCTCTAAAAATAAAATAACTAATACCAAAAAAAGAAAACAGTGACTATTAAAAAGATAGAGTACAAAATACAACAATAATGAGTGGGAGACAAAGACAAGTTCAGAGGCTCAACAATACAGTTACTCAAAACAAGATTAATCAGGAGTGAGGAAGGCCATGGAAGGCTTGTAAAAACAGCCGTGTTTCGAGATGTTTTGTAAAACCAAGGAAGGATGGGGCTAATTGCACCTCTAATGCAAGGGAGTTCCAGAGTGATGCAGCCACCACAGAGAAGGCCCAGTTTCGAGTGACAGATTGCACAGTCTCCCTCAGGGTCACCACCCATACCATTCCAGTATAAGAGGTACGGGTGGGAGTTATGTAATTAAAAGAAAACCTAGGCTCTGACCGTTACAGGGCATCAGAATACTGAGTTACCCTACTGCCCTGAACGGTTGGCTCTGGTTGGAACTGAATGCGAGACCTCAAGGGAATACCAGGTAAAACTAGGAAAGAACCCTCCATGAAACCCAAGAGTCAACCAAACCGGTCTAAATGAACCACTGGTGTGACACAAAGTCAGACAGTTATGTCCCTATGATACAGTGCACCAACAGGATGTTAAAATGTGCTGCAACCATGACAAATCATTCCAAGGGTGCTTGGACGGCTGTCTTGCCTGTGAAGATACAGACGATCAAAATGGGTAAAGTCCCGGTCGTGTCAGGTCAACTGAGTACATTCATCATATCAGACACGATATCAACCGAGCTCCTATCAATGGTGCAGTTTCACACTAGCCCTGGAACATATGTAAGAAATTTCCATCCCACCAATGGGGGGTGGGATTAAAAAATAATGGGACTTACAGTTCTACAAGGTGACAATGGGACCTCGTTGCACAAACCAGACCTTTCATACATTACCTTTTGGACTACAATTGCCAAGAGAGCTCTGCTAGAATGATTGGAGGGTGCAGTACTGGGAATTGTAGTGCCAAAAAAGTAACATTTCCAAGGTCTGCCTCTGTCAAATGCACCATTATGCAAGAGGTAAGTAACACAGAGATCATGGGTACACACAGACACACACACACACACAAGGCCATTTTTGCAAAACAGAACACCCATTCCTGTGTGATGTCATACTAGGAGGAGGAGTTGTCCAAAGACAAAAGCTAGCATGATGCTCTTTTGTTGGAGAGACTGGAGACAGAGCAAATCTTTGAGAGTCCAGGTAGAGAAGACACTGATCCTGAATCTAGAAACAGTGCTCCCTCAAGTGCCAAAAGACATCTGATTGCAAAGCAGGTTGAAAACAGAAGTGTGATTCACCATTGGAATGTGAACATGAGCTTTCTGTGCAGTTCTGACTGCGAATATACACATGACAAAGGAGACTGTGTTGCTGGAGGGAAAACATTTTAAGGGCAGGAAGTAGATTTTTCCCTGACCAGAAAATGTATCCATGTGGTCCTTATGCAAAATCCAAAACCAGGGGTTAGTTAATACCCTTGTTGGGCCACTAAAATATCATTAAAAGCTTGGCCTCTTCTCCTTCAGCACTCCCAAAACTCATGTTTTTATATTTTAGTGGTCCAACCTCTGGGGTATTCTGACCCCAGCCCAGTTTTTCATTTTTCCCAGAATGGTTGTTTTAAACTCTCAGAACCATTCAACAATGCATTTCTGTGCTTCCAAGAAAGGATCTGAGCAGAACCCATGAACAATTGACTACTTAATAAAAATTTCCCTTTTTTTTTTCAGTACTATTGTGAGGCTTGTCTTTTCTTCTCTTCTTTATATTTTATCCCCAGTTTGTTAACCACACGGAGCCAGGCTGTGTCTGTGTCTCCATTATAAAAAGACACACAGATGATTCCGGACAAAAGACCTGCAAAACCTTGCCTAAGAAACAACACGGTTTGGTCCCCTTGGAGTGTCTTTTACATAATGGAGCAGGAGATGGGGCTTCGGTTCGTAACAAAGGCAAGAGTGGGTTAATGAGGCCTCTCCACAAGCAGATACTTAGTCGTATTCATATTAATCATAATCAAGATCAGATTCATTTTTAGCCCAAATTACGACAGCACTGTTTCATCAAGATCCACAGTCATAGCTCTGGACGTTCTATCCTCTACGAACAATCAGAGAAACCCTGCACTCCATGTGATTTTCATCCTATTGTAAGATTCCAGTCAAGAACGTTGGATTCTTCACATGTGGAATAAGAAAATATCACTGAGTAAACTTGCCACTTCCTGCTGCATTTGCATAATAGGTGTCACGTTCCCGCCTTGTTTGTTTTTGGTTTTTTTTTCCCCATTTCTGATGGGACTTGGGGGGTTTGTTTGCTTTTGGGGTTTTTTTCCCATTTCCGATGGGTCTTGGGGGGTTTGTTTGCTTTTTTGGGGGTGGGTTTCCCATTTCCGATGGGTCTTGGGGGGTTTGTTTGCTTTTTGCTTTTTTCCCCCCATTTCTGATGGGTCTTGCGGGGTTTGTTTGCTTTTGGGGGGGGTTCCCCATTTCCAATGGGTCTTGCACGGTTTGCTTGCTTTTTGCTTTGCTTTTTTTGCATTTCTGAAGGGTCTTGCACGGCTTGTTTGCTTTTCTTTTCTTTCCCCCCCCCCCCTTTTGCCGGAACGGATTAATCGCGTTTCTGATGGGTCTTGCAGTGTTTTGTGCGGGTTTTTTTGGTGATTTTTTTTTCTTTGGCCAGAACGGATTAATTGCATTTCAATGCATTCCTATGGGAAATGGTGCTTCGACTTACGACCATTTCAAATTATGACCGGAGTTCCGGAACCAATTAAGTTCGTAAGTCGAGGCACCACTGTACTAATCTCCAATCTAAATCTCTCCTCCCCCTGCAGAGACTCTTATATCCCATGACTCCGCCTCTCCAGCACTCTCATTGGTCCATGCAGATAGCACATTAATATTAATGACCTGGGCGGACGCCACAATAGGAAACGCTGGCACTCAAACCTATCTAAAAGCCAAAACTTGGGATGTGGAATGAAGCACAGGCCAGCACAGTACCAACTTGCCCATTTTGACTCCCTCTTCCTCAGGGACAAGTGGGGGGTTTGCCACCCATTCTACCCTGAGCCATGACTGTGAGTATCCCCATGAAACAGAAGGAAGAGAATAGGGTGTCCCTCAAAAGAAGAGAGAAAGTTGATGCTTTCCAAACCAGAGAGAGAAAGAGAAATTAAATAAGGCTGAGATCTTGCTGTTTATTTTCTTCACAGCCATAAGGAGATTCACCTGTATATTTCTGTACGTTTTGGCATCCTGGTGCAAAACTCCAGTTTGCCGTACCCTAGTTACAGCCCTGGCATGGCCTTCTAGATGTTGGTGGACTACAACACGAATCAGGCCTGACCAGCATCCCTAATGGCAGGGGAAGACGAACTCAGACGGTTCCCAGGATATTTTGCAGAATCCTGGAGCCCCTGAGGTCTACACACACCCATCCCTCCCAGCAAAGAAAATGTAAAAAGCATTTTTTTGCTGAGACACGTGGGGGGGCTTGACTTTGTTTCAGAGAATAGTCCAAACCCCCTGGAAGTTTCTGGAGCTTTCTCCCACTTCATTATACTCCACAAACTTTTGCATAAACATTTTATTGGAACTATTTTCTATCTAGCTGGCTGGATCGCTCAGTGAGTTAGACATCTGGCTACAGAGCCAGAGGTCGGGGGTTCGGTTCCCCACTGTGCCTCCTGGAGGAACCGTCAGCCTGGGTGGCCTTGGGCGAGCAGCACAGTCCCAGGGAACCCCCAGAAGAAGGGAATGGTGAGCCATTTCTGAGTAATATCTACCTGGAAAACCCTGAAAAGGATCACCCTAAGTCAGGATTGACTTGATGGCACAGGATGATGATTTTCTATCCGGTGGTCATGTTTAACAATAAGCCATCACTGTTGTTGTTTTGTGCAAGTTGACCTGGAGGATGCAGCTTCTGGCCACTGAGTGGAGGAACCCTGGAATGAGTAGTCTCTGCTTCTCCTCATCTTAAAAAAAACTCAAGACCTAGACCTCAGAAAGGGACGTGGTGGCGCTGCGGGTTAAACCGCAGAAGCCTCTGTGCTGCAAGGTCAGAAGACCAGCAGTCGTAAGATCGAATCCACGCAACGGAGTGAGCTCCCGTCGCTTGTCCCAGCTCCTGCCAACCTAGCAGTTCGAAAGCATGTAAATGCGAGTAGATAAATAGGTACCACCAGGGTGGGAAGGTAACAGCGTTCCGTGTCTAGTCGCGCTGGCCACATGACCAAGGAAACTGTCTACGGACAAACGCTGGCTCTATGGCTTGGAGACGGGGATGAGCACCGCGACCTAGAGTCGGACACGACTGGACTAAATGTCAAGGGGAACCTTTACCTTTACCTAGACCTCAGAAGTGCCTGTGGATGGAGAGTGAGGTAAGAGTTTTGAAGACAAACTGATGGGCAAGTTTCATTGACTGTTTTCCGGCCTCTAGACATTATGCCCCCCATTAAGCAAAGCAAACCGACAAACTCTTATTCGGTCTGGTATTATTCTCAGGGTTGGCTATGGTTCAGTAACCAAAGTATTAACTAGACAGCTTTGATTTTTCACAGTATTTTCAGATGAATAATTTAGCAACATTAAATAATTCAAGGACAGTCCTTCTCAATAGATACACTTCATCCTCTGTTCTCAGTCCAGCTAACTGCCAATAAGTTTGGCAATACTAAAACTTTCTCCTTTTGAAGCTCTCCTTCCATGTTTTAAAAAATCTTCCGTCTTTTCTTCTGATCTGTTGCCACAGTCCTTGGGAGAAAAATAATTGCCAGATGTAGCTAATTTAGAAAATTTGCTGGCTACTCCTTTTGCCTTCCTTTCTTCCTAGACTGTATTTACCAGATCGAACAAATCTAATAATGATGAAAAGACCTCAGAAAATACAAATTCCTGCCATGTTTTCTGAATGGTGGACTGCTTGAAGAAGAGTTCGAACGATGGCCATTGCCCTCCAAGGCAATGCATTTCAACTTTTGAGGTTTATATGGAAACAAGAAGGGCAGGGGGAGGCAGACAACAAAACAGGAAATGAAATATTTAATCTCTGATGATGGTCCATTCACCATTTGTCTTTCAACACAATGAGAGGCCAAGCTTGGCAACCATTTACTAGATCTGTGTGCCTTAAAAACAGCACACGGCAAGCCTTAAGTTTGCTTTTATGCTATACGTTAAATCCAGTTTTTTTAAAAAAATCTATAATTAGCTGCCCCACAGACTTCAGATGTTTTGGTAGAAAGGTAGGAGAGAGAGTTCCATTATATCTATGGAATACAGCAGGCCTAGAAGGGGAACATGCTGTGTGGATAGACTCATTTTTCCAAAACACATACAGTCGATTCCACTAAGAGACAGTGTAACATAATGGTGAGAACATTGGCCTGGAACTATGGAGACTTGAATACAAATCCCCACTCAACCATAAAATGACCTTGGGTCAGAACTTGGAAAAATTACTTTTTGGACTAAAAATCTCAGTATACCCCAGCCAGCATATAAATATTACTAGGCCTAAATATTTTCTGCCCTTGCTAGCAACTTGAAAGAAACATTTTGCATTACAGATCTGATTCTTACGCTCTAGCTAGCTGTGTGCCCAGTGGTTCTGTTTGGGGTCTGTTTGGATGCTCTCTTGTTTTCATTTTCTGTACCATTTTTTTTAAACAACCATAGCAACAAAGTCACTCCTCCATCCACTCCCAGGCGATGTTATTGGAATGAAGAAAACTTGTGCTAACTAGGCATATTTTATTGTGTGAAAGAATGAGGAGCAGTTCTAACACTCAGAATATATTCCCGGGCTCAAATTTCTTTAAATTTAGGGGTATATTTATTTGTATCAGCTTCCAATCACTGGAAATAAAGCAGATCTCACTAGCCTGTAAATCCATCCCCTTCCCCCCAAAATTGAACTCTGTGAAGGCTAGCATTAGTTAGTGAAACGACTTTCTAAATCAAAGCGCCTCTTAAAAAAGGGGAAAGACCGAAGACAGATGAAAATCCAGGATTAGCCTGGAAGTCAGCGCCACTGTGTTCTAATCATGTAGACAGAGGAAAAGTGGACAACCATTCACCCATCCTAATGGCATTAAGGTTGACAACACTTCCTCATTAGCCAGGGTGATCTGTCATCAGCAGCTTGAAACACGCGGTGTCTTTTAGTGGGAAGCAAAGCCTGCACTGAGTTACTGTTCAGTGGTTGGTAACCTTTCCAAGTTCACCATGTGACAATCCATCAGAGAGAGAATCTCTCTCTGTGTGTGTCTCTCCCTCTCTCCCTCTCTCTCTGTCTCTCTGTCTCCCCCAAACCTTTTTGGAGCAGCGGCTAAAGTTTTTGCAAAGAGAACAGTTGTCTAGACTTCCCTCGCCAGGGTTTGGGGGAGGCGTGAGCAGCGCAAAGCCTGTAAGACAGCAATTTCCATGTCCTTAAATCTTACCAGATAGCACAGTTTTACTGGCTGACCTTCAAGGGCCAATAAAATCTCATTAGGCAATGCTGATCAGAGGAAAGAAAATCGTTATCATCAGCAAGCCAGTGCCATAAATTCCTCCCCATTGTTGCCTACAAAACCCTTTGGATAATTAAAGAATGGCATTAAAACACAACACTATAATTTTAAAAATTTCACTCCACACTTCATTTCTTTTTAAGTCTCTGCTTTCTTTTTTTTAAGTGTCTTTTCCTCAAGTTTTGTTCTTTCCATTTCTTATGATGACGGGTGAATTCTTGTTTCATCTGAAGGCTCAAGAAGGGTGGCCCAATCCTTGGGTGAAAGCAGATTGTCATACCCAATTAGAGTAGACTCGCATCTCCTGGCTCAAGCTCTGTTTTAAAATATTTATTTATTTATTTATTTATTTATTTATTTACCGCCCCATGAGTGCTGAAGCATTATTCTGGGCGGTTTACAAACAGTTAAAATAGAATGACAACAAAACTAAACACTAGAATATCACATCAATAATAAAAAAGCATAAATGTTCTTTTTCTTGGGTGAAACCTAGTCCGTCACTTTATCCACTACAACATACTGGGTACGTAAACTGGCTGGATTGGTCAGTGGTTTAGGTATCTGGCTGCAGAGCAATAGGTTAGGAGTTCAATTCCTGACTGTGCCTCCTTGAAGTAGAGCCAGCCTGTGTGGCCTTGGGCAAGCTGCACAGTCCCAGGATGTGCCTAGAAGAAGGGTAAAGGTAAACCATAAACCTATTCCCCAAGTATGTGAATCCCGTGAGTCTTTACAAAACTGCAGAGCTCAAGGTTTGAACAGCAAGCTCTCAGTAGTAAGTATATTAAATCATTCAGCCTGTTATGCTATGTCCTTGATGAAAGAGCTACATGACAGGAGTAAAATACACATTAAGCTTTTTGCAGACTGCCAGAGAGATCCATTAAAAAAAAAAACCCAACCCACTATTTTTTGTGCAACACAAATATCAAATGGTCTGCATAAAAAGGGAAGCTGTCTGTCTCATCCAGCACGTGGGCAAATAGGAACTCCATAACAAGCCCCCACACCTCCTTCCAGGACAATGTGGAGAGTAGTTGCTGAAACAGGCTCCTGATGGGAGCCATCAAACTCTTAAAGGGCTCACAGGACCAAAACATAAAACTAACAGGGACTCCGGGTGCCAGGGAGTTAGCTTCACTCCCCCAGTCTTTGTGGCCATGCCCCTCAAAAGTCTTTTACTGGGCCCTAACCCCATCTCCTCTTCTAGTTCTAGGACTCCCTGCTGGCGTGCCAGGCTGGAGATGCATCAACAAAGGTGCTGTATGCAGGCAAGTCAGCTGTCCCTGAAGGTGCATGGCAAAAGGTCCTTCCCCCGTTATGTCTCCATAATCTCTTCCAGCAGCCACCATCCTGTAGGTGCAGTAATCCCCTTGGATGATGAAGCTAAACAACCCGGACCTGACTGACCTCTCCCATGTAGCAGGGCATGGGGTAGGGAGGAGCTGGTGGCTGCTCTTCCAGATACCCATAGGCAGGCTGACTGGGAGGGGGGTGTCCCTGAGATGGGGCCACTTGCCCCTGCTGCCTCCTCTGCAGGCGGCAGGCTCGTTGTTGGTTCCCGAGCTTCCGAGCCTTTTGGCTCTTGGCCTGGCCCTGACAGACCTGGGTGGCTTCCTCAGCAGCACTAGCCATTCAACCTGTCTCCCATCCAGCTGTTGAGCTCTCCAGCAGTGACAGTACCTCCTGGGCCTCACACGCCTTCCAGTCCATGGCATCTGGTCAACAGTCTTCCTCTGCTGCATCCCTCTCCTTCTTAAGAACTGCTGGATATCTCAGAGGTTTAGGTTTCTGGCCGGGAGTTCAATTCCCCACTGTGCCTGCTTGAGAGGGGCTGGACCCAATGATCCATAAGGTCCCTTCCAGCTCTGCAGTTTAAAGGTGGTTGTTGTTGTGGTGGTTAAATCTCAGTCCTGCCATGGCTACACTTGTGGCCTTGAGGGCATTGTCTGCCTCTCCTTTGCCAACGCCCCAGTCCACAGATGAACTGTGGGTCAGGAATCCCACCCTTACTCTCAGGGAGGTGGAGAACCCACTCCGGTAGCTGGGCGGGGGAGAGACCCTCCCCAGTCCCACAGACTCAACAATTTGTCTTCAAAAATCCCCACACATTTCATTGAATGCAAGCACCACCACATCTTTTCTCCTCAGCGGCCACTTTGAAGGAGTGACCATTAAATACTAGGAATCATTCACATCTAGCAGACCTTTGAGAAAGCTTCAGTACAAATTGAGGTTCGTAGAGGTGCTTCTCACCCTCGCTCCGCTGTATGCAAGCAATCTCATTTATTCCTTTTGTTGGTACCCAATTTGTTTCTGTTTCTAAAATGCCCATGTTCTAAAATAAGGACAACAAAGATAACAACATGTTTGATGTTCCTCCCCTCCCTTCCCCTTCCCCCCTGCACAGTTTTCTTCTTTCCTTTCTTTCCCAAATGCAAAAACCACCACGATTTATTTGGCAGCCGTTTGTAAAGGGAAACAATGTTTACCGCCGGTGTGCCAACTGCTGCTTAATCCAATTTATTCTTAATTAATGATTAATAGCTGTTTAATTATGAAATGAAGAAGAAAGAGTAAGAGGAGGAGAGGGAGGATGAAGAGGTCCCAGCAAAAGCCTTGCAGAAGCTTTGAATGGATTTGTTTGGATTTGTTATCATGCTCGAAATTTCAGTGGGGTCTGGTTGGCAGCAAATGTAACCTAAGAGATTGCCTGGCTCATTTTGAAGCCACAGTTCAGCCTTCATACCAACCTCTCTTGTTCCTGGAAGGGACAGGAAGAGAGTTAGGTTATTGCTAGCTAAGGGTGGGCAAGTTCCTGAAGTCTGGAGGCCAGTGTTTACTCCCCAGGTTGTCCTTGTAGAAGAGCCAAACTGTGTGGTCTTGGGAAACCTGGATGATGCTCTTGAAAAGACATCCTCCATAAAGCTCACACCTCACACAACTGCAAAGGGCGGTAACATTTTTCCTCACAGGTTCAGTTGGATGGATCCATCTGTTTTTGTTCTACATCAGTTTCACATCAGCTTATTTATAAATCTGTTCCACTCAGTTTCTGCATGAATCTGTAAGATGAAAAGCAACACAAAATCCATACAAATGTTTATTTTTTATTTTTAAAAAAAACCTTTTGTATGTATTTTATTTTGAAGTACAGTACACATTTTCAGATATGTTTTATTCAAATGTACATATACACTGGTGCCTTGACATACGAACTTAATCCGTTCCGGAATGATGGTCGTAACTCGAAATAGTCGTAACTCGAAATGGTCGTAAGTCAAAGCACCATTTCCCATAGGAATGCATTGAAACCCCATTAATCCGTTCCGGCCGGGGGGGGGGGGAATCACAAAAAAACCCCACAAAAAACACTGCAAGCCCCATCGGAACGCGTTGGGGCAAAAAAAAAAATCACCAAAAAAACAATGCAAGCCCCATCGGAACACATCGGGGCCGGGGGGGGGGGTCACAAAAAAACCACAACAACACAGCAAGCCCCATCGGAACGCACTGGGGCCGGGGGGGAAAATCACAAAAAAACAAACAGAGCAAGCCCCATCAGAACGCACTGGGGCCAGAAAAAAAAATCACACAAAAAAAACCCACAGCAAGCCCCATCGGAAGGCGCTGGGGCTGAAAAAACAAACACACCAAAACACACACAAAAAATCACAGCACATAAACATAACCCCCCCCCCCAGCCCAAACCCACCCTGCAAAACCCTGTATGTACTCACTCAGAAGCAGAAAGCAGCACCAGGCAGTCCAAAACCTCCTCCAACGCACACACTCTAACCGTTGGGGCGAAAGAGCTACAAAGAAGCAGCCTCTTCGCCGACCAATGGTTAGTACATTTGAATTCCCCGCCTTTTTCCCCACCTTTTTTCCAGTCGTAACTTGAAGCTCCGGTCGCAAGTAGAAGCAAAATTTTGCATCCGGAGCTGGTCGTAACTCAAAATGGTCGTAAGTCGGGACTTTCGTAAGTCGAGGCACCACTATATTTGTAATTCAGAATGAAACACATTATGCTTCATGTACTTGATGTTTAATTTAGATGCAGTTTTGCACTATTTTGACTCACAACTGTGCTGTAAAATTCAGAGAAATATGGAATTTAATAATTTATTCTAAGCTGAATATTACTATAGGAAATGCAGATTAGGTCAGCACATCAAAATATCCAAATGAATTATTTTTAATTAATTAGGGCAATCATTTAACTTTTGTCCTAATGTTGGCCATGTGCACTTTAAATGGTGACTTAATTTAATTAAGTCTCCATTAAATATAAAATTAATAGTTAAAAGTTAAAGGCATTTTAATTAATTAGACACAGAAACGGACTGGGCAACCACGATAAGGAGAAGAGACAGAGCTGATCCTGGCAACAACAGAGCAGGATGGGAGACATAAGGAGTGTTTGTGTATGTGTGTGTGTAAAAAAAGGAAAGAGAAAAGACATCAGATTAATCAGCTCAGTTCATGTGGTTTCATCTCTTCTCCAATGGAAACCAAGACAACAAACAAGTAGTAACAGAAATTTTAATCAGATCTTTTACTTAATTATTTTTTTAATTACCTATTAATGGTAATCTAAATTAAATTGTGGGACATGGTGGCGCTGTGGGTTAAACCGCAGAAGCCTCTGTGCTGCAAGGTCAGAAGACCAGCCGTCGTAAGATCGAATCCACGCAACGGAGTGAGCTCCCGTCGCTTGTCCCAGCTCCTGCCAACCTAGCAATTCGAAAGCATGTAAATGCGAGTAGATAAATAGACACTACCACAGTGGGAAGGTAACGGCGTTCCGTGTCTAGTCGCGCTGGCCACGTGACCACGGAAACTGTCTATGGACAAACGCTGGCTCTATGGCTTGGAAACAGGGATGAGCGCCACCCCCTAGAGTCGGACACGACTGAACTAAATGTCAAGGGGAACCTTTACCTTAAATTAAATTAGCTTTTTAGTCTTCTAACTAAAATCTTAATCGATTGGGCCTTCTGGACTAACTTTCCAAGCTCCACAAACCATGCCAGTATGAGTAAGCAACCTGGCCTGTGGTGACAGATCCACTGGCAGCAGGCTTGCAGCTCGGTGACGGAAACAGGGGCTCAAGTCTTTCTAACTAGTTGAGCTCCACAGTGTGAAGGAGAGAGGTGAGGAACACAAGTGGGATGGGGCCCAGACTCCCCATTCTGCCACCCTCAGCAAGCTGGGAACAAGGCCAGGCCTGCAGGAAGGGTGGTGACCACCGAAGCCACCTTTTGCTTCCTCTCTGGCTGTCGAAAAGCAAATCAGGGCATTGGCTGAAGTCTTTGGGAGTTGCTATGCTTCTGCAGGTTTGCAGGTGGGGAGAAAAATCATAGGGGAAGTGACACCAGATGAGAAGATAATCTGGTTTTTAACTTTAAGGTAGCTTTAAAGCCTGGGCACCCATTTCCACCCATTTCCAGCCAGTGAGAAGACAAGGTTCACCGTCTTTGCATGTGGTTACATTTGCACAACATTCTAATTGCTTCTAATTACTTACTATGAAACATTCTATACAACCGCTGGATAACTCAATGGCTTAGGCATCTGGCTGCATAGTCAGAAGTTGGGAGTTCGATTCCCCACTGTGCCTCCTTGAAAGGGGCTGGACTTGATGATCCATAGGGTCCCTTCCAGTTCTACGATGAGGAAAATGATGATGATGATGAGCCATTATTAAGTACGATGTCTGAACCAACCTTAAATTCTCATGCATTTTCCCAAGACAAATACAAAAAGAGATTTGGGATGTAATTCACTCTTTGAATTGTCACATTGAAAGGTTTGTGCAGCCTCAGCACTTGTGTTGTTGTTAGATCTTGTGCTTGCACGGAAAGGCCTCTATGCCATCTCCTCACGTCCCACAAGGAGACAGAGAGATAATGAGACTGCGGCATGCCAAGCTGTATTCCTGCCCTCCCCAAAACAACCCATCCCCAAGTTTATCTCCGCAATCATCCCTTCAATCTGTGCATGGCATCAGGCAGGCCGCCATGACCCTTCATCAGCAACCCGATGGAGAAATCGCGGGAGAAATGACTGAACAAGCCATGGGGAGCAGCAGGGAGCGGAGTGGGTGTGTGGGTGGGTGGGAGGTCATATTTGGTTTGCTTTACTTTTTCCTTCCTTTTGAATTAAAAGAAGCAGCATATCACACATATTGAAGATATTTGGAGAACTTTGTGAAATCAGGGGAAGGGGCAAAGGGAGGGAAGCCGGGAAAGCTCTTGGACAAGGCTGGGGGATGAGGCATCTCTGTCCTGATCCATGGACCACCCTCAGCTGGACGGGAAAGAAGAAAAAGGAGGAGGAGGAGAGAGAAAGAGATAAATAGATGGGAACTCAAGTCACAGGACTTGCTGTCAAGTCACATTTAAGTCACACCGGTGACTCGATTCGACTGGGTTTTTTTCAATGACTCAGACTTGACTCATGACTCAGAACCCACCCATTCCCATCCCCTTTTTCTGGGGAGAAAGGCTTATTTTTAATAAGGACTTGGACTGGGGCTTGGGACTCAGGACTTGGTACTGTTCCCGGCCAAACCTGGGTTCTAAGATTCTCTGGCAAGGAGGGCAGTCTTCTATCTGAAGGCTATCAGGGAACAGTCCTCCATCAGATGGTACCTTCAATCTGAGAAGCTATCCAGGCCTTCTCTGGTTTAAAGGTAAAGAACCATAACGAGGGAGAGTAGCATGTGCTCTGAAGTGGCCTGTCAGCACTTCGCTCCTAGGCAGCAGATTGTGGAGACATACTGGCGACCCACTTCATTTCTCTTCAGGTTTCTAAATATGGATCCATACATGCACATTAGCAGATGCAGATTTTAAGCAAATCGGCATCCTTCTATTTCCCCCTTTCAGGATGCATTTGCCTCTTTGGGGCAATTTGTAAGTGTCCACCCTATGCTTTTGTGACGGTGGTTGTGATGAGTCTCTCCTGCTCTGGCCCATTGAAGTGGGAAGAGGAAATGTGTTCAGGTATCCTGCGTCCCAGGAATGTCCTTCCCACCTTTGCCCTGCAATCACAGATGGAATGCCCTAGTGCGATTTTGGTCTATGTGCATAGAACTGAATGCACAGAGCTTGCATTCATATAGTCTGACCTCACCCCAACCCTCACATTCCAGAGGCAACCATTCACATACATTGGGATTGTAGCTGGAGTGATAATTGCCACATCCTTATTCAAGAGATTCTATTGTACGGTTTGCTAACCTCCTCTTTGCTCTGCGACAGAAGTTTCCTGGAATAGCTGTGATGAAATGAGACATGCTCACCTCCTACAGAGACAAGTACAGAGGAGATACTAAAATACAATGCACTTCCCAGGGAGATGCTGGCCTCCAAAGAACCACAAGACTGCCTCCATTCAGCCAGAATGCCTCAGACACTTTTCAGCACTCTCTTCTTTTTTGCAGATGTCATGTCCAGTTTGGTTTCTGGCCTTCCAACTGGTCAGGCATCCTGGATTCGGCGGGTCCCAACTCACTCATGGGTCTACCCAAGACCAAGTGTGATCAAGCCTCATAATCCTGCTCCAGCACATAAGGGAAGGACTGTGCAACAAACCACAGCTCTTGTGATTTGGACACAGGATGAAACCCTTGCCTTGGTCGGGTAGAGTATTAAAGAGCCTGATGCTCTGCCTTTTCCTGTCATTGGAGCCGTGCCTTCTGTAGGTGTGAATCCTGCCTTGATTTGTTCTCATGTGGTAAATAAGAAACCTTCAAAACAATTATCCTTGATGCGAGCTGCTATGAGACAGTGGACCTTTTTCCTCAGAGAAAAGTGTCACATGTCCATTGAGTGATTATTGCTCTTTTCTGTGAAATGCATAGCCTATGAAATTGTGATGAGTGTTGCCTTGGCTCACATACTAGTACAAGTAGATACACTAGATGGGTTGTTTGAGTCTGTGTACTCCATCAGACTGTACTTTGCTTACCGTGTATGTGTGTGTGCAGGTGCCTAACTTTACAATGGAGCAAAACCTTGGGTTTAACATAGAAACAGGAGCTTCTGGCAAATTATATTTTGTGCAAAGTGCCAGTACTGCCCTCACAATGAAATCATGTGGCGTCTTGGTCTGGCACTGGAGCAGAAGTCTCTTGAGGAAGCAGAAGAACCTCAAGGAGTGATCTTGTCATGCCGAGACTGCCAGTCTCAAGTGGAATCTTCACATGAGCACAATTTCTTCACATCCCTCATATGGACTGCCTGTGGAATATCAGCCCTGGTGCTTAATCTTAGGAATTATGAGCTGGAGGGTGCGGCTGTGGATTTAAGAATGGATGCCCTACTGGGTGTCATGACTCTGAGGGGAAATACAGTTGTGGCCGAAGGCATCAATCCTAATTGGGGAGCAGATCCCATTTCTTTGAATGGAGTATGCCTTACCTTCAAGCCCTCAACGGCAACTTCCTCCCCATGCTAAATATGAATAACAGCTGGGTGGGGGCAGGATTTTTGTCAGATCCACAGCCTGTGAAAAGGATTAACTCCTATCTCCCCCACATACCTCTGTCCAAATCCTGAACCACTCCCACCCCCATCGCCCTGCACAGTATCACTCCCAGAATACACATTTAACGTAACATGATGTTCACATTTCAGTAAACACACTTGAGATTCTCTGTTGTTTGCTTTTTTTAATTCATTCATGCTTAGCGCTTGCATCCTGTTATTAATACCAATTTAAAAATCTTTATGTTCTATATTTTATATCCCAAAGGCAGCTTGCAATCATAAAAACTAGAATTACCATACAGCCATAAAATAATTACAACAATAAATGTCAGAAACTATTAGCATCCATCTTCAGGAGACTTACCTCCCTATTCTTCCACCAAAAAAACCCAAACCAAACCAAACCAAACCAAAAATAAAAAAAAGTCTGTCCCTCTCAGGGTGCCATGAATAAAAGCTTGGGTGTATGACATGGCCTCTCCCTCCCTCCCTCTCTTACACACACACACACACACACACACACACAGAGTTTTGCTTACAGAGAGACTGAGGAAATGTTTAGCCAACAAACAATGGTAGGCCTGTGGAAATTAGATTCTGGGTTCTTCATGAAAACAGGTTAGCCATCAGATTGTAATTCAACCGTTAGCCACTCCACCTTGAGTGTACAGATAGGTAACAAAAGACTACAGCCAATTTGCTGGATATCAAAGTCCAACTAACAAAGTCCATTGAGATTGATGCGGAAGCTTCAAATGGTGCAGAATGCGGCAGCCAGATTACTTAGTGGAACGAGAAAATTCCAACATATCTCTCCTATTCTGGCTGCTTTGCATTGGCTGCCCATTCGTTTCCACATTGATTTCAAAGTGCTAATGATGACATACAAAGCCCTAAACGGTTTAGGACCTCGATACTTGGCAGAACGCCTTCTCCCACCTAGATCTACTCGAGTCACTCGCCATAGCCAGGAAGGACGGCTGAGGGGCCTGACGCCGAGAGAGGCCCGAAAAGAAAGAACAAGAAATCGGGCCTTCTCGGCGGTGGCCCCTCGACTTTGGAACAGCTTGCCGCCAGAGATCCGCCTGGCACCCTCGCTGGGTGTTTTCAAGAGCCAATTAAAAACTTGGCTCTTTAGGCAGGCCTTCTCTACTGCCAATACTTGATTTTACTTTTCTTGGTTTGAAGTTTATTTTTCTATCTTGATTATAGTATTATTGTAGATTTTAATTGTTGTTTTTATCTGGTTGTAATATTTTGTGAGCCGCCCTGAGTAGACTCTTGTCTAGAAGGGCGGGATAAAAATCCAATAATAAATAAATAAATAAATAAATAATGCATTATTAATTTATCTTCTCCATCTTAATGAGAACATTATGGCTCATTATCTAGCTAGCTGGAGAGCTCAGTGAGATGGAGTACCTGGGTGGGAGTTCAATTCCCAACTGTGTCTTTTAGGAGAATTGACGACCGGTGTGGCTTTGGGCAAGTGACAAGGTTCCAGAACACCCTCAGAAGAAAGGATGGTAAACCACTTCTGAGGACTGAATACGTAGGAGAGCTTGGCAAGGGTCATCATAATTTGAAATCAACTTGATACGGAATTAATAAACCGATGCTATCTCAAGGACCGCATCTCCTTTTATGAGCCTGCTTAAGATCATCAGGCCTTTCTCTCAGTCTTGCCACCTTCACAGGTGCATTTGGTGGGTACATGGGAGAAGGCTTTCTCTGTGGCTGCTCCCAGACTTTGGAACTCCTTCCCACTGGAGGCCAGGCTGGCCCCATCTTTCCTGTCCTTCCACAAGCAGGCAAAGACCTGTCTCTTCAGGAAAGCTTTGAAAGACTGACTGGCTGCCTAAGTGGGGTTTTAAATGGATGGTTGTCCCTTACTGCTTTGAATGTGTTCCAGTGTTGCTTTTGTTTTTAGTATGGTATTTGTTTGATCCTTTTTAGTATTTGTACACTCGCCTTTGTTAACTTTAAATACTGTCTTTTAAGGATGTAAGCCACCTTGGGTCCTTTTAAGGAGAAAGGCAGGGTAAAAATATTTTAATTAAAAGAAATTAAAAAATAGAACATTCCTGAATCATTCTCGTCAGTAGAACTGCATTTCCCTAGCTGTGCCTGCTGACAAATACCTGTACATCAACCCTGATAAGTTAAGCCTTCACCTTGCCAATTTTCTCTGGCAGACCGCCTGTGGCTTTCTGGCTAGTTCGTTTGTAGCTAATTATCTCTTCCTAAAGCAGCCATTCCTTTTTCCCTGACTGAGGGAGATCATATATTGATACTCCCTGCAGGTTGCCTTTCTGGCTGGCTGTCTCGCCTTCTGCACACACACACACACCCAAAGGTCAATGACTCAGCAAGCGGCAAGTGCCGAGTCATTTCGTCCCCACCCACACCTTCCCTGCGAAGGTCCCAGTCCCTCTGCTGTCAGGTTTTATTCTGAGACAGGTGGAGTTCAGGACAGACTGCGGCAGACTGTCTGGACTCAGACAGAGGATGTGAGAGCTTGTGAATTTCTCAGTCCCTCTGGTTCAGCCTCAGCCTTTGTAATCTTATTTTACAATGCCAGAGCAGTCAGCCATGAAATGTGCAGAAGCACTAACCAAGATAAAGTATCTATAAACATGCGTAGGTAGATGCTTCTTCTTGTAGTTCTTTTCCTCGCTGAGGTTGGATAGCATCATGGCTGTATTAACTTAGGATGCTGCAGCAATAAACAATTAGGTCGTGCTGCAGCCAAACTAAGGTTCAGGTTCCTCAGCCAGCGAAGTCTTTTCCTTCCTGCTCTTTTTTCCCCATTTGGTTTTCCTCAGATGATGAGCTGTAACAATCTCAATCTCAACTGTTAAAAGTTCCTTGAAAGTTGGCAGAAAATACACAGAGAGAGAGATACAAACACCCTGTGGGAAGGCACTTTCTGGTTGTCATTTCCTCTCTTTGCAAGATGGAGGGAGGCATTAGAAGAAAACACAGTTCCCTTCATGTGAAAGCACACTAGACATTCCCAGGGGTGCTCTGGTCTTTCATGAGGATTGCACCTGCTTTGCAATAGAACAGGAGAATAAACTGTGTAAACACAGCCACTGTGCCCAGCAATCCATTGCTAAAACAGCAGTAACCAGAAATTGGTTTGTGGGGTGTTCTGTACTTGCTCAGAGACACTTGACTCAAGCATCACAATGTGTTAAATCAAAATTGACAACAAACCTGAGCAACAGCAGACCGTCGTTATGAGTTTGATATTAGGAAGGGGAAAGTTTTAGGCTTTTCCGTCAGATGGCACGGTTTCCAGGCCCAGTAAAAACTAAACACACCTCTGCCTGTCAGGCAGAACAAGGACATCAAAACCAAACAATTGTTTTTAAAGGGACAAAACTCCTCCTTAGAAAACTGAAAGTCCCTCTGAGCTGGCATCAGTTAGTTCTTGAAATGAGATGGGATATGTTGATGTAGACACAGCATCAGACAATACTCTGGCAAAGAGTCATAATTAGAGATGGGCACGAACCAGAAAACCAGTGGTTCGTGATGGTTCCACGAACCACAAACTATCATGACCCCCCCAAAAAAATGAACCAGCTTGCAGTTCATTTTTGGGGGTTTGCCAAGGGGAGACTGGGGGAGACTGCCCCCTTCCCACTGGCCCCATTGCCTCCCTACCTAGTCCTGATGATAATGGCAATGCCATCATCAGAGACAGTGGGCCTGGCTCCTGGAAGGTAAGCCGACCTACTGTCTCGATGGCAGCAGAGGAGGGGGAAGAGGAGGTGGCATCAGGACCACGTAGGGGGGCAGTGGGGGGCAGTGGGAAGGGGCGGGTGGTCATCCCGTTTTGCCGAACCAAAATGAAGTGCCAAGGGCAAAACAGTTCAGCGCTAATTGGTTCTCTGAACCAAACCACAAACCAAATTATGAACCAATCTGATTCGTCAGTTTTTCTGGTTCGTAGTACAGTTCATGCCCAACTCTAGTCCTGACACATGAGATGTGAATGCATAACCATTGTAATAAGCTGCGTGAGTCCAGCTGCTGAAACTGAACACTGTGGGACAAACAACAGAAGGCAAGTGGAGGAGAGGAGCTATTCCAGTTCCTGAGGATCATCTATTTTAAGTGGCACACAAAGCATTGCTCTTCTCCATAGCTCTGTACGGCTACTTCTCGAGTGCTCAGATAGCCTGGAAGAATGTAGATTAAAATACATTTCCACAATAGGTATGCTACTGCGCCACAGCAGTAGCATACCTATGATCCTGTTCAGGGAGCTGAAGCATTCTGATATAGGGCTGGATAGATAAGGTGGCCATATACAAATTGGCAAAGGAGAAAAAGCATCAGTGGAAACGGAAGTTAGCACAAAATGTGAATATAATAATTTAATGTTAAAAAATATAAATAATTGTTGGACAGAATCCTGTTGCTTAATTATGCCTGTGGCAGACAAGCAGTGTAACTCACAGCATCTTCCCAATGGCAATTAATAATAAGTCCCCACATGGATTTTCAGGTGCCCACAAAACCATGGCATGCCCAAAACTCCAAGTAGAGGCATTTTAATTAGCAGCAAGAAGTCACTGAGAGTTATGCCATTTGTCTTCTGCAGGCGTAACTAAGCAACAGGATTTTGGCTCTATATTTTAAATATGCACACACAGGTCTATAGATACATATATTAAACAAACACAGACACACTTGTGTGTGACCTGTATGTCTGTTCAGTTTGTTATCCAGATAACAGAGAATAACAGATAACAGATAACCCCTTTCCCTGCACCATATAGTTCATGATCTTTAAGCCAGCCTGGAACAGGACAGCCCTTCTGACAGAAGACTTCTTCAAATAAAGGTCAGCCCTCAAAAAGCCCCTCAGACAGAAGGCTGCCTTCTATAAAGTGGGACACATAACCATCCTATTGACAGACTAGTCACTATGCAGATAAATACTGTAGGTCAGGACTTGCCAATTCTGTCCTTCTGGTGGTCCTCAATGCCATTGGCTGACCTGCTGTGATGTCACAGTGGAGCTGTGTTCCTGTTGCAAATGAGCTATCTGTTCTGATGCTAGACTTTTGTTTGTTTGTTTGTTTGTTTGTTTGTTTGTTTGTTTGTTTAATTTATATCCCGCCCATCTAGACCGAAGTCTACTCTGGGCAGCTAACAACAGGTTCACAACAAATTCATAAAACAATAACAGTATAAAATAACAACAGCAACATAATATGATACAAGATGGCAAAGTAAACTAAACAGTGACAGGAGGGAGTTGTGAGGCTCTCTTGATGTCTGATGACAGATTTAGGCTTCAGACATGGTCCTATATCACAGAGAACTCTGCAGCCTGGAGCCACATTTCTTTAGGGGGAAATGGGAAAACTCCAGTCATCCCTAAAATTTTGAGAGCTATGAACAACCTTGGATTAATTTAAAAAGCACTGAGGTATACTCCAGAGAATGAATTGAGGAATGACTCCTTGACATTGCATACCAGCTGAGTGGTCTCCATCTTGTAGTGTAGAATCATGATTCTTCTACACTAATAATTCTCTTCTAGTGTCAATTTCTTTTAGCTCCTGCTTTGCATTTTGAACAGTATGATTTAAACAGCAACGTATTATTATGAAATGGAAGAGTGACCAATAGAGTAGAAGGGGATATTGGTCTGATAGTTCCCTGTAGCTCATTTTCATGTTGAACACATACAGCCTTGTGGGACTTTAAATTATTTAAATAAATCTGCATTTTCCTCTCTTTCTCTTTGCAGAAACAATCAGCACCAGCCGGCTGCACTAGAAGTGAGCAAAGCTGGAACATGCTGATGTCTAGAAGGGGCACTGAGATGATCAAAGATTGATCTGGGGAAAAGAGCAAAATGAGACATAAGCTATTCCCCCAGTGTGCACTAAGGAAACAGGTATCGATGTAAGCTATTCTCTTCCTCACACATAAAAAAGACACCTGCTCTGATCACATAACAAAACAACAAGTTTTGAAATACATTTATTTTTTTTAAATATTTAATCTTAAAGAGTTATTGCTATGCAACAATTTCCACTTGCTCATATTGTATCTCTCTATATGGAGGTGGGGGGGAGTCCACAACCCTGACTGGGAGTGGGGAATCTGTGGCCCTCCAGCTATTACTGGACTCCAGTTCCCATCATCCCTAAACTAGTTGACTGTGGCTTATGGGAGTTGGAGTCGATGAAGATCTGGAAGACCGCAGTTCTCTAGTCTTGTTTTAAATACTTCTGTGAGTACATGGAAAAGAGAGGAATAAACCGTGATGCCATGTTTGTGTCTAAGCCTGTCTAGTGTGTAACTTAGGGCTCAATCACATGAGCCGAAAGAATTGTTTCATTTTCATGTATAGTCATGTGGTATATATATACCGGTGGGTACGTTCACATTGTTGTGAAAAGAATCATTTCCTTCCCAACTATTTGAAACGTTTAGCAGACGATGCTTGCCAAGTTTTTAAAATCGATTCTTTTATTGTGATGATTCTTGGGCAATGCTGGCCCCACCACCACCCTTTAAAAAAACACATTTTTTAAAAGCTAGATGAAACAGGACAGTAAACTAGGGTGCAACAACAGGAGCTTTGCCCCAGGGTACCAAATTTCATCATCATCATCATCATGTGCCATCAAGTCAATTCTGACTCATGGCAACCCTTTCCGGAGTTTTCCAGGTAGGGAATACTCAGAAGTAGTTTACCCTTCCCTTCCTCTAGGGGGCACCCTGGTACTGGGCAGTTTGCCCAAGGCCACACAGTCTGGCTCTTCTCCCTGGAGATACACTGGGGAATTGAACTACCAGCCATATCTAACTCACTGAGCTATTCAAATTTAGAAGGAGCCAAAATCTAAGGAGGAATTTATTAATGTGTGCTAGGAAAATACATAGCGACACTCCTATCCGCTGTCTCTTTTTTCTAGGCATAAACTTTTTCATTGTTTGGAGTGGGATACTATTATCTCCTCCTCCTTTTCTTGCACCCCTGCCCCAGGGCAAAGTGGGCAGGAGATGGTGCCGCTTGCCCCAGGTGCCAAAATGGCTAGTTACAGCTCTAAGAAGAACCAGTGTTCTGCCCTTGCATTAGCCATGTTCAGATAGGACTTCTCTCCATCTCAGGATCATCGGAAAGAGCAAATGCTCTTTGATGAAAAATATCATATTTTAAGGACTTTTAAGGATTAGACGAGTTCGCACAATCTTTCCACTCACACTGAGCTGTTTGCCTTTTTCCTGCCCTGCACTTGATCACACTTGTGAAAAATAGGCCACTTGGCTTAGAGCACAAACTGCCGGTTTCGCATCCCTCATTTACAGCCTTTATCTTGCTGTGCAAAAAGATGGCATTTTTCAATAACGTTAGCACTCCCAACAGCTTCTCTTGGACCAACTAATCTAATCTGCCTGACTTTCAGCAAAGATGAACAATACCATTCAAGTTCCCCCCTTTACAACCATGAGATCTAAAAACCTTATGAAAACAAATTTGCTGCCCTTCCATATCATACAGGAGCTGCTGTGTGAGTGAGGTACCATATTCTGCTCTGCTCCCTGGCACTGCTGCGCCATGCAACTTCCGTTATTGTCTGAAGAACCGCTTGTGTTCCATTCAGTGGGAATGGTGGGGAGGGATGGACGAAGAAGGGGGGGGGAAAGGACTGCACAGATTCAGCAGGATGAAAAGCTCACCTCTTCGCCTCCCATGATAACTCGTCAAAAAAGGATGTGGCAGATTTATTGTCTGCTCTGGAGGGAATATAGAAAGGCCCTTAAATAGATTCCAAAGCTTGTAGACAAATTCTCAGTAACTAGATTCAGTAACAAGTATTATATCTGAAATACACTGTGAATGCTCAAGCAAGCTGCCAGCTGTTTGATTTCAATCGGAAGCAACCCACACAGCTCTTGTGAATGGGTGTGGGTGTGCTAATGATAAACAAAGAGCAGGAGGGGTGCATACTAAATGCCCTTCAAATTGCAACCCTGCTACAGGGATGTGCTGTTTCGAAAAGGTCCCACTTTCAAACAATACTCTTGATTTATCTTGATTATTTACAACAGGGCCATACAACAAACATAGGCCTAATTACTGCAGGTGACCAATGAACATTTAGAATGTGAAACTGATATTTCATCTACATTTCATTCTGTTTCTTAATGTCTGACAAAGTAGAGCTGTCCACGAAAGCTTACATAAAAATTGAATAGTTTGTCTTTTAAGGTGCCGCATGTTTTTGTCTTGGTTTTGTTTTGTTTATTTAGATTTGGCTTGATTTATCCACAGACTGAGAAGGCTACCCTTAACGTACATCAGGGGCTCCATTAAGAAGTAGAGGCCAGGTACGGCCATCCGACAAACTCTATCACTGCAGGAATGGGGACTGGAGTCATAAGTAGAGATGGGGACAACTCACCATTTTGGCGAGTCGTCCCGCTTTGTGAGTTGTCAAAAGTTGATGACTCATGAAGCACGAAGATGCCCCCATCGTCTATTTGTGGGGGGATATTTAAAAAAACACCCACTCCCACACACCCCCGCTGCCACCGACATCCCACCCCTGCCACCCCCCACCGCCATGCTGCCGTCACCCTCCCTCCACCCCTCACCCCTGCTGACACCCCCTTACCGTAATCGCTGCCGCCGAGGTCTCCATCTGGCCTCCTCAGCCACGGTGTGTAAAAAGGGAGACTGACTGCCCTTTGCAAAGATGGCGGCTGCTGCTTCAGCTGCAGCTGCTATCTTTGCAAAGGGCAGCCTGGATTCCCTTAGCGTGCCTTAAGGTAGGCAGAATGTTTTTTTAAAAAAAATTTTTACGAAGGACGAATAAAAACGGGAAAATATTCATCGATCCGTATTCGTCTGGGCTTAAAATTTGACGAATATGGATCAACGAATATTTGACGAATCATCTATTTTCGTCAAAAAAGCCAATCTGTTTTTATATTCGTCCCCATCTCTAGTCATAAGACCTGCCATCAAGTTGGACTTAAGTTGTACCAGTTCTGAGTGAGTCTTGCATAGATCCAAAACATGCAGCTCTACAGTATAAAAAATACTTTACAATATAGCTGACATCCTCAGTCCATTAGAAAATTAACAACATTCAAATCAGAGCAGCTGGAAATTTGGGGGACAGGATTCAGCCCCTTGGATAGCATTGGTAGTGTTTCGACCAAAACACAAAGCCACTCATGAAAGAGCCACATCTCAAACATGAAGATGTGGCTCCTCCGTGAGTAGAAAAGTCTGTGGAAATTCAGGTTGACAGTTTTCCGTTCATGGGCTTTAGGCACCCTTTTAAGCTGTAATGGAGCCTCTTTCACCAGAAAGATGAGCAGACATTTCCTCTGAGCAACCCACTGAAGGAAACTTCAGAAATGCTAATAGGTTGAAACATGTTGGGCATTTAAATAATAAGCATCACTTCATAGCATCCTAACATGATCCATTCTTTTCAACAGGCTTTATTGTATTGGTGATTTTTGCATTGCAGCCTGCCTTCAGCAGCTCTGCTGAGGTTAGTGGTTAGGATATCAGTTTCCATTTATTGAAAATGACAAGCTAAAAAGGAACTCAGGAAGCATGGCTGGCAAAGATACCTGCCAAGCTGATTGCCCAATACCGGAGGACCAAATGGAGCAATGGTCTCACTTCATATAAGAACTGCTGGATAGCTCAATGGTTTAGGTCTTTGGCTGCAGAGCCAGAGGTTGGGAGTTCGATTCCCCACTGGGCCTCCTTGACAGGGGCTGGACTCAGTGATCCATAGGGTCCCTTCCAGTTCTGCAGTTGTAAGATGATGATGATGATGATGATAAGAATGGCTCCTCTTGGCCCATCTATATATTCAATATCTGGAATGAAATCCAGGAATGGTCACATTAGGCAGACTACTAGCTCAGGCTTTAGCAGCAGGTGTGGTTCCTCCCGGACTCTTCAACTAATCCCATTTTTGGAAAAGGAGGAAGTTTTTGCTCTATGGTCCTACGTTTGTACCTCCTAAATTAGGAGAATTTTGTACCTGATACCCTCAAGCATTCAGGGGACACCCCCCCCCCGTCCCAATTGTCCAAATCAGGTTCAATTACCAGGCAAACCAGCTTTTCTACATGGGTTGGGGAGCAGGTCTGTTTTGTCTTTCAGTTTTGCTAGTCCAATGTCTTCAAATGGCCTTGATTTTTTTTTTAAGGCAAAAAGGATCAAACTTTTTTTTTTAAGTGTCTAAAATTTGGTCTTCTCCTCTGGGCCACCCTCATTTATCAGCATTCCAGAGGCGAGCGCAAAATTCAGCTGGAAACATAAGAAATGTATATAGGCAATGGATCCCCACTGCAGACAAACCATGATTTCTCGTTACTCATTCAAGGATACCAATGAATGATCCATGTAAGGCCATTTACTTTAATTCTTCCCGGTAACCCCTGTCCCATCAAAACAAACTGTAATCCTTCACTAGAGAAAACTTGTCTGACACCACTTTTTTTAAAAAAAAAATCATTAAAACAAGGTTGTGTTGCATAGATTTTTTTTTAACGATATTGACAATCTCAACACCACAGGCAGAATCCTGAGATAATGAAGTGAGAGATTTGCAACATGGAATCCCCCTTCCAAAGCAGACAATGGGCTGATTTATCACAAATGGCAGTTCATTGTTTTGCTGTGGAAAGACACATTACTAAGTACCAAGGGACTCATTCCAGGAACAAAGCAGGCTTGGCTTGCTTTAAGTTTTCATAAGAATTCCTGCATAAGCACTATATTTGCATTTTTCATGGAGACCCCATGGATAACACCTGATGTCCTTCCTTAGTAGAAATGCCCTCCCTTAAAGCACCATAACACACTGCTGTAGTGAGTCATACCAAACATACTGTACCTTATTGTAATATTCTGGGAAGAGCTAGGAAAAACTTTAGCTTATTTTTGCAAATTCGTTGAAATTTTACATGGAAAAATCAAATGGAACTGTTTAGTGATTTAGAAATTAAAATTAGAATTACATTAAAGAGATGGCACAGATAATTTGCTACCTAGTCTTCTGAATCAGGTGCCAAATCAGCCTTTCTGTGTTGGGTAGCCACTTCCAAGAATTAATGGGACCGACTGAGCTCTCTATCTAGAAACTCTAACCCTCCACCCCGATATTACTGAATAGTTGCTTTTGTTTATTGCATGCTAGCCAGAATTCAATTGTGCATGCCAGAGGAAGAGCGGAAGTTGCTGCACCTAATTTATAAGATGCTTATCACATATTAGCTGTGCTTCTGATCACACACCCGGCATTTGCCTGGAACTGCATCAATTAGTTTCAAACAACCATGGCAATTTCTGTTATTCCTCATGGACACACATATATATCCCCTATGATTTTGGCCAGTATATTCTTTCATGCTTCCTTCCTTGATTTATTTTTTCATTTATTTATTTATTCATTTATTCATTCATTCATTCACTTATTTATATCCCACTTTTCTCCTTAAAAAGGACTCAAGGCAGCCTACAACATTTAAAATACAGTATTTAAGATAACGGTGAGTATACAATACTAAAAGGATCAATCAAATACAATACTAAAATATAAGCAACACTAAAACACATTCATAACATAATTCAACACATTCAGAACATCAGCAACACCAAAACACTCAGGCAGCCAGTCACTCAGGGAAAGTTTGCCTGAAGAGAAAGGTCTTCCCTTGCTTGTGGAAGGACAGTAAAGTTGAGGCCAGCCTAGACTCTTGTGGGAGGAAGTTCCAAAGTCTGGGAACAGCAACAGAGAAGGCCCTCTCCCATGTACCTACCAAACACCCCTATGAACACCAATGATCTATGCACTGTTAGCTTTTTAATTCCAAAGACTGCCTAATTTTCACCAAAATCACTTGATGCTAACTCTCTTCCTTTCCTTTCTACCTTCGGCTTCACAAAGGTAAAATCGGGGAAGAACCAAATTGCCTGGTAAGCTATAATGAGTGTCCCCCTTCACATTGAATTGCCAAATGCAGGCTTTATCATGGCAGTGTTGATTATTCATGCACTTAGGTAACTAGTCTCCCTTCAGACTAAGATGCTTAAAGACGAAAGTCTACTATGCTATGAGATAAATATGAAGCTGTCAGAAAGAATCAGCTGTGACAGGCTAACCCAATTTGCTGCTGCTGATAGCTGTTGTAAACAGAGCTGTTCCACATTTCCGAGATTCAAATTACCCATCAGTGGGCTGCTGCATGCTACTATGTCTGTGTGTAGATGGATGCATGCAAGCACACTGTTGAAAGAAACCCAAGGGGAAGGAGGGCCCAGAGCTAAAAGCAGGAAAATCATTTCTTTTGGTATTGCCAGGTGAAAATGGGGAGCGGGGGGAGGATGACACATTATTGTTATTTTCACCCAAGGGTCAGTGGAAGAGTAAAGCCTACAAAAAGGGTGAGGTGTTTTTTTTTTTTTCATCCTG
This sequence comes from Intellagama lesueurii, assembly GCA_037013535.1. Classification (NCBI taxonomy): domain Eukaryota; kingdom Metazoa; phylum Chordata; class Lepidosauria; order Squamata; family Agamidae; genus Intellagama; species Intellagama lesueurii. Next base: position 187,368,467 of record JBAJHW010000005.1, on the reverse strand, counting down.
ATTTGTAGTATATGTATGTATTCATTTTAGCACAGCTGGCCCTTCTGAATGTTTCCCCTGAAATGCTTGAATTTTGGCACAATAAAGGAACAGCGGTGGTTAGATTAAGATTTTTCTGACATTCTTTTTAAATAGGGTTTGCACATGCTGTTCCTTTTCCAACCTTCCCCAGCTTCCTTCAGGAGTCTTGCTGGCAATCCTTAACCTGCAGGTTAAATCTATTACTAGGAGCTTTGCTTCCCGAACCATTGGTTGTTTGCCCTGGGGCCATCACAACTGAATCAAGCAAGTATTAGCAGCAATTATCTGCTTCCTCCTTTCTTCACCCTCCCCTCCCTCCACAGCCCCCCTGAAGCTGTCCATCTGGGGCTCTTAGGGTTGTGTTGGCAATGATGGATGGAGATACAGACAGTTGCACATCCTACCACTGGTGCGATATTGTTACAGTGAATTCATCATCCTGACACATCCGCAATACTTAAACATACCACTGCGGTTACGGCATTTAGCTCTGCTGGATTATTCGCTAAATTGTAAAAGCTTCATTGCGCATGAAGCGATGAAGCTTTACCCTGCCCCCCCACCCAAAAAAAGCTGCCTTTGATAGCATTAACAAGGGGATCTCTTGTCTGTAAATGTGACAAACACTGAGAATGTCTCAAAAATCTTACATCAGTAATATTTCTGTGGTTATTATGTGTGAATGGTACTGGGGCCATTTCATACATGAACAGTAGGAACCTGTGATCAATCACACATGTACCTCTGGAGATACAAACTTGTGTCTATCTTTTTATTTTTCCTTTGGTTACCTTTGTAATACCTAGGGGTGGCAGTACATCGAAGTTTAAAACAGGAGGTGGGGAATAGTTTGCATATAATTTTTTAAAACTCCCAAATAGAAACATTTCTTACAACAATACAGAACAAGAAACACAACCAGAGAGACAATATCCAAGAGCAGAGGGACAAAGCAGTCATGAGAATGTGTTCCGTTATAATAGGCCCCATTCAAATGCTGTTTCCTTGCTTCAAAGCCCTCCACAGTTGGGGGGGGGGGGCAGAATGTCTGAAATATCATTTCTCTCCACATTGTTGTTGTTGTTGTTTAGTCGTTTAGTCATGTCCGACTCTTCGTGACCCCATAGACCAGAGCACACCAGACCCTCCTGTCTTCCACTGCCTCTCCACATATACCTATCCAAACAGGGAGATTTCTTTTCGGAGGCCCTGAACTGGTTGATCTTGCCAAGAAAAGCAACATAGGTGGCAAACAAGAAGTCTGTCTAAATGGTGGTGCCCTTCCCAGAGAGGTGCCACATATATTGCCATTAGATGCCAAGTCAAGATTTTATATTCTCCCACAATTTCTAAGATCCATCGTCTTGACAGTCTGAATTACAAGTATCATGTATAATGACACCACGGGGGTGGGTTTTATTGTTTTCCTTGATGATAATTCTCATGCTGAAATGTGTTGGTTGTTTGGACTGGAATTTGGTACTAAGTTTTCATATTTTATGCTTGAGAATCACTTAGAAACGCTGTTTGCCAACCTTCATCACTCGGTGAGTTGGTTACCTGACCGTGAAGCCAGAGTTCAATTTCTCACTGTGCTTCCCAGCAGAAGAGCCAGCCTCTGTAGCCGTCAGCAAGCTGTACAGTTCCAGAGAGTCTCCAGGAGAAAGGAAGGTCAGACCACCTCTGAATACCATATACTTAGAAAACCCTGGAAAGAGTCATCATAAATTGCATTCCACTCGGCAGCACATATGATTATAAATCCCATAAAGAAACCTGAATAATCCAGGCACTAAATACTGATTCCTGATACCATGTAATTTTATGCTGAGGATCTTTCATGACTTTGAAAGTCTTCTGAGGATACAAAGCATATTCTAATTGCTTTAAATACGTAGACGGAAAGCGCTTTGATCTCTCTAAAGTAACGACCATTTCGTTATCCTTGTTACAGCTTGCAGGAATTCAAGAATATTTAGGATCTCAAGTTTGGGAACTACTGTTGTAAAGTCCTGTTATAAATATTGGATATGCAGGTATGGATGGCAACAAAAGAGGTAGCTGTCACATGTATATGTTTAATAATATTTTGTATACATTACAACAGAAGTGTGTATCGTTCTCTAGATAATAGAGCAGCATTCACAAAATGAAAATGATATTTAATCTTATTCTTATTCTTCACCTTCATCTTCTGAACTTCTGCAGACATAAGATAAAGAAAGAATTATATTAAAAGTGCATCCCTTGAACTGGATTTCCTTACAATGATTCTGGGAAATTATTCCTTCCATGCCTGCCATTACCGGTACTTGGAAATAATTTATTTAAAATAATTTATTATTTTTATTCACTGAATTTTTCCAGCAATTAATTAAAAATTCATTGGCTGAAATCCTGTTCCACCGTTACGCAAAAGTCTTATCTTTTGGAAGCAAATCGCTGAAAATTAAGAAATCTCTATAGAGTCAAGCAATTCAGTATGCAACAGATCATGTTTGTGGAGATTTCTTAACTTTACAGCAATTTGCTTCCAAATATTGTGCAACAGGCTTTCAGCCATGATGATTATTGTTCACTTTAAATATATCATTATCATTTTCAGCAGTTCTACTTGATATTTAAAACTCTAGGACCGAAATCCTGTTGTTTCGCTATGCCCAGGTAACTCAAGGTTGTGCAAGTGGCTGCAAAATTTGTGCCAAGATGGAAGTCACATATAGTGATCAATTTCACAGGCACAGCTGCACAACCAATTCTGCAAAGAATTGTCCATTCAGGCATGCAGCGTGGACAGTCTGGACGACGATACCAATGCAGATTATTTCCATAATGATCAAAGGTCAGTAGCTTACTACTACCACTGGGACCACTGATGACATTTCCAAATTTTGCCCATTATTAGGACAGACTGGAATTGGCAAAAACACAGCTTCTCTTGGCTATTGTTTCAACTGCTGACTTCTTTGAAAAGAGGAAATTAAGTAGGGTTGTGCACTCTCAGGTCACCAGCTGGAACCTCAAGGAATTGCTGAGTCTATTTCTGGGTCTCCAGGAAAGGAAACAAATATCAGAGGAAAAGAAGAAAGTCTGAGGTTGTTTGACATTAAACTGGCTCCTGGCTCCTCAAATGTCCAGGTGGCGCTAGAGCACAGTGGCTGAAGAGGAATATATTTTTAGATTGGGATACCAAAAAAGCCAGCAATGGGAGGAGGAGACTGGGGAGAGGGTTTGGAGATGTATGTGCTTGGGCCCCTCGGGCCATTTGGAGAAAGGTGTTGTGAGTACCGTTGTTGTAACTTGTGAGCCTTGTTGGAGAATCCTTGCCCTCAGAGCATGCCAAAAAAAGAGTCCCCGTGGGTTACAGTCTGTCTAAAGTTTTCCATAAGCTCCAGGAAAAGCCTACAGCCTGGACGGCAGGCAGGGCAGTGCAGGATCTGAGCCTAGCAGCCATGGCAAGACCTTCTATAGGTATTTGGGCACATTTTGCTGTTGTAAACGGAAAATAGAAAATAAAGTTTGACTTCTACAAGAAGGAAGGCTCCTTGACATTTTCTTTCTCGCTAATGAGTTCCAAAAGGAGTCTCAGAGATGAACTTAACACAAACCATCTGGATGGTGGGCTTCGCACAGTCCGTTTTCAGGATTCGACTCACAGGAGAGATGTGATTCCTCATTGGCCCATTTGGGAGGACAGACTTCAAGCGCTTGTTCACCTCAGCCTCAAACAGGTCACCCTAAAGTAAATAGTCATTCCCAGAGGGCAAGAAGGTGACCTGTGGAGAACCAGAGGTCTGGTGTTCATGATGTGTGTCTCTTGAGACAGAGTTATGTCTGGCAAAAGCTCATTCAGCATTTCAGTGTCATCAGCTGGCATTTGGGATTTATCCTCTTTGTGAAGAAGTCGGTGGAGCTCCTGATCCTTTCGCAGTGTCTGAGAGTCCAGCTTTTTTCCTGGCAGAAGATTATCTGAATTCTCTCTGCTAGGCATATTTCTTGCCACAACATCCCTCGAATTCTCTCTGTTAGGTATACAGTATTTGAAGAGTGGCCAGGTGGACTCTCTGACAGAGTATGGGGGCTACCAGATGCATCTTCCTCCTGTTTCCTGACTGGAGGCTGAAACATTTCATAGGTGGGCTTCTTTAATTTGTTAGAGTGCTTAAGAAGAATAACAACTTTGCTTGTCAAGTCATCTCCCTCATTTTCATCCACCACAATGGAAGCGGCCATGGTGGGAGCCCCTGTCATGGCCTCAAAAATGGATCGCTTCTGCGAGGACTGAAACGCAGTTCATTGACACCTGAGAAGGGAAGCAATGCTTTGAGTTTTTTTGCCCCAGGCTAGCTTCCTCTGGAAGGACAGATCCTGAAACTGAGGGTCCAATACTTTGGCCATCTCATGAGAAAAGAAGACTCCCTGGAAAAGACCCTGATGTTGGAAAAGTGTGAAGGCAAGAGGAGAAGGGGACGACAGAGGACGAGATGGTTGGACAGTGTCATCGAAGCTACCAACATGAATTTGTCCAAACTCTGGGAGGCAATGGAAGACAGGAGGGCCTGGCGTGCTCTGGTCCATGGGGTCACGAAGAGTCGGACACGACTTAACGACTAAACAACAACAAGCTTCCTCTGTCTGGATCTCTGTGCAAATCTAGGCTGTACTGCTGCTCTGAGTCTTGTTGCATGACAGCCTATGGGAATTCTGTGCCCACCCCGGGAAATGATTCTCCCTTACTGGGAATTTTCCCAAACCAATTTTCTCTCTTGACTTCTTCCTGGTATCTTTTTACCTTCATCACAGGACCCTCAAACTGGTCTGAAACGTGTGCAGAGGCTTCCTTTTGATCTTCTGTCCCTTGACTTTCCCTTTCATATTCTGCAATTTTTTTCTTTCAGAGCCGCCTGCAGAAATTTGGCCAGCAGGTACAGTTTCTTCAGCTCACGTTTGTCTGCCCACGTCACATCCATAAAGTCATCAGCCTTCAGATTGCTTAATTGCTTGATTGTTGTGAAAAGGTGTGGGGTGAGGTTGTGGAAATGGATGCCAAAATGTGAGAGGCATCTTACAGGTCACTGTAACTCCCAGGGTCGAGTTGTCTTGTAGAGGCTTCTCAGGAAGAATGGTCAAGGTGCTTCTTGTATTTTGCTTCCTGGTTTCTAAGATCTTCATGGTTTCATTCTGCATCTTAATGCATCTTAATCAAAGTTTCCTCTTGGTCTGCTCAGGAGGAAAAAAGAGCAAATTTATTTTGGAAGAAGAAGAGGAAGAAGAATTTCTTCTGCTCTGAGACTGTATGAGAGCAGGTGGGAAAGGGGGAAAGGGAGGGAGATAAGGCAAAGCTAATACCCCTTTCCACTCATTCCCTACAGTGTTTCTGTCTTTCTTGAAACCCAGCAAAAGGAAAAGGTCACACAATACCTACAGCATTTTCAGCTGAAGAGAGCTATTCAGGATTCCACCATGACCTTTGCGACAATATTTGTAGCACCTAAATCTCTGTAAAACGACATACAGTCTTTCTTGTATTAATCAGCAGTAACAAGAGACACAAAACAATAGTCTGCGTAGTGCAGCAAGGCTATATAACAACTATTAGACTAACTAAGCTGGCCTAATGCATTATTGTTTGGCCCATTTTACCAGGTAGGATGACATGGATAACCCTCCTCTGTTTACCTTTCCTAATGTGTTGCTTCCTAAAGAAAGAAGAGGACACAAGCATGACAGTATTTGACTACGGAGGAAAGGATTTATTGCTTGTGGTTGACAGTACATTGCAGAATGGAAAGGCTTTGCTCTGCGCCTGGCTTTGAAACACCACGGGACTCCATCCTGTCGTATGTCAAGCACTATTAGCAAGTTCAAATAAAAGACAAGAGTGACAAAGCATATGCAGAGTACATTTCCCTAGCTACTGAGTAATCACAGCACATGCCTAAGCATCTAAGATAGAGAGGGCCATGGTAGAGACGACGTTCCGATCAAGATTGCAATGTAAAAGGAGGCTTAAGCCCTGAGCCTTCTAACAGCAAGTTTGAACCCATGTAGACACCATTCCTCTGACTGGAAGGTCCATCTCTTGGGACCAAAGGTGTTGGGTTGAACCAGGTTACTCAGCAGTGCCACAAAAGCAGCCTTAGCATACCGTTGATTGGTCTAACATCAGCCTCTCAACGGTAGTGGTAGTGGAACCAGGGCTCCAGGGGTTGAAAGGTTGCTTTTCAGGGAGGCGAGGCAGTGTGAAAATACAGTCAACAAATTCTATGCATCACAGTTCACAAAGGCATTAGAGCTTTGGATAACAAATAACGCCTTCTATGAAGCCTGGCTTTACAGCCCACACAAACTCATAGAAAACCCCATCTTCCTTTTTTAATTATTTCATGCCAGTGTTGTAGTGGAGCCCAGGGTTGCAGGGTTGACGCCCTGAGGCTTTCTGAGCAGCAGAAACTATCATTTCACCTGCCACCCTCCCAGCTTCCTTTTCCCTTTGTGCTTAGCTGCAGTCCTCACAGTAACTGGGGGGGGAATTCATTTTCCCTGGAACAATATGTCATGCCTACTGTTGTAATGCATACTGTTGGGTGGTGGATTAATCTTGAATGGACCATTAAGAGCGGCACTTTGTTTGTTGAAATACATCAACCCAGCTGCTTGCATTTATAAACTTCCCATGGGTGGGTGGCGTGGGTGGGTGAAACTGACCTTGAACTTAGTACTTTTTTTTTCTTGGACTACAACTGCAAAAAAGTTAAGATTCCGGGAACTGCCGTCAAAAACTTGTAATTTTTCCAGTGATTACACACGGACTCTTGCGATTTGACATGCCAGCTGAAACATCTCCAATGAAAGTGAAAGCAAGTCAGTGTGTTGTCTACTTACAGGAACTTCAGTGAGGACAGTTTATAAAAATAATCATCCTCAACAGAGGATTGTGGTGTAACATGGTACAAGTAGCAGGCATTTCCAACCCAGTTGCCCCAAGGACATTTCCTGTTGCCTTAAGAGCTGGCAATTTTTTTACACTCAGGTGTTACACAGGAGGTAGGGCAGTGTCCACAGGCAATAGATGGCTAGAGCCACCAGTGGGTGGACCTGAACTGGCAATGGGAATGTCGGTGGCCAGTGTTCTTCTTACATAAACATGTTGCCACAGCCTTTCTACTCACCCTCTTATGTAGAAGCAGTGACTTTTGAGGTATCTGATGGAGATTTAAGGCTGTGTGTCTCCTTCTCTGCCCAAACTCTATGTATGTGTGAATGAGAGAGCTTGGAAATAGGAAGTTACAAGTAACATAGGTACTTGTAACTCATTCCTGAAAGGGGTAATGAGGAAGGAACTACTTCACATTTCAAAAGTAATGTATAGAAATTGTATTATACATCTTTGGTGTAACAAATCACATTTTCTATTCGCTATTAACATTATTTTTAAAGGGCATTTAAAAAAAACATTTTGAGCAGAATTTGCTGCTTTTATGCTATTCTCTTACTAATTCTAAGCGTATTTCTCCAAAGGTAACAAGGAACATACCAAGTACATAACAATTAACTCTTTTGAGAGGGCAATATTAATGGCAGCTGATGTATGTGTAATACACGTGTATTACACAATTACTGATGTATGTGTATTATACATTTGCTAAAAAAAATAATTTTCCAAGCTCTGGTAAATAATCCATATATCATAAAATGCCAGTCAGTATTCAGTAACCTCATTCCAAGGAAATTAAGCTCTGAGAAAACCATTCAGCCCCATTGGCTTCTTGACTACTCAGAAAACTGGAATATGAACTTGTAGAAAATTTGCAATATAGGTTCATACAATTCCTTTCATGTACTATTTAATAGCAAGACAGATGTTTTCTACACATGACCAAAGCATCAGAGGCAATGATATACATCACATATTCTTAGACTGTCATTTTAAAACATATTGTTTGGCTTGAATCTCTGTAATTTTTTAATCAGCATTCTTGATACAATTATTTGCCTTGTCCGCTTACCTGAAATATGATGGTTTCACTTACATGTTTAGCAAAAGCTGCATTCCATGCCATGCTTGAAAGGCCCCTGGAGTGATCCACTCAATAAGGTTGCCGCTGAGATTTCTGATAAGGGAAATAGAAATAGAAATGAGAACTATGTATACAGCATCCTGCATTACGTAAAACAAAACATACAGAGACACAGACACTCACAGAGAGAAAATAGAGGGGGAAAGGAAAGTAATTCGTTTTTTGTATCTTTGTTAGATAATGGATGTGAAATTGCCATAAAGAATCACTGCAGCAGACTTTTCTTTTTCTTTGATGGAGCCATGTTTAACACTTATCATTAGTACCTGCTTCTAAGGTTCAAGCTAGCTATTAAAGAGAGTGCATGTTTCCTTCAATTAACTGATTTTTCTCTCCAACATTGGGATTTCCTTAAAGAAACTTGCTTTAGCTATCAGGGCAAATGAAACACTGCTTCACCTTCCAATTACCAATCTCATGACATATAGACATTTTTTACCACTTGAGGGAGCACCTCTTCTAAACCCATGCTAAGTTTATGATTCTATTTTGACTATGACACACTCCATTACCAATTCTTCTCACTGAAACTCTCGTGCATATTTTTGAGGCATACTAATGCTCACACTTACCTGGAGACAACTCGCTCTTAACACTAGTGATGGGGAAGTTTATATTAAACCCCTGCAACTCTACTTCTATATATTGTAGATGTCAGAAGCACTTGGGTATATATATATTTTCACTCACAAAGGCTGTATTCTGGCACTGATAGTCCTAAGTCTTTACCTAGCCCTAGTACATCAGAATTCAGCTCACAATTATGTTGTAGAGCATGGAATTATATAGGACAGGGTATTTTTTAGCGTAAACAAAATTTCCCCCTCAATAGTGAGTAACAAAATCCCTTCTGGAAAATGAAGCAAGGTTTCTACAGAGTATAGATCCCCTTGCAGGCGTCAACCCAAACATTCCCAATGTTTTTAGAAAAAGTGAGGGCTGAAAACCATCTCCAGGGTGGAATCTTGATAGATTCGGGTCTGTGGGGCTGAAAACCATTCCATCCTGGCTACCCAAATTCACTTATTTTATGTCTAGCAACTGACATAAACTGCAAGAATGGAGCAGGTTAACATGTACTCTTCTCAATGACCTTGATTTTTGGGCTTGTGATATATAATGATCTGAATTATAATTATCAGGGTGGTGATGGATTATTGTGTTGTATAATTGGGGAATTAGTCTTAATGGCCTGCCTATTTTATCTCTCCCCCCTTCACGGATTGCTGCCTTGTCGTGGCGAAGGGGCTTGAGTAATTCAGAGAAGCTAGGGGCTGTGCCGTGCAGGGACACCCAAGACGGACAGGTCATAGTGGAGAGTTCTGACCAAACGTGATCCACCTGGAGCAGGAACTGGCAAGCCACTCCAGTATCTTTGCCAAGAAAACTCCATCGACAGAAACAAAAGGCTAAAAGATATGATGCTGGAAGATGAGCCCCTCAGGTCAGAAGGCATCCAACATGCTACTGAGGAAGAGCGGAGGACAAGTACAAGTAGCTCCAGAGCTAATGAAGTGGTTGGGCCAAAGCCGAAAGGACGCTCAGCTGCGGACGCACCTGGAAGTGAAAGGAAAGTCTGATGCTGCTAAGAAAAATACTGCATAGGAACCTGGAATGTAAGATCTATGAACCTTGGTAAGCTGGATGTGGTCAAACAGGAGATGGCAAGAATAAACATTGACATCCTGGGCGTCAGTGAACTAAAATGGACGGGAATGGGCAAATTCAATTCAGACGATTATCATATCTACTATTGTGGGCAAGAATCCCATAGAAGAAATGGAGTAGCCCTCATAGTCAACAAAAGAGTGGGAAAAGCTGTACAATCTCAAAAATGATAGAATGATTTCAATACGAATCCAAGGCAGACCTTTCAACATCACAGTAATCCAAGTTTATGCACCAACCACCAATGCTGAAGAGGCTGAAATTGACCAATTCTATGAAGACTTACAACACCTTCTAGAACTGACACCAAAGAAAGGTGTTCTTGTCATTCTAGGGGACTGGAATGCTAAAGTAGGGAGTCAAGAGATAACAGGAACAACAGGTAAGTTTGGCCTTGGAGTTCAAAACGAAGCAGGGCAAAGGCTAATAGAGTTTTGTCAAGAGAACAAGCTAGTCATCACAAACACTCTTTTCCAACAACACAAGAGGCGACTCTACACATGGACATCACCAGATGGGCAATACCGAAATCAGATTGATTATGTTCTCTGCAGCCAAAGATGGAGAAGCTCTATAGAGTCAGCAAAAACAAGACCTGGAGCTGATTGTGGCTCTGATCATCAGCTTCTTATTGCAAAACTCAAGCTTAAACTGAAGAAAGTAGGAAAAACCACTGGGCTACTCAGGTATAATCTAAACCAAATCCCTTATGAATACACAGTGGAAGTGAAGAACAGATTTAAGGAACTAGATTTGGTGGACAGAGTGCCTGAAGAACTATGGATGGAGGCTCGTAACACTGTACAGGAGGCAGCAACAAAAACCATCCCAAAGAAAAGGAAATGCAAGAAAGCAAAGTGGCTGTCCAACGAGGCCTTACAAATAGCAGAGAAGAGAAGGGAAACAAAATGCAAGGGAGATAGGGAAAGTTACAGAAAGTTGAACGCAGACTTCCAAAGAATAGCAAGGAGAGACAAGAGGGCCTTCTTAAATGAACAGTGCAAAGATATAGAGGAAAATAATAGAAAGGGAAAAACCAGAGATCTGTTCAAGAAAATTGGAGATATTAAAGGAACCTTTTGTGCAAAGATGGACATGATAAAGGACAAAAATGGTAGGGACCTCACAGAAGCAGAAGACATCAAGAAAAGGTGGCAATAATACACAGAGGAATTATACCAGAAAGATCTGGATGTCCCGGACAACTCAGATAGTGTGGTTGCTGACCTTGAGCCAGACATCCTGGAGAGTGAAGTCCAGTGGGCCTTAGAAAGCATGGCTAACAACAAGGCCAGTGGGGGTGATGGCATACCAGTTGAACTATTTAAAATCTTAAAAGATGACGCTGTTAAGGTGCTACACTCAATATGCCAGCAAGTTTGGAAAACTCAGCAGTGGCCAGAGGATTGGAAAAGATCAGTCTACATCCCAATCCCAAAGAAGGGCAGTGCTAAAGAATGCTCCAACTACTGTACAATTGCACTCATTTCACACGCTAGCAAGGTTATGGTCAAAATCCTCCAAGGCAGGCTTCAGCAGTATGTGGACCGAGAACTCCCAGAAGTACAAGCTGGATTTCGAAGGGGCAGAGGAACTAGAGACCAAATTGCTAACATGCACTGGATTATGGAGAAAGCCAGAGAGTTCCAGAAAAACATCTACTTCTGCTTCATTGACTACGCAAAAGCCTTTGACTGTGTGGACCACAGCAAACTATGGCAAGTTCTTAAAGAAATGGGAGTGCCTGACCACCTTATCTATCTCCTGAGAAATCTATATGTGGGACAGGAGGCAACAGTTAGAACTGGATATGGAACAACTGATTGGTTCAAAATTGGGAAAGGAATACAACAAGGCTGTATATTGTCCCCCTGCTTATTTAACTTATATGCAGAATACATCATGCGAAAGGCTGGACTGAAGGAATCCCAAATCGGAATTAAGATTGCCGGAAGAAATATCAACAACCTCAGATATGCAGATGATACCACTCTGATGGCAGAAAGTGAGGAGGAATTAAAGAACCTCTTAATGAGGGTGAAAGAAGAGAGCGCCAAAAATGGTCTGAAGCTCAATATCAAAAAAACGAAGATCACGGCCACTGGTCCCATCACCTCCTGGCAAATAGAAGGGGAAGATATGGAGGTAGTGACAGATTTTACTTTCTTGGGCTCCATGATCACTTCAGATGGTGACAGCAGCCACAAAATTAAAAAACGCCTGCTTCTTGGGAGGAAAGCGATGACAAACCTAGACAACATCTTAAAAAACAGAGACATCACCTTGCCAACAAAGGTCCGCATAGTCAAAACTATGGTTTTTCCAGTAGCGATGTATGGAAGTGAGAGCTGGACCATAAAGAAGGCTGACCGCCGAAGAATTGATGCTTTTGAATTGTGGTGCTGGAGAGTCCCCTGGACTGTAAGGAGAACAAATGTATCCATTCTGAAGGAAATCAACCCTGAGTGCTCACTGGAAGGACAGATCCTGAAGCGGAAGCTCCAATCCTTTGGCCATCTCATGAGAAGAGAAGACTCCCTGGAAAAGATCCTGATGTTGAGGAAGTGTGAAGGCAAGAGGAGAAGGGACGACAGAGGACGAGATAGTTGGACAGTGTCATCGAAGCTACCAACATGAATTTGACCAAACTCCAGGAGGCAGTGGAAGACAGGAGGGCCTGGCGTGCTCTGGTCCATGGGGTCACGAAGAGTCGGACACGACTTAACGACTAAACAACAACAAAATTTTATCTCTCCAGCTTTTTAACCAAGTTCTGTCACACATCACTGGGATGTATGTAACATATTACTAAGTAATAGCTTAGTTAAGGAATGTGGAAAAGAAGAAGAAGATAGCCATTTCCTTTTTTAAAATGTTTGCACAAGGCCATGAATGTCTGGGTCTCTATATAAAGAAGGCTCACGTTTTTTCTGCTGGGAACAAATTGCCGCCTTTGAATGAAAGAAACACAGCTGATGTTTAACAAATGCAATACATTTATTATTAAAAAATATTTTTAAAAAACTAACACCTCTGGCCAAAAAAATCCTTCTTAAACATAATTAGGCAATTATAGTTTACTCAAGAACTAGACACCATCGGATAGATGTTGCTTCATAAAAATGTCATCCAAATCAAAACAGTCTCTAAGTAATATAATGTGCTTTGGATGAGGAAAGTTGTCCTCCTGGATCACAAAGAGGACAACTGTGGCAAGTGTCAAATAAGGCTCCAACAGCCCAATTCTCCATCCATGCAAAGATTTGATAGAATCTCCTCTTCTCCTATTGAGTTTTGGGCTGAGAGTCAACAGGGAAGAAAAAGGAGGGCTTTTCAGTTACTCTGCAAAAGGTGACAAAACAATTACAGTAATTCCTCTCTGTGTGGGGTGTTTTATGGTAAAGCTGTTTTACTGGCTCAGAGCAAGGCCCCTCAACACAATCTGTATTGTCTCATCTCTGTGCATGAAATTAGCTCCCTCAATCTGTTATCCTGATTCTCCCCAGACCCCCTATTTATTCGAAGGAAGGAAGGAAGGAAGGAGGGAAGGAGAAGAAAGGAAGGAAGGTGTTTCATATAGTTAGGTCCTAAGCCCAAAGGCACGGTCAGATTTGGTAATGAGAAGGACAGAAAAGAAATGTAAAACACAGTGTAAACTCAAGGACTCTGAAAAAGGGCACCAGCACTCACGAACAATTTGGATCTGAGTAACATATGACATTGTGTACCCAATGTGGTGTAGTGGATAGAGTGACAGACTCAGGCCCTGGAGAAAAGAGTTCAATTCCCCACTTAGCCATAGAAGCGCTCTGGGGGAGTGGAATTGATAAAACCACTCCTTCGATACCATATTTACCTTGAAAGCTCTGTCACGGTTGCTTTAAGTCAGTTTCAACTGGACGGCACATAACGTCAACAATACATGAGATAAACAAGGCCGATGAGTGTAACTTTACCAGATTCCAAGAGAGGACAGTTCTTCTGATCTCTTTCCAGTGAGTACGAGGTCTTTAGATTAGATTAGGCATCCTTCAGTCTCGAGAGACTATGGTAACGTGCTCTGTATGGAGGACTTGGAACAGCGTCTACTGTGGCTGAGAAGGCCAATTCAAGAGTGACCATCCCTTCCACACTGAAGACAAAAACAATCTGTCCCCTGTCCAGCTCCCTGGTTTTGCTGGTTTCGGGACTGCCTCTTTGCCTCGGCCTGCTGGACAAGGGTCTCTTCAAAATGGGAGAGGCCATGAAGCACAAGGTCATATCCTTTGGAGAAGGGGGTGACTAGCAACCTATCCCCTTCTTTAAAAAGTTAAACATTTAATTAGTGACAGTCTGCATCCAATTTTTCCTTTTTGATGAAAACTCTGGAGTTGATGAGGCAGGAAATTCGACCTCATATGGTATTTACACCTGAAACATTCATCTTTGCCCCTTTTGAGTCTTGCTTTAGGGCTGCTTATGGGACGCAGATTATTTCAGTAACCCTAGTACAGTGTTTCATGATCTTGAGGGCCCAGGTGTTGTTGGACTTCAATTCCCATTATCCTTAGCCACTGACCCAGGTTGGTAAAATTGCATTCCTACAATATTTGAGCACCTACACTGGGAAAGGCTGTTCCAACAAGGGGAATACTCTGAAGTATTAAAGGTGACATACCTAAAGATAACTCTTACAGTATCCTCTGAAATCATACTAAATAATGGTCCTTACTTATTTTCTGGGTGGAAAGAGGGAAAGAGAGACTCTTACTGTGTCTGTTTCAAAATGTCATTTTGGAACTATGTTAATATTCTATGTGGTTTGGGGTCTCTCTGTTCATATTTTTTTAAAAAAAACAGATTTGAAATTCGGAAAGAAAGAAGGAAATCCCAGAGTCTGCGAACGAGAAAATGCTGCACTTGGAAAAATTATTGTTTCTTATTCTGGAGGGGCAATATTGGAGATTTCCTTTTCCATCTGCAAACCTTTTACCAATATTGATAGAAACCTTACTCTAATGTACTTATTACATATTTAATTTCAAAGCAATCACTATTGTCAGATTTAATTTGTCCCCCTCTTATGTAAAACTCAATCATTCAGCCCCTCCTTTTTTAAAAAAATGCCAATAAAACTAAGAAATGAAGTGTTCATGTAATGTAATCGTATTGTTCACTATAGCGTTAGAACCATAGTCACTCAACAAAAAAGGACAATCAATAAGATTAGCAGCAGCTTAGAAAGGTCAAGACATATCAATATTTGCATTTAATTGCCCAAACTCCCTTGGGTGGAAGGGAATGGGGGGTTGGGGAAAAGAATGGCAATTTCTTCTGAAACCCACATAGGTTCCTGAGATAAGGTCGATACAGCTGAATCAGCAACTTCTCCTTTGCCCCAGCAAACAGCATTACCCATTGAAGTACATTTATTTTGTCCCAAGATTGCTGATGCTCCACTTTCGACTTCAGCTTCTGTTATGTGCATGCTAGACAAAACAGTGAAGGAACAGCTGTTATATTGAGCCAGACCGTTCAATGTAATGAAGTTCACAGGGTAAAAGTGATTCCATCCACATTAACTAATTTGGCTGTCTTTTTTTTCCTGTGAAAGATGCAGTTAGTCTTCGGGCCGTAGTTTATGACAATAGAGTAACCAATGTGTCAAGCTGATAGGTGGGATGTTAGAAGCATTAGCACATCAAGGTGCCCATCCACAGTAAGCATGCATCCATGATACTGCTACTGCATCGTGGTGTCTACACAATGCAGGGCTGAAACATAAGAAAAGAAGGACATAAGAAGAGCCCTGCTGGATCAGGCCAAGGGCCCATCTAGTCCAGCTTCCTGTATCTCACAGTGACCCCACCAGATGCCTCTGGGAGCACATGAGACAACTAGATAGCTGTTTCCTGATACCCCTCCCCTGCATCTGGCATTTGGAGGTCCCTTCCTTTGAAGCCTGGAGATTCTACATCCCCATCATGGCTTGTAACCTGTGATGGACTTTTCCTCCAGGAATCTGTCCAATCTGCTTTTAAAGGCATCTAGGCCAGATGCCATCACCACATCCTGTGGCAAGGAGTTCCACAGACCAAGAACATGCTGGGTAAAGAAAGACTTTCTTTTGTCTGTTCTCACTCTCCCAACACTCAATTTGAGTGAATGTCCCCTGGTTCTGGTATTGCATGAGAGGGAAAAGAGCTTCTCTCTATCCACTTTATCCATCCCCTGCATAATTTTATACGTCTCAATCACGCCCCCCACTCAGATGCCTTTTCTCTAGACTAAAGAGCCCCAAACGCTGTAGCCTTTCCTCATAAGGGAGGTGCCCCAGCCCAGTCATCATTTTAGTCGCTCTCTTCTGCACCTTTTCCAGTTCCACTATGTCGGGTTAACAGGATCAAAGCAGGGGAGGGACTTCCGTCTTGACGCTGCAACGAGACAGAAGCAGGAGGACGGAGCTCCGTCCCCTGGGCTGAATTCCGACCTGTTTGGGACCCCCCAGGGGGTTAAAACCACCCTGAAGAGGTGGTGAAATGGGGGAGAAGCCTGTTGATCACGGGGGGAACAGCAGTTACCCACGTTTGATCCAGGAAACTCCCCAATCAACCAGCGGGCGGAAACAAGCAGCTGAACTAGCTTGCTTGCAAGTCGTCGGCAGCCGGCAATGGAGAAGCGATAAGTCTCACATTGTGTTACCACTGGGTGAGAAATATTTTTTTAACTGTATTGCTTTATGACTATCCCTGGATGAGACAATCCCTACAACAGAAATAGCGTCTTCTATCCCCCACCACTGATTGAGCAGTGGTGAATCTGGAGAGAGGAAAAGACGCAAAGAGACGCAAAGAAAATAAATTGGACATTAATTAGACATTTAATTATACTTCAAGGAAGTAAGTTTGGTATTACTTTGTCGTTAGAAACTTAAGAATCTTTCTCTTAAAACCATCATTAGCAACAACTCTGGGAAACTAAACTTGTTTATATTACTTGTAACAGCTATCTAAAGCGCTGGCAAAAAGCCTAGAATCAATGACCTTGAACACTTTATGGCTGTTTGGAATTCCCTTTCTTTTTGAGGACTGAACTGAAGTACAGATAAATTAACCCTAAAAAGCCTAATCCAGTCAAAGTGGAACTTTTAAACTGTCTCCTGGGTTCTGAACTTGACTGGACCTTGAGCGTTTAGGCAGGGAAAACTCTCTACGACTGAGACTGGATTCAAGTTTAACCCTAAAGATGATCAATCTATTAAAGTGGACCTATGGAAGCAAGTATTGATGGATTTGGACTGATTACTTTAAGCATCTGGACAACTTTCACTTGGAATACAATTATTTGACATCTGGGACATAATGCCACAACAAGGACAATTTGGGGATGAAACAAAATCTACCCTTCAAGCAATTTTAGAAATAGTGAGATCTCACAACAAAGAGGCGAAATTATTCAAGGAGCAGTTAAAGAAGGACTATAGTCAACAGAGACAGGGAATAACGAACAAGGAAATGAGAGGGTGGTGAATGATGTATGCCAATCAAAGGAGGGGCTGGAGGAAATTAGAGGAGAAAACCTAGGAGATCTAATTCTAAGTCTGGAGCAGAGGAGAGTTTTAGGTGTGCTAAGGGAAGATAAGGGGAGAGAACCAGATGATCTAATTAAAAAGAGCCTGGAAGATCTATTGGAGATAGATCAAGTGTATAAAATG
Source organism: Intellagama lesueurii (assembly GCA_037013535.1). Classification (NCBI taxonomy): domain Eukaryota; kingdom Metazoa; phylum Chordata; class Lepidosauria; order Squamata; family Agamidae; genus Intellagama; species Intellagama lesueurii. The sequence continues at coordinate 187,351,004 of JBAJHW010000005.1, read as the reverse complement.
TTCTCAGATGGCACAAGGGATGGCAGAATTTTTAGATAGATAGAAACAAGAATTGGGAAAAGACAAATAAGAGAAGGAGTTACTTAGAAAGATGAAAAGGGAAAAATATTAAGGTGGCCTTCAACGTTGAAAGCATGTATATACCTAACTTCTGGAATTGTAAGGGGGCATATCCTATATATTAGAAAAGGGAATTAAACTGAAATAAGGGATCACTAATCAGGGTAAAGGCATAACACGGTGGTTCTTAAGCTAAATTGAAGCTAGATATAAGGATGAGGTAAAACAAATAGTACTTAATGAACATACATTAGATATGATATTGATATAGACATGATAGAAAATGTGGAGATAGAAATGGCTAAACAATTATATAAAGAAAATCTGTATAAAATGCTTTAGATAACATCTATTATGTGTTAGGAACCTATTCAGTTATTATTGGTATAAAATACAAAGTTCGTCGGTTAAATCACCTCAAAATTATATAGATTTGGAACCGGAATTACTTTTATTAGGTATGTTATTAGAGGATTTTGAGAACATTGTATACTATGAGAGCAATATTATGATAGTAGTCAATATTGTATACTAAAATACACACATGAATGGTTTAAATGTTTTTAAAAATGTATAGATTTTGATGGAACAACTAAGAAGACACCAAGATGCAAAAAACAAATAATTAACCCATGTAACACGATGTTTAACAAGTACGAATTGAATGTAGATAGATTGAAAAACTAATAAAATGTTTTTTTTAAAAAGCAGGGGAGGAAAACTTGCTCTCCAGGGAAGGTGGTTCTTCTGATTTGCTCCCATGCAGGATCTGCTCATGTGGCCCATTGTTCCACTCTGATTCATGCACTTTGGATCATTTAATGGTGTGTCTCTATACAATATTTTTTTTTCTACAGGTCGGTCTTGACTGCTTCACACCCCTGGACAGTTAAAACATGGAGGGAAGGGAGGACAGAGAGAAAGAGGCAGGCAGAGGGCAGAGAAGACAGACAAAAGGGGAGGACAGTCTGTGTTTCGAGTGAAACCTGAGGGAGCAATTCCAGATGTGTGTGGACAGGCAGTAGCTATGCATCCTACTAAATGCAGGAACAAATACCAGGAGAAAGGGGGTTATTTACTCCCTATTCGCTCTCCGTGTCACATGAGGTGTCCCTCAACCCTCTGGATGGGAGGATTATAAGAGGACGTAAAGAAAAGGGTGGTAACGGCAGAAATCATATCTTCTCTTCCATTTGTGTTTATTATTTTTTTACTGGTTGCATTTATATTCCACTTTTCTCCAGTGAGCTCAAAGTGTTGAGTCTAGCTTTCAGGTTCCTCACAGCAGCTCTGTAAAGGAAGGCCAGGCTGAGCCACTGTGACTGTCTCAAAGTCACCTGCTGAATTTCATGGCCAACTGGGTCTCCTGAGCCATAGACCAATCACTCTACCACACTGGCCTCAGGGAAGCTCTCTGGGAGCCAATGTTTGGATCTGGCTGTTTGTCCTGTTCTCTTGAGCCAAAATGTTCCAAGTCCCGGTTATATATTAGCCTTATACGGCTTTGGTCCAGACTATCTGAAGGACTGTATCTTCCCTTACGTGCCTTCTCAGCACTTACCTTCTTCAGGGGAGACCCTTTTCTCAGTCCCACCACTTTCATAGGCATCTCTGATGGTCTCCTCCCTCTTGTCCTTCTGGTATAAGATGAAGACCACCTTTTTTTAGACCGGCTTTTAGTTATATATTACCCCATTAGTGCAATTAGTTTTAACCTATAAACCAGGGTGGTTTGCAGTTTAAAACTTGAAAGCCCCACAAGAGCTTTTAACAATTAATCGGGCAGTTTTCAAACTTGAGTGCTGGACATTATTGTTATTTTATGTGTGTGTTTTAAGGGTCATTTTTAAAAACAGATTTAACTAACTGTTTTACTGTTATAGATTTAATTGTTTTTAGTATCTGCATTTATTGCTGTTTTAGTCGGTTTGCTTTTTCAATACCTTCTGAGCGGCCGTGGTTTCCTTAATTGGGAGAAAAGCAGCATCCAAATGAAAATGAACAAATAAATAATAAACATGTTTGGTTGGTTATGCATGCCTACAGTTTCATCTGCACCACTGTGAAACTTCCCTGCATGACCACCACTGCATTATCAGTGCCTAAAGGATCCAGATAGCAAAACAGCACAATTTATTCTGCAGATAAGTTGCTGAGTAGCAACTGGGAATGAAGACTTTTCCCTCTACCCTCAGGTCCTTGAGTTAAAACATCCAAGTTTTCCCCTCTGTTGAATGTGAAGAAAACATGGAAATCATCCTGTAATAGAATGTATATACTTTTGTATTGATCTGAGCAAACTTTGTCCTTCTCCAGAAGGGTATCCCCAGCATGAACTGAAGGAATGTAAAGAAGTCCGTGGTGAAACTAATGAGATATTCATTAGAAAACAAATAAGCTAGGTAATAATGCATGCAACACTAATGAGAATGATATTAGACATGACATTCACACAATATTTGACAGATTATGAAATTAAGCAATGATATGCAAACCATATGAAGGGCTATTTTGATCCTGCGTACAGAGCTAAACGGCCTTGATAAAAAGAGAATTCAACCCAAGAAACAAAGAAGCAAATAAAAGGAAATGAGTCACACACACAAGTTAAGCACCTGGAATAAGGTGAGTACTATTCATTTATTGATTTTGCACTGTTCACAAACATTATTTAGTTTGTCCATCATCAGCTGAAGCTGAGGCAAGAACAAAGCTAAAAAAATTGCACAAAATCACAGGGGAGAAAACCCTGCAGAAATTTCCTTCAGTCCTGCTCTATAAGAGACACCCAAGTGGTTGCAGATAACCACAGCCAAATAGAACAGGAGTGACCCACTGGACTCGCATCCTGCTTGTGGGTTTCCTATAAAACAACTGGTTGGCTACAGTGCTAAGCAGGGCTTTGCCCGCAATCCGTCTGAGCCCTCGTCCATGTAGGACTGCAGCCCTTAGCCAGTCAAATATACCTGATATTTCCAGAGCAGCCTCTTGACCTCACAGCTATTTTTCATCTCAACTTTATTTGGTCTGCTCAGCAGTGGCACCAGGGGCTGCAGTAGAAACTTCAAAGACGTCTCCAGTTCTACCTACATTTTCAGGTGTTAAGCAAGGCAAATTATTTACTCTTTCACAGCAACCTATTGGAGACCACAGAAGCTTTCTCTTTTGATGCAATAATAACCCCCACCTACACGGGATAGAAAGTTCTCCAGAAAATTTGCTACAATTTCTCTTCTAAGTGGGAAGCATTTAGAGAAACAGTCCTAACATTTAATTGTATACTTGAGAGGCTATGCGTTTGGGGTGACACCGTTCATTTTTTTTCTTTTTTCCCAATTTGAGCCCAAGAGCTCCATAATGTATCAAAATATTGTGCAGGATCATCACAGCAAAGATGCAATGGTGCTAAATTTATATAATGTATGGAATATGTTTTCTTCCATAATTTGTGTCAGGAATCGCTCCTGAAGTCCCAGTTGCAACACTAGTTACAGACCATTCTTTTCTCAGTTCAGCCTTTTATCAGAAATGTTGAAACAATCAAGATAGTGCATTATTGGGGTATAACATCATTTCTCTGCCGTCCACATCTACTAGTGGCCATCATGCTCAGTACCTGACAGCAAGTACATTTATATAAATAGTGCAAGACAACATGCCTAGGAAAACAGGTGACATTAGCACTGTGAGTGAATAAATGTACAAGTCAATCCAGTGTATCAATAAATTTCCCAAGGAAATCTGGAACCAATTCCTGCTGTAAAAGAAACACACCATGATGAAACTCAGCAAGATGCTAATTTATCGAGACATCACTGAAGACATGTCTTTTTGGTTTGTTTCCTGCTATCACATGTGTTTGGAACACCTACTTTTCTCCCCTGTATACCATTTCAAAATGACGGGTGTATGTGCACACAGGCATATGTGGGTGAGCGAGGAGATAGCTCTATGTGTATTTGGCAGTATGATTATAAATCTGAGCCCACATTCCTGAGAGGAAGATGCTTTTCTGTGCCATAGAAAGATATAGGACAAAACAGGTTCTAGATCAAATCAAGCTTGAGCTCCCACAAGAAGCTAAAATTAGTATTAAAGCAAGGCTATTGTAGAATCATAGAATAATTGAGTTGGAAGGGTCCTATGAGGCCATTGAGTTTATTGTCTCATCTTCTCATGATATATTTTGAGCCTATCATGGGAAGATGAGATGGTAAAACTAGGAACAGTGGGAGGCAGCAGGAAAAGAGGAAGAAAGTATGAATTGGCTCCATAAAAAAAGCCAGAGCCGGTAGTGTACAGTAGGATCATGGTATCCACAGGAGATTGGTTCCAGGACCCCCCTCACAGATGCTGAAAACTGCCGTCATAACCAAACCTATAGAGAGAGAGAGCGTAGTCTCAGGTTCCCTCTAGTGGCTAGTTTTGATAATACACCTTGGAAATGCATATTTCTGAAAGTTTTCACTTAATATTTTCAGGCAGTGGATAACTGAAACCATGGGTACATATCCCGCAGATAGCATGGTCCTACTGTGCAAGTCCTAAGCAAGGCTGTTTTGGAGTAACCTTCTGGAGATCACTAATTCATGGAGTCACCATAAGGCAGAAGTGACTTAATAGTGTATATCAGCAACAACACAGAAATAAGCAACAAAGTCAACCCTAAGAGTTGTGGCTGAAGACCTTAGGATTGGATTGTATCTGAAGCCCCACAGGCAGCTAAAATTGATCACAACCCAAACATTCAATTTTACCTAACTAATTTATTTGTTTGTTTGTTTGTTTGTTTTGTCCACAATAAGTTTGTTGTTCTAAATCTTTTGACTATATGTCCCGTAATTCCATATCATTGACCATACTGGCAGGAGTTTGAGAGTTGGTCTAAAACATCCAGATGGCCAAATAAAGGACATCTGGATTGTAACCATCCCACCCTATATCATTTGGGAGGTGTTCTGATTCATTCTGATATGGTCCTGTCAGGGTTTGGGGTGTGACCAGGCTAGACCTAAGCTTTAGTGTTGGCCTAATACTCTGCTAAGGTTGAAGAGAAATGGATGGATGGATGGATGGATGGATGGATGGATGGATGGATGGATGGATGGATGGATGGATGGATGGATGGATGGATGGATGGATGGATGGATGGATGGATGGTTTTGAATTCAGTACTGCTTCAGCCGACCCATGACCACCTTGGCTAGTTAAAGCTGCACTCTAGTTCTGGCTGCAGGTCCACCACCTTGTTAACTCTAAAATTCAAATAAAGAAATTATTAGCAAATGGAAATACTGTATATAACAAGGTGTTCAAGAACTAGTCTATGCTGGAATATCACAGGGGTAAATACAAAGCATACAAAGGGAAAACATCTTTGTGATTTGTATCAGACCATGGTTGGTACTATTTAAAAAAGAGATGAGAAGGTAGGTACTGTGTGTGTTTTTTTAAAACTATATTTTGAACGTATTTGCAAAGAAAGAAAAAAAGACCTATAATTGAATAATTCTAGGCATCACTATAATTCAAAAGGTTTTCTGAAAGCCAATACTGCCACCTTGTGAACAACATAAAATATAGATGTAAAAAAAACACAATACTAGAGAATTAATCTTGTTGGTAGGGACCTTAAAGTGCATTTAGGAACCCTTAGGACAGATAAAGAGTTCATATTGTGATGCTTATATTGGAAGAGCCAGAATCCTGTTGGGTAGTTATGCTGGTGTAAGTGCAATAGTGAACCGCTGTATAGTTAACAGGTCACAGGCTTGTATCCCTCATCACACATCCACTCCACAACTAGCACTCAGCCAGGGATACAAGGTGCAACTTGTTAAGCAATGGAGATTCATCACTTCAGTTTACACCACTGTACTTATATGCCGCTGTAACCAGTCATTAAAGTACTGACCTATAAAGCCTTTAATGTGTGGCCTGAGAGTGTGTGTAAGTGCTTCTTTCACAGCTGTTAAGCCTTTCAAAGAAAGAATGCCATGTTTTGGAGGCCCCAGAGTAGCTTTAAGTCCTCGAGAAGCCGTTTTTAAAAACTGAAAACAATTTCTGGTTTGACCAAAAAAAGCAGCTTCCCAAGATCAAAACAGTTTGGAAGACAAGATCATGATGGGGGTTGTTGTGAACTACTTAATAGTTGAGTGATAATTAAGTGGAGATATTTCGCCCTCATATAATGCCTTTAAAGGGTTTTTAGCTGGGATGGACCTTTCTGGACTGGGGTTCCTGTCAGTCAACTCAGAAACAGCCAATAGTTCCCTCTCTATCTCAGATTCTTTTTCTTGCCTTTTTTTCCAGTGAGACGATTCTGTTCAGTTTATGTTATGTCAATGTTAGAGTTCTGGAGTCAAAAGTGAAGCTGGAATGTTTTGTCAGCAATGTAACCAGTCAGTTAGTTAATAATGAAATAAATCAAGCGGTTCATCTCTGTAATGTAACAGGTTAACATAAGAAGAACTGTGAGTGAATAGAAACACTCTTTCTAATTTACCTGAGTCTCTGAGCGAATACATTGATATAAATAAGTGCCAGTTGAAGTAGCCTAACAAATAAGAGAGACTGTAGTTCAGTCTGCTCTGTAGGTTCCTTACCAAAACATTTTTATCTGCTGTATAATTAGAGGAAGTTTTAGTTTAATTAAGCAAGCATTCAGTTTTCCTTACTCTGCCGAACAATCCCAACGGAAATAAATAATAGCTGGGGGATTCTGGGAGCTGTAGTCCAAAAAATGAAAATTTCCATGCTTGTGCTACTTCTGAAATCCAACTTGGTGCCTCTTAAGAAAGTTACAAGTTAAAGGCAACAACATTGCTTGTTTTCTCCAAGCACTGGTACTGTTCATGTCTCTCTGTCCAATGTTCAAGGAAATCTGGAGCATTTTCTAAGGCTTAAGATGCTTTTTGAATGTAGGTGACCTGTGTTTGACTGGTGGGCACATTCCAAGGCAGTTAAAGGGAACAGGAATTAATTAAAACACAGGGAGGGACAAAAGGATAAAGGAACAGAGGATTTCCCCACCCCCCCTCATTTAGTGTTTCTGTTTAGGCCGCTTATGGCACAGTGGTTAAATTGCAGTATTGCGGCCAAAGCTCTGCTCACAACCTTGGTTCAATCTCAGGCAGCTGGCTCAAGGTTCACTCAGTCTTTCATCCTTCCAAGGTCAGTAAATTGATTACTCAGCCTGCTTGGGGGGAGGGGACAATGTGTAGCCTGCATAATTAAATTGTAAACTGCCCAGAGAGAGCTTTAAGTGCTATGGGGCGGTATATAAACAGCATGCTTTCCTTTTGCATTTTACAAAATTTGATGTTACTAATACTACTAATTTGTAGTTATTAATACTGTATGTTACGGGGCAGGGAACATCAGTTTATTGTTCAGTTTTTCAGTAAGTTCTACAAATTGGCCAAATCCTTTCTGGTGGTTATGCATGGTTTGTGTAACTTGCTGTAGCTAATGGTGACTCGCTGATGAGATGCTGGGGCACATCTCAGTCATTGGGCACATGACCAAGATGTGCCCTACCACCTCATCAATGAGTCACAATTTGCTGCAGCAAGTTACAGAAATCTTCCATGAACCCCCGTTAGATTCTGGTGAGCTTCATATTGTTTTAGTCCCGTAAGAGGCTCCCATTTAATACCTTTCATTATCAGGAAGTTGGGGTGGCAAGGGATAGAAGGGGGAAGCCTTTAATTATCAAAACAGCCACTGGGTAATCCCCACTTCCCTGTCCCTTCCTGCAGCCCCCAATGGGTTCCTGACAATAAAAATGCTTACTTGAGAGCCTCGGGGCCTTGAGGAGGGGTGAGTGGGAATCAGTTTCTGAAAAATTGCTGCTGCTGACATCGTCAGCCTTACGTGGAGTAACTTATGCGACAGGATTTAAGCCACAGTCACAGGACTGTTTGCTAGAATTTTATTTAAATCAAATGTCTACCAAGCCTCAGGCAAGGAATGGTGATACGTCTGATTTTGAATGGAGTTTGTGGGATGCCTTATGTGGGAAAAGGAATCTCAGAGATACTCTCATCCATTAAAAACAGCACCTCAGCACGAACTCAGAAATAAACCAGGAATCAGTGCAAATCTGATGGGACAGGAGTAATCTGCAAATAATGTTTGTGATTTGTAGTCTATGTCTTTTTTAAATTTCTGAACAAAAACTATTTAACCTTTAATTTTAGGAAGCTGCATCTTCAGTGGCCAACTTAATTTTATAGTCTATTGTGGTGAAAGTCTCAGCTGTATTGAATATTTTGGGCAATTAAAGATTCCCCCCCCCCAAAGGGAAGTCAAAGGTTGCAATTTCTTCTGATTAAAAAACGGTTTCGTAGTTAAAAATTAACTGCAGCATACGAGTTACAGATGTTTGTGATAATAATCATACTTTTATTGTAGTACTATGTACGTCTAAAGTGTTTTTAAATGAAGTAAAATAGATAAATGGGCAGTAACACAAATTGTAGCCAACCTTCCCTGAACAAACATGGCACAAGGAGCCTGGGAACTAGCATTGTACACATCCAGCTTTAACCTTGAGCAGTTCATCAGATGATGCACATTAGGGCATCATTAATGTTGAGATTAAGCAGTCTTTGTTTAGGATTTGGGTCCTGCTCAGTTCACTTCCTTTTATGTAATTACATTTATGCAACGTTCCATTCCTGGGCAAGGGATTGTAGCATATGACAGCTTCTCAGCTCCAGCAGTTCCCATTTCAATTTGGCTTCAGGCTTAGCTGTGGGACTCGGACACCTTTGGTCACCTTGATGGATGGCCTACACTGAGAACTGGACGAAGGAAGTGCATCCCCGTTGGTTCTCCTGGGACTCTCAACGGCTTTTGATACCATTGACCATGGTATACCTCCTTCTGGGCTGCCTCTCTGGAATGGGACTTGGAGGTACAATTTTACAGTGACTCTGTAGAGGAGAACTCAGAAGGTGGTACTGGGGGACTCCTGTTCGACACCCTAGCCCAGTGATGGCGAACCTATGGCACGCGTGCCACAGCTGGCACGCGGAGCCCTTTCTTCTGGCATGTGAGCCATAGGTCGCTACTTCCCCCCCGCCCCCCCCCCCTGCGCAGTCAAACCTCATGAGGCGGCTGCAGCCGGGATTCCCCCTTCCGCCGCCACTTCCAGGTCCTCCAGGTCCGTCACCATGATTCCCCCTTAAACCGCCACTTCCGGTTCCGGGTCCGTCGGCATGATTCCCCCTTAAACTGCCACTTCCTGTTCCGGGTCCTCCGGGTCCGTCGCCATGATTCCCCCTTAAACCGCCACTTCTGGTTCCGGTTTTCCGGGTCCGCTATCGCAGCGGCGGCACGCCACCCACTGTTTCCCCCTCCCATTTTGGGCACGCGAGCCCAAAAAGGTTCGCCACCACTGCCCTAGCCATTGACCTGTGGTGTCCCCAATTATATTTAAGACCTTCACAAAACCACTGGAAGAGGTTGCCCAGTTTGGGGGAGTTGGTGTCACCAGTATGTGGCTGACACCCGACTCTCTCTCTCCTTTCCATCTAAATCCAAAGAAGCCATTTCAGCTCTAGATTAGTGGCTGGTGTAAGTAATGAACTGGATGAGGATGAAGAAACTGAAACTTAATCCAGACCAGAGGTCCTCTGGTCAGCTGAAAGGCAGATCAGGGAGTAGGGATCCAGCCTGTGCTGAATGGGGTTACACTCCCCCTGAAAACACAGGTGCACAGCTTGGGTGTGCTCCTGGTTTCTTCTCTGAACCTGGATGCTCAGGTTTCGGCAGTGGCCAGGAGTGCATTTTTACAGTTAAAATCAATGCGCCCATTCCTGGAGAGGTCTGATCTGGCCATGGTGGCACCTTTATTTATTTATTATACTTATACCCCGCCCATCTTGTCATAGACTACTCTGGGCGGCTGACAGCAAGTAAATAACAATTTAAAAGTAACAATGATTTACAACAATAATAAACAATTATTCAAGATGGAAAAGAAAGAGAAAAAATAAATCAAATAGTGCCTGGAGGGAAGGCCTGCCTAAACAGCCAGGTTTTCAATTGACTTTTAAAAATACCCAGCGAGGGGGCCATAGGGAGGTTATTCCAAAGATGAGGAGCCACTGCCGAGAAGGCCCGGTTTCTTGTTTTTTCCCTCCGGGCCTCCCTCGGCGTTAGGCTCCTCAGTCACACCTCCTGACTAGATCGAGTGATACGGGTAGATTTAGGTGGGAGGAGGCGTTCCGCCAGATATCGAGGCCCTAAACCATTTAAGGCTTTATACGTAATCATTAAAACTTTGAAATTGATGTGGAAACGGACAGCCAATGCAAAGCGGCCAGAGTGGGAGAGATATGATGATGTTTTCTCACCCCACTAAGAAGTCTGGCTGCCGCATTCTGCACCATCTGAAGCTTCCGCATCAATCTCAAAGGTAGCCCCACGTAGAGTGCATTACAGTGGTCTAATCTCGAGATTACAAGCGCATGTACCAAAGTGGTGAGCGCCCCAACATCAAGATAGGGACGCAGCTGGGCAATCCGCCAAAGATGGAAATAGGCGGAGCAGACCACTGACGCCACCTGAGTTTCCATGGTGAGCGCCGGGTCCAGATGGATCCCCAGGCTGCGAACCTCAGTCTTCGCGGAGTCACCCCCCCCCCCCCAAATGAGAGGGAGTTTCCCAAACCGCTGATGGTGGGGCCACCCACCCTCAGGACCTCCGTCTTGTCCGGGTTCAGCCTTAGCCCATTCTCCTGCATCCATTCCAGTACAGTCTCCAAACAGCGCTGAAGGGACAGAACGGCATCCACTGTGGTTGGAGAAAAGGAGATGTAGAGCTGAGTGTCATCAGCATACTGATGGCACGATGCTCCACACCCCCTGGTGACCCCTCCCAGCGGCCTCATATAGATATTAAACAGCATTGGGGAGATAATCAAGCCCTGCGGAACCCCACAATTGAGGCTCCACGGGGCCGATACCCTCTCCCCACGCTGCACTCTCTGAGGGCAGTCCTCTAAGAAGGATCGGAGCCAGGCAAGCGCCAGGCCACCAATTCCCAACTCGGAGAGCCTCCTCAGGAGGATACTGTGGTCAACGGTATCAAAGGCAGCTGAGATATCAAGGAGGACCAACAGAGACGTTTTACCCCTGTCGGCCTCCCTCAGTAGGTCATCCAACAGGGCGACCAATGCCTTAGTTACCTCCCAGCTGGATGACTGTAACATGTTCTACATGGGGCTGTCTTTGGAAAGTGTTCAGAGACTTCAGTAGTTCAAAATACCACAGCCAGATTATTAGCTGAGGCGGATTACAGGGATAACTGAGGCCTTCAAAATGCTTACTCAGATTTACAAGACATTCGACAATAACTTCTTGATACTGTACACATATTTTGCTCAAGTCATTTTGCGGATTTTCAACAGGCATTAACAAAAATAATGGTACGGAATATTGAATTACTTTTATTGCAATCACCATTAATAAATGTTGCTGAAGAAAACAAATAAATGATTGATCTACAAGGTTTGGGATAACACAACTCTACAGATTTCATAAGTATTTAGATCGAGATAAAATAACTTTTTATGGCAGAATCACTTTGAGTTTCATATTTGACTAGCTTATCCAGCAAGACAGATTGTGGCAGTTAAATATGAACTAGAAGATTACATCATTGTCTTCCACTGGATCAGGCATTTTCCAAAGATCAAATGGAAATGTACATTTTGAGTACTTTAAGTCTCTAGTCCTGGATCTTCTAAAGCTGCTTTAGGTAAAATCATCTTTTATACTTACTGTAGCAAAAGTTCACTGGAATGATTACCAGAACAGAATATTCAGGTTTTTAAATCAATTATCCAAAATTAACACGAGATTGGTGACTGTATTGGCAATCTCAAACTGGGTTTATAGCAATAGATTGGGTCAGATGGAGACTATAAGAAAGCATGCAGAAAGGTGATGGGTTGATCAGACACCACTGCCCCATTACCTCACAGCAGCCATGGCGGTGTGTAGGAGAGGATATTTTCATTTTCTGGCAGTATTATGCATGCATGACAATCATCACCTTAGCCTTTCCACACACATTTCAGGGCTGAACAATGTGGCAGTGTTAGACTTGTTCCCACAGAGATGGGCATGAGCCGCTGTCCACAGGTAGGCTTGCTCTGCCTATTGGCCTCATTCAGTTCCAATGAAATCCAATGGACTTTCGTGCACAATATATTAATCAACTGGATGACATCAAGTCAATTTCAACTTCTAGAGACCCACAGCTTTTTAGAGTAAGTAGAAATTACTAACCAGTCCCTTCTTCTAAGGGTGTTCTGGGACTATAAAGTTTGCCTAAGCCTGCACAGCATGGCTTGTTTACTGGGTGATCAAACTCTTGACCAGGAACTCTACAGCTAACTCTGTCTAGAGCCAACTCCCTGTCTTTCTGTATCTAAAAAGCAAAGTTTTGTATGATTATGCATGTTTCTGTAAATAAGTATTGTCTAAAGAGTGGATATCTACTTGACATGAGGTGGGAAGTTTTCAAAAAGCCGAGGGTTGTGTAATTAACATTGCACATGAAGCCTTAAATTACCATGAGAATTTTTAAAAATAAGAATCAATTGTAGCTGAGTGTATTGCTTTATGGTGCTCCTTTAGATTGTTTTTTTTTAAAAAAAAGCCATAGAAATATATAAAAAGAAACGACAAAGGAAGAGATTGAATCTCTTTTGAAAAGCATGAAAACTATCAATGTTTGCCTATTTCCTGATAATCTCAACAGTTCATAGAACTCTCTAGGTCAGAAAAATAAAAATGATTTGTAATGTAATGGTGGAGATTTATAAATATCACGACTGCCAGAAAAACAAATACATGGGTTCTAGACCAAGGCATGTCTCTGTTCTCCCTTGAAACTGAAATTAATGAACTGAGGCTATCATATTTTGAACATAACATGAAAAAAAAAGAACACAATGGAAAAAAACAAGAATGCTAGGAAAAGTAGAAGGCAGTAAGAAAAGAGGAAGACTGGGCATGAGATGGCTTGACTCATTAAAGGAACCCATGGCCTTTAGTTTGCAAGACTTGAAGTTTCTTTTGGAGACCATTAATTCATACAGCTATTGTACGTTGACTTCATGGCATATAACACTAATAACAACCAATCTAGGCATCATGACTTTATTGGTTCCACTTTAACACTTGTGGATACAAAATCTTTAAGACACCAGGACTCTCGTATGAGCAAAAGAGGAGAAAAATCATCACATTCTGTCTTTCTGCTGCAACCCTGAGAGTCACATTTTGTTCAGAAGATGGTGTACAGATCTCATTGTTACTGTGCTGTTTCAGTATTTGATTTTGCCTTGTTTTCTATCACACTTCAATTTTGTCACGGCAACACAAAACAGTATGCAAAACTAAGTAACAACCGAAAACAGGGTTCGTTGACAGGTGAATAAATACGGCAATGTGGCCTGAACGTTCTTTATGCACTGAATTCCCTTGCGATGGTAAACTCCCAGATAGAAAACAGTATGGCACCATTTAATGAAAAGGTATCAAGCAACCTCTTCCATCTTTTTCCTCCCTTTTTTGGTGGGCTGGGAAAATGTAGGATGGTTAACTATGGGAGGTAATAATGCCTGGAAAATCCTGTGGTTTCAGGATTGAAAATCTTTCTCTGCAAGTGCTCTTGATCTCAGGCAGGCTTTGATTGGGCTTGATCAACAGTCAACTATAATAGTCAACTCACAACTACTTGAGAGACCTCTGGTGGCCATAGAATTGTACTGCAACAGAAATGAAGAATTTTAAGGGAAGGAGAGCAGCTCAATCCTCACTGGTCGCCCCTCCTTCCTTGTATGGACAACCCTCTGCACTTGGGGAAGGGACAGAAGCAAGAATATGGGCCAAATGCTTTAGGGTGATTCAGCATCAACAGAAGACTACTGCTTTCAGAGCCAGCTGAAATGTCTGAATAGCCATCAAGACTAGGCCCCTACAGAGTGCTTGTGTAGAACTCTTAGCTTCGAAGTCAAAATGGCAATTAAATCATCCTGGATCAGAGAACATGGCATAGTTCTCTAGTTACAAGCCCTCCTGGCTACCATCACAAACATGACATGGACACACAAATGATGAGCAGTTTGTCCGAGTGGATGTAACTGGGTTTTTTGTTTTATGATATAAAGATTGCCTACTTGTATAGAAATTGTAAAAGGAGTTAAATAAAGGCCTGGAAAAATCCAGATTAAAAGAGCTGATAGAAATATCTGTCATGTAAAAAGGAAATGGTTTTGTAACCTCAGGGTTCCGGTACTTAATCGTCTATTTCTTAATTGGTCTTTTTTCTACATCAACTAAATTGGGATGCATTTTTCATACAGCCCTGAAGAACTGCTGTGGGGTGAGAATACCCTCGGTAGTTACACAATGAAAGCAAAGCTGTTCAACATGTTTCCTCTTGTAGTAAAGCAACACAAGTGGCTTTATCCATTTTTCTTCGTAATAGTTTTTAAAGTATGCAAACAAATCTCAGCTGGCAAAGAAAAGATTGGATGCAATTACACCCCATAGACATTCATGCCTTGAGTTTATAATCTGCTCAAACTAATCAGACTCTGAGTTACTAAAATCCCCCCAGTAGATTATCTCTAATTGAAGGCTAAAATCTTATTCATGTTCTTTCTTGAAAGATTTGATGCTTATCCTGGAGTTTGTTTTTTTATCTTTTTTCTAATTGCTTGCTCTCAAGCTACTTTTCTACCATCATGATTTTTAAAAATCCTTTTATACAAAGTGAGATAAATGAATGGTTGTGTACCAGGCTTGTAATTCTATATTTTTAATGTGACTTAACTGTTTTGACTATTTGTTCTATATGTGTGTGGGGGGGGTGGGGGTTCCCCGATGAATTTTGTGAATGACTTTGGATATCTTTAATACAAAAATACAGGAATTTTAAAGAAAGATTTCAAGTAATATTCATAATTACACAGAGCACTGATACATGATTACTGATCAACAGCTGTTCTAATCTTATCTGGGTCTGGTTTTATTATTCTGCTGTTTAATTAAAGATATGAAATGGTGGTAAATTTTTGAGTTGTGATCTGTTCTAGTCATTCCTTGGGGTTAAAATGCAGGACAGAAATCAATGACCACCACATAACATAGTTAAGTCTGGAAACAAAGGAATATTCAGTAGTGCATTTAAAATGGCTTATATTTAGATCTCCAGCACTTTTTAAGAAGGAAGCATAGGATCTTAACTGACTCGTTATCCCAAAGAGTAGCTGATATAGTTTATGCCAAGTATAATGAAATTAATTCTTTCCTGGGCAGATGAAGCACGATCATAAACACAGCAATACAGGAGTTTCTACACTTCAAGTTCAAGTAGACAATGTGAAAAATGTCATGGCTCAAAATATTGAAAACGTTTTGAAAAGATAAGAGCTACTAACTGAAATGGCTGAGAGAAGTGATGATCTTGAAACAGCAGTAATTCATACTCACTCAGTGCAGAATACTTCAGAGAAGCTTCCAGACCCCACAAAAAGCCCAGCTGAAAGGAGAGCCAACTGGCCCCTATTGTGCCAGCGATGACAAATAAGTATCAATGTATTCTCGAAGGCTTTCACGGCCAGGATTCGATGGTTGTTGTAGGTTTTTCGAGCTGTCTGGCCATGTTCTTAAGGTTTTTCTTCCTAACATTTCGCCAGTCTCTGTGGCCGGCATCTTCAGAGGACAGGAGTCAGAACTCTGTCTGTGCTTTGGTGCAGTTTGTGGGATACTCAACTATCCCACAAAATACTCAACTATCCCACAAACTGCACCAGAGCACAGACAGAGTTCTGACTCCTGTCCTCTGAAGATGCTGGCCACAGAGACTGGCGAAACGTTATGAAGAAAAACCTCAGGAACACGGCCAGACAGCCTGAAAAACCTACAACCACCACAAATAAGTATCTTTAGCAAAATAACCAGCCAGCAAAGCACTTCAGGAGTCACCACCCAATGTTCCCTTTACAAAACAACCGAGTGGAGGAGGCAGCCAAGGCCCCTCTATTACTTCAGAGAAATTCTAAGAACCTAAGCACACACGTTTGACTAAATAAGCAGTGTATACCAAGATAAGAAAAAAAACTGAGGACATCCCTCACTCCACCCAGTTCTAATCAGACCAATAAGAAGGCTGAAAGTTATGACAAAATACTTCTTTGAAGGCTGAATTTCATCCCATGCCGTATTGGCATACTTTTTCACTACCACTATTCAGGGAATATAAATTAAACTATTGTAGCAAAGCTGCTTCAATAGCTTTATTTTATTTCATGTGCCTTATTACTAACTTATGCATTTTCCCATTTGCTTTCAGGCTCAGGGTATCCAAAAAAATCGTAAAAAGATTTCAAGTTAAAAGTGGTGGAAGAATGCTACAATGGTCATTATTATTGCAGTCATTCTTCTTGTCATTGTACTTATTCATTGTTCTTCTGGCCACAGGTGTTATCCCAACATAAAGAAGTTAAGCAGTTAAACACAGCAGACTTCATATTATGTAAAAATGTTCTGTATTCAAAAGTACATTTAAGTTTATTCATATTTTAATCGTCAATAAATGTAATTAACAGCCACTACATGCTTGCATATATAGTGCTTGCCTTCTGTTGGTAATAGAGGAATGAGATATCCACAAAACCGAAATCTGAACAGCTTAATGTCATGCAAAACGATGTGCTCTTGGATCAAATTAGAACCCCCATACACAAAACAATGAGCAAAATTCCACTCTGTGATTTGTGTCCAATTTCAAAAGCATGCACAGTGAAAGGAACCCGCTATGCTCAGAAATGGGTACCAGAATGGAATTATGAGCTGTATTTTCTCTACCCACTTCCCAAGTCACAGCTATTTGATATTTTCCAACCCCATTGGTTGAAAGTGACTTTTAAAAATGCTGCAATCAATGAGATGAAAGAATACAAGTTATTTATCAAGGAAGAAAGGCCACAGTAGAATATATTTGGTTTTTCAGTGTGTATCTACTGAATCTTCCCCTCTGGATTCACACTGTGAATCTTCACTACGGCTTCCTGCCAGGTGGGCAAAGACACAAACATCTACCATTTTCTTAACCATAGCCTCTCTACAGAAGACACTACTACTAAGCTGATTGTGCTCCAGTCAATAATTACACATGCATGGCTATACATATGCTTTAATTGACCACAGAACCCATAATAAAGGAGCTGGGAAAAGAATACTGAGAAAGTCTTTGCTTGAAACCTTAGATTTGAGGCTTCGTGCTGATCACCAATGAAAGAAGGTAGAATGACCTTGAAAAGGCAACCCATCTTCTAACAAGACCTTCTATTCAAATATACCAACCACCAGGAAAGCCAAGACTGGTTCTTTCCCTTGCGTAAAAGGAGTAGGATGCAATACTTAAGACTCTTACATACTTTTTGCTGGAAAATCTGGGAGGATTTACCAAGAATAATTGTCAGTACAAATTAATGAAGCAGAAATTGACAATCTGAAAGGGTTGTCATACTTGCTTCAGCAGCTTACTCACAATATATCCCATGTAAATACTGACACAAACATGTGATAAATCTGAGATCAAAGAATGTTGATACCTGTTGTGACAGCTACCAACGCTTGCATTAAATGGTTGACACTGGCTACTCATACTACTATAAGGCTGCCCAAATGTTCACATGCAATTTCCCCCACTATTATCTGAATCTATTTTTAAAAAAATATATTTCTAGAGCTCAGGGACAGGGAAACAAGATGTATTTGAAGAGTCCTAACCAGGAAGCAATGTTGTTGTTCTTATGTGCCATCAAGGTGCTCCCGACTTTTGGCAACCCTATGAATGAGAGATCTTCAACAGCCCTGCTTAGCTCTTGTAAACTCAAGCCTGTGGTTTCTTTGGGGAGTCAATCCATCTCATATTTGGTCTTCCTCTTTTCTTGCTGCCTTCAACCTTTCCCAGCATTACTGTCTTCAAATTACTCTGCCGCAGCTTCATCATTTTTTGCTTCCAAAAATAGTTTAGGCTTGATTTGATCTAGGACCCACTTGTTCGTATTTCTGGCAGTCCAAGGTATCTTAAAAGCTCTCCTCCAGCACCATATTTTAAACAAATAATTTTTTTCCTGCCAGTTTTCTTTATTGTCTAGCTTTCAGATGCATACATGGTGACTGAAAATAAAAGAGTATGGATGATCTTGGTCTTGGTGTCCAGTGACGCATCTTTACAGTTGACCTTTTCTAGTTCCTTCATTGCTGTCCTTCAAAGTCTCTGTCTTCTTCTGATTTCTTGGCTGAAGTCTCCGCTTGGACTGATGATTGAACCAAGGTATACAAAATCTTTATTTCAATTTCTTCATTGTCAACCTTAAAGTTGTGTAGTTCTTCTGTAGTAATGATTTTTGTCTTCTTAATATCCAACTGCAATCCTGCTTTGGCACTTTCTTCTTTCACTTTTCCTAAAAGTCGTTCCAAATTATTGCTGCTTACTGCCAGTAAGATGGTATCACCTGCATATCTTAAATTATTGATGTTTCTTTTGCCAATTCTCACCTCTCCTTCATCTGAAGATTGTCTGGGTTTCTTGTATGCTCTGAATATACTTTGAACATATAAGGAAATAAAATGCTCCATTGTCTGACACTTTTGCAAATAGGAAACCATTCTGCCTCTCCATAGTCTGTCCTAACAGTAGCTTCTTGTCCACAACACGATTATGTATCAGGACAATCAGGCACTGAGATACTTAATCATTATCTACAAGTCAAAGGCTTTGCTGTAGTCTATAGACTGATCTCCTTCTGAAATACTTTGATGCACTCTAGTAGCCAGTGGATATTTGCAATCCGATCTAGAGTGCCTCTTTCTTTTCAGAATCCAGCTTGAACATGAGGCACTTCTCACTCCATATAAGGTAAAAACCTTTCTTGCAACACCTTGAGCATCACTTTGCTTGCATGCAAAATTAAAGCAATGGTCCTATAGTTACTACACTCCTTGGTATCTCCTTTTTTGGGGATTGGATTGTATACCGAGTGTTGCCAGTCTGTAGGCCATTGTTTTATCTTCCATATTTAATGGCATATTCTTGTTAGGATTTTTACAGATTCTGTCTCTGTGTCAAAATAGTTCTATTGGTGTTCCATCTACCTCTGGTGATTTATTTCTTCCTAGTACTCTTTGTCTCTGACAGTCACTCAAAATCTGCATCCAAGGTTCTGGCCCTATTTCTGTCACCTTTTACTTTTGCTTCTCACGTCTCCTGAAAATTAAGTGTTTCTTCCATCATTCATCTAGGTTTTTCTCTTCTTTTTACTATAGGAATGGTCTTTTTGCATTTTTCCCTAATGATCTCTGGTTTCAATCCACAGTTCTGGTTCATGTTCAATTTTTAGTAATGCAAATTTGTTCCTTATGTGGACTTTAAATACATCAGGAATGTTGTTTATGTTTGGGCATTATAATTCTTTTAGTGTACTTTTTCAGCTTTACTCTAAAGTTGTACATTAACAGTTAATGATCAGTATCAGAATCTGCTCCTGGTCTTGTATTGACAGAGAGAATACTGCTCTTCCATCTCCTGCTTTCAATTACATTATTAGATTTCTATATTGACCACCTGGTAATGGCCACATATACAGCCATCTATTCAGTTGCTTGAAGTATGTATTTGCAATAAACAGATTTCCAGCTTCTCAGAACTCTATGAGACATTCTCCTGGTTCTTTTCTGCCCCCCTAGGCCTTATTTTACATTTGGCTCCGATTTGTTCCCTACTTTGCATTCCAGTCACCTATGATTATAAGTATATCCTATTTTAGTCTGTGGTGAATTTCCTCTTGGATGCTTGCATAAAAGCTCCCAATTTTATCTTCACATTGGTAGCTCGAACATGGACTTGAATGATGGTTAAGCTGATAAGCATTCAGAGAAGTCTGACTGATATTGTTTGATGGGATTTTGCATTATAGCCCCTAACTGCCTGTGCTAAATCTTGCCTCAGTGTTAGAGCCACTCGATTTCTTCTGGGTTTGTTATTTCAAGAGTAGAATACTTTGTAGTTGTCTGACTAAGAATATACCATTCCAGCCCACTTTAGTTCACTGACACAAAGCACTGCAACATTACATTTCTTGCTTTACTGTTTTCCAGTTTACCTTAATTCATATTTCTCACATGCCATGTTTCAACTGTATGTGTTGTACAGCATCAGTTGAATTCAGCATCATTTCTCTTCACTTCTGTGCTCATCAGCCACAAGACGTCCTTTCAGCTTTAATCTAGTTGTGTCATTGGCAACTTGAGCTATTTGTACTTGTCCTTTGCTCTTCCCCAGTAGCTGACTGAGTGCTTTCTGACTGGGGAGTCTCATCTTCCAGCACCATCCCTTGTTTCATTTTGGACTGTCTCATCATAGGGTTTTCATGATAAGGAAGGTTCAGCAGGAGTTTACCACTGCACAGTTCTAACAAAAGTTAACTTTAAGTGTCACCGCCATTAACTCCTTCGTCAATGTCGCCGTCAGCTACCCTTGCTGCCCAGCAATTATAAGATGGATTTCTCATCTCAGTCTCATGATTCCTCGATGGCAGGAAAAAGAACAGACATTGGCTTGAAACCACTAGTTATACAGGTGAACACAATCAGCAGAAATCTCAGGAGGATCGCGTTAAAGAGCTCAGCATATTTACATCAAATCACACAATATGGATGACAACAGATGTCTACCCTGACTTCTTAACTGCTATCAATTCTCTGAAAAATATTTAAAGTTTTCTGTTACATCATTATAAAAGTGTAACAGGATTCTAGACATTAATTCTTACAAAAGACGAAAATACATTTTTTTTCCTATCTTCCACTCTTTAGAAGAAAAATAATTCAATGGAAGATGTACTCTATGTGGTAACTAGCTGCCAGACACTAGTCTGTACACTGGCTGAAGCCCTCCCTGATTTTTCACTAGGCAGATCCAAAATCGGCTTACTACTTGAAATACATATAGCAATATATTTCAGAATTTCCAATACCTTCTTCGTTCTTGAGAAAAAGAAAGCTAATGCACCTTTATACAAAAAGATTTATTAAAAAACCAGTAAGACACTACTACATCATGACACTGTCACACTGGGCTTTAAACACAAGACTTTTTCTACAATACCGGGGAACAAAATGGGTGTGGGGCATAAATCAAATAGATTCTTAAGCATAGCAATTAAAAAGACGGTGAAAGCAACTCTGTTGTAATGAGAACGCAATCAAACTTCAGTGGGACCAACATCTTACTTCCAATTCAGGGACTTGATACAAAAAAATTAGTTTGAACTGCTATTAGCAGGCAGCATGAGCCACCTCAAATGAATCTTCAAATGAGAATACTGCTTGTCCACCTAGAGAGAAAGAAAGAGTGGTCAGTGTGTGAAGGCCATGATCTCTAGCCAAAATTACAGAAAGTGTTTAGATACCCCTACGTCCCACTACATAAATACTGTATCAATATTAATCAAGTATGCTTTTTGATATATTAAAGCTGAACAGGAGAGTCCATGAGCTGGAAATCCACATGTGCACCACTGTTTGAAAAACGGTCTTTCCACAACTCTGAAATTACTCAAGAAATACTTGTTTATTCACCAAATGCCATAAAGTATCTCCCAAGCCCTTAATGCTCAACTACCACCAAGCAGTAGTAGTATGGTAAGTGGAGATTTTTGGCCCAAACACTTCAGTTAAAGACTTATACTGGCCAGGTAAACAGTGCTACTTGTACATTAAGAGAAATACAACAAGGAGAAAGGGTTAAGTTTCTACAATAAATAAGTATATATTGAAAAGTCAGAGGAGTTGACACAACAGGACTTCAGCTCAAGAACATCTTGCAATTACGGCTACAACGTCTATAAAAATGGGAAAAGCAAGCATTAAAATAGATTAATAAAATATAAAATTAAGACTGGAAAATCCAGAGACAAGCTGTATCCTTAGAAGAACAAACAGTTAAAATTATTCAGTAAGCTGACGTATTTAACCATTACTGGGCCTGTAAAAAATGCATTAAAATTACGTAACGGGTAGTTTGCTTTACAAGCAAAGAAATAAGTGAAGGCAAAGCTTGAAGTATCCATTTTATTATAATGCTGATACAGGATGTTGGAAGAGACCATACCAAACGGCAGCATTCGAGAGCGTGAGCATCTCGTACCCTGTCCGCATTGAGCGGGCCTGTGAGAATCGGGAAGTCAGCGCGACACAGGGCCTGCAAGGAAGTTCCCGCTGGCGGGTACAAACAAGGTATAATATCAGAGTTAGTAGGCAATACTATTTCGCTGCAATTCCTTAATTTGTACCCATTAGCAGTACTTTACCTGTTAACTTTACTGACTTGTTAATTTATAGGGCAAAAGGCAAAAGCTTAAGAGCACCTGTGTTACTTATCTTCAAAGTCATTACGTTACATTACGGTAAGCACTTCTGGGTGCTGTGAAATTTTAAAACATTAATCATTACAATATCTTACACAATATATTTGAAAAGTACTATTAATTATAAAGTCAGAATATAGTTTACAAATGCAGAACATACCTGTCTGGGATAGGCTGCAAATGGAATAATTTAGTATGGTTTGTAGCTATTTTGATGACCTCCTCGCCGAGATACTTTCCCATAACCACTCTGCTGATCTAAACAAAACAAAGAGGCTTTAAGGCTCAAACCTACACAAGCCACTGAGAATCATCTACTTATTCAAGCCCCTCACATCATACTAGAATCACACATCTCTGTGGAACAGCAAAACCTTCTTCTAAATTTGTCAATTCAAAATTAAGCAGGACAAAATACTATTTGGAAGATAAAACCCAACATATGACTCTTTTTTTTTGTAATTAGTAATTAGACTAAGTCAACCTGAATTCAAATGCAAATAATCCAACCTTGCTGCTAAAGTGGAAAGTCTATTTAGAATCACAATGGTGTATCGTATATTTAAAATGACTGCAGCAGTACCCTTGTGATATACCTGACAAAACTAAATCACAACAAAGTCAGAGTCAAATGGAATGAGACACAAAACTTGTATTTAGAAATGGCAATCCCATAAAGTTCTAATATGATTCTCCTAGCACAAACATTTCTCATTTCCATATCTAGTACCATCATTTTTTGACTGGTCATCTGAAGGCAAACATACACTTAATTTGCAAGTCTGATTGCTGAAGCACACAACTTTGACAAAACCTTGGCTATTGTAGAGAAAAGATGCCATCTGCTTCTAAACACAGCTCTAAACCCTCTGTGGATTTAACAAGTCTTACTTTTCTCTCAGTACCTCTGAAATGTCTGCTTAGTCACTGTGAGAACCAGTCTACCACCCTGTTCAACTTCAAAGTAAAATTCCATGCATATTAATACATCAGCTTTCCCCTTAAGCCAACATATTCAATGCTCCTGTCTGTTTGCTGTGCAGTGTGTACTACAACTATATGAACAGCACTACAGGAGCAAAATATGGGATGTAATGAAATTTACACAGAAGGTTCCTTATGCAGACACATCTGAGGAATTCGCTCCAAACAGAACTCAAAGCTCTCCAAAAGAGAATTGTGATACTCCCACAGCAGTGCAACCAGTCTTTCAGATTTACGGAATGTATTTCTTCCACCAAGAAAAGTTACACTATTTACTGTTAAAATGGTACTTGGTTGTACATTTACCCTATCCAATGGGTAAAAAGCATGCTTGTGGCATCAAAGAACAGGTACTACAAAATTCACAGCATATGTCAGGTTTCAGAATGTCAACACATGAAGGAGTAGTAGCAGCTCTATACTTACTGCTATAATCCCCATATCCATAATAGTTGTTGTATCCTGTGTAGTCATAACCTCCGTAGCCACCATACCCTTGGCTGTTGTATCCATAGTTGCCATAACCCTGATTCCAATAATTACTGTATCCTGGGTTCCAACTTTGACTGGGGCCTGGGGGGAAAAAAAACATTAGAGGAGCAGCATTGCAGGACCATAAGCAAACCTCAAGGGCAACGTGACATTGCTTTAGAAGCACAGCTGGAAGTGGGCTGAAATGACTGGAGCCAGCACCTGAGAGTTCTGAATGCCACCAGAAGGAGGGACCAGTATACCACTTCCAAACACTTTATACCTAGAAAACCCCTGGGAGGCTCATCCTAATTCGGAATCAACTTGGCAGCAAATAACTCATTGTTATTTAGAAGCAGGTTCTGTTGAAACCAGTGAGCCAGATTTCCAAATACTCATGTTTCATTTCAGGTTAGGCAAATCAGGAGTAATATGGGCCAGCACCAGACAGAGAATACCTCACTAAAGACTGGAATATGTTAACCAACTTCCTACCCAGCAATCAAGTCTACTGTATTCTGATGGCCTGTGTGTTTTTTTTTAAAGGAGGTTAGACAGATTAAGGTCTTCACCCAAAAAAACAAGCCAGGGCCCAGTGGTGTAGATCAAGTAGGTGGCTGAGCTCACAGATAATCTGGCAAACATTTTTTAAAGAGCTGAGAAACATACACATCACATGAAAGGACACTAAGGCACACACTCGTCAAAGCCCTTCCCACCCAACACATTTTGGTGTTCAGTATTGGCACGGTGGTTATGCTGAAACGTACCTCCACCTCTGCCTCGGGCTCTTCCAGCAAATCCTCCCCGAGTTCCCCACTGCTGCTGCTGCTGATACTGTTCTTTTGACATTGCTACTTTTATTTCGCACTGAAAGAATGAAAAATCAATTTCTACAGGCACTATCTTGGCTTCTGCAATGCGCTGTTAAACAACGACCTACAATGTCTGAAAACTCAGATACTTTAATACTTGAGAATTTAAAGAGAAATAGCAATGCAACATTAGAAGTCAGTGAGTGGTAGCATAATCGTTAAAATACAGTAGCACCCCCCCCCCCCATCCATGGAATCAGTATCCACTGATTCATTTATCCGCTACCTGAAAATACTAAATAAAAAACCCAGATGTATTTATATGTATTTTCAGACCAGAACTGGCATTCGATAATTCTGTGGGTTTTGGCATTGACTGTGGGGGCTTGGAACCAATCCCTTGTGGATACGAGGTCCTACTATACTATTAAAAAATGAAGAAATGCAACTAGATTTCGCTTTAAAGTCATATTTTTATCATCAAACAATTCAGAACGATGAGTACTGAGGGAAAATTTAGCAGATATCTAGCAATATTTAGCAGGTTCCATTAAAAAAAAAAACAGCAAGATCTTTGCAATGCCCTAATTTTTGTTCTAGAAGCTGACGTATTTAACCGTGTGAGGCAGGCTCCAAATAAACAATTATCAACAGAAGATGGAATAGAGGGGCACTGCTACTAAAACAAAAATGTTCCAACTGCCAAAAAAACAATTGTAACCTACCATATAAAACTAAGGATGTTTTGTTTTTGTTTTTGCTTTTTATAGAAACAAGAAGTAAGACAGCCAATCATTAGAGATTCGGAAAAAACAAAGTCCACACACAACCCAGAACTGCCCCTGAAGTGGCTGACATTATCCACGCCGGTTACTTGTAATTCCAAACTCCTTGTTCAATGGACAACCAACAGTAGTACTGGTGCACCCACACTTTTTAGAAATTTAGTTTAATCCTTGGCCTCAATCTACTCCATTTATTTAATCTACATCTCACTTCAGTCTTCGCAGCAACCAGGATTCCCTTTCTAACCAATAAATGTCACAGACTAATAGCTTTGAACATACTTTACTAAGACCAACGTTGTGGTATTTCTTCTCCATAATCTTCTTTACTGGATCTTCCTCTTTGAAAGTAATGAAGCAAAATCCACGGCGCTTGTTGGTTTTGTTGTCCATCGGAAGCTCTATCGATTCCACCTAATCAAGAAACACATCAAACAAGCAAGCAATGGATAAAAAGCCAATAATAATTTAGTTATTACACCCAATATAGTGGCCAAAACCCTGTTGTTTAGTGTCATAAATCCTAGTAGAATAGGTCTTGAATCAATGGGGATTAGGTGAGTCCACTGATTCACATGGGACTACTCTTAACTGAGACTTACATTAGCATAGTAAGCTACTGAATTTAGAGAGGAGCTGACTCACGAAATCCCACTGATTTAAACAGACCTACTCTAATATAATTTACTACATTAAGCAACTGGATTTTGGCCAATGGGTTAAAAGAGTTTTGTCAACTAAAAACAATCAATTTGATCAGTTCTCTGTACTTAGCAAACAGGCATTTCATTTTGACCTATTTTTAAAAAAGTTCTTGTCTGGTCAGCAACTATCACATTCTAATTTGGCCAATCAATCGTGGCTATATAATTAAGTCAACTAGCTTATTCCTGTCAGTTTGGAAGCGGGTCAAAACTGAAGAAGCAGCAATACTGGCCAAAAATCTGGCATAATTTTGTGGGTGTGCAAAAAGAATCACATAGGTTGTGCCACAGATAACTGCAGATAACTGATGAGGAGCCTCATGTGCAACCAGAAGCATGACTGTGCATATGATCAATATATACCTGGCACTTCGTCAATTAGCCACAACAACTAACATGATTGCTCTTGCATGAATATAAAATCCTAACAGGATTTTGGTCACTAGAAATAAGAGGAAGACTAAAGTCACCAGTGCAAATTGTTAAACCTAAACTAACTCAGTGTTGCACCAATGCACAAGTGCAGCAGTATTTCCTCCAATGCCACCTTGGAGCTGTCCCAAAACACACTTTGAAGGGTTTCCCAGATAGGTTTTTTATGGTGCACTGGCATCTGTGGTGGAAACTACTGATCTTAAGGAAGATGCTCTATGGGTGTCTTTTAAAGACATTCACTCCAGATACGAAAAAAGAAACCATTCAAAATGGACAGAGTATATCAGAGATGCAAGAACCAGTTGTAAAAATCAAATGTAACACGCTATTCAATTAAGCTACAACAGGGAAGGTCATTTCAATCAATCTACACTTAAGTAAAGCCTATGTCTGAACTAACTGCAGCCTCCAGAATGTGATGGGTCTTTCAAAAATTCAAAGTACAGCAAAGCACAGATGTAGTCAAGTGGAACCAGCTGGCTCAAATTCAGACATCACAGTAAGCCATGACATGTACTAAGCATAATTTAGAATCCAAACCATATCCGAAATTCCTAAGTGAATAGGTAACTGTATACTTGATGGGTTAGAGCTGGTTGTCTTCATATGACTCCACTCCTGAGGCACAGTAGCTCTAAAGAGTGTACTTCCATAGGCCAGAATCTTATTGTAAGTTTGCAAAAAATCTGTTGCAACTGTGGCTAACTCATGAGGTGCCAGGGTATGTCTGGATCACATGCCTGGCCAAACATCTGACTGCATAAACCCAGATGCATGCTAGCAGGAATTTGCCACGGAAAAAAACACAAACACCAACAAGGATTCTGGCTGCAGTCTGTCAATTCGCATCATACCAAACCACAATAAGCTTCCTTATCACTGGTTTGGAACAATGTCTGATCTGATCTTTTGCCTCTGGAGAAGTACCCAGAAAAGCATTTCTTATTCAATCTCAATTAATGAATTGAAACTGCACCCCCACCCCAAAAAAGACTAAGGCAAGTCATTAACACCAATTTAACTCTTAGAGAAACTTAAAGCCATCTCAGCAGAATTTATAAAATCTCTGAAAGATAATTCACTTTACATCTGAACAATTTCCACTCAACTGCCTTAAAGACATTATTATTCTCAAACTTAATTTGAACTTTTTTGCCTGAGTCAGACTAGGCTTCTGTGCTGGAAAAAAAAAACACGCCCATGTCACAACCCACTGAACTCACTGAAAAATTGTCCCTAATTTCAGTGGAGCTGGCAGTAATTCTGAGAACTAATTAGCTACAATTCAAGCATAGTATCTAAAAGGTCACACATCAGATTTAAACTGACTTGTGGGGGAAATGCAACAGGAATCAAAGGCTAAAGTTAACTCAGAAATGGTGATGATCGGCTAAGCTCACAAACTGATGACAGAATAAAAGTTGGTGATGAGTATGCAGAATCAATAATACACTAAATATTTTAAATAAGAGGCATAAAAACTTCATGCAAACATGATATAAGAATACCTATGTAAAAATGATAGAAAAGCCAAGATGGCAGAATTAGAGTCCCTGGTATCAGCACGAAACAGGTTGTACCTCTACCTTTGATCTACTGGATCAAAAACCTGGTGGACCGGTAATATTATTATTATTATTATTATTTATTTCATTTATACCCCGCCTATCTGGTCTTGCGACCACTCTAGGTTTCCTGAACATGAACTCTACTAAGAGCAGAATGGGTTACATGAAAAAGAGTGGCCAAAGACAACCTTGAGCATAATAGAATCACTACAGGTAAAAATATCAGGCAACAAGATATAGTAGTGGAAATACACAACTGAGTCCAGAAACCATATTCACTTGTTTTCCAGATATTCATACTTGCCTGTTGCTTTTCTTTACTTGCTGATGAGCTCACTTCAGGAACAGACAGGAAGTTAGGAACTTAGATCAACACACACCTTTAGGTTCTAGGACCAAATTTCCATTTACAAAATGTAATAACTTATCCCCAAAGCACAGGAGTGGAAAATGTAGTTCATTACTCTAAGGCTAGTCGCATCCTCTCTGCTCTAACGCACCATTTTACAGTTGGAGGATGATATGAATATCTGAAATATGGTCAACAACATGAACGTATACCTAGTTAACATTGATTTCCCACCCTTTCAAACCCAGGCCCCAAAATAAATGCCTTAGCTGCTCAATAAGAAAACTAGCACAATAAGCCAAGAAATTCAAGTGTGGTGTGTTTGCAGTTTTCATTTTATTTTTCAAGTACGAAAAACTGGTCATTTGATAGCTCTGATCCCAAATTAGGGAAGCAACTTAAATCAAGTCAGTGATTTTCTAACTTAGATGCCTTTTAGTGAGGTTAATATTAGAAAAAGATATTTAGAATACTATTTACAGAAACTTGAGATAGCAGCTATGATTTTTTGAAGAGATACTCCCACTTCTTAAAAAAAATATATGACTGCAACATGGTGGCTGCTATAATTTTTACTTACAGCATCTGGATGCCACGCCATAAATGTTCTCTGGGAAATTTAGAAAAGATTAGGACAAAAAAAAGTGTTTGTGTATAATCTAAAAACAAGTCTCTTATTTTCTGTAAGTATTGTTTTCATGTGAACTCTGGCAGACTTAATAGCCCATTTATTTATAAAAAATCTTAAGAAAACAACGATACATAAATAACTTCACTCACCTCCCCAAAGCCACCAAAGTATTCCCTTATTTTCTCTTCTGGTGTATCTGGAGACAACCCTCCAACAAAAATCTTTTTGACTGGCTCTTTTGTTTTCATTGCTTTAGCTCTTTTGGGATCAATCACTTTACCATTCAGTTTGTGCTCCTTCTGATCCATGACCTACAGTTACAATTTTAGAAAAACAAGGGATACAAAACCTTAAAAAACTTTTCCACCTATATTATTCAAAGACTACCATTTACATTGCTTCAACAGCACACAAATACCTTAAAATAAAACATACCTTATCCACACTCTCAGATTCCTTGAACAACACAAAGCCAAAGCCTCTTGACCGCCCTGTAATAGGGTCTAATTTCAGGGTACAGTCCACAACTTCTCCAAATTTTGTGAAGTAGTCCTTAAGATCTTTCTTCGTAGTATCCCAGCTAAGGCCTCCAATGAACATTTTCCTGCAGGGAGAAACCAATGTTAGAACTGTGAAACTTAATAAAAAGAGGGGGGGGGGGGAACTGACACCTTCTATCCATACATTTTAGAGATACACTAGTTTAGTTTGAAAACCAAGTAGTCCAAGTTCACCACTTCACCCTAAGAAGAATATCCTCTGGAGATAAAACAATTGGATTGTTGGGATCACTTCTATTAGATTACCACTTCATGAAGAGAAGGCTGATGAGTCATCAATGATGATGACAGTTTTTGATAGGACAGCATCACAGCTGTGTGCGCAGCCACTAGGAATCCTACACCAGAACTCCACAAGCAGCATAATCCACAGAACCTGTGCCAACCACAGTCTTTAAATGAGAGCACATCAAAGTGTTCCTTGCATAATTACACTGTAAACCACCCAGAGAGTGCTGTAGCACAATGGGACAATATACAAGTCAAAACAACAACAACATGATTTTGCCTTCAGAGCAATATGAAGATTTTTCATAATTGTTGAGTCGTCTGCATCCTATCCTGTTCTTGGTGTGAAGATATTAATGGACTCTCAAACTTCCAAAACAGCTTCATGGAATGACTCTGTGCAGATACAATGGTGGCAGAGAAGAATGATTTCTTTATTGCTACCACTGTCACAATAGGTTCTAGTCTGTGCTTGGTCACATTTGTTCTGTTATTTACCATCATCACTCTAGTTTCCATCCCATTTGTTTCATCACTAGCTTCCTAGGGGCTAGTATGGTTTCACTCTATAGGAGGGGACGTTCCACAGCAACTGTGTCTATTGTCCTGACCATTTTCCTATTCTAGATATTAACAAGGGCTTTGACAGGATCATTTACTGAAGTGACAGGAAGCTCCTCAAAGGCTTTTTGGATCCACAAGGTTACTGGAATAGACCATCTTAGTCAGTCGCCCAACCCAGCATTCTGATGACTTTCAGTACCACCAGATATTGATCTGCCCATGAAGATGAAACTGCCAAGAGTTTCTCTAATCTCTTATCATCAGTAGTTAGAAGACCTGTCCAGCAGAGACAACTAGCTTCGGTGCATGCCCTGCAATATGAGTGGAACAGATACCACTGGGACAGACCCATGATCAACATGGAATACAAAGAAGTCATGAGTCACTCCTGATTTCAGATGCTCAATATGAATGCTAGTCCTCCAAACACAGGAATTCTCTAACGCACTACTCCAAGATCAACTGTGCTAGCTTAGGAATGGAGAATGATGCACAACAGAGTAGGTAGCACATTCCTAGTCTTATACAGAGTAATGCTCACTCTGCCCCAGGAACCAGCTCATAGGTATACAAATTCAAACTCAGTAGCCTGCTGGAGACCTGTTAGGAATGATGAAATTTCAACAAACCACAGCAGCCCTGCTCCCCCTCCCCCTCCCCGGTTTAGCCTGTTGATGCACAGATAACCCAGGTAGGCAAAGTTGAGAGGCTCCCCTCTCTCCATTTCATCCAGCCATGTTTCTGTAATGCAGACCAGGTCAGCACGATAATCCAGGATCAAGTCACAGATGTCTGTTGTCTCACTCTTCACCAATCAACCATCTCACAACTGTTACTCACAAGAGGAGGAGGAGCCAATTTGATAACCACCAGAAGCTTTGCACTACAATGTCTATAACCCTCTGTAGCTGCACCAATAATGTTCATTGGAGCCTCTTGGAACTGTCATGCAAAACATATGGAAAGCACTAGAGTGCCTACTTTGTGAACCACAGTGCTGTAGGTGGCACCAAACCTCACTCTTCCTTCTACTGTGTGTGTTCTGTGCTGTAAAGTCAGAACTGACTTATAGCGAACCTAACAGGGCTTTCAAGGCAAGTGAGATATTTAAGGAATGGTTTTACCAGTTCCCTGTCAACACACCAGTGAGTTTCCATGGCTGAGTGGGGATTCGAACCTTGTTCTTCAGAACCCTAGTCTGTCACTCTATCCACTACACCACACTGGGAATTCTTCCACTACTAGCTGACAATACAACATTACACTCTTCTCAGCAGCTCTATATAATTCCTATAGCTGAAAGCTTACTTATTCAAGATAACACAGGGGTCATCTCAGCACAGAACTGACCACCCACCTGCCTGAATCACCTTACATGCCATGCTCAAGGCTGTTTTCACTCTACTGCAAGAGAAACCAGTAGTAAGACTCAACTAGAGTAGGTTAAATGAATAAGCAGGGATTTACTGAGTCAACACCTAAGTAAATTCCACTAATTCATTGGGCTTGCTCTAGTTGGAACTTAGTACTGATTTTAGCCATTGTGTTTAAGCTGCTCATGCAAACATAAACCTGAATCAACTGGAGTATTGCACCAAGTATCAAAGATGCTAACACTGACATGTCAGTTTTAAGTCTACAAGTCTATGAAGAGATAAATATACATTACTGTTGGATGATATGCTGCTATACTGACTAGCTGCCTTCATTTTTGTAACTGGTTCCAAGACAAAGATTATGACAATCAAATCTGCAGAATTCCTGTATGAACTAGTTTTATTACAAGAATGTTCATATAAGAGAACTGATCCAGTGATGACACATCTGTTGCATTAAATACACAGCTTAGCAATAACTTCCACATAAGTAGAGACATGTTCAGCCACTCCCCAATCTACAGTGCCAGACACTGGAATCAGAAAGCAATTTAGTACACTACATGCTCTAAAACTTCCCAGACAAGCCGGAGTTTGAACAAAATGCAATGCTAATTTGTTCTGGGCTGAGAACAGAAAAAACTTGTATTTTGGCCAATGTGTACTTTTGCAACCTTACCAGAAAAGAACTTACTCTAGTTTTGTTTAGCAGGCTGCCTTTTCACCTCCAAGTAAGCAGCAAGGGAGTTCCTTATCTTACGCCTGCACCTTTCACTGTAGTAGCACGAAGATTAGCTGCTAACTAGAGGACAGAGCCTCTTTTTCAGGACAAATTAACTTTCACATCAAAGAACCAACTAGGCACTGGAGTGCTAACTGGGAAGAGGAATAGAAGGCTCACAATACATAAAGCTAGTTTCAAGAGCACTTCTTGAAACTTCTGTAGACACAAATTTAAATACAGTCCAGAAAGCCAAGTTATTACTCTGGACTCTTTACACTGAAGGCAAAAGTTATCTCCTCTATAGCACATAAAAGTTTTCTTAACTTAATCTTTATTAAACAGAACAAGACCTGCTAACCCACAACATGTTCCCATAGCCAGTTTATGTAGTAATTTCTTGCATACCCAGCCAGAAGTTTGTTACTTTTTACATTATTTTCCTTCTTAATTCCTTCCATGGAACTCATCCATGAGTGACTATTTACAATTTGGTTTCTATAAAACCTATACTGTATGGTGTTTTGAGCATTCCAGCTGGAATATACCAGTCAAATATAATATTTTTAAAGTTATTTTTACTGTCAGTGCTTCAGCTCCCCTCCCCCTTGAAGATTTCGGTGCCTTTGAGAACCATGCCTAAACTGCAACAAGCTTACTTCTTACTATTTCCCTGTAAGAACTTAAGATAATTTTGGGCAAGGATAGGCATCTAACAATTTGGGCACTGAATTCCTTTAAAAGTTCCTAGGGTTTTCTTTCAGAAAAGCACAGTTGTTAATATATTTCATATTTATAGCACAATACTAAAGGGACTAACTGAATTTCACAGTTCTGAATATGTCTGAAATAAAAAAATAGAGATTGCAGAAAGATAATCAATGACTGATGTCATGATACATTTTTCTGATCCCATTATATTCTGAGCAGCAATGCCATTGTTTTTATTAGCACAGGGAAGGCAACTGCACAATTCTGTATGTTGAATCACAATATGTGACCCACCAGGCATACTGCCAGATCAGAAACAAAGCTCCATTAAAATGCAGCCAGCATCCTATTTTTGGAATACGGCTCTCCAATTCTGAGACGGATAGATGCACATTTAAGAAACTGCAATGCACATCTAGTATGCTGTATCTGCGCCAACTTCTCTTGCCTTTCAATATCCATCAAAAACAAAACGAAGAGCAGCTTAGAAAATGAACCCATATCTTAATGGTGACAGGGTTAATGGCATGTGACTACTACGTCTTTTTTCAAAATACCAGACATGTGCTTTCCGTGCCTGAAGTAGTTCAGTCTCACCACTTTTCTTCCACATGGGAATGCAATCCAATCCCAAACAAGTTTTGAAACAACAGAGAATTGGACACTGGTAATCACAGCCCCTTTATTCCTAGAGAAATGTTCCACTGGCTCAGAAAAGCAATGCACAGACATTTCTCAATAAGAATAATAAAAATATTTCCAAATAAAAATAGGAATACTTGCAGTGCAGCTATGTCCTCAGATCACGTTGTAGGCAATCCAGCACAATAGAAGAAATATGTACAATGTATATAGGCCACTGCAAGAAATGATGCAAGAATGAAACATTTCTCAACCGTGGTAAAACAGAGCAAGACTGGTTCTACCAAATAAAAACACACACCAACACTGTATTTTACAACCACAAAGGGGAAACGGAAGACACAAAGTATAGTTTCTTTCCACAGGCTGTAAACAATGTTCACTTTTTGTAGAGAATACTGCTCAGAACCATCTGAAGTAAATAAAACATGAGTTTTAACATGCCAAACTCCTTACTTGTGTTCACTTTAAAACTCCAAACTTTTAGAACAGAGAAAAAGATCCTCCATTTTTATACTGAGAATTCTTAAGATTAAAAACTTCAAACTGAAAATGTTAATAATACACTCACAGCACCAGTCAGTTTATGATCACCCTAAGAGAGACCTCAGAAACATTATTTAGTCTTCGAGCAAAATTTGTGCAAAACAGTAGAGTGTGCAGATCACACCATTATATTACTGGACAATACATCATTGGAGAAAGAAACCAGCAGAACACACAGCGACCCAATTCACACCATCTTAATGCTGCTTATTAGGTCACTATAATATAAGTGCCTATGCACTTAGCCCATTGGAAATGCATCTGAAATTCAGTGACTTGGGTCTTCAACTAAAAATGGCTTTTTGTCTCATTTGAACAAGGAACTAATGGCTACCATCTCTGGAACAACTCACTATATGCTGAACAAATTCCAAACTATGATTTACGGTGTTGCCTTAATCCAATATTAATTACTATAGTTCACTAGTTTGGATAAAATGGTATACCATGGCTACAGGTTAAATTCCTAGTTTAAATTGTGCTTCATGCAAGAAGAAAAATGAAAATATTGAACATATTTACAAGAAGCTCATTCACACAGTGATTTAATAAGCTGCACTGGGTTGTCCAAATGAGCTACATCATTTTATAGACAGAAAACTGTTATAAAAAAGCTTCTTATAAGTATGCATAAAACACATTCATTATATATTTACTTGGTCTATATCTGAATCTATTCCAAAGTCTGGAACTCAAAATCTGTTACAAATTTCAAACTCACCCTCAGTCGAACTTCTATGGCCAAATTCCAAGTACGAAAAAGGTCACTCGGGACTAATTTATGGTAATGACATCCCAAAAGACACCCAGAACTTCATTCAAGCTATGCGGGCAGAGCTTCAAACAACTGGTTAACTACACAGTGTCCCAAAGACAGTTACTATAATATACAGAGCAGTCAGTGCTTGTAGATTTGAGAAGTTCCCAAGATAGTGGTTGTTCCATGTCCAAGGGAACATGTTCCATGTCCAAGGGAACTCTGCTTCTTCCCAAAACCCTAATCCGAGGCAGTTCATGAACAATGCTTGCAAGAACATCCACATTTGAATTTACTATCATGGAAAATATCTGCCTATGAAAAAGCTCACTTCCCGTTGGTCCCAGTGAGTTAGATGCAGCAACCAGCACTTTAAGCCAAAAGAAGAATGAACTAAAGGAGTCAATTCATGTGCTGAAGAACAATCTTCATGGCCCAATCTAACTAGGAGCTTTAACATTCTTCCTCAGTCAAAACATCCCAACCATATCACCCCTCTGGCATCCTTATTATAATAGCCTAACGTCAGCGTTACTGTGATTTTAATCATCATCACTAGAGCTACCGCCTTATCTACGCACTACAAAAAGTTATTCACAGCCAGTACTCGTATAATTATGTTAGTCTTTAAATTGTTTTCATGTATTATGTAAGATATGTATGTTGTGCTATTGGAGAAAATCTGATATTATACTTGCATATCATATAGTCATTATAAGCAAGGCAAGGACCTAAAAAAATGAAAATGAAAAAGTTCCTTATAGACAGACTGCTCAATTAACTGTACAACTAACTTTACACCATCTTGCAGACAGCTTTATTAAGAGAAACAACAATGAACACTAGCTTCAATAAGGAATTTTTAATAAGAAACATATCTAAGCAATACCATGCAGCCACTAATATAGTGCCATGGGATCAGAACTAAAGGTATGTTTCATGATGAAACAAAAGAAGACTCGAAGGAAAACACAGCATTTAATTGAAGCTCAGAACCAAATTCACTTCCCTCAGCTAGAGAAGAACCACTTATTTCTTCTGTAAGACACTTGAGAATTTTTTTGCACAACACACATTAAGAGTTTACATAGGATGAACAAAACATGTATCATGAGGTTGAAAACAGCTGCATATATCAAAAAATGGTTGCTATCCATCAGCTACCGTACATTTGACAATCATAATATTACCTTTCTATTCATTTTCTCTCATACTCACACAGCTATTTATTTTTAACTCACACAGTCAATTTCCATTCACATGGCCCAAACCAAATATGTACAGCAATTAAATGTATTTTTTACCAACTGTCTTCTCAAGTTCTCTCTCTCTTTTTGAAGCTGAAAAATATTTTGGTTATGGCTTCTTTCCGAACATCTGCAACTTTTTAAAGTTTAGGCTCTTGATTCACAACTACGCTGGCTGGATAGCTCAGCAAGCTATCTGGCTGCAGGGGAAGAAGTTGGGAGTTCAGTTCCCCACTGTGCATCACAGAAGAGCAAGCCTGTGTGGCCTGGGGCAAGTGGCACTGTCCCACGGGTACGTTCAGAAGAATTGAAGGGTAAAGCACTGCTGCATACTCTCTACTCAGAAAACCCTGAAAAGGGCTACCATAAGGCAGAATTAACACACAGTTGTTACTACTACTGTACTACTATTCACAGCCGAACAGTGTTTAAAGCACATAAAATTAAAAACACTCTCCGTTCCCTATTTGTTTCATGCCAAATATTTAAGGGCGATGCAAATTTGCCCATGAGCAATACCGCCTTACACGCCATTGTGACGTCAGTGCTCCTTCAAAGCCAAACCTCGAGTCAAGAACGAACTTCAAAGCACTTTTTAAGTTTTTCTATTAGGCCAACAACTACATCATTTTCTCTTGTTTGCTCTTCTGCTGCAATTCCTCGTGACGTGGTTTACTAATGTAGTTTCGCATGACTAAGTCCATCTTTTTTCCCCCAAGCGCACATAATGCTTTTTAAAAAGAAACATCAGATCCGGACTCTGAATGCCCCCCACAGTTTAAATCCACTGTTTCTCTACCCATCCCGGGTAGAGATGAGCAACACCTTTGCATCCCTGTAGCGCAGCATCCCACACCGTTTCATGCAGGCGCCGCTTCATGCCTTCCAGGCTGCAGCACCAAAAAGCTTTATCAGAGGCCAATGGGAACCAGTCTTCTCAAAGCGCACATCCAGGTGGAGACTTCCAGTTCGCCCCAGTGACGGTGGCGGCCATGAGGGGCAATTACAAGGGACTCCCTCCTATAAGTCACATTACATGCCTATGACCTCGCTTCCCCTAAAGCGATTTAAACGAATTAAAGCTGGGGGGGAGGCTTTTGCAGCAGCTCTTCTTCTAAGGCGCCAGCGCTCAGGGGCGCTGCGCTTAATTTAGTTTTAAAAAATTTAAAAACAATACACCAACCCGACACAATCAGATGAATAAAAACGGCGATAACGCCCAACTTCCTCTCCAACTCACTCCCTGCCTACAGAAAGCCCTCCAGCGCCTACCCGGGCCCGACGACACGCGTCCCAAGACCGGGGGGGGGGGGCAGGCGTGCAAGGGGAGAGAGGGGCCCGGGAGGCACCCCAGGAAAAGGCTGGGGGGGGGCAGAGCTCCCATGGAAAGCAACCCGGTCCCCTCGAAGCGTTCCCCCAACGTTACGGTCCCTCTTTCTACACTCCGGAGGCAAGCCCAAGGCGCTCAGGGGGTCAAAGGCTCTCTCTCTCTCTCCCACAAGGCCCTCCTTCCCTTACCCTTCGTCTTCCTCGTTCTTGCTCGCATCGATTTTGGCTCCCTCCGATTCGCCGGTCCCGGAGCCAGCAGGGGTGGCGGTGGCGGTGCTCCCGCCGCCGCCGCCTCCACTCCCCCCGCCGCCGCCGCCGCCGCCGCCTCCCCCTTCCGCGCTGCTGTCGTTGCCGCCGCCGCCGCCGCCCGCGGCTTCTTCCACCTGCTCAGTCTGCTCCGAAGCCTCCTCGGCGGCGGCGGCGGCGGCTTCTCCGGCGAATTGCTGGTCCGACATAGCAGCGGCCGCCGTGTGGAGGAGTCGGGTGTCAGGCGCGGGAGGTGGGGGGGGGGGGCGAAGGCGAAAAAGGACGGGGTTCCGGAGAAGCGAGACCGGTCGTTCGGGACGAAAACCCGAGGTTCTGTCCGCTCCGGCTTGGCTGAGCGGCGAAACGGGGACTCTCGGTGGTTTCCCTCCTTTCTCACACTTTAATGGCGCCGCCTCGGTGATCCGAACCTAAAATGGCTGACGGAAGGAATGCGGCGGCGCGGTCACGTGACGGGCGCCCTAGTTTCCCCGCGCGCCATCCCTCTCCTGCTCTGTTACGGGCTGGCGCACCATAGAGAGAAGTGGCAGGAGTGGCGCCTCCCTTCTCGCGCGCTTCCCGGCACGTAGAAGCATCCCGGCCTACCACAGCTTTCTATTCAACCCTGCCCTGTACGACGTCATCCAGGATGTTCTGTCGCTCCCCCGTTTCTTAACTCTATGGTTTGCGGGTCCTATTTCCGCCTCCAGTCGACTCTATAGATCTAAAAATAAAAATAGAGAAAGATAGAAACAGGGACAGTATAGTTTGCTCTATGTCGGAGATGTGAAACGCCGCCATTACGTGCGTGCGTACATAAAGAGAGGGTTCTGGCTCATAAATTGGACATCAGATGAGAAGCAGAGTATTATATGAGGCTAGAAATGGACCAGATCGTGGAAGATGCTTTTTGCAACAATATCTGTACTGGATGCTTGGAGCCAATCCCGATGGGAAAAATCAGTTCTCTAACAGGCATTGCATTTAGGGAATGTAGAGGGAGAGGTAGTGGCTAATGGAGAAATCTACAGTACACAAAATGAGCATCCACTCTTTGGCTACCCTTCCATCCTTCCCGAATCTTTCATTCTTTATTATTTATGAGAGTGTTGGTCAATTTAAAATTCTGATGTATATGAAATATAGGAAAAATTAAAAACAAATTAGAATTTTAAGAGACTATTTTTGACCAGAGGGAGACTACTTCAATAGCGTTGTCTTGGCCATTTGGTAGATCTTCTTTAGTAGACATGTTGTTGTTGTTGTTTAGTCGTTAAGTCGTGTCCGACTCTTCGTGACCCCATGGACCAGAGCACGCCAGGCCCTCCTGTCTTCCACTGCCTCCCGGAGTTTGGTCAAATTCAAGTTTGTAGCTTCGGTGACACTGTCCAACCATCTTGTCCTCTGTCGTCCCCTTCTCCTCTTGCCTTCACACTTTCCCAACATCAGGGTCTTTTCCAGGGAGTCCTCTCTTCTCATGAGATGGCCAAAGGATTGGAGCCTCAGCTTCAGGATCTGTCCTTCCAGTGAACACTCAGGGTTGATTTCTTTCAAAATGGATAGGTTTGTTCTCTTTGCAGTCCAGTCTCAAGAGTCTCCTCCAGCACCACAATTCAAAAGCATCAATTCTTCGGCGGTCAGCCTTCTTTATGGTCCAGCTCTCACTTCCATACATCGCTACTGGAAAAAACATAGCTTTGACTATGCGGACCT
This sequence comes from Intellagama lesueurii, assembly GCA_037013535.1. Lineage (NCBI taxonomy): Eukaryota > Metazoa > Chordata > Lepidosauria > Squamata > Agamidae > Intellagama > Intellagama lesueurii. The sequence continues at coordinate 187,311,100 of JBAJHW010000005.1, read as the reverse complement.
TTGTCGGCAAGGTGATGTCTCTGCTTTTTAAGATGCTGTCTAGGTTTGTCATCGCTTTCCTCCCAAGAAGCAGGCGTTTTTTAATTTCGTGGCTGCTGTCACCATCTGCAGTGATCATGAAGCCCAAGAAAGTAAAATCTGTCACTACCTCCATATCTTCCCCTTCTATTTGCCAGGAGGTGATGGGACCAGTGGCCATGATCTTCGTTTTTTTGATGTTGAGCTTCAGACCATTTTTGGCGCTCTCCTCTTTCACCCTCATTAAGAGGTTCTTTAATTCCTCCTCACTTTCTGCCATCAGAGTGGTATCATCTGCATATCTGAGGTTGTTGATATTTCTTCCGGCAATCTTAATTCCGGTTTGAGATTCATCCAGTCCTGCCTTTCGCATGATGTATTCTGCATATAAGTTAAACAAGCAGGGAGACAATATACAGCCTTGTCGTACTCCTTTCCCAATTGTGAACCAATCAGTTGTTCCATATCCAGTTCTAACTGTTGCTTCCTGTCCTACATATAGATTTCTCAGGAGACAGATAAGGTGGTCAGGCACTCCCATTTCTTTAAGAACTTGCCATAGTTTGTTGTGGTCCACACAGTCAAAGGCTTTTGCATAGTCAATGAAGCAGAAGTAGATGTTTTTCTGGAACTCTCTGGCATGGTTTGTAGACATGGTCGGCATAAATTGCATGGACATAAATCCCCACCCCAGTCCCAGATGAAGGAGCTAGGAGACACCGTTTTAATTCCTTCTAGATTAAAATCAAGGAAAACCTTTTTTATCTCTTCAGAATATCTGTGGATCCTGAAGAAACAGCTGGGACTGTAGCTCAGAAAGAAAGAACTAGCTGCCTTTTAAAATAGTCAATGTACCTTACGATCCTCAATGTATACTAGGAAAAATTTGATGCCAGCTGCCCCCAATGCACTTGATGTTGCCTGTTACTGCACAAAAATTGTTTGATGTATTTATTAATTGTGCAGTGGTGCTTCTGATACAAAAATAAACCCTTCCTTTGTCTTGTCATCCCATATAAGAATGTGGGAAAAAACTATACCTTTATGGCAAATGGGTTTGAAATATATTCGTAGTCAATATTGCACAAAGTATGTTTTTAAAATACGTTAGGATTTTGGAATATATAATCAAACCCTCAGCCTCCGTATTGTCCATAATGACTGGCAGATTTCCACAGTAGCCTTTCCCATCTGAGCCCTCCAAGCTGTTGTGTGACTACAATCGCCACCCTCTTCAGCTTAACAAGTACAACATCATCCTGCTCTTACTCCCTTAGAAATGTCATGGCATTATACTCATTCCTCTTGAGAGTAACTTTCTAAACTGTGTCTGAACCACAGTGGCGCCTTGTTGTTTGTTGTTTAGTCGTTAAGTCGTGTCCAACTCTTCGTGACCCCATGGACCAGAGCACGCCAGGCCCTCCTGTCTTCCACTGCCTCCCGGAGTTGGTTCAAATTCATGTTGGTAGCTTCAGTGACACTGTCCAACCATCTCGTCCTCTGTCGTCCCCTTCTCCTCTTGCCTTCACATTTTCCCAACATCAGGGTCTTTTCCAGGGAGTCTTCTCTTCTCATGAGATGGCCAAAGTATTGGAGCCTCAGCTTCAGGATCTGTCCTTCCAGTGAGCACTCAGGGTTGATTTCTTTCAAAATGGATAGGTTTGTTCTCCTTGCAGTCCAGGGGACTCTCAAGATCTCTCCTCCAGCACCACAATTCGAAAGCATCAATTCTTCGGCGGTCAGCCTTCTTTATGGTCCAGCTCTCTCTTCCATACATCGCTACAGGAAAAACCATAGCTTTGACTATGCGGACCTTTGTCAGCAAGGTGATGTCTCTGCTTTTTAAGATGCTGTCTAGGTTTGTCATCGCTTTGCGCCTTGGACCAAGGCTAGAGCTAGAGTCCAACAGGTGGGAACCCTAGTCTGCGGAAAGGCTGCCATTCCAATCAGAGGGCATTCTAATACCATCTGGAGATGGAACGACATCAAAACCATGGTAGTTTCTCTGTTTGGGACTCACAGCTGACGTGTATACACATGCTCACACAATGAAAATTGTTTTATGTAAAATTAACATTTAGGAGAGGACTACTACTACACGCTTAGGTGAAACATCATCTTCTGTACTTTATTGGAAGCCAAACAAATCACATGACTTTCCCCACTGGGGTTATGAGATCAAGATGTCAGCAAACTTTGGAAATTGCTATGCTTCCCCAGGTTTTCAGGCAGGAAGAGAAAGATCAGGGTGAATTGTGTTTGACAGGGGACAATGCTTGATTTTTGTGTGGTGGCTTCTAAAGCTTGAATACACCTCTTATAACGAATATGTATTCAGCATGTAACATTTGCTTGGGGGGCAATACAGAAAATCTGTGTATCTCCATGCACATACCCGTATCTATTTCAACTGTGACAGTAAAAGATCCCTTCAAAGGGTTTAATCCAGCCTTAACAGATGTTGTGGATTTATTCTGGGACATCTTGTAGGCAAACGTGGTCAAACACAAGTCCTGTGCCAGAAAATTAACCAGAACAGCATTCTAGGGCTAAGGGCTTATCCAAAATAACAGGTAAGACTGAACAAATGACACTACATCCGTTATATGTGTCCTTTGAGATGTATTTAGACAAGTAACTGTCTCAGTCCATCCCACAACCTGGAATATATTAATGACTGCAGTAAGAAAGAGTACCTACAGTACAAGAGATTGAAAGACTGCATGGAGAGTTGAGGGATGCAATATAATTTCAGCACTTTTATTTCCGATTGCAAAAACAGGACTGATGCAAAGGTGTCTTCATGTAGTTTGTAGAACATCTGTACTGCCATAGTGTGAAACACAGCATGCTTGAACTTTGCAGAACTTCACTGTTTTATTAATTTGATCATGTACTGGCAAGGGGAGGGGACCGATATTAACTGTAAATGTGTCTTGTCCTCTTAACAGCACCCGTATTGTGAAATATGCCCTTGTGCACCTACGAAACTGTTAGTTCAGAGGATATTCAGTTTCTTCTCAACTGTTTGGTTTGGTTCCTTTTTTCTGGTTAGTTTATTTGGTTTATATCATTTTATATTTTTAGAATTTTATTAGATGTCTTGAGTGTTATCTTACCTGGAAACATGGGGCATGTACACATTTTTGCTGGGGCAAGACAGAGTGATGCCTGTAACAATAGGAAAGTCTATTTCAAGCCTATCGTCACCACACCCTCTTGTATTTATATCAATACCATCTCATTTCTGGGGAGTACAAATAACTGTTGACTTCATAAAAACATCAGATACACAATCATTCTTCATAGTGCTTAGACTTTGACGCGAACAGTTTTATTACCTCTGTATCCTGCTCGTTCATACATTTTTAGCTTATATGAGATTCACAGTTTTGTCACAAAGACATAGCTTGTGAGGGTTGTTTTTAAACTAGCAAGACTAAACAACTGCTTATAACCAGCTGTTCAGTGCGATTACTGTACTATTTCAATTCACATGATACACACAAGGACTTAACATACACTCTAATCCAATATTCTCATTGCTGGGAGAAGGCAGGTTAGAACCTTCTCTCTTACAGGCTAATTTTGTTCTTGTGTAATGTTTTCCATTTCAAACGTGCTCGCTCCCCACCCTCCTGTCTTAACTGGCACAATCTTGCTGTACACAAGACCATTACAGTTTGAATGCATGCTTTGGCATTCTTATCCTTAACAGAAACAAGAGTATCTCCAGCCAAAGTTCTTTATATACATACTGCACGGTTAATGAATTATGACACTCCAGTAGCTCCTATCATAATTAAGTCAGGGGACTACGTATGCATAGCCAAAGCTTGAATCTGCTTCTGCCCTATATACAAGGATTTTTACTTCATGAAGCTGTCATTTAAAACTTCCAGAACCGACTAATGATGCAATGCAACCTAGGATACACCTCTTTTTAAAAAAGAGTTACAGTGCATATAATACTACCTTCTTAATGCATTTTTCTAGCTTAGGGTGCATGTATGTAACTTAGTGCATCCATGTATTGGCACAAAAGATCATTCTGAAATCCTATGCAGTGTCCTCATGTCCCCAATTCAGAAGCCAGCAATCACAGAAAGTAAGTTTTTATTTGAGTCATTCAACAGGAAATTATACAAATAAAAATTGTATAAACACAAAAAAACCCACATTCGTATCATAACACAGATGACAAAGTAAAAACCATAAAGAAAACTAGCCGGCCACTATGTACAGTTGGACACTCTTGTGTCATACACTAAAAGTCTTTTACAAAATAATCTCATGTCACGAAGACCACCCTTCAGTCAGTCCTGATGTTCTGCAAGATGGCTTTGCTGTAGTCTCTACCTACAAGACCAAAACAAAATAATTATGAGGCATGTGCAACATGTACACGTTTAAAAGGTCCATTTTCATGAACTGCTTTAAGTCCTCTATTTATTCCTCGCTTCACTGTTAAAGATCATATGCATATCTGTCAACATGAAATTTTTTGGATGACCCAGTTACACTTTACAGGCCCAGGTGTACCAGTTCAGCTCAATCGATGGAGCTATATCAAAACATTGTAGAAGGTCAGCAAATAAGTCCTTGGTTTGCTAGAAACCAAGCTGCGGAGGAGCCTTTTCATGGCTTCAAACTGCTAGCAGGAAAAAGAATGTGGCAATAAACCAATGAAAGTTATTGTTAGCCAGCTGATCAAAATAGAAACTGCTCTTTGCATATGATCTTTAATATTTCCAGATTTAAAAGTTCGTTTTGGTTTGTAGATTTCACTAATAGCTATAAAAGAAAAAAGCAAGCATTAAATCTTAAAGAACGAACACTTAAAATGAGGTTCCACAATTGATATACAACACTAAACAGAAGACCAAAAATGATTAAGCTGTAAAGGTATTTATGCACTTTAACTCCTGTAAAAAACCATTTTAAGTTAAGACACTTAAATCTTCAAAGATTTTTAAAAAGAAGCCAAAGTCTGAAGTTTTCCACTTTAATCTTTACGCTGGTACATGAAGTTGGAAGAGACCATACCACAGGACAGCGTTTTCTGGTGTATGCCTTGCGCTCTGCCTGCAACGTGCGACCCCCAGAGATAGACGTGGTCAGGGTGACACACGGCCTGCAATGAAGTTCCCGCTGGCGGGTACAAACAAGGTATAATGTCAGAGTTAGAAGACAACAATCTTGTTTTGCTTAAGTTGTACCCATTTCAGTACTTTACCTGTTGGTTAATACTTCTATTAAGTTTAATTATTCCTCTACACCACCTGGCACACAATGTAAGCAGAAAAACTCTTATGTTTCTCTGAAGTACTAAGGACGACGAACCACCTTTTACAGAGTTAAAGATCTATAGACACTTAAAGCAAAGAGTTTTTAACATACATTTTAAAACACAATTTATTTTTAAAAAATCAGGCTACCAAGAAAGCGATTTTAATTTATTTGTCTATTGATCTTTAAATTAAGATTAGACATAGAGTATGTGACTCCTTTACTCAATACACACCTGTTTATTCTGTCAAAAACTTCTTTAATATGGCTGATAGTTGTTTTGGTGATTACCGCCACCTCGTGATGCCTTTCCATACGTGCTTTGCTGTCCTGTTAAGAGATATATGTGCAGTCTTAAGAACCATTCAAAGATTTAGTAAATAATACAAGACTGCATTCACCCATCTTAGCATTGATATTTAAACACACAAGCAAAGCTATAATGTCAAATTGACAGTGTTTTATGCAATCTCTCCGTTTTACTGTGAAAGACTAAGAATCTGAATTTGGAGCTTAAAAAAATAACAGAACAGCCCTGCACACATACACAACCAGGCTGCTTCTGGAGAAAGGATCAATTGTAATAACAAATTTAAATATAAAGTCAGAAGTACAAGCAAAGTTAAACAGTCTTACCACTATAGTCAGCATATCCCTGTCCATAGCCGTAACTTGGGTAGTTGTACCCAGAATAATCATATCCACCATAGCTGCTGTAGCTTTGATCACTGTAAGGACTATTGTAACTTCCATATCCTTGATCGTAATAGTTATTGTAGCCTTGGTTCCAGCTTTGGCCTTGACCTGAAATGAAGCAACCACAGCATTTAGTCTTCAGTCCCTTTAAAATCAGAATTTGCTATAGGTGTGAAAAACATTTATTTTATCACTAGATTTCCTGACTTGGTTCCTATTTGGCTGCTGATTACTTTTGATGTCTATAATGGTACACCTGCCTTTTTGTAGAAACCATACATCAGAGGTGCGTCAACCCCTGGTCCGGTGCCAGTCCATGGCCTGAGCCGGACCGGGCCGCGGAGACAGAACTCCCGCCCCCCCGCACGCACTCCCCTCCCCACAGCTACTTTGCGCGCGCGCGCCAGCGTGAGCGCTCACCCACCCCTTCACGCATGCGCCCGAGCACCCACGCGAAGGGGTGGGCGGGCGCTCCAGCGCATGCGCGAAGGGGTGGGGGAGCGCTCATGCTGGCGGGCGCGCACACACGTTCCCCACCGCTTCGCGCATGCGCCCGAGAGTGCCTGCCCGCCCAAGCGCGAGGTGGATGCCCCGCCTTCCTCAGAGGCTCAGCCAGTCCGCAATCCTAAAAAGGTTGGGGACCGCTGCCATACATGAGCAGAGAGCAGCCACAATATTCCTTTTCTCGGAAAAAGAATGAGGTGTCCTTTTTGTTACATCAGGAATGGGGGATTTCTCACCCTTTCCCCCTCTGCTGAGAAATGTCCTGTGTCACATTTCACTTTATTTTAGTTTTCTTTATCCTCAAACACGTTTTTATCCTTTCATTTAAACTCAAGTCTAAGCAGCTCCCCCAAAAAGGTATAAACACTTGAGAATGTTTTCTAAAAGCACCAATAATTACATTGCCAGGAAGATCATAGCCCTATTGTTTACAAGCATATAGAGCTACAAAACACTGTATTTTATATGTATAAAGTTATCTAATGTTAACAGATGTGTAACACCAGAGCACTCTAAAGTTACACATCTAATCCAATGTTACAGGTCAAGTACCATTAAAACATCTTGCAGCTGTAATATAAAGAGCTCTACGTTATAACTCTGCACCCTCAAAAGGTACAAGTTTACTCTTGAGAACATAATCAGTTATGCTTTAAGAGGAAGTAAGGAAAGAAACAGAATTTATTCATTTCGTATGGCATAGCAGAATATAGCATTATAACAAAAGTTATTTCTCAGCATAGGAGTGTCTCCAACCCTTATTTAGTACTAGAACACTTTCTAGTACTAAAAAAAAAACCTACAGAGAACAGGAATGGTAATACATTAGCGATACAGAAAGGAACAAGCTATGCCCGCCCATCTAGAAAGTATAATAACAACAGTCTTTCCCTTCCAAGGCAGCAACAACAAATGTAACAATTATTTTTTAAAAAGTAGAGTTCTGTGCTTTGGCAAGGAATTTCCATGTCTCTATACCGATATTAGCAATCTGATATCAAGCCAAGAATATGCATCTCTAGTTGCACCTTCTCAGTTTCAATTTATTTCTGGTGTATTCAACAAGCAGATTTCTAGTATCACCAAACTTACCCCTGCCACGTCCTCTGGAACCGCCACGCCCACCAGATGAAGCACCTCTACCTCCTTTCTGCTGCTGCTGCTGTTGCCTATATACATCTTTGGGCTGCGCTACTTTGATCTCACACTAGAAGAAAACAGACCACTATTTAGTACAAAATATATGAAGTCCTTGAATTTTTAATTATCATTGCTCCCAAGTGAAGTAAAGAGAGAAGAGTGAAAAACTGCCTAGAATAGCCATACCTTGCCAGAGCCTATTTGATGGTATCTGCTTTCCAACAACTTCTTTACTGGTTCTTCATCGGAGTACGTGATGAAGCAGAAACCCCTTCTTTCATTTGTCTTTGTGTCCATGGGTAGCTCAATATTTTCAATCTGAAAGCCACATTAAAAAGTTAGAAGAATATTCTGATTCAGCACCAATGCTCAGGCTCCACCTCTTGCTTGTTCTCATCTTTTCTGCCCTTATTACTCGTTACAGCTGATCTGTAATTTCATTCCACTGGCTTCCTGCTTCAATCACCCATGCCACCTTGTTTACAACTTATGCCTTGAATGCCATGTCAAAACCTCAAGCCACCACTTTTCTTTTAAAATGCACTCCCTAACCACCAACCAAAATACACCTTTAATATCGAATTACATTGATTTATATTCCTCTCCCTTTTCCCTTGCTGTTATCTCTTTATTTCTTCACTTTTCTATGTCCCCATTAATGTAGTTAAAAATAATGTAGTGGCAGTATTTAAAATTAGAAATATTCAAACATAGTTTGAAAAGCACAGCCTTTCTCATTTACATTCTTCTTGAGTGCTATGCAAATTAATGATGTGATCAACACAAATTCTGCCTGTGTGTTGTTCCCATTTATCCATATATATTTAAATGCCTGTTTCTCTGTCATCACTATCTATTTTCTTCTATTTTAACATTCTACTAACCAACTGTATAAAGAAAGTGGTAAAGGCACTCAAATCATGCCAAGCAACTGTATTACAGTTCTGAGCAACTACTTTACTGGCCACTGTGTTATGCAATGCCCCAAACAGTAGATGCTAAAACTAAGACTAGATATAGGTAACTAATAAACAATTATACCTCTCCAAAACCACCAAAATATTCCTTTATTTGTTCTTCAGATGTGTCCGGACTCAGTCCACCAACAAAAACTTTTTTGGGCGGCTCTTTCCCTTTCAAAGCTTTTGCCCTTTTGGGATCTATTAGCTTGCCATCCAATTTGTGTTCTTTCAATTCCAAGACCTAAAAAAGACATTGAATTCAAGTTTAACTTCAGAGGAGGAAAAAATACATATATTTATTTGGAGATTAATATTTCAGCCACATACAATGTGTTAACATACCTTCTCAACACTGGCAGCATCTTTGAAAAGCACAAACCCAAACCCTCTTGACCTCCCTGTGACAGGATCCGTTTTAATTGTGCAGTCCACAACTTCTCCAAAACGAGACAAATACTCTGTCAGGTCTTTTTTGCTTGTATCCCAGCTAAGGCCTCCAATAAACATTTTGCTGCAAAAGAAATAAAATGTGTGATTGAATTACATTTCCTCGAAACATTAGTTATTACCTGTAGACTAAACTGAATTTAATCCCAACCAGAGTAGCTCCACTGAAATGAATCAGAATTGACAGAAATCTGATTTCAATGGGTCTACTCCTGTTGGGACTAAAACTGGATTTAGCTCTGTATAGTTAATTTTTATTAGCATGCTCAGTGCACCCACCAAACTGAATTACACTAATTCATTATTAAACAAGGCTGAGCCTACTCACATGGCTTTAGCCAAATTATGCTCCACAGAAACTTGAAGAACAAAGTTTGTCATACTTGTGGTCACACCCACAAGTAGCAGTTTAGCAAATCCCAAATTACAGGAGAGAAAAACACTAAGAACCTCATTCAGCTGATTTCCACTAAGACCTCTGTAAGAGTTGGTGCCTGCAAAGGTGACTAAGCAACTTTATTTCATTATTCAAATACTTTTCAACAAAGGAGAAAGACTGTCCTCAATACCATTAAGCAATACAAACCCAATGGAAATGAACTGATTTTATCAGGGCCTAAATATAAGATAAAGTGTCAATCTAAACTACTGGTATTACTCTTATTCAGGAATCAGTTAACCTGTGAAAAGCCAGTCCTCAATACTAATGACTACAAACCAATGCAAATGAAAATTCAGTAACATTAAGTGAAAAGAAATAGGTTTACAATAAAATACTAAATAAGAGCAGAGTCTCGATGTATCTTAAAAACCAAAAAGATTTATTTGAAGTACACTTTTTCCGATTGCTTAGTTGCGACACACTAAGGGAGAGAACCTCACAGAAATCTTTGCAATGCAAACTACTGTTATTGTTAAATCAGATGTTTCTCTGAATCTCAGAACAGCTCTGCACCTCTGAAATTACGACAAATTTTTGCTAATTCAATTACCTATAAGCAAAGGCATAATTAAAATCTGTGTGTTGTACAGAGGCTGAATTCTAACACTACAGTCTTATACACACACATACTAGAAATACTAACCATACTTATAGGGACTTAAGGTGATTTCAGTGAGATTTCCCACCCCAAAATAATATAACCCTGGAGACGCTGGGGGAAAAAATAGTCTTTATTTAACACACTTTGTTTGGAACAGGAACAGCATACTTTTCACATTAACAAATAAGAATATTTTATTCAGGCTGGGATAATTTGAACAATGGAACTGGGACTGAATATTCTTCAAAGAAGCCAATTAAAATATGTTCAAGAACAGACTATAGGAATCTGTAAAAAGCTTTGACACCTGGCAGACAAATGCCCCAAATTTGATGGTAATTATATTTCACTCTCCTAGCCTCCTCTCCTACCTTACCAGTAAACTCACAACTTGGCACGCTACTGCACAAATTGTCACCTACTGTGTAAGATTCTAAGCTGCTTCACGTTCTGGAGTGCTCAAGGCATTTAACCTACATGTTTCCAATACATCTAGTAAGTTTGAAAAGTAGCTCAACCGTTTTTAAACAGGAATGACTTGAATACAAAAGATACAACAGCGAAAGCATAGGTACATACACTGAAAGTGGGCATACTAGCAACAACAGATTAACAGATGAATTAACAGAACTATAACATTCTGCAACATTTAAGCTACTATTGAAAAACTAAGGACAGCCAGTAAACCAGATTTTCCCACTGATAGGTCACTTTCAATTTAGCAGGAATGTTCTAGTTTAAAGAAAACAAAGACTTTGCAAAAAGAGAATGTCTACCAAATCCAAAGGAAGACATCATTCCTTTACTTTTAACATTTGTGGAACTAAGAATTTCAAGCAGATGTTTCTTTCTTGTAGTTCAATGGATTTTTATCCCTTCTTTTCCTAAGGATCTCAAACCAACAGACAAGGCTCCACCTTGCGCTGCTTAGTATTACAGCCCCACCAGCAACGCTGATCATCCTATAAAAAAAGGATCAAGATCCTCACCTGCACCTCACAGTAGAGCAAGCATTTGCACTTAAATCTCCCTTGTCATTCTCACCTCGCAGCCACCGTAGCATTTGTGAAGAACAGAACTCCAAATCACAAAATCTTATGCCCAATAAATCTTGCTACCCTTCTGCGCTACTACAAGACTCTTTTTCTTCCTCCTCCTCCCTCCTTGTAGCAAGAGAGTTAGTACCGCAATGCACCTTGGAAAGGGAACCACACTGGCCCTGCCTTGCGTGGATATCGAGTCCACCCGCCTTTTATCTCCAACACAAAAGTCTGAGGAGCAAGAATCTCTACGACCAGCCAAGAACAGGAGATACGTGCAATTAAAAACACCAAACACGACCTTGCTTTGCACGCTGCTGGCTTGGAAACCTAGCAAAGCAATCCTACGATGGCGCCCACAAGCCCCGCCCTTGCCTGGCTCCCATCGCCCCGCCCACTTCGAACACACGGCTCACGGGCCCGCCCTCCGCCCAAGCCCCGCCCTCCCGGCTCCTATAGGCCATTTGTTACGTCATGACACTTTAATGGACACTGCCTCGGCTCCGCCCACTTGAAAGCAGGGATCAGCCACGACGGGCAAGATGAAGAGACACAATAGGCGTCAGTCAAGGCGGCGCGAGGAGGGGAATCGACGATGACGGGCGCCCAGGGTGGCTGCGGCCCTTTATTCACTTATCTGAACCCTCCCGAGACAAAATGGCGGCTGGCTAGACGCTCCCTCCCCTCCCCTCCCCTCCCCCCCTTTTCGTGAGGCTGGTCCGTCCGTCCGTCCGTCCGTCCGGCCTCCCCTCGTACCCGTCATCCTGCAGGTTCTTGCTGGCGTTGATCTTGGAGCCCTCAGCGAAGTCTTCCTGACCGCCGCCGGAGCTGGCGTTGTTGTTATTGCTGCTTCCATAGTCGGTGTTGTCTTCCATGGTGGGAACGGGCCGGGAAGTAACGCACGCGTACGCACACACAGAGACAAAAAAAAAACAACCACCGCCACCCCACGCTCGCCTACCCGCGAAAATAACAAGCCAAACGACCCGAGAAGAGGATTAAAATGGCGGCCGTGACAAGAGATCCGGGCAGAGCCTGCGCCGTGTTTATATAGGAGCGCTCTCGCCCAATCAGCGCAGCCCGCCTGCGCAGGCGCAGCTGCTTGAAGGGGTGGCGGGGGAGGAATTTCTGAAGGAAATGGGGGACGGTCTCGGGTGGGAAAGGCAATGGCGGCGGCTGGGGGGAGGGGGAGCAAAAGGGCTTTTCTGGCGCCCAACCTTTTTCGTGGGAAATATATATCCCGCTCAATTCAGCCGGGCGGCTTCCCCCACCAGGCTGCTAGAGTGAAATGCATGTACCGCGAAGCAAATGACACTGACCTTCATGGGGCTTTTTAATCCCAGGCAGAGGTTAATGTCTCTGGGGACCCGCAACATATATTGTGGACTGTACACACGTGCAACATACACGCGGTTCTTTTGTATTGAGTTAATAGGTTTTGTGTTATATCTGTATACATATTGAGTTATACACATTCACATATGTGAGACTCCGTACATATAACTCAGTACGAAAGGGCTGCGGGTATGTTGCACGTGTGTACAGTCAACAAAGCGGGACAGGACGTGGGTCGCCCTTAAAAGTTCTGCACCGCTCCCATGCGCGTTCGACAGGAACTTACGAAAGCGCCCTTGCAAGAATGTGAAGGAGGCTCCGTGGGGGACGTGGCTTTTCCGTCCGGCTTTGCCAAAAGCAGGGTCCTCTTCTGGTGCAAACAAGTCCTTTTACAGTTTGCATTCTTTTTTTCAGGAGCTAGTCCTGTGAACAAGAGGTGAGAGAGAGCTCAGTGGGCACAATACCATTTCCGTGTGTAAAATCTGTAACACACGTGAGGAAAATCGATGCCCCAGAGACTGGAACCTGGCTTCTCTCACAGGAGGCACAGTGGAGAATCGAACTCCCAACCACATTACTAGGTGTGAAATGTCACACCGACTCACACAGTTTGCAACATATGTTTACTGCAACCAGACACCTAAACTACAGATGTGTGAAATGTCACACTGACACAGTTTGCAAGGTATGTCTACTAACCAACCACTATACGTATGTATCTGTCTTGAGGCCATGTAGAAATGTCTGCCATGTAGTCTGGGTGTTTTTTCCACAGGACACTGTTTATGTGGATTGATCAACTATACATAATAATAATAAAATATGCAATCTTTTCCTATTCTAATGTAGATTTTTGTCTCTGAAATCATGATCAGAACTGCTCGTATATAGCTAGTTCTGATTAGATTGGATCTCTCATTACCCATACACTCTTTGCAACAGAACTAATGTCTGCTTAATGTAGCTATGATACACACAGACCAGGAGAGGAGAACTGGAATTCAGTCACAGCTGGAGAGCCACAGGCTCTCTACCTCTGCTCTGCATTCTTATCAGCAAAGAACATCCAAGAATAGCTGCAGAAACAGGAATAAAACACCACAACAGCAGTTCTCACGTTGACCCTAGCAACTCTACTATCAAACAGCAATCTCAGTACTATATGCCAACAGTATTACCACAACTGCCATGTGTGAAAGATACCAACACACGGTAATGACAGGAACTCCACAGCACAGTATTTGCTCTGATCAGTACATTGTCTTTCCCATGCACGTTTGCCAAAAATAAACTACAGGTCAAGAGGGTTGCAACCAGCACTTTATTGCCATCACCACAAACTCCAGGGTTTCCTTGAGATACAGTTTTAATCTCTCTGGCTGATCAAACATGTCACAAACAATTTTTTGGCTGCCAACCAGACAGTCCACTAGTTTAGAGGTCTAGAGGAAAACACTTGTGGCCATAGTCATAATAGTGCCAATACAGTCTAAGACATTCATATTGATGGTTGCATGAAAGGACCAAGCATTTTGCAAACAGCTGGACTGATGCACACATTCAAAAGGAAAAATGCACACCATAAGTCCACAGGATGAAGAATTGTGAGCTCATTGTGAATACATAAATGCAACAGAAATTTGAGACACAGCTTTGAGTCATGTTCCCAGGGACAGCTGGTGCAGGATCTGCAAGGCAGACTTCAACTGTCAGAAATAAAATCATATAGCAAAAGGAAAAGGCAGCAGGACTAGAACTCAAAACTTCCAACCCAGACTGCAACATCCTACCATTTGATCCTAATACTGTTCAAAAATTGTTTACTAAGTTAGTAAGAAATTCTGTCATTCAGTGTAGTGTTAGTCATGTGCCATTCAAGGTATGTGAGATATTTAAGGAGTGATTTCACCAGTACCACTCCACCAGTGTTTCTATGGATGAGCGGCAATGTTCCCTCTAAGATATGTGCGCGTGGCTCACCCAGAGTTCCATTGGGGCTGCGCATGGGCAGCCCGCAGCCAGGTTGTTTACTTCCTGTTTCAAATGAAGCCCTACCCACCTCTACGTGCACAAAACGAGGCTCCTGCACAGCAGGACAGAACATTAGTAGTTAGAGGGAACATTGCTGAGCGGTGATTTGAACCCTGGTCTTCAGAGTCCCAGTCCATCACTCTGTCCACTACTACAGCACACTGGATACCTGTGTAAAGTAATGAGGTACCGTAGGTGAAAATACAGAGAAGCAGCTGCTTCTGGGGCTTTCTGGGAATTACAATGGAAATGTTTTGAGCTACATTGCATGTGCCTTTGTAAAGGTAGCATTACAATCTTACTAGGGGTAGGTCCAGTCCCTGAACACATGAAAGGATGTAAACTTTTTTTCCTCTTCCCCATGTCTCTTCCTATGCTGAATTCTCCCTCTTGTACTATTGATGTTCCACTGGTGTAATTCCACTGGCGACAGCAGGGCCAGCCCTACTGTTTGGCGAAGTAAAGTGGCTGCTTCAAGTGGCAAGCATCGGACAGTAGCAGGAAGCATCAGCAAGACCCTGGAAAAATATAAGCCTGCGTGTCAGCTTTACACTCCCCAAGTTTCCTGCCCTAAATGCAATAGAAAACATGGTCTCTATCGTAGCACCACGGAATGATGATTTAGTTTCCATTTTTTTTCAGCTTCTGTACATTGAAGGGGAAAAGAATGGTATCTTGTTCTATGCCTCAGGCAGCAAAATGTTTGGGCAGTGGTGTACCTGTGGCACAGTTATATGATTTACACGTTCCCCCCTGCTATTCAGGCCCCACAGCTCCCAGAGCAGCTAACTATCATAATATGTACCACATATTCAGGTAAGAATCATTCCTCTGTGGAATTTGGGAAAGATCCTGTCTTCACCCAGGAAGAAGAATTTGAAGGCAGGATTTAATCATAAGGTCACATTCAATTCACTGCAAAAAATATAACCTCTGCCTTCCATGGTCCTAGCAGATAAGGATGAATAATACAATGTTCAAGGTTAATTGGGCTTCATTCTTATACTGTATAATAGAGAATAGTTGTATATTTCTCTCACAGCTGTTCTCGAAAAAGAGTGACAAATTTCACATACCACCTCCCCCTATAGAAGGACTAGAAAGCAGCATCTCGAGAGAGGAATTTAAAACAAAAGATAACTTCCCGCTTGAAAAAGAGAATCTCTTCTCATAGATTTTTCAGCAGACACAATTTGTTGGACTAACAACAACAACAAAAGGGAAAAAATGCTTGTGTGGTCCTTGTACAATCTGAAGGCAAGGGTGTGTGGTACCTTTATTAGTAATAATAGTGTGTTGTCAAGTCAGTTCTGACTTATGGCGACCCTTTCCTAGGTAGAGAACGCACAGAAGCGGTTTACTTTGGGGAGCACCCTGAGTGCGGCAGTTTCCCCAACCTTTATTAGATCACACACACACACACAAAACCCCTCAAATGTAGCTTTCGACCCTGTACAGGTCTTCATCAGGCTTGGTACCACAGAGCCGTAAATAGTTCAGGGGAAAAAGTTTGAAAAATAGTGATCAGATGTCTGTGCCACATTCCTTCATTAAAAATAAGTTTTGAAATCAGGGCTGCAGATTCAAAGTGTAGGGTTCAGCTTCCATCTCTGGTGACCAGTGGCAGAACTACATTTGTGGGGCCCTGAAGCGTGAACTGTCATGGGGGGTCCTTCGTAATCAACAATGAGGTCTGGGTAACCACATTTATCTTCTTCGGTGGGGTTGTTCCACGACAGATGACCACAACTTTTTTTAAAAAGTGGACTAAAGTTGCTTCTGGGGCCCCTCCAGGATTAGGGCCCTAAAGCTTAAGCTTAATTAGTTTCATAGCAGATCCACCCAATGGTGGTACTGATTGGGAATGTCTTGCCCAGTTCCTTAGACAAAGGATGGCCACCAGTCACGCCTTCCTGTATTTAACATAAAGCAGACAGCACTATTTTCCCTACGATCGGGAGGCAAGTACGAGAAATAAAATGAGGAAAAAAGAGAAGAGTGGGGGGGAAAACATACAAAATTTAAAAAAAATTCCAAGTTGGGTTAGTCTGTTCCAACAAAAACCAACCAAAGTCCTGTGGTGCATTAAGAGTACAGTAACAACTTTTATTGAACATAAAGTTTGCCAAACTTGTTTTAAGCATGCATAAAATACTTAAGTAGCAGGCTCTTCAAAATAATCCATCACTCTCACATAGGAATAGATTCTTCACACACAAATCAGTTCGATTACGTGATTAGCCTTACAATTCATGGCCACAAGATGTGTAGTTACCCATCATGTTCTTAGAAAGATCTTAAAAGGAACTGGGTGGCCATTTAAGTGGAGGGTAGTTGTATCCATGGCTGCTAGATGACAGCTAAGTAAAGCCTCCTTATTCAGAGGCACTATATCTCTGCATAGCAGCCACCGCCACAAAATGCATTTGAGTAAGCAGTTGCCAGTCATTAACCTCCGTATGGGTTTTGGATGCACACAGGAGCACAGATCCGTGGCAAAGGTGTTACAAGGCCAAGACTTTTGGGGGGGGGTGCGTGGGTGGGATTTGGGACTGCACCGGTTTGCCACCTGCTGATTTAAGTGAAGTCGTAATCCCGATTATCATCTAAAGAAGGAGTAGTAATACGATTGTTAGAGCTCCAGGAAAACAATTACCTGACTGCACCTTTGACCTTGATCTAACTCAGTAAGTAGCGCTTTTCTTGTTCTGAAATTCAGAGGAATCCCAGATACACCCTTTCCTTGCCAGAGAACGCAACCACACAAAAGGAGGCTACTTCAGAAGAACGGCACGCCAAGTGGTCCCCCCCCCCCGCCGCCGCCCCATCCATGCAAGTTAACAAGGAGAGGGACAGCTTGGTTTTCAAGACCTGCGTCCTAATAATACATATTTGGAGCAGGGGTGATATCCCGAAAACGCTGCAGCGCAAACTGGTTTGCTTTTCCTTCGCTGGCTTCATATATACAGTACATTGAGGAAAATGGCCGCTCAGCTTTATTACTTAATAATTAATTGCATAGTAGTATTACGCAACCCGATTGCGCAACTCTCCTTCGTACGCGGGTATGTTCTGCAACGCAGAACGTACAAGTAATTCGAATTACTTTTTGCACAGGAAAAAAAGAGGGGAGGAAACAACGCTCTCACGCCATCTCTGTGTTAGGTATGGCAGGGAATAATTACCTCTTCCCCCCCCCCCCAAAAAAAAACAAGTCTCCATCACTCTTCCGTCTCTCATAATTTCTGCCTGAAATTTCGGGAGCTGGATTTCCCCGCGTAAACTGCAGCTTTTTTGGATAGCTCTGCCACCCCTCGCGTTGCAACGGCGCGCTCTTAAGTTCCCGCACTTCCGGCCGCGGGCATGGGCAAGGGAAACCCCTTGCATTTTGCTGGGCGCGTTTGCTCAGGAGGAGACCTTGTCTGAACTCAGTGGAATTTACTTCCGAGGCACAGTGCCGCTGAGGGTGTGGGGACGTGCAACCCAGCGAGTGACGTGGAAGTAACCATTTCCAAAGCGGTAACTGTGCCCGCGTGTTACACCAAAAAGAGTCTGGATAACAATTAAAACGTCGTTAAAAGGAGACCCGCTTGGAAACAAGCTAGCAGGAACTTCCTTCAATCCTTGTTAGGCAAACCAACCCGCATTTGTTTTGTCAGATGAAAGACAGCAAGCACAGCTTTGTTTGCAGGTCTGATGTCGGGGTAGCACTGGAAGGTTTGACTGCCTGTAGGGATAACGTTGTAAGAGGAGGAAATCAAGCATTTGCTTGGAGGTTTGCTTTGATCCTAACTTATTCATCACAGAACGAATGTTTGTGGACTATAGGCCATCGGATATGTATCTGTTAACTCAGAAGAGGTGAGCTGCAGCTCGTGAAAGGTTATGCCAAATAAAGTCGTCTGTAAGGTTCAAGACTCTAGCTGTCATAGAATAGAAAGGCTATGGCTCCGGAAGGTTCTGTTAAATGGGCCATAGTCTACAAAAGCTTGTGCAGTTATGAAGGTATTGCACATGGGTTTGAAGAAATGGATTGCAATCCACGAAAGCTCACAGAGAAATAAATCTGGTACACCAGTATCGTGTTTAATACTTGTGGACATGCAGAATTCCAACCGCAGAAGCTGAAGTAATGAATACTGAACAGGTTACTAGTCTTGCCCATGCTTTTTTTTTTTCCTGGACTTGATGAACCAAATTAACGCAGTTACCTCTATGAAATAAAGATACCAGTTTGTGCGATGCCCCGGCCTGTTGTTTTTATTTAGCAGCAGCTCTGTAGTGGTACATTTGAAAGGGCAACCGCTCACCATTGCCACCAGTTTCCTCCCAGGAGAGTCCAAGGATGCAGGCAAGTGGATCAATTCATCTCAGCAAATGAGGAGCAGGTCTTTGGGAAGGCCAATGGCTCTTCATTACCTATGCAAGGCTAAACCAGTCTCAGATATTTACATTACGACAGGGATGGGTTGCAGCAATATACTGTTCTTAGGGAAACTCCCATTTCTCTCCTACCTCTTGTGAGGATCTCAGCTCAGCTGAGAGTTAAGGAAACCTTTCTAAGATGACGGCAGATGATGCCATAGCCCCGTTACTCAGAAAGTCCCCGGGCTACGGCCCTGGAAACCTGACTCCCCCCAAAATCCCTAAGTAAATCCCATTGATCGCAAGGTGGCTGGTGTTTGGAGAGCCATGCACGCTTCAACCGCATCCTCTTTCCAGGTTGCCTTCAATCCTGGACGGTGGTGCCCACCGATCGCCCCCTCCTTTCGCTGCCTTGGCTTCCGCTTGGGTCTCCTAGCTCCTCCTTCCCCTACCCCACCCATCCCGACGTGAATGACGGCACTGTCCGGCGGCCCGCCAATCCGGGTTACCCGATCCGGGTGCTGGGGCGCCGCCGCTTCCAGCCACGAGGGTTGGGACTCGCCTCGGCTCTTTCTTACGGCGGGCTTCGTTCCTGCTGGCGCGCTTTCCTCTCCCGGGGGTGTGCGTTGCCCTCGCCGGTGCCGCCGATTCGCAGGGCCTGGGTTTGTGCGCCTTCCCCAGCTCGATCGGGTCCGCGTGTGCGCGCGTGTCCGGTGCGCTTTGCAGCTCCTCCCTTCGGTTGCCCCAGAGGTAGCCGACATGGTGGGTTTCACGGTGCCTGCAGAAGTCCGGGCGTTCCTCTTGGACATCGAAGGCACCACGACTCCCATTACGTTTGTCAAGGTGAGATCCGTGTCGGTGGGAGGGGTCGGGGGCGAACGACCGGGTCTTTGGATGCGCGCCGGATGCAGCTGTGCTTTGTGGGGGTGGGGGGGCCTGTGTTTTGGATGAGGCGGGCGAGAAGGCGCAGGCGGCTGCAGTCCTGCTGCAGGCTTCCTCGCGAGAAAGAGAACCAGGGAACTCGTATTGCTCCGAGGTCGCTTTAGAGGGGAGGTGGCCGTGTTTGTCCGAACAAAAACAATCAAGATCCCATAGGTTTGGTTCAGCATAAGCTTTGGTGCATTTTGTGCATTGCCCGCACCCACCAGATCTCACCCACCCACCTACCTCTCGCCTTGCCAGCTGTCAAGTCACATGCAACTTCTGTTGAGCCTAGTAGAGTTTTCAGGGTATGTGAGATGTTCAAGGAATGGTTTACCATTGCCACCCTCCAGTGAGTGCCCAAAGCCTAGTGGGGATTTGAACCCAGGTCTCTTGCTCCAGCATTATCCAGTGCACTACACTGGCTCTCATCCATCTTTAAGTTGCTCCACAACTCTTTGCTGTTTCCTCTTAAGAGTATTGGATATGACTACAACACTGACATTTATTTACCAAGGAGGACACTTCCCTTTTACTACATAGATTCATTCAAATTTGTGTCTTGTCATCAGGGAAACTTGAACGGCCATCATTCTCGTATGTTTTTTCTCCCCCACCCCAGGGATGTTGGAGGCTTGACAAATGAAAACGGGAACCAATGAGAGTGTCTTCAGTATTTTTGTTACACTTTTCAGAAAGGAAGCCCTGTTAAATCTGTTTCAGCAACAAAAATGAGAAGCTTTGTAGCCCCCTTTCAGACTGACAAATTTATTTCAGTCAGAGCTTAGTTGATCGCAGTCTGCTTCTTCAGACATGACAATGTTATCAAAATAAAACAATGCCGGTCTGTCTTGTGTGCTGTCAAGTGACAGGCAACTCATGGAAACTCTAATAGTGTTGATGGCAACATTTGTTGGTGGTGGTGGTCTGTGAATATTTTGAGGTTACACACAGTTTCCCACTCCCCTCCAGTTTACGGTATTTGTGCCGTTCTACTTTCCTGTAAAGCGATGGTCAGCTTACCTGCTGCAATTTCTGGCAAAGATTGTGTTGCATTCTGATTTCATCTTTGTAACGTGTGCCATTAAACATGTGCAATTAAATGTTTGCAATTAAATTTTACCAATGCAAGCTCTTCTTTTTTTATATACTCCATTTCATGTGTGTGCTTGTGGTAAACATATTTTGTATTTGTTGAACATTCTACTGGATTGTCAAATCATGGTCTGTCGTGCTATCTGCTCATAACCAGTTTTATTTAAATTTAGGTCAGTATTGTTGCAGTGAAATATATAGGAAGAAATCGGTTAAATGTGAACAAGTTTTGCTTTGCCAAGTTATAGGTTTATAAAGAAATAGTACAAATCTCTGCATGTTTGTTTGACAGTGAGTCCTTCTGTGCTGGATTGGGTTTTCGTCAGGTTAATGGATAAAGCAGAAATCATAAACATACCTGGAAATTGAATACAGTGGGGTTTATTTTAAAATAAGCACGCACAAGGATTGTGCTGTTTTGTAGTTCTGTAATCTAGAAAGTATGTACAGCGGAATTAGTCCTGAAGTAACCTCATATACTTACATGGTGCAATAGTACTGTGGGGTAAAAATAGGGTTGATAAATTGCTACTTTTGCTATCTCTGTTGTTTTCTTAAATATACCTTTCAATTAGCTGTGGCTTGGTGGTTTGTGAACTACACTGTGGGGTGCTGTAACAAGTCATTGTGGTGTTGCAGGCAGAGCCATGGAGACACGAGTTCAAGTCTGCAGAGAACCATCAAACTCTCCGAGTTTAATATTATGATTTAATATTGGCAGCTAGCTGGATAGCTCAGTGGATCTTGACTGAGGAGCCAGAGGTTGGGGTTCAGTTCCCCACTGGGCATCCCAGAAGAGCCAGACTAGGATGTCTGCAGAAGAAGGAGATGGGAAACCACGTCTGAGTACTCTCTACCTAAAAAAACAACAACCCAAAAGGGTTGTCATAAGTCAGAATTGACTTGACAGCACATCATTCCGATATATTATTCATATTCATATTATCTCCAGCCGTAAGAGTGTGGTTGAGAAGATAATTTAGGGTAGCCCTGTATTTTTTGCTGTATTGAGCAAGGATTAGGATGCACATAGGATTAATGGACTGTGTAAGGAATTTGCATTTAGGGTTGCCAGGTTCCATCAATCCAGAAATATTCTGTTTTCCTTTAAAGGTTAAGAGGCTTCCAAAGTCAATGCAGTTGAACTCTATAGCTGTATCTGGTATCCTATCTGTTCTCCAAGGTCCAGAGGAGAGTTAATATGAGGATGAAGGTGGGCAGAAGGTGGGTTTGGATAAACCATTACATCTCTAGATGACTTGCAATCAACTGTCACAGACGTTTGGCTTCCAGTTGTTCCAAAGCAACAACAAAGTGACTTTGAACCCCAAGTTATACATTAAAAGGGGGTATTTGGGATAACCAATATGTACTGGGTTTTTATATGTAGGAGGTTGTGCTATTTCTTCCATTCCAGTACTGAAAACAAATTTATGGGATAATTGTGTCTGCCTTCTGCATCAGTCTCTCAGGGCTTCATCTGTTCTAATTTTGAAAAAGTGAACATCTTGCAAGTCTGTAATCTGTCTAAATTATAAAACCCTTGGGGCAGGCATGTATCCTTACAGAATTTGTAAAGTATTATGCACATAGATGGTGCAGTATAAATAACAGTGTTGCATGCAGTTTAATCAACTATAGCCCATTTCATCATAAATGTTATTTTCAGTTGGCAGGTATGAGTACACACACAGAAAGACCATTATAAACGATAGGTCATAAAACACTATGAAATGAGAGAATTACAACCTACAAACCTCTAAAATATCAGAGGGTTTGAAAGCCCTTTGCAGCCCTTTAAAGCAGAGTAAATCTTCTTAGCGAAGAATAAATCTTCTCTAGTCTTAACAATAATTTAGATCTGTTCCTTTTTCCTGCTTTCCCTCCTGCTGCATAAATGTGAGTAGGTTTATCCAGAGTTTTGCAGGCTAGCCTGTCACATCAGGTACTTGGGAAACCAGGTCACGGTTGCTGCCCCAGGCATCCTGTGCCACTGTCTTACATTGCCAATTGTAGAGTACATTGTTTTAACCCAGAGAGCAGGGAGCCCTGGTGTGACAAGGGAACAAGATCCTTTGAGATATTTGGCAAGTGACTCTTGATGCTTTACAGCTCTTATGGGAAGGCTGAGATACACGTGGCCTTCCAGATCGTGGAGAATTACAAGTCCCCTTACCCCCAGCCCGTATGGCTACCAGTTTTCCAATCCTGCTGTACGGTTTATCTGTTTATAAGTGGATGGTTTTATTGCCTTCCCTAAAGAAAAATTGGTGTAAGAGTATCATCCTACCCCCCAGTGCTTCTTTGCCTTTTCTGGAACCAACAAATTTAGTTGCATCTGTGGATTTGAAATGTCTTTTCTCCGTAAAATGTCAGACACATTTTTCTGGGGCTTGCTAAGTAAATCAAGTTGGACAGACTTCAAGCTGTGTGGACTTTACTCTTAAAACAAACGCACACACGCACAAACAAACAAAACAGAACTAGAAGCAAGAGATCCCCCATATATGAAATTGTAGCTCAGGTGAGCGGATGCATCCTAAGGATTAAGTAACAGTGTACCTCTCAGCAGATGATTAACCCGGGAATATGTGATCAGAACCAGGATTTGCATCCTTTCGCACAAAAATCTACTAGTTTCCCCAAGCTAAATCCTACATATTCTTTTTCAACAACCGAATAATTGACAGGGGAAAACTTTTTAGTTATTATGAGTAGAAAAAAAAGGAAGACGGTGATTTTACTTGAACAACTGCCAGTTAGGGACGTACACTGTCCCTGAACCCAGCTTGATGTATACCCAAATGAGAACACCAAGACTAGTGCTCCCAAGGTGCCCGGTGCCCTTTTGGAGGCACTTGTTTACACCCATGATGGTCTGTGTAATCTGTAGTTTTAGAAGAGGTAGCCATGTTAGTCTGTGCAGGCATATCAGGCAAAATCCAAAGAAACAAAACAAAAAAGATAAAAACATGTGGCACCTTAAAGACTGTTATACTTTAATATTAATTGGTTTATTTATTTAAAATATTTTTACCCTACTTTTCTCCTTGAAAAGGACCCATGTGAGCTTTCGTGGACAAGTCCACTTCATCAGTCATATGGGGGGGGAGGGAAATGAAATGCTGGATGAAATACCAATACACAAGTAAAACATACTAAATATTCATTGGCTCTTAAAGAGTCTTTTTTTTCTGAATTGGGTATTTGGTTACTTCTCACATGCAGTGATTTATGGCCTGTGTTGGTGTTAGGTTGTAAACATTCCTCCAGGAGACAGAGAACAGATGATGGGTATGAGCAAAAGGAAGTGGGGAGAAGAGCTGTGGGGGGTGAAGACTGTTAAAAAGTCAAGAGGAGGGGGAAGAGTACATAAAAGTAAAATAAGATAGTAGAGGAACCATGTGTGTTAATGTAGGGAATGTAGTCTCTGTGTTTCTGGATCTAAGGTGGGGGGACATTCCTGTAAATGTGGAAATGCGAATGGCAGTGACTTGGGCTAGGGGGTTGCACAGCCATTATCGGAGTAATTTTTGGCAGAATTATTTGCCCCTCTCTAGTCCAGAGAACACAACAGAAAGAAAAGCAGAAGACTACTGTTAGGAACGTTGGCAGGAATGCAGCTAGTGCACCAACAAGAACGAGAAACTAAGCTGGGGGTGGGGGAACAGACCCCCATGTCCTAGAGTGACCCACAGGAATGCAGGCATTCGTCTGCACACACCGGCATGCTGCATAGTAGTGCAGCTAAATACATTTTTCAAAAGAAAGGAAAGGAAAAAAGGGAAAGCTGCGAATGCAAAGCCCAGATCGTAGGCGATGCTAACACCAGTCCCTTGTTTTGTACTATAGCTTTTTTTTAAAAGCAAAGAGTGGCTGCCACAGCCCAGTTTTCTCCTTCGGAGACCTTTAGCCGTTGGACTGCAAGAGAGGCATTGAGCTTCCAGGGTGGGGTGAAGCGGTTCGTTCTCCTCCTTTGCTGCCATTGCCCTCCGTTTCTCATAAAGTATGGATAAGGCAAAGAAACCCCCTTTTGCACCCTTTTGATTGCATGGCATCCTTTTGATATTTTAATATAGTTAACCTCATGAGTGCTGGATTTAGCAGGAGGGAATGTAGGGAGTGTGGCCCAAATGAGGCTCCACCCCAAGGTTGCTCCAGAAACCAGTAAATACCCTTGATTCAATCCGGATTTGCACATTTGGCCAACGACAGTGCCACCCCTTCTGCCAGTCACCCAGAAATCTGCCACTAGATCTGATTTGCCTTCTGCCTGTCCTTGAAATGAAAGGAGGGGGAATTGTGGGGGAGTGTCAGCTTCTTACAACTGCAGCCGGTTTGCATACTTCGGGAAATTCTCATAAGCAAAAGCAGTGACCTATTTACAGGAAGAGGAGTCGTTCCAGTCCTCCTGCTGTGGGCATGATTGGAAAATAGTGATTTTGGTTAAATATTAATTGTGTAGAGAACCCTGTTTCCTGATCAACACATGCAGTGGATTCAATACTAAGGGCTCTGACATAACAAAATGAACGATAACTTCAGGTTGCTGGTGCAGAGTCGGTATATGGGGGCTCCCGAGTGTAACACAAGTCTTCTGCAAGTACAAAACAAATAGACCAAAGAACAAGCCGGAATAATACCTCCCCCTACCCCAATATGCTCATCCTTGCTTTCAGGAAATTTATATATAAAGGGGCATACAAAGCTATCATCCCCTCACTGCAGAGGATGACATCCACTCTGCTGTAGGCAGGTAGACAACATTATGCCCTCCAGCTTTTTTGGACTGCAGCTCCCATAACCCCTGACCATTTGCTACACTGGATCAGGATTATGGGAGCTGTAGTCAGAAACAGCTGGAGGTCATCAGGTTGCGTTTCTGAAGTGGATCAAGTGGTAATGGTGAACAGGAAAGTTCAGAATCTCATCATTTTGGCCAGTTTGGGAGCCAAAATAATGAGAATCTCCTTTTGTTTACACGAACAGGTAAACAAATAATCAATAATAATAATAATGTTCTGTCAAATCAACTCTGACTTATAGCTGCCGTTTTCAGGGTTTTCTATATAGGGAATACTCAGTAGTGGTTTTTCATTCCCTTCTTCGGGGGGTACCCTGGCACCGTGTAGCTTGCCCGAGGCCACCCAGGCTACCTCTACTCGCAGAAGGCACAATGGGGAATTGAACTCCCAACTTCTCACTCTGTAGCCAGATACCTAAACCGCTGAGCCATCCAGCCAGCTTAAGCATCTCACAGATATGGAGAAATGCTCCTATAAACAGTTTATCTGCCTCTAGAAATAATGGCAGACAATGAAATGACACTATTGGTGTGTTGTGTCTGTGTGTTCTTTTATCTTTTTGTTTCCAACATCACACTTTAGTGCAAAGCAGGAGATTAGGGTACAGGAGAGCAGGCCTTTCCCGAGGTGCGTGAGCCTCCCATCTCCCATCATCCTCAACCACTGCGGCTAGCTAGAGGTGATGGAAGCTGGAGTCTAGCACATCTGGTGGGGCCCAATTGGGAAGGCTGCTAGAATATTAGTTTCCAGCGTAATCAGCTAAGAACAAGCAAGAGTACAGTAATTGCTCAAAACAACACAAGATTTAAAGCTATATACAGTGGAACCTCTACTTACGAACTTAATCCGTATTGGAATGATGTTCTTAAGTTGAAACGTTCTTAAGTTGAAGCAAAATTTCCCATAGGAATGCATTGAAAACCGATTAATCCGTTCCGGCTGTTTTTTGTTCTTATGTAGAGGCGCGTTCGTACGTTGAAGCATTACTTCCCATAGGAACTAATGCAAAGCCGGTTAATCCGTACTCTACCACTAGGGGGAGATTATTTTTTTTTAACCTAAAATGACCTAAGGTTAAAAAAAGGGCAGGAAAGTTTTTTTTCCCGTTCTTATCTTGGAGCTCCGTTCTCAAGTAGAAGCAAAATTTAGCGAACGGAGCTGTTCTTAAGTTGGATTGTTCTTAAGTAGGGGCGTTCTTAAGTAGAGGTTCCACTGTAGCTACCCTGTCTCCTCCATTTCAAAAAAATCGCCTGGATATCAGGGATCTGTATCATCACTTTTTAAAATTTATTTTCTAAGAATCACTTTATGCCACTGTACTAGACAGAGAATTTTATGCTAAATACACTGGTCTGTCTTCCCTCAGTACTGTTTCTGTTATTAAGTGTGATCTAATTTTTCAACGGGGCCTTTTTAATTGTGGCCCTCTGTACCCCAAGAAATTGCTACCCATCTCTTAGAGCCAGTTCTTGAAACTTCTTCTCAAAACAATTCTGTCCCATCATCCACCCTCTTCCGTAACACATTAGATTTGTTTCTTGGTAAAGCATGAAACACGTTATGCTCTGCTACGTAGCCAAAATGATTCCAGCCTTAAAAGCTGAAACAGCATCAGTTAAACTGCTTTTGCTTTGCTACTAGGCTGCTTCTTATGCTTCCCTGTGTTTAGAGAACTTCTTCCATAAACTTACAGGTTTTAATTAAGAGAGGGTGCAAATTGCCTGTTCTTCCTGTATCCACAGTGGATTCATTCACGTTGGCTGGGAGATTCTGAGAGTGGTAGTGGAAAAAATGGTAACTTTTCCAAGCTCTGACCCATAAGAGTGAGATAAACAGAACCTGATATGCATAATCGTATCTGAACTGTGGGAAAGAAAATACAAGGGCATTTGATTCAAAAATAGTGAGTGGTGATAAAGAGAGGAACAAAGACGAACGGGCATGGTTTCTTCTCTAAATGGCTAATATAAAACAGCAATTTCAAATGTCCCTTGGGAAAAAAACAGTATTGCTGAAACAAGTTTAGGTTTTGTGGCACATTGATGGCCTACAGGCATGATTACGCTGTACTTCTTACATCATTTTCAAGCCTGTTTTAATTTGTCGTGGCTCCTCGCCACAGAAGCATGGGAATCCTCGTGATATGAAAGCACTAGGGACTTCTAACATTTAGTGTCCTTTCCCAGTATTTGATGGAGGTGGTAAGAAAATACATTAATTTTCAAAGGGAGAAAGAAGCATAAAAAGGCAGTTCAAAAGTTCAATATTGGAAATTATTGTGGTAGCCAGGAGATGGGGTAGGAACAGTTCACGGCCTGGAACGGGGTGACTTGCATGTTGCTGGCAACGGTTTTATGCCAGTTTTCAGGATTTTAAAATACCATCATTTTTAAAAAACTAAATTGTGTTGTAATAGTATAACTTTTAAGTGGCGTTTGAACATTATAACTTACCACAATGTCAGTTTTTTCATGTCACCATAATACCATAAAACGGGTAACAGCGTTGCGGTGTTAAAAGCCATGAAGTACAATAAAATCAAACAATGAAGCAATAACACAGGGATAAATCAGTAAACTATTTAATTGAAATCACTAGAGAGTTCTTGAAAAAGGCTTGGGCCAACAAGAGGCCAAAGCATTAAGAGGTGATAGAACTGGGTCACTGCCTCTGCCTCCAGTGGGCAAATGGAATAGCCCATAAGTATCTGCTTATTTAACTTATATGCAGAATACATCATGCGAAAGGCTGGACTGGATGAATCCCAAGCCGGAATTAAGATTGCCGGAAGAAATATCAACAACCTCAGATATGCAGATGATACCACTCTGATGGCAGAAAGTGAGGAGGAATTAAAGAACCTCTTAATGAGGGTGAAAGAGGAGAGCGCAAAAAATGGCCTGAAGCTCAACATCAAAACACCTTAGATCATGGCCACTGGTCCCATCACCTCCTGGCAAATAGAAGGGGAAGATATGGGGGCAGTGACAGATTTTACTTTCCTGGGCTCCATGATCACTGCAGATGGGGACAGCAGCCACGAAATTAAGACACCTGCTTCTTGGGAGAAAAGCGATGACAAACCGAGACAGCATCTTAAAAAGCAGAGACATCACCTTGCCAACAAAGGTCCGCATAGTCAAATCTATGGTTTTCCAGTAGCGATGTATGGAAGTGAGAGCTGGACCATAAAGAAGGCTGATCGCTGAAGAATTGATGCTTTTGAATTGTGGTACTGGAGGAGACTCTTGAGAGTCCCCTGGACTGCAATGAGGTCAAACCTATCAATTTTGAAGGAAATCAACCCTGAGTGCTCACTGGAAGGACAGATCCTGAAGCTGAGGCTCCAATCCTTTGGCCATTTCATGAGAAGAGAAGACTCCCTGGAAAAGACCCTGATGTTGGGAAAGTGTGAAGGCAAGAGGAGAAGGGGACGACAGAGGACGAGATGGTTGGACAGTGTCATCGAAGCAACCAACATGAATTTGACCAAACTCCGGGAGGCAGTGGAAGACAGGAGGGCCTGGCGTGCTCTAGTCCATGGGGTCACGAAGAGTCGGACACGACTTAACGACTAAACAACAACAAAATCTGCAAGTGCGTAGCCTATATGCACATAGATTTCTGTATGTTCTGGAATACTGCATAATCAAGATTCCAGAATGGAAGCTGCAGCTTCAGTGCTTTAAAAGGTGAGTGTTGGGAGTGGTATGGTTAGGGTCAGGAGTAATGCCAGCAGCATGGCCCCTGAGACCCTTCCTCACATGGAGTGTCTTTGCATGAGTAATTTTTGAATGGTTTTTAATATGCAAGGATTTGTGCATGGTAAGGATTTGCAATTGGAAAAATGAAGCAGGAACAAGTGACAGCAGGTTTGCATTTGTCAACATCATGCACATGTGCGCTTGTGTTAAGAGCCTGGGATTGTCTGTGGCACCTGTTGAGCGCACATTCAGTAGCAAACCTGGATTTGCTCCTGTGTTATGTGTGAATGAGTCTTGAGACAAGTTCATTAAGGGAAGAAAAGGGCTGCGGTCCTTGAAAGTGGCTTAAATGCAGAGCAGTTTATTCTGATCTTTGTTTCTAGAATGACCTTGTAATTTTAGAAGGACAAGAAGTTGCTTTTTCTGACAACACATTTTTCCTCCTGAGTTGGTTGTGAAAGCATGAGCAGCCAACCTTGAACTCCCGTTACTTACATGACGTGAAGATCGCGTCACTTGTCATTTAGGAAGCTCATTGTTCCGAGACCTTAACCGAAGTGTCAGACCTGACAAACCGTTTCGTTCTTGGCCTAATTGGGCTCTGCCTGATAGAGATGTTCCTTATACTGGCACCTTCTCTGATCCTCCCTAATAGCAGCCACTCTAGGTTAATTCTGCATTCAGTTACGTACTTAATTGAAAAGGGGAGACTTCACTTATACTTTTTGTGCTTGCAAATCCTGCTTTCATCAGCAACATCAGAAATTGATGCAGGGAGCCAGTGTAGTGGTGTGGTTAGAGCACAGTTTGCCAACCTGGGGGTCACGAAGTGTTTTCAGGGGTGTGGGGTTGCAGGTTGCCTTTTATATGTTGTAGCCCTTGTTTAAAAAAAAAAATCTTCCTTGTCCTTTCAGAATGGGATATTAAAGTTATTGTGTATGTGTATGTGTGAGAAACAGGCCCTTTGGGGGAGAAAGAAGCCTCCGCTTTGTGAAAAGGGATGACTGGAACAATTTTAAGAAAAGAAAAGAAATGCCAACAGAAAGATATAATTGCTGGTGTTTCAGCAAGAAAGGGATTTTAACTAAGACACATCATTTCTTTGTTGTTGTTGTTTAGTCGTTAAGTCGTGTCCGACTCTTCGTGACCCCATGGACCAGAGCACGCCAGGCCCTCCTGTCTTCCACTGCCCCCCGGAGTTTGGTCAAATTTCTAGAGAGCCTAAAGAACAGGAGGAAAAGGAAAAAGAAGGGGGGGGAGAACACACACAAACAAACCCCCAGGAGGAGGGGACACAAAAAAACAAATGGCTTGCCTCCTTCTGCCGCAGGTCCAAGGACCAGGTTTGTGCTGGTTTCTGAGGGGGATCCTCTCTGTGCAAAGGTTATATTCTGAAAAATGTATTTTTAATCTGGTTTCTTTACCCCATTAAAAATGCCTTTTTATGCACACTTGGAAAGGGGGGTGGGTTGCAGGTTACTTGGCTATCGTAAAAGGGGGTCATGACTCGGAAAAGATTGGGAACCAGTGGGTTAGAGTAATTGAGACTTGGGACATGCGGATTCAACTTCCCACTAAACAATGAAACTCATAATGTGACTTTGGACCAATCACTTTTCCTCTGCCAGAACAACCTGCCAGGATTGTTGTATGGCTAAAGTGGAAGGAAGGAAAACAATATAGTCTGCTGTGAGCTCCCCGGACAAAGTCCCGGATATATATGTAAATGATAGGTAGATAGATGCTGAATCAAGTAACGGTTTTAATTTCAGTGGAATACTTTCTGTTGCTAATGAGATAACGCACCATACAGCGCTAAGTTTTCTGTTTTCTTGGGGAAGAAATAAAGGAGATACTAGATCAATAATAATAATAATAATAATAATAATAATAATAATAATAATAATAATAATAATAATAATAATAATAATAATAATAATAATAGTGTCGATATTTAACAGATACTCAGGTTTTTGGTTAAAACTTGTATTTGTTATATAATACCAGTCAATGTTTTTATAATTTGACTGTGCCTGGAGTTTTTGAATAATAATAACAACAACAACAACAACAACAATAATAATAATAATAATAACAATAATAATAATAATAATAATAATAATAATAATAATAATAATAATAATAATAATAATAATAATAATAATAATAATAATAATAATAATAATAATAATAATAATAATATGCTGTTTAACATCTCACTAATCCCCATGTCACTAATTTTGAATAAAACTGGATTAGGTTACCATATTTCAGAACCAGCAGGAAAAATCAATACATGGACGACCTAAAACTATATGCAAAAAGTTCCACAGAGATAGAATCACTGCTAAGCACAGTACAAATATTTAGTAAAGATACCCAAATGAAATTTGGAATTGACAAATGTGCAGCTCTGTCTATACACCGTGGCAAGATCCAAAAACTAGATGGAATAGATTTTTAAAAATGGCAATATTATAAAATCACTCTCAAGTGATGAAAATTATAAATACCTTGGAATATTAGAAGCAGACAACATCATGCACACAAGTGTTAAAGAACTGACAGAAAGGGAATATATCAAAAGACTGCGGAAAATCTTAAAATCAAAATTAAATCGTGGAAATACAATCAAAGCCATAAACACATGGGCAGTTCCAGTGATTTAGATACCCAGCTGGAATAATAAATTGGACTCAAAACGAATAAGAGTTGGATCGAAAAACACGGAAACTACTGAACATGCATCACGCACTACATCCAAAAAGTGATGTGGACAGATTATATTTACCATGAAAAATCGGAGGCAATGGAGTACTGCAAATACAGCAGGTAATAGAGGAGGAAAAAAGAAGCCTAAATGATTATATCAGTACAAGCAGAGAAAAATTACTTAAGGCAGTGAAAATGGAGAATATTTTGAAAAGAACAGAAACAAAGGCTCAATATAAAACACAACAATTTCTTGAAAATAAATTAAACAGCTGGAAAAATAAACCACTACATGGACAACACCTGAGAAATGTTGATGGAAAGCATGACCATAATTCAACATGGGCATGGCTAAAACTGGGGACCCTTAAGAAAGAAACTGAAGGCTTGATTTTTGCTGCACAAGAACAAGCACTCCAAACCAATGTGATGAAAGCTAAGATCCAAGGAATTAGTACTAACAGCAAATGTCAACTCTGCCAAGAAAAAGATCAAACTGTGTCACACCTCATCTGTGAATGTCCAAATATTACACAAACAGATTACAAAGTTAGACAAGATAGAGTGGCAAAATTGGTGCACTGGTCATTATGCAAAAAAATTACTTGCCAGCCTCCAAAAACCCGTGGGAACATCAGGTAGAGAATATGTCAGAAAATGAGGAAGTCAACATTTTGTAGGATTTCCGGATCCAAATGGATAGACACCTTGAACGTAACACACCAGACACAGTTAACAGAACGAAGAAATGTCTGGATCATGGACATTGCAATTCCGAGGGATGCCAGAGTTAAAAATAAAGAATTGGAAAAACTAACAAAATACAGAGACCTGGCAATTGAAATATC
This sequence comes from Intellagama lesueurii, assembly GCA_037013535.1. Lineage (NCBI taxonomy): Eukaryota > Metazoa > Chordata > Lepidosauria > Squamata > Agamidae > Intellagama > Intellagama lesueurii. Next base: position 187,278,145 of record JBAJHW010000005.1, on the reverse strand, counting down.
TCGCTTGTGGATGAAACACACTTCAGTCATCCCCACAGTCATTGGGGCTTTGGGAACAATATCAAGAAACTTCACACAGTACTATAAGCAGTTGCAGATCTCAGAAATCACACCATCAGAGCTACAAAAAACAGCAAAATTAGGAACAGCATACATACTACACCAATATTTGATACTTAGGTTTTTGGTTTAAACTTGTATCTGTTATATAATACCAGTCAATGTTTTTATGATGTTGACTGTGCCTGGCGTTTCTGGATCATCATCATCATAATGTGCTGTCAAGTCAATTCTGAGTTTTCCAGGGTTTTCCAGGTAGAAAGTACTCAGAAGTGGTTTACCATTCCCTTGGAATCTGATAAAACTTAGCCCTAGAGATATTCATTGAAGCATTTGTATCTGTGTAATCAACATGCACAGGAATCCTGTGCTATCTCCGAATGACTAATTGCAGAAAACCATTAAGGAAGCCTCTTTGAGGACTCAAATAAAGACAAAAGCTTCTTAGCACACTATACATATTTCTTTAATATCTCATGAGTATAAAAGTAGTTGTCTTCCTTAACATATTCAGACCTGTGCAAAGACTTCTGGCCTTTTCATGACAGCCAAACCTACCTGGGCCGCAGCTTATCACCCTGGATGTGGCCTGCAGTTCCAAGTAATTAACGAAACAATAATTATGTTGTGTTAACTGTGCACTGTCACTTTGTTGATTGTGTCTTCACCTGGTCATGACTTATAGATAGGTAGGTAGGTAGGTAGGTAGGTAGGTAGGTAGGTAGGTAGGTAGGTAGATAGGTAGATAGATAGATAGATAGATAGATAGATAGATAGATAGATAGATAGATAGATAGATAGATAGATAGATAGATAGATAGATAGATAGTCTTTGCACTTGTATCTGAAGAAGTGGATTTTGATTGCAGCGAAATAAGTCTGTATTTAAAGTGCTACAGTATTCTGCCTTCCGCCAGACTTTTTTCCCTTTTAATTTTGTCAGCATGCTGAGAAAGATGTAACACAGCTACCTCTTTAGAGATTGCATTAAGGAAGCTCTACTTCTCGTTACAAAGCTGGCACCTCCTCCATTTCTATCCTGAGATGGTCCATGAGATGAGAACTCTCTCCCAGAACTTCTTTATTTGGTATCGTCTCTTTGGAACCTCCTACCCAGATCCACCTTTTCCCCACCAAGCTCTGCATATCCATCCACTGGGGCTGAGGCAGGGAATCTAGAGTGCGTGTTTGATTTTTTTGCTGTCTTTTGTGTTTGTGTTGCCAGGACATTTTGTTCCCTTACATCAAAGACCACATTCAGGATTACCTGCGGGCACACTGGGAAGAGGAGGAGTGCCAAGAAGATGTCGGCCTTTTGAGGAAACAGGTGGGAATGTTTGATGCCTCTCTTCCTTTCTTGTGTTTGTCTGTTTTGTGTTAATCTGTACAGCAATATAACATTTCAGATTGTTGGGCAACCTGCTGCTTTCATTTTGATCTTAGCCTGTTTTCAAAAAGTCCTTTGAAAATGCTGGGTTTAGGTTTTTTGTAAGAGTAATTTTTCCTTTTCTCTATCTTTCCACTAGATGGAGAAGAAGGAGTAGCAGAGGGAGAGGTGGGGGAGACAGAAGGGATGGCCTCACCCATTTTTGGAGTGTCACTGTCATTTGATCAGCTTCATTCACTCTCAGCATGTGGCCCCAGTAGATTACCACAAAGGGAATGTGGCCCTGGACATAATGTTTTGATCTAAAACTGTCCCAGCCTTGGATTGTTCATTTAAATTTTTTTTAATGGGTTGAGGTTCTCTTCTTAAGCATTCTCCGTATTTTAGGCATGCACTGAATAATACATACATGAAATACTGTAAACATGGTGCAGCTATTTTCCTAACTCCCAGCTGTCTTAAGACTTCATAGAGATCCGTAGCTGATTTTTTCCTTTGTTTTTTTAACTGGATTACACAGAGCAAAATGTCACTCAGCCGTGAAGACTCATTAGGTTTCCATGTTCACCTGTTGTCTCCCTCCTTAACTTTCAAAGGCTGAAGAAGATTCTCGCATGGATGGTGTCGTGCCGATCCCAATGGAAAGCAGAGATGGGGAAGAGGAGATAGAACGGATCATCCAGGCTGTTGTTGACAACGTCTGCTGGCAGATGTCTTCAGACAGAAAGACCACTGCCTTAAAGCAGCTCCAGGGTCACATATGGAGGGCAGCGTATGAGACTGGCCATGTGAAGGGCGAGTGAGTAGCAAGCGTGGATGAACTAACGGCCAGTGTTTCATAAGTATCCTGCTCTCACCACTAGAGTGTGTGCACATCTCATATCCAGAATATGATTCCTCTCTCATCTTGTCTTCACATGCAAGGATAAAGAGTTGCACAATTATTCTCCTCACCCTGTGAAAGGCTTAGATGTTTTGTGATGCTCTCGACAAGAGAACAAGAAAATAATTTGTTAGACTTTCATGTGTCCCATTCCTACAGTAGATTTATTCTAGATTTCATTACGATCCTCCCATTATTTAGCAGCACTGAATTTTGCTGTTGCAGTTCTAAGCTGAACTCAGTTATGACTTTGATCGTGCACATGTCTGGGACATAACCAAGCACCAATGGCTTTGGGGTATCTAGTACATACGTACTGATGAACAGAGCTTGTTAATTGCATTTTCAGGTATCCCGTGGGTTGTCCTTCTCAAGATCTGCTGTTCTTCTGCATTACAGGCTCTTTGAGGATGTGGTTCCAGCAGTGAGAAAGTGGAAAGAAGCAGGCAAGAAGGTTTATATTTATTCATCTGGGAGTGTAGAGGCACAAAAACTCTTGTTTGGGAATTCTACAGAAGGTGATATTTCAGAGGTAGGTGCTGCTTTGAAAGTTTACATGTTCTCAGCTGTTCATTGTGTTATATTTGTTTAATGCAGTAAACTGCCCAGAGTGGCCTTGGCAGCCAGATGGACGTTATAAATGTCAAATGAATGAATGAACGAACGAATGAACAAATTCATTTCTAGTCTTGCTTTTTCTCCCCTACAAAAATCTCCCCCGTTTTTTTTTTTAAAAGTGTCCTCCTTGAATTTTTCAGCTCATTGATGGCTATTTTGACACCAAAATAGGTGCCAAATTTGACCACGAGAGTTACCAGAGGATAGCCGCGAACATTGGATGTTCCACAAACAATATCCTGTTTTTGACAGATGTCACTCGAGGTAAGGATGCTCCAGCTAGGTATCTTGCTGTTATCCTTATTTCAGTAGGAGTACTGTTGTTTTGGCCTGCAGAGTAACTGGTGCCTGAAGAGATTCCTGTGAAGAAGTGCATGCAAAGAATGTCCCAGGTCTGGGTGGGGACCTATGGCTCTTTTCCGGGCAGGGGCTACAAATCCATTAAGACCAGGACAGCGTAGATAGTGGCAGTGGTCTATGAGAGTTGCAATTTAACTACTGTATTTAACTACCATGTATAAGACGCTACTTTTTCCTAAAATAGTTAGACTAAAAATTGAGGGTCGTCCGATACACAGAAGTAAGCCGAACCTATGGCACGCATGCCACAGCTGGCACGCAGAGCCCTCTGTGGGCACGCGAGCCATGCCGATGCTGCTGCCCATGCCAGCCCAGTGCAGGGCGCAGCACCACTCACTGCCGGGGCTCAGCTCGAGCTCACGCTGCCGCCTTGTCCCCCACCCAAAGGGAGCCCGCGAGTGGCTCTGGAGGCGGTGATCAGACGGCGACAGCACCAGCAGGAGGAGGAGGTGGCGAAGGAGGAGCTGTGCCTGGCCACCCCTCAGCGCGAAATCGCTGCTGCCCATTGACTGCGACTGTGGCGCCGCAGGAGAGCAAGCGGGGCGCGGTGCAGCGCAGGAAGCCTGGGCGAGCTCCTGCCTATATTTGGGGAGGGTGAAAATGGTGTCCCCTGGCCACCCTCCGGAGGATGCACCGGCCCGGAGGGTGCCCGCTGATTTGGGCACTCGGGGTCAAAATGGGGGGGGGGGAGGAGTTATACATGGGGGCGTCTTATACACAGAAAAATACGGTACATCTGGAGGGGCTGCAGTTGTCCACTCACCTTGTTCTTCTTCTTGTTCTATGACATCAGGTTGCCTTCAGCTTATGACTGCCCTATGAATGAACTATCTCCAAAATGTCCAGTCCTCAATTGCCCTGCTCGGCTCTTGCTCAAGCCTGTGGCTTTCTTTACGGAGTCAGTCCATCTTGTATTTGGTCTTCCTCTTCCCCTGCTGCCTTCAACCTAGATGGCAACCTTTTTGTGTGCCACTTGTTGGCTTTTAGCTCCTGTCTGTTCAGAACAGTGTGTGTGTCCCTGTACTGAGCCAGAGATGGGGCATATCTGTTGAGGCAGCAGAGGCTGTTGAGTCCAACTGCAGGGAATCGGAAGTATGAACACTCTTTATTTGATATGATGGAGATGTTCCCACTGGGAAGGGCGGTAGCTCAGTGTCAGGGCTTACCTTTGCATGCAGAAATGCTCATGTTTAGTCATTGCTATCTCCAGGAAGAATCCCAGGAGGCCTCACCAGCACGGATACCTGCCCATTGCCTTTCACTTCAGACAGAGCTGTAACTAGCAATGTTGGTGTCCAGGGCAAACAGCGATGTCTCTTACCCACTCTGCCCTGAAGCGTTGGGTGCAGAGCCCCAGGAAAAAAGAGGGGAGAGATCGTGGTGGCTTCCCCAAAGAAATGGAATGTTTAAGTTTCCAAGAAAAGGAAAGTGAATAGGGTGAGGAGTTGTTGCCATTTATTTTCCCAGCACCAGTAGATTTGCCTCTAGAAGAACTACTGGAGAGCTCCATGGTTTAGGTCTCTGGCAGTGGAGCCAGAGGTTGAGAGTTCGATTCCCCACTGTGCTTCCTTGATGGGCTGGACGCGATCATCCAGAGGGTCCCTTCCAGCTCTACAGTTCTAAGATGACAATTTCAGTGCCCTCTACATTTTGGTGCCCTGGGACAAAAGCCTGGTTGCTCCTTTCTAATTACAGCCATGACATCAGGCATCTAGGTCTGTGAATCGCATTGTCCATTCTCTGCTACTCAAGACCAACAGGCACTCCAGTACATGGTGGGAGGTTTAAGTAGTATCTCTCAACCATTTTACTGCTGCCGCCACCAGCAGATAAGCCTAAGGGGGGGGGGGGGGTCATCAACATGGGAGGGGGGCACTGAGAGCACTTTGACCAAAGACCACTCAAACCTGACAGTTGTCTGTGAGCCCTTCTGAAACCCTGGAGAGTGACAGCCAACCATGTACTGAGTAGACTTTGTCTAAAAGGGCGGGATAAAAATCGAATAAATAAATAAACCAGGGGCATCTCTGGCTTCTATGGCCCCGTGGACTGATGCAGTAAAAGGCAGCTTCCAGTGTTCCAGGGTATCTGTGATTTGTTTTTGTTTTTTTAAAGTGACTAAAGGAATCTGTATTTTTGCCAATAATAGCTGACACTAGAAAGATCATTTTGATAGGTACATAATTCACATTTGTTTCTGTATTTTGCATAATTTGTTCTACAAGTTCAGCTGTTTTGTGTAATTTTTTTTTGTGTAACAAGGAAAGTGGTCCACGAATGTAGGTGCTGTCATTTGAAACGGCAGGTTTGAGGCAGAGCGTTGCCCGTTTGAATGATGTTTCACGTTTTAAAGAAGCATCTTGCTCATATCAAACCAACAGTTAGGGTGTCAGTGAGTTTTTCAGAGTTTGTCTGGATATATTTTATGAATCTCATGTTAGTCAGGAATGGGTTACTTAATGTTTCATGGAGATCTTTTTTTTTTCATAGATGAGTTGTAATGTGTTGAGTCGTGTCTGGTGTTGTATTTTTACCTTCAGAAAAGTCATGAGCTCTGAGACACACAGAGCGATGAACAAGGCATTGTTAAAAATTGCCTGTTTTTTTTTTTCCACTGGATATTTGTATCCTCTCCATAAAAAAGTAGCAGGTCAAGTAGAAGGCGAGATGAGAACTTTTTCCCTAGCTTGTTTGTTTTTTCTGTGGGCTGAAAGTTTCTGGTTGGAATGTTAAATGCATGCAATTTATTTTCATTTGCGGTCTGAGATAGTTTACATCTGGGAGGATTGTATCATGTATGTGATTCATCTGTTTACAGAGATCAGTCCCAAGAGATGCAAAAGAAATGTGGAAGATAGAACTAGATAAGAGAGGGTGTATATGCGGCCTCCAGATGCTATTGAACTGCAGCTCCCATCAGTCTTAGTCAGCATAGCCAATGGTGAAGAATCATGGGAGTTGCAGTCCTCGGCATTATCTAGATAGCTACATGTTCCCTAGCCCTCATCTAGAGCAGTGGCTTCCAACTTTGGGTAACCCAAGTGTTCTTAGACTGCAATTCCCAGAAGCCTTGATCACTAGCTGTGCTGGCAGGATTTCTGGGAGTTGCAGTCAAAGAACACCTGGGTTACCCAAAGTGGGAGAAACCAGTGATCTCTAGAGCATTGCTGGCCACCATCAGCAGCATATGGATGAAACAGAGGGCAGCTATGGAGTAAGATTTTGGCAATGTTTTGGTTCAGCAGGATAAATAGATTAAACTTTCTTTTTTTTTTCCCCTGCAGAGGCAGATGCTGCTGAAGAGGCTGACATGCACGTTGCTGTAGTAATCCGGCCAGGGAATGCAGGACTGACAGATGACGAGAAGTCGTATTACAGACTCCTAACCTCTTTCAATGAACTGTTCCTGCCCTCATCCACTTAAGCAGCCAATTCACTTAAAGAATTTTGGAAAGAAAGAAAGAAAGAAATTCTCCCTGTAATTTATGGTATTTTTTTGCTGGTGCTAAGAATTTGGAAAGAGAAAATATTGATCCGTGATCTAACGACGAGAGGCCGTCGAGACCCATATGACTGACTGACAAGTGATGTTGCATTTCAGATGGACCAGCTATGAAACTTTGTAGTTGGTGGCTCACTTATTTTGGAGTTGCACATGGAAGATCGAGAAAGTACAGTTTGCCAGGAGGTTCTCTCGCACAAGCCCTTTGAATGGAAAATGCACAAAAGGACGGTTGTCCTCTTATGCACGACTCATTCATCTCCGGAAAGCTTCGTGCCGGAATCCTCCTGGTCAACTCTGCTCCTGCATGTTTACTTCAAATAAACATTCCTAAACCTTTATTCTCCCCTGAAAATAAACAGAGAAACAAAATCTTTAGCTTTCCCCACATTCTTCCTTATTTTTCTTAGTTACAGTTAGTCAGATTATTCTGTTTATCAGGCAGTTTATTTGATAAGCTTGCCAGTTCCAGCAAAACCGCTGGGTCTCTTGCTTTTAAGAAGAGAAGAAAGGAAGAGTTGTCCAATGTTGGCTGAATCCCAGACCAAAGTGGTAAACATACTACAGGCCTTTCCTGGCTATAATGTTTCTGCGCAGGGTTGGTGCAGTTGATGGCCTGGTGTGTGTTGTGGGAGACCTGTGGGATTTGAGGCTGACGTGCGGAAAACTGCTTTTTTTTTCCTCAGCTGAGCTCTGAGCAAATGTAGTCTTTTCCCTGCAGCTATTGAAGCAGTGGTTGCACTGTGTCTCAGGGTTGTGTAAATAACAAATAGGGTTTTAGATTATGTGAGATGTTTAAGGAGTGGTTTACCATTACTCCACCCCAGTGAGCTCTTATAGTGGATAAAATGAGGCTGTTCTGCCCTCATTCTATCCACTCACCCATGCTAGCTCTATTTCTCTTACTTCCAGTTCTCACAACTGTTGTGCACCTCACAATGACAGTTCCTTTCCCCACCCCTCATCTTTTTCTTCATTTTCCTTCCTTTCTGACCCTACTTTGGAAGGTAATGTGTTTTTCTGTCAATACAACCGGGGGGGGGGGGGGGGGGCGCTGCCCCACCTGGAAAACAGTCTCTGTTGCCTTCTATTCTGTGGAAGGGGAACAGCCCTCCATCACAACAGATGGAGCTAATGCAAAGAGACAGAAAGAAGTGTTATTGCCATGTAAAGCAATGTTATCTGGACAGATTTCCTTGTTTGAAAATGCATCCTCTATTACAAATACAACATGGGACATGATGCCAGGGAGGTCAGGGTCTGGTCACTACTCTGGATTAGGGGATTAGAAATGCAGAATATAATTTACTTAATAAATTCCAAGTAATTGTTGTTGACCCGAGCCTTGCTTTGAGAAATAACTGAGAATGCTAGATGTTTTCAAGGTCTTGGACACAAGACACAAAAACTAAATAGGATTTGTGGCGGGTGTGTATCTGTGTGAGAGTATGGTTCACTTCAGCTTCCACAAAACATTATCACAGGGATCGATTTATGCTGGTGTGTGAAACTACTAGACAATTTAAGAGGACCTGAGCATGCCAGGAACAGTAGGAGACCACTTTTCATCGCCATGTTGAGACCTGTTAGCCTCTACACATCCTGCTTTGCTTGCAAGCAAACCTTAAGTAAGAAGTGGTGGACTCCAAACATGCCTAGGAGTGGACACTTTCAGTAAGCAAGCTACGAGGCCTGGGTTGAATTTTATCTCTATGTTATTGCAGCCTTAACTTATGCATTACATATTCTTGCCCCAAAAAACACGTTTTCCCACTACATAAACTGTTTAATACATTAGGAAACAAAAACAGCACCTAGAACCAGCATGGATAAAGAATAATTTTTAAAAATCAAATTGATTTAAGTCACGATTTAAATTTATTTACTTTTTACATATATAAATCATCATTTAAATCAATTTAATTTAAATCAAATCCCCACCCTGCATAAAACTGGCCCTACAGAGTGTGTCTGCCACTGGCTGTTTAGTTCTCTACGTAGTCTCATCAATGAAGCCAGAAGAAAGCAGGTCAGTGAATTGTGCCGGGCAATGAATTGTTTGGCGTCCAGCATTTGACCTTTAGTGGAGAAACTGCTGGTTAAAAGAGTGGTGAGTAGTTTAGACGGGTTGCCTAGTTTTTGTTCACTCTTACATTTACACATTTGAAAGAGAAAATGCAGTATCTGGAAAGAGATTGCCAAGTATTGCATACGCTTCTTATCCATGACCCCTTTATCAAGCGTGGCTTTGAAAAGTTATTGGCTCTGAGATTCTGGGAGTGCTATTCCAAAAATAACATTTCCAAGTTGTTGGTTTTTTTTGGGGGGGGGGGGGGGAAGAGAGGGAATGGCATCAGGACTGTGGGGTTTGTGGGAAGAAGACTAGTATTTCCAAACTGTCTTTTCAGGGTGATTGCCTATATTGTTCTTCTCAGCCCCAAGCCTCTCGAGAGTAAAAAACAGGAAAATCAATGCAGGTTGGGGAGGGAAAGCTACATGTTCCTGGTTTTACTTTTAAGTTTCCTTTTGTGAAGTGACTGAAGGCTATTTTAAGAAGCCCTGCTTAGGGAACAGACAAATGTCACTCTCCCATCCTTGACACCTTTGGGTAAATTTTGAACAAATCCAGACTGAAACAATGTTCACTAGTCTTGCTAGCTCAGTAGTTCCAGAAGTACCAATGTTTGGCATCAGCACCCAATATCCTCAGAAGGTTGGACCCTTCCAGACACATCAGTGCTTATTTGCCCTGGATAGACCCCTTAAATTCTCTTCTCCAGCACCACATATCATTTGAATTTCCATAATAGCACAAAGTAACGTTGCTGTAGAGCGTTGGAGGATATTAAAATGGCAGCTCCTACGTTCCTGCGTCATCCATCATTGCAAGATGTTGTGTGTTTACCTATATACACACATGCAGAGATAGCTGCAATAATACACATACTGTCCATAAAAGAAATTTATTTAGTGATCATGTTTTAGTGTACAGTTATTAGTCACTGAAATGTGCCATAAGAAATACTTCTAAGAAATGTACAAGAGATCACCAAAAAGCTTGAATTTCAACTTGAGTTGCATATTGGGATCAGGGAGAAAAGTCTTACTCAAATGGTGATTTTTCTCCCCTCCCTTCCAATAAAATGTCAAAATATAAAATAATACAACATAAACTTTAATTTTTAAAAAAATTCACAGTGAACTATTTACAGTAAAAACACATTTGAACAGAAACTTATTTTAGTTATGCGTGTTTGTGTGTATCTCAATCCCTGTTTCATCCACTACGTACCTCCTTTCCACAGCTTTGCATGAAGTACATTTGGTTTGGATTCACCTGTGGTCTCTTGCTAACCCTGTTTTTCTGTCTGTTGAGACTTCTGTAGTTCAAAATTTGAAGTTTTTTGCTTTGTATTTTAAATCCAGCACTGAATATTCCATGTCAAACAGCAGACTTTGGCCCAAAGCAAAACATATTGCCATTTTGAAAATTCCTGTTTCTCCAGTCATGAAACATGAAGAATTTAGCAGGACCCAGCTCCCAACAAGAGAAGAGAACTAAGTAGCGTTGGCTGTATTTATTTATTATAAATATCTTATATTTTCAATCCCCATCTTTCCATCAAAGATGTTTGACTCATCATCACCTGTCACTTTTGAACATTCTGGATGGAATACTGATATTTAAAAATGAGTAATAAGACAAGGCTTCTGACAGTACAATCTTAATCTAGATGTGTTTGTTCAGAAACAAGGGTGCATAGAATAGGGCTGTGAGTGCCAATACGGTGGCCATAACAAAGAGATCTGGATTCTGCACCTTTGGCAGCTGAATAGAAAAGGGGTTTCATCAGATGCAGTTTATCATGCAAACAACTAACTCTTCAAAGACCCTGTCCACTTCTGCATTTGACCTAGCTGCCAGTGTCTACCCAAAGAACTGCCCATGGGTGAATCTTTGTAGGCTTCCCATGGGCGAATCTTTGTTCCTTCCTTCCATGCCACTAAAGTGTCAGAGCCAGCATCTCTTAAAGGCAGAAGAGTCCTACCAACAACAAAACGAGCTGGCAGCCCTAACCCTGAGTTTAGGGAGAAGAGTGAGAGATGTCATATTCTTTTCTCTCTTGCTCTGGTGGACCAGACTGATTGAAGGACTGCTAACTCCTTTCCATGAGCAGGGCTCCTGGGCCTAAAAGAGCTGTCTAGCTTTTTAAAAAAATGGGAAAGGAGGGCAATACACTCAAACAAACTGCAACCCGGTGGTCGCTTTTAAATCAGTAGCATAGTTAGCAGCACCAAGCTGCCACGGCTTCTCCTCCTCGGTCAACAGCAAGCGCGCCTGGCACTTTGAACAGTACCAGGAAACCAGCTTGCTATAACAGTCCAGGGAACAGGGATCATCAAAAAGCATGCAGGAAAATGGGCACCAGAAGGTGCAGCTTCCATGCCTCCCAATTCAGCTCCTGATGTCAAGATGAAGGATACACTGGGTAGCAATTATTTCAGCTTGCAGTAACCAATAAAGGATGGCCCTGGCATATTCTGGGGAGGAAAGAAACCCAATTCTTTCCAGAGTCATTGTCTGCGATTCAGCCTTTCCATGTGGGAAAGCAGCAAATTGAAATGCAGAAAGGTCCATAGAGAAAGAGTTGCCAAGACTTATTCTTAAACTTATTACAGGTTGACTAGGAAATTCAGCATACAGCTGCTGCTCCCTTTTCATAGCCACCCATGGGTTGAAATTAGACCAGGAATGAGGAATCTGTGGCTCTCTGGAAGAGTGCAACTCTTCCTATCTCTTACTTCTGGTTGTGCTGGAGAAGGCAGTGAGGAGTGGCAGTCCAACAACATCTCAAGGGCCACCTACCCCCTTTTTAAGAGTAATGGAATTAGGGTTGCTTCATATCCCTCTGCAGCCTCTTCACTGCAACATATGCCATGATGCTACATGGGATAGGAAGTAATTAGATGATGTTTAGTTCTGCCCTAATGAGAGTCTTTTGGCACGTATGTATGGTTACAGGTGTGGGAAATGGATATATGGTTTGTTGGTTTGCTTTTTTAAAGGTAAACAAGGTCATGGGTTCAATCTAGAGCTTGGAAGAATTCTCTTTTTGGACTACAATGTCTTAGATCCTTGAAGATGTAGTCCAAAAACTCTCCTCCCCCCAAGCACTGGTTCAATCGTGTAACTGCAGGCCTCCGCCAATGCAACAGGCTGGGTTAAACCTGATCCGTTTGGTACTCAGATGCTTCAGAGAGGCTCTCGGAAAAGCTGAGAAAGTTCTCCTGATACTCGGAGCAGATGATCTCAAACCGGTAGTGCCTGAACTCCACAGCGAAGGAGCCAAAGTAGCAGAGGAAGCACATGACCATTCCCCACTGTATCCGTGCGGCGTGCATGTGAAGCTTCTGGGCCATCAAGATGAAATCTGAAGCGGCGTCAAGGGAAAGACACGGGAGGTGCAAACACATGAACAAAGCAATGGTCACGGTAAGATCCAAAGTAGAACATTTGGAGCAGAATCTTATTGCCCTGCTGACTGGGTAAGGGGAATCGCACAAACAAATCTACCTTGTTGGAAGCCTGTCGCACATGCTTCCCCACGTTTGCTAGCACACCAAACAATGGCATGTCCAATTCCAACAAACAGCAAGTGAAAGGGGAAACCACTTACGCAATTGCTCTTACATGCTCATTTTCCACCAACAAGATTTGGGCTTTTTATGGGGTATTAAAAGCAATCTCTCCCTTCCTATTTGATGAAAGAATGGAGGAAATTACTTCTAATACCCCATAAAGAACATATGGGAGGGGAACTCAAGAACACAATTCCATCTGCTGCCATATCTTCAAGTGCTGTAATGCTTTCAGATGTTGTCTCCCAGTCTGCCTGTTTTCTGGTATAGCTATATGCCATCAAGTTGGAACCAACACAGCAACCCTAATAGCGCTTTCAAGGTAAGGGACATATTCAAGGAGTGGTTTTGCCAGTTCCACTTCCCCAATCAATTTCCATGGCCAAGTGAGGATTCAAAGCATGGTCTCCAGAGTCCTACTCTATCCACTCCACCACACTGGGTATCCAGAAACCACCTAAGGGAAGAAAATATCTGAAAACCACCATGCAGGAAACGAGTTCAAGTTATGCTTCTCTCATACATTTCATTTGATATGAAAAATAGGCACACCTTTTAGAGCCAAAGGAGCCAGTGTGTGTACATTATATGGCTGCAAACTGTAATTAACTACCTCAGCTTAGCGATCCAGCAAAGGTTTATCATGATTCTACAATGCTTGCATAAGGACATTTCAAATGATTCTTTTTACCAGACCAAACTTGCTGTTCTGTTTTATTAGAACTATTTCCTCTCATCAGGTACATGTCTTTCGAGAAGAATGTTAGCTGGAAGAAAAACATATGAAAGGGATACATCTAGCAAATTCCCCATGTTATGTAAGCAAAAAAAAAAAAAGGGGGGGAGGAGGAAGGTATGAACATGATCTGGAAGGAAATCTAATTGTATGCATGAGAAGGGAGGGCATAGAAATAAAAATCTAACAACTATATAAATATTTTTAAAGTTCACTTGTTTGTCCTGAAAGATTGTTGAAATAGTGGGAACTAAAAACACAACTTTGTTTAGATACTACTAATATGACAACTTAAAAAATTAGTGGAGTTTTACAAGTTGGAGAAGACTGGTACAGTTGGAGAAGCCTGTAAAGGTTTAATTAACTTCAAACGGTTAATTTATTTGAAAGGAAGTCCTACAGAAGGGGAGGGCAGAACCTGTTCTCAATCATCCCAGAGTGCAGGACACGTAAAAACGGGCTTAAGCTACAGGAAGCTAGATTTAGGCTGAATATCAGGAAAAATTTCATAACTGTTACAGCAGTACAACAATCGAACCAATTGCCTCAGGAGGTGGTGAATGCTGGAGACATTCAAGAGAATATAAGACCACCATCTGTCAGATATACTTTGATTTGGATTCCTGCAATGAGCAGGGGGTTGGCTTTAAAAGCCCCTTCCAACTCCATTATTCTATGATTTATTTTGCTTCATTACAGAATACCTTGTGATCCTTGGACTCATTTGAGACTCAAGCAGTGCGCTCCCACAAATATCTAATTAGAAGTTAGCCCCATTGAATTCATGTAATTCACAGTAGGTCCATACAGGATTGTGGCCTGTAACTATATTCTCCTTCCTATACCTGTCAAAAAAAAAAATCCCATTAATTTCAAAGGTGCTTACTCCCATTTAAATGGATACAGTATAAGATTGCAGCCTAAGTTGTAATATTAGACAAATGTACCTACAAGTAAGCCCAAATGAAACTTACTTTTGAGTGGCGCAAAGGACTGTATTGAAAATGAAGAATGTAATGATGTAAACAGAAAAACGCCAACATTAAACTGAAAGGTCTTAGTTACAGATTAGTTTTTAGTTGCAGAAAGAGATTTAAATTAATTATTTAGCCTGGGAGATGTTTTAAGGTTTTGATTCATGGCATCCAAACTCTTGCTTCAATGACAGATTACTTTGGAAATGTTTCTACTTCTAAAACAAGAATTTTGCATTGAGGGGGAGTGAAGAATTAAAGGATACAGAGGACAACGCAGAGGGTGATTGCTGCTGACAAGACAACTCGTGGGATCCCGGCTTTTCTTCCTTCATTCTTCAAGTTTATTTTGAGCGTTAATGCTGACTGAATCCAGCAGGCCAGAGTGCCAAACCCAAACGTCAAGGATGTGCCAACGTTATGTATCTCTTCATCATTGGTAAGCTGCAAAGAAAAAGAACAGATTACTTCTTCTAATGAAACAAATGGGAAAACACAGACACACTTGCCCTAAACCTCCTAATGATTCTGTGTTATGTGTTCTGCTTTCAGATGCCAACCCTATGTGAATCTACTAAAAAGAACATCTACGTAAAATTCAGTAGCCAAAATCTTGTCATGCAGCTCCACCTGCACAATGGGAGTAACATCGGCAGCAATGGCAAATTACTGCTGATTAAAGGCTTCCTTTGGTAATTTCAGGGTGCGTGCAACTTATACACAATGTGACAAAGTTGTATGCACCCCAGAATTGCCAATAATCTGGAAACCTTTAATCAGTGGTGATTAGCTGCTGCTGCTAAAATCATTCCCATTGCACAGGTGGAACTGTACAACAGGATTTCAGCTAATATCTTAACACAATAGCTAGATTTGAGATTTATATTCTTATCCAAGTCCTGCATGTCTCAACACAGATGTACTGTTCTCTTGAAAGTTTATAGGTTCTGCCTCACAGTCTCATCTTCCCAGTTATGGAGGTATTCCTTTCCTACGTCTGCCAAAATAATAATTTAAAAAATCTCAGCTGCCTAGAGCTGCAGAACTCTGATTTTCAACAACAACAGGGCTGGGCTTTTTATGGCATCAGGACAGTCATACTTTGGCTTGTATGGGAACTGCTTATACCACATTTATTTCGTGACTTGCAGGTACTCTGGATATAGTCCAGAGAACTGTGCAGCTAGCTATCTGAGTGCCCAGTGGATCATGTCCTTCTCTCACCAAGCTCCAAGGCAGACAGCTTTTGAAAAGTGAAGGAATTCTAAGAGCAATTTGTAAATGGGGGAGAGAATGACTATTATTCAAAGACAAGAAGTCAGAAAGTCTTGTCAGGTTCACACAAGACTCTGGTTTCTTCCCTATGCAGGCAGACCATCTTCTCAATGGCACTGAGATATCAATATGGACCACTGGGAAGGTTCATCTCCCTGAAGAAGGTAAAATTAGATGAGCTTCACACACGTTTTGATCCCAGGATTCTGTGCTTCCCTGCAAAGCAGTACAGGAACGTTCCAGGAGGGGAATGTGCAACATAAATCTTATGGGATAGTGGGAACACTCAGATGGCTCACTCAGCTGAACAGGGAAAGATTTTGGGTAGTCAAATATAGTGTACCATCGTCAGGGCAATAAGTGAACTTTTCCTTTCCTGACAGCCCTTCTTAGCTTACTGCAGCTTAGCATTTAAGGACACTGTAAGCAAGACAACAAGTGCCTTGAAAATAGTCAACCAAGAATGGTAGTCCCAGCTTTCCAAGTAACCCTCTCGACAAGCCAGTGTCTGCCACCGAGAATGGATAAAGAATGATCTGGTTATACAGGGATGGCGACAATGGTTAACAAGACCATTAACTGCCAATGTGTTGTCATTAAGGTTTCACTGAAGTCAAGAAAATTACACTTAATCATACTGAAAATCCTGTTGGTAGCACCACTAGGGAATCCTAGAATAACGGAGTTGGAAGGGACCTATAAGGCTATCGAGTCCAACCCCCTGCTCAAGGCAGGAATCCAAATCAAACCAGATCTGACAGATGGTTGTTCAATTTTCTCTTGAATGCCTCCAACGCTGGAGCGCTCACCACCGACAGAGCGCCCATGCCCCTCATCTATTTGATTTCTGAGTTTAAACATAAGTGGCAGAAGTTATATTTTCCCACATGATTCAATAAAATGGGTTGGGTAAAGTGAGCCTGTGAGCCCACATGCAGCACCCCAAGACCTTTTGTGGGGGGTCTGCAACTGTCTCCTGTATGATCCCCCTTTCCCCCCCAAAAATGTGAAATACCATTCCTAGAAGCCTCCAGGAATAGCAATCCACCTTTCAAATTGGCCATTTAACACTAAGACTTCCCATTTGTTCCAGCCACTTTCTGTTTAACTTTTTTTGCATTTTCTGGCACTGTTGACAGGTCCCCAGAGGGCATCAGAGCAGTGAACCGGCTCCGGACCCACCAAAATTGTCTGCAATAGAGCGATTAAAACTGTGACAAAGCCACTGATTTCTGGGGAGATGCTTCTGTGAAGGGAAATGTCTCCTGGCATCCAGAAATTTCCAAATTGCAACCTCCTGCAGCAAAACCAATTTTTACCAATAGATTATGAGGCATACTTATCTCCCTTCATAATCTGTTCACAGGGCCTCAGAATACCATGCATTCCCTTGAAAATATAAAGAAAACACAACTGACCGGACATTATATGAACCTGGGCACCTGAAACGTAGGGTCCACTGTAATGTTAGGCAGAAGGAAACAGCTGTCGGAGAAACCATATTTTGGGTGTCATGACAGGGCAGGAAATGGTTTTCCTATTTAACTTACTGCTATATTGTTCTGCCAGGAAGGGAGATATATGCTTGTGAGATTTTCTGCTTCATGTGTCAAAATACTATGTACCTGGACATGGGGCTGGGGACAGAGGTGCTATTACATTTGCTGTTCAGCCCTGGGGCTGCAGAAAGTCAATTGGGCCCCTTGAGCAAACATTCAAGTGAAAAGCATCTGCAAACTAAGCTTATAGGAACTGCCCTCTTGGGGCCAGATAAAAGGAAGACCGCTTTCATCCTGACCACAGAGGCAATGCCCTTGGCCTCTTAGGATGTTGGCCAAGAGCTCCATGCAAAGCAGGTCAGCAGAAGAGAAGGAGGAAAGACAATGAAGGTGTTTACAGCTCCAAGATTTACAATTAATTATTGGTAACACGCTATACAATGGGTGGCTAGTAAGAAAATAAAGGTTCAATTCAAACATAATGACAAGCCCAGGTTTGTTTCTTTGCTATATCATACCAAAGTGTTACTGGACTGATTTTTATTAGAAGATCATGCAGAAGTGATCCTTCTGATCATGCAGTCCTAGAGCTTAAAGAAGTTACTTTTTTGGATGCTAACTCCCCAAACCACCCAGCCATCATGGTCACTGGCCACGCTCGGCGCAGGACTGTGGAACTAAATCCAGGGTTAGTTCCAACAAGCGTTGGACTTGATAATATGAGTGTGTGTACACACACAGAGGGAGAGACAGACAGACATTGTTGAAGGTTGTAAACATTAACCCAAGGGAATAAACCTCTCTGGCTTTTGTACTGGCCAAAGTCTGTGGGGATTTAGCAGATTCACGTTCTTAGTTGTATATTAGACCTAATGTGCATTTTAAATTGTAAACTGTTAAAATTTACTACAGGTAGAGGTTATGACTGCTAGCAGAACCAAATGAATTGAAGCTTGACCAAAGCACTCCACATGGATATCAATGTTTATCCAAATCTAAAAAGTTACTGAAACGTGTGGCCTCACCCCTCTTCTACAAAAGTGGCTTCGAAATATTAATGAAGACGACCTTTTTATATGCCAGGGAATATAACTCTGAGACAGGGCACATGATCTCCATACAGGACATCCCTGACATCTGAAATCATCATATAACATATGCTGAAAGACACCTCTGCCTGAGATCTCAGCCAGCCACAGCCAGTTGCAGGAGACCAAAGAAAGGAGGGAACTTCCCGACCACTGATCAGATGCAGCTGGTGGGGATTCCCCATCCAGTCTGCAAGCTCTTTAAGCTGTGGGGAATCAGTGGTAAAAAGGTATTTAAAAATTGCAGGGAAATCAGCTGTGATTTCCAGATTAGAAAGTTGTTCCATGGAACTACCCGCATTTTTCAACCAAGAAGCAGTTGCATGGGACTGAGATTTGCTCTGCAGCTTGAGAAGCTATTGCCCTGCTGCTTCCTGCTGAACAAACAGGCAAAACCCTGAACTGAGCTTCGAATGATGCCTCACCCAGCTCACTTTGCTTTGGCCCCATTCGCCACACCCAGTGCTATGGGATGCCCCCCCCTCCAAAACCCTTCTCAATTTAAAATTCAGCTCCTTGGCTGGAAGAGGTTCACCATCTCTCAGACACTACTCAGTGGCCTGACTCCAAATAAGGCTACTTACACGCATGCAGACCCCAACTAACTGGGGAAAGAGGAGGAAAATAAAGGTACCTGGAAGTTGCCCAGTAAAGTCATCCCAAAGGAGGCCAAGCACAATGCCACCAGGCCGCTCACATTGAGCCAGGGGTTCAGGACCTTTGGTTTGAGCTGAATAAAGCGGAGGACAGCTATGACAAGCGCTGAAATGAGGAAAGGGAAGGTAACACACATGTGCAACTCTAACACAAAACATTTATGCCTCTGTAAATCCAAACAAGGGCCCACAGGCCATCTTTACAAAAGCCACCATTACTGCCAAGGAAATATCAATGGAACTCGAAGGGTATGTATTTATCTTGGAGTTGAGGCATTCCCTGTTATGACATAAAATGGATTTTTCTTGCTCAGCCTACATCACGGCTGGGAATCAGGAAGCCCTCCAGATGTTGCTCGACTGCAACCCCCTCTATCAGCCTTTGCCGGAATAGCCAGTTGTGAGAGAGCCACAGTCCAACAACTTCTGAAGGGCCACAAGTTGATGACCTCTGGATCAAACCAACAGGAGAAAAGCAGGGCATAAATATACATACATACATAAGTATTAAGTAAATCATATATTTATAACATAACATCTAGTGTCTGTGAGAATTCTTGCAAAGGATAACGGATCATGGTCCGATCTGATGGCAGGACCTAGGCCACCTTCTTCTTTGTACTACTATGATAAGTCTCTGATCAAGAGACTTCTTGGGCTAGTTAATATTGCATGCCAGTATTAACCACTGTAACGCCCGGAAAGAATTCCACAGTTTTGTGCAGCCCAATGGTAGACAGAGAGGTCACATAGATAATTCTGCCTTCACGAAGCCTTCCCCAAGCCAGCACAATCCAGATGTGTCGATTTACAGTTCCCAACACCCCCAGCCAGCAAAGTCAATGGCTATGCTGGCTGAAGATGAAAGAAGTCGTCATGGAATACCTCTGGGAGGCTCCACATCGAGGAAGGCAATCTTGTTAAGACACCCTGAGTTCGAATTCTTAAGCACAATTATGGATCATAGAGCTTCAAATAAAAACAAAAACAAGTAGATTCAGAGCCTGGAAATGTTATCTTTTTTCAGACTTTGATCCCAGCCAATATGACAACTGGGAACTATAGTCCAGAAAGTAGCTTCACCACACTATGAGGAGATCAAGATTGCAGGAAGCCCAGTCCTAGCCTGGAGGCGATTTCTTACTTGAAACAAGCAACCTGGTGAAGGGTTATTTACAAATTTACTGTATGGCTTCTTTCTGTAACAGCCACAACAAGGATTATACAGGGCAAGGATAGACAAAGTGAAGCTCCTGGTTGCACACGACTCCCAGGGGCCTTTCTTTAGGTCTCCCCGGCACCCCTCAATCAGAAAAAAAATGGGGTCAAAAATATCATTTTCTGCTCCTAGAAGCTTCAAGACACAGCAGGTTCAGAGTCAATCTAGCAGTAGCAACCCATTCACTTTCTGTTTCCATTTTTTTTCTCGCCAGACTTTCAGCATTTTCAGTTATCATAGAATCATGAGGTTGGAAGAGGCCTATATGGCATCAAGTCCAACATCCTTCTCAAGTCAGGAATACAAATCAAAGGGTATCTGCCAGGTGGTTGTCTATATATCTCTCTTGAATGCCTCCAGTGTTGGAGCACTCACTACCTCTCAAGGTAATAGGTTCCATTGTCATACTGCTCTAACGGTTAGGAAGTTTTTCCTGATACTCAACCAAAATCTGGCTTCCTGTAACTTGAGTCCATTGTTGCGTGTTCTGCACTCTGGGATGATTGAGAACAGATCCTTCCCCTCTTCTGAATGACAGCCTTTCAAGTATTTGAAAAGTGCTATCATATCACCCCTCAGTCTTCTTTTCTCAAGGCTAAACATGCCCAGTTCCTTCAGTCTTTCCTCACAGGGCTTGGTTTCCAGATCCTCAATCATCCTTGTTGCCCTCCTCTGAACTTGTTCCAATTTGTCAGCCTCCTTCTTGAAGTGTGATGCCAGAACTGGACACAGTACTCAAGATGAGGTCTAACCAGTGCCAAAGAGAGGGGAACCAGTACCTTGCAGGATTTGGAGACTGTACCATCAATGATGGTGCATCCTTTGGTGTTTCCTGGAGGCAGAACAATGGTCCTCAAGTTCCCTGAATATACATAATTGACAGCCTGTTTGGTGTAGTGCAGTGGTTCCCACCTTGGGTCCCCATATGTTCTTGGATTACAGTTCCCAAAAATCCTGGCCAGCACAGGCTTTTGTGAAAGTTTCTGGGAGTTTTAGTCCAAAAACATCTAGCAACCCAAGACTGGGAACCACTGGTGTAGTGGAAAGGGTGTTGGGTAGAAACTTGATGTGTGTGGGGGGGGGGGGCTATGTTCACTCCCTGAATATCTCACATGATTTGAAAACCCTGTTAGGGTTGCTGTAAGTCAAAAATAACTTGAAGACACATAACAATAACAATACAGCCACGTTTGTGCAATTTTCACACACATGCAGAAGTTTAAAGCAGGAGGAACAAGCAAGTGTCATGCAAATCAAAAACAATGGCTCAGATGAAATGATCTTAAAACTGCAAATGAATTTTTCAAACAATATAAGGCTAGAATATTTTAATATCTAGTATTTTAATCAATTCTGCATTAGCTGTTTTACTGGCCTAGTTCTCACTGAGGTAGTAAATCCGTCAGGGTTACTTTCTCACTTGAGGAGACTCTTATGTGTTATTTGGTCCTCCCTCACCATTATTATTTCCTCACCAACATCACTATGCCCATCAGCACGTTTACTGGCAGTGGTGAGCAGCAGAGGTGCTAAAATCTCTGCTCCCCATAAGACCTTTGTGTGGTGCTCCAAGGCATGGTGGGAAGTTGTAAATGGTCAGCTCACAGCTGCCTGTTGCTGCAGGTCAAGCCTGAACCTACAGAGCAGGCAGGTCCAGTCCTAGAGCAATGGACCATCCATGCCTAAGGATGCCAGTTGCTGACTGCAGGCCTAAAAACATGAGTCTGTGATGAACAGATCAGAAACACCAGGAACTGGTACATCCAATAGTATCAGAAATCAGAATGAGAGACTGGGTCACAGGAGGTTAAAAAAATGTAAATAATCTTTATTCTGGTTGTTGTAGGTTTTTCGGGCTGTTTGGCTGTGTTCTGAAGGTTGTTCTTCCTAACGTTTCGCCAGTCTCTGTGGCCGGCATCTTCAGAGGACAGGAGTCAGAACTCTGTCTTATTCTGCTTTTAAGATTTGCTGGTTTTAAAATTAAAACTTCATTTGCTCATTTTGTTTGTACCAGCTCCTTCAGAGCTAACGAAGTATCAGCTCTAAGACCTTGCTCCTGACGAAGGACGTGTGCTGAAACCCACTGAGCATTTTTAAATTGGAATAAAGATTATTTACACGTTTTTGCATCCTGAGACCCAGTCCCTCATTCGGATTCCGAATAACTTTAGACAACAAATGGGCAGCCCAAGCTCCTCCACGCCAAAGAAAACACAACGAAACACAACGTAACAAAACAAAGCCCTTCACAAACTAGTGTGTCATATAAACAGGAACAAAACTTGTGTTCTCTTCAATAGGCTAATTTTACAAGAGCAGAGATTTTTATTTTTGCTGCAGAGCAGAGATTTTTATTTTTGCTGCAGAGGAGGAGAAGGCAGTCCACGGGAGTTCTCACATGCAGCTCACGTTCTACAGCCTAAACACCGGTTTACCACCTTAATGAGACCTACGCCGTAGTAGCCACTGCTAGGTGAAGCCCTGGAGTTTGATGCTAACAACATTTACTGGTCTGAATCTGGTGATTTTTTTAAAATGTGAATTTAAAAACGACAACAAGAAGTCAAACATTCTTCATGCAACGCCTACCTAGAAATGCTGCCATGTTCATTACTTGGCTGAACACACAGCTTGCAGGAGGAACGTCACCTGCAATACTTCAAAAATATAACGCGTATCATTGTAACTCAACTAAGCCTGCAACAAAGATAAATCAATCAATAAAAGAGTCCATGGGTTACAAATGGGCTTTGTTGGGAAAGAAAAAAAGAAGAAACTAGACAGAAAAGAGAACTTATTACCTTATATAAGGTGGCTTTAGAGGACCTGGTTTGCTAAGGGAGACAAAAAGAAACCAGTCATGCATAAGTCAAAACTACCTTGCTGGTTATTTGATGCTACACAACTTGATAATATATGCTTATTTTAGCTGTATTCAGTTTTAAAGAAGTGATGTGCTTTACAAAGAGAATACCATATGTGGTCTTACTGGTAGGTTGTGG
This sequence comes from Intellagama lesueurii, assembly GCA_037013535.1. Taxonomy (NCBI): domain Eukaryota; kingdom Metazoa; phylum Chordata; class Lepidosauria; order Squamata; family Agamidae; genus Intellagama; species Intellagama lesueurii. The sequence continues at coordinate 187,255,246 of JBAJHW010000005.1, read as the reverse complement.
CCTAAGTCACAATATATTGCCAAAAGCTTCTTGCTCAGAAGCCACAGAGAAGCTTCCATGCTTCATGATCCCCTTGACTTCAATGTGGCTCTCAGGCTGCAACTGGTGATTTCTCCCAATGCCACCCACGACCCAGCTGGAGGACTCCTCCAGGAAGAGCAGGTTCAAGGGCCATGGGCCTGAGGAAGGCAAGGGGATGACTGTTCCTGCACACCCAGGACCGTCACAGGTACACAGGGCTGCTCCCCTAGACAGAAGCAGCCTATCACCAGAATCAGACAAAGAGGCTGGAACCACCACCTGCCCAGTCTCCAGGAGCCAAATCAAGATACCGGGAGGAGTGCTTTGTTCTGGGATAGGTCTCCTCAGGAACAGGGGACTCCCAGGGGTCAGATATGCCCTCAACTAAATGGTCTCTTAATGATGTACTTAAGTTCTGAATGGCGTTAAGCAACTCAGCCAAAAAGAAATGAAATCAAATAGCTGAGACCAATGTTATTTAGCTGGACTTTGTCAGGAGGGCATTATTTTCATATTCTAATACTGGTTGCAACCTGATGAGATAGCACCTGACCTTAAATACTGTTTTGACTTTGTCTCTTGGAAGATTCCTGCCAGGCAGTGGTTCTGAACTAAAATGGCTTAGACCCTCACTGTTGCTTGAGGCTGGCTTTCAATTCTAACCATCTGGTTTTTCTGACTTGCTGGCAGGACTCTGTCTTGGCTTGTTCCCTGACTTTGCTTTTGGATCTTGCTTGCCTAGCTGGTCTCCTTAATGGTGTGGAGCCTTACTGGTGTTAACCCTGGACAGCGCCTGCCCAAAAACAGGATACCTAGTCCTGTTCTCCCAAGCCAAGCTGCTCTCACAAATGTTCTCCCTCCTCCGAGAGACAGACCCCCATTTCGAGGGTAGCTAGTTTCTCTCCTTGATAGTGCCGCTGCTCCTGGCCTCTGCCATCCCTTTCTATGAAAGTATGCGTGCATTTCCATGTGCACCAATGCATAAGGAACAGAGAGAGTGAATGAGCCCACTAGACCCGGGGTCCCCAACCCCCGGTCGCCTTGGCAGGACCAGGCCGCGGAGACAGATCTCACACACACACACGTACGCCACACACACATGCACACACAGCCCCCCCCACATGCACACACGGGTGCCCCGCCCACCCACGCACGGACCCCCCCCCCCCCAACCAGCCCATGGTTCGGAAAAGGTTGGGGACCACTGCACTAGACCATCCACAGCTGACCCCTCCTTGATTTAGGATACAAAAAAGTAACCTATTGGTATCAGGCGGCCAATGAAATTATTTCCAATAATGCAATTATTCTTCACTGTTCATCCTCCATTTTTTTATTTCATTGCCTCGCGCCGTGCCATTGTTTGGTGAACAGCTCATCATATATATGTACCCTGAATAGTGTCTAAAGAAAAAGATCTGTTTCATCATAGGTGTTCATGAGCTGGGGCTCCCAACACTGCTTTGGGCCCAACCACCACCACGGTAAATTGGATATTCAGCATTCAGATGCTGAACAATGAGAGTCATAAAATGAGAGGAAAGATTTTAAACATTATTTTACCTGTCTGCCACATTTAGCGGGATAATTTTGTTGTCTTCTACTGCTATAAAATATCTGTCAAACAAGAGAGAAGAGTCTTAGACAATTTTCACAGAGATATTGGGGGCGGGGGGGGGGAAGGGGGTGTCAAAACAAGGAGGTACCTCAGTAGGGAATCCAACAGGAACTCATCCTGGGAGCAATCAGATTAAGCAGCCAAATCAAAGTCAACGCAGGAAAGCTCAGACCTTTGGCTCTTTCTGCTCCCAGAGTCTTTGATGCCTTCTGGCAGACTTTTCCAACATGGAGTGTGTTGGTCTGCAACTCCTGTTGTCCTCTAGCCATCATGACCATTGGTACTCAGGGACAGAATTAACATACTCATGATCATGGGGCTCTGTGTGATCAGTGTATCAGTGATGAAATGAGGGCACTTCTTAAGCAAATCAGGAGGGCACTTCTTGAGCAAATTTCTCATACAACCAGCCATGTCAGAAGCTGCCTTACAATTAATCAAATCATTTGTCTTTCCTCCTAATATTGTCTACTCTTTTTGGCTGCAGCTCTCTGCTGTCTCAGCTAGAGATGGGCACGAATCATCAGTTTTCATCCAAACAGGTGTTCAGAGCTTCCCTGCCCCACCTCCTCCCGATGCTGGGAAGCACCAAACACCCGTTCAGACAAAAAGCAAACTGACACGAACCACTGAACTGGCAGTTCGTGCCCATCTCTAGAAGGTCAAGTGCCTGGAAATGCTGAGAACTGACCTTTTATGCAAGCATGTGCTCTGTGACCAAGCCAGAGCCTATCCCAGTAGAGACAAGGGTGGAAAAAATGCTACAATTCCACCTCCGAGAGGAGAGGAGTGCAAGAAATACTTCTCCAACAGCTCTTCTTAAGGAGAGGATTATGGTGCTTGAAAATTGTAGTCTCACTCTTATGTCTGAGGAAGTGGACTTGTCCATGAAAGCTCACATTAAAATATAGCAGTCTTTAACGCGCCACAACGCTTTTGTCTCTATTAAAATTATTCTTCTGTTTTTGCCTGATATGCTAGCACAGACTAACTCAGCTACCTCTTCTAAAAATTGTCTGTTATACATTCCAGAAGGCACTATATATGATTAGAGCTATATTCCAGAATTCTGCAAAGATGGACAAGGTGTGCAGATGGACAAGGTGTGCAGAATATAGGACAGGACACATAATTCATCTCCCTGCAAATATTGCACTTTTTTTTCCTTTTACTGTTAACTCAAGCTTCTAGTCCATAAGCCTCTAAAAATATGCCTGACAAAGTGTTGGCAACACCTTTTGAAATATGAGAGGTGCCTGAATAAGATTTCCAATGATAGAGAAGATGGCTTAAGTTTCCTACTTAACTTCTTGTCCCTTAAAGGTAAAGGTAAAGGTAAAGGTTCCCCTTGACATTTAGTCCAGTTGTGTCCGACTCTAGGCGGCGGTGCTCATCCCCATGTCCAAGCCGTAGAGCCAGCGTTTGTCCGTAGACAGTCTCTGTGGTCACGTGGCCAGTGCAACTAGACACGGAACGCCGTTACCTTCCCACCGAGGTGCTACCTATTTATCTACTTGTATTTTTACATGCTTTCGAATGGCTAGGTTGGCAGGAGCTGGGACGAGCGACGGGAGCTCACTCCGTCGCGTGGATTCAATCTTACGACGGCTGGTCTTCCGACCTTGCAGCACAGAGGCTTCTGAGGTTTAACCCGCAGCGCCACCACGTCCCATTCTTGTCCCTTACCAAGCCAAAATAAAAGAAATACTCCATGAAGAGAAATGTGCAAACTAAGCAATGCAAAACAGGTTCAGCAGGTTTGTTTAAACTGCACAATTGACTGCAAAATCCATTTTGCCTGGAGACAGAAGTACAGTTTTTTATGTGCTGTGTTTGTCTACATACAAATATAATATTGTGGATGTTCACAACAGCAACTGCTGTTGCTTAAATAACAACTATAGAGAAGAAGACAATATTAACAGGATTGAGGGAATTCCAAAATTTGCAAAAGCACAAAAATCTTGTGGGAGAGAGCAACCATTACAGGCTAACACAGGCTAGTGTCCATGACTGAACAGTTTGTGGAAAAACAGAAAATCATAAGACAGAAGAAGAGCCCTGCTGGATCAGGCCAAGGGGCCATCTAGTCCAGCTTCCTGTATCTCACCGTGGCCCCACCAGATGCCTCTGGGAGCACACGAGACAACTAGATACCTGTCTCCTGATACCCCTCCCCTGCATCTGGCATTTGGAGGTCCCTTCCTTTTAAGCCTGGAGATTATACATCCCCATCATGGCTTGTAACCTGCAATGGACTTTTCCTCCAGGAATCTGTGTAATTCCCCTTTTAAAGGCATCTAGGCCAGCTGCCATCACCACATCCTGTGGCAAGGAGTTCCACAGACTAACAACACGCTGGGTCAAGAAATATTTTCTTTTGTCTGTTCTCACTCTCCCAACACTCAATTGGAGTGGATGTCCCCTGGTTCTGCTATTGCGTGAGAGGGAAAAGAGCTTCCCTCTATCCACTTGATCCATCCCCTGCATAATTTTATACGTCTCAATCATGTCCCCCCTCAGGCACCTTTTCTCTAGACTAAAGAGCCCCAAACACTTTCCTCATAAGGGAGGTGCCCCAGCCCAGTCATCATTTTAATCAAGTGGGAAGGGAAAAGAAATGGAGCTCCCTGGACTGAGGACATGGCTGGCTGGCTGATTGAAATGAAGAGAACTTGATATAGCATTATTTTTTTGCAGACCTGACTTGGTTGGGTGTGTCTGTCCACTATAACGTGTTTCAAATTAACATAAGAGTCACAGTAGATGAGATGTTTCCATGTGATCTCCTTTCTAGGAATTAATGGTGAAGATTGTGGATTGCTGTTGTTTTAATTAGTTTACTTTTTATTATGGCAATTATTCACTTCAGTTTTTGGTATTAACTCTTTGCTTCTTTTTTTAAGTCAGTTAGTTTGTTTATATACTGGCTTTTACATTTTTTTCTTCTAATTTTAAATTATTTGATAAAGACAATTTGGATTTGCCCAATATTGATGTCTATGCATGGCTACTTTTAAAAAGCAGGGAAATCTGTGAAAGAAAACAAACCTTTCAGCTGAAAGCAAAAGTTATGGTTGAAACTGTGCCCCTAAAAGAAAACTTAAGCCCACAGATAATCCCACCTCCGTGCTCAAAACATGGGCACACTGATAAACTATTTTTGTACTTTCTCCAAGTAAAACCAGAGCATAATCCTAGAAGCCACCTCACTCTCCATAAAGCACCCACTTAACGAAATACAGGCTTTGACAGTGCCACCATCTGCAAACAACAGATTTGCAGTGCAGTCGTATCTACTTTTACATAAGCATTACAGTAATAGTTCAGTCCAGCTGAACTGTATTTGGGGAAAAGGGAGTCTCACTGTGTTTAATGGCCTTAGTCTTAGATAAGTAGAGGTATTTTATTTTTAGAGAGTTAAAGAACAGACGTAGAAGAAGGGTGCATTAGTGTGTTTATCTTTCAAGTAAGAAGGGGTGCTGATACGTGATCCAAATTTTCTTCCTAAAGCTAACTTTTTTGCTTCAAACTAAGGATTTTTCTCTCTCTTTTATATACAGATTTTATATCCCTTTCCAAATGTATAGGTGTTTTTCCAAGAGTTCAAATAGTTACCTGTTGAAAAGATTAGAGCATTCAAACAATGACTTTTGAGCAGCATGGTGATCATCGGATTAAGAGCTGTTTAATCTTGAAACATGTTAGGATTCCTTGAATCCTGGAATGTTAAGAAATTACTCCTTCCAGGGGGGAAAAAAATTAAAACACAACACAAAGCATACTCACACAATCCACAATCCTGCTGAGGTAAACAGTGTCAATACAAGAGGTAAGAACATCCATACGCTGCATTTCTTCCCATCCATGCCTGCAAGAAATGTTTTAAAAAGGAATAAAGCCAAGCCAAAAAAGCAGAGATACAGGGGTAGGGTGGAAGACGACAGTTTTAATTGCTGGCTAAGGAGACAACACGTCTAGTAGGTGATCCAATAGTAAGTCACAATCACAGTAGACCCATTGAATCAATGGAATTTAGAAAGAAGGTGGCGCTGCAAATCCTCACTGATTCAATGGGCCTACTCTAGTTGCAACTTACGAATGAATTTCAGCCTATGAGGTAACTTCAGGCTAACAATGACTGTAGCAAGTTTATCAAGTGAACTCCATGGCCGAACAGGGAACTCGGACCCACACCCAAGTCTGTAGACCAGTGGTTCCCAACCTTGGGTAACCCAGGTGTTCTTGGACTGCAATTCCCAGAAGCCTTCACCACCAGCAGTGCTGGCCAGGGTTTTTGGGAGTTGCAGTCTAAGAACACCTGGGTTACCCAAGGTTGGGAATCAACGCTGCAGACTATCTGCTACCATACACTCGGGGGGGGGGGGGGGGGCGGCTCACAGATATCCTGTGACCTAGGATTCTAAACATGCCACCCTCCAAAAATTGACATATCAATATAAAATTAAAATGTTACAATTGAGCACTTATATATGACTGGCTTATAAATGTAGCGTTGCATAGCAACCCTAATCGGGCTTTCAAGGTTAATGAGATATTTAAGGAGTGGTTTTTCCAGTTCCACTTCCCCAGTGAGTTTCCATGTCTGAGCGGGGATTCGAACCCTGGTCTCCAGAATCTTAATCCAGCACTCTGTCCACCACACCACATTGGATATGATTTCTAGGAAGCTGAAAACCTTTCCAGCCGAAGTCTCTTTTCCTTGCCACAACCCCTGCCGTTCTCAGCAATCATTCTTCAAAATAAAAAAATAAAAAATGGGGGGGCTGATTGTTATTTTAACCCTTTTTACTCCTGGTGGAAAGAGCATCTCCTCACTGTTGCACCAATAATTTTGCAGCATCCAAAACAAAGCAAAAGCAGCTAAGATACTGAAATATTCAGTGAGACTGTCTGCTACTGGATTCAGGCAACCAAGGGAACGGTTCATGAATATCTTACCATCTGTGCTTAAGATTCATTTTAAAGACAGACAGCATAATTTTTTTGGTTTGATTAATATCCCACTTAATATCCCAAACTGGGATCCAAGTTGGCTCACAACAAAATTAAGCAAAGAAGTGCAGATTCAAGCAATAAAATATAGTATTAAAAACACAATTAAATTAGTGTGTGTGTTCTGTGCTGTCAAGTCAGATACAACTTACTGTGACCCTAATAGGGTTTTCAAAGTGAGACATTTTTACCAGTTCCACTCCCCCAGTGTGTTTTGATGGTCAAGTGGGGATTCGAACCCTGTTCTCCAGAGTTCTAGTCCATCACTCTATCTACAGCACCACACTGGGAATCCAAATTAGAGTAGCAAAATACATTTGGGTTAAAAGAAGTTAAAAGCACAACAAATGAAGCACAGATAATCTCGTTAAATACAACCCTTCATCTTTGCATTTTTTAACTTTTTATAATTATTTTTTCCATGGCCTTCAAGGATACACACAGAAGCAGAGGGAAAGCTCACTTTGTAGCATGATTCTCATGGGACCTTCGTTACACTCCCACACTTACTTCTCTTAGACAAACTGCACTATAGGCACATAAAAACTTGTTTATAACCCTCATGGCCTCAGGGTATGGTTGAAATATTTCATAATAAAACTCAAGTAGTACTCAAAGTATATTTTATGCAAATTGGAATGAACGGTATATTTTTAAAACAAGCAGACTGGTCTATGTTTTGGCCTGATCTCTGCTAGTCACAATGCACTTAATTTCTGGTTAATTTCCCTTCCTCTTATTCATTATCAATTTCCTTCTGATCCCACAGAGCTCTCCGCCAGAAAAAGTCTTGCACGTTTTATGCACAGCATAAGGTTAAACATTTCTCAGGGCGTGTTTTAAATCTGAGGTAAAATAAGCAAAATATAAGTCATCTACGGGAGTGCCTCTTCACTGTACCTTCTGTCCCACTTCATAAAGCCTATTAATTCATAAATTAATCAAGTGAATAGCAACTGTCTCTCAAGGGCTGGAAAACATGCCAACGGGGACAAAAGACAATTTTCATATGCTTCCTTAAATGAAATAAATTTCTATGCTGGAGTTTTGTTCAGTGTCGCAAGTAGACCTAAACGCCATCTCACAAGACTACAGTACTTTAACCACTTCCGCTAAAGTTCCTGCACTGGGATACAACACACCACCCTCCATTCTTCACCTGATTTTTTGGGGTGGGATGGGGATTGGGAAATGCATCAACTTCATGGTTTCATAGAATTCTTGAGGTATGTTCTATCACTAAACCACCATCCAAAGAACCTTCTGACATCAGATACTACCACTACTACCGATTTTCATTTCAGGAACCCAGATGAAAGAGAAAGGTAGGTACGAAAGGATCAGAGGATCAGTTTGTGCAAATCTTCATGCACGCACACACAGAGAGAATGGATCTTCCCGGATCTTGAATGCAGGATCTCACCTAACTCTAGGGAAGAAGTTGCCATCTATAATGTAATGATGGACTATCATTTTTGCTTGATCAGTGGCCATGCTGACTGGGGAATTCTGAGATTTCTAGTCTAAAGAGTGGCTTTTCTGAACTCTTGTCACAATTATCCATACTTGGCCCTACATCTTTTCCCCCCTTTCTTTCTCCAACAAGGATGACTAAGGACATTTTGACCATGGATGGGAAGTATATTCCAAAAGATTTCCATCTTGCAAATGCAAACCTGTTACTTCATATGCGATTCAGTTCTACAGTACTTGTAAAGAAAGGAGCAGCTAGCTACTGTTAGCTTAACCTTCAGAACAACTGTAATGTTTCAATCCACCATACGGAGAGCACCAATTGCATAGTTTCCTTGGATCACAACTAGAAATGGGGCTATTTGTATACGAATACCCCCATCTCTAATCACAACCTGGCCATTTTTAAACCCCGCCCCCCGGTGATTCATGGCCTTTAAATGTTTCTGAAGCACTATTAGATGAAGCCAGATGATTGCTATAATCAGTAATGGTATTATGGATTTTTCCCATTATAGATTTTATTTCTTCCCAGAGGCACATGCCACTTGTTAGCCTAGCCAACATGGTCTCTGAGAGTAGTTGCACATTTATGCTCTTGAGATGTACTGTTGCTGTTTGGGCTATATAAAAACACTTTAATATGGTTCTTTTTGATGTCTCCTGGGATAATTATACATACTTCACCTTTCTTCCTCTCCTCCCCCCACTTTATCCCCACAACGATGTTGTTTGAGAGTGTCTCCTCCAGGGAGTTTCATGAACCCAGTGGACATTTGAACCTGGATCTCCCAACTCCCAGTCCATAACAAACATAGCAAAAGCACTGTTAGAATCACATCAAAAGACTATCTAACCCAGCAGTCTCTTCACATAATGGCTGGCTAACAAGATATCTCTGGGAATTGTCCAAGCAAAAGCAATGGCATTCTCTGCATGTTCTCCAGAAACGAATACTGAGAAGCAGACTAATGCTGAAGCAATACAGAGCCACACTGTTTTTGCTGTTACTTTGCGGCCAGCAACTTCCGACAAGGACAACCACACCAGAAATTCAGCCTCAGTTGTGGAGCCAACTCACATGGAAGACGCCGAGGCCCCGACGGCACCCCATCGTCCTTTGGTGCCATCATGGCTGCCCCTTGGTCTTGATGGGTTGCTTTTTTCTCCCTAGCCCCCTTTGCCATCTGTCCACGTTCAAACGGCGCGGCCTCAAAGCCTCTTTAAAAGTTTGGAAGTCAGGAACTGGCAGGCATCCACACCAGCTCCCTTCTCAAGCGATGAGCGAGTGACGTTGACGATGAAGAGAGAGCCACCAGATGGTTTCTGCCCGCTTGCTTCCCGTCCAAAACGGTGGCAGAAAGAGAAAGGAGGGTGGGAGGAAATTGGGCTCATTTAACAGATGGCAGAACATGGAAACAAGATCAGTTTTAAATGAGAAGGGCATTTCTAGATCCTGAATCAAGAGGCCTCGCACTTGGGAAAGGAGAAGACCGTGGTTTTCATCAAACACAACATGGCAGTTTTGACTCGGGTCCCTCTTTCCAGGCTAAGAGGACAACTTTCTGCAGTGTGTGTCTCAGCCGCAATTATTCATGGGTTACCAAGGCAATGTGATTAAAAGCAACAGTGAGCTGAAAAGGCTCTCTCCTATAGCCTGACTCCATGTTGCCTTGGTAACGCATTATGGTCTGATCTAGAGTGGTTATGTTAATCACACAGGCTGAAGTCTTGGAAAGAGACGGGAAAGGTGGTCTTCCTGGGCCTGGATTGTGCCAATTCAGACAGAAGGGTGGGGACAAATTATGGATTGTTCTTCCTTAAAAAAATAATTCCCTGCATACAGAAAACAAGTGTGCCAGGAAAAGATGAGGGCAGAAAATAACTATCTGACTTCTCATGCTCTGTATGCAAGGATAATTTTTTAATCAAGGAACCTTCAGTACGAAGTGGTCTGGTCCAGAAACATCTTGACCGTTTCACCTGCTGTTTGTCCTTCCCTATCACTGATCTTTGGTGCTGCTTCCTGGGAAAGTTATTTCATGACATGGACTACCTTCCAGTATTCATCCCTCATATTTTAGTCAGAAGCCTTAAAGGAGCTAATGGTTCTCACAGATGGAAAAGGGCCACTTCTCTGTAACTTGACCGAAATTGCTCCCCCCACCAATATTTTTCTCCTCTTCCTCTCTGCTGTATTTGTTCATTTCACAGTAGCCTTGGCCCACTCTGGCTTAGAAAACCAATGCATGCCAATAAACTAATTATACTGATTTTCTCTTATTCCATAAACATGAGGACCTGACAGACATTTCGAGATGTGCATGCACGAATATATCCTACCTCTATTTCTTTGTGGAAGCTCAGTTTTAATTCCACATACTCCTGAGTGCAGGAATGCAATGAATGAGGGTGCTTCCAAATAAGGTTGTTTATTATGCAACATGTCATGTCGTGCGCCTTATCTCTAGAAACCTAGGAAAGGGCCCCTAGTTATTGTCCTCCAGCTGCAACCCTCCACTTTTTCCATCTTACTTCTTGCCACAAAATATGCATTAAGGAGGGGGAAATATGTGTACAACGTCCATCAACTCGTTGCACTAGCAGTATCCTTGGCTACTATTCAAAGAGCCTAGTGTGGAAGCAACTAGTGTTTGGTCTCAGAATAGACAGGACTTGATCATTTATTTCACTGTCATATCTACATCCCACCCTTCCCTAGGTTGAGTGATAGAAACATAGAAATTGGAAGTTTACTATAGCTTCGAAAGACCTCTTCTTACTTGGAGGTAAATCTCACGGAAGCAAAGGGACTTTCATCTACCTGAACATTATTAGAGCAGGAGCCGGTCTATCGCATACTTATTTAACAGCAAGGCCTGTGCATTTACAGCTGATGAGCACCAGAGGGCATGAAATACTGAACAGACTCTAAATCTAAGACATATAGCACAAATTGTTCTCAGAGAACTTAAATTCATAAAGTCTCAGAAGTCTTTCATTAAGGTCTTCATGTTATATAGTTTGAATACCATGTCACAGACATATTTATCATTGTAAAAGAACATATTCCACACTCCATTTTTCCCCCCAATTTTTCTGGGGGGAAAAAACCAAAAAATGGCTTTGGAAAAATATGGGGAGGGGGGGACTTTTTCTCTCTCTAATTTTTCTGGGTTTCTTCCAGGCCGTTCCCATCTCTAAGCACAATGTCTCACACTAACAATGATGGAGGATCTGGGAAGCAGAAGGGGGATATGAACGCCTCCATAATAAAATTCTTATATGTAAGCCTCCCCATACCATACCTCTTTAAAAAAATTAAAATGTTCACCACAGCATTGAAATCACAGGGAGCTATCCTGCTGTATAGTAGGGGATATACCAAAAGTAAATAAGGGCAAAACCGTACATTCACTGCACCTCCAAAATGTATCTCTATCTAGGTATCAGTAGATAACAGCCTCCTGTTCCTGAAGGCCAGATACCAGCGTCCAGGCACAAGAGCAGTAACTGTGGAATTCAAGGTAACGGAAATCATGCAAGTGGCTGATTAGCAATTAAAGAACTTCTTGTAGCAAGAAAGAGGCATGGGAATACAGGAAACTGAATATATTGTATGAGATCTCTGTTCCACCTAGCTGAGTACTGATGAAGCTGACTGGCAGCAGGTCTCCAGAGTTTTAGCCAAAATTAATTCCTTGCTCTACTTGGAGATTCCATGAATTACAGTAAGTCTGGAAACTTCAACCTATAAGGCAGAGGCTGTTCAGCTAAGCCTCTCCCTAATGGGTCCCCTTCCGCAGCCAACATGATTGTATGTGCACACAGGAGCACAGAATGGGAGCAACAGCGTGTACAATTCTTAGTACTCTGACCATCAGACTAGACAGGCAACCTTCAGCATGGCACCACTCTCCTGGAGAACCTACTCATTCACGTAGCATCTGGTGTACCTCTTTGTTCAAACAAAGGAGGACTGAATCTACCTCCTTTCAACCCCCCTTCTTCTTAAAGCTCAGAAGACTTCCAGACAGAAGGAGGCCACCTAAGGGCTACCAACGTCCCCTGACCAGGACCAGTCTCATCTGAACTCCTCTTTCATGAGCATGCACAGAAGCCGAGCATGATGATGAGATACACTTTATATCGTACATGGCAGAATGCTAGTTGCTCCTTCTCTACTGCCCACCATATCAAAAAACAAACAAACAAACGCTCTGTACACTTAAGACAAGTCGTGTTAGGAAGAAGGGTTTCTGCTTTATCAGAACTTGGAATGAACATTTGGCATGCATCTCCCACAAGTCTTCAGGCAGCATGACCCGTATAGGAGCTACAGGCTTTTAAAAAGGGTTACTCATCCAAAGTTCACATTTGCATGTTCCATGTAGAACACTATGTCTGTAAGAAAAGGCTCAAAAATGCAACCCTCCATCTCCTCTAATCTCCGCAGCATGCTTTACCATGTCATTTAAACTCCACGCATAACGTTAGAAGTGCTTTAACTTCCACAGGGCAAATTGTGTGCATGCCGCGGAAAAAAGAAGCTGCCATACATCAGATCAGACTCCTGATCCATCTAGACCAGAACTGTTGGTGCTTACTGACAGGCCAGTTTCTTTTCTGGACCCATATGGAAATGTCAGGAATACATACTGTGATCTTTTGCATACCAACCACGTCTTCTACCACTGAGCCACAAGCCCCTTCCAGTGCTTCATCAGGGCTTGCCTTATAAACCACTGCTTATTTCATGCTGCCACACTGCAGCCCCAAAGAAGCAGCAGGCAATAGCAGACAAAGAGTTTCAGTGTTTGGAGGCACACCCACTGCAGCAGAGAGACAAGAAGGCAGACAAAGCTGACAGGTATATGACTGCAAGGCGGGCATCTTCATCTCTTCTCTTAGCCACAAGACCTTCTCAACACCCTTGGCAAATGTCTCATGTCAGATAAACTGTCAGTGTCTCCTGGCAATGTAACAGGCAGCTATTACGCCAGGATTACATGGATTAGGGTAGACGGCAGAGCTCATTTTGCCCCACCAAGTCAAGGATTAAGCTTTCAGTGTAATTCTGTTCTGTAAATACTCCAAAATAATTGTTTTTGATAAATGGACTCTGTGTGTTCACATGTGAATAGTATTAACCACTACACTGCCTAAAACAAGACCAGTGAGAATTGGGTGACTGATATGCGAGTGCTGGGTGTATACCATCCACAAACTTGTTCTGTGTAAAGTCAAGATCCAGATGCTTCGCCCAAGCAAAAGATAAACAGAACCACTTGCTGGTTTAGATTAGAAAAGGAGTAGGAAAACCCCGACTCTGTTCTAATATAAAGGGGCCGGGTTCAAAACAGAGGTCCCTCTACCCCACTAGTAACATGATCTCCACATGAGTTGGATTTCACCTACATGACCTGTATCTTCAAGACTATCAATTCTTATCGGGTAAAACAGAAAGGATGGTATCAAATTATTGCCACCACACATGCCGATGTGGAACAGTCTCCTCACACGACTGCATCAAGTTCGTAATGACACTTTCTAAAAGCACCCTAGCCATGTTGGCCCAATTAAACTTGAGAACTGGAAGATTCTTATGGTCCCAGACTTAGATAGTGAGGAAGTTTCCAGAGAGATTTGAATCTGGCACAGCTTCTTTCAGCAGTGGGTACCATATAATAACAACAGAGAAATACATTAAAAATGAAGGACTGCAGAGGCACTGCTCTGGTCTATGTCTGCTCACAAGATGGTTTATTGATCCTTGTATACATTTCTAGACCAGATAGTCCATTGTCGGCCATCTGACCACATAACCATGACAACAATCTTTCTAATCTGCCTTTTAAACAACAGAGAGCAATGTGGGTGTCTTTCTTAGTTCAGACTGCACAGGATCAGGCAGAGCTTGGGAAAGTGATGTTTTGGACTACAGCGCCCAGAATGCACAGGCACTGGCTCTCAGTTCAAGCAAGTGTAGGTTTACAGTGCCTCTTTAAGTCCCTTCCTTTCCTATGTATTTCTCCATAATTGCATAATGCAGAAAATAGATTTACTAGTCTCATCTCTCTCTGGAAAATTCTTCACTATCTAAAAGTCTAATTCATGTCTCAAAACAAAGGAGCATTTCCTTTTCTTAGAAAGTTGCCCCTTCAGGTTCACAGGTCCTCCGCATTTACATGCATGAGGCATCAGATATGCAAACAAAGTCACAATATCTCCCAAAGGACCAATTACAAAACAAAAGCAAGCTGATTTGCCAAGTTCAAATTAAGGCAAACTCATGTTACATAAACAGCCTTTTCCTCTTAAGAGTAAGAAATGCCACAGACTTAAGCAGAACAGAGAAAGGGAGGAGGTACTAGAGATCACACTGCAAATATACGACGGCCACTGGAGCCTACCAAAGAATCTCAGAATAAATTCAATATTGAAAAAAAACAGAAGTCACGACCATAGAATTACACCAGTTTAATTGTTCACAATGAGGAAATCAGAATTGTTAAGGATTTTCTATAACTTGGTTCATTAAAATGCAAATGGTGACTGCAACCAAGAAATCAGATGAAGACTAAGACTTGGAAGGTCAGCTATGAAGGAACTAGAAAAGATCCTGAGGATTAAGATTTTTTTTTCCACAGGAAACCAACGCAAAGATCATCCATACAGTGGTATTCCTAGTTGTGTGGCAATGTGAAAGCTGGGCAGTGAAGACAGCTAGCAGAAAAAAACCTTGATTCATTCAAAATGTGGTGCTGAATGAGATCTTTATGGATATCACAGATGACAAGAAATATTGATAGAGTGTTTTACATCAAATTAAGCCTGCACTTTCACTAGAAGCTAAAATGGCAAAACTAAGGCTATAGCAGGGGACAACAGAGGATGAGATGGTTGGACAGTGTCATCGAAGCTACCAACATGAATTTGAACCAACTCCGGCAGGCAGTGGAAGCCTGGCGTGCTCTGGTCCATGGGGTCACGAAGAGTCGGACACGACTTAACGACTAAACAACAACAAAAAGGCTATAGCAATCTGGCAATATCATGAAAAGACAGGAGTCACTGGAAAAGATGCTGGGAAAAACAGAAGACAATAGGAAGAGAGATGGATTGACTCAATAAAGGAACAAGAGGAAGCCATGGTCCTGCCTGTGCAAGATTTGATCAGGAATGTTAACAGGACCTTTTACATGTTACACCTAGGGTTGCCCTAAATTGGAAATTGGATGGGTACCCATATGCTGTTCCATGGTTTTGGATTACAACTTCCAAAATTCTCCAAGAACTTCCCAGGCAGAATTCTGAGAATTGCAGCCCCAAAACACAAATCTACATACCTCCAAATTTTGCCATCCCCGGAGAACCATATCCAGATTATTCACCTCTATTCATCCTCCGTGCTTGCTTTGTCAACCACCCCTCCTGTCACTTGACCAACCAGGGATGCAGAGGACACTGGGAGTCATAGTCTTCCTACCCATTAGGCTCCATAGAGGGTGCCTCCCAAAGAACGACAACTCCCAGGAAGCACGGTGGCAGGAAGGGGACAGTGAAAGGTAAATAAACCAAAAAGACTTTCTCTTGAGGTCTGCAAGTTCAGATTTTTGTGCTGCAATTCCCAGAATTCAGCCTGGGGAATTCTTGGAGAATTCTGAGAGTTGCTGTCCAAAAACACACACAGACACACAAAAGCACTCTTATTTTAGGCACATGAAACTTTCCTGTTAAGAATGTGCTATTAGATATAAAAGTCTGTATCTCTGCAATGAAGCTCTGAGTTGTTCCCCTAATCACTGATATGATCACCCCTCACTGATGAGGAATGAACAGCCTGCATCCCTTTCTGAGAACTTACTTACTTACTTACTTACTTACTTACTTACTTACTTACTTACTTACTTACTTACTTACTTATTGGGTTTCTGGACTGCCCAACTTATTGAAACTCGGGCCAGTTTACATACTTAAGCAGAACATACAAAAATTAAAAGAGTACATAATACCACAGACTAAACAAAAACAGAAAGGCAACCAAGAATTGCCACCTGGCGGCTTAAGTGAACCAAATTAGCATTTAATTTCATATATGTTAAAAATCAGTCCTGTTGTTGAAGTGGTTTGTAATCCACAAAAGCTGACACGGAAATGAAATGTATGAGTCCTCAAAGTGCTGTGATACTTCGGTTTGCGCTGAAAAAACTGTTTGTGTGACTGAGCCACGGCACCAGCAATCGTTTGTGGATCCGGACAGGGGATCCATGAGCCTCACTTCTAATCTTCGGAGGTGGTGACTCTGCCACCCTAGTCAACAGACAGGCCTGGCACCAACTAGGCCCTGTTGCTACATTCTCGTCAATACACAGTACGTCAACAGTAGACTCAGCTGGGAAATGGACTGTATTTCACTGGCTCTGCAGTCAGTGAGATGTTCCAATAGCATAAAAACAAGTACAGAGCAGCAGTTCCTAAGCTGGGAGTCTCACTTCCAACAGCTACACGTGGAGGCTCTTGAATGTTAGAAAGAACTTTCAGAATACTTAAAACACTCACTCCCCAGTGGAACTCTCTTTATAAGAGAGCTTTTTTTTTTAAAGGCCAGTATCCTGTTCTCTAAGTGCAAAAGCAAAAGGGAAATCATGTACGTATCACAGCCATGTTCCAGCAAGCTCCCTATTGCCTGACCAGCCATGTGACCAATCTCTCAAGCTCTGCAGGGATGGGAATGCAACAAGGATGTCTGGCCCAAGTGGTGGTGGGGTGCTTGCGTCATTTCCTTTCTCCTCTTTATTCAGGCACAAGAATACAAACCAAAATCCAGGACCTTTACAATGTTCTGGATGAGATTCATATGCTCTCCCTTCCTGTCGTGGACACCACCAAGGAAAACAGTGCAGGAGGAGGAGTGAAGAGAAGAGAGCAAGTCACAGCAACCAAGGCGAACTTGTCTTTGGTTCGGGTGCTTCTTCAAAGCGTGCTGCTTATATACCGCCCCACAGTGCTTCAAGCGGTTTACAAGTTAATTATGCAGGCTACACATTGCCCCCCCCCCTCCCCGTGAGCTGGGTACTCATTTTACCAACCTTGGAAGGATAGAAGGCTGAGTCAACCTTGAGCCAGCTACCTGGGATTGAACCCCGGGTCGTGAGCAGAGTTTTGGCTGCAGTACAGCAGTTTAACCACTGCGCCACGAGGCTCTTCAGGCGCACAAGCGTCTTTTGCTCTTATCTCCCACTAGCAGCAGGAGCTAAGAGGTCATAGGGAGCCCAAAAGCTGCTGGATGGAATTCAACTGTGGGTTGCAGCCTGGGTAACTGTTACGGGAAAAGGAATTTTGTTCTGCAGAAGAGGAAGCTGCTGTGAGGAATTCAGCTCTGCTCTGAAGCCAGAAAAAATATATGTTATTTCTCTGAATAGAAGTGACCAGAATCATAGCTTGCCAAACTCATTTCCTGGTCGACAACTGCACAGATTCCTTAGCCAGCATAGCCACTGGAGAATACTGGAAGCTGTAGCCCAAAAAAAGCAACATTTTCAGGCTGTGACGTGTTGAATTTTGCTTTGTGTGCTTCATGGGGGAAATGTCTAGACTGGTGTGAATTACATCTGCACCCACCTCATTGCCATGTGCACTTAGGCCTGCCTACTGCTGGATTGTGACCCATGAGGACCTTCCCAAATTAAAATTTGGCCCATGGAGAAACACGATTTGCAACCCTCAGTTACAGGATAAACGAAACCTGATGATCCTTTATGTGCAATCCATTCTCCATTGGTTTAATTGGATGACTACGACTAGCATCAATTTGTTCGGGACATGAAGGGCAGCAGGCAGAAGCTCTTGACAATAAGCAGAAGACCCATATTTGCTGAAAGAGAAGGGCCATCCAATAAATCTCATATGTTAGCCTTTCCCAACCTGATGCTTGACAGATGGACTGGACCAAACTTCCCCTCACTCCAGTCTGGGAATGACAGGTATTGTATTCTACCCCTCACCCTGAAAGGCTCCCAGATTTCACTGGTTCATAAGAGAACTCCAACACTTCTTAAGTTTGTGCCCATTATCAAGTGCCAGGAACTTCAGTGTTAACGGCAAAACTCACCTTGAAACATTCAGGTACTGCAGCGTATATGGTGTTTTTACAGAGGGTCACACTTTGGTTCCAGCCTGCTTAACAGAGAATAAAATGTTGGTTACAATATTTTAGGCAGGTTGTGACAAGCCAATGCAGCATGTACCTGCTTGAGCCAACAGCTGAAAATCCAAATGACAGAAATTTAGATGCAATTGCCTGTTTAACCAGTTAGGTAAGGAACAGACTATAAGGAAGACATGCTAAGGAAATCATCCCATCCCTCAGTGGTCCTTGCATTCACTTGGCTCTTTTTTTCCAACCGCTCACAAACCACAAAAGCATAAATAAGTTGCATACTCTCATACTTGAAAATGACACTCTTTATTGTTTTACCCAGTGTTTGTGCAACACGATCTTAGATCTGAGTTTTTGTTGGCAGATCAAAGGAACAGATGCCATAAACAATAGCCAGAGACCCACAGATGTTTCTGCCCCAGGGTTTCCAGGCTGGTATTCAATTTACTTAGAAGCAAGCCCTACAGTGGGACTTACTTTGAGATACTACCAGTATCTGACTGGTAAATGACAATGACATGGGAAAAAATTCAAAATAACAGGAGAGGAACACAAGCTGGATGGTAGGTGACAAGTGGCCATTAGGAAGGTATTAAATTGCCTTCTGTCAATCCATACCATTAGTCCTCCCAACACAGGTTGATGCTGACTTGCAACACCTTTCTAAAGTTTCAGACAGGAGCTTCCCCCAGCCTTCCCTGGAGAAGCCGGAGCCCAGCATCATATACAGGTACAAAGCATGTGCTCTACTACTGAGTCTGGGCACTTCTGATTATCATTGCGAGCAATTCCCCAGCTTATCCAAAAGTTGAAATGACTCAAACAATCTGGAATTGTGGCTGGAACCAGCGAAGGCAGGACAGAACTGGACATGAATGGGGTCAGATCAGTTGGAACCGCAGAGATAAGAAGAGGATCAACTATGGCTTGGAAAGAGGAAAGGCAGTTGTATGTCAATAAAACATTCTTTTAGCAGCAGGGCCAGTGTTATTGTTAGGCAGCGTGAGGCAAGTATCTCACACAGGAGGACTGGAGAGCTGCAGTAGTAAGCCCACTGCCATTCTTCCTCCAGTTTGTTTCCTTCCTTCCTTCCTTCCTTCCTTCCTTCCTTCCTTCCTTCCTTCCTTCCTTCCTTCCTTCCTTCCTTCCTTCCTTCCTTCCTTCCTTCCTTCCTTCCTTCCTTCCTTCCTCCCTCCCTCCCTCCTTCCTTCCTTCCTTCCCTCCCTCCCTCCTTCCTTCCTTCCTTTCCTTCCTTCCTTCCTTGTGCTCACTTTCTCAGAGAAGTTACTTGTTTGGACTCCTCCTGCATTAAGCAGGGGATTGGGCTCAATAGCCTTATAAGCCCCTTCGAATTCCATCATTCCAATTCTATAAAAATTCTCCAGCCAGCATAGCTAGTGGGAGCTAATCATCCACAAAAGGAACTTCTGTGCTTTCATTCTCTCTGATCTCTTCATTAGTTCCCTGCCATCTCTCTACTCTTCGCACTACCAGTTTTATCGTCCTCCACGTACCAGGCAGCCACAGAGTTTGGGTGCGCTGAAGATTGTACCACGAGTCACATCCAGAATCTTGATGTCCCTGGAGTACCGCTGTGTTCTAGAGAACCTGGAGGTTCTCTAGAAAAGTGAAACTAGCAGGCATGGTAGCACCCTCCTTCCACAGCACACTCAAAAGTCTTTTGAACTGTTTTTCAAAAGCTTGGTGATTTGCATACAGGAACCTTCTGGGCTGAGGCTGCAGAACCGCATTTGGTGCTCCACCTTTAGCAGTACCAACACCATCAGATCAGAGTGGATAAAAATTCATTTTAATTTTTTAATGGAATGTTTAAAATTCCATTTTATTTATTTTTAAAGTGCTTTTTGTTTTACAAAAAAAAACAACACCCCACCATGTGATGACAGTTTTAACTTAAAATGTATTATAGCTCAAACAACTAACAAGAATTGATGCTTTTGAACTGTGGTGCTGGAGGAGACTCTTGAGAGTCCCCTGGACTGCAAAGAGAACAAACCTATCCATTTTGAAGGAAATCAACCCTGAGTGCTCACTGGAAGGACAGATCCTGAAGCTGAGGCTCCAATACTTTGGCCATCTCATGAGAAGAGAAGACTCCCTGGAAAAGACCCTGATGTTGGGAAAGTGTGAGGGCAAGAGGAGAAGGGGACGACAGGGGACGAGATGGTTGGACAGTGTCATCGAAGCAACCAACATGACTTTGACCCAACTCCGGGAGGCAGTGGAAGACAGGAGGGCCTGGCGTGCTCTGGTCCATGGGGTCACGAAGAGTCCGACACGACTTAACAACTAAACAACAACATCAACAACCGTTCTTGGATTGGGGCCCTAATTTTAGGCTTCCATACAGATTATTTAGGTTAATCTTTCTCTCTCCCTCTAAATTTCACCGTGTAATACTAAATCCAAACTGACAAAATCCAGACAAACAGAAAATCTGCAGATCTCCATCTGGGCTTTTTGCCTCCAAAGAGACATATTTGTTAATAGCAATATATGGCGATGAGAAAAAAAAAGACCTATTTTCCAGTTTTGACTGAAACTATTCCAGTCCCAGAGCCTTCTTTTTCTCTCAGCATATACTGCTATGATGCTGGAATTCTTAGAAGCTCTACTGAAATCTCCAGAATTGTTTTCAACCGTTTTCTTAAATAACAATGACTCCTTTTAAGCATCAAGCCTAATTTTTGCTGCTCTGAAACCTTTCCAAGTGCACAGTGAATGTCAGTAAATAGGTTATTTACTAAGTATACTGCAAGTAAGTGTGCATTTTTCTTTCGAAAACCATGACATCACATTTTTCCAAGTAGTGATTTAAATCAATTACATTCAATTCCATTTAGGTTAAACCTACCCTGACTCAGATTATAAACCTCTTGGATACGGCATCGTGTTCATGTTGTTTAACAATACAACTCAGCTCGATCCTTTTGGATATGATGGGATGTACAAACTAAATAAAGAGATAACATAGTAGTGAACAGGGGGAGGATTTCTATGACATATCATATTTTCTTCTGCAACCTACTGTATGTTTGAGTTTATGGGTGGGTTTGAACATGTTTGAGTAATCTGGTGAGAAAGGCAAGCTTACTAAAAAAAAAGTTTGAACTTGCTTACAGGTTCAAATGTAGGTTGCAGAGAAAATGTGAAATGTCATAGAAATACACCCCCCCCAAGAAATGAACATTTGGGAACTTGAATTAATAATAAACACTGAATTCAAAGCTTACAATTTACAACAGGGGGCAAAGTCATAACAGATTCATTGGCCAGAGGGCCAGTTCTTTTCGAATGACCCAAACACATGGTGTGGCGCTGGGTTAACCAGGCAGCTGCCCTCGAGTGTTACATAATACAGTAACAATACAACGCACGCACACATAGGGAAACTAAAGTCACATATAAGAGGTGAATCAATAGCCTGCCAGCTAGGTTATTTGTTTCCATGTGCTGTGATCAAAAAGAAAAGCTGTCACATGCTGAGAACAAAGAATGGGTGTGGGAAAGGGGAATGGTTTCCTTTATCCAATGTTGCAGCTTGGCAACAACATACACAGTAAGATGTGGACATAATATAAATGAAAACCTGTTCTCCGGTTTCTATATAATGACTCCTTTGACAAAACATCCTAGTTCCTAGTTTCTTTAAATACATAAAACTGTAATCATCCACATACCTTTCCCTTTTTTCCCTTCTTTTTCCATTTGTGTGTGTGAGTGTCCCTTCTACTGTAATCACTGTCTCTTCTAATTTTGCTTTGTAAAGCATACACAGATGGTGATACCCTGTTTCCCCGAAAATAAGACCTAACCTGAAAATAAGCCCTAGTAGGATTTTTCAGGATGCTTGAAATATAATCCCTACCCCAAAAATAAGCCCAAGTGAAGTGAAACCCAGCCCTCCACCCTTGTGCAGCAACCAGAAGATGACATGACTGTATTTGAATAAATGTAGATTGTTGTACATGAAAGAAAAAAAAAAACATCCCCTGAAAATAAGCCCTAATGCGTTTTTTGGAGCAAAAATTAATATAAGACCCTGTCTTTCAGGGAAACACGGTACACAAACACATGCACTCTGAATCCTCAGCATTCCATTGCAACCTATTGTGCATGTGTGATGTGCTGCCTGACTTATAGCGACCCTAACAGGGATTTCAAAGTAAGTGAGATATTTAAGGAGAGTTTTACCAGTGCCACCTCCCCATGATTTCCAGTCAAGGAGGGATTCAAACCCAGGTCTCCTGAGTCACAGTATACCACCCTCTACTGTAATCTTCCCCAATCTGGCACCCTCCAGTAGTGCTGGGCTCCAACTCTGTAACAACCACAGCCATGTGTAAGGGAAGGCTGCTCTATTCTGATCAAGAGTGAGACATCAGGTTGGTTTCCAAAAAAACTGGAAGGTGCATAAGAAGGCCTCCAAGAAACCTGAGCATTTCCACACACTGCTTTGGTTCTACCGCAGCGATGCTCTTAAATTCCAAGATCATGCCTCTCCCAAGCAGGATCTGGCCCATGGAGTTAGAAGTGTACGACCAGTGTCATTTCAAAAAGTACCCCTTTTCTTCCTTGATTATAATGCAAACGTCATTACTATTCAATCCTACGAGCAAAAGTAACATTTGAATTTGGAGAAACTGTTCCAGGACAAGACAAAACTCTGTCTTCCACCCCTTACACTGGAGGTAATAAGAGAGGATGTGTGTGTGCATATGATATGTGTTTCTTCACAATATAAGTGACACAGAGAGAGAGAGAGAGAGAGAGAGAGAGTTGCCCCAGCCATGGGCATTGTATTCTGCTAGCGAAACAATAGCAGCCACATGGCTTTGTCTTCCCACTAGCCACCAGCTGGCCACCCCCTTGCCCCAAATCAAATCAAATCACATCACCCTCATTGTGCTAAATTCATAAACAATTACAGATGCTGGGTAAAAACTTGCATTTATTCCTTATTTATGTAAAATATTTTTACACTGCCTTCCCAGGTAATGCCCTCCCCCTCCTCAATATAAAACAAGCTGCATTGGGGAGCTCTCTGGTGTTATAAACCGGACAGTTCTGGGGTCTGATCCTTTTAAAATAAAAGGGGGGGGGGGGAGAGGGTCCTGTGAGGCTTTGGTGAAGCCTTCCTGGCCCAGGGCAGCAGATCCAGACCGGGGAGTGTCCCTTAGCAGGTAACCCCAACCCCCTCCCCTCAAATCTAGCGGAGTGATGCTGTCCAAACAGCATCCTTTGCTGCAAGACGGTGATAATAATTCTGGAACCGAGAGGGAGAGAGGCTCAGCCGGCAGAAGGGTTTGGGAAAGAATACTACCAGTATAATTCGACACATGCCCATGCAGAAGCAAACCCCACTTGCCTTGGGGGGGGGGGGAGCATCCCCAGGATGCAGCCTGGGGATCCCTCCAACCTACCTGCCTGCCTGGTGATGGACTGCAGAGAAGAAAACGGGGGGGGGGGTGTCTGTTTGGGGGGGGGGGAGGGCGTGGAGAGCGCTGGGACCGAACGGGTGCAGGAAGGAGGAAGAATTAAAGGGATTTTCCAGAGTCCTGAACCAAAGAGATAAGGCCACCTCTGAACGAGAAAAATACACACAATAAAACCGCCACGCAGAACCGCCCTCACCGTAATCAGGATCGTTACCGTGGCAGGGAAAGGCGATTTGGATGGGGAGGGATGGGTGCAGTGGCAGCAACCCAAGGCGGGGACGGGGGGGGGGACTCCTCCACATTCAGATTACTGGGGAGAAGGACCGCCGGGCGCCCCCCCCCTTATTGCAAGACACCCACATATCTCTATTTCCCACGATCCCCGTTGCTGCCGAGACGCTCCGTGCGCTCTCCCTGGAGGGAGGCTCTCTCAAGGAAGATCCCCCCCCCCCCGGGCCGGCGCCCTTGCAGGGACGGGGAGCCGGGAAGGAGGACGGAGGCGCCCCCCGCGGAACGCGCGACCAGCGGCCATACCCACCTGCGGGCGGACGGGGAGCCCGGCGGGTCCCTGCCCTTCCTGCCCCTGGGGAGGACTCGAACCGGGAACCAGGAGGGCGGAGGGCGGCGGCCTCTTTGCCCTCCCTCGAAGAAGCAAGAGGCAACGTTTCCTGCCCGCCGCGATCCCGGGCGACGGAGACAAAAGCTGGGGGGGGGGGGTCTCCTCTCCCTTCACGCCCGCCGCTTCTTTCTCCCAAGCAAGCGCGCCCGGGGAGTGGGGGGGGGGGGAGAGAGAATAGAAACAGACCCGGAAAGGGGACGAGTGGGTGGGAGGGTGGGGTGGATGGATCCTGATAGGAAGAGGTGGGGGGTCGGTGGGTGGGGACATCCTGCGCTCATGCACCACGCGAGCCACCCTCCTCCACCACCACCACCACCCCCCAAGCCCCCCCCCCACTACGCTCGAGACGTTTCCTTTCCACCCGGGGAGCTGCCCGCTCCGTGCCCGGGTCTCCCCCCCCCCTCCCACCTTGGCACGAGAGCCAAAGCCGAGCGCGGGCGCGTGCAAAAGGGGGCGCTTTGTGTGTGTGTGTGTGTATGCGCGCACCTCGTGTTGCAGAGCCCCGCGCGGGGGGTGCGCGTGTGTGTGTGTGTGTGTGGAGAGGCTGACGCTTGGAGCGATCGTATTTTGCTGCTGTGGCTTCGCCGGTCTAGGCCCGTGGGGGGGGGGGCGGGATCTGAAGGTGATGGACGGCTCGGACTACACCTTCCATCGTCTCTCAGCCAACTGCACCGGGAGTTGTAGTCCAGCGCAAATGGCTGGGGAAGGAGTATCTTAAGAGGGTGAGGGTTTCTCTCTCTCTCTCTCTCTCACACACACACACACACACACACACACACACACGGCGTGGCTTCCCTTTGCTGACCTTCAGTTTTATTGCATGTGGTGTTTACTCTGCGAGGACCCTTCCAGTTCCGTTACTGTATATGGAATAACAAGGTCGAGTAGAGCAAAACCAGATTGCTCTGAGCCCTCACTCACCAAGACTCCCCTAGAGTCACGTCTTGTTGCAGAATCCGCACAGAGCACTAGACCCACAATTTAGACACTGCAGCACTGTCATCTGCCCAGTGGCGAACAAAGAGTGCCTGAGTTTCACCCACTTGCCCTGCGGGTGAAGCCACTTAAAGAAAAAAACCAAGGAGAGGAGGGGATATGTCTTAGCAAATCTATTGCACTTTCTTTCCCCCCCCCCACCAATAATAATATTACCAACAATGTAATGTGTGGGGGATGCTGTGGGGTTTATTTCTGAGTGTGCATGCCTAGGATCAGGCTGAAATTTGGAGAGAAACCCCCCCTATGTCCTGTTTAGTTTTTTTTTGATGAAAGGACGCCGGGGTGCAAAGAAGCAGAGTTGATACACTCAGGTTATTGGTACATTCGTATCACTGCGGAGTAGCAGAGATCGAAGGGGCCGTCAAGGCCCACCTCCTGCTGATTCAAGAAATCTGCTAAAATATCCCTGCAGAGGTCTGTTTCCTAGAAAATTCCAAAAAAGGAAAGTCCGCCGCCTTCCAAGTTATTTTGTTCCGTTGTGAAACAGCTGTTACTATCAGGAAGTTTACAAATAGTTTATCAACATCTTAAGTTGGTCCCTCTTTGAGGAGTTGGACACTTGGGGTTCTGGTTGGGATCAAGAGGCAGGAAGTGTCCGTGATGCCCTTGAGATGCGGGGATTTTCTGGGGTCCAAAAAGGCCACGAAACACCCTCAGTGCATGTGGTTTTCAGTCCTAGAGCATCAAAATTATAACAGTATGGTTATGGTGAGCTTGATCACATGAGCCAGGGGAAAAAGCCGCACTGGACCCTATGGGATTATTTCTGAATATGCCTTCCTAGAATTGCACTGAAATTCCCTTTCTGTATTTTCCTCATGTGTTAACCAAATATGAAAATGAAACAAAATAAAGAACCCTCTTTGTGTTGGTCATGCCCAGGCAGCAGACATGCCACCAAATTTTGGAGTGAGATGCATCTCCCTGCCCCTCCCCAGAAGCTGCCCAGGTCTTGTCAACATAAATTACATTTTATTTAATTTGTATTTATTATATCATCTATTTCATCTGCTTGGATTAACAAGGCTTTCTTGTGTTGTTGTTGTTGTTTAGTCGTTAAGTCGTGTCCGACTCTTCGTGACCCCATGGACCAGAGCACGCCAGGCCCTCCTGTCTTCCACTGCCTCCCGGAGTTGGGTCAAATTCATGTTGGTAGCTTCGATGACACTGTCCAGCCATCTCGTCCTCTGTCGTCCCCTTCTCCTCTTGCCTTCACACTTTCCCAACATCAGGGTCTTTTCCAGGGAGTCTTCTCTTCTCATCAGATGGCCAAAGTATTCAGAATCTGTCCTTCCATTGAGCACTCAGGGTTGATTTCCTTCAGAATGGATAGGTTTGTTCTCCTTGCAGTCCAGGGGACTCTCAAGAGTCTCCTCCAGCACCACAATTCAAAAGCATCAATTCTTCGGCGGTCAGCCTTCTTTATGGTCCAGTTCTCACTTCCATACGTCACTACTGGTAAAACCATAGCTTTGACTATGCGGACCTTTGTCGGCAAGGCAATGTCTCTGCTTTTTTTTCCTGTGTAGGTACACAGTATTGTAACAGAAAGAAGTCTCTTCTAGACTGCCCTTGAACCCCACCCTCTTATGCAGAAAGTAATTCTGCTTTGTTTATGTGTCCATCACTTGATGATACAAATATCAGCAAGTGACAACTTGCGTCTGTGAACGAGTCATTGTCACAGATCTGACAAACGGGGAACTTCACAGCACATCATTCACATCACATCAAACACAAGGGCTTGCTGATGCAGTCTGCTCCCACTTTCCACAGGCAGTGGGAGAAAAATGCAGAGTAGCTGAGGAATGTACCTTCATGTGTGAATGTGTTCATAAACTGGCTAGGAAGTGTGGATTTTGCTCAGTTCCTCATTGCATGTTTATGGACTGAGTAGGGGGTGAATCATTCTTATGCACATGGAAGCTGGCATTGCCACAGATTAATTAGTATGGAAAACAAAGATGAGGATCTTGTTCATCACATTACGATTCCAAGTGACAGATGGCTGGTAAAAGCAGACAACTTCCAGAACTCCTAGCAGTGCTTATTCTTAAGGGTGTATTGCTGCAGGATGAGGGCTTTCTTTCCTCACCCACCACTGAAAAATCAGCTTAGTGAGAGCATATTTCCACCTCATTCATCAAGAAAGGGAGGGCACAAGGCAGAAATTGGGCCAGTCATTTCTTTGGATTACAACTCCCAGAATCCCCAACTAGCATAGCCACTTGTGCCTAGAGAGATTCTGGGAGCTGTGATTCGAGCATGTATTCCCAGATATTTGGAAGAGGATACACTGAACAGTTTCCTGAACTGGCTCAAGAAACCAGCAGACTAACACCTTCTGGCAGCAAGATGCCAGTGACACTATTTCCCTAAATTCCCCATCCAGGAGAGACAAAAGTATTGAATTAAACGGTGCAACACTAAACATGCTCATGTATTCCCTGCCCCAAAAATATTGAACTTGAAAACCAGGAAAAATGGACATAAAAATTTACTCAGTGCCGAAAATGAATGTTGAGAAGTCAGTTTCTTTGACACCTGGGATAAGGTAAGACCATAGAACTGCAGTTCCCATGTTTCATTCTCCATGTTGTTCCAGTTTTAGCACCAAGAAATTTTAATACAGGATGCTCCATTTCTGCTTCTTTTTCCTGCTGGGATTCAGGGGAGGCTAATGCTTTCCTGGAATTGACCAAAGATGCTGGAAGCGTCTTCAGTGTCTACCCCAGGAGAACATCCTGTTGTTGTCTTCTGGACACAATTCAACAAGCTATTTTAGACAGTATTACAGTGGAGCCGGGTTTTAAAAGCCAGGGACTTTTTAATTAGCAAGGATTATGGTCATCTCCCTAGGGCTTTCCTGTTTTCTCTGAATTTACTGTAATCCTCATGCTAGGTGAAGGAAGGAGCGGATAATTGTTTCTCTGATGTTGCAGGTGAATTGGATCCAGATATCAGCTCAAACATTAAAAGAAATGTCTAAAGTCTTTCTTTAGTCGTATCAGAGTGTTGCACAATTTAAAATCATAGAGGTATATAAAATATAAGTAAAATTCAAACAAATTGAACTATTAGAATAATTTAGACTATTTCTGACCAGAAGTAGATGACTTCAATAGCATCACCATTTACTACATCATCTTTTGTACATATGGCAGGGCATAAATTGTATACACATAAATGCTGCATTGATTGAATTTCTCCACATTCACAGAAAATTTGTCCCATATCTAAGTAGCCCCATTTTACTTGAATATTCTTTGATATTGTTACTCCACTTCAAAGTCTATTAAGCGACTTCCAGATGGTCATGCCAGAACCTTGTCCTGGTGAGAGACACTCTTTAGCATTCATCTATTTGGCAAGGTGTGCTGTTTTTGCTCTCCACAGGTTTAGTCTAGCTTCTTCTAGTTTAATATTTATAACTTGAGAGGTATGCAGAAAACTTTTCCTCGATTTTAGCCATTGTCTAGGGCAGGGGTCGTCAACCCCCGGTCTGCAGCCCAGTGGCGGTCCGTGGGCTTGCCGGAACTGGGCCACGGATACGGATCTCCACCCCCCTGCATGCACACACCGGGGGGGGGTTGTCGTGCCTGCGGGGGGCATGTCCCCCCCACAGGCATGCGAGCATGACACGCCCACCGCAGGTGATACGCCCACCGCAGGCGCGACACGCCCACCGCACAAGCATGGAGCTTGCTCCCCCCAGCCAGTCCGCGGCCCCAAAAAGGTTGGGGACCACTGGTCTAGGGGATTAGGTAAAGTATTTTGCTTCTTACTTTCTATAAAGTGGGTGGGTTTGGTGCTGTATTACCTTATTTTCATTCATTTGTTAGCACCTCTCGGCATACTTTCGAAGGGGCAATGCCTGCCAAATAATAGACTTTTTCAGTGGGGATAGGTTTCAGGCAGCCCGTAATAATCCTGCCTTATCAATTAAGAACCACATCCACTTGTTCGGCATGTGCTGATTTATACTATACAGCACTAGCATTCTGCTGTGGAGCACAAGGACAAAGCTTTGTTCTTATTGTTTGTAGGTGTACACCCCAGTCTGACCCAACCAGTTTCCTAAGTAAGTTATTTCTACTGGCAACCTCCTGTTTGATGTTTAGTCAATTTTTTTTTGTAGGTCAAAGTTTGGTCTAAACTAGAATACTAAATACTTTGGGGTTAGAAAATATTCCAATATCTTACCTTCCCAGCTTTCTCTGTGCTTCTCTATTCTTGAAGTAGAAGGTACAGACCTGTGTTTGTAAAGAGTTTGATTTCAGCTGGTGGTTTCTATAATATAAAGATCTGATAAGGAGAGTCTAGACTCTAGTCTAGCTGGTGCTCAACGGACTCAAAATTTTCCTCCTGGACTGTCAGACAAGATCAACAGCATCTCCAAACAAGACTCCTGGAGTAGAGGAACATTGATTGATCATTTGTGTTAATGTTAAAAAGTAATGATGCCAGGAGCCCACCCTGTGGGAGACTGTTCCTTTAGTTTCTCCAACAATGGTGCTTCCCTTGATATTCCACAGGCTTTGGTTTTGAAGTAGTACAGCCACGGTTTCTGTTAGTCCACAATCTTTAGTAAGAAGGTAGAACTTTTTGAACAGCAATTGATGGTGGACAGTATTGTATGCTACAGTAGGTTTGACAAATGCTGTTCCAGTTATTTTATATGTTTCCAAATAATCGATATGCTGGGTTCGCTTTAAAATTTGAGCCATACAGCTCTTGCCATGTCTAAGCCCTGCTTGTTCTGGAATTAGAAGAGGTTCAGTTTTAGGGACTAGACCATTAAACTCATCCAAGTCCTTTTTATAGGTGGTATAGTAGGGGGGTTGGCCTGTAGACGGGGTTCAGCACCTTGGGTTGCTCCCTGTCTACAGGCCAGTCTCCCTACTATAAAGTTTGGACTAAAACCAGAAGAGAGTTCATTGAAATCATTTGCCTGCACTAGGAGAATGGGTTCTCCTATCAACAATACATTGCTTTGAGTTACCTTACACTGGAGTTTTGGAGCAAACGTAGATAACAAGCATTTTTACAATCTCGAAACAACAACTTCAGTGAGCTGGCTGTGTGGTCAAGAGGTTTGATGACCACCTCCGAAAACGTATTTTCTATGGAGAACTTGTTGCAGATGCTTGATGATGGACAAAAGGAAGAAGTCAAGGATACACTGAAAACAACATTGCAAGCATATTGACCGTGTCAGTTGGGAAGCTCTGACTCAAGACCAAAGTGCCTGGTCAAGTGCTGTCAAAGAAGGGGGCTAAAGGATTTGAAATAAAAAGAATCAAGGATGCAGAAAGGAAGAAAGACATGAGAAAGCAAGGATGTATCTTATTGACAGCCCAACAAGCCCAGGATCAGCAGACCTGTCCCCATTTTTTCTGAATCTTCCAGGCTTATACTGAGCTCATGAGTCACCTGCGTGTCCATCAGTCTGCTACTGCTCAGCATTAACCACTCATTTCTTCTCTTTCCCCCTCCCCCCTCTAAATGGTGAATCTGATGGAGATGGTCATATTTGAAAAGGAAGAATGAACTATTAATGCAAAGTACTTTGTGATGGCTTGGTCTAAAAGGAGCAAGTAAGAGCCATTAGCTTTACAAAAGACTGCTTCATACAACACCCCTAGGGCTTTTTGTTTGTTGATTAGGTTTTTTTTACATTTCCAAATGGTACAGGATGGAGTACGATATCCCACCTTGACAGCAGAACATGGCAAAAAGTTCCTCTTTTGGGATTGCAGCTCTCGGAATCTCTCAGAATGGCTAATCCAAAAAGTAATATTGTTAAACTCTGTATTCATTTTTTCTTTGCAGTTCCTAAGATCAGCCAGGAATTTCCTCTTACTTTTCTTACAATGTTTGTGCCAGTTTAGATAGCACCGCATGGAGGATGGTGTTTGTTAAGCCAACGTTTAGAACAAGAGCCAGCATGGCATTGTGCAGAATGAAGTGTAACCAGGGTCAAACACCTATTCAGACATAAATTTCACTAAGTTACTTCGGGTGAGACAAGAAGACTCAATATATCCTACATGCTAAGGTACTTAGGAGGATATAAAAGTGTACATTAAGCGATACTGACGTGGAAAAAGAAAGACATACAAATACATTCCTATCTATATTGATATATCAAGACTAAATGTTTTATCAACATTGTTAAGAGGAGTGGTCAGAATCCTGTCAACAAACATGCAGCGTCACAGCTCCACAGATGGTGTTTGCTCCTCACAAGCTTCAGCTTCCACTTCTGGAAGGTGGAGATCAACCAGAAACAAAGATTCTGCTTGCACAGTGGAGTAGCAAATATCAGCAGGAAAAAGACAAACACATGTGCGGTGGGTCATGGTTCACGTGGAGAAACTGAAACAGATGCTTGGCTTACTTCTGTAGTTAGTAGGGGGTTTGATTTTTGATTTCATTTCACTGAAGTCAGTGCTCATGAATGCTAGTTCTTGAACTTTCTCCTTTGAAAACATGCTGCTTCAACTTTTTTTAAAAAAAAAGCTTTTGGCCATTAGTTCCTGTTTCTCAGCTTTTAGGATGAGATAGGCTACACAGATGAACAAAGGCGTTCAGTTCTAGAATGGTTTTTGCTCAGACATCCCGTTCCCTGCCTCTCTGCCCCCTTGATTCATGCCACCCCCCCCCAGACTTTGGCTGCTGTTATAACCCTGTGGAATCCCAGGATACACCCGTTCTTATGGAGCTGGGTATGAGCTAGGCTGCAGTGGGATGTAATGAGCTATTTTAAAATATAATGGCCTCCTTCAGTTTGGCCTCCCTTTGAGGGCTGCAGACAGGCAAGTCTGAAGCCTGTTCAGAACATAACAAATCTCCCACCCCACCATATCCTCCCCCCCCCCCCCCCATGTGCTTTTATGCCTGAAGAAGCTGTTCATGCAACTGAACCACAAGATGAAGGCCTGGCATTTCAATGAAACCCAGCTGTTGTATTGCGGAATACCCTCTATGAGGTATTTCTTCCTCCTTCGTGTTTTAAGCCATGAAAAAAAAGATTGCAGCTATCTTAATGCCAGCATTTTTAGCTAACCTAGCTGCAAATGAGCAGGGAAGAAGTGGGAGTGTGAAGGGAAGACAGGAGGACTCGGGTTCAATGTCACAAGCCATAGGTTTTTTGTTGTTTGTCCACTTGAAGGGAATTTCAAATCGGCTCTGTTTTCGTTAATTGCATTTCTCACACTGACCAAATCACAACACAAAAAGGCATCAGACAATCATGCCGTTTCAATTACACGACAGAAAAGAAACTCTGTTTGACATTAACATCAAGAACCTTGTTTCCAAAACCTCATCCTCCATCTAGTGTGAATGTAATTGTATATAAAGAAGCACAATGAGCAGTCGAAGTAAGCCATATAGTATCTAGCTTCAGTGGACTTTTTCCCATTTAGTTTACTATTCATGTGTCACAGAGGAACAAATTAATACAGTAAATAACCAGTCCTGAGACCAATGCTAGATGGAGTCTTAAGACCTCCTAGGTCTTCTGCTGGACTGTGGTGTCGCAGAAGTGAAACACGGAATGTTTGCAGACATTCGAACTGCAAGTAAAAATCCCAGAAGAGAGAGCAACAAGTGCTTTGAAGTTGTTCATCAGAAATTAGCCCTTGGTCAGCAGCCAGAACTGTCACACAGAGATCACCTGTTGCAGCCTTTAATGCTTCTTCTCCATCCTAATCTAGACACGACACCACACTGGGTATCATACTTTTATAGCTACCTTAAAGGTGTTGGAGTTTTTACAGCTTCACATGCTGCCTCCAGGAGGTGGAGCTGGGAAGGACCTTTCTGGGTTGAGGTGACTGTCAATCCATCCAAAACTAACCAATTATTCCTTCCCACTTCTGATTTCAAAGAGAACTCCGCCTTTCTGCTGAGTGTTTCTCTTTAGTCTGTTGGAAGTCAGTCTGTTGCTTGTTTGCTATTGACCTGTTCACATCTGTAAGTAATGAAACATTTTTATTCTTTCTCCTACAAATGTCTCAGAGTTATTAAGACTTTAAGTGCTAATTAATGAGAAAGGGGCGGACTATTTGGGGAACTTGTAGCAATTCTACTCTGTGGATCTCTGAACTTCTAACTGCGTTGCAAAAGGAATTTTATCAGAAATTTGGAACTCTGCAACAAAAAGGAGGAGCATCTCAGTCTTCTTATGTGTACATTTATGGTATCTGTTTAATTGCAAACAGAGGCAAGCGGAGATAGGGACCTCGGTAAACCATGCTTATCTTAAACAGAGCATTCCTTCCCTATTCCTGATATTAAATAATCCATACCTGCAGCCTTTAAGACAGCTGTAAACACTCAGATTTCTGCCTCCTTCTCTGGTTGTATTACAGATGGCTAAACAGTATCTCTAGTGCAGGAGTCTCAGCCCCAGGCCTTCAAGCCCAGCTGTGAGCTGTATTTTTCATGGAAAAATCCCGAGCCAAAAAAATCCTTGAAGAAGCATCTTTTATGAAGAAACATCCTTCGTTAGCTATATTTTGTTTATTAGCTAAATAACAAGCTAGATTAGAGCAAAAGCCATTTTTCCATGTAATGCTCTTTTCAGCCCCTTTAGCAAAGCCAGAATTTTATTACCCAGTCCTTACACTCCTTGATTTTGCATTTTCTCCATTCTCTGCAGGAGTGAAGAGGCAAACTCGTAAAGAGAGGAAAGGATTCTTGGAATACATTTGCCAACTCTGGCTGAGGAAATGCCAGCATATATATTTTTTCCAAACCAATTGGCTTTACCTGTGGAATGCCAATTAAAATTCACAGACTGCACTTGCAACCCTTCAGTGCACTTCTAAGAGAGGATAGCTAGTTATTCTGATTTTTCAGGGCATGTGAATGTGCTCCAAGTTGTAATCTGAGCCTTACACGAGCTATCTAAAATGCTAAACCCTGTACTCAGAATGCGTTTAGCACCTTGGAGAGGTCCATTAAAGTTCAAATCAAAATCCAGCATAGAATCAGCACCTGCATGAAATCAATGCCATCAGCCTACCCATACAACTGCCCATTTATCTATTTAAAATATTTTTACCCCACCTTTCTCCTTAAAAAGAACCCAAGGTGGCTTACATCACTGAAAGACAATATTTAAAGCTAAAAATGATGAGTATACAACAGTGCTTTACATCAGTGGTCCCCAACCTTTTTAACACCGCGGACCGGTTGGGGAAGGGGGGTAACCCCTCTGCGCTCGCACACATGTGCGAAGGGTCGCGCGTGCACACACACTTGCGTGAAGGAGCAGGGGGCTTGCGCAGGGGCGCGCACACTTGCCCGCATGAGCAAAGGGTGGGGACGCTCGGGGGGCACTCGCGCGCATGCACGAAGGGGTGGGGGCGCTCGCGCACTCGCGCGCATGCGCAAAGGGGCTGTGCGAGGGGGAGTGCATGCAGGGGGGTGGGAGATCTGTCTCCGTGGCCTGGTTCGGCCCAAGCCATGGACTGGCACCAGGCTGCGGACCGGGGGTTGGGGACCTCTGCTTTACATCATTAAAAGACAATATTTGAAGCTAAGAACAATAAGTAAAAAGAGGCAGCATATATCATTAAAAGACAATATTAAAGCTAAGACAACAAGTATACAAATATTAAAAAGGAACAAACAACTGCCACTCGGAGAGATGGTAAACACATCTGAGAGTTTTTATTTCAATCTTCTAAGCTTGTTTTTTGAGTACTTTTTTATATCAATGATTTAGCATCATACCATTTCTCCAGATAACTGTTCACCATGCCAACATCTTAGCTTCTTCCTCTCTGAATTTTCTCTTATCACTTGAAGGGATGTTGCCCCCATGATTTGGGTTAATCTTTCATGGAATATGTTCCCTCTTCTCTTCAGTTTTGAATTGAGCCTTTCTCTGACACCACGGGAATTCTGTGCAGCTGTCATTGTTCATTCTAGTGTCTCAACAGCATCCTGCAAGAGCTGCAGTTACAGTTTTTGTATAAAATAAATATAACAAAAAGGGAGACATGAGTACACTCTGGAACCAAGTGTAATAGCAGATCTCAAAGTCTTCTCCATACCTTTGAGGCAGTCTGAATGACTGCCCAGCTCCTTCTCTTAATCCCTCTTTAAGAATATATATGGAGGGAGTATTTGTTCCCAAGATGTACCTGGTTTACCACAGATGTTAGTGGTATTCCACAACCCAACCCCAACTCCACATGGCATAAGGATTTTCTTGGTAGAACAGTGACAAACCATGACAAAATTTCAGACTTCCTCGGCATTTTTTTGTTCTCTCCTGAAGGCTATTTCCTTTTGCTGCTCTTTATTCCAGGGTATGGTTTAGCAGTCTGGCACCTCCCAGCATGTTCAGTTCCACAAGAAGTGTCCGCTTTTAATTTGCAGTCAACTGGCACGGAAAAAACACAGAATAAGACCACCCCAGCAGAGGAGTTTTGGCAGTGGATTGCTTTTAAAAATGATATTTCAAAAGATGTCTTCATTAACTTTGTTTTAAAACCGGATGCTTTCGTAAATACAGTATGGCAGGAATCCTGGTAAGCCATGAACTACTTTGTGATAAACAGAGATGAGTCAGAGGGGGAAAACGGGAAAGATCTTTCCTCCATCTGCAAGAGCCCTAGGCTGTCTTAGCATCCCTTCTTGTATCTTAACCCCATTTTCAAGCTTGTATCCAGGATTAGTGTCCATATTTTTTCCTCTCTTTACTGACCAAGCCCCTCTAGTATCTCCTGCACTTTCCTTATCAGATATCTTGACTCCCACATAACCACTTTACTCAGGCCTACCTCTCTACCACCTGGGCCCACAGTTGCAGGAATCAACATGCAACCTCTTGTAATAACAATAATTGTGTGCCGCCAAGTCAATTCTGACTTATGGCAACCCTTTTCAGGGTTTTCTAGGTAGCAAATGCTCAGAAGCGGTTTATCATTCCTTTATCCTTGGAGCATTCTAAGACTATGCAGCTTGCCCAAGGCCACACAGGTTGGCTCTACTCATAGGAGGCACAGTAGGGAATCAAACTCCCAACCTCTGGCTCCATAGCCAGACAATTAATTCATGATCTATCCAGCTAGCTACAACCTCCTGTAGCTACTTAAAAATACCAATGGTTTCAGCGGCCCACCTAAAAAGTATGCAGAAGAGGACCACCTTCTGTGTGGCTCCCAGACTACGGAATGCACTTTTTTCTGAGTTACGATCTGTTTCCACATTGACTGATTTTAAGAAGGGATTAAAAACACATTGTTATAGACTGGCTGATGATGTATAACCTGCCCAGTAGTATTCTTTAAGTGTATCCTCAGTGCATTTTAATTGTTGTAATGTATTTACTTTTAAAAATGGTTTTACAGTGGGGTTGGTTGGATTTCATGACTTCTAGCTAAATGTGATTGTGAGAAACGTGATGAGAGTATAGAGGCTCTCATCGGAGTGCCGTCCATCTCTAAGGTTTCCAGAGAAGTGCAGACCACTCCGCCGCCAACTCCTCGAGAGAGGGTACACCAGGGAATAGATACCCGGGAACTAGAAGAGAATCTCCGGGGTTTGACAGTAGCCACTCAGACTGAAGGAGAATTGGCGGGAAAGGAAGAAAGGGGGAGGTCCATGATTGAGGCGGGAATGGGGGATATAAAGATGGGAGAGAGAGACAAGATACCAGGCGGCTGGGAGCTGATCTGGGTAGAGGATCCCTGGACGGGACTATGGGAAAAAGTAAAGGTACCTCGAGAAGAGGCGGATTATAGAAGGAGGAGGGGTTTACCACAACGGCCTTCGTACTGGGGAGAGTCCGAGGCCAGGGAGTGGAGACGAAGGTTAAAGGAAGAAAAGGAACAGGTGGCCAGAGAGGCAGCGGAAAGATGACAATGGCGAGCGGAGGAAGCGAGGAGGAGATTGTACCCCCAGGACCGTGGGGTTCCCTGGGACGAGGGACGGAGCCGTTTTGGAGCCGAGATGGGGGGGAGGAGACCCTACCATTGTTAGGAGATCAAGATGAAGATCAACGTCCGCTGTCTCCAGATCCCTTCTTACCTGGACCTTGGGAAACCAAATCTTTGAACCCGTTTGAACAAGAAGCGTGGATACCCCTGAGGCGTCCGTTGACGTCCCAGGAGAAGTTAAGAACTGAACCCTTAATCAATGAGTTCCCGTTAAAAGATATAATAAACCCCAGTTTGAATTTAGAGATACAACCGTCTCCTGGTCTTTTTGATACTGAGGCTAGAGCACAGTTCGAACCTTCACAGTGATTTTACCTGGATTCTTTTAAGGAATTTGTAAGCTCGCTTGAATGCTATTTTTAATGGAAACATGGGGCATAAATAGGAAGGAAGGAAGGCAAGCAATCTTTTCCAAAATATTGGAAAAGATTTTCTGAGTTGTCTGGATAAAAAGCCCTTGTATATTTTCCTTAAGATTTAAAATCTTAAAAGATGATGCTGTTAAGGTGCTACACTCAATATGCCAGCAAGTTTGGAAAACTCAGCAGTGGCCAGAGGATTGGAAAAGATCAGTCTACATTCCAATCCCAAAGAAGGGAAGTGCTAGAGAATGCTCCAACTACCGTACAATTGAACTCATTTCACACGCTAGCAAGGTTATGCTCAAAATCCTCCAAGGCAGGCTTCAGCAGTATGTGGACCGAGAACTCCCAGAAGTACAAGCTGGATTTCGAAGGGGCAGAGGAACTAGACACAAAATTGCTAACATGCGCTGGATTATGGAGAAAGCCAGAGAGTTCCAGAAAAACATCTACTTCTGCTTCATTGACTATGCAAAAGCCTTTGACTGTGTGGACCACAGCAAACTATGGCAAGTTCTTAAAGAAATGGGAGTGCCTGACCACCTTATCCATCTCCTGAGAAATCTATATGTGGGACAGGAAGCAACAGTTAGAACTGGATATGGAACAACTGATTGGTTCAAAATTGGGAAAGGAGTACGACAAGGCTGTATATTGTCCCCCTGCTTATTTAACTTATATGCAGAATACATCATGCGGAAGGCTGGACTGGATGAATCCCAAGCCGGAATTAAGATTGCTGGAAGAAATATCAACAACCTCAGATATGCAGATGATACCACTCTGATGGCAGAAAGTGAGGAGGAATTAAAGAACCTCTTAATGAGAGTGAAAGAGGAGAGCGCAAAAAATGGTCTGAAGCTCAACATCAAAAAAACTAAGATCATGGCCACGGGCCCCATCACCTCCTGGCAAATAGAAGGGGAAGATATGGAGGCAGTGACAGAGTTTACCTTCCTGGGCTCCACGATCACTGCAGATGGTGACAGCAGCCACGAAATTAAAAGACACCTGCTTCTTGGGAGGAAAGCGATGAGAAACCTAGACAGCATCTTAAAAAGCAGAGACATCACCTTGCCGACAAAGGTCCGCATAGTCAAAGCAATGGTTTTTCCAGTAGTGATGTATGGAAGTGAGAGCTGAACCATAAAGAAGGCTGACCGCCGAAGAATTGATGCTTTTGAATTGTGGTGCTGGAGGAGACTCTTGAGAGTCCCCTGGACTGCAAGGAGAACAAACCTATCCATTTTGAAGGAAATCAACCCTGAGTGTTCACTGGAAGGACAGATCCTGAAGCTGAGGCTCCAATCCTTTGGCCATCTGATGAGAAGAGAAGACTCCCTGGAAAAGACCCTGATGTTGGGAAAGTGTGAAGGCAAGAGGAGAAGGGGACGACAGAGGACGAGATGGCTGGACAGTGTCATTGAAGCGACCAACATGAATTTGACCCAACTCTGGGAGGCAGTGGAAGACAGGAGGGCCTGGCGTGCTCTGGTCCATGGGGTCACGAGGAGTCGGACACGACTAAACGACTAAACAACAACAAATATTTTCCTTGCTAGCACTTGCTGGTGTCAAATCATCATCATCAACTTAGAACTGCAGAACCGGAAGGGATCCTACAGATCATTGAATCCAGTCCCTGTCAAGCAGGCACAGTAGGGAATCGAACTCCCAAACTCTGTCTCTGCAGCCAGATGCCTAAGCCATGGAGCTATCCACAACAACAACAGTGGCTTGTCACGTCTTGGAATCAATAATGTCTTGGAGAATGAGGTCAATTCCTGGAGCTCCAGGCTATGGCCCTGCTAGCTGGGGATCCTCCCCCCCCCCCCCCCCGCTATCATCTTTCCCAAGCCCTGCTCTGTGCACAAATCAATATCTGTCATGGAGATGGAGAGAAACCATTGAGGTAAAACCTGGTAGCACCACATCTGAAACCAATTCTCCAAAATTCCAGGTTCCATCTTGTTTTCATTCTTGATCCTTTAGGTTCAGTGTCCAGTCAGGATGATTTTTGTTTTCTGTTTCATTCCATTACCCTCCTGATGAAGAGTGAGGGTGGAATCATGGGATTTCTTGGACTACAAATCACATAATTCCTATTTTAGGAGTTCTACTTGACATATACATGCCTTACAAATACCTAAATATTGCTTACCTGGTTCTTTTTTTTTTTAAGGCATAAACTGGAAGGCTAGCTTCACCCAATTTTCCTGTCCTGCCCCAGTGCTAGCTGGAAACTTTCTTTCTGAACAAGTAGATAGGTGGAGCTAGGCCTAACTAAGCCTCAGAGACTTCCAGTTTAGGATTCCCCCCCCCCCCCCAGGTAAATAACATTTAGGTGTTTTTAGGGTGTTGTCAATCAAGCAGAACCCCCAGAATGAGGAATTATTGGATCTATAATCCAGGAAATCTAATGATCCCATCCTTAATGAAGATTTCTGAAAAACCCGAAAGCTCCCATTTTTAATGATATTTTAGTGATCCCATTACAGCCTTGACCCCATGCTAGTTGGCAGGCAAATATACCAGCCTGGTGTGGCATGATTCAGACCATGCAAAACAGGTAGATGTATCCTTTAATGAAAGCCGTAGAATCATTGTTGGATGCCTGAAGCCAACCCCTACCAGTGAGATTAATTGCCTAGCAGTCATTGCACCCAGTGACCTATGGAGAGAGGTAGCAGCTAAGAGTGAAAGCTACATAAAATGTGCATCCACTCCTTGGCTACCATCCCGCCCCTGTCCAGTTTAAAATCGAAGGAAAGCTTTTTTCAGAATATCCGTGGATCTTGAAGGAACATCAAAGAATGCCAGGGCTATAATGTGGAAAGAAAGAACTTCCCACCTCTTAATACGGATGGAACCCCAGGGATAGGGTTGCCAGATACATTGGTACCAAAAGGAGGACATAGAAAGACAAAAAGGAGGACAAAGGAGGACATATTGAATGTTTCATTTGAATCGTTCCAGATTAAACCCACAATCAATACAATTTTATTACAATTGCTGCCAATAAACGTCTCTTAGTGAACTGACCAAGAAACAGTCATGTTAAAAAATAAAAATAAATTCAATGGAGGCTTTTTTCAAAATACCAAAAAAAATTATTTAAACAGCTAATTGTACAATTATTACTTTATAATCTTTATTAATTACACGACATATTTCTCAGAGGAGCCAACTTTTTGCAGAAGATCTTCATTAGCAATCACATATGCATAAAACTGTTCACAGGTAATATTCTTCAAATTGTACTTTGTGAGAATGATGCCTTTTACAGAGTCAGCTAAGAGTCTGTTCCTTTCCTTTGTCCATTGAGCATTAATCAAGGAGAACATTCTTTCCACATTGCCATTGTGTCCAGGAATACAGAAGAATAATTCACAAATTTCAAGTAACTCTGAAAAGCAATTTGCATTTGGGCAACTTTGGAAAAATAAACTCCACTGTTCATGCAAGAGTCTTTCAAAAAACTGTTCATTCTTTTCTTGCACAAATGATTTAAGATTGCAGTATTGGTCAAACAATTGCACATCATCCACAATAATACACAATAATGCAGTCATGTCCTTTTTTCATGGTTTTATGAAAGTCAGTCTCTCTCTCTCACATACACACACCCTCCCTCCCTCCCTCCCTCCCTCCCTAAATTTTCTACAATCTTACCTTTAAACAAGCTGATGAAGCCACCCGTCGCTCTCTCGCACCTTCCTTCCCTCCTAATTGGAGCTTTCCCTCCTCCTGCTTGCAGTCACCTCCGGCGGAAGCAGTCATTCACAAGCTGGATTGACTGCCCGGGGCTGTTCTACAGCTGTAACCAATCAAGCCGCCTTATCTCCGATCTCTGAAAGAACGGAGGATTTACAAGTGCCCGCAACTAAAGAAGGTAGCAGGGAGAGGTGGCTTACAATTTGAGGTTCCGCTTCAGGGGGTGGGGGTGGGGGTGAAGATACAAAAGCCGGACATTTTAAAGCTTTTTAGCTTTGCCTGCCGGACAGAGGACATTAGCTTGAAAAGGGGACGTCTGGCAACCCTACCCAGGGAGGTCTAGCCCCCAGTCACATGGAGAACTGGTTACCTGCATGCCACTTACTAGGCTGCAGACTAGACTTGGCTGAACCAAGGTAATGCTAAGAAAATGACGTTTTGCACTGATACCGTTCTTTGCGAGTGTGGAGGACAACAGGCAACTTCACACCTACCTCAGTGTACTCTATGCCCTGCAACATACACCATGGAAGATTTGATGTTAGCTGCCCCTGATGACCTTGATGTTGCCTGTTATTGGGTGAAAATTATTTGATTGTACTGTGGTGCTTCTGAAATGAATAAAGAAACAGTCCAATAAAGTTATTATTCAACCCTGATTTTAAATCGTTTTGAGTGTCTTAGAATGGTAGCTCTAACACTTCTAAAGTAAGTTTCCAAACCTTGGAAAACCCTCACCCACACTCGTCTCCAAACTAAGAACAACGAGGGTCAATTTCTTTGTGTGTTTTTTTTTTTAAAAGTCAACTAACTGTCCAGCTTGTGAGTTTTGCCGGGTCTTCACAAGAAGTGTGGGAAATGTGAGAGTGGGCTCTTCAGGGTTTGTTTTTGTTGGAAAGGGAAAGCCCCAGGGAAATTTGCTTTTGCAAAACTCTGTATATTTACCAATGTACGGCTTGAGCAATGTGAGCTGTTCTTATTATTCATTCTTGCGTGTAGCCTCTTCTTCTTCCATAGAATTCAGTCAGAAGACCGTACATGATATGGCTTCCTGGAAATCTTCTGTTTAAGCAGTTTTCATGTGATCACATGCCTTCAATCTATTCTCTGCTTCAGGGTTCATAAGCTTAGAGGAAAAGCCAGAGAGAAAATGGCTGTTTTCAGGCGCTGTCAGCAACACAGCATTCAGAAACTGGCAAATGTTTGCTTTGTGGATGAGTGTGATTCTCAGGCGGCTTAAAACTTGATACAGAATTTAAGGCAATGCTGTGATACACATAACTGATCATAGTGAAAATTAGCAAAGGAGTCTAGTTCAATCTTTTCCATTTTCAGCTGATAGCCTACATGAACTACCCCATAACTATGAGCTACTGTGGAAGCCTCTTTTGGCTTTTTTTTTTTTCATGAGCCAGAGCAGGGCCTTCTATGTTTGTGGCCCAGAGACAACAGGGTTCTTCTTAAGAGAAGAAAAAGGCCTCTAGTACTGGAAGATTTAAACAAAATCACTGGCAACCAATCGCCTTGAACACCTTTAAAGCTCTTTTATAAACGGGGTTCTTGTTTTAATGGACTCAATGGGAATTGTGTCCATAAGCCTTTGGAGATGGGCTTTTATATGTTTAGAGCATGGAGATGGATGCAATTCTTTTCCTGTGAGATCCAGCACCGTGTGCTGGGGATTTCTGATTAATGAAGAGGTATTAGACTGCAACTCCCATCATTCCTAGATCTTATTGGGAATGATGAAAGTTGTAGTTTTTAACACATCTAAAGGGTGTCAGGTTGGGAGAGGGTGGAGTGGCTGCAGCCGGGTAGGAAGGGCTTTGTGTAGGAATCCCCAAGCTTATTTGTCTCTGAATGACAAAGACAGTTCGCTTCAGGAACCACCTGTGGAAGAATGTGTAGGTGGCTGACTATAGAATTCAGCACCCATGGTGTAGAACTCCTTCCCTGTTAGATATTCCTAAAGGCCAGTTTATAAAGCCTCGGACTGGTATGGGCCCTTCCATCCAGACTTGTTGGTATTCACCAGTGACACCAGTGATGAGAAATGCAAAGCATGGAAAAGTCGCTTGTCTGGATGGTAACTCCTAAGATGCACCAGCAAGCATGGCCCCCAAAAGGAACTTTTCCACGCTCTTCCCAAATGAGTGGGTTGGGGGGGGGGTGTTCAATGCATTCCAGAGGGCTTTTCAAGAGAGACTGAAGGACGTTTGCTCCAAAAAGTTTATCTTTGACCAATTCAAGATGCCATTTATTGAGCCAGGCTGTAAAAAAATAATGGATCTCAAGCCACAAGCCTGGAAAGAACTATATTTTACTGCCTAGTAAACGCAAAGGCTCCCAAATAATAATTATTAATAGAATAGGATTAGTCTGAAAGTTCATGCTGTCCCTCCTTCATTTAATCGCTCTCTTCCATAGTTTGCTTTAACCATAGTGTAATATGTAGTGTCTCTATCCAAGGTTAACCACACAAACAGAGTCTGAAAACCAGTCTTCAAATTTAGGAAGCAAAGCCTGGTTTAAAGGTTATCTTTAGTGAAAGGACCATTAGCCACAATGATGTGGCTGTTTCAGGTTGCAGATTCCGAAAGTGATTTGATTTGTTGCTATTGAATTTTTGCTGCCAGTTCTAGGAGAAGCACGTGTCAGTCTTCTTGACCTGTAAGGTAAATTAACACAGTTGGGTTTGGATATTATATGCCTTGATTTTGAGGAGGGGAAGATTTTCAGAAAAATGTCTTGGGTCACCTCTGAATGTCATATACCTTAGTATCATTACCGAGACAGAACTACATCATAGAGACTGACTAAATAGGTATTTATCCCACTGTTTGCACCATGTTTCTCACTGTTCATTTCAATATTTATTCCATCAACTTTACAGCATCAGTGCTAATCCATGAGTAGATCCAATCTTTTGTCGTAAGCATGTGATATATTCTGTTCGGCCGGCAGGGCTTGTATTTTTTGTAGTGTTTCCAGTTGCATTATTTTGTTTTGCTTTTGTGATCCCCTGTATTGGGTCCTTTAGGGCAGTGGTCCCCAACCTTGGGCCTCCAGATGTTCTTGGACTACAACTCCCAGAAGCCTTCACCATCACCTCTGCTGGCCAGGATTTCTGGGGGTTGAAGTCCAAGAACATCTGGAGGCCCAAGGTTGGGGACCACCGCTTTAGGGACATTGTTGGGTGTTTTGAAATGACCTCACTGATGATACATGGGGTGTTTTTGTGGGATTGAACTCTACTCCTAGCACTGGTAAGGACTGCAACTGCCGTGCAATTTGTAGACTTTATTTTTAAACATATTTTCCTCATAGTTTAGCACTATAGCCATAGTGCTGAACTGATACAGCACTCATTCAAATGCTTGTAGTATCAGCTCAGCACTATTTCACTTGCTAAGTATTCAAAAAAGAATGGCTCTCAACGCTTGTAAAAGGGGTGGCTAAGCCAGTAGCAATAATGGCAGAGAAGCATAAAGGAGAAGAACGACTGTGTGATGTGTAAACACTTGAAACACCTCTTCCCAGAATAATTAAACATTCTTGTTTGAAACGTAGGAGCAATTTAAATGATAGGG
This sequence comes from Intellagama lesueurii, assembly GCA_037013535.1. NCBI lineage: Eukaryota > Metazoa > Chordata > Lepidosauria > Squamata > Agamidae > Intellagama > Intellagama lesueurii. The sequence continues at coordinate 187,210,253 of JBAJHW010000005.1, read as the reverse complement.
TGAAGTATAGAGAAGTTTGCATCAACCCGGGACTGACTTCTGTGTGGTCATTTGTAGTTAAAGCAAACTGGGAAGGGGGAATTCTCACAGGAGGGCAAGAGAAAGGAGTAAGAAGGTCTCGGACAGTCTCCTAGGTTCCCTTAGCCATTGTATAAAGACTGGAAACATTACATTCACGATGAATCTCATCTACCTCCCTCAAAAATTCCTAGTATCCCCAAACTTCCTCTGGCTTTGCACGAGGAAACCTGACATTGCTGAATGTTGATGCGCTACGATAAACTGTTTCATCCAGCCTGGTATGATGTTGCTTATTTTATAAATCTTAATCCCTGCTTGTACGGTCATGAATGTTGTATGAGATGACAGCATAAAAAAATGACACTTTATGCCAAGATTCCAGAAAAGCTAGTAATTCTGGCTTTTAAGACAGAGAGTGTTATTTAGAGTAAAAACCTAACCTGTTAATAAAGAACATGTAAACTGGAAGTCTCTGCAGACTTGGTTAGGAGTAAGTCTTTCCAAAGTCCCCAAGATTTACATCCAGGCATAGACAAAATCACGCTGTGAATCTCATGCACTTAGAATGTTTAAGGTATTTATTATCAGCCTTGCCAACCTCTTTTATGCTGCTGGTTTTGAGGCCAAGACCCAAGAGTACAGTTGTCAAGGAAACCTGGAGAGCTTTTAATAAATACGTTACTCTGTCAATTTCCCCAATATAGGCAAAATGTTCCTCCCTAGTTCCATTTCTTAACTAAGACAAAATGACTCCACTGCCAAAAAGAAGAACTGTGAGGAGGACAGGGACACTGGGAGGGCTGGTACAATTGAGAGCCCCAAAGGAAGAAGGGGAGAAATGGGGGAATCTCAGGGTCCCATACAAACCTTCCAACTGGGGAGGAAAAGAAAAAGGCAAGGAAAGAGAGAAGGACGAGATCATCACAGAGTAGAGGCTGGTGTAGGAAAGAGACCCGCGAATGTCAGCAACGAGAGGAGGTGGTGGAAGTGAAACTCAGGGATCAGGATCAGTCTGAGCTGCCATCCAAAACTCATCCACTGGTTTGTCAGCACTGTGGGTATACCATCCTTCCCTATAAGGAGCCAGTGGAAGGCAAGGCAGCTGGGACTAAGCACTGTTCAGACTGAACAGCAAACTGACAAACATGACTGCTTTCAGCAACAGACCTCAACAAACTCTAGAGGGGAGGAAAGCACTGAGCAGAGAGGTAGGGCTCTCAGGAACAATTGGTTAGTGCTGGATAGATTGACAGTCACCCCAGCCCAGCCACACCTTCTCCAGACACCAAGTGAGGATGCACAAACTCCAACAGAGACTAGGACGGAAGTACAATCATCTAGTCCTCAGGGAGGGTCTGGTGAGACTCACAAAAACTTATTTTTTGAAGAGATATATACATCAAGAAATGCTTTTTACTCTCTAAGGATTCTGTTTTATTTTATATTTTGCAAGTAGACTATTGCACAGTTGGTTTCTTCCAGTATCTTCATAAATTTCTTTTTCCAAGAAACTTCCAGTTTAATCCTAAAGTGCCATACAAAGAGTTTGGGAAGATGGCATGCAGATGTGACCTTCAAATTCAAATCTAATGATCTGTTTGGGAAGATGGCATGCAGATGTGACCTTCAAATTCAAATTAGACTACATTTCGGAAGAACTGATTAATGGAGAGAATGAATGGGATTCTGGAAATGTAAATAGCAGAGACTGAGAAATCCACATTTTTAGATCACAGATACCAGAATCCCCCGGGGATCAAAGACCGTGGCTTTAAGGATGGGAATATGGGGAGTTATAATCCAAATGAGTAATTCCTCCAAGTGCTGCTAATAAATAGAACTTGGGCTAAGTATTTGGACTTTAGAATTGAAATCTATGCATGTTTACTCAGAACTAAATACTGCTGGGGGAACCCAGTGTGGCGTAGTGGATAGAGTGATGAACTGGGACTCAAGAGGCCTCGGTTCAAATCCCCGCTCAGCCATGGAGACTCACTGGAGGAATGGAACTGGTAAAACCACTCGTTAAATATCACACTTACCTTGAAAGCCAATTAGAGTCACTATAAGTCATTTCCCACTTGACAGCACATAGCAACAACAAAACCCTGCTGGATTTGATTGTACTTACTCCCTGCCTTGCAGCCTCACATTATAAAATATATAATAAAAAGACCACATTCAGAATTATGTGGAAGCTAGAACAAAGTGAAACAGAAGTTGCCATCCAGAACAAATATACACTCTCTAAATAGATTAAATAGGAAGTTGTTCTGAGTTAGACTAACAACCCTAGAATGATTAAGCCTTGATCAAACATATTGAAGTAATTAGAGTGAGCAGCCAATGGAAGAGAACCTAGGTGCTGTGACCGAAGGGATTAATATATACATTTATTTAAAAAGAATCAATGAAATAAAAGATGTATAATGAAAAGAATTGCTTGAGTTTGGGAAATTAATATCCTTTCCCATGAAACGTTGAGCTAGATATTGCTTAAGCATTTGCACTACAGATGCTTCTTATTAGTCACTGTAATTAGTCATTTTAGATTTCTTTTCCTCAAGAAACTTTAGCATCAATTCTGGGAAAAAAGCTGGATGATAGTAACCCAAATGAATTCTTAGCATCCTCCTGAAACTCCAGTTTCCTGATGGTTCATGATACCGTGGTAGAAGGGGTTACATCAACAGTGACTTGGCTTCCAAATTGGCATACATAGTCCTTTTTTGGTTTTGTTTTGTTTTTAAAGTAGTGTCTTCCTGAACTGTTGATGTGCTCTACATTCATAAGTCAAGTCTACATAGCCAAGATCTCTTTTAACACGAAGGCAGTAATAAACTAGGTTAAGAGATTCATCAAAGGAAGTAAATGCTCATGACTAGCAGGCCAAGCAAGGGCTGCTTAAGTATGGACAAATTCTTTGCTTGGCAGATACCTCCAAGAATCTTTTAGCTAACGTGGCTACAAGCCACACTGGCTGAAGGATTGTGCAAGCTTTCTGTAAAAAAAAAAAAATAGGGAAGGGAGAAAAGGAAAGCATAGACAGAAAAGAAAAGAGATTTTGCAAGCTCTTCCCAATTCATCATTTGTCAAAGCAATCCCGTCGACCTGCTGAATCACAAAGGTCCACTGTAGAGATGAAGGAGATTTTCACACTACCACTATTTCACACATTCTCTTGCTGATGTGGTTTGTGCTTTGTAAGGACAAGCATTACACTAGTAATAAAGTATTAAATTCACACAGAACTCAACTCTAGCGGCCAGGCTACCCAATACGAGTTGCACTTCTACACTATTGTTAAAGTTGCAGGAACCATGTGTGTGATCAGTAGGATGAAGAGGAGAAAGATGGACAGATGCAGAAAACTGGGTCCCCTGTTGTTGCTGGGATTAAATTTGGATCTTCGGTCTAATCAGAGATGGGAGGAACGTGGCCATGCCTGCTGTGGGATTCTAGGAGTTGTAGTCAAAAACATTGTATTCCCCTCTCATATTCTGGTAAGATTAAAGATTTTTGTCCAAATCAGCCTTGGGCATTGATTGCACCCGTCACCTGAATAGAGGAAACAAGATTTAAAGGAGGCTGTTGACTTCAATGATGCAGATGTGTGTGCATGTGTGGATCTAATTGGGGTTTTAATCTGAACTTGAAAGGAACTCTGAGATTCTGAGTTTATATTGGAGATGTGGATCAGCACTTGGATAGCTCCTTTAAAGTTCAGACTTTAAAAACTGGTGTGGATTCACAGCCTCCATGATATAGGAGTCAGCCTCAACTGGACTGCTCCTCTCTTGATCAGCAAGCAGTGGAGGTCTCTCTCTGTAGACCCATCTGCTTCTCCAAGTGACACATTCTTCCAACATGACTTCAACTCTGCACAAATCTTCATCAGGCTGGGCATTGAAGAGATGGGGGGTGATGCAGAAAGTACATAAAAGCCCCCAACATTTACAAGCATGGGACTTTCTAATCCCCATTGCCAGAGGCGAAATCTGAGCCCCATCATCTCTGAGTGATTTCCCTCATTGTAGAGTTTAGTTTAAACAAAGAACCTAGCCTGCACATCTGGCCGTGGATTTCGGAACTTTTATGTTTTTTCTGCACTACCCACAGATCTGTAATGTCCAGCCTTATAAAAACGTGAGTGGAGTTGAAAGCTGTCCTCTGTGTGTGAGATTTTAGTGGTCTCATAATGATATGACATTTACACCTTGTTTTTGGATAAGGTAACACAGGCTGGCCCCTGCAGATCTACTCTTTGTGGCACGTCAGAGGAGGCCCTGATCCTTGAAGCTTTTAAGTCAAAAGCTTGGAGAAGAATACCTTCATGTTTTGAGTTTTAGAAGAGGTAGCTGTGTTAGTTTGTGCTAGCATATCGGGTAAAAACAAAAGAAAAATAAAAAATAAAGAAGCCCAAAATGTTGTGGCCCTTTAAGGACTAATTGCTGTATTTTATTTAATGTGAGCTTTTCATGGAAAAGTCTACTTCCTCAGATAGATGGCCCATATCTGAGGAAATACACTTGTTTTGGTCTTCTTTTTTATTATGTTTATTTTATTTTTGCCTGATATTCACATTTCTAGGAGGACACTTTTCTGATGATGATAGCTTCTCTCTTGGTAAACCATCATCATCTTTGATCTTAGGTTCTTGGCGATTAGACCCTCTGGATCAGGGGAAAGCCAAGTATGAGGGCAAAGCTTTGGGGAAATTACCTTTTGGAGTATGGTTGTCAGAATCTGTAGGTAGCATCTATTCAGTCTGGGGTGGGTGGGGATTCTGGAAGTTGTAGTCCAAAGCGTAAGCTTTCCTAGGCTCTGGCAAGGGGTTATATTGAAGACACTGGACTTAGTGAATAGTGAGCCTTCTTCATGATTACTGAGGGATTCTGACTCCTTCAGACTCTGTGGCCATTAAGGGGGAGGTCCCTCTGCTCTTCTGACTCTGAGGAGTTATCATTTGTCTCTGTTTTGGGGAACTATTTGGTCCTGATAGTAGCTCAGCCAGATCATGGGATTTATTATCCTTTCAGTTCCCTAAATGCAGGGTTACTGAGTTCTGTGCAAGCATAATGTGCTATTGAATGAGAAGGCACTGGCCATCTGAAAGAGAGCACTCTTTCATTTTCTTATTTCTTAAATTTGTGAAAGTGACAGTATAATTTCTGAATTAAAAAAAATAACTTTTCTTCTCAGCCCTTTTTAATTATTATAATGAACATACCTCTGGTTTCTCAGCATTGCTGGTGCAGGGGGACAGACCCAAGGGTCAAGGCTAGAAATCAGGAGCCTGGCCCTTAAAATCTGCGGGTGAGGTGGCATGTGTGGAAAGTCACTCTTTTTTCATTTAAATTTCAGGGAGCAAATTAGCAACTTTGGATAGTTGTTTTAGATCAGTAGCTAAAGAGGTTGGAAAAAGTCCGTTTGCTGAAGGTAGTATGGGGAAAGGGATAACTTGATCTTGCTTCTACATCATCATCATCAGTTCATTAAAAACCTGGCAGGAGAAGTGACCTATACCATATTCATGCAACTGCATTGAACTACAAGATCCATTTTTAGATGCTGGAAAGAATTCCAGGATAATCAACGCAGGTAACAGAGCACAGAAGCTTTGATACCCAGAACGCCAACTTCTTGTACTGGAAAAGGAATACATCAGTACTGAATGATGGACAAATCTCTTGGAAGGAATTTAACAACAGCTAGTGCAATAAGTAATGGTTTAGAAGTGTGATCTGGGTTAACATTTTATATCTATGTTGCTGTCCCATAGCCATCACCCTATAGGCAGGTGGTGACCAAGGATAGGAAAAATAGCATTGGCAGAAAGACTGACATAGCAAAGAAAACTGCAGAGAGGGATAACATAGAATTAGTTATTTATGAATGCTTGGTTTCCTTTTACCTCTTATATAAGCATGAGGTCTTTCATGCCTACCTCTATGATTCATGGATGGGTTTGAGAAACAAAGAGGAAAACCCAGTGAAACAGTAATGTCCATTACCTATGACAACAGGCGGCTCTTTGCCAAGGATTGATTTAACAGCCACAGTAAGGTGCTGTTCAGGGTAATTTACCCGATCCTCTGTGTGTATGTTTTATTTTGGCATCATCAGGGATTTTGTTTTTTTGTTTTAAGTAGACGAACATACTCATTTTTAAAATAATGCCATGTCACCACTTTCTGTAATACGACAAGCATGATGCTGACCTCCTGTACAGGACTGGAGTAAGGATTCCTGAGATGAAGCACTTTCTGGATGGGAATGTACGGTATCAGAAGGGAGCCACCAGACCCCTCCAGACTTTGCCCGGATGCACAGGAGCCAATGCACTGCAGTCTTTACAGCACTGGGCTACCACTGGCAAGGTCTAGGATGGTTCTGATAATTCTCACTGAATTATGAAGCTCATTGGGTGTTCCTGGGTGGCCAGTCACCATTTCCACACCTTGCCTACTTTGCAAGGTTGTGATGATAAAACTAGGGAGGAGGGGAGCCATGTACACTGTCTCATCAGTAAATAAATACACACGAGAAATATATACCTACAGAAATACTTCCATGGTCCTTCACCCTTGGCAAAGCTGTTCAAGGCTGATGGGACTTATAGGCCAAAAGCATATTGCGGTGCTTTTTGGCCACAGTGCCACAAATACACCAAGTATTATTAAACTCAGTGTAGTAGAGCGGAAAGAGTGACAGACTAAGATTCAGAAGACCTGGGTTCAAATCCCCACCTGGCCATGGAAACCCCCTGGGTACTGGTAAAACCACTCCTTAAATATCTTAATTACCATTAAAGCCCAATAAAAGTTTTTATAAGTTGGCTCTGACTTGAGCCTTAGCCTTTTCAACCGAATTTTAACACAATTCCGTTTGCAGTGTCCCTTTTGATTCTGCCACAGCAGCACAGGCACACAAATTTAACATTCACCCAGAATGAAGATTGCCACCTAGTGGGTTATTTTTAAAAAAACAAGCATCCTCTCTGCATTTGGTAGCACAAATGTTTTCACTGCCCGGAGAGGCTGAATACTGAAATCTGCAGTTCAAATAAGAAGCTGAAGGCAATTCCCTTGGGGTGGCAGCCACACTTATCTCTGTTGCTCACCAGAAGGCAATCTTGGGTGAATGGTGGGGTCCAATTGCTGCCCAAAAGTGGGGGAAAGTGCTGCTTCAGTCTAAATGCTGACTGGTCTATATTAATTAGCTACTCTTGTCTTCCTGCAACGGAACAGTTCAAGACAGTATTTCAGCAACAGAGGGGGACACGGGGCCCTTCGCCAAATGTAGCTGAACTCTAACTCTCACCACCTTTAACGAGCATTGCCAGTGGTGAGGGAAGATGATGACTCCTGCCCATTCACATCTGGAGTGCCACATATTCCCCATCCATACTAAAAGCCCCAGCGTCCTTTAGAAGGGAGAGAATCAGTATCTTTAAGGAGTTTTAAAAGGGGTTTTTATTGGATCAGGCTAAGAAGGGTTTGCCAGAATGGTTTCCCCCAAGAAGCATGGTGCTTGTTGATTGTCCTCATAATCTAATCATCTGAGGTATACTGCTACTGAATTCAGGGGTTCTCTTTGCTCCAATCGAAGCTCATGGTGACTAGAGGCTTTTGCTTTGTAATAACTTTGGACAGTCCGAAGGTCGAGGATTTAGAATAAATGGCTGAAGAGGAACAGCAAGAATCCATAGTTCCCAAACTTCAGAAAAGGTCAGAAAAGGTTTCAACTCAGTCTTTGCAGCTGATATCCAAAGCAGGCCGTTCAAAAGTGTGTTTACTCCCTCCTCCTTTCAGGCTTATGTTTGAGTCCCCTCTTTTGATTTTCAGGAAATCTGCTGCGTTTCAGGGTCTAGCTGGCCAAAAAACAAACCTGGAAGTCTACTCTCATGATGAGTTCAACACATGGCTGGTTGTCCTGTCAGGAAGCCTCAGGAATGATGTCCCCGATTCTTAATAGCAATATGCATGAAAAGTTAAATTCCCCAATTCTTGTGGGGTGAGGTAGTTATTTAAGAATTGCTAGAAACAGGACATACGAGGACAGAAAGGTGCAACATTTTTGCACGTGCTGATTTCTATGTAGAATGTGCTGGATTATAACTTCCATTATTAATTAGTAAGTTACAGCTACACCCCACCTTTCCTCTAATGAGCTCAAGTTGGTATACATGGCCTGCTCCCCACTTATCCTCCTAACACTTCTGTGAGGTCAGTCTGACCAAGCAAGTATGACTAACCCAAAGATGGGGCATCCACTAATTTCATGGCTCAGTGGGAACTTGAACCTATGTCTCACAAATTACAGTCCAACACATCAAATACTACACTACACTGGTGGCCTAATTTGCATGTTGAACACCTCTGAACAATGCCAGGTTGGAGGAAGCTGCTATAAACAGAAACACAATAACTCCCACTCAAAGATAAGAAACTTTCCTTTTTTAGATTGGCAGAAGAGCCCCCCCCAAAATGGGTTGGAGCAGGGGAGGAGCTGAGTTGCACCAGATCTAAATTCTTTGTGGTCTAGTCTCGAAGCCACTGTGCTGGCCTAAAATTGGATCAGGATAATCCTAAACAATTCCCAGCATCCCTAGTTCAGATTCAACACAACCTCAGCTGGCTTTGTGCCAGCGCAGATGGCTTTGAGTCATCTTGGCTAGTTGAGCTTGCACCCCCTAGTGGCTAATCTTGAGCTAGGCCAATCAGCTTTTCTTCATCTTAGTTTAATCTACCCCACAGGGTAGTTTGTAAAAAATGAAGGGGTTGGAAGAAACAGGTGCCTTCATGAACAATTTAGAGAAAGGATGAAATAGTTCTCAACCATTCCAGAGTGCAGGACACGAAATAATGTGCCCAAGTTACAGGAAGCCAGATATGGGCTGAATATTGGGAAAACTTTCTTAACTGTTAGAGCAGTACAACAATGGAACTAATTGCCTTGGGAGGTGACGAGTGCTCCAACACTGGAGGCATTCAAGAGAAAATTGGCCAATCATCTGTCGTATCTACTTTGATTTGGATCCCTGCACTTAGCAGGGGTTGGATTCGATGGCCTTGTAGGCCCCTTCCAACTCAATTATTCTATGATTCTATGAAAAAGCTAAAATTAAAATTTATTTAGTGGATTTGACCTTCAGATTCGAGAAAAGCTAGGATTCCAAACAATTGCCCTGTATTGAATTAATGCAGAATGGAAATCTAGTTTGTAGAGAGGGATCAGGGTGCTAGAGAGTTAAATGCGACACCACACTCTACTACATTATTATTAGTTTGATTAATGACCCACACTTGGTGAAATAAGGATCACATTAAGACAAACTCATTCATAAGTGTTTATTATAAATCATTCAAGCATTTGACAGATCATTCATAACATATCAACACTGATAAACACCAGTTGGGCAAAGTCTAGAAAGATTTAGATACAATCATCATTTAACAAACAAATGGAAAGACATTAACAAACCAAAGAAAGGCTTTAGAAAATTGAAAATTAAACATTAAATTTAACATCCATCTCAAGGAATCTAGCCTTGATGCCGTTCTGTACTACACATGGGTCTCCCAAGAAGCTCAAGGCAAGTCTACAGGACTGTAAACAAGCTCATATTGTTACCTATAAAAGGTGAGCATTGGCCTCAATCCATCCGCCAGCTATCCACAGGTTGAAAACAAGGATTGCCTCTGCTGTAATCAAACTGGTCTTCCATAAGTTGTATATTTGTGTGCGTTGTGGGGGCACATAGGGTGACTACATTCAGCAAACTGGCACGGAAGCTGCTGTTTGTCCAATGCAGATACTCACAAGGGCTGTGGCAGCAAAGCTTCCCAAAGTTCAATTTTTGCAGCATAAACTGGTGACTCCAGTTTTAGACCGAATGCTGAAGGTGCCATCCAAGTTGCTGAACTATTTTGGGATGGGATTCAGCACCTTAGACAGCAGTGTAAACTTCGGGCTAAAACCTGGTGTCTCTGTAAAAATGGAAACAGCAGGGCCTTCAGTTGTTGTTTGTTGTTGTTGTTTTGCAAATCCCAGAATCTCCCGGACAGTAATGGTTGAAACTCTGGGAGCTCTATTCACTCCCAGAAGCGAAGCAAAGCGAAGCGAAGCAAAGCGAATCAAAGCGAAGCAAAGCAAAACAGGTTTCCCAAGTGAAAACTAAGCTATATTGCCTGCCACTCTACTTGTAGAGTGCATCCTTCCCCGCGCTTTTGAGACTGAGGACACATCACAGATGGCACATCTTTCTGCTCCTCCTGCTGATCAAACATTCTGCATATGGGAAGGTGGAAGATTTGCAGGCTCGCCTTCCTTCATGAATAAGTTGATTAGGGTGGAGATCAGCAGCAGCACCATCAATCCTGGACCCTACACGCATAAAAGTCAATGCTCCTTTGTTGCTGTGGGGTTGTAATACCTGCTAGCTCTTTCTCCACCCATTCCTAACTTGTCTATTTGGTTCCGAGGCAGCTGCCACAGGGTGTTGGAATGCCGGAGTTGATACATTGAGTTCCACACCTCTTGGTCTATGGGACACCTTGCACACATTCACTAGATTTGATAGTGCAAGCGTAGCATGACCAACGTGCATCCACAGAATTAAGGATGCTTATCTTAGTATCCGTCATTTGACATCCTGAATTCTTCTGCACTGGCCAAAGTCGGCTTGCTACATCAGGCCATTGGGAGAGGAAGTGCAAATGTTGCTATTGTTGTCAGAAAAATTAGAGGAGTCTTTGATTTAACCATTCAAATAGATAGTGAACAAAGGCAGCTGCATTGGTCCGTGAGTAAAAGCAAATCTGCAGTCAGTCAATACCTACATTAGAACCAATCTTGTACACTTCTTAGGCATTTTGGTTGGTCCTAATGAAAATATATAAAATTAAAGTTTTTATAGCAATAGAATGCACTCTAAATAGCATGCAAGAAATGTACAGTGATTTCAATTCTACTTGGTGCATACTGCCTTTAGTGGTAGTCTTTAGTATACAGGCAGACCTTCTACCTTTAAAAGCTCGCTAGAGCCAAAACTCAGAGAACAATGGTTGGAGGTGATCTGGTGGACTGCCACGATGTTCAGAGCATGAAAAAGTTACTTTTTTAAAACCACAAGTCCCAGAATCTCTGAGCCAGCAGGTAGACATGATAAACTAATTGGAAGAGTCTGGGAGTTCGCAATCCTCATCTCACCTCCCAAAATAGCTTTTTCTAGCTATGGCACAATCCCTGCATAACAGAAGGATTTGCCAAACCTAAACTGTTCCTCTTTAGCGATTTCTCATCTGCTCATCTCCTCCTGGACATTTTCAGTGAAGGAGGGACCATCGTTTCCTTTCCAGATATTTCCCCCAACTCAACTGAATCAATGGGAACCTGGCAAGTCAACGCTTATGTAGGCTTTATTGATTCAATGGGTCCACTCTAACAGTTGGATTTAGACCATCATCTAGGACCTCCTAGATGGTTCATGAGATCACTTATATGGTCTTTTGGAGCATGGCTCACATATTTCCAGAAAGCAAAACATGACAGCTGGAGGGCAATCCTTATCCTTTATCTACCCAGAAATGAATCCTGTTGAGTGCAGTAGAACTGATAGTGTCAAACTGTGTAGATTTCAGCCTCTTGGCACTACGGCATGCCTACTCAGTAGCAGGCCTCTATGAGCTTAATAGGACTTATCGTCTGCTAAGTGTGCATTGCATTGCAGCCGTCTAGGTACTCTTCTTTCTACAGGTAATAGATGAGCTGTGGATATAATTTTTTGTGATATTGTAATATGACAAATAAGGAGAACAGATATGGGGCAAGTAGAATCACAGTCACATCTAGATATTTCACAGTGTGATCTGCATTTCTAAAATCCAGATTTCAAATTTTGGAAATCTGCTGGCAATCGGTTTCATTTCACCTCATTTACCCTTCCTGGACAGAGTAGGCTTTAGGTCCTTTTAAGCTAACATGTGTATTACAAGGCATCAAGTAGATCCCAGAGCTATACAGAAGAATGTTTTTAAAATATATAGTTTTAAAATCTGGCATCAAATGGACACTGCATGCTACTGAAGCAGTAACACAGCTTATAACCAGTTCTTATGGGTAAATACAGAACTTGGAAAAGTTACTTTTTAGGACTACAGTTGCCAGAATCCTCAGCCAGCACAGGAAGCCAAAAAAGTAATTTTTCTAAACTCTGGTCAAACATTGTAGGGATGGGAGGATTAAGGTACCTACTGCGTACAGAATAGTTCAAATGTGTATACCTCAGTCAACTTGGACCAGTTAGAATATAAATTAGGTATCCAAACATTTAAAATGAAGCTTTATTTGGTTTAAGACACGATTTAGCTGTAGACATTTACAAACGACAATGCCTATGTGACAATAAAATTAATAATCTCTAAACCTATCTGTTTTATTTTTGGCCCACGAAGCATATAGATGTTAATATAAGTGCCTGCTCTTCAATAAAATTGTAGGTTCAATAACTAAAACAAAGCCCAAGAAAAATGATATTAAAATAAAACCAGAGGAGCAATCATCCCTGCAAAGAAGGGAGATCTCTACATCTTTTCTTCCCAGTCATGGTAGTGATCACTCTGCTTAAGAATGGTTTGAAAATACCTCCGGTGTGTGAGGTATTTGCTGTTATAATCCACACAGCCACTCTGCACAGATGTGAGAAACCTCATATAAGGTATGAAGGCAAGAAGCAGAGAGAAAACCGTTCAAAGTGGATGCATTTGAGAGCCACAAGACACCCAACGGAACAGGAGAGATAAAGAAAAGGCCATGCCTGCTCCCCCCCCCCCCCCGATCAACTTCTCTCATCTATGAGGGAAGGATAATAGATGAAAGATGATCCTCCCCTTGCTGGAATATCTGCAAATGAGAATTTAGCAGCCTCCTTTCAAGGCAGAGCCAGCTCAACAATTCAGAACTTAGAGCAAATTGGAAGCTGCTGTTTTTGTCTTGTCTCTGATTAAGCAGAAATGGGGACAGTTCCCGTTTTTGGACTACAACTCCCAGAATCCACATGCCAGATTGTGGGTACTGCAGTGTGAAAAAGGACCTTTCCCAAACTCCATGGTTTGCTTTCCTAGCACTTGTTTCCAGTTATCCAGAAAAATCAGGGTCAAGCTGGGAGATACAGACTGCACCATGTTCTCAACTGTAATCTTGTCCTCTACTCCAACACATACTTTTTGAGTGTCCGCCCCTCCCTTCCTTTTACAAGAAATAAATTTAATTGTTTTTTAATCTCTTCTTTCAGTCCTCTTTTACATGCAGAAATAAACAGTGGGATGGATCACTGTGATCACCGGGCGCTGGAAATGCAAAGGGTGACAGAAGTTCAATGCAGGCAATCTTTGAAGAAAAAGGATAACAGCAACAATACTGAATGGCGGTACACCGAATTTCGGGGAAAACATCCATCGACGTTGTCACTAGAGCTTGAAAAAGTTACTTTTGAACGACAAACCCCAGAAAGAAGATTCTGGAAGCTGAAATAAAAATCAACATTTTTTTTCCAAGTTCTAGTTTTCACATTCATTTCTTTGCATGTTTGAATGGTTGCCCCTATAGTAGGTTCCTCTGCATCTCCTTTCTTACTTGGTAGACAGGTGAGGCCCCTGTCTAGACATAAGTCTCTATGACCTGGGAGAAGAGGCTCTCCCATTTGCTTCAAGGCAAGGCTCCAAGGTCATGCCCCCCTTTCCTTTGTCTGTGCAAAGGTATTCCTTCCCTGAAATAAGTGGGACAGTCCTTCTCAGTGGACAAGCACCATGTGGCCAAATGTGCCCCTCTCCATGCTGCCAAGAAACCGCTAGATCAGAGTATAAGGAGAAGTATTAGGCAGAATGACTTTAAATTGAACAATATACTTGCTTGCTCAAACCATGCTTTGAAGAACAGTCGGCTCCCCCATTATGTCGAGAAGAGTTTACATGGGCAACCATATTAGCGTACTCACTGGGCACAAGTCGACTCAATCAAGTCAAAAGATCTACAACATTTAACGCTAATATTAAATAATATGCAACCTTCCAAAAACACTGTACTTAAGACAGCTACGAATATAGGCTATATCTATCCAAGATTTAATTCCACCAAAGCAATGGTTTTCAAAAAGCTTGCCGAAGACACTTCAAGTTCCTTGGGAACGTGTTAGCAGAGCCTCAACAGAAGAACCAGCGACGGTGAACAAGCTACCCTTAAAGAAAGCTTGCCCATGGTTACTTCTGCTGCTGTGATGCACCGTCTCAAGGTGGGTGTTGAGTGCTTTCTAGAGCAGGAGCTGCAAGATATGGTTGGACGTCCTCTGGCAGAAGGCCCAGTCAGCACAGCTAATTGGGAGATAGTCCAGCAATATCTGGAAGCCCCAAGATGGGTCCATACAGGCTCCAAAAAAAAAAAAAAAAAAAAAAAAAAAGGCATAAACCAGCATGTGCTGTAAGTATATTTCTGGAACAAAGGTGGGCAGACAGTAGATGGGACTTTGCTACTAGATCTAACAGTGAACCAGCAAGGTTTTTAAAAAAACTTCCAATGATTTAACAATGGTAACAGGTGAAAAGCTTCAGTCCCTGCACATTAATTCCCTGATCCATGGGCAGGTTATAGAATAGTGGAATAAAGAAGTTGGAAGGGGTCTATATGACCATATGGGACGTGGTGGTGCTGCAGGTTAAACCGCAGAAGCCTCTGTGCTGCAGGGTCAGAAGACCAGCCGTCGTAAGATCGAATCCACGCAACGGAGTGAGCTCCCGTCGCTTGTCCCAGCTCCTGCCAACCTAGCAGTTCCAAAGCATGTAAATGCGAGTAGATAAATAGGTACCACCACGGTGGGAAGGTCACGGCGTTCCGTGTCTGGTCGCGCTGGCCACGTGACCACGGAAACTGTCTACGGACAAATGCTGGCTCTATGGCTTGGAGACGGGGATGAGCACCGCGCCCTAGAGTCGGACACGACTGGACTAAATGTCAAAGGGAACTTTTACCTTTACCTATATGACCACAGAGTCCAACCCCCTGCTCAAAGCAGGAATACAAATTATGTATCTCTTATGTAAAAGGGAACTTTATGGTAACAGACTCATCAATCCTTCAAGTAAGTGGCGGGGGGAGCTCTGTTGCGGCTTGCCTTGTTCTAACCATTTATCTTTCTTTTTCATTTTTAAATTATCCTCAAACATGTCATCTTCCACTGGTTCTTTGCACATTTCTGTCAGGCAATTTCATTATTTAGACCTAAGAGTGTGTTGTGAGTGACTTAAAATGTAGATTTGTTCCAGTGTGTGTAAAATGCATACTTGTGTAGGTCTGACAGGACACAGTAAGCAACTGGTGTCACCCATGCGCAGCACTTGAAAATCTTACTTTTTTTGGAACTGGCCATGCTGGATGGAAGATGCTGATATTGCAGTTCCAAAAAGGAAGTATTTTTTCCAAGGCTGGGTTGTGTGCTTTGGATCTGCCTCAGCTGTTGTTTTGGTTGGCAGGTCCTAAAGTTCTAGTAAAAAAGCAAAATGGATCTCACAAGCTTCAATCTTCGTCATCTTTGGACACCGGCCCAAGAATTCTCTGCAACTCTCTGGAGTTTCTGAAAAGATGAGCTAGTATGGAAAATGTTGTCTGCCTCTTAATAAATTTGAAAACCATTGCACTCAAAGAAAAAAAGATGGAATTAATCGAAGAATGAATTTGGCCTATGTTCAATGAGAAATACTATTTCCATCCTAAGGGGAAATTTGGGGGTGAACAGCCCCCTCTTCCCCCATGAAGAAAAATACAAACAACACATACAGCAGCATCAATGTTAAGAGTATTTCTGATTTTCAAGAACTGCCATCTCCAGTCCTCTCTTTCCGCGCTTCGACCATCTCTTTTGGAGTCTTCTTCCGGTCAGTGACCAAACCCAACCAAAACATGAAGTCAATGAACCATGTGGTTGGGTTGAATTTCAAGCCAAGCTCGCTCGCTGAATAATCAAATGGAAAGGTATGGTGGTAGTTGTGGAAACCTTCACCTGGAAAAGAGAAGGAACAGAAGAAACAAGAGAAGAGCTGAATTCAACAGCTATTAGGAAAAAGTTTATTTTGGAAATTTACATTTTAAATTTTTTTTTAATTTAATTTGTTTACATACAAAAAAACCCAACAACCCCAAAAAACAATTTACATGGTTTCCATTATTTTGGAAATGAAATCAGAAGTACTAATAGTTTTTATTGGAAGAAAGTTGCTTCTAATAAATCATCATGACTAGAAACTTAGAGAATCACCTGGCAGATATGCTTTGATTGTATTCCTGCATCGAGCAGGGGGTTGGACTTGATGGCCTTGTAGGCCCCTCCCAACAAACGGGCGGCGCGGGGGTGAGTGCACGCGGGGGGGGCGGGGGGAGGTCTCTCTCGCCGGCCCAGTCTGGCCCAGGCCAGGGACCGGCACCGGGCCGGGGACCAGGGGTTGGGGATCCCTGTTCTAGAGAACAAGTTCCACTGAACACAGTGGAAATTCTGAATAAATATAGACAGGGGTTGCACTGTAAGGTTTTATGTACATGGTTTATTTTTAGGGCTGTCAGTCAATTAAGGAAAATTTAGCCAATTAATTAAAGAAGATTAATCTGATGAACTTCACCATAGAATTTGGGGGTACAAACAAATTAATCGTTTTGAAAAGGGAAATCATATTTTGTTTTTAAATGACAAAGATTAATGTCAAGGCATATACTATATAAGAAAATCTACCTTTCCAGGTTAAGGAAGAAAACAAGCTGTTATGCGTGTGTGCGTATTCCAGTTATGACTAGCAGTTTTCCCCAACTCTGTCTTATGATTGGAATGTATCTGGGTCTACTATTTGTGCTTTTGTGGCGATGGCCATGAAGCTGCAGTTTTTGTGAGGATAACAAGAAAAGGAAGATAATAATGTACTGTGACATTTAATGAATGCAAGCTTCTGGTGGAAAAAGCCAGTTTTAATCACAGTTTGCCAAGATAACTGAAGCTAGACAAAGAATGATGAACAGACAAAATTGAGTTAGCGACTGAGTGCAAATGTAGGTGTATTCTAAGAAACGTATCTGGAAGCTTAAAATGCTCTTAATATTTATAATAATAATCATATGCCACCATGTCAGTTCTGATTTATGGTACCTGTTGTTAAATATACTTCTTTGCTTCAGATTCTGTTAGCAAATATATGCCTATGTTTGTTAAGCATAATAAAGAAAATGAGCACTGATGGAATAGCTAGCACACCAAGAAAGCAAAATTGTATCCCAAGACTGGACCTGAGGTCTGGACTGAGCATCTAGTAATCAGTGTTGGGAAGGAGGATCTGAAGCAAAAAAGCAGTAGGTTGGACAACAAAGGGTACTTCGTCCCAACTTCTCTTTGTAAATTTTAGGTAAAGTTACTTTTTTGGGACTACAACTCCCAGAATCCCCAACCCTCGGTATTGCCCGGGATTCTGGGAGTTGTAGTCCAAAAGGTAGCCTTTCCAAGCTGTCCTCTTTTCTGGACATCACTTTCCTTCTGCAGTCATAGGGTTAGCTGGCTAGTCGATTTAAGTATTTGTGTATCGTCTTTATAGCCAGCAGGGCACTTGGTCCATCGACCCAACGATTGGGTACAATAGATGGCCATGACTTAAGCCATGACCCTTCCCATGAAGGCCTCTGTGCAGCACTACAGGTGCTGCGTGTTCTTTCCGCCTACCCCCTGGCCGGCTGGCCCACTCACACCTTGCACACTGCTGGGGTCCTCTTTCTGCGGGGCCAGTAGGTCAGTGAGGGCAAGGAACTGGGGCTGCCCTTTCCCGCCTCTGGAAGCTGACCACTCAATGGCTGTGCAGGGAGAATTGCATTCCAAAACCAACACTTCCCGTATCTGCAGCTGCCTGATAGACTGATCAATGGCCTTCCCTCCAATCCTAACTGTGATTCTTAGTGCCCAAATTCAGTCATGTGATTTTGGCACCTATGGCACAAAATCCCACAAATGCTTCCCCCCCCTTCCTAGCAGTAAATCATAATAATATCAAATTAAATAACTTAACAGTTTGTTGCTCTTTCACAATGTTCAAACTCTACTGCCTGAGATGACTACTAGCCTTCTGTGTAACTGAGCCTCATGGTGCAGTGGTTAAATTGCAGTACTGCAGCCAAAACTCTGCTCATGCCCCCAGGCTAGGGATTCATTCAGCCTTCCATCCTTCCAAGTTTGGTAAATTGAGTACCCAGGTCACTGAGAGATTGGGGGCAATGTGTAGCCTGCATCATTAAAATTGTAAACTGCCCAGAGAGTGCTGTAAGTGCTATGGGGCAGTATAAAAGCAGCATGTTTTGCTTTTTTTTTTTTCTAAAAAAACACACAGTAGTCTACACTTGAAATACCTTATTTACATTTGCATTGGGTGATATTAGCGGTGACCTTCCTGAAGTCCTACTGAGAAAAGCAAGGGTAAAGGTGTTCAAAGTCAAACAAAATGTTTCTTATGTTTACTTCCTCCCTTGGGGACAACTTGAGATTGGACACGGAAGCCAAGGAGAAACCAGTCCTTGCACCTCCAGGGTACTCACCGATGGCTCCGAAAGTGACCAAGGGGTTCTGCCTAGGATTGATGGTCTTGTCGTAGGGCCGATTGCCATACATGTGAGCAGCGCTATTGACCAACCAGGCGACGTTGAGCGAAATGGTGTAACGGAGGATTGATGCAAGAAAGTATGAATTCCATAAGCTCTCCCTCCAGAAGTACCAAGGCACGAGAGTAGGTACGACAAAACACATCAGCACAACTGAGATCTTATAATGCCTGTGAAGGAAGGATGGAAGTGATGCAGCTGTTATCACACAAAACACTAGGCAGCTTTCTTTCTTTCTTTCTTTCTTGACTCCAAATTAGAGATGGGGTATTCGTATACGAATACGAATACCCCCGCACAGGTGGCATTAACAAGGGTCCAGCCCCATGGAACTGGACGGTCCACTCACCGATCTGCCGCAGACGTGGACCGCGCGATTCTACCAATGGATCTGCAGTGCGCGATCCGCTCGCCACTCCTGGCAGGAGGCGGGAGGACAAGCCTCGCTGCAAGGTCGAAGAGTGGCGAGCAGATCGTGCACTGCGGATCCATTCATCCGCGGTGGATCAGTGAGTGGACCGTCCGGCCCCATGGGGCTGGACCCTTGTTAATGCCACCTGTGCGGGGGTATTCGTATACGAATACCCCCATCTCTACTCCAAATCCCAGAATTCTCCATTCTTGGAATTCCACCTGCTG
Source organism: Intellagama lesueurii (assembly GCA_037013535.1). Classification (NCBI taxonomy): domain Eukaryota; kingdom Metazoa; phylum Chordata; class Lepidosauria; order Squamata; family Agamidae; genus Intellagama; species Intellagama lesueurii. The sequence goes on along the minus strand of JBAJHW010000005.1, from coordinate 187,190,918 downwards.
GACTCACAACGAAATTGTGCTCACCTGGAGAAAGGCTACACAGTCTACGATTGGCCAAGCTCTGTCCTAGTTGCCAGTTAGAAAATGTAGTTGCCCCAATACGTGCTAGGAATTCCAGGAATATCACATTGGTATAGGAATAACACATGCTGTGAAAAACAGATGTGTTTCCACCACTGGAAGGAGCACCTTTTCTAAAAACGTGCTAAACATATTGTCTAGTCTGACCTTTCGGTGGGGGGGGGGAAGGATGCCTTCAGAACTTTAAATAGAACAAAGCAACAAGGGCTTTTACTCAGAGTACTGGAATTTAGAGGGTCCAAAAGATTGCCAGTGGAAGGGTGCAAACCCACCCACTCTGAATGTGTATACTACCTCCAGCTGCTCCCCACCATCACCACCACCAAAAACAGCACAAAACAGGTGGACTCAGTTGGGACCAATACAGCTGCTGGGTGCTGAGACCCACGCGTTCTCCCTACTCTTCTGGCCTCCCCCCACATTTGCCAATCTTATGTGTACCAAAATCAACCAGAGAAGTCCAGCATCCCAAAACTGCTAGTTCAAGCTCTGCAAGGTAGAAGTTTGTCACTGATATATGGCTGCAGGAGGCGAGTGGGAAAGGACTCCTCAAAAGTGACTTTTGGAGGCTGCATGTGATCCATAGACCATATGATTCTCACTTCTGCTTTAGAGCCAGAGTAACATCACTTTGACTCTGAGTTAATATTGTTGGAGTTTTACAACCTCACCTGCTGCCTGTAGTTTGAGTGACTGGGCCCTTTTCTGGACTGGGGTGATTGTCAATCTATCTAGCACCAACCAATCATTTCTTCTAGCTTCTGAATTCAAACAGAACCCCACCTGTCTGCTGAGTGTTCCTTTCCTTCTCCTTAGTCTTTTGAAGGCAGTTTGGGTTGTCAGTTTGCTGTTGATTTGTTCACAACTGTAAGTAATGACATGTTTTTATTCTTTCTCCTACAAATGTCTCAGAGTGAGTGACTGAGACCTTAAGTGCCAGTTCATGAGAGAGGGGTAGACTCTGGGGAACTTGAAACTATTCTCCTCTGTGAATCTCTGTACTTCCTCTGCATAGCACAAGACATTTTTACCAGTGATTCAAAACTCTGCAACAAATATTCCCAGGCAGAATATTATTATGTGAACCACATCATTCTGTTTAACTCCCTAAATGATTTATATGAGACATCTTGTGCAAAATTTTACAGTGTGCTCAGAACAAAAGTGGGGATTGACGGGAATTATGAGAGAAACCCAAATGGGCAGATTTCTCTATCCAGGCCCAGAAATATGAGTGTTTCTCTCATAAAAGTCTAGGTTCATATCCCTGTATCTTCAACCTGTTAATTCTGACGAGTTGCCATCCTTTTCACTAGAAAGCTCCTCAGTCTTTAGTAACTATGTGGGAAGTATTTGAGAACTGATCTTCTCCACAGTTGGCATGGTTGTACCAATTGAATTTGGCCAATACATACTGGGTAGAATTTTGTTTCAGCAAAACAAAATTCTTGGGGGGGGGGAATCTGCCCTAAATCCCCATATTTCTTTATATTTAAGACAGACAGAACTTGAAAATGTTTAAAGGTGGGAGAAAAGGAAATCTGCTGTTTTTCCTCAGTCCCAAATTCCAAGCTAGGGAAAATTGGGGTGGCGGCGGTTTGTTTTTTGGGACAACAACTCCCCGAATCTGTCAGCTAGAAAGAAGCTCGTGCAAGATCTGACTTAACGTGACTCACTTTCTTTGAAACATAACAACAGGGTCTTCGAGTAAGTCACTGTAATCCAGCTTTCTTCCTTTCTCAATGACATCTCGATGCTTCCGGACAAACAGCCAGCCAATGTGTGAGAAGAAGAAGCCACGCTGGGCATTGTGGGGGTCAGCATCTGTCTCGGAGTATTTGTGATGTACTCGGTGGTCTCGGGCCCATTCAAAAATGTCATTCTGTAAGGCAAGCAGCAAGAAAGTTCAGGGAACTCAGTCAGCATCCAAGACCTTTGGCTGTCGGAAGGGGAACAGCCAAGGATCCCCTCCCTCCCTCTTCAAGGCACGTAACACCCAACCATAAGTGGCCTGTGGCAAACTGGGGAGGTCCCTCCCTGCATTTCCCCCCTGGTTTTTACGTAAGGGGTAATTCTCGCCTTAGTTGCCCATGTACCTAAGGCTGGCCAACTTATTTTGACACGTGAGGCAGAAAATCCCTCAGGCACTCATTGGATTCAATACAACTTGGTTTTGAGTAGACATGCCTCATACGTCTTCTCTTTAGAAAGTAAAAATATACAACAATCTAATAATCACTTGCTGATCTTTCTTGACATCCCAAGCAGCCGTCTGAGGCAATATCTTCACACTGCCTAATAGCAGGGCCAGCCCTAGTTGATGTTTCATATCACTCCAGGCCTCAGAATCTTTAGCTCACACCTTTGCCTTTTACAATTAGCATAGCTCCCCATAGCAGAAGCGGGGGGGGGGGGGGGGACCCAAATGGTATCAGCAGAGCCAGTCCATTTGAGTGTCTCAAGTGACAGACAAGATGGCACCTTTCGAAGAGAGAAGAGAATTAGACCGACTTGGTGTGCAACAGCGAATGTCCGTCCTAACGTCTTTGATTGTGATAATTAGCCACCAAGATTTAAACCAACTGTTTTACACCAGTTGATGGGAGTATGGTCACTGTTTCATATCATGAGCATAAATCACCACAACAGGAAGTGATATACAGTAGGACCTCCTTATCCGCGGGATCAGTATCTGCTGACTCACTTATCGAAGGTCTGAAAATATTAAAAAATATTAAAAGAAAAATTCTAGAAAAATGGGTTCCTAAAGGTGGTTACCAGAATTGGCCACTAGAGGGAGCCATACATACATGCTATGTACAGGCGTACCTCGGTTTACAAACGCCTCGGTTAACGTAATTTTCGGTTTACGAAGGAAAATCCATTGAAAATAATGCCTCAGTTTACGAATTTTTTTCGCAATACGAAGCAAGTTTCGCCAGGATGCATTGCGCCTGGGACGTTTATAGTGCATGCGTTCCTATGGGAAACCGCATTTCAGTTTATGAATTTTTCGCAGTACGAAACGTCCCAGAGAATGCATTAAATTCGTAAATCAAGGTGCCACTGTATAGTGTTCATTCACTATTAGAATAGCATTCCCTATAATCCATGTTTTTCAGCATCTGCAGAGGGGGCTTGGAACTGATCCCCCATGGATACAGGGGTCCTACTGTATACATGAAGACAAGATGGAGCTGATATGCCAACCTGAAATGCCATAGAGTTGACCGCAGCCAGGAATATCCGCAAAGGCAGCTTGGCTTTATAGGACCTATGACTCCACAGGCGATGAGCACCAGCTGTCACCCCCAGGGCAGACATGAGGAAACACAAGTATGCTGAAAGGCAGAGAAGAGAAAGGGTGTTTTTAACAGTACCAACCCATTATGCTGATTTTAGAGAGATACACTAGTCCCCTCACCCGGCCCATGCCCAAATCAGGGTGAACAGATTGGTGCCTGCCCCGTGCCCTTTCAATGAAATTCTGACCCACTCCTTGTCCAGGTTGGGGTGGTAAAAGGGCATTTTCAGATCACCATGCAAAAAACACTTTCCTGTGAACAGAGAAACATAAATGACTCGGAGAGGAGGTGGGACAACAAAGCACCATCAATTTCAGGGATACGGTAGACCTTATATGATCAGAGAGAGACATCCAGGAGGAATTTACTTCTGCTCACAGTCACCCTTTTGGCAATGGTGCAAAAGTCAGCTGGCTGTGGTGTCTGCAAAGAGGAAGTTACTTACCAACAAGTAAGAAATAAGGTAGCAAGAGGTGCGAGGAGAGGAAGACAGACTTTAGAGCACTGATTGTCACTTAGCCACTCAAAGCCCACCCAAGAAGGATGCAAGCATTCATCCACACGGTGCGCACACTCAGTCCAAGCAGTGCAAAGTTTAATAAGCTGAGATAGATAAAAAAGAAGAACATTCTAGAATGTGAATCCTAGCTAGCAGTGATGACGCAAGTCCTTCTTCTGTCCCTGCAGCTTTGCAAAATGGCTGGCCAAATAGCTACGAGGGGATATACTGCACCCAGTGACCTCAGACGGAGCCTATTCTAGCACTTTAGTGGTTGGACCATCCAGGAGTTTGAACTCTGTTGTCATTCCCGTTTTTCCTTTGGCATCAGCTGTCAACAGTCTCCCTGTGTATTCCTTTCTGTTTCTCCTTCCTCATTCAACATTAAAGTGTTTTTTTTTAATTGTTTAACTCCACAAGTGCCAGATTAAACACAAAGGATCTGGAGGGGGGCAGACTGTGCCCCATGGACAACCAGCAGCTGCGTGCTCTACTTTTATGTCATCCCCAAAACTACAAATATTTATTCATTTATGTTATTTCTTTATTCATATGCCACCTTTCTCCCCATAGGGGACCCAAGGCAACACACAGCAATTGAAACTGTAGAATAGATAACAGATTTAAAATAATATACAGAAGAAGCCGTTTCTGACTCTTCCTACCTCTGACTCACATTTGATCCAAGCTAACCTCTCACGGACTCTTCATGAGACCCCATCTAATCTGTTTTCACACATTTTGTCCAAAGACTGTATACCCATTATCCACAGTAAAATATATACATATCCACTATCCATGGTAAAATATAGCTCACTTTCTCTTTAGTGTCCCCATTGCCAGGAGGTGGACATATACCCTGTAAAACCTGTCCATATGTTGTCTTCTGAGGCAAAAACCAAAATGGCGCCCCTCCCATTCCACATTCAAATACCAACTAGACTGGCAGTGAAAACTCTCCTTAAAATAAATGATGGATCAGTATCCTGCACCCCATCTGAAGGCAGAAGACTGACTGGAGAGCAGAGAGCAGCCTGTATGCCAGAGCACTCTGTCTTCCAACATCTTGCTGCTACCTCCAAGTATCTGCCACATGACACACTCACCTCATTCTGCCAAATGGTAGAGACAGCCCTGATCACGTGTGTTAATCCTTGTCACTAGTATCGCCTAGTCAGCTGTACGGTTCTAGTTTCACTGCCCTCCTACATGAGGAGTGCAACAAGTATGAAGAGGGGGGACGATCTCTGGTATCTGTGGACAACCGTCATGTGAGTCTAAACCCTGGAAGATTAGAATCCAACTCATGTGAGGAGGATCTGTGAATAGCAGAAGATCTCTGCTTCAGTTTTGCCACTCTCCACTTATATGAGTACACACAACATACACAGCCGCTGAACAGCCTATTGAAGGTCACACAGCATCTACGTTCTGGGAGAAAATTCAAGGCAGAGGGCATGAAGCGATGCAGAGAAAATGCAGACGTTGTCAAAAATCTTCATGTTGTGGAAAATACAGAATGTGGCAACCAAACACGTTATAGTGTGCTGAAATCTAGTTTTCAGGGTGTCTCCTGTCAGGAGCACTGTCCACTGATTCTGCTGAAGTAGTGACTGAAAATTTCCCTTGCCTGCATTTTCACATCTAGCGCAGCCTGCAATAAAGCTGATGCATAAGAAGTGACCGCTTCCTTTGCTCAACTACAAATTCATCATCACCCTTCACGTTGCCGATGTCTTTCTCCCCGGAAAAAGGAGATGTTGTGGACATAATCTGACCCTCCATTAGTCAGGTTAAGAAAAGGATTAAAACACAGCTGGAGAAGCTATTTTTTTGAGGACTGCAATTCCCAGAAATGGAATTTGGAATTCATGCTTATCCTCCATGAAGCATGCTAGGGTTATAATGCTACAATTAACGGTCTAAGCCAGATTGCACAAAACCAAATGCAGAAGTTGCTTCTCTGAAATCTGGCCATAGGATTGTGTTGCGTTGACACCACACTAGTTCTCCCAACACTTAAAAGTCATCAGATTATTTTATTTATGCAACACAAACACATTGGTCTCCCTTACACACAATATGTTCCAAAAATAAAAACTTGAATCCTATTGGTGTTCATTTAAGGTTTGCTTAATTTGCTGTGGCTAATTGTGACTAACTGATGAGGTGCCAGGGCACATCCCAGTTGTGCCATCAGGCACATGCCCAGGCATAATCAAGGCACTTCATCATTTAACTGCAATTAACTGCAGCAATTTACACATACTTTTATATAAAGGCATGAACACCCATAGAAAGCTAGACAGATTGTGTTCTCTGAGACTGGATCTTAAACAGTGAACTGGAAAATATATAATTAGAAGTGAGTCAGTAGTTGCAAGAAGAAATAGCAACAGAACATTTTCTTCCTATTTCCTAGCTCTTTTTCAGAGCTAGCTCCCCAACCCTCCAAATTAAGAGTTGAGTTTACAACAAGCCTCATCTTGCAAATATGTGCCTTCAGAAAGCTTCCTCCTGGATTTGTAGCAGGGGCAAAAATACAGTATATCACAGAAGTGAGTACACCCCCACACATTTCATAAATATTTTTTTATATCTTTTCATGTGACAACACTGAAGAAATAACACTTGGCTACAATGTAAAGCAGTGAGTATACAGCTTGTATAACAGTGTAAATGTGCTGTCCCCTCAAAATAACGCAACACACAGCCATTAATGTCTAAACCGCTGGCAACAAAAGTGAGTACACCCCTAAGTGACAATGTCCAAATTGGGCCCAAGTAGCCAAGTCATGAAAAGATATACTAAAATACTTATGAAATGTGAGGGGGGTGTACTCACTTCTGTGATATATTGTATCTCTGCACATGTGCTGGTCTCAAAATTGGGTTATCATTGCTCTAATCATTGGCACTGGGATAGTTTCATTTTAATAGAGCAACTGGAAGAACCCAAAAGAAACCCCCAACATGGTTTTTTAAATAACAATCGATTCAATTCAGCTAGAAAGCATGCAGGTTTAGAGAACGGGCTACAAGTACATAGTATAATAGGCATGCTTGTGTAACTGGATTTCTGTTAAATGGCTATGTGCAAACTGGGGGTGGGATGGAAAATGTGATTTTTATCATCTATCTATCTATCTATCTATCTATCTATCTATCTATCTATCTATCTATCTATCTGTCTGTCTGTCTGTCTGTCTGTCTGTCTGTCTGTCTGTCTGTCATATACAGTATATTTGGCCTCTCCTGAACATAGCTTGCTGGGAGCCTTGCCTAGCTGAGAATTAAATACACTTGGTTGGATCCATATTTTGTCAGAACTAGTGTGGCACTACCTGCATGCTGAATAGACTACCTGAACATTCATCTCTCAATGAGTTGTACTGCAAGGATAGGCAACTCAGGCAGATCACGAGACCCATGTTCCCCTCCCCCCCCCCCCCCCCGTGTTTTTGGCACCAAAAAACCCAGAAGCAGAAACCCAAAGTGAGCAGTCCACTTCTCATTTTGAAAGGCGGATAAATATTTGTAAGCACACAGGGAGCCTACAACCTATTTAAAAGGTGACATACTTGTCCTGGAAGTTTTCAAAAGCATCAACATATCTTATTATGTTTGGGATATCTTTTTATTTTATTTTTTTGCTGGGGGGGGGGGGGTGATGTTCAGAGAATCCTGGGATCCAGAGACTGCAAAAACAGCCTTGAAGGCCACCTCTGTGTTCTTCCCCTCCTGTATTATGTTGTGCAACTACAGTTCTTAGTTCAGAAGACATTTTTCTTCCATTCAGATTTTGGCAAGCTTTTCTTCTGATTAAGCCCCAGGAAAGAACGCACATAGGCCGAAGCTATACCTTCTCTGGTTCCCTTTATCAGTCTCCCTGTCCAGGGCTCGGGCCGTTGACAAATGCCTCCATTCCTGAGCTGCTGAAATGTCTGAGAGCAGAAGTACACGCATCCAATTCATCCGAAGCTAGCAGGTCTTGCTTCCTTGTTTCCTTTAAAAGTGCAAAACTCTGAAGAACCAGAACTAGCAAATATCAAATAAGCTCTTGTCGGGTCCTAGAAAACTGACTTGTTTGGACTGCATGTCACTAAAGTCCCCAAGTCAATTGGGGTACTGTCCATGCCGATTGGGGAGTTATAGCCCAAACAGGCCATTTTTCATTTTTCATCAGGCTTCCTGTTATTCTAGAATCTACACCGATTACAAGAGATTGTTGTCGCAAACAAATCCTCCCCAAAAAGATTAACTGCCTCTGATGGAGCATAATCTCCCCATGCTTATCCCATCAGAACAGAATTTACAGCATTCATAGGTTATGCTCAGGCCTCCAGAAGTTCTTGGACTGCAACTCCCATGATCCCTCAACCACTGGTTATGTTGGGTAAAGCTTATTGGGGCTGCAGTGCAAGAATATCTGGAGGTCCACATGTGCCGATCCCAAAAATACATCTTCCATCCCCCCCCCCCCTCCCAGGAATCAAGAAAGAATTGTTTTAAGACACTAGAATAGTTTGAAGATCAAGGTGCCCGCAACCTATTTCGCATCTCTGCCTTCTGCTTTGCTCCCCTGTCGCTTTAATAGATAGCTTTACGCCAAGCTGGTGCTGCATGAAAGCCCCCTGTGCTCCGGCATCGTGTGTGTCACCAGAAGGGCTTTCATCCGTGCTCCAATTCCAGATGTGTCAATTTTGCTCATCATCTGTGGAAACGAAAATGAGGTCGCAATCACCAAACACCATTTTTGAAGTGTGTGCCTTGAGAAGATTTTCTTTCCACCGATTCTAGGAAAAGCCTTCCTAAACGAGGTGCATCATGTTCAAAAAAGGAGGAGGAAGAAGAATATAAAATAATTTACAGCTGGGTTGGGCAAAGTGCAGCTCTGAATCCATATGCAAACTCTGAATATTGTAATGCAGTCCATGCCCCCACAAGATCCTCATACCCCCCCACCCCCAAAAGTCTCCAGCAAAAAAAAACGGGTACTGGTTCTCCTGGAATCCTCTGGTTCATTTTTTACATAGGTCACAACACTGCTCTTCACAATTTATCACAACACCCATTCTTCAAAACCAAAAGTGTGATTCCTGTTTTGTTCTTTTCAGAGTTTGGGATTTTGACCCATCTATGACTCAGTGTTGTCCCCAGAAGATCCTGGGGCCAGAAAATCAGCTCCCCCCAAAACTCTGGGGTATAGAGATAAGTTTTGAAGTGCAGGTACTCATTGTAAGTCCCCAGAGCCATGCTACCCCATAAGCAGATTCCAAACAGGCGGGCCACTGGATTGGTGCATATGAACAGTTGGGGAGCAGGCCTTCTGTAAGGTTAATAGCTCTTGATTACTTATTCAAGACTAAACCACCCTCCAATACTCTGCATTAAAACAGGGATAGCTTGTAACTGCTCCTAGAAAAATCAATTTCTCTTCCAACTGCAGGAAAAATTGGAGCTAAGCTCAGAGGTAACAGGGAAGCTCTCCAGCCAGCTACACTAGCTGCTTAATCACAGAGCTTTCCACGGTATGGAAATAAGCATTACCTGCTAACACGAGCTAATCAAGATATTCAAGGCACTGCAGCAGGAGCCAGAAGCAATGTTGGCAAGTGCTTTAGACACAGATCTACTCTGCTGGAGACATGGACTATTGAGAAACTAGCCTTTAAACAATGAAATTGTCCTGCAGTGACATTGCGGACATACAGAGCAGCATATAATGGAGGAAGCAAAGAAGAAGCAAGCAAGCAAGCAAGAATGGAGAGATGGATGGATTACAAAATAATATCTGGGAAGTTGAAGCCACTTTCTCAATGTGACTTTGTGAAGCACTCCAGGGTGCAGCTACCACTTAACTCGGTGTCTGATCAGAAACATTATAAGCAACAGGGGATATGATGATACCTTCCTCTTTCCAGAATCAATAGCGTCTGAGATCTTGCCGCTGAACATAAAAAGCCTTTTATATCCCCCCCCCCCCCCGCTCCCTATCTCCTTGCTCTCAGAGAACATCCCATGAACGGTATAAATGAGGAGGGCTTTGGACTCGATGCGCAGCTTTGCAGAGATTAGCTTGACTGCAGAATAGCACAGAATCCAGTAGAGTGCATTGGTATATTTCCATTAGTGGGAGCTTGTGGCTTCGGCTAAATATACATGTGACAAAGCTTCATCTTCTCTCCTCCCTCCTAATGTCACTGTAGAGGATTTATCTTAGAACTGCAGGGCTGGGAGGGACCCTATGGATCACCGAGTCCAGCTGCTGTCAAGGAGGTGCAGTGGGGAATTGAACTCCCAGCCAGATGTCTAAACCACTGAGCTATCCGGCAGTTCCTTATTGCAGTTTTAAAGAACATCTTAATGGGCAAGTGTTAAGCAGCATTGGTGCAATGATTCAATCAGCTGAAAAACACAGAGAACCAGTCTCAGATCAGGACCCTAATCAGAGTAAACTGACTCCCTGGAAGGCTGTTTAATTTTTGTTTTTTTCCTTACCCAAAGGCCTTTCTGAAATGCAGCATTTTGAACAAGAAATGGACACTTATCTCATTTGTTGTGCCTAAAAAGCCAAAAGCAACGTGTGCTGCTTATACACTGTCCCATAGTGCTTAAAGCCCTCTCTGGATGGTTTACAAGTTAATTAGGCAGGCTACACATTGCCCCCGCCCCCCATTCGAACTGGATACTCATTTTACCAACCTCCAAAGGATGGAAGGCTGAGTGAACCTTGAGCCAGCTACCTGGGATTGAACACAGTCATGAACACAGTTTTGGCTGCAGTACTGCAGTTTAACCACTGCACCACGACCCTTTGTACATAAACTGTACTTCCTCAAATGCATACCTGTTTTCAGAAATGTCCTATTGACTCACGACTCAAACCATAACATTTTTACACCTGGCGAAAATGTGCATCCTCCGCCTTGCTCAGCCTTTGTGATAGCTGTATGCTATTTGGCAATAGCAAAAATATTAGAAGTTCATAATGTGGGGTTGAGGGTAGTATGATGGGGCATAAACTTAAAAATGAACAACCGCATCCTGTATAATCCGGTTAATGTTCTGTTACATCATGGGTGGGCAGATGTTGCCTTCCAGATGTTTTTGGACTATAACTCCCATGATCTTTCTTCACCAGGTATTCTGGCTAGAGCTGACCGAGGTTGTAGGCTTAAAAACCAGCTGAAGGAACAGCTGCCGTGCTCCTGTCTTAAATGGACTGTTTAAAAAAAAATGCATCAAAACATTATATTAGATCTACAGGTTATTATCAAAGTAGTTTTTAATATTTTCTGGAAGGTGTCAAATTTACAGCTCCTAAGATGAAAAGATAAGTCATCTACGTATGTTGTGGAAAATCACTGAAATAGTTGAACTCGTATCATATGTGCAAACAAGAGAAGGCAGGAAACCCAAGCAGTATTTTGAAGCAGGCTGATCCCTCCCTGATTGTTAGCTGTTAAACAGAGAGGCTCACATAAGGGCCTTGAATAAAAGAACTGACTTTCACTGTCTTGTTTGGAGTGTTAAAGGAGAAGGCCATGTGCGCTGTGTTTTATATTTTTTTCTTGCCCTCTGAAACCAGGACCAAGATGGGGTTTGAGTTTAACCTGGCATCCAAACATACACCAGTACGTCAGCCTACCGGCTTCATTTCTTCCAGTCTTTGTTCATACATAATGAAACTATTAAGGAAGACAAAGGAGATTATGACTTTGTCATAACCTGCAGGAAGATGGGGGGAAATCAAGTCTGAACTTAGAAATTTTGAAGCATTATTGGGACATTATCAAAATCTAAGATTACTGGCCATGTGACTATCAGGGGCACTGAGTCCCTTGGTGCAAGGATTAAACCGCAGTACTGCAGTCAAACCTCTGCTCACTACCTGAGTTTGGTCCCGATGGGTTCAGGTCAGTAAAATAAGTATCCAGATCACTAGGGGAGCAAAGTGTTGTTTGCATAACTATTTTATAAACCAGCCAACTCTAGCTTGATGGGATTATATATGTCAAAACAACAACAAATAGAAAGCACTGACAACTCATCGGCATTCATTGTGTCAGGTGGCAGCTTTATTCAGACTTTCCAAATAGCCTGCTTAAACTGAGAAGGATGGGGAGAGCTATATGAACATTCTTGATTGGTTTTCCAACATCTTGTGTTTACTTTCTGAACAGAGAAGAGATAGGTGTCATCTTTGCTTAAATACACCTCTTCAGCAAACTTCTATTGGTGCTGATTTCACAAGGACAAGATAGGGTTACTCAGAATTCAAAGAGCATGGGCCCCTTGGAAATTAGCTCCTGTATGAGTATAGGGTGACACACTGCCTCTGTAATGCCTGGCTTTCAAGCTTTGCTGTATCGAAAGAAAGAAAAAAAGTAGCAGTAATTTTGGTGATGCTTTTGAGAACTGCAGAATCCAGTACTTAATTAGTGATAGTTGTGTCATTTCTTTCTAAGTATGAACTCTTCTTTTTTTTAATTTTATTTTCTTCTTCTCTTAAGAAAGACAAAGCTGCAGAGATTTTATTTCCCCTCAGGGACAGCTAAACTTAATTGCGTTAGATTTCCACGTCACTAAAATGCCCATTACTGCGGTGGGGAGGGGGGAGAGAAAGAAAGAAAATGTATTCTGCATCGTTGTATCTAATTACTCTGCAGCAAAAAAAGAGAGCAAAGTGTGCTGTTTATATCTACTGCTCCATAGCGCTTAGAGCACACTCTGGGCAGTTAGACAATTTAATTATGCAGTCTATACATTGCCGCCCTCCCCCCAGTGAACTATTCACCGACCTCAGAACGATGGAAGACTGAGTGAACCTCAAGCTGGCTACCTGGGATTGAACCTGGATCATGAGCAGAGTTTTGGCTGCAGTACTGCAATTTAACCACTGTAGCACGAGGCTCTTGTGCTCACTGTTCTTTCATGGAGTTGCTCTTCTTTGGACTAGGAATATACAGTAATTCCAAAATGCAACAGTATCTTGTTTCATATTCTGTCAAAGTAACACACACACTGCAACAGAAACACAAGTATTCTGTGCCTGCACAGCTGCTTTAAAAGTTCTTTCTTAGGTCAAGCCAGTCTACCTCATTTTCCAAGCTTTGTGTTTTCTTTTACTCATGGAGGCAAATTGCCCCAAGTTAAAAACTCACTGTAGACATTATCGGTTGCACACGGTTGCATGATTTAGTATGCAACTGATTATGGCTGGGGTGATTTCTTAATCTGGTGTAATTTGTCTTCAAGAGTCATGCCATTTGGATAGTTACACAAGAGGATTTTGGCCAATGAGTTCCTTTTACCATGGTTCTGAGTAATAAAGGGGAATTACTTTTCAAATGCAGCAGTGAGTAATAAGAACAAATGTCTGGTGGTATCTCTGAACACAATGCCCCGATAGATGCAAGGATACTTCTTAATGAAGGTGCTAAGGTCCCTCTGCATCCTTAGACATCATTCTAGAGTCAAGCTATACCTGAAGGGCCAACGTGTATAATTAGATCAACCAGTTTCCCCACCCACAGCATTATTTCCTCCGGGATACATGCCTCAGCAGTCAGGCATGCAAATGAAGCCTGTGTTTATATTCTAGTGACCAATCACAAAGCAGAGCAGAATACATGGATGAGGAAAATTATATCTGTATAGAAAGACTCCTTCTGTCACTTTTATTATCTCTTATAAACAATTTATTGTCTACTTTGATTCCTAATCTCCCAACAGTGATCTGTCGGTTGGAAGTATATTTTTCTGTAATATATTTGTCTCTTTCTTAGCAGTCAATATTCCATAATAAAATTGGTCCCATTCAGCAGCAAGCAAAGGCATTACAGAGTTTAGACAGCTACCAAGACAGGGCCTTTGCTGTGGTGGCATCTCACTTGGGGAAATTACACACACACACACACACACACACACACACACACCTACCTTCTGGTTCTGCCAATGAGCTGGCTTGTTACACATTTTGTATAGAAAAGCAAAGACACATCTTTGCTCTCTGCTTGCTGTCCTTAGAGGAGAACCTTTCCATTTAGGAGGCATGAAGGGACATGTATTATATATGGCCACCCTAAATTATAAAAATTTGTGGAGGTCAAGGTTATTAATGGCTACCAGCTATATATTACCTCCAGTAGAACATGTACTATGCCTCTAAGTGTCCGTTGGGGAAAAACATAATTGGGAGGTGCCGGTACACTCATATCCTGTTTTGTAGGCTTCCAGAGGCTTCTGGCTGGCTACAGGAGGGCCACAATGATGAACTAGATAAGAGTTTGGAAGAGTTACTATTTTTTGATTACAATTCCCAGAATCCCCCAGCTAGCATGGCTGCTCATTTAGATCATAGGTCCCCAACCCCCAGTCCGCGGCCCAGTGCCGGTCCATGGCCTGAGCTGGACCGGGCCGCGGAGACAGACCTCCCCCCCACCCCCGCACGCACTCCCTCTCCCGCACAGCCCGTTTGCACCTGCGCATGAGCGTGTGCCCATACGAGTGCCCCTGCTCCTTTGTGCATGTGCACGAGCGCACGCGTGAGAGAGAGAGTGCACATGCTCCTTTGCGCATGCGCGCACGCAGGGGGTGCCCCGCCTTCCCCAGCCGGTCCATGGGGCTAAAAAGGTTGGGGACCGCTGATTTAGATAATCCCACCAGTGTTCTTATGTAATTATTTGTTAAAACTATGTAAAATCTGGAATACTTAAAGAATTTTCACAAACGTTTTTGCTATACATTGCACATGTTTTATGTGCTGTCCAGTTGTTTCCAACTTACAGAGACCTAAATGGGGGTGAGGGGTGAGGTATGTGAGACCTTCAAGAGGGTTTTTTTTTTTATTGCTACTTCCTCCCATGAGTTTCTGTGACTGAGCCGGGATTTGAATCCAGGTCTCTTGAGTCCTGGCTGGACCTTCTATCCACTACACCACACTGATCTCTCATACTGCACATTCACAATTGCTATTGTAGCTATTGCCTGTGGTCTTGTACAGCAATTTAAAAAGCAGCGTATGGGTAAAGCATTAGAAGGAAACCTACTCTATGGGTATGGTGGAATCACTGTTTAAAATCCACTTTCTTGCACCAGAGATGAACAACACTTTTAGATGGGTCATAAATCCATTCTCTGGTTTGCCTTCCTATAGGAAGTCGACACAAAACAGTAGAACCGGAAGGGCTGGGAGAAAAGAGGGACCACTCCCTGCCGGACAAATAGCTTCAGGTTCTCATGGAACAGGCAGGATGCAATTACTGTCCCTGGGCTTGGTCCAGGAGAGCTTAACACAGCTATTATTACAAGGAACTCGACAGATCTTTAATCAAGATACTTGGCTAAGGTTGTGCCCTTGGCTTTGAGTCTCAGACTAAAGATTGAAGTCCTGATTAATACCTGAGATATTGCAAAATTCAGCAACCACCAGTTTTGCAAGGAAGGGCCAGCGCTATTGCAGAGTTCAGTCAATCACACAACAGACTACTCTGAGAGCTTAGAAAAGTCATCCAAGTGGACTGCAGCTTCCAGAATCCCCCAACAAGCATGACCAGGGACCATGCTAGCTGAGGATTCTGGGAACTGTTGTCCCAGATACTTCTCCAAGGTCTGTCCAGAATCGGAAAAGGAAGCTTTGTAACTAAAATTCCAGTCACTGTGAAAAACACAACATTTCATAGTTAAAGAGATGCCTGTGCCCAGCTGGAACCAGGTCAACAATGGTGGCTCCAGGAATGTGATGTATTAGGTCAGGAGCACACACAGAGTTATATATGCAAATACACACAGAGAGGAAATGAAGAAGACAAAAAAACTCACACATCAACCATTTGGGCAGAATTCGGCTGTGGATAAAGAATGTTATGGATAGGAAGTCAGTATTTCCTATTAGATTGTCTTAAGGAAAACTTGGGAAAGTTCTTTTTTTAATTATAACTTCCCATCCCAATTCAGTCAGCACAGCCAACGTCCATACTGTCTGGGGAATTCTGGGAGCTGTAGTCTGAAGCCGTAACCTTTCTGACAGTAACCTTTTGATCTTCCGATGGTGAAAACAAAGGTATCTTCCAAGCGGAGGGGAAGTGCTTTGAACCATAGTAATTTAAAAACCTTCTCTCTCTCTCTCTTTTTTTTTTACACCAACAAACCCCTCTTAAGAAATCAACAGTTAATAGACGTGAGTTTAAGTCACCAGGAATTGTTGAAGCAGCGGAAGTCCTAAGATTGATGTTCATGCTGGGGCCTGCCTCTGGAGGCTAAAGCAGAATTGATCTATTCTGTGCTGGTCACCATGCCACATTTAATGAACCCAGGGTACTGCCATTTGAATACCTATTCATCATCCTACAAACAAATGACCCTGGAATAGAACAAATGTATGTCCAAACCACTTCTACCACATTTTTAATAATAATAATAATAATAATAATAATAATAATAATAATAATAATAATAATAATAATAATAATAATAATAATAATAATAATAATAATAATAATAATAATAATAATAGAAGCAGATAACATTGTGCACACAAAAGTTAAAGAACTGACAGAAAGGGAATATATAAAAAGACTGCAGAAAATTAAAATCAAAATTAAATAGTGGAAATACAATCAAAGCCATAAACATATGGGCAGTTCCAGTAATTAGATACCCATCTGGAATAATAGATTGTACTCAAAACTAATTAGAAGAATTGGATGAGAAAACATGGAAACTACTGAACATGCATCACGCACTACATCCAAAAAGTGATGTAGGCAGATTATATTTACCACGAAAAAATGGAGCCCAGGGATTACTGCAAATCCAGCAGGTAGTAGAGGAGGGAAAAAGAAGCCTAAATGATTATATCAGTACAAGCAGAGAAAAATTACTTAAGGCAGTGAAAATGGAGAATATTTTGAAAACAACAGATACAAAGGCTCAATATAAGAAATAACAATTTGAAAATAAATTAAACAGATGAAAAAATAAACCACTACATGGAAAACACCTGAGAAATATTGATGGAAAGCATGATCATAATTCAACATGGGAATGGCTAAAACTGGGGGCCCTTAAGAAAGAAACTGAAGGCTTGATTTTTGCTGCATAAGAACAAGCTCTCTAAGCCAACCTGATGAAAGCTAAGGTCAAAGGAATTAGTGCTAACAGCAAATGTCGACTTTGGCAAGAAAAAGATGAAACTGTGTCACACCTCATCTGCAAATGTCCAAAGATTGCACAAACAGATTACAAAGTGAGACATCATAGAGTGGCAAAATTATTGCACTGGTCATTATGCAAAAAATATAACTTGCCAGCCTCCAAAAACCCATGGGAACATCAGATAGAGAAGGTGTCAGAAAATGAGGAAGCCAAGATCTTGTGAGATTTCCAGACCCAAACGGACAGACATCTTGAACGTAATACACCAGACACAGTTAATAGAACGAAGAAATGTCTGGATCATTGACATTGCAATTCCAGGGGATGCCACAGTTGAAAATAAAGAATTGGAAAAAATAACAAAATATAGAGACCTGGCAATTGAAATATCTCGCCTCTGGAAGAAACACACTTCAGTGGTTCCCGTAGTCATTGGGGCTTTGGGAACAATATCAAGAAATTTCACACAGTACTATAAGCAGTTGCAGATCTCAGAAATCACACCATTCGAGCTACAAAAAACGGCAATATTAGGAACAGCCTACATACTGCACTGATATTTAACAGATACTTAGGTTTTTGGTTAAAACTTGGATGTGATAAAATACCAGTCAATGTTTTTATAGTTTTGATTGACTGTGCCTGGTGTTTAACAACAACAACAACAACAACAACAACAACAACAACAACAATACCCTCAGAAATGAGATATGAACCTACAGGCTTGCTATCTTCCAACTGAATAATTATAAAACAAAACTGCCCAATTTGCCAAATGGAGATCTAGCACAGTTATGTTAGAACAAACAAGCAGGGTTTTTTTTCCTCTTAAGGAAGCACTGCTTCTAGGAGAGAAATCAGCATCTGGTGAGTTTCTTTACATCATCTGGGAACGAGAAAATCTTCCTCTCCTTGCTGCTGCTGCTGCTGTACACATGCTCTTTTCTTGCAAACACAGCCATTTTATATCTGTGAAGATTCTCAGTCGTCCAGGTGATGTTATCTGGAAGTTGAGTCATGGCAACTGGATTTCTTTCCTATTAGGTTGAAACATTTCACTGCTCATCCAAGTAGCTACTTCAGTCTGAGGAGAGTTGGTAGGAAACTCCTGATATATCCTCCACGCTGATTTCACTTCCCCCTGGTCTGAATAGGCTCGTTAGATGGACAAAGGACTGGGGGTGAGGGATAATCCCACTTCTGCAGTCCTTCTCCACCCATTGCCATGGGTCATTAACAGTAGCTAACAGTGGTCTTTCTGGTGTGTGGTCCTGACTCCTGATCTTTCTGAGGATGGATGAAAGGGCAGCATGGTAAACAGAAGACAGATTATATCTAAGGCCTCCACGCCCGTTGAGTGAGGGATTTTCTATATGTACATGTATGGCCTAGACCTGGGGGTGGCGAAACCAAAGTGGAGGATATATCAGGGGTCTCCTACCAACTCTCCTCAGACTGAAGAAGCTACTTGGATGAGTAGTGAAACATTTCAACCTAATAGGAAAGAAATCCAGTTGCCATGATTCAACTTCCAGACAGCCATTTTATGCTACACGTTTTCAATATGGAACAAAAGCTAAAACATCCAAGTGCTTCCCAACCTTGGGTCCCCAGATGTTCTTGGACTACAACTCCCAGAAATCCTGGCCAGCACAGCTAGTGACGAAGTCTTCTGCGGGTTTTAGTCCAGGAACAGCAGGAGATCCAAGGTGGGGAACCATTGCTAGACACTCTCTTGGCTCTAATGAAAAGAAAAAGGGGAGTGAAATGAGCAACAGCCACTATTACTGGTGTCAACAAAAAAGTGAATAATAACAAAACCATTAGTGCTATGGCACAGTACTAAAATAACTAAAATAAATGGGATTTACACGGAGTTAACGTGGTCATATTGGGTTTAAAAACTTGCTGGTTGCCATCTCTTTCTGAACTTGCCACATTGATGCAACTCCCGGTGTCTTCTCGTTCCCTTGGATGGAGTGTGGAATCATCTGGTTGCTTTCATGCTCCTGTTTGCAGCTGTGACTGACCAAGACTAAAATAATGCCACCAGCAGATATGGAACAGAGGCATGCTGACCGGTGCTAATGAAATCTCTCAACAATCAGTTTGTAGAGGAAGCAAAACTGCAGGGTCAAAGATTTCATCACAAAAAATTAGCTCCAATTTCAGGCAGATCTGTCCTCCCCTACCTCTCATCCCTCTAAAAGTCAGTTCAAGATCCACAACTAGTGGATATTATTTATATATATAAAAATTAAGAGTTAAGCTAATTAGTTCCTCAGTTTCCTTCTTCTTTGTCACCATGGAGAAAGAGAAACAAGCCAGTCTTAGGGTGCAGTTACACATAGAAATACTCCTGACTTTGTGTTGGGTTTAGCATGCTTGAAATTGATTTAAGTATCCCTTTACACAACATACAGCTAAACACACATTTGTTTTGGCTGGGAAGCATGTTGTTTTGCTTGGAAAGTGAGTTTTTTAAAATACCTGGTAACGAGTTGTTTGTTTTAACTCAATAATGAAGAAATTTATTTTGAATAATTTTTGCATGTGTTCTTTCCTGTGTTGGAGTAAATTGTGTCTATGGAGTTATCAAGTATCCGGTGACAGAATCACAGGTTTTGGGCTACAGGGTAACCATGCAGTCCAATCTGTTATTTTTTCTCTCTCTGTAACACTGATCTAGTGCTATGCCAGTTCAGAAAATATATATATTAAAAATCACGCCACAGCAGAAGAAGTTGGCTTTGTCCCTGCTGCCCATTTCAGCTCAACATGGGAAGTGAGTTGGCAGCTGTGGCAAGGGGCTATAAGAGTCAGCCAGCAAAAGGGCAGGTAGGCACAGGACAAAAATCTCAAAAGTAGTTCAAGTTGATGTGCCAGCAACTAGAGCATCTCTCCATAGCTACAGCTCTCTCTCTCTCTCTCTCTCTCTCTCTCTCTCTGTGTGTGTGTGTGTGTATTATTTTAGTTTTTTGGTGCGGACATTTCACTCTAGGAACGCATAGCTCTGGAAGGTGAAACACTGGAAGCTGGAGCTCCTTGGTACCTATTCATTCATTCATTCATTCATTCATTCATTCATTCATTCATTCATTCATTCATTCATATTATATACCAACCCATCCATGCCAAAGCACTATTCTGGGCAGTTTACAAGCAGTTGAAACCAAACTCCACAAAACAATAAACACTAAATTACAACATAAATAACAAAAACATAGTCTAAGACTAAAAAACCAATGACGCCAAACCAATTTTGACTCTGAAGTGGAACAGGAGACAAAGCATTCAGCAGGGGTCGGCGTGAGAGGCCTCCCCGAAAAGCAGTGTTTTCAGCTGCCTCTTAAATAAGTACAGGGAAGGGGCCAGGAGTAGCTCCTCTGGGAGCTCATTCCATATCCTTGGTGCCACCGCCAAAAAGGCCCTACCTCTAGTAGATGACTTTCGGGCCTGTGTAGCCCCATCGACCGATATACTACACATTTTTATACTCAGATTAAAAGTTGTCCTAAGAGGACACACACACACACACTGACCCCCCAAACCACGTGACTATCACATGACTTTAAACCAACTCCAAGACCCCTGATCTAGCTCCTGAATTATTTCAATACTGTAACCATGCCATTAGTCAATGCATATAACTTGTATGTAACACAGACATTTGGGGAAAGATAGTTTAAAGAACAAAACTGAATGTTTGTATTTTGTAGCAATCTTGAATATCATTTTTGCCTTGTTTCTTTGCCTGAGCTTCAACAGGAGGTTAAATGTCTAAATGCAGCTCCCAATATACTAGAGGCAGCATGTTCCTGTCAATGGGGAACAAGAGAGCTTTTTGCTGCTAAAAAAGGGATGACTCTGTATACAGTGGTTCCCGGCCTTCGGTAATCCAGCTGTTCTTGGACTGTAGTCCCCAGAAGCCTTCACCAATAGCTGTGCTGGCCGGGGGTTCTGGGAGTTGCAGTCCAAGAACAGGTGGGTTACCCAACGTTGGGAACCACTGCGATATTAGACAATTTTGAAGGGTATTCAATTATAGGCCCATCGCCAATGTTTTTTTTCTCAGCAAGGTAGTTGAGAGGGTGGTGGCCGACCAGCTTCAGGCTCTCTTGGATGAAACCGATGCCCTGGATTCGTTTCAGTCGGGCTTCAGGCCGCGCCACGGCACGGAAACGGCATTGGTCGCCCTGCTGGATGACCTACTTAGGGAGGCCGACGGGGGCAAAATGTCCTTGCTCGTCCTCCTTGATATCTCAGCCGCCTTTGATACCGTCGACCACGGTATCCTCCTGGGGAGGCTCTCCGAGTTGGGGATTGGTGGCCTTGCTCTCGCTTGGCTCTGGTCCTTCTTGGAGGGCCGTCCCCAGAGAGTGCAGCTTGGGGAGAATGTATCAGCCCCGTGGTCCCTCAGTTGTGGGGTTCCGCAGGGTTCGATCATCTCCCCAATGCTGTTTAACATCTATATGAGGCCGTGGGGGGGGGGGGGTCATCCGGGGATGTGGAGCTTCGTGTCACCAATACGATAATGACACCCAGCTCTACATCTCCTTTTTTTCCATCTGCAGTGGATGCCATTCCGTCCCTTGGGTGCTGCCTGGAGGCCGTTCTGCAATGGATGCAGTCGAATGGACTAAGGTTGAACCCGGACAAGACGGAGGTCCTGCGGGTGGGGGCCCCCAATGTCAGTGGTTTGGGGAACTTCCTCTCTTTTGGGGGGGTGACTCTCACCACAAAGAATTCGGTTCGCAGTCTGGGGGTCCATCTTGACCCGGCGCTTACCATGGAGACCCAGGTAGTGTCCGTGGTTCGGTCTGCCCACTTACATCTTCGGTGGATCGTCCAGCTGCGTCCCTATCTAGACATGGGGGCGCTCACCACGCTAGTCCATGCACTCGTAGTCTCAAGAATAGACTACTGTAACGCTCTCTACGTGGGGCTTCCTTTGGGACTGATGTGGAAGCTTCAGATGGTCCAGAACACGGCGGCCAGGCTATTAACAGGGGTGAAAAGATTTCACCCTATTTCCCCCACTCTGGCCGCCTTACACTGGCTACCTATCTGCTTCCGCATTGATTTCAAGGTGTTAACCATTACATCTAAAGCCCTTAACGGTTTAGGACCTCGATACCTGGCAGAGCGCCTTCTTCCGCCCAGTTCTACCCGTATCACCCGCTCCAGTCAGGCTGGGCAGCTGAGGGGCCTAACGCCAAGAGAGGCCCAGTGGGGGAAAAAAAATCGGGCCTTCTCGGCAGTGGCCCCTCGTCTCTGGAACAACTTACCTGTAGAGATCTGCCTGGCTCCCTCGCTGAGGGCCTTCAAGACTAACCTGAAGACATGGCTATACAGGCAGGCCTTCCCTACAGCCATTACCTAGCCTATCTCCCCTTTTCTTCTTTTTCTTTTCTCTCCTTCTTCTCCTTCCTCTTCTTTTTCCCCCCTCTTTCTTTTTTCCTTTCTCATCTTGGATTAATCTGGATTTTATCTTAGTTTTTTTTATATTATATGTAAACCGCCCAGAGTAGACACGTTCTAGATGGGCGGTATATAAAATCTAATAAATAAATAAATAAAATAAAATAATTTTTATCCTCAGACCAGCCTTGTGAGACAGGTTAGCCTGAGGGTTTACAAACAGCCTAAGAACATCCATTTCATGGCCCAGCTGGCATAACTAAGGCCCTTCTGGCTGATGATTCTGAAGTCCAAAAAATTCACCCTTTCAAGCTTTCACTATGATGAACAAGAGAAACACATCTAAGTTGGATGTTGGACATTTTTCATGGTAGGATAACGTACACATTCATAAGAATTACATCTGGGCCTGCCTGCTTTGCTGTGGTCCCTCACCATGTCCTCAGCCTCACCCAGGATGGTTAGACTGGAGCTACTGGGAGCCTTCCTAAGGTGAAACTATTCCAAAAATGGTTCTCTGTCATTGTACAAAATGACACCTATGCACTAAATCTTCAACTGTAGCCACTCATGTATATGCAGCATTCTTCCTATTGCTCCTTCTTTAAAATGAGGATGATGCTTTCCCAGGAGCCTGGTTTTCTACATCGAGGTCACTGTGTGAAAATTGAGACCAGTGAAGGTTAGGCTTACCTATTTAAAAATACATGTCGTGGGGGGGTGGGAAAGCTTTAAGCAACTACTGTGCATTTCATAACACCCACATCTCTGTGGGTGTAATACTGAGGGAAGTATTATTATCGTGACCTAGACAAAACGATGGATGTAAGAATCCTGACCTACAAGCAGAAAGCAGCACACGAAAACAAGGGGGCCACTTGAACTTCATTCACCTCAGTGGCTTAGGTCTCTGGCAGCAGAGACAAAGGTTGGGAGTTCGATTCCCTCTGTGCCTCCTTGAGAGGGGCTAGACTCAATGGTCCATAGGGTCCCTTCCAGCTCTGCAGTTCAAAGGTCATTGCTATTACTAGAATAAGGAAATCTAATGTCGGCATGATGGTCGTAAAGACCACCATGTATTATGAGAATCTGTAAAGCCAGGGTACCACCAAGTTCTTTCTTCACTGCTGTCAACCATTGCAAGAGAGGAAGCCACAAGGGTCTAGTCACTGTTTGCTTCCCCCAGCATTCGTTTTGCATCCCTACCCTCCAAAAAAAAAATTTAAGTATATATTTTTTAACCCAAAAGTTTTAGGCAACAGAGGTTTACCAAACCTAAAGTCACTTAGAACAGCTTAGGAGTAACAAACAGAGATGGGCACCAGCCGCCAGTTTGGTGGCTTGTGGCCGTCTGGCCAATGGTTGAACAGGTGTTCTGCAATTCGGCTCTCTGCCCCCTCTTGGCAGGTGCCCACTTAGAGGCAGTGCCTGGAGGAAGCTTGCCAGAGAAGCCAGGGCACTGCTTCTGAGTGGGTGCCTGCTGAAAGGGCCGGGGCACTGAACCGCAGAACAGCTGTTCGGCCATTGGCTGAACTGACAGTCCGTGACCAGCTCTAGTAGCAAATAAAATCAATCAGTCAATCCACACACACACCTATTTAAAAAACAACAACAACCAAATTGCTCCCTGCAGCCACTAGAGAATGAAAGGCGTCTTTCTGGATAACTGCTTCATAGCTCAGTCGTTTAGGTATCTGGCTGTGGAGACAAAGGTTGGGAATTTGATTCCTTCATTGATGCCTCATAGAGAGTGGCTGGACTCAATGACCCAATAGGGTCCTTTCCAGCTCTGCAGTTCTAAGATGATTATTATATTATTATTTCCCTAAAAAGTAAATAAATCTAAGAAATACGTGGTGGGTGGGTGGATGTGTGGGGCACATATAGTTGCCCAAGGTCTAGTCATTGACATGTGTGGACCCTGGAATACTGAAAGTGTCCCGCCCTGATTTGGTGGTTCTAACAGTGGTGAGCAAACAGATGTTCCAGATGTTGTTAAACTGCAGTTCCATAATCCTGGACTATGGGCTGTTCTGGCTGAGGCTGATAATAAATGGTGCTTGAGAACATCTGAATATACTTCCCCCTGGAGTTAAAGCATTGGATCATGGGTCGAAACACTTGAAATTAAATCCCCAATCCAACGATCCGTTGTGCTCACCTTCGTTCGGTTACTGTCTCTTAACCTCGCCTAGAGTTCTTGTGAAGTGGAAAAAATAAGGCGAAAACAGCCATATATGACACCTTGAACTCTTTAGAGGAAAAGAAGGAAATGACAAATACAATTGCTTCTCCAACATAGGTGGAATCTTACCTGGGAATGGCCATGATGGCACCGGATTAGAATGGACAAATGAAAAAGACTTTTATTCTCTTTATGACCCTGCAGTTGCACTGTGTGAAATATTTCCTTAAAAGAACAGAGGAACAATGTCTCTGAAAACATTCATTCCTCCTTCAGTTTACAGAACCTGTCAGCTGGTCAGAGCCATGGGCACAAGCAAGACCTAATGGCCAGCTGATATATTGTCACTCCCCCTCTTTTTACTTTTTCATTCCCCGAAATACTATAGGTTCTCGTTACAGGGAAAAAGAAAAAGAAAACATCCTTATGTCTGACATGAAAGTCAGCTTCCCCAGCCCACAGGACGTCTGTGTTCCCAAATCCTGCCGTCTCACCCTCTCTGCAAACATGCCGAGAAGCTGCTCTCGCCAGCTTTCATCTGCCCGTTTCCATACCTACCTAGGAGAGCAGCGATCTGAGATAAATTACACCGAGCTGGTGAAATAAAGCCATCGTCTGCAGTGGGATGAAAGAACAGAAGCCCTATTGTCTTTTTGCAATAAAAGCCAGTCCCTGAGTGAAAGGAAAGACGATACAACAAGGCGATTCAGCCATGCCTGCAAATATTGGCTGCAGATGGAGTTACCTTTCCGGGTTTTGTGGTTTTGAATCTAAGTTTTATTTTTTATTTTTACTGCAAGTATATTTTGGATATAAACAACGATAAAACACGACAGCTCGTGTATCCTGTTGCCTAAACGTAGACTGGAAGGGACACTGCAGAAGTGGCCACTTTGCTCTGTCTTGTTGCACGCCTGGTCCTGAACCAGTGGTAAGATGGGTTGCACAGCAACCGAGAATCTGCTGGAACGGGAAGATTAACTTGTGTGATTTCCTTTCCGTTCGGTATTTAGGCAACAGCTGTGCACATGCACAGGAACAGCAGAGTTGCCCGCTCATTATTGATAGAAGAATGAGAGCAATGTAGTGGAGCCCAAAGCACCGGCCCTTTTTTCAGTAGGAGGAACGGTCCGGTCTGACACAATTCACCAGACTCTCTCATGTCCCCTGAGCGTAGCTGCAATCATTATCGTAGCAAGGAAGAGGTTATTATGAGCCGTCTTGGCTGTAATTCAAAGGATTTGGGGCTGTCTTGAAACCAAACAGGCAATTAAGACCCTTTAGCTTTACAAAAGGCCTGCTCCGGGTGGAAGTTCAAATTGCAAACTGGTTTGACGAGCTTTCTCAGGGCTTTGGAAAAGACTCTCAGGATGAACACTTGGACTTCAAAAGGCACCATCATATCATAGAGTTAAGAACTACCCAGCATTCAAAGTCCAGTCCTTCTCTGTACTGATTTTCTTGTTTAACATAGGCCTCACAGGGATTATTTGTCTGGTAAGGAGAAACTAGACAGCTGCCACTGGTGCCCCTATATGTTTTTCCCCAATTGCTAGTCCCAGAAAGGCATCAAGATTTGGATTAACCTTAGATGATACAATTAACGTGCCTTAGAAGCAGTACTCCTTTAAGTGGTAAAAGACATCTGTTTTGTCAGATCATGGCCCCTGCTGTCACCCCTGTATCTTGCATTCTAGCATGCTTTGTTTTGTCATTGGTCACTGGAAGGTAAGCATTGATGCACCAATGCGATTGTCTTGGCCCGTGTATCTGAGGAAATCACCCTGTGGAATTAAAAATGAGCTAATTGCAAAGAATGCCCCTTTCCTTTAACATTCAGTTTGACTCCTAGATGATATCTTACAATGCCTAGTCTAGTTTGGCTCCCAAACACATATATTTCATATCCCTTTCCTACTGCCTGGAGAGCTCAATGAGCTAGGCATCTGGCTGTGGAGCCAGGGGTTGGGAGTTCAATTTCCCGTTGTGCCTCCCAGAAGAGCCAGCCTATGTAGCCTTGGACAAGCTGCACAGTCCCGGGGCCCCCCAGAAGAAAGGAACAGCAAACCATTTCTGAGCCTTCTCTACCTAGAAAACCCTGCAAAGGGTCGCTATAGGTCAGAATTGACTTTTGTTGTTTGTTGTTTAGTCGTTTAGTCGTGTCCGACTCTTCGTGACCCCATGGACCAGAGCACGCCAGGCCCTCCTGTCTTCCACTGCCTCCCGGAGTTGGGTCAAATACATGTGGGTAGCTTCGATGACACTGTCCAACCACCTCGTCCTCTGTCGTCCCCTTCTCCTCTTGCCTTCACACTTTCCCAACATCAGGGTATTTTGACTTAACAGCACAGAATTGCCATGATTCCTACATCAATCTTCTGTCCTCTCTCCTCACTCTCATTCTCCCTGAGCATCGTGGGAGGCCAGGGGGAGGAAACCAATGCCCTCTGGATGGTTTGTTTGTTTTTATGATGCTTATTTCCCACAATCTGTCACTGATGGCCATGCTGAGTGGGGTTTATGGGGTGTGTAGTCCAACATAACTGGAGGGCACCAAACTGGAAAGGGCTGCTGGAGGACATTTTGGTACTCCTTAGTTTGCCTTGTGTCCTTACGTCTCAGGAGTGTTGTGAAAGCACAAAAATCCATCTAATGTGTGCGTAGTGTCTGTACTCTTGCCGTCAGCATCATTTACTGCAGAAGAATCAGCAGAGCTGTGTGACCTTCCAGTTGCTAAAAAGCAGCACCGGGATTAAAACAAAAATTGGATGCTTTTGTCCACGATGAAACTCACACTGCAAATCCTTCTCTCTCATCTTCACAAAGAAACAAAGAAACAAACAAACAAGTTGCCAGGTATGTTTACAATCATATTTGCAAGCAGGCATTTGGTTTAACAAGTTCTGGATATCCCTTAATTTCAGAACTGTTTATATTATGCGAGAGAAACTGGTTGCTATATTAAAGGCACTTGGCAATTCTGGAGACAAACCAGTCCATCTTAAAAAATGACTGATGGCATAGTTTACATTTGGCTGCAGTAGATCATCATTATCATCATAATTTTAGAACTGCAAAGCTGGGAGAGACCCTATGGATCACTGAATCCAGCCCCTGTCAAGGAGACACAGTGGGGAATCAAACTCCCAACCTTTGGCTCTGCAACCCAATAACTAAACCACTGAGCTATCCAGCAGATGTCAATCTTTAACCCAGGACTTCCCAAATGTTTTTGTACCACACCCTTTTTTAGTTTTGAGAAACCCTTAAACATTCCCACCTCTCCTTTACCATCATCTAATACAGTAATCTAATCTAGCCCGTACCAATATATAGCCCGTACCAATATATATAGTAGGTATTTGCTTAAGCTGATTTTATACATATACATATACACATAAATGAAAATATCACAGTCTCAGATACCCCTTTAGAATTTCATCACGCATCCAAGGGGTGTGTGGTCCATAGTATGGAAACCAATACTTCAACAGTTACAGATTAAAAATGGCTGGAGTCATTTTTATAAAAAGAAAATTAAAATACTGAAGAAAATACATATAAAAGGAACGGAAAATAGTAGCAAGTATGGGAGAATTAATAGAGCAAAATCTTAACAGTTAGATAAAGACAATAAGGATCTACATGATGCCTAAAAGAAAGGGGTGAAAATAGAAAAATTGGTTATGTGCCACCAAAGTAAAGCAAAACTAGAAGGTGTCAGGTGAACCTTTCTAGGGAGAACATTCTAGAATGAATGTGTACCCAATGAGAATGTCCACTGTGTGGGAGCATCGCTTACTTGCCTCAGAAACTGGAAACACTCACAGGGAGATGACTCCTAACCATCGTAGAGGCTGACTACACTGGCTGTTGAGCCCACTGTTTGGGGTGCTGCTGGGCCAGGCTGGTGCGCTCTTGAAGACAACAATCAGATGACATCTTTGCTAGAGGCCACCAGCCATCCTTCATAGCATCCTACCTGCACTTTTCTGGCTTCACGGGTTCTCCTAACCTGGTGAAGGAGAGCAACTTCAGCTAGTGCCGCGAGACCTGCCAACTCTACTAATGTGAGTCCCTCCGAGCCCTAACTGGAGGTCCCTCAGACTACTTCATGGGCCTCCCCTCCAAGCACTGACCAATCCTGGCTCTGTTTAGCCTCCAAAATCAGATGAAATGTGTGTGTTCCAGATGGTGTGGTAGTTGATTATGCTTTATAAAACGACCCTTGATACAAGAAATTTTGAGAAAGCTACTTCAGGGCAGGGTAGCTTAAAACACAGAAGCAATTGAGTAGGTGCTGTATGCAATTTCAGTCTCCAAAACCCAGAAGAAAACACGGCGTAGAAGCTCCATGACACATTTCAAGTATAACGTGCAGTTTTCCTCCAAGTACCCTGTAAAACTCATCCAAGATGCCCTTCCTATGATCAACTCCTTTTCCACCAACTAAATTTTGTTGACAAATTGGCCTTTGGCTCTGTTCCACTGTGGAATTTTACTGCATTTTAAAATTAATTGTCCTGGGAACTTTTCCAAGAAGTCATCTATATTCCTGAGCAGAAGTACTCCATGCCAATACGAAGACAGGGAGAGGAGGGAGAGGCAAAGGATGATGGCAGGCTGGTTCATCTGACCTGTGTTTGTACCAGTTTATGTCCTAAACTGGCAAGCTGGGTGATACAAAATGGGAGAAAGATATGCAGCGCCTTTACAGACCAAATGCCATTAAAGAACCTGTATTCACAGAGCCAAGGAATGAGCACAATATGAAATGTCAGAGGAAAATATAACGGTAACGGGAAAAAGCTACCAATAGCAATAGTAATAGGGCACATCCAGATGGGGGAAGTTGGAATGGTCTGGTTTGTGCTTAAAAGGTTCTCATCTTTAGTGCAATCTATTTTGTCTCTCACTTGAGCAATGCTTCTGTGGACACCGATAGAAGTTTTCTCTCCCATGAGGGTCCAAACAGGTCTTTGGGTCACTCCAATTTGTCCCCCTTTTAATTAAGGATGCTCCCCTTCCTGTCCCCTTCCCCACCTTTTCCCACAACTGCCATTCAGTGTGATGCAGCGATTTTCCTTTCTTTGTTAAATAAAGTGACATAGCGAAACAGCAATGCATCTATCTAACATGGTACACATAATATCACCAATGTATCTCATTTATCTTGAGTAGCACTGTATCAATAGGAATATAGTTTTTTAAAATTAAAAAGTAGAGTAAATGAAAAGAGAAGAGGGGGTTTCTATGTCGTCAGTGCCACAACCCACTAAATATGGCACAAGGTTGTCAGCTGAGATAACACCATCCACGGCTCTATTTTGGTGCCAACTATCTGCATAGGCTACAGAATGGGACAATGAGGAGCGCTCTGAATCGTGTCAAAAGAACTGTAGCACTAGAGTTGTTCCAAAAAGGAGCAGGACAGCTCTAAAAAGGATGGATCATTCTAAGTCAAAACATGTGTGGACATTGTAATTTGATTTGAACCAAACAGCACCAAAAGCAGCCCAAATAATGAGCTATATGCTCATCTGAACATACTCGTAATAATAGTAATAGAAGAAGTAACCCCTCCGCCCTTACAGAAGTGCCTACTTATAAAAATACACTTTTAAGATCACAACTCTAGAGGTCAAAGCAAGGAAAAGAGAAATTCTGTTATTACTGTATAACATTTTCCCTCCAGCCGTACAGATCTTTGAAAGAATTATTAGACTTGCAACTTATGCCTATGATAACACAAAACAAAAGAAAACAAACATATTGAATATGACGTGAGGCAAGCTTATGCTCAGACCATTAGGCATCTTTTATCACTTCAGGGAGCCCCACTTCTAACAACATGGTCACTGTGTTTTCTAGTTGGGGCCTAAAACCATGAACTACGAGTATCTTTTGAGATACAACAAAAGCAGCTGTACAAAGCAGTGGCAGAACAAAAGGAAAAGACAAGCAAAATGGATCTTGCTTAGAAGGGAAATGGTTATTTTGCCTCGGTTCAGCGAGGAAGAGGTAGAGCAGTGGGTCCCCAGATGTTCTTGGATTTCAATTCGCATAAATCCTGGCCAGCACAGCTAGTGGTGAAGGCTTCTGGGAGTTTTAGTCCAAGAAACACCTGGGCACCCAAGGTTGGGAACCAATGGGGTCTAGAGCTATATTTTCTTGCAGAACTACAATCTAACACGTGGCTGGTTTCCTGCTCTACTGCCCTCTACAGCCGGTGGCAGAATGTGAGGAACAAAAAGGGTAGGATCAGAGGGTTGCCAGGAAGCCCAGAGATTAGCAGGGGTAAGAATGGCAGGCATCTAGCTAGAAACATCATCATTTAGCATGGCATTCAGTCCTCTGCCTACATTTTTCCCACCGTACAAGGGAGCAATCTGGATATAAAATATAAGGGGTCTAAGAAATATCTGTTTTATTGCTACCACCAAATAGATATTTTATTGCTTAAAATATCTATTTTATTGCCACTGTTTTGTAAAATGCATGCAATGATATATATATATTTTACTGCACATGTTCTTAAAAGGTCCTCAGGATTCCCTTGATGTAAAGTACAGTGTTACAGGAAACCTTTATGATGCTCCCTTTTCCTGGGTGCTAACCATTCTTGCGGAGTTCCTCCGAAAAGGACTAATCAAACCCAGGACTAATCAAAGCCGCCCCGAGTAGACGTTGTCTAGGGGGGCGGGGTAGAAATCTAAAAATAAATAAATAAATAAAAATCCATTCTGGAACAGAAAATACGAAGGTCAGTGAAAGTCAAACCAAGAAAGAATAGAAGAGTGTCAAGACGAGAAGAGAAGGAAGGAAGCACCAACTATGGTTTCTCATTGACTTAATTGGCATCAATGAGGCAGGATCCATCAGGAGGGACATTTCAATTTTTGCTGGAGAAAACTACTGTGCCTTTCCCAACTGTGTGACAGGCGGAAATTAAGCATATAAAATCATTCTTCACATTAGGAAAAGCATGATCTAGTAACGCCTAACAAGATTGGCTGTCACATTTTCCATCCTGAAGGGGCTCTTCTGCCCTTGACCTGTCCAAAGGCATAAGATCTCAGCAACGTGGCCTTTGGAAGGCTTTTAGACTTGCTCCATGGAGTCTTCAGTGCTCATGGGTATCAAAAATCCCTTCCATCTGCATGAAAACCTGCAGGGTTTTTCTACTTCTCTTTCTACTTCAGAAGGCGCTTGCCATTCTCAGTTTTCCATTCTTCTTTTAGAGACAAAAATGGATCGTTCCTCCCAGAAAAGAATCTTCCCAAAATAAAAAGCGTAGGTGGGCGCACAGGAACCAAACGGAGAAAGAAAGAGAGAAACAGGAAAGCCATGCTTATTTTATTTTAATTCAATGTTCCATTGATATTGTTTTTTATCTGTTGATTTTGTATCGATTATTTTATTTTATTGTCTGCTTTGTCTTGTCTTGTCTCTGTATTTTGTTTTGTGGTATTTTGTAAACCGCCCAGAGTGGCCTGGGTTGCCAGATGGGCAGTATAGAAATTAAACAAACAAACAAACAAATAATACCATGGTTGTTTTGTTTTGTTTCCTTTCCTGCTAAGGAAACAGTTTTTTTATCTCAGGGAAAGAGGGACCATGGCCTGAAAGTGAGATGGCATGGACAAATCTGAGAAAACAGTTCTTAAAACCTGGAGCATCATCCACAGGTTGTCATATCCCATTGTGTTTTTTTGGGGGGGGGGGGGTGTTGGAAAAAGATGTTTGACATTTGAAGCCAGGTTAAAGATTTTCCTACATTCCCCTCTAGTATGATTCTTTTTCTTTTAATAATAAAAGCTTCTGCTATAATGTCAACAGCTGGCTGGATAGCTCAGTCGTTTAGGTCTCTGGCTGCGGAGCCAGAGGTTGGGAGTTCGATTCCCCCATGGGGCCTCTTGCGTGGCCTTGAGGCCTCTTGGGTGGCCTTGGTCAACCGGCACAGTCCCAGGATGGCCCCAGGAGAAGGGAAGGATAAACCACTTCTGAGTATTCTCTATCTGGAAAACCCTGGAAAGGATCGCTATGCGTCAGAATTGACTTTATGGCACATGGTGATGATGATGATTTCAGCCTTTAACACAGATTTTCTGCTGTGTGAACTCTTAACATCCAGTAAGTGATGTGCTGCTGCAACAGGAGCTTTCTTAGACCTTTACTCAGTTTTGCTCCTGTAGGTTTTCTCATGTTTGATAAAATTTCAGCTTCAGCAGAAGCAGAACATTTATATGATTTCTCTCCTGTATGACTCCTCCAAGGTGTATTGAGGGCCCCCATTTGTCACAAACACTTTTACTACATTCCAAGTATTTGATAGGCTCAAGTACTGGGCGGTAAACAGAATGAAATTTAACAGGGATAAGTGCAAAGTTCTACACCCGTGGGGTGGGTGGCATGGGGCCATCAATGCACAGTTACAAGATGGAAAATACTTGTTTCAGTAATACTAGGAAACAGAAGGATCTTGGAATTGTAGTAGACCACAAGCTGAATATGAGCCAACAGTGTGATGTGGCTGCAAAAAAGGCAAATGCTGTTTTAGGATGCATTAACAGAAGGTGGCATTAGCAAATCCAGAATCTTATTTTGTCTACTTGCTACAATCCCATTTTTACATATGCAGATGAATTGCACTTGAAACCGGCTCTGCTTAGGAAGTATTCGATTATTGTGGTGCTTTCATTTTCCCCAAGTTTCTTTATAATCCAGCAGTCTGACATTCTTTTTATGTAGTAATTGATTTTATATCATTTCTCATTTGGGGATTCATTCCATGATCTACCACAAATGCCTGAAACTATGGATAGTATTGAACCCTAGAGCTAACATACAAGGAGGTGGAATGAAGGCCACGAGGAGGAGAAACAACGGCCACAAGACCCACCCCCTTGTATGTAGTATATAGGGTTGCAGTTGACCGTAGATAACTGAAACTATGAATACCAGTTGTGTGGATATGGTCAGCCTACTGCCTTTAATAAGTAATTTCTTTCAAAGCTTTTGAAAATAATTTAAACTGTTACTCTATCTTTTCTCAAAAGGAGTACCAGTTATCAAGCTAAAGTATTTTAAAAATCGTAATATCTTGTCCGCAGAGAGAGAGGTTTCTCATTCTCCCTCTTTCATGATATGATCAAGCACTACATTGTAGTTGGCACTACATTGAGGATTATTTATTTATTTAGAATATTTTTACCCCGCCTTTCTCCTTAAAAAGGACTCGAGGCAGTTTACATCATTACAAGGCAACCGTTGAAACTAAAAACAGTAACCATACAAATACTAAAAAGGATCCACACAAATGCCACACCGAAAAAAACCAGTAAACAAAAGCAACGCTAAAATATATTCAATGCAATAAAGTCCATTAAAACCCCCCACTCAGGCAGCCGGTCACTGAAAACGTCGCAGACAAAAGAAAAGCAGTGCATAACTCATCTATGGAATTTGGGATTCATGATATCTAAAGCACAAGAAGGTTTAATTTATCAACCTACCAGTTATAGCCACATACTGGCAACCATGCCGGTATGGCCAACAGCTTTCAGAATTTCCCCAGGCACAATGATTATATGGACTCAGGGATTGTGAGAGTTAGTCTCCAAATAGTAACTGACCATTCCCACCCCATTCCCCATTTTGTCAGGACTGAGCTTCCATTGATGGGTTCTTTCTTACCCATTCTATGGATAAGATCCCAGCCACAGATCCTATACTCTTGACTTCCTCACCTCATTCAGAAAGAAAAGAGAAACAGAAATGGAGGTCATCGGCATACTAATGGCAACCGATTCCACACCTGGATCTTGGGATTCAAATCACTGCCTAACCATAACTTCCATGGCTGTGCCCCTAAGCAAATGAACTCCCACTCGTCTCTAAACAGGGGATATTGGGGCTTATCCTGTCAATCAGTGAATGCTGCACTATTCGTACTGATTCAAAGACAATAACAAATATCCTTTCCACTCAGTGAATTAGAGGGGGAGGGTAGTTTCACAGCAACAGGATAGATATAGGGTTGTCCTTCATCCTCAATAAAATAAAATAAAAAAATACTCCAGAACTTGGGAAAGGGAAAGCGCTTTTATACTTATTAAATTACTTTTGAACCAAAACGATATACAACAGTTAAGAAGATCACAGCATCTCATTAATAAAAGAGGCAATTCAGAAATACCGTACGTTTTTCCTGAATTATACCCACTCCACCAAGCAGAAGAAAGAAATTATGATCCTGAACAGTCTCTGGGGTTGCAACACCTGAATTGTTGCATTCAGGAAAACCCTACAAGTGCACATTACACCCAGCTGGCTGGTTAGCTCAGTGGTTTATGTATCTGGCTGTGGAGCCAGAGATTGGGAGTTCAATTCCCCACTGTGTCTCTGGGGAGAAAAGTCAGCCTGGGTGACCTTGGGCCAGCTGCACAGTCCATGGTAAACCGCTTCTCTCTATTCTCTGCCTTAGAAAAACCCTGGAAAGGATCACTAGCATGCACAGCACATTACAAAGGCAAACAATAAGAGGACAGGGAACAAAAGCCACAAAAAGATGAGGTTCACCCACGCCAACGCACTTGGATTATAAAGGAATAGTCAAGGAATCAGATTTTCCTTCCTTCCTTCCTTCCTTCCTTCCTTCCTTCCTTCCTTCCTTCCTTCCTTCCTTCCTTCAGAATTGCTATGGCTTAATCCTGCAGGATGCCAAGTACTGAAAATTCTCCTAACATCTTCAGTAGTTGCAATTGGCTAACATCACAATCAGAATCTCTCTCTCTTTCAGTCACTCTCTGCCCCCCCCCACTCCCCTCCAATCTTATTGTCAATTATTTCACTGACACTCCAATTCTATACCCCCTTACCTGGGAATAAACCCCCAAGGAAACCCCAAGGGGATTTACTTTAGAACAGACACATAAGTCTTGCCCTGTGAAATTTACTCACTCTTCCATTCAGAAGCAAATCAAAAGTACGCTGGACCAGTGCCAGTGAATGAAAAAAATGAAGAAATCCCATACAAGAACAAGCTGCGGCTGATAAATAATTTAAGCACTTGGATTTCAAATGCTTATTACATTTTTTAAAAAATAAAAACAATCCTTTAATCAGTGGGAGCCCTTTGCCCCTTGGTTTGGAGTACAGAAGACTTTTAATACGGACCATTGGTTCCCTTGCACTATTCTCTCTCTTCTCTCTCACACACTTGCACCTGGATATTTCTGTGTGTGTGTGTGTGTGTGTGTGCATACACAGAGAGACACAAGAGAAAGAGAGAACCTGCAGATTTTCAGAATTGGTCTCCCCTATGGTAGAGTATGTACTGGGCACATTCAAGAAATCTCAAAGAGGGTGTTCACAGCGTCAGCTACTGCCGATGATTGCTTACCTTTGGACCATTCTTTTGTTCAAACAGCCAAGGTGCTTATATGATGGGTTCCCTTCCATCCTGGGATCATGCCCATTTATGAATGGCCCTTTCAACTGACATTAAGATGACACAAAAGGCAAGTGCGGTCATTTATAACTAGATCTGTCAATCCATTGCAAACGTTTCCCAAAGATACAATGGCATTTGAACAAAATCAGATGTTTTAAACCACTGAATCTAGCAGTAATTTTGTGCTGAGTATCTTCAGTTATAAGAGGAAAATCAGAAATGGGAAACGAGATCAAAATAAAATTTGGAGGGGGGAAAAAAGGCCCTGTATTATAAACTAATCCCCAGGGAGGAGAGAGACAGAAGTCCAGAGGACTAAATCCAGTTAGTCCTAGCTAAAGGAGATTCATTGAATTAATGGCAATTGCATAAGTGTTGACTTACTAAGTTCTCATTGATGGAATGGGTCTACTCTAGTTGGGAATGGGATTTAACTCAAAGATTAAAAAAAGACACAAGGGAAATTGCCTGCTATGGAGGAGAAGGGAACAACTTACCCCAGATGAGAGTAAACAGATGGGCCTTGGGAATGAGGGAGAGGGCATATACTGCCCCGATGTGGAGCAGGGCCATCAAGATGACATTCCTCCAAACAATCTCTTGATTCCTTCCAACTTTCTCCTCTCCTCCTTCTGCTGTTGATCCTAAAGAGCTCTCTTCTTTTCCATGGCAGGTCATGGTTGCCTCTCCATTCATTACCCCGTTGGCTTCTTGCTTTGCCATGGCTGAAGAGGATGCCCAGCCCACGGTGGACGATCCAAGGCTCCAAAAGCCGGCAGAGAGAATGGTCTCTCTTACAGTGTGGATGCCTTGTTGGGAGAGGTGATGACTTACCGCTGGGTTTGAGGGGTGTTTCTTTCAATTTCTCCCCCCTCCCTGCGCTCCCTCCCCCTCTTCTCCTGTCCCTTCTTCAGATCTTCCCCCTTCTTGGGTCCTGCTTTCCTAATTCGATCTACGGACGCAAGTCTGGCTGTGCAGCATCTGTTGCTGGTCTCTCATCCATGCTGCTGCTGCTGTGTCAGAGAGCTGAACTCCGCATAGCAACAGAGAATGAAAAAAAGAGGAGGGGGCAGAGAGAGAGAGAGAGAGAGAGACTGGGAGAAAAGACCTGCATAGCTACAGCCAATCAGAATCATATGCGGTGCTCTTAAAGGGGGAGGAAGAGAGGGAGGAAGGGAGAGAAAGGAAGAAAGAGAGAGAAAAAGCATTTCCGTGCACTAATGCCACATATTGGAATTCATATACCTTCTCCATCTAACAAAGAAACACTGGATATACGCATGTTCAAAGGCAGTTGATACCCGGGTTTGAGACAAGGCTTCTAGGTAGCTGTGGATCCCTTTATGAATGGCTAGTACGTCACATCTTAGTGCTACATCTATCAGCCTGGCAGAGTCATCTTCCTTTTACCATCCTGCACTTGCAAGGAGCCATGCTATTGTTAAGATGAGAGGACTAAGAACAGACCATAACAAGGCCGGCCCTACCATAAGGCAGAGTGAAGCTGTGTCTTCATACGACAATGCTGGGGAGTCACAGCAAACAGTTAGAGGAGACAGATGTGTCTTGTGAGGTTTGTCTTCCAGTAGACTCCTGCCTTCAGGGTGGATGAAACCGTCCTGCCATCCTTGTTAGAGAGTCTACTGCCATTTGTGGTGCCATCGGTACATGGAACGGGAGAAACACTATCTTGTCCTTTAGCTCAGGCAGCAAAATATCTTGGGCTTGTCCTAGATTTGAGTTTTGGCACACATTTTTTTGAAAAAGATGCAACAGATTCCAATTTAATACTGAAAATATTGTATTATATATTATATGAATGAATGCATAACCCTTGACTGGGGGCCTTCCCTCCAGTCAACACTTGATTTTTTTTCTTCCTCTTTTTTCCTTATTTTTCCATCTTGAACAACTTGTTTATTGATGTTTAAAATCTTGTTATATTTTAAATTGTTATGATATATGTTGGAAGCCGCCCAGAGTAGTCAATTGACTAGATGGGCGGGGTATAAATGTAATAAATAAATAAATAAATAACATTCAAGTGTAAATACACAAAGCTGTTGGACAAAGGAGCAGGCAGCTGTGTGGGATATGGAGGGCATACTAATGGTGGACATGTATGGCCAGGTGTGAATTGAGGGTAAATCTAAGGATACTGAAATGCCCATCATCCACAGTGAACAGCACCTTGATAGCAGACTCCGCAGGCATGGTCACCCAGTCACAATCTTGAGCGCAGAGCTTTGGAATTCTGCTTGAATTATCAAAATAATTTCTGATTTCTCATTTGTCCATATAGATCAACATAGACAAATTATGTAAGTCAGCATCTTGTGTCCTCCTCATTTCTGACTTATGGTGACCTTTGACATTGTTTTCTAGGTATAAAGTACTCAGATGTTGCCTGCCATTCCCTTCTTCTGGGGTTGCTTTGAAATGATGCAGCTTTACCAGGGCTACACAGGCTGGCTCTTCTTCCAGGATGCCTAGGGGGGGAAATCAAATTCCCAGCCTCTAGCCCCACAGCCAGATATGCAACTCACTGTGGCTGTGACCAGACAGTGAAGTTCTAAGTAGACCAGAAAGCACCTCCTAAACGTCTTACCCTCCCAAATGCTAGGCTGTTTCAAGCTCAGTGTGGTTTATCAAGATAGTGGTTTTGCTATCAGTGGCCATATTTATGTACCCAAGCTGCTCCCTCACTATGGGGCTATAGTCTTAATTTTACTTGGATAATTTAGATATGCTGGGGAAGCCATTGGACTTGTGAGTTCAGGAAAGACAACAGCCATTTCTCTCTTTCTAATGCTCCCTACTGCTTGCACGGAATTTTTAGTTGCAGTTTTGGCCTCATTTCGTCCAAGCCTTCTGCCACATTAGAGCCATACTTTCAAAAGGGGGAAGATAGGGAGGGAGACAGGGTTCCTTTCGTTCTATATTCTGCTGCACAGTTTCTAAATACCTAGTTCACAAGTATCAAAACGATGACCCAGATTCGCAGATAAGAGAAAATAGTTCACTGGAACTGGCTTAGAGAGGTTGTTTCCCACGGGAAAGGGCTCGGAGAAGTTACTTTTTGTACCCCAACTCCCAAACCGTTGCAGGATATTTATTCTATGCCACATCCCATTTCGGGGATGTGTGTCATCACAAGTTTGTCTGTTTTTCTCCTTGGCTTCTTTTTGGGAATAATTTAAGCTACCTGTATTTTTGTTCAGTGTTACAGGCCTTAGGTCTGGAGCCCTGGTCAGCCAAGACATTTGCTGAGTGCCTTAAGCCCATTAGATCTTGACAGAGCTTAGAAAAGTTAACTTTTGGCCTATAACTCTCTGATCTTCCCACTGGTGGATCAGGATATTCTGGTAGTTGTCATTTTTAAAAGGAACTCTTCCAAGCTCTGGGGCTTGTTCTACTTTCTGGAATAGTTTTGGTCCCCTTCTGTGTTACAGCCTTTCAGAGATTTGACCAATGTGTACTGTCAAGTTCCACACCAGTGATCCAGACTAAACATAGACACAGGTCCTTCAACCTTTCCTCATAAAGCTTGACTCCAGCAACCCTGACAATCTTGGTGACCCTCCTCTGAAACATTCCAATCTGTCCATCTCCGCCCCCCCAGTTCTTACGATTCCTCTCCTACCAGAGACTGGATGTCACAGCTCTTAACAAAGACATTGCCTTGCATGCAAATCAAGTCTCCAAGATTCTTCAACCAGTACATTCTTATTTTACTTGTTTTTCATTTTCCTTTCATTTACCTGGAATGATCAGCTGCAACAATCTGTAATTTTTCCTTCATGATATGTAACAAAGGACTTATAATCATCATCATCATAGAACTGCAGAGCTGGAAGGGACCCTATGGATCATCAAGTCCAGCCCCTGGCACAGTGGGAAATTGAACTCCCAACCATACCTAAACCACTAAGCTATCCAGAAGTTCTCTAGCAGCAATAATTTATAATGCTTGCAAAAGATTAAAAGATCAAGTGTCACAAAACAGCTAATACATTCCTGGATCACTTGGGATGGGGAAAACAGATTATTTCATCTTTGAAGTTTTTAATTTCCCCATCATCTATTTTGGAAATGTTGTTGTTTAGTCGTTTAGTCGTGTCCGACTCTTCGTGACCCCATGGACCAGAGCACGCCAGGCCCTCCTGTCTTCCACTGCCTCCCGAAGTTGGGTCAAATTCATGTTGGTTGCTTCGATGACACTGTCCAACCATCTCATCCTCTGTCGTCCCCTTCTCCTCTTGCCTTCACACTTTCCCAACATCAGGGTCTTTTCCAGGGAGTCTTCTCTTCTCATCAGATGGCCAAAGTATTGGAGCCTCAGCTTCAGGATCTGTCCTTCCAGTGAACACTCAGGGTTGATTTCCTTCAAAATGGATAGGTTTGTTCTCCTTGCAGTCCAGGGGACTCTCAAGAGTCTCCTCCAGCACCACAATTCAAAAGCATCAATTCTTCGGCGGTCAGCCTTCTTTATGGTCCAGCTCTCACTTCCATACATCACTACTGGAAAAACCATAGCTTTGACTATGCGGACCTTTGTCGGCAAGGTGATGTCTCTGCTTTTTAAGATGCTGTCGAAGTTTCTCATCGCTTTCCTCCCAAGAAGCAGGCGTCTTTTAATTTCGTGGCTGCTGTCACCATCTGCAGTGATCGTGGAGCCCAGGAAGGTAAACTCTGTCACTGCCTCCATATCTTCCCCTTCTATTTGCCAGGAGGTGATGGGGCCCGTGGCCATGATCTTAGTTTTTTTGATGTTCAGCTTCAGACCATTTTTTGCGCTCTCCTCTTTCACTCTCATTAAGAGGTTCTTTAATTCCTCCTCACTTTCTGCCATCAGAGTGGTATCATCTGCATATCTGAGGTTGTTAATATTTCTTCCGGCAATCTTAATTCCGGCTTGGGATTCATTCAGTCCAGCCTTTCGCATGATGTATTCTGCATATAAGTTAAATAAGCAGGGGGACAATATACAGCCTTGTCGTACTCCTTTCCCAATTTTGAACCAATCAGTTGTTCCATATCCAGTTCTAACTGTTGCTTCCTGTCCCACATATAGATTTCTCAGGAGATGGATAAGGTGGTCAGGCACTCCCATTTCTTTAAGAACTTGCCATAGTTTGCTGTGGTCCACACAGTCAAAGGCTTTTGCGTAGTCAATGAAGCAGAAGTAGATGTTTTTCTGGAACTCTCTGGC
The DNA here is from genome assembly GCA_037013535.1 of Intellagama lesueurii. Lineage (NCBI taxonomy): Eukaryota > Metazoa > Chordata > Lepidosauria > Squamata > Agamidae > Intellagama > Intellagama lesueurii. Next base: position 187,149,599 of record JBAJHW010000005.1, on the reverse strand, counting down.
TTTCTCCATAATCCAGCGCATGTTAGCAATTTGGTCTCGAGTTCCTCTGCCCCTTCGAAATCCAGCTTGTACTTCTGGGAGTTCTCGGTCCACATACTGCTGAAGCCTACCTTGTAGGATTTTGAGCATAACCTTGCTAGCGTGTGAAATGAGTGCAATTGTACGGTAGTTGGAGCATTCTTTAGCACTTCCCTTCTTTGGGATTGGGATGTAGACTGATCTTTTCCAATCCTCTGGCCACTGCTGAGTTTTCCAAACTTGCTGGCATATTGAGTGTAGCACCTTAACAGCATCATCTTTTAAGATTTTAAATAGTTCCACTGGAATGCCATCTCCTCCACTGGCCTTGTTGTTAGCCATGCTTTCTAAGGCCCACTTGACTTCGCTCTCCAGGATGTCTGGCTCAAGGTCAGCAACCACACTATCTGGGTTGTCCGGGACATCCAGATCTTTCTGGTATAATTCCTCTGTGTATTCTTGCCACCTCTTCTTGATGTCTTCTGCTTCTGTAAGGTCCCTACCATTTTTGTCCTTTATCATGTCCATCTTTGCACAAAATGTTCCTTTAATGGCTCCAATTTTCTTGAACAGATCTCTGGTTTTTCCCTTTCTATTGTTTTCCTCTATATCTTTGCACTGTTCATTTAAGAAGGCCCTCTTGTCTCTCCTTGCTATTCTTTGGAAGTCCGCATTCAATTTTCTGTAACTTTCCCTATCTCCCTTGCATTTTGTTTCCCTTCTCTTCTCTGCTATTTGTAAGGCCTCGTTGGACAGCCACTTTGCTTTCTTGCATTTCCTTTTCTTTGGGATGGTTTTCGTTGCTGCCTCCTGTACAATGTTACGAGCCTCCATCCATAGTTCTTCAGGCACTCTGTCCACCAAATCTAGTTCCTTAAATCTGTTCTTCACTTCCACTGTGTACTCATAAGGGATTTGGTTTAGATTATACCTGGCTAGCCCAGTGGTTTTTCCTACTTTCTTCAGTTTAAGCTTGAATTTTGCTATAAGAAGCTGATGGTCAGAGCCACAATCAGCTCCAGGTCTTGTTTTTGCTGACTGTATAGAGCTTCTCCATCTTTGGTTGCAGAGAATATAATCAATCTGATTTCGGTATTGCCCATTTGGTGATTTCCATGTGTAGAGTCGCCTCTTGTGTTGTTGGAAAAGAGTGTTTGCGATGACCAGCTTGTTCTCTTGACAGAACTCTATTAGCCTTTGCCCTGCTTCGTTCTGAACTCCAAGGCCAAACTTACCTGTTGTTCCTTTTATCTCTTGACTCCCTACTTTAGCATTCCAGTCCCCTATAATGAGAAGAACATCTTTCTTTGGTGTCAGTTCTAGAAGGTGTTGTAGGTCTTCATAGAATTGGTCAATTTCAGCCTCTTCAGCATCGGTGGTTGGTGCATAAACTTGGATTACTGTGATGTTGAAAGGTCTGCCTTGGATTTGTATTGAAATCATTCTATCATTTTTGAGATTGTATCCCAGTACAGCTTTCCCCACTCTTTTGTTGACTATGAGGGCTACTCCATTTCTTCTACGGGATTCTTGCCCACAATAGTAGATATGGTAATCATCTGAATTGAATTCGCCCATTCCCGTCCATTTTAGTTCACTGACGCCCAGGATGTCAATGTTTATTCTTGCCATCTCCTGTTTGACCACATCCAACTTACCAAGGTTCATAGATCTTACATTCCAGGTTCCTATGCAGTATTCTTCTTTGCAGCATCGGACTTTCCTTTCACTTCCAGGCGCGTCCACAGCTGAGCGTCCTTTCGGCTTTGGCCCAACCACTTCATTAGCTCTGGAGCTACTTGTACTTGTCCTCCGCTCTTCCTCAGTAGCATGTTGGACGCCTTCCGACCTGAGGGGCCCATCTTCCAGCGTCATATCTTTTAGCCTTTTGTTTCTGTTCATGGGGTTTTCTTGGCAAAGTTACTGGAGTGGCTTGCCAGTTCCTGCTCCAGGTGGATCGCGTTTAGTCAGAACTCTCCACTATGGCCTGTCCGTCTTGGGTGTCCCTGCACGGCATAGCCCATAGCTTCTCTGAATTACTCAAGCCCCTTCGCCACGACAAGGCAGCAATCCGTGAAGGGGATTTTGGAAATACACCATGTTCAATACATGTTTTTAGAACATGAGGCCCAGGTTTAAGAAGCAATGTGGCATGGATCTCAAGTCAGCTCTGTTAGAAGGTCACAAAAGTCTCACCTTGAAGGTCAAAACTCAGTACTGGCTTTGCATAGTCAGGAAAGATATGATTTTAATCAGATCTAAAACAGAAAGCAGAGGGCCCTGAATACCTATCTTAATTACTTAGAAGGTGTTCTTCCTCCTCACCCTTCAAAAAACTGCCCAGTGTATTGTAGTGCCTAGTGGTTATAGCCTTCAATTAAAGCAGGACTCGGGAGATCTAAGTAAAAATCCTCATTGTTCCAGGAAATTCACTGGGTGACCTTGTGTCAGTCACTCTTTCACCCTGACCTACCTCACAGGTTTATTATAAGGATAAAGTGAAGAAGAGTAGAGCCATGTATGCAGCTTTGGGCTCACTGGAAGAAAGATAGGATTTAAGTCGTAAATTTTGCCCACTGATTAATATGGGGCAAGGAAAGTGGCTTTTACTGAGCTTCAATAAAGCATAATGGCAGAGGGAGTGGGCTGCAACCCAGAAAACACCTGACTAAAAAGCTCACTTTTACCACAGACCCAAAAGGTTTACTTGACATAAGTATATCCTATTCTTTCATAGGGGAAAACGCACTCTCTCAGCCACTGCAACACAGAGAAAATACACTGGCTCATCTTCCAAGGCCACTGTAACGACTATTCCAGGCGTTTCTGACCTGATGCCATCCAGGTGCATTGGACTTCAATGCTGATCACTGACAGCTACAGTTGGGATCTAGTTCTGGACATTAGAGAGAATACTCAGAGATATAAGCATCCAAGTGTCCAGCAAATGAATTCCGTTTTTCATACTTCCCAGTTCTAGAGTTTGTGAACAAACCGAGGAACTGGGGAATATGAAATATGGCATTCAATTGCTGGTCACTTTGGTGCTTCTGCTGTGAGTACCTGGGAAAGTGGTTGAACACTGTGTAAAAGGACAATTCACACCTGCAACTTAGCTCCTCTTATTGAAAATGTCAAAGGACTGAGACAGAAACTGACACTTCCATACTTATCTTTTATCAGAGGACATACCTAAGCAACTCCAAACAAATCTAATATTTTAACTGTGACTCTTGACTTGAAGGGAGCCAGTCTACTTCCTTCCCAGATAGTTATGCAGATTTCAGTCATGCGAATGAAAACCAGGCAGGAAGATGCTTTGTCTTGATGGAACATGAAAGGGATTAAGAAAGGGAATTAGCAAAACTGGTTAGTTAGCCTGGCCTATCTCTGAGGAGAAAGTGCTTTGCTCATCTGCTGTGCCACAGTGCCTAGAAGGGGCTTAGTCTGACTCTAAGGAGAACTGTGTCCGTTTGCCATCCTACGTAGCAGTGCTGGGAGAATGCACTCTGTGTGTGTCACAGAACTACACTATTTCTCCACTAAGGTGTATTAGATAGATTAGATTAGCTTTTATTGTGTTCTCATATGTTCCTCTTGAATGCCTTTAAATCTGTCTCTAACATTTGCTCCTGCATTTTGGAAAACATTTTCTTGTAACCATTTGGAATGTTTGCCCTTTTAAATTTTCTTTCTTTCTCTTTAATTAACTACAAAGACCCTTTCAAGCAGCTGTCTGGATTATTGGCTGGGGAGGTTTGTCGTTCTGAAACCAGTCCCTGACTCAACCAGTTAGTGGGATTTTTTTAGTGTTTTTGTGAGAGTGGTGACATCTACCACGCAAAGTTGGCATACTAGCACTAAATGCCTAGCCTTGGGGATTCTTTTTTATGTTAAGACTCTCTGGAGAACAGTCAAGTCTGGGGACTAAGGTTTTGGGAGTGATACAATTCCAGTCACCTTCCATAGCCTTCACCACATCTGATTCCCAGGATGAGCAAGAGTAGTGTGGCTTAGTGGCTATAGAAAAGGGGATTTGATCGGGGAATTGTAACACCACACAAAGCGGCCTATTTCTTGTGTAATGCTGAAAAAGCAAGTAAGGAAATGGTTGTTTTATGTACTATAACTATAGCACAGAAAAGGCCATTATATGAATCAGCTAATTATGAGCTGGGTCTCCAGAGGCAACTGCCTGAGCAGAGCGCATATAATTAAAACCAAGACTTTTAAAGTTTGTCAATGATCCTTCCAGAGTGTTCTTGGTGGGAAATATGAGGAATAAAGGCCTGGCTGTCCAAAGGGAACATCCAGTGAGGCTGCAAGAGAAAAGGCTCTGAATATGATGCTGTTTCACAGGGACATAGAACAAAAAATGTAGATTTGTATCCATTCCCATAGTCTTGTGTTGTATTTGTTATTAATAGCCCACACTCTCAAAAGATAGTTCAAGGTTTGGTGGAAAAGATTTACTCCTGACTTTGGTGTCAGAGTTTATTTTTGGTAAGAAAACAATTAACTTCTCCTGTTTCAAGATATTTTGTTGTAAAGATCCCAGCTTTTGCTTTGGTTGAGTGATGCTCAAATGTGTATCTGGAGGATAACATCAAAGTGGGTTCTTCCCACTAGTTCAAGAAGTTGGAGATATAGCAAAACCAGAGTAAGACATAAAATTCTCCACCGGGCCTCTTGTAGACTGCATCCATTTTCATCTAAGAAGCTAACCTGGCCCCAACAATGGCCATGACACTTAATAAAAGCATGTAATTTTTGGAAATACCCACAAGAACTTGTTGCACAGCCTGAATTTCGATGAATGATCATCGAAAGCTAGCTGTCTGTTTTTTTATCGTTCTAATAAAGCCATCACCTGTTCCTGCATTTGTATTGTTTTGGAGACCACGCGGCCTTTTTCTGATAAAATTCTCCGTTCAACACAAAGGATTCCTGAATCTTATTTGTTATTTGCTAGTAATTGGGTTGTTTCCTGCAAGCTCATGTATGTGATTTTAACAAGTAACGTGGAGGCCTTTTTTGAGTATACCTGATCACATATAAACTAGTGTTAAAATCTGGGAGTCATCCACAGAAACATCCATTTGCCCTGTTTAAGAAATGAATAATGCTCACCAGGTTTTACCTCAAACAAGTTGAAGTTGGTCCATTTTATTTATTCATAAAGGAGGCATGGTGGAGGGGCAGCCTCATATCCCAAGCTATGAGATGACGGAACTTCCCCAAGGTAAACCCATTAAGGTTCTGTTTTCCATTCATAAAAGGGGAACAGTGGTGAGCCCGCATTGGACAGATAACGCTGAGAATGAGTAAAGAACATCACAGAACTCAAATGACATAAAATATTAATACAGAGTACTAATCAACATTTTCTACTGGGTGCAATAAGTGACTGGGGTCTGAGGAAGTGGGCTATGAAATGGGAATCAGCAGAAGCCTTTTGGGAAAACTGAAAGTGGAGAAACAGCTAAGGCCGTTTGGCATTTCTGAGTTCTACTTAATATTCATATGGCCCAAAAATGAAGCAAATGAACTATTTAAGGCAACTGAAGACACAGCTAATTAACGATCGCTGCGCGAAAGGACACTTTAACAAAGGAAGAAATAACACACATATAAAATAGAATCCAGAATTTTTAATTGGATGATGCCAAGGAATGTGGAAGGTGTCTGTTTTGAGGTCAGCCTTACACATAAATCCCCCTCCCCCTTTATTTTTCTGTATTTAAAAGCCACTTCCAAAGCAGCAGGTAACATGCATTTAAAATAGATGACGGGGGTGGGTGGGTGGGTGGCGTAATTAAATACATTGTCTTAGGTAAGACGAATAAAAGATGGAGAGAGGGAGAGAGAGAGAAAAGAAAAGCACCAGGGTTCAGTGGCCCTCCTAAAATGAAACTCAACTGCAGCAGGTACGGTAGAGACCAGTTTTCTATCACTTCATGCAATGTGGCTCTCCCACTTCACACGCCTAATTTATTGGCCTGGGTGAGGACGACTTTCAGCACCGGCATGAAGGCTGATGTCTCACTGAAGTTGCTCGTGCTGACTATATGGGTGTGGATGTTCAGCCCCTCGACGTAGTTCCGTGTTTCAATGCTCCGGGCAATATTGTGCAAACCATTGATTATCGTGGGGGAAAGCTGGAAGAGAAGAAGGAATGGTTTGAATAAGGCACACCCATTTATGTGTTTATCTCCCCTCCTGCATTCTCAGCGCCACGCACAACTTTCAAAATCCCATCGGCAGCAAAGGTAAGTCACGTGGGTTGTAGAAGCCTGGAAGCTGTGTGGCACCCCAAAAGGAACATGTCCCATCGTTCTGTTAAATGCTGCAAATGATCGCTCAAGAGATCTGTCCTTCTCAATGGCTGTGTCCATCTGTTTAATTTAAAGCTGTTCTGCTTTTGATCCAACATAGCTGGACTGACTGGACCAAAGCACTTGCAGGTGGAAGAAAGAAATATATCCCTCTTTAGAAACTGTTAGCATCAAAGACAATAGGTTGATGGAAGGTAAGCAGCATTTCCCCTCTCAGTAGCCCCTCCACAAGAGGGCGTAATATCTGCCACATCCCACATTCTCTCCTGCTCTGCCAACTGTTAAGAACAAGGATGGGAGTTTCACTTTTTTTTTTTTTTTGGAACAGCACCCAGAGGTCTGATGGAATTGCCCCAGCTAGACTTTTGAGGGGCTTTAATCCCCTGAAAAAGCCCCCTCAGGTGTTCGATATAATTTACAGCTGGTGGATAAAAGAGAAACCAACGCCTCTAGTTCTGAGGAAGATGAACACACAGGGCTAAGCTCTGTGGCACTGCAAAGCATTAGGGGTACTGTAGTCCCTGTGCCCATCACACGCCATACAGGGTGCCTCTCAGGAAACTACAATGCCCCTAATGCTTTGCAGTGCCACAGAGCTTAGCTCCACCCAGCCAGTTCCTCCTTCAACAGAATTGCAAGGGCCTTCATCAAAACTACAGGGCCAATACGACCACATAAGAACAAATAAAACTTACTGTCTGATCTCTGAGTTTATCATACAGAAACTCCAGGCGTTTGTTGGCATCATCTAATTTCCTCTTGGTTTGCTGCAGGAGAGAATACAACACGGAAAGTTACTGAAAACGTCTGTCTCATTTTAGCGACGCAAACCCAAAAACCTCATTTCTATGTTTCACTGTTGCACCGGGAGCAGAATCACACACAACCATATTGGCCATGGATATGCCTTGTGTTCACATGCAGAATATAACATACCTTTTAGTATGTGGGGAGAAAGTCAGATGTTTCCTCTCTGAGCACAGACTCCACAAATATGGAGACATGAATGAGAAGAGGATACCCATCACAACTGGACACATACAAAATCTGAAATTTGGAGCCCCACGTTCTCTGTAAGGCTACTTTAACGCCAACTCACAAACTGATTGCACTGTTAAAACCTGGGCTGGGAACCTGTGGCTTTCCGGATCTTGTTGGACTTGTGATTTAACAACATCCCAAAGCCACTGGCTTCTCACTCTGGTTTTAAAGGCTTCTTCAGCTAATCTCAGCTAGAAGTTGAAGTCCACCTCTGCCAGGGACCCACAGATTCCCCACCTCTGCTTTTGAAGGCGAGGGGATTGGGATTGCTGCAGGTGAGCACAAGTGGGTCTGCGCACAAAGCCACAATGAAGAACTCCATTGGGCACCGATGGTCCGCTGCTCTTTGATCCAGTCTGAACCAGCGTTTTTTCCAGACTGGCCAGTATCCTGACAAATGGGAGGATGTGAGTGACCCAAGACACTCAGGCCACCGATCCATTTGTAATCATTCAGCACCAGCTCTGCCACGTCATAGGCAGAAGTTTCATACCTGTGACCCTTAAGCTCAGTATTTCCCAACTGCTAGTGTCTCAGGTGTTGGACGCGAACTTCCATCATCCTTTACCACTGGCCAAATGCTGGCTAGGAATGATGGAAGCTGCCAGGCAGGGACTCAAGGTTGGGACCCAAGAGTCTTGGCTGAAACTTTCCCGTTTCAGCCTTGTCTATAAAGTATATATTTCACATCCCCTTTATGTCTGCAAAATCCTCTTGAACCATGTGGGCCAGGAAGCCCTTATCCGAACCTGAGCTGCCCACAAAAAAAAGGAGTCCCATGAAAATTACACCCCCGCTCCCCCATGCAATCACGTGGCCACTGCAATTTTCTCGAGAACCTGGTTGTGAGAGGCACTTGGTACAAGCCAGGTTAGAGGGTTACATCTTTAGTAACTTGCCACACAGTGATGGATGCTGCCAGCTTCAAAGGTGTGACTACACAAGTGACATTAAAAAAAACAGAAGATAAGAGATGGCAGGCTGGACAAAAGACATACTGGATCCGTCGCTGAGGACAGACATCTCTGGATGAGAGCTTCAAATGTAGTCTTGAGGATGAGATGCTCCTCAGGAATTGGCTTCTTTGTTATCTTCTCTGTTGGCAGGGACTGCACATGCTAGTAAGGAAAGAAGAGTCACTGAGAAGACGGCTCTGGCTCTTGCTGTTCACTGTCTTATTACTAAAGGAGAACTACAATTAAAGTTTTCCTCAGAGCCAGCTTCTTGAAGTGAAAGTGTATTCTTGTCTCTAAAACATGCTTCAGTTTAATATCCAGCAACACTAATTAGCCAATACATCCTTTGGGTGCCAAATATTAAAAAATCCATGTTTACCTGTACCCCACACAGGGGAACACACGCCATGTTAAAAACATGCTGCCCTTGAATAAAACTTTCTCATCCTCCAAAATTATGCTATCAAATAGGAGGAGCAGGCAGCAAAGAGTGCTTTTCTTATTTACTGTGGTATAGACTTCTGTACTTAATAGATTGGTGGCAATGTTCAGGATTACCTTACCTCTGTCATGGAGAAAGCAAATGCTAATCTCTTCCTGAACACCAATATATTTTAGTTAAATCACTGAGACTGACAAATTCTGTTTGACTTAATCTGGCCAAAATATTCCACAGCATAGCAACCCACCCACTGAGCTCTCACGAGCCAGTATAAAGGAATCATTTGCCTTTGCTAAAACCCCCACTAAGTCAAGGATATACAATGTGTTCATACGGTTCCTTGCAGACCTCCCCCTGCACAAGTGGGAGGCTGAAACAGCGCGTCGCCTATTCAAAGGGACTGCCGCTGTCTGTCTAGGAGCACTGTGTAGCAGAGAGGTCAAGAGACATGACTGGAGGGTGGCCTTCTTAGCCAAGAGGAAAGGGCTGTGCATGTAATCGAAGCAGCTACGTGGCGTATCCCATAGTTCTCCAGTCCTGCCCTGCTTCAGAGAGGGGTAACACGGTTTGGAGTCCCACTGTGTTGGGATAACATGACTTGGTGAAGAAAACTGCTGGGTAGCTCAGTGGCTTAGATCTCTGCCTGAGGAGCCAGAGGTTGGGAGTTCGATTCCCTCACTGTGCCTCCTTGACGGGGTCTGGACTCAATGACTCATAGGGTCCCTTCCAGCCTCTGCAGTTTAAAGGTTATCAAAGGTTATTAAATGGCTGCCTCTTTCCTCTGATTTCCTGGGTACAGTTCTTTCCCACATCATAACCAGCCTCGGTGACGACATTTATTGCGCTCAGTGTACAGAGCAGGAAAAAAGGGGAAGCAATCCTCAAGGTTTCCGTCAACAGCAGCCCTTTATCTCTGCTCTGCTGACTTTGGAAACAGGAACTCTAACCCTTCCTCGTCCTCCTCTTACAACGATTGTGCCGCTCTAGGTAAAAATTCACTTTGAACCTTGCGTTGGCCTTTCATTGTGTGATGGCGGTGGGGCTCCCCATAGGAAAGATATGCCAGAGAAAGAGCCAAATGAATTTTTTTGCCTGGAGCAGCTCAAGAAAAGCAAGACCCCAAGGCCCTGAGAAGGCTAATTCTACTAGCTGTCCAAGAGGCTACTGTGGGAAGTTTGTTTCTGCAATAAGACACGGCAAGCGAGACTCCGACACGAAGCCACGACGCACTCCTGGACCACCAATGGCAGGGCTGGGACCGATCGGATGCACCTCTCACCTGTACGGTGTTGCCAATCGGAGCTCCTGGTGCTCCTTCCATGCTCGGTGCCGACACGGCGGGAGTCATGATGGTCTGACCTCCAGGCTGCGGAACGTTCTGGAAAGGGTTCTGTAACAGAGGCTGGCCTGGAGGAGGGTGTGAGGGCTGAAATGGAACCTGGGCTGGTGGAGGTCCTGAAGTTGGAGGTGGCGGCTGCTGTGGTGGAGGCGGCGGCTGCTGCTGCTGAACCTGGGCTTGTGGGTCTAACAAAGGATTCATTATCGGGGCTGTGATGGGAACAGGAGGAGTGAAGTTGTCAGGCATCTGAGGAGGAGAAAACAAAAAAGGAGAAAGAGCTGGGCTTCTTTTTACAAGAAACGTATACTGCCAATATACGTCAATTATATTGACTGCTGTAGTTTCGAGAGCTCTTTGCAGTAAAGTCTAATTTGGCGTTCAAATTGGAAATCTTGCTATTACCAAAATGTTCATACACAGCGTTCTGAAAGCTGTGGAAGAAAATGATAGGTAAACTTACAACTTAACAAAGACTAACACCCATCACCGGGAAAGCTGCATTTTAAGGTTTTCTTTTAAAACCCTGAGAAGAACCCTCTTGCTGGCTGCTGCACGCTTCATGCAGCAGAGGCACATAGAGAAGGGTTGTGAGTGTATAAAAAGTTGATTTTAGGGTACCTTCTTTTTCTTCGCAATTCTGCTCAAAGCAGGAGGATCGTTCCAGCCATTCTGAGGTCCTGTCACAACGACAATATCAACGTGTTAGTATTATTTGTAGAAAATCAGAAGGAAGACAGAAATTTCCCATTAGCCTTTCCGTGTGTTATCGTTTCATCTAGATCTAGAAGTTTCATGGAAGGGCTAGTGGTTTTGTGTATTTCCCAAATGTACCTCTTCCATTAAGACTTTAGGCTAGCTCTTTGTTCTTGTTCCCCAAGTGAAATTAAGCCTGGACGTTTTCCTGGACTAACGTGCATCCTCCCTCTGTTAACCTTTTCCATGTCATCCACTGTCAACATGTAGACTACAGATCCTAGGGCAGGGATCAAGAGGTCCTGCTTATGTTAGTACGTAAAGCGTTATGCACAGCAAGGACCAGCAAATAAAACTTCTTATGATGCATATTACCTTCCAGCCATTTATAATGTTCTCGGTCCAACTGGCACAAATTAACAAATAAAAAACATGATTACAGATGCCATTTAGGAGTACATAAAATACACTCAATAATAATAATTAGTTATCATTGGTTTACTAAACTAAATCTGAGAATTTAGAAATTTGTTTTTCTAGCAGTTATTACAAACGGACAATACTACAGAATATTACTGTAAGAATGGCTCATCATATGATATAGCTCCACAGCTCACATCTGTGTTGCTGGCATCTGACATACTGAACGACAGCCTAGAATCTTTGTAAGTAGCCAATTATGCACAGGCTGCACATGAGTCAAAATATAAGATTCTGCTTGTTTGACCTGAGCTGGCTTGGCCCTTTCAGTACTGAAATCACTATATTGAGAATACAGGAAGTGGCCACATACAGTTAGGCTCTTAGTTCATCAATCTTCCTACTCTATGCTGGCTTGCTGCAGATCTTCAAGGTCTCAGGAAGAGAGAAAGGCTTTTTCCCCCACCCTGACTTGAACTGCCAGGAAATGAACTGCATCACTTTTACAGGGAAAGCAGGTACACTATCACTGACCCATGGTTATTCTCAAAGGACGCTAGACCTCATACTGAGACATAAGGATGGGAATTAATCTAGTAGACCACTTATACTATCTGCATTTTTTTAAAAAACCTTCAATGATACACATTCATATATACTCAATGAGTAACCCAATCAGTAAAAACGATTTGTATTTTTTTAATAATTTAATTTTAAAAAATTCTAATGCAGATTTTAAAAGTAATTTTGGGGCAGTGTGTTAATGATAGCAGAAATGGGCCCATTAAGAATTTCAAGGATTCTTTACTAGGCTGGACATCAGTACAGCTGGGGAAAGTTAGGTTACCTACCTGTAACCATGGTTCTTCTAGTGGACCTCTGTGAATTCACACAAATGGGTTTATCCTGCGCCTGCGCAGGACGTTCAGAAGATTCTAGAGCTTAGAAAAAAAAGAGTCAATTAGTCCCCCCCCCCCCCCCGTAGGGTATGAGCTCTGCCTCCTCAACCTTCCTTTCAGTTTCCCTGGTCCGCCGTTACCGTATGGAGTAGATAGATGGAACAGTACCGTGACGGACAGAGGGGAGGAAGGGAGGGATGTGTGAATTCACAGAGGTCCACTAGAAGAACCATGGTTACAGGTAGGTAACCTAACTTTCTTCGTAGTGGCCTCTGTGAATGCACACAAATGGGTGATTAGCAAGCTTACTCACCGGATGGAGGGCCGTCACGGCAAGAGAGATGACAGGATCGCCCTTCCAAAAGCGGCATCATTCTTAGCTCTGACATCGAGGCGGTAGTGCCTGTTAAAGGTCAGAGGGTTGGACCAAGTGGCCGCTTTGCAGATGTTGTGAAGTTGAATGCCACGATGTAAGGCAGTCGATGTAGAGACAGCTCTTGTAGAGTGAGCTTTAAGATGTTCCGGTACCGGCTTGTTGGCAAGTTGGTATGCCAGCTGTATCAGTTGCACTATCCACCTTGATAATGCTTGTGGAGAGGCAGGAGCACCTTTATTAATGCCATGGTAGCACAAAAAAAGACGTGGAGAACGTCTGAAAGGTCCAGTTCTGTGGAGATAAAAGGCAAGAGCCCTTCTCACATCTAGGGTATGGAGCTTACGCTCAAGTGGTGTGGATGGAGATGGAAATAGGGTCGGAAGCACAATGGGTTGGTTCACGTGGAATTCCGACACCACCTTAGGAAGGAAGGACACATCTAGGTACAAGGTGACCTTTTCAGGGTGCATCTGGAGATAGGGAGAGTCCGATCTGAGAGCAGCTAACTCGCTAGCTCTCCTGGCGGATGTAATTGCCACAAGGAATGCCACTTTCAGAGAGAGCAACTTTTCATTGCAGGTAGCCAGCGGTTCGAATGGTGGCTTCGTAAGTGCTTCGAGAACGAGTTGCACGGACCATTGAGGCACAATCCTCTGTGATGGAGGGCGGACATTTTTCAAGCCCTTAAGAAATCTCTTGAGCATAGGGTGCGAAAAAAGTGTAGCGGAGCTAGATCCAGGAGGTTGGTGAGCCACTATTGCCGCAATGTAAACCTTAATAGTGGCATGTGCTAGTCCAAGGTTAAAGAGATACATGATAAAGGTAAGTAGAGTCGAAAGAGACGAAGGGAGTGGGGTAAGTCCCTTAGATGTAGTGAATTTGAGGAAAGATTTCCATTTAGAACTATACAGGCGAGAAGTGGATGGTTTCCTCGCCTGGTTCAAGATTGCGCGGAATTCGGGGTTATTCTCCACACTGTCAGATGTAGGGATCGGACATCGGGATGAAGGATTGCCCCGTCGTTCTGGGAGAGGAGAGACGGTATCGGAGGTAAGTGAAATAGTTCTTGTGTTATTTCCCTCAGGTGGGCGAACCATGGTTGTCGCAGCCACCATGGGGCGATGAGAATCGCGTCTGTCCGGTATTGGATGATTCTGGTTATCGTTTTGAGTAGCATTGGTATTGGAGGAAAAAGGTAAGTAAGTTCCCCGGACTACGGTACCATAAACGCGTCTCCGAGAGATGCTCTGTCCTTGCCTGCTCTTGAACAGTACCTGGGGCACTTGGCATTGGTGTGGGAAGCAAAAAGGTCTAGTGTTGGCTGACCCCATCTGCGGCAGATGTCGAGAAAAACAGTGTGGTTGAGGGACCATTCGTGCGTCCTGGTGGGAAGTCTGCTTAGGCGGTCTGCCAAGCAGTTCTCTTCCGATGAAATGTGTATTGCCTGTGGGGCGATACGGTGGGCACGGCACCACTCCCTGAACTTTATGGTGAGACGGAGTAGGGGAAGTGAACGAGTCCCGCCTTGTCTGTTTACGTAGTACATGACCGTGGTATTGTCGGTCACGAGCTGTACTGATTTCCCCGCGATTCTGAGTAGAAAGGCCTGAAAGGCCTTTATGATGGCTAGCATCTCTAGCTGATTTATGTGGAGCGGTCGTTTGCCCCTCGACCAGAGTCCATGTATCTGCAGTTCCTGGCAGTGGGCTCCCCAGCCGGAGGTGCTGGCATCTGTCGTCACCTGGATTGACAGGGGCAGCGGCCGGAACGGTCTGCCAACAAGCAAGTTGTGGGGGGACACCCACCACGTGAGTTGAGTTGCCAGTAGTGGCAGTACCACAAGTCTTTTCAGCTGGGAGTCCGTTGCGGGGTCGAATTGTGATAGGAGCCAGGATTGGAGAGAACGGAGTTTGAGCCTGGCGTACGGAACCACCGACGTTGTGGAAGCCATAAGGCCCAGCAAGTGCTGAACATTGAGAACGGTGACGGTACCGAGAGGTCGGAAAGGATGTAGTGCCCGACGGATTTTTTCTACTCGGTCGGGTGGTAGGAATGCTTTCGCCCGACGGGCGTCCAGTTGCACCCCTATGTAAGTCACGAGTTGTGATGGTACTAGGTGGGATTTTCTTGAATTTATTTGTAGGCCTAAGTCGTGTAGGACCTGAAGAGTGGTCCTTGTGGCTTTGATGGCCTCCTGATAAGTCCTGGTGACGAAAAGCCAATCGTCGATGTACGGAAAGAGTTTTATTCCCATGGTACGGAGGTAGGCCACAACAGGGGCCATGCACTTTGTAAATGTCCTGGGGGCCTTAGAGAGCCCGAAGGGGAGAGCGACGAATTGGTAAGTGGTGTGGTGGAACCGGAACCGGAGGAATTTCTGATGGGACGGTTGGATTGAAATATGAAAATAAGCGTCCTTGAGATCGATGGTAGTGAACCAGTTTCCCTGTGACAGGAGAGGGAAAATGGAGTCCAGTGTTAGCATACGGAATTTTTTGCAGAAAATATACTTATTGAGCTGTCGGAGGTCCATAATAGGCCTAATACCCCCATCTTTCTTAGGGACGGCAAAGTACCGGGAGAAAAAACCTTCGTGCGAAGCATCAGGTGGAACTATTACTATCGCCTGTTTATTGAGGAGGGCTGAAATTTCCTCCTGTAAAGGTAAGGAGAATGGGGTGGGTATGATGGAATTTGTCGGGGGAATTCTATGGCGTATCCCCTCTCAATGATAGTCAGAACCCATTTGTCTGATGTAATCTGCCTCCATTGGGGAAGGAATGGAAATAGTCTGGTGGAAACACCAGGGCAATTAAGAATAGGGCTTACCCCTGCGTTGGGATTTCCGAAAGGGTTGCCTGGAGCCCTGATATTGTTACTGTTTGGGTTGCAACGCAGTGGATTGAGGTGTCTGGTACACACGTTCCTGGTGCTGTTGCCTGCTGTACCGAAAGGGCTGGTACTGAGGAGGTTGTTGGTTACGGAATGTAGGATTTTGCAGTCTTTCGCATTTTGTGGATATTTTCCATTATGTCCTCTGTCTTAGAATTGAACAGCCCGACTGCGTCAAAAGGAAGATCCTTGATCTTAGTCTTGGTATCCTCCAGAATGTTGGCTGCTCGAAGCCACGCGTGCCTTCTGAGTGCTATAGAGGTAAGCAAAGATTTGGAGGCAGTATCAGCGGTATGTTTTGCTGTGTGCCTTTGTTGTCTAGCGAGGGTATTGGCCTCTGCATAGGAATTAAGAGCTTCGGTCTTCAATGGTTCTGAAAGGGTTTGAAGCGAGGGGAGAATTCTATCCCACAAATGCTTTTGGTAAGCACCCATCACGGCTTGGTAATTAGAGAGCCTAATAAGCAATGCTGCCAAGGAGTAGAGCTTTTTTCCAAAGGAGTCGATCTTTCTACCCTCCTTATTGACCGGTGTGGTAGAAGATCTAGTGCAAGACTTGTATTGAGTAGCCTCGACCACAATGGAGTTAGGAACGGGATGTTTCAATAGAAAATCCGAATCCGAACCATGAGTTTTATAATGGTGTTCGATTTTCAGTGGAATCTGGAGAGTTGAAGGAGGCTTCTCCCAAGAGTCCTTAACCAAGGTAAGGAGTGCTGGTATGAGGCTCAAACTAGGAGGAGGCGTTTTGTCCTGCTCCATATCCTGGAAGACCAAGTCTAGTTCTTGTGGAGGAATTTGTGCATCAAGTTTTAGTGTCTTTGCCATGCGCAAGATAAGCTGTGCATAGGATGTATAGTCCTCGAGAGGGGACTGCAAAGTATTGCCAGTGGTACCAGCATCAGGAGCTTCAGATTCGTCAGATGATGAGTTGGCACCTCTAGACGACTGAGAAGTCGATGGTGGTGGACGTGGTATCGGGGCTGACGGTATAGGGTCAGCATCTGATTGAGTGGATACAGAGAACGGTTCTGTATCATGATCATGGGGACCAGAGTACATCGTGGTGGCCTGTACCGAGGAACGGCCCTTATGAAGTCTGAGTTGTTTAGACGGCGCGGAAGGCGTCGGTATGATTGGTCTTTTCCGGGATGGTGCAGCTTGAGGAGTGGAGACATCTCCTTGGTACTGCAACGAGGGTTGTCGTGGAGGAGCCATGGCAGGGTACCAGGGTGGTGGTGGGTAGTCCAACCCTCTGCCTTGATCCGGATATCCATAGCTGTGGTATGGATAGGGATGGTACCGGTTAGGGTACGGGTGACCATAAGGAGGTAAGCCCTCTGGATGGTAATACTGTTCATCAAGCCCGGGTGGCTGGTACGGAGAGGCATGTTTGCGTTTCTCCTTCCTTTTTCTAGGAGTGCATGGAGCAGACTCCTGTTCCGATTCAGTCTCGGTATCTGCCCGCCCTGAAGATCGAGGGCTGAAAGGGGCTATGGCCGGGCTGGACGGTACGACAGCCCCAAATCGGCCCGAACTCGGAGACACGCTCAGAATATCATGAGCTTGTTGGGCTGGAGGTAAAGCACGTTCCTCTCTGTCAGAAAGCCCAATATCATCCCTCGAAGACTCCTGTACCGGTATAGGAGGTATAGCAAGAGGGGCAGTAGCCGGTTTGGCTAAGTCCTTATGCCTCTTAGGCTTTTCCTTGTTCTTTTTCTTATTTGTAGGGTCAGTAGACCGCGGCTGAGCCTTAGAAGAAGCCGGTTTAGGCGGTTTTGTAGAGTTCTTGGATTTCACAGGTAAAGAAGTCGTGCTGGATAGAG
This sequence comes from Intellagama lesueurii, assembly GCA_037013535.1. NCBI lineage: Eukaryota > Metazoa > Chordata > Lepidosauria > Squamata > Agamidae > Intellagama > Intellagama lesueurii. The sequence continues at coordinate 187,132,363 of JBAJHW010000005.1, read as the reverse complement.
ACTGGGCAGTAGGGCTAGTGGTCAATTTAGCAGCCTCCTGGCGAGGAGGGTTAGAAGAAGGGAGGGTTGTAGCCTCCATAGCAGGGTTGAGAGTTTTTTCGTAAAGAAAAGATTTAAGTCGTTGTAGTCGCAGCTTAATAGCCTGCTTGGAGAAACTCCTGCACACGGTGCACGACTGGGTGAGATGGGTTTCCCCCAAACAAAAAAGCCCCGAGGGGCCATAAAACAAAGGGGAAGAAAAAGAGGGGGGGAAACCGTTGGAGGGGGGGAAATGACGATAGAATGGGAGTTTTGTAAGCTGGAGGTTCTATCGTCGAAACAAAAATCAAGTATAACAGTAAAGATAATAAGAATAATAAAGAAAAAATTATTAACGATCGATTTAGCAAGGCTAAAATCACTTTCCTTAGCGCTCTAGTTTCCTAACGTCCTACTTGAATGGCGGAAAAAAGGAAACTGAAAGGAAGGTTGAGGAGGCGGAGCTCATACCCTACCGGGGGGGGGGGGGGAACTAATTGACTCTTTTTTTCCTAAGCTCTAGAATCTTCCGAATGTCCTGCGCAGGCGCAGGATAAACCCATTTGTGTGCATTCACAGAGGCCACTACGAAGAAGCTATGATGTTCGCTAACTCGGTGGGTTAAAACAAAAATCAACATAAGTTGCTGGGAGAAATCCGGTAGTTTATACACAGTACTGCTTAAAACACATGGAATGTCACTTCCCACTCTTCTGAGTGCAAAAAAGAAGCAGGTAGATTTTGTGCATTAATATCAGAAGACATCATTAGGCTCCTGCAAAGCATAAATTCACAGTGGCACTGATGTTAAAAACAGCAAAAGCAGGGTTCAGATTAAACCAGGAAGAACAGGGAAACAAACTGGCTGTAAAGATGCTTATTTTTAGCAGCCTAGTTAAGATTTATAACTGTTTTGTACAAAATCTATACAATCGCCCGCAAGGGCATTAGCAAATCTTGCCACCTGAGATCATAATAATCTTAACTGGAAGGAAAGCTAAGAAGGCTGAATATGATTGCTCCTTTGGGTTCTGTACTCAGCTCAACATATGGAATTTTAATCGCCTTGGTCAGAACTCCTAAGGGGCATGAGAACACAACCTGTCATTATTTTCTGAACTCCCTCTGCAGAAAACAACAGTCTCACACCTAGCTCTCTCCTCTGAACACCTACATCTCTCCCTTTCCTTTTTCGGTCTAATGGAATCTTGCGTCTAAATCTTAAAAATCAGTGCTCTGATTTGCAAGTCCAAAAGTAGTTCTTGGAGAGTGAGAGATATTGTGTGTGGATTATCTAAGGCTCCTGCTCAAGTAAGGAGTGTTTACTTGTAATGAAAGTGTGAAAAGCAAAATCCATTCCTGTTATTATCCTTGTGAACATTTTTTCTAAATGACTTTAGTATTTTAAAAATTAATTATATGAAGAATATTTATACCACTTCCCCATCCCTAATAAGTGGCCTCTGAGTAATTTATGAAAGAAAAACTAGGATGGAAACAAATCTCAGTAGAAGCCCGACAAAAAATGAGTTGTGTGAAACAGAACTTCTCATAATGACCACACTGGGCAACATTAACACACACTCATTCAGGCATCTTCAAACAACACAGTCTCTGGGGTAAAGTGATGAACACAAATCCACACAATTAACAACAACACCAGGTACGTACTTTTCACAAGAGATCGGAGATTCGGTGGAAATGTGAAAGGCACACTGTTGCAGTGTGTCTACTGAACAAAAACCAAATTTATTCTTGCATAGTCAGCATATTCACAAAATTGCATGTTTTCTAACAAGTGTGCAGATGATGGCAATCTTAATCAGACCTGCTATTGTGTTTCCCCGAAAATAAGACAGCGTCTTATATTGATTTTTGCTCCAAAAAACCGCATTAGGGCTTATTTTCAGGGGATGTTTTATTTTACAGTCATGTCTTCTTCTTCTGGTTGCTGCACAATGCTGCACAATGGTGGAGGGCGGGGTTTCACTTAACTAGGGCTTATTTTTGGGGTAGGGCTTATATTACGAGCATCCTGAAAAATCATACTAGGGCTTATTTTCAGGTTAGGTCTTATTTTCGGGGAAACGGTATATCAAGCTCAACATGAGACTATGACTCAAGTCAGAGAGAAATACAATTTTGTTAACATAACACCACTGATCGAGTGAACATAATTACAGGTGGAGTTTTTAACCACAGCACTGCATATTTAGGAAACTGCAATATCTATTCGTTTACAATCTAGAATTTACTAGATTTTGTTGAGAAATTTGGTCAATATACCATGTGGATCTTCAACTTACAACTAAAAGCAGGATTGTGTGTGTTGCACAAGTATTAAGAATGGCATTTGCTGTATCTCAATTTTGTTCTTATTGTCTTTTTTAAAAAAGTAAGATTCTAGTCCTTGAAAACTACAGAAAAAAACATGGGAAATATATGAGAAATGGGTTCTCAAACCTCAGAAGCTGGCAGGTCTGAAAATTTAAGAACCCAGTATTCTACATAGCTCTTTGCCCCTTTGCAGGACTGGTTAAATCAGAATTATCCAAAATGGTTGAAATTGCAGAATAAATGGGCAAAATAAAAGAATAATGGGAGGAACACGCAGGAGATATGGGAAGTTAATTTTTGTTTTGTTTTTTTAAAAGCTCTTCCCCCTCTTCCAATAACTTGCTTGCCAGGAAACTGAGAATACCTTGTGAAGGCCCAGCTCTATTACTACCACCTCCACAATGGAATGTGGTCCCAAGACCATCTATGGTCTGTTTAAGGCTGAGTCTTCTTCTGGTTCCTAAACCCATCTTGGGAATGTGGATGCATTAAAGGAAAGCCACTGCAGCTTTCCACTTGCTTCTCTGCAGTTTTCTGAAGAACTCTGAATCCTGGTTACACAGGTTGCACACAAGATTCTACTCCCTGCTCCCGAGGAGTTGTCACTACTGGAGCAAAAAACAACATATGCACCGTCTCACCAGCTTGGGAGTTCTTATGGGATGGTTTTAGGGGAGTTCTAAACCTTGCAGTTTTGGAATAAATACTAGAAGCCTATTTTGTAGACTGACATTTCCATGGCCTCTGAGGCTCTTTTTACCCACTATCCCTTACTATGTGTCTGGCTTAGCAGAAGGAAAGTTATGGTTTAACACAGATCTGTTCACCTTCCAGGTTATTAACAATTTGCACAGATCTATCTGTTCACGTTCAATAGGTTACCACAAATAGTTTCAGAGGGGCCAGTACAGAATTCAGATTGCTTTGGTGCAGAATTTTTATTTTGAAGTGCAAAATACACACAATCCTGACTGAAGGACAATTGGAAATATTCAGAAGACCAGAAAACTATCTTCTTCAGCTTACACCAAATGTTTCAGTCATTACTATGCAGGACCATTCGAATTTATGTTTCAGAACATGACCACTGTGCCGGTAAATATTCTAATTATCATTTTAAAAGTTGTTCACATCTGTGGTTATAAATCCCAGTTCTGTTATTGGACTTGAACCATTTGTCTTCATTAAGATCTTACCAATGTTAAAATTTATTGAATTTAACAAGTATTATTAGTCTGTGGTATTGAATTTGTGGTCACATGCACTGCTAGAGTCGATTTGTTAGATTTCCGTGCTGTGCCTTAATGATTTCTTTTTCGTAAGATAGCTAATTCACCTTCTAGGATAGTGGCTTGGTCCTGTATTGATTGATACTCTGTAGACAAAAATGCAAACACAGCTCAAGAAGTGTTTTGTTAAAAACAAAATCCACAGATTTCTATTGTTAGGCTTTTCATGCTCTGTGTATGCCAGAAAATATTTTCAGAGATGCAGACTGGAAATGTCTATTCTTACCGTTTTTACCACCCACTTAGCTGTACAGCTCTAGACTTTCACCAGATATATTAAATTAAAGAGCAAAGAACATGATGAGGCAATTTAAAAAAATTTCTCTTCCCTGTGTTTTGCTTCCTTATCAGTGGGGAAAAAAAGGGGGCTTAAAATTTATTGTATTGGGACGGGGCGGGGGGAAAGGTAGAGAACAGTTTAGCAAAGTAAGCATGGGCTGGGTTGGATCACAAAAAAGAGAGAAGTCCAACCTCTCTGTGGCTGTTTTACTGGATGCTTTTGCTTTGAAGACACATTTACCTCCTCCATTCTCCACGTGGGGCACACTCATTACTACAGGGCAGTGTACCTAACCCTTTGACTTCCATGGGTTTGGGAATTTCCGTTCCTAGATTCATCACCTACTGATTGCGTTGCTTGAGGCTTTCGCAGGTTGAAGCCCAAAACGGGAAGACAACCATCTGAGAATTGCTGTTACAGAATTAATCAAAGTAGTATGGCTGGTGCACTAGTTAGCACACTTTTTCCACACCTGCCAAAGAGGTGCAAGCACACAGAAAAGATTCTGGGGTCATACTCTACAGTTACTCATTCAGTTCAAATTGGACACAGCCCCTTTCAACGGAGCCTTTACTGCTGTCCTCTATTCAATCTAAAGTTCACATAATTGGCTGAAGGGAAGACTGGTGATGAGGAACAAGCCATCTCCCAAGGAAACCTCCTTGCCGTGGATATTCTTCTCACTAAGCAGCTCCCAAGGGACTACAGTGTTCTCATAGGACTCTGTTTAAGAACCAGTGGTGTAAGGCAGCGTTCCCCAACCCCCGGTCCGCGGCCCGGTGCCGGTCCGTGGCGTGGGCCAGACCGGGCCGCCGAGAGAGACCTCCCGCAGCTCCCCGCGCGCACTCACCCCCGCGCCGCCCGTTTGTGCCTGCGCACGCGCTCCGGCATGCCCGCACGAGTGCCGCGCTGCCATTTGCGCCTGCGCACGGGCGTGCGCAGGCCCGCACTAGCGCGCTGCCGGTTGAGCATGCGCATGGGCGCTCGTGCGCATGCGCAAATGGCGGCGCGCGCTCGTGCGGGCCCATGCGCATGCACAAATGGCGGCGCGGCACCCATGCGGGTGCGCACCCGCCCGTGCAAGAGAGCACGCGCGGGGGGTGCCCCGCCTTCCCCAGCCAGTCCGCGGACCGGAAAAGGTTGGGGAACGCTGGTGTAAGGGAGAGTGTGTTATGTTTAGACTAGTAAGACATTGCTACAAATTCCTGTTCATCTGTAAAGCTCAAGGTCAAACTAGATCATGTAGTTCACTTGGGAACAGTAGCTTGCTTAAGTGTTGCACTAAGACAAAGTGACACCTCTATTAGAGCACTAAAAAAAATCACAAACTCTAGCTTTAGGCCTGTACAGGCCATTGGGCTGGGCACCACCTATCTGTGGGTGGTACAGAGAAAACACAAGAGTTCCAAAACACATGGCTACATTTCCATGCCAGGTATTTTTCTTACAGTGAAATTCAAAATGAAGGCACCACAGTCAACCCAGGAGCGCTGGCTTTTAAATTCCACCTCTGGCAATGTTGACTGTGTTTCTTCTGCACTACCCACAGATAAGTGGTGTGCAGCCTGATGGAGGTCTGTACTGGCCAAAGACTAGACTTTGTTTCTGATTTTTAGTGGTCTAATAGAGGTATCACCTACCTTTGCCTCTGGATTGCGTCTGAGGACCACATGGTTTTTCTCCTGGTAGTCCTAGATGAGCTTTTTTCACCTCCTGGATCTGGCACTTTCGCAAGCTTTGTTTGGCATTTGGGGGTAAACATGGGATTTACTTGCAGGTGTCACTCCTCACACATCTGGCTCTCAAAAAAAACACACACCCATCACTGGCAATCAAACACAGTATCAGCTTTTAATTACAAGATCAGTGTCTTGCGTACTCTGGTACCTCTAGTGGGAAGCCTCTATTATTTATTTATTCTACTCCCAATCAAACTCACATCATCATTGGGATAGTTCCATGGCTGCTGCCCTGAATTCACTAGAGAGTGCAGGTGAAAGGAAAGCAAACACTAAATAAAACAGCAGCAGATGATACACAACAGCTTCCCCCACTTCCTAGATTCATATGAAGAAAGTGCCCTGCCATATATCCTGAAGTTTGGCTTCTCTCAACCACTCAATATAGAATTGCTATTGTCTCTAAAGGCTGTGTTAATGGGTTGTTAATGGGAAGGACTGGATTTATAGACCTTTCTACTCAGAGAAAAGGAATCAAGGGTGTGGTAGAATAATGTTCCAGCACAGCTCTGCGATCAGCCCAGCCTTGGAGGTGACGGAAACCACCTCACCTCTGAAGGGATGGGTAATCCTGTTATAGTTATAGTTCCAGATTCTCCCAATCAGCTTGGGGAATTCTTGGAACTACAGTCCAAAAACATTAACTTCCGTAAGATGAGCTGTGCCCTCCTGGAAGCTGTATTCTTCTTCCATGTCAAGATAACACTCTTTCTGTTGCACCTTCTCCAACCAATCCATATATACAATGTATAGGAAGGACTGGGGTAAGTAATGGTGAGAATACAACAAGACTGTACATTTTAAGCCCTATTTGGAGCATCATTCAGCCTCAAAGCCTTGTTGTTCTCTAGTGCTTCTATTTTTAAAAGAATAAATTCCACAAATCTGGTGGATATTCTTACAAATCTTCACAGGTATACTCAGAAGTATGGTGGAATTAACTTCAGTAGTCTCAACTGTCAAGTAAAGTATGTATAAGGACTGCAGCCTCAGTCAATCAGCTTTAAACTGATTATTATGATTATTATTTTTGCAAACTCTAGGTACTTTCCTATCAAAACAGGGAATTATCTGTTACAAATATCCTTTGCAAGATAGCTTGGGATATCCTATATTTTGCCCTAAAGCATAACCTTTTTTTTTTTTTCTACCGCAAACGAACAAATGTCTTCAACACCTGCAAAGGCTGTCATTGTGTCATTTCTGCCCAACTGTTAGGTTGCCCTAGTTTTGCCTCTTTCATCTCTTGGCGAAAATAAAAAGATAAGCAAAAAAACAAAAACACAGGAACCCTTGACAAAAACAAAACAAAACACAATATCCATGTCTTCCTATCATGACACACTCATTTGTTACAGTTTGTTTTAAAGGTCGAGAGGCATCAAGCAAGAAACAGGTCTGCTCCATGCATTAAGCCCTGCCCAGGAAAGGAGATTAACAAAAGCAAGGTCAAAAACAGCCCTTGGGTTATCATCTGCTCAATCGTCATGCCATGCTAACATAAACATATGAGAAACAGTTCCAGTCATGAATATTTGCTGCTGTTTAGTCTATGGCACATTAAAACATGCAGTTTAAAGGTGTTTCTAAATCGTTTCATCCATACTGCTGCAACCTTATAAGAAAGCATTTAGCTGGCAATGAACAGACAAGGGTACTGATAATACAGCCAGTGCATTCTGTCATGGTCAGAAACGTGGCAGATCTTTTTAAAAAAATGATTCAATTCAGTATTTGTTCTACCAAGAGTAGATCCACTGAAATGAATGGGACTTTTTAGTCACTCATAACCAACTGAAGTCAAATTGATTTTAATGAGTATATTCTAGGTAGGAGTTAAACTGGATTTAGCTAAAAGTACAGTGATGCCTCGCAAGACGAAAATAATTCGTTCCGCGAGTCGTGTCGTATTGCGAAAATTTTCATCTTGCGAAGCGCGGTTACCCATAGGAATGCATTGGAAAAAAAAGGCACAAAAATTTCGTCTTGCGAAGCACGGCCATAGAAAAAGTCGTCTTGCGAGGCACCAAAAAAATCGCAAAACGCTTTCGTCTTGCGAGTTTTTCGTTGCGCGAGGCATTTGTCTTGCGAGGCACCACTGTATTCCTTTATGAAAGCCTCCAGAGTTGGTTCCTTTTGTTGCCTGATTAAAGGCAACAAAATGTTCTTGATTTTACTTTAAAAAAAGTAATTCACAATGTGCTGAAGTCATCTTAAAACTTCTTAATGGAACAAATCTTTATTACAGGCTGGGGCTAAAAGGAGGGCAATTAAGGGATGCTTCACACGTTATTTGTGGAGCCATGGATGCTCCTGTTCCCATGCCATCTCCAAAAATTAAATAAAATAAATTCCTGTACTTTCACACGGACAGCTGTTTTACAGTACTGGTGTGCAAGCTATGGTCTTTGGCTATATGTGCCCTCCCTTAGATGCTTTCACAGATTTCAACCACAACGTTATCCTCTCTCTTGTTTTACAGCAAAAAATAAAAATATTATTTATTTATTTATTTATTTATTGGATTTCTATCCCGCCCATCTAGACCAAAGGTCTACTCTGGGCAGTTTACAAATTTAAAAACAATAAAACCAAAAACATATATTATAGGTCCGGGATGGCGAAGTATAAGAAATTAAGATATGGCAGGAGGGAAAGCCTGCCCAAATAGCCAGGTTTTAAGTTTATTCCTGAAAACACCCAGAGAGGGAGCCAGGCGGATCTCCACTGGCAAGTTGTTCCAAAACGGTTAACTGCAGCTCCTGGAAGCCTCCAGGACTGGCAATCGACTTTTCAAATAGGTCACTGGTAAAGAAACCTCACTCTGGAATATCAAGGCAGAGTGGATAGAATGCCAAACCAAAACTAGGCAAGGCTGACTTCTGATCTCCACTTAAGACATGAAGATCACTGTATCAGGGCAATATGAATAGTCAAGAATCACATATCTCACAATGAGCTTCTCGGGAAGAAGGTCACCATAAAAACTGAATAAATAAATAGCATAATATATGCACTTTGTAATAAGAAATTCACGGATACTGAGCTACAGGTTACAAATGATTAGCTAAACCACATGGCAGTAATGGGAGAGGATCAGGATTCCATAACAGAGCCCCCTTTATGAGACAACTATCTTTTACTGAAGTCACTTACCTAAAGTGGACAGGTTCAATCACACTGTCATTTAATGTGTTTCATGCATGATTTTTGCTTGCTCTTTAATCAAAAAGGACACCAACGATGCCCTGGTTAGAAGTGAGAATGCTTTACCAAAGAAGCAGGGGGTGGGGAGAGCAAAACTCTTTTGTACCTGCATACCAGAAGGGCAGCCTGTTTTCTATACACAAAGAATGGCTCTTGGACTATTTCTGGATTTGTTGACTCACACTGTGGAAGCCAGCATGCTAGCAGCATCAACAATAAGCAAGTCACTGATGCCATACCACCTGGCAGAAGACGACAACGCATTTAGAAACACCCAAGTGCAACCAAAATGTTGCACACAATCGAACCAGCAAGCCAACACAAACATAATAGCAAAAACAATAATACAAAGAAAGCATTCCCCATTCCACAACAAAAACACAAAGGTCTCTTTCAGGCGCAGACCTGTTCTTTGGGATGCAGCGAGCTCACTGGTTGCAGGCTCTGTACCTGTGGGTCCAGGAGGCATGTCGTACGGCATAGAAGATGCTGGAGCTCCTGGCCTGCCATGCTGGAAGGAGGCACCAGAAAGAGGAGGAGGAGGAGGAAGCGGAGAGCTCAGGTTCAGGCTGGTTGGAGAGGCTTGGGGCTGTGCAGGGTACAATGGAGAAGGCATAGAACTGGGAGGGTTAGAGGACAGGTAAGGAGGATTGGGGTTAGCAAACGAGGTTGGAGGAGGAGGAGCGACAGGTTGTTGTTGGGGCTGATAGAGCGGCGGTCCCCCCGTTCCGAAAGAATAGGGTGGTGCTGGCTGACAAGCTACATCGGGGAGAAAAAGGAGAATGTTAGTGAATCAAACAGAGGTTCGTCTCTTATGGAGCACACCCAGCCTTCCTGAGAGGGCTTCCACTAAAGATCCCAGATTTTGGCTAGCTACCTGCTGAACATTAGAAACAAAAATGAATTTAAAACACATCATACACAGAGAGATTTATATCACTAGCTCTTCGGTGAGACATATTATTCATCCAAGTATCCTTTTACCCTTTGAAACTAAAACCATTAATGTCAAGTTGGCAACTCTTTGGCCAAGAAGCCAAGAAATGTGTGTACTTTGTTGTGTACTCTCTGCCCCAGAAACAGAAATTGCTTGCATGTTCAGAACTGTAGCAGGGGGGGTGGAATCAACAAGTACCAAAAAATTCCTTCCTTCCTTCCATCCTTCCATCCATCCATCCATCCATCCATCCAACCAGATTTCTATACCACCCAGCTGGCAACCCAGGCCACTCTGGGCAGTATAGAAATCTAAATCTACAGCTCATTTATTTAATGACTTAAAGCTGCTCTGGGGGGCATCTGTCAATCCTGGTGGCAACCAAGGTGGTTTAGTAGATCAAGAACTTGCCTTGAAAGGGGGGGAAAAATCAGAGATCTAGGTGGAAAACCCTGGTCATTAATATAGATCATTGGGGAGCCAGACTGACAACCTATTGTCTATCCTGTGTCCTCCTGCGAAGCCAAGACATCTGGGGCCACTAGGATAAGACAGGAAAAACAATTCAAAAGTTGACATATCAGAAGTATCTATACTTGCTGGTGGTTTTATCCTATTCTCCAGGCAATGGCATAGGATCCAGAAATATATTATGCCACAGAACCGGGTGTATGAACACACGGGTCAGGTTTTATAACAAAGTTGGTACAGTTGGTCTGCAGTTTGTTGCAACCAGAATAACAAAGTGTGTTATGGCACCATAAGAGTAGCAACTTTTACTTGCCTCTAGCAAATGTACCAGTCTTTGTCCAATGTTAAAAGCTCATGAGTCTCACCCTCACCAGCATGGCCTCCCCTTCTCTTCTCCTCCATTCATTCTTTCACATTGCTATCAAACTCTCTCTCTCTGTGTCTCTATCTCTTCTGCCCTGGTATTCATTGAGCTTGTAGCAACTTAAGAGAAGAGTCCAGCAAATGTCTCGGATCAGGAACTACTGAAAACTATAAATGGATCCCACTGGAGCCTTGAAGGAAGAACTTCAAGATATATTCAACTCAGCTAGCATTTATTCAAAATGTTGAGTTTCTCCCCCTTCCTGTTTTGGAGATCTTTAGGAACAAATGAACAAAAGGGGCTCCAGGGTAAATGGTTTTGATATGGAACAAATCCGTTCTTTACGTTAAGAAATCAGTAGTATCCATGCTAAATTTTGAGTTTCTAGCTCTTACTCTTTCACGGCTCTTTTGGGACAAATAAGGGGAAAAAATAGAAGGGGGCAAGAGAACTAATCTTGAGATGCAACTAACCCAGTAATTTGAACGGGAAATCAGTGCAAAATATCAGTTTCTACTTTTACCTTTTTGGAGCTCTTTCAGCACAAACAAACAATTAAATTTTTTTTTGTAAGACTGGCAAATGTAGCCAGCTTCACATGGCTTAGAGACCAGTTAATTGCACTCTGCCTACTCTCTCCCCTAATATTTATTTTCAAGCTGATCTCTTTTTCTATCTACACCCAAGTACACATCCAACCAAATATCCTGTCCAATACCCAGGGGATAGAAATCCAAGATTTCTGGACTCTGGGAATCCCCAGACTGCAGAGCTAATCAAGATATTACCTAGCTATTCAGTCTGACATCAGTAACATCAGTGCTACATTTCATGTTTCTCGCTTCTGTAAGGGAACCAGAGTCCTTGAGCATAACTGCTAGTGGAGCTATCCATTTACTTAAGTTGGGACATAAGCAGTATCTATCTAAAATTTCACATTCCTGACTCTTACTGCTCTGGCTTTATTTATAAAATAAGTTTTCATGGATTGTGGCACACTTTTTTCAGATGCAAAAGAAATGGGCAACTGTCTACAAATGTGCGTAACAAATAAAGACTTCCTACTCTTCAGGATGCTACAGAATTCTTTGCTAGCTGGGCTCATCTTTTACAATACTCTGGCTGAACTCCTGTTGTGCATTTACACAAGCAATGTAACTTTTGGAAGTGAACTGGCATTAAATTAAGAAGGCTCCATAGACATCTAATGCACATTGAGTCACACAACTCAGTGCATAACAGCCTATGGAGACTTCAAAATTTACAGCAATTCACTTACAAAAGTTATGCCACTTGCTTAACGGCGCAACAGGATTTCAGCCTCTGATTAACATTTATGGGTCTGCCAGGAGTAAGACAACATTGCTGGGGGGTGAGGTGAGCCAAATTCACCCCACAGACTGCCAAATCTCAATCCTTGCTTTGCAGTGTATCAGAGCATTACCAAAAATATATATATAATCCCACAATGATCCAGTCAATTGAAAGAACCACGCTTCCTTTAACTCAATGCTAGCAAAAAAGCAGAGGGAAAGATTATTGGTACTTACGTTGTGGATATGGCTGTCGTGCAGGGTACATATTGTAACCAGGAGGTGTCGGCTGATGTGATGGCGCATTAGGATTGATGGCCTCTTGCATAATAAATCCCGGAGGAGGAGGGTGGTTTTCTCCCTGGGAAATAAATGGGGAAATTTTGTTTAAAAGTTAGGCTTGGTTAGTAGTAGCAGTGAAAGACTGCCCTTGGTTTACATTTTTCAAAGGTTCTGAACTCAAAGCAGCCAACAGCCCACTTCTATCTCCTTTTTATTCCTCACCTTTATCATATAACCATTTCATATATTTTACGTCGGGGACGGTGAACTGTCATGGCAGACTATACAATAGCTCGTCAACAAAATGGCAAGCTTAATCTGCAAATTCTTGGGTAAAAACAGTGCAGCCCTACGTTTGCAGGATTCATTCCTGGTAGGGTGGGGACAGGGAGATTGTCATCTGCTTCAGGATGTTTTACAAGAGCTAATCCATTTATTCAAGTTGATAAGGAAAATTCGGGCAATGGTAGAGGAAGATAAAGATTATTTCATTCCAGCTGTTCCCCAGTGGAAATGATGCTGTTTACTTGCTTGAACTCAAGATCTGATTCATAAGCCAGCTAACATTTCTTTTCCGTGTCCACAAGAAACCTGTACTATAGCAATAGCTACATTGGGTGAGCGGGGGAGATTAACCCTGACTGAATTGTGACTGGTTCCCAGACAGCGTGGAACTAGACTAGAATTATAAATACTGTAAAAAAGGTAAGGGTGCTGGGGTGTGGTAGAGGGTATACACAGGGCGAGTGTGCAAGTGTGCATATTTTAAAGGTATATAGAAGGAGAGCAGATCCGGCTCAAAAAGGAATAATTAATGTTATACCTGTGTCTCAGAGGGAGAGGCTGCAGAAGGATGGCTGGGAAGGGCAGTGGGGGTTTTGTTACTCCAGGTAGTGACAGTAGGGGCAACTCTAACCTGAATTGAACAGAGAGATACCAATCATGGAAAAATAAAAAAAATAAAAATAAAAATAAAAAATAAATCCCAAGGGTTTCAAACAGCCAAAATGCTCAACACTGCACCAAAAGCAATCATGGTTTTTCTATTTTTCATGCCATTTAGTAACTAGGATTCAAAGTGTACAATCACGACATGCTAGGAAGAAGCCAAGCAACATGAATAAGGAGGCAGGACAGCAAACACTCATCAGTGCTTTGAAGTACTGATAAACCTAATCATGCTAAGGTCAGATTGAGGATAATATTTCTTTTGGATTAAGTTTTGCCACCAGCTTCCATGCACACAAATGAACAGCAAGCTGCAGTCTCAATATCAAAGGTCATTTAATAATTATATACAATCTGGTAGTATTAAAAGTAATTAGATGTATATTTCATGCTTACAGAGGAACAACTATATGAAACATTAACATGGAAATCTAACATGCACTGTTAACTCTCAAGCATGTAAGTTAAGAATTGGGGAAGAGCAAAGACATCATGCTAAGATTTGGGTGGACTAGACTGCTCTGTAACTGCTGAACTGAGTAGGATTACCGCATCGAAATACAGAAAGACACATACACTCTTTTTAAAATCAAGAAATGGTGCAAAATGTAATTAAGATACAGGAAGGAGAATCTCATAAACAAAGAGACAAATATCACACCATTTTTGTTGATAGTCTGTGCAAACAGAAAACTCAAACACACGCATGTGCCTTTCACACACACACACACACACAATCTGGAATCAATACTTTCTTTCAAGCCTGAATATAAACACATACCTTCAAAGACTAAGTGCATCACTTCCTTTAACAACATACTTTGCCTTTCAGCACCACAGCATTCCTCGTTGGAAACTAGCAGCCTAGATACTGAGATAACAGGACGGAGGAAGAGGTCCCTAATACTGTACCTTTCTTTGCTGTGTGAATTTTCCTCTCGTTATTTGCTTTAGCAACATGTCTTTCACTTATATTGGGTACTGTTGGGAGCATGTTTAAAGCTAGCCATGATTTCCCAGTTGCCATGATCTGAAAACGCACTTCAACCATGGTCATGGGGGCAATCCTGGTCAGTTAAACCCCATTTGTATAAGTTTACACTAAAAGAAGCTTTGAACATCATCAGAGCTGTATCCCTTAACATCTGGCCAAAACTAGAACTGCACAGACATCTGTGTGTGCGAGAGCATTGAGGATCCATCACTCTCACCAAAGAATGGCTAATTCGGTAAGGATCATCTAGCAACAATGCAGGGTTCACAATGCACGTTGTAAAGACAGCTTCCCTGACAGATGGCTCTCCAGCCTCTGCTTAATGTCTGCAGAAAGAGAGGGCTCACCAGTTTCCAAAGCAATCTGTTCCACCATACCGTTAGGCTGAAACTGACACCCCCCCTCCACAATCTTTGTTTACTGCTTCCATGCCTCTGCAACTATAGAGGACCAGTTGGCTCCATCTGTTCCACACAAGACCTTCAGACACGTGGAGACAGCTGTCTTATTTTGCTCACTGATCTCCTCCCCTCCAGGCACTACATATTCAGCTCTTTCAACTGTTTTTCCCCCCTCCTCTGTATTAAAACATTATCTTGTCAAATGCCGGCTTAACATAACATTTGCTGAGATAATGTCATTCCGCTCTGAAATTTCCGTGTAATAAACGGTAGAAAAGAAGAGAAAAGACTATACATTTCCTTGGACTCTTTTGTGAATGGTGTGACAAAACCTTATTTGTATAAAAATAGTGATAGGGTACCCTTTAGCCCTAAAAATGACCCCCAAGCTAGTTTCTGACAAGAATGAAAAACACTGTTACAGTTAAAAGCCAGGGATTCACTAAGAGCCAGAACAGAATCAGAAAAAAAAGATCCACAGTTGCTTGACAGCCTGGCAGAATAAGTACGTCCTCTACAAGCCTTCCCTAAACTGGTGCCCTCCAGAGATGTTTTATTGCACCCTGCATTGCCACTGGCAGTGTTAGCTGGGGAATGATGGGACTTGTAGTCCAAACATATCTGAAGAGTGCCTGGGCCAATAGTTGCAATCGCTTGAAATGATAGTACCTATAGTCCAAAAGCATTGGGGGCCAGCAGCTGGAGGGCAACTTTAACCATCCATCTGGAGGATGGCAAAGAAGGATCGACTCTAATGTTCCTTGGAAAGAAATCTTATCCTTTGTGGAATCTCTTCTCCTTTAATGTCTACTAACCACATAAGATCACGTAGATCTTCCCTTCGCTTCGTTTCATTTTTATACAAGTTTCTTTCCAAAGGGTAGTCAGTCTCTTGGCAGCTTCCTCCACAGTATCACAGACTTGACAGCGAGAAAAACAAAGCCTACAAAGGAACCTTGCTACTCTGTTCGTCGTAATGCTTAATACAGCCATCTGCTACCAAAAAACAATCCTTCGGAAGATCACCACTGAAAATTGTTCATGCTTTAAAAAGTCAGGTACAGTGCTATTAATTAATGGCAAAAAACTGTTGTGTAAAGAACATTGTGTAAAGGTGATGGCATCACCAGAAGGGGGAAATGGATGGTAATCAATGAGTTCCTGGGACTCACACAAGACACGTGCAACCATGGGAGGCAACTGGTGTGAGCTTTTGGAGGAAAGTAGGAACTCTTTAGGGGACGTGGTGGCGCTGCGGGTTAAACCGCAGAAGCCTCTGTGCTGCAGGGTCAGAAGACCAGCAGTCGTAAGATTGAATCCACGTGACGGAGTGAGCTCCCATCGCTTGTCCCAGCTCCTGCCAACCTAGCAGTTCGAAAGCATGTAAAAATGCGAGTAGATAAATAGGTACCACCTCGATGGGAAGGTCACGGCGTTCCGTGTCTAGTCGCGCTGGCCACGTGACCACGGAAACTGTCTTCGGACAAACGCTGGCTCTACGGCTTGGAAACGGGGATGAGCCTAACCCCCTAGAGTCCGACACGACTGGACTAAATGTCAAGGGGAACCTTTACCTTTACCTAGGAACTCTTTCCTTACCAGCATTGTTTCCTTTATGCTAGTGTACTTTTACACAACAGGATCTGAACTAGGCATTCATTAAAAATAGCGTGGCATGAAGAGAGGCTTGGGTTTTTTTAGCATATTCCTATATTAATTCCGGTTCTAATTAACTGCTTCCAAATTTCTCTTGCCATCCACAGTAGTCTTCAACAATGGCATTTTCCAAAAACCTTAATGACACTTCCATTGTCGTTCCCCTACTATGAGGACTGGACATATAAACACCTCTTTTCCTTACAGCCTCCTATTATCCTACTAACCAATTCATCCAGGTCAGTAATAGATAATTCTATAGACAGAACTAGAGATGGGAACGAATTGCCGATTTGTGTCTGTTTGTTTCTCGGTTGAACAGGTGTTTGGCGCTTTGCAGCCCCGCCTCCTACCAGCAGCCACCTACTCAGACTCTATGGAGTAGGTGGGACAGGATTTGTGCCCATCTCTAGTTCACTGCCTACCTGACTCCTGCATCTGCACGTTCTTTCGTATGATACAATAAAGGACCATCCCAACCATGGCTTTGGCTGTGTATGCTCTCTCTCTTGAATTGCTCATATACTGTCTGATTGATTGCAAGGTTTAAAGACAAAGGTGGGTTTCGCAACACTGCTTTCGAGTTGAAATATCAACAGAAGCAACTGCAAAACCAATTTATTTATTTATTTATTAAATTTATACCCCGCCCATCTAGACCGAAGTCTACTCTGGGCGGCTAACAATAAAAAATAGAATAAAAACAATATAATAAAATAAAAAACAACAATAGTAATATAGTTCAAGATGGGGAAATATATATATATATATATTCAAGTGATGACAGGAGGGAAAGCCTGCCTAAAGAGACAGGTCTTAGGTTTGCTCGTAAAAATGCCCAGCGAGGGAGCCAGACAGATCTCTGGGGGCAGACTGTTCCAAAGGTGAGGGGCCACTGCCGAGAAGGCCCGGTTTCTTGTTCTTTCTCTCCGGGCCTCCCTCGGCGTTAGGCCCCTCAGCCGCCCTTCCTGGCTAGAATGAGTGGTTAGGGTAGATCTAGGTGGGAGGAGGCGTTCCGCCAGATATCGAGGTCCTAAACCATTTAGGGCTTTATATGTCATCATTAACACTTTGAAATCAATGCGGAAACGAACGGGCAGCCAATGCAAGGCAGCCAGAGTGGGGGAGATATGCTGATATTTTCTCGTCCCACTGAGAAGTCTGGCCGCCGCATTCTGCACCATTTGAAGCTTCCGCATCAATCTCAAAGGTAGCCCCACGTAGAGTGCATTACAGTAGTCTAATCTCGAGATTACAAGCGCATGGACCAGAGTGGTGAGGGCCCCGACATCAAAATCGCAAATGGATATAGGAGCAAGAAGGGAGGATGGAAGAAGTAGTGCCCCTTCCTCACATGCAAGAACATGTGCACGGTGAAAGAAGAACAGGAAAACACAAGACTTCCAAAGTCAGCCCTTCTAATGCTGGCCCTGCATGATTTATTTGGCAAATAGAAAAAAAAAATGAGGTGCAAGTTTTAATTCCTCCAACCAAAAAACAGCCTTACTGGTTACTATAAAAATAGTCTCTTACCACATGGTCACAAATGGCTATATTAGTCATTTGTGCCCTGAAGCTTGAATGATGAAGCACAGCAATATTACAGTTTATAAACACTTCCCTGCTTGGTAACCTGTGGGAAGATTCTTGCTCTCCATAGACAACCAAGAGAAAAGACTTCTGCAATAAAATGGGCTAAAACCAGCCACAGGCAATTATGTAGACTAAGGAGTCATAAGCTTTGGAGGTAAAACAGGCAGCTTATTCTGAACTGAAACCAAATGCAAAAAAATGCATAAGGAATTAAAGCAAGATACTGGCGGCGGGGAGAGAGAGACAGAAATCTTCCAAGCAACATTTCAGATTAAACACTTAGCATTTAAAGTGCATTTTGCATGCATCAAAGCTTGTTTGTCATTGCAGGTAAACTCAGGCAGACTGGTAGGTGAGATTTCTTAAAGTGCTTTCAGAAAGATGAGGACAAGATTCATTTACAGAAACTGTAAGAGGCACACACAAGCTGCTCCTCTAGAGGCTTTTAAGAAGCTCTTCATACAGACACTATTGACCGTGATGCACACAACACTGGATGGAACCATTCCACAACATAATCACAGGCCTAACGGTTCTGCTGAAGATGCCCCTTACCTGCTGATAATACTGCTGTGCTGAGACTTGTGGCATCTGCATCTGGCCCACGGCAGGGCCAACTCTTCCCTTGGCTGCAGGCTGCCTTTCATAAGGTGCCTTCGGCGCCTCTGGGCCCCTGGGAAGCTCTCCTTGAGCTCTACAAATCCTCTCTCGCAACTGCACAATGATAGGCTGCAAACCATTGAAAACAACAGATTAGCTACCGACCCACACGGATACACAAGCGAGCTTGGCACCTTCTGGTATCCTAAATTTTGACCACTTTAATCCAGGGTGCATACAGTCTGCATTCTTTATTAAGTCACTTAAAAAACAGGACATTTCATGATCACAGTACGTTTGTATTGCAACAAAAAAAACTTTCTGTTCATTCAAGGTGGACTCATCTAGCATAAAGTGAAAAAAAGACGAAGAATAAAATGAATCCCATCTACCTGACTGGTGTTAGCAGGAAGGAAAGCTAACGCAGCAGCAATGCTGCCCTGGGAAGCCAAGAGGTTGGCATACTGAGTCATCTTCTCAGCCAGAAAAGCCCCAACAGCATTGCCATCCATCACCTGTGTCTGCTGGACGGCCTTGCGCAAGATTACCACTTTTTCGATGAGGTCCTGCAAGGTTAAAACGGGGAAAGATAAATAAAAGCCATCCATGGGTGAGAAGCTCCAGTCAGAGCTTTACTCACATGTGTGGCGCGCGTAACTTGAAAGGGGATGACTAGGGGGATTTCCATGACATGTCACATTTTCTCTGCAACCTACACTTGAACCCATAAGCAAGTTCAAACATATTTATGAGTGAACTGCTGAATAGCTCAGTGGTTTAGGCATGGAAGTTTGATTCCCCATTATGCTATTAATACTGAGTGGAACAAGCAGCCAATGTATAGAGGACTTCCCAAATCAAAGGTCAAGGGCTGGTTATTCCCTTGTGAATTTTAAACATATATGCTGCTGTGGAAGCCAACTTCCTAGTCTTCTTTTTTGGACACTTAAGAAAATTTGAAGAGCAGGTATTGTGCTCTGGATGCTTCTTTAGCGGACACCATGCAAACATCCACTAGATCCACTGTGGGTTACTGGGCATGTCAAACTGAACTGGGTTGCACCCAAATCATTAAAGCATGCTGGGGTTAAGAGCTTGCACCCAAAGGAGAATGGAAATTTTTGAAGGCACTTCCAGATGCCAACAGAATTTCCAACATTTAACATGTCCAGAGACCCGGACGCAGGGAACCAATGGATGAAGACACTGACCTGCAGAGAGAGGGGATTGTTTCCATCCTGAGCTTTAGTCCAGCAGGCAACCAATTTCTCTACATTCCCAGCACAAATGTAACACAAACAGGCCTGGTTCTGCAGAAGACTGTCACCTTCACTTTCAAGTCTGGCACCCAACAAATCTAAGAAATAGGTATAAGACACAAGATGTGAGTATCTGAATAGACCAAGACAACCTTAAAAAAATTTAAACATAACAAACATCTGATCAGAATGTGCTACAAACTCACACACACTTTCCTATTCTTACATGCCTTCCTCCATTGGTTGGTTTCATCTAATTATTGTTTACTGTCACATCTAGAGGCCTGGTTGTAGCAAACTACAGTTATAAAACTCAGAAAAACAAGGAGAGAATTGGCATGTGAGAAAGAGAAGAAGGGGGAAGTATATGAGCCTTACAGTTATATACTGATGTATCTGTGCTCGATTTCTCTTAAGGAAAATGCGACATAAATGATTTTTATTCAAATTAAAGGGAGTAATACACTGCTTCATTTCTGTCTATATTTCTTACCACAAAGAGCTGCAAATTCATCTGGCCTAGCGTAAGTCAACACAGCGGCCAGAGCTTCCCTCCAGTTTTGTAGGTCACAAGACTGGACAATCTCCTTCCAGTTCTTGGTCACAACCGCAGTGATGAGCTGCAAAGAAAAAAAAAAGACACACATACAGATAAGTGCATTCAGAATTCATCTGGGAACCCAAAGTTGGGAACCACTGTTCTAGATGATACATATGGGTATCCTAAAGCCATCTCAGAGGCAATCCTCACAGATCATTCTCTACTGGCCTGTTGTATCAATAATGGTCCATTGCTTGAATTCACTGTATCTCCCTGAACTCAGATGAGTTAGTACCCTATTTGCGTGCAGTATAACCATATACATGGAACAAGATTTGACATTACATGAGAGCAGAGCATCTACAGAGCGACTGTTCAAATGAATGAAGGGTTGCCAACTGTACAACACTATGTGCAGAATTTTTAAGTGGGTATGAGCTGATGCAGCTTTTCTAACATCAGAACCACTTGTACAATGGCTCGTTACAGTTGCAAATCCCGCCAACAGGATATTAACCACTGATCTTACATTAATGGACAGGAAAAGATACTGTTCTCTTGAACTGATCTCTGGATTACTCAGTTTTTCTAGATTTCTGTCTGGTCTTGTGGATAAAACACTGAGTTTGTGAGTACACAGATTTTGTCAAATGCCTACATACCCTGGTAATTTTGCCTCGCGTCTTTGCGAAATATTTCTTCTGCGTCCTAGACAGCAGCTCCTGGCCCCCGGCTATAGCCAGTATGATAGCATCAGCCATGCGATTGTCATAGAGGCAGAGGTCAACAGCACTTTCAAAGTTACCCGTCAGCAAAGCCTGAGTGATCAAGCCATCGATATCTGTATCAAGGGGGGGGGGGGGAGAGCACAAACTGGTTATTGCCATCGCAGCTTGACAAAGTAAATGTAAAGCATTCAAATTTAATCCATGTTTTGCCACCTGGATGTTCTTTTTGGGGAAAAATGTCTTTGCTGTTTTTACCTTCAGTGACAGAAATGTTGAATGTTTCATTTGAGGACGGCAGGGCTTCAGTCTCGTCGTCTGCATTCTAGCAAAAAGAAGAAGAATGCAATTGCATCAAATGTTGTTTAGAGAGCATGTTTAAATACATCCTTTTGGAATGCATGTCACTTGTATTAAAATATCCACAGGTGTCTTCTTAGTGGATGGCACATGCAAGTTTACAGCACAACTTGTAGTAATTTTCTGGCCTCAAATCCATTCCAACTTGCAGAGTTGTCTAGATATAAAGTACTTAGATGTGGTTGACCAGTCCCTCCTTCTGGGGCCACTCTGCTCGTCCAAGGCTACACAGGTGGCAGCCACCACGGGATCTTAGCCCCCTCCCTGGAGGTGCAGTGGGGATTGGAAACCTCAGCTTCCGGTTCCACAGCCAGACTTTAAGGTATACCAGGCTCAATGCATCATATACTCTAGCTTTGTTTCACTCATGTGAAAATACTAAAAATAGCCTTGTTTCTTTTGACTGGCGAGAATCCTTATGGAGGTGATATGCAAGTACAAAAATTTTCAGTTAAATGTATACCTTCTGACCTTAAACACATTCTTAGGCACACTTATAATAGACAAATGGAAACATAATCCAAGTGTTCCATTCTGTTCAGTATAACAAGGAAGCCCAGCGAATCTTGTCCAGTTCATTTTACCTCTCGGACCACACTCCTAAGAGCTTGGGAGCTTCTTTCTTAGTCACCTTAGCACTGCAGCATTTCTACTGGTACTGCTGCCCCCTCCTGTCAGAAAGCTGCCCATGTGCACAAAAAGGAGTTCAGGAACTCCACTGCACCATAAGCAGCAGCAGTCCTGGTTAGATGGGAGATAACACAGGTGGAGATAACGAGGGTCTGACCCCCTGGGGCCAGACCGTCCACTCACCGTTCTGCTGATGTTGCTGCGGGCTCCACGCTCCCTTCCTATCACTCTTGAGCTTGCGGTGGATTAGCCACTCTTCGACCTGGCAGAGAGGCTCGCCATCCTGCCTTCTGCCAGGAGTGGCTAATCCACCGTGAGCTCCGGAGCGATCGGAAGGGAGTGCGGAGCCCCCAGCAGCCGCAGAATGATGAGTGGATGGTCTGGCCCCAGGGGGCCGGACCCTTAGTATCTCCACCTGTAGGGGGGTATTCGTATACGAATACTAGTCTTGGTATCTGACAGTGGGGCAGAGGATTCGACCACAGGAAATATAAGCAATGTAGGTTAACTGTCATTTTTACTCAAGTTGCAAAGTTCTACTTTGTAACCGGAACAGGGATTTCTGGATAATGGTAAGTGTTGAATATATGCAGACTTATCACTGCATGCTTATATGTTATCCTAGTGCACACATGAACACAGTTACATATGCATGTTTATAATTCATCAATGTAACCTTGTGCATATATCTATATCCTCTACATACTAGCATACACTGACTATATTCAGAGCTCTCTCTGTGTGTGTGTGTGTGTGTGTTCTGTGTACCACAAGAATCCTACTGCCAAATTACTCCTGTGTAAACCTGGGCCAACACCTTGATGCTCATTAATAAGGTGCTGGTAATATTCCTTGGAGCATGTCTGATTGGGGAGTTCAAGTAATGCAACCAGTACCTTGTCAACAAGTGGAAATCTACTGCCAAAGTTTATGTGGCTTCCCTTATGCGGGCATAAATCTACAATAGGTTTTTGACCTACATGTGTGTGTATGTGTGCATGTGCCTATGCGTGTGTACACAAGTCGATGACAGAATATGAATGTAACACCCCCTCCAGTGCATATTAACTATCAGAAGCCACTTTCAGGAGCAAACAAAGACCGCTTGAAGCACACCAGTAAGCACCTCCATGGGTAGGAAATTTAGCACAACATAGGATTAATACCTCTCCCAAGAGCTGATCCATAGCAGAAGCCAGACTCTCCTCACCGTCCATCTGTGCAGGCTGGTCAGATTCCTCAAGAGCCTTTCTCACAGATGAAAAAAGGTTATTGCAGCGACTGAAGCAGAGACAGGCACCAGGGCAGTTACGCCAAACTCAACAGTCCCCAAGGGCCAACTGCAAGCCCTAGTACAAGCAAGCCTATGGTCCAACAATGGGTACCCATTTTAATTCCTCCACTTCCCTTTCTATATGATTTCACAAACACTGACTGATGCCTGTCACAATACAACACTGCAGGAGAGTACTTGCAGGCACAGTAAGAAGCACATTGTTAGGTGTTTTTTGTTATATATTCTTAATGGCCGATTAAAGGTATCAGCTGCTCCTGCGTTTGTATTGTTTCCACAACCATGCGGCCTTTTCCTGAACTGTAAGATACCACAGAATGGCCGATCAGGCATCAACTGAAGATCAGCGTGAGTTCTCAGACATCAAGAACTCTTGAATCAAACAAGCAGTACTGTGTGCTCAAGAGAGCATCCACCAGGAAAAACTATTTATTTGGCTTAAATTGACTATTCCTGGTGGTTGAACTAAACTCCTAATCCCAACTCTGTTAGTTGGAATTAGCCATGTTAACAGGGCAGTCTACTCTCCCCCAGCTAGAGAGAAACTCTTTGAGTTTCAAAAAGGCAGAACGGGAGAAGGGGGGGGGGCAGATTGTCTGTGACTGTCCATGTAAATTTGGGATACTAAAAACAGCACATAAGTTTGGAACTGCCCACAAGAACTTGAGGCACAGCCTTGTATTCAGAGAGGAACGAGAGTAAAAGAAACACCAGAGAACCCTTAGCAAAAGATAACCCTATGCAAATACACAGCTCCCTGTTTAATTCAGTTTGCATGCTGGTTAATATTAACTCTAGCTACATTCAAAAAGGCAAGGTCAAACTAGATTTACTGAACCTCACTTGCTAAATTAACCATAATTAAGATTAGATTTAGAACTGTGGTTAATCATAAGGAGAAGAGGAAGCATCTGAATGAGTTTAAACTGCCATTTCTACTCTGGAGGAGATGGTAAAAAAGGATAAAGTCTCATGCAAGAAAACTTGGCTGTTGCATCAAAGGCTGACATTCCTGCCATACAAAGCATGGCTATTTTCCTTTTGTAGATTTGGTTGTGTTTCTGCAATTCCTGTTCCTCGCAAACTGGAACATCAGGCACAATATTTTCCTTCTTTTTAAAAAGCTTTTATTATTTGAAGAATCAATGCCTCAGTGGAAACTTAAGTGCAATAAATCTTTTCAGAAAAGCTAAAAAGGTAACACGAAGATATTTGATTGCCAGGCACCTAAACAGCAACAGAAAATGCTGCAATAGAGACTATAACAGGATTGTAAAAACTGCCAATATAAAATCATATTTCTTGGGTCAAAGAGAATATATCTCTAGGGAGCGAAGTTAATTGGAGTGGCTGAAAAAAAAAACAGTTTGCAAGCCTTCTTACCAAGTTAAAAGGCTGACTTGCTTTCTTGTTATCAATATGAACGTTTACTGTAGGATACAAAATTTATAATTCACTGAAATGCCACAGAAACAAGTTTTCAGTTGAAGGCGTGCTTAACTCCAAAACATGAATAAATCTGTATGAATTAGAAGGTAACATTTTCTTTCTTACCTGATCTAGTTCTCTACCGTGAAGGCTCTCTTTATTGAGAGCAGAAGAAATCTGAAAGGAAGGCAAAGACATTGCTTCTTTTCTCTTGAAGAATAAAACAGCACATCAGCTACCACAGTTCTTTACATGACACTTCTCTACTACTCTGTGAAGGTTTTATTCTTTCACATGCCAATCTCATATTCACACAGTAGTTTCCAAAGAGAAAGCTTATAATTACCAAAAAATATTTCTTTTAAACCTTTTTTTACCCGACTTTTACCAGTCAGGAGACCGTATGCAACAAAACTAAACAAACCAACAAAAGCAAGACAGAAGTGATGCCAGAAATGGATGCAGTAATTCCTTCTTATGCCTCCCCCCTTCATTCCTTTTTTCCTTTCATGCTCTGTCTTTAATACCATAAGCTCATGGGCAGGGCTGCCTTGTTTTTATCAGTCATACATAAGCCATTCTACAAGCCCTTCTTGCTGATGAGTGGGGTAAAAATACTTTGTGCTGGGTAGAAGGGGCCTTTTATCACGTTTATAAGCACTGTTCCCACATCAGTGGGTAACTGCAGGAATCCTTCAAGTATCTCTAATTAAAGAACTGGATCCTACAGTATATTTTAGCACCAACAACTTCTGCAAATTGAAGTTATTTTAGCAACTTTATGCCAGAGATTATAAAGAATTAGAAATTCCCTGGAATATTAAGAAGAGAAGATATTATGAAAAGGGCATCTGGTCTCCCTATGAAAAATTAATCAGGATTAAAATGCACGTTAGCAAATGCCCTGCCGTGACTCTTATTAAATATTTCTGATGATGCCAATTCTTCCAACTTGCTTGAAAACACTAGCAAATCTTGACAACGCTGACAGTGAGCCAAAGCCAGAGAGCTGCGTTTTACTTCCCCTTATTACAAAACCAGAACAGCAGGAGAGACTGCTCTGACAGCAAGAGGAATAAATAGAAAGCGGCAAGTGTTTAAAAGGTGCTGGGATCCAAAAATCAAAGACTCTGTCAGGAAGGCCAATGCTTCTGATTCTCAGAGCTATTAGGATAGCTGATTTAAGGAGAGAGCGACCAGCTGGTTCTCCTTAATGATTCAGAGCCATCAATATACAGGCCACCTGCGTGCTTGCCCACACATTTCTACGAATGATAAATTTCTGCAGAAAAACATCTATGGCTCTGTATTTTTCCAACAGTCTAAAATATGAAAGTAGCTAATACAAGAAAAATGAAACACTTGAGAATGGTTAAGGAAGCCTAATCCTCAAGCCTCCTCACATGAAGTCCTAATCCAAAGGGGAGTAAATGCCTCTCGCCTTTCCTCACCAATAAAGATGCTGGATGAACGATGTGCTGCTTTAGGGACTAGACTCTACCAAATCATAGAACTAGGGTTTCAATTCCATATACAGAAAACTCAACTGCTTCTCATGTCAAATCTCCACTAATACCCTCATAACGTCCCCGCACCAGAACCCATTTGCAATTCAATGAGAGCTTTGCCTAAATACATTTTCTTTTAAAAATCATCTAACATATTAACCATTATGCATTTACCTTTTGCCCCAGATCATCTTTCCTGTACCCGAGGAGCTCCAGATACTTGCCACGTGAATCCTCTTCAAAATGCACCTTTATGAAAAATTTGAAGGGAGACATCTTAGAAAAACAGTTTCTAGCCTCTTCCCCATCCCACAAATTGTCTTCTAAAGATGACTGTTGTAAATTAAACATGGTGACAAGATGCAAATTAAATCTAGTAAACCAAGCAATTATCTGAAATGCGTGGGCACTTGCATTAGGCTAGAGATGATGGGAAGGGATGAAAGGTGGAAACTGACACCAACTGGAGATTGAAACTTGGTGGATGCACTCAAGGTTTCTAAGAGTGAGATGGGGAAAAAGATCTTGCACACTTGCAAAGCACAGCAATTTCCACTGTTCCCTGCCAGAACGGCAATAAACCCCTGAATGTTCATCTCCATTTCCACAACATTAGAGCTCCTATGAACATTCCTGGTAAAGAACCAGGAGCATTTACACGTCAGCTTTCTCCCTGTAGTACTATTTTATTTTCATTCTGCTCTTTATATTAAAAACTTGGAAACAAGGTTGGAAACAAAATAAAATCCCAGTCTGCATGTCACTTGAGAGAAGACGGGACAGCAGGGTTAGATAAAGTCAAAACAGGAGACACTACTAATTTCTTGCCCATTTTCGTTTCTTGTCCTAGTATCTTCTATTTTGAAAAATGAAAAACTCTGCTCATAATGTAAGACTGTGTCCTTGAGCAGAACCTGCACGATCAGCATCCATCCTCCCAGGTGGGCCATGCTGTGCTGGATCTACCCTAGGTGTGGAAGGGAACATATGGTCCTTGGGGGGGGGGGGGGGGACTGTACTTATTTTCCTGCCATTGGCATAATTGGCAAGGGCTGATGGATGGATGCTGCACTCAAAGAACCACCTCTGGAAAGTCATACATGCCCCACTCCTGTGCCAACAGAAGTGTGGTTAGGGTGATGTTTAAACTAGGTTCCTAATTGAGCACATCGTTTTTGAATATTGGACTTTTAAGATGTCTGGGAGCTTTAAGACATAAACAACGTCTAAAATTACCTTTAAGAAAGACCACACATTCTTTTCAAAGTCATTCTTGGCAGCATCAATCTTCTTCTGACAATAATTGACGAAAGCTTCTGCCCGCACAGCCTCCTGCAGCTGATCCGAACGGCTCAGGAACTCTTTCTCTGTGACCACTTGGCTCACGTAGACATGATAACGCAGTTGCTGCTGCTCTGCTCCTTGTTGTTGAGGCTTGCTGTTCTCAAATGTAACTAACTTCCCTCCAAACTGGAAATTAAGTACATCGTAGAGGCAACAGTTTTAACTAATTGGTATCAACATCAATAATGTTAGGTAGCCTTAGTGCTGTCTTGCTCAAAGAAAGGACCATTTGTAGGACAGGTAGTTAACCACAGTTGGAGGCTAGGAAAAAATGCACCCGAACCAGGTCACTATTTGGAAATACAGTCAACCCTCGACTTACGAACTTAATCCGTTCCGGAAGGACGTTCTTAAGTCGAAAAGTTCGTAAGTCGAATCAGCATTTCCCATAGGAATGCATTGAAAACCAATGCTCTGGATCCGTTTCAGTCAGGCTTCAGGCCGCGCCATGGCACGGAGACGGCACTGGTCGCACTGTTGGATGACCTATTGAGGGAGGCTGACAGGGGCAATATGTCCTTGTTGGTCCTCCTCGATATCTCAGCTGCCTTTGATACCGTCGACCACGGTATCCTCCTGGGGAGGCTCTCCGAGCTGGGAATCGGTGGCCTGGCGCTTGCCTGGCTCCGATCCTTCTTGGGGGACCGCCCCCAGAGAGTACAGATTGGGGAGAATGTTTCGGCTCCGTGGAGTCTCAATTGTGGGGTTCCGCAGGGGTCGATCATCTCCCCAATGCTGTTTAACATCTATATGAGGCCGTTGCGTGGGGTCATCAGGGGGTGTGGGGCTTCGTGCCATCAGTACGCTGATGACACCCAGCTCTACATCTCCTTTTCACCTACTTCAGTGGATGCCGTTCCGTCCCTTCGGCGCTGTCTGGAGGCTGTACTGCAATGGATGCAGCTGAACGGTTTGAGGCTGAACCCGGACAAGACGGAGGTCTTGAGGGTGGGTGGTTCTTCCATCGGCGGTCTGGGAGACTCCCTCTCTTTTGGGGGGGTTACTCTTACCGCACGGAGTGAGGTCCGCAGCTTGGGGATACATCTGGACCCGGCGCTTACCATGGAAAACCAGGTGGCGTCCATGGCCCGTTCTGCCTATTTTCATCTGTGGCGGATCGCCCAGCTGCGGTCCTACCTTGATGGGGGGGCCCTCACCACTCTCGTCCATGCGCTCGTAATCTCGAGATTAGACCACTGTAATGCACTCTACGTGGGGCTACCTTTGAGATTGTTGCGGAAGCTTCAAATGGTGCAGAATGCAGCGGCCAGACTGCTCAGTGGGGTGAGAAAATACCAACATATCTCTCCCACTCTGGCCGCATTGCATTGGCTGCCCATTCGCTTCCGCATTGACTTCAAAGTGTTGATGATGACTTACAAAGCCCTAAACGGTTTGGGACCTCGGTATTTGGCGGACCGCCTTCTCCCACCTAGATCTACCCGAATTACTCGGCATAGCCAGGAGGGACGGCTGAGGGGCCTAACGCCGAGAGAGGTCCGGAAAGAAAGAACTAGAAACCGGGCCTTCTCGGCAGTGGCCCCTCGACTATGGAACAACCTCCCAACAGAGATCCGCCTGGCACCCTCGCTGGGTGTTTTTAAGAGCCATTTAAAAACTTGGCTATTTAGGCAGGCCTTCCCTTCTGTCAATTCTTAAATTTTAGTTTTTTGTTTTTTATTATTCCCATCTTGAATACTTTATATTATTGTTTCAATTGTTTTATTGTTTAATGTTTTAATGTTTTATATATTTGATGATATTTGTAAGCCGCCCCGAGTAGACATTGTCTAGGGGGGCGGGGTAGAAATCTAAAAATAAATAAATAAATAAATAAAATTAATCCGTTCCGGCTGTTTTTGGTTCTTAGGTCGAGGGGTGGTTTGTAAGTCGAAGCATTAGTTCCCATAGGAACTAATGCAAAGCCGGTTAATCCGTTCCTACCACTAGGGGTAGAATTTTTTTTATTTTTTTCCTTTTAACCTAAGATGACTTGGGTTAAAAAAAAAGGAAAGAAAAGAGGGAGGGAAGGAGGGAACAGAACCTTTTCAACAGAACACCTTGAAAGTTCAAATTTTGCGCTTTCCCCGCCTCTCGCGCGTTTTTTTTCCGGTTCGTAACTCGAAGCAAAGTTCGCAAGTCGAGGCTATATTTTTCTATCAGAGCGGTTCGTAAGTCGAAATGTTCGTAACTAGGGCCGTTCGTAAGTCGAGGGTTGACTGTACAGTAGGACCCCCTTATCCACAGTTTTTAGTATCTACGGTGGACTTGGAACCAATCCCCAGAGGATATGGGGGTCCTACTGTACTGCTTCCAAGAAACAAAATTCCTCCATCATTCTGTACTCCTAAATTCAGCATGAGAGAGAACTGGCACTAAATGATACATAACTGGGCTATGTTTATCTGTATTTATTCGGTTTAAAAATATGGGATAGTTACGTTTTGAAGTTTTTAGAACTAGAGTATCCCTTGCCCAGGAAGTAATTAAAAGCAGAACATGTACCATTTTTGTTTGAAGCTTGCTTGACTACTGTACTCTCCAAGACCTAATTTCAACAGAGTTTTCAGATGAAGGCACAATAAGACAGGGACATTATAGTCAATATTGACTGTTACTACTCTGTGTCAGAACGTAACACGTAATATACTATTATTCTTGGTTTTAAAAGTCTACAATTCCCCCAAAGCATCAGAAGGACACTGGCACAGGACAGGTGCTTCTGTTCTCAAAATATATGGAGATTTAATATAACTGTGACAGTGAAATATATTAAATTAAAATAACGTTAAACTTTTCAATATTCCTTGATTACATAAAACAGATAGTCACACTCCACTTCTTCACAAGGAGCAATGATGTACCTTGAAGGAAGACTGCACAGTGGGCAACGTGCAAGCCTCCAGATGTTGCTGAACTACAGCTCCCATGATCACTGCTAAGGATGATGGAATGTATATTCCAACAACATCTGGAGGCCCA
Source organism: Intellagama lesueurii (assembly GCA_037013535.1). Taxonomy (NCBI): domain Eukaryota; kingdom Metazoa; phylum Chordata; class Lepidosauria; order Squamata; family Agamidae; genus Intellagama; species Intellagama lesueurii. The sequence continues at coordinate 187,101,863 of JBAJHW010000005.1, read as the reverse complement.
CAAATTGCTCTCCTCTGATTTAGAGATTACGGATTTGGATCTGCTTGGAAACTCTAGAACTGTGATCTGAAAACATGGGACTCTTCTGATGTGGCTCAACTACAATTCCCATCATGTTTTACACTGACTATCCTGTTTCAGCTTGCTGACATTTATAATTCAACAGCATCTAGAGGGTCACACGCTCGTCATTCCTGTTCCAGAATAGCGTCTTTCAGAAAACTGACCAAAAACATCAATAACTTCCTATACAGTAGATGTCACAAAGGCTCCCACTTACTGAAAAAGAGGCACCCACAGGTCGGCGAATCCACTTGGGTGGCTTTTTCAAGGGTAGGACTGTGCTCTGTGGCGTCTGCTGAGGAAGCTGTAAGGGAGGAAGCGTTTGCCCTGTTCCAAAGGGATCGAGGTTCCCAAAAGATGATGAAAGCTGCCAAAAAGAGAAAGAAAACTGGGCATGCAATTCCGGTTCAATATCACAATTCAGCTCTGAGTGCACCACATAATTAAGATTTCAGAGCTTGTTTGCCCAACTAAACAACTCTGTCAATTTCCGAGCTTGCTTTTTGCATTTAATTGGTTTGTAAGTCAAGAGGTGCCCTGGGGTTGAACTAAATTGAAAAATCAATAGCTTATGTCAATATTCCATCAGCTCATGTGAAAACAATAGCAAAGTTGTACTCTATTCCAGGATAAAGTCTTTAAAGTTCAAAGTCTTACAGAAAGCTATTTTAGATTTCCCCAAGAACTATCATGGAGAAATTAAAGATAGAAAAAAGATAACTATCATCTGAGAATACTCTCGTCTGAATCCTGACTGTGGAAACCAGCTGTAAGGATCTACAATAATTTTGACAGTCAAAGCTACAGTGGTACCTCGATTTACGAACTTAATCCATATTGGATTGGCGTTCGTACGTCGAAAAGTTCGTAAGTCGAGGCAAATTTTCCCATAGGAATGCATTGAAAACCATTTAATCCATACCTGCTGGTTTTCGTTTGTATGTCGAGGCGCTGTTCGTAGGTAGAGGCATTAGTTCCCATAGGAACTAATGCAAAGCCGGTTAATCCGTACTCTACCACTAGGGGGCGATTTTTTAAATATTTTTTCCTCTTTTGACCTAAGGTGAACTTAGGTCAAAAAAAGGGCAGGAAAGGTTTTTTTTCTTTTTTTCTTTTGGTTCGTAAGTCGAGGCTCCGTTCGCAGGTCGAAGCAACTTTTTGCGAACGGAGCCGTTCGTAACTCGAATCATTCGCAAGTAGGGACATTCGTAAGTCAAGGTACCACTGTATTTTAAAGCATTTAATTGGGCCTTATGAGATCCTTCATCCTACAATCTGAGATATAGTTCTGCTTTGCTTTTTCACATACCTTGTCGGCCTGCTTCTGCCGCAAGCTGTCCGGGCTTCCCCCCATGATTGAGTAAATACTGATCCTCCCGTCAAAAGAAGCCGCAGAGAGGAGAGCTGGGTTTCTCGGACACCACTGAACATCAAAGCACCACTGTGTTGTAGTAGGCAATTCATATAACACCTGTGACCAAAACAAGACTCGTTTCATTAGAACAACAATCATGGCTACGATAAATGATATGAACAAGAGAAACTGTCAGAACATACGACGACATCTTAACAAGAGATCAATAATAAAAAGGTTTCAAAGGAGCTCTCTCCTTTTTTGAACACAGTAGATTGAGCAGTGTTCAAAAAAACAAAGATCATGGCCACTGGTCCCATCACCTCCTGGCAAATAGAAGGGGAAGATATGGAGGCAGTGACAGATTTTACTTTCTTGGGCTCCATGATCACTGCAGATGGTGGCAGCAGCCACGAAATTAAAAGACGCCTGCTTCTTGGGAGGAAAGCGATGACAAACCTAGACAGCATCTTAAAAAGCAGAGACATCACCTTGCCGACAAAGGTCCGCATAGTCAAAGCTGTGGTTTTTCCAGTAGCGATGTATGGAAGTGAGAGCTGGACCATAAAGAAGGCTGACCACTGAAGAATTGATGCTTTTGAAATGTGGTGCTGGAGGAGACTCTTGAGAGTCCCCTGGACTGCAAGGAGAACAAACCTATCCATTCTGAAGGAAATCAACCCTGAGTGCTCACTGGAAGGACAGATCCTGAAGCTGAGGCTCCAATACTTTGGCCATTTCATGAGAAGAGAAGACTCCCTGGAAAAGACCCTGATGTTGGGAAAGTGTGAAGGCAAGAGGAGAAGGGGACGACAGAGGACAAGATGGTTGGACAGTGACATCGAAGCTACCAACATGACTTTGACCCAACTCTGGGAGGCAGTGGAAGACAGGAGGGCCTGGCGTGCTCTGGTCCATGGGGTCACGAAGAGTCGGACATGACTTAACGACTAAACAACAACAGATTGAGCAGAGACGTCCAGCGCTCCGCCTTGCCCGATGAGACTTGATCTCGTTCGGCCTGTGATGCTGGATATGGTGGACAAGGTGCTTGACCGCTGTCGTGCCACCACCTCCTCACTTGACCCTTGCCCGACCTGGCTATTCAAAGCAGCCAGGCCTATACCAATCGAATGGGCCACTGCAATAATTAATGGGTCTCTCCAGGAGGAGACACTCCTCAAGGAGACACTCATTAGGCTCATTAGGAAGAAACCAAATTTGGCGGCGGACGATATTGGCAATGATAGGCCCGTCGCCAATGTTTCTTTCCTTAGTAAAGTGGTAGAGAGGGTGGTGGCTGACCAGCTTCAGGCCCTTCTGGATGAAACCAACACCCTGGATCTGTTTCAGTCTGGCTTCAGGCCGCGCCACGGTACGGAAACGGCATTGGTCGCCCTGTTTGATGACCTCCTGAGGGAGGCCGACAGGGGCAAAATGTCTCTGTTGGTCCTTCACAATATCTCAGCCGCCTTCAATACCGTCGACCACGGTATCCTCCTGGGGAGGCTCTCCGAGCTAGGAATTGGTGGTCTGGCGTTAGCCTGGCTCCGATCCTTCTTGGAGGACCGTCCCCAGAGAGTACAGCTTGGGGAGAGTGTATCAGCTCCGTGGAATCTCAATTGTGGGGTTCCGCAGGGCTCGATTATCTCCCCAATGCTGTTTAATATCTACATGAGGCCGCTAGGTCAGGTCATCAGGGGGTGTGGGGCTTCGTGTCATCAGTACGCTGATGACACCCAGCTCTACATCTCCTTTTTTCCTACAACAGTGGATGCCGTTCTGTCCCTTCAGCGCTGTCTGGACGCCGTACTGGGATGGATGCAGGCAAATGGTCTGAGGCTGAACCTGGACAAGTCGAAGGTCCTGAGGGTGGGTGGCCCAGACATTGGTGGTTTGGGAAACTCCCTCACTTTTTTGGGGGGGTGACTCTCACCACGAAGACTGAGGTTCGCAGCTTGGGGGTACATCTTGATCTGGTGCTTACCATGGAAACCCAGGTAGCGTCAGTGGTCCGCACCACCTACTTCCATCTTTGGCGGATTGCCCAGCTGCGTCCCTATCTTGATGTCGGGGCCCTCACCACTCTGGTCCATGCGCTTGTAGTCTCAATATTAGACTACTGTAATGCGCTCTACGTGGGGCTACCTTTGAGATTGATGCGGAAGCTTCAAATGGTGTAGAATGGGGTGGCCAGACTTCTTACTGGGGTGAGAAAACATCAACATATCTCCCCCACTCTGGTGGCCTTGCATTGGCTACCTGTTCATTTCCGCATTGATTTCAAAGTATTAATGATGACATATAAAGCCCTAAACGGTTTAGGACCTCGATATCTGGCGGAACGCCTTCTCACACCTAGATCTACCTGAATCACTCGTTCTAGCCAGGAGGGGCGGCTGAGGGGCCTAACGCCGAGGGAGGCCCGGAGAGAAAGAAGAAGAAAGCGGGCCTTCTCGACAGTGGCCTCTCGGCTCTGGAACAATATCCCCCCAGAAATTTGTCTGGCTCCCTCGCTGGGCGTTTTTAAGAGCCAACTTAAGACCTGGCTCTTCAGACAGGCCTTCCCTCCTGTCGATACCTAACTTATTTCGCCATCCTCTAGTGTAGTAATATTGTTGTTTTATTTTATTTTAATACCGTTGTTAGCCGCCCAGAGTAGACTTCGGTCTAAATGGGCGGGATATAAAATAAATAAATAAATAAATAATAATAAATCTCTCTTTCTTGATGCCTCTGTACCTCCCCACTAAACTTTATGATGTGAATGACTGTGATTAGTGCGGTACAACAGTTTATTTTATAATCGTGTTCGCTCGCATCAATGTCCTCCTCGTTTTCTTTCCTCCCTCCGTTCAGTGAATCTCAGAATCAATTCCAATAAAATGAAGCATTAAGGCACTAGATTTTTAAACCCAAGGGAAAAAATGGTGGGGACTAAGGACACAGGGATAAAAAAACACTCTGCCTGAAAGGATCATTATTTTTTGGCCAACTCATGGATCTCCACTGATTTTTTGTAAAGCACGTGCGCAAACCCAGGGTTTAAGAAATGGCTTCATTTGCATATGTGTGTATTTGCTGTGCACAAAACACGTTCAATCAAAGATTAGAGACTATATTTTGCCTTCTTTAGGCCTATGTAATAATGAGCAGGGATGTGACACTGTTAATAGTGAGGCTGTGTCTAGAGAGGTCTGCCAGTCTGTGTCATACCTTTTGTTGTACTGGACTGAAAAATGTTGAAACTATTTGCAGCCTACTTTTTAACTTCCACTGGCTTTTAACGGGATTGATTTATTGCCATAGCCCAAAAGTAAGATGTTACCTTTGGAAGTCATGAAGACATGGCAATGATTGTTTCCCCCCTCAAAGAAGCAACTGGTACTATTAAGCATAAAGTTTACTTAAATAAATTTAAATACTTGAAAAAGCAGCAAATGACAATAACTAGTAATGTAATGAGTCAATGACAACATAATATTAACAGCAATGAATTATTTTGGGCTTTGTAATGAGCTTTTATAAAGTCACTTTTCTAAGTTCTGCTTATTGCTATCTGATTTTTAAAGCCGTTTTGTAGTTTTTAATCTGATCACCAAAATTTGACCACGCAGTAAATATGAGCATTTTATGTCCCATAACAAAATGGCTGCAGACAAAGACTTCTGCTAGTTGAACTCATAAGAAAACACTATAATCAAACTATAGAAATAGGCTTAAAAACGAGGAACCATTTGCAACGTATAGCATAGAAACTCTTTATAAGACTGTCCTGTTTATGTTTCCTTAGGAACCAGAAAATAAAAAAAAAATCTGAATCCAGAAAGCCTGGCCTCTATTTGCATTCCACCAAGTGCAAAGTCAGTAGGAAAAAAAATTATTCATATAAGAAGTAACTTTTCATTCCAGAGTCTTGAAAGTTCTTTGCGTGTCATACCTCTCCTGTATTTGGATTGGAACAAAGAATTCTAGCATCCTTGCCACAGCTCAGCAACAGTTCAGGATCTGCCATACTCCAAGCAATGGTCAAAATACCCCTAAGCAAAACACAACAAATTTAATCTTCAAAAAAAGAGATTAACAGAACCACAGGCAGTATTAACTCACCCAAAGCTGTAGTGATAAAGGGGCATGTAGTAATTTAAGTATCAGCCATTTAAAAGAAAAATCTTGCCAATGGCTGAAATCCTATTCTGATTTCTTGCTGGCATATCACAAACAGCATTAACTTTTGGAGACCAATGGCCTCAGTCACCAAAGGTATTATCTGTTGCATGCAAGCCACTATGTAACATTGATTTCTTGATGCAATATGCCTACAGAATGTATTTTATATTCGAAACACACACACACACACACACACACACACACACACACACACACACACACACACACACACACACACACACACACACACACACACACACACACACACACACACACACACACACACACACACACACACACACACACACACACACACAAGTAAAACTTCAGAGGAAAACATACATACCTTGCATGGCTTTCCAGAACACGAAGGGGAGAAGATGCAAATCTAAGATCCCACACCTGGACGACGGGCAGCCTGTCATCTTCTGAAGCCAGAACCATTTGTGTAGCAACGTCAGGATGCCAAGCCAGGCCTGAGCAATGCATCTGAAACAGGATAAGTGGTCTTCATCAAGGAGGTACCTCTTTCTTTCCATCAAGACTGCCTTTGCATACTCCCTCATTAGCGTAACTAAAACACCCTCGGAGACAGTATCCATAACAGAAAATGTGAAGTATTTTGCAATGTGATTGATTAGCTCCTAGTTACAACCTGATACGCCATTCAATGAAATATGTACACATTCCCAGACATCTGTAAGAGTGACTGCAGTGACAGCCATCAACACAGTGGGGAGTGGAAATGCAAAAAGAAAGGTTGAAATGAACAAGGCTGTTTTGCCACAAAAGCAGTTGCTCGTTTTTCTACAAAAGTAGGCTTCTGTAGGTCCATTTGTAAGGGCACCATGTGAAAGCAGCTGGACTGGTTTTTACTAAATTTGGCCAGCTTGTTTAGGATAGTCTGGCTTAAAAAACAGGCTATGAAGCATCCACAAAAGTCATTCTGGAGGTCCTCAGTAAAGGTAAAGGTTCCCCTTGACAAATGTCCAGTTGTGTCCGACTCTAGGGGGTGGCGCTCATCCCCGTTTCCAAGCCGTAGAGCCAGCGTTTGTCCGTAAACAGTTTCCGTGGTCACGTGGCCAGCGCGACTAGACACGGAACGCTGTTACCTTCCCACTGTGGTGGTACATATTTATCTACTTGCATTTGCATGCTTTCGAACGGCTAGGTTGGCAGGAGCTGGGACAAGCGACGGGAGCTCACTCCGTCTCGTGGATTCGATCTTACAACGACTGGTCTTCTGACCTTGCAGCACAGAGGCTTCTGCGGTTTAACCCGCAGCGCCACCACGTCCCTTTTTGGAGGTCCTCAGGAAGACCTCAATTCTTCTGCCTTAAAAGAGCTAGATGTATTTATTTATTTATTTTATTAAACTTTTACCCCACCCATCTAGACCAAAGGTCTACTCTGGGCGGCATTACAAATTTAAAAAACAGTTAGATGGATTTCCACCTATCTGATGTGCATATTTGGGAGGGTTTGGCTTGACATAAAGGCTACATAAAAATCGCTTTGGAGGCCCTGAAAGACACCTCCATTATTTTGTCTTAAAAAGATGGATGGACTGTCACCATCTTTACTATCTTTAGGCTGTTCTTCCTTAAAATACAGGCCTTATGACGCAAAAATCACTTTGGGGACTTTGGCAGCACCCCAGTTCTTTTTCATTCCCTACAAAATCATGTGGCACATCTTTTAAAACATTTTTGTCAGTTGAGTTCAGAAATGTACATGCTTTGAATTATGCTGCACGATTATGGATGAAGGAGGGGGAGTGTTCATTAATCAGGAATCATGTTGGTTGTGGGATTGCGAGAGCGGTCTTCCTCTGATAATGAATGAGTACCAAGAGGAAGAGAGATAAAGAGCAGGGCAAGAGAAGGGAGTGCAAAAAGACAAGAAAAGGCACTGAGATGAGGGAGGCACCCATGGGATTTTAACCAAGGCAATGCTAGGCCAAATGGATACTATATCTTAAAGTGAGCACTTTTGTTTTCTCGTAATAAGCCAGCATCATGAACCAGGGATGACTGTTCTCAGCAACAGTGGGCTTGCAAGAGACTGGATGAACCATTACCCGGTTACTGTGGTCGCTGACTTTGATTATAGGTTCATTTTTCCTGAGATCCCACACTGTAGCACGGCCACTGGGGCTTGCAGAAGCCAAGATATGCTGGACTTGTCTGTTCCACGCAATGCAGCTGATGTCCTCGGGAGGCTGTTCGAAACAGAAAATACACCAACTGTTTGTCTACATCAGCCAGATTCTCATCATGTATCACTGAAGACAAACAGGCAACACAAGACAAACAGGCTGACTAAACTTTACATATTGTTATCTACTATCCGTAGCTCTACCCCAACTGCGGAATGCAACATCCCCCCCGCAAACAGCCATGTGACTTCCAACTGAGGAAATGCGAGCTAAAAAATCACGGCAGTTGTTTATGTTTCATGTCCCTACTATCTGCATGCCTGCACTTTGATTAAAAGGTAGAGAGGAGGGCTTCTGGGATGCAGTAGTAGGTTGCACAGTGCAAACAGGAAGGAAAGGAGAGATATAGCTGTTTGTGTGAAGGAAGGAGGAGATAAGAAAGTACAGTGGTTAGGAAGACTAGCATCTGCCAAATCGTCTTTGATGAACTGGGCTGAAGAACGCAATAAAGGTACAGAATAAATCATGGCAGATCCTTTGGGAACCACAATTTTGTGAATCCATGCGTCTAGGAAGCATTATGTGTCCTTGAAGCAGAAATTTATCATACTGTTCTTTTCTAGAACGTCTTGCAAATAACCCAAGGACAATGGTGTTCTTTACAAGAGGTGCATGCCTTACCAGAAATTGAGTTAGTGTGTTCTTTAACCAAATAAATTGCCTTTGGACATGAAATGCGGTTAAGTCCATTCTTTAACCATAGAAATCATTTTTGGGCAAATACTCTGTGAGGCAGAGGACAAGCTGGAATGGAGACATGTTTGAGTCCTTCCTTAACAAGCTTCAGATGCTAAGTGTAGGCAAATTTAGGAAGGACAGATTTCCACTGGCAAGCATATTGTGTGGAACAAAAACTGGGGGCTGCAGACTCAGGGATCTGCATTCGATTCAGTAGTCAGACACAAAGCTTATTTGCAATCTATGGACACTTACGATCATTCTGCCTAAACTTCCTTGACACAACAGGGCAAAATTATACAGGATTCAATTCCGCACCTGTGTCTTGGCTCCCGGTGTCATGGGTGTTGCAAAGTTATTCAAGTCCCAGATATAGATCTCAGACTCATTTGCACCTGAGGCTACAAGGTTTGTCTGTAACAGAGAGAACAAAGACACAGACGAATTCAATAAGAATTAAACATGATATTGAGTGTTCTTATTTTGTCATTATAAACTATATGCAACCAGTGGAGATCTAACCTGGAAAAGATTGACGTCCAGTGCTCTTACAGGCCCAGTATGCTTGTCCTTCTGAGCAATCACAACTTCGCTTTCACCAGCTAATATTTTAGCAGGGTCATACAGAATGATATTTCCATTTTCACCACCAGCAATAAGAACACCTGAAAGACTCTCATCAGATCCTGTTTTATGAGGACCCCATATCAATTTGTGATACCTGCAAGATAATGGGAATAAAAAGTATAGAGAAAACTTTAGGGGAAAAAAATGCTTTTGTCGGTCAAATGACACTGCAAAGAAGTTCCGTCTTCCCTCATCATGATTAGCACCCTTCAGTAGCTACAGTTTATTAGTAAGAGTCCCTCTCTGAATCCTTAATCAAGTGCAAGTGACATATTTTCTTTAACCGGAATGAGTAAATTCACCAGGGAGGGAAAATTCACCTGAGCCCCTCTGTTTCGGAGAGCTTTTCTCTATATCTGGTGAGGAAGGGAAAGGCTATAACCTTCTCCTCTTTGCGTGAATTTCATGCTCAGGTAATGGACAGAATCACAGAATCACTGATTTGGAAGGCCCATAAGGCCACTGAGTCCAAGCCCCCTGTTCAATGCAGGAATCCAAATCAAAGCACATCTGGCAGATGGTTGTTCAATTTTCTCTTGAATGCCTCCAGTGTTGGAGCACTCGCTACCTCCCAAGGCAACTGGTCCCATTGTTGCACTGCTCTAACAGTGAAGAAGTTTTTTTCTGATATTCAGCCGAAATCTGGCTTCCTGTCGCTTGAGCCCATGATTACGTGTCCCTCATGATCATTGAGAACAAATCCTGCCCCTATTGTGTATGACCACCTTTCAAGTATTTGAAAAGTGCTATCCTATCTCCCCCCAGGTCTTATTTTCTCAAGGGTAAACATGCCCAGCTCTTTCAGTCTTTCCTCATAGGGTCTCATAAGATGAATATGGCTTTGTTTTCTTACCAAACTGGGTGGCCTTACCTATCTTACAGGGGTGTTGTAAAGATAAAACAGTTGAGAATGGCAGAGTTTAAACTCTTAAGGCCAAGATCCTTTTGAATGCTAGTTGAACAACAAGACCCACTGGCACACAATCACTGGCATGTGATCAGGCAGAAAGGGAGAGAGGGGTCAGCTGGCTAATGCAGAGGGGTGTGCTAATATTTTGTGGAGAGGCCATGATTAGGTTGGTGTAAGGTGTAGATTGGTGTAAGGAAGTCTGGGATGCCTTTATTCCCATGTGGGGAGAACACAGAATTGGGAGTGCAGAGCTGCAAGTGGAGTACCCCCACTAGGATGCTGGTTTCTGTCAGTAGGCTTTACAATTTAAAACATGTCAATTTTTCACAAGATTCCACATGCAGCTTGTTAAGATTCTATGATGAAAAGCCCTGATTTGTTGAGGTTAAAAATAATTCAAACCAATGCAACAGTCAAGTGCTTCCAGCAACAACATAACCAGTCAACAGAAGCACACCGTTTCCTTTTGACATAGTATCTGCTCTAAAAGATTCATGAACTCAATCCAACCTCAGTGGAAAGTTTTCAACTCCTTTGCCACAGTGGGAAGGGCAAAACGCTTGCTTTTATTGACACTGTCAAGGCTGCTTTGTCATGAAAAACTACTAGTATGAGCTTCATGCATGTGCCGCTAACGAAGTCGGTGGGGAGTCCTTCCTGTTAGCAAAATATACAGTCAGGATCATTCTAGTTCCAGCCACAGGAAACCTGGAAGGAATTCAAGATCACTTTGATAAATAAAGAGAGAAAAGGAGAGCATATTTCCGGCCTGGGGAGGGAGAGGCATAAAAGGGGCTCTTTACAGCCTCTACTGTCCTCCTAAGGCAACAGTGCTGACAGGGAGGAAGAAGCCAGCCAGACATGTACAGGCTCACCCTGATCAAGCTATTGCAGCACCAAAAGGCCCAGATCCTGCCGCTTTCCCTCTTAATTCTCTGCTTTGGAAAGTAAATACAATGCAGCAGCAACTTTTGGAGCCCTGTTCTAAGTAGTTCTTTCTCTGCCATACTTTGCACTGGCAAAGTGTGCTACCTCCGGGAAACAGATGCCAAGATATATGTTTTACCCCCAGATATAGAAACAACAGCACGGGCAGGTCTCCCTGCAAAATAAACGATCAAAATAAACAAGAAAGAACCTCTAAGTCTTGAAGGGTGCATCCCAAAGATTGGTCACATCTGACCCTCCAGATGTTTTCAGCCACAACTCCCATAATCCTCAGGGCGTTGGGGCTTCTAGGAGTTGGGAGTTGAAAACATTTGGAGAGCCGGAGGTTTCCCATCCATCCTATAAGCTTAAAAGGCTATCAATCAAATCTCAAGTTCTCAACATTGTATCGTATAGTTCATTTATCAAACACATTGTTTTTTACAACTGCTCATACCTGTGGGTTGAGGAGAAGGTAGCACAGGACTTCATATCAAGGGATGGATCTGTTAAGTCAAGTTCAAATATTTCCAGGGAGGCATTGGTACTGAAGGTGGCATCCAGCTGCTGAGCAGACGTACCTGAGTAGAAATGAGGAATTGCTTACTATGGACGACATATGGCCCTAAAATAACTCTCCACACTTAATGGGAAAAGTGAACCTAACCTTAGTGGATCAGGGTCTTGTTAATTTAGCTGCAATTTGCAAACACACTGCAATTTCATGTATTGTGTAAAATCCCAGTAAGATTTTGGCCCTTGTTTTTAAGCTTTCGTTTTAACACAAGTAACTTCATCAAACTCTGACTCTTTCTGTTCTTTGTTACTTTACAACACATTTGACCATTTTGTAGAATTTCTCTCACACGATGTACCCTGTTTCCTCGAAAATAAGACCTAACCTGAAAATAAGCCCTAGTATGATTTTTCAGGATACTTGTAATATAAGCCCTACCCCAAAAATAAGCCCCAGTTAAGTGAAACCCCGCCCTCCACCATTGTGCAGCAACCAGATGACGTGACTGTATTTGAATAAATGTAGATTGTTGTACATGAAAAAAATAAAACATCTCCTGAAAATAGAGAGAGAGAGAGACAGACAGACAGACAGTTGAACGATCACTCCCAGAATCCCCCAGCCAGCATGGCCAGGGAGGCTAGAGGAATTCTGGGAGTTGTAGTAAAAATAAAGTTAATTTTTCCAAACTCTGATCCTCCTTAAGAAACAGAAGCTACTGGTCACTACTGAGAATGATCAGCTTATGTGGGTGCTGGTTGAATTTAATAAAGCAATCCTGACATTCTTATTTAAGACAAATACTAAATTAAAAACTCAAACAAACCAGACAAATAAGCAAAATACAAGTTTTGGTTTGCTCGGAACTGCTATCAAATTTCAAGGTGACTCTGGAACTGTCTTCAATTATGAACTAAAACTGCAGTCAAAAATATCTTCACATTCTCATTTTAACATTAACAAAGTTTCCTTCAAAACTTACCAGTAGCCAAGTAAATAGGATGATGGTGAGATGGACTCCATGCCTGCATGGCAGTACAATCTATCTCTTTTAACTTCATCCTGCTGAGAATATAATAGAAAGCATCACTAAATGAATGGCACAGAACTACACAGAAATAAAAGGTTGACAATGTGATACACTGTAAGGAAAGCAAAATTTAAAATAAAGCTGTGCAAGGAAAATTGCTGTTTACAAGTCTATTTACTGGTATTTAGAAAACTAAGAGTTAATAATTTTGCAAATTGGAAAGCTTCTGTTTGATCAAATTATGCACCCTTGGACACTGGAAGAGATTGATAGCTTTTCCAGACAATCAGCCCAAGATACATCCCTACCAGTTTGCAGTTAGCTGTTCCTCAAACTCATTTTTGTTGTACTATGGTGGGTTATCCTGTTCACGTGCAGTGGTAGGAGCAAGGGAACAATGAGTCCTGGAAGGGGGAGCAGCAGCTGAATGTTTTGCTGAAATGGGCTTACAGGTTCCAGCTATCCCCTTGCTGCAACACCTAGTTTTTAAAAAGTTTTATATGCACTTTATTACAACACATCAGGCATTCAAACAGGAGACTAACACTGGAGCTGAAAGTGGTCTCAAGGCAACGGTGATATCTTGATGGTAAAACACAGAGGGCCAAAATGAGACCTTGAAGATGACAGTTGTGCCAGGAAAGGAAGAAGATCTAACATGAGATGGATTGACTCAATAAATAGGAACCAAAGTGGATAAAAATCAATGTTTTTTTAAAAAAAAGAAATCAATTTAAATCACAATTTAAATTAAAAATGATCAATTTTTTGATTTAAATTGTGACTTAAACCGATTTATTTTAAATCAAATCCACCCTCAGACTCATGGCATCAGACTCACTGCACACAAAAGACCAGCTAACGACACCCATCCATCACAGTGACAGATAATCTCTCCCTCTTATCACAATACACCCACAACAAAAAACACGCTGATCACCACAATCACCCATCTCCTGAAAAGGACAAAAGCTGATCCCACAGCTATAAATACTCAACTATCCAAACAAACTGCACCAGAGCACAGACAGAGTTCTGACTCCTGTCCTCTGAAGATGCCAGCCACAGAGACTGGCGAAACGTTAGGAAGAACAACCTTCAGAACACGGCCAAAGAGCCCGAAAAACCCACAACAACCATCATGGCATTTAATTTACATGAGCTGAGCAGGGCTGTTAATGGCTGGGCTTTTTGGATGCAATTAATTCACAGAGTTGCTCTAAGTCAGAAATGGCTTGATGGGCACATAGCAACAAAAAGAGGTTCAAATCCCTACACCTTCTGCTAAGCACATCCCAGTTTCTGCCATCTAAGAAGTATGAAAAAAGTGAAAGGAGAAACCACAGATCTGGTAGTAAACTGAATGAAGTATTTTTTTGGACAGAAACTGACTTGTTTCTATGGTGGCTGTGCCCAACAGACTAGAACAAACGTGTTCTAGAATTAGAATAAAATGTTCCCAGACGTTGCAGCAATCCACAAGCAATTAAAGTGCCTCTCATAGAGGTGCCACCAAGCACTTGATACATAATATTGTGGATTGTATGACTTATGAATCTGCCTATCACACAATCAGTGGCATTTCAACTCAGCAATGCCTTGTCTTTCCCCCCCACCTCCCAAAGAAGGGAATAGTAAACCATTTCTAAGTATTCTACCTTTAGAAAGCCCCGAAAAGGGTCACTTCAAGTCTGCACTGGCTTGCTTTTTTAAATATGCTGTCAAGCCAGTGTTGACTTGTAGTGACCTTTTTCAGGGCTTTCTAAAGCTAAAACACTCAGAAGTGGTTTACTATTCCCTTCTTCTGGAGAGACACAGACGGTATTGCATCTGTTTTTCCCCCTATGTCCTAATATTTTTCTCTGTTTCATACCTTTATACCTTTAAAGGGAGCAGAGAAAAACTAAGAACATTATGCAAAAACAAACGAAACATATAAAATAAAGAGGTCAAAAACACTGTGTGTAAACAACTCACGGGTTTCCAGTTGTGTCAATACATATTTATTGTTTAAAAAGTCCAAGCTTTCAAAGACAATGTCCTGCGCCATCTTCATCAGGGAAGGCAAGATATCAACTAAAACTCAGGTAACCTTAAATATCTGAAGATATAATCAAAACCTGCTTGGTAAGCATTTATTTATTTATTTATTTATTTATTTATTTAACTTATATGCCGCCCACTCTACCCAAAGGTCTCTGGGCGGCTTACAACAATTAAAATACAATAAAAAAGATAAAGCAATTAAAATACAATTAAAATATATACTCTAAAAATTGCCATCAGGACCCACAGTTGATATTATTTCAATTAAAAGCCTTCTGGAACAGGAAGGTTTTGACCTGGCGCTGAAATGTCATCAGCATCAGCGCCAGACGAATCTCAGTCGGGAGGGCATTCCATAGTCTGGGGGCAGCTGCCGAAAAGGCCCTTTGTCTACAAGCCATCCCTCTTACCTCCTTGAGGGATGGCTCTTTCAAAAGGGCCCCCTGGCTAGATCTTAACTGCCGGGTAGGTTCATATGGAAGGAGGCGGTCCTTCAGGTATCCAGGGCCCAAGCCATTTAGGGCTTTATAGGTCAAAACAAACACTTTGAATTGGGCCTGGGCAGCAACTGGTAGCCAATGTAATTTAAACAGAATCAGCTTGATGTGTCCCCTAGCGGCCCCACCACTCACCAGCCGCGCAGCTTGATTGTGGACCAGTTGCAGTCGCCGAACCGTCTTCAAAGGCAGCCCCACGTAGAGCGCATTGCAGTAATCTATACGAGATGTTACCAGTGCGTGTGTAACTGTCATGAGACTCCGCTCGTCCAGGTAGGACCGTAGCTGGTATAACGTCCGCAGCTGAAGGAAGGCGCCCCTGGCCACCGAGTCCACCTGGGCTTCCAGAGTTAGACCAAACTCAGGCAGATTAACATGGAAGAGCCAGTCCTGCACACTGGCCAGTACTATATAAGAGCAACCTGCCACGTCTATCCAGTTTGTGGCACTTTAAAGACTAACTACTATATTTTAATGTAGGCTTTCATGGACAAGTCTGAAGAAGTGGAGTTTTCCATGAAATCTTGCATTAAAATATAGTAATTAGGCTTTAAGATGCAACATTTTCGTCTTCTTTATTTTTCTTTTGTATTTGCCTGATACGCTAGCAGAGACTAACACAGTCACTTCTTCTAAAACTACAACCAAGAAATGTTTACATCTCTCACATTCTGCATATGGCATTCTGGCTTGAATCATACTTCTTTGCTTTCTCTTTTTTTTCTTGCTTCAATGAAAATCAGAAACTCAAGACACAAAGCTACATGACTCACTAAAATAACTGACAGGGAAAAAAAAACATACCAAACATACTTTTGAGGAAAGCAGACAAGAGGCTATAATGCCCGCCTCTGAAGTTCGGTATAACTTTGTTATTTTTTTGCCTTTGAAGATTTACATAAAACCAGGAGTTAGGTTTTTAAATAAGTGTATGCTGTGCTATTCTTGAAAGCTAAAGAATAAGACCTGTAGATGTGTTAAAATCAGGGTAGATAAAAAAATAAATGATTTTTAAAAATAAAATTGATTTAAATTGTTAAAAACAGTTTTGTTTAAATCATCAAAAAGTCAGATTTTTTTTTTTGCTTTTCAATTTGATTTAAATCAAATCCACTCTGGAAAAGTTCAAGATGGTGCTTCAACATCCAAAATCCACCAGGGGAAACAAAACCAACGTACTTTCAACCATATTCAATACATTTATCCTTTACGGGAAGAGAAAAAAACTCCCCATCTTCATGAATGGCAAGGATCTGGATAGTTTCTAGTCCTGATGGCTAGTTATTATCTCCGGTTTCAGAAGCAATGTGTCTTTGAATAACAGTAGTGAGGAACATGCAACTGGCAGGATGCTACTGAATTCCCATCCTGCTTGTAGGCTTTCCAGAAGCCACTGTGGAATTAAGACTACTGGAATTGATAGACCTTAGGTCTCATCCAACAAAGCTCTTCTTAATTCTCATAAACAACAGAACTACCAGCTGTTAAGAACTGACTGTTCTTTCCCCTTCCCTTACATTATTCTACCTCCTCTTCCAAGCCATCACATACAATCCACAACAACAGCTAAAAGAGCCATTGCTGGCTCATATATAATTGTATTGGTACATATAAAGAACTTCCTTGCCAATCTTTTCAGTCTTTCAGGACCTTCAATCCCATCCCTGACACACAAAATCCATATTCATACACAAACATCAACATATACATGTATACACATATTTCTACCCTCTCATAATTTCCCCCATCCACCCTGCAATTTCAGATCTCTTTCCATATATTACCAGCTTTGTGATTCACTTTCTCTTCCCTCTCTCCAACTTATGTTTTTGAACACATGCATAAATGACCATTGTGCCTGCAGGCCATGCTACATTGGCCTGTGACCTAGCTTGGATTTCTGATCCATCAGAAGATCAACAAGCTAAGATACTTCCATTTTTAGATACATACTTAAAAGTGTAAAAGTTTACAAGTATATATTTAGAAACATGAACATCATGGAGGGAACTGGCTATAGCTCCCTTCGGAGCAATGCCAAATTCAGGTTGTCTCCTGCATTAGAAATGAAACACTTAGGACTGAAAGCATACACAGCTTCCTCCACCACAAACACCCAGCTTGAAAAGTAGATTAGGCTAAGAAGGAATGACTGACTGAAGAGCATTCACTACGTTTCATGGCTCACTGGAGACTTGAACATGGATTTTGCATGTCCTAGCCCAGTGTTTTGACTATTACACCATGTTGCCTCTCTGACTGATGTCCAAACCCTACCATGATCTTACAGAAAGAGGAATTACAGTACATCACAGGCTCAAAGCAAAGGAAAAGGAGTGTCTTAAATGAACATGGCTACTGTAAAAAACTCTTTTCTTAGCAAAGACATTGGAGTTTCTTCTAAGAACAGCTTCTTCAAGTTGAAATTATTATTTGAAAATGATTCTTAGTAACAAAGAGATGAAGTCTGCAATAACTAATGCAATGAACACACTACTTTCAAGACAACAGATTCTGCAGTTCGAGTGCATGCCATGCAGACCGAGAAGGGCACAAGTGTTGATCAAGGATATTGTTAGCTTTACCAAGTGTGTTAGGGCTTGCTCTTATCCCTAAAAGAACATCATCCAGCATAAGATCATGGAACAGGATAACCTGTAGCACTAAACTTAATTGTCGTCCTTGCATCTTGAGGGGAACCTGTTCTGGTTTTTTAGGCATCCTGAAGCTGTACTTATAAGCTGAAGTCAAGTAGATGAATCGGAACAGACTGAGGCTGAATCCGAACAAGGCGTAAACGATGCCGGAGAAAAACATCTACACCCTGGAAAGGACTAGTTTTCTGTACCTGCATCTGGCATAAAGAAATTCTCCACGTCAAGAGCAATGCAACAGTGAACACCTGAAATTACAGAACTGATGAAGAATGTAGTAACGTCTGAATCGAACTTCAGTCTGCTTACTCTTATCCACTTTGCTACACTAATGCATTCTTCTGTGACATCAGGACTTGACCATGGTATCCCTGCCCAAGCTGGAATAACCCCGAAGGCAACTGGATGTTTCAACTCATACAAAATCTATTTACACACCTGTTAGCTGTGCAGATACATGCTCATTATCAACCTGTTTTGTGTCAGTTAAATCAGGTATCAATGTGCTTCCACATTTTAATGCAATGTACATTCTACATGATGGCTATTATCTTTAAAGCCATTGGCAGAGTGGGACCTATACACCTAGAGGATGTCTCTCTCAATGTAAGTCTGTGTGCCAGCTGACGGGAGGTCAGATGGAACAGTTTGCTGTGCTATCCATGTGGTAAGCTGGAACAGCCGGAGACAGTAACATTGCCTTTGCAGCAGTGGCTCCTAAAATTTTGGAGCATCCTGCCAGAGGAGCTTGAAAATCTTCATTTTTACTTCTGTGCAAAGCCATTAAGCTTTTGTTTTCCTGAAAGTATTTCATCTATGAAGGTTCTTTGACTATTTGTGCTATATGGTTCCTTGTTTTGAGCTATATGATTGCTTCCTTTCTTTATCTAAACCGGTACAGTTTGAAGGGATCATTGACATCATCTAGTCCAACCTCCTGCCCCAGAGTCTACAATCCAATATGAGACCACAGCATTCCTGACAAAAGCCTGTCTAGCCTCTGCTTAAAAATCTTCAATGAAGGAGAAAACAGTACTGGACAGTCTTTTCCACAGCCAAACATCGCTCACTGTTAGGAAACCGCTCTGGTGTTTAATCTGCTTCTCTACAAAGCAGACACTGTTTCCCTGTTTCACCAATTCTATTATTGCCTTCTGGAGCAACAGAGAATACCATTATTCCATCTTCTGCTTGATACCTCTTAAGATATCTGAACAGCTACCATGCTTTACTTTAATCTCCTTCTCCAAGTTAAACACAGAATATTCTCTCAACTATTTTTCATAAGGCTAAATGTTCACGCCCTCTCCCCATCCCTGGCACTCTTCTCTGGACAAGCTCTGCTTTGTCCATGGTCTTCACAGAATAAAGCAGAATGATTACTTCCTATGATCTGACTACTGTGCTACTATTCTTTGTGTAGCAAAGAACAGTGTTAGTTTTTTTAGCAGCCACCTTGCACTACTTTGTTGGACTTGTGTTTTTTACTTGCTAACAACATGTAATCTTTCAGGAAAGTATTGTCTATAAAAGTTTAAAATAAGCCAATAAAACAATGTCATATGATAAAAGCACAAATGTAATTTCACCGTCCACATATAATGCACTGAGTTCTTTTGCCGAACCAGCAGAAGAGAAACAAAGTTAGCCAACAGTCAACCTCAAAAGCACTTAAATTAACCCCAGTCCATTTAACACAGTAGGGGCATCTCCTTCATTTGTCCACCTTCTGACAGAGTTCTTAAATAGCTTGCAAACAGACAGGATCCATCCAAAACTTCTGTGCTCTTACATCAAGAAACTTCTTTATGATGATGTCATAAGCTGTTAAAGTGGTATCCAACTGCTATAGCTGTATAGTGCAGGTACACTCTGTTTATGGGTTAAAGAAGCAAACTAAAATAAAAAAACAAGTTTGTGGCATTTTAGAAGCTAGCAGATTTATTTCAGTCTGAGCTTTTTTGCACTGCAACTCATGTTCTGAAACATAAGAAGGAAAGGCAGTGGCTTGTAATCTAAAAATGCCCACACATTGAAATAACGACTAAACAACAAAAAGACAAATAGATCTAAGTCATGTCCGACTCTTCATGACCCCATGGACCAGAGCACGCCAGGCCCTCCTGTCTTCCACTGCCGCCTGGAGTTTGGTCAAATTCATGTAGGTAGCTTCAGTGACACTGTCCAACCATCTCGTCCTCTGTCGTCCCCTTCTCCTCTTGCCTTCACCCTTTCCCAACATCAGCGTCTTTTCCAGGGAGTCTTCTCTTCTCATGAGATGGCCAAAGTATTGGAGCCTCAGCTTCAGGATCTGTCCTTCCAGTGAGCACTCCGGGTTGATTTCCTTCAGAATGGATAGGTTTGTTCTCTTTGCAGTCCAGGGGACTCTCAAGAGTCTCCTCCAGCACCACAGTTCAAAAGCATAAATTCTTCGGCGGTCAGTCTTCTTTATGGTCCAGCTCTCACTTCCATACATCACTACAGGAAAAACCATAGCTTTGACTATGCGGACCTTTGTCGGCAAGGTGATGTCTCTGCTTATTAGGATGCTGTCTAGGTTTGTCATTGCTTTCCTCCCAAGAAGCAGGCGTCTTTTGATTTCGTGGCTGCTGTCACCATCTGCAGTGATCATGGAGCCCAGGAAAGTAAAATCTGTCACCGCCTCCATATCTTCCCCTTCTATTTGCCAGGAGGTGATGGGACCAGTGGCCATGATCTTCGTTTTTTTGATGTTGAGCTTCAGACCATTTTTTGCGCTCTCCTCTTTCACCCTCATTAAGAGGTTCTTTAAGTCCTCCTCACTTTCTGCCATCAGAGTGGTATCGTCTGCATATCTGAGGTTGTTGATATTTCTTCCGGCAATCTTAATTCCGGCTTGGGATTCATCCAGTCCTGCCTTTCGCATGATGTATTCTGCATATCAGTTAAATAAGCAGGGAGACAATATACAGCCTTGTCGTACTCCTTTCCCAGTTTTGAACCAATCCGTTGTTCCATATCCAGTTCTAACTGTTGCTTCCTGTCCCACATATAGATTTCTCAGGAGATAGATAAGGTGGTCAGGCACTCCCATTTCTTTAAGAACTTGCCATAGTTTGCTGTGGTCCACACAGTCAAAGGCTTTTGCGTAGTCAATGAAGCAGAAGTAGATGTTTTTCTGGAACTCTCTGGCTTTCTCCATAATCCAGCGCATGTTAGTTTGTCTTTAAGGTACCATAATACTTTGTTTTTATTTCTGTTTCCTTTTTGTTGCACATGCTGAAACAAGCTAATACGCCTACAATTTTGAAAATCCTATTTTATTTTACCTGAGACCAACTCTGCACACCATGTATTCACTTCAGTTAGCAAACCTCATCATACTTCTTGAAATAAGAATGCTTAACAGATTATGCAACAGGAATCTAGGTGTCGGCTGCATGTCAATCTCACAAAAATATATAGAAGCTTATCTGGAATTGTAACATTCCATAAACACATATTGACTTTTTTTAATAGAAATTTATCCACATGCCTGTTTTTCTTTCTACCAGAAGAGAGTGTCTCCGTAATGCAAAACAGATTTTAAAAATGCAACAGAACTCAGAAAATAATGTGGTACAAGTTTACTACTTTACTAGGGCACTTTCATTACAACCTTGTGTCTCCTGCTATTCCCAGGACTAACTTAGAAAGCCTGCAATGTTCCATAGGGTCCGCCCAAGTGGAGAACCTTTGATACTGACACAGCATCAAATAAAGAACCGCCTCTCATTCAAGTGAGATCAGCAGGCAAAAGGACACGTATTCAGCCAGATGCCTGGTTTATTCTTAAAGCACCATATAATAAATTGGGGAAGGAGTGGATTCTTCCTACTAACCATCATAAAAAGTCTTAATGCAAAATGTACATAATGATCTTTGTAACTGAGTAAAAGTGAAAAACCTGTGCTGTATACTGGTTATGCTATGCCAAGTAAATGAAAACAGTCATCACTGTCCGAGTTGCTGCAGAAATAGAATTCGTCTTCACCTATATCTGCATACTCATATGTATGCATGCATGTGTATACACAGGACTACCCCCACTTAAACCAGTTTGGTCAAGAGTCCAAGCCATAGGATAATGGAGTAAGCGTTTTGCACTGGTTGTTGTGGATTTTTCGGGCTGTTTGGCTGTGTTCTGGAGGGCAGCCCGACAAACCCACAACAACCATCAGATCCCGGCCGTGAAAGCCTTCGAGAACACATTGTTTTGCACTGAGTTACCTTTTGTGTGCACTCAACAGGCAGTAATTATTCTCAATAACCAATCCTGAGTAAAAAGTTCAGGCTTGCAGGTATTATAAGAAAACATCAATCAATGCCTTGGAGAAATGACAAAGAACTCATAACTACAAAGGATTCTCAGTACAGAGTTCAACATGGGTCAGATCAATATTTCAAAGGATAGGCTAAAATTAAGTAATAATAATAACTGTGTACTGTCAAGTCAATTCCGAATGATGGTGACCCCTTCCAGGGTTTTCTAGGTATACCATACTCAAAAGTGGTTTACCACTCCCTTCTTCTGGGGGAATACAGATCTCATATTCTCTATTAAAACACCAGGGACAGAGTTCAAGCTTCAGACAATTTTTCCATGCATGTGTAGGAGTTTAAGTGGAGATCCTAAATTGGAACTAGCAAGCTCGGTAGGGAGAAATCCTCCTCTCTGATTTATGAATGCAAAAGAGGTACAGTATGATTTTGCCTATATGCTGCATCCACTTTTCTACCATCACAGCCACACCCGACTAACCCATATAGTGAGAGGCAATGGGAAGTTTACAAATAACTAAACTTGATCGATGCAACCTGCCTGGAAGGCCCCAGTTTTTTACACTTTGAAGGACTGGTTGAATCAGCCAGACCCCCCAACTCCATGGAACAAAGGAGGTTGCAGCCTTACAAAAACCCTGCCCATTCCAATGCAAGACACACTTTCTGAAATGAATCCCCCATTCTTTATCATTACGGGCGGGGAAAGGAAAGATCCCGGGCTAATAAGGCAAAAGACCGAATCTATTCCCCTAAGGTGGGCATGCATAATAAGGTCGCCCTCCATCAGAAAGGGCACATAGACTCGAAAAGAGGAACTCCTGGATGCAAAAAGAGAAGATTAAAAGCACGCCTCTCTTTTCTTTCCCCCCCCCCGCCCCGAATAACCCAATTAATGCGATTCATCCACGCAGTCTTTTCCTTGGGAATAAGCCCCATGGAGCTCACGAGGATTTCCTGCTGAGTAAAGAAGCCCCACGTTGGCCGGAGAGCAAAGTACACCAAAAAAGAAAAGAAAAAAACCCATGCAGAGTTTTCTTTGGAAAGGGAAGCGGCCCTCCCCACGGACTTGAGAGGGGAGGGAGTCCCGGGAAGGAGGACGCAGGAGCCCCTTCCCCTCCTCACCTTCTCGGGGGGTGGCTCCGGCCCGTCGCACCTCTTCGGGAAAGGGAAAAGGCTCCGCTGCGGCCTCCTTGGCCGGCGGCTCCGGCTGGCTCCTCTGGCTAGGGCCCGGCTCTCCTCCACGCTCCGCTTCGACGTGGCAGCCGGAGCACCGCCTCCATGCCGCCGGCTTCCGGGACACACAGAGCTCCGCCCCGCCGCTGGGGCTGGCAGGCCCTGCTGGCCGTGGAGACGGGCCTCTAGCCGCCGCTTGGGCTCGATCCGCCAAGCCACGTCCGGGGGGGGGGGGGGGGACGACGAACTGGGCTTCTTCGGAGTCAGCCCGCGGGGCCTCAGGCCTGCCTCACCCGCCTCCCTCCGGGCTGATTCCTCCTCATGACCAAAATAAAATTATATATATTTTTAATTCTCTTGAGTGTCTTTTAAAAGGGTTGGAGTGATTAAAAACAACAACAACACCTCTGTAAAGGTAGTCCTCCAGAGGAGGGGCAGGATCTGATCTCCCTCATTTCAGAGTACAGGAGAGGCCATCATGGGCTCAAGCGACAGGAAGCCAGATTTCAGTTGAATATCAGGGGGGGGAAACTCTTAACTGTTAGAGCAGTGCGACAATGGAACCCATTGCCCAAGGAGGCGGTGAGCCCTCCAACGCTGGAGGTGTTCAAGGGAAAATAATAGTTTTAGAAGAGGTAGCCGCATTGGTCTGTGCAAGCATAACGTATTTGGATGTCAAGAGAAAATTGGACAACCCTCTGTCAGATGCACTTTGATTCGGAGTTGGGCTCCGTGGTCTCACAAGCACTTTCCCAACTGTTTTATGATAAGAACCGCGGAGCTCAGCCTTGTACCTAACATGGCAGCACCTCTGCCCTGGTGCAAACCGCATTTCCCCCTCACTCTGCTGAGTTTCCAGCCACAGCTGGTTAAGAGCCCAGTTGAGCCAGGTCTGGCCCAGCAACTTTCTTTTCATTGTTACCATGCAAGTCTTTCCGGGAAGCCCACAGGTGAAGTCACCTATGACCAACTCTGTTCCACGGGTCCAATAAAGGTATCACCTGTTCCTGCATTTGTACTGTTTTGCGGACCATACGGCCTTGTTTTTCTGTTCTACTGTTGTTTCAAAGCAACTGAGGGAAGGGAACAGCACTACAAAGCTATCCCCTCCCAAGATGTTTGGGCTGTCTTGAGGCAAAGAACATTTCACATCTAGAAATGGACTGGACTAGCATTTGAAATCCAATGCAACCCTAGTGATAGGAACCAGGGGCAGGCCCTTTCAATGCACCTGAGGACAGCGGGCTAGTGTAGGGATGTATGAGGTACCATATGGCATGGCCAGCTCTCCTCCACGGAAGGCAAGGGTGAATGGGCTCAGCAGAGATGTCCAGGTCCTGCCACAGCAGCCTCATAGCACCTCGCCATGCCTAATAGTGGGGCCAATCCTACATTGTTACTCAGTCACACCACTGATCTCTCACACTCAAGACTATCTATTCCAGTCAGCAGGACTGCAGTTCCCATCAACCCTAGCCAGCTATCATGGTGAGGGATGACAGGAGCTGCAAACATCTGGGAGGTGACACCTTCCTTACCTGGAGACTACTCTCTGTTGTTGTCGTTCAGTCGTGTCCGACTCTTCGTGACCCCATGGACCAGAGCACGCCAGGCCCTCCTGTCTTCCACTGCCTCCCTCCTATCCCATGATTGCCGAGTTAATTCAGACACCTTCATTTCTATTTATGGAATAAGAAGCACAGCACTTCAGCTTTATTGCCTCAAAGCAAATGCAAAAAAGAAGACAGCTGTGCTGGTTCATAACAAAATCCAAAACTGGGCAATACTTTAATTAGCATTGACTACAAGTCCAGAATAGTATATAAGAATTCTAGAGATCTTCATCAGGCTAGGGGGTATATATATATGTGGTGGGCAAAGGTGCCCAAAAATTCAACGAGATGTTTTAGACATGATGGCCAGTTACTGCCTAAGATGGAGAATGCAGGCTTGATGAATCATTGGTGGGTAGGCTAATAACATAGTACACCTATTAATGCCTGCTGGGATAGACAAATTGGTGTGTCCCCATTTCCAGCCTGGCCAGATGTCTTTGCAACATTAAATACCTAGTACATGAGGCCAAAAAACCAGTAAAGAAACACATCTCACTCCTGGCTGTGTTGTAGTTGGGATAAATTACTTAATGGTTGAAATCCTGTACATTCTGGCAAAATGTAAGCCTATGCCAGCAGAAGACTGTCAGGCATTATACCTCAACAATCAGCATGGCGCAATTAGATTATGAGGCTACTGTTTCTTCCACTGCACAGCACGCACATGGAAGTGCTATTCCCCCCCACAAAAGAAAGAAATGTCACAAAACTTTATTCGCAATTAAAAAACAAATTTATTATTGCTAAATAACAGGATACAAAAGGTTGCCTATAGGCACTGTCGATACATATACATTTTTGTCAACACATTCGTTCTTTCTTCTGCCTGGAAATCTGTCTTATGAGATCTTCCATGCAAGTGTATAAATTAAAGTAGCTCAAGACATCACACAAATAGCCCACGTATTCAGCAGAAACGTTTAACTTGCTTCACATACCTAAAAACATAAAAGAAAGTTGTTTATAACCTTGTTTTCAAGGAGTAGAATGCCAAGAACTTTTCAGACTTAAATAACCCAAAAGGCTTTCTACCTGCTGAAACCATAGTATTTTATTTATTTAATTAGATTTATACCCTGCCCATCTAGACAGATAGTCTACTCTGGGCGGCATTCTCTATTTTAACATTCTAGTATTCTCTATTTTAACATTTAATCAGGAGGTCTTTAAGCACTGTGGAATATCCGGAGTTTTCTAAATAAATTACTTTGCGTGTGTTTGGGGCGTGGCCAGTAGGCCAAACAATTGTCCAAATGAACACGATACAGCTTTCCTACCATTCAGGGAGCTATTATACCCCCCCCCCCCCCAATCTCTGCTAAAACCTGGCTGATGGTCGGATTCCAAAAGACCTCCTGTATGGAGAATTAGTACAGGAAAAGCGCCCCAGAGGGAGACCACAGCTGCGATACAAGGAGATCTGCAAGCGGGATCTGAAGGCCTTAGGAATGGACCTCAACAGATGGGAAACCTTGACATCTGAGCGTTCAGCCTGGAGGCAGGCGGTGCTTCATGGCCTCTCCCATTTTGAAGAGACACTTGTTCAACAGGCCGAGGCAAAGAGGCAGTCCCGAAACCAGCCAAATCAGGGAGCTGGACAGGGGACAGACTGTATTTGTCTTCAGTGTGGAAGGGATTCTCACTCTCAAATTGGCCTTCTCAGCCACACTAGACGCTGTTCCAAGTCCTCCATACAGAGCACGTTTACCATAGTCTCTTGAGACTGAAGGATGCCTAATCTAATCTGCTAAAACCTGCCTAGCTAGAAGACCAAGTGAGATCTACATACAAAATATTCTGAAATTCTAAGAACAGTATGTAAATGTAACATCTCTACTGAATATCAGGCAAAAGCAAAATAAAGAAGACAAAAACATTGTGGCACCTTAAAGACTAACTGTTATATTTTAATGGGAGCTTTCGTGGACAAGTCCACTTCCTCATACCTAGTCTTTAAGACGCCACATTTTTTAAAAAAATTCTGTTTTTGTTTCAGTCGGATATGCTAGCATAGACTATATGCCCATCTCTTCAAAAACTGCATCTGTATCATCTTAAAGTTTTATGTGGTTTTCCTTCTGCAGAAGGGAAATGGATTAGCTTGCAGCAGATTCTCACTGGCAATTAATAATTGGTCTTTCAGGCATGCACCAAGCCATTGGTCAGGCACATGCCCAAAAATCCAAGCGGAGATTCTTTAAATGCCAGCAAAAAGCCTCAAATTGCCAACAAAAAGACCTATGGATGATAATGGAGCTGATTTACAATACATGAGCAAACCTAACAATACAGTTTATCACCAACAACATAAATAGATAATGTAACAGGCAAACATAGACACAAGCAGTACTCATGACCACAGCATGACTTTTTTCAACTGCAAAGATTGTATGATTGCACAATGACATGCTGAAATCCTGTTAGTTACATAAAAGGCATAACTTTCAGGTGAACGGCCTCAAGTTAAGCAATCTTGTTGCAATTACACATGCAATAGATAGTATTATATACAGAGATTCTTGAGGCAATTTGCCTCTAAAGGTTATGCCTTTGTATAACTGCAACAAGATTTCAGTCACCGTGTAACCATATGATCTAACTTTACAATTTTTTTGCTGGTTTTGCATAATTGTTTTTAGTTACCTGGTGATCCTGGAAACTTCATTCCTAAGAACGAGAAAAAGATCTGTGTAAGTACATATCAAATAATGGTCTTTACATTCCTCTCTATTGACCAAATTACACATTCAAAAGTCTGAACTGGAACTTTAAACTCTGTGTCCTCATCTATGTGAATAAATAATCACAGCAAATCATGATGTGAACAGCAAAATGTTTTAATCATTGGACACAAGGAGCCAAAAATTACCTGTACTGCTGATCATTAAACCTTATGCAAACATGTTTAAATTCTGCTCAACCTGCAGAGTTGAAACGCTTTGCTTCATCCTTATTCACATATTTAAACTGGGTGTTTTTAAAACATACAGATTATACTTTGTTAGAACAGTAGCTTTGTGATAAGCTGCAGGTAGTCAATACACTGGGCTGGATCCAGATTTAGTCACAGTTTGACCCCTATAAAGTGAGGGATCATTATTCCAAGTGTTTTAGCCAGTAATTTTTTTTCTCCTCCCCGCCGTTCTTTCCCGTTTATTTTTCCCTTAATAATGAGCTGTAACTATTTAGTACTTTTTGTGTCTTATTACCTGACCCAAATATTTTAACTTTCTAGTTTACGTTTTTTCTTGGCCCACAGCAATCCCATAATAACCAACCATTTCTCTTTACCGACACTCCGTCCACGCAGGGAGAAGTCAAAAGGAAGTGCCTTCCGCTGCATACGGCTATAAGTTACAGCACCCTTAATATGCCTGTGTTTTCATTGGCTAAAAGCAAACGCCGCTTCTGATTGGCTCGCGCCCTTTTTTTTCCTTTTCCGTTTCCGCCGCGGGAAAGACGTTTCTATCTCTAGAGGTAGGAAAACGATAGACATGCACGCATGCAAAAAGTACTGTATAACCATAGAGGTAGAAAAAGTAGACAGACCCACTATCAAAACGTCAAGTATAATTTTGAAATAATTTTCCACTCTTGGCTTGTTTGCAAACAAAGCAACTCTAAGCCTACATTGGACCATAAACTGTTTTTTCCCCCTACTTCTGTATTGCGCAGTCTGTGCAAGAAGCATGATCCTGCGTTATTAATGGTGCAACTTTCCATTCGAGCAGAAAGAAGCTCAAGGGGAAACTGAATCTACTGTCTAAAATGCAAAGCGAAGAAGAGCAAGCAGGATGCAATGGAGTAGCAATGGTTGCTTCAGCTCTGTAGGCTTAGGCTGGGAGAGTAAGATTTGGGGGACTAAGAGGTTGTTTTCATGATTCCTGGAAAAAGTGAGTTTTAAGGATTTGTAGAAAGCAAAAGGTGAGATATCACAGAAGCATTTTGGGAGGTAGCCCAGCATATAGGGAAGTTAACGAAATAGGGCCTCTTCAGACAATAGAGATGGAAGACTGAAAATAACCAGAAGAGGTGCAGAGAGGATTAATGGGTGGGCAGGAGGCATGGAAGCCACTGGAATATTTTGAAAATAAAGGGACAAAGGAGCTTGTGATTGATTTAGAAGGAGAAAGGAAGCCAAGGTAGAGATTTAAGGAGGAACATTATGTGATCAGAGCAGGAGATGAGCAGCAGAATGAGGGAACCAAGTTGAGAGCATATAAGAGCAAAAGAGAAGATGGCAATATGTTAGGGCAGAGGTTCCTGTATGATGTCCCACCAAACCCACTGTCAAAGAATCTGGGTTCCACCATGATAAAAATAAAAGTCTCAATTCTTGTCAGAAGGACATCCGTTTGCTTACAGGCATTGTTATGTATCAGTCATGGTTAAATTTGAAGAATTTAAAACAATTGTATTGTTGGAGTAAACACATAAAAAATGATTCCATAGGTAAAGGTAAAGGTTCCCCTTGACATTTAGTCCAGTCGTGTCCGACTCTAGGGCGCGGTGGTCATCCCCGTCTCCAAGCTGTAGAGCCAGCGTTTGTCCATAGACAGTTTCTGTGGTCATGTGGCCAGCGCGACTAGACACGGAATGCCGTTACCTTCCCACCGAGGTGGTACCTATTTATCTACTCACATTTTTACATGCTTTCGAACTGCTAGGTTGGCAGGAGCTGGGACAAGCAACGGGAGCTCACTCCGTCATGTGGATTCGATCTTACAACTGCTGGTCTTCTGACCTTGCAGCACAGAGGCTTCTGCGGTTTAACCCGCAGCGCCACCACGTTATCACAAATAATGTAATAACACTGATGGGTTGTGAGTTCTATTGCTGTTGTAGGTATAAAACAATGATGGTATGCAGGTAACAAAACATTTAGAGAAATGCTTAAGTATCCCGGGTTACTGATTGTATGCTATAAGTGAGTATCAGTTGTGACCAAAAGGTCACAGATAAAGACTCCATGACAAGCATGGATGGTAGGAGATGGCATGTCATACTTACAAGGAGATATTAGGAGTGACGGAGAGAGCCAGTTGTTATGAAAACTCTTGAGTCCTGCCTAGACCACTTCTATATCCAACCAATGGTAAAGAACCAATGGGCAACAGATGAAAAGGCCTCCCCCCCACCGCCCAAGTGTTGTAAAGGGACAAGGAGCATGATTTGGTGACACATTGCATGTGAAGAACAAATGAGAGGAATTAAAGAGAAAAAGGCATGCCTATTTCAACAGGCTGGATATCTGTGGATAAGTCTTTGGGGGACGGAAGGTCTTGAGTGGAAAGATGAAAGCTCAGTCTTGAATATACTGAATTTAAGTGAATGCTGAAATATTTCAAGGTCCAGGACAAGATTTACTTGTGACTTCCCAAATGGGGACTGTTATAATGACAGTGAGAGCTGGTAGCTTAATATGAACTCCACATTGCCAGCTATTGAAAGAGGGAAAAATATACAAAGTCTGTTGATATATAATATAAACATTTTATTTTT
Organism: Intellagama lesueurii; assembly: GCA_037013535.1. Classification (NCBI taxonomy): domain Eukaryota; kingdom Metazoa; phylum Chordata; class Lepidosauria; order Squamata; family Agamidae; genus Intellagama; species Intellagama lesueurii. Next base: position 187,071,579 of record JBAJHW010000005.1, on the reverse strand, counting down.
TTCCTTTTTGATTTATCTGACATTTGTTTTTACAATATAGAAAAGTGTATTCTTCGAATAGGTCTAGTAAATATAAATTTAAATCTATTTTTAGGTGTAAACCAGAACTAGAAAATTAACCCCTCATGCCCTCCCCTCTCAAAATCTGGTGATGGTGAATTTGATACAATAGCGCTTTTCCGAGGTACTGCCAAACCATTTCTGTGATGGTCACGACAGAAATGTGGCAGAACCGGAAAGGGTTGCACCACAGAAGTGCTTCATAAATTGCTCCCAGAATCTCCAATAACAAATAAGGTATTTTAACCAACTTGTTTAGCAATTTAAAGTGAAAGGCCAAGTTTAAAGAAAAGGCATGAGGGAAAGGAGGGGTAAGACCCAAGCTACATACAGGAGAGCACTTTTTCTGAGACAGAAAACTAAATCTTTGATTGCACCTTCTTCAAATGTTTTACAGGCAATTCCATCATACATAATCTACAACTTGAATCCAAAGTTCACAAATGGGTTTCAGCACACATATAAATACACATCACAAAAAGGTGCAAGTTAGAGTAAGACAGAATATGTACAAAATTAAACAAATTTAGTTCTAGCCCAAAAGATGCCATGTTTGAAAAATAACTTGATCAAGTATTACTTTATCCACTTACACTAATTTACATTTATACAAATCTCTCACCATATGGGTGCACATGGAATTAGGAAAAGCTGAGTCTTCACCTACTATGAAAGATTACCACAATGACTTCTCTCAAATCAAGGGCCCTACTTCAAAAAAATATGCTTACATGAAGAGCTTCCCTTTCAGGCTTGTGTGTACATATATGCAAGTTTGATATGTGTATATATACACTGTTACATAATAGAATATACATGTACAGTTATATGGAGAGAAAAAAATCCCTTTCAAAGAATTGCAGAAGTATAATTACAAAGCAGACTAAAATCTCTAGGAAGTGCTTTCTAATTCAAACATGGAATTTATTCATGAAACATGAAACAACCTGCTTTGCTAGAAAAACATGCAATCATATTTCTAGCATCTGAATAGCATCTGTTATAAATGCTCTTGCTTTTAAGCATGTTCAGTCTGTCCTTTTCTGCCAACGAATCATTAGGTTCAGTTTTGTCTTAATACAGAGTATCAAGCTTACAAAATGCATTGCTAAAATACTTTAAAAATATAAAATAGGTGAGGCAATATCAAAAGTACACATGGATGGCAATTAGTTTGGACAACTCAGCAGAATACCTACTAGGACTTAGTTTGCTTTCTGCTAAAGGGGGAAAAAAGCCAATTTGTTTCCCTGCTGTTGAAATCCTGCTATATAGACGATGGATCTTACCTGCTATGCAAGCACACATGGTTTTACATAATGCTTTGGATAGTTTCTAACATGAAACTTCCATTGACTGATCCACCGCAGTCATGATCCAACAACAGGTGCACTTAAAGCCACTGAAACTAATAGGCTGAAGTGTACTAGTATCAGATAGCGAACAGTGTTTATTCCACCCAATCTGTGCATAGCTATCATTAAAAGAGCACACCACCTCATCATTAGGGTATACACCATTTGGTGAACACCATGTATACATAAATAGCTTCCATGAACACAATTGTTGCAATTCTTGCCTGATTTCTAAGTATTTCCACTGCCAATGGCTTGGATTGAAAATGCCAATTTAGATATGCTGAAGTGTGATTGAATTCTTCCCATGCCAACCACAACCTGATTGGGAACACTTTGCTATGTGAAAATCTGAAATAGGGTGAGGAACTTAACATTTCAAAACCCAAGGAGGTTCACAACTAGGGTGTGGGTTTTGTTTTAATATTGGCCACCAGCACTCATGAGATCTAGGGAAAGGGCTGGGATTATTTAGTGAGCAAAAACTTCTGGAATTTTATCTGGATTGGGGGTTTTGCTGTCCCCCCACCTTCCAGCATTGAACTGAAAGGAGTGGTATTGTGAAGTGCTGTTCAGATGGTACATAAGACCCACTTAAGTCAACACATTTATAATTAAGAGTATAATCCAATATGAGATGCTTTCCGTTCTATGCAGTGGAGGTGCACATAGTATGAACATTTTTAAGAGGTCCTAAAATTTAATTTATCTAACTATTCAGGTAGTTACACTATCTAAGATCTTGCTGTAACTCTAATAAAATACCAGGAGGAGAATTTTCTAGGAAATATTAGAAATACACTTGGAATCCTAGCTGCTTGCTGAACAATGATTTCTGAGAAAAGAACCAGAGAAAAATTTGCCTTCAATCCTTTAGAGGTTCAAGGGATGTCTAGGAAATAGCACAAAGGTTAAAAGTCTCTGGTTACGTTAAAATCTGTCCAAAAGTATTGATCGTCTCTGAAACCAAATGAAAGTAGCTTATTAAAATTTGGAGTATGAACCACAGTGATATTTCCCCCCTCTTTAAAAAAAAACTTATTAAAAAGATTGTTTTATACTAATCTGAATATGAGATATAATTTTTGACCTTGATTTTTGTATATCAATATTACAGATTTCTGTATCTAGCCCTCGTAATGTGTTATTTCTCATCAACACAAGTAGCATTCCCACCAAAGTCATGATGGCAACCCACAAGACTACTGACAGATTTGCATCTCTTTATGTATTGCTTTTTTGGCAGACATTTATTTTTATCAATATCCTTTCAGCATTACCTGCTCCACAGATGCACTGTTACTTATATGGTGATGCAAAAAAAATGTGTGATGTGGTGCTAAATGACTGTACTGGGAACATCTCTCCAAGATCCTGTTATGATAATATTAGCCATCACATTTGCGCAAGAAATGTTCCCGATAAGACTGGCTGGCATCTCTCCACCATCATCTCACCAATTCAAAATTCAACACTATACACTGGAAATACTACTACGACTAATAATAATAATTAGTTAAAGAATGGCCTGAAGAACATTTCTAAGAGGCAAAAAACCATCTAAACTCTGCACACTCCCATATATTCTAGAGTTTGAGAAGGAGAAGTCCACAGATGTCAAGTAAAAGAAAGCTAAGCTAAAAGAGTACTCATCATTGTAAAGCTTCACTAATAACATACACCAAGGGAAACTAAGCAGCACCCTGTTAAGAACAAAGAATGCTGCAATGAAATCAAAGTGTCCATGTGCCTTTTAGTGTCCCATTCAGACTATTTAGCTCATTTTCAAGAGTCAGCAGTTCATGGCACAATGGTCACTTTTCGACTTTCCTGCCGAGTTAATGATTCTCATCAGACAACGTCCAAATTCCTCCAGAATCATCCGTTCTGCAGCTGCCTTGGATTTGCCTGCCTTCTCGGCCTGCTCAGCCTGTGCAAGTAAGCAGTCACATGTTGCGTCAGCAACCTCTTTTGTTACAAATGCAAAAGGCAACCTGAAAAGAAAAGAAAAGGCTTAAGCTCCTGCATACAATACAGAGTTGACAAGCAAATTTATGTATTTTAGAAAAGCAACAAGGTATAGGGAAAAAGCAAAGGGAAGATTTAGAGAGATAGTGCCAATGTAAATCCTCTTTAACTTTGAAGTACGAGTTACATGGTATTTTTCTTCCTCTTCTTTTGGTCATAACTTCAGAACACTATGTAAGAAATTGCACTTGGTCAATCACACAGAAGTCAACATACCTCCCCCCTCCACTACTCAGCACTGGTGCTGGCCTGGTCAGCAGGTCCGAAATCTGTGAGGACAGCTTAGTTTTTGCAGCAGTTTGCTGTTGTACTCGTACTTCAGCAGCATCGGCCAAGTGCATCAACGTCTTCCGCTCTGGGCTTTCTTCAAAGTTCTTGCAACCAATACATTTGCAAATTGATGAACACATGATCTTGGCCTACAAGGAAACAAAAGGCAAACAAAATGTAATTTCTTTGTGTATTTTAGAACTGTGTGCATCACAGATTTTATGAAAGAGTGTAGAACAATATATTTGATAAAGTGTTAAAATGATTGCCTTTTTAAGGACACACCTTTCATTGTCTTCCAGTGCCGCTCTAGCCAGATAAATATGCCTGACTAATCAATACAGACCCTATGGTAATCACCTTCTTTGCTTTCTGCAAATAAAGGAAAATCCTGAGGCTGTTATTCAGATGCTTCTTGTATCAGAGGTTTGTCATACAAGAACAAGGCTTTCTCAGCTGTGGTGTCCCAGTATTTATGTAGGTAAGTAGGTAGGTATGTGTTCATGTGGCCTTCTCCCCAGCGAAGGAACCCAAAGTGGCTCACAAATTATTAAAAATAAAGCAACTAAAAACATGATAAACTATTGAATTGAAACAATTAAGCATATTATAATATTAAAACGGTTAGTTAAAAGGTATTAGAATACATGTTAAATAATAATGTGTACAGTATCCAAAATCAAAATTCTTCCCTACCCACTTCGTTTTCAGAAGTCTGTCTAAAAATGATGGGCTTCACCAGAAGGTGAATGACAAGGCGGCGGCGGGAGAGGGGCAAACTAGCCTTGCGGGGGCATTCCTCAACATGGGCACAGCCGAAGAGAAAGCCTTTCCACCAGATATGTTTGTGAAAGCAGTGGGACTGAGAGAAGGACTTAGCTGGGAAGGCTTGTATGAGGTGATATCGTCCTTCCAATACCCCGGACCCAAGCCATATAGGACTTCATAGCCAGGAACCATGAATCGGGCCCAGAAACGGACAGGCAACCAATGAAGCTGTTTTAACAGAGCAGTTACTTGTATATGCTCCTTTTACTGGCCCCAGTCAAATAGGGTGAGGGGCAATCTATACGGGTTTTAAATAAATCCAAGGATATGGCCGTTACAAAACGCTGGAGATTTTCACCATGCTCTCACATGCGCCTCAAGGCCCAGATTCAGTCTCCAGGTCAACAAGCAGGTTGTTATTGGCTGGCAACAGCTCCAGACTTCAAACAAGCACAGAATGTTATTATTGCATTTTAATTTTGGTCTTTAAAATACTCAGGATTTTTTTTTGGGAGGGTGGGGAATGAGCTGATTCAAGGCTGAACCAGAGAACGATGGTTCGGAAATGGTACCTGGAGAGGAATGAAATAAAAACTATTCCAAGTCTTACCTCATAACATTCACAGTAGTTTTTGAGGCATCCGGACCGCTTGCAATTGCAACCTTTGCTGTGCCGCCTGTCCGACTCGCCTTCTTTCCCCTTCCCTATCTTGGGTTTGAATGCTTCAGGGTTTCTGTCAAGGCAGGCCTAACAAGGCAGATGCAAAGAAGTCTGTCACTGTACATGTAAGGAACACAAACGCTGGAAACTCAATTCCAGCCTTTCCCAGGAGGAACTGGTGGACATACTTTCATCTAATCCATGTAAGGCAATGATCATGTCACCACCATTCATGCTTAGTCAAGAAAGGGTACTAAAAAGCAAAGGGGGAAATCTACTTTTGAAAGATGCCTATTAGGTGGACGAACAAACACCGTAAGATTCGCCCACTGTTAAGTAAAAATGGGAATCGTACCTTGATAGCTTTTTGTCTGTCATTTTCATGCTCCAGGTTGTTGTAACAATTTGTACAGTTGCAGTTGTTGCAGAACTCGCCGTTGGCAAAGCAATCACAATACCTGAAAGGAAAGACCCCGAGGATGCTTGAAACATGTGGCCAAAGCAATGTGTCATGAGATTAGCATCAGCCAACTTCCCCACTTTGCTCAACTGCCTGCTGGAAAGGCTCACCTGATGGTTAAGGAAATCTGCAGAATGGGAGACCTATGGCGCAGAGAGCAAAGGAAGAAGGGGGGGGGAATTCCCTAAATCCACAGAGAGGCAACTTCCTGGCCCATCTCTGGATCCAACCCAGCATCTGCACAGCCTGCATAAATATGAATGTAAGGGAGGCACCTGTTCCTCTACCCAGGCTTCTAAATGGATTTAACAATGATACCGGAGCCTGCTTGCAGAATTAAAAAATGAATTAATAATTAAACCAGAACTAACATAGAATTTGTTCCAACATACACATATCATGGCTGGTGGGAAATTTAAACTTTTAATATCTGAGGCTCGTAACCGAAGGGATTATACTTACAGCTTAAGACACAGTGATTTTGTACAGTTGCATGGTTTTCTGGGACGATTTGCAGATTCGGAGGGAATTATTCTGAAAAACAATTTTGAATGTTATTTCAGATATTTCTGTCCAAAGGCCAAGCAATTACCTTAGCTACTAACTGCACATCTGAAACACACAAAGTTGCAGAGCCCTTTGTTCACTCAGATCAGCCTACACAAGTCAATGCATGCAGGAGAGACCAGGAATACCACAGGACACACAGAATACCAGAATAAATGACAACAGAAAATGACGTGCCAGAATTCTCAATCTGTGTGCAAAAGAAAAATACCCAAGAATGGAGAAAAGGGTTAAACAGACTCTTACTACTTACACATGTTGGTACACGTCAGTTGGCATAAACGTTAGCAACAAAGTGTGACTAGCTAAGTCTTTCCCCTAAGACTTGGACACAATATTCTTTGTCCTACAGCAGTCACATGACTTGGCACACAACAACAAATACAAACTTATGAACTAGTGGCAATGCTCTGCTGAACTTTGTGCCAATGCAATTATGCCAGTGTAATGATTCAGAGCACAACAGTCCATTTAAAATACCTCTCAGACCACCAGTCATTAAGGAAAAGCCTCCCTGAAGAGAAGAAAGGTCTTTGCCTGTCTCTGTGGAAGGACAACAAAGATGGGGCCAGCCTAGCTTCTAGACAAGCAGTTTTGCTCTATGTAAGCATTAGGTGTAAGCATGTAATTCAGTCACCCAAAATGTGAAGATGCAGCACAACCACTACCAAAAGAAGGCACACTGTCATTAGGACTCAGCATAAGTCATTGTTTTGGACTTGCTCTTTCTATGCCCCAATCAGCAACTCATACAGAAAGCACAGATGGTGACCTCTTCCTAAGGCACAGAATCTCACTCTTCCTTCTACACACTGTAGAAATATTTTGTTCATGCCACAGGAGTAGTGTTTCACACTATTAGAAATAGGGTAAATACTGAGCCACCTTCATCTAAACATTCCATCATGATTTAAACTATTAACCAAGTCTGCTTCTGTCTTTGCATCATCACAGCCCACAAGCTTCAGAGAGTTGTTAACAGGTACCTGCCACTTCCTTTGTGGGTCTCTCTTCCCTTGGGAGTGGGACACCATCCAATCCTTACCATTTTATGGAAGTTTATATAAGTTGCATAACTATAAAAGGAGTGGACAGAGGATAGCTGCCAGGATTGCATTTTAGTTTACAGTGATGCCTCGCAAGACGAAAATAATTCGTTCCGCGAGTCATTTCGTATTGCGAAAATTTCGTCTTGCAAAGCGCGCGGTTTCCCATAGGAATGCATTGAAATTTAAGGGGGGAAAATGCAAAAAAATTCATCTTGTGAAGCATGGCCATAGAAAAAAATCGTCTTGCGAGTCACCAAAAAAATCGCAAAACGCTTTTGTCTTGCGAGTTTTTCGTTGCGCGAGGCATCACTGTAGTTTACTATTTTGGCCATTTTCATAATTTTAATAAAATGCTTTCTACCCTGAAATCCTTGCAGTGGTATAAGACAAGCGCCAGATTAAATTAATAAACAGAAGAATGCAATCAAGCACCAAAACATGTGCTAAAAAGAAAAGCATTGGAATAACCTGGTATTTCAACCATGAAAGGAAACACTTTGCTGGTCCTGAAAAAGTACACTGAGCTTATAGCAGCTGAACCTGGACTACACTCCCATAGCAGTTTTTTTTCCAATTGGTTCTTTTTCCATATGGCTGAAATGTTGTGCAAAATAATAATTTGTAATTCAGCTACAAAGCAATACACACCCATTGAATGGCAGTCTGGCTTGCGTCTGGATACTAGACGTTCCACTAAGACTGGCATTGCTTGCTATGGATACATAGGATGACTGCTGTAACTAGAAAGACATAACGTTAGCACATTACTTACTGTTTGTAAGTAGTAATTATTACATTAATCACACCTTCTTATTCAGGGCTTAGGAGACAGAAGATATTGCTCATTGCTATTTATAGGTAAGAGAGCTTTTGCCACCTCTGGATTATTATCTGTATTCAATAAGGACATGGGTGTCTATGAGAAACATAAGCTGTTTTGCATTGAATCCTGTAATAATTATTCTCTTGTCACACTATTGATTTTGGGTCCTTTTGCTATTGCTGTTAAAGGACTAAGGGATTGCAACATATCTGGATTAAATTTCACTATATGGATTTCTAGAATTAATTTTTCTGATACAAAAATAATGAATACTAAAGCAAAGTAATAACAGAATTGGAGATGGGCACAAAGAGCCAAAGAGGAGGAGGACAGGAAGATGTTCCCTTCCCTCGCCTCCCCAGCCAATAACCCACTCACCAGTCGGGAGTGTGTTCCTCTCTTCCTCCTCTTCAGCTGTTCAGCCAGTCCCCAGCAGGAGCCTCCCTGTCTGAATGAGCAATCAGCCAAAGAGGTGGGGCAAGGCAGCTCCCACCGGAGACAGGTCAAACAGCTGAAGAGGAAGAGGAGAGGAGTGCATGCTGGCTGGTAAGTGGCGTATCCAGGAGGGAAGGCGGGGGAAGAGAACGCGTGGCACGTGTGGTGCCGCACATACAAACTGGCACAAACTTCTGAACCGAGGTTCATGCCCACCTCTGAACAGAATGGTTAAACATCTATGAAAAGCTGTTTTTATGTGCTATCACATCTAGACTGACTTATAGTAACCCTAATAGGACTTGCAAGGTAAGCAAGATATTTATGGAGTGGTTTTACCAGTTCCACACTCCCAGTGAGTTTCTGTGGCTGAGCAGGGATTTGATCTCCGCTCTCCTGAGTCCTAGTCCATCACTCTACTACACCACACTGGGTATCCAGTGACTAAAAGCTAGGGACTAAAAAAGAGTCTACCAAAAATGTAACTTCAAAGTGATGGGGAAACTATAAGTAAAAATTAGTTTATATCTTCATGACTTTTTCTTTTCAGTGTTTGGCTTTTGTACACTGTTTCTACCGGTATGATTTTATCTTTACAAAATAATTAATATGTTTTGCATGGCTTCTGAGAAAACAAATCAACCAGCTTTTTTTTTTTCTTTTCTTCTTCTCTTTAGCTGCAGATATCACACGACGCTAAACTTCTGTTAGAACTGCAGAAGTTAGGAAGGCAGCTGCCACTTGCTCAATTTTTATGGTTGCTTACTTTGGAGAAATCTTCAGAAAAGATGTCTGGGGGTCTCACTTGTCTTTCCTCAATCTCCCTTTTGCAATACCACCTCCTCCCCCCCGCCCCCGCCCCCAGCATTCCAAGGACCTCTGTGGGCATGAGGTACAAAGAATGGCTAAGTTGAGATCTATAATTAGTTTTGTCAGTTGAACTTGGTTTTCTAACCCCTGTGGATCCTGTTTCAATCGGATTTTTTTTTTTCAGATCTAAAATCCTGCATCTGAATCCCATTTCTCCAGAAAGACCACCCTCTTCTATTCTGAAATCCTTCAGCTCCTCATGGGATTAACTCTAAGCAACACAGGCACTCCTTCCTCATTAATTATTTCAGCCATGTTCATCTGCAGACCAATGCTTTACCTGTGTGACATATTGAGCTGGAAGAACGGCGTATCCAACATTCCCTGTACCAGGGGCTGGGGCCAACACAGTACCCGCAGGAAGGTTGGTGAGGTTTGGCTGGATCTGTGGCAGTGGAGTGGCAGGCATTATAAGTCTTTGCTGCGGCTGGCTTGTTGTGACCATCTGTGACGTTGTGTTAATTGGTTTGGGCGCTACCTGCAAGGAAAGACATTTTCATGACGATCTCTTGCTGCACAGAAGATCTGTGGAATTCTGCAGGAATTTCTGAGAATTCTTTGGAGAGTGCAATTAACAGAAGGCATCTGTTGAAAGCTAGGGATTCATATTAATTGGGGGTAAGAAGAACTCACTTGTTTGACAGTCTGTGCTGCTGGGACGATTGGGACTGACATTCGCACAGGGGTTGCGTTCACCACCATTGGCTTTGCTGTTCAAAAGAAATCATATCAGATACAACATGGATACAACAAGGTCCGCCTTGACTTTTACCAAGTCCAATGAGAAACGGTGTCCTCTTTGTGCCATCAGTTCAGAAAATTAGAGAGAAACAACACTGTTCACTATACCTGTAAATATTGCTACTTTTAAAAGACCAAAAACTTCCAATAAAGGTGGTCTCTTGGCCAAACACAACGGCCAATCTGAACCTCATAACAGAGTAACAAAATCAAAGCACAGTTCTCATCTATGTTTGCATCAATGTAATTTCATGACATATGAATAAATTTAAATATTTTGATACATTTATACAGCATTAGATCAAACAGTTTCAAATTCATTTACTTTGCAGAGTGCTGCCACTTACAGAGCCAAAAAGATAATAGATCCACATGAGAATAAAGTATTAGCCAAGCAGAGAAATCCGAAGTTTTTTGTTTATTGTCCTAATATTTATTTCACGCACTTTAAAATCATCCACTAACACAAGTACTCTAGGCCATATGTAATCTTTCAGAAAAACACAAAACTTTAAGATGCAACCATACTATTATATACAGGGCTTGAAAAATTTTAGAATGTCTCACCAGTCAGTCAAAAATTTCACCACTCAGCATGACCGGACTATAGCTTTGCAATTTATTGGGATTGGGAATCACTGATTTATACCCTCAGACTTGGGTTGCTTTATTACCTGTGTGCCTGTGGAGTCATGAAGCTTGTATTTTGAATGCCTTTCTTTTGAATGTCTCCAGCAAAAATAAAACTGAAAGCAAAATGCGCCCGGCCTCTTAAGGAGCCACGGTTCCTTCCCACTCCAGGATGTGTCCTCGTTCAGTTGAAATTGGGAGCAGGGAATCTCCATATTCTCTAGCATGGGACTACGCTACATTGTCCTGCAAAGCTATATCTCTATGTACCACTTGAATTCTCTTCTCGTGAGAAGAGGGCAGTTTTCCTTTTGCAATGGGAGGGGGGAGGGGAGGACTGCAGGATTAGAGAGAGAGAGAGACAGGCGGAGGGGAAGGAGGCAGGCAGCGAGGGAGCTGTGACTCGTCGAGCAGCATTTTTCACTCGTCACAGACGAGTGGACGAGTGCATTTTTCAAGCCCTGATTATATACTTATATTGATCCTTATGGAAATAAATCAAAACAGTCCAGTGACAAATTAATATATTTAATTGCTGATTGACTGTTGAGAGGAAAAAATGTTGCTTTGGCATTGTTATGGGCATCAAAAGCAAAAGAGTGAAGAGAATCTGGAAGAAAAGCATTTCACACTATAAAATTTTGTTGCAGGTCTCACTTTCTTGTGCTGTTTCTGACATGAGTGTTTTTGCTTACATAGCCAGTTAGGCACAAGAGGGAATTTTCAGTAGGCTATGATCATCCCAAGGTGCACAGAAGTTTGAAATGTCTTCAGAAAAAAAACCTACTCAATATAAATGGAATGTGCTCATTGGCCACAAAATGCTGAATGCAGGGGTGAGACTGAGAAAGGAGAACTGAGCCAGAGCAGGAAATGGCCAACTGACAAAAAAGGGAAAAACAGTACTCCACACTGCAACACTTTACTGCAGTTCATGCTTGTGAACACAGAGACTGCTCATTATGCATCAGGATAATAAAACTAGGTAATGGATCTGACCCCCTTCTTGCAGGCACACCTTAAAATGATGGAGAGGGGTTTGAGTGTGTCCATTATGAGCCTGGAGTCCTAGCATGGTCACCCAAGGTGGAATGGTCACAGCTGAAATATCAGACAAAGATGCATCCACCCTCTTCAAGGCAGCTATTGGACAGTAGCAGTAGCTGAAGGTGACACTGGTGGAGGAGGCAACAGGGGTGACACACGAGCTAATTTTTGTTAGTACTGCACAAAAGGTTTCAGTGGTAAAACCACTGCTGAACTTTTCTTACCTTGAAAACCCTATCCAAAATGAAACCAAAGATACCACTGTCACCTTCTGTGCAGTACTAACAAAAGTTAGCTTGGTGTTACCACTGTTGACTAGAAGACGAAACTCCCCAGTTGGAAAGTACTCAATCAGCTACTGGGGAAGAGCAAAGAGCAAGTATGAATAATGCTGTTGATAATGATAGAACTAGATTAAATCCTAAAGGACATCTAGTGGCTGACACACACAGAAGTTAAAAGAAAGTCCAATGCTGCACAATACATGCAACTGGAATATGGAAGGTGAAAAGTATGAATCAAGGTAAACTAGAAATTGTAAAGCAAGAAATGGAACCTGTAAATATTTCAGTGCTTGGTGTCAGTTAACTAGACTGGACTGGAACAGAATATTTTCAGTCAAACAACTACAAAGTGTTCTACTCTGGAAATGACAAACTCAGAAGACATGGAGTGGCTCTGATACTGAGGCAAGATGTAGCACAAATAATTAGACAACTAGACTCCATGGGAAACCAATCAACATAACCATCACTGAAGTCTATGCCCCAACTACTAATGCTGAAGATGAAACTGAAAGCTTTTATGCAAATGCTCAACAGGAAATTAATCACATACCAGAACAAATAAATGAATGCAATTCATGCTGATAGTCATGGCCTAGGGAGCCTCGGAACTGGGAGATGGGGGAATTGAACAATTTTAATTAGTAATAAAAGGCCCCAGCTGATGATGTCCTCAACCTTATGCACTAGGAGTTGTGCCAATAAGATCGGTCTCTCAGAATGTGGACCACTTATGCTAGAAAATAAATCATGTATATGGTTTAGTAAAAGCTACACTGTAGCCCACTTTCAGGAAAGTATAGGTCAGCAACAAGTCAACAATAAACAATCATGATTAAAGTATAAGGACAAGAACTAATAGGAAATATAGAATTTTTTCCCAATGCAAGAGCTGGCATTCAATTTGCAGATTTACTGTGCTAAATATGGAACATCAGCCAATGCTTACCTTATTTTCTTTATATTGTTATGTACATTTCAAATTAGCATGAAAACATTCAACTACTAACCTTGCTGGAGGGGTGCTGTGCTGATGCTGGGATTCTGCACAGCTGGCTGGGATGAGCTGTTGGCAGTTGTAGCAGTGACGAGACGAATATAATGGAATTTGCTTCCAGGTACCTGAATTTGCTGAACATTAGGTGCTGTTGCCAAGGGGATTATGGTCTTAAACTGAGATGTGCTTACTCCGCCTACAGTGAGGGTTTGTACTGCAGATTTCACAGCCTGCAAAACAACGATAAAATTACTTCTATGGTGTTGATATATCAACCTCTCTTTCAGAGCTGGCTAACAAATCAGTGTTTCTAATGAGGGCTAGCATTATCCCCCCCTTTATCCGTTTCAGATTAAAGTACAGATAAAGGAACACATGAAAACGTGCTTAGTGTTGTATTATTATTAGGCTGGGATCTATCTGTTGGATATAATAGACTACTGTTTGTTTCTAGGGTTGCTTTAAGAGGTTTTTCCCCAGTCATGATTCTTTTGAACTTAGCAGAACAAAGCAAAATTTGTATAGATGTAGAGCAGTCAACAACGTATAATGACATGTAATAAGAAGGAGAGGCCCATTGAACATACCTGAGCAGTAGTATTGTTAGCGACAGCCTTTCCTGGAGAAGATGGTGTTGAATGCTGCACTGTGAGAATCTGCTGTCCTAAGGCTACATTGAGAGGAACGCCCACTGTTTTCTGTGGGGAGCTTGGAGACTGGGAGGCAACCGACACCACTGTTAACTGCTTAACAAAAATCAAACATCTCAAGTTAAACTATTTTTAGTAGGCAACTACAAGGACAACATGTGCATGATGTAAACACGAAAGAGGCAAAGGCTTTTCATGCTGTTGATACAGTGGTGCTGTCAGGGCAGGATGCGGGGAAGTGGTTGAGGTCCCCAACACAGCAAGGATGCCCTGCCACATTTTGAAGTCAAGTAGTACAATACCACTTAGAGAAGAGAGATCTTAAGTCCAGATACCATTAAGTCCAGAGTCTAAAATTACCTAATTGCATTGCTACGTTGGTACATCAGCAGTCTCTTGTTGAGAACACATACCTGTCATACTTCATTTATTTAGAAAATTAATAGGCTGCCATTCAGCATATTTATTTATTTATTTATTTGATTTATATACCACCCCATTAGTGAAAGCAGTACTCTGGGTGTTTTATAGGTTAAATTTTGGCTCCACAAAACCCCACGTAACAAAATACATTCAACAATTGGCGATCTAACAATGCAGGTCTTAAAATTAACATTAAAATTAAAAGCATGCAGGAGAATCAGTTGTTGAGGGCAGATTTGAATAATTTTGTTTTCACCAATTTCTTGAACATAAGAAGGGAAGAAGCCTTGTGTATCTCAGATGGTAACTTATTAAAAAAAACTGGGGGCTACCACCAAGAAGGCCCAATTCCTTATCATTGCCTTTTATGGCTTCCCTTGGTGTGGCCACTTTTAGCAACATGGACTGAAAGAAGTGGGTGAAACGGGTAGCTGATTTCTGAGAGAGACATTCTGACAGGTCTTTAAGGGCTGTATAGGTCATAACCAGCACCTTGAATTGAGCATGGAAAATGACAGGGAGCCATGAAGACAGGGCAAAACTGAGGATATATTATTGAATTTACTAGTTCTAGAAATCATTCTGACTGCCATATTTCAGGCCTGCTGAAGTTTCCGTATTGTTTTCAAGGGCAGACCTACGTAGAGAGCATTACGGTAGTCTATTTTTGAGACTACTAATGCATGAACCATTATTGCTAGGCATTTTGTATCCAGGTAGGAGCACAACTGGGCAATCAACGGGACTTGATAAGGGGCATTCTTGGCCATGGCCAGTATTTGAGCCTTCACAGAGAGTGCCAAATCCAGGAGTACCCCCAAGCTGCAGACCTGATTCTTCAAAGGGAGTGTAACCCAATCAAGGCTAAGTAAGTTTCACTGTAACCAGTCCAATGATCCTCCTAACAGTATAATCTCTGTAATATCTGCTCATGTCAACTCTAGCAAGTGCTGACAACTAAGAATTGTTTGCAAGTGATCAGACTGGCAATTTTTATTTTATTGCAAACGCAAGCAATAAACACAAGCACTTTCTTTTTTCCCTGGTTTCCATGCTGGTGTGGCAGAGACCTAAGGTTTTTGACTTTTGGCATTTGGGGTGTTTTGGAATCAAACTTCCAGAACCCCATACCATTTGTTATGCTAGCTGGAGTTTCTGAGAGCTTATGCCCCAAAGATTTGGAGACCCAAAATTTGAGAACCTCAATGCAAAAATAATTAAGGCTGCAATTCCAAATAAACTTACCAGTACTAGCAAGTAAGTCACGACAACATGCAAAAGGATTTATTTTTCATGATTCCTCTGGAATCAGCAAGTGTAACTGAAGGGACTGGGACCAACTTTTCTCAGAGGGAAATATTTCTTGGCACAGCTGACTGGAGTAGCTGCTTATGACAGATAAAAACTGAGACCCATTTTCCCTTTCATGCAGTAGTAACAGCAATGCTCTGGAGAATATCTTGGACCTTTTGACATGAGTAGTATTATTATAAAACTTAACACATAGTTATATTCACAGGAAAAATAAGGATAGATAGTATATGCCATCATGAGATCGTACAGGACTGCCTAAAACATAAAATTAAAATTCATAATGTTGAATATGACCACAGCAAGTACAATATGAATAAGAGCAGCTCTCACTATTTATTTAATGTCTGCTTTCAAGAAAAAAAAATTATTAATCCCAATTAATGTTTGTATACCTGTATCATTTTACAGTATTTTAGCAAACAGGAGCTGTCTGTGGTACGAAGCACAACTACTCATTCTGAGAAATGTTTGTCCAGCCAGAGGGTGTTAATATTCTGACAATTCCAGTTTCATTAAAAGTAATATAAATAGAAAAATAGATGGTAAAGGATTTTTTTTAAAAACAGATTAATTAGAAATTCATTTAAGATGAATATATCCACTAGTTGCTACAATGTGATTAGCACTATGATACAGAAAGTGTACAGAAATAAGTTATTTGGACTATGTACCTTATTAGGTGATTTCAAGGGAGAGATGGCTATCTTGTTTGGTGCCTGCTGTATGGAAGAATTCAAAGAAGTTGCAGTAACTCCACTTTCTGAGATAGTTACAGTCTTTGGAGGTGTTCCTGGAATAGTCTGAGAAACAACTCTACCTAAAGAAAACAAAAGCATGGAGACATCTTTATGATTATAGTTGATACTGTCTTTCTGGTCTAGGTGAGAAGCCACAGATGTTAAGCGCCTTGTCAATTCACTGTTCAGTGCCATCACGCACAAGAGTTACTGCCTTAATATCAACCTTTCCCTCAAGTAACTGAACAGACATGTCTTTGATTTTTTAAACTTAGTTCTTACAACAAATGGAAGAATTCAAAGATAAAATGAAATAAAAAAATAAGGACAAGAAAAGGTTGGCAGTCTAGTAGGCCATCATCCAACTGAAAGTCAAAACTTCCAGTTAAAAAGCCTGGCCATTCCTCTCCTAACTGTGTTAGCAAGATGTAAATTTAATAGCACAAATCATAAGACACACACCATCTTTGAAATACATTAATCAGAATCTTCTTAGCATAACTTAGCATAATCGTACAAGCCAGGTGATATCAACCGGTTATGAGAATATTTAATTTAAATTAATTGAAAACTTCCTGTCCCACCCCCTTTCAGGTTCCAAGGCTCCATAGGTCTCTCTTTTGCCCCAAAGAAGCCTTTGGGAGCCTCAAAATATTCAAAATTCACTGGTGTGTCAGCTGCAGCAGCCTTGATCTCAATGGTTGTGATTTTTGATGATTAAAGGCTCCTCTGCCATCCCGAAGCTCCCAAAGACTTCCCAAAGCAAAAGGAGTTCTAGGGAAGCCTTAGAACCTGAAAGGTGGGGATAGGAAGCTTTTAATTCATTTAAAATAAATATTCTCATCACTGGATGATTATGTCATTTTGTTTGCATGGCACAAAGTTGTGCAGAAGGATTTCAGCCATTTAAAAGATTTGCTTTTTTCAGTTCAAGAAACACAGAAGACTTGCTAATATCATTTATTTTAAACCTTATATTAGAAAAAACTGAAAAAAATATTGTAATACTTTAAAAGCAATTAAAAACAAGCTTAGCCTAAAGTAAACAATACTTTCTAACTAAAAAGCCAGTTACTAATCCATCAGATAAAGCAGAAACCTTGAATAGCAGCCAACAATAATGTTTTTTCAAATAATTAGAGAGAATGCACCCACATTATTTTCAAATAATGCAATTACGTTGAATTAGGATTTTTCTTTAAACAAGCTGAATTTACTAATCATTTTGCTTGCTTACATCTTGACAGTAAGAGTTTTTGTTATGCTTTAAAAATGATGATAACATTTTTACTACTATCCAGGACTTAGGAATGGAAAAAGCACTGTGGTGAAGAGAGATGAGATTGCATACCACTCTCACATCATAAAGATACAAGGTGAAATCCAATTGTCTCTATCCATCATTAGAATGGATAGAACTTGCGGAATGGATACCCTCCTTCCTATATATGCTTGAGGATGTTATGTTAATGGATAAATGTAATGTATCTCGAATTTTGATTGTGTGCATGTCTATTCTGGTGGGAAGTGCATATTTGCAACTATTCTTGTTTTTATAGTGAAGGACAAATATTTTCTCCTGTCTAAATCAAACAGAATAAGTAAGGTAACATCCCCCCCAAAATATATTCACTTTATATTTTAGTTAATGAATGCTTTTGCATCATAGGGACAATAGAATCATTTCAATAACATATATTGAATAACAATATTCAATATAACATAAATGATAACAATATCATTTCAGGAACATATATTTATGGGGGCTTGGAAAATAGTGACAGATATTCTCCATCTTCGGGATGGAGAGACAATCAACAAAAGCCCCCATGAACACCCAGCCCATTGCATCCCAGACAACATGTGACTCAGTTAATTCACACACTTGAAAAAAAAAGAGCACAATGAAATAGGCACAAATATATACATACATACGTATATTTTTATATATTAAAAAAAAAACCTGCAATGACTGGTGAGACTTGAGTTGTCTGCCCCGTGACTGCTTTGCTATTGATTGGCTTTGTGAAGATCAACTTTGTGATCACTGGGGCTGAAGTTGGTGTCCTGGCTTTCTTAGCAATCTGAAGAACAAAGAAGAGAAATCCAATAGCCACTCCATTCATTCAGACATTATTCTTGCTTGACGTGCTCTTTACACCAGTGAAAACTAGCTTCTTCAGTCTGGAGAGGTGGATGCTTTCCAGACAACTGCAAAGGGATGGTGAGGGTGCTAAATCTACCTCTAACTGAAGAGCCTATAAAATCAGAAATGAGAGAACTTAACAGCCTCTCAGGTCACACAGTACCTTTCACCCTTCGTGCAGGGAAGGGAACTGGCTGGTGGAGAACGTCGGCACTGCCTTTGGCCTCACTAGAGCCTTGCTTCCTAGCAGTTACTAAATGCACATAATACTTCACAAGATAATCTAAGCAAGAGAGACAACCCTGGCCCAAGGTACTTGGACTCTGAATTCAAACAGTACAATCTATATGGGTTGTGACTGTGCAAATCAAAGACAGGCAAAGATAAAGGAATCAAAATGACACTGAAGTGTTCACCTCAATCAACAAAAGCTACCTGATGATGAAGCTGAATATATGTTATAAGGTGCACTACAACTGTTAAAGGTTTTTTGGGTTTTGGACACAGAGTGTCATTTTAATTCACACAAATATTTGCTGTGATATGAACAGAAAGCTAAACGGGAGAGCCAGAATTTAAGTCTTCCTACTGGTTTGATGCAGCAGTCACTAATTTCAGAGAAACAGTTTACTCTGTTTTTTTGTCTTAAAAACAACAACACAAAACTACCTCTATATTTCTGTATTAACAAACATAACCACAACCCTGAGGTTGAAGACTGGCTATCTTCATGAATCAATACTGTATTGAAGTTTCACTTCCTGCACGTGTTTATACACATGTACAGACAAGAGTTCTCACTCATTCTCACCTTCTCTTTACTCAGACAACTCAATGTCATTTTCCATTGCAATACCACATTAAGTCTGGAGGCTGTTCCACAAGAGCCAATTCCTGTTTCTACTCATCATTAGTGATTTTTACTTTCTCGTGGTTCCTGGAAGGTATCCTCTAACTCCTTTTCTGCTGCAACACATTTATTTATTATTTCTCATTCATCCTATGTCCACAGATGTCAGAGCAGGTACAATCAAGAATACAAGTCAATACAGAATCGTAAACATAATCCACAACCCACTACCACCATCAAAATCAGCACTAACAACCCAAAGAAAGATAACAAAATTGAGCTACGACCACTAAGGGCCAAAATCTTGAACAAATAGCCTCGTCTTAACTCAGTGCCACAATAAGACCAACACTAACTAGCCCTTTGGGGAAGAAATATTCCATAATCATTATATCAAAGCAAAAAGGCTGCCACTTCCATCTCCACATGATGTACATCTGCCATCAGTGAAACATAGGGAATGGCCCCTTAGACAGTTGAACACAGTATGAGGTCTACACTCAAACATCCATTTCTATATGTTACACACACAATTATTATTTAGAATAACTTTTTATCTCTACTATGATTCAATGTTGCTTTATATCTTGCTTACTGATTTCCTTGGGTCTCTTATCTGCCAAGCTTTGTTCCACAAACATTACTGTAACAAATGGAACCGTCCCATAAGAGAGCAATTTTTTTCACAAGAAGTATAATTAGTAGAACAACTCCTTACCTGCACTGTTTTCAGTTGCTGAGTCTGCAATACAGAAGATTGGGTGGTAGTATTTACCAATTGGCTCCCTGGAGTCAAGGCTGACACACCAATGACAGGTTTCACCTCTGCCCTTCCTCCAATAGTTACCACCTTGAATTGCTGTGCTGAAACCTTGGAGTCACTTGTTTGCACCTGTGATGTTGCCTTCTGAGACTGTGATAGCTGGTTGTGGGGTAATGCTAGAACAATTGGCTGTCCAGGCTTCCCTAGAGTTGTTACAATGAGCTTTTGTCCTTCCTGTTGTAAAGTCTGTTTACTAATTTTCAAATCTGTTGCCTTGTTCAGAATGATCTGATTGGCTGATATAGTGACAGGAGTCTGAGCACCCAGTTTTTGGAGGCCACTTTGAAAGGAAGGTTGTATAGTCACATCAGTATCAATGTTTGTTATGGCAGCATTGCCCGTGAGATGGCTCACACAATTGCTAGGCACCGTTACAATCTCTGTGGTGATCGAGGATGGAGCAGTAATAGTAGAATCACCAACTGAGCTTACATTTGCCATTCCTTCCAGTTCCGTTTCCATAGGAATGGAGTCACCCACAATTACAGCCTCAATGTTCTCATCCTCCTCCAGCTTTATCCCTGTGTCCATGATCTCTTCGGGAAGCAGGCTATTCACCTCCGCGGACACCACCTCCATGTTGCAAATGTAAGTGGCAGGCTCAAGATGAGACACTGCAGTGATATTCAAAGGAAATACAGTTTTTCAGTGCTACAACCACAGACAGATCATGACTGCTGAAGAGGACACTCTGAAATGCGGGGGAGATTACATCACTGCAGGTTGGACTTGATTTAAACCAAACTGATTTAAATCATAATTTAAAATTTAGAAATCAGCTTTTCAAAACAATTTAAATTAAAAAAACATTTAAATTGCGATTTACTTCAATTTGATTTTTAAAAGGCATTAATATTTATTCACTCTGCACCACTGACAAGTTGCAATGGTCAACAAGAACATGCAAGTTCATATCAGGGCTGGGCAGGGTATGACCTGAGGGTAGCATATTGCCACCCAGGGACCCAAATGTGTCTCCCAGCATTTCTGAGTCCGCTAAAACAGATTTTGCATTTTCTAAAATAAACTTTTGTCTAACAAAATCCCCTTATGCTCTCTAAGCGGAGACAATTCTGCCATGTTGGAGGCGGGCAGCATTCTTGTCTCATACACATTCCCCATAACATTTCTGTAATTTATTAATTAAAAAACATTTTGGCCACTAAAGCACATAAAGGCACTTTTCAGCAGAAATGCCTTTTTGAAAGAAAAAAATATTCTTTTGCACGATGCAAAAGTGGCCCTCCAAGGCCCACGGTGGGATGGGTGTGACCCTCAGATCTATGGAGGTTGCCCTCTGTAATATATGTACAATGTTAATATTGTTGAATCTTCTGTTGTTATATGCTGGTCTTATTTACTTTTTTGAAAGGCTTTACATGACTTGTAATGTCTAGATGCCTAATTGTACATAAGCCATTCTCAATTTTTCTTTTGCCTTAACCATAAACACAATATGAAAGAAATATAGGTCAAATCAGGATTGTGTAAGTCACATGATGAACCTTATAAGGTGGTGTGTAAAGAGTTGTTTCCAGTCTGTGGCCCCTTCAAATATGTCAGGGCTCCCTTTGAGAATGGCACATGCATTTGTTTTTGTGAGCTGCTTTAAGGACAAAGTGTTGTGAAAATTTTGATATGCAAATAAACTAAATAATAACAATGACTGTAAAACTACCATCTACACAGTGTCAATGGAAATTAAAAGTTTGGCCCCAAATCTCAGATTGCCACTACTACAGATAACAAGAATGTTCACTGACTATTTTGAGAGCTGGTGTAATGTGATGGTTAAGAAACTGAACTACAAATCAGAAAGGGTCAAATTTCCCATCTGCCATGAACCTGGCAGATATTCTTGGGCAAGCCATTTTCTTGGCCTCAGACCACTCACTCTGAAATATGGAGAATAATGATTTGCTTCATTGGGTTGCTGTAGAGATTACAACTAAGCAATGTTTGAGAAGTGCTCTGAACAGTTGAAGGCATTATGCCAGAGTGAAACAGCATTTTTAAATTTAAGGACCACATTCCTTCAAAGTGATATGGGTTGATATGGGAGCTTCGTATTTTTATTCCGAAGGATACGAATAGAAAACTCGGCACCACAGGTGCCAGGGAGCTCCATTCCCACCCCCCAGAACTAGCGACCACATGAAATACAAACAAAAAAACGAAACAAAAAAATCACCCATTCTACCTAATAACATTACCTGAATCCCTTTTAAGTCCCGTTCCACATCAGACCACCTCTAGAGGCTTCATCATAGAGCACCGTCTGCTGAGGCCAAAAAAACAAGGAAGTTTCAAAAGTCACAGAATGATGCTCTTTATAAATTAATGTATTAACAAATGCTACTGTCAAGATTGCAAAATTAGAATACTGAGCAACAGAGAAAACCTGCAAGCAAGACTTCCTCACAATCTGACCAGGTGGGAGGGGGAACTGTCACAGTTTGAATTTTGTCTATATAAAATATTACATCATTAAGGTTATACGAATTGTAACCCTGGAAATGTGAAATGTGATTATATCATGGAGGTCTAAAGAGTAATGAACTGCTGGTAGAGGTTACTTCAGGACAAAGAGATCTAACCTTGAAAATTAAAAAAGAAAAAGAAAAAAAGTAACCATTTAAGTAGCAATGTACAGATTATCCATTAGAAGTTGTTGCAGAGTAAATTACAAACCTCCCATACAATCCCATGCATTCTTCTAAAATAGTGAAGCCTATGTAAAAATCCACTGGGTCTGCAACTGTAGTGAGTCCCATAGAGAATGCATGGACTTTGCTACCAAAACAGACTCAATGAGAAAATGTATTGAGTATGCTAGGTTAGGAGAAAAAGAAGATAAGAAAGAATGCTATTGTTTCCTCTTATCAGCAAACGGCGTGAGATTTTGCTTTAAACTGCTAGTATTGGACTATGCAACTGGAGTGAAAACATGTACACAATTGATAAGGATACATAAACATCCATGCCTGTAAAAGGACTGGTGTAAGCAAGCTGCCTACCAGCCAAGAGTCAACTAAGCCAGTTGAGCCACAATGGAACTGTGCCAAACTGAGCTGAGAACCTGGGGGTAGGGTGGGGAGATAAGACAGGAGAACACAGAGGTGACACACACAAACCATGGATTTTCCTCCATAGATTTTAATTGGCAGATCACTGTGGGAGCATGTAAGAAACTTAGTATTTCTACTACTATAGATGTTTACTTTTTAAAAAGATGAGTTCTTAAAGCTATAAGCTCTTGTATTTTTGGATTGAAGAAAGATATAAGTTCTTGTTTGCAACTTTTTTTTAGGAAAAAGCTTACAATTGAAAGATATTTGTCTGACTTAAGTATTTGCCTAAAACTCCCATATATGCATATATTTGGTCTTCATATATTTTTAAGTATATGTACCTATAGCTTAGCTTATTGATTTCTCAAAAAGTTACATGTTTTCAATAACTTCTGGATTTCTATGCATAGACGCAGTGTGGATGAATAAAACTTGAAGAAATAAGACAATCTAATGTTGCCTGGACTCATTTTTCTGTTTACTTCACTATGAGTGGAAACAGTGATTTATTCCCATCCCCTACAGATCACGCTTGGAAGCTACAATCCTGGTGAACCAGCAGGAGCAAGTAAATGATTTATACCTTGATACCCAGATGAATTTAGATTTAACTGTCATGATCATCCATTTCAAACTGGTATTTAACCCTTTTAGAGATAAACGTTAGTTGTTACAGATAATCACAGACTCAAACTACTAGGGTGGTGTTATAAAGTTCTATAGTGCTCTGAGGGTATTGTTCAAGTATCATGCTTTTGACCTTTACACCACAGCTTAAAGACTTCCCCTTCTGTCTCTAGAACCCATTGCACCAGCTATTACAAGAACAAATAGATGCAAATTTCGATGACAAACCTCTTCAAAGAACCATGTAAGAACATACTAAGAAAACAAATTTGTAAACAACTGATAACATCATTTGTTCTATTGTTTACTAAAAATACTGGAGGGTTTTTTTAAAAAAATAGATATTTATTTTATTAAGCAGAACTACAACAGAATACAAAATACCAGAAAACGAAAAGAAATAAAAAAGAAAAAATAGCCCAAAATAAGCCCTCCCCTCCCCCCTTCAGAGGACAAGAGATTCCAACCTCCTTTGGATCCCAGATTCCCCAGGTTTCCAGTGAGCCTTGAGAAAGATAATGAACGTAAAACATTTTCCCCTAAATTTTTGTCTTTTCCTGAGCCCAAACGTAAAATACTGGAGAGGTTGAGAGGGGGTTAATAGCATATTGCCTTTTATTGTTTTGCAAGTGTGCTAATGAAATTTTTGCGCCCCCAAAGTTCAAGTAGTATGGATGGCTGAGGGAAGTTTCATGGAAGAAACTCTCTTACATGGAACATCTCCATATAAGAAATGTGTTATAAGTGAAGTCACTTTACAACAGTGAAGAAGAACTCTGATTTAAGACACCCACCTGCAAAAAAAAAAAAAAAAAGCTAAGAAAGAAAAAAAATATGACAGGTGGTGTTTGCAAACTTAGGCCAGAGATTCACAAGCATCTGACAGCACAAGCACATCTTTCTTCTCAATTAAGCTTGGATGCATTGTTTATTTTTACACCTAAAAAGACTTACTTTTATGTTGTGTATAAAAATTTCTGCCTTCTGAAGAAGTCACTGAATGTATTTCTGAATGTGTCCTGATCTTGGCACACCTGCTCACTGCAAAGATCTATGCCTAGAACAGACACACAAAAAACAGCCTCTGATGAGATCAAGACACTCTGCCAAATCCCTATGCAATGCAGATGTCCTTCAGAATAGTCTGAGCCCCAGTGGAGGCTGATTGACAAGAGGCCAGTGCTGAGACTCATCAGAGGCAGAATGTTTCCGGTTCCTACAAATCTTTTATCATTTAGGTTATTCCTTAGCATATTCTCTTTAGTGTGCCCTTGCACACTGTTTGGAAATTATCCGCTTATTGGCTGAGAGCAAGCAATACGATAGGGTCAGGGACATTTATAGAAACAGAATAATATTGTCAGTTGCAAATTTTCCTGCAATTTAGTGCCTATCAGCGGGAACCAACACTGTGGACCATGCCTCTTCTGTTCACTTCCATCAGCAGTTTTCTTTCATTCACCATTAGGAACGTCTGTCTACCCTCTCAATACATGTAACACTAATGTTGGATGTCATTAGTGTCAACAGCAGAACCACAGCTCCTCAATATATGAACTGTATGAACCTGAACAGGCCACAGCAAGACCACTTATGTAAAATCCCTATGCACAATTAAAAGGATTAACAAAAAGCTATTCTAATACATTAACGAACTATTAAGGAGTTTGTTCACTGATTACAAAGTTGCTTTACAGCTCAGTTTGTATCACTCAATAACTAAATAAGAAGAGGAAGTGGCTCCAGAGTCCAAGTTTTTAAGCATTTTAAGCTTTCTGGTATTTTTCTCAAGAAACTAATGACCCGGTGAATCCCTGCTTTTGCAGCCACATGGTCTGCAGACAGTGTTGAGAACAGGCAAATATTTGACACGCAGTACAGAAAAAAACACAACCCAAAAACAAATAAAGTTGTGTGGTCCTTACACAACACAAATGCAAGAGCAAGTGATATCTTTACTGGAAAACCCCCCCCCCCAAATTGCTAGCTTTCAAAATATACCAGTCTTCATCAGGCTATGCACTATTTTTTCTCCAAAGTATCTGTTACTTGGCTTTATTTTTTGCTACTGTAGCAGGCTAACTTTAGAATAAAATTTAAAGTACTGCTCAGTGAATCATTATGAAAACATTAGTTAACTTTACTGGAAGTTATAATAAATTATTATTGTTATAATTTCCTTTTCAAAAAGTCACTGCGCACTAAGCAACTGATCTATTTTGTAATCATAATAAACTATAACTCTATGATTTACGTTTGGGTTTTTACTGTTCTCCTAATTCTTTTGTTCAACAACATTTGATCAGTCAGCTGGTTAAATGTTTTCTGACTGGTCAGATATACAAGCAGTAGGAAGAAGATAAATAATTTGCAGCACGGTGAATAAAAATCAATGATTTTTCAAAATAATATTTACTTAAATCATGATTTCACTCATGATTTAAATATAAAAATCATTTTTATTTAAATCAGCAAACAATCCAATCTTTCTTATTTAAATCATATCCACTCTGATTTGTAGCATTAATATGAGAAAACTGTCAATCCTTTGCTGTGGAAAATGTGAAATTAAAAAAAAAAGTAGTAATTTGGAAAACTTAATTTAATAATGGCTTTTGGTAATGTTTTTTATTTTTTAGAACTTTAAAAATCTGATAAAACAATAGAAACCCACCAATAAGCAGATGACTAACTGGTGGTTATACTGTTCGATTATAAAACAGCGCTAATAGTAACTACAGAAATATACACATAAATTTTTCAACCTAATTCCTAAAATTATTAAAATTCTTTTGTACCGAGAAGAGTTGGTACTCTTAGATTTCAGTGGGTATGGGGCTTTGCCACAGACAATAGTTGGTGGACTCTTAGTGCTCATAAAAGACTCTTCAAGTTCAATGTGAAAATCCTGTACAAAAGTGTGATTTATAAATGTCTAGGTCAACATAAACATATTGCTACACTTAGCATAGAACGAAAACAATCCCTACATAAATTTAGACTTGAGTTTCAACTTATTCAACAAGAATTCTTCTTAGACAGGGCACAGGAAATACTGGTTCACTGTGAGCTGTTTTAATTAATAATTGATCCTACCATAATGCTACTCAATAAGTTTCCAATTATTCATTGCCGCATTAACAATGGGCAAGTAAAAATCAAAATGAAAAATAGAGCTTTTCAAGAGTAACAATAATTTGAACAGTGAAAGGACACTGAAGACCACAGCTTTGAACAAATATTTCCACAGAACACCTAGCCCTGGAACAAATTCAAAAATTATTATCTTTTCCAGTTAGTTGTGGCACAACATCAAGAAATAACACTTTGCACCAGTATAAATGTTCTGCTTTTTTTTTTTTTTTTTTTTTGCTCATGAACATGATGAGTGTCCTTTCTACTAATGGTCATTAGCTTTGAGGACTTGCATACCAATTTAGAAAATATATCACTGTCATGTCTGTACATGTTATGTATGCAACATATGAGTCACGTATGCAATAATGTCTATGGAGATCGCTTAATTTACAGCAAATCACTTTTAAAAGTGGTTTAACTGCACAACAGGATTTCAGCCTTTGGGTTGGACAATCATTCTTTGTGCCAGACCCTCTGAAATCAATGGGATTAAGCCAGTATCCAACCCTTTGTTTTCAATTGTTTAGATTTTCTGAATTTCATATCCAAGCATATTGGTGAAAATCACAAAAGAAATATACTTTAGTTTTTCAGTGGTTTGAAAAACAGGCTTTGCTTGTTTTAAAATAAAGAATCTGGAAGTTCTTTGCATTTTAACAAGGGACCCAATATCACAAAATTAAACCTCGAGAGTTATGCAATCTTGTATTTTATAACAGAGACAGGTGAGTGGTAGCCCTCTCCTCCAGATATTTTCGTACTACAGTTCTCATAAGCCCTCTATGAAGTAAGTATTTATTTATGGTTGTTAACCCAATCTTACATAATACTAAGAGATATAATACAATAAAACTTTATAAAGATATATTAGTAAAAAGAGACACAGTTTACATAATAAAACCATTTATGAATAGAGCACTATGTATGGTTTGCGGAACTAAAACCTCTGGCAATCATACATCTGCGGGTGAGCATAGCAGCATTACAGAATCTGGCAACACAATTTCTGGTCTGTAACGACCTGTCCGAAAGAAGTAGCTTCACATAGAATTCAATGGGCCTCCCCGGAAATTTGTGAATAACAGGATGAATAAATTCCTTACGTAGTTCTTGATAGAAAGGGCAGCATAGAAGGACGTGGGTCACGGTTTCTACTTGGTTGCTTTTGCAAGGACATAAACACTCTGAAAAGGGGGTATTTTGGAATTTCCCATCCAGAAGCTTGGAAGGGAGCATATTCAATCTAGCTAAGGTAAAAGCTTGTATTATCTTTGTGGACATTAGGCTAGAAAAATATGAAGACATTGTAAAAGCACTGTATGTAACTACACTGTTAGTACCCATCTGGCTCACATGATCCTGAAATTCTATATCCCAAATCCTACATTTGACTGCCACTTTGGCATTGGTGTAGCCCATTGCTATAAGGATATTGGGAGAGAAGCCAATTTGTTGTATTTCTTTGACTACAAAGGATTTCCAGTCTGACTGGAAAACATCCAAGAGGGTCAATGGTGCCAGACCTTCTGAGAAAAATACAAGTTTTAACCAATAGTTAATCATAAGAACTTTGACCTGTGCTCTTATGGAAACTAGACAGGCCTTCAAGCGAAGGGCTACATTAGGGGTACAGGGAGGCACGGCCAAGCCCTCTATGAGAAGATGGGAACTGCAATCTAGCAATATTTAATTATCCATCCCTTCTTTATATCTTACATAATTACCTGAACTACCCTGTTTCCCCGAAAATAAGACCTAACCTGAAAATAAGCCCTAGTAGGATTTTTCAGGATGCTCGTAATATAAGCCCGACCCCAAAAATAAGCCCTAGTTAAGTGAAACCCTGCCCTCCACCATTGTGCAGCAACCAGAAGATGACATGACTGTATTTGAATAAATGTAGATTGTTGTACATGAAAAAAATAAAACATCCCCTGAAAATAAGCCCTACTGCTTTTTTTTTTGGAGCAAAAATTAATATAAGACCCTGTCTTATTTTCGGGGAAACACGGTAGATTTCAACTAGCTCCTCCCAAATAGAATGTTTTCTGTAAAATAAATAAATAAACAACAAAAATATAAACAGAAGGGGATGCTTACAGCTAAACTGGAATATCCACAATTCCAAACCAACCTTCCATAATTTCTACACAGATGTCTATGAAGAGTTGCTTTATGTTTAATTTTAGCCTTATTTCAGATTTTTTATGCAGATTTTATCATCAAGTCTAGGCCCTTGTCAAGGTGGCACAGTGAGGAATCGAACTCCCAACCTCAATGAAACCACTGAGCTATCCTGAAGTTTGACCTGTCTTACATTAAAATAGTACAAAATATTTTTATTCTGTACATTCAGCTGAACATAAATTGCTTCCCGAAACAGAAATATCCTGCATCAAAACTTTATGAAAAATTTATATTCACATGTAATGAACTTCATAAAAAAGTAAATATTCTCCATATAGAATCATATGGAAATATGGCAGCATATTTGATAGCTGAAAGTTATATATTAATGGGCTTACAAAAACAGGACACTACAACTTTAATTACTTATTTAATACTGGTTTTCTGCCAACAAGAAGAGGGAAATCAGCATTACCAAGTTGTATTAGATCTTGGATATGGATCCAGTGCTGAAATGTCTTGTGCATTTTACCATCTTGTCTGGGACAACAAAATCCAGATAGACATACTAAATAAACTCTTTATCAGTAGCTCTAATGATTGAATGTGCTGTGAAGGTTTTTGCTATCCACTGCAACTGCAAATATTTTTTTTTTAGAGAATTAACAATGAAATAGGCTGATAATCAATTTGACTAATAGGTTCCTATAGAATTAATCTCTTTTTAAAATTACGGTCTCATGTAGTTTTACACAGCACTTGCACCAGAAAGAAAAAAAGAAAGAAGAAAACACAGGCACAATTAATCCAGATTCTACTGAGATTTTTTCTGACTTCTGCAGGAACCCCTCAAGCAACAAACATTGTACTAGGCAGAAAGAAGACTAGGCTTATTTCAGCAACAGTCCGCATCAGACCTTGGAGAGCGAGTTAGGCCTCAACAGTCGCCCACACTCGCTGCTTCCCAAACAGATATGGATGTCCCTTCGGTTTCCAAGCACCTGAACCTGAAAGGGGATACCTCCTTCTCGGGATCCAAGCTCCACCCATCTCCTTGTGTCCAGGCCTTGGTCAGCCTCTTCCCCTCTATCGGGCGCCGCCACCGAGTCCTTCCAGGCTGGTGGTGAAGGGTGGGGGGCTTCCCCCCCCCCTCCGTCTCTGAAGAGCTGGAAAGCGGCTGCTCGGGAGCAGGAGGAAGAAGCAAGGCGAGGGGAGGATCGGGGAGGGCTTCTGGCAGCAGCAGGCGGCGGAGAGAGAGGGGGGAACCTCTTAAGGCTGTTTAGCTACTGTCTCTGGTATGTCAGGGGCCGGGATAGGATTTCGAAAGATCCGCCATTTTCACTTCGTCATCATCATCACATCCCAGCTCAGCAACAACCTCAGCCTCCTCCCCCTTCCCACGTTTCCCTCCGCCCCGATCCGCCCCGGAGCCACTCCCCACCGGAGGAAAGCCCTTCCCTCCCTAACACGGAGGCGCACAAGAGAAACCCGACGCTCTCCAGAGCTGACCGGCGGAGGGGATAAAGCGCCCTTTCCCCGCCGGGCTCCCCTCCGGCGACAACCCTAAAGCTTTAGCGCGCTACAGAAGGGGAAACGCCAGGAGGAGGAGATTCCAGTTTCAAAAGGACAAACACTGATCTCATTCCAGAAAGGTGGCTGGTGCGGTTGTTGTTGTTAGGTGCCGTCAAGTCGCGTCCCATTTATGGCGACCCTTACGAAGGAGAGCTCTCCAAAAAGGTTTAATCAGCTCCCACAAAAAGACTCAAGTTCTTTGCCAACTTGTGGAATAAGATTTCGTGGGCAAAGAAGCTGGTGGGTATACTGTATGGATGAAAACCAAAAGATGGTCCTATGTACACATGGATAGCAGGAGTTTTCATTAAATGAAAGGTTTTGCGTTTTTATTACCTGACAGGTAAAAAGCAATTGCCAGTCAATTCCAACCACAGATCTCCATGTATTCGCAATTACATGAGAAGCATTTCCAACGATTCTCATTCTAGTGAACAAAAAAAGAAAGCTGGTCTTCACACTGGCCGTTAAAGAAATCTGTTGCAACCTACAGGAGGGACAGAGAAGGCATTTCCCTACAACAAATAGGTTCCTCCATATGACATAGGGTTGGCTCTAGATCAGAATAGGTTTGTTGCAGTTTGTCACTGAAATCAATGAGATTTAAATCATTAATCATCACACTGATTTCAATGGAATGCCAATTCAGCTAACTTAAACTTGGACTCAACCAAGCATGTAATTTAATAGTCTAAACACTGTGAGAACATCACGCTGTAAGTTATTTCCAAAGAAGTATAACAAATGGAACTGAACTACCGAATTCCCAGTTTTCGTTCTATTTATTCTACTTCATCTCCAACACATGTTGACTACAAGTGTCAATATATGACTATGTTCTTAATAACAGATCAGTTCTTTATATAAGGACTATCAGTAATGTCACAGTTCTAGGTCACTGGCAAAATTCCAAAGACTGGAACTCAAACCAATAAGAATGCAAGAAAACATTTAAGAATATGTTCCTGTTACGGGCACTACAATGCTTTTTTTTTTAAAGCAGGCATTGCAATCCTATGCATGTTTACTCCAATGCAAACCATACTGAATTGAAAAAAAAATCATTAGTCCTAGATATAGGACTAAAGCCTTGCACTTCCTCAGGTGCCAGGTACTATTTCAATCACACCTTGATAAAAATGTTGATTCTCTTTGCAATTAAAGGAAATGACAGCGGTGAAGGAATTATACAAAAAGATTGACAAAGGTGCTTCTTGTTGCACAGACATTGAGCTATCCTGGAAGTTTTGGAATAACCATGCAACCTATCCATGAGATAGGTTCCCATGTAAACATTTTGCTGTGTGCATCAAAAAAATCATAACATTACAGGATGCATATCTATATGACAAATAAGGTCTGGTCTCTATCCTCTACACACGCTAAGGGGTCATTCAAAGGACTAAAATTCTCTTTCCACTGGAATTATGTCATAGAAAGCAGGAAAAGATTATTGGTATCAAATATTTATCATGTGTAATAGTATAGCTTCAACAGATATAGTCTGAATTGTACCATTTTAAAAAATACATACTATCAGGTACTGGAGTTCTGCATTTTCTTAATTGATATCAGTACAGCAGAATCAATTATACCTCTAACTTGCATTGAAATGCTGACACAGTAGAATTCAACACTTTGCATTTCAATGCTAATTGAGTTCATGCTGGTCAATATATTCAGTTCTTTCTCCCAGCAGAAAGAATTCTTGTTGACTTTCCCAGGATCAACAAAAGTGGAAAGCAACTGCTGTAAGTCAACCATGTCAGTAAGAGTATTGAAATTTACTTTTTAAAAATTACCAGGTATCCATTAGTTTAGAATCCTACCTTTTAAAAAAATATGTATAATCATACCACCCTCTATTAATGTGTAATAATTCACAAATAGCAACTTAAACCACCCAACATCCAGAGAGGACAAGATTACTATAGTACAAGAAACTAGTATGACACATCATCATCCATGTTAAATTATACCTCACCACAGCATGAAAGGTTGTGAGGGGGAAGGGGGGATTTTGTTTATTAAGATCAATTATTCACCTTGTTTCATTACAAGAACAGGATAAAACTTTTCCCTTATATTACATTTAAGGAAATAAATATACCCAATAGGTGAATAAGTATTTTCCGGTTTACATCATCCAAAAAAAAGAGAGAGAAACTATTAAAGTCATAATCATAAAACTGGAAAACAATGACAGATGGGATCCTCCCAAGACATCCTGAATCCCAGCTCTTTTCTATTTCTCCCTTCCTGCTGCCTACCTATCTCCAATTACAGGGCTTGAGCAATTTCTATTCAACACAAAAAGGCCTTTCTATCTAAGTCGGAGAAAAAAAAAATAATTGCTTTGGGTGGGGGGGGCTGGTGTGTGGATTTGTCTAAAAACCCCTTGTCCTCACTTGGTTTAACCCGAGTCAGCCATGGAATCGCCACCGTCTCCCAACAGGACGGAACTGACAGTTTACACCTCCATCTCCGCATCCTCTGTCCCTGGTACCGGATCCCAAAGGCAGGCCCCCCTTTTTTTTCCCGCCCCTTTCCTCACCCCCCACCCCACTTTTCCTGCGTGTGGACCAAAAGAGGTTTCTTCCCACCCGGCTCTCGCTCTTGACCCCAAACAAAATGCCCTTCTCTTGACAGCGCCCACAGCACCTGAAGCGTGTCGTGGTGAACGTCGGAAAGGGAGGAGGAGGCAGTGTCAAACGGGATGGAGAAAGGCGGAAGCGACGCCGGCGAACAACTTCTTCCCACAACCGCCCACCGGGAGACGCGGTTCGTGTGGGGGGTGGGGGGGTCCGTCCTGTCAGACCCGGCCTGGTCAGGCTCCTTCCCCTCCTCACGACCTCCCTCGCTCGCTCGCTCTCGCTCTCTTTCCCCCTCAGACGAAGCCCCCTTTCCTCCCACCCGCCGTTAAACCCTCAGCCCGCCTCGCCGTCCCACGCACCGACGGGGTCCTCGCGGCCGCAGCCGGGCTCTTCTCTCGCTCTCCGGCTCTCCTCTCGGCCGCCACAGGCAACCACCCCGGCGGGCGGGAGGGCGGGCAGCGGGGCGCGCTCGCTCCTGCGCGCGGCCGGCTTGCGGCGGCAGCGCCAGGTTTCCGTGTTTGTTCAAAATCACGCGCCGAGCGCCATTCCGCCGCCGCCGCATCCCATAATACCCGGCGGCGCCGCCCTGGCAACCGGCGTCGCGCGTCACCCGCGGGGCCCCCTGCTCCGACGTTCCATTCTCCCGCCTTCTCCGCCTCCCAAACTTCGCCCGACTTCCGCCCTTGTTCCCGCCCCGCCCGCCAGACGGCCGGCCAATGGCAGCCGTCCTCTCTCTCTCTCTCTCTCTCTCTCTCCTCCAAAGATGCCTTCCAGACGGCGGCTGCGCTGTCGTGACGTGCGCGTAACTCTAGCCGCGCCGCTCTATGGTTACGCAGAGGCGTGAGGGGGGGCTGTGTTGGAGTCTCGCATTGGCCACCCCAACCTTCTCCCGCGTCCGAAGCGGCGCTGTTTTCTCCTCAGGAAGGGATTGGAAGGGAGCTGTGAGGGGGAGTGAAAGATGGCGGCTGCCGTGAGGCAGGAGCTGACCCAGCTCATGAGCTCCAGCGGCTCCCACAAGGACTTGGCGGGGAAGTGAGTGAGCCCTCCCTCTGCCCCTGGTTGCTAATGGCGACGAACGTGGAGGGGGGGTCTAGTGGGGGGGTGGGGGGGCAGGAGAGTCGGTGGGTCCAAGGCTAGGGAGGCGGAGATCTAATACCATCGACTGGCCTCTTGGCCCATCACTGGCTTCAGGTTGTGGCCCTCCAAGTTCCGTTGGTCTCCAACGCCTCTGCCAGCCCTTCGCAGTAGAACCGGTGGTGGGGGATGATGGGAGTTGTGATCCAACAACATCCGGAGAGGCATAGCTTGCCTAAGCGTCCGCCTCCCCCCCCCCCGAATTTAATGGGGTTAAATATGAACACCGGCCAGTTGCTGGGGATTGAACTGCTGTTAAAAGGGAGGGCTTGAAGGGGAAAGCTCTTAAAATCATCCTCATTTTTGTTATGATGTTCATGGGTCTTGACCGGGTGTGAAAAGAGAGATTCTGGCGCTGAGAGTCATACACTTCAAAGTCCAATCATACCTCAGGGTAGTGGGAGGCCAGTATAAATAGGGGAAGGTTACAGTGTTGTTAAAGAGAGGGAGGGGGAGAGAGAGCAACATCTTACTCTGAAAACTCTTTATTTTCCCTCATCTCCTTTAGTGGAATGCTCTGCTAAACAGGGTTTAATAGAAGCAGAGTCTAATTTCCAAATAGTTTGCTTGTATCAGCTGTAATTGGCCTTCAGCACTCAGGTAGAGAGTGATAAGTAATTTGCTGGGATTGCTTATGAACTGTTTGATCCATTGTGGCAAGGTTTTGTCTAAACATTCAGCTATTAAGGTGCTAGAACTCTTGAGGTATTTGACTCCAGTCTTCAGGCGAAGAGTTCAGTTTTTTCCAAAGCTGTAGTTTCTAACTACAGCCTTAAAAAGTACAGAATTCTATTCTGTGTAAATGGGAGATTGCTTAAAAATGGCATCTCTTATTCCTCTTATAGACATGCTCTTGTGTTTGTTGACCAGACCTGAGGTCCTGCCGGTCAATTAACTTAAGCTAGATACTGCCCAGTTCCAGATATACAGTAACAGTGAAATGATAAGTGGTATTATCAGCAAAGAGTCCAACTCCTGCAGATTACTTGGTACTGTATTTTCTGTTGAAGGAGGCGGGAAGGGGTAAAAAATGGATGTGTTTGAAGGCAACAGAGACAAAATATGAAGGGAATCTTGATTGCTGCTATGTTAGCAGTATGTTCAATTGACGCTGACTTTAGGGATTGGTTCCCATTGCAGCTATACTTGAATGTTGTGAACATTCACTCCTCTACTTTTGGTTTGGTACCTGGAGGCACAAGAAATTGCACTGATTTCATTTGTGTGAGATAGCTAGGGAGACCTACAGCGGTGCCATTCTGTAGGCAAGTAGGTTGTAAATGGTGGAAAATTCTAATTTCAGTACCCTGCTTGTTCCTAATGTTTATTGGCTGGCTCTTTTAAATTGACTATATAGTGTATCTCAGTTGGAAAATGGGAGTTTATAGTGACTTCAGAAAACTAGGTAATGATAACCTTTTCATAAAACAAATTTATGTATCTTATAATTTTTACGACTGACCAATTAATTGCCACCAGCTTTGGTCCTACAGGCTTCAATTCAAGTAGAATTTGTGTGTATGTTGTATATATTGTATATATTTAAAATATATGCATTCTAAAACAGTTTACAAAAGAGTAGCATTCTTCATTCTCTTTTCAAGCTCTCTATGTATGCTGAATGTAGCTCTATGTCTACATTTAAAACTGATTTCATAAATACACCCTGTTTTAATTATTATATATAAAAATCATGTGACTGACTTTTAAATTTTTCTGGCAGGTATCGGCAGATATTGGAAAAAGCTATTCAGCTGTCAGGAGCGGAACAGTTAGAAGCCTTAAAAGCCTTTGTAGAAGCAAGTGAGTTAAAACAACATTTTTAGGTGTTGCATGACACCTAAAGAGTTCAATTCTGGTTAAAATGTAAGAGTTCAATTCTGGTTAGAGAAAAGTTGAAAATATATAGATGGCCTTGCAATTATATTCTATGAAAGCAAACTTCACTAATACTTCAAAGTTGCAGTCTTAAATATGCATAGCTGGAAATAAATTTCTTCAACCATTTTGTATTAGACATTTATAAGCTTAAGAGATGTATATGTTTATTCTATCTCTGTATTTAAAACTACAAAGTAGGTGTTGTGGAAAACTGTGTTGTGGAAAACTATGTTGTTGTAGCCCTTTGAATGGCTTTTGCCAACATTAGAACAGCTTGCTGTTTTCCCTGCTCTTGTGGCATTTAACCTGTCCATGTAGTTAATTGTATTTCTTGTCTGATGATGGTGAATCTTGCTCATAATGCTACTTGACACATTTGATTATGAAAGCATGGCAGCAAAGTTGAAATCTGATAATGAGCCAGAACAGATATTAAGCCCAAGCATTTACTAACCATTGCCTCTAAGTTTGAGTTGGAAACTGTTGTTTAGTTGTTTGTAAGACCAGTGGTTGAGACTGAATATTGATTAAAATAATATTTTGTTTTTCCCTTGTGTGTCTTAACCAGTGGTGAATGAAAATGTCAGTTTAGTTATTTCACGGCAGTTGCTGACAGACTTCTGTACACATTTACCAAGTCTTCCTGATGGTACAGCCAAAGAAATCTACCACTTCACTTTGGAAAAGATCCAGCCTCGTGTTATTTCATTTGAGGAGCAGGTAAGAAGAAGATATTACGTATCAAATCTGGTTTCTAAAAAGCCAGCCTGGTGGCTTTTTTCTAGATCTATACAAACATCAAGTGGGACTTTTAAACTCATTTAGACAAATTCTTGCTGAAACTCTGTATTCTGGACTCCTTGTTGACTGTTTCCACTGCATGGCTTCATGTTGAAACATCTTGTGTAAATAAAGCTAACATTTACTTGGTTATTAAATATTTTGTTATCACTCATATTTAATACATTGAGTTCTGATAGAACAAAGTCGTTACTTGCAAAGAGTAGAGAAAGTAATTTCTTTTGACTATTTCGTATATATAAATATATCAGTTGGGTCATGTAAATCAAGAGCTTATGGGGGGAGGAGGGCAGAAAGGAAGCAGAGCATACTAGGGTATTGGAAAGTGAATCACTTTTATATTAGATAAGTTTGTTGCACTATTTTTTATTCTATGTGCTTCTACCTTGCCCCAATACCTGCAGGTTGCTTCCATAAGACAGCATCTTGCATCAATATATGAAAAGGAAGAAGACTGGCGGAATGCAGCACAAGTGTTGGTGGGGATTCCTTTGGAAACAGGACAAAAGTAAATACTCTTACTTGAAAAGCTGTTTTTTCCTCTCTTAGTACATTGAATTTCTTTCTGTATAAATGTTTCATTTTGATGTATTCTGGCTCTGTGTTCTTCAGTATACAGTAGCTTGAATTTTATTCTGTGGCAAAGATGCAGAGATTTCTGCTTTGTCAAACTACTGTGTGGGAACTTTCCCCTACTTTTTAACAAGATCTTTTAATGATGGAAAAATCAAGCAGTGCACATGTCAGTCTTTCACATTTCAGTGCTCCAGGTTTCATGAGCCATGAAGAAGCACAAATGTTCATCAATTCTTTTCCCCTTCCCCACCCTCAATCTTGTGAGAAATCATTTAAAATCACAACTTTAGGGGTTAATTCTACATGTGTTGGAATGATTGAGAAGAAGGGGGCGGTACGTAAATATCAGAAAGGCTAAAAAAATTATTTTAGAATATGTGTCTTCCATTTCTTATGAAAAGAATACAAACACTGAATGAACATTTTTGACCCCTGATATAATTTGCAGTGATGTTAAGGACATTTATATTTTTGTTTTCATAATAGCCAAATTATTCACTTTTCTCAACAGTGCAAATGACTACCTAGTAAAATCCTTGTTAATTGCAGTTAACAAAATACCCTTAAAAGCTTTTAAAACACTTCTTGCCCTCCTTATGACTCAGCAACATTTGCTTTCCATCGTAGTTTTCCTTCTGCACACTATATGCAGGCCAGTGTCTTATTTGTCTAAGTGCAGAATTTAAGGGCAATCATTTAAGTGTCAATGTAATCCTCATGGCATCTGTAGATTGCCAGATGTAATACCAGCTCTGGCGGCGCAAAAGCTAGGCCAGATGGTTGAACCTATAAAAAATAATGGAAGAACTGATAAATTTCCACTGGTGTGGAAAAAGTATTAGCCAGGAATTAGCAATGAAAAAACTGACTTTGGTTGGCATTGGGGGGGAAGTCAGATCAAGAATTCTCAGAATTCCTTGCCAGCAAATCCAGAAAATTTGATGTGTGTAACTTTAACAGAAGGCTTGCAGCTGCTGTGGACCCACCAAACAGTAATTGGGATGTAAATCAAATCAAGCCTTAACTCCTGCTAGAGGCTAAAACGACTACACTGGGACTATCAAGCCTCTCTGGGAATGAACAAATGCTGGCAGAACATAAAGGCCTCAAGAGGAGAGGAAGACCAGATGTGAGATGGATTAACCCTATGAAAGAAGTCACAGTCTTGAGATTACAAGACACTGTAGAGCTGCTAACAGTAGAATTTTTTGGATGTCATTAACTTATTGGGTCAACAGAAACTCTGGAGCAATTACAGGGAAAACCACAACAAGGGCCAAGGACATTGTATCAGTGAAAGCCATGGAAGAGTTGGCTTACCAGCTCCCTACAAATTCAGTGGGTCTGCTCTACTTGTGACTTGCTACATTGAGCAACAAGATTTCAGCATAGAAAAACAGATCATCCTCCCTTTTATTTAGTGCCAAACTTTATTATACAGGTGAATTTTAGCTGGCTCGTTCCATAGATAGATAGACAGACAGACACAATTATGTGGAAGAATTGGAATAAATGGAAATAGAAGTTTAAATATTTCACATATTGTTCTGGCCCATTCAAGGCAATACAATGTGGACTATAAATTGGAGACCTATCTGAAAATTGCTCGACTCTATCTGGAGGATGATGATCCTGTTCAAGCTGAGGCATATATCAACAGGGCATCTCTTCTTCAGAATGAATCTACCAATGAGCAGCTACAAATCCATTATAAGGTGAAATTCTTATTTTCTTATTTTAGATGGAAGAAAATAACCAGAGTCTGATTAACATGTTTATAAGGTTTGCCTGACTTGTTGAGGCTAATTGCCAAACTGCCAAGGCATGCCTCATCATGTATTTCATTGTGCAACTGAGATGTGCCCTAGCATCTTCTCAGTTAGCAGCAATTAACCAAGCACGTTGCAGGAGCCTTGTGTTAACATCAGTAGGATTCTGGCCAATATACTGCAGAATGTCTGATGTGCAAAGTCATTAATTATTTCTGTTAAGAGTGCAAATATGATATAGGGTATAATCTCCTGAAGTGCAGATTAAATTTCTATGCCAAATGCAAAGTTTGATTAGACCATAATAAGATTAGACCACCCAGGTGTCCGGTGCCTTGTACCCTCCCAATCAAAGCATCTGACAGTATTTTTTTTCAGAGCCTTTTGTTTTGCTAGTGGTGATGCTGATGGGCCCAAACTCAGAAGTGCCACATTGACAGTCTCTGTTCCCTTCAGACCCCTCGGAGTTGGCATGTTATTATATGGTGTGGTTGTTGCAGCATCCCCAAATTCTGAGCCAGATTTGGCTTGTAGATTAACATTTCTTAAACCCTAATTCTACAGACTTCAATATTTTAGAGCAAAGTCAACTGGATGAAGATCAGACATGATCAGTTAAACATTATTTTAGTTTAAAAATATGGAGCATATTGGATGATGGTTTAAAGTGTTACTTAAATGCTACTCAGGAAGTCTTAAAATGCTATTTGCCGCCATTATCTTGTTAGGATAACAGAGCATGGAGCTAAAGTATTGGAAGCATTGTGAGGTGCTTGTTATATGGCATGCAACAGGCATCTCGCCAAATAGCTGTGATCACTTCCACAACTTCAGTTTCACTTGCAAACAGGATATTGGTCTACTTGTATTTAGTTGTGCTGCTTTTTCCTGTTTCAGGTGTGCTACGCACGTGTTCTTGACTACCGAAGGAAATTCATTGAAGCTGCCCAGCGGTATAATGAGCTTTCATATAAGAGTATAGTCCATGAAAGTGAAAGACTAGAAGCTTTGAAACATGCCTTGCATTGTACAATTTTAGCATCAGCAGGTAAAGCCATTTTAAAAATTTGGGGTGACACATACGGTGATACTGGTGTGGGAAGGTCTGTTCATAAAACCCAGCTTCCATAAAGCTCAGAACATGAGTAGGAATCCATTTGAGTGTCCGCATACAGGTATTAAGGTGTAATTTACAGGCACCTAAGTGATTAATGATTACGGGATTCTATCATGAGAATTTAATTTGCTGATATCGCATGCATTTATTTGGGGGAAAGGCTGGTTAATGATATTTGCTACACAATAATGGTTGCCAGCTTTAGGCTAAAGTTTAATCAACTTGGACTACAATTCTCTGGACACTGAATAAGCACTGCAAGCCACCTTCTCAATGGGAGGTGCAGAAGACCCTGTGAGCAGGACTGCTTTATTGTGTCTATAGATGTGCAGAGGGAAAAGAAGGCCAGTTTGATCGAGGCCTTGGACTTACAAGATTCCAAACATTTTGTTTCCCCTAGCAAGAGCAAAAAAAGATACTAGCCCTGGAGCTGACATACTTTCCTGTTAATGTTAATGGGAAGGAAACTTCTAAAAAGCCAGAACAATGGAGGAAGAGTAGTGGAAAATCTGGAGGGTAGTAGAGGAAACTTTCTGCCATGGTTGACATGAGGTGCAAGGTCTTAGAAGTTGGTGGTCCTCCACCGTGGATCCTCCATCCCCTACCACAAAGAAATGCTTTGCATTTAATAATTCTTATTATTAGGTACCAAAAAAGGCAGGGAAAAAGTTACAGCATTTATAACCAAATTTAATAGGGATGTGAAAGCATTAACCCTTTCTTTAAAAATATTGTGTTGCATACGTGAACTACAGCAAACAGAACTGCAGCAACAGTAAAGAGGTTGCTTGCTTTTTGTCCTCAAAACTCTTTTTCAGTTGAAATAATGCCTCTGCAGATCCCTGTTAGCCATTATGGTCATTGACGTTGATCATATGGGAGGAACAGCAACCTAGAATTTGCATCCCTAAGCAGAACGTTTTTGTTGTTTCTGTAGAAAATTTTCAGGTGCGCTCACGCAAATACCCATCTACAAGGTATAGTCCATAAACTCTGAGAGTATTAGTAGCAATCATGTAGGTCGGTTTAATAAAAGTGGTTCATAGACCTAAGGTCTTCACACTGTCTCTCTTAGCATTTAGCCATATTCACTGTCATTGGTATTGGAGCACATTAGCCAGTAACATCAAGAGAAGTGAGGAGGAGCAGAGAGAACACAAGTCTAGGGGAATACAGGAAATGCAGAAGGAGGATCTTCAGGGTTGTTTCAGCAGCAGTTATAATCGGATTTGTAGTCACAGCTCTTCGGCAAGATTTTGTCTGACTTTCAATGTATGTAATTCTTCCACTGCCAGAGGAAGAAACATGTTCAGCCGTCCATTTCTGAATCAGTGAAGTATTACTGCTGATGAAAGTAGGCACAGACACTTCTGCCCATCAGCAGGAATGGGTAGTTTGCTTCTCAGGAACTGGATAAAATTTACCATTTGGTTTTTGTCCATAAATCAACTGTCAAGAAGAGAAGAAGTTAGTGTGGGTCAGATCATTAGAGATGTAAAGCACGCTGACTAGACATGGGCCAGTTGACCATGTTCTTACTGTTTTCCAGGACAGCAGCGCTCCCGTATGCTAGCCACTCTTTTCAAGGATGAAAGATGCCAACAGCTTTCAGCCTATGGGATTTTGGAGAAGATGTATCTAGACAGAATTATTAGAGGGAACCAATTGCAAGAATTTGCTGCGATGCTCATGCCACACCAAAAAGCGACGACAGCTGACGGTACTCATGTCTCCAAGTGTGGGTGTACCCAGCTCTGGGATTAGAGCTGCTCAAATGTTGTTCCTTTCAAAATACTCCATTATCAATTGAGCATGACTGTACTGTGGGGTTTTTGTAGTAATGTTACCATAATGCTTCATAACAGTATGTACTGAAACATTTGGGTATGATGTAGCCTAGCTTCTTTCATGTGTAACTCTTAGAACAATTGCACTCTATGTTGCTATTTTATTGAGAAACAAATTCCACTATTTAGGTCAACTTTCATATAAGAAGCTGTGGTTACTCAAGGTACAAAAGTATTGTTAATGACTAATAAGTTTAGATGCCTATCTTGTTTTTTCGGATGTGCTTTCAACTATTTATAGTCATATACAGTAGTTACGTTATCAAGCTATCTAATTGTGTGGTTATGTCTTTCACCTTTGTCTCAGTTGTAAAGCTTTAATGCTAAAAGAAGGATAGGTTCTAGGTTGCATACAACCTGTTCCCTTACATGTTTCACTTGCAGCTAATAATGTTTTGTATTTCAGACTTCTAATGTTTCTTCTTCAGGTTCCAGTATTTTGGACAGAGCTGTCATTGAACATAATTTGCTATCTGCAAGCAAGCTGTATAACAATATTACCTTTGAAGAACTTGGAGCATTATTAGAGATTCCTGCAGCCAAGGTATGTCAACTTTAGTCATTTGTTCCTTTGTACTGTTGAGCTGTTGGACTGTGACTGCCATTATCTTTCCCCATTGGTTGTGTTAGCTACAAGTTGCCGGCCCTTTATTAGAGTACCTAATTCTGATAATCCTGTCCACTTACACTCAATTGTAAATTCCATCAAAAAGTCATGCCATCAGTTCTGAATCTGTGTATACCTTGAATCTTGCATAGTCCTTCTGATCTTTCAGTTATGCTTGAGGTTACTGTGCTATGCAGGCTCATCCGCAGACTAATCTGTGGTCTCATTTGTATAGTGAGCACATGTGAAGATTTTGGATGAATGAGTTGGTCTACATAAATCCTCAATGTCACAGATACACTTATGTACACACGTGAAATGTTACCTCATCTTTCTTAAAGGAAATAATAATAGGATACTTTCCTGGGTTTTTTTTTTCTTTCAGGCAGAGAAGATAGCCTCCCAGATGATAACAGAGGGTCGCATGAATGGATTTATCGATCAGATTGATGGAATAGTTCACTTTGAAAGTAAGTTTGACTATAACTTTTTGCTCTTCTTTTCTCACTGTGGTTGAAGTATATGTTTAAAGGAGCTTCAAATTTTTAACTGTTTACAAACGGCTGTTAAAAGATAAGCGGTGTATTTTAGCCTACAGTACAGTTACCATTAAAGACAATATTATTCTTGTTTTGGCCCCCAGATGGCAGTAGTGTATGTGCAGTGGCTTTCTATGCAATTGTGTGGATTTTTACATTCTATTAAATCTGGAACCACAGACCTCATAACAAAAATTGGCTTGTGCTTATCATAAATATCAAGAGAAATTTAGCAGAAAAAGTCTAGGACTGTAAGAATGAGTTCTAACATTGTCTGCATTTTGTTTTTCAGCTCGAGAAGCCTTACCAACATGGGACAAACAGATTCAGTCACTTTGCTTCCAAGTTAACAATCTTTTGGAGAAGATTAGTCAGACTGCTCCAGAATGGACAGCACAAGCTATGGAGGCTCAGATGGCTCAGTAGAGCACCATTTCGTTCCTTTCTGTAGAAAAGACTCTTGGTTGTTGTTGTAAAAAGGTGAAATAAACATAAGAAATTGAAATTCGGGCTCACACCATGACTAGAGAGCGAAGTAGGTGGGTGCACCTTGTATTAAAACTCCTAAAGGTTTCTCTTAAAGGTACAGTAGAACAGCATAAGAGGTGTTAAGCTATAGAGTAAAACTAACCGAGCAGAGTATAAAGGCGTGTTAAGGTTTTATATTAACATTTCAGTTGCTTTCTAGCGTTGTGAATATTTATGTGTTGTGAAAATTGAGGTGCCATGGTCTCCTTTGCTCTGGTTATTCCAATAAAGCTGGGGTTGGACTTAATCAAACACCTGGACTCTTTGTTGCATTTAGCCCTTCCTAAAATGTCAACATGCTAATAGGCTTTTACATATTAAATTTATGATTTTTGAAACTGTTTATTAAACTTATTCTAAGCTACATAAACAACATAACATAAGCTTATTTATGGGCTCTCTCCATATTCAGGAAACAAGTCCAGTAATTTGACTGCAGCAAGAACTGCCTATAATTCTTGGCAAGGCGCAACATTCCATCTAATTTTCAGCCCTGCTGGGCGGGGCTCTGCCCCTCGCATATGTGACTCTGCCCCCCCCCCCGCGAGGTTCCATCATGACTGGAACCAAAGGGGCTGAAAACGGTCACTGTTGGTGCATGGAGAAGGAGGAGGAGCCCCGTAGAGTCACATGTGCACAGGCACACACCTTAGAGGGAACCTTGGCAAGATGTCATGGAAGCACCTTTCACTCTAGAAAAATAAGCTGGGCAATGAGTGTTTGAAGTCATAAAGAAAGGGGGAGAAAGATGGTTATAGGCTGGGGTGTATTTGTTTTCCTTTAAAGTGGATAGTCCTCTGTTTACAGGCGATTTGGTCCAAGGCAGTGATGTAGAAGTTAGCCACTTTCAAATAGCACTGGGTCAACA
This sequence comes from Intellagama lesueurii, assembly GCA_037013535.1. Lineage (NCBI taxonomy): Eukaryota > Metazoa > Chordata > Lepidosauria > Squamata > Agamidae > Intellagama > Intellagama lesueurii. The sequence goes on along the minus strand of JBAJHW010000005.1, from coordinate 187,026,795 downwards.
GTCCCAAGAAGGCCACACAGCTTACCTGGTGACAGCCTTCTTTGCTAGGATGAGATGTGTTTTATCTTTATTTAAATATTATTTCTGTTATCTATTTTTGGGTGTGATGCATAACTTGCATCCTACCAGGGGTAGGTGGACAAGGCTTTAATGTCTTGTGCTGTGCTTCTTCACACTCCCATAATGAACGAAGATAATACTGTAATTCCCTAAATTACTCAATGTAAGTATGCAAAAAGACTCCCTTCAGAATTCACAAGGATTTTCATGTTGCATAAATCTGATATTACAATTTATGTATTCTGATCAGCAGACTGTCTCTCTCTTTTGAAAATAACTAAGCTTTGCACACTTCCTTCCCATTTGTATATCTTGATGTGCACCACAAAGAAAAGGAGAGTTAATTTACACTCTTGTTTCTTCCTTTCCCCATGAGAATGTTGATGGAGAATGTTTTCCATTTGTGCATTATGAGCCCACAGTTTATTTAGATGTTATGAGTAACAGGCAAAAGCTGATAGTAAAATTCAAACATGTAGCTATTACTCATACAAAATGATCAGATTTTAGAGGAGAAACCAGTTTAAAAAAAAAACTTAATTACCTAGCCAGTCTGAATAGATTTCATGCTTAGAAGATCCACAAAACTCTTTATTGGGCTAATTTAATATCCATAGCATAATACAGTGACAAAGACTATTGCATTACTTCTTCAGATTTCACTCTGCATGCAAAATTGATATTTGGGTGGTGATGAGAATGATTCGTCTACACAATTATATTCTTAATGTGAATATTAAGCTCTTGAGGCAGGGCTAGATGAAAGGCACACTACAAATAAATGACAATCTTGCTTTGGGACTATACAAATGCAAGCAACTGAAAAAAGTGCTGTGCTATACAGCTGTGAAGAATACTGCGTTCAAGATGATGCTTAGCAGGGCAAATCTTCAGTCAACACATTGTGATCAGCTAATGGCATATTAATATGAGTTAAGATTTGATCTCCTGATAATGATTAATCAAATTTCCAGGACAGGCATTTCTGAGAGAAAAATCTGGGGAGAAAAGAGAAGCAGCATTCAGAATGAAGTAAACTTCCATAGCAAAGTTGTTAAGTTCTGTTCTCTAAATATTTATTCTATTTCTCTATTTTGCTGTAAGCTTTCTGACAGTATAATGGAGTATAAATGTGAGAATGAATATAACTGGTGAGTCTTGAGGGCCAGATTACTCGTTACATACTCCTGTGCATAGCTTAAAGTCTGATGATGTGCAAAAGCATCTCTGGGTGGTGATTTGGAATGGAGAACTGGCAATGGCATGCTTAACTTAACCCAGGCAGTTTTTCCAGTTGCTGGGTACCAGCTGGTCATATGTGGTTAAAATTATCTCAGGAAATGTACAGAGGGAGGAGGGCATTGTAAGGGAAACATTACGGGTAGGAAAATGGTCAAGTGCTATGTTCCCACTTCTACATTGTGCCCCACCCTGTTGCTGAAGTTTTTGTGCGTTATGTGTAGTTTATTGGTTATTATGGACAGGGAATAATGGCTGACCAGTTTTTAATTGGTCTCAGAAAAAGAGTCTCTACGTTTTTGGTGGTGTTTGCCACAAGTCACTTTTAAATAGCTACAGCAGATGCAAGACCAGGTTTGAAGAGTGATGAGAGGACAATTTAAAAGCGATACTTGGTGTGTGGGGAAGGGGAGGCCTCTTCTCAAAGGTTTTGGTGACATGCTTATGAAAATAGGGACGTGTCTGGGTATCAGGTAAACTGAGAGCCAAATTGGTACAAATGGGAATTGGGGAAGCAGGGGTGGAACCCAAAGAGATGTTGCAGATAACACCATTCGCACAATTCCTTTGATTCTCATCATGGAAACTTGTCTTCTGCTTGACACCAAGCCGGTGAAGAATGTGGTGTTCCTATCTCAAACCATTCTGGGGTCCTAATTTAAGAGGGTGACACTAACATGTTTTGGTTTGGAGGAAAGAGCCTGGAAGAAATTCCTTCTAAAATAGGTTTCTTCAACAGGGGTGGGTGTGATGAGGATCCATTTGCAAGGGGAGGAGAGTTCCCCTCCACGGACTCAGTGGTGTGGGGTTGGCTACTTCTCTGACATCACTGATTCTTGATCAAAATGCATTCCGTCAGGAGATCCAGCTTTGCAGCTCATCCTCTTTCCAACACACACAGAAGGGGAAGGAAGTACAGAACGGCTGTGTCCCGTGCTTGTTGGAGCTTACCTGAGTACTGAGCAGAGGAAACCATTTTGAGAAGGAAATTGCCACTATCTCTGGTCAGATCTAAGGCTTAAATGAACCAGAAGATGAGAAGGTGACAGAGAAGGTGAGATGGAACAGGGATTCCACAGAAGAATTTGGAAGATATGAACGTTTTCCTTCTTCCAGAAATAGCAATATATTTTGATGAAAAGAAAAATCAGCCCAAAGATCCCTGTATTGAATGGGATTTGCTTTCTAGTAGGGATGTATAGAAATGGATTTATGATATTTTAACTAACAAACACCCCTCATAAGGATGTGAATGGAGGGCTTGTATGTTGTAAGGATCGTGCTTATGTGAACTGCTTTGGGATGGACTTTAGTGAAGGTCTGCTCACCCCCTGTTGACGACAGAAGGCAGAAGTTGTCTTCGTGGCAACGATTTCCTGATATGCAATTCTGGTCTTCTCTACAGATGAAACAACACCAATTCATTTTCATGGGACAAAGTGAAGATGTGCTTTTTGGAACATCTTTAGGATAGGTCCTCCAGGCATTAAGGATCCAGCCTGCCCTTACTGGCGTTGCCCTAGCTTCACTTTCTTTCTTGAGTCATGCTAAGAATGAAGACACTGTGGGGAGCGGCTTTTTCAAATTTTTTTTTTTACTCTGCACTGCTGTTAAATTACACGGGCAGTTCATTAACACCACTTTCCACTGATTTTTCCAGCCACAAAGAACTTTTAAGCAGAAACCACTCACCTTCCTAGAAGATTCCCAGTTGTCGCCTTCTATTGATGTCCCTCTTGATTTGGCAAAGGGAACAAACAGGGCACCAGAGAGCAGTACAGAAATCACCACAGAGGGATCCCTATTAATAGAAAAGAAATCAAAAAGGAATATAATCATGACTCCATGTTGCTGATGTTGTGGGGCCACTTTGGGAGGGATGATATTGAGTGGAGAAGAAGCAAGAAGTGTATTTTAACCCAAGAATGGGAAATGTGTTTTTTTTCCCAAAGGCCAAATGCAATTTCAAATCAGATTTCCCATACATTCTGATATGTAAATTTCAATCCCGCACCGTGCCTGCTTGAGAGGGGCTTGATGATCCATAGGGTCCCTTCCAGCTCTGCAGTTCTATGATGATGACGATTATATTATTTGGACATTACAACCCCTAACTGCTTGTGCTGTTATCACAGCTCAGTGTCTTTCTGTTGGGTTTGTCATTTCTTGAGTAAAACACCATGTAATTAACTGGTTGAAAATTCCCTATTCTTATCCACTTTAAGTGTTTGACATGAAGTATTGCTTAATGTTTAAATGTTCTGTTTCTTGTTCCACAATTGCAATCTTACCTTCGTTCATATTTCTCACATTATATGTTCCAATTATGGGTGTCACACAATTTTTGACTTTCCTGTCACATCTCTACATATCAGCAGCTGAATGTTCTTTTGGTTTTAAATCCAGTTGTCTCATTAAGAACACTGTTATTTGCTCATCCTAAGTCTCCACCAAGACTTATATGAGTTCCCTTATGCAAGTGTAAATTTGCAATGGAATTCTGGCCATTGTGGGATATAGCTAATCCTGCAATGGCAGTGAAAGAAGATGTTTAAAACAAACACAGGTTGTATATATATATATATGCAGAATATCCAGTTGTATACCAAATACGCTAAAAGTGTTTTCTCAAAGGCTTCGAAACCTGGAGCTGGTCTGAATATTTACTCAGATGGTGTAATGTCTGTAAAGAAGCTCTTAGCATTCTCCTACTACAGTTTCCAGAATTTTTGCATTAGATTGGCAAGGGCATTTGACAATTCTTTAAATAATGGCCAGGACAAAAGCGGTCTTCTTTCCTTCCTCAATAAGGCAGCATCATGTTTGGGAATCAGTTATGGATTTTAATATGACAGGTCTGTGAGCACAGTTCTGGCACACAAAATAAGTACAGAATCACTGAATCCCTTAGTACCAGTTATAACTATATCTGCTGCCTCTTCCCCTCTGTTTCATATTTTTTCCAACTGGTAATGTTTGGCTTTCTAGTAAGCTTCTAGTTTAAGAGTCTCTCAAGTAAACGTCACAAGCCCGAAACCTTTTCCACCCTTCAGTTAGCTGGATAAGCCACTTACCTGGATCCCATATCTTGTCCTGTAAACTGACCTCAGCGCCCAAGTTGTACCACAAAGGCAGCATTCACCCATATCTGCAGCCACTTGACATCCCAAACATGGATAGAAAAATAGTCCACAAAGACCTAGACAGAGGCAGGGCAGAGTGTTAAAAGCCTCTGCGGGAGATGGCTTAGTTCAATGTAAAACAGAAAAACATTGTACAAAAGATGTGTGAAGATGTGTGTTTTTGACCCCCGCTCAAAGAATCATAGAATTGTGAAGTTGGAAGGGACCTACAGTATAAGGCCATCAAGTCCAACCCCCTGCTTGATGCAGGAATACACATCAAAGGATATCTGCCAGGGGGTTGTCCAAGTTTCTCTTGAATGCCTCTGGTTTTGAAGCACTCACCACCTCTCAAGGTCATAGGTTCCACTGTCGTACTTCTCTAACAGGAAGTTTTCACTGATATTCATGAGAAGTCTGGCTTCCTGTAACTTGGGCCCATTGTTGCGTGTCCTGCTCTCTGGGGATGATCGAGAACAGATCCTGCCCCTCCTCTGTAGGACTACTTTCCAACCTCCTTTTATTAAAAAATCTCAATTCCTAATTAACATTCTAGAATAAACATAAATAACTTCTTAAAATATTTTATATCAGCCTCATTTCTTTTGAGAAATCTTAAGTTCTAGTGGCAATAATTATTATAGAACTTTGATTAATCTAAAATTTGTTCTTTTTTGAAGGCCTCCTAGCTGTCGACAGAAGACCAAGCAAACAGAGAACTGAATAAAAAAACAAGAACGGTTTGTGTTAGCTCTGAGTCAATATGTGAAGAAAATGGCACAGGCATTTGCCATTATTTAATAGCTGTAGCTAAATGAGGCACACCTTCGAGAGGAAGAACACATTACATAACTACAATTCATAGCTAGAATTTGTTTGTAATACACATAAGGCATGTGTGTGCAGTCTTCCTACCGATCCTGCTGTTCTCGAAGCCCTTCCCTTAGTAAACATGGGTAATCCAAATAACAGTGAGGCGTTATTTCCATTATGAAAAGTTTCTGGTCTGCAAAAGCGGTGGGTTTCAGTATTAACTTGACACTGTCAAAGAGACGCTACCCAAGTCTGAAACACCAATATTTGCTGGACACGTACATACACCACAGTCACTGAAGCAGTCACAAATGTCAGTCTGCCACTGGCTTTGCTGTCGCTGGACAACCACAACCTGTGGCTGAGTTACGATCACCTGCTGAGGGTTCATCCTGAAGGCCCCTGGTTTGTAGAAAGAAAGAAAGAAAGAAAGAAAGAAAGAAAGAAAGAAAGATCAATAACATCTGGAAATTATGATCAGTCTGTATGCAAAACCATGTCATATCCTTTAAGGACTTTCCACCTCTTTGGTTACCAGGGCAATTTCTGACGGAGAGTACGCCAAAGATAGGAAAAGTTACTTTTTGGACCACAAGTCCCAGTGGCCATGGTGGTAGGGCATTCTGGGAAATCTGCAGCCCAAAGAATCATAGAATCATAGAAAAGTGAAGTTTGGAAGGGGCCTACAAGGCCATCAAGTCCAACCCCCTGCTCAATGCAGGAATACAATCAAAGCATATCTGCCAGGTGCTTATCTAAGTTTTTCTTGAATGCCTCCAGTGTTGGAGTACTCACTGCCTCTCAAGGTAATGGGTTCCACTGTTGTACTGCTCTAACAGGAAGTTTTTCCTGATATTCAACCGAAATCTGGTTCCCTTTAACTTGAGCCCATTGTTGCATATCCTGCACTCTGGGATGATCGAGAACAGATCTTGCCCCTCCTCTGTATGACAGCCTTTTCAATATTTGAAAAGTGCTATCATATCACCCCTCAGTCTTCTCTTCTCAAGGCTAAACATGCCCAATTCTTTCAGCCTTTCCTCATAGGGCATGGTTTCCAGTCCCCTGATCATCCTTGTCACCCTCCTCTGAACTTGTTCCAGTTTGTAAAAGTAAAATCTCCCCATCTCTTTTAAACACTTGTTTGAGAATTGCAGCCAGTCTTGCATTAATGACTGTGCTTTCATGACAGGTGCTTTGGACTGGTGACTTGTAAAGCCCCAACGTGGAACTCTCTGATTAGCAGGGTCTATTCTATCATTCATTGTCCCTCTTGGAGTTTCCTGTTTCCTATGGGCTTAGGACAATAGCTAAGAGAGGAATGGATTTTCCCAGGAACAGTATATTGTAGAAAATTAGTTGTGCTCTAACACAAAGTATTTGAGGGTGGTTTATGCTAAAAAGGCAATCAACAGCCACTAGCTTTACAGAAGACTTATTATTCATTGGCGGAGACCAAATGATCCAGCTGTTTGCATTTGGGACTCTCTTGGGCTATGGGGACTGTCATGATGAGCTCCTGCACCTCCAGATTTACCGTTGTGCCATCGGTGTTTCATTTCATTCAGGTTTTGCCTTCTCTGTTTTTAAGATCTGCAAATGTTATGTGCAACTTGCCTTTTCTTATGATCCTGAAAACTGGGATAGACGCCTGTGGGGAGCTCCACAAAGCACAAGAACCCTCCCATTCAGTTCAATGGCAAGAAGAGCTTCAAGTGCCTTTGAGCACTTAGAAAAGTAGCAGATGCCACTTGTCTTCATTAGGAGGTGGTACAAGGCTTTGTGGGAAACCCACATTTGTTTCCTTTTTTTTAACTGCCGGTGACCACGAAACAAAGAAGACAGGAAGAAGAATATGGCAATACTCAGAACGTTTTTGTACGTGCAACGCTGGACATTCCAGAACCTGTCAATGAACTAACGTTTCCAGGATTCTAATTCCCAGACAGCAGAAGCATGCTAGAGGAAGATTTAATGTGTAGCAAAGGAAATCTAAACAGATATTGTTGTATAGAGTACTTGTGTATTGATTTGATTTATCTCATGCTTTTCTCTCAAAAATGGGGTTCAAGGTGGTTCACAGTAAAACAGAACAGATACAATTGGCAAAAACATAACAAATTTAAATCACAGAAGAAAAATAGTAATTGGATGCTGTCAAGTACTCTCTGTCTTATGACAACCCTTTTCAGGGTTTTATAAGTATAGAGCACTCAGAGGTAGTTTACCACTCCCTTCTTTTGGGGTGCTCTGAGACTGTGCAGCTTGCCCAAGGTTGCACAGGCTGGCTTTTCTCCCAAGTGGCACAGTGGGGAATCGAACTCCCAAACTCTGCCTCCATAACCAAGTACTCAGCCCATTGGGACATCCAGCCAGATAAGCCCACCGTTAAAAGAGAAAATCAAGTTCCCATCTATTTTAAAAGCTCTTTCTTTAACAACCAAGGTCACTTGCCAACGGCTCACCCAGCCAAGTCAGTTCAAAGTCTAAGCAAAGTCCATTGTTAATTTTCTGGCCCTGCATCATTACCTCTTCCGCTCCTTTAATGACTTTTGCCTGGCTTTTCATTTTAAGTCTCAAACCCTTTTTTCTTCCTTGGATAAGATGCCTTATGCCAGTGTGTGATGTATTCCCTGTTTTTATACTTTGTGTGTGCTTATTATAACCCAAATAATTCTTATCTCACTGGGTCAGCGAATAGCTAGGGAAGCTACTAGCTAAGGGTGCCACTAGCTGGGTCTGCTGTTTGTAATACAATACAATGAAAGATAAATAAAGATATATAAACCTTTAGCTGATTAAAAATGTTTTTAAATTCTGTAACCTTGATCTGCGATACAGCAGGTCAATTGCTTTGGTACTCTTAGAAGTGTTCTGAAAGGACTCATAGTAGAAATTCCAAACCATAGTTTTAAACTGTACTTTACTTTTAGGGTTTTTTGCCTGCTCCCCTAATAAAACACAAAATTTCAAAGACTAACAAGTGGGTTGAAGCCGTTGTTCGTGGTCGAAGACTAGACATTGAACTCGGGGCACCACAGTAGCTCTTGCAAACCCAGTAGCTTTCCTTGTTTAATTAGCCTTATCATGCAAAGTCAAACAACTTTAAGCCAACAGATAATAAGGATGGCTTGGAAGGGAGCACAGGTCCTCTTTGAATCAAAATTGTGGCCATCTTGCGCCTTAAATGAAACACCACATCAAAGCTCCTCCCCTGGCTCAGAAATAAAATATTGACTGTTGCCGGAAGCCACCTGGGAATCCACAAATTGAGGAAGGGAAAGCCGAAGTGATGACACTATAAGGGAAGAGGAGAAGGAAAGTCAAAGCAGCATTTTGGTGGGGTGGGTAGGAAATGGGTTTTTCAAAAATTCATGTTGCTGTCTCGTTTTCTGCAAAGCTGAAAATGAAGGTTAAGGGAGAAGAGTAAATTAATGGAGGGGATTGCTCTACTTTTTTTTTCCTGTAAGGTTTATTGTAATCACCTAAGACTGTGATTATTATACTTCATTCTACCCTGCTGCTTGTGATGGAGTTATGCTTAAAATCAATGCATTTTTTTGCAGATTACACAATGTAACACTAATTGCTGAGGAGACGGGTGTAGTTCCATGGACATTCAGGTTTTGGGGGTGAGCCGTCAGGAGGTTGTTTATTTTGTACTAATTCCCCTCGCATCTCATTCCCCTCCCCCTTTCTGATGTGTTTGATCACCTATCTCTGGCCAAAAAAAAGACAGTCACAGACGCGTCCTAGGGTGATGTTGATGTCTTAAGTGAGACACAATATGCCATTACAGTGAAAATTCTCTCTCCACTGAATGACTGTTGTCTCTCCTCTGAACTATTTTTCTTTTTTAAAAATATGCCTATCAAGTTTAGCGCTGTGTCAGATAAGGGCCTTGTTTACTGGTTAGTATGCTTTCCTCCCTCCGGTCATTTAATTACCTGGTCTTTCATTGTGACTACTAGTCCTTTACTATGTTTGCTTTGGTCCTCTTACTATGTTTACCTTTCCTTCTACATTGTTTGCCTTCTTACTTTCGATGGCACAGCCCCGTATCTCTGCAGTAGGCAGATAAGCCTTACAAGTTAATGCTATGTCAATTCTGGAAGAAAAGAGAGAGAGTCTAAACTGCTGGGAAATGAATGTTATGCTTCTGCTTGAAAAGGAGGGAGGACAAGAAGGGGGGAAAGAGGTGTCAGTAGGAGGGGGCTGGGATAAAATTGAAAACTGCACCAGTTGTTAAGTGCACTGTGGACTTTTGCAACAGGATAATTTATATGATTGATGTGAACCACTATAGAGGTTTCAGCAGCCAGAAACCAACAAGGACCGATCTAAGAAATTTAAAACTAACCCAGTTTAATCCAGTGTTCCTATCCTGTGGAGCTGCACCCTAACATAGACTTAAGCAGCAATTTAGCATGAACTCAATAGTTTTAAAACCCTCTTACTTAAATATAACTGAAGTAGATTTTGGGGTACACTAGCAGTTAACTAAACCGTTAATTCTTTTCTACTGGCTTTCCAATTTCTGCTGTTACTGTCATTTCAAACAGTACTGCATTCATAACATTCTATTCTGACATTTTCAAAACTTTCACTTTAAAAATAAATGACAAATCCAAATCATATTTTTGAAATACAAAAAGAAACAGTGTTACTAGCTGTGATGTTATTTTTTAAAAATAATGATATTAGTAATATCATGACAAAAGAAGTAACAAGACAGAGGCAATGTTGTTCTTTATAACATGTTAGTTCCCAACTCGGGGATGCAAATAAAGTTTGGTTCAACAACCTCAAATCAGATGACAAAGAAATATTCAAATCAACCTCCTTTCCCACATTTCTTAATAGAGATGTCATATTGCCACTGCAGGATTACAGCTGAATATTAAAAAGAGAAAAATTATGACTGCAGAAGAACGACACAGTTTTAGAAATGAGAATTAAAAAATTGATATGGTCAGAGATTTTGTGTACCTTGGTTCAATCATCACTCCAAATGGAGACCACAGCCAAGAAAACAGAAGACTGAAATTCAGTAGGGCAGCAATGACTCACAGAATCATAGAATAATGAAGTTGGAAGGGGTCTGTAAGGCCATGAAGTCCAACCCCCTGCTCAGTGCAGAAATAAAAATCAAAGGTTATCTGCCAGGTGGTTGTCTAAATTTCTCTTGAAATTCCTCCAGTGTTGGAGCACTCACCACCTCCCACGGTAATTGGTTCCATTGTCATACTACTCTAACAGTTAGGAAGTTTTTCCTGATATTCAGCTGAAATCTGGCTTCCTGTAACTTGAGCCCATTGTTGTGTGTCCTGCACTCTGGTATAATCAAAAACAGATCCTGCCCCTCCTCTATATGACTACCTTTCAAGTATTTGAAAAGTGCTATCAGATCTCCCCATAGTCTTCTTTTGAAGGAATTAGAAAATATCATTAAGTGTAAGGAGGTGTCATTGGAGACCAAGACCAAGTTAATCCACACTGTTGTATTTCCACAACAGATAATCTGCACTGTTGTATGGGTGTGAAAGCTGGACAGTAAAGAAAACTGAGAAGAAGAAAAAAATATTCGTTTGGAATGTGGTGCTGGAGGAGAGCTTTGCAGATACAATGGACTGCCAGAAAGACGAACAAGTGGGTGCTAGATCAAATCAAGCCTGAACTATCTCTGGAGGCAAAAATGTTGAAGCTGAGGCTGTCCTACTTTGGGTACATCACAAGAAGGCAGGATCCTCTGGAAAAGAAAACAGTGCCAGGAAAAATGGAGATCATTCGTTCATAGGATTACCATAAATCAGAAGCGACTTGAGGGCACGTAACAACAACAACATATTGTTACTTGATAACCCAGGGCAACTTGGGAATATTCTTCATACTTATATCTGCACACTGTCCTTCGTTGTTGTTGTGTTTTTTTTGTCTGACCCTTGGAGGTATTTTATTTAAAAATGCATAATGCTGATGACTCAGACAAAAAGCACCATGCCGTGACCTGCAAGGTACTATTCAAAGAGGAGAAACGAAAGTTTGCATTGTGCTGGAGGCAAAAAGCTGGGACGTCAGCCAACACGGTGGAACTTTCACTTCATCTTTTCTCACCACCAGCACATGGTGGGTGAACATTGGGGTTTTTATAGCAAAAAGCAAAGTGTGCTACTTATATACTGCCCCACGGTGCTTAAAGCATTCTCTGGGTGATTTACAATTTAAGTATGCAGGTTACCCATTACCCCTTTCCCGTGACCTGGGTACTCCGTTTATGAACCTTGGAAGGATGGGTAGTCAGAGTCAACCTGCTTGAGTCTGTCGGGATTGAATTGAAGTCATGAGCAGAGCCTTGACTACAGCACTGCAATTTAACCACTGCGTCACAAGGATGCTAAAGCAGTACTCAGCAGTCAAGAACCCACCACTACCTCCACGCTTGAGACTGGAAAAGTAACTTTTTGGATTGTAACTCCCTGAATCTCCTAGCCAGCAGTGGCTGTGCGGACTAGGGGATTCTACAATTTGCAGCCCAAGAAGTAACCAAGAAGCACGCTATACGAAAGACCTCCACCTCATGAAATTTCCTGAAAAGTTTTTCATTCTGCCCCAATCACTATCCCTTTCAGGGACCTCTGAAAATGAGTGAAATATTTTGGGCAGAGGTCATTTGGGGCCAGCCTTATTTGTAGTATGTGTTCTGTACCTATGCTCTCCTGCTTTGAGTTAAACTCTCTTTTGTTCTTGCTTTGAGTTTGTCATACTTTTTTGGACTGCCAGATTGACTTGGGGACATGTACATTTCCCCCCCCTTGGTGGTAATACAAGACCTAAAACATGCGTGCAACATCTGTACGTTGCAAACTGACCTTTACATCCTGACACTTGTAGATGTATACCTATTCTCCAGTCCTTCTGTAATCTAATTCCTCTGTAAAGGTGCTCGGTTGGAGAAAGCTGCCTTAAATATACAGTGTTTACTGCTGGCTTCTACACCACTATCGGGCTTTTCCTCTGTGGCACACGGAATCATGGCTGTGCTGCTTTGAAAATTTATCTTTAAAGACCTGGTTGAATTTACATCCTTTCTATTCATTACAGTGCCAGATGTATGCTCAAGCCAACTAACATTTAGGACCTTAGATTATGGGCAGCCTCTAAATTAGCACAACCAGATGAAAAAGAGGATAGAAATCCTGTACCCTTGATGGTTGCTCAGGAGGGGAAATGTTAGCAGGTGCAGCTTTTCATGAAACCTACAGCTGGGGAAACTTCCTCTTTCCACAATGACTGCAAACACAAGAGCTACCTCCTATTTTTTTAAAAATCTGATGAACGTTCTCTAAATACCCTGTTTCCCTGAAAATAAGACCTATCCTGAAAATAAGCCCTAGTATGATTTTTCAGGATGCTCGTAATATAAGCTCTACCCCAAAAACAAGCCCCAGTTAAGTGAAACCCAGCCCTCCACCATTGTGCAGCAACCAGAAGAAGATGACATGACTGTATTTGAATAAACGTAGATTGTACATGAAAAAAATAAAGCATCCCCTGAAAATAAGCCCTAATGCGTTTTTTGGAGCAAAAATTAATATAAGACCCTGTCTTACTTTCGGGAAAACAGGGTATTACTGTTATGTCTGGTGTATTATGCTCAAGGTGTCTGTAGTAGTAATAGTATGTTCTTCTTCTTATTTCTTTTGCCATTTATTTATCTTGAATGATCAATGAGCTATACTTTTCGTTTCTCATTACGTAGCTAGTTTTCTATATTCTATAAGACCTAGTCTTATTTTCGGGAAAACATGGTAGAACACTAACAGGAAAATATATTAGAAGAATACGTGTTTTGGGGGAAATGCAAAGGAGTTTCTTAAATTTGAAATAGTTTAGGGTGTCACGTCTTAGTCTGTGCATGTTTGGACACTTAATTTTACCTTTAAAAATGTGAATTACCTTTTTAAAAGTATCTGTAGACCTGATATAAACTCCTTTGAATTTGGTGACACCCCCCCCCCCATTTTGCATTAAGTAATACATGATAAAATTATTTTGATGCAGTTGAGTTGTACATTTAAAAAATGGTGAAACTTGTATGAAGAAGTCTAAGTGAACGCACTGTGAAGTTTCAACCTTCATTACTGTGTTTCCCAGTCTTAGATTTTTTTTCTTTTTCTTCGCTGCAGCCTCCATTTGGATTGATGATTGAATCAACGTATATAAAACCTCTAACTATTTCGATTTCTTCATTGCCAGTGCTAAAGTTGTGTAGTTCTTCTGTAGTCATCATTCGTCCTTTTGCCGAATTGTTCCTGTTATATTCTCCTTAACAATTGCAGGGACTTCTTTTTATCCGTTTCCTAAATTCGTGCAAATCTAACTTTGGGGACTAAAACATATCAAGGAGATGTAAACCAGATATTCCTAGGTTATACAATATATTGATTATGGATCCTCTTTGTAAAATTTTCATGTTTAAATATATGCACATATATGCTTTTAATAAACCTACAATAGCATTGCCTACAGCTTCCGATGTTCCAAAGTAAATTATTGCGCTATTGCACTTTCCACTTCCAAAAGATCTCTCCACTGACAACCATCTTCAGCTATTCTGAATATTTAAGGATATTCACATTGTAATGTTTTTTTTTTAAAAAAGGATATGCAATTACATTCATGCTACTCACCACGTGCTTAAAGCGATCCTTCTCAGTCAATGCCGAATGTAACTACAGAGATCTTTCAGTGAATAGCACCTACCTCCTGTTGTTTCCCCAAAAGATTATAACTGGCTGTTTGTGTCATGTATGAGGAAGTTGGTAGCAGGCCAAAACTACTGAAGCGGATAAATGCTTGTTGTCTAGGCAATTTATTAAGAAAATCTTTTTCTTAAAGAGAAAGCATTTTATTTCTTCAGGAGGCAGTCCTACACACACTACCCTGTGAGTTCTACCACTGCATTCAAAGAAGTTTACTTATGAATAGACCTGTATTAGTATTCCATGTTAAACATAATAATAATAATACTGGTTTGTTATCAAGTCAATTCTGACTTGTGGCAACCCTTTAAAGCAGCGGTCCCCAACCTTTTTGGGACCGCGGACCAGTTGGGGGGTGCAGGCTCCGTGCACGGGCGGGGCAGGGCACCCCTGCGCTCGCGGTTGGGCGTGTCACGCTTACAGAGGGGCGTGTCACGCTCACGGGTGGGTGTGTCGCACTCACAGAGGGGCGTGTCATGCTCGCGGGTGGGCGTGTCGCGCTCATGGAGGGGCGCGTCGCGACACGCCCACCCGCAACGCGCGACACGCCCACCGTTCGTGCGTGCGGGGGGGGCAGAGATCTGTCTCCGCGGCCCAGTTCCAGGAAGCCCACGGACCGGCACCGGGCCACAGACCAGGAGTTGGGGACCCCTGCTTTAAAGAGTTTTCTAGGTAAAGAGTACTAAGAAATGATTTACCATTCCCTTCCTCTGGGGGGAGCTCTGGGACTGTGCAGCTTGCCCAAGGCCACACAGGCTGGCTCTTCTCCCAGGAGGCACAGTGGAGAATTGAACTCCCAACCTCTGGCTCTTATCTAGCTTATTGAGCTATCCGGCCAGCTGTTCCCCATCATGTAGACTATAATGGGAGGAGGGGATCAAAAGTGTCTCCTTACAACTGAACATGATTAGGACTGCATTCTTAAACTCCTTCAAAGTCTCAGTCTTTTTCTGGCTTCTTGGCTGGAGTCTCCATTCGGATAGATGACTGAACCAAGGTACAGGAAATCTTTCAAGCATTCAAGTTATATAATGCTTCTGTCTTCTTAGTAATCAACTACAGTCCTGTTTTTTGCACTTTTAGCACGAGGACTCAATAGAGGAGGCCACAGCCTTGCGTTTGCAAGAGTTGAGTAGGGCTGCTTTCAAAAGGCCCTTTTGGAGATCAACTTTTTGCTGGGAAAATTGCAAACCTGCATGATGAAACACTGAGTCTCTGGGGAAAGGGGCATGTCCTCCCCCCACCCCCGCATCTTGCTACTGGTTTGACGGATAAGAGTTTTTCCTGCCTCTGTCACTGGTCCAACACCTTCTTCCTGTTTGTTTGGGGTTCCCATGTTAGTTGATTGGTGGAAAGGGGGACAAACATATTTTGAGAAACAAGCATAGAGTCTCCCTCCATGCCAGAATCTCAACTTTGTCTTCTTCTGATTGTAACCAGAGCTGGTAACTGTAAGTAAAGGTCATTTATCTCTTCTCAAGATGCATCTAGATTGACCGTTCGTACTACAAAAGGACTAGACTGTTTGTCCCATGAGAGGGTTAGTGAAACTGGGCCAAATCTCTTACGTTTGTTGGTTTTCTGCATTGTGCTCTATTAACAAAAGGAATGACCAAATTCCTAATATACCGTAAGTATTAAACTTTTTTTATTGCCAAACCTCAGTACTTTTTACTGTTGGCAGTTTGTGGTTAGCCAATGCTTCCTTCTTGGAAAAGTGTTTGCCAAGTGTCCTATTTTTCTTCCCTCTTCTGTTGTGTCATCTCGCTCTTGTAGTCACAGAGGACATGTGGCCTGGACTTGGCTTGAGCAAAATAGTATCTGTGGCCTACTAGCAGAAGAGCAGATACGTATATTTCAAAGAAAAAAGGCCAGTTGGAGGAGGCAACAGGACAATATCTGATAGTCCCATGCTCAACCTCAGAGAAGAAACCTCAGGTAGCAATATAGTGAGAGCAAATTTGTTACCTGGAACATACTCTTTGGGCAAAGGAAAACACTCTGAAGGATGTTTCTTCTTCTGTGGGTATTCTTGAAAAACTCTATGTCTCATCATAGATGCAATCTCACAAATTCAGGGTAAAGCATCCATTAACCGCAGTACTCCATCTGGCACATTCAGGGTGCTTGACGCTGGCTGGCGAATCTGTCCCATGAGAAGCAGAGGAGGGAGACTAAGAAGAAGACAACCAAGCAGAAACAATTGCAAATGGAGGTGCTGACCCCAGAGCTTTGTCATTGTTATATGCCCTCAAGTCAGAAGCAATTTATAGTGACTTTAAAAGGGTTTTCAAGGTATGTGAGATATTTGAGTAGCTTTACCTGTTCCACATCCCTCAGTGAGTTTCCATGGTGAAGTGGAGGTTCAAACCCAGGCCTCCTGAGTCCTAGTCTGTCCACCACCGCACGCTGGGTATCATTATGTTTATACTTCAGAGCTAGGTGTAGCTAAAAACATATGCTTGGCAACCAGGGGATGTCTAGAGGCAGTAAGAAAGGAAACGGTGGACTTAGAGGCTGAGAAGGTTAGCCTCCAAGGCTGAATTCATCAATTACTCAAATGCAAAGCTGTCATTCCAGGGTCTGATGAACATTTGAAGAAGGGAGGATTCATCACTTGCAGCCAGGCAAGGAGGAAGTCCAGTTTTTCTGTGACACCTTGGACTGAGCTCTAGACCCAGGTTGTGGCATCACTGAACCTGAAAGGTCAAGGGGTCACAGTAGAGGAGCCACCCACAGGAACAGCAAGGGGTCCAAGTCCCCTGGCCCAGAGGGATCCCGCTGGGGAAGTACGTGCAGTGGAGCAACTGGTTCCCAGATGTTCTTGGACTACAGCTCCCAGAAATCCTGGTCGTCACAGCTAGTCGTGAAGGTTTCTGGGAGTTTTCGTCCAAGAACATCTGGGCACCCAAGGTTGAGAACCACTGAGCTAGTGGAACCATAGCCGGCAGACAGCCCTAATAAGGGGGTAGAGCAGCAATTAATTTCTGGACTTGTTCCCATGGAGAGGAGCTGCCTTCCTCAACTTGTTTCATTGTGTACTTTCAGGTTTTGCTTTGTTGCTGCTTCCTTTTTCTTCCTTGTTTCTCTTTGTGTGCCATGAACGAACATGACTCACCTGGATTCACCTGGCTGTGATTTACAGTAAAAGGTTGCTAAGATCTAAAGAGTCAGGCTGCAGAGGTTAGCAACCAGAATTCAGGATATAATGAAAGGAATACAAAGAAGGAGGGAGGGAGATGTTGGTAACAGCGGTCTGACAGTTAATTTGAAAGTACAGGCTCTCATCAGAAGCATTCCCCATGCAGGCCCCTAAGAAAGGTCCAAGAACACAGGCAGCCATGTTGATCCATATAAACAAATCTGTTCTAGCAGTTTTTGTCTACATCAGGAGCAGGTGTTTTGTAAACAAAAGGAGTCTTAATTCTGTAGTTTAGACTAGCCTGCTCGAGAACACAAAATATTACACCCAGGAGAGCTTGTAATAATTCATTGTCTGAAATCCTTTTGCGTTATGTGGTAAGAGAGTTTTTAATGTTTACCTGTTCTTAATTATTCAATTGAATTTTAATGAGTGTATAGTTAATTTTTTTTAATGTTTAACTTATGTTTTTAATTTTATTCTTTTAATATTGTGAGCCACCTTAGGTCCCCTTTGTGAAAACCTAATATGTTTCCCCACCTTGCATATTTTGAAATATATATTTGGCTAAAAGTTTTAAATTCTCAGCAAAGGGTAAAGGAAAAACGTAGAATAAACCTGACTTTTTCACTGTTTGACTGTTCTGCTGGCCCAGTAAGAAAGTATGGGTGCACAGGAAATGCCTAGCTGGCTTCTGGAGACTGTTAGATAAGCTCCAAAGAGCTTCTTCTGCCCTCTCTTATCTTATTGAACCATGTTTTGGCTATGTGTCTATTGGAATGAATTGTAACTTGGGTAGCCACTGGTTATTGGGACATAGACCACCTTTAACCAATAACGAAATGCATGAAGCCACGCTTGGCATTCTACTGATTCTATCCGCTGTTCTATCCGCTGACCCTCAATAACCCAATCTTTGGTTTTACTGTATCTAGAGAAGACCATTATTTTGGTTTTCCCAAAATTGATTGTTAGTGATTTATTTCTGCAATAAATCATAAAGGCACGTATGATTCGTTTAAGGCCAATTTCCGAGAGTGACATGAGAACCGCATTGTCTGCATATAGTAGCAGGGGTACATTGATTTTAGCCAGTTTCGGGGGGTGACATTCAGGTGCTAAACAACTTTTAGAGAGGTTGTTAAGATACAAGTTGAATAGTGTGGGCGCCAATATGCAACCTTGGTGAACCCCTCTCTCCACCTAAATGGGGTTTGACAGATTTCCATCCACTCCACATCTTACCCTAATTGTGGGCTGTTGATAGAGGCTTCTGATAAGGAATAAAAGCCTTTTATCAAATGAGGAAAAATAAAGTTTTTTCCATAAATTTGGTCTGAGAATTGAATCAAAGGCAGACTTCAAATCTATGAAAGCTGCAAACAGGCCATTTCTGTAAGGGCTCATATACTTCTCTGCAAGTTGGTTTAAAAATATACAACGGTCAAAGGTGGAGTGATTCTTTCTGAAGCCAGCCTGTTCGTGCCCTAACATGTTCTCCAACTCAATCCCTGAGCTTAGTCTTTCGTTTAAGTATCTGACATAAAGCTTACCCACTATAGAGAGAAGGCTAATTGGTCTATAATTTGAGGGTTCGTTCTTGTCCCCTTTCTTATAGATTGGTATCACTATTGCCTCTGACCACGAATGTGGGATTTGCCCAGTGTTGTTAATGAATGAGAATAACTGAGCTAAAAGGGGGGCCCACCAGTCTGCATTAGACTTTAAGGACTCTGCTGGAATTAAATCCTGTCCCGGTGCCTTCCCAGATTTTAGATTTGGGAGACCTTGGCGCACATCATTTTAGAATGTAGCTTATATAGGAACAAACATATTCGATATCTTGGTTCTATCATGAGTAAATGTACTGGTCTACCTCCCACAGGCTATCTGAAGTTTCTGTTGTCTGGAGAGAATCAAATAATAACACAGTTAGTGGCTAAGTTTTTTTTGTTTTTAAAACTTGGGGTTTTAACTAGTTTCTGGATTGGAGAAAACTCTTCTGACGTGATGACTAAGAGGAGGTCATGAGGGGAAGGAATAAACTGAGAATGGACACACATTTATTGTAGCTTTTTAACCTCTGTTTATTTTGTTAATTTGCTGGCTTCTTCTATCTGTTTGTTTGGCTGAATAAATTTATAAGGCTACCTTGCATTCATTCATTCATTCATTCATTCATTCATTCATTTATTTATTGCCCTACCTTTCTCCTTGAAAAGGGTTCAAGGCAGCTTACCACACTGAAAGACATTATATATCCATCTTTCTGATTTTCCACTTGGGTCACGGGTTATAGTGGGTGGAAAATCCACAACACCCTTATCGAGAGAAAGGGGGCCTATACATTAAGCAAGCAAATAAACAAATAAACAAGTTGCCCTTAGAGTAAGCCCATTGGAATCAATGGAACTTACAGAGGAGCTGATTTCCAGCACTCAGCCAAGTAGGAGAACACTCCCAAAAGCTGCAGCGGTTGCTGCTTTTCCTACATGGCTTCCACCTCGTATTGTTTTACCTGGCGCACAAGGGCACATTTAGAGGGTGTCCAGGCCCCGTACGGATGCTGAAGATTCTTATGCTGGAGTTTTTACAACCTCACATGCTGCCTGAAGAAGGTGTGGCTAAGAGGGACCTTTCTGGGCTGGGGTGACTGTCAATCTATCCAGTACTAACCAATGGCTCCCTCCTGCTTCTGAATTCAAAGAGAGCCCCACCTCTCTGCTCAGTTATTTTTTCCCTATGGAGAGTCTGTTGAAGGCTCTTTGCTCAAAGCAGTCATGTTGGTCTGCTGTTTGATCTATTCAATTACAAGTAATGAAACCATTTTTATTCTTTTTCCGATTAACGTCTCAGAGTGAGTTACTGAGACTGTAAATGCCAGTTAGTGAGGAAAGGGGTGGACTGATCTGTGGAACTTGAAGCTATACTGCTCTGTGAATCCCTGCACATCTGTGGTGCAGCTAGAGGAATTTAACAAGAAATTCAAAACTCTGCAACATGTTGAAAGGTCATCACTAATACTGATGAGAAAACATCCATGATGGCAAAGCTGATATTCTATCCCAAATAAATCTAACAGGGATTTATGAGGGGACTGGAGGCCAAGTATAGGATTGCTAAATTTCATGTTTGTTCCTTTGCGGAAGAAGGGGTATGGCGGCAATGCTGTGTTCAGTAGGGAAGGATGCTTTACCTTTCATTTGCCATCACACTCCATGTCCATGGAGATATTAATGATGCTTTTGCATTTTACGGAATCCTATCCCCTAAAAATGTCCAGAGCCTTGGATCCTTTCCATAACAGGCAAACTAAAACGTGGAGCAGATTCGCTGGCCCTGCAGAATTAGTCCCCAGCCTCTGTTGAATCAGTCGCCTACCTCTCAGTAGGGTGGCTATGACAGAGCCCTTTTTCTTAGAGTCTGAAGGGACTGGAAAGCTATATCTCCAGAGGAGGCACTTCCTCCATTTGTAATGTTTCGAGGTTGCTTGGAACGTCCCCAATTTTCACCCAGTGATGACCCTGACCCTAACCCTAACTCTAACTCAGATGACTGCATGTCAGAAGTGCCTGACCAGACCTGAGGGCACTCAACCGAAAAACTTTTTGATGCAAAGCACAACCTGAGCCGTCAGAACATCCCAGAGACCCCTGAATCTTTCCTTGCCGCTGTCATCGCCCAGATAAACATTAACTCTTTCATGCTCCTATGCTGTTTCCTCACTCTTGGAACTGTTCCAGTGGGTGGCGCAGAGGCTCCAGACGATCTGCATGCGTGTCTCCAATATGATGGGGACAAATAACAAAAAACCTACCCATTGATGCTTTTTTTCTCTACACTCCCATTGTAGCGACTAATGAAAATACCACTTGTGCTAGAATAGTTAACTGCTCTTCTGACAAATGCATTGCAACACCAAAAGCCACATGGAATTGTTCTCATGTTGTCAATATAACATTTAACTGGGCCCATATCATACTGCCCCCCGGCTGGTTTTTTACATATGGTCAACATACATTTAGTTACATTCCAGCCAATCTGTCAGACACACAATGCTGCCTTAGTAGAATAGCAATCAACTTAATGCAACGTCCTGCTTTGCAGAACTCCTCGCCTCGGCTGAGACGGGAAAGCTTATCTCTTGATAGTACCTGTAATGATAAAGTTACTCTGTTATCCAAAGCTGAATATGTTTCACTGCCCCCCTCACTTGTTGGCATTCCTGGCCTCGCAATTTATAACGCTTGCACACTCGCAAACCTTGCATGCACCCTAGCTAAGACCATTAACCACACTTCCACTGCTATTTCCCTGCTGAATCACGAACAACGTGAACTACGTAATGCTATTTTAGACAACCGCGCAGCGTTGGATTACCTCATGTTGCGCAATCATATTGGTTGTGAGTCTTTTAATACTCTCTGTTGCTTCAATTTATCTGATAATAGTCATGCAGTGAACAATCAGCTTGCTCAGCTGAGACAACTTGCCAATAACATACGGCAAGATATTCTTCCTTCCTGGTGGGACAGCTTATGGTCATGGCTACCTAACTTCGGATGGCTTCGCACTGTATTGATGTATGCAATTATGATTTTCGCACTCCTTGTAATCTGCCGTTGTTTCATTCAATGTATTCCAACCTTTTTTTTCAGTAATTACCGCTTGTTGCAAACCTCCGCCTTCTGGCCTTCGTAGAAAGGACTTATATGTAATCCTCAAGCACATTAAAGAATATATTCCTTTGCTTAATAAAAAAGAAAAAGGGGAAATGTGGGGGTGCCATTCCCAAGGTTGCTAAGCTGTTGGCTTAATCTACAGTAGAGGGCAAACCCTCCTGGATGACGTCACAGCTGCTTCTGAGGGGCATGACTGCCCACTATTCTTCCTCTTTCTCATAGGTGCTGGAGAGCTTGCATAGCCTTTCCTTAGGCCAATTATAATGGCATGATGTAACCATTGTCCTATCTGAACTCTGTCAACTATCTGTGAGCTTGTAAGGTTAATAAAAGCACAGTCCTCCTGGGGGCAGGGCAGAATTCATTGGGAACCCATTCTGTGTTATTCTGCCTCTTCTACTAGTCGCCCACCCAGGAGCACTGCTGGCAGACATCCCTGTGTGTGTGGCTGACTTCTTTAACCTCTATTTCTAAGAGACTCTTTGCTATCCTAATTATCTGGTGATCACCACAAAGCCCATCAGCCTGCTAAGTTTGTGACTCCAACACCCTGAAATGGGGACTGACTGGTGAGTGGGTGGAAAGAGAAGACAGGGCCAAAGGAAAATGGCATGGTGTATCCTGAAGAAAGGCGTTAAGCATGAAAATGCATGCTAAAAAGGGTTCCACTCTTCTTTTTCTTAATACCATGAATGGTTAGAAGAGGTTGAAGGACCTGTGTGTGCATGTGTACTATATGCCACCCAGTTGGAACCAACTTATAACAATCCTAACAGGGCTTTCAAGGTAAGTGAGATATTTAAGGGGTGGTTTTACCAGTTCCACTCCCCAGTCAGTTTCCATGGCTGAGAGGTGATTCGAACCCTGACCTCCAGAGTCCTAGTCTGTCACTCTATCCACTACATCATACTGGGAATTGCATAAAATGATTTGCGTTGCTCTGAGGAAAGATTTAAAACACAAACTTTCTCAAGACAGAGCCGAAGTGACTACACAATGGCCTAAGAACAGTCCTGCAGATCCTTGAGCTGCTCCATATAGCACAGGAAGCGAATCTAACACAGGAAGCGAATAACAGCTGTTCTAGGCAGAGCTTGGAGAAAGTTCAGTTTCACACTACAACACCCCAGCTATTCTGGGAGTTATTGCCCAAAAATGAACCCTCCCAAGTTCTGTTTCAAATTAGAACACCCAGAATCCCCAAGCTCTGGGGTTAGCTATCCATGCCAGCAGAGTACAAAGAGGCGGTCGCCTTAGTATATGGTTTTGTGACTCTACCATGCTTTGTTGTACCTCTCCTGTACCTTGGCTCAACGATCTCTGACACACTCTCTCTAGATGTCGAGCTGGATAAACACATTGGCAAAGCAGCCACCATGTTCTCTAGACTCACAACGAGAGTATGGCTTAATAAGAAGCTGATGGCATATACCAAGATCCAGGTCTATAGAGCTGGTGTCCTGAGCACACTCCTGTACTGCAGTGAGTCCTGGACCCTTCGTGCACAGCAGGAGAGGAAGCTGAACATGTTCCATATGTGTTGTCTCCGACGCATTTTTAGTATCACCTGGCAAGACAAAGTTCCAAACAGAGTAGTCCTAGAACAAGCTGGAATTTTTAGCATGTATACATTACTGAAACAGCGACGTCTACACTGGCTCGGGCATGTCGTGAGAATGGCTGATGGCCGGATTCCAAAAGATCTCCTGTATGGAGAATTAGTGCAGGGAAAGCGCCCCAGAGGGAGACCACAGCTGCGATACAAGGAAATCTGCAAGCGGGATCTGAAGGCCTTAGGAATTGACCTCAACAGATGAGAAACCTTGACCTCTGAGCGTTCAGGCTGGAGGTAGGCGGTGCAGCATGGCCTTTCCCAATTTGAAGAGTCACTTGTTCAGCAGGCCGAGGCAAGGAGGCAGTCCCGAAACCAGCAAAATCAGGGAGCTGGACAGGGGACAGATTGTATTTGTCCTCAGTGTGGAAGGGGATTGTCACTCTCGAATTGGCCTTCTCAGCCACACTAGACACTGTTCCAAGACCTCTATTCAGAGCACATTACCATAGTCTCTCGAGACTGAAGGATGCCTCCAGGACAGAATGCTTTGTTGGTGCTTCCTCCTTCTGTGGGAACATTATACAACCACTGTGAACGTATCTCGCAGGAGGAGAAAGTACAGGCCCCCCTTCCTTTCTGAACCAAAAATAGGATGATTTGCAAGAGCAGCAGCAACAGGAACAAAGCTTTGTGTCACCTGAATTGTTTGCTGAGACTCCAGGAGGAACTTCGGGAATAATACCTGCCCGTCTTCTTCATGCTTGCTTGCTTTTGCTTCAGGAAAATATAGAGGTTGGGTTCAGTTTTCCACAACTGTCTCAGCACGTTCCTGTGGTTTTCCTCCGCTCAACTCAGTTAATTAGTACAGCAGACAGGATGAAAGGCTGGCCCCGGGCGTGGTTTCTTCCACCCTCTGTCCCAGGATCAAAGCTATGTCATTGTCTTCCTGGAAACACCACTGATTTTTGTAAATGTGACAGAACCTGTTGTGTCATGTCATGTAGTGCTGTGTCGGATTGGATTTTGGAAGCCTGCAACAGAACACAGCTTAGTCCTACGCATGGCATTGCCTGTAAGGGCATGTGAAGATAGTCTGCAACAGTGTTAACTACAAAAACGTTCTCCTCTGGATCCCATTTTCCTTCCAGACTTGCGTTTGTGCCAGTTTCAGGTTGCAAGATGCATATTCCATGCCATCACACAAAAGTAGGCCCCAGAACAAAACACATGAGTTTGTAGTTAACACGCAGACAAACCAACTTTGTCAAATTTTTAATTGTATTTTAATTGTTTTATCTTTTTATCTTTTTATTGCATTTAAATTGTTGTAAGCCGCCCAGAGACCTTTGGGTAGTGTGGGCGGCATATAAGTTAAACAAACAAACAAACAAACAAACAAATTTCTTCCAAAAAAGCGTGCTGTTTATATAACCGCCCCATAGTGCTTCAAGCATTCTCTGGGCGGTTTACAAGTTAATTATGCAGGCTACACATTGCCCCCCCCCCCCAGCGAGCTGGGTACTCATTTTACCGACCTCAGAAAGATAGAAGGCTGAGTCAACCTTGAGCCGGCTACCGGGGATTGAACCCCAGGTCGTGAGCACAGTTTTGGCTGCAATACAGCAGTTTAACCACTGTGCCACAAGGCTCTTTTGCAAACATCTTTGCTAATGATGTGCTATTTTGGGTGCACCGCAAACCTGTAGTGTTTGTAACAGGGATGCTGGCAAGTCTTTGGGTCCAAGTCCCAAGTCCAAGTCTTTGGTACCAAGTAGACATGGGATATTTGTATTCATCTCCCAGGGGAGATTAATATGGATATCGGCACCAGAGGCCATTTGGACCTACCCCCCAGAACCGGCTGGTCCACTGACCGCTTGCTTCCCGGCACATGCAGCCATCGTCCTTCATGATGTGCCAATTGTGAAAGTAGCCCAGCCGGCGTTTCCCTGACTCACAGGACAGCCAACCACTCCGGCAAGGGGGCAGGATGACGAGTCTCCCCGCTCAGCTACTGAGTGGTTGGCTGTACAGGGAGGCGAGGAAGTACCGGCTGAGCTACTTCCACGATTGGCACGTCACAAATGACAACAGCTGCGTGCACTGGGTGGCAAGCGGTAAATGGACTGGCCAGTTCTGGGAGGAGGGTCCAAACAGTCCAGGCGCCTGTGGTGCTCCCCTGGGAGACGGATACAAATATCCCATGTCTACTACCAATTCCTGAGTCCTAAGCCCCAAGTCTGAGTCCCTATTAAAAACAAGCTCTCCCCCCCCCCCCAAAAAAGGGAGAGAAGGTGAGTGGGTTCCAAGTCACAAGTAGAGTCTGAGTCATTGAAAAAAATAACCTGAGTCGAGTCTGCATCAAGTCACTGGTGTGACTTCAGTCCGACTTGACAGTGAGTCCCATGACTCGAGTCCCCATCCCTGGTTTGTACCTCACCTCAGCGATGCAAAAGGCATACCCATAGTGTGGGCCTGTAGCATGCCAAAACACAAGTCTCCTTGACTCCCCAGCTCAAAACCTAGGCCAAAACCTCAGTGTGAGCTACAGGCTGTTTGAGGACACGAACCTCTAGCATTTGGCATCTCCAACACCCTCTCCAAGCAAGCATGGTCCCAACGACGTAGAGTTGAGCATCTGAGCCAAGTATGGGTCTAAGCAACAAGAACACAACCATGGTTCCAGTAACTGACTGAGGGCTCAGGGTGGCTCAGGGTCTCCTGATTAGTGTTATGTTCTGCTGCTTGGATAGTGGGGCAGGAGAAGAGTGACACTCTCCTACCTGCTGCTCATGCTAATATTTTTATATTCAAACTAAATGGCCATCACAGGATATAAAGGCATTGATCCAATTATTCATCTCAACCACAGCTTACACAAGTGTTGACTTAACAAGTTGCTGTCGATTCAATGTGTTACTGTTGTTTTTATTTTATTATATTGTTTTTACTTTTACCTATTATTGTTAGCCGCCCAGAGTAGACTTCGGTCTAGATGAGCGGGGTATAAATTTAATAAATAAATAAATGTGTGTAGTTGCAATTGAATTTAGGTCAAAGGATTCTAGGATCCACAAGATCACCACTAACAACAACAATGATCGTTAATTATTATTTGCAGCAAGTTCCTACCTACAGTGGTGTTCCAGATCCCTTATATGTGATGTCTCCTGCTCTTATCATCACCACTATCCCATCAATGAAGCAGAATGATTTGAACCCAGCACAGATTTGAACCCAAGTCTTCTCAGTCTGAGGTCAATATTTTTATCCTCTACCGCAAGGGTCTTGTTGAAGAGGCCATTTAGTAAGTAAGTAAGTTTTATTGTGCGGTCATAGACCCGTTCATACAAAGGTAAAATAGATAAAATAAATACATAATATAATATAGAATCTTGCTATAGCATTTTGCACGTTCTTATAGCTGAAAATAAAAACTTAGCCACTAACTGTGTAATTATTTGATTCTCTCCAGACAACAGAAATTTCAAATAGCTTGTGAGAGGTAGACCAGTACATTTAGTCATGAGTGAACCAAGATATCGAATGTGTTTCATCCTATGTAGGCTACATTCTAAAATGATGTGCGCCAAGGTCTCAATAATTTCTTTCCCACAGGGACAAATCCTTTCACCATATGGGGCGTTATTAAAACGCCCTTTTAAAAGGGCTGAGGGAAAGCAATTAAACCTAGCCCTTGAAAAGGCAAAGCAATATCTAGGTGCTGTAATTTGGTATAAGTAGTTAGCTGGCTTGGGGAAGTTAAAATTTAGGCCAAAACACAGTGGTGAACAAGTCCTGTCTGCACAAGCTAGAGAATATTGAAGGTCTATATCTTTGATACGTTGCATAGGTAAAGGTAAAGGTTCCCCTTGACATTTAGTCCAGTCGTGTCTGACTCTAGGGGGTGGTGCTCATCCCCGTTTCCAAGCCATAGAGCCAGCGTTTTGTCCGAAGACAGTTTCCGCAGTCACGTGGCCAGCGCGACTAGACACGGAACGCCGTTACCTTCCCACCGAGGTGGTACCTATTTATCTACTCGCATTTTTACATGCTTTCGAACGGCTAGGTTGGCAGGAGCTGGGACAAGCGACGGGAGCTCACTCCGTCGCGTGGATTCGATCTTACGACTGCTGGTCTTCTGACCTTGCAGCACAGAGGCTTCTGCGGTTTAACCCACAGCGCCACCACGTCCCGACCGATACGTTGCATAAGTATTGGTTTAATGCTACCTTGAGGCTGTCTCAGTAAGAAATCCATAGAGAAGCCTAAGAGATGTAGTTTTTCTGTAAATCCCTTATGCCATGACCTGGCAAAGACATCTTTCAGCAAATACTATAGGTAGCCACAGGTTATTGGGGCATAGACCACCTTTAACCAATAACGAAATGCATGTAGCCACGCTTGACATTCTACTGAGGGCATACCAGCTTCGAGCTGCAGACCGGCTGAAGAGGCGCATCTTGGCATGGCAAAAAAGGATTGCAACGTATTTGATAAAATGTTTTCAATGGAGGGGTTAAAACCCTTAATCCAAACAGCGATACCATACAACAACTGCACAAGGATTTTAACTATCTCTAGGGCTGCAGGTATCAACTCCCCACCCTGAACATAGTGAAATCGTCTCAGTAGTTTACTTGTGTTATTGGCCACCTGTACTGCTGTTTGTCTGTGGTAGGACCAGGAGAGGGAGTGTGAAAAGGTAATTCCCAGATATTTGAATTTTTTGACCTGGCCATTTCTTGGGGTGGGGATGGGGAATCTTGAAGCAGGTGAAAATAAGTATAGACTTTTTCTATATATAGCTATATATTCTACATATTTATATATATATTCATTTGAGTGTAAAGGTATGCAGATGTGTGACTTTGGCTTACAACTCCCAGTGTGCACACCTTTAGTCTGTGGCATCATCATCATCATCATCATCATCATCATCATCATCATCATGTGCTATTGAGTCAGTTCCAATTTATAGCAACTGTTTCCTGGATTTCCTAGATCCATGATTCTCAAACATGGGTCCCCAGATGTTCTTGGACTGCAGCTCCCAGAAATCCTGGCCAACACAGCAAGTGGTGAAGGCTTCTGGGAATTGCAGTCCAAGAATATCTGGGGACCCCAGTTTGAGAACCACTGTCCTAGATATAGAGTACTCAGAAGAGGTTTAGCAATCCCTTCCTCTAGGGCAGAGGTGTCAAACTCAATTTCATCTTGGGCCACATCGGCATTATGGTTGCCCTCAAAGGGCCGGTTGTATCTGTAAGACTATATAAATGGATTTACTCTTTATCATATTAAATATAATCCTCCTCATTTGATTATTACTGGTTATAGTAATAATGTAAGTAATAACTAGCTCTGAAAATAAAAATCTATGATAAAAGTCTAGAAATAATGGCAAGCAGTTATTCAAGTGTACAACTATTGTACAATTTATTGAAAACTGGGTTTTAGTAACACCTGTTGACACCTGCTCCACAGGTGTGTTTGTTTGCTTTGTTAATTATTCATGAAAACCTCCCACCTTTCCCTCGTGCTTGCCATGGCCCTTGGCCTTCGTTATCACCTGGCTCCTCACTCTTTTCCAGAGAGGAGGTGGAGATGGCCACTGCTAGGCGATGCCATCAAATAGTCCTCGCCGGAAGCCGTCAGAACGGGAGTGGGCAATAGCGAGGACTACATTTCCCAAGGTGCTGTACGCTGCCCAAGCGGCTGCACTTTCTGATTCTTCGCTGCTTGGAATGCTGGGATTAGAAGTCCCACTGAGTGGATTCCCAGCATCCTTGAGAAGCATCATGGGTGACCGAGTAAGCGGCTGCATATTGTATACTGCACAGTAGCAGGCAACACTGTGAGGGCCACATGAAATGGCCTGGTGGGCCGGATTTGGCCTGCGGGCCTTGAGTTTGACACATGTGCTCCAGGGCAGAGGTCCCCAACCTCCGGTCCGTGGCCTGGTGCCAGTCCATGGCCTGAGCCGGACAGGGCCGCGGAGACAGACCTCCCGGGGGCCCCCCCCGCACGCACTCACCCCCGCACAGCTGATTTGCGCATGCACGTGCACTCCAGCACACCCGTGCGAGCGCCACGCCACCGTTTGTGCATGCGCACGAGCACGTGCGCACCCGCACAAGCGCCATGCCACCGTTTGCGCATGCGCATGAGCGAGCGCACCCACACAAGCGCAGCCGTTTGTGCATGTGCACACGCGCGCTCATTCGCACATGTGCACGAGCATGGGGGGGCGCCTTCCCCAGCTGGTCCACGGGGTGAAAAAGGTTGGGGACCCCTGTGTTATGAGTGACAGAGTGTGACAGAGTGTGTGTGGGTTCCAGAAGGACCAGCACCCCAGATCTGAGAGGAAGATGGAGAAATCGCAAGGGAAGATGGGATAGTGTGCCTAATACAGAGCTTCAAAAGAAGATGGAAGTTGCAGACAGAGACAGTTTCGTTATTAATAAGAGACCGCTGTGTGGGCAAAGGTTTGGATTTTTGCAGTTGTTGTGCCTAGACAAGAGGGAAGTGAACTGGAGCAAGAAGTCCAAATATAACTAAAACTGGAGAAAGCAAACTTAAGAAAGAGAAAACAGGCTAGCTGATGCCAAGTCTGTGGCAGATGGAACAAACTGTACACATGAAAGGAAGCATTCCTGCATGACAACAGATTGTATCTGCCCAGGAAGCCAGGGTCTGCCCCCGTATGCTTGTGCCAACCCAGGTTTAGCCCATTAACACAGCCCACAAGGAAAAGACCTATAAGAAGGATGACCCAGGAAGAGACAGGTGGGCTTCGACAGCGCTGCAACGATGGCTCCCACCCCCCTCTCTGAGGACTGATCCCCC
This sequence comes from Intellagama lesueurii, assembly GCA_037013535.1. Taxonomy (NCBI): domain Eukaryota; kingdom Metazoa; phylum Chordata; class Lepidosauria; order Squamata; family Agamidae; genus Intellagama; species Intellagama lesueurii. The sequence goes on along the minus strand of JBAJHW010000005.1, from coordinate 186,996,571 downwards.
ATCAGAGGAGGGCCTTCTGGATGAGTGAGTATCTTGTGTGAATGGGAAGTATGAAAGAAAGGCCTCTTGGTACCTTTTGTCTTATATCCTATGTCTTATGTCTCATCAATAAATGTTACATGAATAGTGCTTATCCCAAAATCATTGGTGTACAGTCTTCTTGCCAGTAGTCTGGCTGGGCTCTCTCTCTCTCTCCTCTCATGGTCCCTCTCCCCAGGATATAAAGAACAGGGACCCAATTGGGGTAACACCTGCTCTAGGGGCACATTAGGTAAAGGTAAAGGTTCCCCTTGACATTTAGTCCAGTCGTGTCCGACTCTAGGGTGCGGTGCTCATCCCCGTCTCCAAGCCGTAGAGCCAGCGTTTGTCCGTAGACAGTTTCCGTGGTCATGTGGCCAGCGCGACTAGACACGGAACGCCATTACCTTCCCACCGTGGTGGTACCTATTTATCTACTTGCATTTGCATGCTTTCGAACTGCTAGGTTGGCAGGGGCACATTGGGACACACTAAATGCTAGCATCGCAATACCCACCAGATGGCAGTCTTATCTCTGCATTCGTCTGCCTCAAAGAAAGTAAAGTCTTGTGGCATCTTAAAGATTAAACATGTTTTATTTGGAACAAGTTGTTGTGGGCTGCCAAAAAAGAAATATTTGTTAGTCTTTAAGGTAGTATATACAAAAGCTGAGCTGAGCAGTTGAGGACAGGACATTCTGGAGATCGTTTATTCATAGGGGCTGCTATAAGTCGGACGTGACTTGGCGGCACATAACAAGGTGGTATAAAACTCTGTGTGCTTTTTGCTGTAACACACAGTAGACTAAGACTGCTATCTCGTTGGGAATGCTATGTATGTTACTTATTCACAATCTGTGCACCCACCTTGGTTTCTTCTTCATCTCTCTCCATGACTTGCACCTGCAAAATAAACTAATTAAAGGTGACTTTTCATAATTCACATTATTCTTAAAATATAATTTATCATAATCAGGGATGTTGGCAGGTCTTCGGGCCTGAGTTCCAAGTCTTTGATACTAAGTCCCGGGTCCCGAGCATTGAGTTCGTGTCTCAAATCATTTGCATTGCTCAAGACTTGGGACTCGGGACTTCGACCCCAAGACTCGGACTGTGCATGAACCACATAGTTAAGAGGCCAGTGCATGCAGAGAGACAGGTCGACTTCCCTTCCTGGAGCTGGCCCCTGCCTCTGTGCAAACGCCAGCCTATCAGCTGGGCGGCAGATACGTGGGCAGAGGCAGCAGACCCAGGTCTGCTACCTCTGAAGATGGTGGCAATGGGCGGTGGTGGCAGCAAGTAGAAAGGCTCATAGAGACTCAGCAACACAACTTGGATGAATGAGTTTGAGTCACGAGTCCCCCCCAAAAACCCCTGAGTTGAGTCTGAGTCAAGTTGCCAGTGCGACTTAAGTCAGACTCAACAGCGAGCCGTGTGACTCACAGTTCCCATCCCTGGTCATAATACTTTTGTTGTTGTTACATGGTGTCAAGTTGTCTTTGATTTGTGGCCACCTGATGAATGAGTGATCTCCAAATGTCCTGTCCTTAACAACCCCACTCAGCTCTTATAAATTCAAGGCTGTGGTTCCTTTTGGGAGCCGATCGGTCTCAAATTTGGTGGTCTTCTGTTCCTGCTGCCTTCAACTTTTCATGGATTATTGTCTTTTCCAGAGAATCTTGCAAGGAAAGTGATGTTCAAGGTCTTGGAAACAAAGGCTTTTGTCTTATACAGAGCAAGAAATGCCTGATGTTTAAGCTGGATTCTGAGAAAGAAGAGGCACTTGAGACCATATTGCAAATATCATATATAGCCAATATGGGCACTGTGATTTATATGGACTTTATGGATCATATACATGCATATATCTGGAAAGAAAATGTTGATTTGGGAACAATCAACAATTTGTGTTGCATGTCCTGGATGACAAAATTGCTAATTCCTGCTCTGGGAAGAAGCAAAACTTCTGAGAAATTGGAGAACGCATTACGGCACACAGCTCTAGATTTACCTGGGCTCTCTTATACCTGCTATAAGACTTATAGAAAGAAGCAGCTTCATGAGAGACCAAGTGTGTCTGCAATGACTCCCCAATATTTAGCATTTGAGAGTCTTGGAGAAAGAATGAGATTAGGTCAGTTATGGTTTTTGCTTTGGACATATTTGTTTGTGAAGCTTACAATGACATCTCCATTTCAAGAAATGTTACAAATGAGCAAAGCAGTGCAAGGTTACTTTGGATTTAATTTTAAACAAAATTTCATTAAGGAAATCACATATGTATATACAGAAATGTTTATTTTTTAAAAAAAATTACACTGTTTTCCTTATAATAAGACTTGGTGTTTCAACTTGCAGAGAACATATGTAGGAACTTATTCAAAGAATGGTTGGCTTGATTATGCAAATAGAGATTTCAGGATACAGGCCAGGTGGCTGAATACCTGTGAAAGACAAGAGAGAGCAAACATTCAGAATAGATCAAGTGTATCTAGTACTTCTTTGGCTAATGTTCATTTGTTTGCTGCAGAAATGTCTTGCAGTAGAATACAAATATAAATAAGACAGAGCTCATGGATATTTCTTTTTTGGACTACATTTCCCAGAATACCTCATAGCCCTGAGAATCCAGGGGATGTCATTGAAATAACTAACATGTGCACTAGTAAATTTATTATTGTTGTTGTTGTTGTTGTTCAAAAACTCCAGGCACAGTCAAATTATAAAAACATTGACTGGTATTATATAACAGATACAAGTTTTAACAAAAACGCTAAGTATCTGTTAAATATTGACACAGTATGTATGCTGTTCCTAATATTGCAGTTTTTTGTAGCTCTGATTGTGGTGTGACTTCTAAGATCTGCAACTGCTTACAGTACTGTGTGAAATTTCTTGATATTGTTCCCAAAGCCCCAATGACTACGGGGACCACTGAAGTGTGTTTCTTCCAGAGGCAAGATGTTTCAATTATTGTTGTTGTTGTTGTTTGCCGTCAGGAAATTCTGAATTATGGTGACTCTTTTCAGGATTTTCGAAGTGAAGAGTACTGAGAAGTGGTTTCCCATTCCCTTCTTCTACGGGGCACCTTGGGACTGTGCAGTTTGCCCAAGGCCACACAGGCTGGCTTTTTCCCTAGGAGGCACAGTGAAGAATTGAACTCCCAACCTAAACCACTGAGCCATTCAGCCAGCTGTGGTTTATTATTGAAGGGAAAGAGGCCTGGGAAGGAGGGAGCTTTGAGCATGGATATAGAAGGCTACAAACTCTCCTGTGCTTCGCACACTCCCCCCACACAAAATGGCTGCTGTCTAAAGACTTCTCTGTGTGAGATTTCATGTAGAGGTGTATGTGAGTTTGTAAACACTACATCTCATCCAGAGTTCACTCAGAACTTGGAAATGTTATTTTTTGAGAATATATTTCCCAGAATCCCCCTGCCTGCATGGCTATAGATGTTACAGAAAAGTAATGTTTGCTAGCTTAGGTCTCACCCCATGGGGCAGGGATGAGGAAACGCTGACCTTCCCTGCGTTTTAAACTCTCACCACTGGCCACGCTAGAAACAACGGTTTCCCCATAGTTGTCTTATGAGCTCAGTGAGGATCAGCTACCCAGTAGAACCCTTCTTGTAGAGAAATTCAAGGACTCCCACAGTGATGTGCTAGGGCTAAGCAGAGGTTCGTGCTTCTGGGTCTCCGTCCAACATTCTATCCACCTCCACCACCACTGGCTCGCTTTTCAAATGGGATGGAATTTGTGAAGTCGCTTTTATCTTTTTAGATGCTGCACTTCAGGGCCTTGGTGTTGAAACTGGGGAAGCTGTGGTCACTGCCTCACATACTGCGATTCTTCACTAGTTCCTTGCACTGCCCACTGGATGGTTAAGATTGCATGGAACCCACCTTCTTAGAACATCCCCATATCCCTTCTTTTGTTGATGTCTCTCTTCAGCTGGCAAGTGGCACAAAGATGGCAGCACATGACAGTACAGAAGTCTCCCAAGAGGGATCCCTATTAGACAGAAAAACATTTCACACCACTGCTGTTATTTGGGAAGCATAGAGAAAAGGGGTGGGGGAGAGAATAAATGCAAATTCATGAGGAAACTCAAGGAAAGGGAATGTGATATGGTTCTGAAACTCGAAATGCATCTCAACTGATGGAGAAAGGAAATGTACCCTCAGCTAGGCTTGTCACGTCATCAGCATCCCATTCTCCATGACAGTGGTCCCAAACCTTGGGCCTTCAGATGTTCTTGGACTTCAGCTCCCAGAAATCCTAGCCAGCAGAGGTGGTGGTGAAAACTTCTGGGAGTTGTAGTCCAAGAACATCTGGAGGCCCAAGGTTGGGGATCACTGCTCTATGACATGGGTTCCCAACCTGGGAGTTATGACCCCAAAGAGGTCACAAAGTATTTTCTCAGGGGGTCACATTGCCCACCCACCTCCCCAATCCCCTTCTGCACACACCCTGCCCTCTTCCTCACCTTCCTTCCCCCAAGCCAAGCTCTCTTGGCTTTCCACTGCAAGGGTCCTGGGTGCTCGGATACCCCTGGTTGCGTGTTCTCCTTCTCCAGTGGTGGCAACTCCTCCTTGGCTCAGCTGGCTGGCTGGCTGAGACAGGGGACCAGGACAGGGAGGAGCAGGAGGGGGGACGCAGCCATAGCCACTGTGGGCCAGGTCAGCTGTCGAGGGGGTTGAGAGGCGAGGAGCCTGAGATAGGCTGGAGGGGGAGGAGAAGAAATGGCAATGGAGGAAAAGGCTGCCGCCACCACGGAAGGAATTTCATCCCCTCCTCCTCACTTCAGCCATGTTGCCTCCACCTTAGGGAGGATGGATGGCTGAGCAGGAGACAGCAGCTGGGCCACCAGCTGAAGGGACGATGAAAAGGGTGATGGTTCCCTTCCTGAAGAAAAACCCACCCTCCCCCAGTTTAAAAAACAAAGCATGCTGCTTATATACCACCCCATAGTACTTACAGCACTCTCTGGGTGATATACAAGTTAATTAGGCAGGTTGCACATTTCCCACCCACCCCCAGCAAGCTGGGTACTCATTTTACCAACCTCAGAAGGATGGAAGGCTGAGTGAACCTTGAGCCAGCTATTACCTGGGATTGAACCACAGTACAGCAGTTTAACCATGGTGCCACAAGGCTCTTCTAAAACCCAGTTTTAACCCACTCTTGCTCCCTGTCCCTCCTTGAGCCTGTTAAGGGACTCTTTTGGGCAGGATGGCTTTAACACTCAGCTGCGAATTTTGAAGCTGGCTGCCCGGATGCAAGTACAACCATCACATTAAACATTAAATTAGAATTATATTCTGAAATTTTTTATTTTTAATGTGTTTTCTTTACCCCATGAAAATGCCTTTTTATGCCAATGTGGCAGAGGTCACAGGTTCTTTGGCTATTATAAAAGGAGATTGTGATGCAAAAAAGGTTGGGAAACACTGCTTTAACATTTCAAGGTCAAAACTAACCCAGCCCTTACGAGGTCACAAGAAAAATATATTTCCGATGTCATAGACTGAGAACAGGGAAGTGTAAAGTGATAAGGTAAAAATGTTTCTGGGCCAACTGATGGGGGAAATGGGCACCAGAGGAATCTGAGTCCAGGAGCTGAAAGGAACCCATCTAATCTAGTAATAAGGTAAGACAGAGCTGTGGGACTCCTCTCTCCCCCTTGTGGCGGGCTGGTTGGGCAAACTTTAAACCCACCCGACAGGCAGAAAATCAAATTTTCTCCTTGTTCTCTAGTATGGCTCCCCCTGAGATATCCCTCCTCAGCTGGTGGTCCAAGGTAATACAGCCATCGCCAAAGATCTGGCACCACTACCCTCAAGGCATCATCCACCTTTCCAGGAAGGCAACTTCCTGAAGACTTTCCAAAGAGAACACCTTCAACCCACGTCTCTGCTCCGAACTGCTGCTTTTTAAAGCAACTAATTCTATTATACAGTATTTAGTACTGACAAAGGGGGAATCATTTGCTTTTCCCCCCTCTGGTACAGTATAGAGCTTGCTCACCTGCATTTTCAGATCAGTACCTGTACGTATTTAAGACCAATTTGTTTCCTTAAGAGCAGAAGACATTTAGAGTTTCGCAAGTCCTTCCACAGACAGACAACGGTGTAGTGGAACCAGGCCTTGTGGGGTTGAAGCTCTGGGACTTTCTGAGTAGATGGAACGATGACACCACCCAACACACACCATGCCCCAACCTGGCTTCCCTATGAGCTGGGCTGCAAGCCTCTCAGTACCTCAATGTGAAATGGATTTCCACAGGAACATTGTTGCAAGCCATCTCTGTTGTAATGCCATGCATTGGAGAGTGGTTTAGTCTTGAATGGGCAATCAAGAGCCGTTAGATTTACAAAGACCTCCTATGGCAAATATTTCCAAATTCACCACTACATAAGTTCAGCCAGTAATAGAAGGGCAGGCACATAAGGCACCTCTTGTATTCATGTATTCAGGAGACAACAGAGGGAAGGGAAGTACATGTCTGTGACATACTTACTGGGATTCCATATTTTGTGCGGTAGACAGATCGCATGGCCATACTTGACCCAAAAAAGCAACATTCATCCATATCTGAAGCAATTTGGCATCCCAGACACAGGGGGCAAAATATCCCACAGAGGCCTAGATCGAACCAGAGCAGAGCATCAAAAGTTTCTGAAGAGCATAGAATTGATACAAGGTTTGAACTCAAAATGAAATCTTGCTAGCATCAACTCAAGGGCTTCTCTAGCCCACTGTTGTGTTCCTGCAAAGGCAAGTCATATGCATATGGATAGTCTAAATGCAACCGTGTTCTCATGCTTGGGTTTCTCAGTAACAGGTGGACAGAGTTGTACTACCACTGTTGCTAGGGGTCCTATACATACCATGAGTGGTAGCCATGGATAGCCTTTTTCTGCATAATTTCTTCTAGTTCTTTTTAAAAGTCATCCAAGATCGTGGTCACCTATTCACTATCACATCATCTCAGGATAGCAAATGTCCTAGTTAAACAGTTAGAGTTTAATTTATAAGGCTCACCATGAACACAAATTCTCATACCAAGTGTTATGGGGGACAGCAACCCAATCATTATCTCTCTCCATCATGACAACCTATCTGCCCTCCGCTTCCTGTCTTTCTCCTAGTTGGACCAACTCATCCCAAGCTATGTTTCAGGTTAGCAAGGCAGAATTTCTACACTTCATTGCTGCCAGATGCAAGGATGTGTTTAGAACTTTTTTCTTTAAGATTCCAGAAAGCCACAGAGGATACATCTGTCAGGGTCTAAGAGCCTTGGCAGCTTTTTGCATGATAGTAATAATCAACTCAGCAGTACCAAAGGCGGAAGACAGAAATCTATAAGTTGCTGTCTTTGTCATGGCCTGCTTCTAGATTTTTCCAGCCCCAGAATCTGGTCTGTAGCTTTTGAAAAAGAAGGACTGCTAGGGGGCATGCATCGAGGAGTCCTTCCCTTAGTAAACATTCATAATAAAAATTCCAAAGAAAAGATTTTCCCCTCATCAAAAGTTTCTGGTATAGAAAGGTATAAATTCCACCATTAACTCAACTCTCCTTACTAACCTACGACAGTCCCACAATCAAATATTTGCACAGGTACTCACACACTCCACAGTCGTCACAGCAGTCAAATAAACCCGTCTGCCAGTCAGATCTCTGTACAGTCACAATCTGTGGTTGATTCATGATCACTGGATGACTCATGATCACAGGGGCTGCTGTCTGAAGTAGAAGTAAGGAGATATTTTAAATGTTAGGACCCCTGACATTAAGATAACACAATCCAAGTGATGTCTTTCTGATGCATTTGGTCTTCTTGTTGTTGCTGGACTACAACTCCCATAGTCCTGCACAAGTGGTTATGTTGCATAGGGATGATAGGAGTTGCAGTCCAAAAAGCCTGTAGGACCACATATTCCCCATTCCTGAGTTAGGATCTGTCTGGAGGTTTTATCGCAACGAGGTTTGTTACAAGATGCAGACTTGACAGCTGTAGCCAGACCAGGCTCAGAGGAGTGTTTAATGTACCAATGACCATAACATGCAAATGAACCATGGGAACCGTTAGTAACCAAAGAGTCATTAAATAACATTGAGTGCCTGCCTGTCTCGGAAGAGTTGGACAGCGAACCAACTTGAGCAGAAATAAAAGTGGCCTTGGATTCCCTCACCTCCGGCAAGGAACCTGGGAAGGATAACATCCCTGTTGAAGTGCTGAAGTGCTGTAAAGAGATCATCACCACTGAGCTGTATGAAATCTTTTGTCTTTGCTGGAGGGAAGGTGGAGTACCACAGGACATGAAGGATGCAAACATCGTCACATTGTATAAGAACAAAAGTGACAGGGGCGACTGCAATAACTACCGTGGCATCTCTCTTCTCAGCTTTGTAGGGAAGCTGCTTGCCCGTGTTGCACTGAAGAGACTACAGGTGCTTGCAGACAGAGTCTATCCAGAATCACAGCGAGGATTTTGAGCTAATAGATCCACCACTGACATGGTATTCTCCCTCAGACAGTTGCAGGAGAAATGTAGGGAACAACAACAGCCACCCTTTGTGGCCTTCATAGATCTCACAAAGGCCTTTGATTTGGTTAGCAGGGATGGCCTTTTTAAAATACTTCCCAAGATTGGATGTCCACCTCGACTCCTTAACATCATCAGGTCCTTTCATGAGGAAATGAAGGGCACTGTAGTTTTTGATGGCTCAACATCAGATCCCTTTGACATTCGAAGTGGAGTGAAACACAGCTGTGTCCTCGCGCCAACCCTGTTTGGGATCTTTTTTTGCTGTCATGCTGAAGCACGCTTTTGGAACTGCAACAGAAGGTGTCTATCTCCGGACTGAATCAGATGGAAAGCTCTTTAATCTCTCTAGATTGAGAGCGAAAACCAAAGTCCAGCTGAAATGCATGCGGGACATCCTCTTTGCTGATGATGCAGCTGTTGCCTATTCTGCCGAAGACCTCCAACAACTTATGAATCGTTTTAGCAAGGACTGCCAAGATTTTGGATTAACAATCAGCCTGAAGAAAACACAAGTCATGGGCCAGGGCGTGGACTCACCTCCCTCTATTACCATGTCCACACAAGAATTGGAGGTTGTTCATGACTTTGTGTACCTTGGCTCAACGATCTCTGACACTCTCTCCCTAGATGTCGAGCTGGATAAACACATTGGCAAAGCAGCTACCATGTTCTCTAGACTCACAAAGAGAGTATGGCTTAATAAGAAGCTGACGGCATATACCAAGATCCAGGTCTATAGAGCTGGTGTCCTGAGCACACTCCTGTACTGCAGTGAGTCCTGGACCCTTTGTGCACGGCAGGAGAGGAAGTTGAACATGTTCCATATGCGTTGTCTCCAACACATTTTTGGTATCACCTGGCAGGACAAAGTTCCAAATAGAGTAGTCCTAGATCGAGCTGGAATTTTTAGCATGTATACATTACTGAAACAGTGATGTCTACGTTGGCTTGGGCATGTCGTGAGAATGGCTGACGGTCAGATTCCAAAAGATCTCCTGTATGGAGAATTAGTGCAGGGAAAGCACCCCAAAGGGAGATCACAGTTGCGATATAAGGATATCTGCAAGCAGGATCTGAAGGCCTTAGGAATGGACCTCAACAGATGGGAAACCTTGACATCTGAGCGTTCAGCCTGGAGGCAGGTGGTGCAGCATGGCCTCTCCCAATTTGAAGAGACCCTTGTTCAGCAGGCCGAGGCAAAAAGGCAGTCCCAAAATCAGCAAAATCAGGGAGCTGGACAGGGGACAGATTGTATTTGTCTTCAGTGTGGAAGGGATTGTCACTCTCGAATTGGCCTTCTCAGCCACACTAGATGCTGTTCCAAGACCTCTATTCAGAGCACATTACCATAGTCTCTCAAGACTGAAGGATGCCTACCTAGATGACCATAACATGTAAGTGAACCATGGGAGCATCTCCATTTTGGCCTTTCTTAGAATGCACATTTCCTGTTATTACAATGTGTTCCCTACAAGCCCATATTTTTTTCATCTCCTGTACCCAAGCAGTCAAATTTGCAAATGAAGTCCATGTTTGCCTCTCTGTGGCCAACTGCAAACCAACAGCATGCTAATATGCGACATTTGGAATGATGCAAGGTCGTGCTAGGAAAACAGACGCCTTTTCCCTCTAAAGGGACCATTGCTTGCAAGAATGTGCTAACTTTGTCCTTAAGTACATGAAAACTGAATATTTCAAGAACCTCCAAGGAGTCAATACATGGAGCTCCCATGAGTGCAAGAGGTCCTCCATTCAGTTCAATTTACGGAGCAGATCTACATTCCCAAGCCATGGCATGGAGGCCATTGCAAGCATTATTGCTACCTTCTCAAACAAGCTTTGCTCTTTTGCTATGAAGTGTAGCTGGATACTTCGAAATGCAGCTGTAGCAATGTTCCCCAAGCCAGAGTTAATATTTACTTCAAGTATTCCTGAACCACCCTTTGTCCAGATGAATTGCAAGGCAAAGTACAAAGCGGTGAATAAACCAGTGAAATTAATCATACCAATTAAAAACAGCATAATAAAACACCGATATGAATTAGAGCAAACAAAAAGCTGACCTCATCAATAGAAAAATCTCTTCGGCTTCATTATTTGAACATCAAGTAACCATGAAACAAACAATGGCAACCCTAGTAAGTTTCTACTGGCATGATACTGAAATTCCCAGCGAGTTCTTAGGATTGTAATGCTGCCTAACCACTTCTGAAGCCTGAATTTTTAAGCATCAGGTGATTATCCAATGAGACAAAGGATTCAACCCCGTCTACGAAGATGGAAAAGCCACTATCAGCCATGCCGCTGAGGTATTTCTAGGAGCTGGAATCAGAAAGAGTAAAATGTCCATCTTCTCAGCAGAGTGTAAGCTCTGGCAGACTCTGCAAGAATGGGAAGGCTTCAGGTAGATGTGTGTTTTTTGACCACAGCACCCAGAATCCCCCAAGCTGCACAGCATGGAATCCCCCACGTAGCATAGCAATGAGCATAGCATAGCAACCTGTAGGGTTCTTCCAAAGAACAGTCTTCCAACCGGTCTCTCCAAACCTGACCCAATGCTTTTTAGAGAGCCTAACATCAACTTCCTGCCTCCCCTCAGGACAAAGTAATGGCTTCACATACACTAGGCAGAAGGTGCTGCAAAAGGGGTGGCTTACACAGCCCCACTGTATATCAGTAGCCTGTTCTCTTTCCTCCTTGGTTGAGGTCCCTGGGGTGTGGGGAGTTTAGCCACCCTCTCCTTGGGTCTTGGGCCAGGGTATTGCTTCTTCCTCACAGGGCTGGGGTTGAACCCTGTCATTCTCAATGTGAGTTTTATTTCTCATGTAATTCAGAATTCAATGATTTTATGGCCACAGATCCGGAACGTGTAGGCTGTTGTACAAACAAGGCTGTACTCCTTTGGTCTGCAAGTGCTAAAGGTTGATTTGTTTTATAGCCTGTAAAAAAAGTAGTTATAAATAAAGCCAAGTGTGCTTTTGCTCTCGGATATAATGAGAGGGGAAGGTCCACCTACCCCAGTCTACGTGACTGCCACTCCTTGCCATGAGTTGTCAAGTTGCTTTCAGCTAATGCTGATCTCACTGACATCCCTTTCCCATCTTCATTTAGGACAAGGGTGGGGTATTTATTAGTTTTTATTTGTTTATTTGTTTTATATATTTTAAAAAAATATTTTTACGCCACCTTTCTGTTAAAAAGGACCTGAGGTGACTTACATAACTAAAAATGCAATTTTAAAAGCAAAAAACAGTAAATCATTCAAAATTTGAAGAAGAATGATTAACATTATATTTAAAATGTGAGGTAAAAGAATTACAAAAAAAGATTTAAAAGCAACAAAATATAAACCATCCTATTTATGGTCTTCTAGACAATCAGTCATTAAGGAAAAGCCTGCCAAAAAAGGAAGATCATTGCCTGCTTGCGGAACGATTTGATTTACCTGAGGGGCCAAATTCTAATCTGGGAAGACTCTTGAGGGCCACATGCCAGACCTGGGGTGGTGGTGGTAAGGACAAGTGGTTGGGCCAAAGGAAAGTGGGTGGGGCAAAAGGGAATCCTCCTGAATTTGGACATATTCGTACTAAGCAGCCAGAGCACAGCATGTGTGCTCAGGAGTAAGCTTCTATCTGCTGCCATGCATGAAAAAATCACAACCCCTTCCTATAGCTTGAAATCTAAGAGGATGAGAAGCAAAGGGAAAGGAAGAAACCGAAGACCATCACAAAGAACACAAATCTGAGAAAGTTAATTAGATAAAGTCTCAAGTAATATAATCAGTGGCATAGTGGAGCCAAGGTTCACAGGGCTGAAGCACTGAGACTTTCTAAATAGCAAGGATTATGTCATTTTTTACTGGAGAGCTTTAGTGCACTCAACCAAACTACAGAGCTAGGGTTCTCTGGCAGAGAAGTCTACGTACTGCACCCAACTAGAGATTGTAGAATTCCACTGAACACAACCATTGTAGTTAAAGCACTCACAAACTACTATTGCAGGTAAAGTAAACTTAATCCTAGTGTCGGTTCACAGATCATTATCTCTCTTGATGAGAAAATTAGGGATGGAAAATGTGTGGTCTTTTGATATTGCTGAACTGCAATTCCTATCACCCCTCACTGTAGGCTATGTTTTGAGATGATGGGAATTGAAGTTGACCCATATACGCCTCAGTCCTGCAGCAAAACGTCAAGTGCTGACTGGTAGATGTCAGTGACCTCTCCCATGTAGCCATAACATATGCAAATACGTATACATCCTGTTAGTAACAATTCATTCTTAGTGTCAAAACTACGTGTTAGAGATCACGGATTATTGAAGAAATTAAGTCTTCATTGTGTATGATGGTCACATGAGGAGTTTTTCTCACCTCTTGGAGCGTTCAGATCAATTTGTTGTTGTTTTTCCCGATCTTCAGGAGCTAAACATGTTCTTCATTTGCAAATATAATTTCCCAGACCTGAAAGTCTGCCCCAGAAAATGGTTCTGCTAAAGTAATTCGATTTTACCTCTTGTGACAAGTTATCTTTGGAATACAGTTTGGAGAATGGGTTGGAGTTAAAGCAATGGAGTGGGATGTAGCTGAGACGTGAGTTGAGTTTAATGGGGTGTGTGCTTGAATTCTATCCATTGATTTATCTTGTCCATTTAACCTTCCCCCACCCATGTAAATGGGTATTTTCTTTCAGAGTTTTGGGTAGTCCTTAGTTTTTTCCCTGTCTTCCCTTTTTCCTCCCAACCCGTTCTCCAAATTTAGCAGAAGCCCAATTTACACAACCGGAATTGTGAAAGACCACATTGACTCACACAATTTGCAACTTATAACTACAAACTAACCCCTGGCTCTTTATTTTGTGGCTATGTATAAATGCATAAACATTTGCCATGTAATCTCACTTTAAGGTCTGAGGAACTGGTCTTGATCCACAGAAGCTCACCTTTTTTTAAAAAAAATATTTATTTTGATAACTTGGGATAGGGTGTGGGGTACAAAAGGTAAAAAGAAAAAAGGATTGGGGTTATGAGTGAGAGGAGAGACAACAATATATCAACATCCATTCTATTCACATTATCATCTCAAAATTCAGTTTCCACTTTTCTACTCTTTTCTGCCTTCTAGATTTTAGTTCACATTTTGTTCTATGTTATTCAAACATTGTCTGGTGATTCTAACCATTTGTAAAATAAGTCCCATCTTTCAGTTGCCTTTTGCAAAGGACAGTCATTCATTATTTCTGATAAAATGTCCATTTCCGCCGTTTCTCGTATCTTCTCTATAAGATCTTCTTGTTTCGGTACCATCTGACTTTTCCAGTTTTTAGCATATAGAATTCTAGCTGCAGTAACTATATATGTAGCTATACCCTTCTTTGCTTTATCTATATTATCTGGTATCATAGACAATAAAAACAATTCTGGTGTTAGTGGGACCTTACAAAGCAATATTTGTTGAAATGCCAAATGCACTTCTTTCCAATATTGTTTCGCTACTCTACAGGTCCACCACATATGGTAATAACTTCCCACATGTGCTTCACATTTCCAGCAGGAATTTGATACATCTGTATACATTTTCGACAGTTTTTCTGGTGTCATGTGCCATCTATAAAACATCTTGTATATATTCTCTTTAAAATTAACCGATTTTGTAAGCTTTATATTCTTTTGCCATATTTGTAACCATTGATCAATATCAATGTTATGACCTATGTTTTGTGCACAGAAGCTCACCTTAAGATATAGCAGTTAGTCTTTAAGATGCCACAACAGTTTTTTAATTTTTTTTATTTTGTTATTGCCTGATACACTAGCACAGACTAACATGGATCCCTCTTCTAAGAAAATAGTAAGAAAATCAAGTAAATATAAATTCACTTTTAACTAACTTTCAAAATATATATCAGTAGTGATCAGGAATATTAATTGTTTATTTCATTTCTATATGCCCTATAGCTGAAATGTTCAGAGTGGCTTCACAAAACAGATCTAAAACCGTATAAAATAAAACATAAAAAAAGAAATAAAACATGGCATTAAAACCTTAAAAAGCCATATAAAATCAGCTACGCAATCAAGCCAAAGCAGGCAAAATCAGCAGCAGCTTGAAAATCTTGATAAAAATAAAATCATAAACCCAGCTCTTAAAAAATTGAGGACTAAAATCTCCTGATTTTAAGGTCACATGTATCTGTGTGTGCATTATTGCACTGTTGATGCACAAAACCACAACTGTTCATGGGTTCCACTTTTGCCTTCCAAATTTCTAAAATTAATATTTATTATTTCTTTGCCATCAGCTATAGTTTCCTTTCCCTGGTGCTTTACAAACTCTAAAGTACTTTTTAATTCTTTACATACTACTGCCTTGCAACATTAAATAATGAATTGTACAGATACATGTTGCTTACCAAGTGCTTGGCGTAATAGAGAACGAAGAGATGACTCTCGGGCGATGTCAAGAGCGACTACAGCGGTAACCTACTGAATTAGCCAACCTTTGTAGGTTTCAGTGATAGCATCTGGCTGTGTATGAAGAAGGAAGTCGAGGTCAAAATCATTTAAGCTGATAACTGCCCCCTTTTAACTGTATGAGCAATTCCGGAAAGACATAAAAGAGGACTTTTAGTACAACTCTGTTATTACATAACTCAGTAACTCCACTGTTTGTCATGGAGAAAGGAAAGTTGCTTATTTATTGCTTATGAGTTTCGTATGAAACAGGAAATAGGTGGGTGTTGCATGGAGATGTCAGATGATCCTAGTTTACTGGGATATGACTTTACACTAGAGTCACAGAAAAAGGAGAAAGGGGGCAATCTTATGCACACTTCCTGAAAAATAATTCTAGCAAACCCAATGACAGTAAGCAGGGAGTGATGGCATTGCCCTGCTGAAAGTCGGGTTTTGAATACAATCTTAGAACTTTCTTTGCCCACTTCTCCCTTTCTCTTTGCAGAAATGTTGTGCCTGCAGCTCTGTGACAGGCAGCATTTCCACAGGTGAAAATCTTCCTGGCTTAGAGAAAACTAAAGTTACACAAGTACCTCGCAACCAGATCCAAATCTGAACATTTCTTGCACATTTCTCTAGGCCAGGAAGATCTTCACCTGTGGAAATGCTGCCTGTCACAAATGCTGCCTGCAGGCACAACAGCTTTATACAGCTCAGGACTGACCCACTGTGAGCTTCTTTTGGAGGTGGTGTGAACCAATTTGTTCTGGGGTTGATGCAGAGAGGTGTGATTTTCCAGATCAGTAGCTACTCGGATGAGTAGCGAAACGTTTCAACCTAATAAGAAAGAAGTCCGGTTGCCATGACTCAACTTCCAGATAACCTCACCTGGATGACTGAGAATCTTCACAGATATATTCCAGATCAGTAGGTGTTTTTTTTTAATCCCCCTAAATAAACAGGGAATGGGGGAAACCAATGGCTATGACCTGGAATGGTGAGAGCTATGCAGCACAATCAATTTTGGGAAGGTGGTAGACCTTAAATAGAGAGTTTAGAAGTACGTCAGTCATGCACTCAGATGTAGGGAAGAATTATCTCAGAGGTCTAACATGAACAGAAAGGCTGGTATAGTAGGAGAAAAACTCAGTTTTTCTTGCTTATGCCAACAGGCTACAAGAGTGGCAGTTATTGGCATTTCTTTATGGTGAAAGTAGAAAAGAAGAAGTTAAGCGAGGTGGTGAAAAGAGAGTCCATAATGATATTGTAACCTATCTAATCAAAGCCCACAAAAGGACACGTTCATTCTTCTGTGCACATGTTATCTGGTCCCAATCACTCCAGATACCAGTGCTTCCCAACCTTGGGTCCCCAGATGTTCTTGGACTGCAACTCTCAGAAATCTTGGCCAGCACAGCTGTCTTCTGTAGCAGAGGCTTCTGGGAGCTTTAGTCCAAGGAAGATAATAATTTTATTTGTACGATCAACAGATCAGATGTTTTAGTCCAAGGACATCTGGGGACCCAAGGATCACAACCATTGATCTAGATCATGCTAAATGGATTGCTTTGAGGTATTTAATCCATACAAAGATTGGCCACACCACATCTCGAGGGACCCTATTTAGCACAATTTAGACGGAGCAATCCTACATAACCTCCCGCAAAAACCCAAACAGTAGCCCCTGACAGGAACCCAAAAAAGGTGCAGGTAGCTATTGATCAAGGGCAGGCTGGTTCGCAATGGCACATCTGTCATGTGCTCACGGGAAAAAGCAGCAAATCATCCCATCTGATCACACAGACATCGATAAACACACAGGTATTAAAAGGTAAACTTTTAAAGATTGAACTGTTAAAACTCTGTGCCTGGGTGGCTGAGTCTGTCACTGTTACATTCTCTCACATCTCAATCTTGAAATGTCCTTTCCATCAAATTTGGCAAGAAATATCAGAAAGTTGTTATTAAAAACACAGCAAGAGACCACATGAATTTCTCAGGCCCTCATTCATTATTATCTCTGGACAGGGTAGCAAGGTGTTATGATCTGCAGGGCCCAGGTCTCTGTTTGAAGGGCTATCAGAGATTCAGTCTTCTTTTTTTGAAGGTATTTGAAGGTCTGCCAAGGAACAGCTCTCCTTTTGAAGGTTTTCTCTACCTGGAAGGGCTGTTTAATGACAATGAAGAAAAAAGAGGGGAGGGCTCATGAAATTGTCCATTAACAGAACACCTGGGCAGCAGACTCAACAAGCACACAGAGATGGCTTCTCCTCTTTAGTGAGATACACTGTCTTTCTATTTAAATCATAGCTATTATTTCAAGATGTGTTTCTATACCTAGACATTATGCAAATCCATCCTCTTGTTTCCTCTTTTTCTCATTACACATTTTCTCTTTTCTGCTCATTCACCACTCAGTCTCCATCCTTAAGGTGAGAGGGCTGCTGGGTGGGGAATTTGCTGCACAAACACATTTATAAACTATGTTATGTCGCCCACTTAGTGGGGGCCATGAGCATGGAGAGAAATGTACATGTTGCATCTTGGACTTACAAACCTATTAGTGGTGGTTCAGTTGAGGGCTTAGCTGAGACCAGGCTGTAAGTGTTGAAGGGAATCAGCCAGGGAGTGTAGCTGGAAGCAATGACTAATCACCATGGCCCCATATAGGTTTGGATCCTGTGCTAAATCAGTGCAGGAAGGAACTGTTGTTTTTGGATGCTATTGTTTGTGGACTGCTTCGTGAAACATTTTGGATGTCTCTTGACTGTTGGACTGGACCTTGACGGGAGTGATTCACAACACTATTGTTCCAGAAGGAACTGACCTTATGAAGGTGATAACGTGCTGACCAGGTCAGAGAAGGCATTTGAGCCATTCAACATGTAACAGTTACCCTGTCTCTGGTGCAACTGGGAAAGCATTGTCTTCCATTACTCCCTGCCAGTTTCAATGTAGGAAAGCTAGGCAGTCCAAGACAAAACAAAACAAGTTTGGGTAGTCCACGTTGTGGTTGCTCTCCTGCCTTGGGAGACAGAGACGACTATTTGTGTGGCATATGACCTCAAAACGATGACACCCAGTTGGACTCAGGCAAGCTCTCGAGCATGAGAGTTTGTATCTGTCCTTTGATATTGTATCATGCTGAATCTTTGTCAACCAACTGTAGAATAAACTTCCTAGGGCACCAGCGAATGTCTGCCTTTATAAGGACTGGCGTCTCAGAGATCAAGAGATCAAAATGATCAAGGGGCACAAGGGCCATATGCAGTCCACACCTAGGATAGTAACATGGCACCGTGTTCTCCAGAGACCTTCAGCCCTTTTTCATGCGAAGTGGCCTAGCTTTTTCTATTGGCCATATGTCACCACAGGTATCTCTGTAAGTAATTGTTTGGCACAGAACGTTCAGGATGGGTGTGGTGCAACATGTGTAATTTATCTCCATACCTTCTTACAGTATATACAAGATCCTTTGACTTTTGCCTTTCTAACTATCTTTACCATGAAGCAGTGGCTTTACCTTTTTTTCTTATCTCGTTGCCACAACATCTCGTCATCTGTTGATGGGCAAGCCCAATAACTGATGTCAAAACGGGCTGAATAGTCGTCCCTGCAGATAATTTTTGCCCCCAAACCTGTTTCTCTTCTAGCCAGAATATTTAGTGGTCAGGGATTATGGGAGTCGCAGCTGAAAAGTATCTGGAGGGCCACAGTTCTTACCTCTGCTGCATATAGTTCAAGAGCATCATTTTCAGGAAATGTGAATATTTTTGTATCTTTGCTTGATATTATATTGTTCCTTTTCTCATTCTTTCAGAGGCAGAAAGCATTTAGGGGCTTCTCCAGAGTTTCAGGTGGAGGGAGAGATTTTTTTTAATGCACAATTATCATAATCTCAGTTATTACTGAATGAATACTTTGCTTTTTAAAAATAAGTAAATAAACCAGAAGTAACAAATCCATGTACAATGGATTGTTACGGAAGGCCCGTAACATTGTACAGGAGGCAGCAACAAAAACCATCCCAAAGAAAAGGAAATGCAAGAAAGCAAAGTGGCTGTCCAACGAGGCCTTACAAATAGCAGAGAAGAGAAGGGAAACAAAATGCAAGGGAGATAGGGAAAGTTACAGAAAATTGAATGCAGACTTTCAAAGAATAGCAAGGAGAAACAAGAGGGCCTTCTTAAATGAACAGTGCAAAGAAATAGAGGAAAATAATAGAAAGGGAAAAACCAGAGATCTGTTCAAGAAAACTGGAGATGTTAAAGGAACCTTTTGTGCAAAGATGGACATGATAAAGGACAAAAATGGTAGGGACCTCACAGAAGCAGAAGACATCATGAAGAGGTGGCAAGAATACACAGAAGAATTATACCAGAAAGATCTGGATGTCCCGGATAACCCAGATAGTGTGGTTGCTGATCTTGAGCCAGACATCCTGGAGAGTGAAGTCAAGTGGGCCTTAGAAAGCATGGCTAACGACAAGGACAGTGGAGGTGACCCAACACCTCCTGGCAAATAGAAGGGGAAGATCTGGAGGCAGTGACAGATTTTACTTTCTTGGGCTCCAGGATCACTGCAGATGGTGACAGCAGCCACGAAATTAAAAGACGCCTGCTCCTTGGGAGGAAAGCGATGACAAACCTAGACAGCATCTTAAAAAGCAGAGACATCACCTTGCCGACAAAGGTCCGCATAGTCAAAGCTATGGTTTTTCCAGTAGTGATGTATGGAAGTGAGAGCTGGACCATAAAGAAGGCTGACTGCCGAAGAATTGATGCTTTTGAATTGTGGTGCTGGAGGAGACTCTTGAGAGTCCCCTGGACTGCAAGGAGATCAAACCTATCCATTCTGAAGGAAATCAACCCTGAGTGCTCACTGGAAGGACAGATCCTGAAGCTGAGGCTCCAATCCTTTGGCCATCTCATGAGAAGAGAAGACTCCCTGGAAAAGACCCTGATGTTGGGAAAGTGTGAAGGCAAGAGGAGAAGGGGACGACAGAGGACGAGATGGTTGGACAGTGTCATCGAAGCTACCAACATGAATTTGACCCAACTCCGGGAGGCACTGGAAGACAGGAGGGCCTGGCGTGCTCTGGTCCATGGGGTCACGAAGAGTCGGACACGACTTAACGACTAAACAACAACAACAACAAATCCATCCATTCATTTATTCAGCCAGATTTCCAAAGGGAACGGGGAGCTTTGATTGTGTTTTTAGCAATGAGATACTATTTTTTATTAATCGGGACACTTCTTTAAGAAAGATTTTTTTAAAAACAACAAAACCATAAGTGGCCCTAGTTTTCCGGAATCTCCCCTTCCTCTAAAACCAATAGAAGGAGTAAGTAGCTATAGCAGTTCCAGACTAGCTGGGTCTCTCTTGAGGAAATGGAAGGATGTGAATCGAGTACACCCAAAGCTACCTCCACTCTTGCCTTCAGAATGCCTTGTTTTTACACTTGTGATACTTTCCACCAGCATCGCACGGGGGATTCACAGTGGAAGCTGCCCCATCTGCTAGCAGAGCTCCACCAAGGGCCTTGGCCTGGGGCTCTCTTCTATCTTAACCCATGTTGTACAGCTGTCTCAGATAGTTCAATACATCATTTAATGATCAGATACTAGCATTGTTATTATTACCACTCCACTTCTACTTTTAATACCATATCTCTATCTCTTTCAGAGTGGGATAAATGAGAACACATTTTATGATTGCAATATTAAACAATAGAAGATGGGGAGGGTCAGGACAGAGTCTCGTGGTGCAGTGGTTAAACTGCTGTACTGCAGCCCAAACTCTGTTCATGACTTGGGGTACAATCCTAGATAGCCAGCTCAAGACTCACTCAGCATTCTATCCTTCTGAGGTCAGTAAATTGGGGGTGGATGTGTAGCTTGCATATTAAAATTGTAAACTACCCATTGTTGTTGTTTAGTCGTTAAGTCGTGTCCGACTCTTCGTGACCCCATGGACCAGAGCACGCCAGGCCCTCCTGTCTTCCACTGCCTCCAGGAGTTGGGTCAAATTCATGTTGGTAGCTACCCATAGAGGGCTTTAAGAACTGCCCCGTTTGCTATTTTTGTTGTTGTTATAAATGTAACAGTTTTACTGAGTGGAGTTGTTTTGCTGCACAAAAACAAGTGCTCCAAACCAATGTGATGAAAGCTAAGATCCAAGGAATTAGTGCTAACAGCACTAATTTGTGGTCTGCAAACCACAAATTAGGAACCTAGGCTCTTTCTGCTTTTCCTCAGAGCAAGAAATTCATTGTTCTTATCATTTCATTGCTATGGACTAGGTTAGACTCAAGTGCAGAGCTTGAAAAAAATTACTGTTTTGGACTACACTATCCAGAATCCCCCAGCAGCCAGGCTTGTTAACTTTACAGGCCTGCAACCAGCACACATTGCTGAACCTTGTACAAGGAAATAACAGAGGAGAAGAAAAAGGTTCATCTGTTCCTATCTGTTCTTATCTTACCTGTTCTTAGGTGTTTGCTCCATTTAAAGTGATAACAGAGGTTCAACCAAGGCACCACTCTCTAAACGGTGTGTCCCTTCCTTTCCACATGGAATTAAGTCCAGAAAATGATGCATGGCTTATCATTAGACCAAGTCAAGATAGCAGTTAAATCGACAACCAAATATGAAGCAAATCAAGGTCAAGGCCACAGTTAAATTGCAAAATAGTCTACTATGAAGCAAATCCAACATGTATATTATCCATATTGTACTGCAGAGGCCTTCGTATCATAGTGTCAATGGAATCAGTATCCCAAGGAATCGCTCCCTGTTCATGCATGTGCTAAAGGCCATTTCTGTTCCAAATCTCCTTAGAACCTGCAACATCCTGAAATTCCATGTGGACAGAAGGCGGACACAGATCAGAAATACAAGACTTTGTACCTCTGCAGAGCTGAGTGTGCACAACTCAGGAGACAACAGATAAAGTCTACAGTTGTTTCTTAACCTCTGAAATGTACAACATAAGCATTATGCCAACATAACTACACAAGAGAATTTTGGCCCATAAACATACATATCACTCACCCGCCAGTGAGAGATCCATAGGATGCCTTCCAGCTCTGCTGTTCTATTATTATTATTCAAAAACACCAGGCAGAGTCAATCAAAATTATAAAAACATTGACTGGTATTATATAAAAGATACACGTTTTAACCAAAAACCTAAGTATCTGTTAAATATGCTGGTTTTTGTAGCTCTGGTGGTGTTATTTCTGAGATCTGCAACTGCTTATAGTATTGTGTGAAATTTCTTGATATTGTTTCCAAAGCCTGGGTGACTAAGGGGAGCACTGAAGTATGTTTTATCTACAAGCAAGATGTTTCAATTGCCAGGTCTCTATTTTCTTAGTTTTTCCATTTTCTTTATTTTATTTTTTATTATCTATATTATTATTGTTATTATTGTTGTTGTTGTTGTTGTTATTTAAAAACTCCAGGCACAGTCAAAATTATAAAAACATTGACTGGTATTATATAACAAATACAAGTTTTAACCAAAAAGCTAAGTATCTGTTAAATATCGACGCAGTATGTATGCTGTGTCTAATATTGCTGTTTTTTGTAGCTCTGATGGTGTGATTTCTGAGATCTGCAACTGCTTATAGTACTGTGTGAAATTTCTTGATATTGTTCCCAAAGCCCCAATGACTGCGGGGACCACTGAAGTGTGTTTCTTCCAGAGGTGACATGTTCCGATTGCCAGGTCTCTGTACTTTGTTAGTTTTTCCATCTCAAGTCGCAGACCTGCTACAGAAACACATCTTGGCAATCTAAGAACGGATCTCAAAAACATTGCAAGAACACTCTCAACACTTAGATGGAAGCCCAGAATCCACACTGGGATTCCACAGAGTAGTTGAGGTAGAACTTTAGCTCTAAATACCTGAATAGCAGCTGGTATAAATTGGGCCCCCTTAGTAAAAAAGAACCGGGAAATGGCCTTGATGGTATTCTGAGCTATCTGTATAATACAGTCAACCCTCGACTTACGAACGGCCCTAGTTACGAACATTTCGACTTACAAACCGCTCTGATAGAAAATATAGCCTCGACTTGCGAACTTTGCTTCAAGTTACGAACCGGAAAAAAAACACGCGGGAGGCAGGGAAAGCATGAAATTTGAACTTTCAAGGTGTTCTGTTGAAAAGGTGTCTGTTCCCTCCTTCCCTCCCTCTTTTCTTTCCTTTTTTTTAAAACCTAAGTCATCTTAGGTTAAAAGGGAAAAAAAGAAAAAAAAATCTGCCCCTAGTGGTAGGAACGGATTAACCGGCTTTGCATTAGTTCCTATGGGAACTAATGCTTCGACTTACAAACCGCCCCTCGACCTAAGAACCAAAAACAGCCGGAACTGATTAATTGGTTTTCAATGCATTCCTATGGGAAATGCTGATTCGACTTACGAACTTTTCGACTTAAGAACGTTCTTCCGGAATGGATTAAGTTCGTAAGTCGAGGGTTGACTGTAGATCTTCTATTAGGAGTCCAAGAGAGATTCTGATGAAACCAAATACCCAAATATTTGAATTGTTTGACTTGAACGATGTATTTCCCATTAATTTTCCACTTTTTTGGTACTACATGCTTGTTGAAAACCATAATTTTTGTTTTACTAATATTTATATTCAATTGATTATTCTTACAGTAGATCATAAATGCCCGCATTTGGCGTTTAAGGCCAATTTTTGACAACGAAAGCAAAACAGCATCGTCTGCATACAAAAGTAAAGGGCATTTGGTTTCGGCCAAGTTTGGTGGATGAAAGTCTGATGCAAGGCAACTCTGATACATATCATTTAAATAAAGATTAAATAGCATGGGAGCCAATATACAGCCTTGACGGACCCCCCTGGAAACAGGGATAGATTAGAGGGACGCTATCATGGTGTATTATATGAAAACCGATTATGTCCTTGTAATAATAGAGAAATTGAAACGTTGCAACATGTTCTCTTTACATGTAGTTATTACAGGGTTGATCGTACCAGGCTCCTACACCCCTTAATGAGAAGCTTTCCAGGAAGATCATTGAACTGGTATACAAAATACCTTTTAGAAGATACAAATACAGTTACAGAACTTGTGGCTAAATTCCTTCTCTCTGCCCAGAAAACTCAAAAAAGAATCCTGATGTTCAACTAATTTTAAACTTTTTAAATGTACTTTGTGAATTTATACTGTACTTATATTGTATTTTATCGGGCCTTTGGCTGTAGAATAAATTTGTATTGTTAGTTTTTCCAAATCTTTATTTTCAACTCTGGCATCCTCTGGAATTGCAATGTCAATGATCCGGACATTTCTTCATTCTATTACTACTGTGTCTGGGTGTGTTATGTTCAAGATGTCTGTCCGTTTGGATCTGGACATCCCACAAGATCTTGACTTCCTCATTTTTTAACACCTTCTCTACCTGATGTTCCCATGGGTTTTTGGAAGCCGGCAAGTTATATTTTTTGCATAATGACCAGTGCACTAACTCTGCCGCTCTATCATGTCTAACTTTGTAATCTGTTTGTGCAATCTTTGGACATTCGCAGATGAGGTGTGACACAGTTTCATCTTTTTCTTAGCAGAGTTGACATTTGCTGTTAGCACTAATTCCTTGGATCTTAGCTTTCATCACATTGGTTTGGAGTGCTTGTTCTTGTGCAGCAAAAATCAAGCCTTTGTTTTCTTTCTTAAGGGTCCCAAGTTTTAGCCATGCCCATGTTGAATTATGATCATGCTTTCCATCAATATTTCTCAGGTGTTGTCCATGTAGTGGTTTATTTTTCCAGCTGTTTAATTTATTTTCAAATTGTTGTTTCTTATATTTAGCCTTTGTTTCCAAAATATTCTCCGTTTTCACTGCTTTCAGTAGCTTTTCTCTACTTGTACTGATATAATCATTTAGGCTCCTTTTTTCTTCCTCTACTACCTCTTGTTTGCAGTAATCCATGGTCTCTGATTTTTCGTGGTAAATATAATCAGTCCACATCACTTTTTGGATGTAGTGTGTGATGCATGTTCATTAGTTTCCATGTTTTTCAATCCAATTCTTCTCATTCATTTTGGGTCCAGTCTATTATTCCAGCTGGGTATCTAATTACTGGAATTGCCCATGTGGTTATGGCTTCAATTGTATTTCTACTATTTAATTTTGATTTTAAGATGTTCTGCAGTCTTTTGACATATTCCCTTTCTGTCAGTTCTTTAACTTTTGTGTGCAGGATGTTATCTGTTTCTAATATTCCAAGGTATTTATAATTTTCATCACTTGATAGTGATTTTATAATATTGCCATTTTTAACTCTATTCTATCTAGTTTGTGGATCTTGCCACAGTGTATAGACAGAGCTGCACATTTGTCAATTCCAAATTTCATTTGGATATCTTCACTAAATATTTGCACTGTGTTTAGCAGTGATTCTACCTCTGTGGAACTTTTTGCATATAGTTTTAGGTCATGCATGTATAACAGATGATTGATTTTTTTCCTGCTTGCTGTGAAATACGGTAGCCCAATCCAGTTTTATTTAAAATTATTGACATGGGGATTAGTGAGATGTTAAACAGCAGTGGTGACAAAGAATCCCCCTGAAATATTCCTCTTTTGATGTTAACTTCCCCAATTTCTTCACCATGGGCCATTAAGAGGGTTTTCCATTTTTCTGTTTTTCTTGAGGAATTTCTGAATGTTTTTACTAATCCCAAACATTTTTAGGCAGGTGTTAATCCAGCTGTGTGGCAATGAGTGAAATGCCTTTTTATAGTCTATCCAGGCCATGTTAAGGTTTGTTTTTCGTCTTTTTGCATTCTTCAGGATCATTTTATCAATAAGCAGCTGATCTTTTGTGCCTCTTGACTTTTTAAAGATTCCTTTCTGTTCAGTTGGCTATAGGGAGTTTTAGTTAAGTATTTATATATAGCTCTTGCAAGTACTCCTGTGAGGAGCTTGAACATTGTTGGAAGGCATGTAATTGGTCGATAATTACTGGGTTCATTGCCCTTTTGATGATTTTTTTATTATCAGAAATGTGCGGCCTGTTGTCATCCAGTCTTCAATGTATGTGACATGATGGAAAGGCAGCATGGTATTATCAAGAATTATCACACACCCCCAAGTCCCTCTGGGTCAGGATTGGCGTAAAGAAAGCAGGTCACATGGCAGGAGAAACACACAGAGACAGCGATCTTCAAGCAGTTACAGAGGTGAAATTCCCCGCTTAGTCAACACACCCATGTGGGAAAAGCAAAGAGTGCTACCATGCAGAAAAAGTAATTAAGTAGAAAGAAGGAAGGAAGAGCAAGAGGTGGAAAAGTAAGTCGCTTTTTAAACCCAGGAGAAAGTTGGGAAATAAATGAACAAACAAACAAAAAATAAATAAAGTGGAAGGGACATGGATTTGGAGGGTGAGGGCAGAAGAGGAAAGTGTAATCATCTAGGAAACTTGGGAAGCACTGTTTTCAAATGTTCTAATTCCCCACACTTCACATCTCAGTGAGAAGATTATTCATATTGCTACATCTACTAACTCTTCCTTCCCTTCCATCTGCTATATGGTACTACTACTACTTGCCTACTCATAAGATCCTGACTCATTCCTGGTTTTTGTTTTGTTTTGTCTTTTTGTTTTAACTTGAACACTCCTACTCTTGGCCATTTCCTTCCCAATCCTCTTTGTGCATGTTTACTCTCCTACCAACCTCCAATGGTACAAGAACAGCAATCGTTCTGGATCCGACACAGTTCCAAACCATTCATGCAACCCAAATCAGCAAATTCTCCTAAGACAGACTAGGTGAATTCTGAACAGAATTCAGTACACAATGATACAGCTGCAGTTCTTTCCCATGGCCAACTGGCAAGTCTCTGTCTTTTACTGTAAGCTAAGGCAAGCTACTGGATATGGAACAACTGATTGGTTCAAAATTGGGAAAGGAGTACGACAAGACTGTATATTATCTCCCTGCTTATTTAACTTATATGCAGAATACATCATGCGAAAGGCAGGACTGGAGGAATCCCAAGCCGGAATTAAGATTGCCGGAAGAAATATCAACAACCTCAGATATTCAGATGATACCACTCTGATGGCAGAAAGTGAGGAGGAATTAAAGAACCTCTTAATGAGGGTGAAAGAGGAGAGCGCCAAAAATGGTCTGAAGCTCAACATCAAAAAAACGAAGATCATGGCCACTGGTCCCATCACCTCCTGGCAAATAGAAGGGGAAGATATGGAGGCAGTGACAGATTTTACTTTCTTGGGCTCCATGATCACTGCAGATGGTGACAGCAGCCACGAAATTAAAAGACACCTGCTTCTTGGGAGGAAAGCGATGACAAACCTAGACAGCATCTTAAAAAGCAGAGACATCACCTTGCCGACAAAGGTCCGCATAGTCAAAGCTATGGTTTTTCCAGTAGCGATGTATGGAAGTGAGAGCTGGACCATAAAGAAGGCTGACCGCCGAAGAATTGATGCTTTTGAATTGTGGTGCTGGAGGAGACTCTTGAGAGTCCCCTGGACTGCAAAGAGAACAAACCTATCCATTTTGAAGGAAATCAACCCTGAGTGCTCACTGGAAGGACAGATCCTGAAGCTGAGGCTCCAATACTTTGGCCATCTCATGAGAAGAGAAGACTCCCTGGAAAAGACCCTGATGTTGGGAAAGTGTGAAGGCAAGAGGAGAAGGGGATGACAGAGGACGAGATGATTGGACAGTGTCATCGAAGCTACCAACATGAATTTGACCCAACTCCGGGAGGCAGTGGAAGACAGGAGGGCCTGGCGTGCTCTGGTCCATGGGGTCACGAAGAGTCGGACACGACTTAACGACTAAACAACAACAAGGCAAGCTAGCTAGGATGCTGCAGGTTGAGCCCACAGTGCAACTTAACCAGATAAATCCCCTGTATGCCAAAGCCTGCAGGAATCCTCTCAGTTCAGAGGCAAATATATACCGGATCCAACAACATCAGCTTTGGACCCTTCGACAAGCAACTCACTGTGGCACTGACACGGCAGTGGTAAGAACTGCACAGGAAAGAAATTAGCATACAGTGGGGAGCAGCGTGATTACAACCAACACATGTTTTCCTTCTGTGTGAGAACCCACATGATTGCCTTTCAAGACTAGCTGCCTTGCTCTAATGGCAGGGCTGGCTTTGCCTCACCAAAAATGTGAGGGCTTTAGAGAAGTATGGCTGGACTTGAGAACATTTATGTTAGACACTGCTGCAAGTACTTATGACACAGGAGGGGACGTCCTGATAGGATGAAAGCAATTGTTGTTATTATGTGCCATCAAGTCCAAATCAACTTATAGCAATCCTGACCGGGCTTTCAAGGTACATATGGTATTTAAGGAGTGATTTTACCAGTTCCACCACCACCACCACCACTCCAGTGAGTTTCCATGGCTAAGCGGGGAATTGAACCCTGTTCTCCAGAGTCCTAGTCCATCATTCTAGCCACTACACCACATTAGGTACACCATGAAAGCAATAAAAGCAATAGGCAAGCAAAATCAGCTGTTTGTTTCAGCAAAAGCCTGAATACTCCAGAGATAAACTATTGTACGACGAGGAGAGAAGTCTTAGCTGTGGTGACATGCAGAGGCCACTTCCACCCTCTTCCACCTGAAAGAACGTTGTGGCATGAACTGTCCATGTCCTTCTAAAAGAGCAAAAGAGGTGCTTACAGAAGTTACGGGATTCTGTCTATCATTTATTTATTTGTTTTATTATTGGATTTTTATCCTGCCCTTCTAGACAGGAGTCTACTCAGGGCGGCTCACAATATATTACAGACAGATAAAAACAACAATTAAAATCTACAATAATACTATAATCAAGATGGAAGGCTAAACTTCAAAAACCAAAAAAGTAAAATCAAGTATTGGCAGGAGGGAAGGCCTGCCTAAAGAGCCAGGTTTTTAATTGGGTCTTGAAAACACCCAGCGAGGGTGCCAGGCGGATCTCTGGCGGCAAGCTGTTCCAAAGTCGACGCATCATGACGCACCAGCTAAGATTAAACCATAGTAATAGAAATGAAACTGGTCAAGCAGTCTTGTCTGCAGGACAACTGCAGCTATCTGGTCGAGGCGAAGAATATGATGGCACCCTCTTCCGTTTACAAAAGCTGACTGGATAGAAAAAAGATTCAGCACTGGTACATCATCCTCTATTGCACATGGAGGTGATTGGCTACTATAGATGGTGCAGAGTTCTGGCTGCAAGACATAATAGCTCTTTCCTTCAGCACATTGAAGCCAGGTCCCAGTATCTACTGCATGAAGTGACTTCATCACTGTGGTAAACCTAAAGAAATGGATTGTTCAGGAGAAGGCAAGGGATTGGATATGAACAGTTAGTTGCCTGAGTCAGGCTCAGAACACACATTAGGGAGATGTATATTTTTCGCTCTTAACACTTTTTTCCCCTTCCAGGCGCACAGTTCCTTTAAAGTTCTGGGCCTGAACAATCAGACTTTAAAATGAGGCCTGTGTTTACCTCCCAAAGACCAACCACAAAACAAAAGTAATTTGCAACATGTGGATTGAGGTGGGATGGTGATGATTAAACAGATAGCCTTTATCAAGGGAGCACTGTTTCTAGTAATGTAATAATCATTATCATCTAGTCTGAACCTCTATCCCTCTCAGGTACAATTGCTCTTGCAGTATAAGATGGTTGCCGAGATCATCAAGAACTTTACAGAGGGAGGATGCTGGTATCCATTCAACACTTTGAGTGCCTGGAGAATAAACTTGCAGACAAGCATAGCCACTTTTTGGTGGGTTGGGCTCAATATGACAGTTAAAAGCTTCCAGTGTCAGAGAGAGAAAGAAATTTAGCATCTTGTGTAGAAAAAGTAGAACACAGATAATGAATTCAAGTGGCCCTTGTTTTGAGCCAAAATGCAAGAAGGGGAAGTGATGAGGATAAAACTATTGTAGATTTTGGAGATGTGAAAACCTGAAACTAATAGCACATGCATTTTAAAACAAGGACTGGGTTGAGAATCATGCTGTGCAGCACAATGCAAACAGCTGATCTGAAGTGGAAAAGAAGAAGATGGTTTTTAAAAAGTGCTCAGATGACCGGACCTATGCAGAATGAAACTGGAAGGCATCTGCCTGAAGACTTGTATTTTTTTTTGACAGTCATATAGAAACTGCTGATAATTGCTTGTGTGCTTCAGATGACCAGAGCTGGCCCTAGCATG
The DNA here is from genome assembly GCA_037013535.1 of Intellagama lesueurii. Classification (NCBI taxonomy): domain Eukaryota; kingdom Metazoa; phylum Chordata; class Lepidosauria; order Squamata; family Agamidae; genus Intellagama; species Intellagama lesueurii. The sequence goes on along the minus strand of JBAJHW010000005.1, from coordinate 186,966,305 downwards.
AGACACAGTGAGGAGTTCACCTCATCCTATAGATTTGGGGAGGGTGTCGTAGAAGTGCAGCAAACCCATGGCTATTGAGTTTGGTGGTAACTTAAAAAAAAAACACCTTCAAGTGCTTGTGGAATTTATTTGTGTGTGTGTGTGTGTGTGTGTTTAACCTCAGGTAAATGCTTCTGAATGTTTTAAACCGCAAGTGCCAAATAAGTTTCTTTTGGGTGCTGTGAACCTTAACTTTGGAAAGACTGACAAAATTGTGTTTTGCTTAGTCTGAAACACAACTGGCAATAGTTTTAAGCCAGGCCTGAACAAGAGGTGGGGATCACAGTGAAACTGCTTCTCATTGAAATGAATGGTACCACAACTACAACTTCAGTGGAGAGATAATCTGTTCAGAACGTAAGTGCCCAAGAACGGCCATGCTTTACTGAACCAAACACCTATCTAGTACAGCACTGCAGTCCCACAAGACACCCAGTGGCCAGCCAGATGCTTCTGGGAAGCCCATAACTAGATCCTAAGTGAAACAGCACCCTTCTGCTTATGTCACCTTCTGGTTGTGAATGCGTATTCTTTGGCAAAATGCCTCTAATACTGAAGGTGATATCTAGCCATTAGGGTTAATGTGGGCGAGGCACCACTTAGTGTTCCGGCAGCAAAATGGTTTGGGGCAGCCCCGACTCCTAAAGCATGTGCACCACCCTGATCATAAGGGGAGCCCTCCATGTTAACACCACGTATTCCCAGTGAGCTATAATCTCTAAATTAGAGATCCTTCATGACACTGACTATGCTGATTTAGGGATGTAAAGTATTTTCAAACAATACTTCTGTATTTAAAGCATTCATTTATTAGAACCATAACAAAGAATCGACATAATAGTGGTAATTACAACATTGTTGTCTAGAATATCTCTGAAGTTTTACAAAGAACCTTGTCACCTTGAATATCAGGAAAAACTTCCTGTTAGAGCAGTACAACAGTGGAACCAGTTACCTTGGGACTTGGTGAGTGCTCCAAAACTAGAGGCATTCAAGAGAAACTTAGATAATCACCTGGCAGATATGCTTTGATTGTATTCCTGCATTGAGCAGGGGGTTGGACTTGATGGCCTTGTAGGCCCCTTCCAAACTTCACTTTTCTATGATTTCTATGATTTCTTTGACCTAGAATCCTCTCATCTACACACAAATGAAACGGATGTGGAGTGCAGTCAGTTCCTGGAGATTTTCCAGTGTGTGTCTCAACATAAATAGGCAGTTGCCTTAAAATTGGTCAGACTAATTGTTCATTTAGCTCATATTATTAATTCTAACTGGCCACATGTTTTCTATTGTCTGCTACCCAGTCCTTTTAGTAAGCAGAGAAACCAAGGACTGATGGAACCTGCGGTCTTCTGCCTACAAGGCATGTGGTCTACCAGTGAACTATGATCTTCCTCGTTGTGATGATGATGGTTTGTACATGATACATTTCAAGGATTCCTGTAGCTGCAGCACATGGCTGGCAGGACTGTTTTAAAAGCCACCAGAACTAGTTCTCCCACTTCTGCTGGTACAAAAACCCAAGATATTTTGTGTGCCAAGAGTGAAATCTAGGTCACATCATAGTACATCTGGCTTTTCCAAGACAGAGTTTGCAAAAAGTAACAACTCCAATACCTTAACCATGCTGGCTAGGGGATTCTGAAGATTATATTTCACCAAAGGAACTGGTAGTTCTTTGTGATGAAACCTACCAGTGGCTACCAGTCAATAGCTCCTTCCAGGATCTCAAGCATTATATGTCTCAGTACCTCTCACATCATAGACTTTCCATGCTCTTGCCTTCATATCCTTCTTGTGGTTGTCGGGTTCCCCAAGTCATCTCATAAGCCACCACAGAAGAGGATGCTGGACCAGGAAGGGCTTGGGTTTGATCCAACAGGACTAATCTCATTCTCCTTTTGTTCTTGTTGGCTTGGCATCCTGCAAGCATCACCTCTTAGCATTTATCCGGCCAAGATGACCACAAGAGGCATTCGAGAATAGAGAAGTCAGTGATCCTGAGTGACCTTTACATGGCTCTGACCGCTTCTACTTTCTGCTGAGTCTGTTGTTAGATTGATATTCTCAGGGTCTGTCTATCAATCTCACTTCCCTTCTCCCCCTCCGACTTTCTGAAGAGCAGAGGTGTTGCTGCTCCTTCCCCATGTTCCCTTTCAGATATGTGTCTGTCTAGTTAGAATTAGGTCTCCAGCCTTTCTATCTTGAATGTAACTTTCTTAATAAAGGCTAGTAGTTTGTTTTAAGGGACGTGGTGGCGCTGCGGGTAAAACCGCAGAAGCCTCTGTGCTGCAAGGTCAGAAGACTGGCAGTCGTAAGATCGAATCCACGCGACGGAGTGAGCTCCTGTCGCTTGTCCCAGCTCCTGCCAACCTAGCAGTTCGAAAGCATGTAAAAATGCGAGTAGATAAATAGGTACCACCTCGGTGGGAAGGTAACGGTGTTCCGTGTCTAGTCACGCTGGCCACGTGACCACGGAAACTGTCTTCGGACAAAACGCTGGCTCTATGGCTTGGAAACGGGGATGAGCACCGCGCCCTAGAGTCGGACACGACTGGACTAAATGTCAAGGGGAACCTTTACCTTTTTTTTAGTTTGTTTAAACTGCTTCTGCCTGCTTTATTGAGGGACTAGCAGTCCATGAGTCCATGCACCACTTACTGTACTACTGAGAGAAACCTCAATAGGGTTTTCCTCCTTTCCCCTTTTGAATGTTCATAGCAGTTCTAAGCGAGGTTGCACCTAAGCAGAGAAATCAAGGACAGATTGAACTTGTGGTCTTCTGCATGCCTTTTAAAAAACTTGATTGATCTCTTTGACTTAGCAAAGTCTGTACAACAAATTCTGTCATTACTAAAAAAAAATTATTTAAAATGCAGCTATACCAAAGTCAAGCATTTATACAAACAAAATTAAAAAATTAAATTCCAGCAACTGTCTCAAAAGCCACACAAACCTCCCGGGTCTGATCCTGCTCTTCGCCTCCACTCAGCAGCACATTAATGAACATACCAAAGTTCAGGTAAAGAGGACCATGTAAAATAGTAACTCTGGGAACACCTGAAATGGGGGGAGGGAAGGTGTTATAGTCATTTATAAACATCCCATGTGACTGGTCAGCTGCTCAACTGTATTATCACTGTGTACTTAATCAATCAATGTTCTTGGTTCCCTTCACTGCAGGTAAGATCTGTTGCCACAGAACTGGAAGGAAAAACAAAGCAGGTGGAGCAATGTCTTTATTCTTCCTGGAAAGGAAAGGAAAGCACTGGTGTTAAGATGACTGGATGAAGTATGAGGTTAGGTGGGGCTTCTGCTGTCTGTCTGCCTGTAGTGGCTGTTTGGCATGGTATCTTTGGTCCTTAGCTGTCTGCAGTGGCTCTTGGAAAGTAAGGTCACTATAATACCCGGTGCTTCTAGTTTAGGTTTTTTTTATTGCATCATTATTGCATCATTTTCATTGTTTCTATTGCTTTCCTTGCCTTAAAATGAATGTATAAATAACTCCATTAAGGAAGGGAAAACGGAATGAGAGCACAACACCTTTAAACTTTTGTTGTTGTTTAGTCGTTTGTCGGCAAAGTGATGTCTCTGCTTTTTAAGATGCTGTCTAGGTTTGTCATCGCTTTCCTCCCAAGAAGCAGGTGTCTTTTAATTTCGTGGCTGCTGTCACCATCTGCAGTGATCATGGAGCCCAAGAAAGTAAAATCCGTCACTGCCTCCATATTTTCCCCTTCTATTTGCCAGGAGGTGATGGGACCAGTGGCCATGATCTTCGTTTTTTTTGATGTTGAGCTTCAAACCATTTTTTGCGCTCTCCTCTTTCACCCTCATTAAGAGGTTCTTTAATTCCTCCTCACTTTCTGCCATCAGAGTGGTATCATCTGCATATCTGAGGTTGTTGATATTTCTTCCGGCAATCTTAATTCCGGCTTGGTATTCCTCCAGTCCCGGCCTTTCGCATGATGTATTCTGCATATAAGTTAAATAAGCAGGGAGACAATATACAGCCTTGTCGTACTCCTTTCCCAATTTTGAACCAATCAGTTGTTCCATATCCAGTTCTAACTGTTGCTTCCTGTCCCACATATAGATTTCTCAGGAGATAGATAAGGTGGTCAGGCACTCCCATTTCTTTAAGGACTTGCCATAGTTTGTTGTGGTCCACACAGTCAAAGGCTTTTGCATAGTCAATGAAGCAGAAGAAGTTGTTTTTCTGGAACTCTCTGGCTTTCTCGATAATCCAGCGCATGTTAGCAATTTGGTCTCTAGTTCCTCTGCCCCTTCGAAATCCAGCTTGTACTTCTGGGAGTTCTCGGTCCACATACTGCTGAAGAACAAAAACATCTACTTCTGCTTCATTGACTACGCAAAAGCCTTTGACTGTGTGGACCACAACAAACTATGATATTAAAAATATCAACAACCTCAGATATGCAGATGATACCACTCTGATGGCAGAAAGTGAGGAGGAATTAAAGAACCTCTTAGTGAGGGTGAAAGAGGAGAGCACAAAAATGGTTTGAAGCTCAACATCAAAAAAACTAAGATCATGGCCACTGGTCCCATCACCTCCTGGCAAATAGAAGGGGAAGATATGGAGGCAGTGACAGATTTTACTTTCTTGGGCTCCATGATCACTGCAGATGGTGACAGCAGCCACGAAATTAAAAGACACCTGCTTCTTGGGAGGAAAGCGATGACAAACCTAGACAGCATCTTAAAAAGCAGAGACATCGCCTTGCCAACAAAGGTCCGCATAGTCAAAGCTATGGTTTTTCCTGTAGCGATGTATGGAAATGAGAGCTGGACCTTAAAGAAGGCTGACCGCCGAAGAATTGATGCTTTTGAATTGTGGTGCTGGAGGAGACTCTTGAGAGTCCCCTGGACTGCAAAGAGAAGAAACCTATCCATTTTGCAGGAAATCAACCCTGAGTGCTCACTGGAAGGACAGATCCTGAAGCTGAGGCTCCAATCCTTTGGCCATCTCATGAGAAGAGAAGACTCCCTGGAAAAGACCCTGACGTTGGGAAAGTGTGAGGGCAAGAGGAGAAGGGGATGACAGAGGACAAGATGGTTGGACAGTGTCATCGAAGCTACCAACATGAATTTGACCCAACTCTGGGAGGCAGTGGAAGACAGGAGGGCCTGGTGTGCTCTGGTCCATGGGGTCACGAAGAGTCGGACACGACTTAACGACTAAAAGACAACAACAAAAATGCAGTATTTTTCTTTGCAGCATCGGACTTTCCTTTCACTTCCAGGCGCGTCCGCAGCTGAGCGTCCTTTCAGCTTTGGCCCAACCACTTCATTAGCTCTGGAGCTACTTGTCCTTGTCCTCCGCTCTTCCTCAGTAGCATGTTGGATGCCTTCCGACCTGAGGGGCTCATTTTCCAGCATCATATCTTTTAGCCTTTTGCTTCTGTCCATGGAGTTTTCTTGGCAAAGATACTGGAGTGGCTTGCCAGTTCCTGCTCCAGGTGGATCGCGTTTAGTCAGAACTCTCCACTATGACCTTTCTGTCTTGGGTGTACCTGCACGGCATAGCTCATAGCTTCTCTGAATTACTCAAGCCCCTTCGCCACAACAAGGCAATCCGTGAAGGGGACCTTTAAACTAGTACTCATCAGAGCTCTCCATCTTGAAACACCCTAAGAAGATAACAGGCGAGGGATCTTCTAAACAAGGTGTTCGATCTGTTACTTTATCCTAGTCAATTCTACCCTGCATGGCTGAAGAGGATTGTGGAGATAAAATTCTGAGATACATCAAACAACTGTGCCCTGGGAAAGTTTGGTTTCCACTTGGCTTTCCTGAGCAGTTGACTTAATGTCTCTCCTAGCAGAATGTGATTAAAGATGGAAAAAATATATCAAACATTATATCAAGAAGGAGAAGTCTTGCTGAAGGAGCACCTGGATAACTTAACCTTGGGCCAATGCAGATACAGTGAGTTGTCTACAGGGAAGCTTTTGCAGAATATCTAGGAGCATACTTGGAGGTTCAAAGGAGTCTTACGTTTTTCGCACTGCCTGACTGTCATAATGAAGAAAGAAGGATACTGCCCTGGATAAATGATCCCTTTTTACTACATACCCACTACCACTTACCTGTTCTTGCAAATAATATATAAATAATCACAAACCTTTCTAGAATATCCCCAACTGTTTCCGCCTGTTGATATCTCTCTTGAGCTGGCAAAGATTACAGGGAGCACAACAAACAGCAGTGAGACAGTCTGAGCAGATGGATCCCTGGAAAATCAATCAAAGCAAAATATCATTGCCCTGCCTATGAACCTAATTTCTCTTTTAAATGGTTGTGTTCAATGTTCAACAGAGATTTAAAGTGTGAGTGCACATAAGGGGATTTTAATGCTCTGTGCTTGGGTGCTGTTATGCAGAAATATTCTTGGCCAAGACTGGTGGTGTTTCCATGACATTGCTCAAAACAGGAAACTGGCTTTGCAAAAGGCACCATCCAGGCTGGAGATCTTCAACGGTCTGTGGGGAAGGGTTGTGAGCAAGGAGCTACCATTAAACAATGTGCCTTGCACTCCCATACGGGTTGGAACAGATACTTTAAACAGGTGGCAGGTAGAATCAGACAAAAGAAACTCTGCCAAAACACAGAGACTGGTCAAATCCTACAGGCTTAAAACCCACTAAAGGGGACAAAGCAAAGCAAAAGCAAAGCATGTTGCTTATATACCGGCCCATGGCGCTTAAAGCACTCTCTGGGCAGTTTACAAGTTAATTATGCAGGCTACACATTGCCCCCCCCCCCCCCCGCAAGCTGGGTACTCAATTTACCAACCTTGGACGGATGGAAGGTTGAGTGAACCTTAAGCCGGCTACCTGGGATTGAACACTGGGTCTTGAGCACAGTTTTGGCTGCAGTACAGCAGTTTAACCACTGCGCCATGAGGCACTTAGCACTGATGGACTAAATGCCCAGAAAACCTCATATGTTCTGATTTTAAACCTTGTTTAGAGAAGCATTTTGCATGTGTATACAGCAGAAATTGAGTATGCTCCAAGAGTTATGAAGCCTTCCAGTTGGTAGAGTGCTGTGCCTGCGCAGAGAAAGGACTGATCATACTGAAAAAAAATTTAAAACTAGGTGGATCTCTCTCTTACATAAGATCACCTTCGATCATTCTCTGTCAGAGGCCAGGCATTCTATTCTCTGAACCCCAGTCCAGGAGTAGAAGGGTAATTTCCCATATAACCCACTAATGGCATGATCATTTAGACATCACCCAAAAAATGAGGACATAAAATGGGGGCAAAAAATGAGAACAAAAGAGGATTTGCATAAAAATGGCTAATGGTGTGCTATTGAGTCAGTTCTGATTTTGAGCAATTCTCGTGTTCTTTAGGTATAAAGTACACAGAAGTGGTTTTTCCCAGTTCCTCATTCTGGTGGCAGTCTGGAACTGTGCAGTTTTTCCTAGGCTGCACTGGTGGCAAGGCTGTTAACCCTTTCCGTGATGTCCCATGAGACACAGTGGGGATTCAAACACCCATTCCCTGGCTCCATCTGCACCAACCCAATTCTCAGTTTATATCTGCAGATGCAAAATTAGAAAGCTTTTTTAGAACTGAAGCACAATTGCAAAACATCTCGATGTGACAAGGCAAATTGTGTGCCTGATCAGTCCTCTGCTCCTCACTGTGGGTGGGCAACTTCAAGGTCCCTGAGTTCCCTCCTCCTCGTTCTTTTATCTTTAAATTAGATTTGGACTGGACCTGCTTTCCAATGGAGGACACCTTCCAAAGAAAGATTTGTCAGCTCTTCAAAAAAGAGGACCATAATGTTTCACCATTCTATTCACCCCAACTTGACAGATGAGGACCACAGCGCACCATCTGGCCGGCTCTATAACATATAGTCAGTAGAATGATTAACCTGGACCCCAGCTGAGGTTGATGGTTAACATCTCAAAGTACCACAAATGGTAAAAAAAAAAAAAAAAGGAGCACAACAGATACTGACTTCTTAAAGAAATACACTGTTGCTTCAAGAGTTGGTTGGAGCACTGAAAAAAACTGAAATGCACTGATGATTATATCTCCTGCTCTCATTCCAGAGTGCAGGACACATAATAATGGGCTCAAGTTACAGGAAGACAGATCTTGGTTAAACCTCCTGTTAGAGCAGTACAACAATGGAACTAATTGGGAGGCATGTGAGTGCTTCAACACTAGAGGAATTCAAGAGTAAGTTAGGCAACAGATCTAGAAAGCTAGGTCAGATCTATGTTGATTTGGATTCCTGCACTGAGCAGGGGTTGGACTCGATGGCCTTATAGGCTCCTCCCAACTCCATTATTCTATGAGTCTATGATTATCAAGGAAGTTACCGGTATCCTGTATAGAGTCCGGTACCGAGTCCTCATGGCCACGCTTGGGCCACAGCAACAGCATTCCTCCATGTCCTTGGCTACTTTGCATCCTAGGCAAAAGAAGCAGAATGCTCCACACAGACCTAAATGGAGATCAAACAGAGACCATCATTTCTCTTTCGAATTCACACAACCCAATAAATTTTGAAAGTTTCATTAGACAGGAGACTTATTGAGAGAAGCAGTGAATTTTTTTTCAGTGCCTTGAGATTGACAAATAATTGCCAAAAAACAGAGATGCTGTATTGGCCATAAGCCAAATGCCAAGATCAAAATTATCAGTATACTTCTATTAAGCCAACCAACAAGGCACAGACATTTCCAAGAGGGCCTCTCCAGACGGATGCCAATTCCACATCTACAAGCAGTGCACCTTAATAGGAAAATACTGTCTGTTTATACTTCCAGCAGCTTGGCTCAACCTGCATTTGGCAAGTTGCCTCATTTTTGTTTTCTAGCTGGGCATGTCTGATGTGTCAGGCAGGTCATGCTGAAGGATTTGTGTGTCCGGAAGAACAATTGTAGTTGTAGAAGGGGTCTCTGTGTTAGTTTGTGTAAGCATTATAGGTGAAAACAAAATAAAAAGTAAAAACAGGCAAAAACGTGGTGGCACCTTAAAGACTAATTTTATATATTTAAAATGTGAGCTTTCATGGACAAGTCCACTTCATCAGACATGATGTCTGATGAAGTGGACTTGTCCATGAAAGCTCACATTAAAAAATATAAAAGTTAGTCTTGACGGTGCCACCATGTTTCTGTCTTTTTTTACTTTTTATTTTTGTTTTGTTTACCTAGCATAATAATGTATAGAAATGGAAGGATAGAATGCTACCTTCCCAGGTGTTCACGTCTCTGTTTCTGGTTGCTGCAGAATCCTCACCTTCTCTGGAACTTCTGTGTGTCCTGCACATGTCTTACATCTCTTTCTTCCCATAAAGAGCCTAATCCCACTATTTTACTCTTTGACTATCCCATTAGGACTTGTAGGGCAGGATGGCTCATGGAGAGAAAGCCAAAGTCAACAGTAGATAAAGGTAAGGTAAAGGTTCCCTTGACATTTAGTCCAGTCGTGTCCGACTCTGGGGCGCGGTGCTCATCCCCGTTTCCAAGCCATAGAGCCAACGTTTGTCCGAAGACAGTTTCCATGGTCACGTGGCCAGCGCGACTAGACACGGAACACTGTTACCTTCCCACCAAGGTGGTACCTATTTATCTACTTGCATTTTTACATGCTTTCAAACTGCTAGGTTGGCAGGAGCTGGGACAAGCGACGGGAGCTCACTCCGTCGCATGGATTCGATCTTACAACTGCTGTTCTTCTGACCTTGCAGCACAGAGGCTTCTGCAGTTTAACCCACAGCGCCACCACGTCCCTTGCAACAGTAGATACAGTTGACTAATTATTCTTGCAATGATGCTGCAACATGAATGCCTAACATTTTAGCCAGTATTCTTTTGCTATTCCCAACTAGATGAAACCTATTGAATTAATGGGATTTACCTTGCCTTTCAGTGATTGACTTACTAGGACTGCTCTTTAGGGACCTGGTCTTTGTATCTCTAACAGAATTGACGTGTAGTCAATTCTGTTAGAGATACAAGAGATATAAGAGACTATACTCTTTTCTAACAGAAAAGAGTGTAGTCTCTTATATTGGTTCATTAGGGAAATGATTATGATGATGATGTTCGGTTCTCATTTGGGGAACAAAATTGGGTCTCTGCCATCTTTTCTAGTCACCAGATAGTATATAGTGTGGGGCACCCCACCTGGCCTAATAGACCAGCTTTCACTTTGAGAACCATTACCTTAAGAATATAATATTCAATAAAACTTTCCAACTAGCTTTGAGAATGGGCATCGTTTAGTGCTATATATTCTTAGTTTCACTGTGTGGCATTGACTTGTGGACTTTAACACAAGCAGCTATATTAAAAAAAGATACGTGTATTTGAAATTTATTGCAGGATAATAAAAATTTCCTGGATTGAGTGGTATTTTATTTATTCATTTATTTATTTAAAATATTTTTATCCCGCCTTTCTCCTCGAAAGGACCCAAGAACACAAGGTACAAGGAAATACTAAAGCAAAGGAATAAACTCCAGGAAATTGTAAAACATACAGAAGATGGAAGTGTAGAATATATAATGGAAATGAAAACTGCAGATTGGCACTGTTGATCGATCAAGATAAAACAAATGAAGGAAGGAAAGATACTTTGGCTGGAGAACCTGGGAAACTGGTTTGAATATAACATAACATCATTTTTAGCCCTGTTGTATACAAATTCTAGAGAGCCATGGTGGTTTCCAATCTCCACTAGGAGAGGAACACAAGAAAAAAACTCTAGTTTTCATTCTCATTTCCGTTTTTTCAGTCACATTAGAGCAGTGGTTCTCAACCTCTCCCCAGATGTTCTTGGACTTCAACTCCCAGAAACCACAGCTAGTGGTGAGGGCTTCTGGGAATTTTAGTCCAAGAACATCTGGGGACCCAAGGCTGGGAACCACTGCCTTTAGAATGGGATGGAATGTTGAGAAGTTGGCTTTGAGACAGAAAGCTTGGCAGTTGTTTCAAACGAAGTGCAAACCACGGTGGAGATGCAAGGACATCAGACCCCCAGGCTCAGAAAGTCACTTACAGATGCAGCAGTCGCTGCCACAGTCACAGAGATCCGTCTGCCATTCAAAACTCCGCGTGGATCGGTGGCATTGAGGCTGAGAGATGATAGGCTGAGTTGTCATTTCCATGCTCATTCCGCCTGGTTAAATGTTACTACCTAGTGGGGGAAAAATTCGTTTTGTTGGTGATTTGGAAAAACACAGTCGGTCTTTTCATTTCACATTCTTCACCAGCAGTTGAGTGGGGCTAAGTAATTATGGCTTAATTTACACCTTCCTGCCATGCAGAGACACGACAATGCCACTCCTTAACATCTAATGTCTAAGTGAACTGAAGGATAATATCTGATTCAGTATTCTTCCACACTATTATACTTAATTCTGTGTTGAGGGATTCCCTGCTTGGGGGAGGTGGCACAAAATATAGAACTTAACTATCCAGCCAGCAGGCTTATATTTCAGGAAAGAAAAAGTTCAGTGTGATTGGCTTTAAGGAATAAGAATCCAGGCATGGTTTCTGCCATTTTTCACATTTTACACGGAAAACTGTTTTTCCTGCTCTTCTAGTTTAAGTGTGTTTCTGACCACCCTACCTGCAGTATCCCAGAATCCTGCAGCCAGCTAAAATGGGCAGTGGCTATGCTAAAGGGGGGGGGGGGGCAGGGGATTAGGGAAGTTTTAACCAAGTCATGTGGAATGCTTGTGAACTGATGCTGACAATAGTAAAATGTGGTTCACAGTTAGCTCATGACTTCTTGACATTTGAAGCAAAACAAAAAGAAAAGAAAAAGAGAACAATTAAAATGTGGTCCTTCTCCCTTGGTGATGGGAAAAGATAATGAACCATCAGTGTTTACAGAGACAACTTTAAAACAGATGTCGCTGTGGATTTGTCTCCTATGGAGTGAACGTCACTTCCTCTTCACATCTTCATTATGTGAATGTGAGAGGTGTAAAAATATGCAGATCAAACACATTATGGGTCTTGCTCCTTTTCCTGCGGAGTTAGGGCAGTTACAAGGGGACACCAAATGAATTCAGGTAGAAAGTCAAAGCACTTGATTGGTCTGTTGACACAATGATTTTTTTTTAAAGGGGACTAAAATTAATTCATAAAGAACAGGGCAGCATATATTTTTTAAAGTCAGCATCATAGAGTTTAGGTATAGCATGTCCTACATTTTAGACACCAAACCAGGAGACCAGAAGTGATTCGCAATTAAAGCAAGGTCAATCCATACTCAGCTCTCTTTTTAGTTTTTTTCCTGAAACTTACTGATCTGGCTATTACTGGAACGTTTTGTAGGTGGGCTTTATTTGTGCCTGGGAAGGAATGGAGGGAGGTGTTGCAGTTTACTTTTCTTACATTCACCAGTTGATTCAGCTCTAAATCTCAGTGGCCTCTACATTTTGATGTCCTGGGGTATTTGCTTCATCCTAGGTATATCCCCGCATACACATAACCCCGTCTGGACAGGGGAGGTGTTAAGACCATGTTGTTGTTGTTGTTTAGTCGTTAAGTCGTGTCCGACTCTTCGTGACCCCATGGACCAGAGCACGCCAGGCCCTCCTGTCTTCCACTGCCTCCCGGAGTTTGGTCAAAGTCATGTTGGTCGCTTCGATGACACTGTCCAACCATCTTGTCCTCTTCTCCTCTTGCCTTCACACTTTCCCAACATCAGGGTCTTTTCCAGGGAGTCTTCTCTTCTCATGAGACCATGGCATTTCTCAAATGGGACCCGCTTAGTGAGTTGTGCTACACTACCTGTGAGACAGTAGGGTTGGAAAAGGCTGCTCTTCTAGAGTCTAAAATTTCTTTTGTGATTCATTAGCATGAGCTAAGTTGCATGGGCATGAGGTAAGCTTGTATGAGGTAGTAATCTGGGAGTTGCGCATGTCAGTACTTTCCTACGAAATCCTCTTTGTTGTGTCAAAATGGCATGAGATGGAGAAAGACTCAGGGTATTTCTCTACTATGTCACTTTATTTTTCAACGTATAAGAAGGTGATATGTCTCTGTGTGTGTATATGTATGGGCATTCAATATGCCATCCCCTGGCATACAAAGTATAAATCTAGAATTTCCCCCATCTTTCCTAGCTGTAATTTCAGCCACATGTCCCATCAATGACTGAGTCTTAATTACTTCTGGGATATATGGCTGAAATCATTTACCTGGGAGTAAGCCCCACTCTACACTACAGAGTATACTGTGGATAACATATATACATAGCTATTGAAGACTGCCTCAAAAAACATTTGATTCAAGGCGATATATAAATATTTTAAGCTAGTAAACAGGTTGTAGGTACGTATATGATTAGGCTCCTAGTCATTCCTTTCTCACATCCTCAAAAATCATTTCTCTGGGTTTCTTGAGAAACAAACATTCATAAATTCACTTCCTTGTTGCAACTTTGCCTCTGGAGGCTTTTCTTTATTTTAAAAAAATAAGCAAATTTCTGAGCCAATTAAAGGTGCCTCTGACATGGAAACAAACTGTTCATAAGAAACACTGTAGATCCACCCCCAGAACAAAATAACTTCTCTTCCCCTGGAAGAATGATAAAGCACAGAAGGCAGGAGAGAAAACATGGATCTTAAGTTTTGAATTAAGTTTTGTGTCACCTGGTCAGCAGAGGAAAAAACAACAAACCCTTAAGTCACAACTGGTGAACAAGGTACCGTCTTTCTGTCGAATCATACCAATCCCATCCAATGACTGATATGAAAATTAAATACTGTCCTTCCCAATTCCAATCACTTTTGGAACTTTCAGATTTCCCAGAGAAATTGGGAGCGGGGCAAAGCCTGCGTACTTACCCCTTTTCTGAATGATTCTCAAAGTTGAGTTTTCTTTCTCCAAGGGAAAATTGACCCACACTTCTCTTATAGGTGGAGAGTAACCATCGCATCAATCCTGATGAGTACTAATATTTCCAGAGACAGTCTGTAGCTATTTATGTTCAGGGAAGATAATTGTTGGTTGCAGTATTTGTTCTGAACCTGATAATATGTGAAATCAGTAATTAGACCTGCATGACGAAGTAGTAAATTAGACACGGGTGTTGCTCTTGCACAACTGGGAAAATATGAAGGCTTGGTTCCACAGTTGCCACTGGATTACACATGCACCTCCAGAATTAGGGTTTCTATATTTAGATATGTTTAACCTGTATGCTGACTACTGTGAGAAATTCAATTTGAAAGGAAAGACATTTTACAAATTAAAAATTAAAATGTTTGTTTGACTCATCTGCACATGTAGGCTTCTGCTGATGATCTATGAATCTTCAGCTTGGGCTAGGTTAAAAAGCACTAGGTGGTTGCCCTCAAAAAGGGAGTCCTTGACTTGACAGCACATGATTATTATTAGAGCATCTAGTGTGTATATGGTGGAACATACTGTATGTCAGGATCATCTTGATCAAGGCGGGGGCATAAAACACACAAACAAATCAGGACATAAAACAAATGACAAATAATTACAATTTATTGCTAAATAATAAAGCATAGTGCATATTTCAAGGAATGGCTTGTGCTGCATTCAGATGTTTTAAAGCAGAGGTCCCCAACTCCCGGTCCGCGGCCCGGTGCCGGTCCGTGGCCTGAGCTGGACCGGGCAGCGAAGACAGACCTCCCGCCCCACCCCCCGCACGCACTCCCCCCGCACAACTGATTCGCGCATGTGCACGCGCTCCAGCGTGCCTGTGCGAGCACCGTGCCGCCGTTTGTGCATGCGCACAAGTGCAAGCGTGCCCAGACAGGCGCCGCGCTGCTGTTTGCGCATGCGCATGAGAGCGTGCCCGCACAAGCGCCGCACTGCCATTTGTGCATGCATGCCTGCAAAGCACCGCGCTGCCGTTTGCGCATGTGCACGAGCACACACTTGTTTGTGCATGCGCATGAGCACGGGGGGTGCCCCACCTTCCCCAGCCGGTCTGCGGGGTGAAAAAGGTTGGGGACCCCTGTTTTAAAGGATCTAAGAAGTGACTATCAGAGTTAATCAAGAGATGGTAAAGAAAATCTTTTCTCTTAAAATATGTTGCTGGAATTATGGGAATTGATTACTTTTCAGAAGTAACTTTCCACATTCTGAAAATTATTTGTACGTAGCAGTTTGTGTACTCCACCTCTACACTAGATTTGAGTTCTAGTCTGTGCTTGGACAAGCATTTCTGAAGTTTGATGTGCCCTGGTACAATAGTGGTTGTGGACCTGATAGTGTGCCCCAGATACCTCCTATAGCCACCTAAGAGGTTGTCAACTGGTGTGCACTGAGAATTACAGGAGCATCCAACTTTGATTCTCTCCAATAGGGTGCCTCATGGAGCTGGAGGTGGTCTTACAGACATTATCTACTTGTATCTTATGTTTGGTGCAGAAAGTTCAGAATTAGAACATCCCTAATAAGTGGCAATCTAGCCTTTATTTGGAGGCCCCCAATGAGGGAAGGTAATCTGCAGAAGCCTCAGTGTGTCTACTCGCAGCTCTAAAAGTTTGGGTTTCCTTTCCTCTACTAGCAAGATCTGCATATCTTGCAAAACTGATTTCTGTCCATGGAGTGTTCTTCCTGGATTATGGTGATTATGGTAATTGGCTCAGTACCCTTGACTGGGCCAAAGTAGCTCAAGATAGGTGGAAATTGTTTAATAACGCCAGTGGTTTAGTCCATCACAAGTTAGGAACGATATTGTGTGGCTTCTCTCGTAATGAGAGGAAATTACACCCTATAGGGGAAGCCAAGCATTAAGGGTAAGGGGAAGTATCTAATCTCACATAGGAAACCAATTCCTTTCAAAAGACCGGCCACAATGACAAAGACCCAACCACCAAGTCACATTTTTTTTTAACATCAATATTTCTCCTCTCCCCCCCCCCCTGCATTGACAAACATGTACACAGAATGCTGTGAAAGATGAGGTCTGCGTTGGAAGATTTTCTAATACTTAATTATAACATGTATTTATTTACAGGACACTTGTTAAGTTTTACCCTGTGAAAATGGCTGAGTGTGAATCCGAACTATCAGTTGTGACAGGGAATTCACGTCCCCTCAGAAGAAAGTTTTTCTGTTGTGAAAATTTGCATTTTCCAAATAAAAGACAAGGCAGTGAATGGAACTAAAGAAAATGTGATGTTTGATGTACAAAAAAATTCCTTCTTCTCCCTAAGCATTTATAATCATTAACTAAGTCATTTTGATTCATTGTACAAGTTTTGCAGGCAGCTATTGGATAGTGTCAGTGTTGTCACCAAACATGATGCATACAATTCCCTGCCCCTGTGTGGTTTATGTCGTGTAAAAATCTTTAATAAAGATTTTGACTACCTTCTTTAGAGGCTGTTTAGAAATAATAATAAAGAAAAAAGCTATATATAAACGATTAGTGATTTTCCTGAACAGGATACAATATCATTTGATCCTCTCCTCAGTTACAATTAAAAAGTAACTGATCATGAGGTTTCAAAAAACCACCATTCAACACAGCATAGGAAAACAAATCTCAGGAGCAGACATCTAATATGGCTCCAGATGTGATGTCCTTGAAGGTGTGTCCATCTATGTCCATCTTTTGAAGCAAATTGAGATGTTCAGGTCCATTCAGGGCCAATAGTTGCTGGAGTGAGGTCAGGACCTAACATTTCTCTTTATTTTCATGCTAAAAAGACATTAATTTGTGCATCAAAGAAAATAACATCAGTTTCAAAATCTGTTTTTTAAAAAAAGGAATATGAGAAAGACACAATAACTGACAATGCAGATGTGGAAGCCAACTAAACTATGGATATTTGATTTATTTTGTGTTTTATTAAAGTACCGTATTTTTCCGTGTATAAGACACCCCCCACTTTTCTAACCCAACATTTCTTTCTTTGCAAGAAAGTGGAGGGGGAAAGCGATTCCTGCTTTTCCCCTACACTTTTGTTGCAAAAAGCAGCTTTCCCCCTCCACGTTTTGCAAAGAAAATGGAGGGGGAAAGCGATTCCTCCTTTCCCCCTACATTTTCATTGCAAAAAGCAGCTTTCCCCCTCCATTTTCTTTGCATGGAGGGGGAAAGCTGCTTTTTGCAACGAAAATGTAGGGGGAAAGGAGGAATCGCTTTCCCCCTCCATTTTCTTTGCAAAACGTGGAAGCAGGGATCAAAGCGCTTTGATCCCTCCCCCTCGCCTTACTTCCGTGTATAAAACGACCCTCAATTTTTCCTTTAATTATTTTAGGAAAAAGTGTCATTTTATACATGGAAAAATACGGTATTTGATAATGAAACCAAATAGCTGGCTTGGCTGGAAAGGCTGCCACTGTGTCTGAGAAGAGAACGTTTGCACTCCACCTATAGTTCCTGAAAATATTTTGTTTAAAATCTCACATCATCCTGTTGCCCTGTATTTATATGGGGTGGGGTGGGGTAGTGAAGGCAACACAACAGCCAAAACATTGTGAAAGGCTATCCAACCATTTCGGACAACTACATCCTTCTCTTAAAGATGTGTGTCTGATGAAGTGTCAGATAGACAATGCAGGTGCACAAACAGAAAAAAACACACTATGTCACAAAGGGAACTCTCAGAAGAGCAATTATACATTATGTGTTCCAGGTTTAACCCTCTTGTGACAACAGAGGCAGAATGTCACAGGTGTATATCAAAAACAGCATCAGCTGATTTTATTTTTTTATTTTTTTGAGGCAGCATCCCTGCCCATTCAGCTTCAGCAATGAAATTAGGTCATCATATGACAACAGGAAGCACTAGAGACTTCTATGAAACAAATGCCACAGAAGTGACCTCATTGTGACTCTTCTGATGGGTGTATCTGCCACACCTGAATCTAAAATAATTTCCAAGAATGGTTGGGCAATGTATTTTCATTAGGTAGCATAGTTGCCTCTGTAGAAAGATAAGCAACAACCCTCCATTATCTTGTGCAACTAGAATATTGCAACAGGACCCTTGCTGAAAGCACAGCTGCCTCATCGGTTGAATAGCTCATTGCTGTGCCAACATCTGACTGTCTAATATTCTGGCATTAATGAATCCTTTCATCATCTAACTGGGCATAAACAACACAGATCTGTAGTAGATCTGAAGCGATAAAGGAAATGCATCTGGTCTGAAGTGAACTACTTGAATTAAAAGCAGTAATCATTGAATTATTAACTTAATCCAACAAAGTGGTGAGTTTAATCTAGTTATTTCAATCAGAGCTTTCACCACCGAAAGTCTTTTCAGAACAAATTACATTATTAGGCAGCTACAACAGAGTCACATAAAGAAGCTATCTTAGTCAAAAGCTGCCCTAGCTTTTTTATTACGTTCAGGAAATGATAATTAAATTTACCAAATTAAGCCCCAATCCCACCATCTTTTATTTACATTTATCAGTGGAAAACCTGTTGGCATTTGGAAGTCATGCATTTTTACCTAGTTGTAAATCAAAGGAGCTGAGGCAAATGTTCTACGAAAGACTGAAAAGTCATACGGTGCTTAGCACTGCTCACATTTTATATACATGCACTGGAGATGGGCATTTACTGGACTTTGGTGGATCGGGCCCACAGGTGTTGCACATGTGTCCCGGATTTTGTACTCCACCTCCTCCCACAGACGCCCACTTAGAGCAGGAGGCAAGGCAGGGAAGCCCACAGGGCTGCTTCTGATGCCTGCAGGAGGAGGCCGGGTGAAGAATCTGGGTAGATTTCTAGGTAACAGCAGCAACCAACCTAGCACAAGGGTGTAGGACACGTCACAAATGAGAAACCAGGGAACCAACCATCACTGGGACAGAAATCAATATATAGTTTATAGTTCTAAATACATTACCATGTAATTATTTTACACAAAATATTCCATGAATCATATTATTACAAAACTTATCTTTCACAGTTCCTTTATATACATAATTGTCTCACACCCACTATAATTGTACAATCTTAGAGTTACGGCATGGATGCTTTCCCCACCAATTTTTCTCTCGGAAGTAGAGATGGTTTGTTTAGGGCCACAACAAATGTTCGGCAGTTCGGTGCCCTGCCCCTTCCTTCCGGAAGCATCATCCCAAGCTTCCCTGCCCTGCCTCTTCTGGACACAGCCTCTGAGGACGCCTGCTGGAGGGGGCAAAGTGTCTTACCACCCAATACCTGTTGCGGTGATAAACGAACCAGGACGAACTGCCAAACTGGCAGTTCTTGCCCATCTCTACTCAGAAGAGTAGAGAAAGAGCTCAAAATAGCTAAGACCATAGTTTATATACATGAAAATACAGTCTTCTCAAAATATTTTCTTTTATTAAGAATTAAATTATAAATAATGTGTGCAGTTTTTTAAAAACTCATGTTCATTTCCTATCTATGAAACAGATTTGTCTCCTTTGAATTACTCTCTAAAGGTTTCTTCAGCTCTTCTGGATTTTTGCTTTTCCACAAGTTTCCAAGTACAATCCCTGAGAAAAGCAGGAATCCTAGTGTGCGATTAGAAATAAACTTTTTCCAACAATCTTCAGGATTATGAATATCCAAAGTGTGTATCTGGGGAAAGAGGTGAAAAACTGTATTAATGTTACTGTAATGTAGTATCTAAATTGTAAAATGAACACCCGCTTCTCAAATCTCTTCCACTGTAACACCTCCCTTTTTTGGGAAGTTTTCTTGAAACTTCAACTGTTTTAATTTCAACTGTTTTGAACTAGAGGCATAAATTATTGTGTTGTAACCGATTTACAGCAATCCTAATAGGGATTTCAAGGTATGTGAGATTATTTAAGGAGTGGCTTTACCACTACCACATCTCCAGGGAACTTCTATGGCTGTGCAGGGATTCAAACTCAGGAGGCCTGGGTTAAAATCCCCATCCTGTTCTTCTCCTCATTCTGTTGAAAAGCCAATAACTGGTTTCAGCAGACATGAAAACATGGCAATTAGGAATTTAAGCCAAACTGACACAGCTTCCACCCATTTCAAACTTCGGTATAAAGAGGGCATACAAAACTGGGATCTGACCTGCTGAGCCAAGTGGAAGCCCACTGCCATTACTGCTGCATAGTATGGGAAGGTCTGGTCACAATTAATTCCTGTCACAGTAAGTCCTAAAAGCATCATAGTGCTGAAGCCGCTGAGCCACAACTTGGTGTTTTCATTGAATCTGAGTGCCGTTGATTTCACACCTATAGCAAGATCATCTCTTCTATCCTACAGAAAAAGGATGCAAATCGGTTAACAGAAAAACTCAAGTGCACTGACATTGCATAGAATTCAGTGGTTCTAACCTTAGGTCCCCAGATGTTCTTGGACTACAACTCCCAGAAATCTTTGCTAGCATATGGATTGCAACACCCAGAAATCCTTGCCAGTATTGCTAGTGGTGAAGGATTCTGGGAATTTTAGTCCAAGAACATCTGGGGACCCAAGGTTGGGAACCCCTGGAGAAAAAAAGAGTTGCTTTTGTACTCTTCTGTCTAGGGACTGAATGCTGTAGTTATATGTGATACTAGTAAGAAGAGCTCCTGGGAATTTCGATCCAAATCCGAGATTGAAAACAGTCAACATAAGGGAAACAGCTGGAGAGAAACCACCAAATCATAATACAACTAGGGGTGGAATGAGATGACAAGAAAAGAACGTATCGAATAAGTTTTTAATTCAAGAAAGAATGTCTTTCAAAAACTAGAAACCAGGTGAAGAAGGAAAAGAGTAAGCAAGATCAAGAGCTTGTTTACAGCCATTAAAAGCATGAGCTACAAATCAAGACATTCCCAGCTTAAAATACAGAAAATAATGTTATTGACCTCACTGGCTATGTTCAGATGTCACACCAAACTACAGGAGAAAGAGCTGTAATGAATCCCACGTATCTGTGCTTCTTTTCCTCTGGGGCTATGCTCAGCAGGGATTAAGAAGCTCTTTCTTTTGACTTAGATCACCAGTTCTTAATCTGTGGGCCACGGACCCCTGGGGGCCCACAATGAACTCACAGAGGGTCTGCGAAGGCTTGAAGAAATGCTATGATTTTTGCAGTTAAAATATGAAGAAAGAAAGAAAGAAAGAAAGAAAGAAAGAAAGAAAGAAAGAAAGAAAGAAAGAAAGAAAGAAAGAAAGAAAAAGAAAGAAAGAAAGGGAAACGTAGAACAAAATCTTAATTTCCCTTGTTTGTTTAACACATGGCTTTTCTAATCTACCACCTTCATTAAAACCAAACAAAGGTAAAAATTGTTTGTGAAAATAACTGTTTGATAGCGAATATTTCTGCAAATGGTGAGAACATGCAAGTGAATGATGCTGAGTGGCTGAGAGACAGCACGTGACATTTCTTGCTATTGCACAGACAGTCAGAACCACAGGAAGAGAGAGTCGAAGTCAGTCAGTGTCAGTGTTCAGACGGACTTCATGACTGTGTTTCTTCTTCAATTTCTCCTAATAAAACTGTTTGGTTATTGTTGGATAAAGTGACTTTTCTACATTATCGCAGTGAATTTCATGGCAATACATTTTGGCTGAGCTTCAGAATGGATTGCTGGCTGAATTTGAAACATGAAAGAACTGACAATGTTGAACTTCTTCCAGTCATCTTTAAAAGTGTTGCATGAGCTTTGGGAAAATAAGAAAATGGTTAAAAAGGCTGCAAGTGGTTGTAACAATGAGAATGCAGTAAGGCCTCATTTGAAGTTTCTCAACAAATAGCAAAAAAATGGAAAACCCAACAATAATCAAATCTGAAGGCCCTTCATGAGAAACTAAGTAAATACTTGATGCACTTTAGGGTTTTGAATCTTGAGTTAAATCTTGGTGGTCCGCAGTAACAGAAGATGTTTAAAGGGGGCCCGTGGTAAAGAAAAGGTTAAGAACTGCTGGTTTAGATTTAGTGCAGCTTGCCATGTAATTCAAATCTGATAAACTGTAGTGATGATACCTTAAACTGTCAAACATACAAAGACACTGTTTGCATCTTCATTTATATCCTGCTTTTATGACAAAACAAGACCTTGATGGCAGGTGACAATAACCAGCAAAAAACCGAAGAATACTAAAATAATTATAAATAGCTTCAAACCTACACAAGGGATTTAAAATCCATTTTCAAATTCAGCAGAAACAACTACCTCGTGGTATTATAATTCATCAAAACCATTCAGCATCAACACCTTACTTCAGGGACCTCCTCATTTAGTAATCAGAAAACTCTATACCTGATGAGCATAAATAGTGTCATATATGAGTGTCCACAGAACTCCTGAGAAATACAGTGGCAAGCAAACGGACCAGTTGCAAGAGCCTTGGACGGCTGACCAGCCAAGTAAAGCACCCCAGTTAAAGGCAAGGCCTAAAAGAGAGGGAGAAACAAAAGAAAAGAAAAGAGCCTCACATGGCAGTCATAGCATGCATTCTATTTTTCAGGAAAAAAAACTGCAGCAAGATTCAAAATGACCTGCAAGGCCCTCAGACAGGACTTTTAGAATGCTTTGCAAATCAATAGAATAACAACTCTCGTTTAAATACCTGAAAAGAAATTCTGTTAGTCTGGAGCAAGAAAATACACGGACACTGGCTTATTGCAGCACAAAGTCTTCCTAGCCTCCACAGCTCCCACCGAAAGGGAATCTGTGGATCATGAAGTGTGCACACCTCTAGTCATGCAAGGGAGAAAACCATACTTAGTGCAGTCTCCCCATTTCTGATTGTGAAAGGCATGCAGTGCTATCTCCCTGCTTTAAAGAGACAGATGGGAACATGAACTTGTCGGAAAGCTGGCACATTCTTGTCGTTGCTTCAGTGTGCCAACATATGGCCAAACAGACTGAGCAGACACCGAGGCAGGTATAGAAAAAGAGATCTCAAATGGCATATATCTGATTCATTCAGACAATTATGTACTTTGATGGATGTTCCTGCATGGCGGGGGGTTGGAATGGTGGTCTCTTCCAACTCTATGACTCTATGTTGCAGAGAAACAGAAGGCACCTCATTTCTGGTACAACTCAAAAGCCTGATTCAAAATGAATTAGTTGGCAACAAAAGAAAAAAGAGAGAACATCATAAATGGATGGTGGAATGCTACCATTATATTTGCAACAGTCAAGCCTCTGTGAAACAACACGGTAATTCCTTTTAATGTACTTTCTAATAAGTGAGTCAAGTCCTATGCAATGAGGAAGGTAATTCCCAATAGAAAAAGTATGACTCAACGCCTGCCACTCCCATTTCTGAATCCTACTTGTGTTTCCTGTAGAAGGTGAATTATTGTCACTCTCTTTATTTGATTCACCAACAGGGTGACAGGACGCAAAGGAAGGCAAAGCTGGTTTACCTTTTATTGGGCTGCCAAAAAAAAAGCAAGCTTTGCTCATCACTGTTAAGACTTGTGATGGAAAAAAATGCACCTGCCAAACAGTCCCCCTTTCGCACTGCATTTCAATGGCACAGCAGACCTGCTGTGATCCTGATCACCCCCATGCAGAACTTAGGAAAAAAAACTTGCTTAGTTGGATTATGATTCCCAGAATCCCATTGACCATGCCTGCTGGGGAAATCTGAAAATTGTACTGTAAAGACAACTTTTTCAACATATGCCCTAGCAGAAGATGATTTGTTAGGAACACTCAACATATCCAGCAGTTGTAAAACAGGTAGGGTGAGGTGGGGCGTTGGCACTTAGGGTAGAGCAGCTAAGTCTCGCCCTTTGCCAGTTCAGTTGAAGTCCTCTGGATTGTGAGGCGTTGGCTATCACATTACCAGAGAGAAGGGGGGAGGGAATTATGTTTCCTCACCATAGAAGACTACTTCCTTGTTTCTATCCAGATCTGAAAATCACCTGTGAGGGTCTTTGTTGGAGTTATCCTGCCTGGTGAGTAGTTGTAGAACTAAAGGTGACACCCAACTGGGGAATACCTAGAACCTGTTTTGGTGCATTTCAATGACAGAGTGAAAGGGAGGCCATCAGATACACTGGCCTCACCACGGAGCACCACGGAGCACTCTTCCACAAGGTCTACTACTTCCACAAGGCCTATAACAACAGAATGGGCCACAGTAATAATTAATGGGTCTTTCCTTGGGGGCAGGGTTCCTCCTGCCCTCAAGGAGACACTCATTAGGCTCATAAGGAAGAAACCCAGTTTGGCGGCGGATGAAATTGGCAATTATAGGCCCGTCGCCAATGTTTCTTTCATTAGCAAAGTGGTGGAGAGGGTGGTGGCTGATCAGCTTCAGGCTCATTTGGATGAAACAGATGCCCTGGATCCGTTCCAGTCGGGTTTCAGGCCGCGCCATGGCACAGAAACGGCATTGGTCACCCTGTATGATGACCTGCTGAGGGAGGCTAACAGGGGGAAAACATATCTGTTGGTCCTCCTCGACATCTCGGCGGCCTTCGATACTGTCGACCACGGTATCCTCCTGAGGAGGCTCTCCGAGTTGGGAATTGGTGGCCATGTGCTTGCGTGGCTCCGATCCTTTCTCGGGGACCGACCTCAGAGAGTACAGCTTGGGGAGAGGTTATCGGCCCCGTGGACCCTTAATTGTGGGGTTCCGCAGGGTTCGATCATCTTACCAATGCTGTTTAATATCTATATGAGGCCGTTGGGTGGGGTCATCAGGGGGTGTGGGGCGTCGTGGCATCAGTACGCTGATGACACTCAGCTCTACATCTCCTTTTCACCAACTGCAGAGGATGCCGTTATGTCCCTCCAGCGCTGCTTGGAGTCTGTGCTGCAATGGATGCAGGAAAATGGGCTGAGGCTGAATCCGGACAAGACGGAGGTCCTGAGGGTGGGTGGCCCCACCGTCAGCGGTCTGGGAAACTCTCTCTCATTTGGGGGGGTGACTCTTATCGCTAAGAGTGAGGTTCGCAGCTTGGGGATCCATCTGGACCCGGCGCTCACCATGGAAACTCAGGTGGCGTCGGTGGTCCGTACCGCCTTTTTTCATCTTTGGCGGATAGCCCAGCTGCGACCCTATCTTGATGTTGGGGCTCTCACTACCTTGGTACATGCGCTCGTAATCTCGAGATTAGACCACTGTAATGCGCTCTGCGTGGGGCTGCCTTTGAGGTTGATGCGGAAACTCCAAGTGGTGCAGAACGCGGCGGCCAGACTTCTTAGTGGAGTCAGAAAATATATCTCTCCCACTCTGGCCGCTTTGCATTGGCTGCCCATTCGGTTCCGCATTGACTTCAAAGTCTTAATGCTAACGTACAAAGCCCTAAATGGTTTAGGGCCTCGATATTTGGCGGAATGCCTACTCCCACCAAAATCTACCCGGATCACCCGATTGAGTCAGGAGGTGAGGCTGAGGAGCTTGACGCCGAGGGAGGCCCGGAAGGAAAAAACAAGAAACCGCGCCTTCTCGGCGGTAGCTCCTCGCCTCTGGAATAACCTTCCTCCAGCGATTCGTGCGGCCCCTTCGCTGGGCACCTTTAAAAACCAATTAAAAACTTGGATGTTTACGCAGGCCTTCCCTCCAGAGAACACTTTATTTCTTTCTTCTTTTTATTTCTCTTTTCCTTTTCCCTTCTCCATCTTGAATTATTTGTCTATTGATGTTATATTTTATATTTTTATATATTTTTTATATTTTGTCATGTATGTTATGCATGTTGGAAGCCGCCTAGAGTGGTCGTCTGACCAGATAGGCGGGGTAAAAATACAATAAATAAATAAATAAATAAATAAATAAAATTGATGGACCCACCATGGTTGGGCTAGAGGACCACTAGACCAGCCTGACAATGAACCTATGATGTGGTGGACTGGGTCCACTCCATCGGTGCTAGCCCAATCCGAAGTGCACTGATCCCAACTCCAACCCAATTAAGGCACTGGGGAAGAAAACACCAATTCAAGAGACTGGCAGCTCAAATGAGACCCCCATGCTAAGGAAGAGCAGAAGGCAGAACAAAGACATTAATAGACTTGAGGGTGAATAGAACCATCCAGAGGACTTGAACTGGACTCAGAGAGGGTGAAACTTAACTAGTCTACCCTAAGAGAAGTAGGAAGGGTCCGGAGGGGAAAGAGACAGTGACGTCAACTGGTCTGCTGCACATAGTTCTGGAATAAAGTTCTGAGGTCTTTGCACATACAGGTCTCTCGTGTGTTGATGATCAACCCCAAGGGCTCCTCTGATGTCCCCTTGCCCATGGAAGGTTTGAGAACCGACACAGATAGCTAAATCATTTTAATTTCCCAGACCTTTAAAACTGCTTCAATTTCAGTCTGTATTCCCATCATTCCTAAATAGTTTTATACTGCTTATTTTCTGTTTTTGTAAGCCACTTGATAGCTCAATTAAAATGTGATACCAGAACTTGAAAGTATAAACAAGTACCTAACACTATGGAGGAAGTTTTGTCTGTGAGGAGACATCAGCTTAGGAGGAGTTGGTGCTTGCAGAATAAGCATCACACTGCAGGGGGAGGAAATGAGCAATTACATCTCAGAATAAATCTGTTCACTTCTTGCAAAGTACACAACACCCTAAGTAACCAAATCACACCCCAATGTAGTGTTAAGCCAGTAAGAACAACCCATGTAGAAGAAAAAGAATTTCCTGAGCTTACCCAAGAATAACTGTGGCCAGTATGTTATTCTCTTCATGAGTGGGTAAGTCACCACGAGAGATAACGAGGCAGCTCCTAAAGCAATACTGAGAATGGAAAAGAAGCTTTAAGAAAAATTAAAATTAAAATCTTGGTGCATGTACTGTACTTCCACATCAACTATTTTGTAGTGCTTTATTCTGGGGGCAGTCACACTAGCAGCAGCAGGTACGCTAGTGTGGGCTGCTTTGGAACAGTTGGGCTTGATTAGAACAATCTAATTGAGCACCTGCCATTTCTATATGATGGTCAGTCTTGATTAGAGACCAGCTCAAAAAGGATTAACATCAGTCAAGCTCATGACCAAGTGTGAAATTCTATATGGGTTCCTCTAGTTAGCCACTTGTGTCAACAATGCTTACAATTATTAACTTAAATGTTACCTTGTAGACTCATAGACTAGTAACTGAGACTATTCAAAGCGTGATAGTCCTGTTCTTAACGAACCATTGTCATTCTGCCCATTATCTATATCCTCATTGGTTTGGGGGCCATGTATGAATGTATAGTCTGAGGAAGTGGACTTTATCCACAAATAATAATTAAAAAAACCATAGGCCATCAAAGTCAATTCTGACTTATGGCAACCTTTTCCAGGGTTTTCTAGGTAGACAATACACATAAGTGGTTCACCTTTCCTGCTGCTGGTGACACCCTGGGATTGTGCAGTTTGCCCAAGGTCACACAGGTTGGTTCTTCTCACAAGAGACACAGTGGGGAATCCAACTCCCAACCACTGACTCCACAGACAGATACCTAAACCACTGAGCTATCCAGACAGTCTGATCCACAAATGCTTGCATTAAAATATAGCAGTTAGCCTTTAAGGAGCCATATTTGTTGTTTCTCTCTCTCTTTTTGTCTAATATGCCTGCACAGACTAACACAGCTAGTTCTTTAAAAGCTATAGGTTTTAAACAAGAAACAGAAAACAAAATAAAAGCAAATTGAGATTCTCAAAAGCCTGCTACGGTTTAGGACCTCAATATCTGGCATAACGCCTCCTCCCACCTAGATCTACCCGTATCACCCGTTCTAGCCAGGCTGGGCGGCTGAGGGGCCTAACACTAAGAGAAGCCCAGAAGGAAACTAAAAGAGTTTTAGTTTTTAAGAGCCAATTAAAGACCTGGCTCTTTAAGCAGGCCTTCCCTCCTATCAATACTTGATTTTTCTTTTTATTTAGTTTTCTTTATTTCTTTCCATCTTGACCAATGTTAATCTTGTTAATTTAAATTGTTGTTTTAACTGTATATGTATATTGTTTTATGAATGATTTTATGTAAGCCGCCCTGAGTAGACTTTGTCTAGAAGGTGCGAGATAAAAATCTAATAATAAATAAATAAATAAATAAATAAATAAATAAAAATCGGGGCTTCTCGGCGGTGGCCCCTCGCCTTTGGAACACACTGCCCACAGAGATTCGCCTGGCCCCCTTGCTGGGAGCTTTCAAAAGTAAATTGAAGACCTGGTTCTTTTGGCAGGCCTTCCCACCAGCTAGTACTTAGCTCCTACTCTTGTCTTTCCCATCTTGGATTTTCACATGTGATTCTTGTTTTATTTTTATTGTTTGTTCTAATCCTATCTGTGTTTGACTGTAAATTGCCCAGAGTGGATTTCTCCAGATGGGCGGTATAAAAATCAAATAAATAAATAAATACTACCTCCTCTTTTTTTTGTACCAATGACACATTTTTGGCTAAGTATTTGCAAAATGATTTCTCAATTAGTATATAGGATTGAAATACATTTTCTATTCCAACAGCTAGAATCTGATTGGTGTTTGTGTAAGGTTTATGCAACTTGCTACAGCTAACTGCAGCTAATTGATGAGGTGCTGGAGCATGTCTAGGCCACTTGACATGTCTAGTCACACACTTGACTGTGCAATCAAGGTATGCCCATGCACATCACAAATTAGCTCAATTAGCCCTGGAAAAACCTTACACAAACACCAACTGAATTTCAGTCATTGCTTTTCAAACAAAACAAAAAAAACTATCTCCACACTGCATCCCAATCTACCTTTGTTACAATAATTGATATATGAACCATACTAAACTAAGTGTAATCATAGTACTTCCTCAGTGAAATGGTTCTGAAGTTTAACTTCTTCATCCCTTATTTCTGGTGTGATTTTTTTTTTTAAAGGCTGATTGATTTCCCTGCTAGGTTTCAATGAAAATTGCTGTATGAGATTTGGTCAACCAAACTCTGTCTTCAGGAAAAACTAAAACTAAATAAAAAAAGAAAAAGAAAAAAGACACTTATCAATTCAAATGTGAAGACTGCGCCTGTTTATGCCTCTGTGAGAATGATTCCAAAGCTACACCCATTATGGCAAAAACAAAAAACAGTCCATGTTTAACTTACCTGTAATAATTTAAACATAATAAGACACATAACGCCAAACTAAGCTGTCCCCCAAGAAACACAAGGGACTGAAAACTTGAGATCTCTCCAGCTGCCAGTGGCCGACTTGCTGTTCTTGTCACCTAAACCACAGGGATTTTTTCAATGGTTGGTTATTAACATTAGCAATACATACACATCCTGTTCACAAGCCAAAAAATATACACTTCGTAATATTGAAAAAGCAGACTCCTGCTCACTCAGGTTGTGTGTTTCTACCCTTCTAGCAAGCTGAAAGCAGGTATATTAAGAACATCTGGCTTGAAGGGAAAACCTCTGTCTAATTGCCTTTCAACATATATTGTCTTTTGTCAACCCTGATGTATTTCATTAAATTGACATGCATACTTCTAGTGTGTCTTTCAACGTAAACAACAGTAAGTGCAGTCCAGGCATTTATGGCCTGGTAGAAATAGCATGAATAATTACTTGCTCTGGATCACAGGCACTAGCAATACCATTTTCTTCAGTCAGCATTTCAGGTGGGTGGACTGCTTTACAAGAAGGTATTTTTCTTACTGAGCAAACATTATCAGCCTGCCTATTCTTTTCAAGTCTTCTCTACCTTTTTGTCATACTCCTGATCCCACATGTCGTTAATTGTGCATCCTGCTCCACGCATCAGCAAGGCACCGGTACCAAAAAGTAGTAACGTATCCCAGGCCGGCCAACAGCCTGGCTCAGCTGCCAGGGCAATACTCCAGGTGCAGGGTAGATACAGCAGCCACGTCCCTAAAAATAAAAATTATGCAAGAGGTTGGAGAAGGAGCAATATTAACCCATATTCACACAAGCTGCTGATTCCTCATGCTGTTGTGGTTCTGTTCAATAGCTGTCCTGTCTTTCTGCATTTGTCAACTACGTCTGAAGATGTAGACAGTCTTGGCATGTCTTCATTGTCAGTTTCCTATTAGTTTCTGTGCTCAATTTAAGATGCTGGTCATAACTCACAAAGACCTTAATGGTTTAGGACTAGAGATGGGAATGAACTGCCAGTTTAGGACTAGAGATGGGCACGAACTGCCAGTGCTTCAAAGCCCTGCCTCCTCTGGCAGTGGCCTGGCTTCCCTGCTCCGCCTCTAAGTGGTCACCCACTAGAGGAGGCAGGGCTTAGAAGCATGTAACAACGGTTTAGCCAATAAACGAATCAGCATGAACTGCTGAGCCAGCAGTTCATTCTTATCTCTATTTAGAACCTTCATATTTGGTGGAACATCTCTCCCCAAAACAGCGACCCATCCCACACACTCCTTGCGGTCCTTGATGTTCAGAATTGCAACACCAAAGGAGGCCAAAAAAGCTAACACTAGGAGCTAAGCTTTCTCAATCATGGCCACTTCCTTCTGGAATAAGCTTCCTACAGAGATTCACCAGGTGCTATCTGTCTGCTTTTAGGAACCTAATCAAGACAGAATTATATAAAGCTGCCTTCAACTCACGTGACAATATCCTGAGATGCTCAAATGGGTTTTAATTTGTGTATTTCTATTTAAAGGTAGTTACAGCTAGAGACCGGATTTATTTATTTTATTGTATATATTACATAGTGGTTTTTTGTATGATTTTATTGCATATTATGAACCACACAGAGTGATAACACTAATTAAGCAATATAGAAGTGGAAATAACAAATATATTCACCTTTCAGCAGAAAAGAAGGAACAAGCTAAACTGCAGCTTAAGACCGAATACAGAATTTTATTTCTGAAGCCCGCCATAATCCACAACCACAACTGAGACAAAATAGACAGCATTATACCAACCCTTAACTTTATAATTATTTCTAATGGTGCTTTACTCCCTCTGGAGGTCAAAAGTAGAACAGAATAAACAGAAGTGTACAGAAGTGTACCAAAATTATATCGGAAGAATGCAGAAATGTGTGCTTAGAGGAATGCTCTCAAATTAACGCTCTATTACACAGAAGCAGGTTCCATGGAAATCAAGTCACCCCAGTCCAGTCTAGAACACTAGGATCGCCAAGTGTGTGCTTATACAGATGGCTCTGATGGGGCTTCCCAGAGATGGGGACTTGAGTCACGTGACTCACTGTCAAGTCAGACTTAAGTCGAACCAGAGACTTGAATGGGGTTATTCTTTCCACAACTCAGACTCAATGCGTGACTCGAAACCCTTTTTTTCTGGGGGGAAAAGCTTGTTTTTAATAGGGACTTGGATTTGGGGCTTGGGACTTGATACCAAAGATTCGGACTTGGGACCTGGACCCAAAGACGTACCAACATCCCTACAGCTTCCCCATTCATTTCATAAGAAGAGCATGAATGCTTCTGCATGTGCAGGTCTGCCACTTTCACTGAGGAAGTCCTTCAAGGAGCTTTCAGACTAAGTCATACAGGAAGGTTTCTCTTCATAATTCTGTTCTATTTATTTTCCATATTCAGCTACAACACATATAACCTGTTTTTGTATCATTAACAGTTTTGTACACAGAAGTCAAGGCAGCTTTTTTCAATGTAGAGATAAAAATTTATCAGCTGCTTATGTCTGAAGATGAGGTGCTGATAATTTTATAGCTAAACTAACAACTCAGCTTGACTCCTTTGCAGTGGCAGCATGTAAGAATGCAGACACATAAGTGAGGAGAGCCACAACTATGGGCATTACATGGATGGGTACATTAGGAACCCAGTCACGAGAAATTAGACTCACCATGACATATACATTTTAAAGACCCATATTTAAAAAGCAATGAGGCATAAACACTGCCCTACTCTATCTTATGAGTTCAGTGAAATACACAGAAACATTGGTACAATTTGCATACTCCTTCACTCCCTTCAATCAGATGTATAGGGTAGGCACAGCACACACAATTCCATTCATTCCTCCTTGCACATATAAACAGTGAAACCTTAGAAAAGTTAGGGTTTTTTTGTACTACAACCTTCAGAATTCCCTAACCAGTGGCCATGTTGGCCAAGGGGTTCTTGAAACTATAGTCCAATATACTAAAGTTCCCAAGTTCTGCAATTATATTCTGGGGTAGTCACAAGTTATGAAGAAACCAATTACTAAACATCCAGCATTTCATTTTAATTAGGAAAAAAACACACCTTGTACCACACCTACACAGAAAAAATGGAATCAGGAAAGGAGAAAACAGAAAGTGACAGATTCACATGACTTTCAAAGATTAAAAGAGAGGAAAGCGCTGAATGTTGCACTGAAGATTTACAAGCCAATTCTGGCTACAGAAGCCGTGCACCTTCAAATTTTGATGCATTCTGCACTCCTCCCCCCTGTGCATCTCACCACTAGCCAGACTCACTGGGGCTACTAGGAAGCAGAAATTAACAGTACCACAGCAACCAGAAATGCCAATAATATGAACTCATGCTCAAAAGTAAAAACATTAAACAACTTTTTAACTTTGCATAATTGGCTGCTTCTATGGAGCAAATGAACCAAATTATAAACCTTTAATTGTGCTAAAAGCTTATGGGTTTTTATGTTGTTTTCTTCACCCCCACAGCTAAAAGAACTTTGTTTCAAGCAAGCAATGCAAGAATGCGTATGTGGGCGGGTGTGTGTGTGTGTGATCACAGGGTAATTTGCAGCCTTTTGGTCTCAAGAGCCAGGGTGTAAAAAATCTCAGACCTTGCTACAGAGAGAGTCAGAGGCCCAGCCTCGGAAGAAGAATTGATCATCTCTCCCAGATATATAACATCAATTTCTGGACAATTTTCTGCACCATCCATGAAGGCGGTGTGCTAAGAGCCTGATGAAATGAAATAAGCTTGCTTTTTTTTGTTTTGTTTTTAATGATCCAATAAAAAGCATCACCTACTCTTGCATTTATGTAATCTTCTGGACCACACCTTGTTCCTTCTAGCATCTGGAAAGCAATCCATTTCCCAGCCCTGGCCAAACACTTTAACTCTTTTTTTTTATCATAGCCAGTGCTTGAATTTTTTACTTTTTGGGACTACAGTGCTCAGAACCCCAGTGCCATGATAATCTGTTGACTATTTGTGTGTGTGTGTGTTTGATATGCAATTTGTAACAAAAACACCAATTTTTCCAATATCTGATCCAAAGAAAGCCTTTTGGAATGCAGTGGAACTGGCTTCTAAATATGCATGAATCAAAGCAACAATTACAGGCAGCCATCCTAAACATATTTTATGCCTTTTATCCTTCTGCCAACAGCTAAACACCTAACTTTTCAGGCAGAATTTGAACAATCATGACAGAGTCCCTGAGTGCCTTTTTTAAAGTTAAGACAGTTTTAAAGATTTAATCGCTTTTAATCATTCAAAAGCAATGAGGCATGAACACAGAAGGTCAGCTCAAAGATTGGAAGATGAGCCCCTCAGGTCGGAAGGCGTCCAACATGCTACTGAGGAAGAGCACAGGACAGGTACAAGTAGCTCCAGAGCTAATGAAGTGGTTGGGCCAAAGCTGAAAGGACGCTCAGCTGTGGACGTGCGTGGAAGTGAAAGGAAAGCCCAATGCTGCAAAGAAAAATACTGCATAGGAACCTGGAATGTAAGATCTATGAACCTTGGTAAGATGGATGTGGTCAAACAGGAGATGCCAAGAATTAATATTGACATCCTGGGTGTCAGTGAACTAAAATGGATGGGAATGGGCGAATTCAATTCAGACGATTATCATATCTACTACTGTGGGCAAGAATCCCGTAGAAGAAATGGAGTAGCCCTCATAGTCAACAAAAGAGTGGGAAAAGCTGCACTGGGATACAATCTAAAAAATGATAGAATGATTTCAATACGAATCCAAGGCAGACCTTTCAACATCACAGTAATCCATGTTTATGCACCAACCACCAATGCAGAAGAGGCTGAAATTGACCAATTCTATGAAGACTTACAACACCTTCTAGAACTGACACCAAAGAAAGATGTTCTTCTCATTATAGGGGATTGGAATGTTAAAGTAGGGAGTCAAGAGATAAAAGGAACAACAGGTAAGTTTGGCCTTGGAGTTCAAAACGAAGTAGGGCAAAGGCTAATAGAGTTTTGTCAAGAGAACAAGCTGGTCATCACAAACACTCTTTTCCAACAACACAAGAGGCGACTCTACACGTGGACATCACCAGATGGGCAATACCGAAATCAGATTGATTATGTTATCTGCAGCCAAAGATGGAGAAGCTCTATACAGTCAGCAAAAACAAGACCTAGAGCTGATTGTGGCTCTGATCATCAGCTTCTTATAGCAAAACTCAAGCTTAAACTGAAGAAAGTAGGAAAAACCACTGGGCTAGTCAGGTATAATCTAAACCAAATCCCTTATGAATACACAGTGGAAGTGAAGAACAAATTTAAGGAACTAGATTTGGTGGACAGAGTGGCTGTCCAACGAGGCCTTACAAATAGCAGAGAAGAGAAGGAAAACAAAATGCAAGGGAGATAGGGAAAGTTACAGAAAATTGAATGCTGACTTCCAAAGAATAGCAAGGAGAGACAAGAGGGCCTTCTTAAATGAACAGTGCAAAGAAATAGAGGAAAATAATAGAAAGGGGAAAAACAGAGATCTGTTCAAGAAAATTGGAGATATTAAAGGAACATTTTGTGCAAAGATGGACATGATAAAGGACAAAAATGGTAGGGACCTCACAGAAGCAGAAGACATCAAGAAGAGGTGGAAAGAATACACAGAGGAATTATACCAGAAAAATTTGGATACCCCAGACAACCCAGATAGTGTGGTTGCTGACCTTGAGCCAGACATCCTGGAGGGTGAAGTCAAGTGGGCCTTAGAAAGCATGGCTAACAACAAGGCCAGTGGAGGTGATGGCATTCCAGTTGAACTATTTAAAATCTTAAAAGATGACGCTGTTAAGGTGCTGTTAAGTTTGGAAAACTCAGCAGTGGCCAGAGGATTGGAAAAGATCAGTCTACATCCAAATCCCAAAGAAGAGCAGTGCCAAAGAATGCTCCAACTACCGTACAATTGCACTCATTTCACACGCTAGCAAGGTTATGCTCAAAATCCTACAAGGTAGGCTTCAGCAGTATGTGGACCGAGAACTCCCAGAAGTATAAGCTGGATTTCGAAGGGGCAGAGGAACTAGAGACCAAATTGCTAACATGCGCTGGATTATGGAGAAAGCCAGAGAGTTCCAGAAAAACATCTACTTCTGCTTCATTGACTACGCAAAAGCCTTTGACTGTGTGGACCACAACAAACTATGGCAAGTCCTTAAAGAAATGGGAGTGCCTGACCACCTTATCATAGGCATCCTTCAGTCTCGAGAGACTATGGTAACGTGCTCTGTATGGAGGACTTGGAACAGCGTCTATTCGACGCTGTATGCGAAGCTGGAGTGTCCTCTCCAGAGCACGAAGCCTGGGTAAAATAATATGGAGGATAGGCTGTTACCCAAGCAGCAAATCCCCCCTCTCCACGTCGCTGAAATAGTCCAATGGAAAGGCAAGAGCCAATACAACTGGTTCCAGCGACGTCACAGGAGTTGCCAGAACGACACGAACTGCCTCCGGGACTCTGGCTCCGGATTTTGCCTCGAGGTTAACTCCTGAAGCCTTTTCCATCTTTGGATATAGCCACAAGGCAGTGGAGGTTTGAAATAGGAGTTTTCCTTCTCCTAGATGGGCTGCCTTCCCAGGCTGACGAGCCCCACCTACCCGGCCTGCTCCCTCACGGCATGGATGATGGCGGCGCCTCCTCCTCCTCCTCACGGACTGAAGGGTTAGACCCTAACTTGGTCCTTCAGGGAGCCTGGACCCAAGCTGTAGAGGGCTTTATAGGTAATGACCCACACTTTGACTTGAGCCCAGAAACGGACCGGTATCCAGTGCAGTTCTTGTAACAGGTGCATTCTAGGCTCCCTGTCGCTGGCCCCAGTCAGTCGTCTGGCTGAAGAGTTTTGCACCAGCTGAAGTTTCCAAACCATCTTCAAAGGCAGCCCCATGTAGAGTGCGTTACAGTCATCCAAACGAGATGGAACTAAGGCATGTGTCGCTGTAGCCAGATCCGACATCTCAAGGAACGGGCGCAGTTGGCGCACCCGCTTTAGCTGTGCAAATGAACTCCTGGCCACCGCCGAGATCTGGGCATCTAAGCTTAGGGATGAATGCAGGAGTACACCCACCCAAGCTGCGGACCTGAGTTTTCAGGGGGAGTGTTAACATTAATGATGTGGATCAGGGGTTACAGGGAATGCTAATCAAATTTGCGGATATCACAAAATTGGGCGGAATAGCTAACACCCTAGGAGACAGAAACAAAATTCAAAATGAGCTTGATAGGCTGGAGCCCTGGGCTGAAAACAACCGAATGAAATTTAACAAGGAGAAAAGCAAAGTCCTGCACCTTAAAAAAAACAAAACACCAAACACCCAGTTAGAAGATGGAGTATCCCTGGCTCAGCAAGACTATAAGCAAAAAAGATCTTGGAATCGTCATAGATCATAAGCTGAATATGAGCCAGCAGTGTGACGTGGCTATAAAAAAGGCCAATGCTATTTTAAGCTGCATTAACAGAAGTATAGTTTCCAAATCCCGCAAGGTGCTAGTCCCCCTCTATTCAGCACTGGTGAGGCCTCATCTGGAGTCCTGTGTCCAGTTCTGGATACCGCCCTTCGAGGAGGATGCTGACAAATTGGAACAGGTTCAGAGGAGGGCATCAAGGATGATGAGGGGGCTTATCTATCTCCTGAGAAATCTGTATGTGGGACAGGAAGCAACAGTTAGAACTGGATATGGAACTGATTGGTTCAAAATTGGGAAAGGAATACGACAAGGCTGTATATTGTCTCCCTGTTTATTTAACTTATATGCAGAATACCGTGTTTCCCCGAAAATAAGACAGGGTCTTATATTAATTTTTGCTCCAAAAAAAGCTCCAAAAAGGACTTATTTTCAGGGGATGTTTTTTTTTTCATGTACAACAATCTACATTTATTCAAATACAGTCATGTCATCTTCTGGTTGCTGCACAATGGTGGAGGGCAGGGTTTCACTGAACTAGGGCTTATTTTTTGGGGTAGGGTTTACATTCCGAGCATCCTGAAAAATCATACTAGGGCTTATTTTCAGGTTAGGTCTTATTTTTGGGGAAACAGCGTACATCATGCGAAAGGCTGGACTGGATGAATCCCAAGCTGGAATTAAAATTACTGGAAGAAATATCAACAACCTCAGATATGCTGATGATACCACTCTGATGGCAAAAAGTGAGGAGGAATTAAAGAACCTCTTAATGAGGGTGAAAGAGGAGAGCGCAAAAAATGGTTTGAAGCTCAACATCAAAAAAACTAAGATCATGGCCACCGGTCCCATCACCTCCTGGCAAATAGAAGGGGAAGATATGGAGGCAGTGACAGATTTTACTTTCTTGGGCTCCATGATCACTGCAGATGGTGACAGCAGCCACAAAATTAAAAGACGCCTGCTTCTTGGGAGGAAAGCGATGACAAACCTAGACAGCATCTTAAAAAGCAGAGACATCACCTTGCCGACAAAGGTCCGCATAGTCAAAGCTATGGTTTTTCCAGTAGTGATGTATGGAAGTGAGAGCTGGACCATAAAGAAGGCTGACCGCCGAAGAATTGATGCTTTTGAATTGTGGTGCTGGAGGAGACTCTTGAGAGTCCCCTGGACTGCAAAGAGAACAAACCTATCCATTTTGAAGGAAATCAACCCTGAGTGCTCACTGGAAGGACAGATCCTGAAGCTGAGGCTCCAATCCTTTGGCCATCTCATGAGAAGAGAAGACTCCCTGGAAAAGACCCTGATGTTGGGAAAGTGTGAGGGCAAGAAGAGAAGGGGACGACAGAGGACGAGATGGTTGGACAATGTCATCGAAGCTACCAACATGAATTTGACCAAACTCCGGGCGGCAGAGGAAGACAGGAGGGCCTGGCGTGCTCTGGTCCATGGGGTCACGAAGAGTCGGACACGACTAAACGACTAAACAACAAATCATTCAATTGAATTATAATTAGCAAAGTTTTATTACTGTTTAACTTATTATGCTTTTAATACTATTCTCTTTTTAATACGTGAGCCACCTTGGATCCCTTATGGGGCGAAAGGCAACTGATAAAACAAACAAACAAGTATTTACTCAGGAATAGAGATGTAACTTTTCCAAAAATTTCCCTTTTGCCCCCAGAAGAAATGCACAGTAGTTGCACGAGCACTGAGAGAGATGTAAAATTTCTGAAAATTTCCATTTTTTTCCCGGCAAAAAACACTTCTCTCCCCCCCCCCCCGCATTTTCCTGGGGAAAAAATCCACAACAGTTGTGCACTTATAAAGATGCAAAATTTCCAAAAACGTCAATTTTTTTTTTTAGAAAAAAAAGGGGAAAAAATGTCTTTTTTGGGGGAAAAAATTGAAATTTTCAGAAATGTCACATGTCTACTCAGGAATACATCTATGGATTTATCCCACCGCAAACACGCGCAGGACAGGATAACAACACCCACCCTCCCCAAGTTCCCATAAGAAAGAAGGCAAAGACAGAACGAGGGAGTCTATTGGCTCGAGCGCGCCCTCTGAGACTGATTGACACGTCGACCTACCAATAGGCTTGTCCAGCCTCATGAGACGCAAGTAGGGCTGAACGCGACCCGGCGCTGCTCGCACCAAAGCCGCGGCGGAGAACGTGCGGGTGGGCAGTTCCCTTGGTCCCGCTGGACGGGGAGGGCCATGGTCCCAACCGGGGCCAGAGAAGGCCCAGAGGGCGGCTGCCGGTAAACGAGCCGAGCCTCCCCGAGCGAGAAGGCAGCGCCTGAGGCCAAGCCTGCCCGGCAGGCGGGAGAGGAACCTCGCGGTAGCCATGAAGGCTCTGGCTCTGACGTCATTTCCTCTCCTTAGAGTTAAATGTCTTCTAATCCACACTTCCGGGGTCTAACGAAACAGATAAAAACTCATCTGCCATAAAAAAACTCCCACTACAGCCCAATTGGCTGCCAATAATAATAGGAACCCGCCCACTCCCACACTATTGTTGTTTAAAGGCAGGATTTTAAATAGCACTACTGGCATGTATCAATGGCTTCGTTTAGTTTTTGCCATAAGTTTATGGGTATTATGGCAATTTCAGGAAGACAGAAAGGGGTTCCCATCCCTGCTTTTAAACAATGATAGTGGCTGGTGGGTGGGTTTCCCTGTTATTATTTTTAACTAATTAAACTGTCACATAGAGAACAGAGCTGAAAGGGACCCTGTGGATCATTGAGCCCAGCATCTTTTTAAGGAGGCACAGTGGGGAATCGAACACCCAACCTATGGCTCCATAGCCTAAACCACTGAAGTATCCAGCAGTGAGAATTGGACTAAGGCTCTCGGATCTCTAGTTGGCCATGGAAACTTTTATCGTGAGGGTGAACCACTCCTTGCGCATCTCACACACTTTGAAAATCCACAAGGTGGTCACAAGTCGGAAGCGTGTGATCCCATGTAATCATCATGCTGGAGTTTATTTGTCTTGGTTTCAGGATTTTGAGATCATCTTACTGCAAATCTTGCATGTCTTGAGTAGAAATGTGTAAGTCTCCGAATTACGAGGAAAGGTCAAAACTTTCAGTAGTCTTAGGGTTTTTTGTCAGAATAAACCACTTTTTAAACAAAAGTAATTTTTAAAAGAAACAGATCAGATGGGACGTAAAGCGAAATGACTAAATTAAGGCTGTCTTTGATTGGATGTACCATTAGAAGAAAAGTGTCACTGGAAAACGCAGTAATGCTTAGAAAAGTGGAAGATCTAGCATGAGATGGATTGATTCAATAAAGGAAGCCATGGTCTTTGGTTCACAGGGGCTGAACAGGCTGTTAATGATGGGACATTTTGGGGATCTTGAATTCTTAACGCTGCCACGAGTCCATGAGTAATGACAGCAATTGTTTTAGCACATCTGTGTGGGTCCTTTCACTTTTTTTAAAAAAAATCAAAAATATTAATCTGTGGGATGGCCATAAGTTGGAAATGACTCAATGGCACATAATAATAAAATGGGAGTGTTACTATATTTTATACATCATATATGCATATAAAGACCTGTGTAAGAGGGCTTCCAATAGATGGCTCCAACAAATCCTTACCATGAAAATCTATAGTTCTTAGTTACCGCATCCAAAAGTAAGTAAGTAAAAATTATTACATGAAAACAAGTCTCTTGTGTCATAAGTGTTTCCATTTCAGTGTTTTGCACCTCCATTCTTAGGTCAACCTGCTGCTTGATAGAAAGAGGGCCTTATCTCTTTCACAAGACAGATTTATATTTTGGATAGACTTCAAGTGCTGATTAACTGCTGTACCTTCATTGTCTTCCCACTTGTGTAGGCAAGCTTATGAGAAAATTGAAAACACATTCTTTTGTTCTATCCTAGAACTTCCTGATACATCATGGCTCCTGCTCAGTTCCTCTTCTGCCAGTATTTCTTTCAGGCAACCAAGGCGCATCCCGATTTATGTCACAGAATTAAAGCCATTTGTTCACACAGTGAGAGAGAGAGCCCTCCCCTAGAGTTACTATCAGTTTCTACTCTCACACCTTTTAGGTTTCATGGTTGTTATTATTGTGTTTGATTTTAATAATTGAGTGGTTAAATTTGCTTTAACTACTAATTGTGTTTTATGGTTGTCAGGATTTGGTACCCTGTCTGTTCCAAGGTGTTAAGGAATTATAGGGGGTATAGAGATCACCCTAAAACTGCCCCAGATGTCTAGTTCTTTTAACCTTGTGGCATGAAAACTGTTTACTACAATCTAGTCTGGCAAGCAGTTCTTTGGCAGTATCCTACTCTGTTTTGGTCTGCAATACAGACACAAGAGATACGTGAATAGAAATACTGACAAATAATGAATAATTGGTGTAAATACAGCCATATTGCTTACCAGCAGATGTGTGACATGTGATACTTATTACTTTTGCTTACTGGCAGTCATGGGTGCTATCAAGTGGTTAACATAAACAAAAGCCACTGCTGCATCCTAGCAATTTGAGTAAACAAAAATTAGAATAGACAAATAGCCATTGTTTCTCACACCACAGTGAGAAGAATCAGAGGACGAAGTATCTAAGAGAGACCAAATAATGGACTGCTTATTTTAAATAGACACAAGGCACTGGAATGTCAACAATGGATTTTACTTAAGACATTTAACTGTATTTTGGTGATTTGAGTCTGCTTTTCTCTGTTCCGAAAATCTGTCTTCTTGTTGAAGATCTGGATCTCTTGCTTGTTGCTCTAAGCTGAAAAGGAATAGAGAGAAACAAAAACAAAAGGAAAAATCCCAAAACAAAAACTGTTCCTCTTTTTGTCTGTAGAAAGAGGAAAGAGTGTGCCATGCTTAGGCTATTCAAAATTAAAATTGTACTGGCTTAGGTGAAATTTTCAAAACTGAAAAATCAAAAATCCAAAGATCAAAAAGTTAAAAAGTAAAACAATAAGGTCCTTGAAAATATTGCTATAGGATATTCTAACAGAAATGCTGTATTTCCCTCTATCTCCTGTATATAATATCCCATTTTCCCATTAGACTGTGAGTGAAATGGGATTGAACAAGTGTGTCTAATTCCGCACTGGGCAGTAAAGGCTTGCATCTTTGTGTTCCTGAATGCTGACTTGTTAACCAATTGTAAGCTACCTTGCTCACTATCTAGTAGTGTTTGCCTTTTTGCTGTTGTTGTTTTTAAAACAAAGATTTGTTATACTTCTAAAAACCTTGGTTGCCCTAAGCATGCTGAAACCTCATTTATTAGTATTATCCTCCAGAGAGACCTCAGTGAACAGGGAGAAATGGGCAGGAACTACATGTTTCAGGTAACCTGTATTAAGCTTTTTACTGTGATTTTCTTTTTACTAAGAGCCAGCCTGTGTGGCTTTGGGCAAGCTGCACAATCTCAGGGCACACCTAGAAGAAGACGCTGAAAAGAGTCACCATAAGTCAGAATTGAGTTGATGGCACACAGTTATTATTATCTGAAAACAGACAGAAAACCACCTGTTTTATACATCCTATTGTCATCCAGTTGCTCACATTAAAACAGGATGTGAGCAGCCACTAACTAGCCTGCTGCCTGACTAGGCTGGGGGGGGGGGGGGGAGTCCTGCCACTAGTGACAGCACCAGGGTTGTGATAGCAGCTCACCCGCTTGGTGTGGTGAAAATTGAACTGCTAGGAGCTGCCTCCCCCCGGCAAGAACAAACTCACCAGCCAGTCAATGCTGAGGTAGCCAAGAAGCCTCCAGCACTGGCCAGGTGGGCAACACCGTTCTTGGCAAGGGAAGGAAAAGGAACCAGAAAAGGATAAGGGCTCCAGCAGCTCTGTTTTGGACACATGTCCAGCAGGCAAGAACTTTGCTACCCCAACCCTGGCTTGTCAGTAGCTGTGAAGCTTCCCAGCCCTGGCCAACAGGTGACAGGAAGCCTGGTGCAGTTTTCAAAAGTGCACACTGGCACCATTTTTAAACTGCACCAGGGCTCACATCATGTGCAGTGACCAAAGTCACTGCAAATTCCTGCTGGGTTTTCCTGAAGGTATGGTTATGGACATAGTAATATTGAGATCTCTCTTTTAAAAGATTTTTCAAGCCAGTCTGGTGGTTCTTTTTGTAGTATAGGGTATGGGTTTTTGAACATCCAGATGTTCTGGACCTCATTCCCTAGATGTCCCAGCCAACGCAACCAATACAAGGAACTGCAGAACTTGAAGTCTATCTGGAAGTTGAGTCATGGCAACTGGATCTCTTTCTTGTTAGGCTGAAATGTTTCACTACTCATCCAAGTAGCTTCTTCAGCTACTTGGATGAGTAGCGGAATGCTTTAACCTAACAAGAAAGAAGTCCTGTTGCCATGACTCAACTTCAAGATAGCCACACCTGGATGA
Source organism: Intellagama lesueurii (assembly GCA_037013535.1). NCBI lineage: Eukaryota > Metazoa > Chordata > Lepidosauria > Squamata > Agamidae > Intellagama > Intellagama lesueurii. Next base: position 186,923,382 of record JBAJHW010000005.1, on the reverse strand, counting down.
CTGAGAATCTTCACAGATAACTTAAAGTATAATGTCTCTAAGGGCAGCACTAGAACCTTTTAAACATGCATCTTCTGCATTATAATAAGAACCTAGCTAAATCTCAAATCAACGACTCCTTTATCACTGTGGAGGTTTTGTGACAAATACAAAACTGAACAACTGCAACAGCAACTATTAATATAAATCAATTTATTCCAAAATGTGCAAATACCAGGAAAGGCATATACAAAAGCATTTCAAAAGTAAAGTAAAATAGAGTTATCTAGGATTACATTTTGACAAATCTTCTTCCAAAATCAAGGAACATAAGAAGCTGCCTTATACAGAATCAGAAAACTGATTAATTTACGAGTAGATCAGCAGTCTTCACACTGGCCTTTTTTGCAAGCTGTTGTCCTCTGCTTAGTTTACAACTCCTATGATTATCACCACTGACTTTGTGTCCTGGGATGGTGGGAGTTTTTAGTCCTATACCTCTGCAATGAATCTGGTTAGGGAAGGCTGTTCTTCCCTGACTGGCATTTCAGATACAGAGAGATGCCAAGGATTGAACCCTGGAACCTTCTGTGTGCAACACAGGTGTTCTCATCAGTTTAAAGACTGACACAGATGATACCATGGGGATGTGCCAGATACATTAGAACAAGCACTACAATTGTTTGAACAATCCAGTTTCTAGAACAACTTTACATCCCCAGGTGTTTTTGAACTACAAATCCCAGAAATCCTGGGCAGCACCACTAGTGTGGAGGCTTATGGGCGTTTTAGTTCAAGGAAAAGGAAACATTTCCAAACTCTACTTAAAATGCAAGGACACCAGGGATTCTTAGCAGGGGTGGATCTACTATGAAGACAGTGAAACTTAAGCTTCAGAGCCTCTAATCCCAGAGGGGTCCCAGAAGTGTCTTTAGTCCACATTTTTTTAAAAGAAAATTGTGGTGATCTGTCATGAAACAACCCCATAGGAGAAGAAAACAGCTCTGGCTTCTGTCCTGTATAAGATACAGGAAGGTGACAGGTAATAATGGCATATAAAATAAACATAGTCAAGCTAGTTTGTTAGATTTCTGGATTCACAGGGAGTGTGAAACAAATACATTCGTTCGAGGTCAGGGCTTCGCCTCCTAACAATTGACCCAAGGAAAACAGCTACTTGTTCCTTAATGTCGACCGCCTCCACTGATAACATAAAACGGACCTTGTCCGGATCGGATTTCCCCTCCTGCTTTAATAATATTGAGGTGACAGGTATGTAATGCTACTTGTGCCTAGAGTTTGCTTAGTTGGTCTTTGCTGTCCTTAGATAGTTTTGTTTTGCCTTCAAGTTTCCGAACACTTGACTGGTCTATTTCCCTATTTATCCTGAAACGTCCTGAAATCTAGTGATGCCACCCATTTTCTGATTTACTGCTTGGCATTTATTGTATTGCATTTTTATTTGCTAAATTTATATCCAACCATTCCTCTGATAAAGCTTAAAGCACCATAGATGGTTCTCCTCCTCCACTCTTGATCCTTATCACAACTGGATGAGGTAGATCAGGCTGGAAGCAAGTGACTGGATCACGGCCACCATGTGAATGTCATAGTTCAGTAGGGACTAAAAAGCCAGAGAGAAACCTTCCCGTAGCAGATCCTTCATTGTTGGGATTATAAGAACTGAAACAAAGTGCTTAAGTAACTGTTGCAGGCTGAAGTGCTGAAATAATTTTCTAGAAATATAGAAAAATCTGAAAAAGAAGGTCTTGATAATGCCTATCTCTCCTGACACACTTCCCCCCACCGATCAGAATATCTGGAACAGTTGAAAAGTCCAGGCTGTAGTCTTCAACTGAATTTTGGTAGCATGCCTTGACTTGCTAGATGCATGCCCTTACTTTGGCATTTTTTATGACATAAAATCCATAAGAGAAAGCAGGAAACCCAAGCCTGCTTCCTGGACTCAGAGGCTTCTCACTGATCGTTGGCAGTGTTTCATCATCCAACATTTTTAAGACACGGCCATTCAGCTGAACAGACCTGCAAGAGGGAAAGGGTGATATTTAGACACCATCCAACAAATCGGGGGGGGGGGGGGGGAATCTAATCACAAAACCATACGCTGCAAAATATCATAGCTTTTGTTTTGGTTTGCATGCTTTAAGAAAAACAGGTTTCTAAAATGAGAATGGGGATAGTCAAGTGGTAGGCATGTGCTTGGTCATTGAGGCAAGCTTACTTTGTGTTTGTTCTCCTTTTCATTTTTCATCTCCATGGTTGGTTCCAGTGAGAATGTATGATTGGTGTGGGCAAGAGGTTTGATCCTTACTTATTTATGTAATTGACGTGTTCATTAGTTATATACGGTAAAGTTAGTTCTGCAAAGGTGACCCAGGCTTTTCTAGGTGACTCAGAAGTGGTTTATCGATCCCTCTTTCTGGTTGCACTCTGGGGTCATGCAGCTTGCTCAAGGCCACGCATCTGGCAGGGCACATAACCCCATCAGTCTTGACAAGACACTCTCCCACGAGACACAGTGGAGAGACTGGCAGTCTTTTCCTCTGCTCTGCTGCCAGTTGCTCCAACCCACTGAGCGATACCAACCACTATGTTGGTCTGGCATCCGTCATGCATTGTCTGTTAGTATTGTCCAGCTCAAATGACCACCAGGGAATTTGGAAGATTTAGGCTGAAGGTAGAAACAAATAAAGTGGGCAGCTTTGCATTTAGAAAATTAGAACACTATCTGTGCAGAAATGAGTTCTTCAAAACTGCCATATTTGCATAATGAACATGCTGGCAAAGCCTGATTGACATTAATTGTATTTGTTATGGAGCTTCCCTAAATCTGATGACCCTGGTCTAGGTGGCAAATTCACTGGGACAGCAGACCTATATGTATATGTAATGGACTTTATGTCTAAGTAGATATATAAAAAAGTACATTGTTATTGCTCAATCCTATACATGCTTGAGATTCCCAGTGTGGTGCAGTGGATAGAGTAACGGACTAGGACTCAGGAGGTCTAGGTTCGAATCCCCACTTGGTCATGGAAATTGATTGGGGGAGTAGAACTGATAAAGCCACTCCTTAAATAGCTCACTTGCCTTGAAAGCCCTATTAGGGTCGCTATAAGTCAGTGTCAACTTGACAGCACAAAACAGAACATGCATGCTTACTCAACAAAATAAGTCCTACTGAATGAAATGGAACATATTCCAAAGTAAGTGGGTGTAGGATTGCAGTTTTAGTGATTTTAACAGTTTGATAGATCTTGATACGCTCAGGCTCACAAATTTGATTGAGGATGATGTAATTAGTTTGCGCAACCTTATGCAAGTTTCCCTAGTGAAGCTCTCTGATTTGCTAAATATTTACAAACTTGAAATCATGTGTATCCTACTGGATTTAACAGGGCTTACTGACAGCTCCTTAACAAAATATGATAAACAAAGAATAGTTAAAATGCTAAACAAATACTTTGGAAAAACTGAGCAGGCTGGAGTACTCACGTGGAAAGTATGCCGTCTTTCCCATGAGGTAGTAAAATGTATTCATCGATCTGCTTGTTGGAAAAGTGTGAGGGTAGCTGCAAGCGTTTGGTGCTGTTGTAGAGGTTTAAGGCAAACAAGGTGACATCACCATCTCTGTACTTTGGGCTGGAAGACAAACAATAAAATAGCCCATTGAAATTACATGCCTACCAAATAAATTAAAATATGTTCATATCTGGGCAAGTGTATCTTGTCTATCATTCATATATATTTGGGGGAGCAGTTGGCTGCTAGTAGAATTGTTACCCAATACATCTGTTGGGGAAGATTAGAATAAAATGCAAAAGGCCACCATTCACCTGTACGTGCTAATTAATTAATTATGTGCCATTGAGTCAATTTCAACTTACAGTGACCCTTTCCTGGGTTTTCCAGATATACAGTACTCAGAGTTGTCTTGCCATTCCCTTCTTCTGGGGGTGCCCTGAGCTGTGCAGCTTGCCCAAGGCCACTCAAGCTGGGTCTTCTCTTATAAGGCACTTTGGGGGATATAACTCCTGACCTCTGGGTCCACAATCAGGCACCCAACTGACTGTTATCCAGCCAGGCACTGAAGTACTATAGATGGAGTCAGAAGTGCACCAGGCAGCAAGGCAAAATCCATCCCCACCCTCACCAGTGTTGGCACAGTCTACATGTAGCAGAGGCCGCCTGTGCTACACCTACATACTTATACATGTAGTGACAGGCATTTTGCTAAAATAGACTATCTAACCTGAAATAAACTATCAGGACTCTAATCTGGTCAGGACCCTCATCTGGAAAGGTTTTTGCAGAATGAGAATTCCTAAGTCATTAAAAAAAACTTTTGCACAGATAGTGCCAAATTCCAAACAGCTTGAGCATGCAGGAAGGCTCCTGGGTCTTCATTGTCACTCTTCTATTCCACCTCAGTGACATATTGCTGACTTAAATTGACGTAACGGAAATTGGCAAATTGCCACTTATTACCAAGATACTGGTTGCTTTCCTGGGCATGTGCATCCAGGAACACAACCAGCACTTTGTCCATGAGTGCTGGTGGACACGGAAGGAGCCTCCCCCAAGTTTGTGAACACTATGGATGCATTCAGGTGTTCCTTGGGCAACAACCAGCACCTTGTCAACTGATCCTCCATTCTGGAAGCACCACTGGATGAGTAATGAGTGGCAAATTGCTACTAAGACTTAAGCAGTTTCCCTTATGGAAGCAAAAGTTAGCAGTAGGATTCTGGCCATCCTTTGTCCTGATGCATCTGGTATGTGCCATGACATTGCCTTTAGTTGCTGTACCAGGGTTAATGAAAGGGCTTTTGCACCTTCTCTTAGCTCTGACTTGCCTCATGTCAAATTTGAAGATGGGCAAGTTGAATTTTTAATATTATCAGAACATAGTGAATGTTGCACTCAATGCTTACTGATCCTCATTGGTACAGTGGAGATACACCCGAAGTTTCCTTGGGTCTTGGCCTGCAATGTTGACCTGCAGAACCTTGGTGCCCACCAGTTTCTTGTACAGCAGAGAGAGCCAATAATCCTATATTGCATCAAAAAAGACAAAAAGAAAGCTTTGATAAACTACCAAACTAATAATAAAGGATGAATTAACAGATGTATAGTCTCCAAATCCCATGAGGTACTAGTCCCCCTCTATTCAGCACTGGTTAGACCTCATCTAGAGTACTGTGTCCAGTTCTGAATACAACACTTTAAGAAGGATACCAAGAAACCAGAGCAAGTTCAGAGGAGGCCAACAAGGATGACTATGGGACTGGAAACCAAGCCCTATGAGGAAAGACTGAAAGAACTGGGCATGTTTAGCCTTGAGAAAAGAAGACTGAATGGAGATAGGATAACACTTTTCAAATATACTTGAAAGGTAGACATACAGAGGACGGGCAGGATCTGTTCTCAGAACATCCCACAGTCCAGGACACGTAATAATGGGCTCAAGCTACAAGAAGCCAGATTTAGGCTGAATATCAGGAAAAGCTTCTTAACTGTTAGAGCAGTACAACAATAGAACCAATTACCTTGGGAGGTAGTGAGTGCTCCAACACTGGAGGCATTCAAGAGAAAAATGGACAACCACCTGTTAGATCTGGTTTGATCTGGATTCCTGTCTCGATCAGGGGGCTGGACTCAGTGGCCTTTTAGGCCCCTTCCAACTCAATTCTTCTATGATTCTAGAAAAACATGCCTCCTTTTCCCCCCATGTATTTCTTTGCCTGCCTTTCTCTTTTTATTTTCCTTCAGTGGTTATGACTTTGCAGTTGCCAAGTAATAGATAAGTTATGTTTTTGCGAAGTCATAACCTTGACCGCAGTTTCAGAGACATGGATGAGGCCGGCTGATATCACAGTTAATTGAGCCAAGGCACATTGTGCAAAATGTGCGGGGCATTTGGACAGAGGAACAACGTACCACTAAGCACAGAAATATAAACGGGTGGGAGTGGGTTGAATTAAGGACATGTAAACGCCTATGAAGGCAGAAGAACCCCAGCTCAGTGGTAGACCGTCCACTGTATTGGGCCCCCTATGGAGGAATTGCCTCACCAAATCCCCACTGATTCAACAGGTCTACCCTAGTGCAATTTGCTACACTCAGCAACAGGATGTTGGCCACTGTGTTTAAAGGGCAAATTCCTTCCTTCCAAAGGATTCTAGGAGAGGTGGTTTGCAAGCTTGGAGCCTTCCCTTTTGGGTGTTGGGGGTGTGTGCAGCCCTCCAGGTCTTGGGGAAGGGAAAATGGTCCCTGGGCCCTCAGACAGTACGCACCCATGAGCGAAAGGGATGAGGTGTAGGGTTGTCTCAGGGAATCAAGACAACCAATCACTCGGGATAGTACCTCAGGGAATGGAGGGGATGACCGGGGAAGCTGTGTGGGCCAGATTCAGCCTGCAGCCTAGTGTCCTCCTCTTTGTGTCTAAATACATTTGTGATATTGCAACTGCATACATACTGGCAAAGGTTCAAAGCTGGCATCCACCAGATGGTAGCTCCCTGCGCCAAATAAAACCTGTCTCATCACCACATCAATGCCCAGCTGGGCAGACAGTCCTAGTTTATCCAGCCACCTGCCAAATAAAATAGCAAAACACAAACAGCCAATTTAATTCAAACAACCTTAACACACAACCTGTCTTAGAGCAGTGAGTGTTAAGGGGAGAGAGGAAATCTGTTCTAGCTGGCAGAGTGTGGTATTTTGTTCTGTGCATAGTAGAAATGAAGACCAGGGGAAATATCAGGTGTGGTGTTCTTGAATCATTTGAAGGTGAAAGAGATATTGAGAATGGCATGTGCCAAGGTATTCTTTGTTGTGCTGTGTTGCAACTGTGTCCCCTAATGATGACAACAGAGATAACATTGTTGTTGGTTCCATCCAAGAGTATGTGTGAGTGCCTCTCCTGAAATTCTGGGAAAGGGGACATTGGTGTGGGTTTATGTAAAACAGACTATGGTCTTTCTTTTGTCTCCCTGACAGTTTGGTGAATTTTTACAAAACCAGAAGTTATTCCTGGCAATGCTAATTGTCAAAGGAAGAGTTGCTGGTTTACTAGCTGACCAGATTTTCTGTTTGCGATCCTGTCATTCTACAAAAGGAAAGTGCAGCTCTTTTAGATAGAATTACAGATACGGAAGGTTATATTTCCCGATAACAACAAACAGAATAGTCTAGCTAGCAAGGCCACAGATTTTTATATTACTTACATAAAACCCGCCACATATGCATTTGACAGGTGAGGAGCTCCCCCTCCATAGGCTGAACTTGTTTCTCCCAGCCACACTTCCTTTCCTGGTGTGATGTCATCCACGAGCTGGACAATGTGGTGAAAGTGAAGTATAGAAAGGAAGAGTCAGTATAAGGACTTAGGCCTGGCTGAGTTGTGTTAATGCCCCATAAATCTCAGATAGTGGGAATCAAGGGAAATATACGGGACTTTAAAGCCTATTCACAAAATCATTGGGTAGATGCTAGCCATGTAGACACTCTCTCTCTCATACACACACTTTGAATTTCCCTCCCTTTAAATAAGGCTATTAGAAGGCATGAGGGGGATTTTTTTAAGGGGTTTCTTTCTTGATTCTCCAAGGTCTGGGAGGAGGAGTGGAAGTTGCTTAAGGATGGTCCTCTGGATCTGTCCTCTTTAATGATCAGTCTTCTATGGACAAAGACCAGGTAGCCATGAGGACACACAGCACCTTGAACACATCCAATTGAGCTTGATTTCACAAGCTGTTAGTACTTGGAAGAGAGAGCAATGGGAAAAACCTGGGGTTCTCCAGGGAGACGTAGGAAAGATTCCAGCCTGGAACCCCAGAGAGCCACAACCAGTCAAGAGTTGATAGCACTGAGTTAGATGGACCAATGATGTGACTTTGCATGACAGCTTTTTATGTTCCTCAAAGAGCCACACTGGATTAGAGAGTGAAGGCCTACCTAGTGTAGCGTACTGTTCCCATGATGCGCCAAGAGCTCTCTTATAGAAGACCAGAAGCAGGATATAAACATAATACAACCCCAAATTCTGTTCCCCAACAGCTGGTACTGAACTTTCACCTCTGGGGTTGGCAGTCAAATATATACGGAAGGTGCACATTTTGGGAAATCTACACATTACCCTGTAATCCACCTGTTTTCACAGACATAACATACCTGGAGCTCTTCCTGTATAGCTGTGATTAAGGTATCTAGTACATCCGGACTAAGGAAATCATCTCTGGTAGCAGTTCGTCCATTTAAGTAGTAACTGCAATAAATCAAAACATGTTGCATGGGTTTGAAGGCCATTGTCTTCATGATACTTCCACAATTCAGATGAGTCTTAGCTAGCTGTAACATAACATTTCTCTTGTGGAATTCTTTCCATGTTACAAAAGCAGACTTCTAGGTCATTATGCAATTATAGACCATTATCATTTAATAATTTCTCACACGAGATGTGTCTGGACAGAGCTTGGAACAGTTACTTTTTCTTTTTATTACTATTTCCAGAATCTCACAGTCAATGTGGCTGCTGCTGATTCTGAAATTGGAACAACAACAGTTCCAAGCTTTTGAGTAGCTCTGCTAATGAGAAAGTACTGGGAAACTATGCATTCTTTTCTACTTTAACAGGCTTTTTGCCTTATTTAAGAAGAAGGTCAAAGAAGTGGTGGAAAACCCCTGCAAATGTTCATAAATGAATTTGGCTGATTGCATAACAACTTTTACCACTAGTTCTAAGAAATGTGGGAAAGACAGATTTGTTGAAGGTTTATTCCATCAAGTCAGAAGAAATAGACTTACACAGTATGATGTAATTCTGAGCCTTAACCTTACTTGGAATTTTTGAAAAAAGATGCTTGAGTTCCAAGAAAACTGTTAGTCACAACTGGAGTAGATCTATTAAATCCATGGAATCTTCATAAGGGTTGAGTTACCATTCAAAAGTTGAATCAGTGAGTCTATTTTAGTTGGGATTAGCAATTGGATTTAGGCTTTGATTTACAAATACTTGGTCACTTCGAAGCATTGTCTTTTTAATGGGGGTACAATGAGCAATCATTGGCATTATGTTTAGGTATTGTTCATGAATGGAAAGTGATAATCTGCCTGCTTGTTCTGGAGCAAACAAGGGTGCAGGACCTGGGGGAACCAATTCACTGAAAGATATGTATGTCTGATGGAGAAACACAGATATGTCCATTTATTGATAGATGGTTTATCTTTATTTCTTATCAAAACAATCATTCTGAGGTACAGTATTGTGCAATTCAGCACAGATAGTCTGGGAAGGACTTAATTTTATGATGCTTAAAATATTCTTGGAAGACATTCTAAGGATAAGAGAAAGGAGAAATAAACCACATCCTTCAAAGACATGAGTAGAAGACCTTTGGACAAGGTTAGGGTCACAAATAGGTTCATCAGAAGGAGTTCTGCCAGTCCAGCTAGTGTGCATGCACCATGGAAACTGTGTAAGTACACGTGTAGCAGCTTCTTGACGGTGCAAAGAATCATGCAGTACATGATTCAGCACAAAGAATCAACAAGTACAGCTGGTTCTTGCATATGACTATAAGAACCAGCTGTAGTGAGGGTGGTGTAAGGATGTGATGCATAAACAATGTGGTTTGGCAGACCTTTCCTACTGTTCCTGTAGAATTTGCCTGGCTTGCACTTCCTGGACAGTCCATCAACCAGATGTAATTCTTATTTACTTATTTAAAATATTTTTACCCTGCCTTTCTCCTCAAAAGGACCCTTGAATTAGAACAGTGAGAAACAGCTACTGGGTATTCTCATGGGGATATGCACATGTTTGAAAAATACTTCAGCTGTGTCCAAAAGACTGCTTCAATGAACCTGGTCAACAGGGTGATGCATTGCAGGAATGTATACAATGTAAATACATGTACAAATGTGCACGTTGGAAAAGGGACTGATTCTGTCTTGTTAAAAAAATAGGAAAAAGCCTACCATTTTGGCATGGACCAGAGAGGGAAGCGGGAAAAGAGGAAGCCCACGTATTCAGACTTCACGGAGGGATATGTCCCCAGTCAACAGTGCATCCACCATGCCCTTTGGATGGTGCACCACAAAGGCTGCCTATTTTAGTTGTATTGCAAACAAAGCCCTGGTCACAGAAGAACAAGTCTCTCTTTCTTTCTTTTTTTAACTTTTAATCTTTATTGCATTAAAAAAAAGAAATTATAAAAATAAGTAAATAATTATCACAATATTAGCACATAACCAAAATAACTTTCTGTTATTTTCTTTCGCAAAACAGTAAGTCTTTAACATTTTTACTTCCTTATTTTCCACCAGACATTTATTTTCTTCTCAATCTTAATAATACCTTTCTTAATTCTTATTTTATATCCATATTAACAATCTGCTTTACTTTGTTTTTACTTCTGTTGAGAGCAGCTCTGCGTCTAATTTAAACCTAAGTCACTTGGTACAGGTTTGGAATCTTTCTTCCATTTCTCTCTATGATAACTCTTTACTTTCCCCCATTGAGATTCGTGCTCCATTCTACTCTTTCCTTTCAATGAGTCTGTTAGTTTGTCCATTAATATTAGTTCCTGTAATTTTATTAAACAATCCTCCACCGAAGGTTCCTCCTTGTCTTTCCATCGTTTTGCCACTTGAATTCTGGCTGCGCCTAATATGTATAAACAAATTTTTGTCTCTTGTCTCGAGTTTAACTTTACCATATTGAACAAATAAGTTTCAGGTTTCATCTCCATTTTTATTTTTAAATCTATGGTGATTATTTTTTCTATTTCTTTCCAAAATTTCCTAATAAATTTACAACCCCACCACATATGATATAGTGTTCCTTTTATTGTTTTACATCTCCAACATTTATCTTTCTCATTTTTCTTCTCCTTTGCCAATTTCTCTGGTGTCATATACCATCTATATAATATTTTCATATAATTTTCTTTCAAATCTGTACTTATTAATAGTTTTTTGTTATCATTCCATGCTCTAAACCAATCCTCTGTTTGAATTGTTCTACTTAATTCCTGCATCCATTTTATCATATTTTCTTTAATTACTTCCTGTTCCATGTTTCTTTCCAATAATAGTTTATACAACTTTGCAATTTGGTGATTTTCTTTCCCCCATATTATCTTGAGAAGAACAAGTCTCAATCAAGGGTAAAGAATGGTTACTAGTGGGCCCTGGGCCAGAATTTTGCAACATTATTATTTTTCTTTTACTACAACTCCTATAAGCTACTGGCTAGCATCACCAGTGGCCAGGTGGGCATGGGGGGAGAACATGCATATGAATCCAGTACTTACTAATGCCATGTAACAGAATCAATTACTTTTCCTCCCGATTTCAGGAATCTGGAAAGCAAGGTTAGCAACGTGAAGGGTGTGTAGTACTATGGAGTGGTATGTATGTTGGAACGAACCAACCCACCAACCCACCCACCCACCAACAGGGTGATTTAATGGCTTTCTCTCATATCTTGGAAAATTATTTTTGGAACCTAACATTCCCAGACTCCAGCATCGTTGTGGTTCAATTCTGGGCATCGCAGTTCAAAAAACAAAAACTTAGCCCAGCTCTGCTCCCTCTTTGCCCTTTAGTTCTACAGGAGATGTAATTTTGTATTTAAAGTATGATTAAATATTGGCCAAAACCAGGTTGTCAAGGAAGGTAGTTTCTCTGCTTTAGACAATCTGAATAAAGCAGTGTTCACTCTTACCTCCGTTTATATTCCCTCTAGGAGAAAGCCTTAAGTTTGACAAGTTAAACCCTGTTCTCATGATTTGTTTGTGATCTTAACCATGCCTAAGCTAACAAAACATATTTCAGATCAACCGTGATACATCTGCACTGAGCCAAAATGTCTCATTGTTGGTCTATCAAGTCAAGCATTTTCAAGGAAGTAGGACATTTCTTTTTTACCTCCTCAACAATATTTGAGTTTGCTTCCGAGGCTGACCTACATCAGGGCCATAAAGCTTGGCAGTTTTATAGCGGCTGTAGTTGTCCAGAAGCTGACGAAGGCGGATGAAGTCCTGCCCTAACTGGAATCCATCAATATAAATTCCAGACTTGTGCTTGAAACTGTTAGGCTCTGAAGAAAACATTAAAAGTCAACATACTTAGTTGATTCTCAACACATGATTATCCATCATGACTCATTCAACATTTGCACAGTGGTAATAATCCACCCTAAGTATAGGGGATTAAATGCCAGAGTGGTTACTAGATATACTGTACTATACAATGGCAGAGAATGAAAAATATATGAGACTGTTTTATTTAGAAGAACATTCCAGCTAAACTTTGTTCTCACGAGTACATCTCCTAATTTACTGTAATACTTTGTAAAAATGTCAATGTCATTTTTTGTGGCTAGAGACAGTAGAATATCAAGTTTGTTTTTAAAAATACCAAGAAGAAGTATACAGTTTCATATTATTACTTTTTAAAAATATGTTCTTGATTTCCAAAATACCAATAATTCACACATACACACAACTAATAGAAGTACATAGGAGAAACTAATGCATAAAGATTATGTCACAATGAAAATTTGTATTTTAATTCTTTTTCAAATTCAATTTTTATACACATTTATTGGGTATATATTTTTATTGCCCCTTAAACATTGATGTTGTTATTCCTGATAATTCAAATTTTGCAGCCCAAACATATAGATTTAATCCACACTTTTCTACTTTGTGGAACAACTAATTCTCCATTAGAACCTTGTTCTTATGATATCAATTCACAAAGCAGCACAAGACGCATAGACATCTCTGGGCCAAATCTTGGCATGTGAGACATTTCTGCAAGGTGTGCAAAACTAATTTTCTTAAAGGGTTTTTCTTTTCCTCCTTGGCCAAGCATTTGTTGGTATATGAAACGCTCCAACATGTGGCCCAGACTCTGGAACTCCCTCCCACAGGAGGCCAGCCTGGCCCCATCTTTGCTGTCCTTCTCCAAGCAGACAAAGACCTTTTTCTTCAGGCAGACTTTCCCTCAGTGACTGGCTGCCTGAGAGGGGTTTTTAAATAGATTGTTGTGTCTTACTGCTTCGAATGTGTTTTTGGTGTTGCTTTTGTTTACCAAGGGACATGGTGGCGCTGCGGGTTAAACCACAGAAGCCTCTGTGCTGCAAGGTCGGATGACCAGCAGTTGTAAGATCAAATCCACGCAACGGAGTGAGCTCCCGTCACTTCTCCCAGCTCCTGCCAACCTAGCCGTTCGAAAGTATACAAATGCGAGTAGATAAATAGGTACCACCACAGTGGGAAGGTAACGGCGTTCTGTGTCTAGTCGCGCTGGCCACGTGACCACGGAAGGTTGTCTACAGACAAACGCTGGCTCTACGGCTTGGAGATAGGGATGAGCACCGCACCCTAGAGTCGGACACGACTGTACAAATTGTCAAGGGGAACCTTTACCTTTGTTTACCACTTTTTAGTGTGGTACTTGTTTCAACCTTTTAAAAACTTGTATGCTTCTGTTTTTTCCTTTTGAATATTGTCTTTTACTGATGTAAGCCGTCTTGGGTCATTTTTAAGGAGAAAGGTGGGGTAAAAATATTTTAAACAAATAAATAATGCACCTCCTACCATTTCCAAGTTCCCAAGACAGGCTGTAATTCTGGGAATCCGTGTAATTCAAAATTAACTCGGCATTTGAGCTGTCCCATTGGGAGTTGCCCTTCCGCAGCAGAGCGTTGAGTCCAAAGATCAGATGCAAATCAGCACAGAGTGCAAAGTTGTATAAAATATCTATTGTACTTCCTGTGAACAGTGTAGAAAGAAGAACAAAGGTCTGTGTTATTAAAGGGCTGACAGTCAAGTCTAAGAAATGCCTCTTCCACTTGAATCTTAGGTGAGTCAATTCAGTTCATTTGTGATCGCTAAAATGAGAACCAGTGTTCATAGAATCATGAAGTTGGAAGGGACCTATAAGGCCATCAAGTTCAACCCCGAGCTCAATGCAGGAATGCAAATCAAAGGATATCTGCCAGGTGGTTGTCTAAATTTCTCTTGAATGCCTCCGGTGTTGGAGTACTCACCACCTCTCGAGGTAATTGGTTCCATTGCCATACTGTTCTAACATGTCAGGGAGTTTTTCCTGATATTCAGCTGAAATCTGGCTTCCTGTAGCTTGTGCCCATTGTTGCATGTCCTGGACTGTGGGATGTTCGAGAACAGATCCTGCCCCTCCTCTGTATGACAGCCTTTCAAGTATTTGAAAAGTGCTCTCATATCTCCCCTCAGTCTTCTTTTCTCAAGGCTAAACATCCCCAGTTCTTTCAGTCTTTCTTCATAGGGCTTAATTTCCAGTCCCCTGATCATCGTTGTTGCCCTCCTCTGAACTTGCTCCAGTTTGTTGGTATCCTTCTTAAAGTGTGGTGTCCAGAACTGGACACAATACTCAAGATGAGGCCTAACCAGTATCGAATAGAGGGGAATTTATACCTCATGGAATTTGAAGAGCCCAGTGCTCAAGCCTATCCAGATCATTTTGAATTTTTTTCTGTCTTCCAGGGTATTAGCTATTCCACCCAATTTTGTGTCATCCTCAAACTTGATATTCCCTGCATCCCCTGATCCAGGTCATTAATAAAAATATTGAGGAGTACAAGGCCCAGGACTGAACCCTGGTGTACCCCACTTGTTACCTCCTCACAGTTTGAGAAGGAGCCATTAACCATCACTCTCTGAGTATGATTCTGTAGCCAACTGTGTATTCACCTGACAGTTGTTCTACCCAGCCCACACCTAGTTTGCTTGCTAATCAGAATATCATGAGGCACTTTGTTAAAAGCTTTGCTAAAGTCAAGATATACTATGTCTACAGCATTCCCTCTGTCTATCAAGGAGGTTACCCAATCAAAAAAGTGAGATCAGATTAGTCTGTCAGGATTTGTTCTTGACAAATCTGTGACCCTGAAGATCTAGGTTCAAATCATCCTTGGCCATGGAAGATCAATGGGCATGGCAATGGCAAACAACTTCCAGAAGAGCTCTATATCTTAGAACTGCAGAGCTGAAAGAGATCATCAAGTCCAGCCCATCAAGGAAGCACAGCAGGGAATCAAACCCCCAGTCTCTGACTCTGCAGCCAGATACCTAAATCACTGAGCTATATGTATCTCCTCTGCTGATTTTGTATTCTTGTGAAGCCCAGGGAATCATATGAGCCTGCACAATCCTGTGGATACTGAGAAAAATGATGTGGGAATCTCTGTTCCTCCTTATATATTACCTCAGGGATTGCTTCCCATATTTCTGGCTTTATGAAGAGGACCATGGGAATGGGAACATGCACTTTCTTTTACTGGCTAGTAGACCCTCTGACAGCTCAGATGAGACCCAGGCCATTTCACATTTTCCCTCATTGTTTGGGAAGAAGGGTTAAAAAATATTTCAGTGTAAAAACATGCTTCCTTGGCTGAGGTGAGCTTTCCTCCCTCCGTGAGGTGAGGTCCAGGCCAAATGGAGCTGCTGGCTCCCTTCTCTTGGGGCCTGCAGAGTACAAAGCCATTGAGAGTTATTAGCTTTACAAAAGACCTGCTCTTCCCTTGTTCATATGAACGGACCCAGCCATCTGCATTTTGGGAGCCTCCTGGGTGATGGGAGCTGGCTTTGGCAACTATCAAGGTGAGCCTCTGCAATTCCAGATTTACCACTACACCAGAACGAGTATCAGGCCATTAGGCCTGTGTTGGAAGCTGAATCTACTCCAGTGAGCTATCTCCACTCTAAATCAACTTTCCAGACTCTTGAGTTTTGAGAACAGCAGAAAAGGGGCATAAGGAGCCAAACATCATACGTGTAATGGTGGTGTTTTTTTGCTTATTCCTATGCTGCTCGCTGAGGATGAGCATCTCTTGGAAGGGCCATTGAGACTGCAAGAGCTCTATAATGTCCGAAGGAGGAGATCTGATTCCACAAACAGCATCTGGAGATGGGAGAAAAGAGAGAGAGAGAGATGAACGTTTTAGTATTACTATGAAGCCATATAAACATCTTTGTGGATGTTGTGTTGTTAGTTGTTCCACAAACATCTTTGTACAACAGCTGTGCATGTTTGTTCATTCATGGCATTTATCCAGAATGAGTAGTCAACAAAGAGACTGGAGTATTCAACTGAAAGGGCACAGTAGTTGGAAATGATAAGAATTCTTATCTAACACAACAATCAAAGGGTCGACATTTGGGGAAGTTTGCTTTAGGATGTGCTGCAGGAGTCTGCTTATTGAAAGCCTTGGGGAACACCTTGTTCCTCATGCCTCTGATTTTGGAGGCTAAATGCTCTGCAGGATGAGATGGAGATTCCATATCTAGAAGCAGTGCACCTTGAAGAGGAAAATCATGTCTGTTTGTTCTAATCTGAGCTTGCCTCTGTCTGCATTTGTATTGCAACTGGTCACCTGGGATATATCATGGATTTGTTTGCCTATCTGATGACTCAGTCAGATGTGGAAGATTTGTGAGCTTGGAAGAATAACGTTTGTAGGAGGAAGAGGAACACATTTGCCTTTATAACTCATCTTGAGACAGCAAAACAGAGGCAGCTTCACAGTTGTAGCATCTCTGTGGGACTTACTTCCAAGAGAGTTCTATAGGCCTTGGTTCTTGTTTTGAAGTGAGAATAACTTTGACCTGCTAGATTTTTAACCAAAGCTTGAAACAACCTTTTGGCGAGAAGACAACAGAATCCTTCCACCAGTGGCCAGATCTGAAAATTATAGTCCATGGTAAATTTCCCAAGTTCTGCTTCATACTGCTGCCAACCGTGCCTAATTGATTGACTGATTTGACAAATTTATTTATACGCCATTGGCCTCAGAGTGAACTAACATAAAAATGAAAGGGGAATGGAAGGGGTTTTTTGGTTTTGGTTTTATAACACCATTCTGTTACCACATGTATGCACTGATTTACTTCTTCTACCGTATACTGTCTTTAAGATTGTAATGTGTTTCCTATTGGACTGGGAAAATGGGATATAAATTTGAACCAAATGTCAGCCAAGTGTGTTGTTTGTTTGTTCATTCCTTGATAAATTAAACCGCTGATGCTCCTTTAAAAAAAAAGTCAAAATTTTTCCTAGTTTGGGGACTTTTCTGCTTTTCTTCCATCCCACAGTCTTATATGTCGCCTACTCTGATTAAGAGTTCTGAAGAAATAAAAAACCGGCACAATATTTGGAGGCCTTTTGATTGACAGTAATAAAAGAACAGTCCATCTGTGATCCCCCCCCCCCCCATACCTCACCACCTTGGAATTTGAATTTTGTTGTTATTCTTGTTGAAATAACCAGCAGCTGGGGTTACGCTAACTGTGTCTGAACTCATTCACAACACATACCCTCCTTCCATAGTCAGAGAAAACCCGCTGTAGAAAAACAGGGTTGTCAGCAGGTCTCAGTGTCTAAAATGTGGATGAACTGTACTGACCCATCTGCTTCATACAATAAGGTTGCTGACATACTTCTATTAAAAAGCCTCAGCAGATAATCTAGAACAATTACCTTTTTCACTAAGGGGATTAATATCTTCCATGAACCCCACCACGCAGAGAGGGAGATGTTGGGTTGGGGGTTGGGTTTGTAGAGGGTTGTTTTTTGGTTTTTTGTATGTGTGTGTTTTGGTCTTCTAGGAATCAGTTCTTGTTTTTATTCCTTTTTGTTTGTGAAAAGTTACCTTCTGACTAAAGTTTAATTCCTAAAGAGAAAAGTATCAAGAATCAGGGGAACCATGCAGTCAAGCAGGTGCTTCTGCTCAGAAGGCCTTTCAGAGCTTGGAAGCTTCTTTCTGACCAACAGCTGAAAGGATTACCCATCCAGATGGAGGGTTTTTGTTGTTGTTTTTAGTTATCATCCAAAAAGATAACTTTTCCAATCTCTGCATTTCTTTCCTGATTCAGCCTCTGAAGGCATCCAGTGATGGCAGTACTCGCTCAGCTAAAACCCTAAGCAAGGGGCACTTGGCATCTGCTTAAATCAGGAAGGGGGGACCCACAGACCTCCAGATACAGTCAGATTAGGGTGACTAACCAAAAAGTGGAAGCCTGTCATTAAAAAGAAAGCACAGATTCGTTCAAAAATTGCATGGGCCAGTTTATATGCACAGATGTGTGTTGAGGAATAATTTATTGACCACTTTTCCACTCCACTTTTCCAGTTAACAAATAGCACTCAGGTTGGCTTCCAAACAGGTTAAAAATAGGATAAACACAGATTTTAAAGAAACTAAAAGCAAATTAGACTACAAAGCCATTAAAATCACACCAACACAAAGACATAAAACAATCCCAATAATCAATTAAAACAACGTAAAAGGCCAGTTTAAAGAGAGAATATTAATACTACTACCGTAGTTCAAGCAAAAATATATATTACTTTTCACTGTTGTGGGGACAAGTGTGATCAGGTGATCCATGTGTGCCTGTTCAGTCTGCTAGCAGCGTATGTGATCATCTCTAACCGATGTGAGGTATCGAATGCTAGCTGAATGTCCTCTGATGTAAGTCCCATGGTATTCCCTGGCTTTTGTTCACTACCAACTGGGTTTAGGTTTGCAGTATTAGACTCCACTTTACCTTGCTTTGCCAGCAAATCCAGAAAATTGTTTTCCTCCAATGTTGGCTCTTTCTCAGGATCGAAGATCAAGAAGTCTTCTTTGGTGCCACCAAATCTCAAAAAGCCAGGAGACAAGCCTCTTGCTAATGTGCGCAATTTTGTAGAACTAGGAATAAAAAGGACAAGAAATGTGTCATTGTTATCATCACCTCCACTGCCATTATTATTATTATTATTATTATTATTATTATTATTATTATTATTATTATTATTATTATTATTATTATTATTATTATTATTATTAAAAATATCGGACACAGTCAATCAACATTATAAAAATTTTGACTGATACAAGTTTTAACCAAAAAACCCTGCTGTTGTTGTTGTTGTTGTTGTTGTTGTTGTTGTTATGATCCTACTTTACTTCTAATAAGGTCAGGCAACACACTTGACTCTCCTTCTTCTAATGTTATTACTCACAACGACCCTGTGAGGTTAGCCAGGCTGAAGAAACGGAGCTGGGTTGTTCGGTGAGTTGTACTGGCTCTTGGGGGATTTGAATCTGGAATTCCCAAGTCCCGGTGCAGTGTTCTTAACTACTGTACCACAGTGGCTGTCCAAAGAAACACCGTTCATCATCATGATTCCTCTATGAATTCATGTTCAACTGTGCATTTCCCCAAATTGTGTGCTAGGAGAAGGTACTACTTCTTTCTCTGTGTGTTTCTGCATGTCCCTGCCTTTTAGAGCCCAGTGTCCTTGCAAGTCCTTTGTTCTAAGAATTATGGTTTTTTAGCTGAAAGGGGGGCTAGTGGATGCCCCTTATTTCCAAGCAATTGAAGACAAAGGGCCAAAGGCTGGTTTTCTGAAGACTTTAGTCTACGCTTTAAAGCAGCCATGCATGCACACGTTTTCAGGTGCATACATGCAGTTTTAATCTGCAGGTTGTTTAACCTACATGTCCTCACAATGTCCGTGCCCTTTACAGGGCACAAACATCAGTAAGGGTGAGGGAGGGGTGTTCAGATCAGGCAAACTTGAATAAGCAAGAAGTAACTGACTTAAGAAATTCAGGTGCTCCCTCTCCCCATAAGTGTTTTAAATTGATCATACAGTTTATCACTTATGGGAAGAGAAAGAGAGTGACAAGATGGACTGAGGATTTTCATTGACTGGTTTGTTCCAGCTGTTTGTGACTCACCATCAACATCTTTTTTTTCCTGTTTCTTTGGTTTTCTTTCTTAAATTTATGTATTATTTATTTGGTCTAAATACAACAATTCTAATTCTTCTTCATCATCATCATCATGTGCTATCAAGTCAATTCTGACTTCTGGTGATCCTTTTCAGGGTTTTCCAGGTAGACAATGCTCAGAAGTAGTTTACCCTTCCCTTCCTCTGGGGCACCGTTGGACTGTGCAGCTGGCCCAAGGCCACCCAGGCTGACTGTACTCATAGGAAGCACAGCGAGGAATCGAAGTGTCAACCTCTGGCTCTAGCAGACAGATATCTAAACCACTGAGCTAGCCAGCCAGCTAATTTTAAATAAAGAAGGCATTTCAAAATCTAAACCTTGCAAAATTTGCACTAGGAGTCTAAAAGTCATGTGGAAGTGGCTTGAATTGCCAGTCCTGCAGCTTTTGAAGTCAGACTAGATTCTTCAGAGCTGACAGATGCAGGATCAAACAGGTTTATAATGTTTCTCACTAAAGAGCAGCAAGGATACAAACCGGACAGGCTCTTCCGGCTGCCTTGTTTACTGAGAATCTGCCCCTGCAAGTTTGATTAAGCTTAACCACAGCTATTGTAATTTCCTGTTCTCCAGGGCTTAATTGGGTGGAGACTTGACATGAGATCTGGCCCAGAATTTATTTTCATCACCAGTAACTACTGGATATGTGATGGAATAACAAGAAAGGGAGCTCCTGATGACGTGCAGGGTGCCTTTCACATATCAACGAATAACAACAAGCTCAGGCAATTTGTAGCCCTCCAGATGTCGTTGCACTACAGCTCCCATGATCCACGAAAGCTCGCATGAAAAGAAATCTGCTAAAGTGCCTCAATATTTTGTCTCTTTCCCCCCCCTGTTTTAAAAATTTGAGCCAAATTGTGGAACAGAGAAGCAGTCTAGGCAGGACACAGGAGCATCTGTCTGTCTGTCTATTTTATATACCACCCCATTAGGGCAGAAGCACTATCCTGGGCAGTTTGAGAATAAAATAAAACATATATTAAACAAACAATAAAGAGTAAAATTAGGACAAATGACAACATAAAAACCAATGATGCCATAAACAGTTTCCCAATGGTAGCAGGACAGGAGATAAACAATCCGTCGATATGAAAGGCCTCCCTGAAAAAGAATGTTTTGAGTTGCCTCCTAAATGACAACAAGAAGGGAGCCAAGCGTAACTCCTCCAGGAGCTGATTCCATAAGGTTGGAGCCACCATAGAGAAGGCCCTGCCTCTTGTAGAAGACTTTGGGGCCTCTCTCGGGGTGGCTACACAAAGGAGCCTAGCCTGAGAAGATCTGGTGGGTTGGGCAGATGACGCTGGAGAGAGACGCTCTGACAAATAACATGGTCCCTGGAAAAGACCCTGATGTTGGGAAAGTGTGAAGGCAAGAGGAGAAGGGGACGACAGAGGACGAGATGGTTGGACAGTGTCATCGAAGCTACCAACATGAATTTGACCAAACTCCAGGAGGCAGTGGAAGACAGGAGGGCCTGGCGTGCTCTGGTCCATGGAGTCACGAAGAGTCGGACATGACTTAACGACTAACCAACGACAAAAACCATGGATTACTACAACAATTGCTAGGAATGTATTTTCCCTCAATCTCCATGCCCTTCTGTAACCCTTTTGACCCACACCCCTGATTTGTCTGTGATCCTTTGGCATCCTTATAGTAACTTTGAACACTTCGTGTTTTCCTAACCCCTTCTTCTCCTACAATATAATTTACTGTAAGTAATGAACTTAAGAATGGCTATAAACATAGGCATCTCTGTCTTTTAAAAAGTGGAGCTTTTATTTCCACTTGGACTTGGGCTTCTTGAAGGAGCGATTGGTGGAACATGAGATACAAAGGTTAAGAATCCCTGTCGTGAACCAAAACCTCAGCCCATTTAATCATAGTCTTTGAGACTTTCACCACCTGCTCCCCACCCTCAGTCAGTTCCCGTTCAAAACAAGCAAAGCCTGCAACCACGAAATTAACACTCATGTTGGATGCTGAGTCTGGACAATGCCAACTACACCAACAGAAAAGGGGCACATACACTCATACACTTATCTCCTTTTTAGTTGCTAAGCAGAATTAAATGACGCAGTGAAGGAGCCTGACTCTCAATGCAACTGAATACAACTTGATGATCTGGGGACATGATTGTTGAGCAGCATCACTTGCTTTTGGCAGTGAGCCCTTGATTTAACTCCGATGCTCTATCAGCTTCCACCAGGAAGTACTCGGCGGCTGATTATCTACAGCATGTTTATAACTGATGTAGCCTCCCTTTGCAGTGATCTGTGTGTCAGCTAAGGTCAGTTTATGGCCGCTGAAGTTCTCTTAACAAGAAAACAGACAAGCATGTTCACAGCCTGTTGGGAGGGCGAGGAGCAAGTCTGATGCCTGGAGGTTCCTCCCATCAAAGTGATAAATCTTAATTTTTTCCCCCTTTAAGATCCATCAGCCCGCACATGGATTGTATGGAGTGTCGTAAGTTCACACCAAACCCCTCCCACATCTCTGTACTGGGAATTAAATAGAATTATTTAATTCTATTAAATAAGCAAGCACAGGAGGAAAGAAGAGTATGATAAATGCAAAGCTTAGGGAAGTTACTTTTTTTTTTATAATGGAACCTTGAATTTTTCAGTCAGCATGGCAATTTTATCCTGAACTTGGGAAGGTGACTTAAATTTAAAAAAAAAAATAGTATAATCCTCTGAATCTGCCCACCAGCATTTCCCCCAGGATGTGGATAAACAGAAGCAGCAAGGTAGTAATGAGAGCAAATGAACTTTTCACTCTTTTTGCATGATGTGATCCTGTACGCCCTGTGATGTAAAGGAGCAAGTACAAGACACAACCCTTCTCCCCTCCTCTGCTGTGGGGATTACAAGGAAAAGAACAGAAGTGCCTGCTTCCCCCCCCCCCCCTTGGACCTTTGTTTTTGTAACATGCCATCAAGTCACCTCCAACTTATGGCGAATCTATGAACGAGTGATCTCCGAAAGGCCTCCACAACAGCGTTATGCAGCTCCTATTCTTTTTATTGAATCCACCCACCTCACAATGGGTCTTCTTTTCCTGCTGTTTTCAAGTTTCCCCTGGATTTTTGTGTTTTCAAGTGCCTTCATGCAATGTGCCCAAAGTAGGACAGCCTCCGTGTTGTCATTTTTGCCTGCAGAAATATTTCAGGCTTGATTTGCTCTAGGACCCACTTCTTCATCTTTCTGACAAACCAGGGTATCCACAAAGCTCTCCTCCAGCCCCATATTTCAAACGAATCGATTATTTCCCCTGTTAGCTTTCCTCACTATCCAGCTTTCACATTCGACTGATCCCTTAACTTCAGTCTCCATGTGGATTGATGGTGGAACCAGAGTATACGTACAAAATCTTTCGCGATTTCAGTTTCTTCATTCTCAGCGTTAAAGTTGTATACTTCTTCTGCAGTCATGTTCTTAGAGCTTAGAACATTATTTTTCAGAGGAATCCCTCTTACCTTACTTAGAGGCAGGTGGCCCCAACTGTAGTTATTGTGGCTCGGTCGCAAACGTGATTTGCAGTCTTGTGTGTTATTAATGTATGCCATTGTCTTTACTGGGAAATCAGAAAATCGGAGGCAAATACTCTTTGTTCCCGGCCGAGGCTTTGCTATTGCACTTTGAAAATACAAAGATGCAGAAGACTAAACAAAGTAACGCCCCCCTTCCCACTAAGGATAGATAAAAGAGTGGCATAAAATGTGAAAAATTCCCCTCAAAATTTCACTGAAAAGGATCTATAATGTCCTTTAAAGCTAAGTATTGCTGCTTTGTAACTACCCAACGCTACTGCTGATTGTTGACCCTGATGTTGGGAAAGTGTGAAGGCAAGAGGAGAAGGGGACGACAGAGGACGAGATGGTTGGACAGTGTCACCGAAGCGACCAACATGAATTTGACCCAACTCCGGGAGGCAGTGGAAGAGAGGAGGGCCTGGCGTGCTCTGGTCCATGGGGTCACGAAGAGTCGGACACGACTTAACGACTAAACAACAACAACAAATGCTACTGCTGTTGAAATCCAACTTTCTAGCTATCTGTGATGTTGCATTTGAAATGTAATAGCTGGCTACAGTGACTGTAGTCACTACAGTGACTGAGGGCAAGATGGCTTTTGAGGTAGAGGGGGCAGGATTCTGGGTGCACAGTGCTCTGTCCTCCCACAGAAAATAATGACTGGCATGGTCTAGGAGGGATAGACAGGGCTGCCTTTGCCACTCTCCCGGCATCTGTGGCCTGAGACGCTGAAAACGCTCTGCCTAAGTGCAGGCCCGCCCTGCCATTTGTTGGAATCATAGCAACCTGCATATTATGTTTTTTTCCAGAGGTTTGGGTGGAAGGGACTTTGCACTGAATGTCTATCACTTAGAGTAGCCAATTATTCCCTCTCTACCACAGAGTCCTTCTCCCACCTTTTTACTCAATCGGGCTTCAGTGTCAATTGGAGTTTGCTAGCAATGGTAGTGTTCTATGTGTGTTCCATCAGTTAGTCACGGAATCAGCACTTACAGTCTGAGTGAAGTGTTTGTGTAACCAGTTAGTCAAAAATAATAGTTAACCACTTAAGATCTCAAACTATGTAACAAGTGTATATGTTTTCTTTCTCATTCTGATATGAAGATTTTGTGAGTAGAAGAGAACCATTTTTATTCTTTCTCAACACCAGAATCTCTGACTGAATCTTTTGAGATTCCAGTTGAGGTAAATCTAACTAACTATGCAA
Organism: Intellagama lesueurii; assembly: GCA_037013535.1. NCBI lineage: Eukaryota > Metazoa > Chordata > Lepidosauria > Squamata > Agamidae > Intellagama > Intellagama lesueurii. The sequence continues at coordinate 186,898,803 of JBAJHW010000005.1, read as the reverse complement.
TAAAGGATGGTATATTTGAAGGAGACTTGTAATTATAATAATCTGCTCAGTTGGTCCCTGTCTTGATTTTTCTCTGAAGTAGCTGAAGTTTTCAAGCCAGCAAGTTTCCACATACAGTACTCTGCCCAATACCATTTTCCCAATATAAACTTGTTTTCATATGTGCAAGAATTTCATTGTCATGGGAAGGCAATCAGATTGCTTTGACTCCAGGAACATTGTTTTTTTCCTCTCCACTGTATCTGCAGTTAATGTAAACTGACTAATTAAAGGTCCAATGCATGTATGAGGGCAGTAGTAAAGGTGCTATATTTTGATTTATCCACAGATAGGATGTGCCAGTTTGTACCAACAGTAAATTACTCCCAGAAATGGCTTGGACTTTGCTGAAATCTTTGCATGGATGCATTTTAGACTGGTTTGCTGTGGCTCTGTGTTGTGCAAAGAAATGTTTGCTTTCTCACTGCTCTGTGGAAAACAGGATTCCCGAGATACATATGTCATCAACTAAAACACAAGTAAGGAACCACAGGAAATGGCAAAGCAAAAATACTTAGGCAAGTAGATAATTAAGAGTACAATTGCTTCTTAATTCTACTTATGTTAACTCATCCTCCCTACAGCAGAAGGGTAGTGTGAAAAAATAGGGTAGCATGAACTTCAACTTGGCTTGGAGTAAGCCAAGAGTTGTAATGTGAAAGATCATGAAGTGGTTGTTTGGGACTGGCCTTGAAAACACATTTAAGCTCAGAAAACAAAGATAGTTGTGTTGGTTGATGAACACAAAGGAAAACCAAAAGCCACAAGTGGGGTTAAAAATTACGGAAATAACACAAACAAAAAGGACCAAGTACAGTGAGTACTGCAGACTAAAATTAAGCATTCATGCTTTTGAGTTCTCCAGAACTGTTCATCATGCTAGTTGGTATTTTTAAAAAAGAAAAGAGGAAGTTTTTTTAAAAAATTGGCGGGATTTTGCTGCTATGAAGATATTCGGGACTGATTGATTGATTTAGCCAGAATCTTAACAGTAACACTCACTGGTATGACTCCACTGGTGTAAACCTCAGCTGTGAATTGCCACAAGTCAGCATGAACATGTTGCTCAGTTGTTGTTTAGTTGTTAAGTCGTGTCCGACTCTTCGTGACCCCATGGACCAGAGCATGCCAGGCCCTCCTGTCTTCCACTGCCTCCCAGAGTTGGGTCAAAGTCACGTTGGTCACTTCGATGACACTGTCCAACCATCTCGTCCTCTGTCGTCCCCTTCTCTTCTTGCCCTCACACTTTCCCAACATCAGGGTCTTTTCCAGGGAGTCTTCTCTTCTCATGAGATGGCCAAAGTATTGGAGCCTCAGCTTCAGGATCTGTCCTTCCAGTGAGCACTCAGGGTTGATTTCCTTCAAAATGGATAGGTTTGTTCTCTTTGCAGTCCAGGGGACTCTCAAGAGTCTCCTCCAGCACCACAATTCAAAAGCATCAATTCTTCGGCGGTCAGCTTTCTTTATGGTCCAGCTCTCACTTCCATACATCGCTACTGGAAAAACCATAGCTTTGACTATGCGGACTTTTGTCGGCAAGGTGATGTCTCTGCTTTTTAAGATGTTGCTCAGTACACAACAGTAAATACCTGCACTAACTTAACATGATGCAATTCACAGCTGAAATTTACACCAATGGAGTTACGTTGGTGTAACTTTTCAGTTGGTTGCGCGGACCGTTTGTAACATTTTTATGCCACCTTCGTCCTGATACAGGGACCCAGGTGGGCCCCAAAGGGTTAAAAAATAGAGGCAACTAAAACTCAACAAGTTACAAGACTTAAGATTTTAAAAAGCATATTGTAATATTTAAAAGATGAATAAAAACACCCTTGCCCATGGAGCATACATACTTTGCTTTCCATCTTGTGGTTAAACAGATCTTGCAGGTTTTGAAGCAGTGGGAGAGCACACAAACTTGTTCAACCAAGGATGTATTCAAATGAGGGTGAATGCTACACATACCGGTAACTTTGGTACATGACCCTATCACTTTTAAATGTCCCACAAAAGACAACATCTGTACCGTTGCAGTACAGTCATGGCTTAAAATGAGCCAGAATGTAGCTCTGAGAACCTGTTTTTCAGTTTTATGCCACCATTTTCCAGCACTTTTAACCAGAAGAGAGCATTTATCAACTGCCCTTTGGGGCATCACAAAAAGCCGTGATGCCCACAACTAACCAGGGGATGATGGGCATGATCTCTTGACTAACTTAAGCCCTTGTCTTTCTATGTTCAAGCCCGAAGGAGCTGCCACCAGGCTCGTTTCTAAACGGGAACTGTCAGTTACACGCAGAGCCAGAGAGAAACCAAGTTTTAAAAAACTGCAAAACATCTGGACATGCAGAATACGGAAAAGTTACTCTTTTGGCTTGTCACTTCTAGAAGCATGGCCATGCCCGCTAGTGGCATTTGGGAATTGTAGTCCAAAACAGTAACTTTTCCAGACTCCGCATAGGAGCCCTTGAAAAACTGATGGAAAAGCAGCAGCGGTTTTAGCGATTCCATTCCACCCTCCAACTCGCCGGTCCGGGCAGGTAGCCATCGGCCAGGTGGAGCTTTCCCTTGCGCTTTGGTGGACAGAAAGCTTTACCTGTTGAACATCTGGTATTTTTTTCCCCAATTTTCCCGAAGGGAAGAGCTGTCAGGACGGGGCGAGGTGGTACCCCTCCTTTACCTACCCCAGGAAGGTGATGTATCTGGGATCCGTGACTAAGTTGGCATCGATGGTGAGCGACAGGAAGAAGGGGTTGACCTGCCTCAGCGGCCGGCTGGACTGCTGGAAGCTCAGCTCGGCCGCCTCGTCGCCGGCTGGGGGAGGCTCCGCCGAGGAGCCCCGGATCGGGAGCGCTCCGGCGCAGAGACACGCCAGTATCAGCAGCATCTCCTCGGGTGAATGCCGGCGAGGAAGCAGGCGGCTGTCCGGGCGCCTCCTGCCGCTTGCCTTCGGGAACCGGAGGAGGAAGAGGGAGGGCCCACGCCTTCACACCCCCCCCCCCCCAAAGCGCTGCCCTGCCCCCGGGGTAGAAAAACCCGACGCCCTCCGCTGGGATCTCCCGGGAAGCGAGCACAGGCGAGCCTGCGATCCAAAAGTCGCCCGGATCGGAAAGTGGAGGTGGTGGGGAACATGGAAGGAGGAATCCCCACGCCCTGTTGAACCAGCGCCTGCTAAGCGCGGGTGGGATTCCAGCCATGCACAGCAGACATCGCCCCCATCACCACCAACTCCGTCCCGACACTGGGAGAATGTTGGCCTCAGGATTTCGGTGCAAGGGCGGGAGTGTCTCTGGGCATGGACAGAGTGCATCCCTTTATCACCGAGTCAACATATCCTTACGTTGCGGGAGAGGAGGGGCTGGGTGGGCAACACGCAGGGCAAGCACAGCGGGCAGGCAGAGTTTGGGGCAAACATAGGCTTCCTGATTCCTTTGCGCACACAGCGGACACATCGACTTTGTCCACTGGCATCAACTGCTGCTACCTTTGGCACAAGGGGAGTACCGGACTCCCCTGAATTAGGCAATAATGAGGATGCCATTACTGAGGATTCATCAAAGCTACGGGACTCCTTTCTCTTAAAGGTGACTGGGGTGAATTCACATCCCACCAGGGTAGCTAGGCATCAGGGGAACAGGGGCTCTGTGGCTGCCACACAGATTTGACCGCAGCTGGGAGACTAAATGAAATTTTGGGGCAAGCTCCCCTTTGGTCCACAAAAATCCCATCTCTACAAAAAAATTGTACTGTAGGTTGGTTTGTGTAAATATTGATAGAGAATTATGAGAATTGAATGTTTGAGGGGTGGTTTTTCTGCAGTTCGACTGTATTCTCCTCCCTCTCCCAAACTTTGCAGTTAGATTTGCTATTTCTCCATCTGTACAACAAACAAGTTTGTTCTTCCGTCTAGGGGTTCTAGCACAGAGGCAAGTAAAATGAGCCTCCCACAGATGCTAGACTAAAATCCCATGGCCGTGGTGATGCTGATGGGAATTACATCAGGATGGCTGCATTTTGCCCCTTGTGGTCTAACAGGTGAATGAAATAGATCTGTTTTCTGCTCTGAAAGTCACAAAGAATATAGTGTATGTGGAGCGTACTGTAAACAAGAGGTACAAGGACTTGGAACATGGGGTGTTTTTCAAGCTAGCCCCCAATTCTACAGTATCTCATGTCTCACAAATATGCTTGATATTCCACATGAACCAGTAGAGTATTGCAACTCTTGTGACATGTTACTTCAATTAACCTATGCCAAATCACTGGTAATAAGAGTCCAGTTGTTCAGCGGGCCCATAGGCAGAAAGGGAAGGCTAGCTTTCCCTCTCTGTCTATGGGGGACGAACGGTGAAATATTAATCCCTTTGTATTCGTCAGGGTCTCTGGAATTCACAAATACAAAGGGATGAATATTCATTTGATCAGCAATTTTTAACAAATATTGTGATTGTTTTTTTTAATGCATCCCCATCTCTATTCCAAATCTCTCCACATAATTTGAATCAAGATCTCCCTATTCTAGTTTAACACTCTACCTACCACTGGAAAGGCTATGGAATTATTTCCTAAGTTATTTTAAGGGCATGGAGAAACACATTGCACTCTTGTATCTTTTTTCTAGTTGGAAACTCTAGTAACTTAAAAAAAGGTACATACTCATCTGCTCAAGCTGCTTCCTCAAAAAGCAGGTGGAGAACAGGAAACGCACATCATGCTTATTGGGACACACCATGCAAGTTGGAATAGTTTATGTATTTATTTCCTACATATTTGCATTACTTGTTTTACTTTTGTCAGGAAAGAGGATAGCAGAAGAAAACATGATGAATAGATTTGCATGAACAATCCCTGCTGCAGAAGCAAAACTGCCCTTCACAAAAGAAAGGGGAGTAGCCTGTGTCCAGACTAGGGTGAATTCCCCAAAATTTGGGGGTGAGGCAACCTCCTTTTTTGGTCCAGAAGCTGCTCCTCTAGAATGGTCATGGTTGAGCAAGGCAATTTGACTGAATTACAGTCAACCCTCGACTTACGAACGGCCCTAGTTACGAACATTTCGACTTACAAACCGCTCTGATAGGAAAATATAGCCTCGACTTGTGAACTTTGCTTCGAGTTACGAACCGAAAAGTCATCTTAGGTTAAAAGGAAAAAAAAGAAAAAAATTCTGCCCCTAGTGGTAGGAACGGATTAACCGGCTTTGCATTAGTTCCTATGGGAACTAATGCTTCGACTTACAAACCGCCCCTCGACCTAAGAACCAAAAACAGCCGGAACGGATTAATTGGTTTTTAATGCATTCCTATGGGAAATGCTGATTCGACTTACGAACTTTTCGACTTAAGAACGTCCTTCCGGAATGGATTAAGTTCGTAAGTCGAGGGTTGACTGTATCTGCTTTTTATAGCTGCAGCCCTCACACAGGTTAATCTTACTAGACACATGCTTATTCTGCCATCCTCATACTATTCTTCTTTTATCATTTCATACTAAATAATCCCCTGAAACTGACAAAAACAAGCCATTAGCACACCAGGCTCAATCGGTGTCATAATCAGTTATTTGATTTCTAATACTGGAGCCGAGACAGACCTGCAAGCCCAAGCAAAGTTGCTAACAGGCACAGCAGAAAGTCTGGTAATTATATACATTGAATATATTTACATAAAGTGCCCAATGAAAGCTTCAGTACATTGCATAGACTTTTGACACAACCATGGTTGCCAGAATCTTAAAAAGCAATTTTTTAGAAGCTATTAAAATGTATGTTTATGAGATTTTTTAGTTTGCTCAGTATAGGCAAATAATGCCAATGGTATCTGTACAATTTTTAGTATTCTATGTTCAGGTTGACCTCAAAATGGAGCTGGCTTGGTGGGGGCGGGGGACTAATTCCATAACAAATCATGTTAGACTTATGTATATAGTAGATCAAATGAGAACAGCTTTTGATGAAAGGAGTATCCTATTCAATATTTATGTATGTAGAACTTCAGCTGGGAAAGCTGACATGGCAGCACAACTGGAACACGCAATCAGGCACATGACCAGAGATGACTGGTATCTTATCGCATCATCACAGCAGCTTCTAGTGGGGTAGTGGATCGGGGTTAGCAATTAGAACAGAGGGTTATTTCCATGATTGTCAACCACCAAGAGTAGTGCTCCAGCACTAAATGGGGTGGTATAAAATTGATGAAATAAATAAATAAAATCCTGAAGATGGAATTCCATATGTGAAAATATCCAACTGGGTACTGTTTGCAAGATGGTAACAATAAAAATCCCTGTTACAGTTTGATCAGCTGTGCTATTTCCATGATGTAATAATTAGGAGTCCTCAAAAAGATTTTTTGACTTTTATATACAAATATATACAGCATATACAGTACATTACTAATATTAAGTTGACTAGAAAATGACATTTTGATGCTTAGACTTGTATGGAAGAGTGTTTCATATGGAAGAGCTTTAAGGAATGTCTGTTGGTATTCTCAGCAGTTCTTCAACTTCTTCTTGTAAAGCCTCAGCCTTTTCTGCCAGGAGCATCTGCATAAAAAGACAAGCATCACCAGTCAAATTATTAAGATATTTTACATTTTTCTTTATATCTTAATGGGGAAACATGATGCATACATATGATGTATATTTCATCCTCCTGCAACAAATGTAACTGACAAAGACAATGACTTGTCTAATACATATACAGTGGTGCCTCGCAAGACGAATGCCTCGCGGGACGAAAAACTCGCAAGACGAACGGGTCTTGTGAGTTTTTTGGTGCCTCGCAAGTCTTGCGATATTTTTCGTCTGGCGAAAAGCGGTTTCCCATAGGAATGCACTGTTTTCTTCAGTGTTTCAAATGGTTTATGGGGGAACAGTTTACTCTCTGAATGCAATATTACTTCTTTTCTGGGGCCAATAAAGACCTTTTTTTGAAACCCTGGAGTTGACTCTCTCTTTCTACAAAGAGCTTTTCCTAGCCTAAAAAGCCCCAGAGACAGTGAAACACCAGTGGTATCAACCTATGGGCCTCCCGATGTGTTGGATTTCAACTCCCAGATTCCCCAGACCACTGGCCATGCTAGCTGGGGCTTCTGGCAGTGGGAACTCCAAAACATCTGGAGAGTCAAAGTTCCATAACCACTGGTTTAGAAGCTTCTAGGGAAGCATTCTGGCACAGAATGTTTGTCAAGACCTGGAGAAGGCACCACTGTGGACCCCACCACACTATTTAATAATATTTTCTTCTAATATTTTCATAGCAATTTTAGTCACCTTTGCAGATGAAACTATTTGTCTTGCCTGACGTCGGGATAAATGCGCAACATTCCTCACCAGCAGGTCTGGATTTGCATTAGCTAAGTGTGCTAAAGTTTTATATCCGGAGTTGTAGAGTTGTTTGGCTCGAGCCTGTGAAAGCAGACAAGAAACTAATTAAGGGAGAGAGCCACCACCATGGTTCTCAATCAGGGTGGGCAACTCATGGCTTTTCAGATGTTCAGAGGACAACTACTATCATCCCTCACCACTAACTGCTGACTCAGGATGATGGGAGTTGCAGTCCAGGCAGGGCCACAAGTTGCCCATCCCTGCTCAATACCTACTTGTACAATCTCTGATGACTTATCAGCTTTTCTCAAACATCAGCCTTTTTTGTACATTAGTGGTCCCTATCATCCCAAATCTTGTACAGATATGTTTCATCTCTCTTTGCCCTAGTTCATGCATCCTTTCCTTCTGCTTATTCTCCTTCCCCTCTCATGCCAGGCACCACCACCTTTTCTTTCTCTCTCTTGTCTGAAGAGTTTGGAGACCCTGGCAGGAGCTACCTCTGTACAAATGAGTACCTAAAACCTGTCTCTAGCAAAGCTTAGGGATATCTGCCATTGAGGGACTGGAGATGGTATTGTAAGCTATGGAGAATTTTGGATTACGTAAAATTAACGAATCAATTTTAAAAACAAAATGATCTCCACTTACTATTTATGCCAAGTTTCCAATGTCTTATATTTCACTCTCTCAGAGCTATAGCAGAAACAGACACATGGATGCACATTCTAAAAATTAGAGTAACTTCCTCAGTAAGGTCCACAGCAAACTTCCACAGTAAACTCTACATTAAATAGCCACAAAAATCTGTCTCCATGTTAAACTCCAAAGAATATGATCTCATGTACCTACAGTAGCAACATGAGACTTGCTGCTCTAATGACTCAGAAGGGCAAACACAGGGAACAGGATATTTCATCATAATGTAACAGGAATTACATTTTGGGTTGCCGGCATGTGTATTGCTTTTATTAGAAACTTACTCCCCTGCAAAAGAACTGTATCGGCTCTCAGGCAATAATGGTCATTCTGAAGATATTACAAAAGTCATCTTTAAATGAAAATTCAATTTTTAAGGCATCATACAGTTGCATCATTTACCTGGCTTCTGTGTACTAAAGGTGTTCACAGAAAGTTCAGGAAATAATTTTTCTGAAAAATTGAGTTTGCTAACCTCTAAAACTCCTGTCACCTCCATAAGAGGGATAAGCTCTGCTTTTACACAATAAGTCAATCTCGTTGTAAGTTCTGTCAACAGTGCTTTATAAACCCAAAATTCACCCAGTTCCTGTAATAAACAAAATAGAAACATAGAAACACATTTGTTGATTAATTTTATTTTAAAAATTGCCTGCCAAATCCTTCCAAAGTTCTAGAAGATAGAAAGATATGAATCAATTCCTGTAAGCCTTCACTTGCCTCAGCTAATGTAGTGTTCCAAGGATGTAATGTCACACAATAAAAACCAGAAGACTGGAAAGAGATAACTTACTTTTTAACACCATCTTAAAATGCAAGTACGATTGCAATAGACAACAGCAGAAGTCAATATGATGAACTATTGCTACAACTCTTAACTGATGTTACAATGGTTCTTTAAAACGCTTTTTATCTTGCAATATATAAGACATTGTCACAAAGGTTCTATCAACTTAGTTTTTTGTTCTCAGGTTGAGAGTTTTCCATATGGAAGCAAGCAAAACAGAGTGGGTAAGTTCCAGCTATACTCATATTTGGAATGAACCAATTAAAGTCAGTGGGATTTAGGCTAGCCACAACTTAGGTCCCACTGAACCTAGTTAATGAATCTATTTAAATAGAAATCATGGTAGAACAACTCAATATACTGAATATGGACCACTTTGTTCAGCTCTGGAATTAGAAAATTTCATCAGAGCATTTGGAAAATCATTTTTTTAAAAGAAAATAAAGAATAATGTTCTTGTGTTCTAGCAGTGATGCATTCAGGTACCTTATATTACCTCACAGAAACGCAGAACTGATGAAGAGAATGAAGCAGCCGAATTAAGAAGACTTTGAACAAATCCTCGTGGTATATTAAATTTTTCAGCGACATTCCATATGCTGGTCTCTTTCAACAAGGCAAGAAGAATAAAGGACAAATAAAGTCTACCGACATTTCTGCTATCCACATCCTAAGAAGACAGTAATTTAATAAGAAATACAAGAAGCAATTTAATGGAACCCTTTTGCATGTTTCAGCTTCCTTGAACTAACACAACTGTTGTCTGAACTCCCATGATCATTTAACAGGAGATACTAACAGGCAACTTGGCATTAACAGAGGCATTAACAGCACAAACCTTCAACCAAGAATTTCAGATATAAGCAAAATGCAATAGTACAAGGGTAAATTTTATTACTAGAACATTGATAAGACCACTTTCTTGCATTCTTTTCCAGGTACTTTGCCATTCAGAAAAACTATTTTACGGTCACTTCACATTTCATATACGATTAATTTCAAGTATCAGTCTGAACTATTTAAGTATCATTTATATGTGTATTCTAAGAAGGAAGCTCAGAGAAGCTGTCCTGTATTTACCATGTTGAAGTATATCTCAGGAATTGTTACAATATTTTAAATTCCTGTGTGTAATTAATAAGTGAAATTATTACTTCAGGAGGATTAAAAAAAACTAATGAGCAGACAAAAAAGGAGGGAATGAAGGAGTGAATTTTGAATAATTACAGCTGCTCTACAAATCTAAGGCTCTGATCATATAAGCAAAGGAAGAATCACATTCCCCCCCCCCCCCCCTCTATATTATATTCAGCCACCTCACATATTATATATTTCTCTTACCTTTTTGATAGTTTGTCCAGAAGCCTTTTTGGTAATAAAACTCTCAGGCACTCCAACAATGTCTACTACTTGTTGTTCTACTGGACTTAGTTGACTGTACTAAAAATTGGAATTAAGTATATGTCAGATAAATTAATAATTAAACTATGTCCCCCTGCCCCCAACCAGGGCATGATCAATCTATACATAAATACGAGGTGGAACTGGCATTAACCTCAATAGTTTCTTGTTCCCACTCCTCCCTAACTTGACATGAGCATTTTCGTATGTGCAACCACAGGCCTTCCCCTAAAGTACATACATAACTCTCTTATAGACCTTTCCCTGATACAAGCAGCTCTGGTACTGTGTTGCACACATCCACCTAGGTTCAGGCAAGGAGCAATATGGAACAGAGTATTCAAGGATCTATCATACATGGGCTTTACACTGTTGCTTGGCTGGAATCTATCTCAAGATTCGCCAGGCTTATTACTGCATAAAACGTTTCCTTTGCTATGTGTTGTCAAATCTGAGCTGACTTATAGCGACCCTACTAGGGCTTTCATATATTTAAAGAGTAGCTTTATCAGTTCTGCTCCCCAAATGAGTTTCCATGGCTAAGTGGGGATTTGAACCCAGATCTCCTGAATCAAAGTCCATCACTCTATTCACTATGGGCATTTTTAAAACACACACTCACTCTCTTTATTATGCCATCAAGGACCAAAATTAAAACAGTATACACACACACACACATAAAATAATTATTAAAACATACTCATATTTAGGAAAAGCACTCTGTTAAATTAATACAGTCTTTTATGAAATCTTACAACAGAAAACAAAATTTAAGCCACAGACTCTGATTGTTTGGTTTATACCTGCCAACAAAAACTCCAAATACCACGTAAATGGCTTTGCAGGGCATTTCCTCATAATGGGGCAGAGAAGTCTGTTACATTCTTCTCTGTGGAGGCGACATTCAAGCAAGACATGGCCCAAAAACTCAACTACTTCATCTCCCAATACCTGTACAGGAATGCATATACCCTTCTACAATGGCAACCTCACTTAGATATTCAATGCAAAAGACACAGCTTCAGGTATTTCCACAGAGACCATTAACCAAGCTTCTTGCCATTAAACTCAGACACAGAGAGGAGATAACTAATGACACTAAGAACAGATACCCTTATTTTGGGGACTGAGGAAAACTTACCTGTTTAAAATAGATCATCCAATCCGGACTACACAGAGATATCATATCATAAGGTGTTGTCAGGTAGAGTAAGTGAAGGCAGCTTTCAAGGATTAGCCCCTGAAGCCCTTTCTTCAAGTCTGCATACAGCGTGTCACAATATGTCAAATCGACAGAGCCTAAGATGTATTTAAAAACAAATATACTTGGCTCAATATTCTGTAGATTTATATGTTCTTTTGGTCTGATATTGAGAAGATGCTGAGTGATGTGGCAGCTTAGGATGCGAGAGTGTCTGACGGCTCCTCAAACTTCGCTACTCACTGAAGTATTTCCCCATGATATTTTCCCCTCTCCCCCCCCCCCCCTTGCTTAGCAGTAAATCCTCTCCAATCAAACTGGGTTAATTTCTGAATGGAAACCAGAAAGTATTTACTCCAGGTGAAGATTTTGTCTACCAATCAAGTCAAGTAAAGTCATATAGTTTAAGATAAAGGCAATGCTGTTTGTATCAGTTTAAAATTACTTCAGATAAGACAGGAAAGGGGCTGGGAGCTGCACTGTCATTTTTTACGCGTTGGGCTGCACTGCTGCTTTTCTGAGCATTTGTTAAAGGATGGTGGTGCATCCTATAATACAATACAATACAATACAATAAACATAACATAATATATGTTAATATTTAAGGTGCCACATGTTTTTGTCTTGTTTTGTTTTGTTTCTTTGGATTTTGCCCAAGATGATTACTAACATGCTTTCCTTTCTATTTAGTATAAAACCAGTAGTTGCAATGGAAAATGTGACCCGGGTGCAAATGGAGGGCTCCTAACACTATGGCAAACTAAAAGTGAAAAGCCCATTAACTGTCCATATTTCAAGGGGTCTAATGCTATTATGTGCCTCTCACTACAAATGGAATGTAGTTGCACAGTTGACATATGTTTCAGATATGATTATAAATCTTCACTATTTTTGCTCATTCTGCACCCTGTTGAGAAAAGCCATCCATATGTAGCCTTACACATTTATTCAGATTTAAGTGCAGCTGCATTCAGAGGGATCTCTCCCGTCTCTATAAGTTTGGAGAAGCCTTGGAAGAGCAGAAAGGACTTGCTTTGCCAGGCACATAATGGCTCTGCTACCAAAAATATATGACAAGGAACAGAGGAAAAGGAGACCTCTTTAACCCACCACGCGGCTTTCCTAGGAACAATGTCTCTTACTTTATCTAAATCATGCCAGAGTGTAGCTTTAACAGACAAATCATTTACCTTTGTAAGTGGCTTGACCCAGTGGAGTGATTTCTAAATTCTGCTGAATGTTCTGGGGACAGTCACAGCTCACTTTTTCTTTTAGGAGTCCATTTTGTGTCAACCACTGCAACACTTCTGTAGTTACATCATGAAGGCTCTTTTCTTTAGGCAGAAGCTGTGGTTGGACACTAAACAAGGTTATACCCATGAACTGGTAAATCTCTTCAGGACTGGTTGCTATCTGTAATGGAAAGTAGTAGGATAAATACTACACTAAGACAATGTGAAGGCCAGTTCAAATGAGCAAGCAAATTAGTGCCAATACAGAACAATTATGGGTTATTTGTTATGTCACTTGAAAACTTCCTTTCTTCCAATTTTCACCTTTCATGTGTACTTAAGGCAATTGCCTTTATTAAAATTTCAGAATTACCTTTAATCCAACCAATGATAAGAGTAAACTTCGGATACCCTTGTTCAGTTCAAGCAGAAGATTGCTATAACAGCTTTCCAGAGGGCTGCATACTAAGTTTTGAACCTTAAAAAACAGTAACATAACATGTATCAGTGAAATATACAAGTAAGGGAAATAAAGTTTTAAACATTATGTTATCACTCCTCAAAGGTGGTGTTCTCCATCATCTCAGAGGTGGCCACAGATTGAGGGAATCATTTGCCTCAAAATGTGTAATCATGTATCTCTCTCCTAACTTTCCAGTAATTGTAAAATGACTATGTATTAACAAAAACATTGGGTGACTGGAATTGACTCACTGAAACATCTGAGTTTTTACCTTGCAAGACAACTTTTTTTATGCTGTTGATCTTATATTTATAGAATGTGGTTGTTTACAGGTTTTAAAAGCTTTTTTTGAAAGGCAAGATATGACTTTTCAAAAAAGACTAACTTTACACAGAAACAAGCAAAAGGACAAAAATATATATACTATTCTTCAAAGAATGTTTCCCAAAATATATACTTCCTAGCTTGGAAGATCTTTAGATCTGCTCAGCTCTGAAACTTTTTCAGTTGGGATGTAAACATTTTTATTTTAGCAAGCATACGTGCAGAGACAGAACAATTGCGATCCTCCAGATGTTGTTAGACTACAGTTCCCATCAGTCCTGACTGTTGGCCATGCTGGGAGTGGAACCGAACAACATATGGAAGAACACAGGTTCTCCATTCAGTTCATCGGATGTGGATAAGCAAGGGATGATTTTAGCAATATAGACCTTTTAAAAATAAATGTCAAGAAGTTTTCCACCCTCCCTCAAAGTCTGCAAGTACACTCTAAACCTACGCAAACAGGGCATCTGATTTGTTAAAACAAGCAAAATGGTGTAGCCAGAATGTTATATCACTTTGCCCTTTTTAATCTGATATAACATATGCCATTTAATTATGATATACTATGGCAGTGGTTCTCAATCTTGGGAAACCCAGGTGTTCTTGGACTGCAACTCCCAAAAACCCTGGCCAGCACAGCTGGTGGTGACGGCTTCTGGGACCTGCAGTCCAGGAACATCTGGGTTACCCAAGATTGGCAACCAGTGTACTATAGGCTTCCAAGGAGAAGTACTGAGATGAGCTGTCCCAACAAACTATGGAAAAGTACCCTGAAATATACTTACTAAAAGAAGAATCAAATTATTTCAGAACAAGCTTGTGTTTTTAAAACTTGAGCTCCTCCCTATACTATACAATCGACTTATCCTGACGACTCAGAAGTCTCAAAATGGTCATTCTTTTTCGCTTAAGTTACCAGCTGTCTGTCTTTTTCTTGCACTATAAGAATGCTTTCACCAGCTCTGTCAATACCGGCACGACCAGCTCTGCCTATCATCTGCTTGTACTGGTTCTTCTTTAAAAATTCTTTAGCAACATAAGGTGCTCTTAGAATAACCCTAAGGAAGAACAAGAAACGTGCTTTAATCGTAGTGAAAATACTTTACAGATATATTTCAATTTTAATTCTTTTTCTACCCAAGGGGGGGGGGGGAAGGTGCCAAGATCTAGTTTATGCTGGCATAATTATATCAATGGGATTCTGCGTCTATTAAATGGTTACAAATGCCAGAGAAATATTAAAGTGCATACCACTCCATGAATGGCAGGCTAAGTAGCAAACAGTAGTTTCGTATACAGACTTTTAATTAAAAGGACAGTATTTCTGAAATATGCTCCTTTGACAACTACAGTAGCTCCCCAGCATGGTGTTGTCAGAATCAGATGAGAATTAATGAACAAACAATAAATGAGCAGCAAAGAATAACCTAGAGAGCAACATCTATAAGCATGGACAGCAACATTGCTAGGACTCCATTCCCTTCTTCTTCATAGTCAATGAAGAATTACTACAGAGAGAGGGCAAGCTGAACAAGCAAATGGATCAAGAGTAGTTCTTAAGCCTGGAAGCAAGATGGGCCAAATTCAGATGTAATATTAAACAACTACCATTAATATAACAGATCTGTTGCTGACCCTCATTATTTCAAACTGCTGGCAAAGGCTCATATGATTGAATTCTCCTTCATGCAAAAATAATTCCCCACCAGCATGTAAAGGTATGATGCCTGATTTCCGCTCCCCCCCCCCCCCCCATGGAAGAAAATTCAGTCATGAGCTCTCATCTGTAGTATGAAATACTGTTTGTGACAGTTCAGTTTAATAAGATTCTGGTATTTCAGGAATCTAACTCATTCATCAGCTGTGCTGCTGGACCTCTTCCTCTGGTTTCAAGCTACTGAGTAAACTGTTACATTTCTTCTTATAATGCACATGATTAAACAATGATACATTTTAGGCTTGTTTAAAGATTGACCTTCGGGCTGGTAAGTTAACTCCAGCAGCGAGGGTAGATGTGCAGGTAAGTAGACAGAGGATGCCTGAAGAATAAGCCTCTTCTACTCGCTTTCTTTCATCACTGGTAAGGCCACTATGGTGATAGGCAATTCCAAATGGAATTGTTCTCTTCAGTACAGGACAGAGTCTTCCACTGCAGATATCCATTAAATCTTTAATAAGATCTTGTTTTTCTTTCTCTTTGATCTTTTTGTAGTCTCTAGAAAAGAAGAGTACTTTCAGACTAAGCAAGGGATTTGTACATGCAAGAAAAGTTTGTTTCATGCTTAGTCTTTGTTACTGAAGGTATACACAAAATTAGTACTTAGTGAAAATTAGTACTTAGTGACTGAATTGCAGCTAAGAAACATACCTGTTCAAGTGCTTGCATATCATTTCAGCTACATTTTCACAGTTCTTTTTAGTGGGACAGAAAACAAGGCAGGAGTACTCTGGTATCACTTCTGTCACCAATGCAATAAGGTGGTCAGGATCCATCTTCTGCAGACTACTGGAATACTGAAACATTACATAACTTTATTTCTAAATTGAATTACGTCTTGTATCTTAATCTATTAAAGCATCACACACACACACAATCTTATATACACACACAATCAACTCTTTAAATAGTTATAATGAAGCCATGTTCTCTCTTTGTCATTAACTAAACCATGAAGTTATATACTGTATAACTTTTAAAAACAATCCTAGCATTTCTACATCACTGCACTCTAACCTTGAGGCTTGTTCTAATTTGATTTTACATGCTGTAATGTAATGCTTTAGCTGGCTGGATAGCTCAGTAAGTCTGGCTGTGGCACCAGAGGCTGGGAGTTCAGTTCCCCACTGTGCATCCCAGAAGAGTCAGCCTGTGCAGTCATGGGCAAGCTGCACAGTTCTAGGATGCTCCCAGACTTATGATAACCCTGAAAAGGGTTACCATACGTCAGAACTAACTTGACAGCACACTATTATTATTAATGTAATGTTTTTCTGGTTGAAATTCTATTGCATAAATTTATACCCACACAAGCTGATGTTGTCACCAGCCACATCTTTTCTTGCTCATTTAAAATTTCCTATTCTACCCCTCAACTCCACGGTTCTGAGGCTCCCTCATGATGCCTTTTGACCTGGAGAAGCCTTTGAGAACTTCAAGATATCACCACCAATGGTCCTGCCATCCAGATTGGGACAGTTTATGGTGATTTTCGGGCATTAAAGGCTTCCCTCTCCCACCTCTGTCCTAAGGCTCCGAATGGCTTCCCCAGGGAACATCAGAACTTTAGGGGTGGGGAGATGGAATAGGGCACTTTCAATGACCGACAGAAGCCCATAGCTGTGACATTATCAGCTTGCATGGGCATACATTCACACAATAGTATTTCAGCCATTCTTTCCTGCTGGTTTTACTGTAGTAAACTCTTTTTATAGTTTACAACTTAGTTTAGTTTTCAGTCTCAATTTCATTTTTTTATTGATGTTTCCTACATTTTTTAATGCTCTGTACACCACATAGAAAGCTCTGGCTGGTGGGCTCTTTTAAGGTCAGGGCCTTGTTGCAAATTTTACACGCTTAGAGCAAACAAATTCACTGCAATCAGACCAAACAATTGAAAAGAACATTTAAGAACAAATTATACACTGATTTAAACTTCGGCTTAAAAGTACAGTCAATCAATCAGTCTCTAAACAATAACAACAACAACAACAATACAAATCAGTATCTGATTATTTGTCACATTTGTGTAGGTATATATACATATCTATAGGCCAGAATCCTGCTGGTGATTTATGCATGTGTAAATTAAATTGTGTAGCTCACTGGGGCAAACTGCTGCTAACAAGGTGCTCATCATGCTATGTAGCAGATTGTGGAACAATGTGACTGGTGCTTGTTATTTACTGGTAAGTTACACAGTTTAATTTAGGTATGCATAAATCACAAATAGGATTCTGGCCACAGTCTTTCAGATAGATAGATATACAGATATTATTTCGTATATAGTATCTTGATACTATAAACAGGGCCTTGATGCAGATAATATACATACTTAGAGCAAAATAGTTCACTGTAATCAGACTAAACAATTAAAAACAAAATTCTAAAACAAATTATATACTGGTTTAAATACAAGTTGTCACAGCCAGTTCTTTGAACCAGACACAAGACAGAACATATAGTTAGAAATACTACTATAGTTCGTGGATGGTGAGATTTCAGAGATGCTAAAACCTTGAGATCCAGTAATGAGGGCCTGGTTCAAAGCAGGGAGCTAGACAGCCAGATATGCTTTAAGAATAGAGCATTTCTGAGCACATGTTCAGCCCTGAAATATTAAAATCAGAATCAACCTCATAAATCCCGTCACATAAAAACCCACTTCAGCTTCTCCCACCCCTAGCGTTCTTTTTGAGTCACCTAATTTTGGGGTAGGGGGCCTCCTCTATTTGTTCCTATTAGAAAATAGAGATTCATGAACTGTGACTTGTAATATGTTAATAAAGTCTTACTCACCTTCTACCCACACTACCTGTAATGGCTACAACTGAATGTTAAACTATCCACAGAAAACCAAAACTTTGCAAATTTATCTGCATTACCTTGAACTCTAGGAGACGTGAAAAGGTAAGACCATTTTCTGCTTTGCTATCCACTTCATATATGCTGTCTTGTATTTTAACATATTCTTTCAATTTGACCTAGATTTTTAAAAGTTCCACACAATAATCAAATTATGACAAATACTGATAACACACATTAACTCAGGGTGAGCAAACTGCAGCTCTCTGGATATTGTTGGATTACAGGTCCTATTCAGGCCTAGCCAACATAGCCAAAGGTGAGGAATGATGGGAGTTCTAGCTCAACAACATCTAAGAGGTTGCACTTTGCCCATTCCTGCATTTAACCATGGATGAAATGGAGAAAGGTCCTTTCAAAAAAGGAAGGAACACTTTCAGATGACGTAATCAGCCACATGTAAAGAGTAGCATGTTCTATGGAGGTCTGCACCTAATCTTGATGCTTTCCTGAAAATGGCAGATTGAGATTTCTAGAATTATGATGCTAGCTGTTTTTTTCCTACATTTTGTTTCACTAAGTGAAATTAACAAATGCATCTTCCCTCTCTGCCATGGTGACTACCAGGGAACACTGTTTTTAGAATTCTGGCCACGTAAAACCAGACATATGAAAGATTAACAAATGAAGGCACTTTCTTTCTCAGGTAAAGATTTTTTTCTGTTATTGCAAGCAAACATAAGCCCTATAGTGTACCAAATAAATTGTCTAAGCAGTTAATAAATGAACATGCCTTTTCAATACACTACAATTCCAATTAATATGCAACTATATCACTATACATCATTAACTGATAAACAATTCCATCAATATAGAACATTTACTTTTAAGCATGGTTAATACAGTTCTCTCTAGTCACATACATACTGGTCTGAAATTACTTGTGTAGTACTCTGCTTTCAGGAACTGCTGTAGGTCTTCAACATTGCTTAAAGTTGCACTCATTCCAATTATCTGAGTTGTTTCTACATAAAATATAACAACATATAATATAGCGTGGAAGATTGCTGTATAGTTTGCTGAATATTTTGGAGTAAGAACCTAAGGCTGAGAGAATCTGGACATCAGACAGCAAACAAAAATAGCAAAAGAAAACCACAGAACCTTGTACTACAAATAAAACAAGACAATCACTTTCTTTAGTAACCCAGTGCCAAGAACAGCATCCATTTCACAAGCAGTCTTAATACACTTTTAAAAAACAAATTGTACTCAATATTGTAAAACCTGAAACAGCAAAAAATGCAGCCCTGAAAACCAACCAACCACCTTTATATCCTCCATTGTAAAACAAATGATGTAATCTCACTGCAACCAAATGTACAAACTGTTTATTAACTGATAAACAACCCCATCAATATGTTGGAATTTTACTTTGAATTTCTCTTTATTTTCCTGAAATAATTCTGAACTACATGCAATTCATAAGCCAAAGTGTGGTTAATGTTGTGGGCCATACATGGTCAGCCTAGGATCCCTCACTGTGAAATTCTCCCCCAGTGCTCTCTAGCAGGTGGACTGAATATTTTGCATCATTTTTGCCCTCCCAACCTGTTTTAGGCCCAAGGAGAATTTTTTTAAAAAATTAAAAATGTCTACTTTTGTATTACAGATTATACTACTACAATCAGTTTTAGGAAGTACTGAAATTTCTATAACTGAACATATTAAAACAGGTAATTCTGATCACAAGAATCATAGACGTTATAGAGAAACTACTTACTGCTTGCATAGATAATCTTTGCAAGTGTCATTTCTAGGATAGCTCCACGACCTCCTTCTCCAAGCATATGCAACTTTAAGACAGAGAAAGATAGAAATGAATGATGAGAGCAAGAAAACAACAGAGTGGATCCCAAGAATTTTACAATATTGACAGGGAGAACAGTCAGATTCTTTTGACATACCTGCTGTACTATGACTCACCTGTCCTTTTAAAAAATGGAGCTATAGAGTTTCTATGTCGGAAAGGGCCTGAGTTTTTCCCCAGAGACATACATTAAAATAAGTTTATTCCCAGAGACATATAGTGGCTAAAATCTTGTTTCTCAGCATTGTAAGTTACCCTAGAATAAGTCAACTCCTCTGTAAGTTCCATTGATTCAAACGGGCCTGCTCTAGTTGTGACTTATTAAATTAACAACAGAATTTCAGCCACTGAAAGTTATGAAGAGCATTTAAGGAAACCTATTAAATGATTTATACACATTGTCCAAAATCCTGTTGTTTAACGTAATAAATCGAATTATCAATGGGGATTTAGTGAGTCAATTCCTCTATAATAGGCTACTCCAGTGATTTGCAATGCTATAGTAAATCTCAAGTTTTATTTTTTTCATGTACAACAATCTACATGTACTCAAATAGTCATGTCATCTTCTTCTGGTTGCTGCACAATGGTGGAGGGCGGGGTTTCACTTAACTGGGGCTTATTTTTGGGGTAGGGCTTATATTACGAGCATCCTGAAAAATCATACTAGGGCTTATTTTCAAGTTAGGTCTTATTTTCAGGGAAACAGGGTAGTAACATTTTCTGCAGATGCACAGTTTGTCAGAACTGATTTCCTCTATTTTCTGTTGCAAAAGTTGAACTTCTTCTAAAAGAAATATAAGAGCTTTGTGTTTAAACCGACATTTGGTGAATGGAGCTCAGGAAATTACAGAAAACATTTACTCCACTATATTATCAACACAAACATATTTTCCATTTAAAAAATTATAATTTTTATAGCATAACAGAGCACATTAATTAATCCCTAGTACTTGATTACATTTTAGCCTGTTAAAAGCAACTAAAAATGGTTACATTAATGTAATTTACAGCATAGTACAGCGTATAAAAACAGTCCTGAGTTAACAATAGTTTTAAATATTTTAGAAAAACATCAATAATTTGATAGCAAACCTCATCAACTACAACGAGACCAAGGTCATCGATTCGGCCTGTCTCTATCAAGGAATTCACCAGGCTGTGTCCTTTCTCAATAGTAGCAACATACAGGGATTTCTTTAGCCTTCTTTTGATTGGAGGAATCCTTCCTTTATTTCCTGCATATTCTTCAACCAGAAAACCAAGTTCCATTCCAAAACTTGACAACCCTGTAACCTTTAAGAAAAGCAACAGAAATGTGAGAAAGAACATTACTTTCAAATTGAGTGTTGGGAGAGTGAGAACAGACAAAAGAAAATATTTATTTACCCAGCGTGTTGTTAGTCTGTGGAACACTTTGCCACAGGATGTGGTGATGGCCTCTGGCCTAGATGCCTTTTAAAGGGGATTGGACAGATTCCTGGACGAAAAGTCCATCGCTTGTAAGCCATGATGGGGATGTATAATCTCCAGGCTTAAAAGAAAGGTACCTCAAAATGCAGATGCAAGGGGGGGGGGTATCAGGAGACAGGTCTCTCGTTGTCTCCTGTGCTCCCAGAGGCATCTGGTGGGGCCACGGTGAGATACAGTGTTGAAGCTGCTCCCACCTCCACTGCCACTGCCATCCTGGGAGGCAGCAGGCCCAGCTCCAGAAGGCAGGCCTGCTGCCTGTGTGCATGTGCCCACCGCTCAGCTGACAGGTGGGCGCATACATACAGGAAGCGGGCCCAGTCTCCATGCAAGAAGCTGGGCCTTCTGCTTCTCAGGATGGTGGCAGCAGCTTCAGGATAAGGTGGGGTGGCAACGGAGACAGGGGGAGGAGTGGGTGGTCCCCCCCAGAATGAACTCAAAAAATGAACCACAAATCAGTTTGTTTTGCAGATAATTTTAATCTTTTCCATGTTTTAATCTTTTAATTTTATTTTAAATTATATATTGTTTAATTTGTATTTTAACTTATCATGTTTTAACTGTGTGAATTTTAATGCTGTGAGCTGCCTTGGGTCTTGTTGGGAGAAATGCAGCATACAAATAAAACTAATAATAATAATAATACAGGAAGCTGGACTAGATGGGCCCTTGGCCTGATCCAGCAGGGCTCTTCTTATGTAACATTAAGCACATCTTGGCTGAAATCCTGTTGATGTTTTCTGTGTGTGTAAGAGGAGATGCCCTGCAGGTTTTCCCTCCAGCAAGCCCCCAGCTGTATGCCTGATCATACAACTAGTGCCAGATCAAAAGCACAAAGCTGCCTACTGGAGGCCAGGAATATGTGATTGCCCTAAAGTGATCATGCAGGATTCTGATCCTTACATTCACCACTGAGAATATGCTAATGAGCCATCATCCGCAGTAAAGAGCAGGTCCTGAATACAAGGTTAATTCTGAAACTCAAGCCAAAGAAAATCTTGTAGATTACTTCATTGAAGAATGTAGCTTTTCATTATAAGAACACACACTGAATTTCAAAATAGCAACAGTCTTATGAATGACAACTAATGGTATTCTAATCTATTCAGAAATAATTTTTATTTATTTTATTTATTTATTTATAATAAATAAGTTCCACAATGGAATTTACTCCTAATAAAATGTGCACAGTATTGCAGACTGGGGGAAGGATGCATAGATATATAAAATGCTACAATTTCACACCTTTTCCTGTACTATAGCCACATATGGCAGGATCATTAAAACATCCATTTGCTTGCAGAGTAATTCTTGAAGAATTAAAATTTCAGCAACAAGTGTTTTTCCACCACTGGTTGGCAAGGAATATATTAAATTCTTTCTCTGTTGCACTGATTCTAATGTTAAACAAGCATGCTGCCAATCTGTAAAATTAAAAGAAAGCCATTATTTACATTATTGATCTTGTATTTTAACATCTGCAGACATTTAAAATAAAGATAAAATTATCTTTTGGAATTTTAGAGAAGTTGTATAAACCATGAAATATGTGACATTTGGGGAAAACTAAGTTCAGACTTAAATCATTTTAAAACACATAGATGGCATCAGGATGATTTAGACAGACTCTGCCAGTGCAATATTATATAGAATTTAGTTTCAAATGTAGTTAGGCAGCACACTGATACTACTGTACACATAAAATACCCAGCAATTGTATAAACAGGACATCATACCAATGCATCAGTAGCAGATCCCTAAAGGATGAGGTCTGCAATTTGGGTGTCCTTTTGGATCTAGCCCCTCTCACTGTAGAACTAGATCTTAACCATGGCCAAGTCTGCCTTTTTCCGTGAGGTAGATTGCACACTTCTGCCCCTTTCTCAACAGGTTGCTAATAACATTGGTTCATGCATTGCTAATCTTGAGGATTCACTATTGCAGCGCTCCCTACATGAGGCTTCCCTTGAAGGCAGTTCGGAAGCTGCAGCAAGTGCAAAATGCAGTGGTCAGGCTGGTGATAGATACATCTAAATTTGCCCATATTTTGCCTGTCCTGGCCTGTTTGCACTGGTTGCCTGTATGCTTCCGGACCAAATTCAAGGTGCTAATGTTAACCTATAAAGCCCTTTATGATCTAAGGCCTCACTACCTGTCAGGGCACCTCTCCCTAAAGTTGACCTCCTGGCCCACCCACACCTCCCAGTCTTTGATATTGCAGGTGGCCACTCCAAAGGAGGCCTTGAAGTCATCAACTAGAAACAAGCCTTCTTGGTAGTGGCCACCTCGCTTTGGAACTCCCTTCTGATAGAGGTGTGTGTAGCCTCTACCCTAAGCTTCAGGAAGTAAACTAAAACCTGGCTCTTTACCCTTACTCCTCTTTAATATTAATTTTGTGGTAATGTCATAATGGCCCTATGGTGATGGTCTATGTTTGATTCAGTTGTCTTTAGCTTTGTCGTCTTGAGATTTAGTGATGCATGTTAGACAGGGGTTTTTTTAAAGGGTGGGTGGGTTCTGGCTTTTTGGATATTTTTTGTTTTAATTTTTTTTGTACATTTGTTATTTTTGTTGTAGCCGCCCAATAGCTTGTCACTAAACGGGCAGGATATAAGTTGAATAAATAAATAAAATAAAATATAAATAATAAAAAGAATAAATCAGTAAAAGTAAACCTCATAAAATGAGACAAATTGCACTTTGTAAAACAAGAAGATGCTTTTGTTTGTGGCAGCGATGACATAAATGAGGAGAAATTTCAGTTTGGGCCTTAAAACTAAAAATAGCTGCCAGTGCTTGCAGTTACTGTTCTGATTCTGGGTATTTTCTTAAGTACGTAACAAGAAGGTGCCATGTGCTCATGTGGGCTTTCACTTAACAGCCATCCTGTGCCTTTCCTCCAGTTGGCCCAAGGGGGTGCAGTTAACTGGTCAGCAGGTAGGTTATCTGATGCCTGGATCCAATGCACTAAGTTGTGTCAAAACACTACAGCTATAAATAAACTTGTGCCAATCTCATTCCAATAAAGGTGTCGTCCATTTCCTTTCTTCCCCCAACCACTTTATCTCCTATTGCAAAAAAGGGCTTGCTTGGGATTTGAATGCCTCATGCATCACTAGATGCCTCTAAGGCAATTCAAGATCTGTTACTGGAATGCATATTGTATAACTGTGATGTACTACAACAAAGAAACATGATGGAATTCGTAGGAGTTCCAAAATACAGTTCACAGTTTGCTGATCTATGTGTAAAGGGGGCAAATTTTTTTCCTAGCACAAATTATATTTTGGACAGATGTACAAGGAAATACAGGAACTCACTGGAAAATTAATATTATTGCAAAAACTTTTATAATAAACTAAACACATCTTTACCACAGAAGGCTATCCATGGAAGGAAGTCCCGAAAGGGAGCTGCAATGACACATTTCAACTGGCAGCTACAGTACTTTGGATTTCCAGGCCAAAATGTGATGTTCTTCCATGTTTATATCCCCTTGGTTCCCTGTGCACAACAGAGCACATTCTTGTTGTTCCAAGTATAACTTAATAATAATGGCAGGTCATGTCAATTTGGATATTTGGTGACCCTTTTCAGGGTTTTCCAGGTAAAGAATACTCAGAAGTGGTTTACCATTCTCTTCCTTTGGAGAAGCCCTGGGCCTGTGCAGCTTGCCCAAAGCCACATAGGCTAGAGTCCCTTGTTTGGGAGAGCAGCAGCATACCAATGAAATTAAGCAGTTTTTCTTTACATTGTAGCTGTTCTAATGACACATAACAAGACAGCCAGTACTATTTCTGCCTGCCATAACAAAGTACAGTCTTTCTTTACATCATAAATGATGTATAACAATGGCAAAACTGTGAGTACCATTTCTGCCTGACATTCCAGGAGGATATGTTAATGAAATTTAATTTCTTGTTATTTTTCCACTATGTCCTCTATTCTACAAGAAAAATATTCATATTTGTCTTATCTTTAAAATGTTTAAATAAACGTATAAATGTACAAATCCCTAAATCAAACAATTCAGTTTCACAAATACATACAATGAAAAGGCTGTAATGAACTACACAGAATGTAATATCAGAACAAACAATGTGGTGCCGTTACCATAAAGTTTATCAATTCCTCTGAAGTGTAGTAAGAGCTCCTTGACTTTGGTGGGTAAGCCATAGAAAGGGCCAATATCAATAAAGGAAGAGCCATTTCTTTTCTCAGTAACACCAGTCTCCTCAGATACTACAGCTTCTTTGAGCTGCTTACTTTTAGACAACAGTGGAGTCGGGATTCTTGCATTTCTAGTCATTTCACTTTTGAGACAATCTTTGAGACTTTTTCTCCTTCCTGGTTCAGATACAAGACTTGTATATGGTTCATTATCTTTTACCACATTTTCTGTTTCATGGCAATAAAGCAGATCTGAGCTCTTTTTGAGACTGTCATCCATACCATAGACACCTTCTTTTACATGTACTGCTTCGTGACAGCCAATTAAGCATTCATCTGACATTTTAAGAAATAAAAGCTGTGATGAAGGCAGATTCTCTGGATCAGTATCTTGATGCTTTAGATTGCTATTCTGATGTTCTTTTGCAATCCTCAGGAAATCATATTCTCTTCTGTTTGCGGAGCTGGTCACAACATTTGTAGCTGACAATGTCTCTGCCACATTCCTGACATTACTGTGATCTAAGTTATCAGAATCCACATCATCAGTAAGTTGAATACACCTTTGTTCAATATCATTTACTTCAGCCAATAAAGAGTTGCTCCCAGAAAAACTGTCATATTCCCCAAACATGTCATCTTCACTATCAATGTACTGGGAGGAAAATAGAAAAAAAAGGAATCTGTATGAGTTTTTTAAATAATTAGCTTTTTTATACAGCAAGGGTAGTTATGTTACCAAGAAAGACTTCTACATTGTGTACAAAGTGTCTCTGGGCCATGCTAATATCTTTTTTCTCTGTGAAAACAATATAAATTAACCTGATCAAGTTCAGATATAGGTAACAAAAATAATTGGAAGAATTTGTAAACGAGACTAATGAGAAAAGCTGAAAGGAACTGGAAAGTTCGTCTTCAGATACCTGAAAATCTTTCACCATACAGAAGACAGCAAGATTGTTCTTTGTCATGTCACAGGGTCAGAACAAAGTTCTGACCGACTCCTAAGTTACATAAGAGGAGATGTTAGTTAAATATTCAGAAATACTTATTTATTTATTGGATTTCTATCCCACCCATCTAGACCAAAGGTCTACTCTACTCTATATAGTAAGAGCAGCTTGAAAATGGAGACAACTGCAAGAAAGAAGCTCTCCATCATTGCACATCTTTAAGCAGAGTCCAGACAAAAATCTGTTTGGTATTAACTAGGTCTGGATTTTGTGTATCCAGCAGACGTTTGGACTAGGTGGTCCATAAATAATCTCATGATGCTGCCACAATGTTGTACAATATATTTTGGATTACAAGTCCTAACATTCTTCAGGCAGCATGGACGTTCCTACAATTATAGGAGTTGCAGTCCACAAGCACAAATATGAACATCTCTGTTACACAAAAATCCTCCAAAAATCCTGGGTAGCTTTGCTTGGAAATAAATTCCACAAAGTTAAAACGTGACTACTTTCACATAAGCATGACTAGATTTACAGTCTTGTGGGTCAAACGGGATGCAACATGAAACAGATGTACCGTAATTCTGGATTTTTAATTTTTTGTTGTTTTGATTTAGATACCTACCACTTGATCACCAACTTCCAGACTCTAGAACTGAGGAAGGCGTAATAAACCAGGAGTCCTTTGTCTCTCCTTAAAACTGCCCCCCGATTCCTACTTACGCCCTAGCAACACAGTGTATATTGCACCCTCAGGGGGACAATTCAGTTTTACAAATACACGAACAGAATGCCAAACATTGATGTACACAACTTCACCGGATGGGAGGAAAACCACTTTTTCATTTAAAATAACCTCTTTTTTTTAATATGGTCATAGTGGCCACATAAGAAAAGGGATAAGGCTTTTTGCCTGTAACAGTTATGTGCAAGGCACACCTGGTGAAATTCCCTCTTTCACAAAAACAATTAATGGTACAGGAATCCTGAATTCCTTTTCAGGGGGCTACAAGCTTGCCAAGTACAGCGGGGGGTTGCTTGCAAGCAAGTGTGTGTAGAACTGCAATGAAATCTTCTCTCACTTCCACATATTATAAAATCAAGCAGGATCTGATAATACTGGGGATAAATGAAAAGATATTCCACCTGACACTACTTCACAACTAGCGCAAAACACTAATTTCAAGCTTCAATTTATTGGCTTTAAGTATTTGGAGAGAGTCCATGGTACCTCACAGAACACAAAATGACATGAGCTAACTGAGCGTCAATTCCCAGTATAGTCAGACAAGATTACTCCCGGAGTCCCAGGTAAGTATGTAAAGGACTCCAACTTTATATCACACTCCAGTATGCATCTGCACAGTTGCTTTACTGATCCTAGCTAGATGTGTACAGGACTGTACTCTAAACTGTTATTCTAATGCTACTTCCAATAAACTGCTACTTTAAATGTTTACATGCTCTCTGTGTTTTTTTTAAGCCTTAATTTCTTTAATTGCATGCAGCTGAAATGAATGCACAATTATGTTATAATGCTATTGTTTTAATAGCCGTGTTACAATTTCTTATTAGGCAGCTTTCAGCATCTTCGGCTAAAACAGTAACAGAACTTGGTATATCCTCTCCTTATTTATCCTTACTTCCTGTTAAGACTGTAAGCTCCTAAAACATGAATCTCTACCTTTATTTTGTAAAATAGTACATCCATCTACTCCTGGAATAGAGGGGGATGAGGACCTTCTCCAAACTATGAAATGCACTTCCTTCTGAGCTGTGATTTGTTTTCACTCTGACTGATTTTAAGAGGGGAGTAAAAATACATCTTTTTAGACTATGATGTTTGGCCTATCCCTTGATTTTGTATCCTTTGTTGAGTACCATTGTTTTTAATTACAGGTGAACGCAAAATAAAGTGAAAAAAGACATAAATGTGGTGGCATCTTAAAGACTGTTATATTTTTTTAAGCGAGCTTTCATGGACAAGTCCAGTTCATCAGACATGGGCAAACTAACACAGCTACCCCCTCTACAATGGTTTTTAATGCATTTTATTTGATTTTAATGGTTTTACATTAAGGTGGTTTGTACGATTTCATTCATTGTTTTTAACCAAAGGTGGTTTAAAAAAAAAGCAGGTTTATATGCTGCCTTGAGCGCTATTTTGTAGCGGAAAGGCCGAGCAGAAGTGCAATAAATAAAGCCAAGAGCCCGTCATAAAAATCTATACCTTCATCAACATTTATGCCGCCTTGGGTCCTTTTTCAGGGAGAAAGGCGGGGTAAAAAATATTGTAAATAACTTTTGTTATTATAAATAATTTTGTTATTATAAATATTATAAATAAATTTTGTAAAGTTATTTACAAAATATTGTAAGGCAGCGACTGCCGCCTATCAGATCAGAGCTGGACACTCGGCTGGCTTCCAGCAGCATTGCCCCCCCCCCCCCCGTGTCTCGGTACCTCAGGCTCCGGTTCCTCTTGAGCCCCCTCGCCGCCGCCTCCGCCGGAGCTCCATTTCTTGGGAGCCGGCGGAGTACGGGAGCCAGACCCGTCCCGGGTCCTTTTGCCCCACGAGTCGGCTCCTCGTCTCGGCGTCTGCCTCCGCCGCGGCTCCCTCGTCCTCCTCACGGAGAGCCCGTCGCCTTCCATGAGGCAGCAGCATCGCCGACCCCTTGGGGTCAGCCCAAGGTACGCCCGGCAGAGAAGGCGCGACCGCCTCGCCTGAGGTAAATTCGCCCTTCCATGGCCTCTTCTCCTGCCCTCCCTCTCTCTTCCCCCCCCCGGCAAAGAAAAAGGAACCGTCCAATTCGCCTCAAGACAACGTTCCAAGAGAGGCGAGGATTATACCAACGGCTAGAAAGGAGGGGTGAGAAAGCCAAATGACTGTGACGTCATTTCCTCCCTCTCAACGGTTTTTTACTCCCCACCGCCAGGATGAACGAAGGTTCGCCTGGCGCCTTCCTAAGGTCTCGCGGGACAAAAAAAAAAAAACAGACACGGGAGGGAAAGGGTGTCGCGAAAGAGATACGGCACGTGACCCCAGCGCGAGGCGGCGATTGATCCTCGAAGGTTGTTGACAGCGGGAGGGGAACGTCGGCCTCCGTCTTTCTTCCACCAGAGCGCATGCGCCGGAGACGGGGCACGCGGAAACGGAAGTGTTGTGAGGGGGAATGGATTTCTCTGCGGCCGTGCTCGGAGCGGAAGCTTCAAGGCGTGGGAACAAGATGGCGGCCTTGGTGCGCTTGGTTGCAACGGCGAAAGATTCAGGGAGGTCTTCCTCTGTCTTCGCCGGATTAAGGAAGGGTTCGTGGGCTTCTGGTCTAGGTAAGAGAGGGCAGGTTTTTGTCTTTTCCGCTTGTCTTTGATGGACTGTGAGCTAGGAAGTGGGTCCTGGGTAGGCGTCTGAGAGGAAAGGCAGTCAAACGGTGCGGCATTTTAGTGCAAATTAACGCAACGGAAGAAGAAGCTTCGCCCACTTATTCAAGGCTTTTGGAGCTGCTGCTGAAGTTACATAGAGGGTCATCTGATGCATCGTGTAGATTTCAGTGGTTCTTAACCTTTGTTACTCAGGTGTTTTTGAACTGCAACTCCCAGAAACCCCAGCCAGCACAGCTGGTGGTGAAGGCTTCTGGGAGCTGCAGTCCAAAAACACCTGAGTAACCCAAGGTTAAGAACCAGTGTGTTGGATTACGACTTATTTTCAAACTCCTGCTTGGCCATGGAAAATCACTGGGAGGTGCCAGTGGTAAACCACCTCTTGAATATCTCACGTCCCTTGAAAAAGTATTTACTTTTTGTTTTTGTGCACTGTCCATCAAATATTGGTACATAAGCCTGAAGAAGTGGACTTTATCTTCGAAAGCTTGCCGTTTGCTAATAGTTTAGGTATCTGGCTGTGGTTGGGAGTTTGATTTCTCATGATGTCTCCTGCGAACAGATCCAGTCTGTGTGGCCTTGGGCAAGCTGCACAGTCCCAGGATACTCCTAGAAGGAGGGAAGGATAAACCACTTCAGAGTATCTCTATCTGGAGAAACCTGAAAAGGGTTGCCATAAGTCAGGATTCACTTGATGGCATGATCATTATTAATAATGGTATAGCCTACTGTTGCATTTGTGTCTTGTGAAAGACCACTTGGCTGTTTCCTGTTTTTTTCTTGAAAACCCTATTAGAGTCATTTTAAGTCAGATACAACATGATGGCATATATGAATAAAAAGGTACTGGAGTTTTTACTTTGCTGTCCCAAAGGGAGGTGAAATTGGTCCCCCCCTCTTAATCTTTGGGGCAGAAGAAATGGAATATTTAAACTAGCATTGCAGCTGGATTTAACAAGTATTAGAGGCTGCTGCTGTTTTTGCTATACTGGCAACCAACAGCAGTCAAAAATGGTTTTTCTCAGTGTTCTGAATCCTAACTGTGGTTTGGCTTACTTGTTTGGCCTGGCATATGTATTCAGCATGATTTATCTTTGGCAACTGTACATAATTCTGCACAGTAAGTGCATTCTTGATCTGTCTTCAAAATAATAGCAGCTCAATCTAGGCATCTACTAACATATAGCAAGCTATAACTATTCCATGTTACCTGTGACAAATAGATCTTGTATTTAACGATGTCATAAATGTTAAGTGTTTTTGCTAACATTTGTTGTTTGTCCATTATCTTGATATGTGCTGTCAAGTTGCCTCCAACTTATGGTGACCCCATGAAAGAGTGATCTCCAAAATGGTCTGTCCTGATCTGTGCTGCTCAGCTTTTGTAAATTGAAGGCTCTTGCTCCCTGTAGGGAGTCAATCCATCTTGTATTTGGCCTTCATCTTTTCCTGCTGCCTTCAACCTTTGCTAATGAAAACGAAGAAAGACCGACCCATGGAAACCAATGATAACCATTTTCTGCTGCTTCGTTTATGGTCTTAATCATGTTTATTTTAACAAGGTTGTGTTTCTTTTCAGTTACATTACAGAATCGGAAGTATTGTTTGCAAACTGAACAAGTTTCCAGTCAGGCTGATATGGTAAGATATTTTGTAACCAACATAAGTAAGTGTACTTTTGAATCTTATGCGTTCTTTGTTTATATAACCCTGAAAAACATTAGGGTTGTAAGAATTAGTGGGGTTATTTGGCAGAATAAGAAGGTAAGAAGTAGGCTGGAAAATGGTTTAGAAGCACCAGAGAAGATAATGGCTTTTCCAAACACTGAGTTAGATACTTGTTGAACAAGTGCAAATAGGGTGGTGGGCATGAACCTCCACACAGCAACTCCTTGAACCCCTATGTATCAGATTAGTGATGGCGCTGGGGCTAACAATCAGGTGAAGGCATTTTCCATGAATGAAAGTCTGCTCATAGGGGAAGGCATATCCAGTATCTAACTCGTTACATTTTACAAAGCCTTTAAACTCATGGAAAGAGAAAGGAAGGGGTCTCTGGGAGATCTTGGGGATCATAACTGTGCCTAGAGCAGCAGTTGTGATTAAAAATAAGATGAAATGACAGTACAGTGGTTTGCATAATAGATCTGATATACCATTACAAATTAAGGTATAGTATTGTACTTGAGTGACAACTGCTCCTCAGGTCCCTGATTTAATTCAGTGAGTTATCTTGAACCAGTCATTGCTGCTCAGCATAGTGTCCCAAAAAGGCTTATTGAGAGGGTAAGACCTAACGTATTACTGCTTGGAGCATACTGGAGGGCAAAGGACTGTAGAATAGTCTTTGCTACCAGCATTGATTAGCTTCAATGTCTGATGAAAGCAGTTGCTTTCCATCATATCTTTTGACCAATTATTAGCTTATATATCAGAGTGAAATAGTTGAATCTGACATTGAGGAACAATTAGATATTTTTATTGGATTTTTAATGTAGATGTGTATTGAGACCATAGTGAACAGTGGAATAAAGTTCTATACATAAAATGTATAACAGGAGATATTAGAAATATGAAGATAATATACAGGGATGAGAAAATGTAATAGATTTAGATGCAGTTGTGAAGGGATGCAGTGGAAAGATTTACTGAAGATTTACTTAATCTGTTGCAGTAGAAACAATGAGGCCTGTGGCTTCTTGAAGGATATACAGGTTTGGGATTTTAAATTTTGCTTCACATGTCTGAAGTCCACACAAATATAAACCAAATAAAAATGGATAGTTTTAAAAGTTCCACAATACTGTTGTTTTTATAGAAGATGGCTTCTATTTGTGCATTATTAAAATGAACTGTTTATGCATGTGTCTTGATTTGTAGATATGTTTAATAATAATGAAAAAAGAAAAAGCACAGTTATCCTTCTTAGTTTTAGGACTAAGTGCTGCTTTGCAAAGTGGCTTAACTCCTAACTAGAAACCACATTTGTTAGTTGTTCCAACAAAACAGACATGGCTTTTGCTACAGAGTCTACACAGTGGAAGTTTTGTATCCTGCAGAGAATTAGAAACAGGAGTTGAAGCTCAAACTGCTTCTATTTCAGCCTGTAGAGATGGAAGATCCCTATAAGGAACCTCTGAAAAAGTGCACGTTGTGTGGGGTAACAGTTGACTACAAGAATATACAGGTAAATTCATGTGTACTTTAATGTGCCTTTCTGTATTTTGAAAAAAAAAAACGGAACGAAACAAAGTCTGAGATATCGAGAACACCTCACTATTGCAGTTTCTCAGCTTCCTACTAATTACAGTGTTTACAACAAAGCACACTTCCAGATTAATATAGTTCAGAGATCCTGACAATTGAAGAAATATGCCCAATGGCATTTTTCCATATGCAGGAGCAGTTTGCATATCATTAAGTGCCTCTGTTAAAAAAATTACATTGATATACACTGTGGTCCATTTTTAGGGGAAAAAATGGAGAATTAGAGAAAGTGGATACCCCAGTAGTGCATCATTTTGAGAGAGAAAAAGAGGTATAGAACATCAGATGATAAGTTTTGGGCAACTTAATATGGTATATAACAGCAGTGAAAAAAGAGGTGACATGGATTCATAGATTAAAAATGCTTAATTCCTCAAGGACTAAATGAGGACATTGACTTCCTTCCTCTTTTTTAATACTGCTGAAATCCAGCACAGGATTTTATTTCTGTGATACTTCCTGCATCTGTTTCTGAGTTTACAACAAATTTAGTATACTTTTGTTTAGAGACATTTCATAAAACTCTTGGCTAGGGCAGTAGCAGTGACATCTGTTCTTCTCACTATAAAAGAGTGTAACTTTGTTTGATTCTTCAGTGTTTGATTTTGGTGGGATTATAAGTATTATGCCTTTTGATTAATAGGTATTTGTTTATGAAACTCCTTCAAAACCTGCTTTTAAGTTGCATGGTATAATTTAATTGTATTTTAATGAAGTTCAATATCTTTAGTTAGATTTTCAAATCTATTCTAATGTTCCCTTGTAGCCCTGAGGAAGACCCTAAAAGTAATATGGGGCTGAAAAACCTTAAGATTTTCACTTTGCAAATCTTCACCCATAAAGATCAGAAAATTTCTGGATTTAAAAATATTTAATTTATGTTAGTATTGCTTATTTTGCTTTAAAGAAAACACAATGTTATTTAAGAGAACTATAAACATACTGCAGACATGAAATATGTGTAAAATAGTAATATTTACTGATAACATTTATTAATTTTTAAGGATTAAACATCTTGTTTCTCCAACAGCTTTTATCACAGTTCATTTCTCCATATACTGGTCGTCTGCTTGGTAGACACATAACAGGTAATAAAAAACGTAACATTATGTCAACTCTTACATCCAGTGCTAATACCTTTCACCTCTTAATTTTAAATGATGTAAACAGCCAGCCAGCCAGAAACTGTGGGGCATTTTATTATGTTGGCTTAGATAACATGTTTTCTAAACATGTTTTTTCTCCACTGAAGTGGAGAAAAAACTTTGTAATATTTAGAGTGCTCCCCCCCCCCCCAGTACCTTAAATGCTTAATTCAAGTTAATGGATAAATTGAGCCTTTTAAATGGTTGGAAGTGGCTTTTAGAATGGTTGTTTGGTTTGACAGGTTTATGTGGAAAGAAACAACATGAAATCTCAAAAGCTATTAAAAGATCCCGATGTATGGGTAAGTTTGAGATATGGTAAAGTTCAGATTTTTTAAAATAGGTTTTGTTTTTAAAACATCTTATTTATTATATTGCAGGTTTAATGGCAGTAACATATAAGCACCCTACGTTCCGCAGTGACCCCAAAATATGCAGTATTAAATACCCAGAATGAATTGTATGTATTGTGCATAAAAACTGTTTGTGTAATATGTGATTATTACTAGGAGAATCTTAATAAACAAGCCACAAACACCTCAATGAGCCTATTTCCTCATGTACAAAGAATGCAGTGAAAAATGTTGAGTGCTTGTCCTTTTGAAAAGATATGCAGCCTGATTAAACAAGTGACACAAACCTAGAAAGCATCAGGTTGTTTTCTCTTTAAACTATATTGGTTTGTTTGTTCAAGTCACAGTAGGTATTAACAAATCACAGCTGTTTCACGAATGACAGAGAACATGTTATATCTTTGCTTGAAAGTATGTTTTCACTATGCTCATCATGATGTAATCTTAGCTACTAATCTTGGTTCATCTACGTATTGTATTATGAAAACAGTATATAGTCTAAAGTGATAATCTGAATAGAATCTTCATATAAGACTTTGGTCTCTTTCTGTATCACTTAAATTGCTAATGCCACCACTTCACTTGGAAGGCAAGACATAGGCTCAAATCTTGTTTGTAGTATTTAAGCGTAAGTTTCCAGTCATTTCTCCCTGGTAAATAACTGTGGCTGCGATTCTGAGGAGCATGGGCATGCACTTAACCCAGCATGCACCCCTGACAATTGCAACAACAGTGGTTCTACCAGGAAGGAATGGCCAGAAAGTTAAGTGTTTGTTTTGCTACAAACAGGATTTTAGCCATTGTGTTAATATTCTCATTCCAGCACTTACAAACACAAGCACTTAGTATGTTTGTGTGCTGCTACCTTCCACTAGTGATAATCCCTGAGAAGATAAGCAAGGCAGAATTTGATGGGGAAGAGCTCTGAACTACTTTATTCTGTATCTTGATCAGTGAATTTTTGAATCTTAAGGATTTGTCCAGACACCGTGAATGAATGTAGAATGAAAATTACACAGGCAGTAGTTGCACAGGATAGAAGAAATCTTTTATCTGTCTAGAAAAGGTCAGATAGTGGGAGACACTGGGCTTTCATCTGGCTCCCCTGGTACATCCTCATCTACTTCAGGGTTGCTCATAACATTTGTTTCTTGATCACTGTCCTCTTCATCTTCTTGGAAGAGCTTTCGACGCAGTCGGAACGATCGTAGCCTTTTGCATGGCTTTGGTCCACCTGTACTCACAGTAGCTTTTCGCTTAATTACTTGCCTTGTTTTCGCTTCAGGAAAACTGATTTCCTTGAGCATTAACGTTAACTGATCTGTTACTTTGACGTTGTGGTTGATGTTACAACACTGCTTAGAAATCTGCCTTCCTTTTAGAGTAACAATGCTTGTCTGTAGTCCAGAGTTTGGGAAAAAGTTTTGCAAAGCTTGACAAAGAAATATATTCTCTTCTGGCTCCTCTGAGTGACTTCTGTTCCTTCCTGAAACAGCACAAAAATGACGGAGGAGAGGATATTGACATCAATGCTATGGTAGACTGAAAAATGCCAACTCCCAATGGAATGGTCACAGCTAATAAATACCAAAAAAAAACCCTACATATTGCTGAACACCACTTCAATAGGTTGGCTTGAATGTATTGCTAAACTTAGTTTAGCACTAAATCTGTGTGCAAGAGTGAGCCCATCCAAAATTTTCTATTTGAATGCTCCCCCTAGATAATCAGGAGGAAGAACTCCTTAAAGAGACCAGAAAAATAATCCAGGTGTCTGGCTTGTTAGTTTACTGCCTGGTTAGAGTTTCTCAAAACTCATTTTGTGGTATGCATAAAAGAACAGCCTGAAAATTTCTAATTGAAATTAAGGTGTTGTTTTATTTTTCTAACCAGTCACAAAGGAAAAAGTATGGCAGACCATCTGATACCCATACAGGCATATAGCAACCCATCTGCATAATGGAAAATGTTGGCATAGCATTATGTGGAAAACCAGTGCATCACCTACACTCCCTTTGCATTTGTCAGAAAAGCAAGTAGCTATCAATACCTCTGTAAAATTTAAGCAGGGGATGGATTGGGAATACCTGACTGCAGAACCAGGGTTCAGGAATTTAATTCCCTAATGTGCCTCCATTAAGAAATATCTTGGACAAGTTACAGGATCCAAGAGCGTCCCAAGAAGAAAGGAATGCTAAACCACTTCTGAGGATACCTAGAAAACCCTGAAAAGGGTTGTCATAAGTCAGAACAGACTTGATGGCACAAAACTGTTACTATTATTAGAGTATTAAATATGAAAAACTCCTAGTGGTTTAGTCATCTGCAGGAATAAGTGGCAACTAGTTATGTGCCGCTCAGTTTTGGACTTTAAATCCCAGAATTCTTTGTTCTGGGAGTTTCACCTGCTAGACCCACACTGAAATGTGCTGGGCTGAAAGGCTCTCGGCTCTGCCTGTCCTAGGCCATGAAACCTTCCAGTCCAGCTTTTCTTCAGGTACACAATTTAGGTGTGGCAGATGGAACTCTCAGAATGGAGGATTCTGGGATCTGGAGTCCAAAACAAAAGCAGTTATGCCTAGTGGCAACTGAACCTATGAAGATGCAAATCAATACCAGCGGTAATCCAGTGATGCATCCCGGCTGGAATCAAAGGGAAAATGTAAAACCATAGAACAGATATTGGAAATTACTTGGACACAGCTGTAAGGTTTGTTTGTTTTTTGCCACTAATAAGCTGGAAGGTGGAGATGTGTGAGTTAAACAGGGAGGATAGCACTCCCTGATCCTGATGGCAATCTGACTTGTCCACCAAATAGGTGTTTTACGGAAATCAATAATCAATCAACACCTGCCCCACCAAACAGGTGCTTGATGCTATCCAGAGCATAATTTGGTGATGCTGTTGCTTCCCACCAAATTGCTCTCTGGTCAGTCTGCCACACATCCGTTTGGCAAGCTATTCCAGACAAGGATAACAGGATGAGGGGGGAGGGGACATTCCCACACTTCTTTCCCATTACAACACTGGTCTCCAGCCCACTAAGTGGGAATACTGAAGCTTTGATAGCCTGGGAACCAGAGCTTGCCTTCAAGACTTGAAGGCCACATGTACAATGTGCTCTTCTCTACCCATGAGGTTGGTCCCACCCATCTCATATAAACAAGTGTAAGTTGGCACAGGTTCTTGCCATGTAGCCTTACCTGCTAAATATTCAGAAATGAAGTGAAAATAATAAGGTTTTATAATAAGCTTTTCTGAAATGTCTATATTGCAGCATCAACAAATATAAAAACTAAGTGAAAGCGTAAAACACAAACAACCGATTAGGGGCCTCTGAGTGGTACCAACAAATGTCTAATCTTGGGTATGCTATACATTTACTACAAAGTAAGGATTTTTAAAACCATAGTTCTCACATATTAACTGTTTACATTACCAGCAATTTGCTTCTGTTCGTTCTTTCTTCTTGCTCTTCGTCTCAGTTGATCTACATCTGCCAATAGGGCTTCTACTGATCTCTCACTATCCACTACTTTACTGCACAAATTCTAGAAGAAAAGAAAATGGACACGTCACTGCATCATTACACTCAAATGCCCAAGGAACTCTGGTTAGTGGATCGTTTAGAAGTGTAATGATAATTATTTATTTGAAATATTTTTCTTCTTACTATTTTTCTCCTTAAAAGGACCCAAGGCAGATTACTTTATTGAAAGACAATATTAAAAGCTAACAACAGTGAATATACAAATACTAAAAAGTATCAAACACCATAATTAAAAAACACACATATAAGCAGCACCAAAATACATTTTCAAAGCAGTAAGGTACAACAATCCATTAAAAAATCCCGCTTAAGCAGCCAATATTGCACACTCTCTTAAATCTGTACTGATCAGTTCAGCTGCCAAACTAGTATTCAATTACCAGAAAACAGCTTTATTGCTAAATCTGACTAGCTGTTGATGTAGTTTACATCTCTACCTGTAATGGGTTTTACTTGTATTTCAAGAACTGTGTACACATGAACTACATGCTGTAACTCATAACCATATAAACACGGGATGCATCCGAGAAATACACATTTTCTTCTCACTTGAGCTGGGAGTGAAGTAAAACCAGGCAGCCATCTATCTAAAGTGTGTAGCACACATTGGTTCCACAATTGTTCCTGTTTACTACCTAGCTAGATAAAGGTTGAGGCATTTTTTTGTGATAGCAACTGAGAACCTCAGACCCTGGAAGGTCTCAATCTGTCTCTCCAGCATTCGCTGGAGGCCCACAACTACTCTTTAATGACACTACTTTTGGTTGGCTTTTCGGGTTTTTCACATTTTCCCCACCATTCTAAATGATTGAAATACTTACATCGTGGTTTAGTTATCGGCAGTTAGAGCTTTAAACAAAAATATGCTGGTGTTTTGGCACCACCTTTTGCTTTTGGTCCCACTGCCACTGGAATGCGGCCCCCAAGAACCTCTCTGAAACCGAGTCCAGTACTTGAGATTCTCCTCAGTTGCTGCATGTTTGCTATCAACCCTGGAAGTACACATCTCCTAAATAACAGCTATGTAGTTATGTCTGCAGAAATGAGAGAGAACTTGCTTGTAGGTGACCCTCTGAAAGAACAGCTATCCTGGATTATGGTTTCTGTCTGAACAATTCTATAATTAGGAGAAGGTAACTCTATTGAAGCTGAGGCTTCAATGCTTTGGCCATCTCATGAGAAGAGAAGACTCCCTGGAAAAGAGCCTGATGTTGGGAAAGTGTGAAGGCAAGAGGAGAAGGGGACGACAGAGGACGAGATGATTGGACAGTGTCATCGAAGCTCCCAACATGAATTTGACCCAACTCCGGGAGGCAGTGGAAGACAGGAGGGCCTGGTGTGCTCTGGTCCTTAAGAACTAAACAACAACTCTAGCCAGTAGCCATGTTAGTTTGTTGTAGTACAGGAGAAACCAGAAGATTTGTAGCACCTCTATGATCAGTTTGTTTTTATTTTCATAAACTATTGTGTGTTGAATCACATTTATTCAGATGAATGGAGTGTCTGTGTATTTGGGGGGGAATTAAAAACTACTGACAGAGAGGGTGTGTTGATCCTGAATGAAGATCTTTAACAATGGGCCTTTGTTACCCTGTCACATTAATCAGCACTATTACAATGGAATTAATCACTGCCAACTGTCACAGACCTTTTTTCATCCCAGACCAATAGGCCCTATTGTTGGTTCACTTTGCTAACAATTTCAGACTCCTCCCAGAGACACAGCTACTCTATTCATCTGAAGAAGTGTGCTTGGACACACAAAAGCTTAAGAAAACATAAAAACTAGTTAGTTTTAAAGGTGCTATAAGATTTCTGTTTTCTTACAATTAGAGGAGTGGCTTTCTCAAATAACACTCATTATTGTATTTCTTAGATGCATATTGCTATATCTGAAGGGGCCGCAAGTAAGTGGAGCTGGCTCTTCCCTAACTTACGCCACCCAACTTCAAGACACTTTGCCTGAACATTTATTTTTTTTAACAGTGCTGCCAAATATATGTTAAAAGCTTTATGTTACCTGGTAAATGTCATCCAAAAACGCATGACTTACCTTCAGTTCTTCCTGCAAAGTAGCATACATTTCATTAATCTTATGAACCTCTTTTAGAGTCCCATCTTCTTTAAAAAATTCTGACCTTTACATACAAAAAGAAACCTAGAATTTACTATTTGCACCCATAACTTTTAGTAAAGTAGATTTTGAAGTATCTAAATTTCACTACTCTATATATTACTTTACATATGGATGTTTACATACAACATTTGATACCAAATTTACTGAAATACACAGCAGACCTTAAGCACTGCTGCCTTACAAAAATGGTTCCTTAGGATATTGCCATGTAAAGGTAATCGGGCAAAACACACTCCAATTTTAAACACCAAAGTGTTTAAATATTTTTTTAAAATGTGCATATGCATATCTTCTTCTTTTCCCATATTGGACTTTAATGTTTTAATTGCTCCTTCCAGTACTGAACTGCATTTCAGAATTGGAGTTAACACGAGGCCTTTAAGAAAGCAATACTGGCATCCTAAGTATGCTGAGGTTCACAGAAGTATAGAAAAATATTTACACGTAATCTTAAAAAGCACAATTAAGTCCTAATTTTGGGACTGCAGGGTACAAATCTAGTAGAGTAGATTCCGCGGGATCAGTGTGTTTCACTTATCCACGGTCTGAAAATATTTTTTAAAAAAAAATCCAGAAAAAACTATTTTCACATATATATAACCAGAACCGGCCACTAGAGGGAGCCAGAGACTGTGCTATGAATCCCGTATTTTTCTGTGTATAAAATGACACTTTTTCCTAAAATCGAGGAAAAATTGAGGGTCATTTTGTACATGGGCGGAGGCAAAGGAGCAGCCGCGCTTGGCCGCCTCTCGCGGCTGCCCATTGACTGCTGCCACCGCTGTCCGATCACCTCCTCCTCCCTGCCAGGGCTCACCTCCAGATCACATTGCCGCCTTGTCCCCTGCCCGAAGGGAGCCCACGAGTGGCTGGAGGAAGTGATCTGGTAGCGGCGGCAGCAGTCAATGGGCAGCAGCAAGAGGCAGCCAAGTACGGCTGCTCTTTTGCCTCTGTCTCCGCCTCCTCCTGCTGCCGGATTGCCTCCTCCAGCGCCACTCGCAGGCTCCCTTCGGGCAGGGGACAAGGCAGTGATGTGATCCGGCGGCAGAGGCAGCAGCAGGAGGAGATGGAGCCACCCCTCGCAGCTGCCCATTGACTGCTCCTCCACCAAGGGACAAAATTAAGGGGTCGTCGTATACATTGGGGGGTCGTATACACGGAAAAATACGGTACCTGTTAGTGAATAATACATAGCATGGTTCCTGGCACCCTCTAGTGGCCAGTTGTGGTAATGCATGCAAGAAATTAGTTTTTCCTTTTTCCGTTCTATATATAGCATTCACTATTATCTGCAGTTTTTCAGTATCCACGGGGGGGGGGGGGTTGAGCTTGAAACTAATCCCCAGTGGATATGGGCATCCTACTGTACCTAAATAAAGGACTTAGTGTTAGGTATAACAAAAACCGAGAGATTATGGTGAATTTGAGCCTCAAATCATTTATTTATTCCTGAAGTAAAGTATAGCTGGAATGCTGAATAGAACTTTTATTGGAGAGTATGAATATATTTCAACATTTAAGTTCTGATTCTGAATGACCCATAAAAGATAGATTGTTCACAGAGCTACTGGAAATGCCACACAAAATACGAAAATATTCTCTTCCTACCTGTGTTTTGCAATTGCTCTACAAACGCCAGTAGAAGTACAAGAACCAGATACTGTTCTGTAACTTTGCTGCTCTGCCATTCCTAGGTTGGCAACAACAAGTGGAACTTTCTGAAATAGACTTTACAGAAGCAGAAATGAAAGAATTGATACAAATACCATGGAAAGATGGCACCCCCTTCTGCTCTGCTTGCATTATCCAGCAGAGTTTTGGATTTTATAAACCACCATGGATTTTCTGTCCCCTTCTATAAGACTGCACTGCCAGTCATTTAAGACTAAGCAATGCTTGGTCACAAATTTTAATCAAGATAATGCAAAGCTTTTTGAAGTATTTTGTTTGCACAAGAATAGACAACTAAAACCAGAACGACAATACTTCTTTAGTACATAAGTGACAATTCCCTTTAAACATCTATGATAGTATTAACGTAAGTGTGGCTGCAAGCCAAGGGGAAGTATTTTAAGAAAGAACAGCTTTATGGATCACAAACCAAAACTAGCTTTTTTGATGTTCATGACAAGCCGTTTTGGACAGCACTGGGCAATCACTTTGATGGTTGTAGGAGAACAGGATAAAGACATTAGACCAATTCTAACAATGCTGTTTTACTCCCATATTTGAAAAATCCAAGTTGTTCCTGTGTTTTATCAGGTTCCTTTTTTTTTAACCCATGAGAGTATGGCCAGCACCTGTATTTGCATATGCTATGCAAGAGACAATTACTCAGGTTTTTAAGATAAACATTCTGAAGCATCAGATATGAGGTATGAATATGTCTAAGATGGCAGCTTGGACAGTATGCCAACTGTACACATATAGAGGCCTGCAAGATCAACACTTCAAAATCCAATCTAACATAACATGTAAGCTATCTCTAGATTTCAGATGGGAAGCAAAAATTCTGAGCAGCCTTAAGCCTGTACAAGACTATATATAAGTTATGTAGAGCAGGGTGGAGAATGAGTGGACTTCCAGATGCTGGACTGTAACTCCCCGTCAACACTAGCCATCCTAGTTAATGGTTGTGATCGTGAAAGTTTTATTCTAAGAACATTTGAGGGGCTGCACTTTCCCCATTCCTGATGTAGAGTGTTGTAGGCAGTGGCTGCAACATTTCAGTAGAAAGAAATAATTCCACTACAAACTCCAAATTTCAAAGAGAGAAATGTTTTTCTATATATCAATTGGGTCGGGGCGATAAACTGAAGAAACCGATCAGTTATCCGTTTCAGTACATGGGCTGAAATTCTGTTGGACAGATTTTGTCACTGCCTAAATGCCGCTGATTAAAGACTATGATTTATTTCCTTTTTCTGTCTCAAGAGGAATATGGATTCATCTCAAACTTGAAAAAGGAAGAACTTAATGAGCAACAATTTGTTGTTGACAGTGATGCTGTTCCTACTGTTTAAGCAGGATTTTGGCCGTAGGCATATTTTGTTACCCCGTTTTACTTGACTATGTTCCTTTCTAGTCAACAGCATTACTAAGGAACGAAACAGTGAAATAAGTTACACAGCACCTAACGTTACTTACCCCTCTTGCGGCTTATGCAAGGCATATTCAAGTTTGTAAGTGGATGAACTTGAAGAGGTTACACTGGAGGTGAGTAACAGAAAAACAAGGCCCTGATTTGAGAAATATGATTGTAGATGCCTATGAAGGAGTTGCTCTCTGAACGTCATGATCTGGTCAGTATTACGCCTGAGTTTGTACCATCCTACCACCGTCTAGAAAAGAAAAATCAATCTGAACATTAGATGTGGTTTGCTTCAAATAAATGTATGGTTAACCACC
Organism: Intellagama lesueurii; assembly: GCA_037013535.1. Taxonomy (NCBI): domain Eukaryota; kingdom Metazoa; phylum Chordata; class Lepidosauria; order Squamata; family Agamidae; genus Intellagama; species Intellagama lesueurii. Next base: position 186,855,097 of record JBAJHW010000005.1, on the reverse strand, counting down.
TCTTCCAAATCATACTTCTACTAATCAGAGTCAAGAAAAAACAAACCCTAAAGCAGCGATCCCGAACCCCCGGTCCCCGGCCTGGTGCCGATCCCTGGCCTGGGCCAGACCGGGCCGGCGAGAGAGACCTCCCACCGCCCCCCTGTTTGCGCCTGCGCGCACGCTCCGGCATGCCCGCACGAGTGCCGCTGTTTGCACCTGCGCACGAGCGGTCGTGCGCATGCGCAAAATGGTGGCACTCTCTCGCACGGGTGCGTGCACGCTTGTTCGCACATGCACGCGCGTGGGGGGTGCCCCGCCTTCCCCAGCCAGTCCGCGGACCGGAAAAGGTTGGGGAACACTGCCCTAAAGAATATATACCATTTCATTCAATGAGCTGCTGGAATGAATAAATCATGGGAGCCAGAATTATAGGCACAGAAAAGGAGGCATAGGGATACCCAGTGTTAAAAATTATTACATAGCCAATCAATTAAGGTTTATTGGGGAAATTATGTATATAATCCAGAAAGGTTAATTTGGTGGGAAGTGGAATCATTAGAGTTAGAAGACAATATTGAAAAATATCTATTTGGGACTGTCAAAAAATCCAAATTAAGTAAGATTAATAACCCCTATTTAAAGACCATGCTAAATGTATGGTATAAATATATAAAAAAAGTTTATGCCCCCCTAATTCACCATTAAGGTTAGTAACTGAAATAGAAAATTTTCCTGCTAATCTGAAAGTTCTTGAAAAATTATTTAGGATGAGGGGGAATTACGCAAGTCTTTATATAAAATTATAGTAGTTGGCTATACTCATACATTTCCTTGAATCAATCTAGGAAAGAGGCCAAATTTTGAATGTAAAATACCTTTTTACATCCTGATAATATTTTCTTCAGCATTGGCTGATTCAATATTCCAGCTGAATTGTAAAAGCTAGAAGAGATATAGATAAATTAGACAGTAATAGAGGTACTGAAATAAATGGATTTCTATCTAGGGTGTGTGGTCCTAAAATGCTAACTTTATCTAAAATAGTAATTTTTCTGAATATTGTTGTTCATATAAAAAATACAAATAATATTAATAATTTTAATCAGAATTCAGAGATTCCCCCTTTGAACCATGGGAGCAGACAAGAAGGAATATAAGGAGAAGACATATATTGAGCTCCACCAAGTTTGGTTCACTGGATTTCATCTATATGCATTACTGCAAAGAGATGAATAATGACTCTTTAGCACAATAATATTTTCAGTATTATAAACCAATTCCCATAGCTTTTAGGAGATGTGAAGTAGATTTTTTGCATAATAGCTGTTTTATAAGCATAAACTAGCAAGTATATGACTTGTAACACTATTTTAATATCACAGGGAAAGAAATAAACTTAAATTACAAGATAATCTTAAATATGCATGGGACTAACTGTGCAAAATCATACATATTTATTCAGAAATGACTACCACTGAATTCACTAGTGCTTACTCTCAGATGGTATGTTACAGAAACAAGATTAAGTAGCATTGAATTTCGTGGAAGTTATTTCATACAGGATTATGCTGTTATGTTTTCTTTCGTGACATTGTGCATTGTCTGCATTCCAAAATGACTGTGCAAACAAATTTACTGTCCACTTTAGCTAGACAAATGAGGCAGACCCATCTGTATGACTAGGTAACATGTTCCAAAATCACATAATCAAAGCTAGGATTTAAGGCTAAACAGCAGTTCATCTTTAAGGTGGCACATTTTTGTCATCTTTATTTTTTCTTTTGTTTCTGCCCGATATGCTAGCACAGACTACGGCTACGTCTTCTAAAACTAATCAAAGCCAGTGTTTCAGCTTTTCAAGAACTAGTATATATACAGTCCTTAAGCCATATTAGTTCCGAATTTATAAAACTGTATACAAAACAACATTCATTATTCTTACAGTAAAATATCATACTCACCTGAAAGGCTGATAACATGGAATATGTTTCTGTATATCTGAAATGAAACAATATTATATTGTTCTGAATGCTTGAGACAGACTTCCTTCTGTGTCTTTTTTTCCTCAAAGAATTTAAAAATAAAAGATTCATATCATAGAACCACAGAATAATGGAGTTGGATATAAATCATTATTATATACTGGGCAAAATCCTATTAGCATAAAGTTATACTGTGTAAACGGAGGCTCCCAAACCCTTTTTCAGAGCAAACAGAAGCTCCAAGGAGCCTTAGAACTTGAAAGAGAAGATACGAAACTTTCAGATCATATAAATTAAATACTTCTGACACCAGATCTGATTTACACAGGTGTAACTTTATGTGACAGGATTTCGCCTATTGCATTACACTTACTTAATTAACTACTTAGTTACTACAACTAAACTATTTACTTTTACCATAACTATGTGAGAAATGTCTTTATGGGTATTGTTTTGATTTTTGTAAGACTGGATTTAATGTTCACAATGCATAAATTGCTACTTGAATACAGTTAAAAAGGAAAAACTCACACGATGAAAGAGCTCTGATGCAAAAAGAACACAAATTAGAATTTTAGGCCTAATCAGAACAAAACAAAATCAAACTTGAGATATAGAGAAGAATGGGGGGGAAATGACTACTCTGGAAGTGATGGAGAAAAATCGAAAGATATAGATATTTTTTCTTCTAGGAACACGACCAAATGTAGAACTAAACTACTAAACTGCTTTCCCGTTCTGCTGCACTGAAGATGCTGGAAAGTACAGTCAAACCTCGACTTACGAACCTCCCTAGTTACGAACATTTCGAGTTATGAACAGCTCCGTCCGCAAAAATCTGGATCGACTTGCGAACGGAGCTTTGACCTACGAACGAAAAACGGCAGGGAAAAAGGGCGGGAAATTCAAACTGTTGGTGGCAAAGGGGCTGCTACTTTGTAGCTCTTTCGCCCCAACGGTTAGAGCAGGGGGTCAGGGAACTTTTTTACTTCTGCTGAGCAGGAGGAGGAAGCCGGTGCACTCCCTTCCCATCCCTGGCGCGGGTCTACCCGTGAGTAAGTGCCGCGGAAAGAGCGGGTCTACTCGCGAGTAAGCGCCGCCGAAGGCGCGGCAGTGGTGGTAAGGTTCTGCTTTTTCCTTTTAAAAAAGTTGATCTGGGTGGGTTTTGGAGGGTAGGTTTGGGCTGGGGGGGTTATGTTTCTGTGTTGTTTTGTTTTTTGGTGATTTTTTTTTTTTGCAGTCCCAGCGTGGGACTTGCTCCAATGTTTATTTTTGGATTGGTTTGTTTTTGGTTTTGGTTTTTTGCAGTCCCAGCGTGCGACTTGCAGTGTTTGGGCTTCCCTTCAATTCGAATTTCCCGCCCTTTCCCCCTGCCTTTTTGCCTTCGGAGGTCTGCAAGGGCTCCCTCCGATGTCGGGGGGAAAGCCCTTGGAGACCTCCTGGGGGTCCGATCGCGGCAGCGGCTCTACTCGTGAGTAAGCGCTGCGGAAAGCGCGGGTCTACTCGTGAGTAAGCACCGCCGAAGGTGCGGCAGTGGAGGTAAGGTTCTGTTTTTTCCGACATTGGAGGAAGCCCTTTGAGACCTCCGAAGGCAAAAAGACAAAAATTCGAATTTCCAGCCCTTTCCCCCTGCCTTTTTGCCTTTTTTCTTCCCTCGGAACGCATTAAATGGTTTTCAATGCATTCCTGTGGGAAATGGTGCTTCGACTTACGAACTTTTCGACCTACGAACGCCGTTCCGGAACGGATTAAGTTCGTAAGTCGAGGTACCACTGTAAGACATCACTGTGAAGAACGTGGAAGTTGAAGAAGGAAAAAAGAAATCAGGACAAAAAAGACTGGAAGTCTGCTTCCACTGCCATTCCTTCAGCAGAATAAACAGGTGAAAATCAAACAGAGGTTATCTGGCAGGCTACTGTGACACAGATCCCATAATATGCACAACCGTGTAAGCAATGCAGTACCATCACTATGTGCAATGACACTGTTGGATTTAATATAGAAGAATGTGACACCTTTATTAAACCACTAAAAAAACCAAAACAATGCAAGCTTTCATGGATTAAAACTCCCTTCTTCAAATGTGCACCATTAAAGTGTGCTGTTTGTATACCGCCCCCATAGTGCTCAGAGCACTCTCTGGGTGGTTTACACTTTAATTATGGAGGCTACACATAATAAGCAGGGCACTCATTTTACTGACATTAGAAGGATGGAAGGCTAAGTGAACCTCGAGCCGACTGCCAGAATCTGCTGGGATCAAATGCTGACCGTGACTACAATTTAACCTCTGCACCATGAGGTTGTAGGCAGTGCAGAAAAATTCTAAATAAATGTCCCAAAAATTCATGGCAGACGTTTGCCAGGCATCCTCTAAAGATGAGTTTAAAGTTGGTTACAGGCTGCCATGTGGTTCAAAATTTCCATTCAGTGCTTCAGACAGAGGCAGCCCATCACTCTGCATAAGCAGCCTCACCATTACATTGCCGGTTTTGGGAATGCAAGTTTCCTGCTTGACTGGGGGTAACCAGCTTTTAACAAATCACCTTTAGAAGATGCCTGGCAAACGTTTGCATGAATTTTGGGGATATTAATTTATAATTTTTCTGCGCCGTCCACAAGTTTCTGGTGCATGCTTGAAGAAGGGATTTTTAATCCGCAAAAGCTTGCATTCCGTGCTGGAATTAAGACATACAGATAATACTTATGTAAGATGCTGAAAGATCCACTGCTCATGTGCTCCCTTTTTTTCCCTTCTGAAAAACTGCCATGAAATAGCACAGGTTATTTATTGTCTGTAGAGTATAAAGATACAGTGATGCCTTGACTTACGAACTTAATCCGTTCCAGAAGACGGTCGTGACTCGAAATGGTCATAAGTCGAAGCACCATTTCCCATAGGAATGCATTGAAACGCGATTAATCTGTTCCAGACGGGGGAAAAAATCACCAAAAAACAAAACAAAGCAAGACCCATCGGAAATGTGATTAATCCGTTCCAGCCAAAGAAGAAAAAGCCCAAAAAGCAAACAAACCCTGCAAGACTCATCGGAAATGCAAAACAAAACAAAACAAAAAAAAGGAAAAAGCAAACAAACCCTGCAAGACCCATCAGAAATGCAAAAAAAACCCCCCCAAAAAGCAAACAAACCCTGCCAGACCCATCGGAAATGGGAAAAAACCCCAAAAAGCAAACAAACCCTGCAAGACCCATCGGAAATGGGAAAAAAACCCCAAAAAGCAAACAAACCCTGCAAGACCCATCGGAAATGGAAAAAAAAAACACAAAAAAGCAAACAAACCCTGCAAGACCCATTGGAAATGGGGAAAAAAACCCAAAAAGCAAACAAACCCTGCAAGACCCATCAGAAACACGAAAAAAACGTGTTTCTCTTCGCCACCAATGGTGAGCAGTTTGAATTCCCCGCTTTTTCCCCTCTGATCGTAACTCGAAGCTCCGGCCGCAAGTCAAAGCAAAATTTTGCGGCCGGAGCTGGTCGTAAGTCGGGACGTTCGTAAGTCGAGGCACCACTATAATTCAGTAAAACTGGTAAAGCGGACCACTGAAAAACTGCTCTTCATATTTCTGAGGAAAATGACAAATTGCGTTCGAATGACTTACCAATTGTGTAAACAACTTCAACATCATCCATCTGAGAATCTGTAATGCTATTTTTAGCTTCACCCTTCACATCTCCAAGGAGAAATCCTTCCTTTGAAAGTGGAAAACAAACCTATCAATAGTACTGTAGGTGCCGGACAATTTCAGGTTTGGTAATTTAAGATTAGAAGACAGGGAACTGAAAATATACAAAGTACATCCAACAATATTGCAGTAATAACTTGCAGAAAGACATAATATTCATTTACTAAAGAAATTTAAAAAGTTGGAGACTGAATTTTTAAAATGTCACTTCTATAGGAGCCAGTGTGGTACAGTAGATAAGAGAGCCAGACTAGGACTCAAGAGATCTGGATTCAAATCTCCACTTGGCTACAGAAACTCACCAAACGCTAACAATGGCAATAAAATCTTATATACAGTATATCAAAAACCATATCAGGGTCACCATACGTTGGAAGTGCCATAACAACAAATTTCCAGATAAAGACTTAATCCTCTAACGGTACTGGAGCATCTTGCTTTTGGTTTAACGCTATTGGTAGTAGTTCTCGAAAACTTGGTTTTCATTAAAAGGAAAAAAGAAAGATGTAGTGACTGCTCAGTATATATTAACCAAACCAAATAATCCATGGTTTCCAATTGTATAAGGAAGATCATAATTACTATGTCTGCCTACTCACCCATACGGAAATCTCTCCTGCTGCTACTTATACATAAGAGGCACAGGCTATTTTACAAGAATTAATTTATTTTGAGGATTGATTTTTTTTAATTAAAAATAATTGGGCATTTGCAATCTTAAAAGCTGGTTTGCTCAGACACAACTAGTTTAATATTCAGATATGTTAAGAAGAGACGGAAGGCATGAGAAACTGAACCTACACTGTAGCTCATGTGGAAATGTTAGGGATGTTACAGATTTATGCTTGCAAAAGAGCAAATATATATTGTTATTATGCAAGCGTATTTGGAACTGGTCTACAACACATTAAGCACGTTGCAAGGCTGAAACTGAGGCCACTGATATGTGGGAGGCTACACCCAGCCGCTCTTCCATGCCCTTAGCTGGGACACTAAGAAGATTTCAAGGTGCTGGAAGCAATCTTTGCTGACTTAGTGGTTCTTAACCTTGGGTTACTCAGGTGTTTTTGAACTGCAACTCCCAGAAACCCCAGCCAGCACAGCTGGTGGTGAAGGCTTCTGGGAGTTGCAGTCCAAAAACACCTGAGTAACCCAAGGTTAAGAACCACAAAGGAAGATGACATCAGGTAATGCTTTTGGCAGGAAGGTGGGGTGGTGGCCAATAGTATATTGTCTGTGACATATAATATAGGTAGGAGACAATGCACCCATCACTCTCCCATCATCTTTCCCCGCTGACTGAAATGTGGCTGCTGCTACACCAGAAGGTGATTTTATACATCCATCTGTTGCAGAATGTTTTTCGTTGGATACGACTGGAAGCCTCTCTGCGAACTTGGACAGCCAGGAGGAAGAGGCGCTGAAACGGAAACTACAGGTAGAAAGTAGCCTCCAAGCTGGGCGAGACAGGGGGACTTCCCCCTCCTGGAAAGGGCCGTCTGCACATGCTCTGGGGTTCTCTCACTCCATGACTGCCCTGGACGCTAAAAAAAAAAAAAAAAAAAAAACACGACCCGGGGCTAGGGCGGGGGAAGGGAGAGGGGAGACCACGGATGGCTCCACCAAAGGGGAAAGCCACTCACTGCCCTCTCCCTGCTTCCGAGCCCGTTTCGTCGGCCAGAGACAAGCCAAGCGGTCCCCGCCGAGGGGACACGGGTCCGCGTGCACGTGGGTTCCCTACCATGACCCGAGTCTTACGTACAGCGTCCGAGTCGGTGCTGAGGTGGTGGAAAGCCAGGGCGCCGAAGACGAAGCCCGGCAGCAGGGCCGTGGTGCTCTCGCCCTCCATGGCCGGCTTGGCGCGGCGGCCAAAGGCGGAGGCCGAACGGGCCGCCAGGCTCCTCCCGCCGGAGAAAGGAAGCCGGCGGGCCCCGCAATGGCGGCGCGCGGGCCCGTCGTCGTCCGGGCTCCCCTAGCGCTCGAAGGGCGCACGGCAGCCGCCTCCCCCGGGGAAAGGCGGCCATGCGAGCCGGGGGTGGGGTGGGTGGGGGGCACTTGAATCCGAACCGCCCCTGCAGGGGCTGCTTTTCCAAACAGCACAGGTCGTGACATGACTCGCCACCCCCGCTCAGGTCTTCCTGTGCCCTCTGAATTTGCCTGCAATCCTCCCAGGAGGTGGGAGAAGCAGGGATTTAGTGTTGCAAACTATCCCTGCTTTCAGACCAAATATCTGAAAGCGGGGTGTGTGTGTGTTGGTTTTTCCACGGGCTATTAAGAGTAATTATCTTTCCAAAAGACCTGCTGCTTCTCTGTGGTTGGCAAGCACCAATCCTGAGGCCTGTACTTTTGTACTCTTCTAAGGCCATCTTAGGGGCCTGTTGTCATGAGTAGTGGTGGCACTTCCAAATTTGACTCTTACCTCGGCGGTCCCCGATTTTACAGTTTTCTCAACCAGCGTTGCCTTGTACGCCTCTGTAACCGGAAGGTTTCCTACCAAAACTGGTATCTGTGAGGTGTTTGCCTTGGGGATTGTAAATGTGTGTGAAGGGAAAGTAGGGCAAGGAGCACGACATTTCACTGTGAAGGCTTCTCATGCATGGAGTGAGAAATACCACTCAGGTGGATCCCAAAAAAATAAACATATATGACAAATATATATTGGCTGCTGGCGTGAACCAGAGAGTTTCAGAAGATAATCAGATGGTGCTTTACAAATCAGAGCAAAGCCTTTGACTATGGAGATCACGGAGAGCTATGGATCTTTCTAAAAGAAATGGGTGTGATGCAACATACAGCAACCACAAGAAGATGACATGACTGTATTTGAATAAATGCAGATTGTTGTACATGAAAGACATAAAACATCCCCTGAAAATAAGCCCTAATGTGTTTTTTTGGAGAAAAAAATTAATATACAAGACCATGTCTTATATTCGGGGAAACATGGTATTAGGGCAGAATACGGCAACACAGAATAGCTTCCAAAATTCAAAGGTGTCTTAGGAAGGGGCTTATTTTATCTCACCAAGCTGTTCAATTTATAAGCTGAACACGTTATACAAAAAGCTGGACTGATTTCAGATGAAAGAGGAGTGAAAACTGGCAGAGCAAATATCAGTAGTAAATCAAGATATGCAAGGAAGGAAGTGAAGAAGCAGGATTACAGCTCAACATTTGTATTAAGTTCTTTAAAATTTCTTCCAATGTATGGTGACCATATCAGTTAATGTATAATTGTGTGTCATCAAGTCTATCCCAACTAATGGTGACCCTTTCCAGGGTTTTCTAGGTAGAGAATTCTCAAAATTGGTTTACCATTCCCTTCTTCTGAGGGCACCCTGGGACTGTGCAGTTTGCTCATGGCTACCTAGGCTGGCTTTTCTCCCAGGAGAAAAGGAGTGAGGAACTGAACTCCCAGGTCCTTCTGGCTCCACAGCCAGATATTTTAAACCACTGACCAGTCTAGCCAGTTACCAGATCAATTAGTGACCTCTGAAAGATCCTGTCATTAACAGTCCTGTTCAGGTGTTGCAAAGTAACAATCACTGCTTCCTGTACTGAGTCCATCTATATCTCATTTTTGGTCTTTCTCTTTTCCTGCTGCCTTAAACCTTCCCCAGCATAATTGTGTTTTTCGGTAAAAATTGTCTTCTCATTATATGCTGAAAGTATGAGAGCCTCAATTTAGTCATTTTCTTTTATAAGGGTTACCCCTAAAGGCAATAGGAACTCCTTGCTATGTTTCGGAGATGGAGGACTGAAAATAAAGGAAAACATTATTTGAAGATGCAGTAGTGGCAGGAATACAGCAGACATGCACTGAGGGAAGGGTCTGTGTTCTAATGGGTCACCAAATAAATAAAATAGATTTAAAAGCTTGATTTCAGGAAAAAAAACACAGCAAGAAACACCTGCTTCTAAGGTTGAGAAGAGGAAAAAAATGCGTGCAAAGCCTTGACTAAAAGTATTTTAGGGTATATCCTGAGGCTACTCATGACAGGAATGACATCTCCCAGTACATGAGCCAGTCCTTATCCATTTATATGGTTGCGTTAACTAAGTCAAGCATATGGAAACTAGAGAAGGTTGGCACAAGAGGAGTACTTATTTTGGAGTGCTAGAAGCTATTCCAAATATATTGGCATAGATATTTTCACCAAAACGTTTGTTATGCAACTTTCTTGATGCAATAATAATGGTTTAAATACTGTGAATCTTATAATCTCTAAATTGGGGAGCTATTAAAGATGTTCTGTAACGTTCTACGATACCCTGACTGGAATGCATTTAAGAAAACAAAGGGGATATTGGGTGATATTGTAGGACTAGGTTCTTCTGAGTAGCAAAACTTTTATTCATATCTGTTCGCTGATTTCAGTAAGACTCATGCTTAGGTAACTGTGTACAGGAGAACTGTAATCTAACAATGCAGTTTTGTGGTTTCCCAGCAGTTCTTGCTTTGGCAGAAGCCCATAGTCATGGAAGAAAGAGATGCTAAGAGAATGTAGAGCATTAATTGAAAGAGAGAGAGAGTCAGAGTCCAAGGTACAGGAGTAACTTCTCTGAAGTCAGCAATTCCCGTATCCCCCCCACACAGCCATTTATTCTTGTATGAGAAGGCAGACAATGAACTTTAGCTTCATTTATGGCAATTTGCTAACAGTTGTGGCCTTCAAAGACCGTGACACATTTTTCATGAACCTGAACAACACACTTCTCCCTTGAATTGCATGGGTTTGAGCAGCATGGTTTTGGTGGTACATGAATTTTTATAAATAAATATTCAGTAAATATTGTGCTGTTATTTGTCTCCAGGCAGTGTCCTGAGAAAGGTAGGGTGTTGGTGCAGCAGCCGGCGGCAGTCTAACTGTCCTTCTCTCCGGGCATGGCAGCTCCATACCGTGTTCTGGAAGGGTGCTGGGGCATGCTGGGAGGCTGACACAGGTAGAGGAAGGTCACAGCAGCGCACTGCTCCATGGTGGGAGAAGGAGAAGGAATGTAAAAGTTCCAAAAAGTTCCATTTGTTCTGAAGAACCCCCCCCCCTTTTCTTTTTTTTTGAAAATTTCAATTTTTTTCTGGAAGAAGTGGAACATTTCAGGGGAAAAAAATGGAAATTTTCAGAAAGTTTACATCTCTACTCTTCCTCCCACCTCAACGGAGCAGCGCACTGCTGTGAGGGGACATCATGCCTCCATTTCCCCACTCCGATAGAGGCTTCAGTTATGTTTGGGGGCATAAGAGTTAAACACAGACTTTGAACTACACAGGAGTCTGATGCCTGTAGCCCCAGCATTGCTGAAGGGAGAAGTGTAATTATAAACATGGTTAACAATGGTTTTTCTTTACCAAATTATCTTTTCATCTTAGCTGCTCTCCAGATTAGTTTATCCTACAATCCTAGGTAAAGGTAAAGGTTCCCCTTGACATTTAGTCCAGTCGTGTCCGACTCTAGGGGGCGGTGCTCATCCCCATTTCCAAGCCGTAGAGCCAGCGTTTTGTCCGAAGACAGTTTCCGTGGTCACGTGGCCAGCGCGACTAGACACGGAACACTGTTACCTTCCCACCGAGGTGGTACCTATTTATCTACTCGCATTTGCATGCTTTCAAACTGCTAGGTGGGCAGGAGCTGGGACAAGCGACGGGAGCTCACTCCGTCACGTGGATTCGATCTTCCGACTGCTGGTCTTCCGACCCTGCAGCACAGAGGCTTCTGCGGTTTAACCCACAGCGCCACCACGTCCCATCCTACAATCCTATGCATGTTAATTTCGAAGTAAGTCCAACTGTGTGAAGTGGCGCTTATGCTTACGTTACTGCAGTCATAAGACTTTCAGGTCTAGACATACATTTAAAATATTAGAAACCACTGTATCAGCAAAACATAGTATGAGTTACTAATAGACAGTATTCACCTTGAACTCCAAACCTGGTCCTGGAGGGTGTACAGTATTAACTGTGTCCTAGCATACAGATGGGCAACAATCAGGGATCAGGTTAGAGGTACATTGATGTTGCCAAACTGACAGGAGCCGCACCCCCCTATTCAAACAACTGAATGTGCTGCTGCTTCTATGATAGTGGCAGTGAACAGTTTTTCGTTTAAAACAAGGTGCATGCTCCTCATGTGTCTTGCTTTCAAATCGAATCATGCATCCAGGAGGCTTTTAAAGGAAAGATGGATATCATTTCAGCACAGCAACAAATTCAGTGGCTCTCTTTAGCTACAAAAAGGGGAAAAATATTTTGCTCATTATTAGCAGGCTCCATGGAGGTTCAGAAGTTAGGAGAAGAAGAAAAACGATTAAAAGTAGCAAGAGATGGATTTCCCGCCCTAGGTGGCTGGGAATCTCCATGTCAATACAGAGAAGACTGAATCTCCATCCTTTCCTGGGGGGGGGGGGGGGAGTCTTGGAAAAAAAGTGTGACAAGCAAAACAAGGGGAAACGTGGAGCAAGAGGGAGAAAGAAGTCGGGTTTTTTTTTCTAGATTAAACCCTTCAAGTTGGTTTTAGTGATCAACAAACAAGTTAGTCTGGTGAAAGGCTCCTTCCTCCCATAATTCCATGTGTTAGATTTGCACTATACAATTTTAAGATACTGAAATAATCAGAGATTTTGTATACAGTACTTTGGTCAATCCAGTTGGAGACTGCAGCCAAGAAATCAAAAGACTGATTCTCCGAAGGGAAGCAATGAAGGAACTAGAAAATACCATTAAGGATAAAGAGGTGTCACTGGAGATCAAGTCCTAGATCATCCACATTCTTGTACGGATTTTTCCCTTCTCCAGGTAACAGTTTGAAAGCTGGACAGTTAAGAAAGATGATAGGAAAAATAATTGATTTGTTTGAAATTTAGTGCTGGAAGAGAGCTTTACAGATACCCTGGACTGCCAGAAAGACATGGGATCTAGATCAGATCAGGCCTGAACTGTCTCTGGAAGTAAAAACATTGAAACTGAGGTGGTCCTACTTTGGGCACATCATGAGAAAGCAAGATTCTTGAAAAAAATACAATCATGCTGGGAAAGGTGGAAGGCAGCAGGGAAAGAGGAAGACCAAATATGAGATGGACCGACTCCCTAAAGTAACCCAAAGGCTTGAGTTTTCAAGAGCTCAGCAGGGCTGTTATGGGGTTACGAGGGCGATTTGGGCACACAACAATAACAATATTTGTATGTGAGATTGCTGATTTGCCAGTAGGATGTTAGGGGAGTGAGCTGGGCATGCGGCAAAGCCAGTATCGTGCTAAGCCAGGGGTGCTCTTGAAAACAAAATTCATCTAAATCATTTGTGATGACTTCTGTATACACAGAACGGAGACGATCGCTCTGCGGCGGCCCTGTTAGTCTTTCAAGGAAACGAGCAGCCCTCCACCACCCCTTCCCACGAATCTCTCCTGACGTTGTCAAGTCATCCTGGGATCATAGTAGACCCGTGAGCGAATAATAGGAAGGAAGAGCTCGCGGTCGTTCCGACATGACCGTCGCGCGTCCGGCCTGCTCATGACTTGGGAGATGCGCCCCGAAGGCGCACCCCGTCGGAATTTCCATGGGGAGACCCTCGGAGCGGAGGAGGCGAACACGGGCTGGGAAGCCTTCCTTTTTGGGTTGGGCCGCCGGCAGGCACACGGGCAGCCCCTAAGCCCTTCCCTTGCGCCCGCGATTCGCGTCGGAAGCGCGGTTGTCTGAACGGGGCGGGGGGGGGGTGGTGGTGGTGGTTAGGGAACCAGGCTGCTTCTGGATTCGGCCTCGAGGGGGAAGAAGGAGTTAAAAGGGTGGAGCGGCCGACGAGCCGGGCGAGGAGAAAGCCAGCCAGCGGGGACGCTGTGCTCGGGAGAGAAGGCGTCCGGGACACCGCCGTCTCCTTCTCCTCGCCAAGACTGCGCGCAGGGCCGGCCGGCGGGAGGAGACGGCCTTTGCGCCCCTTGGAGGCACCAGGGGAGTCGGCGGGTGGGCTGCCCGGCCGCAGCCTCTGCTACCATGGAGAAGCTCTTGACGCTGGCCTTCCACCTCCTGGGCGTCTGGTTCACCCTGGTCTTCCTGCTGATCGTGCTCCCGTCCCTTTTCGGCGTCTCTTTGGGCATCTCGGAGCTGTACCTCAAGACTTTGGTGAAGACCTGGGAGGTGAGTGTGTGTGTGTTTGGGGGGGGCGTCGGTCCGATCTGCTGGTGGCTACTCACAGATCGGGGGATGTGGATGCTAAGCCAGAAGATGCGTGTGTGTGTGTGTGTGTGTGTGTGTGTGTGTGAGAAAGAGAGAGAGAGTCAGTATAGCGGGGTGGGAGTGTGGGGGGATCTTGTCTCTTGCGCCCTCTCGGCCGGGCTTGCCGATGCGCGCCTTTTGGCACCCTTAACAGCTGACCTTTCCGGCCGGATTCAACGTGGAGGAAGGCGTGACCCTCCCTGTTTCCGCGATGCTGGGAGCTCCCGTGCTGCCGGGGGGGGGGGGGGGGACCGGGGACCGGGGACCGAGGGTGGGAGAGGGAAAGCGCCGGTAAGGGTTGGCAAGCTGGAAAGGAACAATGGTCGTCCTCCAGACATCTCTTCCCCACCCCTCTTGGCAAGCCCAGGTTGAATCCGGTCGCGGCGGCGCGTTTGTGGGGCTGGCTGCCGTTCGTTCCGGACAAACCAGCTGCGTTGCGTTTCTGCCATGGACCAACTGGATAATGGGGGTGCGGTGTGTGTGGGGGGAAAGTATTTTTTTAAAAAGCTGCATGCCCAGGAGGCGCCGGCCTTGCTTGCTTCCAGGGATGTTTTGTGTTCCGTTTGCTCTTGCGTATGTCGTTGTCACAGCTTGAAAAAAATAATAATCTTGGCAAGTTGCCTTTGAGGTCACTTCTTGCCCAGGAAAACTGAAATGCTGTATGTATGTAAAAATAAACCTGGAAGACATTCGTTTCCAAAGGCCTAGCACAAATAAGAGGATTTGAGATCAGATCCGGCCTGAACTCTCACTAGAAGCTAAAACAATTAAACACAGGCTGTTGTACTTTGGACATATCATGAGAAGATGAGACTCACTAGAAAAGTCAATAATGCTAAAGAAAGTGGAAGGCAGTAGGAAAAGAGGAAGATCTAACAAGAGGTGGAAGGACTCAATAAAGGAAACCATGGTCTTGAGTGTGCATAATCAGAGCAGAGCTATTAATGGTAGAACCTTTTAGAGGTGGTCAATTTGTTCGATCATTATAAATTGGAAAAGACTTGAGAGCACATAACACATCCACCCACCATCAAATCCAACTACATTCATGGACAATAGAGACAGGATCTTATAAGTAATGTCCCCAGGGTAGTGGAATGCCCTTCTAAAAGATGATTTGTTTGCCTCTATTTTTATTTTGTTGTTTAGTCATTAAGTCGTGTCCAACTCTTCGTGACCCCATGGACCAGAGCACGCCAGGCCCTCCTGTCTTCCACTGCCTCCCGGAGTTGGGTCAAATTCATGTTGGTCGCTTCAATGACACTGTCCAACCATCTCGTCCTCTGTCGTCCCCTTCTCTTCTTGCCCTCACACTTTCCCAACATCAGGGTCTTTTCCAGGGAGTCTTCTCTTCTCATGAGATGGCCAAAGTATTGGAGCCTCAGCTTCAGGATCTGTCCTTCCAGTGAGCACTCAGGGTTGATTTCCTTCAAAATGGATAGGTTTGTTCTCTTTGCAGTCCAGGGGACTCTCAAGAGTCTCCTCCAGCACCACAATTCAAAAGCATCAATTCTTCGGCGGTCAGCCTTCTTTATGGTCCAGCTCTCACATCCATACATCACTACTGGAAAAACCATAACTTTGACTATGCGGACCTTTGTTGGCAAGGTGATGTCTCTGCTTTTTAAGATGCTGTCTAGGTTTGTCACTGCTTTCCTCCCAAGAAGCAGGCGTCTTTTAATTTCGTGGCTGCTGTCACCATCTGCAGTGATCATGGAGCCCAAGAAAGTAAAATCTGTCACTGCCTCCATATCTTCCCCTTCTATTTGCCAGGAGGTGATGGGACCAGTGGCCATGATCTTCGTTTTTTTGATGTTGAGCTTCAGACCATTTTTGGCGCTCTTCTCTTTCACCCTCATTAAGAGGTTCTTTAATTCAGCGATCCCCAAGTCCCTGGCCCGGTGCCGGTCCCTGGCCTGGGCCAGACCGGGCTGGCGAGAGAGACCTCCCCGCGCGCACTCACCCCCACGCAGCCCGTTTGCGCCTACGCGTGCACTCCGGAATGCCCGCACGAGCGCCGTGCCGCCATTTGTGCATGCGCGCGGGCCCGCACAAGCGCGCGCTGTCGTTTGCACATGCGCGCGAGCGGTCATGCGCATGCGCAAAATGGCGGCGCTTGTTCGCGCATGCGTGCGAGCGTGGGGGGGTGCCCCGCCTTCCCCAGCCGGTCCGCAGACCGGAAAAGGTTGGGAAACAGTGCTTTAATTCCTCTTCACTTTCTGCCATCAGAGTGGTATCATCTGCATATCAGAGGTTGTTGATATTTCTTCCGGTAATCTTAATTCCGTTTTGGGATTCCTCCAGTCCTGCCTTTCCCATGATGTATTCTGCACATAAGTTAAATAAGCAGGGAGACAATATACAGCCTTGCCGTACTCCTTTCCCAATTTTGAACCAATCAGTTGTTCCATATCCAGTTCTAACTGTTGCTTCCTGTCCCACATATAGATTTCTCAGGAGATAGATAAGGTGGTCAGGCACTCCCATTTCTTTAAGAACTTGCCATAGTTTGTTGTGGTCCACACAGTCAAAGGCTTTTGCGTAGTCAATGAAGCAGAAGTAGATGTTTTTCTGGAACTCTCTGGCTTTCTCCATAATCCAGCGCATGTTAGCAATTTGGTCTCTAGTTCCTCTGCCCCCTAGAAATCCAGCTTGTACTTCTGGGAGTTCTCGGTCCACATACTGCTGAAGCCTACCTTGTAGGATTTTGAGCATAACCTTGCTAGCGTGTGAAATGAGTGCAATTGTACGGTAGTTGGAGTATTCTTTGGCACTGCCCTTCTTTGGGATTGGGATGTAGACTGATCTTTTCCAATCCTCTGGCCACTGCTGAGTTTTCCAAACTTGCTGGCATATTGAGTGTAGCACCTTAACAGCATCATCTGTTTAAAACAGCAAGATTTTAAATAGTTCCACTGATGGAATGCCATCACCTCCACTGGCCTTGTTGTTAGCCATGCTTTCTAAGGCCCACTTGACTTCGCTCTCCAGGATGTCTGGCTCATGGTCAGCAACCACATTATCTGGGTTGTCCGGGACATCCAGATCTTTCTGGTATAATTCCTCTGTGTATTCTTGCCACCTCTTCTTAATGTCTTCTGCTTCTGTGAGGTCCCTACCATTTTTGTCCTTTATCATGTCCATCTTTGCACAAAATGTTCCTTTAATATCTCTAATTTTCTTGAACAGATCTCTGGTTTTTCCCTTTCTATTATTTTCCTCTATTTCTTTGCACTGTTCATTTAAGAAGGCCCTCTTGTCTCTCCTTGCTATTCTTTGGAAGTCTGCATTCAATTTTCTGTAACTTTCCCTAACTCCTTTGCATTTTGTTTCCCTTCCCTTCTCTGCTATTTGTAAGGCTTTGTTGGACAGCCACTTTGCTTTCTTGCATTTCCATTTCTTTGGGATGGTTTTTGTTGCTGCCTCCTGTACAATGTTACGAGCCTCCATCCATAGTTCTTCAGGCACTCTGTCCACCAAATCTAGTTCCTTAAATCTGTTCTTCACTTCCACTGTGTATTCATAAGGGATTTGGTTTAGATTATACCTGACTAGCCCAGTGGTTTTTCCTACTTTCTTCAGTTAAGCTTGAATTTTGCTATAAGAAGCTGATGATCAGAGCCACAATCAGCTCTAGGTCTTGTTTTTGCTGACTGTATAGAGCTTCTCTATCTTTGGCTGCAGAGAACATAATCAATCTGATTTCGGTATTGCCCATCTGGTGATGTCCATGTGTAGAGTCGCCTCTTGTGTTGTTGGAAAAGAGTGTTTGTGATGACCAGCTTGTTCTCTTGAGAAAACTCTATTAGCCTTTGCCCTGCTTTGTTTTGAACTCCAAGGCCAAACTTTCCTGTTGTTCCTTTTATCTCTTGACTCCCTACTTTAGCATTCCAATCCCCTATAATGAGAAGAACGTCTTTCTTTGGTGTCAGTTCTAGAAGGTGTTGTAAGTCTTCATAGAATTGGTCAATTTCAGCCTCTTCTGCATCGGTGGTTGGTGCATAAACTTGGATTACTGTGATGTTGAAAGGTCTGCCTTGGATTCGTATTGAAATCATTCTGTCATTTTTGAGATTATATCCCAGTACAGCTTTTCCCACTCTTTTGTTGACTATGAGGGCTACTCCATTTCTTCTACGGGATTCTTGCCCACAATAGTAGATATGATAATCATCTGAATTGAATTTGCCCATTCCCGTCCATTTTAGTTCACTGACGCCCAGGATGTCAATGTTTATTCTTGCCATCTCCTGTTTGACCACATCCATCTTACCAAGGTTCATAGATCTTACATTCCAGGTTCCTATGCAGTATTTTTCTTTGCAGCATTGGGCTTTCCTTTCACTTCCACGCACGTCCACAGCTGAGCGTCCTTTCAGCTTTGGCCCAACCACTTCATTAGCTCTGGAGCTACTTGTACTTGTCCTCTGCTCTTCCTCAGTAGCATGTTGGACGCCTTCCGACCTGAGGGGCTCATCTTCCAGCATCATATCTTTTAGCCTTTTGTTTCTGTTCATGGGGTTTTCTTGGCAAAGATATTGGAGTGGCTTGCCAGTTCCTGCTCCAGGTGGATGGCGTTTAGTCAGAACTCTCCACTATGACCTGTCCGTCTTGGGTGTCCCTGCACGGCATAGCCCATAGCTTCTCTGAATTACTCAAGCCCCTTTGCTACGACAAGGCAGCAATCCGTGAAGGGGAAAAACCCTATTTTTATAGGGTTTACCAGATCCTTTTTATATCTGTTAGTTTCCATCTGCTTTCCGCCTCAGGTATTGGGCAAGACAGGTAATCCCTAAAGGGTTCACACCTTTGCTGACATCACTTTTAATTGCTTCCAAATCTGACTGTTCTGAGTTGCTA
This sequence comes from Intellagama lesueurii, assembly GCA_037013535.1. Taxonomy (NCBI): domain Eukaryota; kingdom Metazoa; phylum Chordata; class Lepidosauria; order Squamata; family Agamidae; genus Intellagama; species Intellagama lesueurii. Next base: position 186,836,364 of record JBAJHW010000005.1, on the reverse strand, counting down.
TGCTGGGCTTTTACAGTGTCTCTAGACAGCTGTTTTAGGGTTATAATTGTAACAAGAACATTTTAAAGTCTTGTTTCTAATTAAGCACCTGAGCTGCTTTGGGAAAGCTTTTCCCTCCAGGGTGGCATACAACATTATTTCTTTAATGCTGGAAAAAATAATTAAATAATAATTTGCGGCTCAGATTTGCAGCTCATCTGTGAGGTGACCTCATTGCAAGTTTTGTCCCATTTCCCCTTCTTCCATCTCCTTTTCTCCAGGGGCCAAATGTTCTTTTAAAAGGAAGACTGACTCAAATAACATGAGGTTGCAAACTAGGGTCACAAGAAAATGACCCAACTTGGCATTTTACTGTTGTTGTTTTTATGTGCCATCAAGTTGTTCTGATTTATGGCGACCCTTTTCAGGGTTTTTCCGGGTAGAGAATACACAGAAGTGGTTTACCCTTCCTTTCTTCTGGGGGCGCCCTGGGACTGTGCAGCTTGCCCAAGGCCACCCAGGCTGGCTCTACTCCCATGGGGAAACAGTGGGGAATCGAACGCCCAGCCTCTGGCTCCACTGCTTGATACCTAAATCACTGAGCTATCCAGACGGCTGGCATTTTTCTTAGGAATATTTTTTTTTAAAGATGGGTTTTTGATCTAACCCAAGATCAGAACATTCTGTCGTTTGAAGTAGTAGTAATTCAGCTTTTGTCTGAACACTTGCTTTGGTGCTTGTCTTCCTAGGTGACCTGAGGCTGTGTGCAAGTGAGTTCATGGACCTCATAGGTGAGCAGGCAGGGTATGAAAAGAGAGAAATGTTCGGGCCCCTTTTCTGCTCCCAGCATAGAAACTAAACACGGTGTTAAAACAGGAAAACTCTCTTTGCCATGCATTATTGATCCTCCTCCGGCCTTTCCTGTTGACCCGTCCAACAAGCTAGGATTCTTGGTGGGTTTATTTACAAGCCTGTGCAAATGAGAACGGGTGCAGAGTTGTGGATTCGATGGAGGACCAGGGTCATACTTCAGCAGCTGTGCACATACTTTGCATGCAGAAGGTCTGTGGCACGGGATAGGGTGTCTCTGGTGGAAAAAAGGAAGGAGTGGCAGGTGGTGGGAAAGATTGCAAGTCCAAGACCTGGCCGTTAGAGTAGATAATACTGGGCTCGAGACAGTACAGAGGGAAAACGCCTCTGATATGAATGGCATCCTGTTGCTGTTGGGTTATTTTGTTTTTACTAACTGTGAAGTCCCTAGTGCAAATTTCTTTCTTCTGCCACACATTCATTAATTAGCCTTTGGCAAATTAAGTGGCACGATGGAGATAGCATCTTGCTTTTCAGTACTGTCAACAGATGAGGTATGCTTTGAAACACCCTGATGCAGGCATCTGTGACTTTCCAGATTTCGGACTGCATGTCTCCATCAGTCATCACCACCGGTTGTGCAAGCCATGCCTCCGTGTGCATTGTGGTTGAGCAGTGTCTGGTGGGCTATGTGTCCCCAATCTCTGCCCTAACGTTATTGTTTATAAATGGCATTTTTATAATAATCTGTTGGAAAGAACAGTCAAGTCACCTCTGACGCACGGCAACTCCCTTTGAACATCACACCTTGCTGTAAGTCAGAGGCAACTTGAGGGTACACAACAACCTAACAACAGGAGGAGAGAACCAAGAGAATACCGTTCATTGAATAGAAATCCCTGGTTTTGGAACCAGGGATTGGGAATGTGAATATATATTGCATCACCCAGGAGACCGGCCGGGTCAAGTCACCCAGAAGATGCATTGTTACTGATGGAGGTTTGTGGCCTGCGATTTATGTGGCCTTGGGCGAGCTGCTCTGTCACAGCTCATTTATCACCAGGAAGAGGGACTGGTTTTAATGCTTAAACTCTGTGAGGATTGCCATAAATCAGGATTAACTTGATGGGACATAATCCTCATTGTTGTTACTATTTGGGAGGTAACAAATTTAAGGTGAAGAAATGTTCACAGTGGAAAGCCTTACCAGGGAATACAAATGCCAGGATTTAAACATGTCTCTTCCATTAAAATGGCTTTCTTTTCCCTTTGGGGAACAATGTGAGTGGTTACAGGAAGGTCTTGGGATGGTAAATTCAGCAGCTCACACTTTTGTTGAAACCCCTGTTGTCAGTTGTTCCCAGGCCAGTTATCTGTGGTCTCCTGAGAGCTTGAAATGTGATCCTCTGGTTGACCATTCAAGGTTAAATCAGTGTCCTCTTAAATCATCCTGCTTACATTTCAGAGCTGGGAGAGCAGTTATGGACTCAAGGTTTATTTTAGCCTTGCACCTGGCTATTAATGCATCTTCTTTTTTGGACAGTAGAAGCAAGGGAGCACAGATGCTTAAAGTGTAGCATCTTAGAGGATGTTCCAGAGATACCAGTGATTGACTTGAAGCCTTTTAGAATTGCAAAAGATTGCAGTAACTTTGCTGAGCAGAAGTAGACGTCAGTTATGTTTCTGGGAAAGAATAGATTTTATTGCTCTCTTCCTAGAGAAAACTGGTGTTCATCTGCTTTGGAACTGAAGTCATGTTTATACTTTTACCACAAAATTCTAATGCAAATAGGTTTTTTTTTCCTTGGTGGTGATGAAGACCTTTGAAAACATACCAGTAATCTGCTATGCAGGTTTAGTATCGTTGGCATTCCATTTATAGAAACCCCTTTAATTGCTTCCCCCCCCCTTTTTTTTTTTTTTTTTTTGAAATTCAGTATTTTTAAACCTTGCACTAAAGGCCCCATGGTGTTGGATGCATCTGTGATTTTCTTTTCCATCTGTTGCAGATGGAAAAAGTTCCAAATAGACAAAGTTCTAAATAGAGTAGGACAAAGTTCCAAATAGAGTAGTCCTAGAACGAGCTGGAATCTTTAGCATGTATACATTACTGAAACAGCGACGTCTACGTCTACGTTGGCTTGGGCATGTCGTGAGAATGGCTGATGGTCGGATTCCAAAAGATCTCCTGTATGGAGAATTAGCGCAGGGAAATCGCCCCAGAGGGAGACCACAGCTGCGATACAAGGACATCTGCAAGCGGGATCTGAAGGCCTTAGGAATGGACCTCAACAGATGGGAAACCCTGACATCTGAGCGTTCAGCCTGGAGGCAGGCATTGCATCATGGCCTCTCCCATTTTGAAGAGACCCTTGTCCAGCAGACCGAGGCAAAGAGGCAGTCACGGAAGCAGCAAAATCAGGGAGCTGGACAGGGGACAGATTGTATTTGTCTTCAGTGTGGAAGGGATTGTCACTCTCGAATTGGCCTTCTCATCCACACTAGACGCTGTTCCAAGTCCTCCATACAGAGCACGTTACCATAGTCTTTCGAGACTGAAGGATGCCTAATACCATACTGTTGCAGAATTTCTGGGCAGCCTTCAAATGTGGTTTCACAGGGACCATGTTCCAGTAGTTCACTTTATAACATTGTCAAGCCTGGTCTTGTCATGAGACAGGCATTTTGACACGTATTTAACGACTGCTGATATCTGCCATGCCCTACCCTCTTGAGATAACCTGACATTAGAAGCAGATATCTGTTACTGTTTGAAGTCAGATATTTCCAGTATTTAAGCCATTCCCTCCTCCTCCATAAACTACAATTTAGCTCCTAATGATGAGCTGAGTAATCCTTGAATATCAGGAACTCAAGGTTGTACAGCTGGGTACGTTGTTATGTGCCCTCAGACTTACACTGACTTTACAAATTAATGACCTGTAGGAAGTCTAATCATTAATAGCTCTGCTCAGCTCTTGCAAAATAAATTTATCTATTTCAAATAATTTTACTCTGCCTTTCTCTAGTAAATACCGTGTTTCCCTGAAAATCAGACAGGGTCTTATATTAATTTTTGCTCCAAAAAACACATTAGGGCTTATTTTCAGGGGATGTTTTATTTTTTTCATGTACAACAATCTACATTTATTCACATACAGTCATGTCATCTTCTGGTTGCTGCACGAGGGTGGAGGGCGGGGTTTCACTGAACTGGGGCTTATTTTTGGGGTAGGGCTTATATTACAAGCATCCTGTAAAATCATACTAGGGCTTATTTTCGGGGAAACAGGGTAGATTAAGCCCATTGAATCAATGAAGATTTAGTGTCAGCTCCTCTGTAAATTCTGTTAATTCAATGGGCTTACTGTAACTGTGACTTACTATGGTAAAGTCCCACTTGAATCAAGGGAACGTACAGAGGAGTTGACTCATCAAATCCCCATTGATTCAGTAGGCCTACTCTAGTGCAATTTATGACACTAATCAACAAGATTTGACCAATATGTGAAAAGATGAATTAGTTTCAGGTGAAGGAAGACTGAACATTTTGTGGAAGAAACACCAATAATTTAATATAAATGGATGACAGCATATAACTGCCAGAAGATAGCAATAATGTGAAATGGTTACTGAGGAAGATTAAAGAAAAAAGTATGAAAGTGGGACTGCAGTTGAACCTGAAGTCCAAATCATGAGTACATATACATAACATTGATGTTGACCATGAAGAAACTGAAATACTTCCTGTACTTGGTTCAGTTATCAGTCTCTACAGCCAAGAAATCACAAGAAAACGGAGGCTATAAAGAACAGCTATGAAGATGGTAGAAAAGATCTGGAAATGTAAGGATGTGTCGCTGGAGGCCAAGATCATCCATAGTATGGTATTCCTGATTCTGAGGCATGATGTGAAAGCTGGACAGTAAAGCTGATCAGAATAAATGGTTCATTTGAACTGCTGTGTTGGAGGACAGCTTTATGGACTGCCAGACAAATAAATAGGTGCCAGATCAAATCAAGTCTGAATTCGCACTAGAAGCTAAAATGGGTAAATTGAGGCTCTTGTACCTTGGCCATATCACGAGAAGGCACAACTCACTGGAAAAGAGAGTAATGCTATGAAATGTGGAAGGCGGCATGAAAGAAAGCAGACCTAACAAGAGAGGGATTAAATTAATAAAAGAAGCCATGGCTTTTAGTTAGCAAGACTTGAGCAGGGCTTTTAATGAGAGGACCATGTTTAATTCATGGGAGGAGTGATCACATGGAGAAATCACAATTTGGATCGCTTGTGGAGCAGTCCAATGCAATCTATTTCTCGACAGTCACATGACATGTGGGGTAATGCGCTCCAGCCCAACCCTAATCCATGACAAAGCTGGAGTTTTTTGGTCCAGTTGTGAGGCTTCTGCTTTTGGGGACCAGGTCGGAGCGTTTCCCAGGCAGAAGGAAGAGTTGCTTTAAAGGAAATAACTCATGTTAAAGTGATCTTTTCTGGTGCTATCAAGTGCATGGCCTTGCAACCGTCTGATTGTATCCCGGGTCTCCATAAGTCAAAAGTGATTTGATGGTACATCACAACAATGCACTCTGATTTAGGAAGTGAAGACATCAGATTTAATGTAATTTTTTCTCTTGGCAGAACTTCCTAGACTTAAATTGGTTTACATAATACAGTACTGTACATGCCTTCAGCCTCTTATAACTTTCATTTGAAACAAGCGCTGTTCATGTCATTAGGCTGTGTAGGTAATGTTTATTGTTAATTGGGACTGTAAACATTTTTCCTATGTGATGACTACACAGTACAAGCTGAAATGTCTGCAGCCATGATGACTGCAGGTTAATAATTAGCATTCAGATTTTATGTTAAATTGTGCCTAGAAATTCTGCTTCGTGGGATCTGTGTCATGTGCCACTCCCTTCTCCATCACTCCAGTCCAGTTCATTTTTAGTTGTTTGTTTTGAGCAGTGATCTTTGACGAATGGATCCTGATCCACCAGTGGTGCCACAGATTTCTCTAAATCAAATTTATTTCAACATGGCCCTGTCTTGCAGTATCCGAATTATAGATCCTGGTGTGGAATATGAAGTAGCATCTCTTTCTTTGATGCACAACGTATGCAAAATTTGTCCATCTATGCAATTTAAAAAAAAAATGTGATCATGTCTGCAGGTGAAGATGCTGAGTTTCATCAAGCTGAAATAATTTTTAATGGCCATGACTTGCAAATCAGGTAGTTTTGCAAGTCATGCCATTTTCTAAATTTGTTAGCTGAGAAATAACTTGGACCATTTGGGACCAGTAAACTAGAATATGAAGACAAGTCCCTACAGACAGATTGAGATATATGTATTATATATTTGCCGATAGTGTCGTGAAGCTAGGACTCACAGCATCGAAGCCTGGGAACTTTCTGATTAAAAGGGCCTATAGCATTGGGCTTTCCTGTTTCATTACAGCTTAGCGGCAGTCCTAATACTAGGTGGGCACGAAGTGGGTTTTCCAGGGAGCAGTAGATTGTTGCAAACTGTTCCTCTCCTAATCTAGTGTATTTAAGGCATTTGGTCTTGAGTGGACAAAGAGCCATTAGCTTTACAAAAGACCTGTTTCTTATTTGTTACTCTGCTTTAGTTGCCTGTATTTCTGGATTTTCTTGCAGGGGGAAACCATAGGGCTTGTCATGATGAGCATTAGGGTGGCTTTAATTTAAAGCACGATTTAAAAAAAAACTTTAAAAAAACAATTAAATAAAAAAGTCATTTTTAATATTTAAATTGTGATTTAAATCAATTGGCAGAAGTTGGTAAATAGTTATTGTAATGGAAACAAAAGAATAAGGATTAATAAGAAACTATGGTATATTCCACAAAAAGAAGGAGGGCTTGGATCACCAAATGTTAAAACATGTTACATTGCAAAGCAGATTAGACATATTCTGGATATTATTGCACATAATATAAACTTAATATGGAGAGAATTGGAAATGTCAGAACATTTTAATAGACTGGAGAACATCCTTTTTAAAGAAAAAAATTGCAGAAGAAATAAAGAGACTAATCCTTTTTTGAAGAGCATGTTAAAATGTTGGAAAGAATACAGATATATATTGAGTCCACTTATTTCACCACTACAGCAAGTAGTGGAGGCTTAGAGTTTCCCCAAAATCCTTAAAACTAAACTTAAAGAAGTATTAGTAGTGAAAGGGTTAAATACAATAAGGGTTGGGATGAAAAAGATGAAAGATAAAAATATTATAAAGAAAATTTTGGGGGAGGAAAAGGGGATACTTGGATAAATATACTTCAAATAGAAAGTTAGTCAAAGGAGTGGACCAGAAAAGTAGGAGAAATTAGAAAACTGAATAAATTTGAGGAGATTATCAAGCAAAGACAAGTTCAAGAGGAAGGAAATAAAAGAAAGGGCAAAGTAAGTGTGATTTATAAGATTATAAGATTTTAACAAATGTTGGATCTGAAAAAACTATGATGAAAAACTAGTGGCAAGAGGACTTAGAAGAAGAGGTTAAAAATGAGGACTGGAACAAAATATGGCCACAAAGAATAATGAAGAATATGTCTATAAGAGTAAAAGAAAATTGTTATAAGGCCGCATGGAGATGGTACCTTACCCCAGCAAGATTGAATATTATAAATAAAAATATACCATCTCAATGCTGGAGATGCAAAAAGGAAAAAATAAGTTATTTATATATGTGATGGACTTGTGAAATAAGAAAGAAAGAATGGGCACTGGTTTTTAAAGAGATTAGATAAATTATTGGATATAATATTCAAATATCACCAATTATTGCCCTTATAATCTTCCTCCGGAGATTCGCGAGGCCCCTACGCTGGGTACATTTAAAATCCAACTAAAAACATGGATGTACATCCAGGCCTTCCCTCCTGTCAGCACTTAACTCTTTTTCTTTTGCTATTTATCATTTATTATATTTTTTCACTGTTTTTATTATTGATTACGTCAATGGCTCTGTGTTATTGTAATGAATATATGTTTGTTGGTAGCCGCCCAGAGTGGTAGAATATACCAGATGGGCAGGATATAAATCAAATAAATAAATAAATAAATATAATTAAAATTGACCATCTTAAAAAAGAACAGAAAGATTTAATTGTTATAATGGTCACAGCAGCAAGATTAATATTTGCAAAAAATTGTAAAAATGACAAACAAATTAATCTTGAAGATTGGTATAAAGAAATGTGGAGTTTAGCGATAAATGATAAGCTAACGTGAAATAAAAGTAAGAAGGGGAATGATAAAATATAATGATTTTAAAGAGGTATGGAATCCATATTTGAACTATGTTTTTGTAAAAGGGAGAGGTCATCAGCCAGCAGAAGAATCAATGTATTTTTGGAGTGGAATATGGGGTGAAAAGAGATTAAAAGGATATATTTGGTCCCGAGGGTGATGGTGACACAGGGGGGAAATTTTTAGTAGTATTGCATGGTATGTATGTACACACATTTTATGTTACTGTTGTTATCGTTGTTTTTCTTTAATTAATTAAAAATAATTAAAAATTATTGATTTATTTGCGTCCATTTTGCTTTTATGCAGCGACAGTGTCTGTGATTCTTCTTCTTTTCAAACAGTGGGCCACGCTTCGGATTGAGAAGGGAATCAGAAGGCAGCAGAAGGAGACAGTGAAACCCTCAGCTTCAAATGGTAAAGCTTTTCAAACTTAAAAGTGTGTGTGTAGTGCATTTACGGTGTGACAAGCTATTTAAACAAACGTTGGCTTTAAAGGGTACAGGGTTGTATTCAGTGAAAGTGGGTGAAAGGAGGTCCCCTCGAGGTGAAAAGTAAGTTCAGTAAATGGAAGCCTCGATGTGATAGTCTTGATACCCTTCTAGTCCCTCTTTGGTCCTGCAAATCTGGAAAAGACAGTAGCCCTTCTTGCTGTCATTGTCAGTTTGTTATTTGGGACACTTATGTAGATTTTAATAGAAAAAAAACTCTTATCATGCTTCTATACCTAGTCACCTGGAGGTGATTTTTTTCTTGCCAGAGGTGAGCAGGCAAGTAGTACAAACCAATTAGATAATTGCTGTAAGAGGATTATGGAAATTTAGTATGCAGAAATAGCATGAAAATTGATTATGGGTTGTATGCTGAACATGTGCTCATTAATAAATCAGTGACGTAGATCTTTCCTCTTAAGTTTCAGGTATCTTTAATTGGTATGTTAATTCACTGTATGTTCAGTTTACTTATCAAGTCATCAGCGAGCTAAGACCTAGTTAGGCTTATTCAGCCTTAACGCCAACTATTGTTTTGTGAGTAGCATTTCTCTGCCTCTCAGAGCTGGTTTGAGGCAAATCACAATTTGCCGTTTTGTTAGAATGATAAAAAAAAAAAAATCTGTGCCTGCCTGAATACTAAGGGGGCGACTAACCTGACAGATAATGTGAGAAATGCTCTGGAATTCGGATGATCAGATTTGCATGGTTTTCTGTTGACTCTATGACATACAAGTCAGTGTGAATCAGTTTGGAGTCAATCCCCAGCCCCCATCCGTAGGTTTTTCCTTCCACTGCTGGGGCTTCTACTTTTTTGAAATTGAATTCAGTCACATCGGTTCAGATGATTGCTTGAGCCAATACGGAGGGGTTGTAATCATTGTATTTGAAGCCACCCAGATACAGCAGCAATACGAGAGGCAGGACATAGGGAAAAATGGGTGCTGTTAGAATCTTCTCCCCAAACCTGGTGCCTGGGTCTGCTTGTTTTCCCCTTCCCTTCCTTTCCTGTCCTGTCCCGTCCTGTTTCTTTCTTTTCCTTCTTCCTTTTAAAGGTTCGCTGCTCTAGTGCTAGGGCAGCTACTTGACCAAAGAGGGGCTCTTTGGGAGGGAAGGGCAGATAAAAATATGATATTGGAGTGAATAAGAAAGAAACCGGGCCTTCTCGGCAGTGGCCCCTCGGCTATGGAACAGCCTCCCAACTGAAATTCGTCTGGCACCCTCGCTGGGCGTTTTTAAAACTCATTTGAAAACTTGGTTTTTCAGGCAGGCCTTCCCTCCAGTCAATAACTGATCTTTATTCTTTCATCTTGGTACTGATTTAATTTAATATAAGTGTTAAAATTATGATGTTTTAAATCTTTTATGTATTATGATGTTTTTATTATGTATGTAAGCCGCCCCGAGTAGACTTTGTCTAGGGGGGCGGGGTAAAAATCTAATAAAGATAAAGATAATAAAAGACTAGAGATGGGAGCTTCGTATTCGTATCCCTGGGGATACGAATACGAAGTGCGGCACCACAGGTGCCACGGAAGTCCATTCCCTCTCCCCAGAACCAGCCCAGTCCTCTCGCTGGGCTCCGCACAGCGTGCACATCCATCAGTGGCAACATCGCGCCAATTGCGGAAGTAGCCTGACCCGCTTTGCCCACCTTCCCGCACAGTCCCGACTGCTGAACAGCTGAATAGGGAGACTCATCATCCCGCCTCCTCGCCGGAGTGGTCAGCTGCGCAGAGAGGCGGGGCCGAGCCGGTCAGGCTACCTCTGTGATTGGTGCAATGTTGCCACCGGTGGACATGCATGCTGTTCGGAGCTGGGTGAGTGGACCGGGCTGGTTCTTCGGGGAGGGAATGGACCTCCGTGGCATCTGTGGTGCTGCGCTTCGTATCCCCAGGGATACAAATGCGAAGCTCCCATCTCTAGTAACATCCTTTGCTTCTGTTTTGTTTTCCTTTACAGCTTTAGTTTCTGTGCACTTATCTTTCCACTTCTTTGGCATTTCTGTCCGCATCACTCATGAGTTAAAAACAGTTGCTTAACATTACTTCCTTTTACCCAGATTTTGAAACTGAGGTTTCACCTCACTGTGGCTGTTACACAGCATGTTTTGACCGTCCCACGTGACTGAGCTGTAGGCCGTGGTTGACTTAGAGAAAATAATTACCTAGCTCTCACTCCTTGATAACTCATAAGAGCATTCCAAGGTATTTTCTGTGCTGTCATCTCCACCCATGTCGCTTTAAAAAGGCAGTTGTGTTCCTTTCTCACTGGGCTGTGTTGTCTTTTCAGTTTCCCGTTCTACTTTCTGCTTTGAATGGGACTGTGAATGAATTCATCCATGCCACGACAATGTCTCTTTCTAAAGCTTATCATCAGATGAAACACTGGCCTGTACTTGCATAATTTATCACTATCAGGCTAACCCCCGAGAAACAGGATCTGTAGAGAGGCCCTCCTTTGCACCAGCTGTTGACTCGGAGGGATTGTATTATTCCCTGGGACCCTAGGAGTGGCCTCTTCCATACGTTATTTGGGTCTTGCGTTACATCGAGAAACTTTGGACCTTAGACCTTTGGAAGGTTTTCACTTCTCCAGTAAGGCTTCAGTAATTTATACAGCTCTACAGCAGTTCAAGCTCAATCGTTCTTCCTGGTCCCGCCATACTACCCTGAGATATCTGGGAGAGCAACTGCCAGTTAGTCAACAATATTTGGATGGACCAATGATCTGACCCAGTACAATACAGTTTGCCTAGAAACTGGAGTTCTGTGATTCTGTGCAGTGTACTAGGTACACCCAAGAAAGAGCTTCAACAGTTTCTGGCATAGCAGGTGGAGAAGAAAATAGGTGGCAGTGCTGTTGAAGCATCCAGGTCATTGCCTCAGGGCAGGCTGCTAACCTCGGCATGCCTTTCTTAATCTATTTTACTGAAAAATTACATTTTAATCTAGCATTTTCTCCAGTCGTTTTACCACTTCATCTCTGAAACGACTCCGTGAGTTTGGTCAGGGTGACAGAAAGTGACCGGCTAAAGGTCACTCAGTGAGTTTCTTTCCCCAGTGGGACCTGGGACCTGCATCTCCTCCTTAGTTTCCCTCAAAGTTCTGTGGGCACCTGCCCCCCAAGAGCGATACATCATCGTCTGGGGGCCCATATGGATCCTGTTAAGAATCACTGATCTAGTTCATATATTGCGTTGTGTAGTAAAAGTCCAGTGCGTTTATGTGGTTGTCATCTCAAAGACCAAACAATGGATCAGAGGGGAAGGCGTCCTGCCCCACCCCAGTGCTGTTCAACTGCTCCCAGTCGGTCTATGTAATTTGTTATATGAAAGTCTTACGTAAGCAAATATATTACAAGAAGCTGACTATGGAGAACATAGCTCTGATTGGTCCAAGCCGGTAAACATGTTTGGAGGAAAGCTGGCCCATCCGTTTCGTAATTCCCAGTTACTGTGACTTTAATAGGGCGAATTCCTTTCAGGTGTCGCTGCTTCCCTTGACTAATGGTTCTAAACCCAATTGTTGTTGTTATGTACTGTGAAGTCACCTCCAACCCTACAAACGAGCAACTTCCAGAATTTCCTATGTAAACCTTAGCTCCTCAAATATTCTCGGCCCACAACTCCTAGAATCCATGAAAATCAGGCATGCTGCCTGAAGGTATATCTCGACTATAGGGTTATAGCCATTTTGATCCTACTTTAATTGCCATGGCTTCTTCCTCTGGAATCCTGGAATTTGTAGTTTATGATATACTTAGAATTCTCTGCCAAGGAGCGTTAATGTCCACCTGTTAGCTACAGCAGAGAATTCTCAGTGTCTCACCAAACTACAAAACTCAGAATCTTGTAATAATGGAGCCTTGGCACTTAAAGTGGAATCTTATCTGTTATAACTGTAGTGCCGATGCACTCCAAAGCTTGTTAAAGGCCGTATGTTTCAAACTAGAAAATCTGTTGCAGCAAAACCAAAGCTTATAAGTTCAAATGTTTCATAAGAGAGCTCAAAATTGAGAATAAAACAGTGGAAATCATTTTCTTTATTGATGAGTACAAATTGGGGTGGGCACTCCTGCCAAACTTTGTCATCCAGCTGTAATGTATTTCCTTTCCTTTCCTCACCCTACAGTTATCATTCAGAGAGATCACACTACCATGGAGGAGGCTATTGCAGGTCTGCGCCGTGGTGACTTTGAGGTCTCGGATATTTTTTATTTCTGCAAGAAAGGCTTCGAAGCAATTGTGGAAGATGAGGTCACCCAAAGGTTCAGCTCAGAGGAGCTGGTCTCTTGGAACCTTCTCACCAGGACCAACGTCAACTTCCAGTACATCAGTTTACGGCTGACGGTGGTGTGGGTTATTGGCGTCTTTGTGCGGTATTGCCTCTTGCTGCCTCTTCGGTAGGTCTAGCAACGTGTCTGTGTGTGTGTGTGTGTGTGTGTGTGTGTGTGTGTGTGTGTCAGCTCTGCTGAGATGTCCTATGAGTTGTTGGAATTTGAAGGAAATTAGAAATGGTTGGGACCACATGTTACTGAGTCTTATCCTAAAGCAGAAGTCCATCATGTGTTGCCCTCCACGTATTATTGGATTGCAGCTCACATTATATCAAACCACTGTTTGCCAGTGGTGAAGACAGCTGGGAGTTGCAGCCCATTAAGATCTAGATGGCTTCGTTTTGCCCAACCCTGGTCAAGGACTTGGCCAGAAAGCACATAGTGCAAAATCTTTGTTGTGCTTAAATTGGTCTGGTCAGTGCCTGTATTAGAGGCCCCATCCCCCCATCCCAATGCTATGTATATCACTTTGAGTGTCACTGTGAAAAAGAAATATCCCAGTGCTTGAGATGTTCAGGAGAAGCCTTCTAATGGTCCTCACAGGCACATCTGATGAGGATGTGGGAAACGGCCTTACTGCTAGCTTCAGCCAAGTTGTAGAATGCCCTCCGTTGGGAGACTAGGTTAGCCCCTTCCTTCCTGCCCTTTGGGAGGTAAGGGAAGACCTTCCTTTTCAGATAGGCTTTTAACCATTTAACTACTGAATTAGGCAAGAAAGAGGTTTTGATTGTGGGATGCTGCACATTATTATTATTGTTTTGTATATGTGTCTTTAAACACATTTTAACTATTTTTTTGCATATTTTTGTATATTTAACTGTTTTTAATGGAATCACCTTTTGCGCTTAAAGTTGGCTTGTATTTTTAAAATAAGTTGTAAGCCACTTTGAGTCCCTCGCTGTGAGAAAGGTGGCATAAACAGGCAATAAACATGTAAATAATATATCAGAAGGCCAGAGGTGCAGCCTTTAAGAAGGCTTTTTCTTCTCTCATGAACTCTGTAATGATGCTTCAGTCAGTTTTTGTTGCTTTGAAATGGATAATGCATTTGTTATTCTCTCCCCCCCCCCCCCCCACAGCGTGACCTTGGCAACGATTGGGACAAATTGCATGATCATGGGCACCACTCTGGTAGGACAGCTGCCAAATGGATCGTAAGTGAATCTCCTTTGCATTAGTAAAAACAGCTTGGAGAAAAGAAGAGATTGCAAAACAGGATAAGACATGTCTGATTCCTCCTTAGGCAATTATACCAGTGATGGTATGATTGCAGTGTAGTAAACTATATTGCCTGGAATCATTAGAATAAGTAATGATTCGCCTCATCAAAATTCGTGTGCATAGAAAGCTAAGTATTGAGGACATGCATTCCAGTCTTGTTGCTCACATGCGTTTTGTATTCTGGACTCAAGAGTTCCTCCCTTCTCTGTTCCCTACAAAGGAAACACTTGGTTGTGCAATCCTGTCCTGCACTCTGATGAAATGGTAACACAAAAGTGTGTTGCTTATATACTGCCCCATAGTGCCTAAAGCACACTCTGGGTGGTTTACAATTTAATTATGCACGCTACACATTGCCCACCACCACCAGGTGGGTATTCAGTTTACTGACCTCAGAAGGCTGAATGAACTTTGAACTGGCTACCTGGGATTGAACCCAGGTTGTGAGCAGAGTTTTGGCTACAGTGCTGCAGTTTAACCACTGTGCCATGAGGTAGAGCTGAGAGAGAGTTTTACCACATAATGAACTATTTGCATCAGCTTTGTTTTGTCTAGAGTAGGAAAGGAAACTGAGCAGGCAGCCCACCAAGGCCCTTCTGACAGCCTGAAGAGTCTTGTAAGCAGCCCCCCCCCCCCCCCGTCCTTGTTAAGGTCCCTCCAGAGAAAGGGAGAACCAATACCTCTGGAAACCTCCAGGAAGGTATATGACTCGAGTGGAACAAGTTGTGTCCTTTCACTTTTTTTTTAAAGCTGTCAAAACATTTCTGTAAACTTGTGGTCATTTCTTGTTTTCAAAGGGGGGGGGCAGGTTGGAATCTGAGGATTCAGCCTTGCATGGATGTAGGTACGAAAGCTTTTCCTACCCTCATCAGTATGGGGAGAGAACTCAATTTAGACCAAAGACTGGACCGAAAAGAGTCCTTAAACCCGTCTCTCTGTGTGTATGGGCAACATCTATGTACCTCCAGCGTCTTTAGCAAAGGCATGAAGTAGACAGTGAAATGATGCCCATAGCAGCACCTGTATCTTCTCCAGGCAATGAGAGAAATATAGATTCTTGCTTATAAGCAAAAACAAAAAACCTTGAACATCTGTTGCAGCAAAAACAAGACTTCAAAACAATCATAGCAACGCATCTAGGACGAGTTCCGAAATTCCATTGGAATAATTTTTACATAAAGTTTTAATGTCGTTATCCACATTTTAAAAAAGTGCCTTTCACTTTGTTGATTCACATAAAGTGAAATTTCCTTTCACTTTATGTGTATTTGTCTACACACCCATGCTAGTTTGAGGCAATGAATGTATCTGATGATGAAGTGGACTTCAGCATAGGAAAGCATATGCCACGATAAATGTGTAGGTTTTTAAGGTGCCAGAAAACTGTGTTTTTTAAAGTTCAACCCATGCCTGCTAACCCTAATGTTTGAATATGCTTTTCTCTTAATTTCTAGTGCCACTAGCATCCCATGTCAATGTTTGTTTAAGTAATTAAAATTTTGCCTCAGAAAGCCTCTCTGTGTTCACCAGGAGCGATGGGAAACCATTTTGCCATGTTTGTTCCCCTCCTCCAAGCTCTATCGAGTCCCATGTCCCCCAAAGTATTTATTATACATTTTAAAACATTGTTAGGGCGCTAGTGAATGTGTGGGGCTTTTAAAGTTTAAAATCTTTGAGGATTGCCTGTCCCTGTGCTATATCTAGGGTACTACTGAAATGGTGGGCTGGTTTCTCCCCCCCTTTTTTGTTGTTGTTTGTTTATATATGTGCTGCATGCTGACTCCTACCTGGCCATTAACATAAAGCTGCTTGCAGTGTTATTTTATTTATTTATTTAAAATAATTTTACCCCGCCTTTCTCCTTAAAAGAACCTAAGGCGGCTTATGTCATTAAAAGGACCATGTCTGAAAGCTAAAAACAATAAGTATACAAATAGGTAAAAGAATTAAACAAGTATTATGTTAAAAATGGTAAATAAAATCAGTACTAAAAACACATTTAAAAGCAATAGAGCACACTATAATCGCTGGGGCTGTGACTCTTAAGTATGACAAGGGTGTGCTATTCTTGCTCTTATCCAAACTTCATCATCCTCCCTTCCTATTTAATAGAACCAAAGACTGGCTGAGCGATCTTGTCCATCTCACATGTTCCCGGATCCTTGTGAAAGCACTTTCTGGGACCATTTATTACCACAACAAGTGAGTAAAAGTATATCTCCTTCACAGTGTTGTAAATGAGAGTGTTGTGCAGGCAAAGTCTTAAGCCTGATCTGCCTGTAAAATTTGGAAAAGTTATGTCTTTGAACTGCTGTTCCCATGGCTAGGATTTTTCATAGAGGTTAAAGGCAGGGCATCAGTGATCCCCATTATGCTTATCTTCATAACAGGCTGAACAAGCAAAGATGAACAATACAGCATCATGGGATGCATACATACTGCAATATCTAGCTTTTCTTTAGGCGGACCTGGGTCACTTTAATGCTGACAGCTTACCTGTTTCTTATCATTGAATACACAGAGGAGCTGAGAAAAAATGCATAGCTTTAGATTTGATTCCTACCTACTTGAGCAGTGTCATGTTCTTGGATTTTACAGCCCTGCCCAAATAAGTATTTACATTATTTTCTGCTCCCATTTATATATTACTTTGTATGTGTGTAGTGGACGAACAGGTGTGCCCCCACCTAGCCATCATGCAGATGACTCATATGAAGCAAATGCTGTGATGCCTGAGCATGATCTTACTCTACTTGCTTGTTGAGATTTCGCATAGAGTTTAAACCATTGGTCCATTAGCCAGTGTTGTCAACTCTGAGTAACAGTAGCCCGCCAGGGTTTCAGGTAGGATTATTTTCTATCCTATCTGGAGATCCCCAGTATTCCCTGGTAATCTCCTATCCAAGTACTAGCCAGACCGTCCTTGCATAGCTTCCAAGATGTTCAGGGTAGTATAATGGTTCAAGGAGGAGCCTTCATCTGTATGATCTTGCTTGCACTTTCTGATAAGATTGGTTAGGTTGGTGACAGTAAGATAACAGTGCCTTCTTGGTGTTGGCTGCACAGTTCTGGAGATACTCATGCCAGCATTATTCCACGGGGGTGCTCAAGAAAGCCTTGATGATAACACTTTATAGCTGCTTTAACTAAGGCTGTGTAAGTTTCTTAGCCAGAGAAGCTTTCATGAATGGTATACACTTTTACATCATGCTTACATATATTTTGTATGTATTGCTTTTGTTGGTGTTCATCACTTAGTGTGTAGTTCTGAAAGGTATCTTGTAAAAACTTACACATGTGCAGAGAATGTTCCTTCAGTAATCTTGATTGTTCTCTCAGTGTTCTCTTGATAGCGTCTATCTTGAAGAGTGCATTTCTGGTAGAGCCTGACTCATGTTTTTACTCATTTTTCTTTGGCAAGTGTTCTTCATAGGATGACAATTAAACCTGAGGCCAACTCAGATTTAACGAGGATCTCTGTTATCAGTTTTGCTCTTGGAACATATGCATATGCCAATATTCTGTGTTTTATCAGTGTGTTTGCTTTACCGTTATTGAACTGTAGAACAGCTTTCGAACAAGTTTGAACAACTTCCAGCCTTACAAATGTTGTTCGACTACAACTCCCATTATACTTTTCCATCGGCTTTAGTAGTTAGGGCTGATGAGAGTTGCAGTTCAAGACGACTGCGTGTTTTCAAAATATATATGCTAATTCAAGTGCATCTTGTACCACATAACTGCAGCTTAGAAATACCAGCCAATCATATTATGGAAAAACTATGGATATAATAGCAATCATATAAGAATTTTTCTCTTCTGGCTTTCTGTCCATCATGCAATCTGACATATGATTTTTTAATTCAGTGAGTGGTTTCAGGGGAGCACGATGACTGGGTAAAGAGGCAGAATTGCTTATGAGATTGGCCTTGCATGATTGCTTAAATCAATAGGATGCTGACCATTAAAAACAGTGAATACCTTTTTCTTAAACGTTTATAGGTAGGTAGATGGGTGATGGAATACTCAGTAGAGATGTGCCATTCAGGTTTTTTTGGATTCCCACTCTCAGAATTTTTTCACAGAAAGCTAGGTTGGCGCTAGGCCATGAAGCCTTCGAGTGAGGTCTTTTCCTCAGTGAGTGAAATTTAGGTGTCAGATGGAACTCCTAGAACGGAGTCCCAAATATCCGAATGTCATATTCCTAATACTCAGCCTATCTCTAATTGCTAGTACTAACAAGTAAAGGCCAGTGGAATCAATTGCCGAATGTGATTCAGCGAGTCTGGTCTAGTTGGGATTAGCAACTGGATTCACACCCTAATATGTTGTTTGTTGGAGCCACATTAGTAAGTCTAGTGACATATCACGACATTATGAATAACTCTTGTCTTTATATATCTGCAGGGAGAACAAACCGCAGAAAGGAGGAATTTGTGTTGCCAACCACACGTCGCCAATAGATGTCATAATACTGACAAATGATGGCTGTTATGCAATGGTATGTCAGCGTAACATGAATTTTGTAACTTTGAGGATTGCAAAAAGTCTTTAAAGAGCACCAAACCATAACTAAACTTGACGAGTTCCTATGCTGCGTTTTTGTGATGGCTACCTATCCTGGCAATGGTATAAAAATGTATCGGCATGTGTTTTTATTTACACAACCTGAAATGACAGTGTAAATAAATTGCTGGTTTGTACCTTCATCAGCATGGTGGCACTCTTCCATTGTACAAGAGAATGGATTCCTGCTCTTTCACTCCAAAATTTGATGGGGAGAGTAGAGAAAGAGGAGGCAGAGGTAAAATGTGTGGGGTTTATTGAATCCTGAGAGCTTTGTATATAGGTTTTAAGAATTGGTATTCACACGGTTTATTTCGCTTGTGTAGCTTAGGATGGCCTCTGTAACGTCACGAAAAAGAAGCATTGGAGGACAAGAAACACCAGCAGGGAGAATGTTCTTCACAAAAAAGGGGAACAATTTGCATTCAATTTACTGATGCTAATTTAAGCCAATATATGCAAATTTCATCACAATTAGATATAATTCTTATAATTATACTACCGTACTTCTCACACATTGCACCATACTGACTAGGTAACCACTTTGGAACACAGCACTGAGAGAATGATGGGATAGAAATCAAATAAATAAATAAATAAATAAATAAGGCACAGTGTTTACTAACTCCCTGAAATGCCCTGTGCCTTGTATTTACTGAATACTTTATACTTTACTGAAAATGAATACCAGTATATCTATCTATCTATCTATCTATCTATCTATCTATCTATCTATCTATCTATCTATCTATCTATCTATCTATCTATCTATCTATCTATCTATCTATCTATCTATCTATCTATCTATCTATCTATCGAGAGAGAGAGAGAGAGAGAGAGAGAGAGAGAGAGAGAGAGAGAGAAGATAAAACAGATCGCTGAAATTTTGTTCAAATATCAGTTATTTCAGAACAGTGCTTCTGGAAAATCCATTCCAGGGATGTGTCTTCCAGCTAACTCTTGCCTTTTGAAAAACTGGAAACTGTTTAGAACAGCTCAGGAGTAGGATTTTTTTTTAAAGACTGAAATTCCTTCCTGTAGCCACTGAGGGTGCATGGGGAAGTGGGCTCTTTATTATTTTTTTTAAAGGATCTTTTCCCCCCAATTGGGGAGTTCATGAATGAGATGTGTTGTCGTTGTCCCCCTGCCCTGCAAGGTCTGAGGGTGGGTGTTTGCTTTCCTGAAACCTCTGAAAGTTGTCCCCATTCATTAGAGCAAGCTTGCTATTTCTGACAGCGGATTTGGAGTATCATGTTAAGGGTAGCAAATAGTCATTTAGTTTGTTAACCCTGCATTTTTCACTGCCTGGGATTGGGAGAGGCTGTTGGGACCTTTTCTGCCTTAATATCGGAATAACGTGGCTGCTGGCTTTGGGTGCTGTGTTGTCTTGACTTGGGTGGGTCTGGTGTGCTAAATGACTCTTCTGCTTCAGGCAGCATCCTTGCTTGGCAGGTCTCTACTCTAGATTTTGAAGGGTATTTAAAAGGTCGGGAGCCCTGCATTTCTCCCATGAAATGCAGTTTGGCCCCTTGAAAATAGAATTGTTGATGGCAAGAAAGACTGGCAATTCTACCATTTTGAGGGGACGTGTGTTGATTTAATGATTATGGTTTTTGTGTGTGTTTGTGTTACAGGTGGGTCAGTCTCATGGCGGGCTCATGGGAGTCATTCAAAGAGCCACCGTCAAGGCCTGCCCGCATGTGTGGTTTGAACGCTCAGAAATGAAAGATCGCCATCTAGTGACGAGAAGGTAGACAGTTCCTTTTTTTAAGAAAAAAGCTAGACGCTTGTTCCTAAGAACTAGAGTAATTAGTATTTACCGTATTCAAATACAAAGTGTGCTTACGCTCGTTGTTTGCTGTGTGGAACTGCTGTGTGCTTCTTGGTAGACCCCCCCCCAAAAGTTCAGGACCGACAGTAGCACCCTTCCATCACCTGGTGCCCTTCTGCAGGATTGGATTATAGTGCCTAGAATCTGCCATCCAGCAAAGCGAGCTCATGGGTCTTGTAGTTCAGTATAATTGAAAAGTAGAGGTAGGAGAAGACTACCCTAAAGCCTCTTCCAACTAACTCTTGACGTGGTGGTCACTACAACACACATTTACTGTTCATAATCTCAGAATATAAATACTAGATGTTTAGTTTACACAGTTTCTGTCTATCTCTAATTTGGTGTGCCTGTTGATAGGGAGGAAATTTGGATTGGGGCTGGGCTGATTCTGTTATGAAAAATTATATACCTCTTTCCATCACATATTGTTCACTAAAATGGTTTTGAAACTGGCCTTTAGAGACTGTTTTGTGTCTGCTTTTTAAAAAAACAAAACACTTTTTTCCTCTTTTAAAAATGCTTAAAATACGTTTTTATTAAGTTTAATTTGCATGTATGTCGCTGGGCAAAAGAGCAATCCACTAAAACAAGGCAAGGTAATGTCATGTAATAAAAAGCTGATTATTTTGTGCTGAGGGTGGAGCATCTCCTGTGCTGTGGTGGAAACCACACATGAATATTCACCAAGAGCTCCTACTTTTGGCACTTTTAGGGACTTCCCCCCCCCCCCAGCTGGATAAATAGCCCTGTCTTCCTACGTGAAGAGGTAGAGCTCCCATTGGCTTAAAATGAAAGAGGTTTTGAAATACCTTGTGCTAGTAGAATCTTCTTATTGTTTCAAGTTGTAAAAA
The DNA here is from genome assembly GCA_037013535.1 of Intellagama lesueurii. Classification (NCBI taxonomy): domain Eukaryota; kingdom Metazoa; phylum Chordata; class Lepidosauria; order Squamata; family Agamidae; genus Intellagama; species Intellagama lesueurii. The sequence continues at coordinate 186,814,994 of JBAJHW010000005.1, read as the reverse complement.
ATGTTAAAAAAATTAAGTGCAGTATTTAGGCATCCTTCAGTCTCGAGAGACTATGGTAACGTGCTCTGAATAGAGGACTTGGAACAACGTCTAGTGTGGCTGAGGAGGCCAATTCGAGAGTGACCATCCCTTCCACACTGAAGACAAATACAATCTGTCCCCTGTCCAGCTCCCTGATTTGGCTGGTTTCGGGACTGCCTCTTTGCCTTGGCCTGCTGGACAAGTGTCTCTTCAAAATGGGAGAGGCCATGATGCACCGCCTGCCTCCAGGCTGAACGCTCAGATGTCAAGGTTTCCCATCTGTTGAGGTCCATTCCTAAGGCCTTCAGATCACGCTTGCAGATATCTTTGTATCACAGCTGTGGTCTCCCTCTGGGGCGCTTTCCCTGCACTAATTCTCCATACAGGAGATCTTTTGGAATCCAACCGTCAGCCATTCTCACGACATGCCCGAGCCAACATAGAAGTGCAGTCATGTTATATTTCAGATGTGATGAACTACATCTATTGTCCCCAACCAGCATGGCTGTGCTGGCTGGCAGTGTTGGGGATTCAAGCCGAAAATGTCTAGAAAACACCAGGTGCAGCTGTTTAATTCTGGAATATGTCCTGGACTGTGCCTTGTTGAGGATCTTTCCTCCTCCTCCTATTGAAATTTTTGTTCCTATTACCCTCAAAATATGAAACCGTGCTCTGAAACCAGTGCACCCTAAGGAGCCAGGGAAGAGCCTGGAAATTCAGGCCTCATATTTTAAGAACCTTTTTGCTGGTTTCATTGAAATGACCAAGTCTTGACTCAGGGGCTCTCCTCAGTACTGAGGCAATAGCTGAAATGTTTCTCAATTTCTTTTAGACTGAGGGAACATGTTGCTAACAAGGACAAACTGCCCATCCTAATTTTCCCAGAAGGTAAGGTGATGACATCAGCAAGAGAACTTTTGTTTATATTTCTTACGGTGAAAACGAAATTAAAAAAAAATAAAAAGACAAAAACGTGGTGGCACCTTAAAGACTAACTTTTATATTTTTTTAATGTGAGCTTTCGTGGACAAGTCTACTTCATCAGGCATAAAAGGAGGAGATACAACATGGCAAATATTTATACATGGCATCAAGGTTGTGATTGGTCAGTAAGAAAGCATCTTTGATATGTAGGTCTTTAGTAGAAGCTTGTGCTGTAAAGCCGGGTCCCCAACCCCTGGGCCGCGGACCAGTAACGGTCCGTGGCCTTGGAAGGACCGAGCTGGCGGAACAGGTGAGCGGCGAGCGAAGCTCCGCCTCTTGTCAGCGTGCTCCTATTAGGTTCTAATGCCGCTGCTGATCAGACAGGAGGCGGAGCTTCAATGGCAGCTCACCTCCTGCTCGCCATTTCCTTAATGAGCTCGATTCAAAGATATCCTCCTACAACCTACTGCATAAGAAGTACCCCCCCCCCCCCCCGGTCCTTAGGAGAATGGTCTAAACCGGCCCCTGGTGTCAAAAAGGTTGGGGACCATTGCTGTAAAGAAGGCGAGACCCTCTGTCATAGGTTAACAATGGTAAGATAACAATGGTAGAGTAACATGAATGTTAATCAGATGGGCTATTTACAGTCCTTGATGAACTTTTCCCCTACAAGCTTTTCTTTGTAATCAGTTGCAATTTCCCCAGACAATGGATGACCATGAGAGCAGGGTAGAATCTCTTATACCGTAGAGACATTTCTAAGCTGGATCTGTTAAGGTGAGTTTAATATCTGTGAGAGGTAGTACAATATTTGTAGTGTTTATAACTGGTAGTGCCCATTTTCTGACAGTGTTATCATTTGAATTGTCCTTGAGCTCCCACTGACAAGACAGCAATATTTACGGAATTCTATCTAGAGATGTGGACTTTGTGGAGAGCAAGGACACAAGATGTTTTGGAAAATTGTACACACTTTTTTTCTCTCTTCACCCAGCCTCCCCTTTCAAACGCACAGCAAATCTGGAGAGCTGAAAGTTCGCCCCATTCCAAAATGCCCGTGCTTGCTGGCTGGCCCTATCCGCCCTGCATTTGCACAGCATCTGAGAGCTCAGCTTTTTTGTGTAATTGAAAATCCTAGCCGTGTAGGCCCATGCAACTGGAGGACAGTGAAAGAACCTCTTGGCCTCCAAGCATTCATGAAGTACAGCCACCAGACCTCATCACGGTCAGCCTGGCCAATAAGATCTGTCAGGCTCAGCAAGGTTCGCCAGAACTCCAGACATGTCAACTCCCCTTTCAGATACTAAACAGAAAGTATAAGTGTTTGGCATGTAAATGCTGAAAATAGGGCCTGTTCCACTTATCCTCAATATTTTTGCTGCCTCTTCGTGTGGATCACGGGGAGGTGAGAGCTGAGGAATGAGCAAACTAGGGTCATGACATGGTCTCTCACATTTTGGACTTTGAGGTAGTTATTACTATGGTAAATAGTACTTTTTTGTTGTTGTTACATGTCAAGTTGCTTCCCACTTACGGTGACCCTATTAGTTAAAGACCTCCAAAAGGTCTTATTGTTAACAGCCTGTTTGAGTCTTGCAAACTAAAGCCGTGGTTTCCCTTTTTGAGTCAACCTAACTCATGTTCCGTCTTCCTCTTTTGCTACCACCTTCCATTTTTCCTAAGATGATTGTCTGCTCCAGCATGTCTTCTCTTCGCTGGATATGCCCAGAGTATGATAGCTTCAGTTTAGCCATTTGTACCTTCAGTGAGAGTTCAGGCTTGATTTGATCATATCAATGGTAATTACTGACAATCTCTCACCCCCGTTTTATGGAACTGTTAGTCTCTTGCAAGATCCAACAGAGGAAAGGAAATCTGGAGAACTTTTTAGGTAGGGATGTATTTATCCTGATGGATGAAGGTTTCTCCCCTTATCTACTCCCTCAAATTATTTGCACCACTTGTGTGTGTGTGTGTGTGTGTGTTTGTGTGTGTTATTGATCTCACTCTCATGCTTTCTCTTTGGCCAGGCACTTGTATAAACAACACTTCAGTAATGATGTTTAAAAAGGGAAGTTTTGAGATAGGCGGCACCATCTATCCAGTTGCCATCAAGGTAAGAGAGCATAAGCCTTTCTGGTGGTACCTTAATTACTGGCAATCTGCATCTGCCAGCAGGATCGCTCCTGTTGTGCAGGTGGAGCTACTACACAATAGGATACTGGCCACAGAGTCGAGTCTCAATGCTAAGTTGAGTAATTGGTTATATTAATTCATTTTAAAAGATAGCCTGGTTTTAATTTGTAATTTGTAAATGGGTTATGTATACATTTAAAATAAACCTAGTTGAAGCATTGTGGTACGTGTGCTCTGAAATGGCCACTTGGGTTTTGGAATTAGGGGTGAAAATGTTTGTCCTTGTTTTTCAGTATGACCCCCAGTTTGGCGATGCCTTCTGGAACAGCAGCAAGTATGGCATAGTAAGCTATCTCCTGCGAATTATGACAAGCTGGGCCATCGTATGCCATGTGTGGTATTTGCCACCAGTGACAAGAGAGGTATTTTTTTATTTCTAATATTGGAGTGCTTTGCTCAGATGCTGGAATTTCGACATGCAAGAAAATTCTTTCCCGTCAAAATCCCTGTCGCCTGTTGAGAGTGACCAAGCAGAAACCCCTTATCTAAGAGGGCCTTCTCTGTTGCTGCTCCCAGACTCTGGAAATCCCTCCCACGGGAAGCCAGGCTGGCCCCATCTTTGCTGTCCTTCTGCAAGCAGACAAAGGCCTTTCTCTTCAGACAGGCTTTCCTTTAAATGGCTGTTTAACCAACAGGATTTTTTTTAAAGGAACTATTGTATTCTGTTGTTTTATTTGTGTTTTTCATATTGCTCTTCATAAATCAACTTGAATATGATATCTGTTTAATTCTTTTTAAATATTGTAATAATTTTTATTTTAGCTTTCAACTTTGTTTGTTTGTTTTAATTCTATAAGCCACCTTGGATCCTTTAGGAGAAAGGCGGTGTATAAATATTTTAAATAAACATTCTGTTTCTCCCTTCTTTTAAATGGCATAGTTAAATTTCCGATGGTGTTCCTGAAGGTTGCAGAGGATTGGCTTCTCACCCTTTGTTGCTTGTTTTGCAGGAAGGAGAGGATGCTGTTCACTTTGCCAACCGGGTGAAGTCTGCCATTGCTCTCCAAGGGGGACTGACTGAACTGCCCTGGTGAGAAAAAAGATTGCTGTGCTTCAGAGGCCAAAGCTTTGTATCAGGAGATTTTTTCCTTTCATTTGAGTCGGTGGCACTCTAGGACTCTTAAATCTGATCCGGAAGGCAGTTCTGGAACCTTTACCCGTTTTCTATGCCAGCCTCTTAATCTCGAAGCTCTTTTTAATTTCCTTATTTCAAAAGGGAAGACAGTAGGAACAGAGGAGCCCTTCTGTTGCTATATTGGTAGAGTGAAGATGGTCCAAGATATTTCATAGATGGCCTGGCTGGTATCCATAGCTTGTAGGAGAAGAATCTGTGCACAGACAGGCCAATGTCTATGTTACTTGATTTGAAGATATCCATTGGACTGCACATTTTCCTGTGCCTTTTGGAGCGTTTGCCTGTGGAACGGGCAAATGTATGAAATCTCTGTCCATGCACCAAATTGTACATGTTCTCCACTGTTTCAGGTGGCTGGGCTAGTACTGCTGCTGAGCCCTGAGCCCCTTCTGGCAGTTCCAAAGCATTGCTTTCTCTCTCCCCTGTTCCAACAACTATTTGTTTTTTGATGAAAGGGCCAAACGTGTTCACTCACCAAGGATTGGGGATAAAAATGGGATTCATGCAAACCCACAGCATCTAATTACCCCTGGATTTTGTGAAACTGGAAATGGACTTGTGGCCAAGTCTAGTTTCTCCCCGCTTAACTGCCCTGCAAATTGTGGGCCTGGTATGGCATGCAGTGGGCACAAGAGGGTAGAAAATTGATTCCCAAGAGCCTTGGAGCTTGTGACCACCCCTGGCAGTGGGCTAGTGCTTCCTGGTCTTGTTCTGAATCGGCTTTGCGATATCATCCCCAAGCCAAAACTGGCTGTACAGCTCCCTTCAATGGCTGTGGGATGACGTTCCAGGAAAAGGATGGAAGGAATTTGCAATGCAGCAGCATCCATTTTATGAAACTAGTGAAAAGAGGGTTGAACGAGGGTAGGAGTAGCTATATTTTGCTTTCCCTTTGCAGTGATGATATCTTGGTGCACCCTAGTTTATGCACATTCTTCTCTGAACTTGTTCCTTTTTAGGAGCCTCCTACTTACTTACTAGGAGCCTACTTACTTACTAGGAGTGGTTACACTGCAGTACTGCAGCCAAAACTCTGCTCACAATCCAGGTTCATTCCCAGGTATCCAGCTTGAGGTTCACTCAGCCTTCCATCCCTCCAAGCTTGGTCAATTGAGTACCCAGCTTGCTGGGGGTCAATGTTGTTGTTGTTTAGTCGTTAAGTTGTGTCCAACTCTTCATGACCCCATGGACCAGAGCACGCCAGGCCCTCCTGTCTTCCACTGCCTCCCGGGGTTCGGTCAAATTCATGTTGGTCGCTTCGATGACACTGTCCAACCATCTCGTCCTCTGTCGTCCCCTTCTCTTCTTGCCCTCACACTTTCCCAACATCAGGGTCTTTTCCAGGGAGTCTTCTCTTCTCATGAGATGGCCAAAGTATTGGAGCCTCAGCTTCAGGATCTGTCCTTCCAGTGAGCACTCGGGGTTGATTTCCTTCAAAATGGATAGGTTTGTTCTCTTTGCAGTCCAGGGGACTCTCAAGAGTCACCTCCAGCACCACAATTCAAAAGCATCAATTCTTCAGCGGTCAGCCTTCTTTATGGTCCAGCTCTCACTTCCATACATCGCTACTGGAAAAACCATAGCTTTGACTATGCGGACCTTTGTCAGCAAGGTGATGTCTCTGCTTTTTAAGATGCTGTCTAGGTTTGTCATCGCTTTCCTCCCAAGAAGCAGGCGTCTTTTGATTTCGTGGCTGCTGTCACCATCTGCAGTGATCATGGAGCCCAAGAAAGTAAAATCTGTCACTGCCTCCATATCTTCCCCTTCTATTTGCCAGGAGGTGATGGGACCAGTGGCCATGATTTTTTGATGTTGAGCTTCAGACCATTTTTTGCGCTCTCCTCTTTCACCCTCATTAAGAGGTTCTTTAATTCCTCCTCACTTTCTGCCATCAGAGTGGTATCATCTGCATATCTGAGGTTGTTGATATTTCTTCCGGCAATCTTAATTCTGGCTTGGGATTCATCCAGCCCAGCCTTTCACATGATGTATTCTGCATATAAGTTAAATAAGCAGGGAGACAATATACAGCCTTGTCGTACTCCTTTCCCAATTTTGAACCAATCAGTTCTTCCATATCCAGTTCTAACTGTTGCTTCCTGTCCCACATATAGATTTCTCAGGAGGTAGATAAGGTGGTCAGGCACTCCCATTTCTTTAAGAACTTGCCATAGTTTGTTGTGGTCCACACAGTCAAAGGGGGTCAATGTATAGCTGTATAATTAAATGGTAACACCTCCCCGAGAGTGTTAAAGCGCTATGGTGTGGTATATAAGCAGCACGCTTTGCTTTGCTAAATGTGTATAAGGTGTTTTAGTCAATAACATTTGAAGAGCTGTTGCAGTTTTCCTTAGAACCACACAACAGTGTTTTGTTGACCCCATTTTAAGAATGGCAAGCTGCAGCTTGTAGTCGTTCCGCAGGCCACCCAGATCTAAGCATATTCTTCTAAGCAAAAGACATAGAATTGGCTTCTTCAAAGCTTTACCAAAGTGGGCCCTTGGGCCAAGTCCGTACCAGTCTAGATGGTGGACTTAAGGTGTTATATAAAAGGTGGCAAATTCTGGATGGCAAAGGTGTACAATAGTTCTGCACAGATAACATTGTGCCCACGAGTTGCAGATGTATGTGGAACAAGAACTGAAAGATCAAGTAAATGCTTGGGCAATACATTAAACGTGACTTAAATAATGTAAACACAACGAGAACCAGAGACCCACCCAATAAGGGAGAGGTTACATTTTCAGTCTCAGAATTAAAGATCATTAGAAGCTAAATGAATTTAATATGTTATCATGATGGGTAAAGGTAATGCTTCTTGTCTCTCCCCTTTTTTTTCTTGTTTCAAGGGATGGAGGTTTGAAAAGAGCTAAAGTGAAGGAGACTTTCAAGGAGGAAGAGCAGAAAAACTACAGCAAAATGATCATAGGAAACGGAGCCACATCAAGTGGAGCCACGGACTCAGACTGAAAGCTCCCAGTTGTGATTTCTTTTGCCTCAACACCGCAGAATAATTTGGCTTTTTTTCTCCAGTTAGAAAATGATAATAAAGCACCAAGCGTGGGCAATGGAGGGAGATGCTTTGTTTTCTCATTGGTTTGCTTCCATCCTCCCGTGAGTTCCCAGTCTTGATGTCTGGAAAAGAGGAATGGATCGAAGCAGAATGGAAAATCCTGGTGCTTAAAAAAGATGGGCTGCAACTTTGGAGTCTTTCTCCAAAGGGAATGTACATAACAATAAAATGGAATTATTTAATTGTATGCCAGCAGTGGTATCATCCCCGTGTTTATGGAATGTTTGAACAAATTTTCCTTCCTGTTCACTCTGACTGGTTGCTGTGTGTTGATTACTTGAATAGATGGTCTTACATTTCTAAGGTAGTTTTCTGGGTGGGTTTTTTGCTTGTTTGTTTGTTTTTGTTGTTTTCTGGTCCTTGTTGTTGATGAGATGTCTTCCGGAGGGAGTAACTATCTGAATATTATCAGTCTAAATGTGTATGGCTGGTTGACTTTATTTAGAAGTTGCAATGAAGAAGTAGAACAGGCTGTGTACTTTGGGAGAGTTGCAAGATCTTTCGCTTCTTGCAGAAACCCACCTCTTCTCTCAAACATATTTCTAAAAAAACCAATAAATCCGGAAATATGACTGATACAGTCAGTCTCTTTCTTTATATATGTATATGTGCCCTGGACAAGAGAAAAGGGCAAGCGATTTAAAAAGTCCAGCCTTGCAATTTTGTTTACAACTTTAATATTAAAACTTACAGATGGGAGGGAAGAAATACCAGAGATAAGCAATGTTTAATAAAATACACTTCTCTCATGGACTGTGTTGGCAACAGCCTATATGTCTATCTGTCACTGTCTGAGAAATATGTCATGTTGCCTTATTGTAAATTGAAATAAAATTCTATATTTCTAACCTTTGGTAGTTACTGTTTCCTTTCCCAGAGGTGTGTATACTCCATTGTTAAGAATAATAATCTGGGGCAATGTTGCATAAATTCTGTGCTTTGTATAAATGATTTATTATATGTACCTTTGTATAATTCCTGCTCTTATTGCTCATAATTGTGATGAACAAATCAACATCACCAAAGACCCATCACTTACGAACGTCAGACGTATATCCTTGTTGGCTTCTGATATTTTCTTGTGCACTGTCACTCTTCTCCAAACTTATTTACCAGAAACATAAAAGCTAGAATTTTGGTATTCTGGAAACTTAAACACAGCACCTCCTAATATTGTTGCTTTTCAGCAACCAAGCGTTTCCTACTCCTGGGTAAAATTTTGATACTTGTGTTTGGGAGAGGGTTACTGTGCCCAGCTGACTTGTGACTATTTAGAAGCAAACTGATGGGGACCTTCAAGGCTTCCATTTTCCCTTCTGACAGTTCTTTCTCTTTATACAAGAGTCTGCCCTGGCAGCCCATTCAATAGAAAATGCCCATAAATAGAAGACAGCTTTAACATAGGATATGGGCCACCCTAAAATGAAGTACAGATTATATGTGGCAGGGGATGTAGAGTCCTCTAGATGTTGGACTGCATTTTCCTTCAGCCTTAGCCAGCATAGCTGGAGTAAGAGATGATGGGAGTTGCAGTCTAATAACACCTGGACAGCCACATTCCCCATCGTTCTTCTACGTTGGCAGCATCTTTGGACAGCCTTTCTGAGCTCTAGCTGGAGATGTGGCACAACAGCCATTGGGTTGTCCTGCTGGCTAAACAAGGTCCTGTCTTTGATATCTTCCTTTCTAGCCTCCACTAACTGCTGGGCATGGAAAAACATATCTGAAGTAGATCTTTAAGATCTCGGCAGTATCTTATGGGAGAACATCTGAAATCACAAGATGGCTTTGTGGGGTGCCAGGGAGAAACTGAAAGGTTTCAACGATGTGGAATCTCCTCGGATCCGGACCAAGGGTGTGCTGAGAACTCTTGTCTTCCTGCACTGTAAAAACAAACAAACAATGATTCCTGTGTGCGAATGGTGAGTGCTACGTGCCGTCAAGCCTTTTCTGTCTTCCCACAAACCCTATGAATGGGTGATCTCCAAAAGATAATCTTCATTAAAAGCTGTGTTCAGGTCTTGCGAACCCAAAAGCTTCCTTTATTGAGTCCGTTTTCTCTCAGGCCTTCCCTTTTTCCTGCTGCCTTCAACTTTACCCAGCTTTATTGTTTCTTTTCCAGTGAGCCTTGTGTCGCGCACCCCCAGTGTCCCTAGTTTGTTTCCCTCAAACCCAGGTCCCACTTTCGGGCACGACGTTCTTAATTCTCCATACACCAACTGCCACCAGTGGATCTCTATCCACACTTTACCAATAATGCTGCCTGGACACGTGTTGTCAAATATAACTGATTATTTATTGTGTAGTTGTTGAATCACATAAGTATAATAATAGATGTTGTATTATGTTGCACTCATTACTTGGATATTAAACACATTTCTTTATTGGTATTACTTTTCATATAAATCACTGTGAATCACTGGAATACTATCTGCTGCCTGTCTATTTCTTTTACTTCTATCTTTTAACTATTCTTTAATCCATAAACCAACTATACCACACCAACTTTCCAATCTCTCTCATAAACCTCTCTAAACCTCCTCTCTCCTTCTCTCTCAGTTTTTAACTGTCTCCCTGACTCCGCCCTCCTGTCCTCTCATAGGCTCCAGCTCTAGAGCTCCACATGACGGACAGGTGGGACATGGGCATTCTGCCACATACCTCCCCCCTTGGAAAGTTTGTTTCATGGGGTAAAACTTATGGTAGTTTACCCTCATGAACAACGTATGATTTTACTTAACAATATTACAATTTTTTTCAATGCAATTCTCATTTACACATTTGCAATATATACTTACTCTATACTTACTCTTTTACACCGTTGAAAGCATATTATTCTTATTACTTTATATTTAAATAACATTAGTCAACATTTTTATTACATACAAACCACTTCAGTCACTTTTATCCTTATCATTAGTTCATCTATAAATTGCATTTTCATTTATTTCATAAACATATACACACTTAGAACATTTATTTAGAACAATTTTAATACCATTAAAAGTTACATTCTTCTTTTCTGTCAGTTATTCTTCTGGTCTTCTGGATAAGGCGTCGGCTACTACATTTTGATTCCCCTTCACGTTCCGGATCTCGAAATCAAAGTCTTGTAATAGTAGGGCCCATCTCATTAATTTATTGTTATTCGCCCTAATTGTCCTCAACCACAGCAATGGGGAATGGTCTGTGCACAGTACAAAATGTCCTCCCCACCTGCACGGCCTGATCTTCTGTAGAGTCCACCCCATTGTAAGACACTCACGTTCCATCGATGAAAGGTGTCTCTCGCCAGCCTGTAGCTTCCCACTTAGGAACGTCACCGGATGAAGGTTCCCGTTGTCGTCCTCCTGACTCAGCCCGGCTCTCGGTTCAACTCTGGACACATCTGCGATGATGGTGCAGTCCCTCTGGAACTCTGGATCTCTCAGGACACGACCGGCCAACCATGCAGTCTGCAACTTTTCGTAGGTCTCCTGGCATTCGCTCGACCACAGGATCTCTTCAGCTTTTCTTTTGGGTTTTAGATTTACCAAAGGAGTGGCTGTATCTCTGGACTTGACTACCCAACGATGATAATAGCCAGCCATCCTTACCAAAACTCTTACTCTTGCTTCTTCTATATGTTCTATTAACAGAGTAGAGCTAATTACTACTCTCTCAAGGTTATAATAGGGTACACCCCTTCCTTCCCAGTATTGCAATTCATATTTTCCCCTGGGTACTTCTTTTAGGGTATATAGGACACTATTTTCTTTTCTATAGTACGGTTTACTTATGTTACCATGTACCACTCTCCGGCCTTCCTCTCCTTCCTCCTGAATTTTGTAATTCACCTCACTCATCTTGGAGATTACTCTATAAGGACCTGCGCAATTTAATTGCAGTTTGTTCCCTTTAATAGGTTTTAACATCAGGACTTCATCTCCAGGATTGAATGATCTTTCTCTGGCCTTTTTGTCATACCATAGTTTCTGCTTGCCTTGCTGTCTCTGCAAGTTTTCTGATGCCAACTTCAGAGATTGCTGCAAGGAGTTCATCAGGGTATCTAGATACTGGATCACTGTTTCAGGATCTTGTTCCCTCTGTTCTTCACAATTTTGTCTTAGTAAATCAAGGGGTCCCTGCACTTTTCTCCCAAATAACAATTCAAAAGGACTGAATCCAGTGCTTTTCCTGGGGTACAGACCTATACGCGTATAATAAGGGTTGTAATCTCTGATCCCAATCATTGGGATTTGCTGCTGTATAAGCCCTGATCAATCGCATTAGGGTCCCATTAAATTTCTCCACCAAACCGTTTGTTTGTGGATGATGATGTTATATGATTTATGCCACAAAGTTGCCACAGCCTTTTCATTAATCTGGATGTAAAAGATGTTCCCACCCGTGACAATTTCAGAAGCAAAGCCCATGTGACACATATAATTCACTAAGGCATTTGCTATAGTTTCTGTCTCTATATTTCATAATGAAACCGCTTCTGGATATCTAGTGGCATAATCTATTATAGTTAATATGAATCTGTTTCCCCTTCTGGTTACTTTAGGCAAGGGTCCCACAATGTCCATGCCAATGCGTTGAAATGGGGTAGATATGATTGGTAAAGGGCACAGCTTAGCTTTAGTTTTATCATTGCCCGTACCCTGCCTTTGACATACATCACAGCTTTGACAGTATGATTTTATTTGCTTCCCCATTCCTGGCCAGTAGAAATTCTGAGCTATTCTCTGCTTTGTGCGTGTGATTCCCAAATGAGCAAAGGTGTCTTTATGTCCTTTCTCCATAATCCTTTCCCTGTATTTAAAAGGGATCACCAGTTGTTTGTGAACATTTTCCCCTCCCCTCTGAGGATTAATTAAGACCTTTCTGTATAACAGGTCTTTTTCCACACAGAACCCTTCAGGGCTTTCAGGGGTTAGTGTTCTTTCTTTGGCTGACTCAAAGCATTGTTGTAACGTAGAATCCTGTCTTTGCTCTTGTTTAAAAGCATTTTCATGAGGATTCCTTATAACTACCACCTCAGCTGTTTCATTGGCTTCATCTCCTCCTGTAATTTCATTAGGGATCTCACAATTTTCTTCAGGTTTTTCTCTTTTTTCTATCTGGGAGCGTGTAGTGATTAAAACACTCTTTACATGCTCCGATAGATCTAACCCAATCAAACAGGGAGCAGGAATTTGATTCGTGAGGGCTACTTTCCACACTCCATTCCACCCTTGATATTTCATTGGTATTTGAGCCATAGGTAGTGTAATCAATTCCTTCCCAATCCCTTTTATGGTTATGTATTCATTTCTTACTATATTTCCCTGAGGGATAATATCAGGATGACACAAAGTCACCTGAGAGCAGGAGTCTCTCAACGCTAGATATTTAGTATCATTTATATAAATGTTTTCACCAGAACACCTAAGCAGTTCTTGGTTACATTCTATATAAAAGCATTGGACAATGTTGGCTAATGGCAGCTGTTTTTCCTGGCCCTCTGCCACCTCTGTTTCAGCGCCATTTTCAATTGCCTCAACTGTCTTTCCCTGCTGTTGCACATAGTATACTTTCCTGGGTACCTTTCCCCCTCCTTTCTGTTGAACCTCTTTATTCTTTAAGGTTTGGCATTGGGAAATGAAATGCCCTTTTTCTCCACATCCATAGCATGTTTTAGGGGCTCTTTGTTCAAAATATGGAGTTTTAGGGTCTCTTTGTTCAAAATATGGGGGCTTGTCTCCCTTCCCTTCAAAGCTTTTGTTCTTCTGTTGATTCTGCTCTGAGGGTTTGCTTCTAAAATGGCCTCCAGTATTCTGATTGTTTTTGTGGTAATCTCTGGGTCCTTTTCTTCTTTCCTCCCAGCTGTTACCTCCAAGTTTTACCTCAGAAAATTTTGGGTTTCTTATTTCTGAGATAAAATCAGCCGCTTCGCTTGCCTGCTGAATAGTTTTGGGCTTTTTGTCCCTAACCAAATACCTTAGTTCTCCAGGTAGAACTGAATAGAATTGTTCTAACCCAATAATATTTTTCATATCTTCTAAATTCTCAACTTTAGCTTGTTCTAGCCACTTCAAGTATTTGACCAGATTGGCTCCCAATTGATAATATGATTCCTCAGGTTTTCTTTTCAATGCTCTAAATTTCTGTCTGAGGTGCTCAGCATTGATCCCAAACCTCGAGTAAACCAATTTTCTGAATGCTTCATAGTCTCTTGCTTGTTCTTGGGGCATTTGAGAATAAATCTCATTTAGCTCTCCACTTATTTGAGACCTGAGCATAATCATTCTCTCCTCATCTTTCACCTTATAGTCCCAGCATGTCCTCTCGAAAGCAATGAGGAATGCCTCGGGGCAATCACCCTTTCTGAACTGAGGGAATTTCTTTAAGTCAGCTTTTGATAAATTCCCCCCCTCAGGATTTGAATTATTATTATTATAGTTCTGGGCTGATAATTCTAATCGTTTCATTTCTAGTTGGTATTCCATCTGTCTCTTTTCTAGTTCCATCTCTCTTTCTTTGGCCTCAGAATCAGCCCTGAGCTGTAAAGCTTTTTCCTCAGCCCTAGTTCTTATTTCTAACTGTTTGGCTTCAGCCTCAGCCCTAGTTTTTATTTCTAGCTCTCTCAAGTGAAATTCCTGCTGCAACCTCCATCTTTCAAATTCTTGTGAGCACAACCCAGTTTCTTCTCTTGAGGTATCTTCCTCCTGCGCCTCATGCTCAGCTAATTCAGGGCTTTCCCCTTCTTGAGGTAAACCTCGTACATCAGATACCTCCATTGTTAACCTCTTCCCTCGCTTAGAAGGCATGGTTTATTTGTTTTTCTTTGGATAAGTTGGTTGGTTTAATAGAGGCAAATAGACAAGCCTCAATTTAAAAACACTTTTTCCTTTTCTGTGTTAGAGAGTGATATACAGTAGCCTTCCGCTGACAGCTGCGGATTTGTTTCTTTCTTTCTTTCTTTAGGCACCCAGCCTCGCTGTCTCTGGTTCTGAAACACTGTTTCTTCCAGTCTCCAGACACCCAGCTTGTTTCCTTAATATTTATATTATTCCAGCCACAATTAAGTTTAGTTCCCTCAGCTATCCCTTTGACCTGGGCTTCCCTTTTATTCCCTTCAGCACTCCTCTTTCAGAACTTGGGATCTAAAGTTAGCCCCTTGGTCCTTCTCTAAGCTTGAGGTAAACTTTAAACACAGAATTCTCCTCAGAGTCTCTTCCTGCCTTAGTCTTTCCACAATCAGGAGTCCCTTCCAAGCTATCCACACAGAGCTTTTAGGGTTTCCCACTCCTTCTCCTTTGACTAACAGGTCCCTCAGACTCAGAGAATTTCTTTTCTCTTTTCTCTGGCTCACTGGAATTTATTTATTTTGCATCCCACCGCTGCCACCACTTATGTTGCGCACCCCCAGTGTCCTTAGTTTGTTTCCCTCAAACCCAGGTCCCACTTTCGGGCACGACGTTCTTAATTCTCCATACACCAACTGCCACCAGTGGATCTCTATCCACACTTTACCAATAATGCTGCCTGGACACGTGTTGTCAAATATAACTGATTATTTATTGTGTAGTTGTTGAATCACATAAGTATAATAATAGATGTTGTATTATGTTGCACTCATTACTTGGATATTAAACACATTTCTTTATTGGTATTACTTTTCATATAAATCACTGTGAATCACTGGAATACTATCTGCTGCCTATCTATTTTACTTCTATCTTTTAACTATTCTTTAATCCATAAACCAACTATACCACACCAACTTTCCAATCTCTCTCATAAACCTCTCTAAACCTCCTCTCTCCTTCTCTCTCAGTTTTAAACTGTCTCCCTGACTCCACCCTCCTGTCCTCTCATAGGCTCCAGCTCTAGAGCTCCACATGACGGACAGGTGGGACATGGGCATTCCGCCACACCTTGTCTTCACATTATGCCTCCAAAGTATTTTATTTATTTATTTATTCAAAATACTTTTAGTCCACCTTTCTCCTTAAAAAGGACCCTAGCTGGCTTATAGAATTAGACAATATTTAAAGCTAAAAACAGTGAGTATACAAGGAACTCATTGTGGTTAGCGGATGGAGTGATAGACTAGAAATCTGGAGACCAGGGTGTGTGAATCCTCCCCACTCAGCCATGGAAACTCACTGGAGGAGTGAAAGTGCTAAAACGACTCCTTAAATATCTCACTTACCTTGAAAGCCCAATTAGGGTTGCTGTAAGTTGGTTGTGACTTGAGGGCGCACAACAACAACAACAACAGCACAAATAACTAAGAAGGATCAAACAATTTCCCCACCAAAAAAAGGTAAATAGTAAACAAAAGCATCAGCAAAAACACATTTGTAGCAGTAAAGCCTAACAATCCCTTTAAGAACCCTACTCAGGCAGCCAATCACTCAGGGAAAGCTTGTCTGAAGAGAAAGGTCTTTGCCTGCTTGAGGAAGGACAGCAAAGATGGGGCCAGTCTGGCCTCCAGTGGGAGTTTCAAAGTCTGGGAGCAGCCACAGAGAAAGCGCTTGCCTTTGTCCCCACCAAACACACCTGTGAAGGTGGTGAGAGAAGGGCTTCTCCTGATGGTCTTAATACCTGAGCACTTCGCCTAGAGTGGTCATAATTGACCAGATAGGCGGGATATTAAATAAATAAATAAATAAATAAATAAATAAAGAGAGATGTGGTCCTTGAGATAGCTTGAGCCTTACCCTTTGATACAACCGTCATAATATAGACCCTACAATACGCTAGTATTAACCTATGATGAAACAGTCCCAAATGGGCATGTTAGGACAGGAGAACTCAAGGGAATCCTCCTTTGACGTTACAGCTCAGTTTTTGCACTGCTTCAGATGTCAGAATAAGCCCAATATAGTCACTTAACGAAAAGGCAGAAGGTCTAGCTATGTAAAACACTTAGAACATTCCAAAATTGCATAGCATTCCAGGCAGGAATGGAGAATGTGTGGACCAAATTTTGAATGGAAATTCCCATAACCACTCACATTTGGCGATGCTGGCTGTGGCTGATCTAGGGAACTGCTCCACTTAGGAATCAGCCAGCTCTGAGTTGCTGAGATCCTCTTGGAGACAATGAAAATAAGTATCTTATGGCTGGGTAATGAATGAGATTTTCATAGAACAGTGAGTTGAAAAGTGTTATTTGCACTGGAACTCTTCTAGTAAGGAATGCTGGTTAGATCCAGCACATATGTTTGAAAGCATGACCAAAATAGGATGAAACGATCCCATGTTTTGCCACCAGATGGTGGCATTGCAAATCATTTTACCAACCTGAAAGCCGTGGTATGCAGCAGAGAGTTGATTTAAATGCATGTGAGCACTACAATTACAAAATGATGGAATTTTTATGGAAAAATCCATTTTATTTCCTGCTTCTCCAATTCTCATGTGCATTTCCAGCATTCAGAAGGAGTTTCCAAGCACTGGTCAAGTCTGTTATCTCCCTGTGATTCCAGAGGCAGAAATGTAAGCTGGCATGCTATGACATTTAGAAGGAAAACCCATTGAACAGCCTGAGGTTTATTTCTGAGTTAACCTAAACATATGGAGGGCTGTTCTATGTCAGGATGTCAATCCTTCATTCATACTCCCATCAGAATGATTTGTATTTAACTCTAGCTGGGTTTTATCCATTCAGTTCTTATTCCCATCTTAAGAACCCAGTTTAAACACTGGAAAACATGAAATCAATATTTTGACAATTTAAAAAAGATGTTTATTCATCTGGAATTTTTTTAGATCTTTTCTCCAAAGAATTATTTAGACATTTTTGAATGTTCTAAATGTACGTAACTATATGTTTGTTTAAGTAAAGATTTATTTGTTTAGAAAGTTTGATAATCTGCTGAACTACACCTAATGAAACCAGAGAAATTTTAAAAATACAATAAAACATTATTTTAAAATTTCAAAACAAAGTGAATGGATAAGAAGTAAGTTACCGAAACAGCATTTGGCACACTCCTACTTAAGAGTCTGTCCAGAAGGAGAACTTGTAACTAACTTTCTAAAATGGACAAGTCTACAGTCCTAAAAAACCTTTGCTGGCAAAATATTCCTACACCACGTTGTTATAGCTGCACAGTAGTGTAGTCATGTTAATGCACAGCGCAGCAAATCAACATTCTACAAAACAATTCCAAACGGGGGGGAAGTCCAAACAAAAAATTATAACTCTGAAACTGGACTTCAGATTGGCACCAGATTTTGCACAGATGTAGCAATTAGGCCGTTCTTGCTCTGTGCAAAATTTGGGGATGTTTAGGCAAATGGGTTTCAAGTTATTATTTTAAAATGTAAAACTGCCCCCCATGCAGTAACAAGAGATCCTGTATGTTCCCAGATTTAAAATAGCTCATACAAATTGAAAAATACCAGTCTTGCTTATTTTGAACACTTATTGAAAAACAGCCCTGGCAATTGCTTTGTGTTTGTGAAGGAACATGTGCGTATGCGCGCACTCCCGCCCACCCGCACGCATGCACACCCACCCGTACATATGCACACACACACACATGCGCATGCACGCACGCACAGACACATGCATGCATGCCCCTCGCACGCCCCCCTGCACACATGCACGGATGTTCGCCCCCCCCCACCCCCACCCCCAGTCCTTGGGGGAATGGTCGTCAACTAAACTGGTCCCTGGTTTTAAAAAGGTTGGGGCCCCTGCTGTAGACCATCTTAACTGCTGCCATTGGTTTTGTCAACAAGCAGCACTTTGCAATGTAAAGCTTGGCATCCTTTTTTCCTGCTGGCAATGCGGGCACAATATTGTGCAGCAATGTCAGGCCATTTCCTGCTGTTTTGAATTGTGTGTACAGACACACAGTATCCCATATTCCTAAACCAGAGGGGTTTTTTTTTTAAAGAATTGAATTACCAAAAAGGCTCTGTTCACCCTGGAAAGGGTTGCCATAAGTCGGAATTGACTTGATGGCACACAGTACTACATATGACAGTGTAATACCTGATAAAACCTGGCTTTGCTGGCAATGATTCTCTTGTTTAAAATAAACTAAGAAATATTGTACAGGACGACTCCCTTATCTGTGGGATCAGTATATGCTGATGCACTTATCTACGGTCTGAAAATATTAAAAATATTAAACGAAAAATCCTAGAACTGTATATTTCTAAAGATGAAGTTACCAGAACTAGCCACTAGAGCAAGTTAGAGATCATGCTATGTAAAGTGTTCACTATTAAAATAGTGTTTGCTATAATACGGGAGTCCTACTGTATTTAAAGTGACCAGTAGGGGGCACTAGGCTGAGAAGTAGCCAGGTGGGCTTCGATATTTTTGCCCATCTTGGCTAGTTCATTAGTCACTGGTCACATCTTATTTAGACTGCTCTCATTCTTCAAGGAAATAATTTGTGTTTTGATTCTCCATCTCTTATAAAGGGTGAGCCATAAGAGTGACCCCTCTCAGCCTTCAGGTTTTGGAAGCCATCTCTAGGAGCTTCTTTCTTGAAACCTAGGTTTTAAAAAATAAACAAAACCACAATTATCAAGTCTGTTTATTTTTTAACTTGATATGTTAGTAGTGTTTTGTATATTTGTTGCTGTTTTCTTTTTATTAAAAATTAATAAAACAGGTTTTTTTAAAAGCCTAGGTTTTATCTTGTGTTCTTCTGAATGGAACAATAGACAATCAATTTTTCTTTTTACCATACCATCAACATCCTGAGTTATTACTCCTAATTCGTACCCATAAGCTGACCTGACTAGCCTTCTGCTGCACTCTGCACTCTTCAATATAATCACCACAACTTCCTGTATCACTATTAGCCCTAGTTCAAGGAGGAGCATGTGGAGTAGATAATGTCAGATTCAGGCCATTTAGTATTTACAGTGTACGAAGCAGCGCCTTGAATTTTGCTTGGACTGTTCTTCTCATCCAAATGATGTCACTCAATATTGGATCTTATCGTTCCAGGCTCCGGGACAAAACTGAAGAGGTACCACTTGGACCGGGATGCTTTCACAGGCCCTGATCCAACAAGATTTTTGCCTGCATGGTACCCATTGTAATAACTTCGTGATAGCACTCGTAACACTGCATTCCTATACAGTACATGCCTATTCAGTTTTGTTGAGTTCAGTGACACTGATTCCCACATCTCACTGTAAGAGTATAGAGGTCTCCTCACCTAGCTCCCATGCATTTCAAGGGGGCTTGCACACAAGAATTCCCTGCTAGGCTGCACCCATAATTTACTCTGGAGTGTTTCTTTTCTTAAAAGAAAGGGGACAGAATGGTAACCTCAAGATCAGAATGCAGAATCCGAATGACATTTGTCATCTCTACCTTATTCAATTATCAGTATTATTTTTATTATTTGCTCAGTAAAACATGTAAATGAGATTGACCCATACTCAGTCAACAATCTCAAAAAGGTGAATTTACTTTATGCAGAAGCTTGTACATGGAAGACCTCTTTTTGACTGGCACTAATTTTGTTGTTCATCAAGCTAATACCGTATGTACACCCCTCTCCCCCAGATATAATCTCTGCATTCTATGCTCTGACATGATATATAAGACTGTTTTTAAAAAATGGTTTAAGAAGAAATGGGTTTGAAAGAAGAGAACCATACATATATACTGAGCAATTCATCACAATGGTTTAATACATGGTGTGGTTTTGTTTGAAGGAAGATTGTATGCTTTGTCCATTCTCTCCTGCTAATTTCCACAGTAGTACTAGAAAAAATGCAAAAGTTGGAGAGGTGAAGCAACCTTTGTTTCTTTGTGAAGGAAGGAAGGAAGGAAGGAAGGAAGGAAGGAAGGAAGGAAGGAAGGAAGGAAACCAGCAGTTGGTGGCGCTGGAGGAGAGGTAATGCGCTTTCCTGTGTGTCTGATGATGAGCTATATATACTATATGTTCTTCCAGAGATGCATGCACGCCTTCTGCTTTGTTAAAGCTGTGGTTTATTATGAGACCAGAAAGTAACTCTTACAAGCTCTGTCCCAATGGACAAAAAAAATCAGAGTGGGAACCAGTGAATTTACCAGGGTTGGGAACATCTGATGTGTACAGGTAGAAGTTCAAACTTTTATTTCCAGAAGTATTAGGAATCTATTAGGTACAGTACTTTACAGTTAAAAGCTGCCCCCCTTGCTACCCACCCCTTTTGGTTCATACTTTCCAAGTCTTTTCAAGGTGGTGCTTCTTCTCCTTTAATTTTTTTATTTTATTTTATTGCCATTATATTAATGGCTTCACTTTGACAAGTTCACCATGACCCAGGAAATGGAAGCAGATGAAAACTGGAATCAGAGAAGAGGGTGGAAACCTAAAAGGAATTTTATGTTCCTTTGGTGGCAATTAAAGCACTATGATATTTTTTTAAATGTAAAAATCATGCTGAGTGTTGGAAAGCTCATACTCCCCTCAGATATATTATATGTGTATGCGAAATTTCAGAGTTGATGCTTTGAATCCCAAAAAGCCCTTTCTTTATCCCAGCTGACGTTTGCCATATCAATCTATGCATCGTCCTAGGTTTTTTAAAATGTCTGTTGGACTGGAATGATTTTGTAGGTGGGGCCTTTGGTCTATTGGATACAGAAGGCCAGGAGTTGAATTGTAAGTGGTTAGTTATGTGCCAGCAAGTCAGAACCAACTTATCATGACCCTAAAAGAGCTTTCAAGGTAAGTGAGATATTTAAGGGGTGGTTTTACCAGTGCCACTCCCCCAGTGAGTTTCTGTGGCCAAGAGAGGATTTGAACCCTGGTCTCCAGAGTCTTAGTCCATCACTCTATCCACTACACAAGTGGTCCCCAACTTTGGGCCTCCAGATGTTCTTGGACTACAACTCCCAGAAGCCTTCACCACCACCTCTGCTGGCCAGGATTTCTGGGAGTTGAAGTCCAAGAACATCTGGAGGCCCAAGGTTGGGGACCACTGCACTACACCACACTGGATATCTGAGCAGTAACTACCAAATGCTTTTTCCAAGGAGAGGAATCCAGCTTTTCCTAAGTTTCCAAATAAACCCACAGAGAGAAAGCAACCTATCACTCTCTCTGGAATGTACCACCTCTCCCTTTATCTCCCTGAGAGACAGGATATCATCAAATAGGGACTAACCCCTGTAACACAGAACAACTGGCTGGGTGACAACTTGTGGCAGGAGCAGGGGGGGCTCCCCTGAAATTTGTGTGTGAGGCACCCCCTGTCTCACAAGCCATCCATGCAACTGGCTGCTCTACTTTGGCCACCAGCATCTTTCAAAGGAGGCCAGGTGTCAACACAGGGTTAAAAGCAGCACTTGACATTCTTAACTGCTGGATAGCTCTGCGGAGCCAGAGGTTGGGAGTTGGATTCCCCGTTGTGCCTTCTTGACAGGGTCTGGACTTGACGATCCATAGGGTCCCTTCCTGCTGTGCAATTCTAAGATGATGATGATGATGATTCAGGTGTTTACAATTATCAAAATATTCAAACAAACAAACAGTGGCTGGAACCCTATTGGCATGAATATGCTTACAGAAGGCTGATGACATCATCAGTGGGGTGATTTTTGGAAATTAAAGAATTCCTACTTCTGTGCTGTGGCTCTCATGGTTCTTGTGTAAGTCTTTTCATTGTATGGAAGCTGTGGGAGGAAGTCTGTAATCACTAAGAATAGCTGCTGCTGGGATGGCATTACTGTCAGCAGACTTTTTCGTTAGTTAAAGACTTCCTGTTTCTATCCTGTGACTCCTGTGGCTTCCACAAGATGAAAAGGACTACAAGGGAGCTGCAGCACAGGAGTTGGAAATAATGTTTAATTTCTGAAAATTGCCCCTTGCTGATGACACCATCAGCTTTCTGTGGGCATCATTGTGCCGACAGGCTTTCAGCCTGCATGTCATAAGATAAAAAATCCTAATCAAATCAAATCAAATCAAATCAAATCAAATCCATGGCCCAGTAGAGTTGCTTTGAAAATGACTTCTCTTTTTTCTTGAAAGCTCCTTGTGTTAAGTTTTTGTATGGAGCAACCCACATTAAATGTGATTTTTGAAATGAAAAGAGTTTTCACTAATCTTACTGAAAATATTGGTACTCAAGAGATTTGGAGTTGAATTTTTTGGAGGGTGAGGTGGGTGAGTCTTCATAAACTTCTGCATCTAAGTATTGGATGTATCTGAGTATTTTCTCCCCAATGCATGTGTTTGTGTTGAGTTTGGTTTATGTGCATTTATGAGATGTACATATGTACAACCTTTGCTGGAAATACTTGTTTCCCCAAGTATTTAGATAATTGGCTGCCATATTTGCTCTCTCTCTCTTGCTGTATAATCTCTGGCTCCATAAAGTGACTTCTTGCTAGATACTTGCATCAAGATTACAAAAGCTTTGAGCTTTTTAAAAACAGATCTTCTCGGTTTTCTCAGATACATGAATTAGCATTTCATAGCAATATAGACCATCTGCTAAATTTGTATACTGAAATATGTTCAGGAGATCAAGAGACCTGATTATCCAGTGACAGAATGCAGAATGAATTGCACAAGAGAATGGATGTTCTTTCAGTGGAAAGCCCACTGCCCTTTTCTTGAATTCTGTGATAAATTCTTGAACACAGCAGGCAGCAGCTAGAGGCCAGAATTGGTACACATGATTTCTTCTCCCTTGAAGAAAGCAACTTCCTCAACATGATTCTGGATTACAGGGCTTCAAGGACTGGCCAAAGGGTGGGTGGGGTGGGGACGGGAGGGGGTAGAGGAACTTTTAATTTGTATCGCACATTATTTGCATACTCTAATGAGATGGGGTATAATTGGCCCCCATTGATTTTGTTTTCATTGAGCTAAAATAGAGTCCGTGCATCTGCAGCTCAGAGAACCAATTGATTTGTGGTGGGATTCTGGACAATTCCTTTGAAAAAATAATTAATTATGCTCTTATTTAGCAATCAGTAGTGACCAAACTGATATCTTTCCCATCCCAGGATGCTTTGCCATGTGGTGAGTTCTGGAACATACCGTTTCTCTGCGTTGAAGATGCACCACTGCGGGGTGGGGAGGGGAAAGGATGAAGAGATTAAACATACAGTCAAGCTTTAGCTGTCACTTTTGTTTTAAAACCTTCAGTTTCCTCATTAGGAGAACATTCTGGAGTAGTTTACTACCTCATTTTGAGGCATGGCTTTTGAGAAACGTGTTGCTTCAATGTGTTGTCTACTTAATGTTATTTACAAAATATCCCCTGAGCCACATGCAGTCTTTTTTCTCTTTGTGCCCCTGCGACCATGTTGAACACTTGGCAAATACCCACATTCTTCACTTTAAAACAAGGCACACAGTGGATCACTGATCTATCCAGCCTAACTAATGGATCATGTTATTTTATTTCTATTTTATGTCTGCATCGGTTCCCAATTTGTTTCAAAGTACAGGAAAAGGTGCCGATGGTGACATTTAAAACCTATTGTGGTTGGGATTAGGGCAATTTAAGGATCACCTCTTTCCTATATGGACTAATCTCCCTATCAAGATCATCAGATGAGGCTTTGCTTCCTATTCCACATCTCAGAAGTCTAGTTGGCAATGCCGTGGCATGGGAATTTTCAAGCAACAAACCCTAAGCTGTGAATCCATTGATGGGAAAAGTCACTTTTTGGGATCCCATATTGCCTGGGATATTTTGAGAATGGTGGATTAAAAAAATAACTTTTCCTACCTCTGTGCAGCACTTATTTCCACTGGAGAGTTGTAAGGTCCCTCATTACAAATGTTTTTTTTCTTCAAATATTGATTTATTGTGTTGCGCCTTGGATGAACAGCTTGCTTTTGCTGCCCTGACATTCATTACTCTGTTTTATTTGCTGAAATTTCTTATTTAATTTGATGTGAATGAATGAGTATCAGAAAAGTATCTCATTCGGTGCTCCAAGTAGAGTGGAAAGGAGGTCGTAGGTGGCCCTGGACTTTGTTGCATCAAATACAGCCAGGGGTTTCTTATATCTGTTCTATTCCAGGTTAAGGGTTAAATTACAAATTAATGGAATTGTTTGTTCCCTCCTTTTACCATGTTTTCCCTCTAGGCATGCACATTTTTCACAGCTAGCATCTAAGAAATCAGACAAAGAAACAAAGTGGTGCTTACCTCCTGAAGACCTATTGCAAAACAAAAGCAAGCTGACTTGCAACACACCTGTGTCCTTAGGGAGCTCCATACCTAATGATGCGTTGACTGTATTGACCAGTTCAACCTTCAACCTTTGAAGGACAACAGGCTGGAGAAGGCTGTACTACAAATTATGACGGTGAGGAAGATCCCAATCAACACATGGCTGCCAGATTCAATAGGTCTTGTCCTAACAGAGACTGAGGAGATGGCCTGAGGTGGCAGATGCTGGCCCTCTGTTCCCTTGGAGAGAGCTTGGAGAGCTGCGCGTGCCAGGCCCTCCTAAACTAGCTTGCTAGTGTGGTAGAAGATCCCAGCTCATTGCCAATGTTGGAGTCAGATTTAATTGCTAGTCCAGTGCCTGCATTATCAGGTGGTGAGAGAGAGAGAGAGAGAGAGAGAGAGAGAGAGAGATATTTTATACATGAAACAGAACTGTTCTCTATTTTGCCGGTGAAGGCTGATGGCTTCCAGAATGTGCTGTTTACTATTTAAAGACCCACAACTCCCAGAATTCTCCAAGAATTCCCCAGGCAAAATTCTGAAAGTTTCACCCCACAAATGCACCTATTTGGGCACCTACATTTAGGTCACCTAGAGAAAAGCCAACTTCTGAGGATGAATGCCCTTCTGGGGCCTTTATTTCCAGTTGTTAATATTTTTTTTAAAAATACCCTGCCATGGTGCTTCCTGGGAGTTGTAGTTCTTGAGGAGGTATCATCTATAGAGTCTAAAAAGCAGCAAGACTATGACTCCCAGGAAGTATTACAATAGTTCTTTTTTATAATATTTACAACAGGAAACAAAGATCTGAGAAGGCAATGAAACCTCAGAGCTAGGCCCTGCTCCAGGTGTGTGAAATGTAGGTGGATGTAGGTGTGCATTTATGGGCTGATATTCCCAGAATTCTGCTTGGGGAATTTTTTGGAGAATTCTGAGAGCTGAAATCTCCCCACTCAAAAACAAACAAACAAACAATCCTGCAAAAGCACAACCCCTAGTTACTTCAGTTTCAAGGAGTGCTGAATTTGCTCTGAGTTTTCCAAGAGTTTTCCAGAATGCTGAATGCTACCATCTGAAACAGGTGCATTACCTTGGATATAAATCCCGTAAAATTAAAATTAAAATCTGGAATGGATTCACCACCCCCACAGCTCACAGGCACTAGCCTCTAGTGCACTGTGTCATTTGTAGACATGGGGATGAATATAAAAACGAATCGGGATATTTGTTGAGTATCCCTGATTCGTCAGATATTCGTTGCTTCGTATTCTTGGGGTCCAGAGACCCCGATGAATACGAAGCAATGAATATAACTCTTTCATATTCATCCCTTTGTTCCCTATCTGCTTATGCCCCCCGCGATCAGTTGTTCCTCAGGAGCATAAGCAGAGAGGGAATCCCATCCCCGGGGCTGGCAGATGGCTTGGTTCCCCTTTCCTCCTTTTCCTATGCCTACGCGGCATAGGAAGAGGAGGGAAAGCAGGACCCAAACCATCCCGCAGCCGTGCTGCTTTTGCAAAGGCAGCGGGGCTGGGGGATCGCTTTGATCCCTTTCCCCCTCCTCTTCCTATAAGATAGCCCTACAAACCGACGAATCGATTTGTTGTTGGGCTGGTCCAATTTTTATTCCCACCCTGACAAAACTGTTACCTGCTCTGGGATGTATGAGCCAGATTATTGGAAGCTTGCTGTGGATGCTGGATTGGGGAACTCCCAAACTGCTTGTGAGTTGTGACAGCCTATAAATTGAGAGGGACTTTTGTTCCCCTCTTTGTCTCTCTCCCCACCTGATAACTGCAGGCACTTAGCAATCAGTACTGTGTTAGATGGGCACCTTGGGGGTCGTAAGGATTATTGGGCTGGCTGGTCCTGCAACATGGGCTGTTGCGGCATGAAGATAATGAATGATTAATAGAGCTCGCTCTTTACACTTAATGTTAATTGATAGCCATGCTTTTGGCCATCCTCTAATGGCAAGTAACGGCTTCAGGGCACTAGGAGGAGCGTCCTCCTCTCTGCCAGAGAAAGACAAGGAGAAACGGAGGACAAGTGGAGGAGCAAGGTGTCACTAGCAAGATTACACAGCCAAAGCTTGTCAGGGGCATTACAGAAGCAATCCGAAAAGCTGAACCAGGGGAGACAGAGGGACGAGAACTGAGAGAGCTAGCCTAATGGGAGGAATGAGGACAATCTCCGCTGAAATGTTTGGGAGACTTTGACTGATAATCTACTTGATGCACAAAACCTTAGAA
Organism: Intellagama lesueurii; assembly: GCA_037013535.1. Classification (NCBI taxonomy): domain Eukaryota; kingdom Metazoa; phylum Chordata; class Lepidosauria; order Squamata; family Agamidae; genus Intellagama; species Intellagama lesueurii. The sequence goes on along the minus strand of JBAJHW010000005.1, from coordinate 186,788,251 downwards.
GGGATGATTTTTCTTTTCTCGTTCTTACGAGCATCGTTGTGTCTGACTTTGGAGAGAATTAGAGCACAAACAAAGCAGGCCTGATCTTGACACTTGCTCCTAGAGCAGGGCCACACAGGCTGAAATAGCAGCAGGAAGACAAAGACAAAGCCTACACAATTGGGGCACATGATGTTATACACAAGAGTTTGCCAGCTCCCACGGAGACATAAAGCACTGGAGCTGTCCGACCACATCCCTCACAACAGAGGAGCCAGAGGGAAACCTGTGGTGCCTAAACCCCAAGGACACAGTTTAATTTGTCAAATAAAATGCAAAACCTGGAATGTCAAATGTGAATATCACCTGGATCATCCATAGCAGTGGTTCCCAACCTCGGGTAACCCAGGTGTTCTTGGACTGCAATTCCCAGAAGCCTTCACTACCAGCTGTGCTGGGTGGGGTTTCTGGGAGTTGCGGTCCAAGAAGACCTGGGTCACCCAGGCTTGGAAATCACTCATCTATAGTGTTTCACTGGCTCATTTTCCTCAGAAAGGCAGTATCCTGGAGTTGTGAATTCATAAGATCCAAAGATATGGAGTTGTGAATTCATAAGATCCAAAGAGTTTTGGTCTTTCTTTCCCCCATTCATATCAGAGCACTGCACAATTTAAAATTATGGACCTATATGAAACATAGGTAAAATTAAAAAGAAATTGAAATGTTAAGATAATTAGACTCTTTTTCGCCAGAAGTGGGCTACTTTAATAGCGTTATTTTGGCCATTTGCTAGATCTTCTTTTGTACACATGGTGGGGCACAAATTGCATACATATAAGTGCTGCTTTGATTGAATTTCTCCGCAGTCACAGAAAATCTGTCCTGTATCCAAGTAGCCTCATTTTACTTCATTATTTTTTAATCTTCCTACTTTGCTTCAAAGTCTATTAAGTGACTTCCAGATGGTCTAGCTAGTGGGAGACATTCTTCTGCAAGGTGTGTTGTTTTTGTTCTCCATAGGTTTAGCCTAGCCTCTTCTGGTTTAATATTTAGAGCTTGAGAGGTGTGCAGAAGACTTTTCCTCAATTTTAACAGTCATCTAGGGGGTTGGTGTCCACAAAGTGGATGGGTTTGGTGCTGTATTTGAGTTTTTGGTAAAACTTGCAGAGTTATTCAGAAGCACTCATACACAGCAGCTCTCCTCATGGCTCGCTGAAGCCAATACCCTGTACAGTTGGAGCAAAAAGATAGCAAGGCCCATACTCAGTCTTTGGTAAGACCAAAGCCAAGTTTCATTTTTACTACTCAGAAATACCTTGCATATACAGAAGAACGTGTAGGTTCAATTTGAGATCAAGTCGTTAACTTCTGGAAAGACATATCTGCAGAAGAATTGACCTCCAGGAGTTGACATGCCAAACTTCTTGCTGAATTCACAACCAGAACAGAGAAAGGGAGAAGGCAAAGGATCAGAGAGGAACCTTGAGGGCTTGAACTAGAATAGACCATCTAATTTAAGCCATCCCTCCCTTGAACTATTGCAGGCAAATAGTCAACACTTGCTGTAAATGGGTTTATAGTCTTCAAACGCATCAGGATTTGGGTGTCAGTTTGTTTTAATCCTGTCTCTTCAGCCCCTTTTTAGCTCATTTTGTGAGCAGGGCTTTAAGAAAGTGGAACCTCCCCCAGGTCTCTTTAAAATGAAGAGGGCAAACTGATTTGAGAGCAAACTATTAAAGTCCTGCACCATCCTGCCATTTGCAATTTCCTGACCTGCCACTATATAAAACTTGCTAATCTGTTCTTCTGCCTTTGAGTTTTTTGTTGCAGAGTTTTGAGTTTTTAGTAAAATTTCTTTGTAGAAGTAGTGGAAGTAGAAGTAAAGAGAATCACAGAGGAGAATAGCTAAAAGTTCTCCAGATACTCCACCTCTTTCTTATTAATGGGCACTTACAGTCTCAATAACTCACTCTGAGACATTAGTAGTAGAAAGAATAAAAAGTGTTTCATTACATACGGTTGTGAACAGATCAACAGTAAAACTAACAACATCACTGCAGCCAACAAACTAAAGAGAGGGAAAGAGACACTCAGCAGAGAGGCAGGGCTCTCTTTGAATTCAGGGACGGGAAAGACCGATTGGTTAGTGCTGGACAGATTGACACACAAACCACAGTTAGCATTGAAATTGCAAGATCTCCAACATTTGTTTCCTCCAGATTATGCATGACATTATGCCACCATCCTAAAAGCAAGACTGTCATTCTATTAAGAGATACTGTACTGATTTGTGCGAGTTAAAATGCTTTCCTGACTTAGGCATCAAAGTGTGAAAGGTAGTTTGAAATGCCCCATATCAAATTTAGAAATCAGTGACAGCTATGCAACAGAGCTTTAGCATTAGTGGTAGTGCTGATGAACTGTTGTGGAATGACCAAAACATGTAATTTTTTAATGGTAAATTGCTAAGAAAATGGAAGAAAATTAATTCATTAAATCATTAGGTTAAACCATATTAATTTAAAATTGCAGAAATGGCCAATAATGAATTAATTAGTAAGAACCAATGATTTTTCCTCAAGAAAGCCAAACCAAACCCTGAAAGCACACACCCCTGCGCCATCATTAGTGTGAAATAACTAAAATCCTGGCTACAACTCTGCCGGACACAAAATGCATATGTTAAATTGCATAAGTTACTGCAGAGAATTGCTACTTACTAATTTGCTCACACACATGCCTTGTAATGTGATTAGCAGTATGTTAGTTAGTACCAATTCACCACAATGTGTTGTCAATTTAACATCCATACAGAAATCACTAATAGGATTCTGGCCATTGGATTTTCAGACCAGTGCCCTATTTTATTTTATTTTATTTTTACAAATTATGGGTAACGAGTTCATTTTTAATGGATTATTTCCAAGCTCTGCTGTGCAGAAGGGTGAGCCTACAACCAGGCTTCCCTCCTTGTGAAGTTTGTGTGTCACCCATGAAGACGTCTACCTCAAATAAAGAAAGTAACTCCATATGCCTTTGTCAAGATCTGGTCTGGAGGCTTCAGGAACCTTCCAGAGAAGCTTTTTAAAAAGTTCACCATGGGTTGCAGAAGGAGGGGATGAGGAAAAATCTCATTAGGTGAGCAACTTCACCTCATGCACCATTGCTTTCTCCCCCAAATAACTTCCACTGACTTTTAGTTTTCTGTTTCAATCACCTACACTATACTTCCTTGGACCAGTGCTCCTGAAGATAAGGTGACAAATTCTTCCACTTAATTAAAATTTGAGAAATTAAGAGGTATGTTTGATGGAGATTTTCTTAACAGCTGCCTTCTGTTTCTTAAGGAAGACTTTCCTTTCCCTAGCCATTGGTGTCTGTGAGGGTCTAAGCTGACTGAGGGAGCATCACCTCTTTCACAGTGATAACATGAAAACCCATTGGCTTGATTTTCTTCTTTGCTTCTGCTTCAATTAACCTGTCCTTAAATATATATCTTGTCTCATAAAATGATGAACACTTTCCAATATATTGGAACTGTTGTTCTCCGTACAAGGGCAATATGCTCGAGTGACTGATCCATCACCCTCATTATCTGAAACAATAACAGGAAAGGAGAATGAGGGACGGGAACGTAGTCTGGGTAAAAACAAGTTCATTTGTAGATTCTATCAGGCCTGATTTTATTAAAATTTGCAGTAAACTTTATAAAGCCCAATGTCTGGTTCATTAAGGGAACATTACCTTAGAATTATGATTAATTAGATTAAACTTATGAAACTGTGTTATTTGTTTAAATCAAACGGGATGGGAAGGGGAGATGATGGATGATGAAAGGGTGTGATAAATGAAGAAAGCAGCTGAACTAAATTGAATGTGTATTCATCCGTTTTCACTTCATAACTAATGATAAATTGAGCACGTCACATTTAACAATACACGTCTGGGCCTAAACACAGTCTGAGCTTCTTCACCTATAATGTCTTCTGTCAGGTATCGGAATTTGAGAGATGCAATGTTTCTGTTTACTGAAACCTTATCAACATTCATTATCAGCCTCCTAAAACTGTAACTAAAAGAAATCACAAAGAACAAATAAGGAAGGCGTTAATGGAAACAGATGTGCAGGAAAAGTAAACAATCAGAAAATCAGATATTAAAGTTTCAGTCTATTAGCTCATGACACAGCTGCACGTGCAAAGTGTCTGGGGCTAAAGCTCGTTCCAATGTGGCATTTAGGGAGCACAAGAGAAGCCCAAGACATTGAGGTGTCAAAATCAAAGCATAAAATGGTGCCCCTCTTTGTTCCATGTGCATTAGCTCATTCAACTGGCAGCTGAATCATAAGAAACATAGTTGAAGAAGCTCAAAACTCACGTGTATAGAAGAGAGATTTCTTAAACTACACTGCCCACTCAATGTGGTGAAAAAGCAAATGGACAGAGCTAGACTGGTACCCAGGAACTAGCTGCTGCAAGACTGCATCTTCTGCACAGCAGAGAAAAATAGAAATTATTATTAGTCATTTACAGCTCCCAACTGATACCACTAAGATGCATCATCAATGATGCATCATCAATGATCTGCAGCCAATTCTGCATAATACTTCTCTCACACAGGCTTTGGGGACCTGGCCAGTATGCATGCACCTACAGACAGAACCCCAATCTTACACAACTAGTGACATACAACAGGCAACATGACACAGAGACAGGAAGAAGGCCTTGACACAAACCGAGAGATTGGTTGTGTCCCCATATCTACAGTCACAGGTCCAATGTCAGCCATAACACTGGGGGCTCCTTTACTTATTCATTGTCTATTGTGATTTATGCTGTCTTCTGCTAACAGTGCCCTTGTGCATTCAACATAGGATAAATAGGACAATTTCTGTGCAAAAGAATGAATGGGAGCAAGGTTGACATTAGGAATGGCAACACAGAGAAACCATTTTTGGAACACTTCAGCCTCCCAGGATACACTATTACGTATCTTGAAGTGGCTATTGTAGAAAAAGATAATTACAAAGGAAGAGTAAAGAGGGAGACAGTGGAAGTCGGCTACATAAACAAATTCCAACGTATCTTTAAGGGTTTAAGTAAAGATCAAGACTTAATGCACTACATATATTAATATGGTAATTTTCTGTAGCTTATCCTGGGATCTGTAGTTTTGAAGAAATAGCATTTCCCATCTCTGGGCTTCTACCACACCTGACTGAGCTCAGCAAGCTAGTTTGGGTAGCCTGCAAAATTTTGTTGCACTGACACCTCTTTACTCCAACAGAGAAGCACCCAGAGTTCGTGATGAGAAGCTGACAGACTGTTGCTGCTACCCTCTGTATCAGCTGTCTAAGGCAATCCTTCCACTCTGCCTAATCAAAGAGCCAGCTCCATTCTCCATCAGTCATAGAGGAGTGTAAGAATGTTCTGTGCATGTGTCGGTAGAGCTAGAGCAAAATTAATCATCTTTGTGTCATGGCCTGGAGGGCTAATCAGAGGAAAGAGAGAGAATGTGGAGAGAGGGAAGAGAAAGAGAATGTGGAATGTGGAAGTGTCCATATTTGGACATCAGAGTGAATATGGGTTCATATTCACTGGATCACACCAGAGACATTATAGTAGGCAAAACATTTCCTGAACAGAGAAAGTTGTCCTTAATGTAGTTGCTTTTCAGCACTTGTTTTTATTTATGCTTTCCTGTACATGCTCAGTTGTCACTTTGGAAATTTCCACTTAGAGCTATAAAAGAGCAACTGTTTCTTATTTGGTGAGACCCACTTTACATATATTCTGTGTGTGCTAGTGATTGTCCTGCTTTCGAAAGCAATGGTGTTTTATAGTTTTATTACTGAGATTCACTCTGGGTTCTGTTTTGCGACTCCACAGCCAGCGAAGTAACACTAGCTGGGCTGAAGGGCAACCCTTCCCCAACACAAACACTATCCAAACTCAAATGAGCCACAGTTAGAAAGCCAGAAGTGAACGCTTTGTGCATTTAGATGGCTCCAAGACAGAATGAAAGGAAGTCACCAACTACCAAGTACATCAAAGGTACATAACGTACTACATTGCGCTCATAAATATTTTTTAAAAATTGGGCCCAATTTTTTTAATTGGGGGGCACTGAGGCACAGTAACAGGTGACTGGCCTGAGGTGAGCCAGTGGGTCCAAGGTGGTGAATCCTTAAACAGCTTGAGTTGCAATAGGGTGACTCTGAGGATCTATGCTTTCCCCTCAGCATTGACCAAGAAACTGCATCCTCCCTCCCACACTTAAAAATAAGCTGCAGGAACCTAATTAGACCAGAACTCCAGAATCTCTCAGCCATTGGCCATTCTAGCTAGGGGATTTAGAAGTTTTTGATCTAAAAGAGTAATTGTTTGAAGCTCTGAATCTGGCCAAGGGAAAGCATTGCAAGCTGCTTCTGCAGAACTTGGCTGTAGTATCACAGCAGAGCTTCCCTGTCAAGACAGGGAGGTTGAGCCTGGCCAGAGATGCCATAAAACCCACAAGACGTACACATGTGTGTCCAAACTTCTCCCATTCATTCAGTAGATCTGCTCTAATTGGAGCTAACAATTGGATTTAGCCTAATATTTACTCCAAGTAAACTTAATAAAATGATCAACTTTAACTACGTGCATGACCAGTCGTCATCCACGAACTATATAATATTTTTTAAAAAATAAGAAAGGAAGGATGCTGTGATGAGCAATGCTAGTTTTAATAAGTCTGGGCATATCCTTGATAGCATCTCATCTCTTGCTGTTCTCTCAATAGTTATTTGGGCCCTCCATGGGCTAAAGAGTCCTGAAGTCCAGCCATAGCAACACCACTGCGAAACTCCATAACTGTCTGGTAAAATCAAGGCAAAAAGAGACACAACAAAATAAATGGGTCTTTTATTCCCCTCCAGAAGGAAAAGACCCATGCCAAGTTGATCTCAAGGGAGAGAGGACCCCACATCTTAGGGGGTTGGCTCGCTTGTCATGCCAATTTTGTCTAGCCCGTTCAGATGATGAGCTAAAAGCATCACTTCCTCCCACTGAGTCCTTAAGGGCTTATTAGTTGAAAGGATGTGAATTAACTTAGAATGTTCAATTCATATAGTTGAATCCTCATTAACATTATTACAGGAAGCTCTAATCATTACACAGCCGCTAATATAAAACATTCTGCAAGCTTGCCTTTAATGAACATGACTCACTTACATTTCTCTTTAATAACCCCAAACAGAGCCTCTCCCTTGTGCCACATTATTTTCATTGTGGAAACATTTTCCTTCGGAGAATGGAATATGTGATGTGTAAGCTAGACAGCATCTGAGTGCCCAATTTTGGACTGTGCTGAGCAAATTAAAATGGGATTTTAAAATCTTTTTTTAAAAAATGGATTTTAAAAAGCTGTGAGCTCAGATTAAGCTCAAGACTTGCATTGTACTCTCTGTTCTATGTATTTTGGTTCTGTTGTATGATATGGAATTATGGACCTTAACACAGACTACTATTTTTTTAAAAAACACCTGATAATTGAACTGCTGGATAGCTCAGTGGTTTAGGCATCTGGCTGTGGAGCCAGATGTTGGCAGTTCAGTTCCCCGCTGTGCCTCTTTGAGAAGGGCTGAACTCGATGATCTATAGGATCCCTTCCAGCTCTGCAGTTCTAAGATTCTAATTCATTATAACAAAATCTAAAGAGTAGTGCACAATAATAATGTGGTGTGGTTTTTCCAGTAGCGGTGTATGGAAGTGAGAGCTGGACCATAAAGAAGGCTGACTGCCGAAGAATTGATGCTTTTGAATTGTGGTGCTGGAGGAGACTCTTGAGAGTCCCCTGGACTGCAAAGAGAACAAACCTATCCATTTTGAAGGAAATCAACCCTGAGTGCTCACTGGAAGGACAGATCCTGAAGCTGAGGCTCCAATACTTTGGCCATCTCATGAGAACAGAAGACTCCCTGGAAAAGACCCTGATGTTGGGAAAGTGTGAGGGCAAGAGGAGAAGGGGACGACAGAGGACGAGATGGATGGACAGTGTCGTCAAAGTGACCAACATGAATTTGACCCAACTCTGGGAGGCAGTGGAAGACAGGAGGGCCTGGCGTGCTCTGGTCCATGGGGTCACGAAGAGTCGGACACGACTTAACGACTAAACAAACAATAATAATGAAGTATATAATGTAAACAATGCACAAAATTAAATACATGCAATAAACAAAAGTAAAACAGCTGGACAGCTCAGTGGCTTAGGTCTCTGGCTGCGGAGCCAGAGGTTGAGAGTTCAATTCCCCACTGTGCCTTGTTGAGAGGTGCTGGACTGGATGATCCATCGGGTCCTTTTCAGCTCTGCAGTCCAAAGGTGATGTTGCCCCTGAAATAGAAAATGTGTTGGACTGCACAGGGAAGGCTTTGAGGATTTTGTCAGTTTTCAACATAAATCTAAAAATAAAAATGGATCAATGTTATCATTTTCAGTAGGAAAAGTGTTCAGTATGCTCACGGATGGGAGCCACAATGCTAAATGTGCTGAATGGCGAGGTCATGTGATAGATGGGAGAAACTAGAGGATTCAGTGATGGGTGCATCACCCTGAAATTTAATGAGGGCAGTCTTCTCACTAGTCCAGCCATGAACCATCTCTGGGCTAACTGTGCTCTTAGTCTCTGTTTCTTACAAAGGAAATAAAAGGCAGCTATTTTGGTTATGTTTTAGAAATGGGAACTTAAAAGAGTTACCTTCTTGGGGTGTGTGTGTGGGAGAGCACCTTAACTTTTAGTGAAATTTATTACGTTTAAGAAGTATATTTCCAAACTCTGCACTTGAGCTCCCTACTGCAGCCAGAAAATCGGTTCAACCCTTGCTCTGGCTTCTGCCATTTGACCTGTCCTTTTTCATTCATTCTTCGTGGCCCAGAAAACATTTTTTTGCATCCACAAGGACTAGCTTTTTCTTTTTCTTTTTAAGCAAACATTTGGCAAAATTCACCAGGAATAATAATAATAAAAATCTATGTCCAATAGTGCCTGCCCATCCCCACCTCCCTGCATTTTCTCATGGCAACACGGCATGAGCGCAGCCCTGCTAAAACCTTTTTCATATATTCTAGCCAAATTGACTTTCTCGCTCTTTTTGTTCCATTTCTCTTCATCCTTTCCTCCCAGCCACCTTCTCTCCTTCACTCTCATCTGAGGTACTACCTATTAGCAACTCTTGCTTTCAATAATATTGGCCAAGCTGAAACAAAAGTGCTTTTTAATGTAGGAGATGTACTTCAGCAGTAACGTCAGGGTCACTTTCTGAGTAACATTTTATGTGATTGATTAAATTTGAGCACCGTAACTGTTGACTTCAGAGGCCTGAGAAAGTGCTAAGCCTTGGATAATTTGTGCTTTGCCATTTTAAACAATCAAGTAGAATTAAGGGCCTAGTGCATTTTATCCTCCAGTTATCTCTTTCTTTCTTCATCATAGCTGGTACGTTTTAAAAGTCTCACTTTCCCATCTTTTAAAAACAAAAACAATGGGCTACATTCAGTATTCTCCATCTGTCTGTGGAATGGCATTCATAACTGGAAGGTCAAAATTCTGGCTTGGGTTATACAGTTGTATCATGTTGCAGAGTTTTGAATTTTTGGTGAAGTTCCTTTGCTATGCAGGAGAAGTACAGAGATCCACAGAGGAGAATAGCTAAAAGCTCCCTAGATAGTTCACTCCTTTCTCGTTTATTGGCAATTATAATCTCAAACGCTGGCTCTACGGCTTGGAGATGGGGATGAGCACCGCGCCCTAGAGTCGGACACGACTGGACTAAATGTCAAGGGAAACCTTTACCTTTACCTATAGTCTCAATAACTCACTCTGAGACATTTGTAGGAGAAAAAAAATGTTTCATTACAGTTGTGAACAGATCAACAGCAAACAAAACAATTATCCCAATAAACTCAAGAGAGGGAAAACCAAGCATTCAGCATGTGTGTGTGAGAGAGAGACTTTCTTTGAACTCAGAAGCAGGAAGGAATAGTGGGTTAGAGCTAGACAGGTTGACAGTCATCCCAGCTCAGAAAGGTCCCTTCCAGTCAGCACGCAAGGTTATAAACCCTCCAACATATCCTGTGACTAAAAAGTTACAACACAGGTGAGCTTTTGAGTCCTCTAAGTGTATTAATCACATGTAGATGTTTAAAAAACGGGGGGAATCTGGACAGGGTTGCAACGAGAGAGGAACAACTGGCACTTTGTCCCAGAGCGCCAGAATTCAGAAGGCCCTGAAATCTAGAGGTGAATCTACGGTGGAGTGTTAGGAAAATCAAAATGGCAGCACTTCCAAGCCCTATTCACTTTCCTTCTTTTTGAAAGGATAAAAATGTTCTTTCTCTTGGGAGGACACCTCATTCTCCTCTTTTTCATGGGGAGTTCACGTCCATGTCTCAGAGCAGAGCGCCTAGGAGACAGCGCTGTTTATCCTACATACCAGAGTTGTTAGTTACAGCTCTGAGGTTAGAAGAAGCAGAAGCAAGAATTTCTTTTTAAAAAAGTGGCTGGATGGTATGCTGTTCAATTAGATGCGATGCCATTCCACTCAAATTCTCCATTGCTAAGTAGGACTACCACTTTGGTGTATCCTAGAACCATAGAATAATGGAGTTGGAAGGGTGCTATAAGGCCATGGAGTCCAACCCACCGCTCAATGCAGTAATTCAAATCAAAGTATGATTGACAGGTAGTCGTCTAATTTTCCTCTTGAATGCCTCCAGCACTGGAGCACTGACCACCTCCCAAGGTAATTGACTTTGGCTGAAATCCTGTTGCTTACTGTAGTAAGTCACGTGACCTATTGAATCAGTGGGGTTTTTGCTAGTCATCCTCAACATAAGTTCCATTGATTCAAATCTGCCTACTCTAGTTGTGACTTGTGCTAACATGTGTTGCACCTAGAGAATTGGTTGAATCAATGGAATTCATGGAGCAGTTGACTCAGGAAATCCCCACTGATACAATGGGCCTGCTCTGATGTGACTTACTACGATAAACAACAGGATTTAAGTTTTTATAATCTAGTGGGACAATAAAGCCTGCTATGTTGCTTCTCTATTTTCTACTCTAAGCCCAATAGAAGGGTCAATGTGACTTGCCAAGACCATGGAGGCATCCATAGGAACACAGACAGGCTTTCTGTTGATAGAGCAAGAGCAGACTGTAAACTGGCTACCCCAACACCTTTCTTTCACACTGGATCTGTAACCTCCATTTTGCTTTGCCAGCTTGCTTTAAAGAACAAGAACACAAAATTCAGGCACATTTTTAAAAATGAAGTCTTATTTCTCCCTTCTTTCCCAGTTTCACAATTGTTACAATGCCTAGGCTTCAAGAAAAGCCCTAGAGGCCTCAAAAACTTGTCTAGCTTAAATGTTTCAAAAATTAATTAAGTGTTGTCAAGTTGATTCTGACTTATGATGATCCTGTCCAAGGTTTCCTAGGTATAGAATACTCAGAAGTGGTTCAACCTTCCCTTCTTCCGGGGGCGCCCTGGTACAAGGCAGCTTGCCCAAGGCCATGCAGGCTGGCAAAGCACAGTGGGGAATCAAACACCCAACCCCAAGGGCTCCGACTCATTGAGTTAGTTTTCTAATAGGGGAATTACCCAACCCTGAATCCCCCATTGCCTTGGAGAAGGACATGGAAACTCCTGTGTGGCTTAGAGCAGAACATGGGGGAGAAACATATTAGGTTTTATGGCAACCCAGTCGGAGGCTGAATATGTTGTTTCGCTAAATGACAAAGTGAAAAAAAAATTACATTGTGATCACAGGGAAAATTAAAAAAAAAAACAAATAGAAATGTTTCTCTTAACCCTTGCAGTCACCTAGATACTGCCCCCATAGGTCATGGGGACTGCAGAGAAGAAAGGAAGGGAAATTTTACTGCATGAGAAGAAGCTTGCTTATGCAATTTTAAGTATCACTGAGGTGTGCCAGTTGTGGCCTTCCAGATACTATTGTTATTCCACACTGGCTAGGGCTGATTGAAGTTGGTGTGCAACAACATCTGTAGACTTTAGATCAGTGGTTCCCAACCTTGGGTCCCCCAATGTGCTTGGACTACAACTCCCAAAAATTCCAGCAAGCACAGCTAGTGGTGAAGACTTCTGGAAATTTTAGTCCAAGAACATCTGGGGACCCAAGGTTGGGAACCACTGCTTTAGATTATATCCAGTGCATTAGGTGTATGGAAGAAACACATTTGGTTTGCATTTGACTATTTTATGTTATGCACCATCAAATCGGAACTGATTTACAGCAACCCTGATAAGGGCTTTCAAACTAGGTGAGGTATTTAAGGAGTGTTTTCATCAGTCCCACTCCCAATGGGTTTCCATGGCCGAGTGGGGATTCGAACCCTGGTCTCTTGAGGCCTAGTCTTTCACTCTATCCACTACAGCACACGGTGTACTTATTTAACTACAGACTTGTTTAATTTTGCAACCCAATTTTGGCACTTTGAAACCAGTTTGTGAAATGAAATTCATTTATTTTCCCAAATTTGAACTTATCTACAGGTTGCAATGGAGTTTTCTACTCAAAAGCCCAGAAATAAAAATGTTTATGTTAGTGGAAAGTACACATGAAAATGGCCTGCAACTTTCTGCATGCAAAACCCACATTCTGACAGCTCACCAGCCAAATGATGCAGATCCTTCCCCTTCCCCCAATAATGACCACAGCGTCAAAGACAGTGTGCATGGATAGTTTCATAGCTGCAAAGCACTGAAAATGAAATATACCAGTCGTTTCCCCTAGTCCTTCACATAGCATTTGCCTTTTTCAGATCATAACCACAGGGTTGAGGAGAAGGGAAACAGCAACATTAGCACACGACACAGCTCCCTTTATGGTGTGTAAGTGAGATGAGGTCATCTTCCGGAGAAATTGCAGTTTTGGGAAACAGCACAACAGTTCTTGTGCATTAAGGGGACTAGTTAAGGTTATGGTCCAGGACTGAGGTATGTAACCCCAGTATCCTGAAGTTTTCAAAACAGTAATGTTTCCTGGATGGGCAGAACCACATTGGCCTATGCAAGATCCCAGGTAAGGCATGGCAAGTCCTTCGACAAATCATCATGGCAAATGCTGATTGGATCCCCCTGAGATGAGTTATTCATGCAATGGCTCCCAGCCTTTGGCCTTCCAGATGGTTTAGAGCTCAACTCCTAGAGTCTCTGACCATTGGGAGTTCTGGCCAGGGCTTCTTAAACTTTAAGCCCTGAAGTTGAAACAACAACAACAAACTGGAGGACAAAAGGATGCGGGCCAGTGATGAAGAGAGTAATGGTGTAGTGATAAATCTGGAAGTACAGGTGCACTCAACATAGCCATCCAGCTGCATATGGAGAGTTCAAACATGCAGTCTGTTCGACTGGCTTTTATCAATTTAGCAATGTGTTATTTTCATTTGCATGCCACCTTTCTCCTAATTCAGGGACCCAGGCAGCTTACAAGTTATTAAAAAATCCAAACTGACTAAACACACAATAAGTTATGAGCTACTTTAGAGGTGTGCATTAGGTCAATATCGATAACAAAATGTAAGACCGGTAAATTGCCCACAGCTTCAAATCTTAAAATTCCTTAATGTGATTTTAAGATACTCTAACATCAACAAATGACCATATCTGACAAGTTGGCATAGCAGATCTGGGAAGGTACCCAAAAGTATGAAGAAAAGAGATCCTACAGCTTCAAAACAAAGAAAATATCACTCGGGACTTCTCCAATGAAGATGACAGATGTGACACATGCTCAAAGTCCTGATGAGCTGGGATTAGCTTTTTCAGCCCTCATGAGCTTAATATCCGTTTGACCATCATTTGGCTGGTGAGCAATCAGAACATTCATAGGGGGGGAAAACAACATTAAATCGCTATAGCAGGAAGAGAGGGGAAACTCACCGGTGAATAATTCCTGTGATCAACACACCTCTCTTGTGTTGCTTTGCTCATTGTTTGGCATTAACATCCATAGTATAACTATTACGATCTCATGAATGTCTTATCATCTTATCCTCAACAGAGTGGCGTATCAGACCCCTTTTGATTTATATAAGAAGAAACTTTCAGATCTTTCCCCAAAACAGCTCCCTGCCAAACAAGAGATGATTCAGCCTAAAAATAAGGAATTTAGAACACTTTTGGTAAATCTTTCTCTTATAATTCCCCATTGTATCTGTCCTTCCCGTAATTTGGCTTCCTGTTTCAAATATTACACCTCTGCCATCCCAGTTAAGGCCAAACACATCTAGCTCCTTTTCTTTTTTTCTTGTTCTTTCAGGCTTAAGAATTGCACTGCTTCAGTGAAATAACTTTCCCTCTTTAGCTGTTGCATTTCATTCAAGGAATTTTGATTAAGTATTCAGGGGTTATGAATAAATAAGAAGCATTAGCCCCATAATTGGGATATCATTACTACCTAGTAGCACATTTAATCCTCAGCTTCACTGCACCGCATCACCTCCTTTCCAACATCTTCACCAATATCGCTAACAAATAATAATAATAATAATAAAAAAGCAATGTCACTACAGACTTCACAACTTAGCATTAAAATGAATACTTTTTAATTTCTCCAGATGAGATGAGGCCCTGAGCCCAGGGACAACGCTGATGGATGATGTTTTAATGCAGCCAAAATGTTATTCTTACTGAACCAGGGAAAACTATAAATTTTGCTTCATTGCCACTGATGGCTCTATGCATAAAACTATGGTGTCACCCGTTGCCCATGAATAATCACCTCAGCACAGCAGATGTTACTTTGCGGGGAGAGCAATTCTGATGTGGAAGAATTGTGGAAAGATTAATTGTTTACAGCTGTTTCATGGCCCACAGCAATCTTGATACATTTATGATAAGTTTAAGAGCTCACTAGAGGCAGTTGCTATTCCCTGTGGAGAACGGAAAGGTGGAAGAGAGAGGAGAATAGGAAAGGTGGTGGCGGCAGGCAGGCAGGTAACAAACAGTTGTTATGTTGACACCTGGATGCTTAGGAGTTGCCATCTCTAATGGAGCTTTTGAGAGAGACCCGCTACTCGCTTGTAAGCAAAGCTCGGATGGCAAGCAGGATTTGCGTGGCGGGCGCCAGCAAAGAAGACAGGAGAGGAATTATTCAAATTTGTGCAAATGAATCGTTTCCATTTTTCCTCCCTCTGCCAAGTGGAAATTGAATATGACCCGCTCTGACCTCCCTCTATTAAGTGCTGGAAATTGCAGTAAATGCACAGTTCTGAGTGCCCTAATGAGACAAAGCTTCAGAGATGCCTCATTAATAAGGAAAGAGTGACCTTCCCGGGCAGCCCTTCATTCGATATTGAAAAGAAATAGGGAGGAGGGAAAAAGAAGAGATGACCTGCTGTAAATTTTGAACAATACCTTTGATTTAGTTTGTATAGACTCCCAAGTAGGCAGTGCTCAACCTTTTCCTCTCCCCCACTTGCCACCCTCTCCCTCTCCCATGCCTGTCATGCAAGCTTCTCCTGAAAATTCGCAAACACGTTGTGGTTGGCCATGAGCAACTGGAAGCTGTGGCAAGCATCTTTCCAAGGTAGGTGTGGCACTGCCATTTAGATCAAGCACCAGCTCTAATTGATTGGAGTTCATGGTGCAAGTAAGATGTCCAAATGGTCGGTTTTGGAGAGGAGAATCCTATGTCTGATGGCCTTTTCTGCTTGATAGGTTGCTCAGTCCAGGTTTTACACCAACAGCTATCCTGAGGGGTCCAGCTGTCTTGACAACACACAGGGGCCATTTTTCTGCAATGTTCTCCATGCCCTGTCACTTTGAGGAACTGGAAGAAGATTTATGGTCCAAAGCAATGAGGCTGATTGTGGGTGTTTATAAACAAAATGCGTGGCCTTTGGGTTTTTACTAGGAAAGAACAATGTCTTTGGACAAATGTGAAAAAAACAGATGAAATCAGAAGTGTTTGTGCAATTCTTTTATAACTATGGGGTCGAGCAGGGTTCTTGTAAGACAAAGGGTTGTCAGTAATTCAGCACCATCCTATACCAAAACCTGCTTTTAACAAAGGAACCTGATACACTCATCTGGACGTGGGTTTTGAAAAATTGTGTTACTTCTGAACCATGCCCAGCTCTATGGTGCCCGGGGTGATGAAGACCCATGCAGGGTCAAAAGGAACTACCTTGATTGATGAGTGAAGCCCTCAACTGCATGAGGGAACTAATGCTGCCATGTTGTATTTTGTTCTGGGTGCTAAGGGGCCAATGTGGTAGGTGTGAGACGTCTGTGTTGTATACCACAGCTTGCTGTATTCAGGTATTTTTTAAAAAACTGAAAATAATTGCTTTTGTGACTTTTGAGAAATGAGTAAATAAAGGGTCATGTTTTAACGTTGTAACTAAACTGCTTACATTGGAGGCCTTGGGACTAAAACACTAATTAAGTTTAAAAGTAATTTTCTAAGCTCTGGCAAAAACATTGGCCCAGACTACCCTTGTGCAGTTACACCGGCTGAAGGGAAATGGCATAAGCTGCAGTGGTAAATAGCCATTAATTAATGAGTACCTGCTTGGATTCCTTGTCACCTGCTGCTCAGGTAGCTTGGTGGATGACCAGGAATCCAAGCAGAGACTCGATAATTAATAGCAATTAGCCACTGCAAGTCATACCAGTTCCCTTCTGCTGCTGCTACCTATGCTGGAGGATTTGGGCCATTATTTTTAAAATATGTAAAGTCTCTTCCAGTTGTATATACTTGAGGTAAGAGCTTGGAAAGAATCACTAGAAAAGTCTGAGAGTTGGAGTCCAAAATAAAATAAAATAAAATAAAGAATTTTTTAAAAAGTCAAAGCTTTGCTTGAGGCTTATACTCTTGCCTCTGTCTTTAAAGCTTCCTTTAATCAAAGGCATGTGCAAATACTATAAATAAAATATATAATAATGTCAGAGATTATCATTTCACTAAAATGTGATACATTGGATTTTACTGATTTCCCTTTTGAAATTGCTCTAATTAACACCATATTTTGACAACTCCTTTTTCAAGCATATATTAATTAAATACGGAATAATGAATGGGGACTACTCTATCACTGGGATATAAATCAATTTTAGGGGCTCAAATTATGATTTCACAGACCTAAGGATACAGCATATATGGTTAGTAATAACATCAAAAGCCTATGATTGACTGGAAACTTAGCTGCCATGTTACATATACTATTATTTTAAATAAAGTCTGGAAGAAATTGACAAGTTATTCAGGAATGCTGGGTATTAAGCTACAGGTTTAAATTTTTTTTCAATTATTTTTATGCTTGATTGTTTTAATCTTAATGCATGTTGAACTGTTTTTTTAAAATGTGATACTTATATAGTGTTCTTAAATTTCTTATTTTACCTGTTTTGAGCTGCCTTGGATCCCCTGTGGGGAGCAAGGTGGCATATAAATATTTTAAATAAATAAATAATTTTTTTTTTGAGAAAGACAAACCCATTCTTTTGCTGTCCTTTATTACTGCAACAACTGTTGTTTGTCTGCTAGGCAGAAACATGAATAATTTCAGCCATAATAGATAGTCAAGCTTAACAAAGATTTTAGTGAACATCTTGTAAATATGCTTTTAAACTTTAATTCATTAATTTCTTATGGAAAGAGGAACTTTTGTATGGAAAGAGGAACTTTTTTCTGTCAGAAACCTTTCTCCTTCTACCCAGCTAGCAATTCTCCCCTAGCTTCTTTGCAAAACTTTACTCCAAGCATTCTGAAAAACTGGCCTGGATCCGAGGAATGGATCTGCAGAATTTAAACAGGTTCTTGTGATCTGGTTTCATTGACTGCAGGTGACTGTGGATAAGTGAATCAGTGGATACTGATTCAGTGGATACTAGGGTTCTACGGTATATGATGTCATCCTCCTCAGGGGCATTTTTGTAGTCCCTAGGTAATACCAGAACACCCCTGCCCCCATAATTTGGCCAAAAAGGCCTTTCCCCATTCCCAGAAGCCTTTAGGAATGGTGGTTTTCAGCCTTAGGGCCTTGGAGGAGGTCTTCTGAGAACCCCTACCCCCAAAACAAAACTAGAAATGCCCATTTGGATACTTGCTGTTTCACTGTTTGCTTGTTTTTGTGTTTCAAAAAAGTAACACAATCATTTTCATTCATGAGCCGGCTGACAGGAAACTCTTGTAAGCAAATGGGTGGGAAACTGGTTTATTTTGAAGAATGTTATTATTTAAACATATTCTGAGTGTCTCAAGTAGTTTGTATACTACAGGTGGACAAGGGTGGCCCCTGAGACACCATTAGCGGTGCTGGTTAGGTCTGATTGGAGTTGTAGGTGGAAAACATGAGGAGGGCCAGATTTATGCACTCTGGTGGAGAATATAGTAAGCTGAGGTGATGAACCTTTCATCCGCCAGATGTTTTGGGCTATTTGTCCCACTTACCATTGGCTGTGGAGAATAGGGCTGATAGGGGTTGTTGTAAGCCAAAATCTCTCAAGTCCAAAATCTTCCTGATCTCAGAAGCAGAGGTCAAAAACTGGAAGGGAGATATACAATGGAACTCTACACCTGCTATGTTGAGGCTATAGTGTCCAGTGCTTGAGGTAGTTAGTTTGTAGAATGTTCAAAATCCAGGCCCTTTCCCATGTCCCCACCAAAAGCACCTGTGAAGATGGTGGGACCAAGAGAAATGCCTCTCCTGGTGATCTTAATACTCAAGCAGGCTCACAAAGGGAGATATAAAGCCCATTTAGGGCTTTATAGGTTACCACCAACACCTTGAATTCAGTCTGGGAATGGATCAGCAGCCAGTAGAGCTGTTGTAACAGGGAGGGTTATGTGACCCCCTTGCTATTGTTGTTGCTATTAGTAGTATATTTACTACCCTTCCCTTCTTCAAAGGATGTCTAGTTGGTTTATAGAATTCCCCCTTTCATCCTCACAATGAACTTGTGATGTAATTGAAATTGAAAAATTCAGCCAGCGGGCTCAAAGCCACCAAGTGAACTTCATGACTGACTAAGAATTAGAACCCTGGTCATCACCCAACTATTTAACCACCACACAAAAACTATTTTTTTTAATGATCTCTGGGCATTTGATGTAACTTTTTAACCTCAATGGTTTCCCAGAAAGACACGTGTCAAATGGAACCACATGTTTCTGGTCCCTTGATCATTCTTGTTGCCTTCCTCTGAACTTGTTCCTGTTTGTCAGAATCCTTTTTAAAGTGTGGTATCCAGAACAGGTCCCTGGAAAAGACGCTGATGTTGGGAAAGAGTGAAGGCAAGAGGAGAAGGGGACGACAGAGGACGAGATGGTTAGACAGTGTCATCGAAGCGACCAACATGACTTTGACCAAACTCTGGGAGGCAGTGGAAGACAGGAGGGCCTGGCGTGCTCTGGTCCATGGGGTCACGAAGAGTCGGACACGACTTAATGACTAAACAACAACAACAATCCAGAACTGGACACAGTACTCAAGATGAGGCCTAACAAGTGCCGAATAAAGAGGAACTAGTACTTCACAGGATTTGGAGACTACTTCTGTCAAGGCAGCCTAAAATATCATTTGCCTTTTTTTTTTTTGCAGTCACATCACACTGTTGGCTCACATTCAGCTTGTCATCTTCAATAGTTGCAAGATCATTCTCACCTATAGTATTACTGAACCAAGTATTCCCATCTTGTAGCTGTGCATTTGGTTTCTCTTTCCTAGATGTAGAACTTTGCACTGAGTCCTGTTATTTCATTCATAGTTATATGTTTCCCTGAGGGATGAAAAATGGATGTTATATGTTGTAGCAACATTGCCTGAATGGTTTATTAATGGCAGCCAAACAGAGTGAACATGACATATAATGATAATAACAGTAAATATTATTTATGTGGCCACTATCTGCCATTGCCTTGCAAACATTCCCTTCAAAATAGTAGTGCTGTAGGAACTGCTCATGTCTGGTTCACTACCTTTTTGGAATAGAGAGCAGGCAACATTCAGCCAACGGATTACGAAGAATGGTTTGTTGTAACTGCAGTTATGGGAAGAGCTGTGTAAGGTTTACTACATTTTAATCTGTGTGGCACAGCAATGGGAGTTGAGAACTATTCTATGGCTGTGTGTATGTATGTCTCAAATTCTGGTGTGAAGACACAAAATATTTATTGTCTTCTGTATTCATCCACTGGGACTATGCATCTGCTAGCCTTTGTGTGCCCTCTGGGAGAAGCTTCCTTCTTCATGAGCCTAGAGCCCATGTCACACGTAGGCAATAACCCAATTCTGGCACTCAGTAGAGGAGTTTACCTGAACCCAGGAGCAGAGGCAGCTGGCTCATTCTGCCTTCTTCCATCTCACCTTCTCTGTGTGTAGATCTAAATCTGAAGAGGATAGTTATCTATACCAGGAGGATTCTTTATGTGGCTGAAAAATCAAAGCCCCAATCACATGGAAACTCCCACAGGTGGTGACTAATGTTAAATCTGGCATTCCCACATCACAATTCGAAATAGGAAAAGAGAAAGGAAGACTCAGGAAGAGGCTGAGTTGGTGGCAAAGGAGAAGGAGGTTATTCTCTTTACCTGAGAAATAAGTCTTTGCCTTTCCTGCTGAAAGTCACTGCTTTAATCACCACAGTCTGTATTATGGCCACTGGACCACTAGCTGTTGATTCAGAGAGGAGGAAGGGTGGGAGGAGAGAGAGAGAGAGAGAAAAAGCAAATATAGAGATGTGCAGGCTTCCTATATTGCCATTTTAAGAAGACATCATAAAGGTCCATGCCCCTTCAAAGTCCTTCAGACCCTTCCTGATGGCTGCTTTGGCAGGAGGTTCCCCCCCCCCCCGGCAGGTGTAAAAAAGGGGAAGGGGAGGATGAAAATGGAAATGAAACAGAGCGTCCTGCTCTGCATACAGCTACTGGTCGGCCGTAAACCCTTCTGTCTTGCCTGGACCCTTCAGTTTATGATCTGGCCTTGCTGGTTGCTATTGTTCCTATCAAACTTGGGCAACATGGCAAATAGTCAGGAAGATGGGAGTTGTAATCCAGCATCTCCTAAAGGTAGGTAGCTATGGAAATGTGGTGCAGACCTTGAAGAACAACAGGTTTGACTTGGTATAAGGAAGCTTCCTTTCCCTGGAGATTTAAGAATCTAAAACAGATTCTTCATCCCCTCATCACGTAAGAACTTCCAAATTTTTCCCAAGACAGAATTGCACTGAGGGGAAATCACAGCATAAAGTTCGGGATTGTTCTGTTGGCTGTTTTAATTTAGTTTAAACAGCTCAGCCATAGGTGCCTCCTCATTAATGCTTCTTAAAGTAGAAACCAATGTGACCTTTTTCGGTTAATAAATAGAATGCGGAAACCAGCCGAGCTGAAAATTGCATTTTAAAAAAATATTCATCCCCTGGGCATTAAACCAGGCCTAAATATTTTTTGTATGATGAGGTTCTCGAATTTAAAAGAAGAGATTGAGATGGAAAGAAACACCTCATCCTCCTACTATATGTATTAATCTGACTAGTAGGGAAAAAGGTTGTTAATAAAGATGACCCCACCAATAGTGTAGTCCAGTACTGGGGGACGTTTGACCCTCCATATGTTTTGGCCTATTAGTGAAATCCAGCATGGAAAATGATGGGGGATTAGGGGAATTGTAGCCAAAACATCAGGAAGTCCAGATTATAGAATAGTATAGAATCTAAGGTAACTGTTTCTCCAGGCTCTGGTTGCTTTATTTACTTGGTTAGTTGGTTACAAGGGTTTTTTGCCAAATCACTCCAGCAGTTTTCTCTTTGAGAGTAGCTTTGTATTCTTGCTCTTATGTGCTGTCAAGTCAACGCCAGTCCACGGTGACCCATGAATCATTGACCCACTCCCCCACAAAGTCCTATAGTAAACAGCCCTGCTCAGCTCTTGCAAACTCAGGACTGTGGCTTCTTTTAGTGCAGTGGTTCCCAACCTTGGGACTGTAATTCCCAGAAGCCTTCACCACCAGCGGTGCTGGCCAGGATTTCTGGGAGTTGCAGTCCAAGAACACCTGGGTTACCCAAGGTTGGGAACCACTGTTTTAGTGCGTCAAAACTTTTATGCTCTTCTTCTTTTCCTGTTGCCTTCTATTTTTCCAAGCATTACTGTCTTTTCCAGCAAGTCTGGAAAAGTCTGTTTTCACATGATGTGCCCAAGTATCATAACCTCAGTGTAGTCAATTTTGCTTCTAGAGAGACTTCAAGCTTGATTTGATCTACAAGCCACTTATTTGTCTTTCTGGCAGTCAAGGGTATCCACAAAGCTCTCCTCCAGAGCACCACACGCCGAATGATTTTTTTCCCCTGTCCAAAACACTGCCCAGCTTCCAAATCCATATACAGTAATCAAGAATACCACAGTGTAGACCAGTGGTTCTCAAACTTGGGTCACCAGATATTCTTGGACTTCAACTCCCAGTAATCTTGGTGAGCACAGCAAGTGGTGAAGGCTTCTGGGAGTTTTAGTCCAAGAATATCTGGGGACCACTGGTGTAAACAATCTTCATCTTGCTCTAAAGTGACACATCCTTGAACTTGAGGACCTTCTCTAGATCCTTCACAGCCACCTTTTCAAGTATCAGTCTTCTTCAGATTGCTTGGCTGCAATCACCGTTTGGCTTGATGATTGAACCAAGGTGCAGGAAATCTTTAACCGTGTGTGATTATGATTTGGTTTCTTTTGGAGGAACTAATGTTACAAACTTTATTTTTAAAAGCCATTGCAGTAATAGTATCAAGGTCCCCAAAGTAGTTAGTTAGGATATTCACATAATGGTCAATAATGAGTCGTCAGCAAATAAATTAATCTTAATTGTATCATTTTTTCCTAATCCTTTAATTAATTCATCATTTCTTATCGCATTAGCTAGCAGTTATATAACCATACAAAACAATATTGGTGAAAGTGGACAGCCTTGTCTTGTACCTCGGCCTAGAAAAATCCGCTCTGTTAAACCATCATTAACTATTACTTCTGAAGTGTTATCTGAATATAATTGGTCTATAACCCCTATAAATCTTTTACCAAATCCCCAGCCCTTTATAAGCAGCTTTAATGTTGGCCATTCCACACAATCAAAGGCCTTAAATATGTCTAGTGATAAAACAGTTGCCTTTGTTTTTTCCTTTTCTATCTCATATATAATGTTCAAAACTCGTCTAGTTAAATTATCCATTTGTCTTCCCTTTATAAAACCACATTGATCCTCTTTAATATAATTTGCTATGAATCTGTTTAGTCTATTTGCTAGTATAGCAGTAAAAATCTTGGCATCTTGATTTATTAGAGATATAGGCCTATAAGATCCCGGATCTGTTAGATCCTTGTTGGGTTTTGGGATAAGAATCGTTAATGAATGTTTCCAAGAAGGTGGCATTCTCTCTCCTTCGAATATTTTATTATAAAACATTTTTAGCTTAGGTATCAAAATGGAACTAAAATGTTTATAATATTCTGGATCCAATCCATCAGGGCCTGGTGTTTTACCATTTCTCAGTTTATTAATAACTTCAGCAATTTCTTCTTCTTTAATCTCTTCTTCTAATATTCTTTTATCACATTCCAATAATTTAATTTTTAAATTCTCATTTATATAATTTTCTATATTCTCTTTCAGTACGTTTTCTCCTTTATATAATTCCTGATAAAATTCTTGAAAAATCTTCAATTTATCTTTCATTATATTACAGCTGTTACCTGTTCTATCTTTAATTACCCCAATTGTGTTTTTTAATCTTCTATTTTTACACATTCTAGCTAATAATTTTGATTTTTTGTTGCTAAATTCAAAAAAATGCCTCTTTATATACATCAAATCCCTCTGAACTTTCTCTATTTCTAAGTTTTCTAATTCCTTTCTCTTAGCCTGAATTTCTACCAATAACCTTCTATCTCTTTCTAAAAAAAACTTGCTTTCCAAATTTTCTTCCTATTTTTTTGCATTTTTCTCCTTAATTTTTTTTAATTCACAGGATTCCCTTATTGTTATTCCTCTCGAGATTGTGTCCCACAACAGGCCTAATTTCGTACCTCCTGCTTCATTTATTGTCCATAATTCTAACCATTCTTTCTTTATCTTTTCTATTACCTCTGGGTACTGGTAAATATTAATAACCATTCTCCACCTTTTAGAGTTTTTATAATCTTTTTTAATTTCAATCTCCATTGACATCAAAGCATGATCTGTTATTTTTATGGAGTTAATTTCAGTATTAACTATCTTAGAAATTAAATCTTGAGATGTGAATATAAAATATATTCTAGAGTAACTATTATGTACTGCTGAAAAATAAGTATATCTTCTTTCATCACCTTTCATTACTCTCCAAATATCCTTCAATTTATTATTTTTTACCTTCTTGCTCAATATTGTGTTTCTTTGATGAACATCATTCCGATCATAAAAAGTTTTATCCTTTATCTTATCCATAACCATATTAAAATTTCCTGCCATAATAACATAACCCTTCTTTACCTTCTCCATTTCTTTAATAACCGTATCGTAAAAATCTCCTTGTTTATTATTAGGTGCGTAGACATTGACCAAAGTATATTCTTCCAAACCCATTTTACCCTGTATTATTATAAATCTACCATTACAATCTTTTACTACCTGTTTCACTATAAATTCACAAATTTTAAAAATTATAATTGCCACACCTCTAGATTTAGACATTCCAAAGTTTTTTTCCATAAATGTCTATATTATTCATCTTTAGTTCATTGACCATCTTCTGATTGGTGAGTATCTTGCAGAATGGCAATGTCTACCTTATTTTTCTTCAATAATGCTTCTATTCTTATTCTTTTCACTGTTGATTCCAGGCCTTTCACGTTTAAAGTAGCTAGTCTTATTCTTTTACCCGTTCAAGTTCAAGAGTTCTCCTCCTAACAGGCCCCGTGTGCAACCCCTCCCCCCACCAAACTAACAAAAATAGATTTAAACTTAAAATTAACATAACTCAAACATACAATACTTTACCCCTAACAATCCAGTGAACATATATCTTTTTTCCCACCCCACCATATTCCCCCGCCATAACTACTAGCAACTTATTGACCATAAACCCATTAGAAAGTATGGATAATATTAAAAAACATTTAGAAAAATTTGGGGAAATAACAGGATTAACTATCAACTGGCAAAAAAACACAAATAATGATGTTTAATCATAATAAACATGAACAAGAAATGTTTGTAAATAAATATAGTTTTAAAATGTGTAATTATATTAAATATTTAGGTATAAATATAGTTAAAGTGACTCAAAAATTAAAGGAGCAAAATTTTAATAAATTAAAAAGTGATATTAAAGATAAATTGCAGGAGTATTCTAAATTGAAACTATCGTGGTTTGGGAGAATCACCATGATCAAAATGAAAATATTACCAAAAATTACTTTTTTATTCAGGATGCTCCCAATACAATTAGAAGAAGAAGATTTTAAGTATTGGCAGGGATTAATTAATGGATTTTGTAATCAAGGTAAAAAATCTAGAATAAATAGATATTGGTATAAGGCTCAAAAAATTGGAGGTTTAGGTATTCCTAATATAAAAAATTACTATACAGCGAATCAGTTAAGATTTATTGGAGATATCATATACAACAAAGGAAAGTTAATTTGGTGGGACATAGAATCCTCAGAAATAAATGGGAATGTTGAAAAATATTTGTTTAATGTAATAAAAAGAAATACAATAAATCAGGTGAACAACCCTTTTTTAAGAAACATGTTAAATGTCTGGAATAGATATAAAAAGAAGCTATGTCCCTTTACTTCACCATTAAAATTAGTGACTGAAATAGAAAATTTCCCAGCAAACTTGAAGGGTTTAGCTGATTTGTTTAAGGACAAAAAAGTTGCCAGATTGAAGGATTGGATGATTAAAATGAGATCGAAGGATCAGATTATAGTTAAATTTCAAACTAATAAATTATCATGGTATAATTATATCCAATTAGATAGTTGGACAAATTAATGGCTGAAAACTAATGGCAAATGTAGAGAATGTACTAAGTACAAACAATTTCTATCATCACATGAAGATATGCAGAAAGATGCTTTGACGAAGGGAGTAGTAAGTAGAATATATAACCTAATTTTGGAACAAGAGGGAAAAGAGACAGAAACAGAAGGTTTGAAATCAATTTGGGAAAATGATTTAAAGACAGAAATTAAAACAGAGGATTGGATAAAAATTTGGAGGATGAGAGTTTTAAGATTAATGTCGGTAAGAATAAAGGAAATTTTTTTAAAAATCAGTTTAAGGTGGTATATGACTCTGGTGAAATTGAATATAATAAATTCAGATTATTCTAAGGCTTGTTGGAAATGTGATGGAGAAGTTGGCACATATTATCATATGTGGTGGGAGTGTAAATGGATTCAGAAATTTTTGAAACATTTTTAGGGAAATATGTGATATATTTGGAGAAGATATTGAATTCAATTCTAAAATTGCTTTGTTGTCAATTTTTGATAAGATAGAACTTGATTATTGTTTGAAGGAATTGATTTCCAATTTTATGACAAGTGCTAGAATATTAATAGCTAGATTTTGGAAAGATAAAAATGATATTAAATTAGAAGATTGGTATAATGAAGTATGGGACATTGCATTAAATGATAAATTGACTACTGAACTTAAGATGAAAAGAGGGGAAATAAGTTCAAATATTTTTTATGCTATTTGGGGTAGATTTGTTGAATTTGTATTAGTGAAAGGAAAGGGGAAAGGCTCTAAACAACAATCACTACAATTTTGGAAAGGAAGTTCGTATTAAAAGTATTGTTCCAAGGGGTCCCGTGGGTATGGGGTGCATGGTAGTTTAGACTGTATAGTAAGTATTTTGTATTTGTTTTTGTTCTGAAAAAATAAAAAATATATATATATAAAAAGGATATTCACATAATACTTTACTTTTCTGTTTCTTGAAAGTGAGTAAATAATTACTTTTTAGCCACCTAAAAGAAAACGTATTGTTTTTCATTCAGTTGCAAGATATGTACCAAGAACCAGTGGTTCTACCACATGACATTTTTCCGTGCCATTTTATGAGGCCACACACCTGTAACCTATAATGACAGTCACTTCCTGTTTCTCAAAAAACGGCATCTTCTGGTCTCTGGTCAAGTGAATCAGAAAGGCTAAAGTGACATTTACATGATGAGCTACATACCAAGGCTTATGCGGACATGAGTTGTCATCTGGAGAGGGATCCCCGCCATCTGGATTTGCAAAGGATTAGGGCAAGATCTACCAGAGGGTATCTTGCTTCTTGAGAAGTTTCCCACTCCTAGGCTTTCATAAGAGTTTCTTACAAAGAAAGATTACTGTGCTAAAAATAGGACTGAAATCTGCTGCCATAATCCAAACCCTCCATAGAGTTTGGAAACATTACTCTGTGGACTAATAATAATCATGTGCCATCAAGTCAGTTCTGACTTACGGTAACCCTTTTCATGATTTCTAGGTAGAGAATATTCAGAAGTGGTTTACCCTTCCTTCTTCTGGGGACTGTACAGTTTGCCCAGGAATACATAGGCTGGCTCTACTCACAGGAGGCACAGTGGGGAATTGACCTCTGACTCTGCAGGTAGATACCGAAACCAGCTACTTTGTGAGTTACAGCTCATCAAATCTTCCAGCTGCTCCAAGCTTGATTGTGTCTACTTTAGGAAATTTTAAAAGAGGTTTTGTTCTGTTGTGAAAATAAAGTGAGGATGTTGTGAGCCAAATATACTGCCTTATGCTCATTGGGAGAAAGATGGGGTATTACATGTAACAAATAAAGCAAAGTGTGCTGCTTATATACTGTCCCATAGCACTTAAAGCACTCTCTGGACAGTTTTCAACTTAATTATTCAGGCTATACATTAACTCCCCCTCCACCACAAGTTGAGTACTCAATTTACCGACCTCAGAAGGACTGAAGGCTGAGTGAACCCTGATGCAGTTACCTGAGCCCATAAGATTGAACTCAGGTTGCAAGCAGAGTCTTGACTGCAGTACTGCAGTTTAACCATTGTGCCATGAGGGTCTTTGATCATCATCATCAATAATAGTGGTAGCAGCAGCACTACCACCAGCAGCAGTGGTACTAGGAATAAGGAAAAGATAAATCCCATACCACCTGAAATCTCTGACAATTTTCCAAGAAGGCAAGCTGCTGTGAAGAGTAAACATGAGCCACTTTCTCCACCAGCCTTCATCTTCAATATTGTACTACGATATTTTTTTTATCACATTGACTCTGATTGATGGTCTCAGCTATGCGATATTACAAGGCTAGGGTAAATTGACCAAAAGCCTAAACATACAAATTATTAGAAGGAAGGCGGGGAGGGGAAGGGAACGAGAGAGAGCGCCAGAGCGAGGCACCAAACCTCCAGGGGAAAGCAAGTAGGCCTTAGTTAAGAAGATCCCATTTCCAAGTGCAATTTATAGTCTATTGACTTGTGGCAGTGTCTTTTCAGATGTGAGGCAATTGTCATACATTGCAAATGAGAAGCTGTTCTGACACCGGAATCACGCAGGAGTGCCAAGGAGAAATGATAGCAGCCGCTGCTTGGTCTGTTAAGGTTAAATGAAGTTGCATTGTTGCCGGGAGATATAGCCTTCATTTCCTTGTTTCCTTCCAACCTGTCTCTGCCTGTCTCTGCGTGTAACAATTACTGTGATTAGGATGAGTAACAATGCAGTGGCTGACACCTCGTCGAATGACAGGGCAGCTAGTCCCCTACCCTCTAAGCTCCCACGGCGCTGGCCGTAGTCATTACTGTACCACGGTAATATTTTGACGAAGAGGATGCAGACCTCCTGTCAGTCAAGTGTATAAATGGCAGGCAGGACCCATGAATATTCTTGGACTGAAGGGGTTGAAACCACCACTGTGGTTGTACTATACCAAAACTCTTTGGAAACAGAGATGGAAGGTGGGAGATCTTGCCATGTATTTATTATTTAATTGATTGAAACATTTATAGGCTCTTTTCCCAAACAGTTCAGAGGGCTTACAAATAAACACTGAATGTTGGAGGGGCGATGCATCACACAGGTATCAGGTGTTATGTGTCATGCTACTTTTCAAGGTTGTATCCAAGTAATGCAGTTATAGTGCTTTTTCAGGGGGAGTGCAACAATTAGTACTGACTAATTACTTTCAAAATGTTATTTTTTAAAAGGGTTATTTTGTGGAGGGTTTTTTTTTTTTGGTAGCCTTAGGCATGGAATGAAAAAAAAAGGAGATTTGTCAACATGTCGGCCAGTGTTGTGCCACTGGGATTCATCCTAGATGTTCTAAAGAACTTACAAGAATGGGTTTCAGGTCATTGCAGAAGGTAGAAAGGTATCTATGCTTTACTGAAAAATCGATTATGTTATACCCCTCCCCCCCAATGTGCATGGTGTTCAGCAGAAAAATATGCTAATGCTTGGGTCATTTAATTGGAAAACACATTTATCATGACTTCCAGGATGGCCACCAGAGCTTTGTGCCTCATCATCACAGAGGCTTCTGGACTTCCTTGAACCATGCTCCACTAATGACCCCATAAAGACAGCCATTTTAGTTTATTGTAACCCTGCCTCCGAGAGACATCCTTGGTTGCTGAGCATTTCTAAAACGTCATTTGATTTTGAGCTTAGAATGTATTTATTTATTGAAATTTATTGCCGGTGCTTTTCTAAAAGGTAACAATTAAACTAAGCATAAAAATCCCATTAAAATTGGTTTTTAAAAAAGGAGCTGCATTAAAATACAATCAAAGGTTTAACAGTTTTATAGTTGAAGAGGAAATGGCACCTACCTCCTAGATATATTTTGTTTTACTAGTCTTTACTATGATACTATATTTAAATACTAAAAGCAACCCCGGCAGTGTTGCTGAGATGCATGTAAGCTGAAATATTTAACTAAATGGTCTTGAATCTAGCTGTCTGTCTGTCTGTCTGTCTGTCTGTCTCTCTCTCTCTCTCTCTCTCTCACACACACACACTTTTAAGTCTATAGTCTGTTGCAGTGCACAAAAGTTTAAACCGACTAAACCTATTTGCCTTTAAAGTGTCACAAGACTCTGTTGGCTTTGCTGAATCATTTTAAGGAAAAAATTGGGAAAACTTACTATTTTAATGGAACTTACTATAATCCCAATAGCCCTGGGACAGCATTTGAGGATGATGGAGCAGAAATGGTTCTTCATGCCTTCATCACCACAGAAAGCTCTGCAGATCTAGCTCTACTGGTGACAATCACCCAAATAGGGCATCTGGAGGCATAAGATAGCTTTGGGCATGGTGGATTCAAGGTCAATCATTCATCATGGAGATCTCAGAACTGGTAGAAAGATTTTGGAAATGGTGATTGATCCACCACTTTGCAACCTGGAACCCCACTTAGGATTAACCTGTCTGGATCCAACTAGAGGCAACCAAATACCAAAGAGGGAAGCAGAAGCATGCTTGAGAAACAGCGGTCATAGATGGAGACTTTCCGCCCTTACTATTTTGAAAATTAGCTTACTTTGGTGATTGGCCACCAAGAAGTAAATACAGGCTTTGTTTGCATGAAGCTGGGCAGAACTGTTATCAGTTTCTACTGACGTCTTATTTGTAGTGTCTGATTTGAGGGTTAAGTCAGCAATGATTAACCAACAGAACTTGCACCACTCGTATTAGGCATCCTTCAGTCTCGAAAGACTATGGTAACGTGCTCTGTATGGAGGACTTGGAACAGCGTCTAGTGTGGCTGAGAAGGCCAATTCGAGAGTGACAATCCCTTCCACACTGAAGACAAATACAATCTGTCCCCTGTCCAGCTCCCTGATTTTGCTGCTTCCGTGACTGCCTCTTTGCCTCGGTCTGCTGGACAAGGGTCTCTTCAAAATGGGAGAGGCCATGATGCAACGCCTGCCTCCAGGCTGAACGCTCAGATGTCAGGGTTTCCCATCTGTTGAGGTCCATTCCTAAGGCCTTCAGATCCCGCTTGCAGATGTCCTTGTATCGCAGCTGTGGTCTCCCTCTGGGGCGATTTCCCTCCACTAATTCTCCATACAGGAGATCTTTTGGAATCCGACCATCAGCCATTCTCACGACATGCCCAAGCCAACGTAGACGTCGCTGTTTCAGTAATGTATACATGCTAAAGATTCCAGCTCGTTCTAGGACTACTCTATTTGGAACTTTGTCCTGCCAGGTGATACCAAAAATGCGTCGGAGGCAACGCATATGGAAGGTGTTCAGCTTCCTCTCCTGCCGTGCACAAAGGGTCCAGGACTCACTGCAGTACAGGAGTGTGCTCAGGACGCAGGCTCTATATACCTGGATCTTGGTATATGTCGTCAGCTTCTTATTGAGCCATACTCTCTTCGTGAGTCTAGAGAACATGGTAGCTGCTTTGCCAATGCGTTTATCCAGCTCGACACCTAGAGAGAGAGTGTCAGAGATCGTTGAGCCAAGGTACACAAAGTCATGAACAACCTCCAATTCTTGTGTGGAGATGGTAATAGAGGGAGGTGAGTCCACGCCCTGGCCCATGACTTGTGTTTTCTTCAGGCTGATTGTTAGTCCAAAGTCTTGGCAGGCCTTGCTAAAACAATTCATGAGTTGTTGGAGGTCTTGAGCAGAGTGGGCAACAATGGCTGCATCATCGGCGAAGAGGAAATCCCGCATGCATTTCAGCTGGACTTTGGTCTTCGCTCTCAATCTAGAGAGATTAAAGAGCTTTCCGTCTGATCTAGTCCGGAGATAGACACCTTCTGTTGCAGTTCCAAAGGCGTGCTTCAGCATGACAGCAAAAAAGATCCCAAAAAGGGTTGGTGCGAGGACACAGCCCTGTTTCACTCCGCTTCGGATGTCAAAGGGATCTGATGTTGAACCATCAAAAACTACAGTGCCTTTCATTCCCTCATGGAAGGACCTGATGATTTTAAGGAGTCGAGGTGGACATCCAATCTTGGGAAGGATTTTAAAAAGGCCATCCCTGCTAACCAAATCAAAGGCCTTTGTGAGATCTATGAAGGCGACAAAGAGTGGCTGTTGTTGTTCCCTGCATTTCTCCTGCAACTGTCTGAGGGAGAATACCATGTCAGTGGTGGATCTATTAGCTCGAAATCCACACTGTGATTCTGGATAGACTCTGTCTGCGAGCACCTGGAGCCTCTTCAGCACAACACGGGCAAGCAGCTTCCCTACAACGCTGAGAAGAGAGATGCCACGGTAGTTATTGCAGTCGCCCCTGTCTCCTTTGTTCTTGTACAATGTGACGATGTTTGCATCCTTCATGTCCTGTGGTACTCCACCTTCCCTCCAGCAAAGACAAAAGATTTCATACAGCTCGGTAGTGATGGTCTCTTTACAGCACTTCAGCACTTCAACAGGGATGTTATCCTTTCCAGGTGCCTTGCCAGAGGCGAGGGAATCCAAGGCCGCTTTTATTTCTGCTAAGGTTGCACCACTAGCTCTATCTGAATTGCGATGCATTTTCTGGAGCATCCCAATACTTCATTCTTGTCTCTTGCTGGAAACCTCCAGAAGCACTCTATGGTATGAAATGTTTCCTGGTGTCCTGCCAAATTTGCTCAAGATTTCATTTTAAAATACAAGCAGGTTCTTAACATAAGAAAATAAGAAGAGCCCTGCTGGATCAGGCCAAGGGCCCACCTAGTCCAGCTTCCTGTATCTCACAGTGGCCCCACCACATGCCTCTGGGAGCACACAAGACAAATGGATTCCTGTCTCCTGATCCCCCTCCCCTGCATCTGGCATTTTGAGGTACCTTCCTTCTAAGCCTGGAGATTCTACATCCCCATCATGGCTTGTAACCCGCGATGGACTTTTCCTCCAGGAATCTGTACAATCCCCTTTTCAAGGCATCTAGGCCAGAGGCCATCACCACATCCTGTAGCAAGGAGTTCCACAGACTAACAACACGCTGGGTCAAGAAATATTTTCTTTTGTCTCTTCTCACTCTCCCAACACTCCGTTTGAGTGGATGTCCCCTGGTTCTGGTATTGCGTGAGAGGAAAAAGAGCTTCCCTCTGTCCACTTGATCCATCCCCCTTGTATCCATGTGTTCACTAGAGGAAAAACAAGCTCTCTATCACCACTGGGTACCTTAATTTGTTAAAGACAACATATCTTTGTATCAACAAACAATATATCTTGTGATCCATATTGAGTCCATCTGCATGCAACTATCTTCTGTAAACATAAAATTGGTTTAATGGGTTCTTCTTCCTTGTCCTCCTCTTCAGAATCCACTTCCAGAGATACTTAGGCATGCAGGAAACATTTGCCTCTTCCCATTGCAATTGGAGAAGCAGCTCTAGACAGCGGATGATAAAAGGATAAGCGCTTCTTGTTGCTTCATCAATTCTTTGACAGTGCTAGACTAATGGAATCCAGTGACTTTCTGTTCTCATTGATAAACGCAGCTGAGGTGAGCACTGTTAAGTGGGAAATACCTCAACTCTACTGTTATTATTACTAATTACTGTACAGAATATATTTTCCAGTTGACAGATTTGTCTTTGAAGGAAGTATGTCCTTTGCTGTGATGTTCTTAAGGGCCTATAGGTAGCTCTTCCCCCACTTTGCCTGTCCATGGAAAGAACATTTGTAGGTTCTCATCCAGGAAGATATTCCAAAACATCTGATATTGCTTGTTTTTCAAGAAAGGACAAACCAAACAGCCCTACGCAGGCATGCTGTACTCTGAGGTTTTCCACTTTTTCTCATCTCCTAAAGACTCTCATTGCTACTTGAGCAGGCTTTCCAAAATGTACTGAACACACTCCAGTTTAAGAAAGGATCCTGTGTGCAGCAAATGGGGGTGTCCATTTTCATGGAAACATTCAATTTGCATGTGCAAATGATGAGGAAAACAAGATAAACGCGTATCGGAGGCGTTAGGTCCCTGCACATTGATAGCTGGGGAACACAAGATGGAGGATGCAGTGACACTCATGTCCTGCTTTTGAGCTTTCGGTAGTCATCTGCTGGTTGTCCAATATATGAACAGAATGCTTGATTAAACAGATCTTTGGTCTGATCCAGCATGGATCCAGCATGGCCCTTGATTTTTTATGTTCTCAACATAAACAAACTTGATCAGGAAGTCCTTCCAATAAAAGACCCAGAAACTACTGTTCTACACTGCCTCTTGATGAAGCCACTTTAGCTGATCAGCCATATTTCTTTTACCTGGTCAATCTTTTGGGTAAATGTGCATTTGTTTGCATAAGGCACCTGTGAGCTGGTGAGACAGGGGGCCTCCCAGCACACATATTTCCCATAGTCCAGTAGTGGGAGCTAAACAGGTGTTGCCTAGCAACTCTAGGGAGGCCAGGAGGTCAGCTGGCCAAGATGAGGGAGGGTCGGGGAAAGGCACTAAAGGAAGGAACCAAGGAAAAGGCAAGGGGGAGGCAGAAGCGGGGAGGAGGAAAACTACCTGGGAGAAGGACAGAGCAGAAGTCTGGGAGAAGCCAGGGTGGTGAGTACAGGAAGAGCTGAAGGCAAGACCACCAGCAAGGAGAAGGCCAGCAAGAAGAGGGGGCTTGTGGACCTCCCAGAGGACAAGCAAGGAAGAAGAGGGCAGAGACCCTGCCGAGGTGGGGGTCAGGAGACAACAGGACTCTTCAGGGAGGAACAGCCACTCTTCAGGAGGAGCTCCCATGCTGGGTCAGTTTCCCACCCACCCACTGTGCTGCCAGTCTCATCCATCCACCTATTACTGCAGCTCTGGAAACCACCATGCAATCAAGTGCCAATCTGCTGGCGCATTGATGCACAAACCTCTCTTCTTTGGGGCTCTTGAGTCACCACCCAGGGACTTATCCAACCTCTGGCTCGGCTCTAGGGGTAACTTACAAGGTTCCTGGCTCTGCTCCAGTTGCTACTTATCTATCTGTTGGTTGGGATCCTGTCATCATGACTCACTGAGACCCCAGGTGTACCTACAATAGCATCACTGCAGGTTGCAGCTTGCAGAGACCATTGTGTCTGTGCTCCTGAACAAACTGTCTGTCTCTACAGCTGGGGCCAACAGCTCCATGACCTATCCCACCATCCCAGATAGTGTGCAACAGAAGAACCCCAGTTGTTAACGGAGGGCCTTCAGACACCCTCACATCAGTGAGTCGGTGGTTACCAGAATCTGGGCACTTTGTGTGAAACACAATCAAAGTGTAGTTGCATTAACTGTCTGGGAGTCTCAGGATGTTTCTTCGGCATGGATACCCTAAAGTCCAATGACCCTTCCCCATTGGGAGAGGAAGGCGGTCATAGTACCATGTGGCTTACTGGTTACATTCATACCTTCCTCCCCCTTCCCATAAGCTCAAGGCTCTTTCCCCAACCGCCTTTGTCCTCACAAAACCCCATGAGGTATGTCAGGCTGAGAAAGAGTGACTGCAGGTCTAAGGTCACCCAGTGAATTGCTCAGAAGGTACTCCTGGGTCATCGGACATTGTGTAGTCTGTGGCCAGAGGAAGAAGCCCACAGGGAGTGGTCTGCTTTTCCTTCCCAGATGGGGACAGGAATACTCCAGTGCCATGGAGCCTCCCCGATCAAGGCACCAACGTCAGTAGGAGCTGCAAGGAGATATGTCAAAGACTGACCGCAGAACCTTTCAATCCTCTGGTTCCAGTGCCTTTCCATTTCCCCTGAGAAGAATGACAATGGGCCACCTGCTTTGCATGCCAACAATCCCAGCACCTGATCCCTAACCAAGAGCAGCTCATGACCAGAGCAGGGGGAGCCCACCTGAAATTTTAGGATGAGGCACTTCCCTGTCCCAGTCTATGAGCCACCCTTGTTCCAAAACCTCTTCACATTAAAAGTCAAAGACAAGAAATCAGGCAACATGGCATGGGGAAAAAAATGCTTCACTGTAGATTCTCTTCACTATGAACCAGAGTGGTCAGCACTAAGACAAGAAATGACCAAATCCACTGGCAGTTTTCTGTATTCTGAATCAGCCCAGAATGGTCCTTGAATGCTTCCCTGCCCCCAGAAGGAAAGAAAGACAGAGGTCAGAAACTTAAATCTGTAATGTGATTAAAAGGTTACAGAAATCTAAGTCTGTAATGCTCTTAAAATAAAATTAAATAGGATTAAATCATTGAGTTTTTTTAAAAAATTCATTAATTTTTAACCATTGAAAGAAAATGTGTGAAATTAATTTGTTGATTAATTCATTCCTTGAAATGCGATTGTGCCCATGTGGGCTTGTAACTTTTTGGGAGCTATAAGCCTAAAAAAGGAAAATTTTCTGAGCTTTTTCCTGGCAAGGCTGAGACATGCTTTAAAAAAAACAACAACACACAACAACACTCCCTTACGTAACATCAAGTGCTGTCGATTGCTGTTTCCAACAAAATTAACTGCCCAAGAATCTTGTAACCGAATAAATAATCGGCTTAAATAACTGTCAGTTATATATATTTTTTCATATACTGTATATATATGAAACAAGGAAAAGATTAAATTAATTAACCACACACAGAGAGACACTGTTTCAAAGGTTAAGGAATAGCTTTTTAAAAAGTGAGATGCCTTCAAATTATATTTCAGGATTTTATGCTCATTGTAAAAAGTGAGCACGCCTTATAATTATGCCAACAACAATTCATTAACTTGACACTCGGGACTCTTGAAAGATTGAATTAGCAATAAAATCATTATCTGCTTTGAATGCATCCCCTAGATATTTTTGGAAGTTCCTCTCAGTTTCCAGCCTTGAGTGTACAGGTTGGCCACATGTCTTATTTTACAGAGGACAGTCCTCTACTTGAAAGTGTGTTCAGTCCAAATCTAGTTGAAAGATAAAGCACCATAGGAAGGAAGACATATTGTATCTCTATTTAAATTATAGTAATTGTTTCCACTGTATACCAATAGCAAAACTAAGGAAAAGTCCTTTTTTTGGATTACAGTTGCCAGAATTCCTCAGCTCACACGACCTGTGGGAAAAACTAAAAGACCGATTCAGAAGCTTGGCAGCCCCAAGTTCTGATCTACAGACCCAACTTAGCAAATGCAGCTCTTAGGAAGGTCTGTCTTTTTTGGTCCTTTTGTTTGGTGATGCTTTCCCCCTGTTTTGGAGAGGCTCTTTGTGTGGAAGCAGCTGTCCCGGGCATCTGTACCCATAAATGCCCACCTATGAAGACCTATGTCCCTATGATGACCTGCTGAATTGACCTGTGTTCTGTGCCAATGATAGTTCTTCGCTGCACATTTTAGCTTGACTATAATTTTGCCTGCCAACTAGTGATGGGTGTCTGTGTCTTTTGGACGACAACATAGTTTCCTGGAGAATTCTGTAAGTTGTCATCCAAAAACCTAAGTTTGTATATCTTCTGTCTCTAACCATCCCTTGTAATAGCCACACTTTTTGGAGGGTAGACACACATTACCCTGGGAAGCGTTCTAGGTTTTTTGACAGCAGAGGCTGGAGATCCCAAACCAGCCCATGAAAGTCTCAGACTTGAGACCTTGGCAAGTCTCTTCCCCATGTCTGCTGGGTTGTCTTTTTAGTTCATACCCAAAAACATATGAGATGGTAAGACTGTAATCAGATTGGACCAGTTATAAGTTTATGGAATTGTGTTGGTGGAAATCACAGGGTTGAAAACTTCAAGTCCTAACATACAGAATTAGAATGCTATTTTGAGGCTGGTTTAGAGCTTCTTCTCCTGCTTCTAGTTTCCTATTTTTCAATTTGGAGGAAAAGCCAACCACTTGAAACCACTCTGGACATTCAAAATGGTACAGTCCATGAAATGTTTTGCTATTTCCATTTCTGCTTATGTGGACTAGGCCACAATTTCAACTTCTAGTTAAAACCCATTCTAAGAAAGGAAGAAGTGTAGGAGGAATACCATTAGGAACAACGAAATATATTTATTGAACCTTTTGGGATGGCAGATCAGTCTCAGGCACATGAGATAAAATCTTCAACTTTTATCTCTGAATGAGATGCTTTGTTTTATTTGTGTTTTAAATGTGTACACTTTTCATATGGACTTGCCCATATATAAATATTTGCCACATACTCTGGTTTATTCACATGACATGACAGCATGACAGAGATAGCTTCATTCACCTGGCCATAAAGCATTGGGATCCTGTTGCATGCAGACAAATGGGGTAACACAGGCAAGGGACCATTGAAACAAGAATTTAGGAAGGTACTTTTAAAAATAATTAGTTACAGTTATAGTTTCACAGATCCAAAAACAGCTACTTGATCTTATAGTTCCATTTTAACAAACTAATTATTTAGTTTCCCGTTTTTCCGAAGTAACTTGAAAAATGTGAACGCTACAAGCCGCTGGTCCACAGTATAAACAAATCTCTCCTCGTCTGCCTTGTTGTTGTGAAAACAGCATTGACGACAGCACGGGGCAGCAAAATGTGCCAGCATTGGGACGATATAATATGTTTCCCCTGCCATCTAACAAGGTTAAACCCTTGTAAGTCTTAAAGCGACTAAAAAGGTACAGTTGCACTGAAAAAGGAAATATATAACTTAGTTATATCTTCATTACTGAAAGAAGGAAACAATGAGTTCTTTGTACCTCATTCCTTCCAAGCTCTAAATCAGATTTGATCAGATACGCA
Source organism: Intellagama lesueurii (assembly GCA_037013535.1). Taxonomy (NCBI): domain Eukaryota; kingdom Metazoa; phylum Chordata; class Lepidosauria; order Squamata; family Agamidae; genus Intellagama; species Intellagama lesueurii. The sequence goes on along the minus strand of JBAJHW010000005.1, from coordinate 186,749,598 downwards.
TGGGATGTTGTGACATGGATGCAGCCTTTTTCCTCCGCAGCCCACGACCTTGTATAAACTAGGCCTAACAAACAGACTTGGAACAGTACAGATTATTATTTTGACTTCAGTAAAATAAAGAGTGAAGGCAGGACCACCTTCCCTTTACAAAAAAAGTCAACCGGGGGGGGGGGGGGAGAGGCAAAGACCAAGAAAAAGCCAGGACAGGTTTCTGTGCCAAAAGACAAGGGAACCTGCTGTTTTTCTGCAGGCTTTTGCTCCAATTGACGGCCCTTGTCTGAACTTACTAGTCATTTGCCATTTCATTAGCTGCCAGGTTTTCAATTTCTGCCTCTTGGAAGTTACACCGCTTTGAACAAGTCCCCGCAGTAATTGAATTTGCCACAGAAATAGAACACTGGAAAATTTCATTTTCTTCCCAGCATGAAGGCAAGCTCGGCAGGCAAGGAGGAGATCTATTCCTCCTGCCCTGCCTTCCTGGCTCTCCTTTAACTGCTCCCCCACCCTGGTGTTTTCGAACGATCCCTCTACCACATACCCCTGCATAAAAATCCCAGAAATGGACATTTGGGCAGAATTGCTGGAGGGGGTGGGTGGGAGGAAAAAAAGAGAGCTAGCGTCTTCTCACAATCATCCCTGCGCGCATCAGCCTTGCCGTGTTGCAATTTTCTTCTAAACGCCTTCCACAAATAATGGTTTTCAAAATGAGCATTAACAGGCTTGATTACATGAAATTGTCCTTTTAATTTACACCAGTATTCTATTGATCACACAAGTGCAGATTAAAGTGTTCAATGAAGCCCGTGATGAGGTATTAAGCAGCTAAGGGTCCTCCAGGGGCCGCCGGGGACGGCCAGGAATATGCGAGAAGTGTACAGTTATTTCCCCATAATGAAGTGGCACTATGCGAAGGCATGAATCGCTGGCAGGAAGAATAGATCGGAGATGATGAGCTCTTCAAAGTCATTTCTCGCTCACTCATTCAGCCTCATGCCCAGCTCCTCTTGCGATTCTTCTGCATTACTTGTCATGAAATGCCAGGATTTACTTAGCCAGCTGATGCAATTTTTATGACCTTATTGCTTTTTCACCATGGTAATAGTTTTGAATCAATTTATCAATCCAGCAGTGCCATCAGACATATTGCCCTGAAGATCAAGTCCAGGTCATTCCATCAATTCACTGAGGTTTACGAAAATAGAGAAGGAGGGAGGGGAAAAAGAGAGAAAAGCCAGGCCGTGGGGGCTATCAACTTCAGACGGTTCAGTAAACAACCCTCCCGCTCTCTCTCTCTTCCACTTTAACTGCTTCATCTCTGATTTCAGATTGTCTTACTCATCAAGAACTACCACCATAATGGAAACATTCAAGAAAAGACACCAGGAAACAAAGACAATGCTTCCAAATCTTATCTGTTGTCTTGCCAATACACCCTGGGCTAAATCCAGTTCTTAGTCTCAGCTAGAGTAGACCCACTTAATCAACAGGACTTGCTTAAATCTTGTCCTAACTTATTCATTCAATAACTCTTCTTTAGTTGGGGGACTCAGGGTGAGATCAGATGACAAGCAAGTATCATGGCTGATTGCACCAGAAAAGGTCACCTTGGTGGGAGCAATCTCCCTTGAAGTTTGGGGAATCACTTCAGCCTGGGCCCAAAACAGGTAGTCCTGCCACTGGATCAAAAAGGTCCGGTTTAGGCATGGATCAGGGTAGAGCTGGTTCATATATGTCACCTGATCTCTGGGAATTAGCTTTCAGCGGGCCATGCCACAAGCTGTCCAAAATGCAAGCTATTTTCCTGGCTCATCACACCTTGTCTTTAATACTCTTCAGCTGCAGGATAAAATCTCTTCTGTATCCTTCTTCAAGTAGCTTTATTGCCTCCGCAGAACTGCAGAAGCGAACCTAGACCACTAGAACTGTAAGACAGGTATACAGTGGCCAGAATCCTATTGGGTTTCCACAGCATAAATGCAAAATTGTGTAACAAACAGGTGTGTGCAATTGTTCCAAATGCCAGATGTATTGTGGCCATGCACATGATTAACCACTCATGCCCAGGACCAAAAAACACGTGTGCAATTTCTCTTTCGCATGTGGTACTTTGTGATGATGAAGCCCACAAATAAGGCGCTACTTACTAAGATTAAGTAAGTGGTGCTTTCCACCTCATTCAAACAAATCTATGGCCACACGCTGCCAGGGTGCTTCTGAGATAGTTCTTTGCAGTTTTTTTCTGGAACCTTTGTACAGACTGCACAGTTTCTGACCCTTTCCTCTATTTATGCATTCATACCTGGACAGCAGAGGGTGTCTCTTGCTTATTATTTGCATATCTTCATTTGCGTATCACCGCTTCATGGATTCTATTCTGCATATCTCAATATAAGCGTAAGAAGATAAAATGGTCCCTCTGTACTTTCGTAGTAGTTATTGTGGAAAAAAGGGAAATACTTAAGGCACAAAACCCCAAAATAATAAGGTAACATTTATTTTAGACATGAGATCTGCATACACAATCAGCTAAAGTACAGTAAAAGTGAGTATATAACATACTGGCTAAAATCCTGCTGCTTAGTACAGTAGTCTCACCACACCCATGGGATCAATACCTGTAGTTTCACTTATCTGCTGCCTGAAATACATACATACATACCCAGAAACACATTTCTAAGGTGTATTATCAGAATTGACCACTAGATGGCATCAGAGACTATGCTACATACAGGTGGCTTAAAAGAAACAGACTCAAGGCCTGAAATGGAGAAGCTCTATTTGCAGGGGGGAGGCTTCCTTGTGAACAGGAGGGCAGGAAATCCAGTTATTTTCTCCAGACTTGGGCAGGGCTCTCTTTCTCTCAACCATGCACGGACATCACAGAAACTGAAAGTGAGTGCTTCATATGTCCACTATTTCTAGCATCTGTGGAGTAGGGCTTGGAACTGGTCCCCTTTGGATACTGTGGTCCTACTGTACAGCAAATTGCCCTAGAGTAGGCCCACTGAATCAGTTGGGATTTGGTGAGTCCGATTCTCTGTAAGTTCCATTGATTCAATGGGCCTAGTGCAACCCTACTATGCCAGGAACAAGATTGTTTACATTTATTTCACCACATTACTTACTTGCTCCTATACACTCAAGTGCACATCTAGCACCTTCCTGGTCAGTGGCAATTTGCCACTGTGATTTCCATCATTTCCCTTCTGCAGGCGTAAGTTGACAATAGGATTCTGGCTGATATGTTGAAAAGCATCACAAGCCACATTTGTCCTCTCAATAGCTCTCTCGGCACCATGCCTGCAGATTCACACCACCAAACCTGTGGAAATCTAGAACTCTTTTGTAAAGTGATGCTCGGAACATCACATTGCACTTGGATTACTGTATTGTACTTTAAGTGGGGCTGCCTTTGAAGACAGTTCAGAAGCTTCAGCTGCCAGACTGCCAGATTGCTGACTGGGGCCAGTTACATAGAGCTTGTAACACACATGCTACACAGGCATTTCAAAATATCCCATCTGTGGAGCTTACCTAAACTGCTGCTGCAGCTAAACTACTATAAAATCACCGCCAGTTTAAATGTTTAGATGTTATTTATTATGTTGTTGTATGTATTTTAATGGTTTATTATTTCGACTTTATAAATTACAGATATGTTGTTGTTTGATTTACGATTATAATTTGATTTTCATTTTTTTTTCTGTGTGTGTGTTTTTTTTATAACCATAAATGAGTCCCTGGATGCTAGTTTTTAGCTAAGCAAATTTGTTTTTAAAGTTTTAAACATTTTAAATTTTTTAATGTATTTTTAATTTCTGTTATATTGTAATTGTTTTTCCATGTGTCATTGATTATGTTTTCAATTTTTCTTGTTTAATATTGTGAGCCGCCTTGAGTCCCCTCTTGGGGAAAAAGGTGGCCAATAAATGACCTAAAAATAAAAGAAAATAAACATCAGCTTCAAAAGCCTGTCTGTTCTCTTTGCGGTATTTGGAAAACTATATCACGCCATGTTAATATATATGGAATCGCTTTCACCAGACCTTTATTGATTAATGCTAATTCCTCAGCAAGCAGATTATATTTTCTCATTTTTCCAGCTCCTCCAGTATGCCATCTTTCTTAGAACGTTATTCTGACTTCAGTAATTGCTATTATTTTAAAAATACAAAATTCAATTATATCAGCGATGACCCTCTTTTTTTTTTTACAATTGCACTTTTTGTTCTCTTTCAGTGAGGCAAATTCATCAATAATTGCATCAAAATTAATATTCACTACCATGTATTCTATTCACAAAACAGACCTATTTGTTAACCTCCTTTGACCTATGAATACTCGAAAGTAGTTTTTAATTATTTTAAGCTTACTGAAACCTCTTCTGCAAGAGGCCACTGTTACTGGCAAGCAAAATACCTATCCAAAGAACAATTCTAAATTTGGATTAACATTTAGCCTCATTTAATCTAATGTGATCTAAAAAAAATTATACATGATAGATGTATGACAATCATCAAATATTAAACAAAATCCATATGTTCCCATTTCTGAAGTCTTGTTGTTGTTTAGTCGTTAAGTCATGTCCGACTCTTCGTGACCCCATGGACCAGAGCACGCCAGGCCCTCCTGTCTTCCACTGCCTCCCGGAGTTGGGTCAAAGTCATGTTGGTAGCTTCGATGACACTGTCCAACCATCTCGTCCTCTGTCGTCCCCTTCTCCTCTTGCCTTCACACTTTCCCAACATCAGGGTCTTTTCCAGGGAGTCTTCTCTTCTCATGAGATGGCCAAAGTATTGGAGCCTCAGCTTCAGATCTGTCCTTCCAGTGAGCACTCAGGGTTGATTTCCTTCAAAATGGATAGGTTTGTTCTCTTTGCAGTCCAAGGGACTCTCAAGAGTCTCCTCCTTCTGAAGTCTACTTACTGTCAAACAACCAAGAACATTGACTTGAACTACCTAGCACTGGTGATGTGGATGACGGCAGCCATCTTCCTTTCACACCATCCCCTCTGGTTGTGCCACTGCCAGGGTGTTGGCCAGGATGGGGTCCTCTTGTTGCCAGGCTTACACCTCTTCTGTTCTCACCTCTCCTATCTATCCCAGGTTCTGTGAGATGTTGGCGACACTGGCCACTAACCAGTGGGTGGACTGCATTATCAGCTCAAGTCTGTCCCAGTCTTGACTTAGCAGCATTTCCCACAACAACCTGGGGACAATTCTCACTTGGAGCCTGCTTTGGAGGATTGCCACTTCCAGCTGGGCCCAGTAGAAGCCAGTCTCGCAAGGCCAGTTATATGTCCAACATGAGCTCTTGGAGAAGTAATGAAGTTCCAGGCTGCAGCTTATGGAACGCTCCTATTAAGGCTTCCTACTTGGAAGTAAGAAAGGGAGGAGCCTGGAGCCAGGAGTAGAAGAACCCTTCATTCAGTTCCAGGCATGGTTGGAGCAAAATGCTCAATGGGAGTTGTCCTGCTACTGGTTGCCCCAACTCATGGGCTCCATTGTTGTTGTTGTTTAGTCGTTAAGTCGTGTCCGACTCTTCATGACCCCATGGACCAGAGCACGCCAGGCCCTCCTGTCTTCCACTGCCTCCCGGAGTTGGGTCAAATTCATGTTGGTCACTTCGATGACACTGTCCATCCATCTCGTCCTCTGTCGTCCCTTTCTCCTCTTGCCTTCACACTTTCCCAACATCAGGGTCTTTTCCAGGGAGTCTTCTCTTCTCATGAGACGGCCAAAGTATTGGAGCCTCAGCTTCAGGATCTGTCCTTCCAGTGAGCACTCAGGGTTGATTTCCTTCAGAATGGATAGGTTTGTTCTCTTTGCAGTCCAGGGGACTCTCAAGAGTCTCCTCCAGCACCACAATTCAAAAGCATCAATTCTTCGGCGGTCAACCTTCTTTATGGTCCAGCTCTCACTTCCATACATCACTACTGGAAAAACCATAGCTTTGACTATGTGGACCTTTGTCGGCAAGGTGATGTCTCTGCTTTTTAAGATGCTGTCTAGGTTTGTCATTGCTCATGGGCTCCATAGAGCCCTCTATATCTGAACTTCCCTAATCCCAGGACAAAGGGTGTTTAAATGGTTTGGACTGGAGCCACAGATGTCTTTTTGTAAGCAGAAGGTCTGTTCAGTGAGTAGAAGGATCTTGTGCAATCTTATGTACAAAGTCTTGCACTATATCTCAAGATTCATATTTATGCTAAATTCATAGTATCCTATCTGAGGAAAATCACATCTGAGATGGTCCATTCTGTCTGTATTACTTCTTTGAACACAACTCTTGCAAAGGGGAATCCAGTTAATACCTTCTGCAAATGTTCACAAGGGAGCAATATCTGGCTTGTGTTGACTACAAGGTAGAAATTGTTGGGGCAAATGCAGAGTGCTGTGGGTGTGGAGCTCTTACCCTCCACATTTTTAACCAGAATGCCGATAATACTGTGCAAAGTCTCCCACTATTTATTTATTTATTTAAAATATTTTTAATTAAAACATTTTTACCTGACCTTTCTCCTTAAAAGGACCCAAGGTGGCTTACTACAATTAAAAGACAATACTTAAAAGCTAAAAACAGTGAGGATACAAGTATTTAAAAAGAATTAAACAAGCATTATATTTAAAATGGTCAATAAAATCAGTACTAAAAACACATTTAAAATCAACAGAGCACAACAATCTATTTTTTTAAAAAAAGAACACCCCCTCGAGCTGCCAGTCAATAAGGAAGAGCCTGCCTGAAAATATGCAGTGCAAAAGCTCAAACACAAAAAATTAAAAGAAAAATACTGACAAACTCACAGTTTGAAATAAGTGGAAAGGTTAAAACATGAAGGTTTGGGAAGGGTGTCCTCAGAGTGATGTTGTCGTCTCTCCTTGTTCTGAATCATTCTTGTATTTTCTCATTTTGCAGAGTTGAGCTGACATTTCTTCTGCTCTCAGCTCCTGGCTTTTCACCCCACAACTGCCTTCTTCTCTTCCCCACATTCATCCCTTGTCTTGGTTTCTCAGTTCACGGCCCACAGTGTGCCACAGCCTGAGGAATGGGCTGGTAGCCAGATGGCAATGGCCGAACAGGTCCCGGTTACTGTGGCAGAAAGATCAGGCTGGAGACTGTGGCCTCAAAAGAAGTCAAGATGGCAACCAGCTCAGAGAGAAGAGACACAGAACACATCCATTGTCCAGGGAGGGTTTCCATGCCTTGTCTTAATTTAGGCATCCTTCAGTCTCGAGAGACTATGGTAACGTGCTCTGTATGGAGGACTTGGAACAGCGTCTAGTGTGGCTGAGGAGGCCAATTCGAGAGTGACAATCCCTTCCACACGGAAGACAAACACAATCTGTCCCCTGTCCAGCTCCCTGGTTTTGCTGGTTTCGGGACTGCCTCTTTGCCTCGGCCTGCTGGACAAGGGTCTCTTCAAAATGGGAGAGGCCATCTTGTCTTAAGGATGGCTGGAAAAAGACAAAGTGCCATTGCATCGGATTGGGGGGGGGGGGGATGTCCAACCCTCCAGATATTGCTGGACCGCTTATCTTGTCAGTCCCAGCCAGCAGAGCCCATGATGAGGGATGATGGGGAGATGGAGACTAATAACTGCTGAGAGTCTACACATTTCCCACTCCTGCAGGAGGAAAGTATTTTCAAAAGAGGCAGATGCTGAGTTGCTAATGGCCATTTTGGCCTCTGAGCAACTGATGGAGGAATTTAGGGTAACCCTGCAAGGCTCCATGGCGCTGGTGGTCCTTTACCTCTACTGGAGCACTGGGACATCATTCTGAGTCCTTACATGCATTAGACAGACCTCCATCTGCAGCCCTCGTGAGGATGTTTGCAGGCCTGTGCTGCTGGCCAGACTTTCTCTGGCTGGTGTTAACCCTGGATCCACTGGGTGTTCAGCTTCTCCTCTCTGAACTCTTTGTTTCCATGACTAGCAGGGCAGCCCTGTGCCCACAGAACACAACATCTGTTCACGTCTGCATAGTGCATTAGAATTTATACTTTTTAATAAAAAGTGTCTCATAAAAATAATACAAACAGTGACAACCAGGGCAACATGTAATAATTTAGGTTGTGAAAGATTAATCAATGAGACATTAAAAAAAGAAGAAGCAGCAAGCTGTGTTTTAGCAAGAGGGGGGAAGTCCACCCCACGGGCTTTAATTAATTCTACTTAACATTAATAGAATAAGGTCACGCTGGCAAAAAACTGTTGAATAAAGCAAAAAGGCATGAAAGATATACTTGCTGGTGTTAGCCATGATGAAGAAGGGTTATCTTGTGGTCAATCCTGCACCATTATTTCTAAGTTAGAGGTAGAAGCACAGAAAATATACAGTGAGTTGGATCTAAAGGTTTATTTTCCTTTGACAGAAGGAGCTTCCTCTAATGGGAGGAGTCTGAATCTGATAAAAGAGGTACTGTCTGTCAGAAATTTGGGTAAAGCTCATTGGTTATAACAACTTACTCTGTTCACCTGTAAAAAAGGAGAAAATGTGCTATAGTTTATATTTTATATTTAGAAAGTCCCGGGTGTGATTGCTGGCAACTGCAGGTGGGACTTGGAAATGAAAACCATAGAGAGTCACAAACCAATAGCAGAGCTAGGATTTAATGTATGCCCCACGAGCCACATTCGGACACCAGGTGACCCCAAAACAGTACCTCTGGCCTCCAGGACTCCCTCCACCCCAAATTGTTTTGTTTCATTTATCAATTTATTTATTTTGCTCAGAATGCTCCCTTTTTCCCTCTTGGGAACATGAGGGGCAATTTTGCCTTGTTTTGGGCCTCGTTGGAAGCCATACTCCACTTTAAAAAACATTAAAATAATAAATATATATAAATTGGCCTCTAGGGGGCACAGAAACTGACTTTTGGGGTTTGATTTGCATCCCTCGTTGTCTAAACGTTACTGGTCCATTGTTTAGACCCCTGTACAGTTCAGTTGGTCCATAAGTTACAGCTGAGGGCCAGGGAGAAGGTGGTGCAGTCCTTTTAGATTAGGCATCCTTCAGTCTCGAGAGACTATGGTAAAGGTGCAGTCCTATTCCCCTGGTTTTTTTTAATGTTTTCCCCTCAACTAAGCCACATAATGGGTGATGGGGAAGAGAATTTAAATCTTAGCATCCTCCTGTTGATCCCCCAGTCCCTCACATGCATGCTGCTAAGGAAGATGCTACCCCCTTCACTTGGTGCCTCAGTTGTTTCCTGGTTAGTTAAGCAGTATTGGGGGGAAAAGATCTGACATTTCTGAATAACCTCTGCTTTTCAAGTGATTGAAAAGAACAGCAGGTCCTGACACATCCCCCCACTGAGAAAGGTGAGGGGCATGAGAAGCTTTTTTGGGAAAGCCCCTTTGAGATGCTACCTTTGCCTCCTCTCCCCTTACTTTTCCTGAGTGGAGACAGGATTTCAGGGAATGATAACGCTTTTCAAATACTTGAAAGGCCGTCATTCAGAAGAGGGGCAGAATCTGTTCTCAATCATCCCCAGAGTGCAGGACATGCAACAATGGGCTCAAGTTACAGGAAGCCAGATTTCTGTTGAATATCAGGAAAAACTTCCAAACTGTTAGAGCAGTACAACAATGGAACCAGTTACCTTAAGAGGTAGTGAGTGCTCCAACACTGGAGGCATTCAAGAGAAACTTAGACAACCACCTGGCAGATATCCTTTGATTTGTATTCCTGCATTGATCAAGGGGTTGGATTTGATGGCCTTATAAGCCCCTTCCAACATCACTATTCTATAATTCTATGATTCTTTAAATCTATGGGGCCTCAGCAAATCATACAATGAGGCCCAGTGGGCTCCAGATAGCTCCTGAGTCAGACATTTCCCACTCCTGATTAAAACATGCTGTATCAGTTAATTAATTCTACTTGACATTAACAACAGATTTTGTCCCTGATGTTTCTGTCTTGCTTTCCAGGTCTCAGGCTTTAGATCTGAAATCGCAGGCAACTGGACAGTAGCAGTTTGGCAAACCTGATTTCTGGCTTCATTCTCATGGCCTCAAAGCATACACTTAAAACATCTTCTGTTTTTATTACCCTGCATGCTTCATAGCCGTTGCTGCTGATGTTCAAATCCATAACTTAGTCTCTATGTTGTCTGTCTATCTCTGAAACATGTATCCTGCTGTTCTTGCTAAAGGCTCCACCCTCATGGCAGGAAAAAGGGTATGGGATGGTGCTGCAAGTGTCAGATTTCTTCACACATACATCTGTCTACACTGCAGACTCAGTCTCATTGACAACTCATAGACGTTCTCCAGGGGATGGGAGAGACACCATACAGTTCCAGCTATTTTGACGGCTGAGGAACCTGCCCACCTATACATACTTCTCATGCACGCTCTTTCAGCTGTCACGGGAAAGGGGGGGCATTATGTATGAGCACTTTATGCCAGCAAAAGTTTGTTGGAATAGAGTGAGAAGATTGACTCTTTTTGAAGAGTTTTGATATGTCCTTTGAATCTCAAGCTTTTTGGATTTAATGAAATGATGTTATGTGCCTTGTGTGTCTTTTGCCAAGAGCGCCTAATGATGATTGGTGCGTGTTCTGTATCTGTCTTCTAATTCTTAAAAAGCCAAGCAATTTCGTATTGCTGAGTTCTCTGGCTCGACTGATGCTGATGCTAAACACTTCCTGATGTGCTCCCCAACCCCCAACTTGCCCCTCCAGAAGACGCTGGATGGTTCCATTTTTCTTCCTTAAGCAGGCAAAACTACAAATTATACCACATCCTTGGAGAGTATTCCAAATTGATATCAAGTAATTTCTGAGGCAATTCAAATGCCTAATGAAAAGTCACTTGAGGCCACTAGGAAAAAAATAAAATAAAGTAAATACATTGTTATTGATCATGCAATAAGATATAAGGCTAATTTAATAAGCATCTCTCAGAGAGGTACTTAATTCAGCAGTATTGTCGTTTCTGCGCAAGGGAAGAGCTTACTGTTTAAATGGGTGTTCTGGAAGCTGAGTGCTTTCTAATTGCAGGTGTTCAATACTGCTGCCTAGACATTATGCTATTTTGCCTGATGACGATAATTCGCACACCCTAGACAATGTGTACCTGGATTCTTGGTCTTGATTGAATCAAGATTAATTACTCCTCTCTTTCATATTTCCCATCTTAATCAGTCGGTGTGTAGCATAGTTTTAGTGACTGCTACCATATTTATTATAAAAACACACACACTGATTTATTGTATATTTAGGAATACAGGAAGTAGCCTTGCCTTGGACCTTTTTGATGATCTCACCTTGGTTACAGAATAATCTCAAGAGAAGCTTACTTGACACTGCATTGTGTTTTCATTGTCACTGGAAGATTTCTTCCTTTCCCCAAGCCTGTGGGCCGAGTTTCATGTAGAAATTTTGTGCTCCGTTCACATTATACTCTTTTTATTTTAAAGTTATCCCCTCTCACCTCACCAAAGGTAAATAAAAGCCTGCCTTAAAATATCAGCCAAAACAAAAGAAAAATAAATGAATGTATGGTCTGGTCTGAGGAAGTGGACTAGCCCATGAAAGCTCACATTAAAATATAGCAGTTGGTTTTTAAGGTGCCATAGTCTTTTTGCCTTTTTAAAAATTATTTTTCTTTTGTTTTTGCCTGTTATGCTAGCGCAGACTAACAAGGCTACCTCTTCTAAAACTGCCTTAAAATAGAACATGAGCATCTATAATTAATACTACTTTTTAGTTTCAAGTGGGTATTTTATTCATGATCATTAGCTATGCAAAAATGTTGGAATTCTCTTTTAATTTCGTTTGGGTAAATTGTAAATTCCCCCCGGAAACAGGGAGCAAAGAAAGAGGAACCAGCCAGGAAGCCTTCTCTTCTGTGACTTTAGCTCATGCATGGGCAGCTTCCAGAAAACTGAGGACCAAATCCACCCTGTAGGAGCTCGGATAAAAATTGCACCACACCAAAGGACTAGAAACCACACTCATGGCAAGTGGTATATCTAATGACAAAAGAGGGACTGTCATCCTGGCATGGTGTGGGCTCCACTTGTCAAGGTTTACATTCTTACACCACATGGGCTTTTAAAATTCTCATTGCTGGATTAGAAGTCCTGCATACGCCACGTACTGTATGATTCCCCTGAGTGTTAGTAGCCTGCTTTTTTACACAATAGCCACTAGAGGCCAGTGTGGCACCTGGCAAACTGACTGCCATCTCGCTGCCTTGGTGTTCTCCAAACCTTGGAAGAAGAACAACTTGGAGAACCGACCCGCTCATCAGAACCTGATTAGGATAACTGACTCTCCCAGACTTTAGCCCTGAAGCACTGGACCTCCTGGAACAAATTCTGACCTCTAGCCTCATAGATCGATGGATGGCAGTGGAAACTTTGTCCCATCCATATATGAGTATTTATTCCTGGCTGGAATAGGTGGTTAGGGCAGGAAATAGGAAAACATCAATCAAGAGTTTCAGCATTTCCTTTGGACAGGCTGTTCCACTTTAGAACTAGTCCACCTGCTACAACAGAACATAAGAAAGGTCCCGCTGGATCAGTTCAAAGGCCTGTCTCGTCCAGCATTCTGTTCCCATATTAGCCAATAAATGCTTTCTCCCAGAGAGAACTGGAGGCCCACAAGCAGGTCGTGAGCACAACAGTATCTTCCCTTTTGTGCTCCTCAGCAACTGAGAGTTTACTCTGATGGATTGTTTGTTCCCATTTCCTTGGGAGTAAGTCCCTGTGAATTCCGTGGGGGCTTACGTCTGAGCAGACGTGTATAGAAAGTGCCTGTTTTTATCATAAGTTGGATTGTTATTCCCCCCCCCCCCCCAAATCCATAAGAGGTAGTGCATGTCTTGGGCAACAGTGCCATGACAAAGCCTCCCTGAGCTTTTTGGTCTGTCCTGAAGGTATGGTATCCCCCCCCCCCCGGGTTTTGTTGTCTGGAGACTGGGCAGGTATAGTACTGTGGAACTTTGTATGTTTCCTGTGCAGTTTATTTCCTGTCAGAAAGCGTACCCCTCAGAAGCCAACATTCATAATACCTGTCTCCTGCTTCTCTTTTTCTTGTACCTGTTTCCCGCATCTCCCTTTCTGGCAAATAATTCTGCCAGAAATAATTCTGGTGGTGTTATGTAACACACACAAACACACATTGCCACAGCCACTTGTTTCTCTCTCTCTTTTGGTTCACCATCCCTCAAGATCCAGAAGCACACAAATAGAGATGGGCATGAAGCACCATTTCGATGATTCATGCTGGTTCGTTTCTCAACTGAACAGGTGTTTGCCGGTTCCTGGCCTCTCGTCCTCTGGTGGGCCATCCACTCAGAGGCTTCGTTGCCCTCTCTCCTTTGGGCACTGCCTCTGAGTGGACACCCACTGGAGGCGGTGGGGCTGGAAAGTGCTGAACACCTGTTTGGCCAAGAAATGAACCGGCACGAATCACCAAACCAGTGGTTCATGCCCATCTCTATGCACAACTAATGGCATGGGCTTTGACAAGGATTGGGTTGGGTTGGAGTGTCCCCAGAAGAGCACATGGTGTATTGGGTACAATATGGGTGCATTTATTTGAACAAATAGCAGGTTTCAGGGCCAAAACCTCTCATTTCCTTGCACCATCCTTGTCAATGACCATGCAGGAGTAAAAGGAGATATAATTGGCAGCAATGATAGCTGATTTATAAGGATCCCATGCAGGATGAAGGGGGGGGGGGGGAAAGAAACTAAGGATATCTTATCTAATGCCTCCTCCGGTACTTGGAATCAGCATCAATACCAGGGATGTTGGCAAGTCTTTGGATCTGAGTCCCAAACCCCATGCCTGAGTCCCTACTAAAAACAAGCTCCCCCCTCCCTGGAAAAAAGGGAGAGAGTGGGTGGGTTCTGAGTCGTGAGTCAAGCCCAAGTCACTGAAAACCCAAGTCAAGCCTGAGTTGATTCACCGGTGTGACACAAGTCCAACTTGACAGTGAATCCCACGACTCAAGTCCCCATCTCTGATGGATGCTGGCTGCTTCTCCTACACCCCAACCCTTATTTCCTAAGTCCTCTTCCTTCTCTCAGCTTGCTTCTTCTCAGGGCTCAAAGGTACACCCTCCATTCTTTCCTAGGCCCTTGTAGCTCTTTTTGAGAGAAAGGTAAGAAACATACATTTCATGGTTGTGAGCAGTCTGGTGACACCACCTGAGCTCTCTGCAAGCCAGATAATATGTGGGAATCCTGGCCACAGCCCTATGTTTGTTTGTTTGTTTTTACCACGTCTCTGTCCTTAAAACGGACCCAAGGTAGCGTACATCATTAAAAGAAAGTATTTAAAGATAACAGCAGTGAGTATACTAAAAAGGATCAAACAAATACCATACTAAAAACCATAAGCAACACCAAAACACATTCAAAGCAGTAAGGTACAAACAATTCATTTAAGAACCCTACTCAGGCAGACAGTCACTCAGGGAAATGTTGAGTGTGTGCCTGTACTTTCTCATATATAGGAAGCTGCCATTCCACAAATGCCCTAGGCTCACTTAGGATTCAGTCCTGTGGTTGCCTCAGAAATAAGAACGTAAGAAGAGCCCTGCTGGATCAGGCCAAGGGCCCATCTAGTCCAGCTTCCTGTATCCCACAGTGGCCCCACCAGATGCCTCTGGGAGCACACGGGACAATGAGAGACCTGTCTCCTGATACCCCTCCCCTGCATCTGGCATTTGGAGGTCCCTTCCTTTTAAGCCTGGAGGTTCTACATCCCCATCATGGCTTGTAACCTGCGATGGACTTTTCCTCTAGGAATCTGTCCAATCCCCTTTTCAAGGCACCTAGGCCAGATGCCATCACCACATCCTGTGGCAAGGAGTTCCACAGACTAACAACATGCTGTGTAAAGAAATATTTACTTTTGTCTGTTCTCACTCTCCCAACACTCAATTTGAGTGGATGTCCCCTGGTTCTATGCTACCTCTCTTACCAGCTCTACTCCATTATTCTTATTGGTTAGCAGAGATGAGAAATAAAAGAAGGAATTTCCCTGTACGCCACAGTCTTCCCAATTGGAAGGCAAGTAGTATGGGGAGAGTATCCCCACGGTTACCCACACCCTGTTCACTAACTGGAGATGAACAGTTGCATTCCCACTGCCACTCAAGACTCTTCGTGGTCTTCACTGTGACTCATCCACCAGCTTAGACTCCTGGATGGAAGATCATCTTCTTCTCTGGGCTCTGAACACTAGAATCTCCTCTATCTATGCTATTCTTGCAGCTTCATCTCACCACATCTCAATGCATTCTCTTCCTGTATTAGAATATAGACTGTCAATTAAAGACTGATATTTCTTTAACTTTATGTAATACGTAAGTGCAAAGAAGGCATTGTCTTTCGTTTTCTGGATGTGACAATGGAAAAATGCTTCCTACTACATTAAATAAGGAACACCCATCAGTTTTTTTTGTTTGTTCACTTTAACTCTCCTGGGAGCCATGGTCTGTTTGTGTTAAGAAGTATAGACTCAATGAATGTGGAATTGTGGATGCATCTGTGGCAACTAGACTGTCTGAGATTAACCCCCACCCCAAATAGAAGAACAGTATATATATGAAAACAACGTGGACTCTGATTTTTGAGGACCCTCCGGGTTGACTTAATACTTCTCAGTGACACCTTCTTCCAAACAGATCGGTGTACTTCCTTCCAAGTAGACAAGCATACAAGGCAGTGGGGTGGAGCAAATAGAATATATGACTAGGACTCGAGAGGTGGGTTCAAATCCTTGCTCTGCCCTGAAAACTCCCTTGGGGTGTGGCAATGGCATTCCATTCCTTGAACATCTCACTTACTTCAAAAAAAACCCTGTTAGGGCTCTTTTGCAGCCTTGGTAGTTTCTCCTGGAACAAGAGCCCTCATTTGCACACTGGTAAGGTTTTGAATCCAGCAGTTGCTCAGGTTTGCAGACTTTCCACAGACTCTTTAAGTAAGTAACCATGAACCCTAATGAGCATGCGACGCAGCCAATAAGAAGTCCACTACTAACATTTGTGTAAGCAAATTCGGAGGTTTGACCTCATTACTGATTAACAAAACCAACTTCTTACTGAGCGTCCAAGCTCTGCAAAGTTAAACTGATCTCCCTGGATTTAAACTGGTTCAGCGGAAGGAGTGTGTCTCTAGCTGCAACAGGAAGGGCTTTTAAGGTCCCAGGCATGGGTTTCCATGGATCCCCATGATTTTTGTATGTCAGATCACCCCAAACCAGAGGAACATGGGTCCCAAGCATGCCTTGGATTGGTAGTCTGTGGGTACAGATGGGATTTATGATTTGATGGTGATTTGGTGAGGATCCCGTATATAAATCATATGAAATAATGAGAGCGAAAGAAGGAGTGGAAAGGAAAAGAGGGGGTGGGAAGGGGTGGGAATGGAAAGAGGGGTGGAAAGAGGAAGACGGGCAAGGGGTGAGGGTGGGGGCAGGTGACAGGGAATAGAAAACAGGAAGGATTTGAAGTGGAGTGAAGAGAAGAGGCTGGTTGAAAGGAAGGCTTGGCCTGGCTGACTAGTGGCTGTCAAAAACCCAAAGAAACATGGAATCGATTTATTGAAATACACCTCAAAATAAACTGACCTCTGACAGGGGAGCAGAAAAACCCACTCTCCTGACAGAGTAGTCCACACATACACATGCCTCATGTGTACACTTAAATTTGTGTTGCTTTCCCCCCAGTAGAACATAGATTTTATTGTCACTGGAATTGAACCCTCAGCTGGTGGGTTCAATGGCAGAAGGCATTTCAGATCACAGACAGAAAGCAACAAAAGAAGGTACACAGAAGCTTTGGGGCTGGAATGCTGCAGGAGCTGGCTCGGAAGCCAGGTCTGCCCTGCCACACCTTACCCTGGGTCTTCCATCATGGTTCACTTGTTACCAAGGTCTGGAAGGGCAGAGAGAGAAGGGAACTTGGATGGAGTTAGAAGGGTACAGGAGGAGACACTAGGTGCTCTAAGGTGCTGGTAGAAAGCCTCGGCTGGTTTGCATCCTCTCTTCCCACTGGACTCCCATCACATCATCAATAAAGCTGAACAAAGAGGCTTCTTCCACCACAGAAGTAACAAGCACCTGAGGAATCCTGGCTTAACAGGAAGTGAGGCGGGGTTTCGGTGGTGTGGAGGGAGACAGGAAGACAGTGTTATGGGAGCCTTCTCCAACCTGGAGGAGTAAATCATCATCATCATCATCATCATCATCTTTGAACTGCAGAGCTGGAAGGGACCCTATGGAACACAGAGTCCATCCCTTGCCAAGGGGGCACAGTGGGGAATCAAACTCCCAACCTCTGGTTCCGCAGCCAAAGACCTAAACCACTGAGCTGTCCGGCAGTTACAAATGGGTTTGCTGCAATAAATGCCAGTTTTGTAATCTTTAAATTTCAGCACCCAGTTCCCTTGCCTTAAATACAGCTCTGTTGGGTGGGGGCATTTTATTTCACAAAGTAAATTTTAATTACTTGCTAAGTTCTTTGGGTATTGTTTTATTGTGCTCCTAGATGGCCACTGGTTAGAGTTGCTTTAGCTGTGGATTTGCTGCCTCCGCAGGGGTTTGGATTTGACAGTTTGGGGGGTCCATTCCAGCTCTACAGTTCTATGATTGTGTGAGTCTATTGCTATCCTTGTGGGGAGAAATAGGAAAGGTGGGATATACATAAATACATCTATGTGTATTGTAAGTCTGGTGTTCCGTCCTTTCTCCCTACCTCCCACCGCCCCACTTTGGGCACCATGAGATGCCTTTTGGGCTGTGCTGAAGAGAAATGAGCACAGTCCAAGCAGAGGAAAAGTTTTATACATTACACACACAGACCCTATTGTAACCATCAGCAACCAGCAAGGGAATAGGGTTGAAATACATGATTCCTTGTTAAGATTTTGGAGGTGGGATTCTCTAACCACATTATGGAAACAATGAATCATGTTTTTCTTTTCTTTTCTTTTCTTTTCAAACCCAGGATGCGTTTTCCCCAAAGTTTGTAAATAAAAAATTCTTTTAATCAATATTCCATTTTGACAGCAGGGGCTGCAGGCTTGCCAAAACATTTTTTACTATGAAGTCAGCTCGGCATCAAAGTCCTAAATGATGCGTAAGATTTCATGGCTGGCCCCTTGGTTTCGATGTTATGACTGATCAGTGGTTGAAGAAATGTCCTTTCATTTTGCTGAGGTTGCACCGGAAAAGTCGTAGGGTGTGGAGGGGGGAGAAAAACGAAGACCATGCTTTCCCTCACTGCTTTTTCTTCTTCGTCATTTTCTTGCCATCTTCCTCAATTTTTTTCTGGGTGTGTTTTAAAAATCACACCTGTTGATTTGAAGCATTTTTCTCCTACTGTGAAAATAAGTCAGAGTGGTAAAGCACCATCTGCCCCCTCAGTCAGATGGAACAAAAAACATTATAGTCTCCATATTTAACAGTCTTGAAAGCTGCTCAGTTACTAAGAGAATGGCCTTTAAAAAAAATAAAATTGTCATTATTATGTGCCATCAAGTCACCTTCGACTCATGGGGACTCTATGAATGAGCGATCTCCAAAATACCCTGTTCTCAACTGCCCTGCTCTGCTCTTGCAAACTCAAGCCTGTGGCTTCCTTTATGGAGTCAATCCGTCTCGTATTTGGTCTTCCTCTTTTCCTGCTGCCTTCCACCTTTCTCAGCTTTCTCGTCTTTTCCAGAGTATCTTGCCTTCTCATGATGTGCCCAGAATAGGACAGTCTCAGTTTCAACATTTTTGCCTCCAGAGATAGTTCAGCGTTGATTTGATCTAGGGCCCACTTGTTCATCTTTCTGGCAGTCCAGAAATAAAATAAGGAGATAAAATTCAAGAAGGTTTTCTTTAAAAATCAGGAAGCTCGGGAAGATCTTTGAATTTGTGATGTTTTTGTTGATGAATTTTTACCAAAGCTTGAGAAGCTACTTATTAAGAGTAATGAGTTACTGTTCAAAAGCACCAAAATTAGTTATTATTCTTTCATTTAAAAAAAACAAAACCCTTTCTTGTTATTGAAAAGAGAGTAAAGGAGTTACTTTTTAATCACTTTAAAGAAATTTAGAGTGTCATAAGTGTCTCATCTGTTGTTCAAAATAGACCTAAGTAGTGAGGGCACATACCTTCTGTAACTATAAAGGAAAAGAAAAGTAACTAACACAATTGCAGTTATACTGCAGGAGGAGAAACATCTCTTGTTACTTTGCAGTTGAGCTCAGTTGTAATGTGCAATTGTACAACTGTAATTATGTTAGAAGGGACGTGGTGGCGCTGCGGGTTAAACCGCAGAAGCCTCTGTGCTGCAAGGTCAGAAGACCAGCAGTCATAAGATCGAATCCTTGGGATGGAGTGAGTTCCCGTCGCTTGTCCCAGCTCCTGCCAACCTAGCAGTTCGAAAGCATGTAAAAATGTGAGTAGATAAATAGGTACCACCTCGATGGGAAGGTAACAGCGTTCCGTGTCTAGTCGTGCTGGCCACGTGACCACGGAAACTGTCTTCGGACAAATGCTGGCTCTATGGCTTGGAAACGGGGATGAGCACCGCGCCCTAGAGTCGGACACGACTGGACAAAATGTCAAAGGGAACCTTTACCTAATTATGTTAGATATTTGGCTTCAGGGCTAAAAGTTGGGAGTTCAGTTCCCCAATGTGCATCTCAGAAAAGCCAGTCTGCATGGCCTTGGGCAAGCTGAAGGGATACCGGGTACCCGAAGCAGAAGGGAATGGTAAACCACTTCTAAGTACTCTGCACTTAGAAAACCCTGGAAAGGGTTGCCATAATTGACTTGGCAGCACACACTTAATCTGAATGTATCTTAAAATTTTGCTAGGTTTAATTTATATTCTGACTTTCTACTAAGAAATAATAGATAGTTATGCCTTAGTTATTAAAAAAGACATTGCAAATGACTCATTATTTGTAATGGCTTACCTCCAAGCTTTGATTTTTTAATGATAACATTATGAATGTTACCATCAACAATAATGATGACTATGATTTAATCAGTGTAAACAGCTTCCCAGCTAAGCCTCTCTGCAATATCCTTCAGTTCCTAAAACAGCATCTTTTCATACTACTGCTATTTCCAGTGCTGGTCTCAGAAGAATCATAGAATGTGCAGGAAAAATGCTATACCATACATACTTCCCTCCTCCTCCTCCTCTTCCTCCATTTTCTCAGCAATTTCTGTTGAGCCCAACATGGGAAACAGTAGATAAGATGGCTTTATTGAGCCTTGGTAGACCCTCCGCCAACATATACCCTGTCTGAACTGTGATTTTACACCTTCCATTTTAGTGTGCATCTCACGTTTATGCATGAATATGATGATGATGTGCTGTCAAGTCTATTCTGACCTATGGCAACCCCTTTTCAGGGGTTTCCAGGTACAGAATACTCAGAAGTGGTTTACCATTCCCATCTTCTGGGGGCGCCCTGGGACTCTAAAACGTGCCCAAGACCACACAGGCTGGGTTCTCTCGCAGGAGGCACAGTGGGGAATCGAACTCCCAACCTCTGGCTCTGCAGCCAGATACCTAAACCATGAAGCTTTCCAGCCAATAATTAATATAAATTAATAGAAATCATGATTTTGCTGGGAGAACCGCCAGTGATGGTATAAGATGCTTCTCCAGTTTAAGGATTTGCATTATACTGCCAAACCAGACCAAATGCTTTTCCTAACTTTGGTTTCCATAATTTTTTCAGTCCCTCTGAGACCGCATATGGCATAGCTTTGTTTATGTGTGGGGCCTGGAGTAAGAGGAAAGTTTGTTTGAATTACTCTTAGCAGGAAAGATCAATGTTTAAAATCAAACATCTGGGTATGGCCATGAAGACATTCCCTCACAGAAGATTCAGTGTTCAGGGTATAATATTTATAAAGCTAGGGCGAGCAGTACATAACAGAGTAGAACTAGAACAATTTGATATTTATGAAGTGCTGGGGTTTTATTTGGACAGAAATTTTGGTCATTATCTTTGCAAAGGGCCATTTATATACCATTTGAAAGTAAATCAATAACAAATGGGAATGTCATTTCTTCCGTGGCCACTTTCACTGTCATACAGAGCACCAGCCACATTGAGCAAAATGTACCTCTTGGTCTGGCAGACGGGCTTGGTTAGACTGCTAAAATTCCCCACTCAGATTTCAGAGGGCTTTGTAATGGCAAATGAACCATGTGGCAGTACAAACTCTGTTGGTTACAAGGAACTGGTTACAATCTGTGTAAATACAATACAGTGCAAAGTATCACCCTGAGCTCTCTGACAACCCCATCATGATACAGCCCCATCTGGCAAACATACTGAGGCATTGTGGGAAATAACACACCTCCTGTCTAAACTTTACAGGATACTTTCCATAAGATGTGTTCTTAATTAGAGATTCATCTGCCCTATGTAGGGTGTATATGTACACCAATTTTATTCGTGTCGCCAGACACAGATGTGGGCCACATGGGGATGACCCATCTGTTTCAGTGACCTGAGTCTGTTGCTACATTTGCCACTCCACTTACTGGAGTGTTACTGAAGGTGGCAAGGAAAGGGAGAGGACACAGCTTGGTTAGAATCATAGAATAATTGAGTTCGAATGACCTAAAAGGCCATCAAGTCCAAGCCCCTGCTCAATGCAGAAATCCAAATCAAAGCCGATCTGATAGATGGTTGTCCAATTTTCTCTTGAATGCCTCCAGTGTTGGAGCGCTCATCACCTCCTGAGGTAATTGGTTCCACTATTGTACTGTTATAACAGTTGAGAAGTTTTCCCCCATTATTATGTGTCCTGCACTCTGGGATGATTGAGAACAGATCCTGCCCTTCCTCTGTACCTTACAAGCTAAACTGGGCTCCTGGAAGCTCATTCTGGCTTTAATCTAGTGCAAGCATGTCTGCAGGAATTTTTCTTGCTGATGGAAAAAAACTGCAGAATGGTATGTTGCTATATTAACATACATTTATTTGCCACCATAACATAGTGGATTAAATCCTGTTGTTTTTTATGGCCAAATGACTGAAGGTTTATGTTCACTGTATGTGAGGAGCTAGGAGCTGGCACCTTCTTGAAAGCCCAGTAAGGCACAGGGTCATACTAGATCAGGGCTCCTTAAACTTTTTCCACTAGTGACCCTTTTTTGCCCAAGAAATGTTTACGTGATCCTAGGTATATAGGTCCCCTTCACAAATTGCTGCCTTGTCGTGGCGAAGGGGCTTGAGTAATTCAGAGAAGCTATGGGCTATGCCAGGCAGGAACACCCAAGACGGACAGGTCATAGTGGAGAGTTCTGACTAAACGCGATCCACCTGGAGCAGGAACTGGCAAGCCACTCCAGTATCTTGCCAAGAAAACTCCATGAACAGACACAAAAGGCTAAAAGATATGACGCTGGAAGATGAGCCCCTCAGGTCGGAAGGCGTCCAACATGCTACTGAGGAAGAGCGGAGGACAAGGACAAGTAGCTCCAGAGCTAATGAAGTGGTTGGGCCAAAGCCGAAAGGACGCTCAGCTGTGAACGCGCCTGGAAGTGAAAGGAAAGTCCGATGCTGCAAAGAAAAATACTGCATAGGAACCTGGAATGTAAGATCTATGAACCTTGGTAAGCTGGATGTGGTCAAACAGGAGATGGCAAAAATAAACATTGACATCCTGGATGTCAGTGAACTAAAATGGACGGGAATGGACGAATTCAATTCAGACGATGATCATATCTACTATTGTGGGCAAGAATCCCATAGAAGAAATGGAGTCGCCCTCATAGTCAACAAAAGAGTGGGAAAAGCTGTACTGGGATACAATCTCAAAAATGATAGAATGATTTCAATACGAATCCAAGGCAGACCTTTCAACATCACAGTAATCCCAGTTTATGCACCAACCACCTATGCTGAAGAGGCTGAAATTGACCAATTCTATGAAGACTTACAACACCTTCTAGAACTGACACCAAAGAAAGATGTTCTTCTCATTATAGGGGATGGAATGCTAAAGTAGGGAGTCAAGAGATAAAAGGAACAACAGGTACGTTTGGCCTTGGAGTTCAAAACGAAGCAGGGCAAAGGCTAATAGAGTTTTGTCAAGAGAACAAGCTGGTCATCACAAACACTCTTTTCCAACAACACAAGAGGTGACTCTACACATGGACATCACCAGATGGGCAATACCGAAATCAGATTGATTATGTTCTCTGCAGCCAAAGATGGAGAAGCTCTATACAGTCAGCAAAAACAAAACCAGGAGCTGATTGTGGCTCTGATCATCAGCTTCTTATCGCAAAACTCAAGCTTAAACTGAAGAAAGTAGGAAAAACCACTGGGCTAGTCAGGTATAATCTAAACCAAATCCCTTATGAATACACAGTGGAAGTGAAGAACAGATTTTAGATTCTGAAGAACAGATTTAAGGAACTAGATTTGGTGGACAGAGTGCCTGAAGAACTATGGATGGAGGCTCGTAACATTGTACAGGAGGCAGCAACAAAAACCATCCCAAAGAAAAGGGAGGCCTTACAAATAGCAGAGAAGAGAAGGGAAACAAAATGCAAGGGAGATAGGGAAAGTTACAGAAAATTGAATGCAGACTTCCAAAGAATAGCAAGGAAAGACAAGAGGGCCTTCTTAAATGAACAGTGCAAAGATACAGAGGAAAAGAATAGAAAGGGAAAAACCAGAGATCTGTTCAAGAAAATTGGAGATATTAAAGGAACATTTTGTGCAAAGATGGACATGATAAAGGACAAAAATGGTAGGGACCTCACAGAAGCAGAAGACATCAAGAAGAGGTGGCAAGAATACACAGAGGAATTATACCAGAAAGATCTGGATGTCCCGGACAACCCAGATAGTGTGGTTGCTGACCTTGAGCCAGACATCCTGGAGAGTGAAGTCAAGTGGGCTTTAGAAAGCATGGCTAACAACAAGACCAGTGGAGGTGATGGATTCCAGTTGAACTATTGAAAATCTTAAAAGATGACGCTGTTAAGGTGCTACACTCAATATGCCAGCAAGTTTGGAAAACTCAACAGTGGCCAGAGGATTGGAAAAGATCAGTCAACATCCCAATCCCAAAGAAGGGTAGTGCCAAAAAATGCTCCAACTACTGTACAATTGCACTCATTTCACACGCTAGCAAGGTTATGCTCAAAATCCTACAAGGTAGGCTTCAGCAGTATGTGGACTGAGAACTGCCAGAAGTACAAGCTGGATTTTGAAGGGGCAGAGGAACTAGAGATCAAATTGCTAACATGCACTGGATTATGAAGAAAGCCGGAGAGTTCCAGAAAAACATCTACTTCTGCTTCATTGACTACGCAAAAGCCTTTGACTGTGTGGACCACAGCAAACTAGGCAAGTTCTTAAAGAAATGGGAGTGCCTGACCACCTTATCTATCTCCTGAGAAATCTATATGTGGGACAGGAAGCAACAGTTAGAACTGGATATGGAACAACTGATTGGTTCAAAATTGGGAAAGGAGTACGACAAGGCTGTATATTGTCTCCCTGCTTATTTAATTATATGCAGAATATATCATGCGAAAGGCTGGACTGGATGAATCCCAAGCCGGAATTAAGATTGCCAGAAGAAATATCAACAATCTCAGATATGCAGATGATACCACTCTGATGGCAGAAAGTGAGGAGGAATTAAAGAACCTCTTAATGAGGGTGAAAGAGGAGAGTGCAAAAAATGGTCTGAAGCTCAACATCAAAAAAACTAAGATCATGGCCACTGGTCCCATCACCTCCTGGCAAATAGAAGGGGAAGATATGGAGGCGGTGACAGATTTTACTTTCTTGGGCTCCATGATCACTGCAGATGGGGACAGCAGCCACGAAATTAAAAGAAGCCTGCTTCTTGGCAGGAAAGCAATGACAAACCTAGACAGCATCTTAAAAAGCAGAGACATCACCTTGCCGACAAAGGTCCGCATAGTCAAAGCTATGTTTTTTCCAGTAGTGATGTATGGAAGTGAGAGCTGGACCATAAGAAGGCTGACCGCCGAAGAATTGATGCTTTTGAATTGTGGTGCTGGAGGAGACTCTTGAGAGTCCCCTGGACTGCAAAGAGAACAAACCTATCCGTTCTGAAGGAAATCAACCCTGAGTGCTCACTGGAAGGACAGACCCTGAAGCTGAGGCTCCAATACTTTGGCCATCTCATGAGAAGAGAGGACTCCCTGGAAAAGACCCTGATGTTGGGAAAGTGTGAAGGCAAGAGGAGAAGGGGACGACAGAGGACGAGATGGCTCGACAGTGTCATCGAAGCGACCAACGTGAATTTGACCCAACTCCAAGAGGCAGTGGAAGACAGGAGGGCCTGGCGTGCTCTGGTCCATGGGGTCACGAAGAGTCGGACACGACTTAATGACTAAACAACAACAAACAGCAACAAAGGTATATAGGTGATCCAAGGGAAGATCTCTGCCAAACACCTGAATGAGTGGAAAGAAGAGGGCAAGAGAGGCAGGGAAGGCTAGTCATGCAAACTCTGGCCCCAGGTGAGCGCTGAACCTCACTGTGGACATGCAGGTGGCAAGCCTGAACAAAGACAGAGATGCCCAGCCGCTGTCCCCCCTCGCCCTCAGAGGGAAAAGGTTGGCTGAGCATCGCACTGCCTTCACCGAGGCTGTTCTCTCTTCCTCTCCAAGTCTAGCTCCCTCTCTGAAGAATGGGTTAGCCCTTTTGGCCCCCTAGCCAAGCTAAGGACAGCTGCACAGCCCCACTGGAGAGCAGAGGGTGGGGGGGAAGGAGGGAAGAGGAGGAGAAAGCAAAGAAAACTAGGCCGTTGGGCTGCAGCCTCGGCCGGGGCGGAGAGGGTCTCTTCCTGCACCGGGAACATGTTCGCTTTCAAAAAAACAAAACAAAAAAACCTTGGACAGCTCTGCTATAAGCTGACACTTGGCTAGGGGTCTGAAGGGGTCAACCTGTTCATGAGGGAGAAAGGAACATACAGTGACAGACAGAATGTCCTTGAGCCAAGGCAATCCAGGTCCCTCCTCTCAGCGCACTTTTCTCCTCCTCCATTCAGTTACATTACCCATATGGGGTCGCAACTCACCGTTGAAGAAGCTTTGTAGTAGATAATACTCTTGGCATGTTTTTAGAAGAAGTGATCCTTCAAGTAGTAAAAAACATCTGTTAGTGACAGCATGTGATTTTCCTACCTACATCTCTTGCATTGTGATTAGTCTGTGAAGGTAGGTTTAATTTCAAAGCTTAATTGCTGAAGTGTATCTCTGAAGAAATCCCTTCATAGAAGGGAAAACAGATTAACTGGAGGAAATTCATACACCCTTTACCAGGGATGTAAAGGAAATAATGGATTCTGGCCCATGTCTTTCTTAACAAAGCTATTGAATCAGTAGTACTCAAAACAGTAGTATTTCATTGGCAATACAGACTAACTTCTAGTTTGACCCCCATTGAGTTTGATGGCTGTTGAAGCAACATATATGCTGCATTTGCCTGGCTTCTTTCAGACCTATCCCACATGAAGTTCCCTGTGGTTCCTTCACAGAGTGAAGGCAAAGACTCCCTACCTAAGAGCCATCAACCAGGGGTTTGGAGAATGACTGCAAAACCTTGGAATCCCAGGGTCCAGAAAGCCAAATCCCCAGTCTCAGACTTGGATGCTGGTTAAATAGTTAAGACTAGAGATGTGCACTTACTGTGGCTGGCCATGGTTCAGCAGAGTGTTGCATGGGCGATCTGGATTCCGTGCCTTGCCTCCTCCCACAGGCACACACTCAAAGGAGGAAGTGGGGCAGGGAAGCCCGTGATGCTGCTTCTGACAGGGCGCACGCCGGAGGAGGTGGGGAATGGAATTCGGATTGCTCATGCAGGCCTGCGGGCCTGGTCTACTGAATCCTGATCAACACTTGCGGGCCTGATCTATTGAACCGTGCTGAAAGCCAAGCTGTGGTAACTGTCCATCTCTAATTAAGACTGTTCTGGGGTTTATTAATTCCCCATCTCTAGTTTTAATAAACCCCCTTTTGCTTAAGCCACTGTGTGTCAATTCTATGGATCTGGAAATGGAATAGTGGCCACCAGTTGATGCAGGCAGGGTTGGCGGGACTCACAGTCTTCATGGAAGGCAATGTCCCTTCCGGTTCCTGATCTCTTGTATCCTGATCTTTGTTGCCATCTTCTTGCTATGTACAGCATTTCAATTATGACTCTGCTTTTGGACTCTCTCTGTTCCATTGCACAACTCTGGGAGTGACTCGGCTTGTTTTGGAATCAGGGTCTGATACTCCTGCACCTGATTTATCTTAGGGCCTAATCACACGGAGCATTTGAATTGTTTCTTTTTCATCCTTTTTTTACATCAATATAATTCTATGTATAGTCACATGGTTTATATACCGCTAGGCCCATTGACATGACTGTCAGTTCAATTGGTGCATTTCTTGCTATTTTTACCGGTTCTGTAGGGTACACGTGCCATCTCATATAGTAAATCAATTCATTTCCTGTCCGTTTCTGGGTCCGTTGAAATGTTCTTAAAAACAACAGCAACAACATAACTGGTAGCTAATGCATCGCCCAGTGAGATATGTCACTAGATAAATGTAGGGCAGCATTAAAAAGGACTTGAACGGTTGTTGAAAAGCTAGAGGAAAAATTAACTATAAGCCACACAAAAACAGGGAAGATATTGGCTAAGTGATACATTGGTAAACTCTTGTGGAGGAAAAAAAAAAGAAAAAAAAGTGATGTATCGCTAAGCATTTTTTGAAAATTCAAGAAAAGGGTACAAGTGCGGTGGCCATGGCATCCGAAAACCCGACCCATTCACAAAGTAAATAAATTGACAGCAGCATTCATACACAGCAAAACAATAAGGATCGAAGCGATACAGGGATTGGATCATTTAAAAAAGGCCATGTTGGTGAGGCAGAAAAAACCCAATTGACTGGCCAAGTGAATTGATGTTACCCGTGTGTTGTGTGAATGGAAATGTATAAAACAATTTAGATTTTGTTAGAATTGATATAACTGGGGTTATTTTGGCATGTGTGACTGCACTCTTACACTCTGGTAAGACTCTGTTTGATGGCTGTGGGACTAATGCCACCTTGGAAGCAGGATAATGTGTGTTTGTGTGGGGAGGAACAATCTTTGTGGAGTTTATGCATCCTAAATATGATCCCCTAGCAAGTCACTAAGATAACCCATTCCAACAGTTGCCCACTACCACCACCGCTGTGGGTAATTCCACCAAGTCCTTGAATGAGCTCCACCACTGTGTTGAAAACAGTCTTCTGTGTGCCTTTCGTTTGTGCACACCATCACCATAATAATCTCATTGCTGCTTGTTCTAAGGTTATTGGCTATGGCAAAGTGCCACTCATGCTACCTGTGAGTCCAGCTTCATCTGCCTTACTCAGCCAAATCTCCCAATGACATTAATGAGAATTTTGGCTCGGGATGGACTGCCGCCATCAGACTACCGAACATTAAAAGCACTTATGAGAATCCGCATTAGCCTCACCTCAGCACGGATCAACATTTCATTTGTGAGCCTGGGAGGTGGGAGGCCCATCCTGACATTGCCAAGTCCGAGGGATGTTAGATTCACTTACCTGTCGAATGATAGATAATTATCCCCGCAGGTGTAAGATGTTCTGGAACGGAGCCTGCCCTTCCCTTATTTTATTCTCTAAAGCTGACCTGCAACTCTTTAAAGATAAGAGCTTCCAGAATGATATTGGCATTTCTGCTCTTAAGCCAACTTCCTTTCTTTTTCTGGGGGGTCAGCTTTAAAGAGAGCATTAAGCGAGTGGCTAATGGAATTAAGGGTATAATAATAGAAGGATATAGTGAGACAATTGTATTAACAAAAAATAAATCATGTTGAGTGTAAGGTAAGTGTTTTTTAATTGATTGATGGGAAGGATGCTCCACAAGGTTTTCCTTTTTTCCTTTTGGAAGACTTAACAGCTATTTCTCTCCCTCTGCTATTTCGAAAAGCCAAAAGGAGAAGTGGGGCAGGGATGGGGAGGGGAAGTGAGAAGAGCAGAGAAAGTAAGAATATTATGCACCAGGGAGATAAATTATTCAGGGAAGATAGCCCATTTTGTGCTGACATCACTAATGTGAAAACGCATTAAATCTTTGACACCGGCTTCATCCCTGGGAGGCTGGAATAGCTGAAATGAGGTATTAGAGATTATAATGCTATGCCTCCAACTTGGACTTCCTTTTTTTGTGCCGTAAATGGCTTTCCAAGGTGATTGGATAAGTGGGGATTCAGCAGATATGATAAATTCTAGAGCTAAAAGTTTGCAATTGGAGAGGTGTCGGGCTAGGAGACTGGCTATGAAAAGCCCCTGTCTGTATTTTAGCACACTGGCTAAGGACTTAATCCTGATTCTGTCTTGCTTCTCAGCAATAACTGTATTCATAACTGTTGGGAATTTCAAAAAAGTGTTAGTATATATGACAAGCAGCTGTATATGGAGCCTGCCGGAGCTTGGAAAATTGTGTTCATCCTTCTGCAATCATGTAATGCAACAGGATTTGTTGTTATGTGCCATCAAGTCACCTCCAACATATGGTGACCCTATGAATGAGCAATCTCCAAAATGTCCTGTCTTCAACAGCTCTGCTCAGCTCGTGCAGACTCAAGCCTGTGGCTTCTGCTAGGGAGTCAGTCCATCTCCTATTTGGTCTTCCTCTTTTCCTGCTTCCTTCCACCTTTCCTAGCATTTTTGTCTTTTTCCAGAGAATCCTGCCTTCTCATGATGTGCCCAAAGTAGAACAGCCTTAGTTTCATCATTTTTTGCTTCCAGAGATAGTTCGGGCTTGATTTGCTCTAGAACCCACTTATTCATCTTTCTGGCAGACTAGGGTATTCACAAAGCTCTCCTCCAGCACCAAATTTCAAACAAATCATTTTTCCCCTGTCAGAGTTTTTAACATGGTAATCAGAAATATAAGAGTGTGGATGGTCATGGTCTTCGTCTCCAGTGATGCATCCTTGATTATCTTTTCTAATTCCTTCATTTCTGCCCTTCTGAGTCTCAGTCTTCTGATACTGGTTCAAATATTCTTAGCCAACAAGCCATTCTCTAGACCAGTTTAGGCATTCAATATTTCACACATGATTGCTGTTATTTTGTCCCCACCACTCATGAACATTCAATCCTGTCATGAAGAAGAAGAAGAGCAACAACAACAACAACAAAGAGTGAGCAGGAGCAACTGTCCCTCCCCCAGCTGGGACATCTAGTGTGAGCAGATTTTCAAGTCCTTGGGAACTGTTTCCATTGCTAGAACTTCAGTGTTCATCAATCATCTGCAAAATAGCAGTTGGGGGGACAGAACCAGATGCAGTGTGGCGGCGGCTGAGGAACAGAACCAACCATGCTTTATACTATAAATGTGCAGTCTCTGTGGACAAATGTGCCAATATAAACTGAATTAGGGGTACTTTTGCATTTCTGGGGCAATCACGGGGCAGAGCAAAGAGCCCAAAACCACTCGTAAGGCAGGGCACCACCTCCCATGGATCCTTCATCTTAAACCTGGTGTTTGGTTAAAAACATTAAAATTTCAAAATATGTGAAAATGTAAAAGATGTGACAGGCTTACAAGTGGGAAGGAGAAAGAGAAAACCAGGAAGGTGCTGAGTTGGTGGCAAAGATGAAGGAGGGTATGCTGTTTATCTTAGAAGCGAACTGTTGTCTTTCATGCTGCAAAGTAATTGATGAAATCATCAAAGTGCTTAAAGAATGATATCTTCAGTCATCGAAGGTCCTCTGTGTATCCTTGTAGCTACAGCTATAGCACCAGTGATTTCAGACCTGAGGAAGAAGAGGAAGGCAGGGGGAGAGAGGAAGGATGGAAGCAGCAAAGGCAAAACTGAATGTTTTTGTTCACCTGTTTTTTTTTGAAACAGAAATGCCCTTTTTTCCTTGAATACATCTGCTCACTGGTCAGATGGATGGGAAAAGAGACACCTGTGAAAAGGAACAGGATGTTGTGAAACGTTAAGTGGTGGTAAGGAACAGTAGGTTCCATTTAAGAAAGAATCAAAGATGACTGTGCACATTGCCCTTTTAAAGCCCCTCACTCATTCCCTTCCCTGTGGCCGCCTTAAGAAGCTGTTCTATTCACTGCCGAGATCAGAGCTTTCTCCCAGCAGCAGAAAAAGAGGAAGAGAACTAAAACAGAGTGCCCAACTCTGGAGACACCTGGTCAGAAACCCTTCTCTCCTGGCTGCACCCCCAGGGCTCCCCAAAACTCTGGGGCCATTTGCAGGAATCTTTTTCTCCAGAGGTCTGGAAACACAGAAATACTGTCACGGGTAGGGCTGTCTCCAAAATGGCACAGAGTGGGTCAGGCATTATTTATAATTTCCCCCCTCACTTTAATATTACATGTTAACTTATTATTAATGGCTGTATTCCAAATGTCTTTATACCATTCATTTAATTGAAAATCATATTTTAGTTTCCAATTCTTTGCTATTTTTTACTACAGAAGAGAGATTTTAATATTGTTTTCAATACCAGAACTGAGTTCACAACCTTATGCGCGCATGCGCGTACGCGTACGTGCGCGCGCGCACACGCACACACACACACACACACACACACACTCCTGATATCCCTGTCAAATGCCAAATTGAACTTGAAGGGTCTGTGGGGAGCTGCTTCGCCCTGTCAATGGTAAAAAGAACTTTAAAGCATTAAATTTTAAATGTTTTAAATGTTTTGAACGTTTTAGCCTAATGCATTTAATGCTTTGAGTTATTATGTATTTTATTATTTTTATTTTTCTGTTATATCAGATTGTATTTTAAATGCTGCATATATATGCAGTAAACCGTCCAGAGTAGCCTTGGCCAGATGGGACGTATAAAAATGAAACCAACCAACCAACCAACCAACCAACCAACCAACCAACCAACCAACCAACCAACCAACCAACCAACCTACCTACCTACCTACCTACCTACCTACCTACCTACCTACCTACCTACCTACCTACCTACCTACCTACCTATCAGTTTGGCCTATATGCCTTTAAAAGGGGATTGGACAGATTCCTGGAGGAAAAGTTCATCACAGGTCACAAGCCATGATGGGGATGTATAATCTCCAGGCTTAAAAGGAAGGGACCTCAAAATGCCAGATGCAGGGGAGGGGAATCAGGAGACAGGGATCTATCTGGACAGACATCACTTGAAGCTTGGTATTTATTGATTTATTAGATTTTTATACCACCCATTTAGTGGCATGCGACTACTCTGGGTTTCGGGTTTTGGTCCTGAGACTGGTTACTGTTGGCCTGTCAACCCTAGCTGTTAAATAATCTGGAGTCAGAATTCCTTACCAAGCATCTGCCAGTCACTCCGAGACCTATCAGTAGAATCAAAGCCACCTTCTGCCCACTCTTCCTTCAGAGCCACATCAATGGAGACTTCCCCCTCACAGATTGAGATGATAAAAGTGTGTTTGTTAGGGTTACAGTAACAACATATTCCATTTACTAGAATTCAGGGCCAACATCTGATACTGGGGTGGGGAGTGGGATCTCATGATGTCACACAGTCAGGGCAGAGAAGAGCTGGGAGGGAAGAATTCCTCCCTCCTCCAAGCTTTGCCCCACTGCAGGTGCAACAAGAAGACTCATGAGTCACAATGCTGGTGCTCCACTCATTGCCTTACTCTAAATGGCAAGAAAGGCTGAACATTGGCACAGCAAAAACCTAGGAGTGAAGAGAGGAGAGGGGATAAGGAAGAGAGCTGCTGGTGTATTCATATATTCCATTGGGAGGGGCAAAGAACCCAATGCCTTCACGCTGGATGACTGAATCCTAGCATCAGCTTGGGGAGGGAGAGGGAGAAAGCTACAAAGCTTTTTCATGCTCTGTCGCTGCTCTTGGTACCTGCTACCTACTTAGCATCCTAAGGAAGTACAACATTTCCTTGAGATTTCTGCTGGCATCTTGAGACCCGTTAGCTCTAATTTGTTAACAGAGCACACCCTCCTTTTAAACAGCTTGCTCAACAGCAACAATAAACCATCCAATAAAAAGATGAAGATAGGATTCAGGACCCACAACAATGACAGATGCCAACTCTGTCCCTCTATCTGTTCAGGCATGTTTACAGGACCTAAGAACTTCAACTATAACATTGAGGTTTTATTTACTGCCTTATATTCCAGCATTAGGTATTCTTTCATTTGCAGGCAATATCATCTGTTTTTAACACAAGACAAGGAATTCAGTTGGTGTGTAAAACAGTAGATGGATAGAAATCTGGCACAGGAAAAGGCAAAACTGAAAAAAACAGTAGGAGAATATTTGGTACTCCGGGAACACTCTCATGCTATCCTGAAAGTGATCATTCTTGAAGAAGATGACTTCAGCTAGTGACTTCAGGGACAAACTGTTGGATTACAACCCATCTAGAAGTTCAAATCTTCCATCTTTGGCTTAACTGACATTATTATTATTTTTTAAATGCCATGAACAGGTATTACTTAAGTTGAGTGTGTAAGGATATTTATTTCATTATCAACTGCTGCTGTTATAAATAGTTTCTGTGGTTGTTTTGCATTCATTCAATTAAAGTTTTAATGATAAACAGTTGGCTTTGAAGAAGAGTCTCATTCCCATCTGACCTCACGGTGTATATTTTTCCCTTTGTACCCTTGAGTATGAATACCTGCCAACTAGTATAACCATTCACATGTCTACAGACTGGACTCTAATCCATGCAAGATTCTTCAAAACTCCTTATTGTTCCTCTCCTCAGAGGATTCTGGGTTTTGTAGTTCAGTGGCATACAGGTAGGGAATTTGAGCATTCTCAGAGAAGAACCATTCTCAGGTTCTTTAGTGGAAGGCACGAACATTCAACTAATGTAAAACTATTGTACATCTGTAGTCTTCATGAGCAATGAGCTTTCTGCTACAAACCTGATGGATTGTTTGAATTCTGCTGAGGGTTTGGCTTTGGTGATATCGCATGGCAAGGTTAATTGAGTGAAAAAGTATTTCCACTCATCACTTGTGTGTTCATGCCCTTGTCTTGACCTTGAAGAATCTTCTCAGTCTTATGTAATGAAAAGCAATAAAAGAGTTCTCACACCACCTATGCTAGCTATTACATGATATGCCTTCTTCTGTCTTTACTTACCCATTTCCCTTCTCAAGCAAACATTCAAGTAATTTTTAATCTATCATTTCCCTGCCTGCCAGTTTTCTTCAAATGCCCTTTCCCCCTGCTAAATACCTAAGTAGGCATTGTGCTATGAAATGATTGTCCCGTTTCACCTTTTCTGTTACTGAATCAGAGGTCGTGAAGCTAAATGTCTTGGCTCAGCCCAGTGCATCACTTCATTATATCTGTAAAATGTTTCTGGGACTTCAAGAGAAGTTGTGCGCCAGTGTACCATTTGCTAAAACTCTCAGACTGGCAAATGGTTGGTCCTTGAATCCAATCAGCATATGCTAATCAAGGAAATATGTTCATATTTGCCTTCCCACATGTATGGCAAAATAATCCTTTCCATGCATTGGAAGCAAATCCCATTGAACATATTGTACATATTCCCATCTAAGTGATTTTAAGGAGGTGGCCTCAGGCTTCTCCAGTTGTGGCCATTATAAAGTATTTGCCTTATTTTAGACCTGTACATTTTTTAATGTGAAGGGAGATGCTGATGCTAAGGAAAGTTTCAGGAAAGGAACCTCCACATAAACCGTTCCACTTAACTGTGCTTCAGAAATGTGGTTTTTGGGAATGTTCAATTGGGAGCTAAGCATATTGAGTCTTCTTGGACTAGTATGCAGATTAGTAATCAGTTTATCATAATCTTATCTTAGAACTGCAGAGCTGGAAGGAGCCCTATGGATCATCAAGTCTGGCCCCTATCAAGAAGGCTTAGTGGGGAATCAAACTCCCAACCTCTGGCTTCACAGCCAGATGCCTAAACCACAGAGCTATCTAGCAGTTCTTACCCTACTAACTTTCTAAATGGCTAAATGTTTTGAGGAGTTCTTAGTTTCAAAAAAAAAAAAAAGAAGGAGGGAAGTTTAAAAACGAATTTTGACACAGTCATTTTAAGACAAATTGCACACAGAAATCCACATTTTAGTACATTCAAAAAGTCATTTCAAGTAGCACTATACAAAAAAGGTCAGCTAAATTCAGGGGGGCTATGCTAGATGACGACAGGAAGGCACACACCTCCTCCAATATTTAGTGGGCTGAAGAAATTCTTTCATTTGGACTGCAGGAGACGTTTGCTTTGGCAAATCTCAGCAAAGATCGAGTGGACATTTCCCCCTCACAATGCCTCCATTGCAACATATCATTTGTCTATGGGTGCTGTTTTGGGAGATAAATAGCTGCCTATTGTGAGACTGGTAGATGTTTTCAAAATGCAGAAGAAGGAAAAAATGCAGTGCAAAGCTCAAAAATAAATTATTATGAGTGGGATTTTGAAATATAGCTAAAGTAAATTTGGGTTGCCATTGCCGTGATAATAAGATTACAAATTTATTTACCTCACCATTGTGAAAACATACCATATTCAGTGACACTCAGTTCAAAGTAAACATATTTAGGTCTGGAGATATAACCTTTATATGGATTCCCTGTTTTTGCACCTCCTAGTTTAACAAGAGGCAGCCACTATTAAAGAAAGGTAAACTGAGTGGAGCCAGTGTTTACAGTTCTAAATTAGTTTTTTGCCATGCTGGCGAAAAAGATTCTCTAGCCGATGCAGACAGTTGACTGATGATGTCAACCAAGTTCACTGCAGTATTAAAGCAAACAGTGTTGGGTGCTATTAACGAAGAGCCGAAGAAAACTATTGAAGAATATCATACTGGTACTATATAAGCCCATAATGTATATGATTTTAAATGAGGGCAAAAATGCCTATTGGTGCTGAAAAGGGCATTGCATGAAAATGAGAGTTTGGGTCATTGTAAGAGTTGCCGGAACAACTATTAGAGTCACATATATGAAGTCATTTGAAATTTTTTTTTAAAAGTCTGACTCAGAACAAACCAACTTATTTTATTTATGTAGTTGTAGCAAATTTTATTTCTGATGCTTGTACCCTACTCAGATTGGCTAATAGCAATAAACCCTGACTTAAAAAAACAACAACACACACACACACACAAACAGAAGATATCGAATGTTCCTGTTTTGATAAAAACCGGTCTGTCTGATAAGGCAAGATAGTAAGTAAAACAAGATAATAGTTTTAATTTTATTTTGGTCTGTTTTGTTTATTGTTGTAAACCACCCAGACTAGTGCTTCAGCACTAATGGGGAGTGGTATACAAATTTAAATAATCAATCAATCAATCAATCAATCAATCAATCAATCAATCAATCAATCAATCAATCAATCAATCAATCATTGTTGTGTTATGTGATTGTGAAAAAGTAATAGTGTAAATGTTTCCCCCGCTCTGGCAAGGCTCCTTTTGTGTGACTTCATATGCAACAGGGCCTGTTGGAACAGAGAGGTGCTTACACAATTGCTGTTGTGATCTGAATAGGATACTGACCTAAGAATCGTATAGTTTTGCCATACAGCAAAATATTAGAAGGCAAAGGGCCAACCGAATCTTCAGGAGCAAAGAGTAACACAATTTATGTACTGTCAGACAGAAGGCTCTTTAGTTCCTGAATTTTGAGATTATGGCTCTGGTGATATTTTGGAGTGATGGTTCTTAACAACCACAAATATTTTTCTATTGATATAATTGAGAAATAAATACAATATAATAATTATCTTAGAACTGCAGAGCTGGAAGGGACCCAGTGGATCATCGAGTCCAGCTCCTGTCAAGGAGGCACAAATGAACTCCTTAGCCAGATACCTAAACCACTGAGCTAATGAGACTTCTAGCTGAGGGTTAGTGATAATAGTACAACAATTCTTCAATGGCCAATGCCACAAAAGAGTTATTTCTCTGGATTACAACTCCCAGTGGCCATACTCTTGGGGGATTCTGGAAGTTTGTAGTACAAAAAGTAACTTTTCCAAGTTCTGGGTGTGGCAAAGGTTCAGGGATGGAAAGAAGAAGATGACAAATAAGGGAAGGAGAGCACAGACTTTATTTATAGCCTGGGTCAGAAACAACACAAAACCAATATTCATTTATTATTTATTGATAATAATGCATTTAGGCATTAATGTTACCTATGTATTGAACCATTTGTAAACCAACCTTCACCTTTGCAGTTACCTGAGGGGTGTAAGAATGTAATTAAAACAAAAATGAACAACAAAATCATATTGTCATAATGGGGGGAAAAGCAGCAGGTAGGATAAATGAATGGCAAGCATCATTTGGGATGTGTGGCTTCTTGTAGCATCCATAAAAACAGGTGAAGCTGCAAGTTTTGCTTACTCCTGTGTCCAGTTTTTAGGGGGGGGGACAAGTTCTGCCCATCTCAGTTATGAAGAAATCCATGAATTCTGGCAAATTCTTCAAAAGAAAGAAAGAAAAAAAGATTCTCCCTGTAACAACCACCTTACAATTCCCACTATCCTTGAAATCATCACACTCCCTTACTTTCAGCTACTCCTGAGATGGACAGAACATGTGGTACCTGCCATATTGGTGTTAAAGATGAGCAGCCTCTTAGAAAAAAAATAGGTAGCAACTGTAATTCAGCAATATCACTGAATATATGGGATTCAGACTTGATATAAGCAGAGCCCACAGAGTGGACATTCCCATCCTCACATTTCTGGAGCATTCTGGAGTCACTCCATCATCAAGAGGACCCATGCGATTCAATCTGTTCAGCTGTCAAACTGAGGGGAATACCCCTTCCATGGATAAAGCAAAGCAAAGTGTGCTGCTTATATACCTCCCATAGCACTTAAAGCACTCTTTAGGAGGTTTACAATTTAATTATGTCAATGCCCCAGTGGCCACCATACCTACAAGATCAATGGGTGGCCTGTAATAGAAAGATATACTTCTAGGGACAGTCTTCAGTTGTTTGCCTGAGTAAAAGGTAAAATGTCCTTATGCTTATGACGTGTTAATGTCTTTTTTGCTTAAATCCTCTACTTGCTTTCTATTTCTGCTTCCATCTTGTCATATACCTCAATTACCTGTTCAGGAACATCCCGGAAATCAGTGAGGCTCCATTTAGGAATAGCCTCAGAGTGTAGAGTTAGAGGATAAAATAGGAGCTGTAGAAAAATATTTACACCTCCTGTTCTGCTGACATAGGTCTCTGCCCTACACTTAAAGCACCAACAGTGGTATTCTAGTAACAACAGTGTAATACATGTCAGCTCAGGTTTTGGTATGACAGAATAACCATCCTCCCTTTCCATTGGGGGGGGGGAAATACAAGCATAAGGTCACAAATCTGCATATTTATGAATGGGGGATCAATTATGAAGATAAAAGCCTACCTCTATTGATCACAGGGTGCTCTGTGCAATTAAAATAATAAAACTAATTAATATAGCAACATTAAAAAGTCAGAGCTTGCTGAATGTGATTGAGTGAGCAATGGGTGACTAGCTGCCTTCTCTGCCTGAGCTCTGAATTTCTCTTATTGATGAGCAGGAACTGGCAAGACACTCCAGTATCTTTGCCAAGAAAACCCCATGAACAGAAACAAAAGGCTAAAAGATATGACGCTGGAAGATGAGCCCCTCAGGTCAGAAGACATCCAACAAGCTACTGAGAAAGAGCGGAGGACAAGGACAAGTAGCTCCAGAGCTAATGAAGTGGTTGGGCCAAAGCCGAAAGGACGCTCAGCTGTGGACGTGCCTGGAAGTAAAAGGAAAGTCCGATGCTGCAAAGAAAAATACTGCATAGGAACCTGGAATGTAAGATCTATGAACCTTGGTAAGCTGGATGTGGTCAAACAGGAGATGGCAAGAATAAACATTGACATTCTGGGCGTCAGTGAACTAAAATGGACGGGAATGGATGAATTCAATTCAGACGATTATCATATCTATTATTGTGGGCAAGAATCCCGTAGAAGAAAAGGAGTAGCCCTCATAGTCAACAAAAGAGTGGGAAAAGCTGTACTGGGATACAATCTCAAAAATGATAGAATGATTTCAATACGAATCCAAGGCAGACCTTTCAACATCAACAGTAATCCAAGTTTATGCACCAACCACTGATGCAGAAGAGGCTGAAATTGACCAATTCTATGAAGACTTAGAACACCTTCTAGAACTGACACCAAAGAAAGATGTTCTTGTCATTATAGGGGACTGGAATGCTAATGTAGGGAGTCAAGAGATAAAAGGAACAACAGGTAAGTTTGGCCTTGGAGTTCAAAACGAAGCAGGGCAAAGGCTAATAGAGGTTTGTCAAGAGAACAAGCTGGTCATCACAAACACTCTTTTCCAACAACACAAGAGGCGACTCTACACATGGACATCACCAGATGGGCAATACCGAAATCAGATTGATTCTGTTCTCTGCAGCCAAAGATGGAGAAGCTCTATACAGTCAGCAAAACAAGACCTGGAGCTGATTGTGGCTCTGATCATCAGCTTCTTATAGCAAAATTCAAGATTAACTGAAGAAAGTAGGAAAATCCACTGGGCTAGTCAGGTATAATCTAAACCAAATCCCTTATGAATACACAATGGAAATGAAGAACAGATTTAAGGGACTAGTTTTGGTGGACAGAGTGCCTGAAGAACTATAGATGGGGGCTCGTAACATTGTACAGGAGGCAGCAACAAAAACCATCCCAAAGAAAAGGAAATGCAAGAAAGCAAAGTGGCTGTCCAACGAGGCCTTACAAATAGCAGAGAAGAGAAGGGAAGCAAAATGCAAGGGAGATAGGGAAAGTTATAGAAAATTGAATGCAGACTTCCAAAGAATAGCAAGGAAAGACAAGAGGGCCTTCTTAAATGAACAGTGCAAAGATATAGAGGAAAATAATAGAAAGGGAAAAACCAGAGATCTGTTCAAGAAAATTGGAGATATTAAAGGAACCTTTTGTGCAAAGATGGACATGATAAAGGACAAAAATGGTAGGGACCTAACAGAAGCAGAAGACATCAAGAAGAGGTGGCAAGAATACACAGAGGAATTATACCAGAAAGATCTGGATGTCTCGGACAACCCAGATAGTGTGGTTGCTGACCTTGAGCCAGACATCCTGGAGAGTGAAGTCAAGTGGGCCTTAGAAAGCATGGCTAACAACAAGGCCAGTGGAGGTGATGGCATTCCAGTTGAACTATTTAAAATCTTAAAAGATGACACTGTTAAAGTGCTACACTCAATATGCCAGCAAGTTTGGAAAACTCAGCAGTGGCCAGAGGATTGGAAAAGATCAGTCTACATCCCAATCCCAAAGAAGGGGAATGCCAAAGAATGCTCCAACTACCGTACAATTGCACTCATTTCACACGCTAGCAAGGTTATGCTTAAAATCCTCCAAGGCAGGCTTCAGCAGTATGTGGACTGAGAACTCCCAGAAGTACAAGCTGGATTTCGAAGGGGCAGAGGAACTAGAGACCAAATTACTAACATGTGCTGGATTATGGAGAAAGCCAGAGAGTTCCAGAAAAACATCTACTTCTGCTTCATTGACTACGCAAAAGCCTTTGACTGTGTGGATTACAACAAACTATGGCAAGTTCTTAAAGAAATGGGAGTGCCTGACCACCTTATCTATCTCCTGAGAAATCTATATGTGGGACAGGAAGCCACAGTTAGAACTGGATATGGAATAACTGATTGGTTCAAAATTGGGAAAGGAGTACGACAAGGCTGTATATTTTCTCCCTGCTTATTTAACTTATATGCAGAATACATCATGCGAAAAGCCGGACTGGAGGAATCCCAAACCGGAATTAAGATTGCCGGTAGAAATATCAACAACC
Source organism: Intellagama lesueurii (assembly GCA_037013535.1). Taxonomy (NCBI): domain Eukaryota; kingdom Metazoa; phylum Chordata; class Lepidosauria; order Squamata; family Agamidae; genus Intellagama; species Intellagama lesueurii. The sequence continues at coordinate 186,708,710 of JBAJHW010000005.1, read as the reverse complement.
TCAGATATGCAGATGATACCACTCTGATGGCAGAAAGTGAGGAGGAATTAAAGAACCTCTTAATGAGGGTGAAAGAGGAGAGCGCCAAAAATGGTCTGAAGCTCAACATCAAAAAAACGAAGATCACGGCCACTGGTGCCATCACCTCCTGGCAAATAGAAGGGGAAGATATGGAGGCAGTGACACAGTTTACTTTCTTGGGCTCCATGATCACTGCAGATAGTGACAGCAGCCACAAAATTAAAAGACGCCTGCTTCTTGGGAGGAAAGCGATGACAAACCTAGACAGCATCTTAAAAAGCAGAGACATCACCTTGCCGACAAAGGTCCGCATAGTCAAAGCTATGGTTTTTCCAGTAGCGATGTATGGAAGTGAGAGCTGGACCATAAAGAAGGTTGACCGCCGAAGAATTGATGCTTTTGAATTGTGGTGCTGGAGGAGACTCTTGAGAGTCCCCTGGACTGCAATCCTGTATTCCTCCACTGAGTTTTTGATCAGTGGGAGAACTTCAGGTTTTGATTGCTAAAGTCAGAAACAGACATTAGAGATAACCCATAATTAAAGCTGAAAACACACTAATGTTGCAGAGTGGTGAATAAAGCAGTGTTTCCTTGTTTGTGAAAGCAGATTTTAAAGGAATCCTGTGCTTTAATTCTGAAGACCAACTGCCAAACAAAGCAAGTGAGTTTGCATAATTTCAGAGGTGAGAGAAACTCCTGCAGTGATACTCAGATGTTTTCAGTAGCTAAGGATTTTCCTCTTTCCTGATGTATTTATTCTGACTTGTGCACAGAGCCCCCAGTTTGGTTCAGAGATCATTTGAATTGCTTTGTAAATTCACTTAATTTTGCCCCAGAACGGAATTCAGCTGTTTCTCTTCCATCTAGATTGGAACTCATACAAATCAGTCAGAATCAGGCCAATACAATTCAGAATTTGGGATTTTCCTAGGATTTTCCTAGTCACAATTGGAATCCTAATATGTCAAGAGATTAAATTAAATAATGACACATCTGTTCTAAAGAAATCTCGTCCCTTTATCCCATGCCTAGGCTAGAATCCTGCTACTGTGCAACGACCGGTCTGCCCCTTACGAAAAGAGGAAAGGACAAAGATAAGACTTGAGAGGCAGACCCCTGAGAGTATCTGTCTAATAAAAGGTGCAGGAGGAAGTATAGGTCAGAGAGTCAAAAAGCAGTAGGAAACTGGCATCTCCCCTTCTGGTCATTTGGACTGGATAGGTGGAAGAGGAGATGCTTGGAGGATGACAGGCTAACACAAACACCCCTAGCCAAGCCATAGCCAGGTAAAACTCTGCAGGGTGGTGGTGGGAATAAACCATGTCCGAGGCTCCAGAGAATGCTATCAAATAGTGTAGGCTCATTATGGAAACCTTTAGCCCTCTAGATCGGTGGTTCTAAAGCTTGGGTCCCAAGATATTCTTGGACTCCAACTCCCAGAAATCCTGGCCAGCAAAGCTAGTGGTGAAGGCTTCTGGGAGTTTTGGTCCAAGAACATCTGGAGGCCCAAGGTTGGGGATCATTGCTCTAGATTTGGTTGGAACCCTGATCCTTTTTCAAACATTTCTATCCCATAATTCCTCAAGTGAGCTCAAGGCAGTGTGCGTGGTTCTTTCTCCCCACTTTATCTTTACACTAAATGGTTTTCCTACACATTTTGTCCTTGTGCCAACCCTGTGACGCAGGTCAGACTGAGTGATTGAGCGTGGCCTATGGCCACCCAGTGAGTTCCATAGTCAGGTGGGGATTTGAACTCAGGTCTCCTGAGTGCTGATCCACATGACATGGGCACACTAGCCACAACAGTCAATAGTCAGGCAAGATGTAGTTCAGCAAGGTCTGGGAAGGCACAGCTTCTCCTTTCCTCCTGTAGGTGACACTGAATTAGGTAGACCAAGAGGTCTGACAGGAAGTAAGGACGTTTAGACTGTTCCTAGACCTTTTGTTCAGTTTACCAGAAGCAGAGTAAAGCAAGATGCACTGTGCCTTCTATTTACTTCTGGTACCCAAACAAGAAGTATGAGACAGCCTATCTAACTAGATAAGCCACCAAGAGGACAAATGTACATTCATAAAGATTTGCCCGAACAATCCCTTCAATCTTTTTGGTTAATCTTCTCCACTCTCTTCTTCTCTGCCCAGACGATACGCTTGGAGTGCCCACCGCATGCCCTCCCTCACACTCCCGCGATGATAACCATCACCCGCTGCTATTATAGGCAGTACAAACAAGTGACAAATCTCGGAGCACAAGAAAGTAACAAGGGGCTGATCCCTACTTTTAGTTATCTTTCCCCTCTGTGTTTATTGCAGTCTGCCATAGTTATTTCCAAGGCGCCGACATTGATCGACAGCTTCTATTAAGGGCCATGCAAGGCAGCTGGATTGAACAGATACATTAAATAAAGCCGTTATTGCTTTTCATTGCCTTTCCGTAAAATATCACCGCTAAATAGCTTCTGCCATCAGATGCAGTTAGGTACATGGTTTTAATTTGAGGGACTGCTTTCTAACACCGCACAATTGACAGTGGCTTTTGTTTCCCTTACAATAATGATTGTGTACAACCTGGAGAATTGATGGGCTGTCTTTGGAGGATAGAGGGGTGGATGTTGCTAGAGGGGATAGGTTTATTGTCTTCTCTCTCTTTCTCTCTCTCTACCCCTGTCTCTCACCCCCTACACTTTTTTTAAGCCTTGCAGTTGCTATGCTTGTCAGAGGCTTGCAACATGCACTGGAATAATGTCAGGACAGGCTCCTTATCTCAGGAGGTTGTAATGGAGCAAGCTGCAGACTCTTGCCTGGAGACAAGATAAGAGCAACCTTACAAGGGTGGAGGGGAAGGGATGAGCGGGGGGAGGAAAGAAATGGGGAGGCAGCTTGGTTGGTGGGATTATTGAGATAACAATGACAGAGCTGTCAGACGGGCGCTACAGCTCTTTTCTCATGCCAGGGAAATGTATGCACGTTGGGTAGAGAATAACAAGCACGAAAGTAAAAGTCTCAAATGTTCATCTAATAATGATGTATTTGTAACAGGATTTGCTGCCCAATGATATTCTTTCTTTATCTCCCCGCTAAATGGCCGGGCAGCTGTGTGCTTTGGCACAGCGCAATGTCCTTTCCTTTGTGTGCTGCATATTAATCCTTTATTGAAGTAATTAAATGTGTGCTTAATGGCAATGAGCTGGCAGAACGAGTGCACAATTGAATTAGCGGTTATGATTGGGAGCATGCTACAAGATGAACTAAATGCAATTACTGTAGGCATTTTTTCCTCTCCATCCTCCAAGCTGAATCGGGCTACATGACATGACTTAATTACAGGTTGTTAGATACACTTACTCTCTGATCTTGTGGGGCTGGATCTGGACTGCCGTTACAATTTCTGAACCATGTGCATGATACATGCAGAGGCACAGTGTGCGCTGATCTGTAAAGATGTATTTAACCTAGCATGAAGGTCAACCTGATTTTTGTTACGATCAGCTTAAATGCAAAACAAATATATCCAGTCTGGCATGTGTATGTGTGTGTGTGTGCGCGCGCGTGCCTATCTATCTATCTATCTATCTATCTATCTATCTATCTATCGATCGATCGATCGATTGATCGTCCTTTTATTTTCTCTTGTGTGCCAAACTGCATCTTTCAAATGAGAGTGCAGTGGTTCCCAACCTTGGGTTACCCAGATCTTTTTGGACTGCAACTCCCAGAAACTCCAGCAAGCACAGCTGCTGGTGGTAAAGGCTTCTGGGAATTGCAGTCCAAGAACACCTGGGTTACACAAGGTTGAGAACCACTGAGTTATTGGAACAAATAACATTGAAGGCACTGACTAAGTTTAGAAACTCTGTGGTACCCATTAAGGTTTCCTCAAACAATGTTTGCTTCCATGGGTCAATGTCAGAGAATGTTCTGGGTATGCACAGAATCCCTGCAGACATAGACAAAAAATTCAGAGCCTGTGTTAATGAGACACCCTCTGCTGTCTTGCTGTTGTAATGTGCTCATCAAGGGTCTTGACATGCGTATCAGAACTTAACTAATCTTGTTATTACAATTTAGCAGTGCTAGATGTATTTCTGCTTCTGAAATAAAAATAGTTGATCTAAGCATGGCTGATGTCTGGGTGTAACTCATCTGGAAACCTCATGTTTTCTTCTAACATTCGTCAGAGCATGCTGTGGAGGACTGTAGGCCATCCAATGGCTAAGCCACATCACTCTGAAAATCAGAAGAGATTTGGGGTGTGGGATGGGGGGAAGAGAAGGATAAACATGGTGGAATCATTTATCTCCCTCCAGATGGACCAGGTGATAGGAACAAGCAGTTCTAAGTTTATATTTATAAATAGAATCACTTGTATTTTGCATCATCCAAAGGTTAGAGTGATAGTAGGGGCCATTTCACACAAGACCTTTGCATGTAAAAACCTTTACATCATGTTAAAGGAACAAAAGTCAGACTTGCACACTCTTTAGAAGGTGAACCAGAACTTACATATGCAAATACAAATTCTGCTACTAGATTTATCCTCCATGGGAAGGGGTTCACCAGTAATGTGAATGTGTCCTACACAATGCACATACTTATGCATGCAGGAACATAGGAGGCTGCTCTTTCATAAGCAGCTGTTGCGAATTTCCAGACAAGGTTCTCCCGTAGTTCTTTCAGGGGACAGAACCTGCAACCTTTTGCATGAAAAACACGTGTTCTGTTTCTAAGTCATGGCCTCTCTCTGGTTCATGTTGTTGTAGGAGATGATAAGCCTATAAATCTAATTTTTCCATTTTATGCCCTCCTGATACAGGCTGGTGTCCCACTCTGTGAGATTTGCAGAGAAGGTCAGTGGCATCTGATGACATCAGATCAAGCCCAGTAAAGATGGATCAAGTGAACTCATAGCAGGCAAAGTCAAGGAAGAGGACTTCTCATACAGAGGACTAATGGAAATGGGTCCTTGGACAGCTCCACATCTGCAGGCTAAAATTCTTCCTCTTACTAGGAGAGCTATAGAAGAGTGTTTTTGCATCAAGCACTATGTCAATTGAAGCTTTACGTAGCTTGAGAAGACCTATCATGACCATTCCTCCCCTGGAGTTACTGACTGCTGAAGAACTCTCACATAATTTTATAGCCTTAGACTTCGTTAAGGTTGTGGAGGTATAGAATCATAGAATAATGGAGTTGGAGGGGGCCCATAAGGCCATCAAGTCCAATCCCAAGTCAAAGCAGATCTAACAAATGATTGTCCAATTTTCTCTTGAATGTCTCCAGCGTTGGACCTCTCGCCACCTCCTGAAGTAATTGATTCCATTGTCGTACTGCTCTAACAGTTAAGAAGTTTTTTTCCACTAGGGTAGAAGATGCCCTGGTCGGACCTGAAGAAGAGCCTGGTTATAGGGCTGGTTTCTCTGGGTGGTGAAGTCTTAAAGAAGACACTGTCTATTCATCCTGTGAGGACATAGCCTTTGCTTTGGCCTCATCAGTGTCTACCACTCCACAGGGAGAAGTCCAAAGGTTGTCTGCTAAGGGTCAGCAAGGAAATCAACCACTTGGCACTGATTACACCTATGCTTAGGGAGGTCTACCTCCTGTTCAGAATTTCTCTAGATCCAAGGTGATAATGTGAAAGCCCTGTCATTACTCGACATTAGGCATTGGTTTCTGCAGTGCACTCAAGTCTTGTGGGGTTGGGTGTTGGTAGCAGGCAAACAGAGGCATAGGTGGGGAGTTTATTTTATAGCTTTCATTCTCTTTGGCTGGGGCCATAAATGGAACCCTTTCAGCCCTAATGACCACTGTGACTTTCCTCGATCATGTTATTGCTGCTTTGGCACATTTATTGCTTTCACATGCACTAATGGATGAGTTGGGATATGTTAACAATTTATATGTCATTCTGATCCTAAAAAGAGCCCCCTGCTCTTCTTCCTCCAGCCGTCCCCCTTCCCCCCTAACCAAACCAAGTTAGCTCTCAGGATTGAGTAGCTTTTAAGGAGTATAAATGAATTTAATGCTTTAGAAAGAGCTTCTGTAAATTATGAACATGACACCTATTACATTAAGCTGCATTAAGCATTAATACATCTTCATTACTGGCAAATGCCCAAAATCCCAAGGTTGAAAAAGAAGCTCACAATGCCCAGTGTGGTAGTGACCTAGGCTAAAAATTTATGGCCCCTTTTGAATGTTGGGGGAGAGGCAGCAACGATCTTCTTCCCTGTCCTCTCCCATGAAGATTAGCCATGTCGGCATCTGTTATATAAACCTTTGCCTCGCAGAAACATTCTTCCTTTTAAGCAGCTTTGTCCGGACTTCTAGAAAAGAATCAGCTGGTATCTGGAAGCATCCATGGTGAAGGAAGGAGTCCATCACGTTAGCCTTGGAAAACCTTTTGGCACTGGCTCACTACAGAAATCCCTGATTTCAACAACAAAAAACCACAACAACCCATTGTCTCCCTATGATACATTAATTCCTCATTATAAATTCTCTAAGGAGCATGGGTACCAGAGGCTGAAATTGCTGATGTAGTACTTCTGATGGTGGGGAAGAAAAAGGATAAGGAGAAAAAATCATGCCAGATTAATGATGGCCTACCTTGTACTGTCAAAGAACAAGAGATAAAACTGATTTTAGTGTCTTAAAAAGCAATATCCATTAGACTCCCATTTGGCTACAACCGGAGTAGAAAACCCTTTATTTCCACAAGATGTAGAGGCTTGGCCAGGGGAAAAAAACAAGCTAACTGCTTGTGACATATTGTAATTGATTTTATGTTGTACATTTATAAGACGGGCAATTCATGTTCCATATGGGATTCAGCGCCGAGGTGTCACTACAACTTCGAAAAGCTTTATTATATTACGATTCTCAGTGGGCTTCCAGGAGCCTCTGTCATATCATCCCAACTTGGAATCTCAGCTTAAATGGTGCAGCAAAACACACTGGCAGAAAACTCTCTTCTCCAGCTGGGGAAATAATGACTGACTCCTCAGTGTTTATAAGCAATCCTAAAAGAGTTGTTTGTGGTCTTTTGAGTCCCCCCGCCCCTGTGGATAATAAATATCGTAACTGAAAAGTGTGATGCTGTAATGTCATTCATGGGAGTCTTTCCACAAGGGTAAATATGAGTGCATGAAGCAGCACCGCTTTGGGTCCCTTGTTAGGAGAAATGTGGCATATAAATAAAACTAATAAATAAATAAATAAATAAATAACTAAAATACCTGCTGTCTGGAGCTTAAGCAGAGCCCTGATAGAAGAAGTTAAATGTTATCAGTAACTATATCCTTACCACATTGCCGTCATTAAAATTCTTGTGGATGCACCTTCTAAATTGGCACATTCCTTCTGCAGCTTTAACAAACAGTCTTCCTGCCGATTCCAAAATAAAGGGCTATATAATTCTTTGGAATGGAAATGTATTCAGTTATGACAGACAGTTACTACAAGGTAGCATATAGTTACCATGACTGGTATAGCCACTACGTTCTGTTCTCTACACATATATCCAAAATCCTGTACTATCTATCTAAGCAGGTAGGCATTGCTATATCTTGTGACAGTGAGTTCCGTAGTTTAACTGTGCAGTACATGGGGGGGACGACATGCTTTCTTTTGTCTATCTCTAATCTCACACCACTCAGCTTTCTTGGATGGCCTGGGTTCTAGTGCTTGTAGAAATGGAGGAAGAGCTTGTTTCACGAGCAAAATTTTGCAAATCTGTTATATCAGACAGGAATTTGGTGGATTATTTTCACCATGTCTGGGCAGGGGAACTGAGAAATGGCACCTGCAGATGAATTCACAGGAAACACACAAAAGTGCATCATACTCGGCCAAAGCTTTTGTTCATCTGATTGAGTATTTACTAATATAGATATTGATTAGTTGTGGTTGTGAGTTCAATTTCCCACCGTGCCTCCTGTGAGAAGAGCCAACCTATGCAGCCTTGGGCAAGCTGCACAGTCCCAAGGTGCCTCCAAAAGAATGGAATGGTAAACTACTTCTATTTATTCTCTACGTAGAAAACTCTGAAAGAGTTGTCATAAGTCAGAATTGACTTGACAGCACACAAAAGAAAAAAAGTCTCATCACCCATGTTGGATTTCTCTTTCCTGCTGTTTGCTAGTGATCCTTTTAACTGGAGAGGCACCTATATGTTTTTGATAGTATAGAGAGACACTTAAGCCTCATTGAGTGATCCATCTGCTACAAGGTTCAGTATTAATCATGTAAAAAAAATTTCAACTAGCTGATAGTTTCAAACCCACCTAAGAAAACACCGCTCTCTTTCAGCATGCCATTTAAACGAACCACCATTTCCTAAGATTAAAAAGAAGGAAAGATGTTCAGAGCAAAAGATGTTCACTCAGTAAGTCAGTGTACCTCCAGCTTCGTGTGTGCTAATGAAAAATGCTGTCCTACAAGCACCATATGATTTGGATGCTTCCCTGCTTTGTATTAGTGGAAGTCAGAAAGTAGCTGACTGGACTTCCTTGTTTTGAATCAATGGCGGTATTAAATTTGCAGCCTTGGTTTCATCTGGGAAGGGAAAGGAACTGACCCCCACATTCTTAAATGCTGAACTAAAGCTCTTGGAGGCAAACATCAAAGCTCTGTAAACAATATGAGTAACACTTTTGGATCCTACCTATTGGGGCGCAGAGGTGGTAGAAAACTCACTTGGTGAAGAACACCCAAGGATTTAAGAAGAAAAGGCAAGGTTTAAATATCTCACTGTTTTTCTTTGCCAGGACAACCTGCTGTGGGTTTTATTTTCTTTTGCAAGGCTTGTGCCGTTGCAGCCGAAGGCCTTTTCTCAGCAATAGCCTGACGTTACGGTCTCGAAGGGCAACCAGCAGACTCGCTGGAAAAGTTTATTTGTATTGCGGCCGGAGCCGCATTTGAGGATTCCATTTCGGTTCAGGAAGCTTCACAAATTTGGAATATCAATGGGACTTCAAAGAGGCAGAACTGAGAATTAGCAGATATGATCCCTCAGAGGCCCCCAGAACAGAAAGTAAAGAAGAGGGTTCAAAGCTAGAAAAATGGGTAGAGTTTCTCCAATAGCATGGAAACCAAAGTAGGCACCCCAGGTCTTCATAAATGTTGCAGAGTATCTCTGGGACCCGATCTTCACTGTGTAGAGAGGACACAAGGCAGACAGCTCTCTCTCGATCGCCCCCGCCCGGCTCTCAACCGAGCCCTGAGGAGACTAGTGCAATTGTTCCTAAATTGTGTTGACCACTTTTAAAGTGTTGTAAAAATCCAAAGAGTGCAATCCAATGTCTGTCTGCTCAAGGGTTGGAAAAATTACTTTTTTTGGATTCTATTTTCAGACCCTCACCCTAGCCAGCATGGCCATGTGGTTCAGAAGATCCTGAGAATCCTCAAGCTGCTGGATAGTTCAGTGGTTTCGGTCTCTGACTGTGGAGCCAGAGATTGGGAGTTCAATTCCCCACTGTGTCTCCTTGACAGGGGCTGGACTTGATGATCCACAGGGTCTCTTCCAGTCCTGTAGTTCCAGAATTTTATAGTGGGGTGTAGCAGATGTATCAGCCAATACTAATATAGGCCAAATGAGCCTCAGGTGACCAAGATGGATCTAGGAGCATCCCCAGACTATGAACCTTGTTCTTCCGAGGGAGCACAACCCCTTTTAGAGAAGGTTGCACACTATCTTAGTCTTAAGACTAGATAAACCACATGGAAACAGAACCTTTGCTGCATCTGGATGGAGTCTCAGTTTACTGGCCTGTACCCACTTCTTAGGTCCAAGCATGGGGATCTAGGATTTTGATGAAAGGGAGAGACAGATCTTACTCTCCCTCATATACTACTGAAATCTCACTCCATCATGCAGAAAGCCTCTACTTGCAGTTTCATGTACAGGTAGAAATGCATGCGAAACAAAGTCAGGGTATCAATATTGAGTTTCCAATGGATAATAATAGCCTCCCTTTTTTGAATTAGCTGTCCAGTTAGGAATGAAACACTGTAAACCACTCCAACTCTGTTCAGACAGTGCCTTCTTGAAGGATACAATGGTCAGAAATTATGGAAGGGTCTAGGGGAAGTAAGCAGGACACACTCCTCATCATTTTCTCCCAGTAAAGGTACAGAGAGAGTCAGGATCAGACATAGAAGACTTGTGATTAGGATGAAGGAGGCAACTCTCCCCCAGATATCAGGGTGAGGCACCCCCTGTCCCTGTCCATAATCCACCCCGGTATCCAGTTGTGCTTCAAGTAGACCAGCAAACACTTGCTCAATCACATTGCCCAAAGATGAGAGATTGGTCTTTTAATCTGAATTAATGAAAGTGTCCTAGCTTCTTACGGAAGGGCTGAACCATTATCTCTAAACAGAGAGTTGGCCACCATTATCTTTAAATGGGGAGTTTGTCAGTCGAAATATGCCAGGATTTAAAAAAACCACATAACCTTCATAAACCAGCCAAAACTCTGATCACCATAAATCTGTAACAATTAAAGGCTCGGAGTCATCTCCAAGAACTGCCCCAGGTACAACACACTGCAGCAGTCCACTCAATGTTCAGATCCAGAACGTCACCAATGATTTGAATCTAGATCCTTTGTCAGACAAACTCCATTGCCCGTCCTGAAACTGGGTTTTTCTTGCTGAGACCTAGACTCTTACCTAGGAGCTCAAAGTGCCTGTTAGAATATGGACCTAGATTGTATGTGCTTCCCATCCTGGAAAGTTTTGCTACCAGCAAAAGTCACTGGAAGCAGTTGCCTCATACATCTGCTTCTTGAGAAGCAACATTTCATCTCTCTTGTCTGGATCTCTTAAGCGTTCCTCTGGCAAAAGTATCTGACACAAAGGGTTGGTGTTCTCAGGGTAAGCTATCCTTCTGCTGGCCAAAACAGCTTAACAGCAAACAGCTGGAATCATGCAAACTTGGATGAGCTTACTGGCTGGAGTCTGGAGCTCAAGCAAATTGCTGACTGTAGCTGTTCGTTTGGGGCAGGCTGTCAATGGCAGCCTTATGGCTCTGGCAAACGAGTCCACTGTAAAATGGAATGGATGTTCTAACTGTCAATGTAGCTATCAAATGAGAGCAGAGGCTGGTGGGGGGGGGGGCACCTTAAATGCTAGAGATAAGCTTCCATTCCTTTGGTGCCAACCAAGATATCCTGGAAAGCGATGCACTGTGAGCCGCGTCAAGAGAAAGGCGCTTTGTTGTTCGTAAATGGAGTGTGCATAACAGTGACTCAGAAATTTGCTACAGAAATAATTATGTGAGGAAAGACTGTGTGGTACATAATTGAGATTCAAAGGAGTTGGAATACATTAATGTAGCTATCCTGTGATGTGACTTCTTTTCCTTTGTTTTCAGCATTTTTGTATATATTTTAAAGCAAGTGTGTCTCATATCATGAGTCCTCTAAACCAGTGGTTCCCAACCTTGGGCCTCCAGATGTTCTTGGACTACAACTCCCAGAAGCCTTCATCACCACCTCTGCTGGCCAGGATTTCTGGGAGTTGAAGTCCAAAAACATCTGGAGGCCCAAGGTTGGGGATCACTGCTCTAAACCACTGGCTCCCAGTGTTGAGTAACCCAGGTGTTCCTGGGCTGCAACTCGCAGAAACCCCAACCAGCACAGCTGGTGGTGAAGGCTTTTGGGAGTTGCAGTCCAAGAATACCTGAGTAACCCAAGGTTAGGAACTACTGCTCTAAATAAAGCCAGCTCTGACTAAAGGCAGGGAATGGCAACCACTTCAGGTGGTAGAAGAAGGGGGCAGCAACGGCAACCACCTCCTGTTCCTTCTAAAGCCCTTCACTGCTTTGTGTGTCGTATTTGCTCTCCTGCCCCCCCTTAAACAAGCTTGCTGCCCTCTGGTGTTCTGGAGGTCCTGTTGCCAATGTTGAAGCCCAGTTCCAATGATAGGCTAGTGCATTTTTGCGTATAGAAGAGGGGTACCATCTTGTCTTTTGACTCAAGTAAAAAAATACAATGAACTGGTCTTCTCAGCCACTGTCTCATAGGATATAGTTAACACAGAACATTCGTTCTAATGACAAATTGACGATATGCAAACGAAAATGGGTGAGATGTTTAACCTACTGCAGAAAACAAGACTTTAGTTGGAGTTGGGTCCAAGCTATTTGAAAGACTGCATCTGCCTTCACGAGCCTGCCTGAGTTTTGAAATTATCAGGAGAGACCTTTCTCTCCGTCCTGCCACCTCACATATATGTTTGATGAGGACATGTCTTCTCTGTTGCTGCTCCTAAGCCGTGGAACTCCTTCCCACAGGAGGTAAGGTTGCCCTCCTTTTTGCCGTCCTTTCACAATCAGACAAAGACTTTTCTCTCAGACAGAGTTTTTCCTCAGCAAAAGGCTACCTAAAAGGAGGGCTTCTGTTTTTCTGTTTTTGCTGTTGTCCACCCCCCTCCCTTCCAGTTTTTATATTTTTCGTCTCAGTATCATAAGCCACTTTGAGTCCTCTTGAGAAGAAAGGAGTCATCTAATTAATTTCAATAAATAAATAATAAAGCATGGTGTGTCATGTCTATATTTTTATAACTTTAGAGTCCGCTACAGCTTAGAATACATGTTTGAAGGGAGCTATAAAAAAATCAATATCTGTAATTATTATTATTTTTTTAAGTCAGGGAGAAAATCCTCTGAGGTTTGATAACCCTATTCCCTTTCCTCAATGTTTTTTTTACTTTTCATTATTATTTTTAATTGACCTATCTCTTCTCAATCCAAAAATAGTAACAGGCAGAGGAGTGTTGGGAGGGGAAAAAATACCTCTTTAACAGAGTGTTTATATGTTCACGTCATTCATTTGCGTAAATGGTCATCGCAGCTGCTTTGATTTATACAGGCAGCAGATGTTGGAACTTAAAGCACCTGCTAAGAAAAGCAAATTCTTTACAGGCCTGGCCCGGCCCCGTCTCCATGGGATTTTATTTTCCCCCTGGCCTCCTTGCTGTGGCCCAGCAGTCTTTGCTCTATTAGTTCATTTGTACGGGCAATGGCTGCGGTGGGTCTTGGATACTCCATCCTGTGTCTTTGCCAGGACAGCTTTGATAGGACAGCCAAGCCACTGCTGGTTGAAATGTCAGAAATGCCAGAAGCTTCACTCCCCCTTCCCCACTTCCCCTCCTAAATATACACACATCAAACCTCGGCGAGCCACCATGCAGAGAAAGCTTATGCAGATCCCTTATGCCGCTTCTTAAAACAGAATACCACGCCACCTTCGAGCCCAGGTTACGCTTATAGCACTTTGGACACAATGTCCAAAACTAGTGATTTCTGAACATGCAATGATCCGCTGAGCATATTGGGGACTTGAAAATAGTCATTTAAAATATATATAATAGCTCCCAGAATCCCTCAGCTACTGTGATGCTTGTTTCACCTTATTATTGGTTTTACCAAGTTTCTCGTTACAGATTTTGGCAAACGATAACCAGTAAAAGAATAGAACTCCTAGCTATTTAGGTCAGTGAAGAAGCCAGGAAACCTTTACACAGGTAACACAAGAAACTTTTATTCCAGGGAGTATTATTTGAACTGGTGTTTTTGCTGTTAAAAGGATGTAAGTTAAATAAAACTTGTTAGTGTTCAAGGTGTCACGAGAATCTTTGTTGTTTGTTGTTCTTTATGTCAGAAGAACTGAGTAGTAGTATGCAGTTGAACACATACTGTTCTAAGCCTCTGGTTTCCGTTTCATAGATTTAAATATATTCTCCCCAAGTTAAACATCTTGCATTTTGTTGAATTCCTAAGACAGGACTTGCTCTCCTCAGTTGAGCATCATGAACAGAAACAGACCATTCGAACAAAGAGGCATTCCAAGTGTTTCCTGGAGAATGCTTCTGTACCTGAGCAGAAAATCCCTCAGAGGTAAAGAAAAATGCTATCTATGGCATAAGTCTGGAAATGTGCCCATATAGGCCAGCCTATTACATAAAGAAATTCAACACATATGAGGCTTGGTCTCAAGAATTGACTCACTGCCCAAAGAAACGAAATCAACAAGATTTGGGCATGGAGAAGCATGGAGACTTTGCACACAAACGTGCAAAAACGGAGCAAATCATTTGGTGCTATTCCAAGGTGACTACGGGATGGAGCAGCACCATGAGGGATCCTTCACATCCCATTCACCTTTTGTAGGGTTCAAAAGATGACCCATGACTTGAACTGAGGAGAGGGAAAAACCAAAAGTACTACAGTAGGCTAAGAGGCTAGCACTAAAAGAGAAGGTGTGGGACCGCTTGACCCCTCCAACGAAAGCTCAAATTCTCTCTTGGATGCTGTGACCATTGGGGCGCTCAAGGGAGCTCAAACTGATGTTACTCAATAGATGAACTACTGGATACATCTGGCTGCAGAGCCAGAGGTTGGGAGTTCAATTTAATGATCTTTTAGCAAACCGTGCCTAAAAAAACTCTTTGTGATGAATTGGAGGCACCAAATTCTCTCTTTTTAGAAGGCAGCAGTGTTATGTGGCCAACTGTACGTGTGCAGTACAAACTTGGTTTGATATCAGTGTCTTGTCCCCCACAAGAATGACAGGAAACGTTATTTCGTTAGGGTGCTGAGAATTCTCAGAAAGGAATAGAACAGCACCATCTGTCATGCACCTGTAGTTTTAAGAGTCCCTTAGGGAGAGAAATAAATTAGCATTAGACCAATTTAAATCTGGTTTAATTCTGTGCAGCTATGCACGTTTAAAGGAGTCTGCTTCTCTTTCCCCAAAAGAATATTGCTCAGATTGCTTCTCTTTTATGTGCCTTCTCCCTGCTCTGTCATTTCACAGCCTTCTACTAATTTTTCATGAGCAGGAAGCGGGCGTTTTCAATTTATTGGTCTCAGCTAGAAATCCCTCAGTGGTGTTTTGTTCACTGCACCCCTCTTTCTGGGCTGCTTCATTCTCTGTACTTTACGCCTACATCTTTGCTCTGGGAACACTTCAGGTACGGCACCTTGGCAAACGACCGAGATGCATTTCTGATGTTTCCACTGGAGTACACAACATCAGGACCATACTCCCAGGAGGGCCTGTTTCTTATAGGGCCTCAGCTGCAGTTGTGGCTTTTGGAGATGATAGGAACATTTGATTAAATGAAAACTTCTGTTCAGCACAGCAGCATGGGGAACTGCAACCCACTCTTCCGGTTTCTCAGTCTTCCTGGTTTCCCTTGAGTCAACAAGAGGGTAGCTTTTTTGTCTTAGCAAAATGTACTGATATAAAGCAATACCATTTTGTTTGGGGAAAAGGTGGGGAGGATCTTAAGCATGGTTGCTCGCCTTCCATTTCCCCCCCTTCCTGACAGCGTTTCTGTGTCTTTAAGGGCCAGATAAAAGACAACCATTCAGTGCCTGCTGCTAGTAATATCAAAGAATCATAGAATAATTGAGTTGGAAGGGGCCTATAAGGCCATCAAGTCCAACCCTATGTTCAGTGCAGGAACACAAATCAAAGGATATCTGCCAGGTGGCTGTCCAGTTTTCTCTTAAATCCCTCCAGCATTGGAGTGCTCACCACCTCCTGAGTTAACTGGTTTCATTGTCGTACTACTCTAACAGTTAAGAGCTTTTTCTGATTTTTAGTCCAAATCTGACTTCCTGTAGCTTGAGCCCATTCTTATGTGTCCTGTACTCTGGGATGTTCAAGAACAGATCCTGCCCCTCCTCTGTAATATAAAGGATCTGCTTTATATATAAAGAACTGTATGTATGTATGTATGTATGTATGTATGTATGTATGTATGTATGTATGTATGTATGTATGTATGTATGTATGTATGTATGTATGAATGAATGAATGAACGAACGAACGTGTAACGATCTCCTCTCACTAAAGAGACAAAGATCGTGGTCAGGGAGTCCCTCTGGGCACAAAACTACCACCTTTATTTCCTAAAGTACGTCCTTTAGGCCTCAGAAGTGCATAGTAAGCCCCATAGACAAGCTCAAACCTTAAAAGTAACCTTGATTGCTTCCAAAGCAATAAAACATAGGCTTTGTGTTTCCTTAGAATACACACCAGCCTTGTAAAGTAGGACAGTAGGACCTCTATTTACAATAGCCACTATTAATCTTCTTTCATCCACACTGGATTTAGTTATAGTCCTGCTGTATCAAGAGACTAGTCCTCTGTTGGAGTTTTATATTTGTTTTATTAAGAAAATAAAGTAGATTCATTAGATTACAGTTGTAGCTTTAAAGCTTAAGCATTAGGCATTTTCAGACAGTTACAATGGTTGAATAAACTTACAATTTCTAATTAAAATAAAAACAACCAAGTCTAGGTAATCATCTTGGCTAGAGGATGGGCTATTTCCCCCTCCTTCTTCTTGAAAAGAAAAACAAACCTCTGTGTCTCACATTCCACAGACCAACCTTTTCACATACACAAACCCTCTCATTTTACATCTCTTTAGGACCACCTTCTTCATTACACTTTCAAGCTGTCAACCAATTAAGTCCAAGCAGGTGTAATTCAGAACACTCCGATCACCGCCCAAAGTTCTCATGATCCGGGCTCCAGGTGTCTTATCTCCTCCAAGTTAGTGGTTTTTGTTGCGTCTCTTCTCTCTGGACTGTTCGACCTTGTGACTTAGACAAACAACTCTGCATAACAAGTTCATGAAAAACATCTCTTTTTAAATCCATTTTACACAGAACCTAATAGACTCCATTTTGGTACAACTACAATTCCCAGTTTCCTTCCATTTCCTTACAGAATGAATGAATGAATTGTGTGCCATCAAGTCATTTCCAACTTATGGTGACCCTTTCCAGGGTTTTTGAGGTAGAAAATACACTTAGGTGGTTTACCATTCCATCTTTCTCAGGGTGCCTGGTGACGGTATAGCTTGCTCATGACTACACAAGCTGGATCTTATTACAGGAGGCACAGTGGGAAATCATTTTCCTAACCTCTGCCTCTGCAGATAGATACCTAAACCTCTGAGCTATCTAGCCAGCTACCCCAGGAAATAGTATAGATGGAAGATTTCCTTTCTTCTTCTGAGGGGGAACATATCTCTCTCCCAACTTTTTAAAAATACTGATTTTCATCAGAGCTTGAAAATGTTACATTTTGGCAGGGAGGGGAGCCAAAGCTCTGGTATTCATATATTGAACAACACACTGCTTCAAGTTGGAACTAAATGTTCATTACTAACTAGGACGTTACATTTTATTAACATATGGGCCTGAAATTGTTGCAGGTCAGTTTCCTGATCAATATTCTGGTACAATATAAATGGATGCTGTTATTCTCCAATGATATCAATCACTTGTTCTTTTTTTACAATATATAGTGAGATTAGTCTTTTTTGTATTCTCGAAGGCTTTATGGTCGGGATCCGATGGTTGTTGTGGGTTTTCCGGGCTGTTTGGCCGTGTTCTTAAGGTTTTTCTTCCTAATGATTCACCAGTCTCTGTGGTCGGCATCTTCAGAGGACAGGAGTCAGAACTCTGTCTGTGCTCTGTTGCAGTTTGTTGGATAGGTAAAGGTAAAGGTTCCCCTTGACATTTAGTCCAGTCGTGTCCAACTCTAGGGCATGGTGCTCATCCCCGTCTCCAAGCCGTAGAGCCAGCAGGTGTGCAGAATATAGGACAGGACACATAATTCATCTCCCTGCGAATATTGGCCTTTTTTTTCTTTTACTGTCAACTCAAGCTTCTAGTCCATAAGCCTCTAAAAATATGCCTGACACAGTGTGGGCAACACCTTTTGAAATGTGAGAGGTGCCTGAATAAGATTTCCAATGATAGAGAAGACGGCTTAAGTTTCCTACTTAACTTCTTGTCCCTTAAAGGTAAAGGTTCCCCTTGACATTTAGTCCAGTCGTGTCCAACTCTAGGCGACGGTGCTCATCCCTGTTTCCAAGCCGTAGAGCCAGCATTTGTCCATAGACAGTCTCTGTGGTCACGTGGCCAGCGCGACTAGACACGGAATACCATTACCTTCCCACCGTGGTGGTACCTATTTATCTACTCGCATTTTTACATGCCCTAAAACAAGCTGGACATGAAATTCTATTTCAAAATACTGAAGTACTGGACAACACCAGCAATCATTATGTTAGACTGCACAGGGAAGCCATTGAAATCCACAAACACCAGCAGAGCTTCAACAAAAAAGAAGAAAGTTTAAAACTCAACAAAGCCTGGCTCCCAGCACTGAAAAATACAGATTGCAAAAGGTCAACGAACTCTACCCAGCCACAATGACCAGTGATCACTGCACACAAAAGACCAGCTAACGGCACCCATCAATCACAGTGACAGATCATCTCTCCCCTTTATCACAACAATACACCCACAACAAAAACACGCTGATCACCATAATCACCCAATCTCCTGAAAAGGACAAAAGCTGTTCCCACAGCTATAAACACTCAACTATCCAACAAATTGCAACAGAGCACAGACAGAGTTCTGACTCCTGTCCTCTGAAGATGCCGGCCACAGAGACTGGTGAAATGTTAGGAAGAAAAACCTTAAGAACACGGCCAAACAGCCCGGAAAACCCACAACAACCATTAGTCTTTTTTGTCAGTAGTTTGCCTGTTGAATGCCAGTGTAACCAGGTGGAAACCAACAGGTGTAGGAGTCTACTCATTGACAGAAAGGCAGCCTGCAAATGACACTAAATAATAAATAAAATAAATAGAAATTCTAGTAAGGATTGTGTGTGTTTGTGTGTGTGTGTGGGGTGGATTTGATATATCCCACAGAGAAGATGACATGAAATAAGGATTGCGCTACATGTAATGAAAATAAAAAAGGAAAGAAGCAGAAAGGGAAGAAAAGAAATAAAAATCACCAATACTGTAACACCAATGACTACAGTAGGACTCCCCTATCAACGAGATCAGAATCTGCTGATTCACTTATCTGCTGGCTGAAAATACTAAGTAATACCCCCCCCAAATACCAGGAAGCCAGAGACCATGCAATGTATAGAGCATTTGCTACTTCTGCATTTTTCAGCAATTGTGCAGGGCCCTGGAACCGATCCTCTGTGGATACAGCAGTCCCAATATATCATGCAACAATATATTATGCATAATATAGAATCAAACTGGTCAGTGAACACAAGTTGCAGACATTGTGCAGCCAGGTAAACATGCATAAAAACTGGAAGGTAGGTTAGCCACACCCTCAAAGAGTCACTTCTTTTTTTTCAGCAAAGATTTCTGTGATAGCTTGAAGATGGCAATGTTTATTATAGCAAGAGTATTCATGGACAATATTCATATTGATTTGTTTAAACAATTAAACACATAATAGAGTTAAAACAGTTTAAAAGACCTTTAAAAATACATAGTTGTTAAATTAGTTGTTAAAAACAGGTCTAAAAAGGTCTTCACCTGTTTCTAGAAGGACAAGATGGAGGGGACCAAACTAGCCTTCCAAGACAGAGTGGTCGACAACCTGGGAGCAGCCACAAAGAAGGCCTTCTCTTGTTTTCCCTTCAAACATGCCTACCATGAGGGTGGTAGGATTGAAGGAAGGGCCTCCCTGGAAGATCTTAAGAGCTGAGAAGGTTCATATGGGGAGATATGGTCCTTCAGATAGCCTGGATGCAAACCATTCCCAGGATCACCTTGAATTGATCCTGGGAATGAACCAGCAGCCATGAAGCTGTTGTAACAGGGGAGTTATATATGTACTTCTTGTAACTAGCCCTGATCAGCAACCTGACTGCAGCATTTTGAACTAGCTGAAGTTTCCAGACCATCTTCAAACCCACCTCCATTTACAATGGGCTACATTAATCGAAGCAGGATATAACGATGTGTCACTGTAACCAACATACACAACATTTTATGTATCTGATAAAGTGGGCTCTAACTCACAAAAGCTTGTGCTATGAGACACGTGTGAGTCTTTAAGGTATCACAAAATTCTTTATTGATTTCCTCTTTGTTTTTGTTACAAGAGGCTAATATAGAGGTTTCTGTGCAAACTTTTAGCTGATAAAAACATGACACTTCTAACTTTAAAAAAGATCTATATCTACATGCATGTGTATAGATGAATATACATGTGGCATATTAATGTATATATGTGAGTGGTATGCAAACACATTCACTCTATAAAAGTTGTCTCCAGATCGGTTTATGCTCAGGTTTATGCCTCTTTTCTTCAGACATCATTTCCAATTACAAAAATACGGCAAATGATTCTTTCTGTATCAGCTTGAAGCACAATACAATTTCCCTTTGCGCTCCTGCCTAACTAATCAAAACACCTACCATTCTTTGCAAAATTGAGAAGGCATCAGCAAGTGGGCCTTTGATAACCGAATACAAATGAAAGGATATATTTATGGTCAATTTAGCAGGATCTGCTATTGGGTCACCCATGACACCTGACACCTTCTGCTAAAGAGCTAATCAGCTGTAAAACTAGATGACAAGTCTATTGTAAAGAGAGAGAGAAAAAGGATGGATTTGTTATTTGGGTCTTACCAATAAAAACAGACCAATCTCATTCCCAGCAGTCTTTATGTCAGTTAAACAAGAAAATAAATTTAGATGTTACATTCATTTAAAAAATAATAATTAAAGCTAAATTGATAGTTGTACCTACTAGTTCGGATCCTCACTGATGTGTGTTTTTCTGTATGACCCATAATTTCTTTCTTGTTCATTTTTGAATTCTGAAGAGAAGTGGTTGCCTATTCCTTTATACCCCATAGAGTTGCTGGCACTCTTGACAGCATCTCACAAGCCCTCAGCGAAGCCAGCATTCAGTCAAAGACGAATTTCAGCATGACATTTCCACAGATATGGAAAAAGTTGTTCTTTGAATCAAAGTAAATACCTCCAAGAAAACACAGAGTTTCCACTGGCAAGGCAGCTGAAACTGAGCAAGAATGATAAGTTTGTGCCATCTGTTGCCAGTAAGGATCCCAGCAGCAACATTTCATACCAGCTGCAGCCTGTTAAATGGTGTGTTCAGGGATACCACCACAAAAGACATTAACAACAAGCCAAACTGAACGAAACAATGCAGGAACAAAATACCCCTGCAACTGAGGACAAAGCAGCGATATTGCCTGGCTGCGTTCCTAGAGACATGGAAGGCAGTTTTCAACACATAGGATTTGAGTGTACGTCATACAGGATGCGATTTGAAGCAGGCTATCTGCTGGAACAGAATATAAATACATATAGCAAGTGCTCTGAACTAGTGAGTGGAGAAATAGGGAGACAGGCTGTCCAGCTCTTGTCTGCTCTAAATCTACATGTAGACTGGCATTCTGAAGATTCTTTCCTCCTTTGTCTGAGGTCACTTCCTGCTTATCCACTCGTTAGAACATACAGCCACGGAAACCAGGTCTAGGGGCTTCCACAACCCAGTTTAAATACATTTTCCTCCTGTACTACCACCATGTGAATTTTCCAGTTAAAAGCAATATTTATCCCCTGTAACCCACCGATTAAGCACAGTGATTAAACTGCAGTACTGCTGTCAAGACTCTGTTTGTGACCTGAGTT
This sequence comes from Intellagama lesueurii, assembly GCA_037013535.1. Taxonomy (NCBI): domain Eukaryota; kingdom Metazoa; phylum Chordata; class Lepidosauria; order Squamata; family Agamidae; genus Intellagama; species Intellagama lesueurii. Next base: position 186,687,164 of record JBAJHW010000005.1, on the reverse strand, counting down.
TGATTCTGACGGGCTCAGCTTGTCTAAGACCACACAGGCTGGCTTTCCTTGCCAGAGACAGAGGGGGGAATTGAACTCCCGGCCTCTAGCTCCACAACCACTGAGCTATCCGGCCAACTAGATTAGGCTCAGATCCTCCTCTATCTCCTCCCCCAATTTATTCAAATGCAAAGGATAGTTCCAGAGTCATTGTACAGCCTTAGATATCAGCCTTGGGGCACTGTACATATTGGCATCAATTCTGAAGTCAAAACCACTGTCTCAAATGCTAAACCAAATAGCTGTCATGTAAACGTATTACAGGGATAAGCAACTTTGGTGGAATTGGGGCCAAAGCAGGTGACCCTTTCCTTCCTATGTGGAGAAGAAAACATGAAAGGCAGGTGTGCCAGTCTCTGGGGTTCCTTGGAGCTAACATTTAAATGAGTATTGGTAACACAATTATGAATGCTCCAAGTTTGGGGGAAAAAAACCTGAAGAAAAAAAGGTAAATTAGCAACCAGAGTTCAAATGTCTCTCAAGTTGGATATGTCATACATATCCCCTAAGTTCCATGCATCAGAAATGCCCTGTTGCAGAAGTTGAATAGGGAAATGGCTCATAAAACCTCTGTATTTCCAAAGCCCTGAGTTCAAATTTCTATTTTCCCAAAACCTTGTCTTTTTAAGTCCAGTCTGAATAAGGGAGAACCACATGAGATTCCTTGCCCCTAGTCTAGAGTGAGGCAAAGAGCCCTCTCCCACTTTAAGGTCTCTAAGTTTCACAAAATGTCTTTAACACCTTTCCTTAGAGAAATAAGCCCTCTCCCAGAACAAACAAAGAATGTTTTGGCTCTTTGTTAAGAAAGACACAAACCAACCATCCAGTGCTTCAAATTCATGAATAAAGCTTCAGTCATCCTAGTTTTGGGAAATTTCTGCAATTCAAGCAATTTACAATCTGTGTTAAAAAGGGGGGCAATTTTGTGCAAAAATCTTGGCAGTTTCTCACAAATGGTTGTTCCCATCAATGTGAGAATTCTGTTGAGAGCATCAGGGGTTTCTATATGTGCTAAATGAGCAATTGTTTACATCCCTAACTCAGCCTGGCTTTGTAGCCAAGCCTCTGGTGAGCTGACCATGGTGCTGAAAGTAGTAAGTCTACCTCATGGGTCCAATTCTGAAAGAAGAAAAAGATCAGATTCTGCCTACTCGTGTGAGTGTGGCGTTCTTCAGCACCAAACTTCCCCAGAGATATTGTTCTGTGGAGGACACACATTATAGGCTTTCCATTTTTCTACGGACAATAGGAGTTGTACAAAACCAACACAGTTGTGTTGAACTTCCTATGTGGTTCTGTAGACCTTAGCCGGTGTTTTCTGGGTGGCATTCAATGCCATGTAAGTTTCACATGAAAGCATTGTTTTACCTATCTCTGTTAATGTAGATTTCAGCTCTTTTACATATCATTACCTAGACAGCAGCATCTTAAAAAGCAGAGACATGATCACTGCAGATGGTGACAGCAGCCATGAAATTAAAAGACACCTGCTTCTTGGGAGGAAAGCGATGGCAAACCTAGACAGCATCTTAAAAAGCAGAGACATCAGCTTGCCGACAAAGGTCCGCATAGTCAAAGCTATGGTTTTTCTAGTAGCAATGTATGGAAGTGAGAGCTGGACCATAAAGAAGGCTGACCGCCGAAGAATTGATGCTTTTGAATTGTGGTGCTGGAGGAGAATCTTGAGAGTCCCCTGGACTGCAAGGAGAACAACCCTGAGTGCTCACTGGAAGGACAGATCCTGAAGCTGAGGCTCCAATACTTTGGCCATCTCATGAGAAGAGAAGACTCCCTGGAAAAGCCCCTGATGTTGGGAAAGTGTGAAGGCAAGAGGAGAAGGGGACGACAGAGGACGAGATGGTTGGACAGTGTCACCGAAGCGACCAAGATGAATTTGACCCAACTCCGGGAGGCAGTGGAAGACAGGAGGGCCTGGCGTGCTCTGGTCCATGGGGTCACGAAGAGTCAGACACGACTTAACGACTAAACAACACATATCATTAACTTTCCCTTCCTCAATTTGCTAACAATGGAGCAACCTTGTTTCCTAGTTTCTGTCTTCCTTACATTTATATTCCACTTGTCCCCTGAGAAAGTCAGACTGGTTCTCTTCCCCCCTTTTTTTTCCTGCACCACGGTTGTGAATCTCACAGCCTTGTACTCTTAGTGAGAAATTGAGGGGGGAAATCTGTCTTTTCTCCTTGCAGAATGACTCTTTGTGTGAGGAATTTGGGGGGGGGGGGGAAGAACTGTCATGTGATTTCTTGGCTATTTTGTAAACACTTCTCTTTTTCTCTCCAGAATTATTACAGTTCCTATACAAAATGGAATCTTTTCTGTGGAGGATTCCCTGCAAGGGACATTGAGAATTTCTTATGCAAAATAACAGATGAGAAAAAGAAAACGGGAGTGTTAAGACTTGAGGCCTCATTTTTACAAAAAGCTGAGACATCTTGCTTTATGCAAGGAGACGTTTTAGTGAGAAGCTTTAGCTCAGTGAAACTTGGAAGCTGCTGTGAACAAGAAATCTTTAAATGATCCTCACAATAAACATGTAAGGTGCGGTGGGCAATGAGATGTTGACCAATCCAGTGTCAACTAGTTTGCTTCAAAGCTGAGTCAGGATTTGAATTTTAGGTGTCTCAAGTTGTAGCCTCACAATAAGCTCTGCATGGCATTATATATCACCCGCTGTAAAAGTGCTAAGCTTTTTAAAAATATGAATAAATGTATTGTGATAAGCTTTTAAAATGTACAAACAAATATATTAATTTTTTTTAAAATCCTTATGTTTCTTTCCAATCAGGTTTGGGGTCTCCCCCCCCCTCTCCTACATTCTGGTATTCTTTGAACCCATAAGGAAGAGAAGAAACCAAAGGGTTGGCCTGTTCTTCATGGGCTTGTTTGTCAGAGGGTCTAAGAAAGTTCAACACACTCTTATATCATATACTGACAAAAATTTTGCACTTGGCCAAACATTTCCTGGAACGCTTTGTTTTTGAAATCTGCAAGCAAACAGCTGACTCTGCACTGCAATGTTTGCTCGCGACTTGTCCTCGTCAGACTTCCACAATCTGATGTAGGCATGTTGACAACAGGAATCAATAGAGCAAAGAATAATGAACCAATGAAATGAGTCGGCCTGAAAGGCTGCTTCAAGGACCACCACAACGAGTGCAACAGGGAATATCCTAATTATTGTTTTGAAGAGAAACAGTGGACGAGAACTTAAGTGCCAAAATAACAAGACCAATAGTTTAAAACTTGCATCATGGTAAGGTTAAACAGATTGGCTTAAAAGGTTAAAACCAACCTCTTGAATTGGGCCTGGGGAGCAACTGGGAACCAGTGCAAGTCTTTTTGTGATGGGGTTGTATGCTCATGATACCTGGAGGGGTGGTGAGTACTCCAATATTGGAAGCAAGCATTCAAGAGATTTTTAGACAACCACCTGGCAGATATCCTTTGATTTGCATTCCTGCATCCAGCAGGGGGTTGGACTTGATGGTCTTATAGGCCCCTTCCATCTTCATTATTCAATGATTCTATGACAGTGTGCATCAGTTAGTAGCCTAGTCTCCACCTATTGCACCTTATTGAAGATCCTAGACCCTTTTCAAGGATACTCCCCTTTGCCTTGCATGTCCCCCAAGACTAGAATGCAGCCATCAAGAACTTCTCCAAAACCAAATTTGGCTCTCCAGGCAGATTCCTCACTAGAGATGGGGATGACTCATCATTTTGGCAAGTTGTCCCGCTTCGTGAGTCGTCAAAAGTTGACGACTCACGAAGCATGAAGTTGCCCCCATGAAGCCACGAATAATGAAGTTATTCGTCAATTCGTGGGGGGCTATTAAAAAAACACCCCCCACTGCCACTGCCACCCCCTCACCACTGCGCCGCCACCTTAAGGCAGGCTAAGGGAATCCAGGCTGCCCTTTGTAAAGATGGCAGCTGCAGCTTCTCTACCCTAAATGAAGCCGCAGCCACCATCTTTGCAAAGGGCAGCCAGTTTCCCTTTTTACATGCCGTGGCTGCGGAGGCCTGATGGAGACCTCAGCAGCGGCAGCAACGATTACGGTAATGGGGTGTCGGTAGGGATGGGGGGCTAAGGTAGGGAGAGGAAGGGGGTTGGGGGGGTAGGCTGTGGGGCGTGGCTGTGGGCGTGGGTGGCTGCCTATCGGCCCACTGATCAGGTGATCGGCGGCCGGTAGGCAGAATGGTTTGGGTTTTTTTTAAAATTACGAAGGACGAATAAAATGGGGAAATATTCATCAAGCCGTATTCGTCAGGACTTAAAATTTGATGAATACGGATCGACAAATATTTAACGAATCGGCTATTTTTGTCAAAAAAAACGATCCATTTTTATATTCTTCCCCATCTCTATTCCTCAACCTTACTTCAGGTGCTGTTGCCCAAGTGTCTACCATGGAAAGTGGAGCTCCTCCAGAAGAGTAAATTCCTCTGCTTCACTTGAAAAGCTGTGATTTGGGGGCAGCACATGCAATCAAGTTCAAAGCTAGTATATGTTCCTTTTTGAAGTACAACTCAAAGAATTGAGAGTATGGCCAAATGTCACTTTTTCAAGCTCTGGTTGGCCTGTATGAAGAGCTACATGGATAGACCAGGGTGTACATTAGTTTTCTATTGAACGTGAGATGAACACCTCCCAGCAATAGAGAGAAACTTTAGAAGGTGTGCCTGTTATATTGGAATACAGGTCAGAAGAGGACAGTGTTGTTCCGAACGTCCTTGGTAAAACCTGATTTGTGCTGAAGCGGCAAAAAGTGGGAGTATAGTGTCATCTGTTCTCGGTATTTCCCAGCCAGCTGATTTATTTCAAATTATTAATGAACTTTGCTGCAGTCCAACTTGTCAGGCCCACTCTGCGGGGGTCAATAATGGGAAGAAACCTGATGTTAGTGGATCCAGCTTAAGTGATTCTGTCATGCTAATGATTCAATATATCAGGACAAATGTCAGCTCCTTCCAATATGTTAATTCCTCTGACCTCATTTGCATAAACTACAGTCAATGAAATAAAGTTCCCCCACTCCCAACCCACCCCCAGGAGTTAATGGAGATCTTAAAAGGCCTCCTTTGAATTGTTCTGTTTTAAATAAAAAGTTCCTAAGAATTTCAAAAACATCCTTATGCAAAGACGTGGATAGGGCTCTTCCTGCTTAACTGCAGGTACAGTCCTCTCAACCTGGAGTCCCCAACGTGACATCTGAGGACATTTCCCATGATGCACATCAGTGTCTCCTGCTCCTCCTGCCATCATCATAGTCATTGCTGTCATTGTTATCCTCATTCAGTTTCAATGCAAACTAGGGTTGCAGGTGATGATAGATGAAGGTTGCCAGATTCCAGAATTTTTTCCATCTCCTGAGACTCAGGTTTTGGGGCCCATTCCCTAGGACTCAGGGTTTGGATTTCAAATGGCAGGGAAGGTTGGGTTTGTTTATTTGTTTGTTTTGCCAATTTGGCAATCTTTAATTCTAGAGCATTCTCATAAATTCAGTACATGCCATTCTTTAGTTCATCCTCTTGCACGATCTACAGTAGCAACTGTTGGAATTCGTATGTTGGTTTTCACATTCATCATAGAGTTTCCACATAATCTGTCTTTTACTTATGCCCTGTTTCACAATTGTCGCTGAAAGATCCATCGCCTGGAACATCACAAGGGTCTTCTCCTCCAGGTCTCAGGCAATCTCCAGAGATGGAATGTGGGAGCCCTACTGCACACCAGATACTTCACTGTACCATCATCCACTCAGTTAGCTGTATTAAGGTTCTTGAGGAAATCAACCTTTAAACCTCACCTCTTTTTCTACTGAGGGAAAAGACTTGGCAGTCATGAGCCCTAACCTTGATGACTTTTTTTTAAAAAAAGACATTTATGGAGGAGGAATTAGTCAATGACTATTAACCAAGATCTCTACATATCTATTCAGAAGTAATATGAACCCCTTGATTTCTAATGTTCGGAGGTGTGTGCCATCACTTATGCAGCCAAAAAAATAGGATGAAATAGGAGGCAGCAGTAAACTTAGGGAAACCCCAAGGTTTGTAGAAATATCAAAAATTGAAGTGGGGGAAGAAAGCCTGTGGGGAAGAACACACATAACAGCTCAATAAGGACTGAGCATGTAGTGTGTACTGAAAGCTAAATGATTGTTGAGGCAACAGGGGCAAAGAAGACGGGACAATGAAATGGACGATGCTAAGAAAAGGTATAGACAGAGATGTCATTGGGACCCAGAATAATAGCACGCACTATTGCAACTGCTGGAGTTTTATTTGCAACCTTGCATGCTGTCTGTGGTTTGAGTGACTGGGAATAACTTTTCTGGGCTGGGGTTATTGTCCATCCAGCACTGACCAATCATTCCTTCTAGACTTTGAATTCAAAGAGAGTCCCACCTCTCTGCTGAATGTTTCTTTCTCTTTCTTTCATCGGTTGGAAGCAGTCGTTTGTTTTGCTGTTAATCTGTCCAGTTAGTTGCCAAGTACGTACGTATGGAGGAAAGAAAACAGATATAAACGTCTGTAATTTCAAACAACGGTAACTAAAGAATTTTTTTTTTATTCTTTCTCCTATAAATGTCTCAGAGTCAGGTACTGATAATTTGAGTGCCAGTTAATGGGAATGGGGTGGACTATCTGGGGAACTTGAAGCTGTTCTCCTTTGTGTACACTTCTGCTGTGTAGCAAAAAGTGATGTTGACCTGAAGCTCTGCTTCTGAGCATCTGGTTGATCACTGTTAGGAAGGGAGAGCTGCTGGAGCAGAGAACGGCAATTGGACTACAGTTACCAGTGTTCGTGGGCTGTGCTGACTGGGGATTCTGGGATTATTATTGAAAAAGTAACTTTCCCAAGCTCTGAGCCAGACTGCATGAACTTTGGCTCTGACCTGGCTGGGCTCTTGTCGTGTTCCTTTGGAAGGCTTAGATGTTGTTTATTTTTGGTGCCTTTTCTTTTCTCAGGCTTGTGACCTATTTGAGTTTCATGTTACAAGAACGGCTTGTGAGGCTAATTAACATCAAACAAATAGGAACCCCTTTCTCTAGGAGTGCTCAAAGTTTCCCAGGACAAAATCATTCCACCCGCTGTCCCCCCACCCTGGACCGCCATTTCCTCTTGGTATGAAATCAGTTTGATAGATCTGCAGGAAGAGATTTAGTTGCCAGTGGCAGAGGTCAGTGCATTGTGTATTCAATGTAGTCAATAATAAAGTCAGGACTTATGCTAACAGAATGTTAATAAGGTATCACAAGGACCTTGGAAAGTCATTATGTCTGGTCACTTGCCTCACAATATTGCTCGAATCAGGCTTGGGAGACTGATACAAGAGGATTATGAAAACAAGACAGCGCCCTCTAAAAGTGATTAGGAAAAAGGCAGAAGCAGCGTTAAGGTCCGTGCAATGAGCCAGAATTTGCAATGAGCAGCAGTTTCCGAGTCTGGTCACGTTTAAGGGAATAACAGTGCCACTTGATTAAAGAATCACACCCAACAGCTGCACCTGGCACCTACAGGTAAGCACCCACCCACCCTAAGGACAGCTGGCATGAATACTTGTCTTTGCCTTGGCTCTCCTGCCTACTCTTCATCCTCTTCACACTTTCTTGAAGTCCATTCCCACACTGAACAGCTCTTACCATCAGGGAGCCTGATGGGACCTCTTTTCATGTCCCTTGAACCCATTTGTCCCAATAGTTCTAGAGCAACAGAAAACAAGCTTGAGCTGTCTTCCAAGCAGATGAAGGGCTGCCATATGGAAGATGAAACAAACTTCTTTTTGGCCACTTAAGAGGTCATGATCTGAACCCATGGAATCAAAATATAAGAAAGGGGATTCTGTCTAAATTCGAAGAAGAACTTCCATGTAAGAGCAGTTAACAGAATGGATGACCTCTGAAGTCAACAGACTCCCCTACATTGGCGGTTTTCAAAGAGAAGTTGGATGGCCATCTGATAAGGATGCTTTAACTGTGGGTTCCCTGCATTGTGGGGGCAGACTAGAAGACCCTGGGGTCTCTTCCAACTCTATAGCTCTATCATTCTCAAGCACCAACAATGGGCAGTTGTGAATCTGCCATTTTTTTACATTTGTAAGAGCATAAGAAGACCTTTGGTGGATGAGAGTAAAGCCCCATCTAGTCTAGCATTCTCTTCATACAGTGGCCCAACAGATGCCCATGAGAAGGTCTTAAATAGTAAAGAACAGCAGCAAAAAATCTCTTCCTGGTGTTGTGCTTCCCACCAGCCAATATACAGAGACAGGAGCTGCTAAAATTCATCACATAAGCAGGAACAGAGCCATGGGAGCCCCATCCTTAACATTGCATCACATCACTGCATCACTGCATCCTTAACATTGCATCAACGTTGTGGGGCTCCCCCCCCCCCAGCATCCATGGATACAAAGTGAATGTCTGCAGCTGGGATGGCTCTGTTCCTGTGCTTCTCATGGGAAATGGTTAGTTAGATAGATTTGAGGAAGAGGTATCTTGAGCAGGGAAGTGGTTCCAGACAATCATGTTGCCCCTGGCTCTGTAATTCGTCCACACCATTGTTCCAACATCTACTCTTATTACGGTCATTCAAAATCAGGAAGAGTTCTACTCCATGAATATCTGCTTTGGTGCTCAGCAATGATTGCATTTGTACTGCATGGGATGCTATTTAGTGGTGCCTGGCAGATGATGGAACCAACATAAAGTTTGCATCTATACATCTCACAAGGGAGGAAAGGGGAAAAGGACTCTATTCTACGAACTGGGCTCAGATTGCAAAACCATCACATATGAAAATCTGGACACCTTAATCCTCCAGATTCACATTTTGTTGCTAAATCAGCAGGGAACAAATGCTTTTGTGCAGTATTTCTGTATGTAGCATGGTCACCCAAACAGCACTGTCTCTAAATTCCAATCATTTGCTATATAGATTTTTTTTAAGCAAAAAAGAAAAAACACAAATGAAAACAAGTCCAAACAAATGTGTTTGTTTCTGTCATCCGAGTACCTGTTTTTTTTTTGCTTTTGTCCCAGAAAATGCAACCATTTGGGACAAAAATATTTCATGCCATTGTTTTTGGAGAACGTCAGTGAAGGAAAAAAGAAGTGACATGCTCTAGTTGTTAATACATTGATTCCATTGAACATTAACATTAAGATTCTCAGTAAATACAAGAAGTGTACATTAGACCTTAATTACATCCTAACCACACTGCTAACCCTACTATTAACCCTCAATAAACAAGAACACAAAATAGCACAACAAACTTAATTTTTTTTGTTTTAACCTAGTGCATGAAGGTAAGCAGAATTTAGAGCCTGGAAGCAAAATGACAACATGTGGAGCTCACAAAGAACCCATGTTATGCGCCCTTTTACGGCAAACATCAGATTCTACTCTGGTTGCATTCCTGAGCATGCTTCTCTTGTGCTGCCCCATTCTTGTTGCCTTGAAATTATTCTTCTGAGCTACCTTCAAGGAGAGACCCTTGTAAAGTATGTTACAGTAGTCAAATCAATGTGGCTGCTGTGTGGACTTTGTTCACAATGAACTGGTTATTCAAAGACTGTGGTCATTGTAATATATCAACAAAAGAATCAGGCCAAATTAATCAAGCTGACAATAATACAACCAACCTTGCACTAAGGTAATGCATGCTGCTTGGTAGATGGCCTTTCAAATTAATTTGTTGCAAATGTCTATACAATGAATGTAGAAGGCAGATAGGTCTGCCATAAATCTGAAAATATAAGCTCAACTTTCACATTGTTTTCTGGCTGAATCAGTCAGCAAGGTGCCTGTGTTTTCATTATAATTCTGTTTGGGAGATCAGCAGGCTAGTCTTGAAAGAGCATTCCAGTATATTTACACTGGAAAGGACTGGGAACTTTGTTAATGGAGCATAGCATTCCATTCTGAGGGTTGGTTCCATATGGCACATTCATAGATTTCTAATCAGTTCTCTGAAACAATGGTAGGTGGCAGCTTTCTACAATGAACAGCTTGAAGTTCTTCCTGGCAGGCTGTTTTGATCTGGAACATGGTCTGTTTCTCATGATGATCTCTCTCTCTCTCTCTCTCTCTCTGTGTGGGTGTGTGCATTAGGTGCACAAAGGTGATCATCTAATATGTAAGTTTACTGGTAGAAATGTACAAATATGATCTGTAACAAAATATTGCAGGGTATGTGGAGAGTTACTGGTTGAAGTTCTTCCATCCATCCACCCATCTAGCTGGCCATACATTCTTTTATTCATGTTTCTCCCCCCCTTTTTTTTTGTTTTGTCTTGCATCCACTCAACAGTCAATCAGCATTTCACAGCCAATGAAAATCTTTAGCTGTTCCTGAACTGTTCTGGTTAGCCTCTGATTACTTAGGTACCCTTTTCATCTTCCCTAAAGATTTGTATGGTTGTTGTCTTTCTGCAAATTGTGGGCTCTTTAAAGCTTTGGCTGGCCAAAAATTGTTTTGCTATTCATTTATTGGAAAGTATATAGGATTCATTGGGTTGGATCCAGGCAGTAATATTTAGAGGCAGTAATATCTGGCACACTGAAATGACTTGATTTCCAATGATGACTGGGTAGGGCTAAATCTGAATCCCACCTATTGTCTGGATGTGCGAGTGCTTGAATTTCAACTGTCAAATACAGCCAAAACTATTGAAATTAAATATCAAATATTGTTGAAGACCAAAGGTGGGTGATGAATGTTGCCTTCACCCTTGTGTTTCTGCTGTTGGTCATTCCAGAGGAGAGGGAGGATGGAGTGCAAGAAGCCAAAGCAACTTCACATAATGCTTAAGTATGGTTAGGATTAAGTCTGGATGCTGTCAGAGCCATTAGTGTGTCCTCTGTGACATCTTGCTTAGAGACTTGATTGCTTGATTGCTTGATTGACAGTACTAAGCAGAACTGGTACTACAATGTAAGCTAGAGCCATAACAGCTGTTCTATACAACTTATTATAAACTTGTGATTAACCAAAAACCTCAATTAACTGGAGGTAAATATTTTATTTTATGTTATTTTATGTTTAGCAGAAGCCCTTCAAAAAGCTCCAGGTAGCCACTGCTTTTTTAAAACAGGAAATATCTGAAAACAAAGAAATTATGCTTTTCTAAAGAGCTGTTTCCTCTCGTATATAGAATAGTAGACTTCATCAAATATTGTATTGACTATAACTGATACAAATGATTGAGTAGGAAGTTTTCAATTGGATGACAACCCTACTGCAATGGTAATAAAGGGGCTCGGTTCTCACTTGGTAGCCTCTGAAAATTCCAGACAGTCTTCAAGTTCATGTCCATGTACACCATAATGCAGTAACTGAGTTGAGCACATGCTTAGCTCAGCTGACTAAGGCCAGAAATCTGTTGAGGAAACACAGATTGGAAGAGCAATTGCACCAACCCTGTTTGGTCTCTGGTGGTGTCATCCTTTGCATGACAGGTCATGTCCTGTTCGTGAAACTGGGCGGGCAGCCTACCTGTCAGGTGGGGACTGGAATAATTGCTCTTGCACAGACAATTTTTCCCAACAGGATTCTCTCCTTGGACTTTAAATAAATGAGATGAGCAGCAGCATGATAGTATTAGACAGTACCCGGTGTATGAGTTCAAAGCTGTCCCCTCTATGAAGGGCCCACAAGTGAGCTTGAAATATAGAGCTTTTAAAAACATTTTTCAAAAACGGCTGCTTCTGCAGGTCTATTGATTTCCTTATTGAAATCAATATTTATATAATGAGGTTTGAAGCAATTCTGATCCATGTAGATGTTGTGAATTCAAAGACAAGGGAGGGAAGGACTATGTTAATGGAAGTGTAAAAGGTCTGCGATAGACCTGGAGAAGTCAGATGATTCAAAGTCAAGGATGTTCAGGTACCTTTAATGCTGACCCTGGGACTCTTTGCATTTTAAAGAGACTGCAAGATCTTTGATCACTCACGGCTACTTAAGCACTGAGCAATTTGATACTGTAATGAGTGAGTCTTTGGACAGTGAATATGGATTAGCTATATAAGGTTTAACTGGAGCAACTTACCAGATAAGATAGTGATGTGGAGAAAAATCAGTCTGGCCCTTAGAGTTCCTGCTTACTGAAAAAATGAAGGGTCTTTGCCTTGAACAAGAAACAGTATGAATGGAAACCAAATGAAGTATTAAGATAAAAAGGAGAATGTATATAGGATTACTTTAAATGAGGGTGCAACTACATGGGGAGGCGCACTAGGTTTGCTTTGAAGTTTTTAAAAATCAGACCTCTGGATGTTTCTGCTGCTGAAATCACTGTTGTCTTCCATACTAATTATCCCATTGCAAGAGACCATATTACACTTCCCAACTGGTTGAATTTCTATTGGGAAAACAGCCCCATCCTATTAGTAACACACGTCTCCATCCCTTCCTTTCAACTTCTTTAAAAAATGTTTTTAATTTATGTTTGGCAGTGACATAGCATTTATCTGATACAGCGTTAAATTTGACAAACACAATTTAAAAATAATAGAAAAAACTGCTCAGTGAAGGGGAGACAACAAGTAATCAGCTGGGGGGGGGAATAATTCCAATAACTGCCATATTGTGCCCCATTGAAGATATATTGTCAATGTCAAAGTAGGTCTTGTCTGTCAAAATGGAGAAAAGTAATGCCAGCTGAATTGGTACCAAATGAACCATCCCTACCAGCCAAACGAAAAGATCTGAGTGCCCATGGGGAAAAAACTGGGATTCCCTGCACTTAGATTTAGATTGTGTAGGCGCTGGCGTATACTTTGATTTTAACTGTGCCAATTTCAACACAAACTGCTGGGTAAATTGCAATGAAGTCACATGGACACCACCTTCTCTTTGAATACTCTATTTTTAATTGCGTTTGCAGTAGTTTTCATCACTTGGGATGCAAAATTTCTCCTAGCTAAAAATGCTACATTTCCATTCATGCATCTGGTCTAAGAAGAAGAAATTCTGCTAATTCTGAGTTTTGCAACCGTTCAACGTTTTTAAGCCACTAGGTCTTTCCATCCCAAATGCATGATTTGCAAATGCTGGTAACTTCTTTTTAAAAAATAAATGTCTTCTCTTTTTCCACTGAGGAGGCTCAGAAGCTACAGCTGTTCATAGAGGATCATGTCATCCCTGCATGTCTTTTGAGTGATAAAGAGATTCTCAGAAGTAAAAGGGGTGGCAACAGCAGGATGAACCTGATTAAGTGCATAGGATTCAAAATCAATGTTTTAAAAAGCGAAGCACTCAAATCCTTCTCTCTGCCTGGGTGGATGAATTGTCATTTTTTGCTTTCTTCCACGATCAGTTTGTTTTTAAAAGTCTCAAGTTCTTTGCATCTGCTTTCTGAAAACAAAAATGCAAAGGTTTCCATTCTTATTTTTTAAAAAGTGGACTGAACAACATTTTTACCCATCTCTAGTACACAAAAAATGTATGACGAAGAGGACCATCAACAAAAGTTAGCCATGAAAGCTAAATAAAATCATCAAATTCAGAGTCAGTATGTTAGGTGCAAGGGAAGAGGACAATAACACAATCTAAGGGGTATGATTAAGCAGTTCAGGGCATTTCTCCCCACCTCCCCATCTGAAGTTTAAATGGTGGCTGGGAGCCTAGTTTGGATGCAACACAAGACCACTGGTTAGAGCTTCCACATGCAAAGCCAGTACAGGCATGATTATTTATTTCTTATTGTTTTATTTATTTCTTAAACCTTTATACTGCCCAAATAGTGCAAGGTACTAATCTGGGTGGTTGGCAGTCAAATGAAAGCAAGTACTGTACCATAGTATAACAATAAAAATAAACAATACAATAATCAAGTCAAGGCAAACCAAGACCATCAAACCATAATTGGACAGGCAGCACAAATTTGGCAAAATTCAAGCATGATCTTAAGCAACCTCTTAAAGGTTGGCAGGAGGGGGCCAGGCACAACTCAACTGGAAGCCCGTTCCAAAGGGCTGGTGCCACAACCAAGAAGGCTCCATTCTGGTGGACGTTTTTCCGGCCTCCCCCAGTGTGGCAACCCAAAGGAGCATGGTCTGCGAGGATCTGGTGGCACATGTAATGAGGTGGTGTGTGTAACAAGTAGCAAGGTCCCCAAGTGTGGAGAAATCACCAAGATCTTGAACATGCCATCCAAGTAAGTAATCACCAAGACCTTGATGATGGCATCCAACCTCCCATAGGAGAGGAATAAGGAGCAGAAGGCTTTACTTAGACCCATAGGGAGCTTTTTCTTTGAAACAGGAGGTGATCGGACAGTGACTTCTGCTTTTGGAAAACAGATGCTATGGACCTTAGGGTAGAGGGTGTGATTGCCATATTGAGGTGAAGTGTGGGTGAGTGGGAGGGTTTGGCATCACACAGGGGGGCCTGGGGTTTGCATTTGGCCCACATGATGCACGGTGCCCATCCCTGTTTTAAAATCAAGACAAAGGACAAAGCCTCTTGCACTGTGTTTATGTTTTTCCTGAGCAGCTCCGGAGAGCAGACACAGGTCTTTAATCCCAGGATCCATTTATAAGGGCTTGAATCCATACATATGTACAAATGATGAATTAAGTGGATCAATTTTACCTTATGTGTATTCATTACCATACCTTTCATTAGCGGAACAAAGAAAATAGCTCCAGCATTTCAGATCAAGAGTCTATCAGAGTTTGGCAAGACAAAAGGCTTTAGACTTGAAGTGCATTAGCCTGCCCCATCGCAGTCTATAGTCCAGAGTGACCTTCATGCCCTCCGTTAAAAGTTTTTGTGATTTTCCCACTATGCTAAAAGAGAGACGATTAACACCTGAATGCTTCTGGCATTTGTGTATTCTGACAACAATCTGGGAGACAGAACAATCCAGTTTCCTCACCAATGGGTAGGATGGGTGATTGAAAGACAAAACCTGTTCTAGAACTTCCAGTCACCGGCCCCTAGGGTGGGTTCTGATCCACCTCACCAGACTCACTCAAGCCAACAACTGCTACATGTCCAGGCATAACAATGGGAAGAGATACATCACTTTTTAGAGAGGCACTGTGCTGGAATTTTCTGGCTTTTCCCTTCCCAGATAGCTATAGTGAGTCTTCATTGCCATTTAGGAATGAGTGTGTGTGCAAATGTGAGTTGGATGACTTGTGTAGGTTTTAATCAGGTAGATCACAATAGCTCTAGCAACTATATCCCATACTATCACTGCTGTTTTCTACTCTCTTTTATTTTCTAATGCCTGCTTCTGGCCTTTATTTGCAGGGAAAAAAAATCCCTTTCATTGGGTGCCTGTGTATGTTCAAGAGTGGGTGGGTGCTAGGCATTTTCCTTCCTTCCTTCCTTCCTTCCTTCCCTGAACTCCAAATCCCAGAATTCTCTGTTTTGGGAGTTTGATCTGCTAGACACACACCTAAATTGTGCTAACCTGGAAAAAGACTAGGTTTGAATAGGCTGAGTTCTGGCCTAGCTTCCTGTTGGGAAATGAAGTTGTCCTAGTATTGCAGCGGGAGAGAGATTTCTGCTCTGAATCGTGCTCAAATATCCCCACTATCCCAGAGGGTCTTGTGGAAGATTATTTATTTATTTATTTATTAGATTTATATACCGCCCATCTAGAACGTGTCTACTCTGAACGTGTCTACTCTAGAATAAGCTCATTTCCCCAGCACCAATCAGGTTCCATGAGACTGATCTGCCATTCTTCATCTCTGAGGAGTCAAGTCTCCTCTCTGGTATCCAAATCAATGGCTATTGAATAGGACAACACCACTTCAACTGGACAGGTTTAACTCACTGGAAATGGAGCTAAACATTCCAAGAAGACAGCACAACTCGGGTTCAGACTGGATTTGCTCGCTGCAGAAGCAACATCTGAACTTGCCAGTACAGTTGTCCCACTTGAGACACACAGAGATCTTTCCTAGTTGTGCTTCAATTTCGGTAAGCTGTGCTGTATCAGAATGCAAACTTGGTTTTGCTTGACCTTGCTTTGCTTCCCTTGCCAGAACTCAAACACTTAGTATCCTTTCTTCATGCACACTTATGCTGGAACCCCATCTGGTTGAGTCCAGTGAAATAGAACAGTGACACCAACCAGTGCTTAGGGAGCATCATAGTTTAGACTTTCTACCATTCTGTTTCCTGCTTTCCTTATCCTGCTGCATCCACCACCTATCAGTCCTTCATCACACTACATTCTCAGTTGACCTGGGTCTTTGGTTTCTCCCTCCCTGTTAAGTCCAACATGACACCCTTAAATGCACATGATCTTGCCTGATTTTGGAAGCTAATCAGGATTAGGCCTGGTTAATACTTGGATGGGAGACCACCAGGGAATACCAAGCGTTTCTAGGTTGGCTCAAGGAAGCAGTCCTGCCTGAAATCCTGGACAGCTGCTCCAAGGAGAGTTCACAAAACTGAGTTATGCCGATTGCTGGTTTAACTTAATATAAGGCATGTTCTTTTTGTCCCCACCATCTATTTCGGTTATTCTGTTGCCCCAATCATCTGTATTTTAACACACTTTTTTCCTGAATCATCATCATCATCATCCAAACAGGCAGTCCAAATATCTCCAGTTAAAAGGATCTTGGACAAAAAGAATTGGGAAATACTTCTGTATGTGAAGCACACACAAACAGAATGACACTTGTACAATACTGTGGAAAATCTAGAGAGCTTTATTTGGAGCACCTCAGACTCATGGGTGGTGGAAGGAGTGGCCCCTCCAGAAGTCTTTCAGCTGCAAATTCCTATCATCTACAATCATTGGCCATGCCACTGGGGAACGATGGAATATGGAATCCAGCAACATCTACAGGTCCACAGGTTTTGCATCCATACTACCGATAGTACTGGGCCAATGGTTTGATTCTGCAAAAGGCAGCATCATACAGTCATCATAACCCTAAAATAGGGATGAGGAAGAATCTCATTTCTCTTCATTTCCCTAAATCAGAATTTACCAACATCTGCAAATATCTTCATATTTGGAATTGGAAGAACTTGAGGTGGAGGTTGGGGGAGGAAGGAATGTGGAAGAAACTAAAAGTAAAGATTCATCCATCCAGAATCAGGACTCAAACTAAAATGGCTTTGGGTTTGAATCGTTGTGTATTCAACTGTGCAAATGCTGACATGAGTTCGCCCTCCTTTTTGGCCTGAGCAGCTTCTGTGTTTTGCACAGATACAGTGGGCAATTCTACAAAAAATGCAGTTCATTTTTTGCAGAGTTTACCAACATTCCCAGATCACATATTCCAGAAAGAACTTGAGCTTTAAAACCTTTGGATATAGATGAAAGCAAAACTGATCAACTTTCTTATCTGTACTTTGGGACATAATACTGCCAGATGCCACCGTGCTCTTAGGCCACATTCTTTTCCTGAGCCTCCTTCTTCTCAAAAAAAGAGTGTCTCTCAGCCTCTGGACCCTAGTTCGCTGAACTGACAATAAAAGCAACAGAAAGACGGAGAAAGTTGTGTTTGTGCGCGTGCTTGTGTGTGTGCATGCACGCAAAGCGCAGACGTTACTTTCTTGTGACAAGAGACAAATGTTTCATTCAAATACAGCATTTTCGCATATTGGAAACAGTAATGAATTCCTTTGCACCTCTCTGCCTAGTTCACGATGTCAGCCCAGGGCATGGTGGAACCTCAGCCATCCCTTGCAAAATTAAATTTAATGTTACACCCTCCAATGGAATGGTGCATAAATCAAGCTTTTGATTTGCATGGACTCCAGCAGACAACCGCCCAGTTCTGGGCAAACATAAACCCTGCCTTGAATATTATGTCAGAAAGAGGAACAAAGCAATCTCAGCCTGCCAATAAAAGCTTAGTACCAAGTGTAATTCATGCCGGTATTACGCTGCTCTCGTGTCAAGGCTGTTATTAAAATTCTTGTTTTTGCCTCCTTTTTCATTTCAAAGCAAAATGTTTTCCCTGACCTTCCTATATCCTGGGAGAAAAAAGAGGGGGAGGACCCCCCCCCCAACTGTTCACTGGTACTACTTATACACTGGTGTCTCTTAAGAGGAGCTGAGTGAATTGCTTCACCCAAACCCCACAGAGTTATAAAATGACCTATACCATCATGCAAAACAATGGGGTGGGGTGAGTAGCTGGCTGGATTGCTCAGTGAGTTAGGTATCTGGCTTCAGAGCCCGAGGTGGCCAGTTTGATTCTCCACTGTGTCTCTCAGCAGAACAGCCTACCTAGGTAGCCTTGGGCAAGCTGCACAGTCCCAGGGCTCCCTCCAGAAGAAGGGAACCA
This sequence comes from Intellagama lesueurii, assembly GCA_037013535.1. Taxonomy (NCBI): domain Eukaryota; kingdom Metazoa; phylum Chordata; class Lepidosauria; order Squamata; family Agamidae; genus Intellagama; species Intellagama lesueurii. The sequence continues at coordinate 186,668,824 of JBAJHW010000005.1, read as the reverse complement.
CTTCCCAGTACTCTCTAATCTCTGGAAAGGGTTGCCGTTAACTGCAATAGAGTGGGTGTTATCTGTGCACGCACACACATGCACGCACACAGAGCAGAATGGGGGAAGGATTCCCACACCAACAAAGTGAATCCAGGAAGGTAACCCATTTGGAGATATTCCGTGGGTTTTCTCAGAAGCAGAAGATGCTGGTCTGGTCTCTTCTGAATGCTCTGGGGCTGCTTCATGTAAAAAGGAAGCTCCAATAGGCTTTCAGAGGACGGGAATAAGAAGTTATTTTAGGCCAAGTTCTGCCTTTGGGGTGGGAAACCCCACGTACCTGTTGTTTCCGGGAACACAAGATGTCGTCTTTTGCTGTATCAGGAACAGCTTGGGAAATTCAGTGACCATGCTTGGTTGGGTGATTCTGTGTGATGATAATCCCAAAAGGAACTTTTCCCAGGCCTGACTTGTACTGGGTCAGGAAACTGGCTTCCCTAGTTCACAACTCTGCGTCTACACCACGGAATCAACAAACTGACTTCTGGCCAGACATTATGAGTCACTAATAACAAATAGCAAATAACTTTAATTAGTACCTTTTCCTAAAAATGAAAGTATAGCTGAGTGATACTGTTTTTAAACAGAAAATTAACTATTTTAGTCACTATTGAGAAATGGAAGGTAAGAGTCATTTCTAAAAATTATAACTGTAATGCCCGCTCACTACTTTTGGGGGCCACTGGAATGGCTGCATGTTCCCACCTTGCTTTACTCACAGAAGAAAACAGTATTTACATAGGATCAGTACATTACACCATCTTCTGTCTTACAACCCTCATCTCAACAGCAAAAAGCTGTGAGAAAAAGAAAATTATGTGGGATTTTAGTGAGAAATGGTACAGTTAGAAGGACATCTAAAATCTTCTAACCTTCCTGGGGCTCTGAATCACAAAGAAAGATTTGCAGCCTCTTTACATATGAATTATTCCTCAGGTGATTTGAAAAAAAAACTCCATATAATTTGCTACAAAATGAATTGAGCTTTCTCTGTGTTACAAAACTTATTTCCTTTTAAATCTAGGAACAGATGTACAATCTGGAAACTGGCCAGTTTTACCATTATTTTTGAAAATTGTTCATATCTTGCAAATGGTCCTGGAAAGGATTCATGTAAGTATTACTCACCGTTATTTTTAAATGATGTTTTCGTATGCGTAAGGAATTCATTGACTAACTAACCATTGTGTTGTATGCTTTTATTTTTAACATAACACTGATGTGAATATTGTTCATGCTGCGTGTCAGATATGGGTACACAGTTTAAGTAGGAGATCTCAGGGTGGTATTGAAAGCCCACCAGTAGGCATGTGAGTTTTCAGATTCTTTTTTGGACTACAAATCCTATAAATCTCCATTCTGGGAGTTCTGTCCACAACTGCAGAACCTAAATGTGGCTCACCTTGGGGAAAAGGCCTAGCTCTGAAGGTGTCCTGGTCTAGCATAGGCCTAGCTTCCTGTTTGGGAAGGAAGGTCCCAGGTAGCAGCAGGGCAGCTTAGTAGGAAATCCACTGGCTCTTTCGTGGTTCTTTCGATATGGAGGGCTATAGTATGTATCAGTGCAGTCAAGATGTTTCTTCATTAAATTAGGAGTGCAAGAGAACCAGTGGATTTTGGTGTTTCCAGTTTCACTGGGGCAGCGAATCTGCTCTGGGTGTTAGTGTGGCTGGTCAGAGAGCTATCTAGGGTGCTGGACCTATTTTGGTGATAGAGTTCAGCACCTTTGATACCTTCCGTAAAGCATGAATTAAAACCCACAGCAAATTTATTGTCCCACTGACATTGGAGACACCAGCCTCTGAATAAACCTTTTTCAACATGGAAGCATTTTCATTTCACCCTCATGAATATGTGTGCGAGGATCAGCAAGAGAATCTGTGGATAGGGATGGGATTTTTGGATTTTCTGGACTACAAACACCATGGGTTTCCATTTTGAGAGTGTTCCCTACCTTACAGGCACCTTGGAAACACCTCTGGGAGAATTTCTAGGCTTAAATCAGAAGGCTTTGAGGCATTGACAAGATACTCCAAAAGAAAGCTTCCAGTGAGCACTGGGGCATAAGCAAGACACTTTGTCAGAGCTTGGCCTAGCTAAGCCTCAAAGCCTTCCAATTTAGGCCATTCAATCAGGTATATCATATTCACCACATTCAGGGGCTTGCAAGGCAGGTAGAACTCCCAGAATGGAGAATTATGATATCTGTAGTTCAGAAACCTCTGAAAATGCCTATGGAGCGGAGGGTCAGAAATGTGATTGGCAGCAATTTGCATGATTTTGGACTCTCCTCACCCCCAGCTTGCCAAACTTTCACACCCACCCTCAAATACTACTTCTTGCTGAACTTTCGTGAGTACGGCTACGTTGCTTCTTCCATTTCAGGTCCTAATGATACATTTGAGAGATGGAGATTAAAACTTTCAATTCTTAGAAAATTAAAGCTTGATCAAAGATTCCATTCCACAATACAGGCCATGGAGATCAGTACTATGTCAAATTCTTATTGTCATCATTGTGATTAAGAGAGGACCTGAAGGGTGACCTCTGGTCTTGATTGAATCTTAATAAATAATGAGGGTGGTTGGAGCCTGTTCTAATCAAAATGGGGAGAAATTTCAACCTTCAGGGCAATATCAAAAAATCATGTTCTTTTAAAAAAAAATACCTCTTACCCAACATTGTAAGCCTTTTCATATGTAAGTAATGCTAAGTAGAAAAAATGCAATTTACTTCAACCCTCCTCTTAATAATATAAGCTTGACTTCCTGAACATATTTAGATATTAAAAAGTAATCCTTAGCACTAGTATAGATTTCCTCTTGGCTGAGAAACTCAGAAAGACCTGAGGTTTTCTCACTTTGATCACACAATTTGTTTGTGGCAAATCTAAAATCTATTGCAAATCCAAAACTGTCAAAATCCAGAATTTTGGCATTTGCAAGGGTAAATACATATATTCGTATTTCAACACACGTAATAGCGGAGTGAGTTGGATTACCTGGCTGTGGATCTGCAAATTGGGAATTCATTTCCTCACTGTACTTCCTTGGAGAACAGCCAGTCTGTGTAGCATTGGGCAAGTTGGACAGTCCCAGAGTGCCCCTAGAGGAACGGACTGGTAAAGCACTTGGAAGCACTTTATAACTTGTAAACTATGGCAAGTGTTGCCATAAGCTGGAATCAATTGGATGGCACACAATTATCATAAAGTAGCCGTGTACGTTACAGTCTAGTTCCAACAAGAATAAAACCAACGAAGCAACAGCTGAATAAGTAATCTACCCTTCTGCTGTTCTTCTGCATCACCTTGCATCATAGTTGAAGCTACTCTGGTATCCGTTCTGAATTTCAGTCTCTCATTTCTGCAAAAAAAGAGGATTCTAGCTGAAGGTCAAACTAGACATTATTCATCCTGAAGGTCAAACTAGACATTAGCCATCCTGTGGTCATAGATGTCAGTTTGTCATAGCATGGGATTTTCCATGCCTCCATATCTTGCATTTAATGGACTTTGTTTTACGTTTGGTCACTAGAAAATAAACAAGGGCCTAATTTGCAAGCCTGACTTCTGAGACATACATCTGTGAGGGAATCCTTTTAGCTGGAGCGGGAAAGGGCTTAATCTTTAGGGATACACAGTCTTTCAAATGTCTTATAAGACCCTCATCGATGAAATTGTGCTATACAGTAGTACCTCGGTTTACGAAGACCTCGGTTAACGTAATTTTCGGTTTACGAAGGGAAATCCGTTGAAAATAATGCCTCGGTTTACATTTTTGTTTTGTTTTTTCCACAGTACGAAGGAAGTTTCCCCAGGGTGCATTGTGCCTGGAGGTTTATAGCGCCGCCCCCGTTCCTATGGCAATCCGCGTTCCGGTTTACGAATTTTTCACTTTACGTAACATCCCATAGGACTCATTAATTTCGTAAACCAAGGTACGCCTGTACTACACACTGCCTAAAGTTAATCCAGCCCTGGGGCATATAACCAGCTAGCCCCCACTTCCTGATGGAATTGCTTGAGATGACTCTATTTTAGCTCTTTAAAACCATGCACCAGTTTTAGCTGCAGAGCGATGGAATGAAATAAGGACAGAATATTCTAGCCTACCTGGCTCCATGCTCTCCTGCTTTAATCATGAAGAATAATGGAGACAATTGTGGTGGTAAAATCCAAATGCAGATATTTGCTGTCCCTACTAATGAGAGAAAAATATAGTAGACCATTGGCCCTAAAGGTTCCAGCTGCGATTCCTTTGTAACTTAGAGTGCATTAAAATGGCTTTATTCAGCAAGATAAGTTAATTTTTTATGACCTTTATAAGCTGTTTAGCTTAGAATGTGGGGACATCTCTTCCTTAAGATTAAATTTTGAAAAAATCCTTTTAGCTCACCAATGCAAAGGCTTTTTCTTGGGAATGAAACATCAAAAAAAATCTATAAAGAAATTCTGTTTGTGACAATTCTTGTCAGGGTAATGATTAGCTAACATGGCACTTTTAGATTTTAGTGGGTCTGTCTCAACAATGCTAATCTAATAAGAGTTCCCTTCCTTGAAATGCACAAGTTGCATACACTGTGCATCACAGCGAGTCACTCTTTCAGACATGGGCAAATTCTGGGAGAAACAAATAGAACTGCTACTGATACTCTTCGCACAATAATTTTTTGCTGTATCTTAGCGATAAATGTCAGGCCTTTATCATGATGTGAGTATCAGCAAAGCCGTGAGCAATAGTGGAACAGTAAATAAAATAATAAAATAAGATAAATTGCTAAATTGTCTAAATTTCTATTGAATGCCTCCAGTGTTGGAGCACGCACCACCTCTCAAGGTAATTGGTTCCATTGCCATACTGTTCTAACACGTCAGGGAGTTTTTCCTGATATTCAGCCGAAATCTGGCTTCCTGTACCTTGAGCCCGTTGTTGCATGTCCTGGACTGTGGGATGTTCAAGAACAGATCCTGCCCCTCCTCTGTATGACAGCCTTTCAAATATTTGAAAAGTGTTACCATATCACCCTTCTGTCTTCTTTTCTCAAGGCTAAACATGCCCAGTTCTTTCAGTCTTTCCTCATAGGGCTTGGTTTCCAGCTCTCTGATCATCCTTTTTGCCCTCCTCTGAACGTGCTCCAATTTGTCAGCATCCTTCTTGAAGCGTGATGTCCAGAACTGGACACAATACTCAAGATGAGGCCCAACCAGTGTTGAATAGAGGTGAACTAGTACCTCCTGGGATTTGGAGACTATACTTCTGTTAATGCAGCCTAAAATAACATTGGCCTTTTTTTGCAGCCATATCACATTTTTCGGCTCGTATTTAGCTTGTGATCTACGACAATTCCAAGATCCTTTTTGCTTGTAGTATTGCTGAGCCAGGTATTCCCCATCTTTTAATGGTGTGTTTAGTTTCTTTTTCCTAGGTAAAGTACTAGGTGTAGTACTTTGCACTTACCCTTGTTGAATTTCATTCTGTTGTTTTCATCCCAGTGCTCCAGCCTATCTAGATAATTTTGAATTTTGTTTCTGTTTTCCAAAGTATTAACTATTCCACCCAATTGTGTATCATCTGCAAATTTCATTAGCATTCCCTGCACCCCATGATCCAAGTCATTAATAAAAATGTTGAAGAACACTGGGCGTAGGAGTGAGTCCTGGGGTACCCCACTTGTTACCTCCTCCCAGTTTGAGAAGGAGACATTAATAATCACCCTCTGAATATGATTCTGTAGCCAGCTGTGTATCCACCTGACAGTTGTTCTATCCAGCCCACACCTAGTTAGCTTGCTAATCAGAATATCATGGGACACTTTGTCAAAATCTTTGTTAAAGTCAAGATATATTATGTCTATAGCATTCCCTCTGTCTATCAGGGAGGTTACCCGATCAAATTTGGATACTGCCAGATTGTGGGACTTACTACTAAGGGAGGGAAGGCTGTCCCCCTTCCTTGTGGTTCTTTTGCCAGCAGGCAAAGATGCTTGTATTTGGGTGAGACTTTCACAACCGACTGGTTGCTAAGAAAGGAGCATTTTATTGGCGGGCACAACACCTTTTTTTGCTGTGCTTTTAATAGCTTGTAATTCAACTTCTAAAAATACTAGAGTTTGCTTAATTGTATTTTTTAGGGTGTGTATGTATGTGATTTCGTAAGTATTTTTTAAGCTTGTCATGAGAGCTGCTTTGGGTTTCAGACTTGGGGGAAGGACAAGATTTATTTATTTATTTATTTATTTATTTATTTTATTTACAAGATTTTTTAGCCGCGCCATTACCAATGGTCTCTGAGTGGCGGTTAAAAAAACCCCTACAGTCAAATAAATGAAAGCAAATGGCCAGAATCCTATTGGCTAGGTAGACCCATGTAAGTGCAATGGTGAATTGCCACTAGTTACTGGGTCAATGCTCATTTCTCTTGTCTTGTGCCAGTTGCATGGGTTTGGTGCACATTGAGGGATACAAATGGCAACTCAGTGACTGGTACAATTTGCCACTGCATTTATGCTGTTGTAACTAACCAATAGGTTTCTGGCCAGTCACATTGGTAGGCAGTGCTATGGCAGTATCCCCAAGAGGCACAGATATACAAAGGAGATGAAGGAAACACATCAGTTGCCACTAGTGAAGTCACAGGGATTGGAGATCCCTTCAGAAATTCCTTCCACTTCTTCACACATCAAGGCAGGAAGAGGGAAATGGGTGCCTGATTGCTCCAGATGTGAATATCCTTCCCTGAGATCTTAGAAAAGAGCTTATTGGTCGTTACATGACCAACAAAATGTTTCCTTGCGACATCATGAAAGTAATTTTCAAATTTCCCCTCTCCCATTCATTTGAAGAATTCTTTGCTCTGAGGGATAAAATAGGGGTTTCTTTGCTTGTTTTTCCAGGAAGGATGCGGTGGTTGGTGTGAAGAAGTCCATATATTACTGAAGTGGGAGAATACTTATATTCAAAGTTGGCTGACTAGGGTACATAAATTTTTTTTTAAAAGGGGGGGTACTTTGTGATGTCTAGGTTCACAAATATTAAATGGAAATGCAGAACTGTGGCTTCTTTTATAATTCTTCTTAAAAAGATCATCCTTTTTCGCAGCTTCAATACACTGCAAGATGTGTTATTGATCATATCCACAATAAAGTGGAGAGTCACCTTCTGAAAATTTGTTTTCGTCTTACCAGATGCTACTGCTGCTCAGCTAGTGGAAATAAGTTGAGTATAATGATTTCAGAGTGTTGACGGTATCAATGATAAAACACTGCCAGTGTTCCCTTAGTAGACTTTCCTGTAGTGCTACCACAAAAGATCTAAAGACTGCTATTTACTGGAAATAAAAGAACAGGCAGTAATCGATTCCTACAAGTCAAGATTTACGTCTCTATTGCTCACTATATACATCTCTAGTTGTCCTAACTTCACAGAAAGACGTTTAATGCATAACCAAAAGTGGCTTTCCCATTTGATGTATTTTCCTTTATTATTTCAGGCATTCTTTGGAGAAATTCTGGAAATCGATACTCGGATATATGTATACATGACTATAGGTACTGGATCAGAGGAAGCAACTTTTGTATCTGCTTTCGACAATAGCCTCTGGCTTTGAATCCAAAATGCATGGTATTCATTTTGTGTTTGTCTCAGTCTCAAGGATTTCAAGATGGTTAACAACAACTCAGAATGGCTGACGAAAACATTATGACTGCAAAATGACAAAGAAAAGCTATCAGCAAATTAATTTCAAAAGAACGCTTCCATTTCCATCCAAAGCTAAGGAGAAAAGTAGCATTTCTAATAGGGTTTCCAGAGCCTGCTAGATGAGGGGGAAAGAGACTATTTGAGGTAGCTTTCCATGATCCAGGACATGTAGAACTACACCTAGATCAAATGACTCCAGACATCAAGAACAACTCCAGTGCCCACCATCAGTTGATCAAAATGTATATATGTTAATTCCTAAAGATTGCATTTCTAGCTATCTCCGCTTTGATGCAGGCATCATTTATTGCTGTTGGATAAAGTGTAGCCTGGGAGCTGCGGACAGCCCCATGGCTCTCGGGAACACCTCTAAGCATCCTTGGTCTTCCCAGCATTCCCAGCATGGCTCAGAAAATCTCCTTGTGTCCTCTGTGGGTGTGACTGCACTTTTACCATGTCTTGAGAGATCCCTAGAACCTCTGGGAAGCTCCGTATCTCTCCCTCCCCCATGTCAAACTATTTTAAAAATATTCCGGCCAGTAGTGGGTGCCAGTGGGCTTTTTCAGTGGTCTTGGCAGCCAGATGGGCGGTATAGAAGTCAAATGAATGAATGAATGAATGAATGAATGAATGAATTCAGCACCTCAAACCCCCCCCCCCCATTATAAGGAAAAGGAGGGGAGGGTGTCCAGCCTCCAAGGTCCATAGTGATGGGAGAGGTGGTTGCGGTTAGGTGGGCCTACTGGACTTCTGCAGATCACCCATCCCTGCTGGTCAGGTAAAGGTAAAGGTTCCCCTTGACAATTTGTCCAGTTGTGTCCGACTCTAGGGGGCGGTGCTCATCTCTGTTTCCAACCCATAGAGCTAGCGTTTGTCGGAAGACAATCTTCCGTGGTCACGTGGCCAGCGCGACTAGACACGGAACGCCGTTACCTTCCCACCATGGTGGTACCTATTTATCTACTTGCATTTGCATGCTTTTGAACTGCTAGGTTGGCGGAAGCTGGGACTAGCGACGGGAGCTCACTCGGTCGCGTGGATTCGATCTTACGACTGCAGGTCTTCTGACCTTGCAGCACAGAGGCTTCTGCGGTTTAACCCGCAGCACCACCACGTCCCCCTGCCGGTCAACTTTCTTCCAAATCATCACCACCCCCATCACTGAATTATAGACCCAGAACACAAGAACGTAAGAGCAGTGGTGGCTCAGATGAAAAGCCTGATGACTCTGAAATTTGGCAAGAGGTTTCCTACAGGAGAGGCACATCACCCACTTTTATGTGTTTGGCATGAACCAAAGGATTTGAGTGAGGAGAGAATAGTTTTAGCAATGGACTGAGAAAGGCTGGAAAAAAGGAGCAGATAAACCACCAGGACTATTCCCTGATGAACAAGGAATTATCTCACCGGTGATTATGCTGATAACAGTTTTCAACGTGATCTTTCAATGTGTCCTGTTCAAACATCAGTGCCTGTGCTGATTGCTCACCATCCCATTCATTCATGCAAATAGGCTAATTGCAGCCTGGGACTGCGAGAACCGCCAACCCATTAACATTGCTTCACGAGTGTGTTTGGCACCTGCCACTGTGCCAGAAGTAATCACAGCTTTTCTCAGGGTGAGGAAACCACTGTGAAGTCTCTCCAGTCTCTCCGCCGAGCAGGAAACTTAACATAGCACACCATTACCTGTGCCCTTTGCACTTGTGCTACTTCAGCAATCTTCCCATCTAATGTCATTTGTTTTTCTGTCTCTGACTACGCCATATGCAATTACGCTCAAAACAAACACAGCTCTTCATGCAATATTTACCTGATGTGTATTCCATCCCTGACCAGGTGGGGTAGCAGCATTACAGACGATAAGATACTGTGTGCCGAGAGTTGCTAGTTCAAGGGTTAGTTCAGTCATTCTTGCCCTGCCTTATCCCACCATTTGTAAGAGATGGTAATGGTTATGGCTGTAAGAATATATGTATCTTATCCCACCCATCTACAATGCACTAAGTTTTGACTCTGGCTTTACCCAAGTACATTTTGCTTCTGCAAATATAATCCATTCACCTCATTTCCTGGGAATACCTTATGGAATTCCTCTTCAACTACCCACTACTTGAATATCTTGCACAAGCCACACACCACTTGGCCTTTTCATTATTCCCTGTTAATGGCCAAAATCCTGTTGCTTAGCATACTAAGTCGGACTAGAATAGGCCCATTGAATCAATGGGTATTTAGTTAGTCAACTCCTCTGTAAATTCCATTGATTCAAATGAGCCTACTCTAACTGACTTCACACAGTCATAATTTGAGTAGACCTGCTTGAATCAATGGAACTTACAGAAGACTTGACTCACTAAATTTTCATTGATTCAATGGGCCTGCTCTAGTACAATTTTCTATGCTAAGAATTTTGGCCAATATTTTGTCTTCTCAATTGGTTGTTTTGTTCATATTCTTCTTTCTGCAAAGCCTCTGCACCAACCCACAGGTTGAACTGGTGAGAGTATGTTCTTTTGCTTTGTTATTTCTATGCTGGAGTGCACCAGTTGATGGATGCTCCCTTACTAACCACTCAACTTAGGTGATCCGCCCAGCTCTATTCTAAATTTCTGTTGTGAGGTAGAAATTCAGTAGTGTCACTAGCTGTACCTACTATGTCAGCATCAGTAGCAATCAATCAAAATTAGATAGATAGATAGATAGATAGATAGATAGATAGATAGATAGATAGATAGATAGATAGATAGATAGATAGATGATCAGCAAGTAGAAATTGTATAATGTAAGCCACACTGTGTATGCTTGTGTTATGATCCAAATCTGTGCACGCAGGATAGATTATGAGGTTAATGATTTCCAGAACCCCCACTGAAATAACAAATGGTCTTAACATTCAAGAAAGATTCTTTATCACACTCTAGTTGATCAGCTCAGTGCTTTAGGTATCTGGCTGCGGAGCTGGAAGTTGGGAGTTCAGTTCTTCACTGTCGCTCTTAGGAGAAGAGCCAGCCTGTATGGCCTTGGGCAAGCTGCATAGTCCCAGGATGCCTCCAGAAGAAGGGAATGGTAAACCACTTCTGAGTTTTCTCTACGTGGAAAACCCCAAAAAGGGTTTCCATAAGTCAGAATTGACTTGATGGCATATTATTAAAAACAGGAAAGTATTTGGTGGCATCTTGAATGCATATATACCTCCGGTTTTCCCAATGTGGTGTAGTGGATAGAGTGACAGATTAGGACTCTGAAGAACAAGGTTCAAATCCCTACTTGGCAAGGGAAGCTTACTGGGGGAGTGGAACTGGTAAAACCACTCCTTAAATATGTAAAGCCCTGTTAGGGTCTCTATAAGTTGGTCCTGACCTGACAGCACAGAACAAAGACACACAGTAGATCAGTGGTATCTAGATAAAATGACTCAGTTCTACCAAACTAGTTTTACAGATGATCCACAAAAGCCGAGCAGTAGTGTTCTGCTTACACCCTGTCTGTCTCCATCACTCTTAGTCTGTTGTTTTCTTACTTTAGTACTAAAAGAGAGAGATAGCAACGTGTCTTAGATTTTTTTGCCACCTTTCATATAATAGTTTGTTTTATTTTATTTTATTTTTTATTTTATTTTATTATTTGCTTTCCTGCCAAATGATATGTCTGAAGGCTGACTAAGAAGAAAAGATTCAAGGGAATGAAGGTACATATTGCATAGATTTCAGCTGGATGGTGAAACCTCTAATTAATAAAATTAAGCACCCAGTTTAATTGCACTACTTTCCATTAGCCACCACTGTATTTTCTTTCTCCTTCCTGTCTAATGGTCTTCTATGTCTCTAATGCCCTCTGGGCCTCCCATCCCATGCTTATTCAAAAGATATTGCAACTTCCAAACGGCACCTTTCATCAATCTCCTATTAATTAGCTAAATGCCGCATCATATTATGCATTCCAGCGTTCTGTGGAGGCAACTCTCTAATGCGAACAGACCTCATGATCCACTTGGGCATTTCTTCCAGGCTGGTCATTGGTATTCTAGGATAAGCCAGCTTACTGTAATTTGAAATTGGTCTGCCGTCCCATTAGGAATCAGCCCAATCAATATCGAGTGAATTAGAGTTTCAGTGATCTGATTAACTCCCCATTATTTTCTGCACTGGCTGATTTAGAATGCATGATGAGACAATATTCTGGCTTTCTTTGCTTTCTCTCCCAGTTTAAAATGGAACGCGGGCATCCGGAGAAGCAGTGCCTGTGTGTATTTGATTTGGCTGGACTGTAATAAAAGCCAAACCGTGTAAGCATCGGCTTCATCGTGGTAGCTGTAAGGGAGCGAAACTGAACACAGAAAGAGCCAGGAGCAGAAAGTGGAAAGGAAACCAATGGGTTAGTTAGTAGCAGCAGACTGAATCAAATTCATTTAGTTATCTCAGTCCTCTGTATAAAAGAGGTGGAAGAAGGAACTCAGTAGAAGGCTCACATGGCCAGAGAACAAGGAATTTGGATTTTTCATTAGCAATCTCCTGTTATGTACTGCATGTATGCTGGCTGGATAGTTCAGTGAGTTAGAAATCTGGCTGTGGAGTACGATTTCCCACTGCGCCTTGAACAAGAAGAGCCAACCTGTGTAGCCTTGGGCAAGCTGCACAGTGCCAGAGTACCCCCCAGACAAAAGGAACGATAAACAACTTCTGAGGCTCTATATCAGTGAAATCTTGGAATTGCCTTGATGGCACGTAATTATTAATTAGATTTAATTATTAATTATCACCAGCAGAGTGATAACCGGCCACATCAGTACTCGTGGATTTACCACCCATATGTCTAACCTTGGTTCATGTGAAAGTGGCCTTTGTAGGGAGAAGATGGATGGATACTTTGGGTGTCCAACAGCCATATGAGTTCCATCCTCAGTGCACCTCTTTTGCATTTCCTCCTGCTTTGGTAGGAGCTGCTGGAGGGGGCATGTGTGCTCGGGACATGCCTGTTCAGCAACCAATGACAATGGACAGGTTCATGCCCTTTGAACAGGAAATGTTTATACTGCCTAGGTTTTGGCTCCCCAGGTGAAGCATCGGTCACCACACCCTAGTCATTGCTCTGCCCACTGGGGAGGATTTTGAATAGTCTAGGCTGCTGTGCGGATCTGTGTCAGTAAACCATTTCTACCAGTGTTCCCCTCTACTGGAGCAGGTCTTCAGGAAGCTAACGCCTGGGACTCAAGGAGTAATGATGTCAGAGCCCTCAAGAAAATTGAGGGGAGGATAATTTCAGCCGATGGCATGATGGAGAAATTCTCATGCTCTGGGCCTATGAGTCCATCCTATGGGTTTTAGCTGGGGAACATGTGCACTGCCCTTGGCTGAAGCCCAGGTTCCAAAGCGAATCTGCCTGATTTGGATTGATTTGTAGGAGATCTGGGTCAAAGTGGAACAGCCAAATTAGGGCCTCAGACAAAGCGAAGCAAATTTACAAATCAGTTCAGATCCGGAACACAAATTGAATCAGATGGGGGCACAGGTCACTATAGCTTGGTAGGTTGTTTTTTAAAGCAAATTTTAAAGGTGCCTAGCACACAAACCTTGAGGATGTACCATGTCTCCAGATTGCATGGGCATCACTACCAAAAGAAAACAGCATAAACATTTCGGTTTTCCAGTAAAAGTCATGTGACACTGGCAATCCAAAATTACAAATCAGTTCAAATGCAGGGGACAAATCAAGTCAGCTGGGTACTTATCACTCTAGGCCAAATCAGGATCTATCCCAAATTGGTTCTGAACCAAACTGGAGGAGCATGCACAGCCCTGGTGTCCAGCAGTGTACAACTATTGGAAAAATCTATTTTTGCTCAGTCATTGTGAGGACTTTAGTAAAGGAAGTAGAGGAAATAATTTTGCATGAAGAGGTGGCAGACAATGTCATTCCCTTTAATAATAAAAATGACCCAACACGATCACTCTGTGAGTTTAGGCTCCAGTGCAACACTGAATATGTTCCATCATTTTGTGGCAGATGCTGTGTTTAATCATCGTCGTCGTCCAACTAAATTCTGTTTCACAGCTCCACAGAACTGACTTGTGGACTGTAAAGCTTAAATTCGTGATGGCTGGAGCTGAATACCATGCATGTATGTTTTTAGACTAAGTAATGAACAGTGGTAAATTCAAAATAATAATAATGATGGAAGTAATTTTACAGCAAATATAGAATAAAGCAATGGTAGCAACATATCCTTCTGCTTGACAGAGTATACATGTGTAGCCCCAAACACAATGAAACACTTTTACTAATAAAGAGATACCATTTGAAATACTAGTGTGACAGATTTTATTCAATATGAGAAGATTTATTTAATTAATGCCTTATTATTATTTCTGAGAAACCCATATAGAACTCTATTAATTAAAACTCAGCGCAACACTTTGGCTCCATAAGATTTGGAAATTAGAGAGATTTTATCTCATTAGTGCATTTATTGCCGTGTTTGGCCTTTTAATTAAGCATTAACTCCCTCCAAGGTGAGCTCTGTCATCCCATAATGCATCTGGCTCTCCACGATGTGCCCAAATACGCATTATGAATTGACAGCTCCTTTCAAGAATGAATGTAGGGGTTCATATATATATGTAGGAGTCTGGCTCCATCTTGTAAGCATATTTACATGGGAGTATATCCTGCTGACATTTGAGAAAAGGATTTTAAAAGTTTAGTATTAAATGGGCACGGGGCAGTTTTATTTCAAGGTAGTGTTCAAACATTGCAGGGGCTATTTTTATTTATTGGTTCATTGTTCAGACCAGGACTTAGAATAATGTAAAGCAGGACTTGGGATAATATAAAGCAGAAATTAACACAAGAGATAAGGTGTGAGGGGGGTCGTTCCTGTCCTCCCTCACCCTATATCCCCTAGAGGGTCAGATAGAAACTCCATCACCTGGGCCACAGGAGTGAGTAGGTAGGGAGAAGAGGAGGTGGAGAAGAGGAGCTAGGGGATGAGAGGCCTTACCTGGACGAGGAGGCAGGGGCCAGGCCTAGCTGGCAAGGGCCAAGGATTAAGAAGAGTGGAGAGGAAAAGAAAGGTTGAAGCTCAATGGGCTCAATGGAGGCAGAGGGAGACGAGTGGAAATTCATGGAGGAGGAGCTGGCCTCCTACAAGGTGGACTATTCCCAAGTGCAGATATCCCTGGACTGAACTTTGAGTGGTAGTCTTGGTGGCCAAAAGTTGAGGTACTGATATGAAATCTGCTGGCATCCCCACCTCTGGCATTCACCCCATGGAGACCTTGGCCTCCCACTGCAACTCAATGGAGGCACTGGAGATGCAAGCACCAGGAGGAGGGGCAGAGGTAGCGGCAGGAGGAACTGGAGGAGCCTGGACTTTGGTGACAAGCCAGCAGTACAAACCCTCCCTGAACCCATCAGCAGAGTGTGGCTAGCTGGACCCCAGTATCAAGAACTCAGCGTCAAGCAGACACTGGACTTGATGGGGGGAGGGGGCTAATGACACCAACTCACCTCCCTCCCCAGTGAACTGGTGGAATGGGATGCACCTGGTACCCACCCTTTTCTTGTACCCTGTTCTTCAACTCTATTAAAGTCAAATTCTAGCAGCTATGGGAGTCTGGACTTTATGGAGACCATGGCCTGGCTTCAATGGTGCTCACATAAGGCAAAGAAGAGAACAACAGAACTTTAGATAGGGAAGCTAGAAAGAGGGTGTTAATTGTGTCAGGAATGCCCCATCTCCTCACAAACAAAACCCATCTCCTCACAAACTGTAGAAGAATAGAAAAAACTTTATTACTTGATGAACAATAAACTTCCTAGAACAGATTGTTTTGTGAAACTCTAATTGCTCAACCCACTTTCAATATAAAGTATTTAAAATAGTCCCAAATGCTTTTTGTTCTGTTCTGCAACTGGCATAAATCTTGGCGACAAATGGCCACAGGTTAAGACAGTCAAGTAGGCACATCGTGATCCAAGTCATACACTACACTCACTTCTTAATTTGCACTAACTTGCACTAACTTAGCTATCAAAAACAATTTTGCCACCAAGATTTATGCCAATTCTATTGTGGCAGTATAAAACCCCAGCAGGGTTTTTTGGTCACTGTTTCTCTAAGCAGTTATCGATCAATAACAGAAAGGAGGCCTAATAAGGCATAGTGGGTCAGACCAGAACCTGTCCTAGTCCTGTCTTCTGTTCTCATAGCAGCAAGAACAGCCTTTCCATGAGGAAAGAATCCAAAAAAAGTTACCTCTAAGTCTTTTGTGCATCATTAAAAAAATACAGACTCTCAGATGTTCCTTCAGGTTACAACATTCCAAAGTTTCAAAGCTTAAATGCAGTTGTATATGTGAAGAGGGTGTCCTAAAATTTGCATAAGTAGTGGTAGTAACTGGCCTATCATGGTCTGAAATGACTGTAGTGCTTTCAGATCCTATCTAATGAGTCTCTCTGCATACAGCCATTAAATCCAGCATTTAAAATTACCTCATTGCACTACCATGGCCCTACTGCCAGCTTCCTTTACTTTAGTCTGAGCACCTCCAGAGATTTAAACCCCAATCTTGACATTTCATCCAAATGTCTTGTGGTTTATTGAGAACTGGCAAAAGTCACAGGAAATCCCAACAACTGTTCCTAATGGCTCCAATATAATTTCAGTAGATGAATGAAATATATTTGATTTCAAACACTTGGCAAAAGGTTGGGGCGGAAGAGAGACAGCAACAGGGCATCAGGCTCCCATGATTTGGTTTTCTGGCTCATTCAGCAACTCCACAGAGGAAGGACTTCGTTGAACTTCTGGCAGAGAACCAGATCCAAGAATCTGCCCTGATTCTTGCCACATAGCTTGTTGTTGTTTTAATTAAGCCATCAAGGAAAATTACATGATGTTCTACTTGGTAGTCACTGGTCCCGCATGTCCCAAGTCTCACTTCTCCATCATCGTGATGACCTGTCCATTAAACTCATCAGCACGGTCCACCTGGCTGTGAAAGAGAGACAGAAGATAGGTAAGCTGGAAGAGAAGCAGCCAGGATGATTCTTCACAACACCAGACAAATACATGGCTCTGCCACAGGATCAGGTATTGTGGAGAGATTGTCTTAGAAGACTGCATGTGCCACATGCTCTCAGGAGCCCTCAGAGAAAGGTATTTGGGGCCTGGTTAGCTTTGAAAAGCTGCACCCTGCCTGTTTCTTTGCTCTAACATTCCCTCAGAAGGAAAACAGTGGCATACATCTCTAGATACTTCAAATGTACTACTCCATTGGCTGTTTCCTGGGCTCCCTCCCACAGCCAGCACAGCTTCCCAGAATGCCAACGGGGGCAGTTAAGCAGTCCTCAGTCTGCTGCTCGAGGTTGGATCTTCACCGTGCCTCATGGGGGAGCCGCCCTGTTGATGATGGCAGGTGATGGGTCAAAGTCATGACAGTTCTTCAAGTCTCTGGCTGGTGGTGAAGTGGATCTAATTTCCTCCTTGACATGGGGCCATGAAGGTGGCCTTCTTCTAGCAAAATGAACTTCCCCAAACATTCAGCGTTTCCTAACTAGGCAGTCTAGGTGTTGTGCCCTTTGTACGAATGATGAGATTACTGGGCCAGAGAGAGTGCAATTGTAATATGTCTGGAACTGTAGTCTGAAAGTACAGCTTCTTCTTTTCCTGTATAAAGAGATTATCAACTTAAAGTAAAGTTCTTCTGCCCTGCTGCAGTCATGAAAAGTCACCTATTTTTTCCCAACGAATTAGTAGAAAAGGCTTTTTATCATATGAGAAATACAGCACAGCAGTCTGCAAACCGCCCACCTTTTGATCTTCATTGTGGGTGCTCAAGTTTGTAAATTTAATAAAAAAAGGACAGGGGGAAATTCACAAGCATTTTCTATCTATGGCAATAAAGTCTGATTAGATCTTATTGGTCCGTTCCCCCACCAAGTCTCTTTGGGTAGCTTGAAGGTAAGATAATAGCTGCAAGACAAATAGCAAAGACTAAGAAGCTACTAAATGCCTTACAACCCTGAAGGAGTTTAGGAAATGAAAATTATCAATGGAGATCTTGTCATGCTGCCAGTGCATTTAATCGCTTGCATTGTTCTTTTGTTTCTCCTCATAATATGAAACAAATCTTTTTTTTTAATAACTGAAATGCTGCTAGGGATATAAATTTTGTCTTGATTTGTGCTCATGCAGTAAATGAGGAAGCGCCCAACATGTTCTCCTTGTCACAAGAAGGCGGCAGGCTTTGAAGCTTTGTACTTGGTTGGTTTGAAGACAATTGAAGAAGATGTAGCACATTTCTGTAAAATTTGCAGTACGAAAAAACGCAGTAACAATTTCCTTATTCCATGAACTAGTAAAAGGAGCAACATTAGGTGGGGTTCTTTAGAGAACCATGAGGTGTCCTGTTATCTTTGTTGTGTGTGTTAACTTCCCTGCAGGAAAAGGCAGATTTTGCCCAGAAACAAGAATTCTGGCAAATTATATTCCAGCATCCTGTCTGCTTTGAACCACGTGCAGAACAGTTTGTTCTGCGTGTGATTCCTCTTCTCCAATTACATGTGCATACAGAAATTCACTAACCACTTATGCCAGTGGAAAGCCGCTTTGCTTTCAGTGGTCCAATTTCCAGCTTGCATAACTGGAAGCCAGAGATCTCCAGGGCAAATGCAGAGGGACCCACTGTGGAGTTGTTATATTCTGTGAATTCAGGCAAGAGTTTGCCACATATTTTGTACAAAACCCCCCCCAAACAGGAGGTTGGCACTTCAGTGTTGTGCTGCACCCATGATCTCTTAGAGGGTGGAGGATCCTCAAGATGTTGAGATGTCTCACCATGTTGGGTCTTTAAGGTTTTTTTTATTTTTTAGTTTTCTTTGGGTTTTACCTGATATGCTTGCACAGACTAGCACGGCTACCCCCTCCTAAAACTACAACCACGTTGGGATAATGACATATCGGGGATGGTGGGGGTGTTCAAAGCATGTCTTCCAACTGTGCACATACTCTTTGTGGAGGAGTTCTGGACGAAAAAGGAAAAATTATGCTACATAACAGTGTCTGTCATTTAAGTTCTTAATAAACAGACATGGATAACTGATCTAATGTTTTCCTCTGCTTCTCCAACTGCATACCTATCCGTTCCCAACTACACAGGGGCTTTTTTCACCAACTGCACATCTTGCATCCTTGTCTCAGATTTATCTCATTATGATCAACTCCGACATCTCAACTACAAAGTCAGCCGGGAATCATATTATCCTTTATGCTGGTGTTATTATTATTTTTAACAACATTATTCCAGCAAAGTATTAACTCCTTCCAAGGTGAGTGCTACAGCACATAATGCATCAGGTCTTCCACTATGTGCTTGAATATGGATTATGAAATGGCAGCTCCTTTCAGGACTTGCTGCATGTATTCATGTATATTTAGGAGTCCAGCTCCACCCTTTAATTGTCTTTTCCAGTGTGTCAATACACTTCTGAATTCCAGAAAGCAAAGCAAAGTATGCTGCTTAGATACTGCCCCATAGCGCTTAAAGCAGTCTCTGGGAAGTTTACAATCTAATTATGCAGGCTACACATTACCTACCAGTTATTCTGGGCTTCCCAGAAGCTCCTGGTTGGTCACTGCATGCTAGACCATGCATGCTAGACCATGGTCTTGGCCATCATGGATCTTCTTAGGTAACCTCTGAGCTTCAATACAATGAATTTTTTGAACACTTGAGACCAAAGGGCTGCACTACCTGACCTAAGGATATTCTACTGACTAGTACAGCAAGATACAGTTTCCTTTAAATATAAATATAAGTTTTATATGCCTTTTCTCTTCTATGGAAGTTGGTTCCCCTTGTTAGGAAGCACAATCATTTCAGTAGGTCTGCAAATTCTGGACTGAAAAAAAAATGTGCCAGGGAGCTCTATCGTATTAACACAAGATAACATAATACAGAGAAAGTCTAAAAGTCATTTGTAAAGGACAGGAACAGGATATTAAAAGCAAGCTAGAAAGGAGAGTGATCCTATTCATCTCTTTGATTTGGAAGGCATGTGGCTAATCGTTTATTATCATTTTGGGCATCTTCCAACAGAGAAAGGGAGTGAAACTGACCAGTAGGCAGGTTGCAGTCAGATATTTGTTGAAAGTGTGTGGTTAAAACCCCGTCCTGCTGGATCCAACTAAAAGGCCACCTAGTTCAGGATTCTGCTTCCCCAAAGAACATGTTTAATCTGAAGGAAATGCCCCTGTGTTTCAAGAAACTAAATTGGTAGGGCTTTCTGAGGGAATTGATATGGTGACTCATTAAGGTGATGATAGTGAGGAATCCACTGGATTGGAAGGCACAGTCATTGATCCCTCCTGCTTAGCTGCCTGAAGTATGGAGGTAGCTGTTCCTCCGTGTTGGCTCCTGAACATGACAAAAGACCTGAAGATCTTCTTACTCAGTGAGAGAAGGTCAGGAACTTTTGGAAGAGGGAGGGGAATGAGGAAGTGAGGGTTGCATGTATTGCCTGCTTCAAGTTGTGGAAGCAGGAAGTAAGCATTACTGGACACGGGGGCAGGTGGGATCTCTGAGTTAAATGTGGAAAGGATTACCTGTGCAACCTATTTTTATAGCTGGGTGTTTGCACATTTACAGTGTCACCAAAGAGATTTTTACAGAATTCTGTTTACCTCAGAGAAATGTTTTTAAGATTGCAGGCTTATAATATTTTTTCATAAATTCTACCTTTAGGTCATTATCTCTCTTATTTGATGTGTGTGTTCATGTATGGAGTCCTATTCACAAAGACTGTGATTCTGACATAATGTCCTTCAAATTACAAATATAAACTGGACATGGAGGAAAATATATATAAGCTGGACATGGAAAAAATATGTATAAACTGGATATAGCGGGAGAAAGTCAAGTACAATTATTTCACTATTTTGAAATGATTATTTCATTACTATAAATTATTTCAGAATTTTAATGACACCAGCAGCCTAAACAAGGAAGAAGATAAAAATTTGAACTTTCAGTTCTGTTCATTGGTCTGCCCAAGTAATATAACTTGTGCCATCACTATTCCTACTTATATTTTATTTCCTCCTTTTGACCAGATTTTCTTACCCCTAATTCTCTTTGGTTTACACTTCTTAGCAACCTCATAAATCCTTGTGTCTTGGCCCATCTTCAACCCGTCACCTTCACTAGAAGCAAGCTAAACAAATACAGCTGCAGAGAGGTGTATATATACTATACCTTCCCTCCCCGTTCATTGACAGTATGAAAAGATTAGCTCTTTTTAGACAAAGGCTATAAATAACTGAATGACGAATATCCAAGGCATCTTTTTTTTTTTTTAAAGGCTTGTGGGGAGAAAACCTGTCTCTATGAATAATATTCCTAGCAAAGTTTGTGCAGAGAAAAAAAAAATCAAAAGTTATGATTAGGCATATAAATTGGCTGTCTTCTTATTTATATGCAAGCAAGAGTCCTTAATTTATTAATCTCATCTGCATACTAAATTACCATCCTCATTGTCACAAAGAACTCCTAATTACTCAAGGCTTTTTCCAGAACTTTCCTGCAGTTAGGAAAACTGCCAAAATTTAGACAGAAGGTGTGTATGTGGGCCTTTTTGGTTTGGACCTTTATTTTGTAAAAAAATTATTTTTTAAACTAATGAAGATTAAAAATTGAAAAGAAACGAAGTACACAATGCTTTTGTTGTTCTTGCTTCATCTTTCGAAACACTCTCCCTCTCATCTCTTCTATTCCGCACAGAATTGGTTATTCAATTACAGCAGGACACCTCTACAGGGGCATGATCCAAAATATCCATAGTCAAGTGCCCAGCAACAGAAGTGAGTGAGAACTAGGAGTAAATATCTGGTAGGGATCAAGAATCAGAGCAGTGATCTAGAAAAGGGAGGCAATGAGAGGCAAATGAGTCCTGTGTAACTTTCCTCAAACTTAGGGGCTAGTTCATAACTTGGAGTCAAACTGTACAATATATTTAGCACATCTTTAGAAGCAGAGCTTCCTTAAAAACTAAATGTTGTGACTTTCCTCACCTCTGTATGTTGCTTTTGTTTTATGACTGGGCATGAAAGGCCTTCATTTTCAATTTGACTACTTGGGCCGGGAGCTTGGAAGAAATTGTGTGCCTAGTGGGACAAATACTATAAACAGAAGAAATATGCATTTCCCTCAAGATATAATTTGACCTGTGGTCATTCTAGGAATTGCTACATCAGGATTGACTCTTTGTTTCAGCTGACCAGACCAATTGGCTTGGGGGAATGATAGAAATTGTAGTCTACAGCACCTGGAGGAAAACAGATTAGGGACAGCTCCATTCCAGATGCAGCCAGGCTGATACTGCAGACAAGATGGCATCCCGGAAGAACCAAGACTTCAGTCCAACACATTTATAGCACAGCTATACTATCAAGTGGTTTTGAGTTATGTTAACCTATGATTTAGTGACCTCCAAAAGAGTCTATCATGAGCAGCCCTGTTCAGTCTTTAAGGAAGGATGTGGAACCCACATACATTAAGGAAAGCATGCTAGCCTCATCTCCCTTTGTCATTGCATTCGACATGGAAATGAACCTGTCAGAAGAGGGACAGGCTGATGTACCTGGGCGCCCCCTTTACATGGGCCAAAAACCTCCAGAAATAGAGGATGGGGTACGAGTCTCTTCTTTAGACTGCTTTATTTCTGTTCCAAAGCAACAGTGGAAAGAAAGAGGTTAGCACAATGCTCTCAAATGATGTGGCCTCCACATGCTTTGTTAACAACTGGGTGGGGCTCAATTCTATAACACAGGTGGAAATTGAAGGGAGCTAACTAGTCCCTGGTTTCAACATTCAAAAATCCCACTCCTGGTCAGAGTGACACATTTGAGGCTCAGCAGATGTGTAGGATAGCTGTTGTAGGATAGCTCCTAGGAATTTAGACAGTGCCTTGTCCAGAGCGAGGAAGTGATGATGGCTAGGGACACCAAGAGGAAAATCTTGCTTGAAAAGTGACTTGCACAATTATGTGTCACATTACTTTACTTTTAAGTTTGTGGTTCCAGAAGTAACTACGGAACTAACTGGTTGCTTACAGCCTTGTCTTTCACCTTAGGTAGAAATCGGAAGTGTGACTCTTTGGAGCTGGGACTGGGTGGGAAAAAGCAAGGGGTGTTTCCCTTGCTTCCTTTGTGGCTGCCCATGCCTGCTCTGTAGTTTATGAAACCTAACAGTTAATCCTGCCCATGCCTCAGTCTTTTTTTGGACAGCTGCTGTTTCCGAGGTGCCTTGGTAGCAGCCTGCAATTAAAAATCACTCCAGCTGGAACAGATGAGAAACATCATGGATTATGATTCCCCCTCCCCTGTTGCTTGGGTTTAAAACATGCTTTTTTCCTTGTTTTCCTTTAATCGCTCTTTGGAGAGAATGTGCTGCAGTCGTTTCTCCATCACGGTGTCCATCTGAGAAACTGTTATCATGGCTTTCTGAAGCCAAAGGAAGAAGATGCCACACACGCAGGCTGCAGATGTTCCCGGTGGCAACGCAGGGACAGCCATGGCAATTAATGTGCATATGGTCAATAATAAATCCATACAGTAGTGCTGGCTCATATTAATCACAGGATTAAAAATAATAGCACATTCCTTACAAATAGCAAACTCAAAGGCTCGTTTTACATCAAGCTGACTTGCTGAATGTATCTCCAGCTTAATGCTTAGCCTCACCCCTTCAGTGACGCTGTCTCTGGAATGGCAGAGAATTTATGCTGCATTTTGTGACAACAAGGTAAAGGTAAAGGTTCCCCTTGACAAATTGTCCAGTCATGTCCGACTCTAGGGGACGGTGCTCATCCCCGTTTCCAAGCCATAGAGCCAGCGTTTGTCCATAGACAGTTTCCGTGGTCACGTGGCCAGCGCGACTAGACACGGAACGCTGTTACCTTCCCACCATGGTGGTACCTATTTATCTACTTGCATTTTTACACGCTTTCAAACTGCTAGGTTGACAGGAGTTGGGACAAGCGATGGGAGCTCACTCCAACGCGTGGATTCGATCTTACGACTGCTGGTCTTCCAACCTTGCAGCACAGAGGCTTCTGCGGTTTAACCCGCAGCACCACCATTTCCCTTTGTGACAACAGGCCCTGATCAAAATGGCTAAAAGGGGCAAGATAAAACAAACATCTGCAAAGGCATATGTCACTACTATGATGCAGTATGAATTTCACTTTGAATATCTGAGAAGCAACCGTAGAGTAAAACTCCAAATTTTGCCAAGAACTGAACTAAGTTGCTCCAGAAGCAGGTGGAATCTTTGTGTACTTTTTGAACACTCATTTGGATGGATACTCACGGAGACCAGCGAAGCAGCCAAGTTTGTAACTAATCATTTTCTGGATTGCAGTTCCCATAATCCCACAGCCATGAACTGCTGGGTAGTTCAGGGGCTTATGTCTTTGGAGCCACAGGTTGGGAGTTTGATTCCCTCCAGTGCCTCCTGATGATCCATAGGGTGCCTTCTAAGGTTGTCATCATCACCATCATGGAGAAAAAAAATCTGTACTTTTCAGTCTTCCATTCTTTCCAACCCAAATACGAAGAGTCTTGTGAATTTGGTGAAATTCCTATTTTAAAAAATGAACTGGGACAACATTCTCTCATTGATCAACAAACAACAGCAGAAATGATATTTGCACCCAACTGCAATTGCTTTGTGTTTGGGTGAAAAGTGGTTAACAGATAAAAAAAAAAAAGTCAGCTTCTGGGATTTCCACCTGCTTGGTGTCTCTTTGTGATAGGCTGTGAGCACAAGAGAATATCCTCTAGACCAGTAGTTCTCAACCTACAGAGGAGGAGCAGGATCTGTTCTTGATCATCCCACAGTACAGGACACGCAACAATGGGTTCAAGCTACAAGAAGCCAGATTTCGATTGAATATCAGGAAAAACTGTTAGAGCAGTAAGACAGTGGAACCAATTACCTCAAGAGGTGGTGAATGCTCCAACACTGGAGGCATTCAAGAGAAACTTAGACAACCACCTGGCAGATATCCTTTGATTTGTATTCCTGCATCAAGCAGGGGGTTGGACATGATGGCCTTCTAGGCCCCTTCCAACTTCACTGTTCTATGATTCTATGAACCTTGGATCCCAAGATATTCTTGGACTACAACTCCCAAGAATCCTGACCAAAATAGCCAGTGATGACGGCTTCTGGGAGTTTTAGTCCAAGAACATCTGGGGACCCAAGGTTTGAAACCACTGCTGTAGACCATATTGATGCTGCCCTTGGTCTCATCAATATTCAGGCTGCCTTTTGCTATGTAAAGTTTGGCATCATTTTCCGACTGGAACCCTGACCCTATATTGTGCAGCGATATTGGGCCATTTCCTGCCATTTTGAATTGTGGATACAGAAGCACAATATCCCCCATGCAGAAACATGAGGGGTCCTTTTTTGTGTGTGTGTGGAAGAATTGCATCTATTTTTAAAGATAATTCATTTGTTGACATCTCATTTGCTCACCCAGCCTTCTGGGAGGGCAGCAAATTTCCCCTTTTCACACAAATCTCCCAGTTCCAGGAAGGGCTCTGCCTACAGGCAATGCTTCTTCAAGAACTTAGCAGTAAGCATCTTCCGTGCAGCCTATGTTTATCCCATGCATGTAAGAAATATAGAATGGAAAGCTGAAGGTGGTTTTTGCTTTTTTTTTTTTTTTTACAATAGCAATAATATTGGTATAACCATTAGAGGTGGACAGTTGTTTTCTACAAGTCAGCATCTCACTTGTGGGTTTTTGTCTTTACTTCTTTTCTCTGTCTCTTGTCCTGGACATGCAAACAGCCCCAGCCCCAAGATTTACTGCCTCCTCTTCTGAACCAGGATGCAGCTGCTGGTTGTCCAAGGCAGGTGGCATCTTTATCCCTGATCTCTAAGAATTCTCATAAGCTTCCACACGGAAGTCCATTGGCTGTGTCTAGGTTTCCCGGGCGGTTGAGGGACCTGGCTAAGATATGGTTATTATGCCTAGTGAGAATGTTGCATGTGTTAATATTTTAGCAAACGAGCTGTAGTCCATGAAACCGCCACAAGTACGATCTTTGTTAGCTGCAGCAATCTCTGGCTAAAAAGGATAATCCTTCATGAAATTTAAAGGAATAGTTGACTGTGTTGTTATCGAAAAGATGGGCTACAATTACCAGAATGGGCAGTGGTTATGTTGGCTGGGGGATTATCGAAGGTATAGTCCAAAAAGAAACATCTCAAAGTTGTACTATTGAAAAAAAAAATAGAGATCTTTTCACTCTTTTCAAATATTGATCTCACTTTTTTTTTTAAATCCAGTATCTTGATGTGTCAAGACATGCTGTTTTGAATTTCTGAACATTTGTTACATCCTTAGCTGAGATGGAGGGGGGGGGGGGAAGCATCCAGTGTACTTAAAATGCCTTTTAGGAGTTAAATTTCTCTGTGATCATCACTGGATTCTACTATTAGAGTAAAGGAATTGCCTGATGCAGCAGATGTGGTTTCAGCAGGGATGACCTACCAACTTTCTCATGCATGCATCTACCCATTTGTTTATCTTAAGCCCACCGGTTGTTTCTTTCTGTTGAAAGACAGCTGTGTGTCCGCAACCCACACTGTTCTGCAGCCTCTAAATTCAGGACCCCAAAATGTCTTTGCCTGGGCCCATGGGTGGCAGGGGTGGGGATCAAGGGATTGATGGTTGAAGTGCTTAAATTGTCATCTATAGTACTTTGGCTCAACCTGCATGTTTGCAAAACAAGAGGTCTTCAACATTGTTTTTATCCAAACCGAAGCAGGACAAGTGTTTCTTACTTCCTAGGAAAGTAGGGTGACCATCACAATCTAAACTAGACTCCTCATTATGTTAAAAAAAAAAAAAAAGGAGCAGCGAGATGCTGATTTCAAGGATCAGCCAAGTATGGCAGTCAATGCCACAACACATTTCAAAACAGTAAGTAGATCACTGGTCCCATCACCTCCTGGCAAATAGAAGGGGAAGATATGGAGGCAGTGACAGATTTTACTTTCTTGGGCTCCATGATCACTGCAAATGGTGACAGCAGCCACGAAATTAAAAGATGCCTGCTTCTTGGGAGGAAAGCGATGACAAACCTAGATAGCATCTTAAAAAGCAGAGACATCACCTTGCCGACAAAGGTCCGCATAGTCAAAGCTATGGTTTTTCCAGTAGCCATGTATGGAAGTGAGAGCTGGACCATAAAGAAGGCTGACCGCTGAAGAATTGATGCTTTTGAATTGTGGTGCTGGAGGAGACTCTTGAGAGTCCCCTGGTCTGCAAAGAGAACAAACCTATCCATTTTGAAAGAAATCAACCCTGAGTGCTCACTGGAAGGACAGATCCTGAAGCTGAGGCTCCAATACTTTGGCCATCTCATGAGAAGAGAAGACTCCCTGGAAAAGACCCTGATGTTGGGAAAGTGTGAGGGCAAGAGGAGAAGGGGACGACAGAGGATGAGATGGTTGGACAGTGTCATCAAAGCTACCAACATGAATTTGACCCAACTCCGGGAGGCAGTGGAAGACAGGAGGGCCTGGCGTGCTCTGGTCCATGGTGTCCCGAAGAGTTGGACACGACTTAATGACGAAACAAAACAAAAAAGTAGATCAAGTGTGATTTTTGTGGCCTGTTCTCCAGGTTTGTATGTAATGTGCATGTAAAGCTGGTTTTTTTTAATCATCAGAAAGAACTGTACAGTCTGCAAATGTGGGAACTGCTTGCGTCTGTTACCATGGGAGTGAATGTATGGGTTCTACTTGGATATGACAAAGCCTGTATTAACCTTGTGAGCCACCTGAGTCCCTTCATGGGAGAATGGTGGCCTACAAATAAAGCAAAAATATATATATCATCACAGAGATGTCAACATTGTGTAGAATCATAATATTGTAGAGCTGGAGGAGGGTCATTGAGTCCAACCCCTTGCCAATACAGGAATCATGGAATCATAGAATAATTGAGTTGGAAGGGCCCTAGAAGGCCATTGAGCCCAAACTCCTGTTCAGTGCAAGGTTCCAAATCAAAGCAGATCTGACAGATAGTTGTCCAGCTTTCTCTTGAATGCATCCAGCGTCACCACTTCCAGAGATAGTTGGTTCCGTTGTCGTACTGCTCTAATAGGAGATTTTTCTTGACATTCAACCGAAATCTGGCTTCCTGGTACTCAAGCACATTATTACTTGTCCTGCAGTCTGGAATGATTGAGAAGAGATCCTGCCCGTTCCTCTGTATGGTGATCTTTCAAGTATTTGAAAAGTGTTATGATATCTCCCCTCAGTCTTCTTTTCTCAAGGCCAAACATACCCAGCTCTTTCAGTCGTTCCTCATAGGGCTTGGTTTCCAGTCCCCTGATCATCCTTGTTGCTCTCCTCTGTGGCTTCACAGAGGAAATCCATAGTTAAAACATACTTCACAGAGGATGAACCCATCTGTTTAAAAACGTCTAGTAAAGGAGAGTCCATCACCCTCCATTCCACTGCTGAACATCTCCTACTGTCAGGAGGTTTCTCCTAATGTTTAATCAAAGTCTCCTTTCTTGCACTTTGAACTCATTAATTCATGTCCTACCCTCTATAGCTACAGGGAAAAATACATGTGCTTCTAAACAACAACTTTCCCAATACTGGATGATGGCTTTTGCCCAAGTTAAACAAAACCAACTCCCTCAACAGTTATCATAGATTTTTATTTCTAGGCTCTTTATCTTCTTGGTAGCCCTTCTCTAGATATCTTGCTGCTTCTTGATAGCCTTCTTAAACCAGAAGTGGGCACAGGATTGCTGGCGAGGTCTGGCTAAAGTGGAATAAAACAGAACTATTACTTTTGCAAGAAGCAAAAGGTAACAGAAATAGGGTCAGTTCCCTGAATAAAGTTTTTCAGCAATTATCATGTAGAGACAAAGAGAACTATTACAATAACCAGTGCAAAGAAATAGAGGAAAACAATAAAAGAGGAAAAGCATGAGATCTCTTCCAGAAGATCCAAGAAATCAAAGGGATATTTAAGCATAGATTAGGAATGCTGAATGCTGAAGCATGCTATCTGACCAAGAGAAAATAAAGAAAAGGTTAAAACAGTATACTGAAGACCTATACAGAAGAGATAAAAAGGATGATAGACATCTTTGAAGAGGAGTCATAGAGTCATAGAGTTGGAAGAGACCACTGAGGCCATCCAATCCAACCCCCCACCATGCGAGAACATCCATCAAAGTACCCCCAACAGATGGCCATCCAGCCTCTGCTTAAAAACCTCCAAAGAAGGAGACTCCACCACCCTTCGAAGCAGCATATTGCACTGCTGGACAGCTCTGACAGTCAGGAAGTTCTTCCTAATGTTCAGATGGAATCTCTTTTCCTGTAGTTTTAAACCATTGTTCCGTGTCCTAGTCTCTGGAGCCATAGAAAACAAACCTGTCTCCTCTTCAACATGACATCCTTTCAAATATTTAAACATGGCTATCATGTCCCCTCTCAACCTTCTTTTTGTAAGGCTAAACATTCCCAACTCCCTAAGCCGCTCCTCGTAGGACATTGCTTCCAGACCTTTAACCATTTTAGTCGCCCTCCTTTGGACACATTCCATGTTGTCAACATCCTTTTTGAATTGAGGTGCCCAGAACGGAACACAATACTCCAGGTGAGGTTCTGATCAAAGCAGAATAGAGTGGTACTATCACTTCCCTTGATCTAGACACTATACTCCTATTGATGCAACCAAGAATCGCATTGGCTTTCTTGGCAGTCGCATCACACTGCTGACTCATGTTCAGCTTGTGGTCTATCAAGACTCCTAGATCCCTTTCACAGGTACTGTTATCCAGCCAGGTGCCTTCTATCCTATATCTGTGCAATTCATTTTTTCTGCCTAGCTGTAGGACCTTACATTTCTCCCTGTTGAAATTCGTTTTGTTAGTTTTGGCTACTGGAACATACTAAATAATTTCAGAAGAAAATCAGTATATGCTTTATGTTGTTTTTGTTGTTTAGTCATTAAGTCGTGTCCGACTCTTCGTGACCCCATGGACCAGAGCACGCCAGGCCCTCC
Source organism: Intellagama lesueurii (assembly GCA_037013535.1). Lineage (NCBI taxonomy): Eukaryota > Metazoa > Chordata > Lepidosauria > Squamata > Agamidae > Intellagama > Intellagama lesueurii. The sequence continues at coordinate 186,638,976 of JBAJHW010000005.1, read as the reverse complement.
TGTCTTCCACTGCCTCCCGGAGTTGGGTCAAATTCATGTTGGTAGCTTCGGTGACACTGTCCAACCATCTCGTCCTATGTCGTACCCTTCTCCTCTTGCCCTCACACTTTCCCAACATCAGGGTCTTTTCCAGGGAGTCTTCTCTTCTCATGAGATGGCCAAAGTATTGGAGCCTCAGCTTCAGGATCTGTCCTTCCAGTGAGCACTCAGGGTTGATTTCTTTCAAAATGGATAGGTTTGTTCTCTTTGCAGTCCAGGGGACTCTCAAGAGTCTCCTCCAGCACCACAGTTCAAAAACATCAATTCTTCAGCGGTCAGCCTTCTTTATGGTCCAGCTCTCACTTCCATACATCGCTACTGGAAAAACCATAGCTTTGACTATGCGGACCTTTGTCGGCAAGGTGATGTCTCTGCTTTTTAAGATGCTGTCTAGGTTTCTCGTCAATTTCCTCACAAGAAGCAGGCGTCTTTTAATTTCGTGGCTGCTGTCACCATCTGCAGTGATCATGGAGCCCAAGAAAGTAAAATCTGTCACTGCCTCCATATCTTCCCCTTCTATTTGCCAGGAGGTGATGGGACCAGTGGCCATGAACTTAGTTTTTTTGATGTTGAGCTTCAGACCATTTTTTGCGCTCTCCTCTTTCACCCTCATTAAGAGGTTCTTTAATTCCTCCTCACTTTCTGCCATCAGAGTGGTATCATCTGCATATCTGAGGTTGTTGATATTTCTTCCGGCAATCTTAATTCCGGCTTGAGATTCATCCACTCCGCCTTTTGCATGATGTATTCTGCATATAAGTTAAATAAGCAGGGAGACAATATACAGCCTTGTTGTACTCCTTTCTCAATTTTGAACCAATCAGTTGTTCCATATCCAGTTCTAACTGTTGCTTCCTGTCCCACATATAGATTTCTCAGGAGACAGATAAGGTGGTCAGGCACCCCCATTTCTTTAAGAACTTGCCATAGTTTGCTGTGGTCCACACAGTCAAAGGCTTTTGCGTAGTCAATGAAGCAGAAGTAGATGTTTTTCTGGAACTCTCTGGCTTTCTCCATAATCCAGCGCATGTTAGCAATTTGGTTTCTAGTTCCTCTGCCCCTTCGAAATCCAGCTTGTACTTCTGGGAGTTCTCGGTCCACATACTGCTGAAGCCTACCTTGTAGGATTTTGAGCATAACCTTGCTAGTGTGTGAAATGCGTGCAATTGTACGGTAGTTGGAGCATCCTTTGGCACTGCCCTTCTTTGGGATTGGGATGTAGACTGATCTTTTCCAATCCTCTGGCCACTGCTGAGATTTCCAAACTTGCTGGCATATTGAGTGTAGCACCTTAACAGTGTCATCTTTTAAGATTTTAAATAGTTCAACTGGAATGCCATCACCTCCACTGGCCTTGTTGTTAGCCATGCTTTCTAAGGCCCACTTGACTTCACTCTCCAGGATGTCTGACTCAAGGTCAGCAACCACACTATCTGGGTTGTCCGGGACATCCAGATCTTTCTGGTATAATTCTTCTGTGTATTCTTGCCACCTATTCTTGATGTCTTCTGCTTCTGTGAGGTCCCTACCATTTTTGTCCTTTATCATGTCCATCTTTGCACAAAATGTTCCTTTCATATCTCCAATTTTCTTGAACAGATCTCTGGTTTTACCCTTTCTATTATTTTCCTCTATATCTTTGCACTGTTCATTTAAGAAGGTCCTCTTGTCTCTCCTCTAGAAAGTGTTGTAATTCTTCATAGAATTGGTCAATTTCAGCCTCTTCAGCATTGGTGGTTGGTGCATAAACTTGGATTACTGTGATGTTGAAAGGTCTGCCTTGGATTCGTATTGAAATCATTCTATCATTTTTGAGATTGTATCCCAGTACAGCTTTTCCCACTCTTTTGTTGACTATGAGGGCTACTCCATTTCTTCTATGGGATTCTTGCCCACAATAGTAGATATGATCATCGTCTGAATTGAATTCGTCCATTCCCGTCCATTTTAGTTCACTGACGCCCAGGATGTCAATGTTGATTCTTGCCATCTCCTGTTTGACCACATCCAGCTTACCAAGGTTCATAGATCTTACATTCCAGGTTCCTATGCAGTATTTTTCTTTGCAGCATCAGACTTTCCTTTCACTTCCAGGCGCGTCCGCAGCTGAGTGTCCTTTCGGCTTTGGCCCAACCACTTCATTAGCTGTGGAGCTACTTGTCCTTGTCCTCTGCTCTTCCTCAGTAGCATGTTGGACGCCTTCCAACCTGAGGGGCTCATCTTCCAGCGTCATATCTTTTAGCCTTTTGTTTCTGTTCATGGAGTTTTCTTGGCAAAGATACTGGAGTGGCTTGCCAGTTCCTGCTCCAGGTGGATCACGTTTAGTCAGAACTCTCCACTATGACCTGTCCATCTTGGGTATCCCTGAACGGCATAGCCCATAGCTTCTCTGAATTACTCAAGCCCCTTCGCCACGACAAGGCAGCAATCCATGAAGGGGATTGCTTTATAGATTACAGCAAATCCTTTGACTGCGTGGATCATGAGAAATTATGGGTTGTTCTGGAAGAAATGGTGTGCCTCAGCACTTGATTGTCCTGATGCATAACCCATATTGTGGACCAGAACCTACATTTAGGACAGAACACATATTGTTTGAAATATGGTGCTGGAGGAGAGCCTTGAAGTTACTCTGGATTGCCAGAAAGAGCTGCAGCATTAACTGTTAATTCCCTCCAATACGTAAGCTGTGTGTACTTGCTAGATTGAGTGGCCCGAGATATGTTACATATACCTTTCCACGCTCTGTTTTGTGTGTCATTATTATAGACAAGATGCACTTCTGTTCATTTTATATGGAACATTCAGCATGAAGAAATAGATTAGATGGTCATAATTCAGAATTAGTCATTGTTAAGCTTCTTAAAATAAACCAGCACACTTCAAGCAATGTGGATTTTTTGGCTCCACTAAAGTGTTTTTTTTTTTTTAAGAATCCGAGTTAAACATTTTTATTTTTCTGTTTATTTTTCAGCAGTGAAGGAGGAAAGCCGATGAGCCACATCAGTGATTTAATGTAATCATGTTGTAACTAGATCTCCTTCTGGCATGGCTGTAATTATAATATGGAGGTGCCCTTTATCTGAATAGGTTTGTTCCCGAATTATTTGCATTTGAACTGAAAGACGCCATTGTGCTGTCACTACAACAGGCAGTAAATCTTCCCATCCAGAATGGACAACAGTATTTTATGCAGGTTTACAACCAGTGGACATACTGCGCATCTTGAAGGCTTTTCTAGTGGGTCTTTTTCCCATGCTCAAGAGTGCATTGTGTAAAGGAAAGACATTATTCTCCCGGGTCACAGTTGCTGGGGATTCTGGGTAATTTTTCCATTAATTTGCAATTACATTTGTGGTCAGTGGGGAAGTTGAGTGCTTCTACATACCCACATATCCCTTCTCTTGGAGGGGAATAAGCATGTACAGAGGACTTTTCCTGACTTTTGGGTACTTAGCTTAAATGCCCAGGATTGTTGTGGACAGGGAGCGGTTAGGTAGAAACGGTTTCTTTCACACAAATCTTTTTCAAGGGGTTGGAAAAAATACCTTTTTGAATGACGTCTCCCACAACTCCCCATGAATTGTGGGAAGTCTGGAAATTGTCATCTAAAAATATAATTTTTCTAAATTCTGCATTTTTCTTTGGAAGGAAACGAATACTGTTTGCTTAGTTACTTGTTTTGAAGAATTCCAGTAAGATGGCTGCAGCATAGTTATATTCCAGTCTTTTCTCTGTCGTGCTTTTGTATGTCTTAATGCCAAGGTTGTATTGATTTTTTAAATTTTTTAATTGGAACGGCACTATCAACCTGCCCAGTGTTGAATGGGAAAATGCTGATGGGTGCATTTTGAAGCAACTAGTGATTTGATTAGGGCCACCCTTCCTCCCTTCTGCTTTCCCATCCTTGCCATGGACCTCCTAGTTCCACAGGGATCATCATGCATCACTAAGCAGTCCCTTTCTGAATACCCTCCTCTGTTTAATAATCTCAGTTCCTCTTTCTTTTATAACATGAATTGAAGAGGGGAGGAACTATGATTACTCCAATGAAAATACAATACAAAGCAATAAATGACTGATCCAATGGTAGAACTTCTCTGAGTGCAATAAAACATGAATATTGATTAATAGGTAACATCAGGAGACAGGAAATGACTGCTTAAAGGGCCAGTGTCAGTAATGCCATGGCCAGGGAGGAACAAGAAGCAATGAATTACAGGCCTATTTCAAGCAGTGATTTCCAAATTGACTAGAACAAATATACTTAGGAACTTCCCAGTGAGGATGGGCACTGTAAGATTATATGTACAGACTGTGGCATTGTATTTATTTGTCAAACAAGTGTCTCATGTTCACTTCCAGCTGCCTGTAGAAAAGCAATGCCTTAGCAACACATAAGTACCCAAGTATGGAAAGGATCTGGTTCACACAATATGCATCCTCAGCCCACAATTAAGCAAGAGGTTGGACTCGATGGCCTTATAGGCCCCTTCCAACTTCATGATTCTATGATGAAGTAACACTGAATATTTTAAATCTCACTATACTCTTTCTAACACAGGGTCCTCAGATGTTCTTGGACTAAAACTCCCAGAAGCCTTCACATTTTGGGCTTTGTAGTTCAAGAACATCTGGGGACCCAAGCTTGGGAAGCACTGTTCTGAAGTAAAACCATGCCACAAGGCTCCAGCTATTTTGAATAATGGATTTGTTCTTAACTCTCTGATAAGCATGTAGTTAATTATGGCTTGAACTCACCACTGAATATTTTCTCATCTGCATAAGGGATCCAGCTGTGTGAAGAATTAAAAAGAAAACTTACTAGCACCTTTAGATTATAGTGCATTTATTTTGCAACTATTTGGCGTATTTGGTATTTACAGCTTACTTCCAGGGTAAGTTAGACTCTCTCTCCACTGCAGGATGCTAACACTTCATTAACATGCACAGTGCAGTGATCTATCTGTTGTTATGCGATTCCATTTATATAGTGGTAGTATTTGAAGGGCTCGGCTTCCAGCTTCAGAGATTCTAAAGGGAAGCCTGCGAGTTATTGCAGAAGTAATCAGATAGCTCACTGGAGTTCAGGATCAGATGTCTCACTCTATATTAGCCCAGCTCTTGAGACCCATCTCAAACGTCGCTCTGAAATCTCCGATTGTACCGAAGCCTCTTCTTGCAAGCTGACAGCTCCCTGCTACAGCTTCTACATCTGGCATAATCTCACCTGGCTGTGGGGAAAGGATGGAGGCAGAAAAGCCGTCAGCCATCTGACACATCTCTTCTTTTTTTCCTTTACTTCTTTGGGTAGTCACATCATTTTGAGTTAGTTTAGGCAACCTCCAAATTTGCTGTAAGAGAGACCAAAGGTAAAGCTTCTTCTGTTAATTTTACTATCTAAATATATAGAGGATTCACATGAGGGAGTATTTAAGGCCAAACTAGGCAATATAACTGAAAAGAAACAAACAAACAAAAAGGCATTTTTTTTGCTTTCTATTTCCTTTCCAAACGATATATAAATAAATACAAACAACTCAAAGGGTATATTTTTGAATAAGGTAATAGGCACACTTTGTTATTGTTATGTGCCGTCAAGTCAAAATTGATTTATAGTGACTCTAAACAGGGCTCTCAAGGTAAGTAAGATATTTAAGTAGTGGTTTTACCAATTCTACACCCCCAGGGAATTTTCCATGACTGAACAGGGATTTGAACCAAGGCTTCCTGATTTCTAGTGTGCAACTCTATCCACTACACCACACTGAGGCACACTTTAGGCAGTGGGAAAATGCATGTCTAAATGTGTACTTCAAGAAAAATGCATAAAAAAGGTATTGCAGTAGAAAAAAACTGAGAACCAAAATATATGTATCATTTTTGATGTGCACCCACAGCAAGTCTAACAACCTTACGTGCAAAGAGGATGAGAAATGTTGGTGGCATTAGGTGTAATGCAATGGAATGGAGACTATGTTGGTTTAAAACTGTGTACACAATGGCAATTATGCAAGTTGTCCTCCCCCCACCCAACTTTATTGGGCTGCTCTTTACTCAATTGGTTGTGTGACTACCTTTGCCACTAGTGTGTGACCAGTCACCGACTGGACACTTCACCACTTCACATTTGCAAAATTACCATTGTGTACATAGTTTTGCCTTCCAGGATCCTGGCTTTACAGAGTTTTTCATTTCTAGATGTAGTTCAAAGACATCTGGAAAGCAAGAGGAGGGTGGGAGAGTGACAAAACTGAACCCTATCAAATTAATTAATTAATTAATTTAAACGTATGTACTACCTCATAGTGCAACACAAACCATGCAAAGAAAGAATAAATAAATAAATACAAAGCAATCTACAAATATCTATCAACAAACAATAAAATCGATCAATGAATAAAACCACTGAAGTAGCTAACCTATCTTTAGATAAACAATTCAGAACAACATTAGACAATGCAGATAAAATCACTAATAAAATGTAGCTTTGAACAGTTGTTATTATTAACTTCTTAAAGACTTAAAGCACCAGGCGAGCTTCTGCTGTAACTTTATTTCTTATTATTCCACAATATTCATGAGCTATGCAATAATTTCCACAATATTCATACGTTTTTCAATACAGTTGGAACATTATCTGAATTGTTTTATAATTAATTATTGGAACTGCCTTAAATCCCCTTTTCTCTCCTTGTAAACATTTCTGGGAGCCCAATTTCTTTGCAAAATTTACCCAATCTTCTCAAAATACCTTGACCATCACATTCAATAACGATCATTGCAAAACTGAGTGGCTAGCCAGCCCTTCAAGCTTGTCTGTATTTCATCCTGCCTGCCACACTTAGGGATGCATAGGGTTAGATGAGGTGCATATGCTAAGTTGTGTTGTTGTTGTTGAGAAAATGGAATATATAATAGACACGAAGGATGAAATTTGCAAAAATGTTGGCAACTGTTGCTGCCAACTGTTGCGACAATGTACTAATTCATATAATGTTTACTACCTTGAGAGAGTGAAAATATGGCATTTAATTCTTCAGATTCCCTGAAGGCTCACAAAGAGTTAGTGGTGCATTTTAATTGTGATGAAGACAAATACCCAAAGTGTTCTATAAATTTCCCACTCAGCCACTCTTTGAAGGAGGAAAATTGTACTGTGGGGGGGGGGGGGGGAGGGAAATCTGACTAGCTTCAGTGAACTGAAGCTAGACCAGGTGTGGAAAAGTTAAGAAAGAAAAGTGTCCATTCCAATTAGGTCTGAAGATAAATGCTCCTGGATTTGAATATGAGCATTCAAATTCCAGCTTTCCTAAAACACTGCAAGGTTATCAATTTTTCGCAGCTATGTCCAGAGCTTGGAACCTTACATTTTTAAAAATTACAGATCCCCACTCCCCCAACCCTCAATATAGCCCCACAATTTAAAGATGTATTAATGAAAACAATATAATCTTCAACCATAAAAATACACAGAGCTTGGAATAGTTATTTGCTAGACTACATTTCCCAGAATCCCAATTAAGGGGTCCTATCTAAAGTATATTTCAGAAGTGCTGTAAGCACTTCTGTTCTGCTAGAACGTGGGTCTCACAGGGTTATATTTAGTCAGGAAAAGACAAGGTCAGTGTCAAGGCAAGTCAACAGAAATCAGGCTTCCAGCTGACCTTCTGCTTGTTATGGAAAAATATTACCTCATCAGACTGCAGAAAGAATCCATGCTATTTTAAAGCCAGACAAGAGATATTACTTTCTAAGTCCCCACTCCTTGAAGAGGCCAGTTGGCTTCTTAAAGGGTCCTTGGTTGACTCTGATTGCTTTGTCTTTTGTGAAGACTAGGGGCTACTGAGGACATGTCTTGTAAGTCTAAGGTTTACTCTCTGTCTTGGAAGACACAGCAGAATCTACTGAAAGTTCTCCTCTAAGGAAAGTGGCCTGAATCTTTTCTTCATCTGTGTCTTCCTCAGCCAAGGGAGCCTAGGATCAGGGCTATGATAGTAAAACTTTTTGAACAGGCAGGTCATTTTTGAAAGTGTAGTTGAGCCCTGGATAATTACAATAGCTTAAGTGTGTTAAATGATTTTGTAATGGGTTAACAGGATCCATCTGTTAAATCCAATGTCTTCTTTAGAGTACACCCACTGAAATCAATTGGACTTCAGTGGATCTGCTGTAGATGGAATTTTGTTCGGACCTTGCCTGTTGTGTTGCAAGAGCCCATAATTGTTCCCTGTTTTGCTCCCTGTCCTGCATCTTCAAAAGATCAGTGTATAAATTAAAGGAAAGATCTGCTCAAAGTTAAAGATATTAAAGCCTCACTGCCTTTATAGCAAGAGAACCCGATTCATGTTCAGATTTCTGTTGAAATCAATAGGACTTCAAAGCGCTTAATTTTGGCTGATTCTTGCTCTAACTGAATAAACAAAATACAGACAGTTCACAAACAAAACAGAGAAGATTTAATGAGACTTGCGGGCCACCTTTGTCTGGCAGTTCTCTCTCATTCCCATTAGCTGCAATTTGCCTGTTTTTACATTGGGCTCTACAGGATCTCCTAAATATTATAATATGGAAATCCGATATAAACCATTTGCAGTATATTAAAAGAAATGCAGCAATCTGAGTACCCAGTAGGGCTGCCAACTGAGATAAATATTATGGTATACTTCAAACAGTGGAAATAAAGCTCAGTCTGCATAGTGCCATTCTTAGCCAAATATGCCTTGTGGGGGGAAAATGTACTTCTTTTGAAATATTGAAATGTGATCCAGCTGGATGTATTTTTCCACTGACAAAAAAGTATTTGAAGACAGGAGGTAGGGGATGTGATATTTAACCAAAATTTACATATTATTTATGCCTCATCTTATTAGAGACGGGGATAAACTTGGAAAGTGAAGCTTGAGCATTATATTTGAGTTTTCTCTATAGAGATGAGGAGGGCACTGCCCACCCATTGAGGCTGAAAAATATTAAGGGAAACTCGGTTTCTTTGGTGCCACCACTGAAGGACGCCACCACTTTCTTATTTATGAATACTTGGCATGGTGGAGTGTTCCATGGAGGATACAAACTTATGTAAGTGGGAGGAAAGAGCTGGCAGCCCTAATTCAGCACCACAAAACTTAACTGAATTCAATTTCATCTTTTAATAGCAAAACATGCAAATCTCTGTGTTGGTTCTGCTTTCTTTCATGAGGACATTGTTTTCATGCTCAAGCTCTTCCTATCCCATTTATGACAGAATCTGAATAGCGTACTTCATGTTTAAACAATGAGCAAAGCCAAAGTCTCCTTCTTCTATGGTTAGGATCAAGGGTTAATGCTTCCTTCCTTCACAGAAGCATACTCCTGCACAAGCTGGGTCAGTACTCTTCAGACATTGATGGGCCCCATAAGAAGCAGACACACCTCAATGTGAGAGTCCAGTCTTGTGCATTTCTCTCTCTTAATCTAGATCATTTTTGTACGTAGAATGGGGCAGATACTATTTTAGCCTCAAGAACCAAAGTATCTTCATCCACCCCTATACCCTAGGGTACTTTTAGGGTTGAGGGGGCAAATGTGTGCCTAAAGACACGTCCATAGGCAGAAGGGAGCCTGGAAATGGCTGAGTTTGCCCATTTAAAAAGGTAAACAGGAAGTGCCTGGACTGACACTTCCTGTTTTGTTTTGTTTGGGGAGGTGGGGTTCATGCAACCCACATGCCACTTTTTGCTCACTCTTGTCTAGATGATTGCCTAATATATTACACCTATGGTTCCCAACCTTGGGTCCCCAGATGTTCTTGGACTCCTAGAAATCCTGGCCAGCATAGCAAGTGATGATGGCTTCTGGGAGTTTTAGTCCAATAACATTCGGGGACCCAAGGTTGGAAATCACTGTACTACACAAGCCTCATTCGTATCTCCAACATTGGCTTACTCCCCCTCTTCTGGAGCTTAAGTAAGAAAATTACTGGTATTTTACTGACACATGAGAGGTGTGGTACTGTGGGTGAATCCTGAATACTGCCTGTTAGCTGTGGATAACACAGACAACTGACTTGACCCCAACATCCCTCTGTATTTTCAAAAGTTAATGACAATTATCCCAGCCGGTGATATCAGACAATGGGCTCCCCCGACACCCCATCTATCACATGTGAGGATATTTTCTGACTTATATTTTGTGACAGGACCATGAGCAATATATACAAACCCAGGCGCCTGTGTCACAAATCAATCCAGCAGCAAAGTGGGGATAACTCGTGTACCAATAAGACCACAGGAGAAAAGAAAAATATCCTTCCCTGGATTTCCAAGTTGCAGATAGAAAAAGAAGCCATCCATCATTCTAGAGAGCTCCCATTCTGGAGAGTTGTTCTATAAGGCAAACCAGATGAAATTGAACAAGATCAGAATATGTAAAGACTTCTATTATACCTCTTTTCTTGATTGAGGAATTTCCTTTCGTTTTCCCCTTCCCTCCCCCCCCCCTTTAAACCTCAACTGGTAGCTTAGAAGCATGTACAATGGCTAAATTTACTGTCAAAATGACTAATTAATCACTTTACAAATGGCTATTAATCATATATTAATGAGATCTTTGCTTTGCTTTGGCAAATACCGATTCTGTGGCCATCTTCTCTCCTTGGTGCTCAGCGCAAGCGAAAAGTATTCAGGACTCCATTAATCTTAGAGCAGCATGGGGTGTTTAGAAGTGTCCAGAGGTTGGAAAGAATCAAATAGCTCAGACATTTAAACTGTCCATATTTCACTGTGTAAATCTAGAGGCATTTAATCATTCCTTGAAGCATTTAGTTTCTTCCTTTTTCCTCACAACCTGCCACAGACTTTTATTTTTCCTTTCCTTTTTGTTTGTTTTTTTAAAAGAAATATTCCAATAAATATGATTTCAATGCTCTTGGGTAGTAATCCCATAAGGAACAGAAAGCAAGTCATGGTCAATAGATATTTCTTAGGAAATGTTCAGCACAATCTGTCTATAGGCAAAATCCAATTTTTAAGCCCAGCTAAAGTGGACCTAGTAAATCAATGGCATTTTGTCAAGCTAACACCAAAGTAAATGCCATTGATTCAGTGGGTTTACTCTAAAAGGGAGTATCAATTGGATTTAGGCCTTTATATCCAAAAACAAATTATAGAAAAAAAACATAATTTAACATTTTTTCTTGCTCTGCCAGATCAAAATTAACAGTGTTAGCTCTTTATCTCCAAATGTATATAAGGCAGCTGTTGGTGTCCCAGCCAGGCCAAGCCCATTCATTTTTTCCTGACCCTGGGTATTTATTTGACAGCATTAACTAATTCTGCAAAGCCTCTCTCCATATTGTGTTTCCCAAAGTATTCTGGAAGGATCGTTGCATTCTAGGAAATTTAACCCTCTTTCAACAGGATGGGGCATTTTACTCCATCAGACGTGATTTATTGCAGACTCCACACACAACTAGACCTACAGTGTGGGCTTTCTGTGACATTGTCCCCTGCACAGTTGTATGCAGTGTTCCAAGGTCCAGCCACTCATGATGTACAGTTTCTTAAAAAAAACAAAAAAACAAAAAACAAACAAAAACAAACAAGAGAGAGAGAGAGAGAAGGCGGTGGCGATTTTGACTGTATAGATAAATAGTGCAGTCTTGTTAGTACTTGTGTTGAAGGAAGTATTTATTTACAGATACAGTAGGAACTTAGGAATTGAAAGTGTTTGTTTATTTTTAAAAAGTGTTTCTTTATTAAAAACATAAAAGTTTATTATTATACGCTGAAGAAATTCTGACAATTGAAACATTGTTTCTTATATTTCATTTTTACCTGTTCGTTGAACCTTTTTATTTCTTTGTTTTTTCTCTCTCTCTCTCTCTCAAATAAAACTCTATTTGGTTTACAGACACCACTTATTACTTTATGGGAAGCAATCAGAAGATATGACATCCATCTATGTCACTACTTCAGGGAGCTGATGCCAGGCTATAGCAGCAGTGTTAAACAGAACACTGGCTATTTGCCTGAGTTGATGATGGGGATAACCTAAGAGAAGAATCTCTGTTCACAAGCTTAAACAGCAACTCCAAAATTCGTACAGGGGTTTGGAGAAGGTTGTAATTTGGGAGGCAGCACATGCAGGTAGAGAAGGTGACTGCCTTAGAACTTCATGACTGCTGTGGGATCCGAAACAGGAGAGGCCTTTGTGAGGAAGAAAGTAGAATTTTAAAAACTGATGAAATATAAAAAGGAAAACAGTATCTCACAAATCCATACAGCTAAAACTTTTTATATGAAGCTTAGTTTGGGAAAAAGTTGTGAGGAGAGGTTTGATTAAAGATTTCCAGCCGCTTGCTTTTTGTTTTTCAGGGTCTGTAATGGGACCACTTCTGGTTTTCCTTTTTCAGGTTGATAAACTGACCCTGGGCCCTCCAGAGTTTGTCTAGCCAAAAGTAGAGATGGGCATGAATCAGAAAAGTTGTGATTCATTTCAATTTGTGTTTAATCAAGGTTGACAAATCACAAATTATGAATTTATGATTTTTTTCTTACAAATCAAAACCCTGCAAAACAGCCCCCAAGCACCTAGAGATACCAAATTCTCAGGGAAGCATCCCCTGACTCTCCTCTACAAGATTAGCACACTTGGTGAAGTCTGGGTTTCAAATGTCCGAGTTATACACCCACATAGAGGGCCTCCCCAGAAAAGTTCCCTACCGGCAACTACAAACACCAAAATAACAGAGAAGTGTCTCCTGACTTTCTTCTACAATTCCTCCAAGTCTGGTGAAGATTGGGCTTCAGACATCCAAGTTATAGACCCATAAAATGGGTCCCCCCCCAGGAAAGTGGCCTTTAGCAGATGGCTTGGGGAAACCCAATCTTAACCAAATGGAGGTATTGTAGAGGCAACTGATAGGAACCTTACAATGTCAGTGTCTCTGGGTGCCTTGGGGGGCATTTTATAGCCAAATGAATTGACAAATCAAAAATTGCTAAAAATTCATTGATTCGTATTTGTCAGGGGCAAATATTCATACAAATATGAATCACCAAATTAGTGATTTCTGAACAAATTTGGTGATACATTTTTTAATTCGTGCCCATCTTTAGCCATAACCTAAAGGGGCTGAACCAAGAAACATAGCTAAGAAATAAGACATGAAGAGTGAGTCTTGTTGCTCAAGGAAACTCCCATTCAACAAAACCAGTGGCTGGGTTGGGTGGGTAGAGACAGTCTAGGTTGAAGATGTTCCACAAGGCATTAAAAATACATAAATACATAAATCTGTCACATGCTGAACAGAAAGCCCTCAGTTGTGACAAGTGCTGACAGTTATATCAGTGGTACTTGCTGTTGTTATAGGCCATCAAGTCGCTTTTGACTTATGGTGACCCTATAAATGAATGATTTCCAAAATGGCCTGTCCTCTACTGCCCTGCTCAGCTCTTGTAGATTCAAGTTTGTGGTCTCCTTTAGGGAGTCAGTCCATCTCATATTTGGTCTTCCTCTTTTCCTGCTGCCTCCCACCTTTCCAAGTATTACCGTCTTTTCCTTCTTATGATGTGCCCAAAGTAGGATACCCTCAGTTTCAACATTTTTGCCTCCAGAGATAGTTCTATTTAGCAGTACTGAGCACCACACAATGATATTATTGAAATAAAAATACTGCATAAATGAAGGTCTCATTCCTGTTTGGACTAAAGCTGAAGATCACTTGGCTTAGGTTATGCATTATGAGAAAATGAAGGAGTTCAATTGACTCCAGGAGAGTCAAGCTCTCTTGCAGTCTAGCAATGCTTCCTTTTTCCCCTAAGTCATAAGGGACAGCCAGTTGCCCGGAATACAAATCTTCTATAAGTGACAGGTTAGTGTCCATCTCTGACTGCATCTGCATTCTTTAAAAAAAAATAAAAGAAATAAGAGAGAGGAACAAGTGTATACTCATTTGACAGCGGCTGCATTGATGCACTGAAAGTGCCTCACCTGTTTTTAAATCCAAGCAGGAGAAAGAAAGAAGAGGGTGGGGGAGCGAGGTATAAAGAGGTCAAACACATAACTTTGCAGGTTTCTACCATCTCCATGCTTTTCTTTTGCAATTCTTCTCTCTGATTAAACTCCCAGATAAGTCTAGGCACTGTTGCCTGGCCCTTCACATTGAATGATTTTATGCATCAGTTGTTCCTGGCGTGCTTCAAAGAACCCTGCCATCTCCACTGCAGCCTGTGATCTTGCGTTTCAGCGGCTGACATCCACCAGCATTTCCATCCAATCTCTGAGAAAGGCTGGAGAACGATGTCTCTCCAAGGCAAGGGAGCAGGTGGGCAGCTGTTAACTGCCAAGGGGATTGTATGATACTAGAGTGGGACAGCCGTTGATCCAGTTGGTTTGCTCAAATCGATATATGCCACTCAGCCCTCATTCTCTTTGAGCTTGCTGGTCCATTGGCATTCCTGGCACACTGTCCACCCCCGGTCTCCAAAAGCTTACCCAGGCAGGAGGGACCACAGCTTGGCAAAATGCAAGCTTTGCATACAATTGGGTCCCTCCAGTTTGGTTCCTGCCATCTCCATCTACTTAAATGGATTAAAGACCGGATGATATGCAAGACCATCTGTTCGAGACCCTGAAGATAAAACCATTCTGGGCACATAGTAGGACAGATAGTTTGACCTGCCGTCAATGTAGTTGTCTATGTTTGTATACAGATATAAATTATTATTCCTCCCCGGATGTCATCACAGTCATCTTGAGCTTTGGTGTGGCATCTCTAAACAATTCTGTTGTCCTGAATCTAGACTTCTCAGCTTCTTGGCCAACAATGTCTTTTCTTTGCAAATTTTCTCCCGTGTATATTATTTTGAATGAGCAGCTACAGCAGTCTGTACTTTTCATTTCTGGTTACATGAGTAAAATATTCCAGTTTTTGTGTTTTATGATTTCTTGGTTTTTTTCCTCATTTGCTTTGATATTTCTCTGTTGGTCACCTACTTGATGAAGTTTTTTGAGCTCCTCTTTCATCATGTCATTTGAAAATTAGATCATTTTGTTCTGTTTAGTTCTCTTGGGAACTAAACACGGGCTTAAGTTTGCATATCTGTTTTCCCATACATAAAGTCTGCCTAAATCACAACTCTGGAATACTAATGTCAGCTCTAATGAGCAATTTTCTGCCATGTATGATTTGGCACTTACAGACCATTACTGAGAGAGAGGTATTTGTAAGAAAGTAACATATCTGAGCAATAGAGAACAGCCAGGTAAACTCCCTGTTCATACTTCCCATTGGTGGATCCAGTCTAGTATCAGGTTTTGATAATTTGATACACTATCAGGATGACAGAAAATGTTAAGAAAAAGTCAGTAACTGCTAAAAGACAGATTTTTCCATGGGACATTCCCACATTCTGTGGTAGAAGCCATATGATATATGATATATGCAGAGCATGCATTGGTTGTAGCTGGAGGTTCTGATAAGGGACGTTGTATGGAAATGTCATGATTTCAGATGACCAGCAACATTATGCTGCCATATTCTGCAAAATAGTTTTTTCAATGAAAAGAGACAACTTATTAGTTCAAAGAAGAAAACTTTTCTCCAGATGTTCAGTGTGATGTTTGTACATACATGCAAAGGGAGAAGCTGAAGGTCATTTTGCCTGGTCTGGCAGTAGCCAAAGGATCTAATAAATGCAACTGGGAAACTGGATGAGGGTTTTCCAGATGCTGGACTACTTTGAAACTGAGCTTGTTTCCTGTGTTCTTAATTCCATGATTTTGCAGTCAGGTACAGCCCTAAACCAAAAGTCTTCCAAGGCAAGGAACATCACTGCTGCCCCTTCTATTGTTCAGCCTTTCAATGACTAATTTTTATTGCTTTGTTAGCCGATTTCCTTTGACGCATGATTTGCATGCACTAATTATCTCAGTCATCTAAGACAATAAATGTGCATGCTGCATTTGCATACAAATATAGTGGCAACAATTATTCAGGGCATATTAAATGTTGTACTATTTCTTTCACCTTTCTTTCAACAGCTGAGGAGTTAAATAGTTGAATAGATAGGCATGATCTGTGTCCCCAGTTCTGTTGCCCTTCCAGCACAAAGTCCTATGCAAATATCACTAAATTTGCAGCGTCTGCATATCCGTAAATCTAAGGCAGAGCTCTAGAATATTATTTGTCAATGCCACCTCCAGAAAACTCAAATTCTCATAGTCTTTCAGAATGGTTCTGTGGAATCCAAGATGGCATCCAAAAAAGTAAATTTTCCAAAGTGTAATTCCAAGAGTATAAACTGAAAAATCTGAAAAACAAACAAATAAACAAAAACTGCAAGTCTCCAGTGTCTTCCTGCCCCTGTAAAAGGAAACATAGTCTCTAGTGAGCATCTTTGTAATATGGGTAGCACAAGACAAGCAGCCCTTCCCCATAAATTAGAGCCCGCAAGGAAATCCTCTTTGTTCAAATCATTTGCTCAAGGAAGAATTTTTTTAAGTTTTTTTTTTAAGCAGAAGGGGAGACATAGAAGCAAATCTCTTAAATGATCGCTTTCCTATCCAAAGTAGGTAAAATAATTACCCGAAAATAATATTTTCACTGGTAGATCAAGGTAAATAGTTTCCCAGGGAGAAGGCAGTGGTAGCAAGCAGCTTTACACAAGCAGCCTTTGTGGTTTTTATGGATGCTCATCTATCAACTGTCAGATGCTTTCAAAGGAACACTGGTTATAATGTTTTCCCTCTGCACCTTTCCCATCGTGGTGGCTGAAGTTGGCCTGAATCACCATCCGTCTTCCTGTTTGCATAGTCAAGGCGCTTACAATGAGCTGGGATATAATGATGCTACGGCAGCTGTATAACATTTGGGGTCTGCCAGGGGGCCAAGGGGAGAATGTAACATTTTAACTAGCTTTGATGCAGTTGGATGTTCTTATTGTTGGGCTTTCCCCCACCCCCAAGACCCAACACACAATGCACTTGAAATATAAATGCATCTATTCCTTTTGAGTACCCCTAAAGAAATTAATAGGCTCACACTGAGGGATGCAAACTTTAGATTGTAAGCTTCAGGTAGCTTTGCATATCCTGGAGACACACAACAAACAAAATAATCCTAAATAGCGCATATTTCTGATAAAATGCTTAACAGTGCCACATTTCTGAAACACACTCCCAAACTCTGAAACTACACCTAAGTATATTTTGACATACCTAAAATTTCACAATATATTTTGTTACTTTTGGAGGGTAATTTTGGGAAAACTGGATATCTGGGTCTACGTTTAATAAATTTACTTTTTTAAAGAATTAAAGCTCGTGGACTAACAACTCATCAATAAGATTAATGTAACAAATTAGATAGCTTGCCTTAAAAATGTAATGTTAGTGAATTAATTTCATTTAACAATGTAATATGTAAGTGTAAATGCTGATGTTTCCATCTTTCACTTAATAAACTCAAGGCAAAGTGAAGCAAAGTGTGCTGCTTATATACCGCCCCATAGCAGTTAGATCACTCTTTGGATGGTTTACAATTTATGCAGGCTACACATCCCCCCCCCCCCTCCGCAAGTTGGGTACTCAATTTACCGACCTTGACCTCAGAAGGATGGAAGGCTGAGTGAACCTCAAGCTGGATACCTGGGACTGAACCCAAGTTGTGAGCAGAGTTTTGGTTGCAGTACTGTTTTTGCATATGCTATGTGACACCCTGATTACCAAAGGGATGACCTTTTTCTTTTGTTAATCTTTGTCACTGTATGGTTCCCAGAAATGATTCTTTTTAACAATTTTTGTAATAACTCTTATTTTTCAACCTCCATATCAACAAATAAAACCCACCAACATTGGAGCACATTACTTCAGCATATTTTGTGGGGTGTGTTTCTTCAGTGTGTTAAGTGGTAGGAAGAAAAAGCCAGTGCTTGATGAGAACTGGAAGAGAAGGTATCATGTTCTTCTGGATTAAAACCTCTAGAAATAACTATCAAATCAGTATGATCCAGCCATCTACCAAAAGTTTCAATAGAGATTGAACAACTTAATTTGATGACTTGCCCAAGTCTTGGCTGAACCTCTGGACAGTAGATAGAAATGTTATCTCACTCAGGGATTCCATTAAAGATAAATGTCTCACTGGAAAATAATAGTTATGGATTACTAAACTTATGAAATTTAATATTTATTAGAATAATTGCTAACTTCTCACCCAAGGTAGATTTTCACGTTCTCCATTATTTTAACTGTATGGATTTTAACATTATTTCAGTTGAAACTGAAGGTTTGAATAAGAGGGAATTCTTTTACTAAGAAAAAAGAAAACAGAACTTATATTGACACATATATACAAAAGACAGGAAAACATTTAGAGCAGAACTCAACAGGGACCAAAGGACTTTTTGAAAGGAAGAATTATTGTTAAATAATTCAGCATTTATCACAGAACGACAGGAAATGATATATGTGCTCTGCTCTGCTATGTATGGACATATCTATTACTATAGGAAACAGATATGCAGTACTAAACATAGGTCAGAAAAAGTTATTTAATAAATTGATTTCTGATGTCAATACATTTGTAGAAAAAAATCTTCCTTGGATAGAATTTTAATGGAATTATCAGCAGAACTGGCTAGGATTGCCCCCCTTTGATAATAAAACCTGCACTTCATAGTGACTTTAGTTAAAGATTTCTTTGTGGGGGGGGGGGGAGATTAATAGATCTGTGAAAATCTTGTTGTTTGGATCAGTTTAAACACACACACACACACACACACACGTATAAAGTCACTCAAGACATAAAGATTAGTATCCCCTCCCCCAAAATAGTCAACAAACTGGTGGTATGTGTCAGAGTTTACAATTGCACCAGACTAGAGAAAAATAAATTACTTAGAGGAATTCTACATCTTGTTTAAAGGCCTATTGATAAAGGGCAAATACAAAGCTTGCATAGGAAAAGCTAGGTTGCTCTGTTTACGGTATGGATTTTCACTGTAGTTTGTTTGGTACGGTGGTGCAATGGTTAAACTGCAGTACTGCAGCCAAAATTCTGAGCCTGCCCGTTCGGTTCCGCATTGATTTCAAAGTATTAATGCTTACATACAAAGCCCTAAATGGTTTAGGGCCTCGATATCTGGCGGAATGCCTACTCCCACCAAAATCTACCCGTATCACTCGATCTAGCCAGGAGGTGAGGTTGAGGAGCCTAACGCCGAGGGAGGCCCGGAAGGAAAAAACAAGAAACCGGGCCTTCTCGGCAGTGGCTCCTCCTCGGCAGTGGCCTTTGGAATAAACTCCCTCCTGAGATTCGTATGGCCCCTTCGCTGGGCATTTTCAAAAGCCAATTGAAAACTTGGCTGTTTAAGCAGGCCTTCCCTCCAGCCACTATTTGATTTATGTTTTTTTCTTTTTTCCCTCCATTTTGAACAATTGATTATTGATGTTATATATTGATGTTATATTTAAATTGTTTTATTTTAAGTGTTGTTAGCCGCCCAGAGTGGTCAATTGATCAGATGGGCGGGATATAAATACAATAAATAAATAAATAAAATAAATAAGTTCAATCCCAAGTAGCAGGCTCAAGGTTCACTCAGCCTTCCATCCTTCCAAGGTCGGTAAACTGAGTATCCTACTTGCTGTTGGGGTGGGGGTGGGGGAATGTGTAACTTTCATAATTAAATTGTAAACCACCCAGGGAGTGCTTTAAGCCTGTGGGGCAGTATATAAGCAGCACACTTTCCTTTTGTTGAAAAAAAGGAGAGAATGAAGGAAACAAAGAGTATGGAAGAAAAAACATGGGGAGAAACACAAAGTACCCAATTTCAAGCAATTGACAATTACCTGTAACAAGAAATGTACTACGAAAGATGTGTGTTAATACAGAGAAAGCAATGCAAAAATATTTGAATAATAAATAATAGATTATTATCTATCAGGTAAAAAAGAAGCCAAAAAGTAGATTAATACACCCTGTTATGAATCTCTAAGGATATGCCTCCACTGCATCAGATACAGTTAATTAAAATATATATATAATTAAAAATGAAAGTCTCCTAAGGAGAACAACAGTGTTCAATTTCTGAAGTCTGTAATGATACCTAAATTCTCAGAGAAGAATATTTGGTATGGATACAGCAATAAAAACAGACGAGCAAATGCTGTGCTACAGGAACTGAAAAAAAAAATACCAATTCACCAGATTTTATACCTGAATGTTATGTAGTTTTTAAGGATAGACTAGTACCCACTAACAACTGCAGCAGAATTAATAATGTAGCTTTCAGAGGTGCCAGAAACATGGCAGCAAGGAAAAACTACCCTTTCCTAAACAAGGGAATGATCCTTCAGTAATTATATTGTACTGCCAAACATTCATATTAAATGAGGATTTCAAGGACTGGACATTGATACTTGCAAAAAAGGTTAAATCGGGGTGTTCATATATTCATAGAGAAAGATAACAGTGACTTCATAAAAGGAAAAAAAAATGACACAAATCATAAGGATAATAATACATCCAGCATATACCGTGTTTCCCCGAAAATAAGACAGGGTCTTATATTAATTTTTGCTCCAAAAAACGCATTAGGGCTTATTTTCAGGGGATGTTTTATTTTACAGTCATGTCATCTTCTGGTTGCTGCACAATGCTCCACAATGGTGGATGGCGGGGTTTCACTTAACTAGGGCTTAATTTTGGGGTAGGGCTTATATTACGAGCATCCTGAAAAATCAGGTTAGGTCTTATTTTCGGGAAAACAGGGTAACATTGATGCTAGAAAAGAACTGGGAGCATTATGTTATGGATGAACCAAATTCAATCCCATTGAAATAAATGGGACAAGTTATCTTTGTTGAACTGACTTGGTTTGAGTCCAACCTTCCATTATTCATAGATGCAGAAAATGTTTTTGACAGAGTTGAATGGGAGATTCTGCTCCTCTTCATAGAACGTTATAAGAATTTTGGGTTTGTCAGTATATTTTATACCAATTGTTTTTGTAAAGTAATTTTAGTTTATACGGTGGAATCAGTCAAGTATGCAATGTGTCTTATTTAATGTTCAGTTTGTGCATGGAACCTTTGATTATAACTGTTAGAAATAAAATATCTGTAAGAGATGTGCACACACCTTGAAAAACTTACTTTTTTGGTCTAAAACTTCCAGAATCATTCAATTAAGGTTGTTGTCCAGGAGACCAATATTTTCAACCTACGGATGTTCATATGGATAAAATAACCCTCTGAAGTATACAGAAGCATGCTGATGACATAAGGATAACATTTATGGATCTAGATAAAAGTATGCCACCTCTCTCTCTCTCTCTCTCTCTCTCTCTCTCTCTCTCTCTCTCTCTCTCCTTCTCTCTCTCTCCCCCTCCCTCCCTCCCTCCCTCCCTACACAGCGATTTCAGATTGCACATTGAATTTTACTAGTTATTTATTTGATTTCTGTCCCATCTTCCTTCCTGCAGAGAGATCCAAAGAGGAGAACTAAGAAACATATATAACTAAAAACTACAGTAAATTGTGATATTAAAATATGTTTTAACGTATATCAGTGGTAAGCTACTTCTTTAAAGACAGGTTTACAGTAATTAAAAATACATCATAGAACAACAATTGTATACTGCTCCCAATTAAAACTCCTTTCTCACCAAGACATTCAATTTCCAAAACTGTGCCTGAAAAGCAATGTTGTTTTTTGGGCAACAGTGGCTGGTTGTAGTATTAGCAAAAGGAATACTTTTAATGCCCTTAATTGCACAATGAAAGGCCAGTAGCTTAGGACTTAGAATTAAATAGCAAGTTCCCAAACACACACACCACTCCTAAACGGCTTAGGACCTGGTTACCTAAAGGACCACCTTCTTTCATACGAGCCTGCCCGTACTCTAAGATCAGGCCAGGAGGCCCTTCTGAAGGTGCCATCCCTGAAAGAGGTGAGGGGGATGGTAGGTCAAAATAGGGCCTTTTCGGCTGTTGCCCCCCAACTTTGGAACACTCTCCCTATAGAGATGCACCTGGTTCCAACACTTTTGGCTTTTCGGCGCCAGGCAAAGACCTTTCTGTTTAGCCAGCATTTTAATTAAATAGTATCCTTTAGCTGGCTGTATGAGCAGCAGGATTTATTAATGATAAATTGACTGTTTTAATATAGGGTATTATTATAATATTGGGTTTTTAAAATGGTTTTAATGTGTTTCTAAAATTTTAGTATTGTAGTACGCCGCTCAGAGACCATTGGTAATGGCGCGGCTAAAAAATCTTGTAAATAAAATAAATAAATAAATTTACCATCTTAAGTAATTACACAGACACTGCTTTAAGTTAAAAAGAAATAGTTCTTTACTCACTCACTTTACTCACTGTAGACTTCAATTCATTACAGTAGCCTGCAACAGAGCACAATGCTCAAGAGGTTTAATAGAAGGAATGAAGAAAAAAAGATTAAAAGAAATAAAAACAAAATTGGGTTCTCTCAGCCACATGACTGAGAGAAAGAAAATGGTGGATATGGGACAGAGATGCTTGACGAAAGATCTGTCCTCTTTGGGGTCCCAACAATCCTCTAAACAAGGGCAGAAAAAAAGTGGAAACAGGGGAGGGGATCATCTGTGCCCACCAAAGAGGTCAGTTATTTGGTCAAGAAAGGGGGAGAAGCATGCAATCTACCTAGCAAGTTAGTCTGACAGGCACTTCCTTCCTCTCAGGTAAACATGCATTTATTTGCAAGCTGAATTGAATACATTCTCAACAAAAAGAAAAGTTTTCACCTGCTGGCAGTAGATAATGGGGAGGGGGAAAACATAGCCTTTCATGGGAGCAGCGTCCATAGTTTGGAAGCTGAAAATGCCATCTCTTGTGTCCTCACCAGATGTATCTGTGAGGCTGACAGAACCATGAGAAGGCCCTCTCATGAAGCTGTTCAAAGCTTTGGCCAAGCTTGTATAAGGCTTGCTTTGAACTGGGCCCAGAATGGACCAAAAGCTAATGAAGCTTTTGTAACAAAGGAGTTGTATGGTCCCAGTAATTAATTAACAGTCTGGCTGCAGCATTCTGAATCAGCTGAAAATTCCAAGCAGTCTTCAAAGGCAGACCAACACAGAGTGTATTACAGTAATTCAAGCAGGATGTAACCAAAACATGTGTTATCAGAGCCAAATCATAGATTTCCAAGAATGGTGGCAGCTGATAAGTTAACTTTAACTATGTTGTAGCGGATACCCCAGACGTCACCTGTCCGTCACTACGGAACCTTGGCAGAAGAACCAATGAAGAAGACGGAAGGCGGAGTCAGAGAAGAAGGAGGGGTACAAAAGAGAAAGATTGACTAGAGATGAAAACAGAGAGAGATTTTGAAGGAGATTGATTTGAGATTTGAATGATTGGAAAGTGAGAGGGAAGTGCTGGAAGGGTTAGAAAGCCGAGCTGTGGGAGTGCAAATAGAATCAGTAGGGTCAGAGCAAGATAGAAAGAACTAACAGAAAGATCTAATTGAACTGAATATTACTTAATACCTGTGATTTGCTTCCTGTGAATGAATATACTATTTCCAACTGATTATCTACCCCACCCTGTATAATAAACTGATTGTGTTTAGCAGCATTAGTGTCCAGCAGTTGATTGATGTTATGAAGTAATAACATCTGGTGGCAGCGTGAGATGGAGGAAAGAGCGTGAGCTTTTGTGAGGGCCAAATAAATAGGGACTACAAAAGCGAGACCGCGACATATGTAAATTCACCTCTGGCCACCATTAGGACCAGAACATCTAGGCTCAGAGATGAATGCAGGAATACACCCAAGTTACAAATCTGAGTTTTCAGGAGAAGTGCAACACCATCCAACACTGCTTGGTTCCCAGTTCCCAGTTCCGTTTTTCCATTGGCCAGGAATACTGCACCTTGCTTGGGTTAAGGTTCAAGCACAATGTGATCCTAGCTGGAACAACCCTGGGTGAAAGCTACATCAGTAAGTATGATGAACAGTAATGCCTTCCTCCCCATGAGGGGAGTCTAACCCTTGCCCTTATGACACCCCCATTGACCTGCAGACCGGTTTTTACCCCTCCTCTGACACCTGAAAAAAGTTGGAAGAGGGAGAAGATGGGGATTGCTGGTTGCCAAAAACATTGGGAACCTAGTCGTCTGGAGAAGGGAAAGGAGGATCTTCCACAGGTGGAAGTTATCAGGAAAGAGCAGGTAGCAAAAGCAGGCAGCAAAGGAACACACTCCTCCCCTGCCCCTACACCCCCAGAAGCCACCTGTAAACAGATGAAGATGGTTTCTCATCTTTCTGGAGCAGGTTTTTGAGATGCTTTGGTTTCCCAGGAAGCTGCCACTAGAAAGGGGAAGTCACTGTCTCACCCTGGATTCTACTGTTGTACGAGAGAATGTCCAGTATACAAACGGAACAAATGCTTGTGAAATTCCTTGCTCTTGCTGATTTCGGCTGTCCGAATACAATGAGACATCTCAGGAAGGAACTGGAGAGCCCTTGAAGATTCTTTGCCTCCAGCCAAGGTGGAGGTAAAGGGCCCTCCTGCCCAAAGGTAAAATATCTCCAGTGTCCTTTCCCTTTGAAAATACTCACCAAACACAAAAGATTACGAAAGACACAAGTAGTCCATCCAGTGCTTCAAACTCTTGAACAAAACAACAGTCATCCTAATGCACTGCAGTTTCTGCAGTTGCACAGTTTTGCATGAAAATTGCATTTCTTATGTACCCTTCATACACCGCGTGTGTTTGTGTATCTGTGTGCATAATGAAAAAGGAGAAGGAAATCTAATGATGCAATTTTTGGCTACAGTCTGGCATTGAATTTGACAGAAATACATTTCATTGTTTTCACAGACACTGGCCTTTCTTTACAATAAATCATATTCCCTGCCTGCTTTATTTTAGCACTGGGGAAACAAATATGAGTGCATGCTGTCCTTTGGTAGCGAAGGGTAATTTGCTAGCTTAGTATTGCATCTTGGAAAACTTCCTTGTTGCTTCTTGAGCTTCCTTTTAATTTCTGTGGCCAGTGAGGGGGACAGACTCAAAATCCTTTGAAATGGGAACAGGCTTCCCAACCTCAGAGATGTCCCAGCCAAAACAATAGATATTAAGCAAGGAAAGGCTTCCAGCATCCCCTGACAAAGACCCTCCCGGAGGATTACAATGCAGTCAATGTTGCTTTAATTAAATTTAATGCTGTGTGAAATGCACTCTGAGAAACTTTGATGAATGACTGGGGCAATTCACACAGCTCACTAAAGGGCAACGGGCCCTTGCTGGGGTGTCAAGGCACAATGAATTGGTTAGTACAGGCATGTTTATAGACTGCCTAAGGAAGCTTGTGTCTGTGTGGTAATGTCAGAGATAATGTTATGATTCGCTGGACCTCAGGAGGGCTTTGATGACACGGTTAATGAGATGTCCCAAGGAGTGCCACAGCAGGTGTCTCTCAGACCTCCCACATCAAAGAGCCACGGCTCGGCCCTTCAGAGTCGGCTGTCTTCCACATCCCTCAGCTGGTCTTTTCTTCCCATTAGGCCATTTCCCCCTATTTCCCCCCCCACCTCCATTGCTCATAATCAACTTTGTCTGGCTGCTGAGCTCCCAAAGTTCTTAGTTCTTGAATTTAATTGCTCTAGATAATGGGTTTTCTTAGGCTAAAAGACAGATACGAAACAGAATAAAAAGGAAGAGATGCAGTAAAGTAAGGAGGGTGGCTGGTTGGGAGCTAGAGCAGAACAAAATATTAAGAAAGTTGATAGAGCGGAAATAGGGACGGGCTTGGAGGGGGAAGGAAAGTGTTACTTCCATGTAGTCTTTTGTTACGGAGCGGTGAACTGTGATGCTTAAGAGTGAATCTTTTATTTGCACTGGGCCCTCCAAAAAGGTGGTGGGGGGGGGGGGAGAAAGGAAACATAGAGTTGTATCAAGAAGCAAGGTTTTTAAAGTTTGGTCATTGGGTTTGTTTGGAGAGCCATAAGGTGTGATGGGGTATGGTTTGGTGGGAAATGATGTAAAGTGGTAAGTAAACATTTTTGAAATAATAGTAAAAATTCCCAAGGCAGGAAATGGACTTCTAGAATTATGTCATTATAGGAGGAAGGACATCAAAGTAAACCCAATACTATCTTAAATGACCGTTTCCAAGTTCTTCTTCTTCTTCAAAAAATATATTCCCTACCACCACCTTTGATGTTGTACAGAAATGTTTGGGGCTGATAATGGATTACAGATTTGGACAAGTCTATACATAGCTTCAGGGACTGGGAACAAAGCCCTAAGGAGAACTCAGGTTGCAGGGGGAGAATACTTTTTAAATAAACAAGATATAACATATAACTGTAGTTACAATAGTGTTCTAGCTTTAAATTGCTTCTGTATTGGCTATGTGCAAACATACATATTCAGTGACAAGAATTCAATATGGTAAAGCCCTATTAGTTCAACCTGATACATAACTGGTACCCAGTGTGGTGCAGTGGATAGAGTGATGGACTAGGACTCTGGAGACCAGGGTTGGAATCCCCACTCAGCCATGGAAACTCACTGGGGGAGCAGAACTGGTGAAAACTATTCCTTAAATATCTCCCTTACCTTGAAAGCTCTATTAGGATTGCTGTAAGTCAGTTCCAACCTTATGGCACATAACAGTTCAAAAGTAAGTTTAACTGTTTCTAGTGACAATTCTCCCTAGGTAGCTAGGCCTATGACTGTGCAACTGTCTGTGTTTTTACCTGTGAAGGGATCCTGTCAGACTTTCTGGGACTTAATTCGAAGCAAAGAGACAAGCAGACAGACCAGACAAGACATTAAGAGTGCAAGCTTGTAGTTATCTATTCAAATATAAGTCCCATTAGCTTCAATGGGACCTATTTCTGGATAAATTGGAATCTATTCCCAACCTTTCAGGACCTGAGGGGTTGGATTATGACATGCTAAGGTGCTGGTTGAAATAAAAGGAAATTGCTATGCTTTTCTGGTTCTCCAGGTAAGGAGACCAGTCATGGGACAAACGGTGTTTCATCTTTGTGTGTGAGATAGTCTGGGCATCCATTTCCACTGTTGCAACTAGGCCCCTCCTGGCATCAGATCTCACTGGCTCAGTGTGAAGATATTTTTATATGAATTATATTTGTGCAACACTGACACACCAAACAAGCAAGGAGAGAGGGGAGGAGCCTGGGGATAAAGCAGAAGAACGCTTGGGCTCATTGAGCATTTTGGAGTAAAGCAGGGAGTGGAGTTGCAGCACTGCAACTTATACATCTTTTTGTTGTACAAATCTTGGCAAACTGCAACACAAAAAGTTGGGGGAGGGGGAGAGGGAAATCCCCCATGGACTTGTGGTGAGTTTTCACATTGAAAAACTCTTCATGTATCTGTGTGCTGCAGATTAGGTAGTGCAGATGGCATGACTTAGCAGGAATGGGGGACAACCATTGTGGCTGCAGGGCTGGCCTCTGAAAAATAGTTACTCTAGAATAAGTGGCTCCCAACTTTGGGTCCCCAGATGTTCTTGGACTGCAACTCCCAGAAACCCCAGTCAGCACAGCTAATAGTGAAGACTTCTGGGAGTTGTGGTCCAAGAGCATATGGGGAACCAAGGTTGGGAACCACTGGTCTAGAATCTCTGAGGTATCAAGTGCTGAAAAAAATATCACTGTTATGAGGTAAATCTATTGAATGGCACCACTCCCGTCAGCCCTAGCTAGCAAAGACCATGACAAGAAATGCTGTGAACATCATCCTGACAATATCTGAGGGAGCATCTTGCCCAAACTCAGTTAAATAAGAATTCCTTCTATTTATGGATCCTCTGGAATTCCTCAGGTGGCTGGGGGTTGCTAACAATTCCATGCTTCTTCGTCCATGAAATTCTCAAATTTGTGGAGGTATTCTGGTGGGGAGGAACAGCAATTCAAAGGCAGATAATCCAGTGATGCTTGAAACCTGTTTTCAATAGCATAGGCAGAGGCCGAAAGAGGTTTGAGGGAGATTATGTAGTAGATTGTACATTAAGGCCTACGTCTCTGTTCTTCTCTCTCATTTAATGGATCAGAGGAGACAGTGGTCAGACGTGCCCACCTCAGGGGCACTACCTTTTTCTTCAACATCCGTAATCTGAAACAACTACTCAGGTAGATGCACTGCAAGTTAAATGCCATTTATTCAATAAGTTCCTCGCTGCTGGCTAATGTTGTTATAATGAAGTTGAAAACCAGATCGCTGAAGAAGCCAATGCCTGGCTCAGTTTGGTAAATTGTCTTCTAAGGGGAGCAAGCTGGCATATTTTCTGAGGCTCTAATCTATTTTTAAATAGGTCTAAAATTGTAGCAGCAGCCACAATCTGCACTGTAGTTAATGGGCTGCCAGAGTTCCTGTTATCTAAACGACTGTTCCTGGGATCAGAAGTTAAAGGCATCATGTCATTGTCACTGGGTCAATGGCGGTGAGTCTAACAAAGGACCATGAAGCACCCCAGGGACTGGAGTATCAGGCAGCCTCTAGCAAGATAACAAGGTCAGTGTTGAAGGCAATAACCTTCCCTACCTTCCAACATTTCATAGGAGAAAAAACAGAAGTCCACTGGAAAAATGCTCACAAAGTCTCTAGGGATAAGGGGGAAAAACCCTCTCAACTCTTGATTTCATTGTGTTTTTTCAAATCCTGCTTGCATTCTTGTCCTAGTCCTCATTTGAATCAAGTTATGATGAGCAAAGGTTACAAAGGTCTGGAGATAAATGCATAAGCAGCTCAATAGTATACCCAACCTGCAGGTCATAGTCCTCAGCTACTGGTACAGAGAGGTGTTCTGGTTCCAATATTGGGCGTACGTTGAAGATGTCCTAGGTGAACAGCTGTCCAGTTATTTCACCCACAATACCCATCCCCACCCCAGCCTCCCAGTTTCTCTGAATTGCTCCCCATTTCCTCTCAATCTGGGGAAGATTACATAATTTTGTCACCTCTTTCACCTCTCATGAATGGCTGATAATACCTTGGCTATCTCTTTTGGAACACCACTACTTTGAACTTATACAAACTGTTACATATCAAGGCTGGCAAAATTACTTTGTGAGGGACTGTTACTGCCAGAATTCACCAGTTAGTACAACTGCTGGCAACTGTTAATTTGAAGAATTTTTAAAAAATCTACTCTTTGGAGCTGTTATGAAATTTGAGCTGGTGACAGTGCATGGTTTGCATAAATTGCTGTGACTAATTGTAGGTCTAAGATCTAACTAAGATCATGGCCACTGGCCCCATCACCTCCTGGGAAACAGAAGGGGAAGATATGGAGGCAGTGACAGATTTTACCTTCTTGGGCTCCATGATCACTGCAGATAGTGACAGCAGCCACGAAATTAAAAGACGCCTGCTTCTTGGGAGGAAAGCAATGACAAACCTAGACAGCATCTTAAAAAGCAGAGACATCACCTTGCCAACAAAGGTCGGCATAGTCAAAGCTATGGTTTTTCCAGTAGCGATGTATGGAAGTGAGAGCTGGACCATAAAGAAGGCTGACCACCGAAGAATTGATGCTTTTGAATTGTGGTGCTGGAGGAGATTCTTGAGAGTCCCCTGGACTGCAAAGAGAACAAACCTATCCGTTCTGAAGGAAATCAACCCTGAGTGCTCACTGGAAGGACAGATCCTGAAGCTGAGGCTCCAATACTTTGGCCATCTCATGAGAAGAGAAGACTCCCTGGAAAAGACCCTGATGCTGGGAAAGTGTGAAGGCAAGAGGAGAAGGGGACAACAAAGGACGAGATGGATGGACAGTGTCATCAAAGCTACCAACATGAATTTGACCCAACTCCGGGAGGCAGTGGAAGACAGGAGGGCCTGGTGTGCTCTGGTCCATGGGGTCACGAAGAGTCGGACACGACTTAACGACTAAACAACAACAAATTGTAGGTGATTGACAAGGTGCTGGGGTGTGTCTCAAGGTGAAACATGATCATGTGACTGAATCTCCCCTGGCACCTCATCAATTAGCTTCAGTTAGCCACAGCAAGTTGCACAAACCTTCTGTAAAGGCTGACAGGATTCTGGTCTTTGGGTTTTTTTCCCCCATGTGGTAATTTGCATGCACTTCCACCCACATTTTCCCCATTGTACTCAATGCGTTGTAATGGATAGAATTACAGACTAAAGCTCAAGAGATCTGGGTTTGCAATCCCTCCTCAGCCATGAAATCTGACTGGCAGTGGTGGGAAGTAGAACTGGTCAAAATACTCCTTAAATATCTCAAAAGAATAACATACTTTTCTTCAGGAAATTTATTTAGCATCGTCCATAAGAAAAAGATTCACTAAATCTATTTGTAGAAGTCCTTGGAGAAATAAGTTGTACATGCAAGTCTGACCAAGAAGGCATTATTATCTTAGCAAGGAGGAGCCAAAAACAGGAAGCCACCTAAGAGAAAGGAGAATGGGAGCCTATGAATACCATCCTGTATGTGGATGAAGAAAAGAAAAAGAGAGGCAAGACATACTAGGGCCATTAGACTACTTATTTTATCTGCTATCTTCCTCCTTCCCTCCCTCAACTGGTCCCGATCACTTCCCATGTATATTAGTGCTCTATTATAATGAAGAAGCACATAAATATGGATTAGTGTGATGCCCCATGAGGTAATTTCTCCCAAATATTTCCGAAGAGGGGCTGGAAAAGCTAAATGTACAGCTGCTATTTTGGGCAGCATCCATGAATTTAGTGTCGTGTCTATTTCATCCGAAAGTGTCATGCCTTCTATTCTGTGAACTTTTCTGACTCTGGAAGACAGACTGTTATCAAATTCATCTGATGCATTTTGTTTGTTTGTTTTGTATGAGAATATTATTTTCTGCTGTGTGACTTGAAATTTGTTTCCAAGTTGTAATCTAATGGAAGTAATTACCTCAGAAGTGTGTACAGTACTGGCTTGGTTTGTTTTGCTTTCAGTCAAGGCAAATGATCACAGGTCTTGGCCTCACTTCAGGGGTCAGCTGTATTGCAGGAGCCAAAAACAACTACCTTTGCTGTCTGGCAAACTAAGACAAAATTACTCTTGAAGAATGTGTGATTTAATGATCCAAGGACATATGTCCCTCACATTTGAATATTGCAATTGGGCCTTTGAAAATGTGGGTGTCAAGTACTATCTGCACAACCAGCATGTACAAAGTGATCATGGGAAAAGCACTGGAATGACCCTGAAGAGAACCAGCACATCCATCCATGTGCACACCAGGAGTCAATTGTTGACCTGCCACTACAAACTCTTGGATAGTTCAGTATGCCCATAATCTGCATGTGTGTGTCTGTGTACATTGTGAATATGGGCCAAATCCAGTTCTTAGTTCCAACTAGAGTAGACCCAATGAATCAATGAGAGTTTATTTTTAAGTGAACAGTCAGATCAGTCCCACTTATTTAGCTCTAAGAGCTGAGATCTGTGCAACTTTGCTTGGTTTCTCATCTTTGTGATTTAGAGGAGCATCTTTGCTCAGTTTAAGTAGTAGATCCTTCCACTCCATCCATGGTGATCTGGAGATAAAGCCAACCATTGATGACAGGGGGACAGTAATGTTGAAGGCACTCAACCAGTGAGCTTTGGTGCTGGCTGCAAATGGGTAGAGATGGGTTCCCAGGCTGCAATGCCAGTTCACCTACAAAATCGAACTATCTCCACCTCCAGTGCTGTTTCTTCTTAGATTTGTCTCTGGTGGCGGAGATCTGGCAAACCATAGCAATTCCTTGAGATGCCAGTCAACAACTTGATACCTGAGAACTCTAGTTCCATTCCTTTACCAAATCTGTATTTTTACAAAGAAGTAAAAATGTGCCCCTCTACTGTAAGGTAGGGGTGAGTAGTTTGTAGACCTTCAGAGGTTGTACATTATGTCTCTCCCATCATTCCTTACCACTAACTGAGACAAGTTGCAATTCAGAAAAAAGATATACGGCCACAAGTTGCTCACCCTTGCTGAGTATCCCAACTGAGGAAAAGAAAGATTTCGCTTCATTCTGCCTTCTGTGGTTTGGGAAGTAAATACTTTGATGTTATTCTGAATTTCCACCAATGGAAATGGAGATCAAAGCCAGAGCCCATGAATGAAAAGCACTCTTTTAATAATTTTTTAGTGTCTGGCTTCTTCACTTGACTTCACAATCTAATTTCTCTACTGACACAGGTCTTATCACTCACATCTACATTTAAAATTTAAAAGCAATATATATTTAAATGTAAAAACAATGTGTGTGAGGGAACATGAGTGTGCATGAGTGAGTCTCTCTCTGTGTGTGATTGCATTTAAGTATTTGTATGTATCTATGCCTAGCTGTGTGAAGGAAAATGAAAGCACAAAACAGTGAGCTGATGGATAATTGGTTTCATTTCCAAGACAGATCCTCAGGCATGTTGCAATGTTGAAGTTTTCCAAAACCAGACAAAGTATCTAAATTATTTAAACTTTCGTTTTAATTCTTTTCCCAGATTAGGCATAGAAATTCTCATAGACATCTTCCGTAATCTTACTTTCTCTACCCAAACCCAGCTGGTCAGAGGGGTATTTCATACACCAATAATATTTTGTTTGATAACAAGCCTGGTGAATGATGATCGTATCATCTAAGGGTATATATTTTAACTGCAGTTACATTACTAGAGCATCACTTTAACTGTCATGGCTTCCCACAAAGAAGCTCAGTGGTTTAGGTTTCTAACTGCAGAGCCAGAGGTTTGGAGTTCGATTCCCCACTGGGCCTCCTTGACAGGGTCTGGACTTGATAATACATAGGGTCCTTTCCAGCTCTGCAGTTTAATGATGATGATGATGATTTGAAAAGGTATTTTGTGAAAGTATTTGGAAGTCTCTCTCATGGTGCCATGTGCACCTACTCACAAGTAAGTCTCACAGTCTCATTGGGCTGAATAGGATTTACTGCCTAACAAGTGCATTTAGGACTGTACCCGTTAGCAATCCCAAAAGGCCCCATTGTTGAATTATTTTAGCAGGAAAGAGGCAATGACTGTTAAATCATCTGAAGTCTCTATGATAGTTTTTCCTTATAACATTGGCCTTATTGAAACTCAGGTATTAACCCTCTTATAGGGTCTGAGGTCCTCCTAGGCTGTTTAAAGCTTCAAGGTAGACAACAGTATCTCAAGAAATGCTCAGAACTGTTCTGAGAGACAATGAAGCTGGTTTTGCAGTCGGCCCAGTTAGTAACTTAGCAGCTGTCTTATGAACTATTGGCAGCTTCCAGACTCTCTTCAAGGGCAACCATAAATAAACTTCAAGACACGGAAAGTTATATTTGTGGATTACAAGTCACAGAACCACCAACCAGCTTCACCAGTGCCTCATCGGCTCTAATGGAATAGTTTCCATGAGTCAGACTGAAGTCCTTCATGTGGGCAAGTAACTTGGAGCACAAAGCCCTTTGTAGAAGTCAGACATCTGTTCAGTGAAAGGCTTAGAAAGGCAAGGTCCGTTGTGCATGTTGTCCCTATCACTCATCGCTGATGCCACCTTCAGATCACAGCTTGTAGAAGTTTTTTTTTTTTAACAATCCCCACATTCCCCCAGCCAGGATGGTCTAAGAAGGAGTCATGCTGGCTGTAGGATTCTGGGAACTGTCGTCCCAAAAAGAGAGAGAGAGAATTTCTCCAAGACCTGTCACAATCCACCATGCATTGGACGGAAAGTCTGCATCATACTTGCGTCCATGTGAACGCACATATGCATCTCCACAATCCTGAGGCCTAACTGAACAGAGTTCCCAACTGCATGAAGCATCTTCTGCATGAATTCAGCTGACCTAAGGATTTTGTTTGGTCTGTATTTTTGTGTGAACTGACTTAATTTACACTTCCCAGACAAATATTGCAGATCAGCATATTTTTTGAACAGTGAATGTCTCCAAATTTTGTGTGATAAAAAAGAAGGCTGCGTATTGAGGGAGACTGCATATAAAAATGTGTATCCTAGACAAAGTTGCATACAGAAAAAAGTAGTATATTGGGGAAATAAGTATGTGACAGAAAGTGTCAAACAAAAATAAATGCAGGGGGGGGGGGTTGTATGTATTTTCTCCCCTTTAAACACAAACAAATGAACAAACCAACCAACTCTACCAGCCGATGCAACATTAGAATGAAATAGATCCTTGATTGAATACATGAGATACTGATATGGGATAGGAGACAACACAAAAGAAAAAAAGGCAGAGATTTGTAAATTTCTGCAAGAACTTTGCAAATGTCTTCATATATGGAAGGGGGAAAACCTGAGATTTCTGTTTGTTTGTTTTAAATGATATAATTGAATGAGGGGGAAATCAAGATGGACAGATTAGGGATTGGATTTTCTTTCTTTTTTTAAACTACAACACCCAGAAGTCCACTGGAATTGCCTGGCTATAATTCTTGGGGGTTTAGCCCCAACAAAGGAGTCTTCTCGGGTGTTAATATAATTTACAGCTGGTGCATAAATGAGAAAAGAGCTCTCCATTATCAAAATGTGCAAATTTCAAAACTTAATTTTTTAAAAAAGAGGAAATGTCAGAGAAGACAGAAAGGGCAGGCTTTCCTATCCTTATCCAAAGGAGCTGGTGAAGACATCAGAGCATGGGGTGTATAGCCTTACTTTTGAAAAAGGGCCTTAATAATCCCAGAAGTCGGTGCCAAAAGTTCAGTGTGTTCTGTGCCTTTTCCCCGCATGGACTTTTGTCTGTCTGCCTGTAAAGTTCTTTTTCTTTCTTGGGCCATGATGAAATGTTATTTTAGCTCAGGTCGACTAGTAGCTTGGCCTGAGGCTCCAAGCAAGCAAGAAATTGTGATATCAAAGATTGACTTAATTTTCATTGCCACGCATAAAACATCTGACTGTATTTGCTAAGAAAACTCCCCACGTCTTGCTTTATTTGCACAGGCAGAGGGAAAACTACAGCCGATCTGTCTGGGAGGGAACATCAAAGCCAAACAGGCAGGGTGACAGATATTTAGAGAAGCCGTATGGGAGCTGGCTGGGGCGGGTGGCCTTGTTGGGAGGGGGTTGTCTCTCTCCCTTACCCAGATGAATCCCAATTGCAATTGTTTCTGTCCTCCCCCCCCCCCCCAGCTCTCTTTATTATCACTTCACGGTTAACATCTGTTGATGAGCAGAATTAACAGCCTTTTTTTTTTTTTTTTTTTTTGCAATGACATTGAGCTCTCTTAACGAGGTCTTTTCAGTCAAAGGTGGCTAGCCTTGGAGGGGGGAAAAGGCAAAGAGAAAAGTCATTAAGCAAACAATTCTTTGCCAGAATTTGATGCTAAACATGCTATCGCCCTATGTGAGTGATTCACTGGAGATGAAATTTATTCCACAAGAATCTGACCTTGATGTTGGTTAACAAGAATTCACTTCTTTCCTTGTCATTATTAAGAACGTCTGATGCCTGAAATGGCCTGCTCTCTCTTTTAAACATCCATTATGAAGGACTTTCCCTTAAATGTTCCTTTGGCTGATAATAATGCCTGTTAGCAATGCCTCGTGAGACACATATATCCCCTGTACCTCAGAAGATGATGCAGCAGAGGAAAATCAGTTAAGTCTCGTCTATTTTCAGGACTAGAGTGGATTTGAGTACTGACCCATTCAACAGGCAGATGGAATATGTGTCCCAAGGGGTAAGTATACAGAGAGTGTAAAATCCCCAGCTAATGGGTCTGCTTCTGCTACAGAGCCAGTCCTTCCTTGATTGACTACCACAAAAAATAAAAACACACCATCACAGCGTAGGACAAGTATAGCCTTCCAGATGTTTTGGTCTTATAGCTCTCACTATTGTCTATGCAGAAGAGAAGACTCCCTGGAAAAGACCCTGACGTTGGGAAAGTGTGAAGGCAAGAGGAGAAGGGGACGACAGAGGACGAGATGGTTGGACAGTGTCACCGAAGCTACCAACATGAATTTGACCAAACTCCGGGAGGCAGTGGAAGACAGGAGGGCCGGGCGTGCTCTGGTCTATGGGGTCACCAAGAGTCGGACACGACTTAACGACTAAACAACAACAAATTGTCTATGCTGGCTAGGGCTGGTGGGAATCATTGCCAAAAACATATGAGTAGCCACCGTTGCCCATCTCTGGCCTGGAGGAGGCAGAACACATCCTAGCAGAAGAATGAAAACAAAATGGAGGCACGGATGTTGGCAAGTCTTTGGGTCCAAGTACCAAGTCTGAGTCTTTGGTACTAAGCCTGAGTCTGAAACTTTGGAACCATGTCCTGAGTCCCAAGACCCAAGTCCGAGTTCCTATTAAAAACAAGATTTTTTTCCCCCCAGAAAAAAGGGAGGGGTTGGTGGGTTCCAAGTCATGAGTTGAGTCCGAGTCATTGAACCTCCCCCCTCCCCGAGTCGAGACACTGGTGTGACTTAAGTCAAACTTGACAGCAAGTCCCGGGACCAGAATAAAACTTAGGCTCTTATCTAGGACTATAGTTCTCAACGTTTTGGCCCTCTAGAAGTCTTGGACTTTCGGAAGCCTCAGACAGCATGGCTAATGGTCAGGATTTCCGGGAGTAAACAACTCAGACAACTGGAAAACCAATGTTGACCAACCCCAAGTTTAAGAACTAAGGACATCCAAAATACTATCTGCTTTGATTAAATGCAAATTAGTTGACTTCCAAATTGCAACTGTTTGCTTTGAGGGTATTTGTAGACCTCTTCTCTAATTCATATCTGAATTTTCCAAAGATTAGGTGAGGTGCTCATTGTGTTATCTATTCTTCCTCAGCAGCCAGTCTGCCATTATTGTTATCATTATGGTGCTAGCACAAGTAATGCATGGCACTGTGCTTTATTGCTGCATTATGTTATCATTACATCAGGCACAAAAATGTGAAGAAATACTCTTTAGTTCCCTCTAAAGGCCAATTTTGATGTTGCATCTTGGAAATACTTTAAAAAATCGAAAAGACAAAACCGAAGAATGCTTCTTTTGCCACTTAGGACTGATAAGAGAATAATATCTAACCTGAAAAATTCCTCTAAAATTCCCTTTTAAAATGTCATAACATTTAAAATAAACTTTTGAAAGTAACGAGAAATTATTACTCATTATACCTTAAAAAAACATTTAACCTCTTATTGCATTACTTCTACTGTAACTTTATGACTATTCATTACATTGCAAGTTACCCCAAGTAACTAGTTACAGCTAACAAAGTTACCTACAACTAGTTACTTCTAAACTCTGTTAAAGATTTAGTCCATTTTTGTTAATCTACATTTAATCTAAATTTTTAATAAACTACAAAGAAATCCACAAAAACAGTCTAAAAAGTTTACAATATTTTCCAAAGAAAGCAAAAAATTAACCTTGTCGTATTGCAGTTTAAGGAAAGAGCTTTTTCTTGCTTGTTGTGCAAGGACGAACTGGGTTAGGCTTTACATCTCTAAGTATAATCCATAGTGTGATACTCACAGTTGATGTGAAATTGTGTTGTAGCTTAGTAAGAAGTTGCAATGACCCCTAAATATTAATGATCTTTTTTGCAGCACTGTATTGATATATTTGTAAAAATGTGTCCAGCTACCCATGACAGCCAGGACAGTTTATTTATTTATTTAATTTTGAGGGAAATCTGTATGAATTGCTTTTCTGTCTACCACGGTCTCCATCACGTAACAAAGAATATATTAGAAAATATTCTTTAAAAAGGAATTAAACCAATTTTAGAAGCCAGTTAACCTGGAGGAACTGTGAATGTTGCCCTACCAGTATAACAAATGGTAGGCCTGACCCTAATTCCCCAGGATCAAAGGTAGTAGCCTTGCTTTTGGACGGAATCAACACACTGATA
This sequence comes from Intellagama lesueurii, assembly GCA_037013535.1. Taxonomy (NCBI): domain Eukaryota; kingdom Metazoa; phylum Chordata; class Lepidosauria; order Squamata; family Agamidae; genus Intellagama; species Intellagama lesueurii. The sequence goes on along the minus strand of JBAJHW010000005.1, from coordinate 186,601,099 downwards.
TATTGAGAGTGTGCAGAGTCTTACTTAACATGATTAGATTGCATTACCTTCTACGGAGATACCTTGGCTCCTATTGCTGTACCAGGAAGATTGCTGCCTTCACCCCCATAGCAATTTGCATGGATTAACTCATAATGCTTTGCGATCATAACTGTTAAACTGTCACCTTTGGCAGCCTGCTGGAACTCTCCCTTATGGATGGACATCAAATTTTATTACTGCAGTTTATGAGACTCTGCCAGTATACGGAGTGTTTGTAATCAATTCTTGATGATTGGGAAATTCTCCCTTTGTTGCTGTTACAGGTAATACCGGAATTGCCTTAAACTTGCTATTGTCTGTTTGTACAACAGATTATATTACTTGAATGAGGACTTTGGCATAACCAGTACAAAAAAGGAGGCTTTCCTGACAAAACATGGCTCATGTTTCAACACAGAGTTCGAAAGGGAGAAACTGCCATTATACAGATCCCTGTGAAGCACATGATCCCTGTGTTACATGCCCCTTCTTCACACATATACTATAGCGTTAAACAAAGTGTGTGGGAGTCTGTGTGGTATAGTGGATCGAGCGGCAGGCTAGGACTCAGGGGATGTGAGTTCAGTTCCCTACTCAGCCATCAAAACCCAGCTAGGAGGTAGCAAAAGTAAAACTACTCTGTAAATATCTTATATGACTGGAAAGTTCTCTTAGGATGGCCACAAGTCAGATGTCATTTGAAAGCACAACAACAAAACAAAGTATGGTATAAAATGCATGTTATTTTGAAAAAATATAAATTACTTCAGTTACCAAGCCATAACGCCACATGAACTTTAACCCTTAGGCTGTAATGTATTAGAACACACACAAATACTTTGAAAAGATAACTAGTGAGTGATTTTATATATATATATCGTTAAAGAAGTTAAATTTCCAGAAATCTTGAACCTCAGAAAATTATTTTTTACTGGTTGTAATTGAGGGATGAGGTGAGGAAACAGGATCACACATTGGAAGCAAATGGAAAAATAGGCAGGCCTTACTTTCTTGTCAAACCAAAGCAATGTTCATGACCTAACACCATGAACCATATTTGCTGTATAGAACAGGCAAGATCGTAAGCAGGTGACCTGGTTCAGTTGACTGTCCGGGTGGCTAGATTGGCTACTTCAAGGTTCCTGATTTCCTTTCTTACGGCTCTTGATCTTTAGGCTTGACAAGAACTGGATAGTTCTCAAAGGATAATCCTCGGTGAAATAGGACCGATGGCTAATCTGCAGGTGGTACAGAGGATTCCTTTCGCTTTTATGGTAAGACCTCCTTGCGCTATTGTTTATGACATGACTAGGGAAGCTTAAACTCATGGAATGGTCCATAATTTGGCCCATGGAAATTAACAGAGACTAGATTCATCTAACTAGATTCATCCAATCCTAGTTTCCAGACTGAAGTGAACAGATTGAAATCAAATATCCAGATTTGATTCCGGGGCAAGGCAAAGCAAATTGGCCAAATTAATTTGTGTTTCTCCACTATTAATTAATTAAGTTTCTCCACTATTTAATTAAGTTTCTCCAATATTTTCTTTATTAAAGAAAACAATATGTAACTGCGCAAAAAGCACAAACCCCTAAAATTGTGGGTTTCCTTCCATCTTTAATATCTGCCCGGTCTCCAAATTTCATGTACAACATTATAAAGCCAACAGAGTTTATAGCCATGTTGGTTTTCCAATACAAGTCAACAGGAAACTGATAAATCGACTTGGATCTGGGCCACACATCAAATCAGATGTGGCACAAATTGCTCCAGAACAAATCTGGATAAGTTCCAGAACAAACAGAAAACATTCCAAAAAGTTGGCCTCCGAATTAAATGCACAGCATAGAAATTAAGCATATCAGAGAGCACTTCTGTTCATCTGATTTCACCTCCATTTTTTGGCTATATAAAACACATCTTTCTAGCTAGATTTTTTTTTTCTGTATGCCTTTCTTGGACCCTGTTATATTTTACAGAATACAGCATAATTATAAAGAAACAATTTTTTTTTACAAAGTCTAACAACAACAAACAAGTATACCTTGCTTCAGAATTATTGTCTGATAATAACTGGCACAGATAATGTGGTCTTGGATTGTGCATATGGATCCCTCAGTTTCAGCCAGGATATGGTCTAATTTAAAACAACAATCAACCCTGTGGCTTAAATAAGTCTTCAGTCTTCAGACTGAAACTGAGGGATTCATATGTGCAATTCAACACCATGCAATTTGCACTCGATACTACCAGTAAACAATTATGAAGCAAGGTGTAAGTGATATAAGTAGGGTCTGTCATGAATCAAAAGACACAATTCATTGTGTCATAGCTGGATGCCATAAACTAGCATCAATGTTTTACGTGCACAGCATAACCATCTTGCAAAATCACTTTTCAGCACTTGGCTAAATCTTATGGATTACTCACAATTTTTCCTCCCTGTTATGAATACCAACAACTACAAAATGAAACTGCAGTATGATACCGGGACAAGCAAGTTATCAATAACAGTGGATTTTAATAAGCCAGATGTTATACTTCTGCTGAAGCAACAAAGAAAAAGGTACCTTATAGAAGTTGGGGTTCCATTAACAAGCTCCCTCAAAAGTATGGAAAGTAAAAAAGAAACCCTCCTAAGTACCAAACATTTAGACAAGAAATTAAAAGAATATGGAAGCAGGATGAGGTCATCCTTCTCTCCATTCTAACTTCAATAACTGGAGTCATTCTAAAATATTTGGTTGCCAATTTAAAACAATTGCTAATTTGCTTCCTGAAATTTGAAAAATCTGTGATTTTGCAAATATGTCATCTCACCTGGAAATTTTTAGGACCTAAATCCTATTTTTTTAGGCTTGACCTTCTGGTCGTCCCCCCCCCCATGCACCTGCAGTTCTGAGAGGTGATGATGATGATGATGATGATGATGATAGCCATAGGGATTTTCCTTGGTCTTTTGTAAAACCTGATGAAGACACAATGACGATGCTGTCCTCTTGGAAAAAAGACTCATCATAAACTCTATTTCCCCCCTCTCACAAGAGAACAAGAAGGATTATTTAACACTGCTACTGGCATGCCAAGAAAACAGAAAATGAAACTAAATCAACAGTGCAAATAATGCTGGCCAAGCTTCAGTCTGTCTTAGAGTCGCAAAGTCTGAACACATAGGGAGGAGGGCAGAACTGAGACAATTAGGATAACCCATAATAGTACATTAAACTGTCGAGAACATCAAAAGAAAGGAGAATTACTATTGCATATGAATTATATTCAGGACAGAAGAAGAAAGGTTTTCTTCTAAAGATAGAATTAAGGGACAGTGATTAAAAATCGAAAGGAAACTGAATGGAACATGGCAACATTTCTGTATCTGTATATCCTTCCTTAGGGAGGACGGTCCTCCATTTGAAGAGCTGTCTTCTTTTTTGGTGATTCATGTCCTTTCTGGTGACCACCAAGGGAGTTTTCCTGGCCAAGCAGGGAAAGTACAGGCTTTGACTGGTGAATGTATCTACGAATGTACCAACCCTCACTCATTTTTATATAAAAAGGTTTGGGGGTGGGGGGTCATTTTGTACGAAAAGACACAAACCACACAGGCTGATATAATGACTGACGGATGGCAAGAAGGATTTGGCATGGCATATCAATTCTGTATGAACTTCAGATGTAGCATCAGTCCCTGGAATGGGCAACCTGTTCAGACCATTCCTCTGAAATAACTTGATTGTTGCTTATCTAGATATTTCAGCAAAACTGCAGTGACCTCTGTTTTTTCTTTCTTTCTAGATACATTCATTTTCAGTAAGCTATACTAAATACAAGAACAGGGCATTTCAGAAGGTTATTAAACATAATGCCTTTTAAAAAAAATTACATCTCATCTTTATCTCAATGCTGAGACTGAATTTGGTTATCTAGCTACAGTCTTGTGTACTATGGTGAGCAGTATTGTATTTCCATATAATTTATAGAAGTAATGTCTAATTGTGATGATATTTTGTATGTATTAACTTAAATTAGCATGTGCAGATTTAATGCAAATACTGTCCTTCTTTTGTCATAGAAATTCTTCATCTTGGTGTTCCTTGTTCTCCAAGACCTCCTTGTTGGTGATGTCTGTCCCCCTTTTTGGTGCGGGAGCAGTGGCCACCCTATATTTATATTTAATTTGTACTACAATGTCCAGGAATTATAAGTGGACTTACAAAAACAGAAGGCTGGAGTGGGTTCACACATCCATTGTTTGACTGTGGCATTAAAAACTCACTTGTACATGTGAATGGGACATCACAGTTTAGCCATGACCAGAATTTCCATAGCATGCAACATCAGCTAAAAAATAGTTTACATATTTCTCTGAGAGACATTAACATTTCCCTAACATGGTGATGGGAGACCAAATCACATGCGACACGAGTGAACAGCCTATGGGGTTGGGAAACGGAAGAATTCTGTTTTGGCTCAGAGAATTTTTGACAAAATCACATCCCAGTTTCACACCACACAAGTAACATGGGAAATACTTTAGACTGTGGATGGTTCACTATCAAAGCACAGTGGGACTCTCACACATACACATACTGGCCCATGAACCACCTACTGTTTTAGCATAGACTGAATTGAGTATCTTTCATATTACTTGTGTATCTAGACTTTTGGAAGAGCTATCTAGCTTCCATCCCATAATTCAGTGGTTTCCAACCTTGGGTCCCCAGATGTTCTTGGACTACAATTCCCAGAAATCCTGGCCAGCACAGCTAGTGGCGGAGACTTCTGGGAGTTTTAGTCCATCTGGGGACCCAAGGTTGGGAACCACTACCCTCACACATTTTACCAGAGCTTTACACAGTTCCTTATTTTTGATGAAATTTCTTAGAAGCCCCCAGCCATTCACCATATTGGCTGGGGGACATTAGTATTTATAGTTGGGAAAAAATGCATTTTACCCAGAATATAAAATACTATTATTTCAAATTTCTTGCAAAAAAGCTTGTAGTAGAGTTCTCATTTTATCATCCATTTCCCCAGTGGAAACATTTCCCTGGTAACTGCCCAAATGACTCAAAAACTGTCTTGCTTAGGTCAAGCACAAAATGGTGCCATGGGAAGGAAATCCTGCTAAAGCAAAAGGGTGCCCATAATTCTACTCCGCTCATGTTGCTTCAGATTTCCCTGGTGGCAGGGGTCCTGAAAGGGCCCCAGTCGCATCACTCATCATTGTTTGTTTATTTATTTGATTTATTTATTTGATTTATATACCGCCCATCTGGCAGCCATTGTTCTCATTCCAGTTCTTCTAGCACAAAAATGGACTGCGCATGGCACACACACTGTGGAACATCGCATTGGCATGCTGCTGAGCTGGGAATACTTCATAGAGAACACCGGCCCAACAGCTTCTACAAAACAGCCAATATGTGTTTTTCATCATTTGTATCCAAACAACAAAAATGAGTGTGGAAAGAGTTCTTCCAGGGTGATAGCAGAGAAGAGAAAGTGTCCTACAAAGGACTTCTTATTCTTCAGGCCCACACAACCTGTACACCTCAAAGCAGACACCACACTGGCTGCCCTAGTCTTCCTAATGGTAGAGCTGGTCCTGGAATAAAGAGCACAGAGATGTAGGCCTTGGTAAACAATAATTTGGATGTTTTCTTGGAAACTACAGTAGTTCAACTGGCATAAGACAGTCTAAGGACAGAATAGTAACTCTGTGTGTGTGTGTGTGTGAGAGAGAGAGAGAGAGAGAGAGAGAGAGAGATAGAGAGAGAGAGAGAATACCTCAGAGCTGAAGCCTAGCTTTTTTATTCCATGGGTTCCCAACCTGGGCATCAAAAAGTGTTTTTTTTTTTTTGGGGGGGGGTCACCAGGCTTAAACAAACCAGGCGTTTCTATCCCTATGCCTATGATGAAGCTAACAGGTTACTAGTTGCTTTGCTTTCTCAGCAAGGTTTAAAGGTGCTGAGCTCTTTCCTAGAGAGGAAGGGAGTCAAAAAAAGGTCCCTTTCCCTCTCTCTTTGTTTCCCTCCATGGAAAGCAGGGTTTCTCCTCCCCTAAGGGGTGCTGCTCCCTTCTGGGATCTGGGGATTGATGTTGGTGAGTTCATCCCAACTGGAGGGGAAAGCTGGGGTGCAGAGTGGAAGCAGATAGAACCCAAATTGTAAGTCTAGCCAAGTGGTGGTGGAGAGGACACCCCCATCAGGCAGTAGATATTTGGTGTCAGTGTTATGTGCTGTCAAATTGTTGCTGCTTTTGGGGGGCCCTATGAATTAATGTTCCCCCCCAAAAAACTTCACTTCTATAGTCAAAACCCTTGCTACAGTCTTGTAAAATAAAGCCCATGGTTTCTCTATTGAGTCAATCTATTTCGAGTATTGTCTTCCTCCTTTCCTAGCATAATTGTCTTTTCCAGGGAAGTTTGTCTTCTCATGATAAGTTACCCCATTAAAAATGCATTTTATGCAAATGTGGGGGTTGCAGATTACTTGGGTATTATAAAAGGGGGTCATGACTCAGAAAAAGGTTGGGAAACACTGCTTTATTCCATCAAAATGACAAGGGAACTGTCTGAAGGGAAGTGATGCTGGACTCATTGGAAGTGGTGGTGTAAAGGTACAGGTAGCCTCAAGTGTATTCAGCAAAGCCCCTGACCCAGCCAGCATCAGACTTCATCAGACTGCAGTGTTAGCTATTTCCCATTAACTTAGATGTTCCCAGTTTCAGGATCAGCAGGCCCTCTTTAAGCAGAACATCTGTCAGAGTTTCTATCAAGTTAATGTTCCATATAACATTGCTTCTGAAAGATTGGCAAAAGAGGCAGGAACGTTTCTGTGACTGTCTTGATTTTTTTCTTCTTCTAGTCAATTTGTTGATAGAGCTCAACGTTTGGGATCTCAATCGCTCCAATTCAAAAAGTTTTTAAAAATGTTGTAAAATTGCATGAGAGAAAAGTGAGGTACCTGCATAATCTGGATGTAGCACTGAATCCTGAGTATGTTCAGGTTTTGAAATATTCCCTTTCTCGAGCCTCAGGATCAAACTAGTTGACAAGGTGAGTGCATATTTTCTCCTGTTGACCTACTTCCCTCCTACAATGGATTTCCATTGTGCCTCAGCAATGAGACTTGCAAATTAAGCCCATGTTTACCATAGAGTGACCAATCAGAAAATGAGTATGCTAAATGTAATAAAAGCCGTTAAGGGGAATCATGGTTTATGACAAACAGAAGTCTTTTGTCACCTAAAATGAAAAGCTAGTAGATACTAAGCTTATCTTCTAGTTTGACCCTGAGTTCACAAACTGCCTACCTCCTGAGTCAAAGTCTCATAAGCTAGAAAAGTTACCTTTTTGCACTACAGTTCCCAGACGTTTTATTCAGCAAAGCCCCAGACCCAGCCAGCATAGCCAAAGAACAAGGATGGGGACAGATGTATTTCAACAACACCCAGGAAGCAGCTTGTTTCCTACTTCTGTATAATGTACTGTGTGGTGTTAGTTGGAATTTTGAAGAAGAAAGTGTTGAAGTGAGGTGTTACATAGTAATGGCTAAAGGTGTGATTAGACAGAGAAATAGCTTGCATTTTGAACCACTTGTTATATAGTCACATGTGAACTATTTCCTGGTGATCACATGATATACAGGCAACTGTGATTCAGTTCAATCCTTAAACTGGACTTTTTTTGGTCCAGGAGCAAGCTACTTCTTTGAGGAGGCAGGGAGGCAGGCTGGAGCAATTCCCACATGGACAGAAGAATCGGTTTAAGAGAGATTGCTCCCAGCAAAATGAACATTTCTGGTGTGATCAGACACAATCATTTCTCATCATCTGACTGTATCCTAAGTTGCTCGTTCAGATTTCTTTTCTGGCCTAAACTCAGTAGGTGACACAGTTAAGGCCCAAAATCCTGTTCTATAAATTAAGACTAGTAAGGACGATGATGCCACTGTCAGGGAGATTTTTACTAATTAAAGGGTTCCTTTTTCTGTCTCAGGTCTCAACTGACTCAAACGTAATCAGTCTCATTGTTTGTGAGTTGGGTGAGCCCTGAGGAACTCTTTAATTATTGAAAATCTCCCATTGCTGGTGATATCATCACCCTTATGCAGATATAATTTATAGAACAGGATTTAGATTATTCTCCAGGTCTTCCCATCTGCAAAATGGGATATAATAATGTTACTGACTTAGAGCAATAGGGTTTTGTATAATGTATAAAGCATGTCTAGCGCACTGAAGAGCTGAAAGGGCTATAACAGATGTGAAGCACTGTTTTACTCATGAAGGCTCCTGATGTGGTTTTAGCAGTTTTTGGCAACACTGTTAATGGTATTATTTAATGGAGGATAATGCCCAGAGCATCTTCTACAAGTGAGTGGCTAAAACCATTTACACCAGAGGATGGAAAGAGAAGACAATGAAACAAACTATAAACCAACCAGGTGTAAGCATGAACAACAATTCTTATTTCTATTCCCCCCCCCCCAATGAAGAATTAGAAAGCTAAATTAAAGCAATTAGGGGATTTAAATTTTAGCTTGCAGACTGTAAGCAAAGGATTCTGGCAGCTTTAGATAATGCACTGGCTGTTATGATGATGGCCTTATATTACTGTGTACTTGAGAGGTATAGCACAAACTATTTTTATTGGAACGGTAATGCGTTAATGATTGTAAGTTATGCTGCTATAAACTGCGAAGCAATGAAACTGGTCGTCATAAATGGCATGATATTTAGGCTATCAAAACCTTCATTATTTCTGTATGATGGCAGGAAGGCACATGTCTCTGTTAATAAATAGTGATGTAAGCTAGAAACCAGGGATGTGTGCTGTTTTATATAAATGTGTGAATACTGACTAAACCAGTAGAGGTCAGGCACCAATCTACATGCTCTTATTCAGTCACAGACCAGATTGGGGGCTAGTAAATGCACATCCCTGCTAGAAACATATCCCTTTCTCTATGGGCTCTACCCATAGACAGCCAACCCCTCGCTGTGTGAAAACCCAAGGCACTCGAAGACGGAAAGACAAGGAACCTTCAGGAAGGGAAGTGGGGGAAGCTATAAAAAGAGAGGAGTCTGGGGCAGTGGGGAGAGAGCGGTGAAGAGGAGAAGACAGAAGACAATGTGGAACAATGCTCTGGAGTACCAGGATAGCCCGTGGCACCCAGAGGTCATTTCCCACTATGGATACACTTACCTTGCTATAGAATGTCATACTCCAGGACCTAACACCCGAAGGCCTCTTAGACTTGCCTGAGACTGAACCCATGGTGAGGCAGCCTAGTTCCACTCCAACAGAGCCTGGTCCAACTTCATGGGTGTCATCTCTTACCCTTGATCCAGCTGGGTTGCTGTTGGCAAGGAAGACTGTACCAGTTAGAGTGGGACCTCCACACCAAAGAAGAGTAGGAGAAAGGACTAGGACATTAAAGGACTGAGCGTGTTGAGAACCAGCCAGGAGTAGAGATGGGCAAGAGGTGTTTGGCCGTTCGGTGTCCTGCCCCACTAAATAGACATACGAAAACTTCCATCCGAAATACTGGAAAGCTGTTTATGTTCCCAGGCCCAACCTATGTAAATATATACACATGGACATTAAAGCCCCATGCAAGGCACAGCTGGACATTTCACAATCTGCAGCCGCCAATAAATGCAATACGTTTTCTAGCACAGTGTTCTCAGGCTTTGGCATGCCTGATGTTGTGGATTTCAGTTCTCAGAAATCTCAGCCATCATATCCAATGGTCTTGGATTCTGGGAGGTGAAATCCAAAGCATATGCATGGCTTCTTTCCTTCCTTATTCGTATCAGAGCATTGCACGTTTCAAAATAATGGACTCGTGTGAAATACGGGCAAAATCATAAACCAGTTAAAATGTCAAGGCATGCCTATTCCCCCCATTTCCTGACTGAGAATATCTAGAGGGGAGGAAAAAGAAAATACAGGAAACAAGGAACAAGGTGCCTTGAACCAGTAGCTCAACAAGCCTTTCCCATAATATTTCTAGTTGGGGAATGTGATCATTTTGTGGACAGGTTATTTCTGTACAGTGCTGAGCATTACCCATGTTTGTCACATTCCAAATGAGAACTCAGTGAACGCTCGGGTTTTTGTTAAGTTCAATTCTACAAGACGATCATTCAGGGCATTGACTCTCTGCTAGAAAAAGCCAAAGTGTTTTCATTTCTGAAAAGCTCCATGTTGGTTAAAATGGGGATGGTCAACTCAGCTTTGCAGGAAATATCATGTCATTCTCCAGACAAGTGTATTTTGTCACTTCAATGGAATCTTCCATGAGGAATCAGCCCCTTAGTAAAATATCACTGTGGAATCAGACTGGAATCAGACTTCCAATCAGACGTGGAATTGCCTTTGTTGTTACATGCCATCCAGTTGCTTTTGACTCACAGTAACAGGGCTTTTGTGGTGCTGGAGGAGACTCTTGAGAGTCCCCTGGACTGCAAGGAGATCAAACCTATCCATTCTGAAGGAAATCAACCCTGAGTGCTCACTGGAAGGACAGATCCTGAAGCTGAGGCTCCAATACTTTGGCCATCTCATGAGAAGAGAAGACTCCCTGGAAAAGACCCTGATGTTGGGAAAGTGTGAAGGCAAGAGGAGAAGGAGACGACAGAGGACGGGATGGTTGGACAGTGTCATCGAAGCGACCAACATGAATTTGACCCAACTCCAGGAGGCAGTGGAAGACAGGAGGGCCTGGAGTGCTCTGGTCCATGAGGTCACGAAGAGTTGGACACAACTTAATGACTAAACAACAACAAAACAGGACTTTTGAAGTATGTGAGATGCTCAAGGAGTGGTTTACCATTGCCTCCTTCCATGTTTTCATAATTGAGTACAGATTTGAACTCACATCTCCTGAGACCTAACCCAACATTGTATCCACTACACCGTAAGGGCTCTCATCAGCCTTACATACAAGTTTATAACTTTACATGTGGCCACTGTATGAAACAGGATGCTAGACAAGGGCTCTTCTTTTTCTGCTATATTTTTAACATGCAGATGTCTACTCAGAGATTGAATCAATGGAATCCATGAAAAAGGTGGGTAATATCTTTGGTATAATACAGTGGTACAATATTATGACAATAAAGTTCAGTTACATTCAAAATCCCTATTAATGATGAACCTGTAGACTAAGTGCAAAACGAAGAATGTTGTATAATTGCAGTGACAATTCTCTGGATTGTATCTTCTTGAAAAACTTTCTCCAAATCAACCCCAACGGTCCTTTGTCATCCTCTGGCTTACATTCATTGCTGTTGAACAGATTCAGTCACTCTCTAAAGCACTGCCTTCCACTTTGCTTAAAAAGAAAATTCTACGGGACCTTTAAGGCTAACAGATTTTATTGGGTGCATTCATGGATGATAATCCATTTTAATTTGTTGTTTGTTCACTGGTAAATTCAATCTGCAAGATTAAATAAGATTCCGTTTTGGATTTTTTCCCTCATTTCTGTATGTGGTGGGTATGAATAAAAGCAATGTACAAGAAGAGGAAAAAGCAGTAAGACAATACTAGATAGACAGCAGTCATTAATTCCTAGGATCACCATATGTCGGAAGTGATTTGACAGAACATAACATCATTAACAAAGATATTTTCTAATATTTAAACCAACCTAATTATATGTAACAAAAATAAATCCATAAATCCTTGCCTCTGTTTTGCTTTTGTGTATTTGCTGTCTCCCTTCGGACAAATATTTGACTGTTGCACCTTCACTTTTATACTTGGCAAATCGCCATGCATGTTGATAGTGCCCTATAAACAAATAAATAAAGGAACAAATAAATACACATAGTATTGAATATTTCTATTTCTTCCAAACTAGGGGGAAAACATATTTTCCTTTCTAAACAATATAGCAGTCATGTGTTTTACTATGATTTAAATTTGATAGGGTTGCCAGGAAACCCCAGTCACTTGAGGGGCATGATTCAGATTCGGCCAGAGACTCCTTGGTTATCCATAGCTTAGAGCAAACGAATTGCCATAACCACAGGACCGGCAGTTCTCCTGTTTCGCCATCAGATGGCAAAACTGAGGTTTTTTTTCCAAAAATACTTGGTGCTTCAGTCAGGCTTTAGAACACTACCAACAAACAGCTCTTAAATAATCATTTAATCTGTGGGCTTCAGGGGCCCCATCTACAAAGCCAGTTAGGCTGGCACTCTAAAGTTAAAAATGACCAAATCCCATTGGTCACGTAGCTGGATTAAATCAGTTTAAATCTCAGTACTTTGGCTAAATTGGTTTACAGAGGGAGCTGTTAAGCAGCCTAAAAATGTAATCTTCATGTCATTTTAAGAGCTGCTTCACACATGCCTGGTCGCCATGTGATGATGGCTTATCCGAGGTCTGAGACCCCAGATAGATTTTTTCTCTTGCTAGCCATCACCTTAAATACAGTACCTCTCAGGGCACACAGCTGGCCATCAGTCATCACAAACCTTAGCCATATGAAGGGCTCATACATGTGTGCCCATGGCTGTTTTTGACTAGAGATGGCCAAACATTTAGTGGCCAAACAAGTGTTCGGCACTTCAAAGCTCTGCCTGATCCAGCAGGCGCTTACTCCAGGCAGCACCTAGAGGAGGCAGGGCAGGGAAGCCAGATCGCTGCCTCTGAGTGGGTGCCCGCTGGAGGAGGCGTGGCTTTGAAGCACCAAACACCTGTTCAGCCTCTAAACAAACTGGTACGAACCACTGAACTGGCAGTTCTTGCTCATCTCTAGTTCAGAAAGGATCCATAGAGAGAATCAGCTGTAGTTGTCTTGACTCCTCCAAGCTAATTGGGTATGGAGGGTTGGTCATATTGTGTCGCATTCAGTGATGGGGATAGCAGCTTTTTTTAACTGTAGGTCTGATGGCCAAAGCTGTAATGAGGGTAGGCCAACATGGGCTTTTACCGCAGGTGTCAAAATGTAAAACAGTGCAGGTATAAATGAAAGCAAAGGCACCTGCATTTGGTATGACATAATCTCCCTGTTACAGTTGTTCCACTGGCTCTTGATTCAGTTCAGGCCATAATTCAAAATGTTGGTTTTCATCTTTCAAGCCCTAAATGGCTTGGGTCCAAGCTATCTGAAGGACCGCATTTCCCTTTATGAGCCTGCCCAGGTGTTCAAATCATCAAGGGAGGCCTTTCTCTCAATCCCACCACCTTCACATATATGTTTAGTGCAGACATGGGAAAGGGCCTTCTCTGTCACTGCACCCATACTCTGGAATTCTCGCCCACAGGAGGCCAGCCTGGCATCATCTTTGCTGTCTCTCTGCAAGCAGACAGAAACCTTTCTCTTCAGACAGGCTTTCCCTTAGTGACTGGCTATCTGAGAGACGTTTTAAATGGAGTGTTATGCCTTGTTGCTTCAAATCTGTTTTTGGTGTTTATTTTGTTTACCATTTTTGGTGTGGTTTTTGATCGATTCTTTTTAATATTTGCATACATGCTGTTTTTAGCTTTTAAATATTGCCTTCTAATGATGTAGGCCACCTTGGGTCCTTTTTGAGGAGAAAGATGAGGTAAAATATATTTTAAATAAATAAATAAAGAATAGCCCAACCACACATACCACCTGCAGAAGCACAAAACAAGTAGGCTTAAAGTGGAACCAATATGCATTAAGACCCATTCCTCCATTCTCTCTCTTTGCATGCCAAACACATGTGACAAGCTTGCCAAAATTGTTAGTTATGTCTCTGCTCGTGGCCATGAGCAGTGCTATTGCCTCTATCTACAGCTTTATACATCTCTCTCATGCACGGTTTCGTTGATCTGAAACACCGTACTGCTCTGAATGCACGGTATCGTCTCATGGCAGAAGCTAAGCAGGAGAAGGGGATGGTTATGGTTTGGAAGGGAACTGCTTCCCCCAAGTCATACCAGAGATATCCTTGTATGGCTGGGAACAAATACTACTTGAAACCTTGGGAAGCTGCCATCAATGAGTGTCAACAGTGTGGGTTAGATGAACAAGGAGTTTGACTCAGCATAAAATAGCATTCTAGGTTTGTGTTATTAGCCTATGCAAACATGTGTCCTTTCCTGTTCTCTTCTTGATTATGCAGAATGAGCCACTGAGCCACTGAGATGGCTGAGCTTGCATGGTGTCAGGCATTCACCAAATCTGTGGACGCTAAAGGTCTGATCTGGGAACGTGGCACAAAATTAGGATGGCAGCTGGAGGTTCTGTCTTGTTCCACCTCCGTATGTTGGTAATCTATAAGGCAATGGCTGAAATCCTGTTGCGTAACTTATGCAGCACAACATTGATGATGTAATCAGCCTTGGCTGTGCTGTGGCCATTTCAGGGAAATTAAAGCTTCCCATTTTCACTCCCCCAACATGATGTTCTGGAGATCCCTAGGAATTTCCTTCGTCTTGGGAAAGCTTTTGAGAGCTGTAAAACAAGGTAGAGAATGATTTAAATTCCCTACCCTTTTCTGAAGCTCTTCTTGAGGCCAAAGTGGATTTTTAGGGATCCCCAGAACCTGGAAAGGGAATAACAGAAAGCTTTTAATTCCCTCAAAGCAACCATGCCGTGGCTGTGATTCATGACATCATCCAAGTTGTGCAGCCCAGCTCTGTCAACAGGATTGTGTATTCCATCAACTGTTTTATTGGTACCATGTAAGAAAGACTATCCCTGGAGAGATCATGCATTGGACATCTATGCAACCGCTAGTCCTGATAACTGAATTTTCATTCGGAATTGATTTTGAATTATGTGTTTGTATTGAGCTGCACTAATTGTTTATGGAATTGTTTGCTTTTGATTTTCTGACACATCGCTGGCTTAGATCCAACTGTGTACTTTGGTATCTAATGGATCTGGAATACAGACTTCTTTCTCTTCCCCCTCCTGCTGCAGCTCTCCATGATGCCAAAGAACCTGCTCCAGATGGTTGCCTGGCCTCCCAAAGCAGATTTTTAGGATGCACACAGAACTGCAAGAGAGACAGTATGCTATTGATTCTGGGGATCAAGCAGAACACCATTATATTCTGGCCACTGTGGTTTTATCATTCCAAGCTGGCTGGATAGCTCAGTGGTTTAGGTATCTGGCTGCAGAGCCAGAGGTTGGAAGTTTGAGTTATCACTGTGCCTCCTGGGGAAGAGCCAACCTGTGTAGCCATGGACAGGCTGCACAGTCCCAGAGCTACCCCCAGAATAAGGGAATGGTAAACCACTTCTGAGTATTCTCTACCTACAAAAACCCTGGAAACATCACTATAAGTCAGAATTACTTGTTGTTGTTGTTTAGTCGTTAAGTCATGTCCGACTCTTCGTGATCCCATGGACCAGAGCACGCCAGGCCCTCCTGTCTTCCACTGCCTCCCTGAGTTTGGTCAAAGTCATGTTGGTAGCTTCGATGACACTGTCTAGCCATCTCGTCCTCTGTCGTCCCCTTCTCCTCTTGCCCTCACACTTTCCCAACATCAGGGTCTTTTCCAGGGAGTCTTCTCTTCTCATGAGATGGCCAAAGTATTGGAGCCTCAGCTTCAGGATCTGTCTTTCCAGTGAGCACTCAGGGTTGATTTCCTTAATGGCATGCAATTATTATTAATTAATTAAAGTGTCTTTGGTTGGGTTACTATTGAATCTACTTTTCTTCCAAAACTGGGATTCAAGGCATCTCACAAGATTATCCAAGATGATACACATAAACTTAAAATATGAAAGTACAGTTAGACAAATTATAATAGTAAAGCACAATCCAATTATTTACACCTTGAAACAGGAAATGTTCATTAGATCAAAAAATAAGAATACTCACTAAATCAAAACCAATAAAGACAGCACCATAAGCATTAAAAATAGCAATTAAAATTACCATTAAAACATTGAAAACAATAATAAAAGTCAGTAAAGCAATTCAGAGGGCTGTGAAAAATATGTATTTTCTTGACACATTGAAATAATTAAATTGTTATATTTTTAAAAATTATGTGTTACTTTCTAACATTTTGTTATTGTCATGAGTCATTTTGGCTCAGCTTTTGTGGCCAGAAAAGTGACACACAAAGTGTAAATTAAATCAAATGTTTTAGTCCTTTGAAAGGAGGGCAAACACTTGAACACGGCTCAAGCGATGACAAACCAGCAGAGGAACAGAGTACAGAGAAATCTGTATATTTAATTCTTAGGTAGGTGTTTTATAATCATTCTTAGAAGAACAGTTTATAAATTCATGTTGGTCACTTGACTATTCAGCACAGACAACTGACTGTGTATGTGCAGACACACAATATATTGAAAGCAAAGTGTGGGTGCTGATTAAAATACCACCCCATGGTGTGTAAAACACTCTCTGCAAGGTTTACAATTAATTATGCAAGCTACACATTGTCCCCCCCCCCCCCCCGAGAGCTGGTGTTCAATTTAGTGATCTTGACAGAATGCAGGACTGAGTCAACCTTGAGCTGTCTACCAGAGCCCATTGGGACCAAACTCAGGTTGTGAACAGAGTCTTGACTGCAATACTGCAGTTTAACCACTGTGTCACAAGGCTCCTTGAGCATTAATCAGTTGACTGTAATGATTTGGCCTTCTCCTCTACAGTCCTTTGGTCTCATCCTGTTTCTGGCTTTGTTATTGCATGAATTGAATGCCATGTATGTGTTTTGTATAAAGGCCAAAATCCTGTTATTTGGTGTAGTAAGTAGCACTAGAATCAGTGGGGATTTGGTGAGTCAACTCCTCCATAAGGCCTACTCTAACTGTAACTTACTTTAATGTAGCTAGGGGAAGTTAGAGTAAGTCCATTTCAATCAATGGAGCTTAGGGCTCTATCACACTAGGCAAAAGTATTCCAGTTATATTGTTTTTGCCATTATTTGGATTGTTTCAAAATTTTCTGTTCACACAATGAACGGCTAACATTGATTCATTTGCCCCAGCAATTGTTTTATATCCTCCTTGTCTGGAGGATTATTTTAAAATGTACTAATCATGTATCGCTTTGTTCCTTATCATTTCAGTATGTGTAAACGTTGCTGTTGAATTATTTCCTTTGTGACAGGGTTGGGGTTTGGGGCGCTGTGGCCACTTCATGGCCACTGAACTTATACCTTTTAAAAACAATTTTAAAAATGGATATCGATAAATCTCTAGTAGCAGCTATAACCACTGCCACCACCACCACATAAACAACACGGATACATTGCTCAGAAGGAGACAGCCTTCCCCCTTCCCTTGTGAGTGGAAGAGGGCTTGAGCAGAGAAAGGGACATTTCCTGCTTTGAATTGTAAGGAAAGGAGTGTTGCATTAATGTCTCCTCTCTCTCTCTCTCTCTTTTAAACTCTACTCTTCACAATACTTTGCAAGTCTTTTAAAACCCACTTCCCCCTTGTGACACTGTTCAAAAGGGAAAAGAAAAATGAAAGCCAAGAACTGAGAGGGAGAGATATGCTGGGAAATAAGGCAAAGGGGATGAATTAGTAAAGGAGGGCAAGGAAAAGGGGAGGAGGAGAGAAGGCTCATACCACTTTATTGATATATAATTTTTGTAATTTAAAAAAAAGAGGGGCATAGAGGAGTCCGATTGCCCCAAGAAACAGTAGAGAAAATGGATACAAAATTAAACAGGAGTGTAGCCTGCTAGAACGGTTCAGATAGAAAGAAATGTAGTGATGTAAACACTCCCGCCGATATATATATATCACATGCCCACTGAGAAAATGTATAGGTACAAGAGAGAGGTAAAATTGGTAAAACTGGGGTTCTTTGATTGAGCCCTTAGAGAGGAGTTGACTCTTCAAATCCTCATTGGTTCCGTGGACCTATTCTAGTGCAACAGGATATTGGCCACTGATTAATTAAAAAAAATTACAAAAAATGAAAGTGTTGTATAGGTGAAGAGGTATCAATAGAAACTACAAAAGTTCTATCTGTGATAGAAGATGGGTGTTTGTTCATTCAGTCCTGTGTGACATTAAATGCATGATGGCTCATTCAATGGAATGAGACATTGAGAATTCCGAGGAAAATGAGGAGGACTGTACCATTTCAGACCATGTGTGGGGGGAGATACATCGATGCTATTTTTCAAATCCTTTCAAGCAAAAGGCTGTTGGGGAGAAAAGATCTAAGGCCAATCCATTCCTCTTTTTTCTCTTCACAAAAGAGAGCATTTAAAAATGTGATCCACCAAATGCAGTCTAAATGAGAGCTAGCATTAATGCCAGCAGGTTGCCATTAAACAGGAGTTTTCATCTGTTAACATTGATCATTTTAATGAAAATTATAAAAATAATTTGTTAGATTAATCTTTAGTACTGTGTTACTTTTAAATTTGAAAAATAAATTAACAAGGACCATAAATGTTCCCAACTAGCCAATTTCTGCCAATTTAACCCAAAAAATGAAAAATGAAAGTAATATAAAATATTAATGGTTACTTAACTTGTTATGATAGTTGTTGTTATTGTTGTTGTTACAGTATTGAAGTATTTAAATAACAGCTTTTGAAACAATGGTTTAAAAAAGTCAGTGCATGATAGGTCACAACTGCATTTTTAACAAATTGCTCAATCATCCCAGAGTGCAGGACACATAATAATAAGCTCAAGCTACAGGAAGCCAGATTTAGGCTGAATGACAGGAAAAACTTCTTCACTGTTGGAGCAGTATGACAGTGGAACCAATCAATGACCTTGAGAACTGGTAAGCACTCCAACGCTGGAGACATTCAAGAGAAAATTGGACAACCATCTGTCAGATCTGCTTTGATTTGGATTCCTGCCTTAAGGAGGGGGTTAGACTCGATGGCCTTACGGGTCCCTTCTAACTCAATTATTCTGTGATTCTATAATTCTTCTTGACAGTTCTTATCTGCATTAACACCGCGTGTTCTGCCCCCCTCAGAACCTGATTGCCATAAGAATGCTTGAGAAAGACTGTCACAATTAATTTTAACATACAGGCTTTAGAAGCAGGAAGTGCTGGGATCCATCCGCAATAGTTAAAAATGTCCATTGGAAGATGTGATGGGAGAGATGTCTTGCTCAGGCAACTGGAAGGTGTTTGCATGAGTTTCTTCCTCACTTGCCAAAATAACTTGGCTCGCTTTCAATACTGTGAACCAAATCTAGTTTTAGTGGTGAGTAGATGCACTGAAATGAGCAACACTTGTTAGTCAACACTGATGCAAGTCCAATTGATTTCAGAGAGGTTCCTCTAGTTGGGTCCTTTCTTGGATGCACATGGCGAGGGGGTTTGAGTTTGGTAATGACAACAACAACTCAAGTTGGGATTATAATTGCATTTAGTCCTATGCACCTTGATGGGAGAGGGCACCATTTTTTTCCATAATTGTCTTGCCATTAATGTGTATTATGCAACAACATCGAGTTAATTCTATTTATTTGTCCATCTTGGGTAGTTCCACTGTATGCCAGGGGTATAGCTGGCACAGATCCTGCTGGCTATCCTACAGCGTATTCCCAGGCTCCCTTGGGTAAGGAGAGGATTTTTGTCCATGTTAATTATTGAGGACCGTTGGTGGCTTTAAACATATATTTGCACAAAGACTGTGTCATACCTCATCAAGGGCTGGAAATGTTCGCCGTTGACAATGTTATCTGGAAAGAACAGGGGAGAGGCCTGATCAGCTCAAACAAGGCAGCTACACATGCAACATGTTTTCATGCTAAGGCTTCCTGACACCAAAAGCCTCACGGGAGATGGATGGAACTAAAGTGACTGTCACAATGAGCAGCACCAAAGGCCGATATGCAGCCAATGCATATGAATTTACTCAAACAACTGATCTCATGTTACAGATAAAAAGCAACAACTGCCCTTTTCTCTCCATCTCTCCTCCCTTCTGCTCCCCCTCGGTCACCTTACTATAACTTATTTACTATGGCTAATTTATTCCCCTTTTATTTATTTAACCTTATTCCTCATAAAAATCCTGAAATCAGTCACAATTTGGAATCAACAAAAAAATCCAGGATTTAAAAAAGAAAAGAAAAAAAAACCTCTAATAAAGCCAACAAGTAATCATCAATCAAATAATCAGCTATAGTTTAAGTCATGTTCACTGAAGCAGCAAAGTTTAAAAAAAAAAGCCAAAGTAAAAAAATTCGGCTTAGCCTTGCACTAAAATGTCAAAGAAATCAGTGTCAGGTCTACATCTTCTAGAAAGGTATCCCCCCCCCCCCCATTTCTGTTGAATGCTGTGGAATGAAACCTATATGGGATTTTTGGATTTTCTGGACTACAAATTCCATTTGGGGAGTTTTACCTACCTGACGGACACCTTACAAGCCCCAAAATGTAACAGACCTGGGAAAAAGGCCTACATTGGAAGACTTTGAAGCTTAGCTAGGCCTAGTTCAGCCTTAATGTCTTGCTCAGAGAGAACCAGGGCAGGAACAGGAAGCTCTGTTGAATTAGGCCTAGCTAAGTCTCCCATTTTAGGCCTTTCTTTCAAGTACCATCACATGTGGGTGTCTGTAAGGGAGGCAGAACTCTCAGCATGGAGAATTATGATATTTGTACTCCAGAAAATCCAAAACTCCCATCCCTTTAGGGTTGCCAGATACATGGGTACCAAAAGGAGGACATAGAAAGACAAAAAAGAGGACAGAGGAGGACGTATTGAATGTTTCATTTGAATCGTTCCGGATTAAACCCGCAATCAATACAATTTTATTATAATAGCTGCCAATAAATGTCTCTTAGTGAACTGACCAAGAAACAGTCATGTTAAAAAATAAAAATAAATTCAATGGAGGCTTTTTTTCAAAGTTTCCTTCCACCTCTCCCCCTCCCATCCACAATTATAACATAAAATATACAAAAGCCTGACATTTTAAAGGTTTTTATCTTTGCCTGCCGGATGGAGGACATTAGGCTAAAAAGGAGGACATGTCCTCCTTTTGCCCGACATCTGGCAACCCTACATCCCTTTGAGAGCATTGTAGGCATGCCATGGGATCTAAGAGTAGCTAGTGAAAATAACATTAACGCCACTGAGGAAAGGTGACCCCTAAAATACAGATCTATATATTAAAAACAAACAAACACAGACAGTCACAAATTATGAAGGAATTGGATACAAATGAGAGCAGCATGATACCCATTCATTTCTCAATGCATTTGTTTTGGAACAAAATGAAAATAGATAGGAAAATAAGGTCCTCAGCTAAGTAGTCACGCATGGCTTGCATGTAAGGGCAAATTGGGCACTGCACACACTTCACGCTGTGGTACCCTTCTTTTTTGGTTCCTCACCAGAATCAGTGGGCTTTTAGATGTGTACATGTCTGAATGCTTGCCTTGCTGTGTGTGAGAAAGAGAAAACACACATGTGAGGAGGAATAGCCTCTTTTGTTGCTGGCTCAGTCCACCATTTTTTGCTGCCACTGTCAATAGTAAATTTTCCGTTTTAACATCCAAAACATTGCAAGTTCTGTCTTTCAGCCTCTCCAAATTGCATTGGGAAAATCCCCAGAGAGTTGACTGGAAGTCACTGCAGATCATGCTAAGTGACATGTACCAAAACTCAGGCCATAAATAGAAGTTAGAGACAGACTGTGACTGGAAGAGGGAAATCCTTGACTAGGAAAAAATCTCTGTGTGCTACAGCAAGTTTCTCTCACTTCTTGGGTTATGCAGCTTAACATGCTTTATTTGGCAACTAATCTTCAAGATTTAAGAATGGGATTTCTCTGAAGTCTGGTTTCACGAACATGGGAATCCTTCTCTAGAACATTAACTGTGTGTTCTGCATTAAATATAGACTATCTCTTAACATCCATTTCAGGCCCCCATTTAAGACAGATTCCTACATTCTTAGCTGCACAAAGAAATGACACCAATATTATCCACACTGGAGAATATTATGGACAATATTATTTAGAAGCAAAGGACATGTGGATAAAATAAAAAGTCACAATATTATTGCCCAAAGCTCATTAGTACACACCTTGCAGAGCTTCGAAACTTACTGGGAAGGCTACAACTCCCAGTATCCCCAACATCCTGGCTGAGGGATTCTGGGAGTTGTAGTCCAATAAAGGAATGTTTCCAAGCTGTGAACTTGAGTCAAACATGCATGACTGCCAGAAAGACAGTAAAGATATTATAGGACAATTCTTCCATCACCTTGGAAGGCAGAGTTTTAAAAAAACAGAAACCAAGAGCACTTGCAAATGACTTAGAGGTCATTGCTGCCCATTCAAGATGATGACAAACGTACTGAGTCACTGCCAAGTGGAAATCATCATTGGACTGCCTTGATGGCGCATAGCACTTCCATGCAGCTCAGAATGAGTGAGACAAAAGGCATTCACCTTGTTGGAACATTGCAGCTTCCACACTGATTATGTTCAAAGAAAGTTTATACTACAGTGCAGGAAATCACCTGATCTCCAGGAAGCTTCAACAGTGAGTGCACGCTTGATAGGATAAAAGGCATCCTTTTACAAAGACAAGGATTTGTTCCAGGAATTTCAAATTAGTAACCATCACAGGTAGGTATCATTGCAGTAAGGTGTGCTGAAGAAGGGGATAGAAAGATGAATCAGGATTTAAGAGACTTCAGTTTGAATCCCTGAATGGCCGTGGAAACCCATGGGAGTAGAAGAGTGGAACCCTCCTTAAATACCTCACTCACCTGGAAAGTTATATTGGGGTTATTATAAGTCAGTTTTGACTTGGTGGCACATAATGCACATTCTGTGTTTAATTGAAGAACTCCATCCCCAACCAAAATAGGAGGAATTTATCTAGCCAGTAATTTAGATCTATTTAAAATGTGTTGTACTTTGAGAACCCGATGATCTTGTTTCTTTATGGATGACTGTTTGGATTTAGCATTTTTCCAATTAAATTGTGTTAAAAAGAGGAAGGCCATTTGTCTACATGCCAGCAGAGAAAGGATTTTAAAAAGAGGGATTGAGAAACACATTGATGACATTAAGACCAATTTTCAAAATAAGTAGTACTGCAAGCCCAAAACTGTCTACGTGGTGACTGGACAACTGGATAATGTTGTTGTTGTTTAGTTAAGTCGTGTCCGACTCTTCGTGACCCCATGGACCAGAGCACGCCAGGCCCTCCTGTCTTCCACTGCCTCCCGGAGTTTGGTCAAATTTATGTTGGTCGCTTCGATGACACTGTCCAACCATCTCGTCCTCTGTCGTCCCCTTCTCCTCTTGCCTTCACTCTTTCCCAACATCAGGGTCTTTTCCAGGGAGTCTTCTCTTCTCATGTGATGGCCAAAGTATTGGAGCCTCAGCCTCAGGATCTGTCCTTCCAGTGAGCACTCAGGGTTGATTTCCTTCAGAATTGATAGGTTTGTTCTCCTTGCAGTCCAGGGGACTCTCAAGAGTCTCCTCCAGCACCACAATTCAAAAGCATCAATTCTTTGGCGGTCAGCCTTTTTTATGGTCCAGCTCTCACTTCCATACATCGCTACTGGAAAAACCATAGCTTTGACTATGCGGAACCTTTGTCGGCAAGGTAATGTCTCTGGTTTTTAAGATGCTGTCTAGGTTTGTCATCGCTTTCCTCCCAAGAAGCAGGTGTCTTTTAATTTCGTGGCTGCTGTCACCATCTGCAGTGATCATGGAGCCCAAGAAAGTAAAATCTGTCACTGCCTCCATATCTTCCCCTTCTATTTGCCAGGAGGTGATGGGACCAGTGGCCATGATCTTAGTTTTTTTGATGTTGAGCTTCAGACCATTTTTTGCACTCTCCTCTTTCACCCTCATTAAGAGGTTCTTTAATTCCTCCTCACTTCTGCCATCAGAGTGGTATCATCTGCATATCTGAGGTTGTTGATATTTCTTCCAGCAATTTTAATTCCGGTTTGGGATTCATCCAGACCTTCCTTTCTCATGATGTATTCTGCATATAAGTTAAATAAGCAGGGAGACAATATACAGCCTTGTCGTACTCCTTTCCCAATTTTGAACCAATCAGTTGTTCCATATCCAGTTCTAACTGTTGCTTAGAGTTATTTAAAGCTGCCTTTGGCACTGCCCTTCTTTGGGATTGGGATGTAGACTGATCTTTTCCAATCCTCTGGCCACTGCTGAGTTTTCCAAACTTGCTGGCATATTGAGTGTAGCATCTTAACAGCGTCATCTTTTAAGATTTTAAATACGCATAGTTCCACTGGAATGCCATCACCTCCACTGGCCTTGTTGTTAGCCATGCTTTCTAAGGCCCACTTGACTTCACTCTCCAGGATGTCTGGCTCAAGGTCAACAACCACACTATCTGGGTTGTCCAGGACATCCAGATCTTTCTGGTATAATTCATCTGTGTATTCTTGCCACCCCTTCTTGATGTCTTCTGCTTCTGTTAGGACCCTACCATTTTTGTCCTTTATCATGTCCATCTTTGCACAAAAGGTTCCTTTAATATCTCCAATTTTCTTGAACAGATCTCTGGTTTTTCCCTGTCTATTATTTTCCTCTGTTTCTTTGCACTGTTGATTTAAGAAGGCCCTCTTGTCTCTCCTTGCTATTCTTCGGAAGTCTGCATTCAGTTTTCTATAACTTTCCCTATCTCCCTTGCATTTTGTTTCCCTTCTCTTCTCTGCTATTTGTAAGGCCTTGTTGGACAGCCACTTTGCTTTCTTGCATTTCCATTTCTTTGGGATGGTTTTTGTTGCTGCCTCCTGTACAATGTGACGAGCCTCCATCCATAGTTCTTCAGGCACTCTGTCCACCAAATCGAGTTCCTTAAATCTGTTCTTCACTTCCACTGTGTATTCATAAGGGATTTGGTTTAGATTATACCTGACTAGCCCAGTGGTTTTTTCTACTTTCTTCAGTTTAAGCTTGGGTTTTGCTATAAGAAGCTGATGATCAGAGCCACAATCAGCTCCAGGTCTTGTTTTTGCTGACTGTATAGAGCTTCTCTATCTTTGGCTGCGGAGAGTATAATCAATCTGATTTTGGTATTGCCCACCTGGTGATGTCCATGTGTAGAGTCGTCTCTTGTGTTGTTGGAAAAGAGTGTTTGTGATGATAATCACAAACTGGATAATAAGGGAGTAAAAAGAATGCGAAAGAATGACAAGGAGACTGCCACAAAGCTCCGTAAATTATTTGATTCTGCCTTCGCTAAGGAAAAGGCAGTATGTCTGAAGTGACATTTTCAGGATGGGAGTCTGAGGAACTGAGGCAGATGGTGGGAACAGGAAGGCAGGTTTTAGACCAAGGACAAGGGACATTTCTTTCCACCTGAAGCCTGAATTCCATTTCACAGTGGTTCTTAGGGGTACCTCTGAGTGCTGGGCAAAGACAAAAATGAACAATAAACCAAAAATACCAGCATACATTAACCTAAAACTCCTATTGCCATTACCTATGCCTTAGAAGAGGTTTTTTTTTTAAGGAATGAGAAAAAAAACATACATGCACACTAAACTATAGCAAGCTGGGGAAGGAGCCAGGCCTTTGGGACAACTGCTAAGGGCTGGGTTGGGAGCCCAGAATCTCTGGATTCATCTCTAGAGCTTGATGCTCTTCCAGTTCTACAGTTTATTGACCAATTGGAAACAAATTACTGAGTCTAGATCCTGTCCCTTCAAGAATTATTAATGAACTCTAGAGATCATCTGCTCTTGCAAATAAAATATGACACATCCCTCAGTCTAGTACCTGCCTCTGAGAAATGGAACACAGTCTTTGAAAAGGAGTCAGAGGAGTGCAGAGAGACCCAGGAATTTTCATTCTAGTTAACTTTTTAAAAAAAAAGGTTGATGGGAATGATTAGAGTTGCATGTTAAACAACTTCCTAACAATGAAAATTTTTGGTCTTGGTCTCCAGTGACACTTCCTGACATTTGATGATCTTTTCTAATTCCTTCATGGTAAATTGCTTTATGCCAAATTGGACTTCTTACCTCTCTAGACCAGTGGTTCCCAACGTTGGGTCCCCAGATGTTCTTGGACTAAAACTCCCAGAAGCCTTCACCACTAGCTGTGCTGGTCAGGATTCCTGGGAGTTGTGCTCCAAAAACATCTGGGGACCCAAGGTTGGGAGCCACTGATCTTTATCACCACAAAATGTGGTAATTTCAATCTGGAGACACCAGGGATTAAACATGGCAGCTTTGCTATACAAAACTCTTATACTCGTCCCTTCAAATGGGCTACTGACCAGCCTTGTGGGGTGGCCCCATTTGCAATGCCACCCTTATGCAAACAAAGCATATTTAAGGACATTGCAGGAGGAAATCAGTAAAGGAAGACAAGCTTTTGGGGAAGTTTATAACAAAAATTCAAATGGAGGAACCTCAGTAAGTAGTTCTGTAGGATTCTCCAGGACACATTTGGAAAGGCACTGACATGAAGGAAAGCCAGTTCCAAGAGATTATCTTGAGCTTGGCATTTATTCTCTAATATTTTAAATGCTAATATGTGTAAGTATAAGTAAAGGCCTGTTCCTTGTTGCCAAGGCAATTAAAATAAAGAGCAAATGATAGAATAATAGATGAGCACATTAACGTGCGGGCGACGGTGTTACACCCTTAAAGTGATTAGAATAACTATTTGATAGAGATGAGTGAGTATTGTAAAAGGAATTTGGAGAATATATTCAATCAGATGTTTTAATGAATTTGCCACAGCCACTGTTATGCCTTGGTGGGTTTTCTTGGAATATCCTTATTAAGACAGCAGAAAGAATGGGAAAGTGTGTACTGGAAATTAAAATATTTAATATTTAAATACCTCTTGCTACTTTAAACTATATAAAGTGTTTTATCTGAAAGAGAGATGTTCATGAAGAACAGAGGCTCCTATTTTGAGGAAGGAGTGCATTGTTTCCGGCTATTCAGAACTACCTTATTTCTGTTAAATGTAGTTTTCCACAAATTTGAAACCAAAACACTGATCGTTACCCTATTTCTTCCCCCCCCCCCCCAGGCAAAAATAAGTTATTCTAGAAGGACAGGAGCTTTGTTCAAGAAAATGTAATTAGGGTGATAGTAGGAGATACCTGCCTTCCAGAGGCAGCAAAGGCTGAAGAACCTCTTGGTTTTGGTACTGTAACCATCTAAGACGGTGATTGTGCCAAGAGCCTTAGGTATCCCTTGTTCTTCCTACTTCAGTAACAGTTCTTACAGAGAAGTTAGAAACCCAGAGAAGTTAGGAAAACAGCAAGCTGCAATATACTGTGTCAGACCCTTGGTTCTTCTACTCCCATATTGCCAACTCTGACTAATAGCTGGTCGTCAAGAGTTTCTACCCGGGTTCTCACCTGGTGCCATCATGAGCTTCCTGGTATTCCATGGAGATCTCCCATCCAAGTACCAACCATGTCTGACCCTGTTTAGTTTCCAAAACCAGACAAAAGCTGCTGTGTGCAGGGTGATGTGATATAAACTCTCTGTAAAACAGAAACCAATTAAATTTTGCAAATACTCGCTCTTATGCCATCCTCTTCTGCATCACAGTTTTTCCTGGAGGCGCCTATTTTCTCCTTTCCCAATTAGCCACATTGGTGTTTCTCAACCCAGGTTTCACTTATTGGGGTGCTGCTGCAAAACTGCACATTCAGTGGGATTTGTATCTGTCATAAGTAAAAGATGAGAGCCATGCTGGATCAGATCCAGGCCTTATCTTGGCTACCATTCTACTCCCACGTCAAATACCTATTGGAAGCCTGGCATCACATTGTGAATGCAATAGCATCCACCTGTTCAGGTTTCTCAGTAACCAACACCCAAAGAAGCAAGCTGTCTCTGGTACTTGATGTGATGTATGCTCATTATGAATAGCAGCAAGTGGTAGCCTTATCTCTGTGATTCTCTTTAATCCCTTTTTTAAAGTCATCCAGGTTGAAAGCCAAAAGCACATCTCATGGTAGTGAAGTACTTCAGTCTAATCTGAACTGCTTTGGTAGATGATCCCGAATTCTCTTATTTTGAAAGGAAAAAGAGAAAGTCTTCTTCTGTCCTTATTATACATTGTTATGAATTATGGCAACTCTAATAGGGGTTTCAAAGTATGAGAGCTACTTAAGGAGCATTTTCATTATTGCCACACACCCCCAGTAAGTTTCTGTGACTGAGCAGGGATTTGAACACAGATTGTCCAAGTCCAGTATGCTATCCACTCTGCCAGACTGGATGAAGTTGCCTTTGTAGTGCATCTAAAAGGCCTTTCCTCATGGGTTCTAAGTCTCGGTCACTTGACTGTTGTTTTTGAGGTGCAAGCTCCTGCCCATCATTGAGAACATGTGAGGGCAATGAAGGGAGAAGCCAATTTTTAACAATGCAAACATTATCAGCTATAGGACCCCCCCCCCCCAAACAACCACTTAAAAGTGGAGGCATGTTCCGTTACACTGACAGTATGAGCAGTGTGTGAGTAGTTTTGTCTCAGCTGAAGTTATTTAAAGCTGCCTTGTTGTTGTTTAGTCGTTAAGTCATGTCCGACTTTTCATGACCCCATGGACCAGAGCACGCCAGTCCCTCCTGTCTTCCACTGCCTCCCGGAGTTGGGTCAAATTCATGTTGGTAGCTTCGATGACACTGTCCAACCATCTCGTCCTCTGTCGTCCCCTTCTCCTCTTGCCCTCACACTTTCCCAACATCAGGGTCTTTTCCAGGGAGTCTTCTCTTCTCATGAGATGGCCAAAGTATTGGAGCCTCAGCTTCAGGATCTGTCCTTCCAGTGAGCCTTAGGCAGCTTTAAATAAACCATCCTAGACAGCATATGTGTGGGGGGCCTGTGGTGTTAATTCTTCATGTTATACTTTTTCCCTCCTTAGTTTCCCCCGCCCCCTTATACCCACAGCTTTTTTCCATACTGACAGTGGTTATTATGGAGATCACGGAGTCCTGCTCTGGCGATCCAAACTGTCTCTTGTTTCCATTTCTATGCCAGGGACGGAGGTCTCAAAACTGGCATTGTGCTGGAGCTGGCACGTGGACTCAGTTCCCAATGGAGCGCCTCCCCTGGATGCTGGGAGGACGAAGGCTGCCATTGTGCGCTGTGCCACCCAACGATGCCGGGGAATTGATGAGCCCATAAAAAGATTCAGAGGCTGACGGGGAGGGGAAGTGCATTGTTAATGCTATTAAATATTACTTAGGCTCCAGCAAACCGCATGTTCAACAGTTTAAACTTTAATTGCTAGCTGGTGCAGAAACGTGACTGAATATATGTAAATCCTATTGAAAGCTAATATCATTTTGGCTGCTCAGATGGATTAGCAGCCGCTACAATTAACAGTGTGCGCAGCTAATGATATTAGTGGGGAATCTATCATTTTGCAGTGTGGGGCACATTTAAATGTAAAAGCGCATAATGCACTTCTCTTTTGCTGCTGGGGAGATAGAGGGAGGTGGAGATAATGAAGGAAGCATTGCCACTGATAGCATATTGGATCCAATGGAGAAATAAGGGTTAAAAGCATAAAAGATGTACTTCTTATAACCTTGAATCTTTTCCTCCTTTCCCATTGTGTTCATGCTTTGTGATTCCTGCTGAGGAGGAAATGCCAGGGCAATTTTCTTCTCTTTTCTTCCTTCCCTTCCTTTTTCCTGCTCCCAGATCTTTTAATGTGTTATAGGTTTGCTGGTTTGTCACCAGAAGTTCACTGTCTTGTGCTTCTAACTAATGTACCAATTCCTAGTTCATGACATACAAAACATGTAGCTGCACAGAACTGCAGATTCTGTAGTGTAATTTAGAAAATAATTTAAAAGAGAAGTCATAACCAATATGCATAAAATTTGATCCTATTCACAAATCCGTAGATAGAGGGAGCCCCATTAGTTTTACTGGAGTTTCCTTCCTGATAAGGATCCAATCAGATGGGCCTTCGTCCTGCTGTTTGGTCCACTATGGGCATGGGCTTTTTGCTCCTTTTTCTGGTAATCAAACAACTCTCACCATGAAGACTGAGGTTCGCAGCTTGGGGGTCCACCTAGATCCGGCGCTTACCATGGAAACACAGGTAGTGTCAGTGGTCCACATTGCCTACTTCCATCTTAGGCGGATTGCCCAGCTGCGTCCCTATCTTGATGGTGAGGCGCTCACCACTCTGGTCCATGCGCTTGTAGTCTCGATATTAGACTACTGTAATGCGCTTTACGTGGGGCTGCCTTTGAGAATGATGCGGAAATTTCAAATGGTGCAGAACGCGGCGGCCAGACTTCTCACTGGGGTGAGAAAACGTCAACATATCTCCCCCACTCTGGCTGCCCTGCATTGGCTGCCCGTTCAATTCTGCATTGATTTCAAAGTATTAACTATGACATATAAAGCCCTAAACGGTGTAGGACCTCAATATCTGGCGGAATGCCTTCTCCCACCTAGATCTACCCGTATCACTCGCTCTAGCCAGAAGGGGCGACTGAGGGGCCTAACGCCGAGGGAGGCCCGGAGAGAAAGAACTAGAAACTGGGCCTTCTCGGCAGTGGCCCCTCGCCTCTGGAACAGTCTGCCCCCAGAAATTTGCCTGGCTCCCTCACTGGGTGTTTTTAAGAGCAAGCTCAAGACCTGGCTGTTTAGGCAGGCCTCTCCTCCTGTCATTATTTAATTTATTTTGCCATCTTGTATTATATTATGTTGTTGTTGTTATCTTATACTGTTATTGTTTTTATGAAATTGTTTTATGAACTTGCTGTTAGCCGCCCAGAGTAGACTTCGGTCTAGATGGGCAGGATATAAATTAAATAAATAATCAAACAACACAGTTGCTAGAGTAAACTAGCCTGTCCCCAGAGCATTTCTACCTGCATGTTTCTGAATTACTGTCATGGGCTCCTTTCTTTCTTTCTTTCTTTGTGGTGCAGGTAGGATCACTCTGTTTTGGGTTGTTACCAGCACATGTGATCACTGGAAACAAACCAAAGTGGAACTTATGGCTTTAAAATTCCCTTCTGTTTTCAATTTCCCAATATTGTTAAGTGGTTTAAGAAGACAGCATAGCCACTTCACAATACTGGGAAATTAAACACTGTGTTTGCTTCTCCCTGGAAGGGTAGAGGGAGGGAGGCTTTTTTTTAAAAGTCTGTTATGACAGCACTAATATGCTATACTCCTTGGGGGAAAAAGTTTTTTTAAACAATGAAAATTTCCTCCCGGAAGCAGGAGGAGAGAATAGTGGGCAAGAAGAAGGATTTTTTTTGGGGGGGGGGGTTGTTTTCTGTTTTGTTGTTTTAAGCAGAGAGGTGGACCAAATAGGGTTGTTGGAGGTGTATATGCTGTTTGGATGAAAGGAACACACCAAATGGCATACTGGACCTCTACCTGACCTTAAGTGACCCTATTTAGCCTGCTCTAGCCTGCTCCAATGGAGCCCATGTAGATGAGCCCAAAATGTCCTTTAGAATACAATGAAACAATATAGAGCTTTATCTCAGATAGGGTTTCACAATGAACATCTTCTGTCTTGGAACATGCCATGCGTGCAATCACAGATGTCTCTCTAGATTTTTTTAGGGAAATATGGGAGATTGCAAGATATATCTTCCTTCAGGTGAAATGAGGGATCTTTATTTCTGTACATAATCATTAATCACCGTCTGGAAGACAGTAGTTTGGATGCAAATTCCAGTAAAGGCTTCACTCTCTCAACACCAAGGAAGGGGAGTATGTGAAGAACAAGATAACACAAATGCTCCATCTGGAGAAGCCCTCAGATGCACCTGTTTGAAGAATTTCACACACAGTAATTCCAAGGATGGGCTAGATAAGCCTTAGAGGTTGCACAGAAATTCATGGGGAGACCCATCCTAAGAACAGAAAGATGACTCTGTCAATTTCAGTTTCGTGCAGTTTTTCATTTTCCAGATCATAAACTCTGTTTGCTGGCTTGGGCAGGAGATTTTAGCAGGAAAATTCATCTTCATTTTTGTTGTGCATTTTTTTTATCATGCACAATTTTCCCCCAGTCTGTGCATTCTTTGCAAGTGATTGTCCCCCCTCCCACAATCTAAATCCCACGAAGCTATTGTTGATTGTTAGGGTAGAGAAATTGCTAGGGACACATATTTCAGACTCACTCCCTTCACATCCTCTCTTATGGTGCTGTATGAAAACCTCTGCAAGCAAGTGACACTGAGCACAATTTTAAAATGACATCAGATGAGAAAAGTATGAAAAAGTAAAGCTTTCAACTGTGTGAGGCTTTGTAATCCCATTCAGCAGAACACAAGTATAGCTGTCCCTCAATCCTTCCCAGAAGAATGAGGATGAAGGCAGGGGAAAGACAGGTCTGACATGCCCAGCTCTCACTTCACATTTACATTACATTTCGTAATGCCTGAATAGGGCTATAGTGCGTTTTTAGAGCACACTGTCCCCTGATATATCCAGATGGTGCACATTTATGCTTACTATACAAGTTTTGAGTGCACTTTTAGAGAAGTCTGAACAGGACAGATTTTAGTATGCAAGTATGTTCTGGTCTGTGTATAGATTCAGGAAGTGCAAACAGGATAAATCTGTACAAATATTTGGCTGAAACAATTTTTCCCTCCATCATTCATTTTGAGAGAGAAAGAAAAAGAAATTCTTATGAGTCCACCACCACCAGAGAGCCCTATGACGACATGGAAAAACATACAAGTATTTGTGAAATGTATTTGTTTCACTTCTGACTCCTTGTATCACTGCCAATTTCACAACAGATTTCTGCCTGCCAGCACAAGTTCATTGAAGATCACTGCCAATTACATATTTTTCAATCATACCTATGGGGGAAAAAAAGACTTTGCCAAGTAGTTGAAGCAGTGTCAGGAATGAAATCTGGGCTGGGGATTGGGTTATCTGAAGGAAGAGAGAACTAGTTTAAAACAATATTTATTTATTTATTTATTATATTTATACCCCGCCCATTTAGACCACGTCTACTCTGGGCGGCTTACAATAAAAATATCATAAAAGCAATTAAAAACCAGCAATTTAAACAACAATAATGATATCGTTCAAGATGGAAAAATTAAAGATAGAAAAGGAAAGATCAAGTAGTGACAGGAGGGAAGGCCTGCCTAAAGAGCCAGGTCTTAAGTTGGCTCTTAAAAACACCCAGCGAGGGAGCCAGGCAAATCTCTGATGGGAGACTGTTCCAGAGACGAGGGGCCACTGCCGAGAAGGCCCGGTTTCTTGTTCTTTCTTTCCGGGCCTCCCTTGGCGTTAGGCCCCTCAACCGTCTTTCCTGGCTATAACGAGTGACTCGAGTAGATCTAGGTGGGAGAAGGCGTCACTAGAGATGAGGTAATTCCTGCATGCATTACTTGAAAGTAAGATAAAGGAGTAACGGATGGGTGATGGGAAGTGGTGATCCCGTATGGAATTATTCTGAGTTGTAAATCATGATGTATTTTGCAAAACCACTGTTCAGATATTTGATGTTCTATATTCCGAGACTGTGAAGTACCTTTCCATGTTATTTTTCTATACAAACGTTTTTCATAAATGTAGTAGTCTGAACCTTTAAATGAGAAAGCAGCTTCACAACAAACCTTAATCATGTTGGTTTGCTTTCACATGCCCTCCCCCAACCCCAGTCCAGAACATCATGCCCCAACTGCATATGTCACCGAAACACCACCTACAGATATGCTTTGTGCCTTTACAAGAACATATCACAACTAACTGCATGGGTTAAAGCCTGTTCAAGTTGTTCCAGGTTGAAAAAGTGGTAGCCACTGAGCAATGCCAGCAACCTATCAGCTGATCCGTCAGTGCTGGAAACACCATTGGATTCGTTCTGACATGGACCAAGAAGAAGGACATCTTTCTTGTTGTGAGTTCCTGGAATCCTGTTACTATTCTAAAGGTTCTTCCAGATGATGCGTTTATTCTTCACCCTGTACCTGATTGTGTTCTGATGATATCAATATTTCCACCTCCACCCACATCATGTATATGTTGTCTGAGAACAATGATATTCTTGGAATGGAAATGCTTTTCAGAAAAGCAGGTGGAAGTTCATTTCTACAAAATCCCCAGCTAGAAGCTTTTAATTAGATTTCAGGTACAAACACATAAAAGTTCCAGAAGAGAAGCTCCAGCAAGGAACCGGGTTTTGCATAAACAGTTTAAAGATTTTCTTTGAGGAGAAGAAATTTTCAGAGGTGAATTTTAAAAGTGCAGTTTAGATGCAATTCGTGGTAATTCACATGATCTTCTGCAACCAGCTGGTTCCAACCTGGAAAATGGAGTGGTGGAAGAACCTTCAGTTGACAAAACTGTGTGAGGCGTGCCTATAACAACTTGTGCACAACACGACACAAATACGAAGTCAGAGGAACATTTCTCGTTTGGACCACAAATCCCAGAATTCTCAGCCAGTGGCCATGTGGTCTGGGGGATTCTGGGGGGGCATAGTTCAAAATAGTAGCCTTCACAGGGACTGCATAAACTATGAAAGAGACTGTGGCCCATAAAGGAAGTACTTTTGCACAGTTCTACATTATGGCTGTTGAAATCTAGTAGCAGACCCAGCAAACCATGCAAAAATCCAGAAGGAGGTCAATCCCCAGAAAGCTGCTTATATATACCGTAGATCTCTCTTGCAAGAGTGGACCACGCAGCTGAAGGGTACCCCTGGGAAAAACTGGGAAAACAGATGGACTACTTCAATCTTGTAAGCAACAGGGTTCAGCAAGTTCCCTATCACAAGAGGTTGTTCAACAAACGCCTGCATTCTGAGTTGCACATTAGCTAAAGACTTCTTAAAACAAACAAATAAAAACAGAATACAGAGAATAGTGGGAGAATATTACCCCAGGTTTATTTTCCTGGGACACTATGTTGGGATCAAACCCAGGTCGTTTTGCCATCTGAAGCCAAGGGTGACATGGCGCCTCTCCCCATTCCATATACAATCAAGTATCCTGTTAATGCTTGTCCTGTTTGTCAGTCCATGGCATGTCCAGAAGCAGGAACCTCCTTTGCTGTTGGTGGCTTGATCTCTAGCTTTTATAACTGCAAGCTTGAGATTGCTGGAGCAAATGCCGAGTGCTCTATCCATGGAGCTACTGTACACCACACTTCCAAAGAGGATTCTGTCCCCAGAAACTAGCTTGAGAGGCACTAGTGATGGAACAACATCCACCACTGCACCAAGGGCAGGCCAGGTGGCACACACAGCTCTCTTTTTGAACAGAAGGGAACTGTGAGGGCACTTTGGAAGAACAGCCAGGGCAATGGTATTCCTGCCCAAGCATCTGCTACCTGAAGTGGTTACCTTACCTTGGCAAATGATAGGATCAACCCTGGCTATAGGTGATGACAAGCAAGACCAGGGAGAAGAGGATGCTTGCTTAACTGGACTGGATAAATCCTTTCCAAGACAGTCTGTTATAAAACGCCATCATACACACATGCACACACACTGAAGACTGCCACAGCAGACAGCCCTAGGGCTGTAAACAAAAGGCTTTGACCTTAGTTCTGGCTGTGCATCCACAGAGCATCCAGTCACATCTCTTCATTTACACAGCAGCAAGTGAGAGCAGGCACTTGTGGTCCGGGGAAAGGGAAAGGAGGAAAACTGGTAGGTGGGGGAGAAGAAAGCCGTATGTTAGCTTCTGTGATGTAAGATACCCCGAAGAGATCAGCTCAACATCTGTCCTGTTTATCTTCTGAAGGTCTACATATTCATGCACAGCTTTCTGAATCCTCAGGAGGCACTTGAGCATACAGAAAGAAGAGTTCCAATGAGCTGCAGCCTCTGGCTTTCAGCCGCTAGATGAAATATTTCGCTCCCTGCTGCTGTCGTGTCTGCAAAAGATGAAAAGAAAAAAAAGAAAGCCTCATTCTTACCTGCAAGTCCTCGTCCTTTGCAGCGAACATAAGACAATGGCTAGGAACAGACAAGGTATGTGCACCAGCTGAGCATATATCACTGGATGATGACAATGGCGCATTTGCATAAGTACACTCATTCATCTCAAGGCACATTTAAAATCTCCTGTCCATGAGCTAAGCCAAAGTCACGGGGGGGGGGGGGGGAACGGACACACCTCAAACTTCCAAGAGCATTGCATACGTCTACTGGTTTTACATTACTTAACTATTGTGACTTTCGCCACAGAATCCTAGGGACTGTGGTTAGTTAGGGATCCTATATGTTAGAAATGTGTAGTGACAGTCTCAAAATTGCACAAACCCCAGCCTCTGTCTCAAAGCGCAGGTTTCCCAAGGATAGAAGGCATGTCTGCTAAAACAATTTAAGTCTGTTGTGAGGTATGCCTTCTGGAAAGCTTTAGCCTGAACGCAGTGGGCATGAGCCTCAGTAACTTCTGTGTTGCTACCACAAGATTCAACATTGGCCACTGTGGAGCTTCACTACCACAGGACACAGAGATAGGCCACCAGCTTTGATGGCTTAAAAGAGAACTAGGCAGATTCGTGGAGAATAAGGCTACTGACAGGTGCTAGTTGTGATGACTATATTTTACAACCAGTAGTAGAGATAATATGCCTCTCATTACCAATTATGATGGAAACATGAGTGCTATGGCCCTCATGTTCTCCTTTTGACTGGCATTTGTTTGGCCCTTGGGAAACTGAACGCTGGACTAGTGAGACACTTGGTGATCAATCAGAAAATGGGATACCAGCAGTCAAATCTGTGAATGGTCTTTTGCCTATCTCTGCTTTAGACCACCTGTTATACACATCTCCCTTCAATAACACTGGGGTTAGGGCACCAGCCCCCCCCCTATAGTTCAAAGTCCATATATAACTATTATACCCCCAAAAAACCCTAACTATGAAGTATAAACAGTTGATAAACACACAAACCTCCACTGACCATACCAGCTTCCTGGCATGCCCCAGCACCCTCCCCAGTCACCATGTAGAGCCACCATAACAGAAGAGGGGGCTGGCCAGGCCACCACCATCAAACCAGGGCTGCCGCACTGCCAAACAATAGGACCGTAGGTAAACCTGATGTCCACTTTTTTTCAGGCCACTTCCTCGAAACCAACAGCAGCACAGTATTTATTGAATATTTATTTATTGGGAGGGAAGTGTATAATCAAACCGTGCAATTCAAGGGAGAAGTGTATTCACATTCAAACATCTCTGGCTATGTATACATATTATTTTCCATCTTTACCTTTGGCAGTTGAGCTTTATGACTTCTGCTGATTGTTCAATATGGCCACATTTCAAGGGCTTATCTTTCAGGCCTATTTTGATCCAACAAAAGTTGCAGACGTTTAAAAAAAATGAAAGTGAAATTTTTTCTCACACACCCTTTTCCCACCTCTCAGAAGAATTTATTTTGAGATTTTGGTGATGCACACATTTATTTCAATGTAATTAACTACTTTTCTTTTAAAAGGCAGGCAATAGCCAGATAAAAACAATTTAACTGGTGAACAGCCA
The DNA here is from genome assembly GCA_037013535.1 of Intellagama lesueurii. NCBI lineage: Eukaryota > Metazoa > Chordata > Lepidosauria > Squamata > Agamidae > Intellagama > Intellagama lesueurii. Next base: position 186,563,694 of record JBAJHW010000005.1, on the reverse strand, counting down.
TTATTGTTATCGTAATCTTAAAAAGAAAAAGTAGCATGAGTCTCAGGCATCAGACATTATAAAGTAGGATAGCAAAACTTGACTCTTTCCCGTTCTTGGATTTTTTAAACCCCAAATTCTTTCTGCTCTATATGATGATTTATATATCTTAGTACATTCTTCAGAAATGAACCTGAAAGGGAAGTCCTGCTTAGTAGTATTTGCCAGACTCAACAGCTCTTGAATAGCGAGGAACTCATTGCAAACACCTCCCATATAAATGAAGAAGAAGAAAAGAAGAAGAAGCATCTCTAATTTGGTACCCACAAGACTGAATACACAGGGATTTGAAGCTAGATTTTTAAAGAGTTAAAATCAAGAATTAAAATCATGGGCTTCAATGGACAAACCCAGTCAGTTTCCATTCCTTCCACATCTCAAGTTTTTTCCATCACCAATTTTTTAAAAAATTGCAAATTCTGTTAAATTCTTATTTTATTTATTTATTTATTTATTATTTATTTACTTATTTATTTTGTATACCACCCATCTAGCCTAAGGCCACTCTGGGTGGTTCACAACATAATCAAACAATATAATGTCACTACAAATATAAAATAAATTCAAGGTATAAACATCATGAAATATAACAGCAATAAAACAATTATACATTAAAAAAAACAACCCTAAGATGAAAATCTTCCCCATCTCTAGTTCAACTGCATGGGGCTGCAGGGTGAGGGATTTCAAATTATATTGGTCTCTGATCAAACTTAGCTTAATTTCCTTCCCTTAAATCTGGCAATGTAATAACTGTTGTTAATTGGTATTCTGTTGTACCGGCTCCTCTCCCGCTCTGAGCTTGTGTCTCCTTCATTCAGTCTCCTGGCTTGATAGCAGCTGCTGACAGAAGCCAGCCTTGCCGGCTTTTGGCATTTCCAAGTGGTAAATGCTTTATGCAAGCCTCACTTAAAGCAATTCATAAAATAAAAGTGACTGTGTCCCAGCGTGATGGACTCCCGCGACTCTCTGATAGTCAAGACAATCACTTAATTTAATTGGCAGGAGTGTTTCCACTGGGATCTGTGACAAGTCAAGAAAGATGATTTCACTGACTGTAATGTAACGTGGATATGCGTACAGGGCAAGACTCCATTCTAAATTTCACTGCTTCAAGAAGCCCAGATCCTTCTACCGACAGAGAAATCAAAACAGAGCCAAAGCTACCAAGTATTGGGGCTAGGGGCTGGATGAACTCTGCACTTGGGATGTGAAATGGTGGAATGTGAAGAACTCTGCAGTAGCGCTGTGCTGCCTTTTGGAAGTGTTTGAAAATTTATTTGTGTCCAAAGTGCTGCAGCCAACTCCTGACAGGACCTATTTACAGAGAGAACTAACATTCCTTGTGTTGACAATGTGGGTGGTTACGGGCCCATTTCAGGGTACTTTTCAAAGTGCTAGTTATGTGACCTCTAAAGCCCTAAACACATTGGATCTAGGCTATTATTATTAATTTCATTTATACCCCGCCTATCTGGTCTTGCGACCACTCTAGGCGGCTAGCATCTCCCTACATGAGCTTCACTAAGATTTAAGATTTAAGATCTTTGAAGGAGACCATTCTCTGACCACAGCCATCTTCACAGGGACTCTAGATGCTGCTGTGTTCTAGGGTAGCAAGTGCCTATAAACAGGAGTGAGAGGGAGTCAACAGCCAGTCTATGACAAACATCAAATCATCAGAGCCAAGTTTCAATAAGCAAGCAAGAGCAGAGTCATAGATATGAGCTAGTGGTCTACCCATGAATCATGTACATACCAATCTGATATGGTCAAGAGTAGACATGGGAGCTTCGTATTCGTATCCCGGGGAATATGAATATGAAGCTCAGCACCACAGGTGCCACAGTGGTCCATTCCCACCCCCAGAACCATCCCGGTCTACTCACTGGGTTCCTTGCAGCGTGCACCTCCAACGGCGGCGACATCATGCCAATCATGGACGTAGTCCCACCGGTGCTTTCCTGCCTGTCCCCTCAGCCAACTGCTCAGCAGTTGAATGGGGAGACTCATCTTTACACTTCCTTGTCAGTCAGCTGTGGGGAAAGGTGGGGCAGTGCCGGCGGGACTACATCCACGATTGGCGTGATGTCGCTGCTGTCTGATGCGTGCACTGTGAGGAGCCTGGTAAGTGAACTGGGCTGGTTCTGGGGGGCGGTCATGGACCATCCTGGCACCTGTGGTGCCGAGCTTCATATTCATATCCCCCGGGATACGAATACAAAGCTCCCATGTTTAGTCAAGAGGGAGCAAACAGGGGCAGGTCTACAAAGTCCAAATCAAGAGGCGAGAGTGCAGGACGATGTGATGCAACTTCTAGAATGGAATGTAATTGCAAACTGGGCTCTCAGCAGTCCAGGTTTGATGGGCCTGGTCAAGTGCATTTACCTTAACTTAGGGTCCTTCTTCAGTTGGCTCTAATTAATAACTTGCTGCAGATGTGTGACCTTGATAACACCTCCCTTCATGATTTTCTCTGTTGTAATACCCAGAATCAGAAGTTACGGTCAGCCATAATTTGGCTTCCATGTGCAGTGTTGGGGAAGCTGCACAGTCCCAGGCTGACCCCAGAAGAAAAGGTGGCAAATCACTTCTGATTACTTTATCATCATCATTCTAGAACTACAGAGATGGATTATTATTACAATTATAATTTGAGAATAGATAGACTGGATAATTAATAGGGTATAGGGATATGCCTTTCCCCCCCAAAAAATACCAATCCTAGAATTAACCAGAGAGAATTTTCAGAGTTTAAGCCCACAGACCCATACCAACAAACTATCGTATTTCACTCACCTTGCCACACAATTACTTACTGGTCACTGCTTCAGAAGCTGGATGGCATTGAGGCATCATTTCCTTTCACAATGCTTTCTGGGAATGGTAGTCTTATTGCCCTTTAGCCCCTATAAAACCTAAGGGGCAGCAAGACTACCACTCCCAGAAAGCATAGCTTTCTTCCAGGAGGCATTGTGGCAGACATTAAGTCCTCAATGCCATCCAGTCTCTGAGGATACTGCAGAAGCAGGGTGGGCAAAATGTGGCCCTCCAGATGTTGCTGAACTGCAACTCCCATCAATCCTAGCCCACACAGCCAATAATGAGGAGTGTTGGGATTTGCAGTTCAGCAACATCTGGAGGGCCACATTTTGCTCAGGTCTGCTGCAGAGCTTGATCTGGGTAAGCAAAATACAGCTGTCTGTAAATATGGCCTGTGGGCTTCAAATCCGAGAATTCTGTGAATTTCAGTCCAAAATCCCTTGAATTTCACATCACTAATAGGGTGTAAAAGAGCAAGAAAAATAACACAATTACTACTGTTAGGGTAGTTAGAATAGTAATATATATTATACAGTAATAGAATAAAATGGTACAAGTCACAGGCAATACCAGGCACAGCTTTGCACTCTAGTAGATGAGGATGTGGAAGTGGGGGTGGAGGAGGGTGATAAACAGAGCTAGGAAAAGACATTGGTCAGGAGTTTATTGGTTCCAGATGCCACAATCCCATTGCCATGCTCCTACACCTTGTCCAAAAATACAGATAGCTGTATTGATCCATTAAAAATATTTTTTTAAGCTAGTGAATTTTAATTATCCATCCAAGACCAATCCACTCCCAAACATTTGTTTTCACAACCGGGATCGTTGACAACAGTATATTATTGTAGCAATAATATGGCCAGCTGTTGTGTAGATTGCAGCTAAAGTCGGAGGCAACAGGGAAACCTGGTAGTTGGTGGCGGCGGCGGGTGATGTAACTGCCCGTGACAATCAAAACGTCATGCTGCTGCTCTGAGCTTCACCTCCACCGTGCGACTGTGTGCCGTCGCCTCCAGTACAATCTGCATATTTGCATATAGTGTATTATATCTAAAGCAAGGAGAACCCTTCCAATCATATTATAAACAGACCTGTTGGTAAATTATTTTAGTTGATTATTGCCTGCCTTTTAACTGATTGTTCAATTAATCAATCACATTTGAATAATTTGTCTCTTGCCCAAGGCTTGACATCAGTGTCTTTTTGAGATTTTTCAAGGCAGTATAAGAAAATGTACTATTCCATGGACAAAAGTTCACACTCAGAATGCAAAGCCATCTGTAATATGCTCATTTCTGTTTGCTTTTATAGGCCCACTCCCAGAACCAAAATAGCCCTAATAAAATAAAATAAAAACACACACAAGTGTGCCCTTTAACTTGCAGCCTAATTGATGGGAGTTCGCTCATGCAATTAATCAACAAAAGCTTTAGTTGATTGATCTGTCACCTAGATTAAAGCCTGTAGCAGCCCTAATTATAATTTATAAAGCATCATCTGGGAACGAAGAGAACAATAGGTACGAGCAGAAGTGTTTGTGAATTCTGTTATAAACTGCCCCTGCACAAACAGTTTCCAGATTAAAGGGCAAACCCAAATGTGGGCGTATATTGGATTTCATACCACTTTGAAGGTACTAATATTTATTTATTTATTTATTTATTTCATTTATATGCCCAACAACTAACTAACAAGTCTTAGATCAAGAAATACATAGGTAGATATTCGTTTGAGAGAAAAATGTGTACATGTGCTGAGAAGTACAATGGTCGTATTTTGTTGTGAAATGTGAAATCTGTTCAGGTTTTTTAAAAATGAAGAGATTAATGGGGAAATAGGATCAGTGACAAGTCAAATGCTTGCAAAAGTGATGTGAGCTATCAAGGGATGGACTTGTTCACAGCATGGTGCACTTTCATATTTTCAAATAGCCTTCAGGGATGTAATGGTAGCTTTGGCTGCAGGATTTGCCTTTTTTGGATGACAGTTCCCAGAATCCCTCAGTCACCAGGGTCACTTACTGAGCTGAGTAGAGAACTGTGGGAGTTGTGATGAAATTAAAAAAAAGGATTTCTCAAAGCTCTTAATAACTTGCTCATTGTTGGAATTTTGCCACACCGATATGCCAGTGCTGTCAAGTATCTAACTGAGAACAGAATTTTTCATACACCTTGTTTACAATTTTTAAGGAGTCTGAAGATTGGCCAACTGTGGCACCAATATATTTTATGAAGATATTCTCTGTCTTGCTCTGTCATTGATAGGTAAGGCGTGGGAGATGAACCATAACTCAAGAGTGAATTATAGACTGTGTATCAGATTCAATACTTAGAGTTTCCAGTTTTAAAGACTTTCAAATGTTGTGTTTCCTTTCTCAAAAATAAGAATTTCAGCAGCTTGCAGTGCTCACCTTGAGTATAAGCTGACCAATACAGCTCCAAACATTTTTAATTTCAGTTAAATTTACTTTTGGCTTGGTCATGCTTTATGTTATCTGCAAAAGAAGGACTTTCTTTTCCAAAGTCATCATAAATATGTGAGAAAGAGGACTAGGAATCAGACCAGCAGTTGGTGTGGGGTCACGTCAACATCTCTACATTGGCCAGGGTAATGCTTCTAGAACCCACACAAATGTTTCCTCCATTGGATCCTCCACTTGAACTTTTCTTGTTTGTTTTCTTCTCGTTCCCAGAAACTATATTCAGAAACTCCGTGCCTCTCAGGCATGTTTTTAAAATTATAGTCACGTCAAAATCAATCAAGCTCAAAAATTCTTGAATCCAGTTCATTGGGATGTTTTCTTGAAGAAGCCTCGCTGAGGCTGGGACTACACTGCAGTTTAATTCACGGCCTGTTTTACACTTCTGTTGAAATTAGGTGATCACTGGACACTGTGGATGGTTTTGGTGGCAGTGTCCACATTGGCCCTCAATCTGAAATGGTTTGATCAACACTGAAGTCTCCCCCTTCCTTTGATCTCGCCCTCTGCCAATCCTCAGCTCTCCTTTTATGGTTCATTGGGAAGCCAGTGGGCTGTTTAAAGTGTTGCATGGCATTCTGTTAACAGTAACATTAACAGAAGCTTTGAAAGACAATTCGATCCAAGAAGCATCTAAAAAATGGGACCCTATATATAACTGGACTGGATCCGTTCTATAACCTGAAAGCCAAATGTGATAATTTTAATACAAAATAGTCAAATAACTCTAGTTGGAATAATATAGGCAACTAACAGACACAAAAGTCTTTAATGTAATGATATGTTTAAGTACAGATAATATGTGATAATGCATAGCATGATATATTCCCTGTTATCCCGAGTTATTTCTCTTTACCCTTGAAATAAAATAAAAAATAAAATTAAAAAATTAATAAAAAAATAAAGTGTTGCACGGCACTAGGGAAAAGAGACAATTTTCCAAAGTTCTCCATGACATACAAACACACACACACACATACTGCAGAAACATGGTAGTCTGCTGTAGTTTATTGGAGTGGTTTCTATTTCATACCAATTTTTATCTCTCTTTTTGTCCATGCGGAAGTGATCTAGTGCTAACCTAGTATATCAGTGTAGTGATATGATCTAGTACTAAACTCAGTAATCTGGGTTTTTAATTTTTTTAAAAAAACCACATCTCAGGGTGATTAGGGAGAAAGATTGTGAGGGTGGATGTTCCTGATGTCCAAAATATCACGTCCAGCTTAGTATGTCACAAAAATACCATGCATAGTTAGTTATCCATCACCACCCCAATCTTTTTGGAGAACAAAACAACTGATCACACAGAGGAAATTCCATTTGAACCATTTTGGCTTGAAAAAAATTAGAAGCCTCCAGCAACAGAGGAAAAAACTCTATGTTAGGAGTAAAAAGGGCTGACTGATTTGAACTGGGCTTTGTGCTTTGTGATCAGTTTTTTAAAAGAGTATTCATCCATTTTACAGCCACAGCAAATCTCATACTATTTGATGCTGTGCTCACAGCCTAAAAAGAGTAGAAGTAGCAGAAGAGGGTCCTCATATTCTTGTGTGGCTTCAATTCAGTATGAACAGCTTTGCCCAGAAGGATATTCCATTCTTTTAGAGGGATTATACAGATGTGTTAGTTTGGCTTTCTCTTGCATTCAGGTTTTCTTAAATAACTTTTTTTTTCACATTAACTATGAAGAAATCTGAAAATTTTGGTATGTTCTATAAATGTGTACTGAAATTCATCTGCCTCTGTACCAGCCAGATTCAATAGGAACATCTGAATGAGGTGGATTAGAGATGGGTACAAAACTTGGTTTGGAGGTTTGTGCTGCGAGTTCCCTTCCCCTGCCTGCCCAGCCAATGACTCACTCACCAGTCAGAGCGTGCTCTACTCCTCCTCCTCTTCGGCTGTTCAACCAGTCCCTGGCAGGAGCACAGATTTGCCTGCCCTGCCTCTTTGCCCGAGTGGGCAGTCAGTCAAAGAGGTGGGGCAGGGAAGCTCCTGCTGCTGCTGGAGAGTGGTTGAACAGCCGAAGAGGAGGACAAGAGAAGTGTGCACAGACTGGTGAGTAGAGCATCCAGCTGGGAAGGCAGTGGAAGGGAGCATATGAACTGGCACAGATCTCTGAACCTTCCTAGGGAGAAGGGCTGGGGTGAGAGCAAAACTTGTAAATGATGTTTGTCTTCTCCAGTTGAAAGGTGGGCATAGCTGCTTGTGAAACCCCTGAGCATTTCTTGTTAGGATATGCTCTGGTGCAAGCCTACATTCCAGCAGTTTTTTCTGTACCCTGTTTCCCCGAAAATAAGACCTAACCTGAAAATAAGCCCTAGTAGGATTTTTCAGGATGCTCATAATATAAGCCCCACCCCAAAAATAAGCCCTAAGTGAAACCCCACCTTCCACCATTGTGCAGCAACCAGAAGATGACATGACTGTATTTGAATAAATGTAGATTGTTGTCCATGAAAAAAATAAAACATCCCCTGAAAATAAGCCCTAATGCATTTTTTGGAGCAAAAATTAATATAAGACCCTGTCTTATTTTCGGGGAAACACGGTATCCTTTTCTGAACCTCAGCTTACATTTACATTCTCTACATCTCATATATTGTTTACTTAATATACGAGTACTTAATTTACTTAATATTCCTCGTAGTTAGGAATAAACTTTAGGATTAGTAGATTTATAGATTTCTTGTTGTTTAGTCGTTAAGTCGTGTCCGACTCTTCGTGACCCCATGGACCAGAGCACACCAGGCCCTCCTGTCTTCCACTGCCTCCCGGAGTTGGGTCAAATTCATCTTGGTAGCTTCGATGACACTGTCCAACCATCTCGTCCTCTGTCGTCCCCTTCTCCTCTTGCCTTCACACTTTCCCAACATCAGGGTCTTTTCCAGGGAGTCTTCTCTTCTCATGAGATGGCCAAAGTATTGGAGCCTCAGCTTCAGGATCTGTCCTTCCAGTGAGCACTCAGGGTTGATTTATAGATTAATATGAATTAATAACACTCTGAACAGTGTTAATAGCACTTTGAGCAGAGATTCAAAGTCATGTCTTTAAGCACTAAAGGCCCTCTACTGAGATGAATTAATGGAATTCAATTGGATATTTATGCCAACGGAAGTCAAACAGTGTAAATTTCAGCAGCAGATTGTTTGTTGTGCACCAAATCTCATGACTGGTATGCTGCAAGAAATACACCCATAGGCTTTTTGATTAGAGGTCGTTTGCTGATAATATTTATACCAGTGAAATTATGTTGACGGGTGTAAGTAACAGTATTCTAGCCAATATGGCTCTTTTGGTTTCTCCCACATATAGCTTTTTAAAAAACTCATATTCTTTCTACTCCAGGTATGAAGAAAAGTTCCCACTTTGGCAAATTCTTGTACACAATGAAGTGAAGGAAAATTTTCACCCACTCCAATGGATTTTTGTCCTCTGTTTCAAAATAAAGTCGGTTGGTGTATCTTTTAGAACTTTGATGGGGATGGAGATGGTGAAGGACAAACACCATGGAGTTTAAAACTGGCCCAAAGCTCTCTGCTAGACAATAAGCCAAATTTAAAGGGGATTTTCCTTTCATATTAGTTATGATTAGCCTGCAAGTAGATACTTCAGACATAGATTCTAGGCTAATCGGATTACAATATCATCAGAGTAAGTAGTTCATCTTCATCACCAATCTCCCATTTGCTGTGTGCACTACTTAAAGCAAAGTCATATTGCTTTCCTCTGGCATAATGTATAATTATTCAAATAGCAATACCACAGATAATGAATTCAAAGTTAATCAAATTGTTGTACCAATGAGCTTGGCAGTTCATCTTTAGTATCAATGCCACTCACCTCCTGAAGTCAACTATGGAAACTGGAAAGACTTACGTTTATTAAATTAGTGCAGCATGGGTGGCCTTTTTTTTTTAATTGCTGGTGGAAATGGCGGCAGGACCAAATAGGAATGGAGTCCCAGGAAACCAGGTGGCATTTCAGCACAACTGAGAAGTATTGGAACATTTGGGGTGTTCTTCCCTCCCTACCCCCAAAATATAAAACACATTTATTCATATCTTTGTCAGGAATCACATAAAGCTTCGAGATACCCTCTGAAAGGAATCTCATTAGCTCTATCATCACACACACACCCATATTAAATTAGAGAGCAATTCCTTCTCAGAAACATCTGTAAATGTCTCCAGGAAAGTTAAAAGAATGTTAATCAGATTAGGAACATTTCACCAGTCATAAAAGAATTGTAACAAGTGATATTGATGTCAATGCTTTAAAAAAAAAGTCATTTCAGAGGGAATAGCTGTTGTACTTCTATTTCAGTCAAAACAGGTAAAGGTTTTATGGTACCTTAAAGACCAACAGGTTCACTTATTATGGCATAGGTTTTTGTGGACTAGAGTCTACTTCAGCCATCCTCAACCTGGCTCCCTCCAGATGTGCTGAAGTACAATCCCTGAACCAGGAGTAGCAACATATCTCTTTATGTTAGTGGGAAACTTTGGCCCCCTAAGTATTTTGGCCTACCATTTCAAGAAATCTAAGTCAACATGGCCAATGGTAAGGGTGTGTGGAAGTTGAAGTCTAAACATCTGGAAGGTGAGTGGTTCCTCATCACTGCTTCATGCAATCTGAAAGTTGTGCTGGACCAAACCAAGGGTCTACCATTCTACTCCCACATCGGCCAGTTAGATGCCTACAGGAAACTCACAGGGAGGACATGAATACAATAGCACTCCTCTGCACTTGTTCCTTAGCAACTGGTCCAGGGAGAGGCACACCGTCTCCTTGCTGTATGTAATACGTAGCTATCATAACTAGTACTATTTGGTAGACTTTATTCTTCCTCTTGGACTTGTATCCCTTTTAAAACCTCTTCATTTTTAAAAGCATCTACATCTTGTGAGAGCATATTCCTAGAGCTAGCTCATTAGTTTTGAAAAGGAATTCATGGCATAAGTTATTACTTTTTGGCAGATAGGTTCTCATTATCACTGCACCAGCTATTCAGATAACTTGTTGTGTTGCATGTTACACCATGTATTGTTAACACCTGCTATTGCTGGTATTAGAAGACCACAAAAAATCTGTTATAGCCCTTTAGAAATTTGTACAAAAATGCAATTGGAAAAACACACAGAGAAAATTAGATTATAACATTTTGGGAATTTTAATCCCCCACTTTCCTTGTTCTGTAGGATTGATATAAAAATAGCACAAAACCTTAAAAATTCTTGTCAAAATGCCTTAAAGTGTCCTTTAAAATTAATTTTTGGAACTAACTATAAAATGTTAGTTGTTGCATCAAAATCTAATATTATAATTACTTGTTGCACTACTTGACTGTAACTTCGTTGCAGTCACCCAAAAGGAACTAGTTATAGATAACTTATGTTACCTGTAACTATTTGTAAATAGTAACCTTCCTGCTCTACAACTTTCATCATTTAATTAGGCACTGCATGAAGAAGTAGTTCTTTTGATCTGTCCAGAATCTCACATCATTTAATTTCATTGTTCAGTCCTGGGTCTTACTATTGTGAGAAGAGGAAGGGAAAAATAACTTCCTTTCTTCTTTCTCCATACCAGCATAATTTTATACATTTCTGTCATCCTTCCACCCCCATCATCTGCCTTTCCCCCCCACCATCCTTTACTCAGGAAGCATATGCTCTGCTTGCATGAAATCCCATGTTCACAATCTTTGATATATTTTGACTTGGAAATAAAGAGCTTTGCAAAGTTACTTCTTCAGGATACATCTCCCAGAATCCCCAGCCAGTAACCATGCTGACTGGGAGATTCTGTGAGGTATAGTTGAAGCAGGTACATTTTCCAGACCCCAAAGCAGCGGATCTAGGGCAGGGGTGGGCAATTCATTTCTATAGGGGGCCACATGAAAAATCTGAACTGTGTTCGGGGGCCGAACAAACTTTACTTAAAAATAAAATGAAACAGTGATGTTATGATTGTTTTTATTTTAAACTTGTTAATCTTCACAAATACTAAAGAGTTTTTTTTGCAGTATGTTAAAGATAAGCAACTGATCAACTTTAGACAAAAAGCTATAAATGGTTTTGATGTCCGGCGGGCCGGACAGGAGCGGCTCGCGGGCCGTATGTGGCCCTCGGGCCGCACTTTGCCCAGGTCTGATCTAGGGGGAACTTTTGGCTGAGATATCAAAGAGATGATTTTATTAGAGCAGACAGTCTTTGGCCTAGAAGATGGTCCTCAGGAATGATTCTGGAGGCTGCAGTCTAGAAAAGTAACTCATCCAAACTCTGGTGTGAAGCAGCTTCCCATGCAAAGTCGCCTTTACGTCAGTTACTTTTTCAGACGACCACTCCCAGATTTCCCAGTGGAATTGAAGTCTGTCCATGTACAGAAAAAGGAGCAGGCTTTGTACTAACAAACAGTGCTTTTCTGACAAACAGTGAGGACATGGTGGAATTCATGAACGAGCTTTAGGTATGATCACCCTTGTTTGGCACACACACAAAAAACCATACAGAAGATGGTAGGGAAGACTAAGCTAAACATACAGAGGTTGGCAAGGGAAACAGAGAGGGAAAAAGACCTCTTTGTGCAACCAAGGTTTCATGAAAGGCCTGTAAGTGTCGAGGGCCCACAGAATCAGCAGCACTTGGCCCGTGGCGGCGGAAGAGACATATGGGTTGTGTGATGGATTGTCAAAGAGCTGGTGTGTGAGGTCATGTGATGGAAGGCCCTGAGTGTTAACACATGGTTCCTCTATCAAAGGTCTGTATATGAAACTCGGCTGCTCGCCTGACAGAAGATTTTGGGCTGTTAACACACACTTCATTAAAATACCAATGTAAATCCAACTCTGAAGCCCCACAGTTTGTGTTACTTGATAAAACTCAATTTGCCCTTAATTATTGTTAGCATGACTTTTAAAAACAATATTTTGCTAAAATAAATGTTTCTATGCAGTGAGGCGGAGCTGGCACGGTACGCTGGAGACGAAGAGGCAATCCGAAGTGCAGGGCAAAGCTTGGAAGATTACTTTTTGCTTGTTAATTCTGCTTTTTTCACACTTTATTATTCTTTTCTTTTACTTTTCTTTAATCATTCCCCAGAGGATAAATGTAAATGATAGAAACCCTGAGGTTTCTTTACTTTTAAAAATAAAGAAAAACTTAAGTGCAAACACATTAAAATAGTATGTGGGAGATTGTGTATATGGAATAAAACAATAATAGCTAGCCTGTAACTTTAACAGATATTGGGTTTGTGGTTTTTTGTTGTTGTTGTTGTTGTTGTTTTGAAGAATCCTAATGGCATGTTTGGTGCCAGAACATGGTCTGAGAAATCCAGGTCTCCACAAAAAATCTGAAACTCTGTCAAGCTACCTCTGTTGCACTGAAAAGTATTTGAGGGTACCTAGAATATTGGTTAAAAGCCATTACCCTTACAAAAGACCTACTGCTGTCATTTTTTGAGTCTTGTGGGGAAGGAGGTGATGAAGGGGAATGTCACGATGAGTACTTGCCCTTTTAAATTTACCACTGCAGCACTGAACATGTGGTGACACGTGTTGTGTTTCCATTTAAATTACTGTGATTCTTTCTAAATATGCCTATATAGTAGAAATTTGCCAGCACAAATTTAGGCAGATCTGTGTCGTCTTTTGTATCCCATTGGCACAATGTTTTTTTTTCCTAGCAAGGTATGTGAGGCTGCCTGTGTGAACGTGTGTGTAGGCATGTGTGCTTGCATATCTATATATGTATATAAACTACATTTTGATAGCCTTTAAAATCATTATTGAAATCCTTCCAGAACATTAAAGTTATTCTGGCATCTTTGTGAAGGTTAATTTAGGCATTCTGGAAGGATTTCAGTAGTAATGCAAAAGGACAATAAAGAGAGTGGAGCTATTTTGGAAGCCTTCTTGAAGGAGAATACTGGTGTGCTTGCTGGAAAGATTTCAGTGTTGGGCTAGAGGGCAACAACATGACTCCTGAAATATCCCTGAAGGATAAGTTTTAATAATCTGGTAGTATTTAAAATAGTCCTGATGGCAGAGTGAGCCCAGGTGGCGTGCATGCCTCCCCACAAAGTTAATTTTCATTCTGCCAAATTACAAGGTAAGACATCAAAAGGTCAACATTTTCTGCTAGAATAATAAACCAGGGGAGAAGGAGTGCCGAGTGCTGGGGTGAGTCACATCATGCTCACTTTCAAAGCTTGAGTACCTCTTAGGAAAGGAATCCTGGAATCTGTCTCAAAGGCTGTCAGAAATCAGCCGCAGTCTACGGAGAATGGGCCCCACCTTCAAGCATAAAATGGGTGCTTCTTGTACCCTTAATACTGTAGGGTTGCCTGGGGGTGGGGAGGAATTGCTATACTGGTGTCTCGAGGCAGGGAGGAGAAGCTCAGGCAAGCAGTATTGGAAAAGGAGGAAGTTTTATTTTGTGTGTGAAAGGTGTCTTTAAAGCCTGGACATCCACCGACAGTATGCCTGTTCAATAGTTTTTCCTTATGTGTGTTGAGCTTGGTTCCCTCCCAGTCCTGGTCTGGCTCCACCCCAGGGCTATAAGAAAGGCCCAACTCTATGGCATCACAAGGATCTTTTCCCAACTCTGAAGTGTTGTCCCCAAACATATTGGGGAAATACTGGTCTGGCAACCCTATGTGGTTGATGGGAGCTCCGAACTCTTTCCCCCAGCTGGATGAGGACATGACTCTCATATCTATAACACAATGGCTCCCAGCCTTGGGCCCCCAGATGTTTTTGCACTACAGCTCCCAAAACGTTCTGGCCAGCACAGCTAGTGGTGAAGGCATCTGGGAATTTTAGTCCAAGAACACCGGGGGACACCCAAGGTGGGGAACCACTGCTAGAATATTTAAAAGCTAACCTGATTGCCTTTCAGCAGCTTTTTGCTTTTTATGAAGCAGGCATTACTGGGATCCGAATATGCATTTATTTGCATAGATCAAAGAGGAAAGATTAGATTTATCAGCATTTTATAGAGAAATAGATGTCCTTGAAGAAGAGCCCTCCGAGAGAAGAGGTCAAGCAGTAAAGGTAGCAGCATTAATCATCGTCACCATTTCAAAGGAGAAAGAATAAATAAATAAACACTGCCGCATCATGATCCTGTATCAAAGGGTTCTTCTGGGTCATACCCACATTAAACATAATCATAAGGCTGTCAAGCACAATGACATGGAAGTGTTTTTAAAATACATATATATAAAACTGGAAGCAGATTGCCTTCAGCGAAACTATATAACTATGCTTTACAATAAATAATTGAGAAACAGAGAAGTTCTGAACCATAAAGAAGGCTCAGAGCAGGCCTTGAGTTGACCTATATGGAAGTGAGTTTATCTGTTTTGTGCTATAGGCTATCTTGAGTTAAAGGCTCAGAGCAGTTAGCTTTGATTAGGATGAATTTTTTAAAAAGCAAAATAGGCAAGGGGAGGTGGGACAGGAAATTGTTTAACAAGCCTCAAGCATGAAGGGAAAATATACTCTGCTGTGACACCTCTTATCTGGCAATACCCTAGGTTTATCTTATGGATGCAGCCATCTCTATATAAGCCGCAAATGTTGAGATTCTTGTGGGGAATAGAGTATGTTTTTAGTGGCACAAAAACTGTCTCTGTGGTTTAGTGGATCAGTATATTTGGCTCTCAAAACAAAACTGTTGATGTGATTCTATTCTGGAGGTAGTGAGCATGGAAGCAGGGAAATCTGATATAAGGTGGGAAGGGGATTCAGCTCATTCTGCAATGAAGGGCTCTTCCCAAACCATTTTGACTGTTCTCATCCTCAGAAATTCAGCTTCTTGTGACAGGCCTTCAGCAATGTTGCTGCCCACCAGTGGGAAGGCAAGAAAAGTAGAGCTAGCCTTGCCTTCCTTCAGAAAGAGGTCTGATATCTGGAAGCAACCACCAAGCAGACTCTGTCTCATATTCCCACCAAACAGCCCCTGATAATGGTAGGGCAGAGAGAAGAACCTCTCGCTAGGATCATAACACTGGGGCAAGCTTCTCGAGGAACAACTTGTTCCCCAAAGTGGAGGCTGATGAGTCTAATGTTGTGGGATGACACATCCGTGCGGAATCTTAATCTGAACTTTACAGTAGATATCCAAGGTGCTGACTCCTATTCCCCCCAAACAAGATTCAGTACCCTGGAAAGCACCTTTAAAATTTAGAGTAAAACATTAGCTTCACCATCTATCACTGCATCCAAAAGCCATGTAAGAACTTTACAGGTCATAACTTGTACTTTGAATTGTAACTGGTTGAAACCCTTTTGCCTGGTCTGTCTTTCAACTGACCAGGTACACCTCTGCCTCATCTGGATTCAGCTTCAGTTTGTTCACCATCATCCTGACCATTACTGATGTCATACTGGTTCAGAACTGTAGAGTTCAAAATGTAGAACGTAGAGGGAAAGAAGGCACTGAGAATATACAGTGTCTACACTAAATGAAATTGCATTTATTGTGTGATGATTTTTAGTGGTCTATAAAGGTATCGCCTCTTTTTGCATTTGGATTTTATTTTGTTATGACCACATGGCTTCCTTTTACTTCAATACACTACACAGTGACAGCAGTTTGAGGCCACTCGGGTACTGTAGTTCAGAGGCATGCTCTAGAGCAATGGTTCCCAAACGTAGGTTCCCAGATTTTCTTGGACTACAACTCCCAGAAATTCTGGCCAGCACAGCTAGTGGTGAAGGCTTCTGGGAGTTGTAGTCTAAGAACATCTGGAGACTGAAGATTGGGAACTGCTGCTCTAGAGCTCTCTAGTAGAGACTTCTAAGTCCCCCATCAAACTACTAATCCCAGGATTCTCTAGGACAGAACCAGGACAGTTAAAGAGGTATCAAATTGCTATAATTATATAGCGTAGATAAATTCATTGATGGCTGGCATTGATATACTGGAATTCTATACATCAGCACAGAGTAACTCACAGGATGCTCTTTTGCCAGGATGGATTGCTCCCAGATCTTTATTCCTTGTTCCATTCACTGATTTCATCGAATCTACTCCAAGCATCATCTTAGTAATGGGAAGGAAATAGCTTTTATTATGAAGAAAGCCACTCATAGAAAGAAAAACATAAAAGCCGTTTTATATTTATTCTCTCATGACTTGGGAATGGATGTTTGTGAACCAACCTCTTTGACCTCTACTTTGCCTCAAAGAGAGAGCAAGCATTTGTCTTTATTCCCTTTGCTTCATGCGTCTGTTTATGTAGCGTCTTAAACCATAGCAAATTCTTGCGGCTGGCTATAGTGATCTTTGAGAGACAACAGTGGTTAGCTATAGGGTAGAAATTATGGGTCAGATGCCAACTCCAGGTAGTTCTTCAACAATGAGACAAATAGGACTAACTTGTCTTGATGGGTTCTTTGAACTTCATTTTAGAGGGCATTGGAATGGCCATCTTCTTCAGAGCTTGAAAAATGTTGCCTTTTGTACTGCAACTCCCAGAATTCCCCAGCCAGCACGATCAATGGCATCTGGTTTTCATTCTGAGTGGGAGACAGAGGAACTGAATCTTCGAGCAGGACTGATCATTCACATAAAAAATATTAAGTAGGCATCCCCAAGTTTCTAAAATAGGGAGAACAATTTATCAGAGATAGATACCAGAAATTAGAGTATTCCCCTAGTAAACAGGGACTTTAGGAACATGTATGAAAGGAGAGTTCCAGATCATCAGCATGTAGGAGAAATATATTTGGAGTGACAATGCTTCTCGTAAATGTTTGGTCATTATTTTTGATGAAAGGGAAGTGGAGGTGAGACATTTGTTCTGTGAATGCATATTCCCATCCACCCCCCGCATAGGTTTTATATTTGCGCTACCAATCCAATGAAAGCAAGAACCAGCTAAAACCTCAAATGCCCTCAAGAGAGCAATTTCTTTGACCTACTCATCCCATTCACACTGAAAATGCTGAGCCAGTCTGGGATGCAAGTTTTAGTCTAACAACTCAGCTGAACAAATACCAGTAAGCATATCATTCTTTTCCCAGGAACTGAATAAACAGTCACTTCCTTTTAAAAAGAAGTGTCTCTTTTTGATGCAAAAGTTCCAAATCCAGCAAATCATCACTATAAAATTTTCAGTTTTCAAACCAAGCAAACAGTTGTGTTTGTTTTCTATCCCCTTTTTACCAAAGCCCTTGCGGTCCCATTTAGCTGAAATTTTAAAGACATAAAACAAATAAACCACTTTGCCCAAGAGCTATATATATATTTAAAGTTCTCCTTTCAGTTAAATCCTTCTTAATGTGCACCTAGAGACTCTGCAAATGCTGAAGGAAGAAAGAACCAACCAAAACGTTTTAGCAGTCATGCAAGCTCAAGAAACTTCTGGATTCTTGGTGTGACCCTATTCTTGGTGTGACCCTTGGGTGACCCTATTCTACCGTGTTTCCCCGAAAATAAGACAGGGTCATATATTAATTTTTGCTCCAAAAAATGCATTAGGGCTTATTTTCAGGGGATGTTTTATTTTTTTTCATTTACAACCATCTATGTTTATTCAAATATAGCCATGTCATCTTCTGGTTGCTGCACAATGGTGGAGGTCGGGCTTTCACTTAACTAGGGCTTATTTTGGGGGTAGGGCTTATATAACGAGCATCCTGAAAAATCATACTAGGGCTTATTTTCAGGTTAAGTCTTATTTTCAGGGAAACAGGGTAGACTAGTTCTGGATAACTGGGATGACCAAGGACAGTTGGGTTTCCCTCCTTATATTCTTGAGTAAACCATGCGCAACACCATCCATTGTCTTCTGTTGTGATGGACTACATCTCCCACAATCCCCATCCAGAATGGGCCCTGCTCACTGGAGAGGATGGGTGTTGTCATCTAACACTTCTGGAGAGAAGCAGGTTGAAGAAAGCCTTTTCATGCTTGAATGCATCAAACTATTTGCTTGGTTTTCTTTCTTGCATCCTGGTCTGCCTTCCTTGCAGGAAGATCAAGGCAGGTTTTAGGTGTTTTCCTTCTCCCTTACTGTGTGGTCGCAACAACCCTATAAAGTAGGGAAGAGAGAGAAGAGCTGGTGAAGATGGCCCAAGGAGTTGCATGGCTCAGTGGGCACTAGAATTTGTGGGCAAGGTCTTGTTCACCTTGGGCTGGACTCAGTATTTGCTTGTATGTTATATTTATATGCTATCTTTCTTCTGAGGAGCATACAGTGCCATACATGAAATGTCCTCCCTCCATTGCTTTATGATCACAACAACGACCTCGTAAAGGGTGTTAGGCTAGGAGCTACTGACTTGGCCAAGGTTGAAGGGGTTGGGTAATGTGCTCTCTGGAAGACCTCTTCCTTGGTGAATCCTTGCTACAGAAATCAGCATTACAAGCCAACAAGGAAGGATATGCAGCTCCTTGCTCTGTCTCTCACCATGAGCCTGTCCACTCTGCAGGGCAAGATTAAGACCTACTGTGTCCTTCCTCTATGTCAAATTCAAGAGGTCCAAAGCATTACCTCCCAAAAAGGGTATTATTCGAACACTTACCACCTATAATGCTTGCACAGACTAACACGGCTACCCCTTCTACAATTCTAACATTCATGTAGAGGTTTAGTGATTTGGGGACATTTGGAATCCTTTCCTGACCAGAGGCCATAAACTGTATCTTATTTAGGCTTGTGTATAAATCTGACATTGCTAGCCACCCCCTGCATATTTGAAAAATAAATAGGAGAAAGAGGAGAGGGAGGGAGGGAGAGAGAGACTCTGGTGACATGGACGGGCATGGGATCATCTGTAGAGATTTGGTGAGTCATCTCCTCGGCAAGCCCATTTGAGCCAATGGTACACACAATGAAGAAGATGGTGGCCGACTAGAATGCTCCATGTGAAGAACCCTGTAATGGTTAAGAGAATGCAACTGAGATGGAGAGATTCATGTTCTAGACCAGCCATACTCAACTTTTTTTTTGCCATGACTTTTTTAGGAGCTTTTTCGGGTTCCAGGACCCCCTGTCCAACAAGGATACAACACAAACAGATGAACAGAAAAATAGAATAGAAAAACAATTCCGTCTGTGGCCCTTCAAATGTGCCAGGGCTGCTCTAGACTTTACGGGGTATTGAAATTCACCATCTTGTCCTTGGATCAGTCACAATATCTTTGCTGGACCTACCTCACAGGATTGTTGGGAAGACGTATTGGGGGCAGGTACGAAGCTATACACACCACCTTAAACCCATAGGCAGAAAGGTAGGATATAAATATATTTTCTAAAGTAATAATATCATACATAATGCTTTTATTCAGGTCATTTCTGTCTTCATATTTCATTTTCCTCCTCTTTCCATGCAACTATTTCATTATCATCTTTTTACTGTTTCACACTGCACACTACAAGTATTTCCCTGTTTCTTGGGTGCTTAGTAAATTAATTAATTACAGAGTGACTCAGTCACTCTGTGTGCAGATCTGAGCTTGGAATAATAAAGGGGGGCAGGTCAGTTGCAGCAGGAAATTCTTAGAGAATCAAAACCAAGATCATTTATCATTATGTTAGCACCATGTGCCCACTTTATTTTTAACATTCAGTGTTAAAAGCACAGATCCATTTAATTATCAGTACCTAATTAAAATGCAACATTTAGGCCACAATCCTACAGCTTTCCACTTGCATTTTCTAAGAGAACACTGCAGCCCAAGAAGCCGTAAAAGAGCCCTTTTTAGTATTTGTTCAACTTAAATTGTCACACACTGGAACCCTACAGAAGACATTATATTATAGTCGGGTATAAAGCTGATTGGCTACTGTGGTTGGGTCATTCGGAGTGTTACCTACATGTTTATAGCTGTTTGATAGTACTTTTACTTTTGTGTCTCTGTCCTACAGAATCTTGGGATCTGTAGTTTAGTGAGGTTCCTAGACCTCTCTGCTAGAAGGTTCTAACATTGAGGTTCGGGGCCGCAAGAGCCCTCTAACAGAGAACTCTAAGTACTGCAACAAATCCCAAGATTCCACAGGAAGTGGTTTCAAACCTTGTAACTGTGTCATGTAGATAGTGTGGTGTAGTGGATAGAGGGAAAAACAAGAGGAAACCTGAGTTCAGATCTCCTCTTGGCCATAGAAACACACTTGATGCGGCACTGGTAAAATCACTCCCTAAATATCTCACATACCTCAGAAACTCTATGAGGGTTGTCCTGAGTTCAATTTGACTTGAAGGCATTTAACACAGCCTGAGAGATATACTCCTCATTCTGATCAGCAGGTAACTTTGCTGAAGGAGAATGTTTCAAGAGCTCTCCACAAGAAATTATCAGTGGGACAATTCTTTTGTAGAGCACTGTTCACCTACCCCTTTTCGTCATCAGGGTGGACAGTTGGAAGCAGCTGGGATACTTAGGCAGGTGGCTATTTGCCTTGGATGGACATTACCAATGCCCTGTAACATCACCAAAAGAAGTAGGCATGGGCATACACACAACTGGCATATGCCAATTTAGGAGGGAAATACCATAACTTTGTAAAGGATGCAGTAGATCTCACCATAGTGAGGATGACATTGGCCAGCTGGCCTTTGTGTCTGGTGCTCAGTCCTTTGGCCAGGGGCAGCTATTGATGGCCAACTGCAACACCCCTCAGAAAAGTCAGGATATAAATGTAACCAATCAATAATAATAAATAGAGGACTCTCCTGTGAGACACCTTTTGGAAATATATATAGCCCAAAGATATATATATATATCTTTTCTGTAGGGCACACAAGCTTGTTCAGATGTTTTCTAGGTCTCTGCAGCTAAGGATGCAATCCTCACTAGCCAAGATGGCTGAAAGATGGCTGGCTGGCAAGCCGAGCTGCCCCTAAGCCTGCTAAGGTGCCCCTCACAGTCTAGGAATGTTGGAAACAATTTAGGATTATCCCAACCAGCCCTGACTTGGCTGGCACAATCCCAATCCCTGTTTCCCTGGGATGAAGGGGGTTTGCATTGGGAGTAACTAGCTCTGCCCCCACTCCTTCCCTTCTCTCCCCTCTTTTGGCTTGGATGATCTCATCCAGGACAAGAGGCTTGTGCCCATTCTTAACACACCACAGCTGGCATATCTTCCACTCTGGACTGCACTGCCTGTTTTCTGTCTTCCGAAAGCTTGGCAGCATCCCTGGTTTTGCCCATCAGTCAATGGACACCTTAACAGCCCAACCTAGGGGCCAAGGTTTCTTTTAATCTAGTTTTCCAGCTGCACAAATGCCTCGTCAGCCCCCCCCCCCCGCCATTCCCACTGTCAAAGGGCCCAATGCAAACCTTTAGGCTGAGTGGTTCCTTTACTGTCTGTTAAGGATAGCTTCCCACCTTCTCCAGCTTTCACTGTGACTGCCTGTGAAGCACACAGCTCAGCTGGTGGCTTAAACAGGTCCATTTTACACTGCGTCCAGTAGGCCCTGCAGATGTTCAGTGCTGATGAAGGTGAAGAAGAGGAGGTACCAGCCAAAAACCAGTTATTTTAATATGGTTTCAGCCATTTCGTTTAAGCATGCAAACCAGGCACTTCCTAACCCTTATATAAATTGTGCCACGTGATGCTGTCTATCAAGACTGCTGGATGGTTCAGTGGTCTAGGTACCTGGACGCAGAGCCAGAGGTTGGGAGTTCAATTCCCCCATTGTGCCTCCATGACAACGGCTGGACTTGATGATCTGTCGGTTCCCTTCCAGCTCTACGGTTCTAATATTATTAGAGATGGGCACAAACCACTGGTTTGGTGGTTCGTGGTGGTTCGTTTACTGGCTGAAGAGGTGCTCAGGGCTTCCTAGCTCTGCCTCCTCTGGCGGACGCCCACTTAGAGGGAGCGCCCCAGGTTTCCTGCCCCGCCTTCTCTGGTCACTGCCTCTGAGTGGCTGCCCACTGGAGGAGGCGGAGCTAGAAAGCCCTGAACACCTATTTGGCCAGTAAATGACTGGCACAAACCACTGATTCATGCGAATCTCTAAAGATTATTATCATTATATTATTATTGTTCAGGTTCTTCCTAAACAGATCAGTATAACCTTTCTAATTCTTTTCTCTCTTTCTCCAACTGCACATTTGTCACTTTCCAACTGTGCACATTTTATTCCAACTGCACAAATTTTATTCCAATTGCATGTTTTGGATTCAACTGCATGCTTTAAAAACAATCATAATAACAACAAAACACCCTGCTAGGATCATTTCTGTAGCTTTGTATAAACACTAATTGTTACTTCACATTGAGCTCAAAATAGCTTTAGAGTTAAAATGCACACTCTGTGCATGTGCAGAAACTCTTCGAAGTTTGATCCAGACAGAAAAAACACTGGGTTGCAATGCTCACTGCAGATTTGAGAAAAGTATCAAAGACTCCTAAAACCCAAGGACATGGAATTCCACCCCCCTCCCCTTCCTTAGCTCTCTGTCTTCCTTTGCCTTTTTCCCTTAGAAAGGACAGCACCCAGAACTTCAGCAGCTGGCTGTATTTGTGACCGGACGCCTGCATCCACTTTTGAGTAGTATCATTAAAAAAAAAAAAAAAAAAAAAAAAAAAACCTCAAGCAGGTATTTGATTGATCTGCCTCCTGATATTTATAGATGGTGCTTATTCTGTGCTTTTTCTCCCCAATTGGACATTATTTTTCTTGAGTTTTAGGAAAGCGACCTGCAATATGGGTTACATTGTATATAATTCGTACTTCAACATGTTGATGTTATGTCATGCTATAATAGTTTATAGTACAAAGCCCTTCCATCTGTTTGACAAATGGAGAGAATGCCAGAACTCAAACCCTCCCTAAAAAAAAAAAAATCCCTCCTTCAACTGCACAAAAAGAGTACAATTCAATCTGCCATGGATGTAACTATGGCATGTTTTTCTTTCCTGGTTTCTTCATTGTTTTTGTTAACAATTATTTGGAGTTTTAAACAAAATCATCGTAATATTCTGGCAATTTACGTCTGATTTTTTTAAAGTAATATTTAGTTTGTGGGTTACCTCCAGTGCTGGAAGCATTCAAGAGAAAACTGGACAACCATCTGTCAGATCTGCTTTGACTTTGATTCCTGCCTTGAGCAGGGGGTTGGACTTGATAGCCTTACAGGCCCCTTCTAACTCAATTATTCTATGATTCTATGATCAGAGTGAAAAATAGGATAGTATCTTCTTCAGTTATCAACCCTATTCCACTCGGTTCACTACATAACCTCTCTGTGTCTGATTCACTGCAGTGTGGTGAAGATGGAGAAAGTCTGAACAGTCATATGAGAGCAATGGAGTACAGCATTAATGGTGTCCATGCTAAGATGCAAATTTAGTTGGCTCTGGTTCTTAACTTCACAAGTGATCGGTGTGCAAATGCTTGTTTTCACATATAAGATTGTACTCAATCGTAGCCAGAGTTCAGAAAGTTACTTTTTAAAAGTAATTGATTGGTTACAGATCATTCCAAGCAGCTTGGATGAAGGCTATTGGAATGGACATATTTCCCCATCAGAACCTGCCAGGGTTGTGAGAGCTTCACTTTTCTTTTGGTATTAACAACCTTGCAGGTTTGTTAGGTGACAACAAGAGACAGGGCCTTCTCGCTGACTGCTCCTAGTGGATCACAAGGCACTTCACATGAGCTTTAGAAAGAATATGGGATCCAAAATAGGAGCATGAAATAAATGAGAGAGAGAGAGAGAATGAATTTAACTGGGATCCAGAAAGGGAAGCAATATTTTATGTCCAAGGGATATTGTTATCATTGTTATTGTCATTGTGGTTTTTGCTGCTGCTCCTACTCCTATTTCTCTTCCTACTCCTACTATTAGAGATGGCCATTTGCCTTGCCAAGTATTATTTTCTTTGCCAAAAGAAAAGTCAGGAATTAAAAGTCCCCTCCCTTCAGGGTATGAAAAATCTCCTTCCCTCATTTACTATTTAAACACTAATTTTCTTCAATGGGAGAGGGAATAGCACAATGAGATGCAGGCTCTCGTTTCATCTCTGTCTTCCCGTCCACTGTGCTCCTGGCTGGCTGTGGTCTTAACACAAAAATAACACATTTCCTAAAAACGCGTTGCTTCCTGTGATTCAGTTGGTCTCAGCAGGCTTTATGTATCGATTTCATCTTTTATTATCCCCAAAACTTCAGAATGAGTGACTGAGTTGCCTTTGTAGAAGTTGGGACCTCAGGCCATCAAGCCATTCAAATTCTTCCTTTAAAGTTTTCTGCAAAACCCACAGTTGTGTGGCTCCCATAACAAGATGATTGCACTCCTGCCATGCATGTACTGTTGTCCTTGTACAATGTGTGTTGAGAAGCATAGGGGAACACTTTCTGGTCTTGTCCCCTCTGTCACATCCACATCACCCAAATCTGCCACTTTCCATGGGTTCAAAAAGAAGATCCAAGCAGAGACCCTTCTGTGTTCTGTACAGAGCCTCGTGGCACAGTGGTTAAACTGCAGTACTGCAGCCAAAACTCTGCTTACAACCTGGGTTCAATACCAGGTAGCCAGCTCAAAGTTCACTCAGCCTTCTGTCCTTCTTAGGTCAATGTATTGAGTACACCACCCAGAGGATACTGTAAGCACTATGGGATGGAATATAAGCAGCACAGTTTGCTTTTTTACTTTGTATTTATACTAAGGCTGTGAAGAATTCTCCCTAATTTCTCATTCTCAGCTGAGATGGGAATTGTTAATTCCAGTGCAAGAAAAAGACAACAGACCCTTCTCTTCTGTCAAGCTTTTTGCACTATGTGCAAATCTCTCTGTGTGAAAATAATTTTTTCCCTTTCTGACGCTGAGCACACAGGCACAAACATAAACGCACAACAAAAGCAGAAGGACTGACTGCTGGATCAAAAAAGTCTCAAACAACCCATCCAATGATTCTACTTTTAAAACTTCCATGCAAAATAGAAGTGATCATTATTGTCCTACGCAATTGCAAAATCATGCCATTTTGGTAAGGAACATGCTTGCAAATGGAACACTCTTGTTGATAGAGAAAATCTTACCAATTTTTTCAGCAATTTTTGACATTTCTCACCATTGCATGAGAACAAGACAAGTGGGGATTTATCTTCCTAACTAATATAGGCTCCATGGGATGGTGTATATATTGCAAGAAAGAATTTCAGGGACTTTAAGGGGGAGAGCTGCCCTGTGACTTTTGAGTGGGACTTATGTACAATTAGAGAAATTGTACCATCAGAGCTACAAAAACCGGCAATATTAGGACCAGCATACATACTGCGCCGATATTTAACAGATACTTAGGTTTCTGGTTAAAACTTGTATCTGTTATATAGTATCAATGTTTTTATAATTTTGATTTACTGTGCCTGGTGTTTTTGAATAACAACAACAACAGTAGTAGTAGTTACTATTGTTATTGTTGTTAAAGATGAGCTTGAATCGCTGGTTTGGCAGGTTGTGCAGGTTCATCCTTTGTCTTTGGACAAACAGGTGCTTTGTGGTTCCCAGCCCTGCCTCCTCTGGCAGGTGCTCACTCAGAAGCAGCACCCCGGCTTCCCTGCCTCCTCTGGGCACTGCATCTGGGCAGGTGCCCACCACCACTACCAAGTGGTGACTAACCAGAAATTTAATAAGTCTAATGTTGTGGAAGTGATTATGTTCTTGAGCAAAAAAAACCCTCATCAAATAGTATAACTTCTTGGGCACCATTAGTTGTGCACATGGAAAGCCCCGGAAGGACGCTGGCCATAGATTCAGATTTAAACATCAATTGTCTCCAAAGGGAGAGAGAATTGCACAATGAGTTGCAAACTCTCAAATTTCGTCTCTATGCCCAGTGTTAAAAAGCATCAAAAGCTATAAGGCTAAGATCCTTGAATGCAACATGTTTCAAAGCACTATGATTCCCTATAGTGTTATCTTTTTTTTAAAAAAAAGGAAGGTCCCGCATGCATTTCAGCTGGACTTTGGTCTTCGCTCTCAATCTAGAGAGAGTAAAGAGCTTTCCATCACCATTCTCTTCTTAACCCTAGTTTTTTTTCAAATAACAAAAAATGGTGAATGCCACTATGAGTTTCTTACATAGCCATAAATGAGGATGAATTTCTTTTAAAAGAGCATTTCAGTGCTCTGAAATGGCCACTCCTTTAGGTCTCCCAAACCCAGACAGTATCAGGCTTTAAAGATAAGGCTAAGACTAGGTGTTCCTAATAACAGTCATGTGCCGTCAAGTTAATTCTGTCCTATGCCAATCCTTTCCAGAGCTCTCTAAGTAGAGAGTACTCAGAAGTGGTTTACCCTTCCCTTCCTCTAGGGGCGCTGTGGGACTGTGCAGCTTGCCCAAGGCCACACAGGCTGGCTCTACTCACAGGAGGCACAGCGGGGAATCAAACTCTCAACCTCTGGCTCCACAGCTAGACACCTGAACCACTGAGCTAAAGACCTTTTAAAAAGGATTTAAAATATGTGTAAATACCTAGAATATTGTTAGTTATGCCCAACAGTGTAATTCCTCCAGTGTGAATTGCTGCAATTTATGAAATAGTCATAGATATTTGCTGTTATACACCAGTTACATGACTCGGCAGGTAACAGCAAATATATACATTGGCTGGCATGTTAACTCACATCACTGTAATTTTCCGGCTGAATTCCAACCTATCTGGGTTCTGCTTGTGAAACTGACAGACTTGGAACAGGAGAAAAACACCTCTTTATGACTGTAGTTGCCTATCTTTAACTGCAGTTTCTTTTAAAATATACATGTATTTGAACCTGCTGAGTTAAAATTAATTCGGCGGGATTGGTTGTGAACTGATTTATGGGCCTTATTGCTCCATCCCAGTAATTTTATGCATATCACTTCCTTTACAATTACCTCCACAAAGATTTCAGAGGCGTTTTCCCCCACCTACCCTCTGCTTATGGGAGGGCGTGAATAAGTGGTGCTCGCATATTCATCCATTTCAATCTGAGATTTTTAAAGACTCAGGGGAATGCCGCTGAAATGCTGGAAATTAATTTCCCACTCCTCCAGCAAACGTTTTCTTGAAGGGAGGAAAGGGTGTCAAATTTCTGAGTTGGTAAAGATTTCTGATCATTAGGTAAGTCTTACATACATAGAAGAAGACCGGAAAGGCATTCTTAAAAACACACAGTAGAGTGCAAATGGGCTTGTTTACAGGGAGAACACTTACTTCCGAGGAAGCCTCCATTCATGTAAAGACTTCCTTTGGAATTTCTCACTCCATGGGATGGCCTCATCCTTAGCCTGAGTCTTTGTTCTTTTCTGCCTTTGTGGACGTGACCTGGTTGTCCTTTGAGTCAAAGCCTGGCCCTGGGTGTCCCTTCTCAGGAGATGTGGCTTCTTGCACCCTGGACAGTCCCAAGCCTATAGAGTCCACCATGTTTTCATCTTTGCAGGATACATCTCACCCTCACTGAAAGACTCCTGCAGTCATGACATGACATACAAATGGGAAAACAGCCGGAGTCCCCAGGAAATACGAAGGAAACAATAGGCTCAGTACTAGGAGGAGAAAGAGAGAGGGAGAAAGAAAAGGGCATATGAGCAGAATATAAACAGAGGTATATTTACACAAACTTCGTTCCTCCCACAGCTGGGATTTCCCAGCCATCAGAATATCGTGAGCTTCTTTCCATGAAATCATGTGCATAATCCATCCTCTGCAGGATTCTGTCTCAGGACCTAGATGAATCTTGCCTATTGCTTCCTGAGCAGGACTGATAGGGTGCAGTTACATGGGGATTTGTCCTGTGGTTTGGTCTGGTTTGGGGGCAGGCTGGTTCGCTTCTGTTTCAAGCTACCACATGACAAATGGGCCATCACAAGTCAGCCCATCCCTGATCTTTGCATACCCATGGCTTCCTGTCAAGAGCTACTGTCGTTTGGTACAATTAGGATCACTCCATTTTGGTTTGGTTCCCGCATGTGTGATCATTACTCACTGGGATCGAACCAAAGCAGAGGGCTTAAGCTGCTTCGTGATCTTGGGAAACTGAAATCTTCCCACTACTCCCCCATGGTAAAGGAGAGAGAAGAAGCAAATTATTTTTTTCAGCCCTTGTAAGATAGTGCTGATGTACTATGCCACTTAGAACAATTGGAGGAGGAGCTAGGAGGGGACAATAAGGGGGCTCTTTGTTTTTGTTTTGTATCTCCCCCCCCCCCTTTCCCTTTAAAGGGAGGAATTGGCTAAATAGGTTGATTGAAGTGCAGTATAATTTCCTGGCCCCAGTCCACCTCCTCCTTGCATGTGAATGCAAGGATTGCACCAAATAGCACACAGTACCTCTATGCAACCTCAAGAGGCCCTATTTAGCTCAATCCAGCCTGCTCCAGTTTGGTCATCCAGTCACACCCTAAGTTTCACAGTCCTGTACGGCTTGCGTCCGAAGTATTATCCTCTACAGGATTTCTGGATCACTTTGTTGCTTTTGTCAATTTTGGGTTCTTATTCTGGTCCCTTTCAAATTATGAACAGTCCCCTGCACTGATTAGCACATCCACTTGAAGCTAATGAGTATAAAAGCCTGAAATTGAGAAGAACAAAGAGCGAGAAGTGGTCAGACACAGGAAAAAGGGCAAAGAACTTCTGCTCCAGGAAATCTCTTCCTGATGGTCCTGGAGACATCCTCTTTGGGCTGAAATTTCGTTGGGTGAAATGTTAAAAAAAAAAAAAATCATAGGCATGGGAAAAAAATTGTTGAGCACTCTTTATATCCCTGCTTCTTAAGCTAGTGTACTTGACTTGCCTTCCCCATAATCACGAGCTAGCTTTTTCTCCTGTGTATATTCTCATGAACACATGATCTCACCCCAAGCCGTCTGAAAAAAAAAATCCATCTGAAGGATATTGTGATCTCTCCATCTATTTATCTATGTATCATCTGGCAGCTTCTGCCAATGGAAAATCACAAATAATGGGATTTATGAAAATAAAATTGCTAATAATAGGCTAGCACATCAAGCAAAAACAAGAGAAAAATAAAGAATAAAGAGACGCCCACATTGTGACACCTTAAAGACTAACTGCTGTGTTTTAATGTGAGTGTTCTTGGACAAGTCCACTTCCTCAAATAATGGGCTAGTATCAACTAAACGTGGTAGCGCTGCGGGTTAAACCGCAGAAGCCTCTGTGCTGCAAGGTCAGAAGACCAGCCGTCGTAAGATTGAATCCACGCGACAGAGTGAGCTCCCATCGCTTGAGCCAGCTCCTGCCAACCTAGCCGTTCGAAAGCATGTAAAAATGCGAGTAGATAAATAGGTACCACCTCGGTGGGAAGGTAATGGCGTTCCGTGTCTAGTCGTGCTGGCCACGTGACCACAGAAACTGTCTTCGGACAAACGCTGGCTCTATGGCTTGGAAATGGGGATGAGCACTGCGCCCTAGAGTCGGACACGACTGGACTAAATGTCAAGGAGAACCTTTACCTTTACCTATCAACTAAACACAGAAATTGATGAGATCTGTTAGTCCCTACTTACAGAAGTTGCATTGGTTTCATGGTTCTGCTCCAGTGAGTACTAACCTTGGGTATAGTTTCTTAGCTGAGACCCAATGTGGTATAACAGCACAAACCAAACCCAAAGATACACTGCTTGGAATGGGCATCATGATCTTGTAAGGGCTGAGTTCATGTCTGCTGGCATAACTGGATCTAAGATCAGTTAGCAGAACAACTGGTAGAAGAGCCAAGGGGGGCAGGATGGAGAAATGGAAGACTGGGGTGGAACTGAGTTACACCAAATTCAAACCTCAGCCTCGTCTCACAGCCATGATGCCAGCCAAAATCAGGTCAGTCCTAAGTCATTTCCAACATCTTCAGGTGTGGAAGGGGTTGGATTCAGTGCAGCTTCAGTGGGCTTTGGGTCGGCCCAGCTTGGCTACTGAGGTTTGCACCCTAAAGTGTTGGACATGGAACTGTGAATCCTAAATTCACTTGCCCATGAAACTCACTGGCTGTTCTAAGCCAAGTCACAATCTTTTAGCCAAGCCTACCTCACAGGATCATTGTGAGGCTCGTAGGAGGAAATCTCAAAGGACTTGAGAGCCTTTGAAGGGAAAGCTGGATACCTAATGGGCTTGATGCTGTCAACTGTAAAGATGGAATGCCCACATACTTATTTCTTTGTAGAGAAACATGTCAGATAGCTGTCTTGTCTTCCATTCCCGATTATTTCCATGCTCCATGTCTGCTTTGGGGGCTTTCTGAGGTGTTAGCAAGAATTGCTTTGACTTTAATGAGATTGGCGATCAATGTCTCTTTACCACATCTTCCCTGTCATTCTTAGATTGACTGGATTTGATCACACCTGCTTGATCTAAAAACTCCATGACTGACAACATGTGAGTCAAACTTGGGCCTTACCTGCTTCTGATTGAGTTATTGATCTGACTTCAAAGAGCATGACCTGGATTTATCCTTGCACACTGTTCTGGCCCCCTGGTCAAAGAAAGAGATAGTTAATCAGAGAAGAGGCCTTCTCATCTGTTTTCAGAAACAAACCAGGTTTGGGCTCTTGTTCCTTGAAGGAGTACAAAATATTCATCTGGTTTGGATGGCTTTACAATCTGTTATTAATGTTCCCAAGTGCATATATTCCAGATAAATGTAGTGCTTTCAGAAAGCACTACCACTATCCAACAACAACACCTTTTTCACTGACACTAGAAACAGCCATTAGAGATGGACTGTACCTAGAAGAGGAAAATCCTTAACTAATGAAAGCATCCGAGTGTTACAGCATGAGTTTGTCTCACCTCTGGGAATATGTAAATTAATTTGCTATGTTTGATCATTGGTCTTCAGGGCTTAAGCATGGGATTCCTTTGAAGTCTGATTTCACAAACATGGAAGAGACTGTCTGAATCATCCCTCTGCAACATACATTTAGCTCAAATTACAGGCTAGCTCTAATGTCCATTTTGGGGCTTATTCACAAGCAGTTTGATCATCTTGGCTACCTAATCAATAGATGCTGTTCCAATAATAATTCCATAACTTCATCTTATGGAAAGCTTGCATTCTACCTAGATTACTTCCCTGTCCCACCAGTAGATACTGATTGAGAAGCAGTGTGTTAGAACACTCACAGTGCTCCATTGTGGATTACAGATGGTGTGGAAAGACCAGCAGAAGTGCACAAACTGTCTTTCAGACAGGCATATCAGCCATTTTGAATTTCCTTCTTGAGAAACCCCAGCTAAGCTTTGAGGAACCCTAGGGCTCTCTGAACATCATTTCAACATTGCTAGTGTTGATGAAGAAAGCATTAGAAGGGAAAGCATTATGAGGAGAGCAGAATGTACTTCTGAAAGAAGGCACCCGGGTAAGGAGGCAACAAGTTAACAAGGTTCCTGGGGCTCTAAAGTTGTCAATGATTGGCTGTGTGGAAGTCCTAAGTCAAGGTGGCCGGTCCCAGGCACAGCTGACCACGTTCTGTTCCTTACAGTTACAACATGTTAAGATGTTTCTCGTTACGGTGCAATCCTTCTTGTTCATTAGTTTTAATATTGATGGAAAGCAACTTTAAATCACCCTTTAGAGGAATCTGCCGTGAGGCATGCCAGCTGTGTGCCAGATGAAGGAGTTGTAAAGACATGTTGGACAGGCGGGGAAAAAATATACCATAGAGAGAGATTTAAAGTCACTGGAAAGATAATTACTTTGCACTCACATATTAGAGACAGGGAAAGAGGCATTATCTCCTGTCTTCATTAGAAGGCTTTTTTGGTTGTTGTTTTGTTTTTGCTCAGGCCTGCTTATATGTGCACACTGATTTATGCCTACCAAGATGCCATATTGCACAGTTATAGTTTTTGCAACCCCTGTGGGCTTCCGGAAGATGTTAGACCTTTGCTGAAAAAGAAACAAGGTCAATACTCATAGGAAGCTGCTTTCTGCGACAGTTCAGAGGGTTTGTCCTTCTCACATTTCATTCTTTGGTCTGCCTAGTGTCTCTCCTCAGGGCAGAGGAAGGTCATGTGGTCATGATGGAGTTACGTTAGGAAGTAACATTACAAGTGACAACAGGAGTAGCTGTGTTAGTATCAGAAGGATCGTACTCCAGATATTTTTGAAAGTTATTTTTAAAGTGCATTTTTAAGAGGCCATTTTGACGTGGATTCTTTGAGTTTTCTGCCATTGTTTCTTTAAACAATCCATGATTTTGGAACAGTAAGTGAACAGTATACATGTTGCCGGGGGTAGGTAGAAGGGGGGGGGAGGGAAATGCATCCGAACAGTAGAAAAACATGCATGGGTTGTTAATTAATCACACTTCAAGTCTTCCCAACTCTGGTGCTTTCCAGATATGTTGAACTATAAATCCCATCACCTCCAGCCAGTCATTGGATTAAGGCAGTGGTCCCCAACCTTGGGTAACCCAAGAGTTCTTGGACTGCACAGCTCCCAGAAACCCTGTCCAGCATAGCTGGTGATAAAGGCTTCTAGGAATTGCAGTCCAAGAACACCTGGATTACCCAAGGTTGGGGACCACTGGATTAAGGGATTTATACGTATCTGGAAATAGCTGCTGGACCAAGCTGTTGAGCCTCCCCCCGTTAGCATATCTGAAAATATCACCAACAAAATATGCCCCTTGCAGGCGATGGTGTCAGCCAAAGTATTCTATACAATTTTCTACAGATGTTGGTGAACTACAGTTCCTATGATGCTGGAATATTGGCTGAAATGATGGGACTGATGAAAGCTGGGATTCAGCAACATTTTGTTGTTGTTGTTTAGTCGTTAAGTCGTGTCCGACTCTTTGTGACCCCATGGACCAGAGCACGCCAGGCCCTCCTGTCTTCCACTGCCTCCCAGAGTTTGGTCAAATTCATGTTGGTTGCTTCGATGACACTGTCCAACCATCTTGTCCTCTGTCGTCCCCTTCTCCTCTTGCCCTCACACTTTCCCAACATCAGGGTCTTTTCCAGGGAGTCTTCTCTTCTCATGAGATGGCCAAAGTATTGGAGCCTCAGCTCCAGGATCTGTCCTTCCAGTGAGCACTCAGGGTTGATTTCCTTCAAAATGGATAGGTTTGTTCTCTTTGCAGTCCAGGGGACTCTCAAGAGCCTCCTCCAGCACCACAATTCAAAAGCATCCATTCTTCGGCGGTCAGCCTTCTTTATGGTCCAGCTCTCACTTCCATACATCGCTACTGGAAAAACCATAGCTTTGACTATACGGACCTTTGTCGGCAAGGTGATGTCTCTGCTTTTGAAGATGCTGTCTAGGTTTGTCATTGCTTTCCTCCCAAGAAGCAGGCGTCTTTTAATTTCGTGGCTGCTGTCACCATCTGCAGTGATCATGGAGCCCAAGAAAGTAAAATCTGTCACTGCCTCCATATCTTCCCCTTCTATTTGCCAGGAGGTGATGGGGTCAGTGGCCATGATCTTAGTTTTTTTTTATGTTGAGCAATATTTTAAAGACCTGCAAACTCTCCACCCCTTCATTCATGTCACAGCACTCTGTCCTCCTTTCCATCTAGTCACGCTTTGAATGTTGAGATTCCTTACATTGCTTGTGCTCAGAAGATGTAGGATTCAGAGACGTTTGGCAGAAGCCCTGCTCTAATCTCTGTTGTGCTTGTAATCGTGGCAATATGATGGTAATCCTACTTAGTATTTATTTTTATCCCTTGATTCTGCGATTTCTATAAAAGATATTTTATTATGCCCACAAATTGAGACATTAAGCAACTGCAAAGCACAAACAAAATACCTCTATGCGTTCATCACAGCTGACTTCAGATGGGAATCATCAGCAGGTGAAGTCTCTTTTAACAGAGACCTATTTATCACCTTCTGTCTCTTTGTCTTGCTGCAGGTGCATGGTTGGCTTTTTTTTTTTTTTTGCAAAGTTATAATCTGGATGCAAAACAATTATCCTAAAACAGTTAGTCAGAGTGGGATGGACACACAGATTTATCTTCTTCTGCTGTTTTCCAGTGGAGAGCATCTATCTTCCACGACCTCCTGATTACTGAAGCCTTCAAAATATATTCTTTGGTCTGTGACACCATGCTCAGAGCTGGGCTGAGCATTAAATATCACCCCTTGTGATTAATTGGGAGTTAATTAAATCCATCACTGAAACAATGGGAAGGCAATGAGCTATGTAATCATTGAAATAGTAAATGAAATGATGTAAGGACCTTCCATCTTGCTTATTGACAGTGATGGAGGAGTGGCAAGTCATGGTTGCTCAGTTGAGTCTTCTGCCTGACCACGTCAACCTGCTTAAAGACACCGTCTCTGCAGTAAGCACTGAAGCTTATCTACACTTGAAGCTCTAGCAATTTAAAGCTGAATTGTGTTCTCCTGCTCCCCCCTTTGCTGTTGATTTAAATGATCTTCATGTCTTTATCAAGTTGCATTTATGTGCTTTCACATCTCAGGTTCATTTAAGTGATAACTTATCTATTTATTAGTTACATTTATCTATTAACGTTTTTAGAAAGGTGGGGTACAAGATTGTCTTTTTCTCCACTCTTTTTCTCTCCTCATAACAACCCTAATCAGGCAAGATTGGTCTGACTGAGATAATGTATCTTGTCCCAGGCTGGACTCCTCCTCCTCCTCCTCCTCTTCTTCTTCTTCATCCTCATTGCATGCCATCCAGTAAATTCTGATTTATGATTACCTGTTCCAGGGTTTTCTAGGTAGACAATACAAGTGGTTTCCCATGCCCTTCTTCTGGGGACACCCTGGGACTGTGCAGCTTGCCTAAGGCCACACAGGGTGGCTTTTCTCCCTGGAGGTGCAGTGGTAATCAAACTTCCAACATCTGGCTCTGCAGCCAGATACCTAAACCACTGAGCTATCCAGCCAGCAAGCCCAGTTGCATCAAATATGTGATTGCTATAGGAATTGAAGATTGGGGTCCATTCTAGGCATTTTGCCTGCAGGTGGAGGAAGGCTGGGCTGGAAGGACTCAGGATAGGCTTTGTTTGGGGCTAGCTTCCTGTTGGAAGAGGAAAGTGCTCCCACTGCTTGCTAGGAGTTCCCAGAAATCATGGGGAGGGGGGGACAACTTCCTTTTCCTATAGCAAACTGGGCTTGAGCTTGGCCTGTATGATCTCAAAACTCCCAGAATGGAGAATTCTGAGATTTAGAGTCCTAATAAAAACTAATGCACGTGTCTACTTTCAATATTTATTTTCCACATTTATTTATTTGGCTGTAGCTTATCTACTAGGGTTGTCAGGTGTCAGGATGTTAGATAAAGGCTCAGGCAATCACTGTGATTCCCCAGGTCTCCTTGTGAGAAGAGAAGACAGTCTTAGGGGAAAAATTGCTGAGTGATAAGAAAGTTTGATTCTGATTTGTGAGTTGGCTTTAAACTTGGGATAGCCATCTCAGCCTGTTCCCAGGCGCCACTAGGGCTAATTGGTTCAGTGAGATATTTGTTTGTATGCATATTATGCTAGTATTATGCTGGCACAACAAAACAGCCGGGAGTCAAGAGAGGAGATTGGGATAAGCTGTGCCGTATGTGCAAACTTAGTAAAAGAGCCCACAAGAACCAGCCAGTACCAAGCACATATGGCTGTAGATGGATCATAGCTCCATGACAAATTTGGTTCTGCCTCTTTGGGCAGGGCGTAGAACATAACAAGTCTGCCCCAGTTCCAGAATGGAACTGTTGGGTCATATGCCATCTGGGCACAGCGGATAGTCTTTTCTATAGCTTGGAAAAGTTCAGGTATGTGTGTTGGATTATTATTCCCAGAATTCCCCTGCCAAGACCATGCTGACTGTGGGATGGTCTTGTAGTTGAGAAAAGGAACATTTTCAAGCTTTGGAGAGCAGGTCTATTCTATTGACACCTGAAAGGAAATTCAAAGACAAGTTAGTTCTGTTTCTCTGATTGCTGAAACACTTTTCTTCTTTTCTTCCAAAGTAAGGATGGTAAATTTAGCTTGACGGATAC
The DNA here is from genome assembly GCA_037013535.1 of Intellagama lesueurii. Lineage (NCBI taxonomy): Eukaryota > Metazoa > Chordata > Lepidosauria > Squamata > Agamidae > Intellagama > Intellagama lesueurii. Next base: position 186,527,415 of record JBAJHW010000005.1, on the reverse strand, counting down.
CATCTCCGGATTCTACCGTGTTTCCCCAAAAATAAGACAGGGTCTTATATTAATTTTTGCTCCAAAAAACGCATTAGGGCTTATTTTCAGGGGATGTTTTATTTTTTTCATGTACAACAATCTCCATTTGTTCAAATACAGTCATGTCATCTTCTTCTGGTTGCTGCACAAGGGTGGGACAGGGTTTTACTTAACTAGGGCTTATTTTTGGGGTAGGGCTTATATTACGAGCATCCTGAAAAATCACACTCGGGCTTATTTTCAGGTTAGGTCTTATTTTCGGGAAAACAGGGTACAAGTTGTATAGGTCCATAGAAGTTCCAGAGAAATCACACCATGACGTGCTTTTGGGGCAAACATTTCATACAGATGGGGAGAGAGAAATCTACCAGCCATGTGGAATGTAGCTCTCTTGGTATACTGTTAACCTCTCTGCCAGAGCAAAAGGAAGAAAGCAGCTGGAAGCCTGGCAATTGAGGGCAGAAGGACAGGTCAGCTTAGCCAACACACAGCAAGCATGATGGCTAGGTCTGGGTTTCACTTGGACATGTATAGCTCCAGAACGTGTGTGTGGTCTGTGCTTCTTCTTCTTCTTTTTAATGTTTTTAAAAGGGAATTAACCCATGTACAATATGCCAGAATAAGTGTTCTGAAAAAATTGCTCAGGATTCCATGACACATATCATATGCAGATTTTCAGAATAAATATGTAAGTACTGTATATTTGATCAGGAGGAGAGACCATTAATTATGCAAGGGACTGATGCCTCGATCTTTGAAACCAGATATGGGATGTAGCTTCAGGCTTAGACTTCAAAAATTTAAACTATGGTTTCACCTCCTTCCTCATTCTTCGCATCTATCATAAAGATTGGGGGATGCTAGGATGCTAGTGTTATTTTCATAACTCTTAATAGTATGTTCCATAGAAAGTAGGAACATACAAAGCTATTTTATGTGAGGTCAGAGCAGAGCTTCAAAAAGTTGCCACAATCCATGCTGGGTGCAAGATTCTGACTAGTGTAATTTTGCGATTCTAGGAACTTGCAGTGGGAGGCTGGTAAATCTTCCAACCACTGAATATGCACACTTGCTCTCTCTCTCTCATGCACACACGCGCGCGCGCACACACACACACACAGAGACCAGCCCAAAAGCAACAACATTTTAGCCAACTAATTCCACCATACATGTTTTCCACCAGTCACCCACAGGGTAGCTGGCAGTTACTGTCACACTCTTGTTAAATTTCATCTGGAATGTTTGCCCCAGTTCAAAGCAAATGATTGCAAATAGGGCTTCCAGTGGCGCCTTTAATTTAATTCCTGATGTTTCCCGTCAAAAATTGTGCAGGTCAACTGCTGGTTAAATCAACTTCAACTCAACACTAGTCCATGGTAAACTAAGGGTTTTGTTGTCTCTCCATGCGGTGGAATGCTCCATGTGGTCAGCCACCGAAATGAGTCTCCGATTCTTTTGCGTAATCCACCATGACATAGAGATCACAGTGTCTGAACCCAAGCTGTATGTGCAGTTATCTATATGTGTCTATATCCCAGAGGTAGAAAAATGAATAGAAAAAGGTTAACAGTTTTGTTAACAGTTAATGAGCTTAAGAATCCAGCTCAGTTAAGCTTGACTTAGAGGAGGCAAATGTTCAACACTTGGGTTGATGCTAAATTGCCATTCATGTTTAGATTAGAGGACCACAACTTTTTCAGAAATGAATAGAAAAATTCTGTTGCACAAACTGGGGTTCTGCTCACATGGAGAGGCTACAATCTTCTCTTTGGGCTGTTGCCTTTTTGTGTTGAAAATGACAATGGAGACTGTGGGGCGAGTCTACTGCCCATCAATTGACTGAATGGGGCATCCCTTGAGACTCAATGGGATTTAATTATGAGTGGACATATATAGGATTGTGGATAATGGTGTAAGAGAGCAAAATATGGTTCAATTTTTTAATGAAGTGTTCATTTCTACACCATGCAGAAATTTTAGAATTTGGCTGTAACAAGTACAGCATCTTCTGCAGCACTCAGACAGTCTATAAATCTGCTTGATTTTGTTTGTTGCTTCTCAGAATTGAAAAACAACTCTCCCATACTCATAGGCACATAAACACAATTTATCTAATTTGCACACAGATCTCTCTCTCTCTCTCTCTCTCTCTCTCTCTCACACACACACACACACACACACACACACACACTTGGTTGCTAAAGAAAGCTTTAAGAAGCCTCTGATGTCTCCATCTTCTGAGCCATGTTATTGTACTCTCCACATACAAACTAAATCATAAAACTGTGTGGTGAGCTAAATTTTATCCTCAGAGCTGAAATAAATTTTGAGGTTGAATTCTCAATCAGGTCCTCTTACCTTAAATCAGTGGTTAAGCAATGTAAGGCTTAATGCAAGACCCTAAAGCATTAGGATGAAAAATACAATGTAAATCACATGAGCTGTATTTTATAAATCAGCTGACTGCCTTTTGCCCCTTTTGTGGGATTTTGATAGGTAATGCTAAAACTGTTGAATCTAATGCATTTTTGCTGCCCTCTTCTATATCCTTCCCTCAGAACTCCGTTCTTTCTTTCCAATGAATGAATTGAACATATGCATTGGGTCATGTGTGATATATACCACATTTGGTCAACTGCCTTAGGATGTGTTTTATTCTCCAGGTTCCAGACCAATCCAGTCAATCATCCAACTGTGGATCTGAAACACATAAATGTTTTTGGAATGTTTGGAAATCAAAGAGTGTAGATTTAGGATTTTAAACAAAATAAGCCTTTTAAACTCTGGCTTCCATCTGATTTACAAAACAACCCTTAGCACTGAGTTTCTTCCCAGCTGGAATGCTACAATATATTATCCCACTTCTTGACTCATGTAAAGCAGAAAAAGAAAAAAGAAAAAAACAGCAGAAGGCTGGTGAAATCAGTAGGTCAAACTGCTTTGCTTGTACCTCATTGTCTTGCCCAGTGAAATCTTGAGGCCTTCCTTTCTTAGACGACACCACAGGAGATTCAATTAAGCAAAGTGGCTGCCATCAGTCAGCCTCCTTGAAAGTATAAATAAAGGCTTACCGAGGAGTCCTGTAGTGCAGTTATGTCAGGAGAAAACGTAGCTTTGGACAGTCCTAGAGTCTGGATGTGTTTTGTTTTGAAATATGCTAATACAATGAAACTTTAAGGCAAAGCGCAGAACTTTCAGACCAGATCAGAAACAGTCTCTACTTTCTTGCGGTAAAACTGAATGGGAAATGGCTCACTTGGAAGGGTGTAACAAATATTCACAAATTTTCTCAGACAAAAGAAAGATGTCTCAAAACAGCAAGGCACACCTTCAAAAAAAAGGTCAAGCTTTATGAGATTTATTTTTTGCTACTGCAAGAGAGTAAACAGAGAAGCAGGTTTTCACCAGCAGTACCATTACCAAAAAAATATATTTTTTTAAATTAAAAAGTGTATTTTACATTTTTAAAACCCTCATATTTTGTACAAAATACAAAGTTTTCTGAAGAAAATTCTAATCTTTTCTGCAAAACCTCCTTCCAAAGGTTTTTTTTTTACCAAAGCAGTGCTCCAATGCAAAACATATAGGGAAACTTCTGGATTGTTGCCTAATGAGTAGAAAACTTTTGAAATTTCATTATTTCTTTATTTTATTTGCCACCTTCCTGCCCACAGGGGACCCAAGGAGGCTCCCAACCACTAAAACTATAAAACAATCAAAGTTTCATTCTCCTCTACAAGAACAAAATTAGGGGAGATTGATATCCCTGGTCTATTGAGGAATATCCATATTTATCTCAGTTCGAATGCCCATAAGCTAGAAAGAATGGATGAGAATTTCAGTGATTTCAGGATCCAGGCCAAAATATCTATGTTGTTCTCTCTCCACCAAGGTTTTTTTTTTTTTTTTTTTTTTGTCAATCAAAGCACACCTTATGTTAGAAACTACAGATGTGTGTTTTACAGTATATTTATAGTATATACAGTATGTGTGGTTTATAGTAGATTCTCTTTACTTACCCTGTCATGGTCAGATCATCACCTGTTGAAATGCCAACCCTCACACCGATCCCCTGCCTTGCAAGGGAGGTAGGACTGATTAAGATGGTCCACCCACAGAGACTATTGGATCTGATCAGATTCCAAGATGCCATGGGTGGGTTTCCAGATGAGCTGGTTGGCCGTGGCGTCAAAGCCCAGGTTGCAGAATGGTATTCGGCAGTGACTTGGGCAGTTGACTCTACTGCACTTAAAACACCTTCTCTGCGTTAGGGCTCACCCCTCTCCCTGGTTTTCAAAGGAGCCGTGAAACAAGCTGGGAGACGGCTAGAGATCATTTGGAGAAAAGTCCCCTGAGATGTTAATCAGGCTACGGTTTTAAAAAAGCTCTCCATGTACTCAATGCCACCCAGGCCACCGATCATATAATATAAGGTGGATTGGTGACACAGCTATCAACAGGCTGAGCTCTATAGGGCATTTCACTATCTCACCAGGGCCTTTAGCACAGTCCTTACAAGTAGTTCACAACCCATTTTCACACAAAGATTGACGACATCCACAGGGATTTGACTATGTTAGTGTGATAAGTCATATTGAGATGTCCAATCCACCATCTTGTCTGGTTATACTGGATCAATTGCTGCCTGTGATGCCTGATGGTGAGGATAAGGCACGCTCTAAGCCCGCCACCTCCTGGTCAGACCCATGTCCCTCCTGGCTCTTAAAGGTGCTTTAAGACTTGGGAGCCTATCTTCAATCATTCCCAGCTGGCACCAGGGCTTACTGGCTCAGCATGAAGGGCATTGTATATATGTTGACTTGAACTTGTGAAAAACTGGTGAGGCTAAAAAGCTGGGAGAAAAGAGAGGGAAGTGGAGAGAGAAAGAGAGCTGCTCGTACACTTGGGCCATCATGCCTTTTGGAGTAATAAGACAGGGAATGGAGTATTTTTGTATCTCCTTCCATAATCTGAAAATGCCACTACCCCACAGTTACTCTTACTAGCCCTTGCCTGCCTGCTTCTCTGACGTCACAAGACCCATCCTCTGTGACATCATTTAAGACCGACCACCTGGGGATTTAGAATTTGGTTTGGTTCTGAAATCCTGAGGAGAGGAAGTTCCTAGCCAAACGCTGGGCAGGGGGTGCATCAATGCACTCTCCAATAACCAATAAAAGTCAACAAAGGGTTGGATGAAATGTTTAGCACCATATCCTCTGAACTGGCATTATGCTCGTCAAGGTAGTGCTTACATTCAGAATATTCCTGAATGTTAGACTGACCAATTGTTCTCCTTTACAGAGAACAGACCTCAGTTTGAAGGTGCCTGCTGTTTGAAGGGACGCCTATTCCAGCTGTAGTATAAGAGCCATAAAAAGTGACGACGGAGACAAAACCAAAACCAAAACCAGACGTACTATGGAACCTTTAAAACTAGCACATTTATTTGTTGGTGAGCTTTCATAGGTAATCATCTCACTCCTCAGACACAAACATTTTTCAGATGTCCTCCAGGAATTAACAGGAGAATAAAGGTCATGGTCTTCCTTAGTACAATATATTGTGGTATATTTCTGCTGAAACTATAGCCATTATTCCTTGTACATGTATGTATACATTAACATATGTAAAAAAATCATGTGCAAATCTGTGCCTTCTTTTTTTGAGAGAGAAGCTGCTATGAGAATGCTTCCACAGTTGACCTGCAAGTTTGATAATGCTGAAGATTAGCTTTCATTGTAATCAGGAACAGTAGGACCATTGTACCCATGGTGTCAGTATCTTCTGTTTCACTTATCCTGAAAATATTAAATTTAAACCCCCAGAAATACGTGTTTCCAAGGTGTATTACCAGAACTAGCCACTAGAGGGAACCAAAGACTATACATTATATATAGGGTTATCACCTCCAGATAGTGCAGTCCTACTATGTGGCTGAGAAATTGTTCAGTAGTCAAGAAGCAAATGAGTAGAAATAGAAAGAAATAAAAAAATACAATAACTAACTACTCAAGAAATAGATTATATCTCATGGCAATTTAGTGAAACAGAGTATCACAGGAGTTAAAAGAAAAACAGAATATTTACAACAATATCTGTCAATTGCAACCAAATGTAGGACTTTCTCTTTTTCCAAAATGGTGTGGGGAGATGTATATTCTTGTACACACATGACGTATTAATCGAGCACCAAGGGTAAAGAGCTTTCTTGACTGGAATCAGAGTACATCTGATTTTTACTCCAAATCTGGGGCATTCTCTCAACCTCCCTGTGCGGCTACAAAATGCACAAACAATCAAATAAGAAACAAGGTTCTTCTGAGGAGAATTTGCAGTAATTAGAAGCCACTTTGGCTGAAAAAGATTCCAGACGTTTTGAGACAGAATCAAACTGAGTGCGCTTCTCTTTCTTTTCACCTCTTTTCCCGGCTAGCTTTTCACCACTGTTTCCAGTGAAATTTCTGTCACCATTGATCATCAGCTGCATATTTTGTGGCTTTGAGGAGGGAGAGAAAAAAGAATACGAAGAAGAAGCCCCATTCCCCACACTGTCTTCCTCATTTCTAATTCCAAGGGGCCTTTTGAGTGGGAAACAAAAGGTTAATTTTCTCTAGCTTGCCCAGACTGACTTAATGTAACAGAAGGCAGCAAATTGTATTGATTTAGTGACATGCAACTGTCCAGAAAGAGCTATTTATACATTATTCAGGACAAACACTGTCATAATGGACAAACAGCAGCAGCATCTGGGATGTTAATGTCTACAAATAAGATTATTCTTTGAAAGGATTTGAACGAAGCATTTTGTGTAATTTGATTTCTCCGTTTCAGGAATGAATTGCCTTTTAGCAGTAAAAGCTGTCACTGTGGGAGACATTAGCTCCTTATAACTGAATTAAATGCATAATTAGTGACATGATCACATTAGGATTTGCTTCGGTTTTAACTAATCCGGGATGTGGGCCTGCATGTCTACGAGAGAGGAGGGAAGGCAGTGGTCTTTTCCAGGTCACTGCCGCCTCTCTCAGCTGGGATAGGCCTCAGCTGGTGTGCGGAAGTTGGTAAAAGTCAGGCGTATGTGAATCAGAGCCTGGGCCTCGCCAAGGCGACAGCTAAGCTATTCATCACTGGTTGGTGGGTGACAGTGACTGATGGCGTAGGCCTGGGCCTGGCACTTCACCAGTGCAAGAATCATACGAGCCAGAGAGCAGAATGACAGCTAGAGCGCTGTGTCAAGTGGTAGAGAGACCAGAGCTATTAATAATGTGTGCCACATGATCTGCGCCGCCAGAAAACAATGATTTAGACATGGGTCGGAATAAAGATTTTACATTTAGTCTGGCAGTGAGGGGGGGCCGGCTAGCTGAGCACTTGTGGAATAAATCGCTATTCTATCAGCATGTATGAAAATTAGGCAATGAATACATTAAGGATTAGTCAAGGGGAGCTGGAAGAGAGAGAAAAGAAGCCAGAAGGAGGGGAGGAAAGATGGCTAAGACCTCACAGAGGATGGATCGTGTTAATCACCATGATCCCTGGTGGGGAAAGGGTACGGTATGGCATTCAAAGGAGGTGGAGACTCTTGCTGGTTCGTTTCTTGCTTGCAGCTTTCTTCTCCTGGTGGTGATTAGAGCTACACAGCATGTTTGCTGTGTATAGGGTGTGATACGGTGGCCACATGTCCTCTTATACAGCAGACAGCCCTTCATCTGAAGGACTACCAAAGGACAACCCCCTTTTGAGGTTGTCTTCTCCTTGAGGGGCTGTCCAAGTGGAATTCAAATAAAAGGCACTGAAAGATGCTCAGGGACCTTTAAGTTGTCCAGCCACGTTGAGCGGCCCCTGGGAAGGAGACCCAGCAAGAACACAAGTCACTCAGTCACCACCTGCCTTCCTTACTCAAGTGACGTCTATTGTAATTCTGTTCAAATGATAAACATAATTTCTGCTTATGCATTTGTACATATAAATTAGTATATGCAATCTTATGCAAACCACTGCCCTCTTTTGCCTTCTTTCATGATATGCAAATTGATTGCCTTCAGTTTGTATTCTGAGATTCTGTTTCTCAACAGCTGATAAGCGGATCGTATTGCCAGTTCAAGCTTCTGCCTTCTCCGGCATCTCCAGGTCTTTGCCATGTTTATCTTTTACCTTTATTCATCCACTTCCTGAAGCCCACATCACTCTGCTCCATCACTATTTCTACTGAGACAGGAAAGAGGCTGCAGAGACCTGATATATTGTGCCCTTTCTCAAAACCTGGCAGTAACTAGCTAAAAATAACTGATCACTTGTAATTAGTTCCTTTTTCTAATAACCAAAGTGTAACTGCATCACTTTGTAACTATAACTTAGCAAGAACACACTTCATGTCCTGGAGGGTAAACACTTGTGTAGTCTTCAGTCTGGAATAGAGGTGGGCAAGCAGTGTCCTCAAACATGTGCTTATCCTTCTACGACAAATAAATGTAAAGAAAGAGAAAAAAGGTGTGTGTGGGGAAAATACATGGCTGCAATTAGTTTATCCCCAGTTTTGTAAGAACTGTTTTGAAAAGTATAAAGGGTACGTTAGGTGCACCTTGTGTGGAAGGAAAAATTTTGTTCCTAGTGTCTTCCAAATCAGTATTTCTCCTTTTTTTACTTACTTGGAAGGGTACGTAAAATGTACTGGAGGACAGCACATACAGTAGCCTGTGAACCATACACTTCTCACTTCTAGTCTAGTGTTGCCATGTGCTGTCAAGATGTTTCCTAATGTTCAAGTTATGCAAGACAGTCACAGACTGTTTTGCCATTGTTGCTCCCCAGTGAGCTTCCATGGCTGAGACTTTATACTGTGAGAAAGCAGAGGGATGAGACTGATGAAGTTCATATCTGTTTCTTCCAGGGCTAGCTCAATATTTCTCAGAAACCCATCTACAGAATTTTCTGTAGAATCTTCCTTCCTTCCTTCCTTCCTTCCTTCCTTCCTTCCTTCCTTCCTTCCTTCCTTCCTTCCTTCCTTCCTTCCTTCCTTCCTTCCTTCCTTCCTTCCTTTGGAAAAGCCTTATGGGGAGAAGAAAGAAGCTGTGCTACTGCCCCTCTCAGTTGTAATCCTGTTGAGAAGAAATGTCTGGAGAATTCCTCCTGTCCCTGGAGAAAGTCAATGATTTTCTTATTCCCCATATCTTTTCTCACAAATAACATTGAGACTTTTGAGAATCCATTTGTCCACTGCTTTACTTTGCACTTGAACTAACCAATCCTTGAGCACCTGCAGTCAAGTCACCCAAGATGTCTTTACATGCACTTAACAAGTTGGCTTAACATGGCTGTTTTTCCACTTGCACTCTTTCCCCACCATCTCTGTGCATGTGTGAAACCAGCGTACACACTCAAACTAGGAAAGCAGATTGGTACCTCACCAAATCATCAAACAAAAGAGAGGAAGACTCGAAAAGGTTCACAATAAAACATATTTTTTGTGTGAACTCTGTGATCTTCAACAGCATCTCTTTCATTTGTTTGGCTTCACAATGTCAGCCACCACCTGACAACAGAGATCAGAATCTACTTTTTGTTGGAGGCTATAGTAAGCTTTATAAACTGATGCATCATTAGTTTTTTCATTTACTGAACTTTAAGGACACCTTTCTGAGGCTTGTGTTGAACTCGGTGTTTGGTTCCTGATGCATGTAAATGAGCAGATGATTTTCTTTTGCCTTCTTGGGTAGCTTGTGATGACTTTTTCAAGACTATTTCCTGAGCATCCTAATCATAGTTTAGATTCTGAGAACCAGCATGATGGCAGCAGTTCTACATGTTTAAAGACAGGTATATTATTTTATTATGATGATTACTATTAATATGAACATATAGTATATCCTGTTTCTCAGCATTGCTGGTGAAGGAGGTGGACCCACAGGACAAGCCTATAAATTAGAAGTCTGTTGTTATTATTGCTATTGTTGTTGTCAGAAGCAACAGCGCTACTTGTAGTGTATTAGAGATGTACAGTATTATTTAGATGTTACCTGATTATAGATCTTGGCAGCTACCTTATGCGGAGCAAATAGGCAATCGTACATGTGTCCCCCTGTTCCAGCAGTCACTTCTTGTGTGACAGATGACACAACTGGCTGCTGGCAACACAAGAGAAGGCAGGCAAGGAGGAGCCTTCTGGAGCAAACAAACGCTTGTGGAAGCACACTTCTACAATTGTCTAACTGAACAGGATAGTGGCTACTATAAATTTGTTACATATTCTATAAAGGTAGAGTAGAGAATCTGGTGGTGAAAAGAAAAATGGCATGAGCATGCGGAACTGAACCGGAGCTTCAAGTAGTTAGTTTTTTTCATGTGCGTGTGCACACAAAACACTCCCAGAATCCCCCAGTCAGTAGCCACACTGGTGAAGGATCTCTGGCAGTTGCCATCCAAGCTCTGAGTTGAACCTTATGCCTTTCCTGTAACTAATCTTCCCTACAGCCCTGTTTCTCCAAGTTGTTTGTCTCACCCAGAAGTTCTGACTGCAGATTCTTCCAAATGCATGGGAGCTAAAATTAGGGAGAGGGCTGGATTGCATACACGGGTCCCATCTCCGGCCTCAGATCCCCATCCTTGTTGTATTGACTAGGGAGCTCTACATAGGCACTCCCCTTGGAGTTGAGGGAATGCACCAAAAACTGTTTAACAGACATAACCACCTGACACAGCAGGGTAAGGAATCTGAGGTGGCAGAGCGATATACACAGTATGATGGGTGGAAAGCCAGCGCACATCACCTTTCAAGGTTTCGTCCCTTGTGTGTTTGGGAAAACATGTGTGCATGACATGTATCCCTCCCAAAGCCTGGATTAGGAGAACTGGGAAAGCTAGGTTGCAGAGCAGCCCTATGATGGGATTTGCTCACATGACGAGCTGGGACAAATTAATTCATTGGACTACACCTCCCAGAATCCTCTCAGCATGGTCATTGTCAAGCGTCGCCCAAAAGGAACTTCCCCAAGCTTTTAGAAGCTGTATTCATATATAGGGCTTGAGGAGGGAAATTTGCACCTTTCTAAGCATGCCCGGCTGCTTGTTAGACCTTTGTACTTTAAACAAAGGAGAAAGCCAGTTGTGTGTTGAACTTGGGAAATCGAGCTTCAGGTTCTCACACTGTGCTGTCTGAAATTCCACAGCTGGATCTAAATTAGCGGAGCCAAGACTTTGGCCAATGGCACTGAAAAATAAAGGGCATTTGCATTTGCATTTACTGCTGGGAGGGCATGAACCCTGGTTACCCGAAGCGTATATCCTACCTCCATTTGCTCCTCCCCAGGCAGAAGGAAACAAACAAACAAACAAACAAACAATGTTCATGACAGACCAAATCTGACCAATGTGTGCTCAGATCTAAGCATTCCCTCTGATTCCTCCATCCCTTCCCCATATGTGTTGATGACTCAATAGGGCAGCAAAGACATTTCTGGGCATTTCTGGAACTAGCACGGCCCATGGCAGATCCGGGTGAAAAAACAACACCCCCTGCCCCCAAGATATGTCAAAGTTGTTCAGCCCCGTATTAAAGTCTGGACACTCAACTCTACATATTCCTAGCCAGTGCCTGGGCTCACGAGCTGAGCCCAGAGGTCTTTTGTGTATGTGGTGCTCTCACAAAATGTTGGCCCCAAGCAGCCAGGAAAGAATGGGAGAGAGAAGCAGTGGGGGCCTGCACTAGGACCCATCCTATCATCTAGAGCAAGGTGAGAATGACACTGCCCATGTTACCACTCGTGAGCTTTCTTGATGCATGAACATTGGTAGTCTTGCAGGGAAGGGAAGGGATAATCCACAAGGCATGGAGGTGAGCCTTCCCCAAACCCATATTGCTTGGTTAACTAGGTTTACCAGGAGTCCCTTTTCTGTTGATTTCAAAACCAGCTGGAAGCAGTTCCACTCAGACACGCCCACAGCCGTTCCTTGTTCTACCTGTGTGATGTCGCAAAGTACCAGGCTTGGGCCTGAAATATGAGGAATTGGGATTCCGCTGATCTATCAACCCTCTTTCTAGACCTCTGTGCCAAATGTGCAAAAGGGCAGCCAGGCATACAAGAACATGGATGGACACTCGCCTCTCTTTCCATGTATCAGCCCTATGGAAATCTTTGTGATGCGCTCGGCTCGGATCTGCTTGGAAGCAGCACTCTTAATTCCAGGCAGTCAGTGGCCTGGTCCGTTTAAATCTAGAACCAGCAACATGTGGCCTCCCTTCCAGTTTTGTGCATCCCAAGGGCCCTGCCTCACAGGAGGGGGGGGGCTGCCAAGCCTTCAGAAAGTGTGGTTCTCTTTCCAAACAGTCTGTGCACCCCCTTGTGCCTTGTGAAAGTGAAAAGCTAGCGTTTTTGCAAACCAGGAGTAGACTTGTAGCGGCTTCTAGTTCTCTTTTGGAGGTCTGGTACAGGTTGCAAGACAACCCTGGCAGGGAATGAATCCCGTGTTTGTCAAATCTCTCCCCCTGGAGGTGACTGGGATCATTTATTTATTTGTTTGTTCCCTTTTATCCCCACCGCCGCTGCTGCTGCCACTTTGCTCCAGTGAAATCAAGATGGCATATATGGTTCTCTTCCTCATCCTTTTTATCCCCACAGCTGTGTGAGGTAGGTCAGGGTAGGTTTGAATGGCTGGCTTCATGTGAATTAGTGAACTGCATAGCTGGATAGCTCAGTGAGTTAGGTATTTGGCTGCAGAGCCAAACGCTGGGAGATCAATTCCCCACTGTGAGCAGAGCCAGTCCCAGGGTGCCCCCAGAAGAAGGGAAGGGGAAAAACACTTCTGAGTATTCTCTACCTGAAAAACCCTGAAAAGGTCAACATAAGTCAGAATTGACTTGATGCCATATGATGATGATGATGATTAAGGCTCAGTGAAGACTATAATCTCTCAACCGATCTGGGATGCCTTGAGCCCCGCATTATAACTGCTGCACTACAGTGGTCCTCAGATGCTTTCTTGACAAAAAGTTTTCTTGTGAACTCACAGACACTGCAAGGGGACTTGGGCATGTGACGGATTTGTCCACGAACAGCTTTTTGTGTGCAAACAAAAAAAAAATTCAGCTTGGGTTCGGCCAGCAGATGAAGGGTGGCCCAGGCCCGCCTGCTTTTTAACAAGAGATGACCTGGGCACCTCACTGGCTCGCTCCACCCCTGAAGTTGCACAATGAATTCTAACAAACTCAGTCCCTCTCCCAGCTGAGCAGTGATGCATGCCATGGATGAGCCCCGGCCAGGAGGGCTGCATTAAAAACCCAGCCGCCGAGACAACAGTTAACCGGCTGGATCGCCTTTCTGCGGACACCTGCCCAAGCAACAGACTAAACAAACAGGGTTCCTCAACTGCACACAACTTGGCCCCCTTTCACTCGGGTTCCCATCTGTTAAAAAGCCATTGTCTGACAGAGTGTCAGCTAGCTGGAAGAGGAGGAGGAGGGAGAAGGCTGAGCTGCCACAAACTGAACCGCCCCTCCCCATTCCGCCATTTAGAAAAGTTCCTCTTTAGCATTTGTTCCTTTTCTTTCTTGTGGTTCCCCCCACCCCACCCCTTCTTCATTCAATGTGTGATTTATTCATTGGTTTCACCTCTCCTTCCCTCCCCTTTTGGTTCATGAGGAGGGCCTCGTTGTCTCCTGTACCTCAGGGGTCATGTCTTTTCAGTCACTGGGACAATGCTCGCTGCTGGCATCTGTTTCCCGATCTAATCAGCCATATTGTCATCACATCCTGCCAGAGAATTGTCCCTTCTTCTGCTCAGCTTTGTTGCCAATTTCATGCCATGTATCGCTCCATGTCTTGTGCTTCATGAAGCTGTCACAGGCATAAAAGTGGCCTGGCCAGGGTCAGAGTAAAAGGGGTGGGAATGGAACATTTCACTGAAAGGTTGAGCCAGGCCACCCACCCGCCTGTGCACACTCACACACAAACACACTAGCACACATATATTTCAGCACCCTGTGGGGCTTAATTAGCATCCATGTGAGGGACTTTATGCAGTCAGGAGGGAGTAAATACTTCTGCCAGGGTGCACAAAGATTTATCTCCCTCAAAAATAGGCAGGATATGCACACTTTACAGATCTTTGGAAAGTTACTTTTTGGCCTACATCTCCCAGAATACTCCAGTCTGCACAGCTAGATTTCCTACCTCCCTACCATCAGCACCAGTTATGTGTTGGTTTGTAAAGTGGGCAACACCCATTAGAGCAACCAGAATTGTGTTAGCATCAGAGCTTGGGAGAGTTGCTTCTCTGGCTGACTAGAAAGTTCGAGGAGTTGTCGTCCAAAAATGAACTTTTCAAAGCTCTGGTTAATTTTCTTTTTAAAAAATTCATTTCACAGAATACGTAACATCCATGCATGTGGTTGATTGTAATATCCTTGAAGCCATACTTCATAACACATATTTACAAGACGAAGCATGAAAAAGCTCGGATTTCTTTTTACTACAAACGTTACCATTGGAAAACCCCTAGAATCCTCTGAGAGACTCTGGGAATGTTATTTATTTATTTCAGACATTTATAGACCACTTGACTTAGTGCTAAGCACTACTCTAAGTGGTTTACAACAATGAATAATCCACTCCACATAGACCAATATACATACTCACAGATAAACATACATCACACTAAACCAGATAGTGGCAGCAGCAGGGAACACAGATATACATTAACTTAAACGAGGATGACCCCTAATGCTTCTTGAAAGAGAACAGTCTAACATCCTCTACTTAAAGGATAGGAGAAAGGGGGGCTAACATACTTCTAACAGGAGCCCTTTCTATAGAGATGGGGCCACAGCTGAGAAGGCACCATTACCTTTTTGTCTTCCTCAGCATGGCCACCTGCAGAAACAAGCCCTGTAAAGGACAGGAGGGACAGGCCAATGTTCTGAGGGAAAGACACTCCAACAGATAACATGGTCCGAGACCACTGAGGGCTTTGTAAGTTAGAATCAAGACTTTGAACCTGGCCCTGAAAACAACAGGAAGTCAATGCAAGAGAGTCAGATGAGATGTGATCAAACTTGTTCACACCCAACACCAGTCCAGCCACTGCATTCTGCACCTACTCCAGGCCAGTCTCAAGGGCAGCCCCAAGTAGAGACTATTACAGTAACTGATCTTAGAGATCATCAATGCATGCACTAATGCTGTCATGAAGCTCTAGTTCAGAAAGTAGCTTTTCTAAGTTCTGCTAATTTTCTATTTGCATAGATATTGCTAGCCTTTTCATTACAAACACAGGAAAAATAATACACCATGATTAAGTCTTTATTTCAGTGTCCGGTACTTAAAGCTGTTTCTTTGCTGTTTGTATACCAGGCTGTGATATTCAGATATCACTTATGTGGAAATTGAAATCTTTGAGCCGACCCTCACAAAACTGATTGAAGATCCTACCTTTTTGACATGTAATGAAGTGTAGGTAAAGCGAAGATGTAGGTAATTGAAGGATTAATTTTGTGAAATATTTGGCTTCCTTGAAAATTTAAAAAGGCCAATAATGATTTAAAAAGTACTTACGGCCTCAGTCTGCCATGGGAATTTCACCAGCTTTCCCCTCATGCAGTCTTCAATATCTCCCATCTCGTGGGAGATACAAACTTATTTCTAAATGGAAATTGGATCCATCGGAATTATGGCAACCACTCAAAATACAAGGGTGTATAGGAAATGGTAACCCGGAATACTTCTCCAGTTTTAAAACACTAGCATTAACAATGACTATGAACATTTCCTTTGCATTTCCGATTGAAATGCATGGAGGTTGCCCCCCAAAGAGAGGAAGTATATTGGGAGTGGAGTGGGGTAAAACCACAGTAAAAGCAAAGCCAGAAGCAAACCTCAATTAACTTGAATTGAACAAGAATAAGACAGTGATTTTCACAAAGAAAAATAAAGCCTCTGAATGTGGCTGCAAATAAAACCATTTACCACCGAAAAGGATTCAAATAAAAAGGAAACGCAAATGTCCTTTTTGGTTGATCATATTGTATTTTAAAGTATTATTCTTTTATATCTGATATTCAATAGCCATATTTAATGGTCACAATCCTATTGATTATTTACAGTGGCATAAGTGCCACCTCATAAATTGCATTAACCAATTGCCACTAAGTGGGAAATTGGTGCTTGTATTCCTTGTCGTGTGCCACATCATGCAACTGGTGCACAGTGAAGAATGCAAGTGGTGACTCATGAACTAGAGACAACCTGTCATTTCAGTTTTCACCACTACACTTAAGCCAAGGTAAATTCCTTACAAGACAATATATGTCCAGAGGCGTGAAGATGAAGTCAAATGTCAGCAGAGGCATAAAAGATGTATGAGAAAACCATGAGCTTCTGGGCCATGTGGGCTGCAGATTATATGAGGGAGATGATATGAAGCCATTAAACAGAGGCAGGTGACTACGTACAGCCCAAACAATCCACTCCTAAATGCTCAGATTTTCCCACAGGTGCTACTTTTCAACAAATAACTGTTCCCAAATTATTGTTCTCCACACCAGCTGGATTACAAATCCTTTCTTCCTCAGCCAACTATGAGATCTGGGGGCCAATAGATTTGCAGGACATCAATCTACAGCTTGACTCGCCACAGTGGATTTTTTGAGGAAGTTTGAGTCTGAATGTGTTCCATATTTCTCATCCTTTCATGAAGGAAAACAGGAATATGGCTTGATTCAGTACTGATATTGAGGTCAGATTGCCTCTCTTTCCCATTATACATTGGCAAAACCTTCTTCTCACACAGTCTGGATACCCGTATGTAAGTCTGTCTTCCAATAAGTTGAAAGTCAGAAGACTGTCTATTCTTGGTAAAAGATTCACTAGACCTAACACCACAATCTTATATGTACTTCTCTCAAATGCCTGTTTTACAGAGGAAAATTCCGCTTCTCAAGGGCTACCAGGAGACAGCCCTCCTCTGGAAAGTGTTGTCTATTTGAAGAGCTGTCCAGGCCAAGTCTGATTTAAATATAAAGAACTATGTGGAAGGAGTACATAGATCTATTGTTGTTCTGTATATTGTTGGAAAACTGTTAATATATATTTTGAATTGTTTTTATCTTGTATGTTGTGAGCCGCCCAGAGTAGACTATGTCTAGATGGGCGGCATATAAGCGCAATAAATAAATAAATAAATAAAATCTTGAAATTGCCCATTCACAGTGAGGAACGCCTAGATTGCAGAATAATCTGGCACCCAATTTGCCACTTCTGTCTTTCCTTCTTTTCCCGTCAACTGAGATGCATTGTGACTCTCATTAAATTCATTTCATCTTTTGCACCTCTCTATATACAATAGTATATGCACTTTTACAACTATTGTTTTCCTCTTTTGTTCTTTTTTAGGTAATGTGCAATTGGCCAAGCTAATACCTACTCTGGAGTAGATGCCAATTGATATATGTGTGGCTTCCTAGTAGATTAATACTCAAGGAATCATGGACATATTATTATTCAGAACAAGGTTTCTTTCTCTGGGTCAGGATGAGAGCTCAAGCTAGAGAGACAAAACCAGTGTTTTAAGCAATCACTCATTGTTTGTTGGTTGGTTAACAGACATACACACCAAATGTTACGCTTTTGTACTGAGTGAGTTGTCTTGCCCATCAAAATGTTGAGATCCCTCCCTCCTCCTTGTTTTTAAAAAGCTTTAAATTGTTGTGAACATGATCACTAAGAGCTCCCTAATTTCCATTGTTGGTATTTGGGCTTTCATTTAAGTTTAATAACAGCATTGAACCTGTGGCAGAAACGGCTACACCTGCAAAAGGAAAAGCAAGAGGGGCAGCTTTTGTCTCCGAGTGTGTGCGTGTGTGCGTGTGTGCGTGTGTTAAACAATTTCATGGACATCTGTCACGCACAGTTAACTTTGCATTGCTGAATTTTAAGTTGCAGACCCAGGCTTGGCCGGCAATGATAAAGTAGCTGGCAGTTTTCGAAAAGCCACTGGATAACAGAGCATGAATCATAAAACACTACTGTGTAGCAATATCCAAGTTCATTCAAGGCAATGAAACCATGCAGAGGAGCTTTATTCCCAGCTAATTATGTGGAAACGTCTAAGACAATAAAGCATCTGGTGGTCTTTCTTCCCCATTTCAATTTTTCTCAATATTGTGACAGGGCAAAGCGTTGTCTCTTTCCCAGGGTAGTTGCTGTGAAGAGGAGTAAAAGCAAGGGTCAGGGGAGAGCAAATAGATGAATTTATAACTCTCTTTTTATTTATCCCTTTCCCATTGTTTCTCTGGAGACTCTTCCTTTAGGACAATCTTTTCAAAGCTCTGTTCTCACTCTGCTCTGCCTGAATACTTTCTTTTTTTTAATGCCACCCAAACTGCCAGCTACCTCTCCTCCCCTTCTCTGCTCTCTTGTCTCTCCCCTCGGCTTTCTTTTCAGAAATTGTAATACTAGAATGTAGATCTCAAATGTGAAGATTCAGGTGAAAAAGGTACACCATGAATTTAAAACATATATGCACTTAATTTTTTTTAAACACAGAGACACGCACACACCAGTGGTTCAGATTGTCCTGGTTATATATTTGGACCACGTGGTTGTTTTTCTGGGTTATTGTGGTTGTTTCATCCAGTGGTGGTTGCCATTTATGTCCATTTTCTGTGTACAGGCAGTCATTTTGACACAGCGAGCATGAGGAGACCCATTGCCAAATAATTGTGGCGCCTTTTCTTCTTTCATGATAGCTTCTGATCAAACAGGATTCCAAGCCTATTTTACCACAGTCCAAAGCAAAATGGTGGGAATATGAATATACATTCTGCATTGTACCAACTTACAAGTTCAGAGGCACTATCTTGGTCTACATCACCAGTTCAGGATCCCTCTAACTTATCTGACCTTTATAAATAGATGAGACCAGTTGAGATGAATGACTCCAGTTATGTGGGAGCAATGAATCCAGTCCAATTTTCAGTCTGCACTTTATAAGAGCTATCCAAAATGTGAACCCTAGCCTCCAAATGGGTTCAGAACCCTGGATAGCTCCCAAGAGAGAGAGAGTTACCTGTGCTCAACCAATCAAATAAAGAGTACAAATAGTTTGTGTTTTCTGTAAAGCTAGCAACATCAACCTGCAGGGCAGAACTATGTTAACATCAGAAGTTGGGGAAATCACTTTTTTGAACTGCAAGTCCAGTTTCCCCCTGGCAAACAGCCAGTGGTGCCTAAAGATTCTGGGAATTACAGTAGGTTTGTGGTATCCGTGGGAGATTGGTTCCAAGCCCACCCCCCCATAGATGCTGAAAAATGCTGAAGTATTAAACACTATACAATGCATATGAGATACATCCTGGAAAAAACATATAAATAGGTATTTCTGGAGTTTTTATTTAGTATTGTCAGCCAGTGGATAAGTGAATCAGCAGATACTGATCCTGAAGATAAGGGGGTCCTACTGTACAGTCAAAATAATTAATTAAATTATTACTGAGTTATCATCCATAGGATCTGATTTTGTTGAACAACTCAGGGCTGGCTCTGGACATCCATGAGCCCTTTGGGTATGACACCTCATTCCATGTGCCTGTGGGACCCCCACACCATACCATGCATGATGAGCAGCCCCATATATTGTTACCCCATCCTCTTGGTCTACTGCCCTATCAAAGTTCATTATCGGCAGATAGGTAGGTGAGTTGTGGGACCTCCCCACAAATACTGGTGACAAAACAAAAAATGTTGTACTGCTACTAGTGAAAAAAGGCTCGAAGCAGTGGTGGCATCACTGACAGAGGAAGTATGGCAAGGAGCAGCAAGGCGATGATTTGGGGGCATTGGCAACTGTCCAGCTATGCCCATCTTATGCTGCTGGGCTTTAGACAACTGAATGAGGCAGTGCTGATTTTTCTGTTTGTACAGTGGTTAGAATGTTGTACTGGGGAGATCTAGACTCAAATTCTCACTCAGCCAAGAAGCTCACTGGGTGAATTTGGCCCAGTCATTGTCTCTCACACAAACTTAAATCAGAGTTTTTGTGAGGATAAATATGTTTATGTTGCCTTTTGCTCCTTGAAAGATGGGATACTAATTGTAACAAACAAATAAATTAGAAAATCATAAATATAGAGAGCCATTAATGTGCCCCACAGCCCACACTCTATATCACCTGCAAGGAAAGATTCTTAGCAGGGATTGTGTGGTAACATAAGAATCACAGAATCGTGAAGCTGGAAGGGGCCTATAAGGCCATCGAGTCCAACGCCCTGCTCAATGTAGGAATACAAATCGAAGGGTATCTGCCACGTGGTTGTCTAAATGTCTCTTGAATGCCTCCAGTGTTGGAGCACTCACCAACTCCCGAGGTAACTGGTTCCACTGTCATACTGCTCTAACAGTTAGGAAGTTTTTCCTGATATTCAACTGAAATCTGGCTTCCTGTAACTTGAGCCCATTGTTGTGTGTCCTGCACTCTGGGATGATCGAGAACAGATACTGCCCCTCTTCTGAATGATAGCCTTTCAAGTATTTGAAAAGTGCTATCATATCTCCTCTCAGTCTTCTTTTCTCAAGACTAAACATGCCAAGTTCTTACAGTCCTTCCTCACAGAGTTTCCTTTCCAGCCCCCTGATCATCTTTGTTGGCCTCCTCTAAACTTGTTCTAATTTGCCAACATCCTTCTTGAAGGGCAGTATCCAGAACTGGACACAAGACTCATGATGATGCCTAACCAGTGCCGAATAGTACCTCACGAACTAGTACCTCACAGGATTTGGAGACTATACTTCTGTTAATGCAGCCTAAACTAGCATTTGCCCTTTTTGTAGCCATATCACATTGTTGGCTCATATTCAGTTTGTGATCTACAACGACTCCCAAGATCCTTCTCGCTTGTAGTATTGCTGAACCAGGTATCACTCATCTTGTAACTGTGTGTTTCGTTTCTTTTTCCTAGATGCAGTACTTTGGTTCAAATTTGGCACCTCCACATGGGATCTGCAGACAAGGCCACCCATGGTTTGTGCAGTGGGCATTTTCCATAAGTATTCTGTGATTATACACATCAGTAAGCACAAGCTGAGAGGAACAGCAGACTGTATTAGCCATGTGCAAAGGAAGAGGAAGACCATTTACTGAGCAGAGTCCTGAAAGAAAAACAAAAGAATCCAGCCGTTAGTTGACCTTGAAGACATAACAGACCTTTTTTACAGTTATATTTTTTAACCCTCTTGTCTTCCTTTTTAAGGGCATAGTGAATAATTGGGTGCTGTTGGTGATGTGAAAATCTCTCTGCCCAATATTCTGCTGGTATTTTACACATATACATGAGAAATCATGTAAGTTAAAATGGCTGATAGGGTTCCTAGGTATGTACAGAGCATGCATCCAGTCACACGCCTGGTTGCATGCCCAGCAGATGCCCAGCACGTACCTGGCACTTGTTCAATTAGCTGCAATTAGCCATGCCAACATACTGTACAGGATTTCTCTTGTGTGTTTGTAATACCCTAATTTTGGTTTCATTCTCTGTTTTCATGCATTTCTCCAAACCTCAACGGCATTTTCTTCCTGTGTTTGTTTTACAGCAGACTGCAAGACTTCACTTTATTTCCCCTTCTCATATTGAAACTTTGTAAACATTTTAAAAGAAAATTTCCCATTATACAAATTTATTTACAC
The DNA here is from genome assembly GCA_037013535.1 of Intellagama lesueurii. Classification (NCBI taxonomy): domain Eukaryota; kingdom Metazoa; phylum Chordata; class Lepidosauria; order Squamata; family Agamidae; genus Intellagama; species Intellagama lesueurii. The sequence continues at coordinate 186,505,722 of JBAJHW010000005.1, read as the reverse complement.
ATTTAACCTAATGAACACCTGATGTCCACCACCACTGGCTAAAGCCTATCTCTCTGTATTTTTTAAAATTGTATGCATTTTAGGCATTTGCACTTTAAAATATGGGCATCCCTTTGTGTGTGTTTTGTATTTACAAAATGCCCTCTAAGTCTTGCAGATATGCAAATTTTTGAGGCAAGGTGCACTTCCTCTTCCAACTAGTCTTGGGAAGTGAAAAAATGCTTCTTGAGATGATAGACTACTGTCAATGCCAGCAAAATTTCTTTTCCATCTCAGGGACTATCAGAACTTGGATATGTTCCTTTATTAGACTATAATTCCCAGAATCCCTAAGGCATGGCGGCTGGGAGATTCTGGGAGTTTGCAGTCTAAAAGAAAAGAGGAGAGTGACATTACCAAGCTCTGGGTTCCGGACATGATATCAAAAATGAATGCCTCTTCCACAGGTCAACAGTTAAATATGACGGCACTAGGCTTGCAACAGCATACCAGTGATAGCCGAGAAGATATTCCACAGGTTGAGTCGTAAATAATTAAGAGTAACCTGCCTTCTTTAGCTCATTGAGGGAAGAAATTGTCACTTAGATGGCCTTGCAGAGCTTTCATTTCCCTCTGGTACGGTTTTCAATAAGCCTTATGAATATCTTGCCCAGAAGCAATCACTGGAGAATAACTCTGGCAAACAAACTCTTTCATACACCTGAGTCTTCCTGGCTGACATGATAATTAGGATCACAATCTGTGTAGCAAAAAAATAATAATCATGCAGTAAAGGGCTGTAACTCCTCCTTTGGAAGGATACGGCTCTACAGGACTAAATGAGAGTGGAAATGAATCCAGCATCTTTTAATGTTCCGAGGCATCAGAGATGGGACAAACAGAGAAACACAAACCTATTAAGGCCACTTTTCATCATCTATTCTCAGAATGAGAGCGTAATAGGTTTGCTGGTGGAATGCTGGCTTGAGTCTAGAATCACAGGATGATTATCTTGCTAGTATGGAGAAAACTGATTATTTCTCTGTCCTGGAGACTTGTTAAACAACAAACAATTGTTCTGAGACAACTAGTTTGGTCAGAGGTTAGAACTGCAGACTATAACTTTGCATATGAGCCAGGGGGTCATCTAGAGCACTCCTCTTCCCTTAATACAGCAGGTTTACACCTAAGGCCCTATTCCAGTGTTTAAAAAAGAGTTAAACTTTAAGTGTGAGCAGGGAGAATTCCATGGATGTTGGCAAGTCTTTGGTCCCAAGTCCAAGTCCCTATTAAAAACAAACGTTTTCCCCAGAAAAAGGGACCAGGTGCATAGGTTCCAAGGCATGAGTCACGTCAATGAAAAAAAACCCCAAGTTGATTCCAAGTCAAGTAACTGGTATGACTTAAGTGTGACTTGACAGTGAGTTCCGCAACTCGAGTTCCCTGGAGAATTCTAACCCTGCTCCATGCCTGTCACTGTCTCAACAGGAAGGTAGACAACCTGAAGAGGAAAGCTTCTGCTACACATGGGTCTCTCCACAGGATTAGGGCTACCATTAGGGTGATTCTAAAAAATCAGGCTTCCCAATTGCATGGAATGGGGCTAGAACTCTCTCCTTGGTCACATTTTCAAGTTAACCCTCTTTTCAACACTGAATAGGGCTTTAAGTCTTTTCCCTTTTATGGCAATGACCAAATTCCGAACATGTCCAGCTGGAGCCAAAGAGATTCTTCCAAGTGGAAGATCAACCACGTTCCAAGAAGCATCTAAACCAATCCAATCATATACTCATTGTAAAATCTTGGAAGGCAATTATTTTTCAATTTGGGACTTCCAATTCTGGGCATGTTCAGAATTGGCTCATTTCAAAAACAAACAACTAACTGCTCGTTTCCCCCCCTTAACAGAGAATAATTTGGCCTTCTGTGGACAGGCTTTGGGCACTTACATTCTGCCGATAAATTTCTCAGAGACTGTTCTGTGTGATCCTCAGTACGTTCTTCATCATCTCTTCCATACCCATAGAATTGCTACTTAAATTAAAAGTAACTACTACTAAACTATGCCCTGTAAAACATAAACATCTTATTAACATTCCCACTAAATCACCACAGTGACATTCTCCCACTTTTCAGCCTGCATCCGGGAGGTTGAATGTGGGATAGGCCATGTTAACTCAACTCCCTGATGGCTGATATTTTCTGCTGAGGCGCCCCCCCCCCCCCACTTCATCATGGCTTAGCCCTTTAATTAAGAAAACTCTCTACTGTTTATACTTTCCTTTCCTCATATAGCAATCTTTCGAGAAGTTATTTCTACTAGCCACTTGTGAAGTTAAAAATATTTTACTTTGACATTTGACATTTAAAATGTACTGAATAACTCCATTGTCCATCAATATCCTTTATATGGTATGTTGAACGGTATGATTAGAGGCAGAAAGAGTTTGTATTGATCCACAGGAACAAAACAAAATGCAAACCCTATAAGTAGGCAATAACCTCATTAGGGTAAACTAGAAATTCATGAACAAGGCAAGTGTTCGAGTTTTCTAGAATTCTTCAGCAGGTTATATGGTTTTTATTTTATTTTACTTTTTAAACAAAATCCCCTTCCTTTTTTTAGCAAATATTTTGATAAAGAAAGAGTTCTAGAGAATTTGAAAGCCTGTATATTTTGTGAATTTTACAGTAGATTAAAGCAGAAGCAAAAACTGACAAATGCTTCTATCAAGGCTTGAGGCTGTTGGAGACCAATTCTTCTAAATCTGGGTTTGAATCCCTGCATGTTTAACTGTGATAGCATTGAATATGGGTTCCCACTTCTTTTTCTGAGCCACTCATCTTTTAATAGCAACAGTAAATACCAAAACAAACAAACAAACAAACAAACATGCTCCTGTCCATGCGGAGACTTTTACTCTCCACCTATTTAGCAAGTACAACATAAATCTCCTCTTAGTTTTCTTATTGAATTTGGACATCAAAAATTGGGAATCGTTTTGTTTCAGTTTATTTCTGAAGAACTGCTAAAAATTTATTTTTCTTTCTTCCATATTGGGAATGGAAACAATATTGAGGTTTAGAAGAAAAAAAATCTCAATCTTTAAGAAGTTGTTTCTGTTTCCATTATTTGCTTTTCTGCTGCGAAATATTCAGAACTGCCTCACAAAGAACAGGTTGGTACAGCCATAGTTACAGTAGTAGATGGTAGCATGCAAAAATTATTGTAATTTGACCCAGGAATAGTTTGGTAAATATAGATAGACTTGAATGATGCAGTTGGCAATACAACCACACAACCATCTTTATCCATGAATGCAACCCAACAAAATCTACCTATTACTACACTTCAGTTTGGTCATTCATGAGTGTAGTGATCATTAATGATGGATTTCTTGTCATTCAATACTCATTGATACTTACCTATAGGGACTAAAGTTCTGTTCTATAGCATAGACCTGCAGAAGAGCAATGATTTTTGGTAATTAAAAGCTTCCTCCTTCTGTCCTGCAGATTTTCCAGCTCCTGAGTAATCCCTTTCATTGCAGGAAGGCCAAGGGACAGATGAAGTCTTTAATTATCAAAAGTCGCTGCCACCAGATGACATTACAGGGAAGAGATGGTTTTCTGTATCTAGACTTCCTCCTTCCATGCCATGACTCCAATGGCTTCCAAATGAAGAAAGGGATGACTTGGGCTTTGGAAAAACTATGGGACAGAAGTTTTTAATTGCTGGAAATCACCCCTGTCCATGACATAATCACCATTCTGTAAGTGTAAGTTATGGAACAGGATTTCAGCCAGTTTTATTTAAGAAGTAGCATAGAAAAATCTTAAACCAATGCTTTAAAATGTGAATTGGCCTTCATTCCTGTGAACACTAATTTCTTATGACAACACTTCTTCACCTGCACAGACAGGGCCCTGGGAAGATTGTTGAAGTAGCAGGAGGAGGATAAGTTGATGCTTGAACATTCAAAAGGGCCATTCAAGGCTGCAACACCTGGTGGTGGTGGGGAGTTAGATTAAACTGTAGGTCACCCTTGAGGATATTAATTAAAGTAACAAATACCACTGTAGTCGTATAGTTGTCCTTGAGATCATATGATATTTGCTGTAGGAAATCAGAAGCAGCATTAGAGCAAAACAAGCAGCATGTTTCTGTCCTAGGTTTTCCTATAGAACAGAAACAGAGTGTGTTTGATTCCTGCATTTAGAGAAATGTGTGCCATGCTTTTTCAGGAACTACAGAACTACCTTTCCCAGAGTTCCTTATATATAACAGAAAGGGGGGTGGGAAGGAAAAATCCTATTATAATAATCAGGGATATTGATCCAAAAGACAGCAGAATACATTGCTATCAGTAGACTTTACAGACCCAATGTATATGTGAGTAAATTTCTAGTATGCACCCACACCCCAACCATTCTGGCATGTCTGATGTAAACACAGATCATGAAATGACATTATGCTGCTTGAGTACAAGAGAGCTTGTTACAGGCTTCTTCTTTTTTTGGACCCTAGAAAACAATGCCCCCCCCCAATAAGTCTTGTTCCTCTTTCCTCTTTTTTTATTTTATTTTAAGAAATGTGTTGTCCTTGTGTCCAAGTGCTGTGTTCATTTAAGCCATATTCTGAGCCTCATTTGAATTTCGCATTAGAGGGACTGAGAAGTTAGTGTGTGAGCCTACAGAGCAAATCTAAGATGTTTTGCTGCTCATGACAGAGCAATAAATTGTCCCTGCCTGTCACAACTCAGGGTGCATAAAATAAAACGCAGCTCAAGTTATTTTGGCACCAGAAAATACAATAACAAGAGGTTAAAACAAATAACAGTTTTCTGCCATTGGATGGCACTCAAAATCAGCCGCCTGAGATGGCCACAGAGCACCCCATTGTTTTCCTTTACAAACGAGAGCCCTCTATTTGAGGAGCTAACAGGGAATAATCCTTTAAAATGGAGCTTGCCTTGAAGGCTTGCCCAGTTCAAAGTCAAAGTTTAGTCTGAGAATAAAGAAGCCTCAGAAGGAAAAACAAAAGCCTGTTATTTGAATCAGACGGTGCAGGCAAGTAGGTCACTCAGTCACAGAGAGTTTTCCAACTATGGCGAGATAGATGGGTCATAATCCTATTATACCCACCAGTGTTAAGTTCATCAATGTAAATGATGTAAACGCTCCCCACCCCGGAATAAAGACGCGAGTCAATAATTATGGGTTAAAACACGGGCCACACTTTATTAATCATAATCCATGTTGCTATCCTTTGGCAAAGGGAGGCCTGCCGTAGTGCGGAATCAGGTAAATTGCAGAGGTCTCGAAGGACCCCTTAAGCAACCGATGGGCAAGTCCCCGGCCCCAAGTTGTCGCAGTCTTAAAGACCACCCCCGGACCTCAAGCCAGCTTTTACTTGTTGACTGTTGGTCCGGTTGTGGCCCAGCGCATCTTTCCCCCCAAGCACTGTAATCGCACGATCCGCAGCGCTGTGAGGTCAGATGGGCTATAGCTTACCTGAGTTTGCAATGGGACTCACCAGAAAAAAACTGATATATTCGTACTACCCGCCAGTGTGACCGAATTTGCACCTCGTAAAATGCCAACGCCCCGTTCCAGTGTGGGATAGGCAAAAAATCCCCGCATCCAAGAGCCAATCAGGACGCAGGTCAAAAATTCCTATCTGGCCCCAAAGGCGACCAGATAAACTCACACTAGAATACAGGGCGGGCGGGTGGGTGCCAAAAAAGGAAGAGGGTGGAGAGAGGGGGGAACATCCCTTCAATAACCTAACGTTCCCCCCTCTCGTCCAACTGCTCTCGTGAGACCTAGGGTCTCACGTTATCCAGGGAGGGAGGCAAAGGCAAGCCGCGCTGCTGAAGCTTTAGCTCAGCAGCGGCTCGAGCATATGTGACTCAACACACAGCAGCCAGTGCCGACACTGACTTTTTAACTTACAGCAACTTGTAGCTGACATTAATGCACATCGACTTGCTGTGTGCTGTTTAGTCGTTAAGTCGTGTCCGACTCTTCGTGACCCCATGGACCAGAGCACGCCAGGTCCTCCTGTCTTCCACTGCGTCCCGGAGTTTGGTCAAATTCATGTTGGTAGCTTCGATGACACTGTCCAACCATCTCGTCCTCTGTCGTCCCCTTCTCCTCTTGCCTTCACACTTTCCCAACATCAAGGTCTTTTCCAGGGAGTCTTCTCTTCTCATGAGATGGCCAAAGTATTGGAGCCTCAGCTTCAGGATCTGTCCTTCCAGTGAACATCGACTTACACTAGTATAATTTTTGATGGATTCCAGTCATTATTTCTCTACTGTACAGTCATTATTTATCATTGTGCATCCGTAGCTGAAATCCTGTTGCTTACTGTAGTAAGTCACATTAGAGTAGGCTTATAGTGAGGATTTAGTAAGTCAACCTCTCCATAAATTCAACTGATTCAAATAGACCTACTCTGGCTGTGATTTACTACACTAAAGTAAGTCATACAACTACAGTAGGCTCATTTGAATCAATGGAACTTACGGGTGAGTAGATTTACCAAATCCCCATTGATTCAATAGACCTACTCTAGTGTGACTTACACTAAGCAACAGGATTTCAGCCTATATATGCATTACCATATACTAATTTTATCCTCTTTTAAATTTTTATGTACTCTTTTATCTGTATAACCTCTTTTCTGATCAAGTTCAAATGGCCACAGGCCTACTCTAAAGGTGGCCACGTAGACAGTCTACTGTTTGAAGAACTGTCTATCAGTGGACAGTCCTTAATCTGAAGGTATCCTCTTTTTTGGAGACTCTCTAGTCCAAGCCTGATTTATAAAGATTAAAAATAAAGATTTCTAAAGACAGAGAACCATAACAAGGAACAGAAGCAGCTCCCTTAAAATTGGCTGTTATTGGAACAGCATGTTGAGTAGATAATATGACAATCATTTAATCTTGTACTATTGTATTTCTATTAAACTCTCTCCCCCGCACCTTTCTCTACATTTTAATGCAAATCTTTTTCCTCTTTTGTCCTTTTTTGATGACATGTTTCCTCTTTTTCTGGTGATGTATAAGGAGGCATGCTGCTCATTCTGTCTTATGATAGGGCTGGCCTCGTGAGGAAAAAAGGAAAGCAAATTTGTAGTTTCTGAGGGAAACATGAGATCCTCTTTCATCAGCAGTTTCCCCCCCCCCAACTGGGAAAAAAATTAGATGTGTTCACTGGTGTGGGGGTAGGAGGTCACTCTAGCTGAGAAGGCAGCGAGGAAAATGAGGAAAAAACAAGGAGGATAAGAAATCAGATAAAACAAGATGGCGAGTCTTTTATCAGGTACATCTTAGGATGTTTGTGTGTCCCCCCCCCCCACAAGTGCCTATCATATCATGCAAACTGTTCTTGAAGAGCCCTCCATTTACCCTCTCCCCTAATTAAATGTGCACTTCATTAATGTAAATTGGGGCTTTAATGCTCTTGTTGAAATTCTGAAGAAAGTGCTGCGGCCTTGCGAAATGCTTAAGCATCATTGCAAATTAGATTAGGGACCAAGAAAGGCAGTAAAATTAGAATGATAATGGTTGATATGGCTTCCTGACAGGCATGACTATTCAGGGATCAATGGAGATGGGGAACAGTTTCCCTGAGTCTAAAGTGAAAGGCAGGGAGAAACGTCAGCCTACAGATGTGGCTTTTGGACGTTCTTTCAATTAGTTTAATTTGGTAAATGGTGGGGATTTAAAGCCTCTTAGCCAGACCTGCAAGATGAGAATATATCGAATACCCCCGCCTCCCCTCCACAGTTTAAACATAAAATAGGACTAGCTACACTTGCATTTTTCCAGAACACATCTTCTTTTTTATTTCCCTTTTTATGACCAGTAGGTCATTATACCAACATATGGTTTTAGACTGGAAAGTCTTTCCCGCTTGCTTCATCCACATTATCAAACGTGGGATGGAAAACTATAAAAGCCAGAGTGAGATTTGCATTGTGCCCATATCTCTACAAAAGGACATAAAGTCTTCCCCATTGTTGTTTTTGTTCTTGCTGTTTGTTTCTACCAACTTTGGGACCTGGCCAAAACTTCACCATTGGTTCTTAAAATGATAAATTTCCCTACAAACAAAACAAAGGATTTGTTCAAAATGCAAAGCACTGGTGCCTTTTCCCCCCCCCCCCAAATACCTTCTTCTCAGTACAATGCCAAATGTGAATGCTGGATCCGCTTTACCCATCATTATTTTCAACACCAGTAATGTTGGTAGCATCGACAAAGGAGGAAATAATAAATCTATGCCCACTGAAACAGAGCAGTTATGAATCTATAGATGTACAGGTCAATATAAATGTAGATGCAGATATAAATAAAATGTGCTGCTTATATACTGCCCCATAGCACTTAAAGCACTCTCTGGGCTTACAGGTTAATTATGCAGACTACATATTGCCACCATCCCCCAGTAAGCTGAGTACTCATTTTACCAACCTCGGAAGGATGGAAGGCTGAGTGAACCTTGAGCCGGCTGCCTGGGATTGAACCCCAGGTCATGAGGACAGTTTTGGCTGCAGTACTGCAGTTTAACCACTGCACCACAAGGCTCTAAACAGAGGTAGAGGTGTTCTCCTTTCATAGCTCTGATGAGATTTTGTTGAAATAATATTTCCCCTTTGTTTACTCTGGCCCCTAGTCCTGCTTTATTTCCCCCCCCTATACTTTTAGTGGATTCATTAACTTGTTAGTTTGTGCTCACAAGCACACAATCACATGTATGGGTCTGTTCACACTCTCTCCATGTATGTATGCACACACACAAATGCACTTGTGTAAAACTCTGCCATCTGAAATTTCATACTCTGGTAGCATGTTGTGAGTAGACCCATTAAATCAATGGGGCTTACATAGGTGTTGACTCACTTTTCCAAACAACAAACAAACAAACAAACAAAACCCAATATATATCTACAGAAGATTTTCCGTTAAAAGGAAATGGATGAATTGGTGTGACCCTTCAGGAAATAATACGAAGACCCTTGCTCAATAGGGAGTAGAGGGCATGGCATCCCTTCTTTTCCCTGTTCAAGTAGACCTAAGCTCCCCACAGGCATTAAGTTTGAATCCAGGCAAGCCTCAACAAGTGGCAGGAATAAACTCTGTGCTGTAAGTTCCTAACACTCCCTCCCAAAGTCTCTCAGACTTTCACACTTTTTATGCAAGCATGTGTGGCAGAGACTGTAAGCCCATCCTGGCTCCACTGCAAACCTTCACATTCAACACACAAAAGTCTGAGAGACTTGTGGGTGGGGAGGAAACGAGGCAGCAGGGCATACTTACATCCCCACCATGCCTGGATCCCTACACAGATTGAAGCTCAACATTTGAATAGCCTGACGAATGAGCCAGACTTAAAGCATCCAAGTTCCTTTTCTTCCCATTTCAGGTACATACTGAGATTAATAAAATTTCTTGATAACCGTAACAGTAGAGCTGCATCCAGTTACAGTGGTGCCTCGCAAGACGAAAGTAATTCGTTCCGCGAGTACTGTCGTATTGCGAAATTTTCGTCTTGCGAAAAAGCGGCTTCCCATAGGAATGCATTGCAATGCATTCCTATGGGAAACCTCACAAGATGAACGAATTATTTTCGTCTTGCGAGGCATCGCTCTTCCGAAAAAAAAAATCGTCTTGCGAAGCACGGCCATAGAAAAAGCCGTCTTGCGAGTCACCAACACGATCGCAAAACACTTTCGTCTTGCGAGTTTTTCGTCCGGCGAGGCATTTGTCTTGCGAGGCACCACTGTATTTATTTCGTTTTTATACCGCCCCTCTGGCCGAAGGCCACTCTGGGCGGTTTACAACATATATAAGGAGCATAATTAAAAGGCAATTGAACCGAACAGAAAATAAAAATAATAAAGTACAGTCAAAACATAAAAAAATACATTTGCATAAAACATTTAAAATAACATCTCTTATAAATGATAATTTGTAATATTATCTAATGTTTTTATTGGGGGAATATGTTAACTAATGAGTGGTTGGTGCTCTGATTATCCCAGTAGAATGGTACACACCACCTAGTCTGTGACTCAGGTCTAGGACTCAAAGAGTCTTGAATGCTATTCTTTCAATGAATTAATGAACACAGAGATGAAAATGAGAAACTGCAAGAAATAGCTGATGTCTTCAAACTCAGTCATTATTTATTATAATTTACTGTCACACCAAAAAGCAATATTTCATTTGTAAAAGGAGCCTTAACTGAACAACTCTTTTCTATTTAATCATATAACAATGAGTGTTGTCTCCAGTAGACAATTCTAGGACGTTTGATACCGTTTTAACTGTCATGGCAGCCTCCTACAGAATCTGAGAATCTATACTTTGGTAGAATATTCTGATGTGTTTCAGGATAATGCACTTTCTTGACAAACTACTTATCCCATGATTCCTTGGAGCCATGGCCATTTAAGTGATATCAAACTGCTACAATTGAGTAGTAGGGATAACCCTCGATACAAACCCCTGATTCTCCTGAGTAGCTCTGCAGATTATGCACCTCTCATATGCTAGTACTATGCCTGTGTCCAAATGACTTCTCCAAATTTGTGACCCGAATTTTTTTGGACAATTTGCAGAGATGATTTCACTGAATTTCACCAGAGGAAGGAAAAATTATCTGAACAGTTTATTGTGGGTAAGGCTCACCATTAGCAGTGGAAACAGAACGGCTTCTTTATTCATCTTGTATTTTATTGTTCTTGCTGCAACAATGATTCTGCCAGCAGCCTGCCTATGATGTTATGCCCTCCACAACATCCTGGACATTCTGGGGCTTTGCTGGGTTGGTGGGGAGGGGGCACAGAATGCAGAACATCTCTGGAGAAAAATCTGCAAAGGGGCCCTTTATACAGGAATGAAGGTAAGGAAACGAAAAATCTTAGAAATTTTCTTTGGGGGGAAAAAAAATGCCACGGAAAAGATCAGTACCCATGCTGGTTGAGATACTGGGAGTAATAGTTTAAAAAAGTAGCTTTTCCAAGTTCTAGGTAAGTGTATGGTTCCTTTGATCCTCGCTACACATACAAGCACTTACAGGCAAGGGAAATTTTTCCCCTACTTCTCCATCCTCTATGTTTGTTAATACACGCTCAGCCTCACCAAGCTGAGAAATAATGGAATAAAATGGAATAAAAAATATTTCTTCTCTTTCCACTCTGTAAATGGCACGTGTTTCCAGGAGAAGGAAAGCAACCTATGCACCGTACTGCCTCCAGCCTCTGGTTAGTGCAATTGGTCTTTCAGTTTCATTAGCACTAAATTCACCTTTGAAAAAATTTAATTTAAAAAAAACTGCTTGACTTGGCAAGGGCTCGAGTGAAAAGATCAAGTTACTGTTTGTAAATGCCAGACATGAATTACTTCTGCAGTGCGCCTGCTGCCTGACTTTTGGGAATCATATTCCAAGTATTGACACTATTATTCTTTTTTTTTTTAATGGATAAAAAATGGTTAACCTCTTTCTTTGCCCAGACGTCTTCTTGATACATTCAAGAAAGGCTCAGAATTGTTCCAGATGCTCTATGTTTTCAACAGCTTTCCATAAACTTTATATGTAATGCATATTATCCAAAATGCAAATTGTACTGCTTATAGACTTTTAGAACCCTAAATGCCGGCTAAGAAAGAATATAATATCCTATTCCCTTTCTGAAACCCAGCAGATCTCCTAAACTCTTGTTCAAAAACTTTGGTGCAATTATTATTATACATTTTGAAACTCTGAAAGCTAAAAATAGGTCTGGGCATTGTATTTGGCTGGATGCCAAAATACTAACCAAATCCCCGCTATCTGTGTCTTTCTAGGTTTACTGTGGGGTGGAGCAAAGAGATGAGGCATGCTGGAGCAGACTCGGGTTAAGATAAAGAAAAGATGTGGCAAGCACCAGTACATTATAAAGAAACTGCTGAGTTGGTACCAACAGAGAAGGAGTCTAACAGTTTCATCCGCCAGTGAAGCCCATGATCTTTCTTGCATACTTGAAGCACTGAGACACTAGGCAGGGTCTCTTAATGAGGTCACTGTATATTACCTTCCACTAGCTCTCCCATTTGGCTTAGCCATGGTACAGCATATGTACAGCCTGGGTCTTGCATTCTTAATTTTTCTTTTTTTTCCCCATCCTGTTATTCTTGTCTTAGTTATTATGACATATCATAGTACTAGGCCTGACTGCACATATGAAAAGCTTTTGAGTGGATACTTTGAATGTCACTTTAGGACATTAGGATCTGTCTTTGTCCCAGCATCCTTTGTTTTGGCGTTGTGTGTTCGTGCCATGGCATCACTACCAAAGTTATTAACAGCTTTTCTTCCCCCCCCCTCTGTTCTCTAGGCAGGAATTGGGCAAATGCATGTGTAAATATGTGCTCGGGTCTACTGTTGTGAATGTACAGAAAGGACATTACTCCAGTGCTTTCTCTGAGGTCTAGGTCTTTGTGGGACGCATAATCTCACTGCTCATTAGATCGTTTAGGGGCCTCTTCCCGAAGAAGAAGCTGGCTGGATAGCTCAGTGGTTTAGGTATCTGACTACAGAGCCATAGGTTAGGAGTCAGTTCCCCAGTATGCCACCTATGGGTATAGCCAGCCTGTGTAGCCTTGGGCAAGCTGCAGAGTCCCAGGGCATTCCCAGAAGAAGGGAATGGTAAATCATTTCTGAGTATTCTCTACTTGGAAAACCCTGAAAAGGTCACCATAAGTCAGAATTGACTTGATGGCACGTTATTACTATTATTATTATTCCTGAAGAAGCACACTTTCCAATAAGACCTACGCCTTGCAGGAAGTGCCAGGGCAGGTTCCTTTCAGTACATTCACAAAATTAGACCCAAGATAGGCTTAGCAGCCCAGAAGACAGGCTTTGTTCCAGATGAGTGAGATGGAGGTGTGTGACTTTGGGCAGAACCCCCCAAAATTATTTCAGGGAAATTCTTGGCGAATTCTGGGAGCTGGACTTGAAGAACAGAACAAAACAGAATAAGACAAGGCCACCCCTAGTTCCCTAGATACCATAAGATTACAGCCATTGTGTTTAAGGTTTTAAAAAAGCACTATTCAAAGACGACTTTGAAAAATGTCTTCTGTACTTTGGTTTTCAGTCTTGAATTTTGAAATGTTGCTCTATTTTTAAACCTGTGCAAATTTTTCATTTCCCATCAATAGCTGGCTTGATAAGTTTCAGGCCCTTCCAAAGGTCACTTTTATCATCCGACTCCTTCTCCATTGTTATTGTTGATGATGATGATGATGATATTATAATGGTTTGGCTTTTTTTGTTAGCATTTTTAGCTGCTTGGCCCCCTAGATTCCAAAAGTAGAAAAGAAGAAAGGAAAATCAACCCAGGTATAAAATAGGTTGCTGTAGATTGTGGAGCTCTGGCAGCAGGCATAACAGATGAAATAATAAAAAATAAAAAGATGGTGGTGGGAGTAAGAAAGAACTATCTATGCTGAAGTGGGTGTTCTTTGCACAATTGATAAATGATTTGTTCTTCTTGTGCTGCTTTCTCTTCTCTACGTCCCCCGTTGTGTGAGGCCTTGTCCCTCCCCTCAATCCTTACAAGATTAGGTGTGGCCTGGTGGCTTACTGTCACTTATTCAGCTGTTAAAGCAGCTTAAACCCTCATAAGAACATTAACATTTGGTTGCCAATACGAGATTGACCTTTATTCATAAAGTGCAAAGAGTTGGAAGTCGAACAGATTGGTTGCCAGCCATGCCCTTTTATGTGCCGTTTAGCGGCTTTGATTTTTTTTTTTTTTTTTGCTCCCCCTTTTCTTCCTTTAATCTGACATCACTGGCTTGGAGCTGTTTCAGCTCTAAACAAACAGGCCCCAGCCGGGCCTTCCCTTTTGAAGAAGAGTTTGTGTGCATGTTTGGAAATGCAGAGGGGGGGGGGGTAAAGAATGGCTTTTGGTGGCAGTGGTGGTTGGGGTATAATAAAACAAGAAAGAAAGCGAGAAAGAAAACGGCTTGCATTTGGAATGAAATGCCTCAAGAATAGGTTGCAAACACCAGGCCCTGAATGGAGCTGTAGATGTTGATCATCTCTCACTGAATCGGGGTGTAAGAGCGCCTTGGGGTTGAGCTGATGGGTGTTTGCTCAAACTCGGCCTTTTACTCAGAGAATAGGAATGTAAGAATCTCTATGAACTCTTCCCGAAAGTTTTACTTCATGAGGCACACAAAAGAGAACCTGAGAGTGAGTTGTGACAACAAAGACGATGGCTTTCAAAGAGAAAGAGAGAAAGGGAGAGCAGGGTGGGAAATCCCATTTTGGCCACCTGACAACTATTGTTCCACTCCAGAGTAAACAACTTGAAGGTTCTGGCCTGAAATAATGCGATGGGAAGAAAGGATCTGAAGCATCTCGCAGTTAAACCCTGCCAACCTCCATGCAAGAATCTAAGATTGAGTAGCCTCTTATATATGACTAGTTGGATGGCCAAAAAGGAGGACCAAAGAGGCCCTTGATTTGCATGAAATTTCATACATTAATTTACATATACAGGAGCAACATTGGAAGTTGCTCAAAGAATAGAATAGAATTGTAATGTATCTCACTTGAGTCGGTAAGGGACCGACCTAAAGATTCCTGATCTGCCTCGTTATGCATTTTTTATCTTGAAATCAGTGGAGGATTGTCCACTAGCAGCCTTTCCAATGAAGGACTGTCCCCGCTAAAAGAAAATTATGCATGTTGTAATGTAAGGGTCTGTCATCGAAGCGACCAACATGAATTTGACCCAACTCCGGGAGGCAGTGGAAGACAGGAGGGCCTGGCGTGCTCTGGTCCACGGGGTCATGAAGAGTCGGACACGACTTAACGACTAAACAACAACAACAAATGTAAGGCTCAAATGACACAGAATTTTGACCAGGTACCTGGACATTATGTAGCTAATTTTTGCTTAAATATGAGCTAGTGCTGCAGAAACAAATTGGACTGGGACCATGGCAGTGGGTTGAATTTCAGTTTTTGGTCCTCCTGTAGTTATGAGAATCAGCCCCACCCAACATCCACCGAGGTTAGTAAAGATCATCCCATTTCAATTCCAGAATGGACTATGATAGAAAAGGGTGTTAAAGGACCCCCATTTCCCTGTGCCAAGGTTCTGATCTGGCTTGCCACCTCGCTCCAGCCCACAATGAATGAATGAATGAATGAATGAATGAATTTATTTATTTATTTATTTATTTATACCGCCCATCTAGATGAATCTACTCTGGGTGGTTTACAGTCCAAAAAAAAAACGGTATCAAAGGCAGCTGAGATGTTGGCCTCCCTCAATAGGTCATCCAGCAGGGCAACCAATGCCATTTCCATACCGTGGCATGGCCTGAAGCCCAACTGGAACAGATCCAGGGCTTTGGTTTCATCCAAAAGGGCCTGAAGCTGATTGGCCACCACCCTCTCTACTACCTTGCTAAGGAAAGAAACATTGGCGACGGGCCTATAATTGCCAATGTTGTCCGCCGCCAAGCTCGGTTTCTTCCTATGCACACCAGTTGCTGGTTTTCAAAAATGCTACAGTATCATAAACATCACATCTTGTGCAGCCCAAAGGAGATTAGATGCTGCAACATCTCAACACTACAGTGACAGTCAAAGGAATTAAAAAAAATAGCTGAAACATTTGACTCCAGGATGATTTCATTTTTGGTGGGGATTGGTCAAGCATCAAATATCAAAACCATAATCACCACCACCACCGCAAGCAGGCAAAAACCTTTCTCTTCAGGCAAGCTTTCCCT
This sequence comes from Intellagama lesueurii, assembly GCA_037013535.1. Taxonomy (NCBI): domain Eukaryota; kingdom Metazoa; phylum Chordata; class Lepidosauria; order Squamata; family Agamidae; genus Intellagama; species Intellagama lesueurii. The sequence continues at coordinate 186,489,928 of JBAJHW010000005.1, read as the reverse complement.
CAGTGGCTGGCTGATTTGGACTTTTGGATGGACTGTTATGCATTACTGCTTTTACTGTTTTTTTGTTTTTTAAAAGTATTGCTTATGTTTACCATTTGTCAGAGCGGTATTAGTTTCTTCCTTAATATTTGTATACTTCTTGTTTTTAGCTTTAATATTGTCTGTTAATGATGTATGCCGTCTTTGTATAAGCATTGTTTTTAGTTTTCGATATTGTCTTTCAATGATGTAAGCTGCCTTGGGTCCTTTTTAAGGAGAAAAGAGGGGTAAATATATTTTTAAAATAAATAATAAATAAATATATTCTTTAGGGGATTAGAAATATTAGTGAAAAGGCGTAGCACATCAAAATAGCATTCTGTTTTTGGGCTTGACTATGGCGAAGTTCTGAACATGAAACAACTCCTGTGCAACATCACATTACAATCTCTTTCATTTGCACAACTAAACATGCAGGATCCTAATCAAGATCAGGTACCTCACATATGAGTAAGTGGTAACAACTGTTCCCCTCCTTCCCCCCCCCTAAACTGGCACCAGTCAATTCCTCTCCCCCTTTTTTTTTCAGTGAGGCTGAATTTAGGAGTAAGAACCGGATGGAGGGGTTTCATGCCTCCTACCAGATGCATTGGGCCTGATTTTAATCAGGGCCCCTCCATGCTTACTTTTCAGTAAAATCCAATAACTCTAAGCTGTATGGTGTCCATTTAACTTAAGGTGTAGGGAGAGCCCAAAGGGCTGATTCCTGTTTGTTAGCTCAGTGATTTAGGCTTCTAGCTGCAGAGCTGAAGGTTGGGAGTTCGATTCCCCACTGTTACTCCTTGACAGAGGCGGGACTGGATGATCCATAGGGTCCCTTCCAGCTCTGCAGTTCTAAGATTATTATTATTCTAAGATTATGATAGCATGCTATGCTGTACTGACCAATGTCAGGGTGGGAGTCTAACTCAGAAAGAAGGTAGGTCCTCCAAAATAACATGAGGCTGCTCATATCTGGCATCATGCATGGACTAAGTACAGCTAGCCTCTAGCAGAAAATAGCACAAGCACATGATTTCATCCAGAACCTGGAAAAGTTGTTGTCACTGTTGTCTATAACTCTCCATATCCTCTAGACAGCATGGTTAAATTTTCCAAGGCCTGATCTCATCAAAAACCGGCAGATCAAATTACAAATCTTATGCATATACTGTAGGTACCAAATTGTTAGGGCAAAGCAAAATGTTATACTACAGTGGCCAGGTTCCTTCAGAGTAGCAGTTAAGTTAAAGAAAAGTAAAACAAAGGCACTGGTGCTATTTGGTCGCTTGGCAGAAAACTCCCATTGTCAGCTCTAATGAAATTTCAGAAACAGAGAAAATATAGTTTGAGAATTTTGTTTTTCTTTTTGTGTGCAAAGGGTGGGCTCTTGTAGGCTGGTGGGAGCCCATCTTACACATTTGTACTGAATGTGGAAGGAATAACATTTGGCCCTAGCATACTCCAGCATCCTATTATGGAGAAAGTCTTAAGAGTGGAAAGTAATGCTCTGGATTCATTCATTGAAAAATAAACATACAAAAAAAAAAAAAAGACAGATTTTAACATGTGCAGAAATACAGACATTTGGAAACATAAAGACAGCAACACTTTATCCTACAGAGAAAATGCAGACTTTTAAAAAATGCAAACAATGTGTGCATGTAGGAAACGCGCACTGAACACACAAATGTCTGTCTGTCTATTTGTACATCTGCATGGAGATAGGTTGGGATGATATTTTAATGCGTAAATCCAGGCAAGAACTCATTACAGACATTCACAGAGTGACACACCCATAGCAAATATATGTTCTGATGCCAGAAATGCACTTATTTCAGTCCTCCTAATGTCACATTACAGAGGAATCTGGCCACAGGCAGACAAATGTGGGTACCTGCAGATGCGCACACACATACAACAGAGCTATTTGAAGCGAAATGCCTTTCTTCAGATCCATAGCAGGATGACTGCCAAAAACATTCATTCCACTAAAAGGGGGTTTCAAATCTCCACCGGAGTTATATCTATATTTCAGAGGACACCGTCTGAATTAAGGTTTTGAGTTTTTTACCTGTCACAAGCCATTAGCTGAATTGCTTAAAGAAAACCCCTGACAAACGTAATTGCTGGTTAGTGTTACAGAGCTTTGAGCTATTGCTCACAAGAAGAGATTCTTTGATCAACCTCCCTCCACCCCGCTCTTCCGTTGAATAAAGCGATTTGTTCCAGTAACAGTGGTAATAAAATTGCTGAAATGAAACAGGATTGTTCAATGAAGACCTGAATCCAATTTGCTGTGCTAGTACAATTATACTTTTATCTCTGTGTTTACTCATTTGTAGAATTGCTACAAGGGGTTTTATATACAATTAATGGGATTAATGGCTCTTGGAAGCGGACGGACAAGACACCATTTAGGATCAGAACACCTCTAGGAGCAGAACACCTTTGTTTGCATGCTAGGAGCATGCTGTCCTCATGCAAAATAAATTCTCCGAGCACACAAGGCAGGTTTCCTTCTGCATCTCCATCAGAGGCCAGATAAGTTTCTTTCTTGGACTACATGTCCCAGAATCTCCCAGCATTTGACCCCAGCTATGTTGGGTGGGTGGTTTCTAGGGGCTGTACTTCCAAAAAGGAATTTTCCAAGCTCTGGACTCCCTGTAACTGAGAAAGCATTCATGGGAAGTGTAGTGTTTGAACTGAATCAACCTGTGCATTCTTCTGAATTTATGTGAAGGTCCATGAAGGAGGTGTTGGGCCAAGAGAGAAGGAATGGAAGGAGCAGGAGCCATGCTCACTGCTTCCTTGATCAATATTAACATAATATTAAACAATATCGATACTGGACCCACAGTTGCTCCTGAAATTCTCCACTAATTCACCCAGTGTACAATGAATAATCCTTCCAATGAAACACTGGATCATTTCTAGGGCAGCCTCACATCTTTTCCAGGTATTTATTGGGTGGGGAAGGAAGGAAGGAAGGAAGGAAGGAAGGAAGGAAGGAAGGAAGGAAGGAAGGAAGGAAGGAAGGAAGGAAGGAAGGAAAATTGTTGTGTTTTGTGAGCCACCAAAAGGAGCCATGCTTTAGATTGGCTATAAAAGTAAGTAAATGAGTATGCAAATTATAGTACCAGGAAATATTTCAGAAAAAAAGATATTTTGGATAAATTTTGGCACAATCTACCATAGTCTCTTCTGGTTTTCTCTACGATAGTAGATTGGAGATATAAGCTGATCAAAGACAAGAAGTGTATTTGCACCTCTTTTCAGGGCAAGCTGAAAGCATCTGAGTGCACGGAAGGAGGCCCACTCATTTTTGTGTAATTCATAAATTAACTTGCCTTGATTTGTGATTGGTCTTCATAACTTGAACATGGCAAATGTTTGAATTTTGACTTTTCCTGTACAAAAGCCAGTCTGAATAATGTCTATCCAACACTAATGTGCTATCAGCTGTGATCACAGGCCCTCAATATAATATCTGTTTCTACCCATGGATTCTGGGAACAGTTGTCTCTTAAGGGCAGGAAAGGGAATCTCTAAGAATATTCATCACCTTCACCAAACTGCAATTTTCAGGATGGTTTGGTAGAAATCATGGCAGGAAAACTGACATAAAGCTCATAACGGTTTGCAGCACAGACTTCCTCAGTATCACCAAGTTCTATCAATTTGAAAGCAGCTTCCTGAGATACAACAGGCCCAGTTTGGCACCTCGTCAATGTTTAATTTTCCCCTACATTTCTCTCCTACTCTTCCTTTGTGGAGCACAAAATTCTGGGGTTAGGCCAAAATTCACTTACAGAATGTTAGTCTTAGGCAAGTCAGGTTGAAAGCTTTGGGAAGAAGATGACGGGAAAGACTTGAAAGGCTTGAATCCTCAGAGACCCACTGCCATTCAGCATTAATATTACCAATCCAGACAGAATAACAGTCTGACTCAGTGTGAACACATATTTGCACAGTTGTATCTCTGTGGAACAGATTAGGGCAACAATGGAGACATCACAGTCCTCCAAGGGCTGCTGGTCTACAGTAATTAATAACTGTGTGTCTCAAATCAGTTCTGACCTATGGCAACCTTTTCCAGGGTTTTCTAGGTAGAGAGTACTCAGAAGCGTTTTACCAGTGGATTCCTCTGAGGGCGCCCAGTGGATTCTTCTGAGGATGCCTAGCCAAGCTCCGTCAGATAGAAAAACTTGCCCAAGGCCACACAGGTTGACTCTTGTGGGATGCATAGTGGGGAATTGAATTCCCAACCTCTGGCTCTGCAGCCAGAGGCCTAACTCACTGAGCTACTCAACCAAGCTGCTCTGCAGCTCCTGCCATTTTTCCTCATTATGCTGGCTGGGGTTTACCAGACTTGCAGTCCTACAATTCATGAACAGCCACACCTTCTCCATCCCCGGATTAGGGTGGAAGATTAGTCTCAAATCAACCAATCAGCTCCAGGACTAAACAGAAATTTGAAGCACCATCAGCTAGTCTAGATTCCTTAGGCATTCACAGCACAATCTAATGAAAGAATCTTCCTATGTCTCATGCTGATTGTGATATCCAAATTAGGAAGACATATTGTACGTGAAAAGGCCTTTATGGACCATCTAAAAAGGATTAATGCATCAGTTAGAATGGTCCCATTTACACTGTAATTTGCAGATAGAACATTTCAGATATATTTATGGGCAGGAAACTAGCAAGTTTTGAGCTGAGGTTTGCATTGCCTAGCCAAGCTCCGTCAGATGGAAAAACTTGATCTGCTTGGTTGATTGTGTTTCTGGCAGCCCTTTCCATTTTAGTGAGGAAATGGGAAGGATAAAACACTTAAAGGCTGGGCTTCAGTCTTCAATCTCACTCACTCGCTCTCTCCATCACTCCCTGTTTTTGGTTTTATTTTGTGGGACTCATCAGTGACTGGCAATAATAATAAGGAGCAAAACGTCTAAAGAGGCCACAAAAAAGGCAAAGTATGTTCTGAGAAGACAAAGAATGCTTTGTGTGGACAAGATGTACAGACAATGATGTCCTTTAAGGAGAAAAAGGAGAAGAAGTCATAAGAACAACGTCCATTGTCATGCCAGTCCTGGTTGATGGCAGATTTTTCTATATTCTTCCTGCATGGAATGGTAGCCTCCTCAGGACTACAAGAGATCAAACTAGGATTACAAGCTTTCTTTTAGATGATTATTTCTTCCTGTGACAATATTTCCTCGGGCTTCAGCAATCAGACTTGCAGGCAAAGCTCATGTCTATTGCTCGATCACCAATCACAAAACAAAGCAAGGCAATTTGTGAGATACAGGAGGTGTGAAAAGCCCGTGCATGATACTTAAGGAATCTCTGCTTTGAAATGTGAAGCAGCTGTCTCATTGACCTTGATTCTGATATTGTCCAGTCCTGTGTGACTCACTAAATTGAATGCAGCCATGTAGTGAAAGGCCAAGAGAAGGACTCAACAAACTTGCTTTTGCCAGAGTTTTGGGGTATGTCGGTTGAGTAGGCTGAATTTGGACTAGTTCAGATTCAAAAAGGAATAAATCAAGCTACTTCATAACAGGGTATCAAACTTTGGAGCACAAGTGGGAATCAAGAGGCCTATAAGGTCCATACTGTATATGGTCTCTAAGTCCTTTTCATTCCTCACCCTGCCCCAAACCCCCTCCTGAAAATCACCCTGCCTGATTTTGGCAACACAATCCTGCTTTTAAAGCAAGAAACACTTTAAATGGTTTTTCACCAGTTACCCCTGTAATTTGATGGCTGGTGTGTTGCTCATGCTGGGTCATGGATGGAGAGAGAAGCTGGGCTGAAATTTCCCACCCCTTGTCTAGAACAAGGTGAGGGAACACGTGGGTCTGCAGGTACGGTTGGACTCCAGTTCCTATCAGCCCTAGCCAGCCTAGCCAGGGGTAAAGCATGATAGGAGTTGTTGTTCCAGCAACATCTGGTGGCCCCCACATTCTCCCCCTCTACTCTAGAGTAATAGATTGCTGACTCTTAGCTGTGATGTCATCTGTCACTTGGAATTTACAAGAGAAGCTTTACACAGCCTGCCTCTTCAATGTTCCCAGCGATTTGATTAGGGAGCATTTCTGATTTATTGGAGTTAACTGCCAATATTTTCTCCTTTAGTACTATAGCAGTGTCATTTCTGAGTGCTGATATGATGGTGGTCTATTTACCACTGTGCACTCTATAGCATTGTGCTTGGTGATATTGAAATAAGGGCTGCTTAATATTATGAACACCATGCATCATTTATACAGAGCCTGATCTTAGATGTAATAGATTCCTCAGAATATAATTTCTTATTGACTGCAACAGGCATTAGGAAATGACTAACTGGGCTTAATCTAATGGCTGAAATCCAGTAGTAAGATGCAACTAGAGTAGGCCCATTGGTTCAATGGAACTTAAATCTATGTTGGCTCACTGAATCCCCAATGATTTAACAAGAACAAACTGTAATTGTGAGTTACTACTGGATTTTTAGCCAATATATCTCTATTCAGAAGCAAAACCCATTCAGTTCAATGGGGCAATGCCTTAAGAAATGTTTATAGGATTGCAGTGTAAGAGAATAGCAGTATCATTAATTGTATGCTTGGATATTGCCTTCATGAGAGTCCTCCCCAGAATGTAAACAGCAGTAAAATCCCAATATAACTTTTGAACACAAAAATAAATGTTTATAACAGTAAAAATAGAACTAATAGTGCATCATCCAGTGGTGGCATTTGGCTGGCAGAACAGTGGGAATCAGCTGAACTCAGAGGGGGAGATTCCACCATCGGCACCATACGCTCCCCTTCTGCACCCAACCACTGGGTGGTTTCTTAGCATGGCTCTAGAGTGCTAAGAAACCACCCAGAGGGATTTTTAGGGTGGCGTCATGGAATACTGTGACTGCCAGCAAAACATTTGATTTGGTGAAAGTGAAAGAAGAAAGTGCCAAAGCAGGAGTGCAGTGGCACATTAAGAAGAAAAGAAAATCAAAAGAGCAGCATAACTTTAGCATTGACAATGAACAAACTGAAAGGGAGATTTTTATATACCTTGGTTCAATCATCAATCAAAATTGAGACTGAAGGCAAGAAATCAGAAGAAGACTGAGGCTGGGAAGGGCCGCAATGAAGGGATTAGAAAAGATCATCAAGTGTAAGGATGTGTCACTGGAGACCAAGACCATCTACACTCTTGTATTTCCAATCACCATGCATGAGTGCGAAAGCTGGAGAGTTCAGAAAACTGACAGGAAAATAATTGATTTGTTTGAAATGTGGTCCTGGAGGAGAGCTTTGCAGATATCCTGGATGGCCAGAAAGACGAACAAGTGAGTCCTACAGCAAATCAAGTCTGAGCTATCTCTGGAGGCAAGAATCTTGAAACCAAGGTTGTCCTACTTTGGGCACATCATGAGAAGGCAGAATTATCTGGAAAAGACAATAACGCTGGGAAAAGTGGAAGGCAGCAGGAAAAGAGGGAAGACTAAATATGAGACGGACTAGATCCTGAAAGGAACCACAGGCTTGAGTGAACAAGAGCTGAGCAAGTAGTGAAAGACAGGACATTTTGGAGATCGCTCATTCATAGGGTCACCGTAAGTCGGAAGCAACTTAACAGCACATAACAACAACAACATACAGTAAATTATAATTTGTTACTTTAATCATGATACTGTCCCATCACCAGGGATAGGTGATAAGATTCTACGGCCAGTCTAATCAGTGTCTGTATAGAGCTGAGACGATGCCATTTTGCCGTTTGCTTTAGGCAGCAGAACATTTGGGGCCAGTCTGATTAACAAGGAATTGAATAATCATAGCTGAGAGCAATGGATATCTGATGTGAGCTTGTCCTTTTTATATCCTGGCTGGTCCCTTTAAGATCTCACGGATTATTAATCAACTCACTCCAGCTTCCTTTCCTCCTTAACGTACCTGGAATGAATGTTTCCACGTTAGGCAGGATCAATTGTAAAAAGTGGAATTAGTCATTCTAAATCATGCAGCTGCGTTCGAAAGGAGCTCTTCTACAAAAATCATTAAACAATCATGTATTCCTATTGATTTATTCAAAATACCTTGAAGGGAAGCAGATTAAACACAAGGCAAAAAGTAAACTAATGCAGATTAAATGGATGAAGGATGGGCCGATGGTTCCCCAGGCAGTTTTTGTACTAATGAGAGGAAAATTATATGTACACTATTACCAGGATAAAAGGGTCTATTAGAGGTCTTTTGCTTGACATATTTATGTATTTCAAATACTAAGTAGCACAGTGAATTAGGTTTACTCCTGGCATTTGTTATTTTTATTGCATCTCTAAGTGATAAACAGGGTTTGTTGTTGAGGGCAGTGTGTGTTGGGTCTGCAAGGGAGAACATCTCCTGTATCCACAGCTTCTTATGAGAAGTTTGTTAGGGACACAGACATAATCTCCTCGTATTTCAAGTTACCCTCATAAAATCTGCACACTGGGTACCCAAAAACTGGGAAGGCAAGCAGCTTGGGCCCCGCTCTTTACGCACAAAGTGCTTTCCCTGATTTTGATGTTGTTGATGGTCTCCTGTTTTTAATGGGTTCTCGAGTGAAATCAGCTGTAAAGGTATGCGACAAACAGAATAACAGGTAACTACAAGTGCTTTTACTTTAGTCTCCCTTACCGTCTGGCGTGTCACTGAGAGCAGAGTGGAAGACAGAAGCCTGTGGGAATTAGGACACAGGAAAATTGTAATTTTGCAGCAAATCCTACTTTACGTACGCACATTTGTTCAGGAGAAGTAGCTAAGTTCCAGACGTTTGCAAATGTACTATCTGATAAATACAAACAGAACAACTGTGTGCCACAGTAAACAGAGGACTAATGCATAATAGTACAGAAGACCAGTATTGGTTTGCTCTTCCTGGCTGCCTGCCTGCCTGCCTTCCTGTCTATATTTGTTTATTTTATGCATTTTCGTATCACAATTATTTTTGTCTTAAATTCTTTCTTAAATTAGCTTATAAGCACTGAAGCTTTGCCTGTTTCTGAAGCGATCCTGTAATACCAGCTTGCACGTCTAGCATTTTAGTTAAGTGGACCTCACTCTGGAAACCTTTCTTGGCTGTGGAGAATTGACTCCATTCACCAGTGTTCCTTCTCAAGAGTTTTTCAGTCCACATTCCTTTGGAAGATTACTGAGTTATTAAATAAACACTCTAAAAATTGTTTTCTTTAAAAAACCTGTTCCAGTATTCCCCCCCTTTTTTAAAAACCCAAACATTCCAACATTTTTAGAACCTTCTGTTCAAAACGATTGTATTTAAATGGAAACGCATTCTTTGTCTGAACCATTGGTTAAAATCCAAACTGAGCAAAACCACACAGAAAAACCGCATGGATAAGGCAATTGTACAAGCAGTTCCCTTGTTCCCAGGCTTCCGGTCATGTGCCTGGTCACATAAGCAGACATGTGGTGGATTGCACAATCTAAGAAGACCAGGAACATGATGGACAGCGCGCAAAGCTGGTCCCTTTCCTTCTACGATTACCATTGCAAGGAGCCACATGATGCAGTGGTTAAACTGCAGTATTGCAGCCAAATTCTGCTCAAGATCCAGGTTCGATATCAGGTAGCCAGCTCAAGGTTCCATCCTTCTGAGATCAGTAAATTGAGTACCCAGCTTCCGGTGTGTGTGTGTGTGTGTGTGTGTGTGTGTGTGTTAATGTGTAGCCTGCATAACTAACTTGTAAACTGCCCAGAGAGTGATCTAAGCTCTATGGGGCAGTATATAAGCAGCACACTTTGCTTTTTTTGTTTTTACATGATAATAGGAATCAAAAGGATTCTGGCCATTATTTTCAATACCTTAGAGTTATCCTTTATTTATTTACTTGTGCTTGTTTGTTTCCTATTTAGATGCCATTGCTTATATATCTATAGCATCATCATCTTAGAAATGGAATGGAATAGGTGACAAATTTAAGTAGGTTTCCACACATTCAGGATAGTATCCCGTTGCCCAACCATAGAGGGGAAAGGAATTTATTTCATCGTGTTCCCATCCTCACTCCAGCAGGCTGCCTGTCAGAAGCCTGTTCTCACACTGGTTGTAAGATCAGTCATTTAACTCAGAGGTCGTCAACTCCCGGTCCGCGGCCCGGTGCCAGTCCATGGCCTGAGCCGGACCGGGCCGCGAAGACAGACCTCCCGCCCCCCCCCCCGCAGGCACTCCCCTCCCCACAGCTGCTTTGTGCATGTGCGCGTGTGCCAGCGCCGGCATGAGTGCTCCCCCACCCCTTCGCGCATGCACAGGGGTGCCTGCACGCACGCCCGTGCGCTCCCCCCACCCCTTCACGCATGTGCCCAAGTGCCCGAGTGCCCGTGCAAAGGGGGTGCGCGGGTGGGAGTGCAGGCACCCCTGCGCATGCTCCAAGGGGTGGGGGAGCGCTCACGCAGGCGCTGGCAGGCGGGTGCTCCCCCACCGCTTCGCGCATACGCCCGAGCGCGCGCGCGCACCTGCAGGGGGGCCCCGCCTTCCTTAGAGGCTCAGCCAGTCCGCGGTCCCAAAAACGTTGGGGACCGCTGATTTAACTGGTTGTGAAAGGGGGATTCTGCTCTTATGTTTAGGCAGCCAGAAATTACCTTCAATTTGCAGATCACATTACAATATACACATTGCTTAGCAGGAAATCTAGATTTGCAACAGAATCTAGATTTGCAACGGACATGCACTACAAAGTGCGTGTCTGTATAAAACACTCACTTTCCTAATTTGTGGAGATTGACACTAGAAAATGTAAGCATTCCAACAGGAAGCCGTCAAACACTGACACACAAAGTAGAAAGCTGGCCCCCATAGTTCCAAAGATTATTGCGTAGTAAGTTCTATTGCAATCTCACCGGAATAAAGAAATCCTAATTGGTAAGGCATAAGTGTCAATTAATTAATTAATTAGTCATACGTTTGTGTGTAAGTACAATAATCGTGTTTTTTTTGGGGGGGGGGATCTTTTACCAATATTACAAGAAATGTTATCTTAGCAGAGAGTTTTTCTGTGGGGGAAAAAATCTACCTAGTTAATTTGAGCGCTTATTTCATGAATCCTAAAGGTCCTTGCTCTCTGAATAATCTAAGCCAGCTAAATATTGCATAGATCTCTTCTAAGCCAGTACGAAAAGACAGTTCCTGGTGCACTCGAATGCTCTGATGATCTATGTTGGGAAAAGTTCTGAAGAGCCCAGCCATCTGTGGGTGTAGCAACTGTTGAGCTGAGCACAGCCATGCCACTCAAGCAGAAGTGGAACAGCAGTAAAGAAGGGCATCACATCATATCCAGTTAATGAATAATGCTTTGCACTGAGGTGGCAGAATAGACTATGTAAACATTGGCTTTAAAAAGTCAATCCAATTGACAGAGCAGAAGGGCAGACTTTATTAGTGTTGGTCAAACTAGCCTTGGCGCGGGTCAGCTAAAGATATTCTCCAAAAAGAAAAAGGAATATGACAATTGTTGTTGTTGTTTTTAAGCCAAGTCAAATTTTACATTTCTGTGGTTTTCTGGAATCCATCACAGAGACACCCAGAACCTGGAAACTACATGGTTTGGGTCTCTTTATTTCTGGATTTGTGCTCTTGCAGCATTCAAGGAGAGAGTCCTTCTAGAAACCCAAGATAGGATGATGTTCAGAATCCCTTGCATCTGTGATCCTTTAGATCTGTGAGAATGTGGGGAGGGCTGAGGAATCAGTTTGATCCACCCCCAATTGTTTTGAAGCAAGGGGATGGATAGCTACCCACGACAGAGATACTTTTCTACTAAAGACTCTGTTCTAATCCCTTCCACTTACATCTTTGGTTATCTGCAAACAACTTAGAGAGGGGAAATTTACATTATTTGACTACAATTCCCATAAACCGAGAGCCAGCATCACCAATGGCTGAGTAAACCTGCAACCAAGCCAAGTAGATGGGTTAAATAAGCTAAAGACAAATGTTTCTCTTCAATAACTGATGCAAAAGACTGCTGGAATTGTGCAAGTTCAACAAACCATGGGCATGGAACTCCAAAGTTCATTGATCAAATCCCCTTTACTTTCTATCAAGGATCATTCACATGCCTTTGTGTCCAGTACAATAGGACTGTGGTACCCACAAGGAATCAGTGCCAAGCCCTCCTGCTGCAAAAGCCAAAAGCCACAGATATATGGCATAGTCTCTGTTTCCCTCTAGTGGCCAGTTCTGATAATACGTTTTGGAAACACGTATTTCTGGGTTTTTTAATTTAATATTTTCAGGCAGTAGATAAGTGAAACTGTGGGTACTGATCTTTTAGATACAGTGATCCAATCGATACTTGGCAGCCAGATACAGAGACTGGAGTGCAAAATGCATACCCAGTCTCCATGAGACAGTGTGCATGTTTGTATAAATAGCCACGTTTACCACTAAATAAGTGGCAAGCAGAAAAGAACAGATGGTGCTGAGCCAAGATACAACACAAGAAATGTGTTCAATGCTCAAAGCCAGTTCAAGAGGTGAAAATTTAAGCAGCAGTCCCTACTTCTATCAAGAGACAACGCTACATCACACCATCCTTCAGTTTCTCTTTCTTTTCTTTCTCTTTATCTTAAACTACCCCTGAATGTAGCAAAGTCCAACTGAAGTGTAGGTGGGCACTTAAAATACATTTATAGTGTTTCTGAACAAGGCAAGCTGCTTTAGAAATGCCATCATTTGACTTAATACTTTACTTTTTGTGCAATTGGAACTCTATTGGGGGGGGGGTAACTATGAGAAGGCAAACTAATCATCATTAGCTAGTCTTAAAATATATGTTTTTACTCCCTTTTTAAAATCAATCTGAGCAGAAACAGAGCACAACTCAGGAGGGAGTGCATTCTATAGTCTGGGAGCCACACAAGAGAAGGCCTTCTCCCATGTGCTTCTTAGGTGAGCTTCTTAAACTGTTGGCACTGAGGTCAGGGAACCAGCTGGATAACGGGGCAACAAGTGACAACACACAAAGGGCTGCACACTTGCCCTTACGGACATGGATCTTCCCTGCAGGAGTGGGCCGATATGTTTCAGTGGTTAACCAGAGGTTGAAATAGGATCTCTGACCTTTCAACTTCCTGGATGGATGTTTTTAGGAGCTGAAGCCCAACAACCTCTAAGGATCTATGTTCAGGAACCTTGATACCCATGATGGAGGTCACCCTGATTTAACCCAGGGTGGGAACTTTTTTTTTTTCCTATCAAGGGCCCTCAAGACTTTTCTGTCAAAGAGTACATGCTGGCAGTGGGCAGATCCAAAGCCAGATGGGAGCCAGACCACTCCTTTTCTCTATCTTTTTTGCTCTCTCTGTCTCTATCTTTTTTTTCTTTGCTGCCTCTTTGTTTCTCTCTCTCTCTATATCACCCATTTTTAATCTCTCTCTCTCTCTCCCTCTTTTCTGACACCTCCTTCTATCTTCCCTCCTATCCAGAGGCTGCCCAGAATGAGACAGAGTGCTGTCATCAGTGGTCTTGCACAGATAACTTGCAGAGGGCTATCCCAGTCTCCCTACCCTGCCACCATCACCATGTATGGTTAGACCATCAGATGTTCTTCTCAGCCTCAAAACTGGGCATCAGCTTATAAAGATCAGTAGCCTCTGAAAAGCTATACTTACAATATACCTCCATTGCTGCTTGTCTCAAACAGTGGTGTTCCCTGTGGGGTGGGGGGTTGGCAGTGTGAAGAACTTTTATAAAAGTATTCCTGTTGAAGTTGGGTTCCAACATAAAGGTTCTTTGTCAAAACCTATTTGATAAACCAATGGCTTTTATTTTAAATATGGAGTTAAATGTTGCAGTTTGTATGCAATACTCTTTGACTTTGAGTTTTCTCAACAAGATACAGTTTCAGCTGACTTGGCAGAGAACATACCCAGAAGTCTCCTTCCTCTATGTGGAAGGGGTGGAAGGATGTAAAGGAAGAGAGAACTTTTGTTACCTTACTTTAGAGGTGAAAGCCACCACATGTGTGCTAGACCCTTGCTTATAAAACCAGGCAAAGAGGGAATGCCTGAGTGGTTAAGGGGGGGGGGGGGGTGAATGGCTCCTTGTAGCCAGGTAGGATCCCGGCATGTTTAAAGGAGGCAGTAATAAGACCATAATTGGAAAAGCCCTCTTTGAATCCCACTTTACTGGACAACTATTGTCCAATCGCAGATATTCCATTTCTGGTCCAGGCACCAGAGTGTGTGGTGGTTTCTCTGCTCCAAGGATTCCTGGACGAAGCAGATTATCTAGAACCATTTCAGTCTGGCTTCAGGACTTGGTATGGGATGGAGACAGTTTTAGTCATCTTAGTGGATGACTTACCCCAGGAACTGGACAGGTGGTGTGTGTCCCTGTTCATTCTGGTGGACCTCTCAGTGGCTGTCGATACCATCTGCTCTGGTATCCTTCTGGGCCATGTCTCTGAGATGAGACTTGGAAACACTGTTTCATGATGGGTCTGGTGGTCCTTCCTGGAGGGGAGAACTCAGAAGGTGGTGCTAGGAGATGCCTGTTTTATGCCATTGGCCTATGGTGTCCCTTGGGGTTCTGTTTTGTACTGCATGCTATTAAATATCTATATGAAACTGCTGGGAGAGGTCGTTGGGAGTTTAGGGGGTTCAATGTCACCAGTATGCTGATGATGCCAGCTCTGCAACTGCCACTGCTGTGGTCCTTCTGTAGCTCCTACACCATTCAGCCTATGACATAGCCTTGCCATTTGCAGGAATGTGATTCTTCACTGACAGCTGAAAACTCACAAATACCATCATTGACTAGCAGAAGGATTGGGTTGGAGTTTCTCCAAAACGGCACAAGGCAGGGCAAACATAAATTTGTGTGCAAAGACCAGGTCAAGGGGCAATGCATATCCCTGATAAAAATTAACTGGACAGTGACCATAACTCTGTTGTGCAACTACGGGACATGTGCACAATTCAAGGTTATGGTTGCAGTGATTGTGACAGCACCGAGATGGAAGTGCTATCTGCCTCGGCACTATCACTCCCACCAGTGCATCATGCTGGAAATGTGTGATGTATTATGGAATTGAATAGAGCAATTCCTTGTTTCTGGGCATACTGCTTGGCACATTTTGGCTGACATAGGTCAACATAAACATGATTTTGTCCACTGTTACTTGTCAAACCTGGAAAGGAACACCATTTCCACTCATTATTTTTGAAATGCAACTTTTTTGCACCTTTGCTCACCTCAAAGGCAATCTGTCACAGGTAACTATATTACTTTTTGTAACTCATTACTTCCAGTGTAGGTGTTTATGGCCAGACATATTCATAATAATACAGGTAGAACTCTTCTCTGCCTTATTAGGTAAAGGTAAAGGTAAAGGTTCCCCTTGACATTTAGTCCAGTCGTGTCCGACTCTAGGGGGCGGTGCTCATCCCCGTTTCCAAGCCGTAGAGCCAGCGTTTGTCCGAAGACAGTTTCCATGGTCACGTGGCCAGCGCAATTAGACACGGAACGCCGTGACCTTCCCACCGAGGTGGTACCTATTTATCTACTCGCATTTACATGCTTTCGAACTGCTAGGTTGGCAGGAGCTGGGACAAGCGACGGGAGCTCACTCCGTCGCGTGGATTCGATCTTATGACTGCTGGTCTTCCGACCTTGCAGCACAGAGGCTTCTGCGGTTTAACCCGCAGAGCCACCACATCCCCTCTCTGCCTTATTACTTCCTACTTATCTAGACAAAAAGGGAAAAGACTTGAAGTACAGGAGAAGAATCAGTGGATAACAGAGGACACCTTTCAATATTGCCTAACAACCCCCATCCCCACCCCTACTGAAAGGGATTATTTTGCTGTGAAGTGCAACACAGCCAGTTATGGATCTCTTCCAAGAATGAGAGAGAATGAAAGAAGAGAAGTCAAAAAGAAGCTAGCAAGCACTCTGGCATGTAGGGAAGGAGGCAATGGGAAGAATAGAAAAGAATGTCAGAGTCATTAATATATTTTTAAAGGTAATCATAAACTCCGAAAGACAAATACGCCCCTACCTAAAAATGGCATCTTTGCTGATGGATGGGAGCAGTGGATTATTAATAGCACCTGCAGCAATTATGTATGGCTTTCATTTGCTGGGGCATATGGAGACAGGAGGCAATGCAAAATTCATGGCTCCCGTTTCTGATACACTTATGGCCCTCGCATGTACAGCGTGACACGAAAAATGCACGTGCACACACTGGCGAGCGAGATGCTGTTCATCAGAGGAGCTCCTGTTGTTTGCCAGAGGTCTTAAGGGGGATCTTCTATTTCATTCGGTAGTAATGCCCTTTTTGTTGACAAAAGTAAATTGATGGCAGTCAAGAGGGGAAGCATTTGGCGGAAAAAATCCTGTTGACCCTTCTCAGATTGAATTTGACCACAGAGCAGGATACCAGCAGTTGCAGAAATGATAGATTATTGTAATGACCGGCAGAATGGCCTTTTGGCATGTTTAAATGGCAATAAATTTCACCAGGAAGAGGGCAATTTAACTACTTTCTGGGCAGCAAGGATCTTCTTTGTTTGAGGTGTAAATAAATTGTGGTTCATTAACAGTGCCTGGATTACATCGGCCGTGCAACATTAAAGCAAAAGATGTTAATATTTAATTTAATTTCAGCCGACCTGTCTATGCCCGGACGGCTTGTTAATGTGTTCACAGCAAGCTTTTCAGAGTTTTATAATTTTGCATAATAAATCATAGCATTTATACAGCACTTTAGGACGTTCTAAGCGCTTTACATACATTACAGTGTTACAAGGCTTATATTAACCTTGCAAGATAGGCCAGGCACCATGAACCCCATATTATAGATGGGGAGGCTGGGGGGACTGATACACCTTACTAACATTTTGCAAACAACAATAGGAATCTGCTCCCAGAATCCCACTTTTTTTTCCTGCCCAGTTCTTGCCCAGCTTAGCCATGGGGAAGGGATAAGCTCTGCTTATAGAACCCCACAATTTACAGTTAACAAATCACTATCATTTCTTGTTAAAGGTTTCTGAAGCCTCTACTCAGCTTCTGCGTGTTGCACTATTTTGTATCATACATTCTGAAGATACCCTAGAGGTCATTTAGTCCAGTCCTCTGCTCAGTGCAGCCTTTGCAGTATAGGATACAGTTACTGGCATCCATGACAGATGGTTACCTAGCCTCCCAATGAAAGAGAGCTGATCACCTCCTGAGGCAATCAGTGCCACTGAAAAATAGCTCTGACCATTTGGAAACGTCTCCAAATGTCTCCTACATTTTAGGCAAGATCTGCTTCCCTGCTGTTTCCACCAGTTTGTTCTCTCATGCCACAGTCTGAAGCAACAGAGAACATCTTTCATGTGACTGACCTTCAGACAGCTGACATTATGCCTCTTCTTAATCTCCAGGCTAAACCAGAGATCTGTTCAAGAAAATTGGAGATATTAAAGGAACATTTTGTGCAAAGATGGACATGATAAAGGACAAAAATGGTAGGGACCTCACAGAAGCAGAAGACATCAAGAAGAGGTGGCAAGAATACACAGACAACCAGACAACCCAGATAGCGTGGTTGCTGACCTTGAGCCAGACATCCTAGAGAGTGAAGTGAAGTGGGCCTTAAAAGGCATGGCTAACAACAAGGCCAGTGGAGGTGATGGCATTTCAGTTGAACTATTTAAAATCTTAAAAGATGACACTGTTAAGGTGCTACACTCAATATACCAGCAAGTTTGGAAAACTCAGCAGTGGCCAGAGGATTGGAAAAGATCAGTCTACATCCCAATCCCAAAGAAGGGCAGTGCCAAAGAATGCTCCAACTACCGTACAATTGCACTCATTTCACACGCTAGCAAGGTTATGCTCAAAATCCTACAAGGTAGGCTTCAGCAGTATCTGGACCGAGAACTCCCAGAAGCACAAGCTGGATTTCGAAGGGGCAGAGGAACTAGAGACCAAATTGCTAACATGCGCTGGATTATGGAGAAAGCCAGAGAGTTCCAGAAAAAACATCTACTTCTGCTTCATTGACTACGCAAAAGCCTTTGACTGTGTGGACCACAACAAACTATGGCAAGTTCTTAAAGAAATGAGAGTGCCTGACCACCTTATCTGTCTCCTGAGAAATCTATATGTGGGACAGGAAGCAACAGTTAGAACTGGATATGGAACAACTGATTGGTTCAAAATTGGGAAAGGAGTACGACAAGGCTGTATATTGTCTCCCTGCTTATTTATCTTACATGCAGAATACATCATGCGAAAGGCAGGACTGGATGAATCCCAAGCCGGAATTAAGATTGCCGGAAGAAATATCAACAACCTCAGATATGCAAATGATACCACTCTGATGGCAGAAAGTGAGGAGGAATTAAAGAACCTCTTAATGAGGGTGAAAGAGGAGAGCGCAAAAAATGGTCTGAAGCTCAACATCAAAAAAACTAAGATCATGGCCACTGGTCCCATCACCTCCTGGCAAATAGAAGGGGAAGATATGGAGGCAGTGACAGATTTTACTTTCTTGGGCTCCATGATCACTGCAGATGGTGACAGCAGCCACGAAATTAAAAGACTCCTGCTTCTTGGGAGGAAAGCGATGACAAACCTAGACAGCATCTTAAAAAGCAGAGACATCACCTTGTCGACAAAGGTCCGCATAGTCAAAGCTATGGTTTTTCCAGTAGCGATGTATGGAAGTGAGAGCTGGACCATAAAGAAGGCTGACCGCCGAAGAATTGATGCTTTTGAAGTGTGGTGCTGGAGGAGACTCTTGAGAGTCCCCTGGACTGCAGAGAGAACAAACCTATCCATTTTGAAGGAAGTCAACCCTGAGTGCTCACTGAAAGGACAGATCCTGAAGCTGAGGCTCCAATCCTTTGGCCATCTCATGAGAAGAGAAGACTCCCTGGAAAAGACCCTGATGTTGGGAAAGTGTGAGGGCAAGAGGAGAAGGGGATGACAGAGGACGAGATGTTTGGACAGTGTCACCGAAGCTACCAACATGAATTTGACCCAACTCCGGGAGGCAGTGGAAGACAGGAGGGCCTGGCGTGCTCTGGTCCATGGGGTCATGAAGAGTCGGACACGACTTAATGACTAAACAACAACAACAACAAACTTCCTCACCACTTTCAACAGAACCTGGTTTCCAGACTCTTCGACATCCTGGCCTGCCCACACCATTTGGCTGCCTCAGGCAAAGAACAAAGTCCTGCCCCACTCCTGTTCCAAGCACAAAACTTGATCAGAATGGCCGCTCCGCTGTCACGCACCGCATTGGCAAGCAGAGCCTCTTTGCCCCCCCCCCACGGGATGAGGCAAGACACAACAGCACATTGCATCACCCAGTGGGGGTGGGCATTTGGAGCGCGGTATTTAACCACGTTCCCCCTCCATTTTGGCCTCTTTCCGAGGCTATCTTCCCATCCACTTACCCTTAATCCAGTGTGAGTGTGACTGGTCGCCCGTTTGGGGGCCGGATAGGAATTTTTCCCCTGTTACCTAAATTGGCTGGAGGTTGCAGGGTTTTCGCCTATCCCACACTGGTGTAGGTTTGTTGTGTGATAATTGTTGGTTTATTATAGGTCACATTGGCGGGTAGTGCGGAAAGAACAAGGACTGGTGAGTGCCCAGGGAGTACATGGAAGGTGATTGCCCGTCTGACCTCACGACTCTGCGGATTGTGAGGTTACAGAGCCGGGGGGGCGAGGATGTGCTGGGGTGCTCCCCGGGCCTCGGGTCGCCAACTTACAGGCCCAGGGGGGTGGTCGCATGAGGTTCCGGCCAGCGTCGTGCTGTCTGAGGGACTGCACAACAATGGGGCATGGGACTCAGCCATATATGGTTGGGGGGAGGGTCCTGTGAGACCTTCGGCCTCAAACCTAATCCTGCACTACCTCAGGCCCTGGATTGGGAATAGCATTGAGTATCATTACCTGCTCAGTAAAGTGGCCCAGTTTAACCCATCACCAGTGTCTTGCCTCTTTATTCCAGGGTGGGGGGGCAATGGCAGGTGAACCAGAGGCAACCATATTGCCCTGCCTAATGAAAGGGCCAGGCCTCCCATTCAGTCCCCGAGCCATACACCAGTTTGTCAACAGCCTTCTTAACTGTGGCAGCTAGAACGGCACACAGGAATGCCCTCTGCAAACACGTGTCTACCAGCAGTTTAAATAGTGTCTGCTCTTGTAAAGGTTATGCTCACATAGATGGCTACAGATCAGACCAGCTCCTCTCTCCAAATTTGGGACGGAGGCATCCCCTTGTTCTGCCCACATGCTCCTTTCCGATGTTAAATTTAGAAAAGAGATCCTCGGTCATGGACAGCCAATGCCTTTTTTCAGAGGGTGCTTGCCCCCAACAGCATTTGTGTGTGTGGTGTCACGTTATGGCAACCCTGACAGGACTTTTAAGGGAAGAGTGTTATTTAAGGAGTGGTTTTCTAGTTCCACCTCCCTCTGTGAGTTTCCATGACTAAGTGAGGATTCGAATCCAAGTTGCCTGACTCCTAGCCCACCACTCTGTCCACTACGCCACACAAGGTACAATGTGGATCATCTAAAATTAGAGACTTCCAGGTCTTAGGGATAATGGAAATGCTCACATTATTCTAAATGTGGATTTTCTGTGTCATCCTATGGATACCTTTGAACTCTAGAGTTAAGAACATAAGGGCCCATCTAGTCCAGCTTCCTGTATCTCACAGTGGCCCCACCAGATGCCTCTGGGAGCACACGAGACAACTAGATCCCTATCTCCTGATACCCCTCCCCTGCATCTGGCATTTGGAGGTCCCTTCCTTTTAAGCCTGGAGATTATACATCCCCATCATGGCTTGTAACCTGCAATGGACTTTTCTTCCAGAAATCTGTCTAATTCCCCTTTAAAGGCATCTAGGCCAGATGCCGTCACCACATCCTTGGCAAGGAGTTCCACAGACTAACAACACGCTGGGTAAAGAAATCTCTTTTGTCTGTTCTCACTCTCCCAACACTCAATTTGAATGAATGTCCCCTGGGTCTACTATTGCATGAGAGGGAAAAGAGCTTCCCTCTATCCACTTTATCCATTCCCTGCATAATTTTATACATCTCAATCATGTCCCCCCTCAGGCGCCCTTTCTCTAGAGTAAAGAGCCCCAAACGCTGTAGTCTTTCCTAATAAGGGAGGTGCCCCAGCCCAGTCATCATTTTAGTCGCTCTCTTCTACACCTTTTCCAGTTCCACTATGTCTTTTTTGAGGTGTGGCAACCAGAACTGTACACAATACTCCAGGTGCGGCCTTACAATGCCATTTTGTACAATGGCATTATAATGTTGGCTGTTTTATTTTCAATCCCCTTTTTAATGATACCTAGCATGGAATTGGCCTTCTTCACTGCCGCCGCACACTGGGTTGACATTTTCATCGAGCTGTCCACCAGCACACCAAGATCTCTTTCCTGATCTGTCATGGGCAGCTCAGAACCCATTAGCTGATAACTAAAGTTTTGAAATTTCTTGCCCCAATGTGCATTACTTTACATTTTCTTATATTGAAACACATTTGCCATTTTGTCACCCATTCTCCCAGTTTGGAGAGATCCTTCTAGAGCTCTTCACAATCCCTTCTGGTCTTCACCACCCAGAAAAGTTTCGTATCATGTGCAAACTTGGCCACCTCACTGCTTATCCCTGTCTCCAGGTCATTTATGAACAGGTTGAAAAGCATCGGTCCCAAGTTCTATGAGCTCTATGATTCTATGAGAATGTTCAGGTTTAGACAACGTACAAGCTGTATAAGATATGCAAAGATTTGATTTGATTCATTCACAAATAAGGTATCTGTTCAATGTACATTTTCAGTCACTGACAATAAAGGGAAGTAATATTTTTACAAGGTAATCCTATAAATTCCTATTCAGAAGTCTTATTGAATTCAGTGGGGTTTACTCTCCCAGGTAAGTATATATAAGAATGAAGCTTTAATCAAACTGAATTAAGAGCAAAATGAAACACAGTAACAATATTATTGATTGGTTTAAATATTGTGGTATATTTATGTACTACATTAAAATTCTCAGGGCAGATTTCAATAAAATTCCACTTAACAAAAATTGGTTTTGCTACAGCTATAAATAACAATAAGACCATAAAAACATTCTCAACCAATATGTTCAACTGTATACAGAATAAGAATACGATATCATGTTTTGGAAAGGAGCAGATGAATGGCGGTAGGAAGGACATGACCAGCTTTACCCATAATTGACAGCTACAGTCTGATTTATTGGATTTTCGATGCACTTCCATTTTTCCAGGGGATGAACCGGATAGGGGGAAGTACGTCCACCTTTCAAACCAGTCCAGTTTTTAACAGAGTGCCCTATGTACTTGGCTGGTCTTGGCATACGTGTTTCAGGCTGGCACCGATCCACCCCAAAGGACTATTAGAGAGGAAACTAAGGAAATCAGGGCTCGTGGTTTCCCAGAGGGGCTCAGATGTTGTACCTCCTGCTGAAAGCAATGAGGGCAAAATGCGCATAAATGTTCTAGAAAGCCTCCAGAATCAGATGGAGTTCAGCCCCCTGAGAGAAGGAGGGCTGGGGGGGGAAGGGAATTGTTTTAACAAAAAGAGAGGGGAAGAGGACAAGTAGACAGCTTTTCCCTCATCCATGCCTCCTCCTTCATCTTCCTCTTGCTCGGCTTTCCTCAGATGGCACTTTGACAGAAGATTAATTCAAGTCAGCTGCTGAAAATAATTATTGCATTATGGGAGCAGTAATCATTATTTAGAACATGATTAAATATGTCTGAATCTATTGACTCAGCCTATGATTTATGTATTTGTTTAGTCAATAGTCTAATGTAAATTATGTAATTAATTATAGATGGTGGTGTCAGGTCATTGGTAAAAACAATTTGATGAGAACACATAGACTCCGTTTCTCCCCCCCCCCCACGCCACCGTAACCCCCCCCCACACATACACCCTCCCTCCCTTTCCTGACAGATGTAAAGGAGGGGGAGGGGGGCAGAGTTGAGGGAATTCCAAAAAGGTGCTTTTTCATGTGTGAATGGCGCTCCCGGCTCTCGATTTGCATGTTGTCTTTCTCTTGTTCAGCATTCGTTTTAGAAATTGAAATAACTTGTTAAGCAAAGGGGAAGGGAGCCCATGATTGCAAAAAGGACACGAGGGACCCGTCAGGGTGAGCAGCTAAAGAGCCAGCTGCTCCCGAACACGAGGGAGCGTGCCACGATCATTTACCGCTTCATAAAATTAAATGTTTTCCAGATTAAATCACTAGGCAGCATGCAGGAGGCCTTCTATCTCTAATAACAATTTTTCAATCAATATCGGGAGGCCTGCTGGTAAGAAAGCGGAGGGATGGGGAGGCCGAAGCAGGCTGGGGAAGTCAGGGGGGGAGGAGGGAGACGGTGAGGGTGAAAATGGGAGCCGAAAAGAGAAAGAGCCACCGGACTGAATGCGCCACAGCTTTCAATCAAGCCCAAAGTTCCTTAAATATATATATATGCATGGTGTATTCTCCATCACTGTGAGTCTATTCCCCGCAGATTTTTCTCTTAACTGATAATTCGGTCAGTCACATTCCTCAGAGGGAGGTCACGGGTCACCCCGGCCCCTGTCAGGCCTCAGAGAAACCATTTCCATTTTAATGCCACAGCTATAATCTATCAAAGATGTGATGTACAAGATACAATGAATTTAAGTGGTCTTCATATATCACGGAGCTTTCATGCCTTCACCTAGGTAATAGTCTGAATTACTCTCCCTACCTCACAATCTGTCACCCCCAGTAAAATAACTGCCACGCCAGTGTTAATGGCAGGTGTGCCCAAACAGCAGCCACGCGTGGTAGCCAGGGACCTTATACATCATAAATGTTAGTATTCAGAACTTCGCCTCGAGGCTGCTACAAAAGGAAGTTGTTCCTTAAATGGTCTTACAGATCAATCATTATCATCACCATCATGCAAGAAATTAAAAGAATGTGGAAAGATGATGAGGAGGAGGAGGAAGATGCAAGAAATTAAAAGAATATGGAAGCAATATCAGATTCTCCTCCTCCCCATGCTAATTTCAGGAACTGGAGTTATTCCAAAATCTTTGGTTACCAATATCTGCTAATTTGCTTCCTGAAATTAAAAAAAAAATCAGTGATTTTGCGAACATGTCATCTCACCCACAAACTTTTAGAACGTGACTCTTAATTTTTATGCTTGACCTTTGGATCCACCCTGTGTGCATGAGCAAAGCTGAGAAATAAAAAGGATAAATAATCGTGATAATTTATCAGTAAAGAACAAAGGGAGCAGAGGCAAATACCAATGTCCGTATGCACAAAGGGGCAATTCAATTACATGCTTATTTACAAAGAGCATTTGACAAATATGGGAGCCATTCCTGTAGAGGGTTGCCCAAGTTCCTCCTGAGGGCTGACTGAGCAGAATTCTCCACCAGCGTAGTAATGCTGGATCAGCAGGATTACTGTTGTGCAGGCATAGGTTGCTGTTCTAACAGTCCAACGTCTCCTTGAACAAGGGGTACAGGATACCTCCTTACAGGAGCGAGAAAAAGGTCAAATGCCTTGCGTGATCCCAGCCAAGGAGTCTGATCCAGAGATGTCACTTTTGTAGGATACAACAAAATCTAACTACCAGATAAGTCCAGCTGTTGTGTCCACCGGCTAGAGTACAATGAGACTTGTGATTTTTTTTTTTAAGGTAGTATTTCCTGTCTCTAGTCTGACCCTTATGTTAGATGTTCTCGTATTTTCCTGTAGAACGTTCCCTCCCATCAGGGGTGTGGATGCAAGTTACTATATTGTCAGGAGGACCCATCAGAGCTACAATCAGGGATGTTTTGCTCCTTTCAGGCTCTTCCCAAGTAACAGGGAAACCGGAACTGTGGTTGTTGTGACCTCTTCCTCAAAAGCAAGCCTTGGCCAGGCTCTGTGCTGCACCCTTGGTTGGCCTTTAAGCAGCTCCCTATTTGGGATGAGACCTTGCCTGAGCAAAGGTTTTGACTCTTAAAAAGAAAAGAAAAAGGTAACATTTCCAGTTTCTGGGACGAGGTGTTGTTTGATGCGATGAAGAACTAGGAATTCCATCGCAAATCTTTTCTTTGGTTCTCCAGATTGGCAAATAATGTTCTTTCAGTGACGGGAAACTAAGGAGACATATGTAATATCCTCTCTTTTTTTGTGAGCTGTCTTAATCCTGGGAGGCAGAGAGGATGCTTTGTGTTTTCTAAACTGAGCAAACATTGGCGGTCAAAGAAAAAGCATGGTCACCTGATCCCTGTTTTTTGCAAGGTAAGATTTTTCCCACGGGGTGGGAGGAAATCTTTTGCCTGGAAGTGGTGGTGTCCATGTTTTATCAGCACATAATTGCTGTCTTTGTCAGTGCGCTGGAGTGTTTAACCTGAGAAAATACAGTCCTATTTGTTTCTTCATAGGTACCCTTTGTTACTAAATCTTGACCTTTCAGCCCCTGATTAGCTGGCTAATTCTGAAGTCAAGATTCTTATCACTGTGGCCATGATGAATAGCTCTGATGATACCAAAGTTATGAGAATGTCTTAGTGAAAAGCACATAGGCTTAGTGGCTACATTTGTCTGCACCCACACAATCTTATCTATGGAAGTGGACAAGACCATGAAGAGGCTGGTGGAAATTATGAGAAAATGTCAGTTCTGTGAGCAGTTGCCTCCAACTGTATGATATCAGCAGCCAAGGGTGGAGTAGCCACAGTTGTGTGCACAGTCTGTAGAGAGGTTACTCTGAGTATTAATAAAATTGTCCTACCCTATGGGGGGCAGAACAGACAAATATCCTAGGGCACGACCTTTTCCAAGAAGAAAAAGATGGGTCTCTGTAGGGATGAAGCTAAGCTTTCTTATTGGCTATAACCCCAAATAATTGGCTGGATGCGGAGAAATCAGTGTTACCAGACTCCTGTTCTGGATAACATCTGCACTTTTGAGGACAGAAAAGGATGAGAGAAATAGAAGCTTTCCTCATTGTGCCTAAATGATCCATAAGCATCACATATGCATGCACCATGGGGTTGGGTCTGACTCTGTACACTTTAGAGAATTGCACATGCTGGCACATAAGTTGTGTGTGAACCGTTTAGAACAGCAGCATCACTGAAACATTTCAAGTATATCTCTCATAAATGGACTTATTAGTCAGATCAGAATTGTTAATTGCCAAATGTGGTCAGTTCTACAAAGAACAGGATCATTATTGTAATAATCACAATCATAATCATGAACCTCATATCATATAGAAGGTGGAATCCCATCAACAAGCAACCTCAGAAGTACAGAAAATACAAAAATTGCCAAGTGTCAAATATTGAGGCAAGAAATCAAAAGAATATAGAATGTCAGGTCATCCTCCTCTCCATACTAATTTCAGCAATCATCATCACCATCCAATAAGAGGAAAGTCCAGAAATAAATACAATTCAACATAATATCTAATATATATGTTTTTAAGAACATATATATTGTTTTTAAGAGCCAATTAAAAACTTGGCTCTTCAGGCAGGCCTTCCCTCCTGTCAATACTTGACTTTATTTTTATTATAATTTTCTGTTTTTTCCATCTTGAGCACTACTAACATTATTGTTTTGAATTGTTTTAACTGTTTTAGTTTTTATAATGTTTAATGGAACCCGCCCTGAGTAGACTCTGTCTGAAAGGGCGGGATAGAAATCTAATAAATAAATAAAATAAAAAATATATGTAATACAGAAAATAATTAATTCAGAAAATTATTACTAGTATTATAAATACGCTCCTTATTTCTCAGGATTACTGATGCAGTGGGTGGCAACATTATGATGATGATGATTTCTTACTTTTCAGCATTGCTGGTACATGGGGATGTACTAAAGAATCAAGCCTAAATATTAGGACTCAAGTCCTAAAAATTTGCAGATTTGAGAAGACATGTTTACAAAACCACTGATTTTATTTTAATTGTTAATGTTTTCTATATAATTGTTTTCTATAGGCTTGTTGGTTGCTGCACTGGATCTTATTTGTTTGAGTTCAATTGGGCTTTCTTCTCACTGCATATATTGCACTGATCTATTGCTTTACTTTCATTTTGTCCTGTTAAGTAGAAACTCACTTTATCAAGAAATATCATGAAATATGTTCCTCATATATCCTTCTATATACTGAGTGAAATGCACTGATAATCATCATAAATTTTTGAGGCTTTCCCTCAAAGCTACAT
Source organism: Intellagama lesueurii (assembly GCA_037013535.1). Lineage (NCBI taxonomy): Eukaryota > Metazoa > Chordata > Lepidosauria > Squamata > Agamidae > Intellagama > Intellagama lesueurii. The sequence goes on along the minus strand of JBAJHW010000005.1, from coordinate 186,462,634 downwards.
GTACACTGGCAGCTGGAGAGGAAACAGTAACCCTTCAATCGTGTTGTTGTTGTTTAGTTGTTAAGTCGTGTCCAACTCTTCGTGACCCCATGGACCAGAGCACGCCAGGCCCTCCTGTCTTCCACTGCCTCCCGGAGTTTGGTCAATTGTGTACTATCTAGATATTCAGTTTTTGTACCTTTAGCAGAGGGAAGGACCAAAACAACACATGAAGGGAGTGGCATGCAACTGTTTCTCCACAGTACATCCTCTGGTATGAAGTGCACATGAGTGTTCAGCTTAATGTTTCCAGGACAACACAATTATTATTATTTTTATATACGGCTTTTCTCTCTGTGCAAGGGGCTCGAGGAGGTTTACAACTTTTAAATCAAGCCTATAAAATATAATTAATAAATCATTTAAAATGATTGAACAGACAAGAATGAAAGCCAATTAAAATATTATTAAAACATATTGGTTCAGATGATTGTCAGAAAAAGGAGCGAACCAACCTGTCCACACAGCAAAACAAATAGCAGGCTAAATGCCTGTCTGTTCGCACCCTCAGAGAACTGATTGCCAGTCAGATGAGACACTGCTAGCCTAAGTGGGCAAATGGGCTATCCAATACAAGGCAGCTTATTCTCTTCAAAATCTAGGACTGACCTCTCTCCACTTGCTGTCAAAGTACAGAGGAAGACGTTGGTGGATATCTGAGGGACCCAGGTCCTTTGACTTTCAGTGCTGATGGGTTAATTTGTAAGTGTATGTTTATAAAGTGACTGGTAAGCCCTTTTTCCCCATCTTGTTCTTTTTAAAAAATGTTAAGAATAACTGGCTCCTCAAGTGGTTGCGAAACACTTCTGCTGTACTCTTTTGTAATAATAACAGAAATGAAATAGCATTGTTGGGCTATGTGCAGTATGGAGAGAATAGGGTTGGGGGTTGGTTGATACCCCACCCCTGGAAGAATCCTCTCCTAATCTCTGAGTGCAGACCCTGAAATTTGCCTCCAAGCTACAGTTATTTCTAGCATTCCATTTCAATTCAAAATACCAGGGATGTCCCAATGGGTGAACCAAAAGCACGATGGCAGCAGAAATGGCCACTAGACAAATTTGAGGGTGGAGTGAGAAGTCCATCTTCCAGAGGAAACCTCATCACTTGCAGAAGAGGCCATAAATCTTGGCTACTCCAAAGGTGGGGGACAGGAACTATGGCCTCCATTGCTTTGTCAAGTCTAACATAAGTTAATCATGCAGTGGGAAAGCAAAAGAAACATTTCTTCCTGCCACTCCACTCAATGGACAAGCAACTGTGCTCTATCATTATCAAAGCCACTTTGGAAAGACTGTTTTCCTTCTATGGATGCTGATTGTTGTCAAGTGATCCCCTCCTCCTGTGAATGCCACTTCTATAGCTTATACCTGGACTCCCACATTGCAAGACACTCTTAGTAAACATTGCTTGTCATACTAGCTAGTCTATTACTAATAACAATCATGTGCCATCCAGTCAATTCTGACTTATGGTGACTATCTTCAGGGCTTTCCAGGTAGAGCAGTGGTCCCCAACCTTTTCCAAACCGTGGACTGGTTGGGGGGGTGGGGTCCCCCCATGCTCGTGGGTGGGTGGGGCGCACTCACAGGTGGGCAGGGCACACGCTCACACATGTGTGGGCGGGCGGGTGTGCTCATGGATGGGCGGGGCATGCTCGTGAATGGGTGGGGAGCGCTTGCATGCATGCGCAGGTGGGTGGGGCACCCATGCGTGCGGCTGGGCGGGCCGTGCATGCATGTGGGCATGCAGGGGGAAGTGTGTGCGGGGGGGCGGGAGATCTGTCTCCACGGCCCGGTCCTGCCAAGGCCATGACCCAGTACCGCAGACCAGGGGTTGGAGAACCCTGGGGTAGAGAATACTCTGAAGTGGTTTACCATTCCCTTCCGGGGGCATCCTGGGACTGTGCAGCTTGCCCAAGGCCACACAGGCTGGCTCTTCTGGGATGCACAGTGGGGAACTGAACTCTCAACCTATCCAGCCAGCTCAGACTATTACTAGGGATGTGCAAATCAGTCCATTTGTGGTCTCTGTCATTTTTTGCATATATTTATTCGTTCAGTTCTGTTTCACTAAATTACAAGAAAGGAGATTTCAGCACATATTAGGAAGAACGTCCTGATGGATATAACTGTTCACTAATGGAACAGCTGACCTCCAAGGGTGGTGAACTCTACTTCATCACAGCCTTTTGAACAAAGGTTGGACAGCTAGCTATCAGAGATACTTAAGTTGTGGATTTCCTGCATCAGTAACGGTGTGGAATAGATGATCCTTAAGTGTACCTTCCAGCTCTATGGTTTTGAGATTCTGTGATTCTATTATTTTCTTTCCATGTTAATCCACAGTTCTTTTTTAAAAAATATCTGCATGAAGATTTGCAAGTAAATATGAATTTCTGAACATGTTATTTCAAAACATATTTCTCAATGAGTTTTTCTCAAAGTACATCTGTATGCACACACATGTGCCAACATTTGCATTTTTAGAGACACCTTGATTTGCTTTTTGAGCAAAAAAAAGTGCAGCATCTGGAGAAATGCAGAATCCTTTGGGTAACAGGCTTCAGATCTACGCAGTAATCTGGGAGGTGTCAATGAGGTCAATTCATATCAGACGGAATTCTTGCAGCATCCCTATATGTTATCTTTATTTCCATGTGAATTTCTAGGATGCAATCTAATTTCCTCTTCAAAATCTCCCTTTTAGTGATCCAATAAAGATTTTACGCAATCAAGAATCATTGAGTTAATTTTGACATTAATGTTTGATTTGAGTATTCCACATTTCACATTACCTGGAGGTAAAGATGGATGAATCTGTAGTTTTTGATTCCTTAACATTTCCCCACAGTGATGTTCATTCTCACCCATTCGCACATTAGTTTGCAATTTTTGTAATAAAAAAAATCCACATTTTTGTGCACAATTCCTAATATATACTTCTTTGAAAGTAGCTTTTTCTATACTTTTATACATGTCACATGAGCAATTCACATGTCTGTTTCTGTACGCAATTTCTTTTTGTTTGGTGAAATCACAAAACTCTAAGAAGGGTGAATACTGAAGGATAACTGTATCTGTGTTTTCATCTTTATCATAGATCTGCAGAGCTGGAAGGGACCCTATGCATCATCAAGTCCAGCCTCTATCAAGAAGGTACAGTGACGAATCAAACTCCCAACCTTTTATGGAAAGGGCGTCTTTGCTACATTCCTATCAAAATGCAACTGAAATTCCATACATACAAAATGCAAATGAAATAAAATTGTACACATTTCACACAACCAGCGAAATGTCATTATATTTTAACATAAGATAAGATTTACAGCTGACATGTCATAGCAAGGCATATGATAAGTGTGCTAAGGTGACCGACTACCATCAATTTAAATATTTTTAGGTATTTTAGTATGTATTTTAAAACTGCTTTATTGTTGTTATTGTTATTTTGTTGTTGTTGTTGTTTGAATGCACTTTATGATGTTTCTTTGTTGTTGTTTTATGTTGTAAACTACCAAGAGTGGCCATCAGCCAGATGAGTGGTATATAAATCGAACAAATAAATAATATAAATAAATAAGGTGGAAGCAGTTTAAAAAAAAAAACCCAACCAAGTAAAAGAATGTGAATATTGAAGTAAAATATCACCAAAAATATGAATTTGAATTTGGAACACATTCAAAATTTGACCCACATTTTGTGTAATTGTACATATTTGCAATTACATATTTCATTTCTGCTCCAATGACTTCTCTTTGTGTGTGTGGTTGTGGAGAAACAAATAGAAAATATGCCACTGGTAAAGTCTAATTCTTTCCAGCATCAGGAAACCCAAGCTAGAATCCCCAGTAAATATAATCAAGAATAAAAGATACACATACCGTTACAGTATATTTTACATGTGTCTTTGTCTGAGGAGAAGATAATAAGATGACGATTGTCTTCAGACAGAGGGATAAAAGTAAGAAGAAGGGGGTTTGAACACCAGCAGTTATGCACTGAACACTTCATTCCTCCCATATATTTATTGGAAGTCTGCTGCAGTCCAAGTCAAGAACTACAGGCTTAATTTGCAGTATTGATCCAAACTGCTCATCTGGGGACAGTGAATTTCCATTTTTAAACAAATAGAAAAAAATGGGCTTTGTAATGCAGATGGTTCAGGGAGCGTCAAGCTGGAGGATATTAACCCAATGTTATTGACATGACGTAGACTCCCAACCTCTGTTAAGGGTCTGATTCCTCACCCATTTGTATTGGAGATGCAAGGGCTGACCAGTGGGAGGCCCCCACACTCACCACCGTGACAATGGCAGGTGCAAACAATGGTTCATTTCTCTAAAAGATGAGCGATAGAATGTGAAGAATTTTCACAAAATTCTTCTCAGTGAGAGATCTCATGGAGAAACATTCAAGCCACACAACATACTTTACTTCCATGTGCAAACAAGATAAGGGGTACCATTTTTTTTTCTCACCAAGGTCTCTATAATTTGTTCCCTGCCCTACCCAGAGAAGCTGATGATCCTGTATACTTTTTTCCAGAGTGGGAGCCATGGCATCATCTCTGGCTGACATTATTGCTCTAGCAATAATAAGTTAATAGGGCTTTCAAGAATTATTCTTGATTTTGACTAATTAGCATACATGAATCCAGAGAATGAGGGAAATACTCAAGCAGCCCAATATCTTCTGTTACACTAAACATGCTCTACAAGTGCAATTACAAGAAGTGAGATTGTATTCAATAAAGCTGACTCCCAGATAACTATGCATTGAATTGCAGTTATCTGCTATATCGCCCCGCACACATTTCTTTTTGATGGCAATGGTTTATCATAATGCTTTTAAGCAGATGGTTAGCTCCTTCAAGTCAGCTCCATCGACCATGTTATCTGGGATTTTTGGAAGATGAAGTCCAAAACATCTAGAACTACAAAAGTTCCCCACCTTTGATATACATGATAGGAAGGTGATACACAGCTGACATCACCTTGCCGACAAAGGTCCGCATAGTCAGAACTATGGTTTTTCCAGTAGTGATGTATGGAAGTGAGAGCTGGACCATAAAGAAGGCTGACCACCGAAGAATTGATGCTTTTGAATTGTGGTGCTGGAGGAGACTCTTGAGAGTCCCCTGGACTGCAAGGAGATCAAACCTATCCATTCTGAAGGAAATCAACCCTGAGTGCTCACTGGAAGGACAGATCCTAAAGCTGAGGCTTCAATACTTTGGCCATCTCATGAGAAGAGAAATCTCCCTGGAAAAGACCCTGATGTTGGGAAAGTGTGAAGGCAAGAGGAGAAGGGGACGACAGAGGATGAGATGGTTGAACAGTGTCATCGAAGCTACCAACATGAATTTGACCCAACTCCGGGAGGCAGTGGAAGACAGGAGGGCCTGGCGTGCTCTGGTCCATGGGGTCACGAAGAGTCGGACAGCACAAGCATGTACACTATGGGCAAGATTCAGTGGTGTACTTTGGTATCCAGTGCCAATGGAAGTGAGCCTTTTTTTCCTCTCCCCTTCCCACTGCAGCCATCCACAGACTGAAGGTCTGCTTCAGAGGGTTTCCTACACCCTCACTTGTTCAAGTGCAGGAGAATTATAAGAAGCAGAGCAACGGGAAATTCTAATGGGAAAAAAATGGATCCAGGATTTGGATGGCATAGATTCTGGATTCTTTCTTTCTATGGGGAGAATTTGTTGGGGTCACAGAGCATGTAGGGGCAATTGTCCAAACCATGTACACTTTTTTGAAGACTGTCTGCCATGTGCTCTGTCATGTCCAAGTTGTACAATTGATGGTGTGGCAGTGGTGTGGTGGATAGCCTGTAAACTGCTTTCTTCCAAAGTAAAATCAAATGGAATCCTGCCCACCCACACTCATCCATGGAGGGACGTGACAATGTTTTCCCCTAGAGCAGTGGTTCTCAACCTTGGGTCTCCAGATGTTCTTGGACTAAAACTCCCAGAAGCCTTTGCCACTAGCTGTGTTGGCCAGGATTTTTGGGAGCTACACTTTGAGAACATCTGCGGACCCAAGGTTGGGAACTACTGTCCTAGAGGGTATGGTGGTGATGGGGGCTGTCATGGAGGGCTTCTATGCCTTTTACTGAAACATAGAAAGATGTACATCCACTTAGCTGCCATTGATCTAGGAAATCTGCTCCCTGTTTTTCCTCCTCTTCCTCCTGCTTTATCAGGAGACAGTTAAAAAATGGTGTTAAAGTTACTGTTTTAAAGTTACTGTTTTTGTTTTCTCTGTGTTTTTCATTTTAACGCCTGAGAAAATGGGGTAGTCACAGACTCATGGGTTTAAACAAACTTTATTTGGGCGCATGACTGACTGGCAATTGTGGGCAATCATTTTAGCTGTCACCAGCCCTGCGGCAATGTGTGAGTGCTCTTCCATGAAATGTTTATATTTCATAAACAAAATGATGTGCTTAACAGTCGGAGCGATGGGAGGGTTCCAGCTAATGCATTTTCCAATGTGTGAGGTAGATTATTAATGCGCTCCAGTAGCTGTTAATTTCAGTTTCCCGGAATGATTTATGGGGAGGTAAAGGAGAGAGACATAATCTAATTGAGATCAGGATCAGTGTCCTAGGCAAAGCTCACTAGCATGGACCCCTAGCCACAGCAGAATGATTAATATCTAATAAGCAAATAACCCGTTAAATTATTATAAACATTACTTCTGACAACTCTTTTGTCAGCAAATGAAAGAGCAAACAAAACAATATCCTCCTCCCCAAAAATAATTCTGTTAGGAGATTAGATAGCTAGATAGATGGATAGACAGATAGATCATTTATGCCAATAAAGTAAGTGTGGCTACATACACATTTTCACAAAAGGTTATCCTGTTGGTAGGGAATCATTTGCCATGATCAAATTTAAGTTAGCTGTGGATGTATTTTATTATAATGTGAACTACCATTGAACTATCGGAGCAAAATCAATGTTAAGATACAAAGAAGAAGAGACTGTGCTTCCAGGTGACTACATGGCTGTATCCTTCCTGTTCCTCATTGCTGTCATTTGTATGTTAGTCCTTTATCTCTCTTTTGTCTTAGGGTGCGACTACACTGGAAATCTGAATCGGAGCAATTTGGTTTTGCTGCAATTTGATCCACAGCCTATCGTACATTTGAAATCACAGTCAGTGCTCACACAGGGGCTAAGGATTGATCTGTGAGTTCATCATTCGTATTGGATATGATGTGATTTGCATTCAAACCCACAGCCTCCTCTTCCTTCATTCCTTCCTCTGGTCTCGCCTCTCCCGATCTGATGGAGAATTGACAGGAGTATAAATATGGGAAATAATAATAACCATGACCCAGTGCTAAGGTGATAGGGTGATCTAGTGCTATGTCAAATATGTAAGATTTTTTTTTTTTTAAAAATTAAAATTTAGAGGATGATCAGGGGAGAGGAAGGGGTGTGGGGAACATGTTCCCCCACATCATACCCCAACAGCCTACATCACCGAAGCACCACCTACAGATATGCCCTTGTCTTTACAAGAATGTGTCACAACTAGCCACACAGGAAAGAGCCCATTCGAATCATTCTGGCAGAATCAGAGGAAAGAATCTGCTTTGGGAGCAAAAAGAGCTGGACTCATTTGAATCAGAGTTTGTGCCATGTGATCAGCAAAAATTGTTTCGAATTCACCCATTTTTACAAGCTGAGCAAAGCCAATCAAATTTGACTATGTAGTCACAGCCTTAGAGATGAAGAAGAAACTCACTTCTCTGCTGCTTGCAGGTCCTTGAAGGACAATAATGTTAATTATATCAGAGCAGCCTCAGACCTGATGCTGAATCCTCAGACAGAAGTGCCTCATGCTTCCCAGTCCCCACATGGGACTTTTCTATCTCACCTAGAAAAGAATCTTTGCATATTCACATCCGAAGGGGGGAAAGAGAGACAGGACCTACTGGTAGAGTTTTGGGTGATTCGGAGATAATAAGAGTTTCTTGGTTCCCAGTTGTTTGCAATAGTGAGTAAAACTGCACATTACTTAATACATTCTGTATTTTCTGCCATGGTCTGGCACTGTACTAGTGATTAATCTCTCAGGAGCCCTGTTTCTCACCTGTCTATCTGAATTAATTGGCTGCCTTTCAATACATTTCATTTCTGTCCAGTTTTAGAGCTGCATGATAAAACTTCTGATTTGTATTAACTTGAATTTAGGTTTGTATTTGAATATAAACTTGCTCTTAACATACAGCTCAAATAATTTCAGAGGAGGAGATGAATTCTGATAAATTCTTATGGGTGAAGCTCATGATTCTTGTGCTCACCTTACTTACAAGGCAGCCAAAGAGGAGTCTTAGTGGATGTTCTTTCACTTGTACAATCATCTCCATGGCAGCTATCAGCCTTCCCAGCTTCTCACATTTCAGTTAAAGTCCAGCTGGATGCATCATAAGGTAACAACTCTCGCAGAGGTTTTTCAGTTTGACAAGCAGGGACAACCAACAAAGTTGTAAGGTCATGGAGAGATGTGCAATAGGGGGAAAAAGCATGCTGCTCCTTCTGCCAACCAAAACTCAAAAATATCATCAACAGAAATTCAACAGGGCTCCATTGAGGCAGAAAAATTGAAGCCTCTTAAATGGGAATATTAAAAAGAAATCCATACCTTTTTGACACAAATGAAAGCAGATTTTTTTTTTTTAGTTTTGCATTCTTCTAGGGAAATTTAGTGCTATAGTGCTTCCCTTTGTTTGAATATGAGGTCCAGCAAGAGTCTTCCAGTAGAGATGGGCACGAAGCTGGATCATTGGATCGTGCTGGATTGTCATACTGGCACCACAGGTGCTGTGCGGTCCTGTCCCCCACCTCCCCAGCCAGATTCCCCCACTCACCAGCCGGCACACAGTTTGTTCCTCCTTCTCTTTAGTTGTTTCACCAGTTGCAGCAGGAGCACGGACTTCCCTTCTCTGCCTCCTCCAGCAGCTGTCCACTCAGATGAGGAGATGGGGCAGGAATTGCTGCAGTGCTGCCTTTGAGTGGGCAGCTGCTGGAAGAGGCAGAGAAGGGAAGTCCGTGCTCCTGCCATGACTGGTGAAATGACTGAAAAGGAGGAGGAGTGGAGCACACACCAGCTAGTGAATGAGGGAATCCAGCCGGGGGAATTGGGGGACAGAACCATGTGGCACCTGTGGTGCCAGTATGACATTCCAGCACAGTCCAATTATCCGGATTCATGCCCATCTCTATTCAGAGCCTTTCTATTTAGCAGTAAAATAAAATTCCAAAAAAGGTGCAGAAGAGAAACTCCATCAGGGAAACAGAGTTCTTAATTAATTTAATTAATTAATTAATTAATTAATTAATTAATTAATTAAATTAAGTAAAGAGTCCAAAATGGTTCATCACCGGAGTTTTGGAGGTGCTGCCAACGCTCATGAACCCCAAACAAGAGAAATTCCCTTGTTCAATGGCCTTTGGATTATGAATCTGAGCAGTAGTCATGTCAAAACACACAAATATAACAGCATTAAAAAGGTATGGAGTTCATGTTTTAAAAGGCCCATTGCAGCAGAAGTTGAAGCTTTTGTTTTCCTATTGTTAATTTAGTTCCTACTAAACCAGTGCACAGCTTACTCTAATATTAACTATGAGAAACTTGTTTTTAACCTTGAGGAATTTGTGTTTGTTAGAAAGTTTATTGCCTTTGGCAAAGTAGAAGTGTATTGTATCCTCACAGATGTCAGATGTGGAAAGTGCTTTTTTACAATCATTTTAAAATAAAACATTTTTTCATGCTGGTTGTGCAGAACCATTCCAAAACAAAGTCCGAAGGAGAATTTTCTTCTCTCCTCTTTTACCCTGGTGCAGGGTCTCCTAAACAACAACAATAATAAAAAGCCCTGAGTGTTAAAACCCAACAAAACTGGAAGTAGAATACTGGAAACTGGAATTATAAGAATGACCCCAAAATAAACAACTTCTCCCCCCCACCCTTTGGTCAGACTGATGTGGCTCATGGTGGGTCTCTGGGGCAAAGAACTGGTCCTCAAATTCAGAAGATTGATTGATTGATTGATTCATTCATTCATTCATTCAGTCAGTCATTCATTCAGTCATTCATTCATTTATACCACCCATCTGGCCAGAGGCTACACTGAGCAGTGTACAGAAGAAAACAAAAAAGCACAATCAGTAATCATAAAAGTTGTCTACCTCTAGCCTAGAGCTTGTTGTTGTTATGTGCCATCAAGCTGCCTCCAATTTATGGCAACCCCATGAATGAGCAATCTCCAGAATGTCCTGTACTCAACAACCCTCCTCAGCTCTTGTAAACTCAAGCCCTTGGCTTCCTTTAGGGAGTCAGTCCATCTCATATTTGGTCTTCCCCTTTTCCTGCTGCCTTCCACCTTTCCCAGCATTATTGTCTTTTCCAGAGAATCCTGCCTTCTCATGATGTGACCAAAGTAGGACAGCCTCTGTTTCAATATTATTGTGTCCAGAGATAGTTTGGGCTTGATTTACTCTAGCATCCACTTGTTCATCTTTCTGTCTGCCCATAGTGTCCGCAAAGCTCTCCTCCAGCATCACATTTCAAACAAATCAGTTATTTCCTGTCACCTTTTTGAACCGTCCAGCTTTCACACCTCAACAACCCTTCTCAGCTCTGGCAAACTCAAGCCTGTGTGGATCATTTACTCAGAGCATGTGTGGGCAACATAGGGTCCTCCAGATGTTTTTGGCCTGGGGGTCCCATCAGTGAGAAATTGTAGGATCTTGAAACCAACATCAGGAGAGCCACAGGTTGCTCACTTCTGAGTTAAGATGCATTTCCAAGATTCCTTTAGAAAAAGGCACTTCGTAGTGTGTAGGAAGGTGGGGTGAGCCAGGCTTATGTAGCAAATATCTGACATTAATTACTACAGACTTCAAAAATAATGAAAGTTGGATGTGACCTTTGAAACAGTAAAACTATAGTTCCTACTAAAACAGGTCTTTTTTCTTTATCCCTAAACGAAGCTGTCCCTACTGTAAATTATGAGACTAACAGCTGGCTGCCAATGAAGTCAACTATTAATTGTATGCTCACTACACTGCCTTGTGTAAATCAGTATGAGCAACGAGCAGAGTTGCCTTCTCCTCTATCCAGAGGTGATATAGATACCCTGCCCACAATAGGAAGTAATTTAGGGCTAGCTGTCACATCTCTTGGGCCAGACGTTGCTTCTCTGCCATAAATGGGGGCTGGAGGGAGGATGGTGAAGAAGGAGGGGAAGAATAAGGACAATGTTGCTTACCATTTAGCAAGTGTTTCAACAAGTTATCTGAAAAATAGAAGTAAATACAATGGCCAGGGCTTATGCTAAAGCTGTAGAAAGTATGGTTGAGTGCCAGAATTGGACAAATTCCAGATTCTGAACTGAATTGTTCTGGTTCAGACCAACATGGTCCAAATGTGGAGTGTATTGAGGCTGTACTGAAGGGGAACGGACAGTTTTTGTGTCAGGGTGGAGTAGCAAAGCAAACTTGCAAAGCAGATTGGATCTGAAGCACGAATGGAATCGGACCTTTTTTAAAAGCAAACTTTAAAATTGCTTATCCCATAAAACTGTCTCTCATGAAGCTGTCTCTCTGAAATTTGGCAGGTTTACTACTGCCTTCGGGGGTCTATCATATTTCCAAATGTCATTCAGATTAGAATACAAACAAAAGCATGGCGTCCATTTCAATTTTCCAATATAAATTAAATCATCAACTTTGCAAATTTGCAAATCAACTCAGATTCAGGGCAGAAATCAAACTGTAAGGGGCACGGATCACTTTGGGCTAAATTGGAGTGCATTCCAAAGCTCCAAATTGCCCTCCCATGTCATGGCCAGGCCTTTGTGATGTCACAGAGGTGGGTAGTTCTGATGTAGCAGACAGGGCATCAATTGGGTTGGAAAGCAAAGGAACACAACACACTTGCAGGCACATTTATTTTCAGCCAGTGAGCCTTGCTGCCAACGGAGAATGAGCAGAGACAGGTGCTTCAGCCTTAAAGCCAGATCAAAAATGAAACTTGATCTTGTTTATTCTGATCCAACTAATTCTGGCTCATTCTGGCTCCAAGCCAATAAGCTTCTGAAGAAACCTAGGTTTCCCTGAAACATACTTTTAAATCTGACATAGGAATATCATGCTAAACCGAACATCAGAGGTTGTCCTGAAATCTTAATGCAAATTCTATATCCCACCCTATCTAGTGGTTGCCTACATTATCCCAGATCATTTCCAGAGTGGAAAACATGTAATAATGGGCTCAAGCTACAAGAAACCAGATTTATGCTGAATATCAGAAAAAATTTCTTAACTGTTAGAGTAGTACGACAATGGAACCAATGACTTCGGAAGATGGTGAGCGCTCCAACATTGGATGCATTCAACAGAAAATTGGAAAACCAATTCAGCTTCCAGCTTAATTATTCTATGATTCTATGATTCTGTGATTACAGCCTACATTAAATTTGGTGAAGAACCTTTGGGCCAAGGGCACTGTGCAGTTTACTTTCCTGCATCCTTTCACCTTATTTCATGCATCCCAGAGAGATGAAGTGGTTGAGACCAACAGATAAAAGGATTTGAATAAAGAAAGAGGAGTAGAGTGAAAGAAAGCTATATAATCTTGCTATGTTGCAAGCTTTGACTACTTTTTATCAGAACTTTAAAGCAACTAGGTACAAGTAATTCATTGCCTTAATTGCTTTTTGGGGAATGAGTAATATTTAGGAGTTACAAAGTTACTTTTAGGTGTAATGAACAGTACTTATTTTACTTAAGTATAGTAACAACTAGTTATTTTCAAAATGAACTTTTAAAGGGTACTTTAAAAAGCAAAAAAAAAAAAAAGTTATCAGTGTTTTGGCTGCAACACTACAGTTTAACCACTGTGCTATGAAGGCTCTTTTCTTTAAGACTAATTTAAAGCCACTCTGATAACTTTTTTTCCAAATTTTATGCAATTCTCTTATCAATCCTAAGTGGCAAAAGAAATATTCTTTGATTTTATCAGACAAAAAAAAGAAGCAAAACAAAAAAAACAAGAGACAAAAATGTTGTGGCATTTTAAAGATTAACTATTGTATTTTAATGTGAGCTTTCGTGGATCAAGTCAACTTCCTCATTATATCCATATATTTCCCTGTTATATTTTAAGATTTTTTGAGAAAATAAAATCTCAGCCTTCTAACTGCAATGCATATGATTTGGAAAATTTAATACTTAGCAACCCTACATAAAGTCTTTCTGAAGCCCAGGTCAGATCCATAGGTTCTGGAGCACAGTTTGACTTTTCCCTGGAAATACTACTCCACGACTATTCGAGATTGTTTGAGCCTCGAGATGACCATTAATTTTCAGGTCGGGATGCCTAAATCCTTCGGACTGGTAAAGTTAGTGCAGTTATTTCCATCAGCAGAAATTCTGCTTGGTCTACTTCTCCCTCTCATCCCACCCCACCACTGCCCTGCCAACCCCAGTTCAAGGAGAAACAAAATATGAGAAAACTGCCAAGTTGAAAACAAGCTATTGTAATGTAGCAGAGCACCGTTTCACAAACCCTGTTTCCGGCAGTAGATTGGATTACCTGTATATTGTACAATAAATGGGTTAGAAATCCAAGCTGTTTTTCTGTGTGTGTGCACAGGGCAGAATTCATATGTCACGAAGCCTTTGACAAACGTTATTTCCATACTTAAATTGAGCAACGAATTGAAACTGGCAAAAGGAAAGAAGAAGAAAAGAATGTGTGCTACAATGGTTCCTTTTTAAAAATTGCTTTATCTATTGACAGTGCTGTCCCAAACTCAAAGCAATTTCAAGAACACAGAAGGCGAAGCCTAGAAGAAAACGGAGTCCTAATTAAATCAGCAATGGTTTCTTTATTTCACTTGAACAATGTGAGTCAAAAGTGATCTTTTCCATGAGAAACAATTAAATTAAGCTTTACGTGAGAAGTCTGCTATTCCCTGTGTATTTCCACATCAAATGTTTATAATGGCTTTTATTCTCTTCATAATGGTATCTATGGGAAAGGAAGTACTCCCCATATATAGCGCTCCAAAATCCCATTTTGAATCAGAATACAATTTTAACCTTTTCTGTAGTAAAGAGAAGCCATTCACTCTGATAATGGTTTCATTTAAGGGATCATAAGATTTAAGTTCATAAATCTTCTTATTTTAATATTTAATTACAGACATGGAATTTAAAGCAAGTGCACAAAGGCTGCCCTCTCAGAGCTTGTCAATGTTCACAGATAATTACAAAACTGTGGGATGCATTAATTTTTACAAGACGATCCATGACTTAGCACAAAGGTTCATAAGCAGAGGGAATCAACCAACAGAACCTTTGCTCTGTTGCCTTTGTTCACCTCTACTTCACAGAGTTGTTCTCTTTTTCTTCAATTGGCCTAAAAGTGGGCCACATGTATGGAACGCTACCACCATAACACCATGAACAACCTTACATCATTTGACTTCAAGAGCTGTGCAGGACTGGGCCTAATTAATACTTGGTTGGAAGGCCATGAAGCAATAGCACAGCAGTTTCCAAATTTGGGTCCCCAGACATCCTTGGACTGGGACTCCCAGACATCTTCACCACTAGCTGTGGTGGCAAGGGCTTCTGGGACGTGAAGTCCAAGAATGTCTTGGGGGCCCAAGGTTGGGAACCACTGCAGTAGCAGCATAGCCATAACTAGCAGTTTTTGGCAAACAGGAGAAACTGTGCCAAATGCACCCCTAAATCAACTTTGTAGTTCATGACCAACCCCCCCCCTAAAAATATTGAATACCTAGCTAGACACTGGTGCCCTGAAAAGGGAGGCCTGATCCACCAAAGTCCAGTTAGACCAACCATCCCTTTGGACAATGGTACAGTGGTGCCTCGCTAGACGATTGCCTCGCAGGACGAGGAAATCGCTAGACGATGCCTTTTTGCGAGCGCTACTGCGCTTCGCAAAACGATGTTTCCCTATGGCGATTTTCGCTAGACGATGAGGTTTCCCCATAGGAGTGCGCTGACTAGTGGTGAAAAGCTGTCAGTGCAGCTGTCAGTGCATTCCTATGGGGACCCTCACTCGCTAGACGATGTTTCCCTATGGGAAATTTCGCAAGACGACTGCGTTTTCCCTTGGAACGCATTGAAGCGATTTCAATGCATTCCAATGGGAAAACGTGCTTCGCTAGACGATGTTTTCGCTAGACAGCGATCCTCGTGGAACGGATTAACATCGTCTAGCGAGGCACCACTGTATTTCCTGCTCTTCCATGTCTAAAGCAGAAGCCTGGTCTACCAAGATCCAGGTAGATCTACCCTTGGCCTTCTTAAGGCCTGTCCAGATAGGCATAGGTTTTTCTAACCTATAAAGCCCTAAATGGCTTTGGCCCAAGTTATCGCAAAGACCACATCTCCCTCTATGAGCCTGCTTGGGTGTTAAAATCATCAGGAAAGGCTTTTCTCTCAGTCCTACCATCTTCACAGGTGTGTTTGGTGGGAACACAGAGAGGGCTTTCTCTGTTGCTGCTGCTAGACTGTGGAACTCCCTCTCACTGGAGGCCAGACTGGCCCCATCTTTACTGGTCTTCCACAAAGACCTTTCTCTTCAGGCAAGCTGCCTGGCTGCCTGAGTGGGGTTTAAAATGGATTGTTGCACCTTATTTCTTTGAATGTGTTTTGGTGTTGCTAATGTTTCTTCATATGGTATTTGATCCTATATACTCCCCATTGTTAGTGTTAAATACTGTCTTTTAATGATGTAAGCCAACTTGGGTCCTTTTTAAGGAGAAAGGCAGGGTCAAGATATTTTAACTAATTCAATAAATAAAATAATATGAGCACCACACATGGTATCATGTGCATTAATGCAGCTGAACATTTCAGTGCTGCACAGAGCACCCAACCACGGTAAAGTCACGAATCCTCCTTTTGCTGATTTCATAGGCAGAGGGCAGGGAGGGTTGGGAGAAAATGAGGACAACTCACGGGAGAAGAAGGGGAGGTGACAATCTTCAAACCAATTTGTGGTGTTTCTGCAGCACAGCAAAAGTACAACTCATGCATATGTTGATGAAATCGCAATGAAAGCTTTGACTTCATTTCATCAGTGCGACTGGACTGGGGAGCAGCAATGCAATGGGTTTACATGTCTTTGGAAAACAGCAAGGTGGTAGGCCAGGCTTGGGTGGGGTATGCACAGAGTACTCAAAGGCATTATCATTCAAAATAAAAATTTCAACATCGCAAGCAAGGAGTAAACATGAGCTGGCAATTGGGGCTTGGAAAATGAGCTAATTATTATTAAGAGATAGATAGATAGATAGATAGATAGATAGATAGATAGATAGATAGATAGATAGATAGATAGATAGATAGATAGATAGATAGATAGATAGATAGATAGATAGATAGATAGATAGATAGATAGATAGATAGATAGATAGATTTGTTCCATTTTTACCCCGCCCATCTAGATTCAGGAATCTACTCTGGGTGGCTTACAAAGTATAAAGATAAAAACAAGAAGACAGACAGACAGACAGACAGACAGACTGACTGACTGACTGATTGATTGATTGATTGATTGATTGATTGATTGATTGATTGATTGATTTGTTCCATTTTACCCCACCCATCTAGATTCAGGAATCTACTCTGGGTGGCTTACAAAGTATAAAGATAAAACAACAAGATAGATAGATAGATAGATAGATAGATAGATAGATAGATAGATAGATAGATAGATAGATAGATAGATAGATAGATAGATAGATAGATAGATAGATAGATAGATAGATAGATAGATAGATAGATAGATAGATAGCAAGCTGGAGTTCTTTTAAGGAGAAAGGTGGGGTAAAATATTTTAAATTAATAAAATTAATAAATTATTATTTTGTAAAAAAAAATCATTCTGAGGTCAAAACACTCCGTTGCCATCAATATTTATGGGAGGAACAGTTCTGGCTATTCTGTGGCAAGAAAAATAGACTCTACACATATTTAGAGCCACGATCTTCTTTCTAGTTTCACATTGCATATAACTGAACAGTATTCCCAGGTATAAATAGATTATACAGAGATGTTACGGATAATCTATCATTCAAAGAGAGATATTCTTAGCGCTTGAAAGCGCCTGTGTGCACAGCAAGATTTTCTTACCTAATGTAATTTGGGTTTTCTTTTTTGTTGGTGCAGTGATATCATTGCAAAAAGCTCATAATACCTGTCTCATGTGTCTCTTTTTCTGCTGTTCTGTGGCTGGAGGGGTAAAATTAGAGGTGGGCATGAACTGCTGGTTCGTTTACTGGCCAAACAGGTGTTCAGCCTCAGTTTCCCTGACCCACCTCCTCCAGGCACTGCCTTTGAGTACGTGCCAAGCAAAGGAGGCAGAGCTCAGAAGCACCGAGCATCTATTTGGTAAATGAACTCATCTCTCATGCAAATAATTCTGCCAGAAATAATTTTGATAGCTCTGTGTAGCCCCCATTTCACGCCATCCCAATGCCATAACCATTTGCATTTCTCCATTTGTGGGAAAGAGTTTTGTTTTTTCACTCAGATCTGGAAATGAGGGCTGTAATTAGGGAGGAACAACTGGCGCTTTGACGTTTAGAAGGCTCCAAAATTTAGAGGGGACTCTATTTGTTGTGGTGGTGCTGCGGGTTAAACCGCAGAAGCCTCTGTGCTGTAAGGTCGGAAGGCCAGCAGTCGTAAGATCGAATCCACGCAACGGAGTGAGCTCCCGTTGCTCGTCCCAGCTCCTGCCAACCTAGCAGTTCGAAAGCATGTAAAAATGCGAGTAGATAAATAGGTACCACCTCAGTGGAAAGGTAACAGCATTCCATGTCTAGTCGCGCTGGCCACGTGACCACGGAAACTGTCTTTGGACAAACGCTGGCTCTATGGCTTGGAAATGGGGATGAGCACCGTGCCCTAGAGTCGGACACGACTGGACTAAATGTCAAGGGGAACCTTACCTATTTGTGTTAGTAATGAATGGCAATACGTCCTGGCCTTGCTCCCTTTACTTTTCTTCAAAAGCATAAGCTTTTGCTTCCTCACAGGGGACTTGTATCCATGCCACACCGTGGACAGAACCATTTGCCCCAGATGCCAAAATGGCTAGTTACAGCTCTTTCTGGAAACACAAAAACTGGTTTGGATGTGGACAAGGATTGGATTGGATTATCTCTAAAAGAGCACAGGAGGTCCCAATTTATGTGCCCTGGATTCTGGTGTGGACTGGATTGGGTGAGGGCAGTATATGTGTCTACTTTTTACTCTTCATTTCCCATTCATTTTGTACTACTTGCTGAATATTCTGTTCGCTAATTCTACCAGGTTTCCCAGGGAGTAAGTCCCATTATGCTTGGGCCAAAACCTTTTGGGTCTCGGCCAGCTGCATCACAGGTGCTGCAAGATGGAGTTAAATTTAATCAGGTGGTGGACTCTGTGTCTCTCTGTCATTGGTGATTTGTAAACTGATTATCTTTCACGATGAATTTGTTTTGTATCTTTATTGTATTTGCTGTATTTTATTCAGTCTTACTGGAACTAGCCTTGAGTCCAGTTTTGCCAGGACGATAGGACATAATAAATCCAATAAAGAAAGAAACAAACTGAGTGGGATTGACCTTTGAGGAGCATTGTATAGGACTGTACTATGACTTAATTAAACCTTCCTGCTCTAAAACTGCACTGCAGGCTTTGTTATACCTACTTCTGTACATGCTCGTTACTCTCCTCCATTTTCTTCCCCTACAATTTTGACTGTAATTCTTACACACAGAGGTGGATGGTTGTCTTGATTTCATTCTGTAAAACAGCACACACATAAACTACTATAGACTGGGATGGACAGTATTTCCTTTGGAGACTTTATTTCCCAGAATACCACAATGAGGGTGGTCACTAACCACAATGGCTGGGGGTATCCTGGAAGCTGAGACTTCAGAAAAATAGAATTATTGATGATGATGATGATGCCTCCATGCAGATATCTTTTCTGGGTATTATTAGAAATGATTTTTTTAAACTTTGCAGAAGAACGCTGTTCATTTTCAGCTGATTTAAAGAACAGATCTTTCTACTAATTCTGTACAAATAAACAAATATAAAAATGTTTCCTAATATTTATAGGGTGGCTTCCTTCTTAGCAGGGGCAGTTAAAAGTGATAGAGGACAAAACTGCTCATGCTCATTAAGGCATAGCTAAGAGTACTCTATTCTTGTTTTAATGCAGTGATCTAATTAACCTTTTGGCAGAATTAAAATGACCTTGAGGTGGCCTAGTGACCTTAAATGCTTAATGTTGTTAACTTTAAACAAGCTTTTTGAGACGGCCATGAACAGCATCTGCTAAAACCAGCAAAAGGTCAAACCCATTAAAGATAGCCAGCGCTGGAGTCTCTTGATGGGAGAGAGAGATATGGCCAAAGGAAGGGGAAATTTGGGATTCCAGTATTGACTTAGACTCTTGGATAGAAATATAGTTATATTCAACCATACATGCACAGAGCCCAAGACAGTTGTTTACAACAACACACAGGTGTATGCACAGACAGGACCACTTTGGGTGTCTCAAATCGAAAATGCCATATCACAGTATTCGGCATCCATATCACCATCTGTTCAAACAGAGCACCAACACATGTGGTAAGAGACATTGTTGTAGGGGCAACAGGAAGATAGATAGCGCAGGTGTTTCCATCCTTGTCTTCTTTTAGATCTATATGTAGATTGGTAATCTTACTCTTCTTCCAAGCACTACTTCCTGTTTCTTCTTGTTCCTTCATTTTAGTTCAGAAGGCTGACTTGAATGCATGATAGCCAACTCTAGGGGCTTCTGTAAGCAAGTTTAAGAAGATTTCTTTCCTCACTATTCAAATGGATTTCCTGAGCAACAGTCAATTTGTCTGTCTGTCTGTCTGTCTGTCTGTCGGTTGGTTGGTTGGTCAGTCTCTAAACTAGGCATTTTGATCCACTTGTCATAAACTCAACGTGTTGCTACACTATGGCAGAAAAACAGAAATAATTCTAACAGCTTTCAATCTGGGCACAAAAGTTACAAATTCAGCAGAAGAGTTCATGCAACAAAGCTGTTCCTCTTTGTGTAGCTCCACAGCTTAATTGGAGAAATTGGGTATGTGTACCTGCTAAAGGTGAAGGTCAAACTATATATTATCTGCAGCTGTGTGCATCTTTTCTCCAGTAATTTATGTTTATGTTCAAAAACAAAGCAGTCACTGAAGCTGAGTATAGAAGAATAACAGAAAGATTGCAAAAACAGGTGATACCTTATAGACCATTAAAAAATAATTAGCACAAACTTTCTTGGGGTTATGTAGTCCCTCTCCTCCTCATATTTCTCCACTAAAAAAGCCATACAGATGTTTGATTGTTTTTGCTTTTCCAACATGGAAATATATTGGTGAGAAAAGCTTCCCTTCATTAATTTCTAACTCACCTGCCAAATAACACCCCTCCTCTAGGTACGACACCTACTAAAACTAGCACATCCTTTAAGGCTAGCTTTCAACATTTTTTTTTTTTTTTTGTGGAATAAACTATGTTCTGTTCGATAAAAATAAAATCAAACCTTGGCTGCAAGAAATGATATACAGTGGACCCTCGACTTACGGAATTAATCCGTATTGGAACAGTGTCTGCAGGTCGAAAAGTCTGTAGGTCGAGGCTCCATTGACCTACAATGCATTGAAAACCAATTAATCCGTAACCGGCCTTTTTTTGGTCCATTTTGTTTGATTTTCCGGTCTGTAGGTCGATTCTCTGGCCGCAAGTCGAACCTAAATTTTGCGGCCAGAGAAGTCTGTAACTCGAAAAGTCTGCAGGTCGAGCCGTCTGTAAGTCGAGGGTCCACTGTATCTGATTTTTCCTGTATTTTCCCCTTCCTGATAGTTTAATCTTGATTTTAATCCCATTGGTCAACAGCAGGGGCAGATCTACTATGAAACTAATGAAGCTTAAGCTTCAGGGCCCTTATCTTGGAGGAGGCCCAGAAGTGACTTTACTGTATGTTGCTTAAAAAAATGGGTCTACTGTACCAGAAGGGTTTTATATATGTATATATAAACATAGTGTAATTCAATACAAAATAATAGTTAAAATTAAAAGGTTATTAACATATAATGTAGGCTAGTTGTAAATGAAAAAACATTCAAAGTAAGGATGTTTCATTCTAAATATATGAGAAGTAGTGGTTAATTTTTTTTTTAATGTGATGATCTGTCATGGAACAACCCCATCAAAGAAGATAACCATGGTTACCCAGACCTCATTGCTGGTTGCGATGGGCCCCCCATAACAGTTCAAGTTTCAGGGCCCCAAAAATGTACATCCACCATTGGCCAAAACATGGAGGGCGCACCAAATTAACTACCAGTACCATCTTATTGTACGCCTACTCCAAAGTCAATTTTAGTGGTTGATCAGAACTAGTTAGGTTACTATTTCTAGGTTACAGAATTTCAGCTTAAACTTTGTTTAGATAAATAAAAATATGAGAAGGCTCAAGAAGTCTAGTCTTTAGGAATAAATGTTCTCCCTATCCATTCCTTGTTCCATTTCTTAAGGTGGCCCTCAAGAAAGCACATTGCTTACCATATATTGACATGTATTGATCTTTATATTGACCTGTAGCTTTGAGGACCTCAATATCTCCTCAACATTTAGAGACACTTATTGAATCAATGCAGAAAAAGAAATATGTACAATTTGTTTATAAATATTTATTGTTTGTCGACCTGTAGGACATACAAAAGTTGAGGAAAGTATGGAAGAAAGAGTTAAATCACTCTGTTCGCCTAGTCAATGGACTGTGGCTCTGGTCACTATATCTATGGATCTAAAGCTATAACTTATTTGGTAGAAAGGTATATATCATATATATCATTACCTTTATAGCCTCTCACTAGGTAATGCTCACAGCAGTTTACTATCATTGGACACAATAAAAAGGGCAAAAACAGATTCAAACATAAAATAATAACAATTAAATTAAACAAACAAACAAGATCATTAAAAGCATTTAAATCAATAAATGTATTAACAGTTAAACTTAGGATTGTTCACTGCTCCCCCCAACCTTGTCTGTACCTGCCCAGAGATAAGTGTATAACCCATGCTTCACCTTTTTGGTGTCACTCTGATCAAGTCCTCGTCTGCATCCATGACAGTATTTATGTATTTCTGGATCTCCATGAAAAAGAGCCCAGTTTCCACATACAGAATAACTGCCAGCAGCTATGGCCTCAGGTAGTGGCGAGGAGCATTTGCGGGAGATCTTGAACTTTCAGTGGCTGGGTTCAGCTTTCACATGCCTTCCCCCTTGGTGCCAGCCACTCAGTTTCTTCCATTTTCATTTCTATAGTTCAAATCTCTGGGTATCTTTGGTTTAAGAAGAGCCCCATGACGCAGTGGTCAAACTACAGTATTGCAGCTGAAACTATGCTCACAGCCCTGGTTCATTCCCAGGTAGCCAGCTCAAGGTTCACTCAGCCTTCCAGCCTTCCAAGGTCAATAAATTGAGTATTCAGCCTGCTTGAAGGGAGGGGGCAATGTGTAGCCTGCATAATTAAATTGTAAATCGCCCATAGAGTGCTTTAAGCGCCATGGGGCAGTATATAAGCAGCACGCTTGGCTATTTTGGGACGTGGTGGCGCTGCGGGTTAAACTGCAGAAGCCTCTGTGCTGCAGGGTTGGAAGACCAGCAGTCATACGATCGAATCCATGCAACGGAGTGAGCTCCCGTCACTTGTCCCAGCTCCTGCCCACCTAGCAGTTCGAAAGCATGCAAATGCGAGTAGATAAATAGGTACCACCTCAGTGGGAAGGTAACGGCGTTCCGTGTCTAGTTGCGCTGGCCACATGACCACGGAAACTGTCTTTGGACAAACACTGGCTCTACGGCTTGGAAACGGGGATGAGCACCGCCCCCTAGAGTCGGACACGACTGGACTAAATGTCAAGGGGAACCTTTACCTTTACCTTTACCTGGCTATTTTACTTTGCTTTTTAAAAAAGGCAGCTGTTTGATGAAACATGAACAACCTCTAGAGTTGTTGCTCCACCCCTTGGGCAACCAGCACAGCTTTGCTCCACCCCATGGTTATCCCAGAATTGCAGGAATGCCTTGATGTGCTCTATTTTTGCCCTTTTGTCCAAAGACAAGGCACATTCCCAGCTAATTATCATAACTTGACTTAAAAAGAAGAGGAGTTGTCATGCTTCTATGATCTAAAAGGAACCAGAGCAGAAATTGTTTGCAGCTCTGAGGAAAGTATATTCTATAGTCTGGGGGCCATGCAGGAGAAGGCCTTCTCCCATGTGTTTGCGAAGCAGGCCTCTGCAGATGCTTGTATTTTTAAGCAGGCCTCTCCTGAAGATCATAACAACTGGACAGATATACTGGACAGTTCCTGAGCATCTTTTAAAGCCATGTCTGGTCGCAGCTTCTTTCTGAAAGGAGACTATTGAGTGTATTAGTCTTGTGTTGGAGCAATCTTTGAATTTTGTAGATGTACAGATTTTGTCAATTTCCTTGAAAATTAGCCCAGAGTAAACAGAAGTGGAATCTATGTGCTTCTATAGTGGCTAAATGATTAATACTGCAAAAATGGAAGGAGAAATGCCACACTCTATTAATCTTCATAATTCTTTCAAAATTTGAACATGTGGTATATAGACAGCAATTCGGTATGGATACCGAATTGGTCATCGTTCACTGAAGTTTACATTTAGATTTTTTTTTCCAGACATTGGGACTTTCTTTTAGCAGTTGTTCTCACTGGGTTGTTTTTTTTAAACTCCCTTTGCTTTTTGTTTATTTGTTTGGGGGGTGTCTTTTTGTCTTTTTTTCTTATTTAAGCGTAATTTTAAAAGTACATTAAAATGGTACGGAACGAGACAAAAAGATGACCAAGTAAAATGTTCGCATTCACTTTTCTGATTCATTGGTTGGTAGTGTGGTTATTTTTTTGGGGGGGTTGGGTTTTTTTGGCTTTTTGTGTGTGTTGGTCTGTTTGGGGTTTTCTGTTTATTTTGTTGTGGGATTTTTTATTAAGTGCAAGAAAAGGGTTGTTTGGGGTTTGTTTTCTTTCAAGTTCTTGACCAATATAAACATTGGAGAAGTGATGTGTTCCTACTCTAATTTACAGGGGAATAGATTTTGTAAAGTAGGACTGGGTTCACGTGACCTTAGACCACAGCATCTATTGATAAGACATATATCTAGAATATCCCATAATGGTCATTGAGATGCTACTGAGTACTTATCTGGCTCTCTGGGAGTCCTCAACTGCATTACTCAGAATCTCTTAATACATCTGCTTAACAGCACGTAGGGCAGCAGCCTGCAGATTTCAGCTGAAATGTTTACATCAGTCTCAGTAATATTAATTTCATTTGGCTTAATCATTTATAGCATTTTTGATGAACTCAGCAGGCTGAATCTTCTTCGTTCTTTCCTTCCAAAGACTTTTTCCCAGGTATGGCTTATATACTCCTGCCTCTGGGCTGTTTTTCCACTGGAAAAAAAAATGTGTGATGTACTGCATTAACATACTGCATTAACATTGGTAATGTGGTAATTATTTTGCATAATCAATACCATCAAGTCCTTTTTCCCTTGGTGTTTATTTACATTTATTCCAGAGATGTCAAGGTCCATCAGAAGCAAAGCCGATTTTCTTGTCTTGTTGTGCTCTCCAGATAACCTCTAATTCCCCCTTAAATCTATTCGTGTCCTGCTTAGCTCCCCAGTTTGTTCTGCTGCTTTAAGCGTTGGGATCGTGGGCTGTGTAAAACAAGGCTTTTAACGCACCAAGGTGTGAAAGAACAGACCCGGTCTTATATTAATTGCTGTTACACCAATGATTATTTATGATAATTATTTATTTTCCAAGCCTTTTCTGTTTATGATGTGATGCATTTGAGCCCCGAGCACATTAGGTGCATTATTCATTGGGTACATTTGTCAGAACATGCATGTGTATAAAGAACTAATGATCCATATTAAATTAATGATGCTATAAAAAAGAAAAATGTGCCCCTATACCATGCAGCTAAGGAAGGCAACTACAAGCTGAGAAAAACCCGCATTAAGAGGGGGGATCTAATCATATGAAGCATTGGACTGTTCTGCTCTCCAAAATTTCATTTCTCGAAATGCACTTGTACACAATGTTGGTTTTTATTAAAACAAATTAATTCAGTCATTAAGGAATCATACGGCAAGTGTCTCCTAAGTCAGGACCTTCAGTGTAACAAATTGATTAAATGACTGTGTAATAGTCTCTTTAAACAAATCTAGTGTAACAAGTTAATAGATCTGCTCAATTACCATGCTAGGGTGGCGAGGATGTGGGCAACACGCTCATTAAAACTATGAGATTGTTCCAGAGGATTTTCCTTATGCCTGTTTCTGTTTTTAAAAAATAAAATAAAAATACACCACCACTGGAAATTGATTAACAACCTGGAAATTAATAGAAAAAAGGAGATTTGATGGTGACGAGTTGGCAGGATGGGACAGTTATCTATTAGAGAGAGAGAGAATAACAGAGATGGAGAGACTCAGAAACCCGACAGAAACTTTATAGTTGATTTAGAATGAAAATAATTGCAAGTTACTAATTGCTAGAGAGGGGGGAAGAAGAGAAGAGAAAAGAGATTGTTATCACAGGAATCTACTATGTTAGCTCTATTCCTGGATGCAATGTAGAGAGCTACTACACAGGTGAAGCACATTGTTTGCTGGGAAATGGATCCCAGATTCCTAGATTCCTCTTTTTTAAAAAAAACTGGACAACTGCTGCTAGCCAAACCTAAGAACCCAAATGCCACAGGACTTGTTAAGATGCTACAGCACATTGTTTTTGCTCATCTAGATACCCTCTGAAAAATAAAGAGCAATGTAGCTGTGTCTTCAACTAGTTTTATTTGGAAGAAGTTTTCATGGGTTGCAGTCTGCAGCCTAGTTCATTAGTTGGAGAATCTCTGGCCCTTCAAATCATTTGGTCTACAAGTTCCATCACCTCCACCCAGCTGATGGATCATTGGAGATAAGAGGACAAAACATCTGGACATTCAGTTTTGGCCAAAGGTCTCCTAGAAGAACGGTTCCCCAGCTTTCATGTAGATTCTGTTTCTTATGGACAGGTGCCAAACCTTTCCCACAAGGGCGCCTCTGCCATCCATGGCACTAAGGTAAAGGTAAAGGTTCCCCTTGACATTTAGTCCAGTCGTGTCTGACTCGAGGGGGCGGTGCTCATCCCCGTCTCCAAGCCGTAGAGCCAGCGTTTGTCCGTAGACAGTTTCCGTGGTCACGTGGCCAGCGCGACTAGACACGGAACGCCGTTACCTTTCCACCGAGGTGGTACCTATTTATCTACTTACATTTGCATGCTTTCGAACTGCTAGGTTGGCAGGAGCTGGGACAAGCGACGGGAGCTCACTCCGTCGCGTGGATTCGATCTTACGACGGCTGGTCTTCTGACCTTGCAGCACAGAGGCTTCTGCGGTTTAACCCGCAGCGCCACCACGTCCCTATCCATGGCACTACAAATGCCATAAAAACAAATTAAAGGATTTAACTATTTGCTTCTCTTTCTCAACACCTCCACATATCTGATGGCTATTTCATTCTGCTTAATGGTAGGGCCAGCCCTGAAAGTTAGCATGTTGTTGTAAGATAAATGTAGGGAACATTCAGAAAAATATCAACACAGAGAGAGAGACAGACACACACACACACTCCTCCAACCTGCCTTACCATCCAGAATTGTACCTCCATGTCCATGCACCTCTGTATTTGCTCTCACTGCCCTCTCTCACAGAACACAGAACGTCATGGGAGAAAGCAACATGGGAGTCAAGAAGTTGGCTTCTCCTTCCGCCAAACATGTCTCTTGACCCCTTGGGTTCTTTTCTCCCTTAAGTACTGGAAGAAACCCCCCAGCCTCCCACCCACCAGCTCTGCAGCAATGCTATTTTGTTAAGTGTTTGATCTTTGAGGTGACCCTGCCACTTTATCTGTTGGTTTTTATTTTCCAAGCGCCTGTTGCCCATGCTTTACTCTAATAGTTGCTATAATTCTTGAGCAATAGGTCTCTCCTTTGACGGTGCGGAATTAAAAAGAAGGCACTTTAATAACCAGCCCCAGCAATACACTAATGGTTTGACAGGGATGGATTTGCATAAAGATGAATGGGGTGGGCTTGCTTGACACGACTTTAAATAAATGATTGAGAAGTTGTGTGTGTCAGGGTGGGGAAGGGAGCAAGGTGGTTATATCTATCGAATGCAAAGCTGGAGCAACCTCCAGGTCAGGGAAATTTATTTGCATAGGATTTTCCTTGAGTAAACAAGTTCTAGAAAGTTGCAGTTTAGGAAAAATAACAGACATTTTTATTAATGCTTGCAATGTGGCTTACTTGTTCCTATAGCACAAGTACCTTGAGTACACAGCCACATATGTACAAAGCATGGGTGATTAATATTTCTCTGTTGATTTATAATGTATTACTCTATGAATCTACTAATCCTAAATTTTATTCCTAAATATATTAAATAAACAATATGCAAAGAGATGTATAGAATGTAAATGTAAGTGAGGGTTCAGAAAAGGACACTGAGAAAACTGGTGCAATGCAGGCTTACACCAGAGCATATCCTAACAGCAAATGCTTATGGGATTTATAAGCAGCTACTATATGCTCACCTTTCAATTTGAAAGAAACAATGTGGAAAAATACCTTCTGGCTTCATTGGTACAGGCATTTGCAGGTTTTGCTCTCATCCCAGCTCCACTGCCTTGGGAAACCCATGGCAACCGGAGTCAGAAGACACTGAGTTCTCTGTCCCCACTACCCTTGGTGCCAGAGTGTTTTTAAGTTTCATTTCTCAAGAAATCACTCCAGACTGCCTGAGAAATAGGTTTCACTTTAACATCTTTCTCTAGCAAGCAGAAACCTCCTAGCCTTTTGATTTCTAATCTATAGGAGTAAATGGGACTCCAAATGTTAGGAATTATTATTATAGAAATTTGCATTCGAATAAATTTGGAACTATCTGAATTTGACATTATTCAGTGAATTCCAAACATTTCCAAATCTGAATGCACATCCCTAATTTTTATTGCAGATATTCGGAACGATCAAATTTGGATTTGGATATATTTGGAACTAGCCAAATATGGTATTATTTTGTGGATTCTCAATATTTCTGAATCCAAATGCACATCCCAATAATTGACCAGATATCACAGGCATCAAGGAAGACACTCCGTTTATCTGAGTGATTTCTTGACCTAAACTGATGGGGTTCACCCAATGCTACTGAAAATCAATGAAACTCTGAAAAAGATAAGCAACTGGCCATGACCAGTTTTGATGTGCATGGAGCAGACCGTAGACTTTATGTCAGATTTTAGTCATGGAATCTGAGATCCTCAGAAAAGACTGAGACTACCGTTCCACCTTCCAAAAAAGTCTTCAGCAGCCACGAATATTCAAAGGGACCCAAGGATTGTAATGGTATCCGAGGCTGCGATCTTGTGTACACAAGCCAGGCCACAGACAAACTTCCTTGATCTCAAGAAGAGATTCTTTTCCAGGTCAGTGTATCAGATAATTCATGTCCACTTCCTCCCCATCTCCTTCTCAGTGGTAGATGACATGTTCTGCTTGCAAAAGGTCTGAGTTCAGTCCTCAGGATCTCCAGGTAAAGCTGGAAAGATGAAGGCCTGAAACTCTGGAGAACTGCAGCTACTCAGTGTCAGCAGTACCAGGGTAGAGGGACCAAGAGTTTGTCTCCTTTATAAAGCAGCTTTCAATGCTTCTATGTTCCTGAGTCAAAGGATAAAATGGTTCCCATACCGTTCCATGTAAAGAAGCTGAATGAAGTGGCAGTTGACTGTAATTTCAACAGGAAGGAAAGGATAGCATCCTTTACTCCAGGGGAATTTATGGCCCTTCAGTCACTGTTGTGCTGCAGTGCCATAATCTGACCTTCACCAGGACTGATGAAAGGAGGGATGGGATGGCTACACATTTCTGCCATGTTTGAGAACTTCAGGCTAGATGAAAGGAAGGAAAGATGTGTGGTTGCCCAGCGTAAAGTAGCTGATGCCACATTTCTTCTCTCTCTGTAGCCAAAATGTTAATAAATACTATGTCGATAATATGCTGGTTAGTCACTGATTTCTCCATTGGTCCATTAATGTTGGTGACGAAGAATTTGCACTTGTAACAGATTGTGTTTGATTTTGATTGCCTGGTAGGTTGTTTGTGTAAGGTCTGCGCAATTTGTTGTAACTAATTGCAGCAAATGGATGAAGCTGCGGGATGCATCTCAGTTGCACAATTGGGTGCATATCCAGGTATGTGACTGAGACATCTTACCACCTCCTTAATTAGTCACAGTTAGCTATGGCAGGTTGCACCGACCTTATGTGAATACCAAGTCACTGGGACAGTGACTGGAACAGACATGAACATGGCATGTGTATTAAGGCAATTAAGATCCAAGCCCTTGCAGAGTTTTCTGAGTCGTATCCTGGACAGCTTGGGTAAGTCATAGTCTCTCAGACCCCCTTGGAGAACCATTATGGCTGCACAGGCAGGGTAACCCTAAGAATGGTGGCCTGGAGAATCTTCTGGAACAAAAGTGAGATTCAGAGATACTTTGTCAAAGGGACACAGAGATCAATTTGATACAGGGATAGGCATCATGTGGCCCAAGAGCCTCCAGTTGCTCTCAGAGTACCCAGCACCTGCACACACCTCAGAAAATTAAAAATGAAAAGAATGCCCAGAAAGTCTCATTGTGCTCTCTAGTGAGCTTTGGGGCACCGGGACTCTTCAGAATCCCCCCTAAAAAATTATTTTCATTTGACCACTAGAGAGCACAATGGGGATTTTTCGGTTTTAAGGAAACATTTTTTTGAGGGAGGAAAATGGGTGTATGTGGTTGCAGGAGAAGCTGTGGCCCATCAAGGTCTAGGAATGGCTGTGAGCAGTCCCTGGGCTCTGGAGATGCCCACCTCTGCTTTAACAATAGCAGGTCAACTATGAGCAACCCAATTAACAAAGACACTTCTTTTCAGAAAGACTGATGTTTTCACTCTTTCTAGCAAAGCCCATAGTGATCTGTTTAAGGGAACAGTTGTTGTACGTTTGATAGCCCTTGACTTCTCCTTCTCTGACTCTGAATGCAAAACAAGAACAGTAAGAGTGCAAAACACCTCGCCTTTCTTCCCTTCCTTTTTTAAACTTGCAACTGGTAAGGAATTTCTGGAACAGTAGTCCACCTTTTGGGGGGAAAGTTTATGGAATAATACTCTGGAGCTGCTTGTCAGGATGAGCTTATGGGCTCTGACAGCTTCAGCATATCAGTGTTTGCCAAGATGAAAGTAAATTCAAACAGGAAGGGTGGTTTGGGGTAGCATAGTATGATAGAGTATTTTAAAAAGCAATTGGATGCCATGGCAGCTAGTCTTGCTAATGTCAAATCACATTGACCTCAGTGTGGCCTCCTTTGGGGGAGGAGAGACACAGTATTAGTTTTATAGGATAAAGAGAATACCATCATACCTTTGCAATCCCTCCAACTAACGACAGGAGAAATCCAAAGCCAATCTACATATGCAACAGGATCATGTGATCCATCTTTCCTGGATTGTGGCATGTCAGGTTACACAAGGGGCATGCATCGTTTGTGGGGTGGGAGGGCCGATTACTCCCAGCTGAACCAACTCAGGGCTGCCCAACCCCCACCTCCACACCAAACCTCCTGCAACAATTTTTAAAACAAAATTTCAAAGTAGAATAATCCCATCAAGAGGTTTCTGGAAGTGTGGTTCTGCTTAAAAACAAAGCAAGCATTCTGTGTGCACCTTGTTTTGATATGAAAAGATGGTCTTCTGTGTCATTGCTGCATTGCTGAAATTCAGGGGTGGTGGGGCACAAAAACTGGACGGCCTGTACGTTTTTCCATCCCTGGTGGGCTCTGCAGGTTTGGATATCTCTCCATACAGCTCTGAATGCCAGTGGCCCTGATTGTAGTGGTAAAAGAAGGGACCTCTGGACCCATCTATCAGCTGTGTTGTGTGAGGGGCTGGCTCTGCCATTGGGCAAAATGAAATTGCTGCTTCTGTCGGCAGATGCTGGGAAGGACCGGCATCCACCATTTCCACTCTGTCATGAGTCTGACTTTGCAGGAACAGCGAATCCGTAACTAGTGTCCAAAGCTCTGGACCCTCTCTCCAACATATCTTCAGCACCTTGGAGAGCTTTTTTGAGAACTTTAAACTAAAACCCAAAGCAGATTCACAGCCCTATGAATCCAGAGTCCCCAGCCCCCTGAGATCTTTGCTTCCTCTATCTTAGGTGAGCACAGCCTTCTTCTCCTAAGCTAACCTGCTCCCCCCTCCGTGAAGTTGTATTCACTGCCTATCTAATTGTATTCCAGAAATGGAATCAAAGACACCATTTTGCCTTTTGAATCAGGCTGCAAAGTCTCTCAAGACAACCCTGTCTGTGTTATTGTAACCTATTGTAATCCACCCTGAGGATCATTGGGTCAAAAGACATCATCCTTCTAGGCAGATAAAGAAACAAACCACGATCCCACTTCCATTCCTGCTAGAAGCCTGATCTTATTCCTGTTTATTGCTCCCAGGTAAACATGCATAGGCTGACAGCCTTTGGTGCAACCTTCCTCCGGATCAGAACCAAAGGACTGGAGACTGGGAATGTTCTTTGTTTCAATAGCTGCTCTCCGAATTCAGAAGCCAGCATGGGCATGCTGGAGGGTGGATTGTGGGAGTCATAGTCCTCCATTCCCAATTTCTTTTTCAAGCTTTGCAGAGTACACAGTGGTATGGTGATACATGTGTGGCATTGCATAGCCAATCATTTATCTCACCATATCTGGCATCTCAGATAGCTGAAAGTGCTCCAGGCTTCTTTCTTTCTTTCTCTCTCTCTCCCTCTCCCTCTCTCTCTCCATCAAGGCATTTGCTCAGAGAAGAGTAAGCCATTTCTGAAATAAGGGTTTGGACTCCTGTCACCTTCAGTTTAACCAAATGGCTGCAATTTTATTAACTCCACTTGAGCATTAACTGAGTAGTTACCCTGCCCAAGCGGAAGGTCAGACAGTGATGGCCCATTACTTAAATGGAGCAGCTCCTTTACACAAGCACACGTTCCTCGAGAATTAGGTGAGGCTGCTCGGAGGAAGTGAAGGGCGATACTACCTAAAGCCCGGCCATCTGAATTAGCGCCTCCCAAGACATGTTTTAGGAATTGGTTTTGATTCTTGTATACACACTGATGGTTGAGCACCAGTAGAATGGTCATCAGCTTTCTCCAAATGCCTCGGTGGCAAGCACGGCCAATCCTACCTTTAGGCAAGCGAAGGTGATTGAGCGACATGACTGGTGCCAGAGGGATCTACACCATCCTTTTGGCTATTCCACTTGAACCACAACCCCACCTTGCCCCCTTTTTTGGGCTCTGCTGAAGTTGTGTTTGCAGCATGACCTGTCCTTGACCCTGTCAACCAGCCATTCTCAACCTTTTTTTTTTTTTTTTTGCCACAGCCATAAACACAACATGAAAGAAATATAGGCTGAATCAGGGTCATATAAGTCACATAACAAACCTTATAAGGTGGTGTGTGAATAATTGTTTCCAGTCTGTGGCCCCCTTCAAATGTTCCAAGGGCGCCCAAGGCAGCCACATAGCTCCTGTTGAGAATGGCTGCTTTAAACTAACCAGTTGCTTGGGGACTTCCAGAACTTCAACATGGTAAATATGTTTACTGCACTTCCCAGAATCCCTCAGCAAATGCAGTGGAGAATGCTATGGACCACAATTGCCAGTCCCCTTCCATATATAGACTAAGGAGGCCATACCCCAGCCATAATGTCCTTTGTCTTGGTTAGCCAAATGTCTTGGACTGGCCCTACCACATATTGGGGTCACTCAGACCTGTGGACCAGTTATCTTCCAAAATTCACTGCCTTTTTATAGGTGGAAAAAATGTGAGAAGCATCTCACAATATTTCTCGAGCAGGAGGTACAGATGAGTAGTACTACTCAGATGTCCCAGACAATCTTCACCAGTTTCTTGGTAAGAGGCACTTCTTGCACGGTTTTCTATCTTTTCTCCTGAGGATCACCTGGCTGGCTGGATGGCTGGCAGTGGTAGCAATGAAGAGCCAGTCGCCTGACCACTATTCTCCATTCTCTACGCTGCCCCAGACCTAGAAACTTAGTCCCTGACCAAGAAACCTGTCATCAGATCTGTGGCAATCTTACATTTGCAAAAATTACTTTGGACAAGATCTGCATTAGTTCCAGAAACTGCCATTAAATAAGGGATCATACCTTAAAAGTCTGAAGTTATGGACTGGAACTGGGTTTCATTGAAGTCCGTGAGGTTTCTTCTCTAGGTGGAATTTTGAAGGAAAAAAAAAATACTATTTTTAATCAAAATTCCTAGATCACCCCAGCCAGCACAATAAGGGGTAACGTTTCCAAGATCTTTTTTTCCCTGTGGGTATGAAATCAAAAGTACAACAAAATAAACCTGCCTCAGGAGTGGACTGCAAAGACTTATCCCACAACCAATTAACCTACTTTGATCTTTTTTTAGTGAAATTTTCCACATCGCATTCCCCCTCCCTTTTGTCATAGGGGATGCTCTGAAAGTCTCAAATATCAGCCAGTGAACTTCCAACCTTATAAAAATCACTGACATTTTATCCTTCTATCAACTTTTCTTAAAGCCTGAGTGATGGAAACATTATTTATGAGTTTTTGGGGCGGAGGCCAGGTTTTTCCTGGGCTTTTACTTTTGCTTTAGGTTTTGACTGCAAGTCTTATTACACTGAGAGACGTCTAAACTGCATGTGGTGCTTGGACCCCTTTTTCACTGCCTACAAAATCATCATCATCATGACTTCAGTTGCCAGTTGTTGAGGGATTCAGAAGTTAAGAGGAGTTGGACAAAAGACTCTTGGGGGTGTGGGTGGGTGGTTTTAATCTTTTGCAAAGCACTCTGAAGATCATTTTAACAGAAGGTGTAGTATAAATCTCTTAAATAAATACATAAATGCCTCATGTGGCATAAGGTTAATTGATGGAACTCCTTGCCACTGCCTTAGACTTTTTTCTTAGCAGCTTCAACAAGGCTGTGGAGCAGAAGTCTTTCAGTGATGGCTACATGGAAGGCATGCCATCCAACAGACATGCCATGAGCAGATGGACTGTCCCCTGAGATGACTCTTTGTCAGATAACACAAGTGAGAGGTTGGGGTTGCTTTCAAGCCCTGCTTAGGGGTTTCCACTGGGTAGAGAAATCTGGAAGTTGGGAGTCCAACTTGCCCAAGCCCTGTTCTTAAGCATGAACACAACAGAGTGAGGATGGGCTTTCAGAGTTCCAGGTTTTAAATGTTCCACATGAAAAAAGGCCAAAGACAGAGGAAAAACTCCTTGGAGGTTTTTTTTGTTTGTTTTTTTTTTAATCTTAGACAGGTGGTGTTCTTCTTGCAGTCTTGTTGATTTCATTTTTAAAAATCCCATGGGAGAGAATTCAGAATGGTGCCTTCCCACAAAAAGTCTGAATTGGTATAGTCATTCTGGGCCGTAGGGTCCTTATTACCTCCTTCTGCTGTCTGTCTACAACAGGTACGGACAACCTATGGCCCTAGTAGAGGTTGCCGAATTAAAATTCCCAGGATCCCTCTGGTCATGCTGGTTATGGCTGATGGGAGTTAGAGTTCAACAACCTCTAGAGGCCCATCCTTGATTAGTCTTATCCTTCCTTAGGCACTGATATCCAGATAAACAGGTCTGGAGTACAATCATAGAGCAAACAAATGCATCCAGTGACACTCTCTGGATTATACGATTATCCTCGTAGGCTCAGGACTAAGAAATGTAATAGGGAGACCCTTCTCTTGATGGTAAGGTTGGTTCAAACAGAGAGTAGCCAGACCTTCAGTCTTTGGCTACCCTGAGGTGAAGAACAAGAAGATATTCATCAGTCTTGTGTTTCATGCGATGATCTAAAGGAGCCAGAGCTTACAGATCTGCAATGAGCAGGGACTATAACATCTGTCTGTCACCCCTTCGGACTTCCCTGGTTTCTGTGAACTTAGCTGCAGTCCTCACAGGACTTGGGAGAGAAATAGGTTTTCTCAGGAATATATTATTGCAATCTAGCTCTGTTGTAATGCAAAGTATATGAAGGCAGTGTGGTCATAAATGGACAATTAAGAGCCATTAGCTTTACAAAAGACTGCTCCTCAATTGTTGACAGGGGCCAAGCCAGCGGCTGGTACTTTTGGACTTTCCTTAGGGGGGTGAGTGGGATGGCTATGGGGATCATCATGATGAGCATCTGCCATGCCACATTTACCACTATACCCCTGGTTCCATGTCCAAGAACAGACTGGACTAGGAGCTAAATATTTCTTCAACAGCAGTGATAAGACAGTGTCCTCCAACAGACTGGCAGATAATGGACTCTCTGGAGGCAGTGATTATTCTCAGCCTGTCAAGGAACCTGAGTCCCACTAGGATGGAAACAAAATGCCCGCTTACACAGTAAGTTGACAGGCAGGGAAATGAGAGATTAGGAGAAACAGAGCCATTCAAATAAAGTTGTCCAAATATTTAGAATTGTAGTCTTAAAATGTAACTTTTCCAAGCTCTGGGCACACCTGCAAACTCTTTAAGAAGCAAGCAGACATCCAAAAGGTGAAGCTTTGAATAGGCAGGAATCAGAAAAGGTCCATCTGTTATGTAAATAAATAATTGTGTGCCATCAAGTCAATTTTGACTTACGGTGACCCTTTTCAGTGTTTTCCAGGTACAGAATACTCAGAAGTGGTTTACTATTCCTTTCTTCTGGGGTGTATCCTGGGACTGTGCAGCTTGCCCAAGGCCATACAGGCTGACTTTTCTCCCTGGAGGCACAGTGGGGAATCAAATGTCCAACCTCTGGCTCTGCTATCCAGCCTCTATCTGTTATATAGTTGTATATAGAAAGAAGTAAAATGAGGTGCCTGAAAATTCTGTTTGCCTTTGCAAAAGCAAAGCATTTTAAGAACAAAGACAAAAATTAACTTTCCCAAGTTAATTTCCCAAAAATTAACTTTCCCCTTTTACTTTTTCCTCCCCTTCCACCACCCCCAACCCCCGTACTCAGAGAACAGGGATACTGAACTTTTCTTCCTGCCAGATGTTTGGGCTGAAACTTCCTCAGTTCCATCAGTCCAAAACATCCAGAACCCAACAATGGGGTCGCAAAGGAAGAGAAGGACACTGTTGAGATAGATTAAAAACTGCAAGGTAAAAAAATATGACCAGCTGAGTTAAAAGAAAAGAAGCAGCCAAAATCGTGGCATTTTAAGCTATGTCTTTGGTGTGCGTGTGTTTGCGGATTGATTATAAAAAGCACATTCATAATACATTGAAATCAACTTACGATGCTTGCATAGCATTTATAGAATGAGTGTATAGATTGAGAAGTTGGCTGGATAGCTCAGTGGCTTAGGTATCTGGCTGTAGACCCAGAGGTTGGGAGCTCGATTCCCCACTGGGCCTCCTGCAAGTAGTAGAGCCAGCCTGTATGGCCTTGGGCCAGCTGCACAGTCCCACAGTGCCCCTAGAGGAAGGAAAGGGTAAACCACTTTGGAGTACTCTCTACCTAGAAAACTCCAAAAAGGGTCACCATGTCAGAATTGACTTGATGGCACCTGATTATTATATAAAGTGATATTCTTAGGGTTGCTGATGTCACTTCCTCCTTTCCTTCTCACTTCTCTCTGGCCCTTTCTTGGTTTTGCTATCCAGAGGGGAGGCAGAATCAGGCCTCTCTGGCACTTCCTCCTTTGGCTGGTTAGAACTAGGAGTCTTGTTACCTTTCCTATCACAGTGCATTTCTCTAGTAGATAGTAGGTTTCTTATTTATTTATTTTTAAGAAAAGGGAGCCTGGGTGGGATTTTTTTTCCCCAAAACCATGATGTGCCTTGCACCAATCAAATGTAGAAAGCCAGCCCACTACTTAACTGTGCATCAGCAACCTTTGCTAAGAAGGATAAAGAGGAAAGAGACTTCTCCTCTCGTCTTGAAGACTTCTCCTCTCGCCTTGAAGTAGACTATCTGTCTAGATGGGTGGGGTATAAATCTAATAAAATAAAATAAAATAAAGTCACTGGAGAAAAGGAGCTAGAATGGTACTTTGATTGTCTCATGATATCAGATCACTTCTGAGTCACGTTGAGTGCTTTGCTACCTTCCAGAGAGTTCTTTGGTGACCCTGATAGAGTTTTCAAAGTATGTGAGATGTTCATGAAGTGGTTTACCGTTGCCAACCACCACCTCCCCACTGAATTTCCATGGACCAGTGGGAATTCGAACCCAGCACTTTTAAGTTCTAGCCCAACACACTATCTAGTAAGCCACAGTGGCCCTCCCATAGATATTTATTTCCTAGTAAATAACCTAATTCCCTAGTACAGTAAATAAATACAAGTCTTCTGAGTAAACATGATTATAACAGCATTAATTATATCAAAGGAAAGGAGGTTGGTGTATTTGACATCAAAAGCCTGTCGAACTTTGATACTGATGTTCTCATCTTTAATTTTAATTTTTAAAAAAAATGTAATCGACTTCAGCTGCCTTGTGAGAAGTTAAGAGGCGCTGAAGGATGATGGTGCAGGGGATGTAGTTAAGCAAAATTTACGAAATGTTCATTCACTCAGTCATTCACCCACACACGCCTCTGGCACATTTTTCTTGAGGCGATTTTGCCGGGCTCCCCCCCCCCCCCCTTTAGTTAACACACCACCATGTCCCCCATGTCCGTCCCACCCTCCTTGATCAAAAGGGTTGGGTCTTGTTCTTCCTGTGCATATTGCCATCTTCAGTCCACTTGTGGAGTCTGGAAAATTTGCTTTCCTGATTTTATCTCCCAGAATCCCCTAGCCCAGATGGAAGTTGTAACCCCAAAACTGAGCTTCTCATATCGGCTGCTCACCTTCCCCGGAAGGTTGTTACCTGTGAGCAGTCAGAAGCAAAGCTTGGGAAATTTATTTTCTTGGACTACAGATTCCAGAATCCACCATTCCCCGTGGCTAGGATTCAGAGCAACCTCCTTCTGAGTAACTTGTAGAGGATCGGGCTGTCTCACCCCTGTTAAATGACTTCCAACACACTCTCTGAAGCAGAGCTACTATCCGAAGGAAACCCCATTAAATATGGCTGGAGGATTCTGGGAATTCTAATCCAAAAAAGTAACGTTTCCACGTTTTAGGAAGAGTCCTACTAATGAAATCCGCTTATTCCTGCGTTTTGGTTCCCACCGTGGTTATCCAGAGGCTTCATGCAGGCACCCGCCTTCCCACACGGTTTGCTCTTGGATTTGACTTTGGAAAGTTAGACTGCTACTATACAAGGAGGCTTTATTTCTCACTCCTGACCAATAGACCTCTCCACCGCGGATTTATCTCTCACCCGTTTCCAAAACCTTCCCAAGTTACCGGCCGGAATCACAGCTTGTGAGGAATATTCCGTTAAAAAAAAGAGAGAGAAAGAGAGAGGGAGGGAGGTTCATTTCTGCCCTGAAACGCCCCCCCCCCCCCGCCGCTGCTTTTCGTCTTTGCTGTGGTGGCCTTGAGCCATGTTGAGACCAGCTATAAAACCTTCTGTTTTGTTATTCT
Organism: Intellagama lesueurii; assembly: GCA_037013535.1. NCBI lineage: Eukaryota > Metazoa > Chordata > Lepidosauria > Squamata > Agamidae > Intellagama > Intellagama lesueurii. The sequence continues at coordinate 186,423,800 of JBAJHW010000005.1, read as the reverse complement.
AATTATATTCAAACTAAAGCCGTTGTCGTTTTAAATCTGGTGGGGGGGGGGGGGCGTGGGGGCGATGGCGATCGTTGCCATCAGCGCGATTCCGTCCCCGTGTCTTTGCCGGGCTTTGGTTGAGCGGCGCCGCTCCTCCGGTCACAATGTCTCGTCCTCGTAACCCCCGGGCGGGCGATTGCCTAAATCCGAACATCCCTTTGCTGGTTCTTGACGGGGCGACGTTTCGGTGGTGGTGGAGAAAGGCTCTGTTGCCCCCGATCAGACAAAACCAGGTGGCCGGGATTAAATGGCTCAGTGGAAAACATGTCTTCTCGCTCTTTTCCACTTCTTTCCCATTTCTGCTTCTTTCTCTCCACCCCCAACTTCTTTCCTCTCCTAGCCTTCCCTCCGCTCCTTTTTTGCTTTTTCATTCTTTCTATTAGGATTTCTTCCTTGCGCTTTTCTTTGGCGCCTTTCCTACCGTTTACCATCCTTCCTCACATTCCTTTTATAGCTGTACTTTCCTTTTATTGTTTTTTTGTTCTTCTTTCTCGTTTCCCGCCCTCTCCTCTTTCCTCCATTTGTACATTCCTTTCTTTCTCCTTCTTTTCCACCCGGTCTTTCTGACCGTCCTTCTCCCCCTAGAAAACATCTCTCTGGCCTCCTTCATCTTTCTATTCTCCTTCCTCCCCGATCTGAATAAGGTCCGGCGAGGGATTCACCTGAAATGACCTCAAAAGGAGAATAACTAGGGGAAAACCGGTAGGAAGTCTTCAATTCCTCCGCAGCTTCCTAAGGGAAAGGGTGCGGAGACAGCAAGGAACGAGCGCTTTTTTCTTTCCACTTTCATTTTCCAATTCCCTCGTTAAGGAATGTTAAACTTCCTATTTGAAAAGTCTCCTACACAGAGTGTGAGAAAAGTAATTTTTAGAAAAATTGATCTATTCTGCACGACGAATTTTATTATTTAACCTCGGGTGAGATCACAGCCTCTGAACCTCCCCCTCCCCTCCCTCCTTTCTTCCAGGCAAAAGACGTCTTATAACTGATTTTAATTGATTTATCTTTTTAGACCAAAATAAAACAAAGTGCATTGCGTTGAACTGGTTTTACACAAAGCGTGTGGTTGTGGTTTTCTGCACAAACCGAAAACGTCTTCGTATAAATTAATAAAAGGTTAAGATGGTGATACAACGTTATTAATAGCTTTCTTTTTTTAAAAAAAGGAAAGAAATGTCCGTAGTCATTATCATACACCAAAAACAAAAGTCCAACACTCCACATTTCATATTCAAATACAGCAACTAAACAAACCAGGAATTGTTTTGAGCAGAAATAAGTTAGAGCAAATATCAAGGACAAATTTAACAATTTAATTTGTTGGGAACGGTAGGGTCAACTCTTCTCTTTTCTTTTAAATCTCCTCTCCAGGGCTTACTCCTATTTAAAAATTAAATTAAATCTCACATTAATAATTAAATAGCCTCAGTGGTGTGAGAAACTCACGATTTTATGCTTGTTAAACAGCAAAAATAAAAAAAAGTTAATTAGTTTTATTTTCTAGGACTCCAATAATGGCAAGAGGAAATCAAGAGATATTTTTAGACTACAACCTGGGGTTCACATGCTTACTCAGAAGTAAGTCTCGGTGACAACCAACGAACTTACTCCCAAGTGAACACGTTGAGCGTTAGACTCGCAACATTCTCCTTAAAGACTGAACTGAACTGTGCAAATACCAGTGGTTACACAGAACACTGGTTCTGCCGGAGAAAGTCTCCTGCCTAACACTAAAATGTACCTATTCTTATATCGCCAGAAGAAGATTCACTTGCATTTAAACCAATGTTTTTATGTCCCTTTTGCTGGCATGGATTATCATCACCTACGAGATACTGGGCGACGAGAGAGAAATGATGAGCTGTTTCAAGAAGTCTGTCCCCGCGTTCATATTCCACAAATCCCACTACTAACTAAAACCAAACGAGAAGAAGGTTAAGAAGCACCTTGCAAAAAGGCAGCCGGAGTGGGGGAAGGAAGCAAAACCGGTGCAAACTTTCTACGCGCGCGCGCGCACGCACACACACACAAGCCGTAACGAAAGTATGATACATGTTAAATATTCACACGACCAAAGAAGTTCGCGGGTTCCGTCTGAGTAACTCGCTTTTTTCCCGTATTCTCATTTACAAAGAGCCGCCCGCAGAGTAATAGTTAGGAGTCTGGCCGGCAGGGGGCAGCCGCACTCTGGGGCGAGGGTTGTCTCCTTTAGGCGGGGGGATCCCGATCCCCCTCGGGGAACCTGCAGGGCTGCCTAGGGAGGAAAGGTCTCTGGACGGGGCGGGGGGGGGGAAGCACAACCGTCCGCCGAGGGCCACCGCCTGCCGGAGGAGCAGCCAAGGAAGAGCACCGCCTTCGGGTGCCATCGGAAGTCCTCGCCAGTCCTCGTCCGGCTGGATAGAAAAATAGATCTGTACACGTGTGTCCGAGGAGAGCGCAGGCGCCGGGGACGCGAGCGCCCCCCTGTGGCTCTCCGGGCAGCCGCCGCCTAAGAGGAGCCCTCGTTCTCCGACGCCGTGTGGAGCAGGAGGGCGCCGGTCGCGCCGCCGGTCTTGTGCTTCTTGAGCAGCTGCGTGATCTTCTCGTCGTCCGAGTTGGGATCCAGCGGCTTGTTGTAGTCGTCGTCGTCCTCCTCCTCGTTCTCCGAGGCGCCCTTCAGCCGCTCCGTCTCCGAGTCCTGCTTCTTCTTGGCCGTGGCCATCTCGGCCGCGTGTTTCTTGCGCCACTTGGTGCGCCGGTTCTGGAACCACACCTGCGGAGAGGGGGAGAGGAGCCGAGAGGCGGAGAAGGGTCAGGCCGAGTGGAAGGGACCCGATAGACGCGCACCCGGCACCTGGGCGGGCGCAAAAAGACACGCTGAACGCTGGATTCCGCAATCCAGGGGAATCACTGCGAATTGAACGGCCTTTCACACACAGAGAGAGATCTATAGAGTAATTAATCCTGACCGATCACATACACAGCCATTGAGCAGTCCGGAATTACTGTAATCCGAATTGATCTGGATCTCTCATATAAACACAGCTATTAAATTTTTCAGATCTAATCCGAATTGATGGCACCCAGGCAGATACTCCCGTGCGCACAATTGAGTGTTCCGGAGTAATGAATCCAGATTGATTACACATGCATACACACACATTGATTCATCGACCCCAAGTAATTGATCCCAACTGATCTCTCTCTCACACACACACGCGTGTCCATTGATTGTTCTCTTTGGAAGAATTAATCCTAATTAATTTCTCACTGTGCCTCCTACAAATAGAGCCAGCCTGTGTGGCCTTGGGCAAGCTGCACAGTCCCAGGACACCCTCAGAAGAAGGGAAAGGTAAACCACTACTGAGTATTCTCTACCTGGAAAGTGCTGAAAAGGGTCACCCTAAGTCAAGATTGACTTGACAGAACATCATCATCAGCATCATTGTATTCCAACAATATCTAGATGACCCACCAGTTCCCCAGCTGTGTCCTAGGGAATCATGGCATCTTCTTCATTCAAAACGACCCAACACTCAGTGTTGGAAATTCCAGACTGAACATCATAGACTTGTCATGAAGATCCATCCATAAATGTGTTCTTTTCCACCCCAAGAACTAGCCAGTCCCTATCAGGTTTATTTATTTATTTATTTATAAATATTTATATTTAAGGTTTAGCTTCAGCAAAGTTGCTGCATCAGGGCCCAGAAAGGCTATGTTAAAAATGTAATAAATGAACTAATAAATGTTACATCTATACATGGACTGAAATCCAGTTGCTTAGAGTAGTAAGTCATGACTAGAGAAGGCTCATTTGAATCAGTGAAATTTACAGAGGAGTTGACTTACCAAATCATCATTGATAAAATGGGGCTATTCTGGTTCAAGTTACTATGCTAACCAACAGCATTTTAGCCAGGGATTGCCATATCACTTTCACTCATTCAGCAGCAATGCAAGATCAAGAGAGTTTTTAATGAATCCAGAATATTGCTTGTTGGTTCCATTCCAAACCCCGGTACTATACGAAGATTGTACAAGCAAGCACCCAAAGAAATACCCAATATTCTCACCCTGATTCAAGAACGCTAAGTCCAGTTTGAGTTCTAAAGTAGACCCACTGAAATCAACCCAACCTGTTAGTAGGGGCTGTTAGTAGGGGCTGTAATATTCACTTCACTCACCGACACTGAATCATAAAATGGAGAAATTAGTTTTGCTAAGAAGCCTATGAGCATCAAGGCCCACAAACATAATTGACAGCCATCTTGCCTGTGTAGATCTATGCTAAATACTTGTGCCATTCTGTTGATAGCTTGAAAAGAGGAGAATAGGGAACTATCAGTATAATCCAGCTTCAATTAAAGCTTACAACCATATAAAAGCTGATGTGGTAGTCAGCAATGTTAGACAAAGTGGAACTTGTTTCAGAGTAAACATAGACAAGATGACACTGCTAGAACTAGTAGCATATGGCCAGCATTCTCTTGGAAATTTGTAGAACCAAAACTTTTGGTCTAAGGCTGTCCCACAAACCTTCTCATTTAAACCCCTCTCTTCCCTTGCCTGGAGCAAATGAAAATATACTTTAGAAATATACTTTCTAAGTGACTGTAAATGTTTTATAGCATTTACAATTTTGACAGGAACTGTTCCAATGTTGTGCCATTCTGTTCTATCCTGATTCGCAAGAGAAGTATTCCTTGGTTATGTTTTTTTATGTTTTCTATTTTTACCATGTGTCATCGATCTGCTTTTGAAAGAATATCCATAAATTCACAGTCTTTCAAAGGTCCTATCAATTAACAACCAAATTTCCTGGAAAACTTGTTACCAAAGTGCAATATCAGAATTGGCCACTAGAGGGAACCATAAAGCATTTACTGTATCTGTCGTGTTCTGGCCTGCAGGTAAGGTCAATGGAACACATTAATGACATAGGATAAGACACATTAATGACATAGGAATGACATAGGATAATCCTATTCATGGGATAAGAGGAAGAGTAACTGTATAAGGGCTACCTGGTTGCTGAGAAGCAACAATGAATGCAATTAATTTCTTTTTCAATGTAACATTCAGAGCAGTGGCCAGCCTTGCCGGACTGACAATACTGTCAGATCAGGACTTTGGAGATCTGGGTTTGAATTACCGCAATCATCATCTTAAGTTCTTTGGTTTAAAAAAAAAAGTGAAATAAATGAAATGTATTGATGCAAGGTTATTATTACAAGCAAAGAACACAGTGGAGAGGGCTTGGATATCAGACAATCCATACACCTGGATAGTATACCTGTGATCTGGGAGTGCCATGGACACGGAGGCAATTTCTCCAAAGCAATGTGCTTGGAAAGTGCCAGCTACCTAAAAGCACAACCCACTGGGAAGCTCTTTTCTACATTCCCAATGAGATGAACGGGAGCGATGAACAACAGTGCCCCTAGAACCTTCTCCCTAATCACTATGAGGTCTGGGCAGGACAGCTTCCAAACCAATAGTTCTGAGGTCCAAATCACCTTAAACTGTATTTTTATTATTTTTCAATCACAAAAGCTACTAATCAGGAGGGCTTTCTATTACCTCCCATGTCAGAGGCACCGACATGGAAATGTCAGTGAATACCAGTTGCTGGGGAATATGGAGAGGAGGAAGAGGCTGTGATCAAGTCCTTCTGAAGGGTTTCCCAAAGACATCTGGTTCGTCACTGACAAATAGAATGGTTACACGAGATGGCCTTTACTCTGATACCGTACAACTTCTGTTCTTAAGAAAAACTTCCCGGTGGACTGTACTCTTTCCTGTTGCTGTCATAATATGCCATCAAGTCACTTCCCACTTACAGGCACCCTAATGATCAAGGAATGATTTACTATTCCCATGTCCCAGATGAGTTTTCATGGCCATGCAGGGATTTGAACCTGGGTCTCCTGAGTCTTTGTCCAATATTCTGTCCACTACACCGCAATGACACCACACTTTCTTAGCAGTGTGCTACTGATATTAAGCAGTGACTATTATTCCTTCTGGTAATACAGTACAGTACCCTCTGACTGCATTGCATGATGAGTACTATCAGAGTCAGTCATTTAGACTGCCTTTCTAAACACACTTATTGGTCCAGAAAGGGTTAGCAGAATTGTTTACATCTGTATAAAAACATCTACAGTCATCACTCTATGTTTTGATGTATCAAATGAATTGTCTATTCGTTTTCCTATAGTGCAATCCTGTACATGTTTACTGAGTGAGTTCAGTGTGGCTTATTCATAGGGAACTAGGTATAAGATTTCACAGCATGGAATGCAGCAAAACAGAGCATTACTTATTTATTGTCAGATGGAGTTTCATTCATATTCCTGGGTACCAAGTCCCTTATCAAACCCCCAAATGAATCATTAATAGTAATTAACAGTAACAGGATAGTTACTATTATCAGCAAGAATGGTTTGAAACTATCGCCCTGTAATTGCCAGTCATGCTAGCATTTCTAATTGTTTTGATAATTGCTATCTATTCCATAATTACAGTGGTTGCTAGAAAGCTATTGTAACTGCTGTCACAGATATGACAACACTTACATAATTCACATAGTAATCAGGGCAGGACTTTCCATTTATTGTTGCATAAAATAGCCAATCTTTGATTCTTCAAAGAACGCAGAGTCTTTGCAAGAAATAGCTGTTATGAAGACAGCAAACAATGGGCTGAATCTAATTAGATATAGATGCCAGAACACACCCATGGGAATCAATGGATTCTCCATGCATGCCAATGGGAGTGGTCTAGTTGGGGCCAACATGGAATCTAGCCCATTGACCTAATGTTACTTGCCATAGCATACATACAATGTCAAGTTGGTCTTAACCTCTCACCCTTTATCTCCAGTCACAATGCAAGCTAAGACTGGAATTTTATTCTCTCTCAATTCTCTTCCCATTGTCCATGTTTAGATTGTCAGGTCCTTGGAGCAGAGAACTACCATTCCCCCCCCCCCCCATGTGTTGGTGTGCACTGATTCTCTTGCAAAAATTGTGCCAACAGCCATTATACGATCTGAAGAGAAACCAGAGTATGGATGAAGACAACAGCCATTATCTTCATCCATTTGGACTTTTGAGTACCACTGATTTCAAAAGTCAAGGCATGCATTTTCCTTAACTCTCTTCTGTTGAAACCAGCTGCATTGAACTTGGGCTGAAAGAGGCCCAACAGTTACAGCATGTGTGTATAGCTCTAGTGGTTCATGCCATTTCTCCCCCCAATCCTCACTAATAACTTCATTCAAAAGATCCCCTTCCCATAGCTTTGTATCCCACGTTGAGCGTCTTGCTATTCTTCTTAAAGAAGTAACTAAGGGACATGTGTGTTGCATCATTATTATACTTCTTTTCAATTAAAGCCTACTGTCTATTTGATTTTCTTCTTTCTTCCCTCATTTACTTCCTTACCTTCTCCCATTTATCTGTTTGATTTGTCAAACAACTCAAGCACAGTGTTTCAAGCTTGATCACAAGCCCCTCCTTCTATCAGGAAAATAGGTACAGTATATCCTCCTTTGTGCATTTATTATTTCTGTTCTTACAGCATAATTCAAAGTGAAAGCTCACGTGTTTCTTCAATGTGTAAACCTCAAGAAATGGACAGAAGGTCACAAAAGAAGCTTAAGAAAAACATGCTGCAACTTTTGTGGGGAGATTCCTTCCTTCCTTCCTTCCTTCCTTCCTTCCTTCCTTCCTTCCTTCCTTCCTTCCTTCCTTCCTTCCTTCCTTCCTTCCTTCCTTCCTGTCTCTCTGTCTCTTCCTTGTTCTTCCTTAATATTATAAATGTCCCTTTTTGGTCATTTTGGATCAAAGCATCTTTCTAATATCCCAGTCCCAAGCCAACTTCCATGAAAGAGTTACTGAAATCAACTCAGCTTCCTCCTTCACCTAAAATGTAGGTCCTACACCTATGGTCCTGATCCAGAGAAAATTAGCAGCCCTAAAAGCCATCCATCCAGAAAGGCAATAATCCTGTACATAGATGCACCCTGACAGGCTGTTTACTGTTTACTCAGAAGAAAGCCCTACTAATTCTAATGTAATGTACTGTACTTCCAGGCCAAAGTGCTCAAGAAGGTAGCAAGCCCCCTTTGGACACAGAATCCTATGCTGAACAGGTAACAGGATTTAGATATTACCTTCTTGTTTGCCTTTATTTTATTTTAAAATCCATACTCTCATACTGAGGGGTATGAATACCAAATGAAAATAAAAGAACATAAATTGCATTCCCTACTGAAGGCAATGGGGCACATCTTTTCCCAAAGATTATAAACACGTTTGACCCAGAAAAAGTTACTTAGGCCTTCCTTTTGTTGAAATCAATGCCTTTAAAATTAGTCATGTCCATAAGTAAGTTTTTTTTCAGGATTTGATAGGTTCATAAATGGGACAGTCAACACTTGACAGCGCCAGGCTCAATATGCCTCCTCCAAAAACATTGCTCTGAGTAGTTGACTTGAATGGGAATGACCCTCTCCCCCATGGGTATAGGATTACAGACTGGAAAGGCATTTCATTTATTTTCTGGTTCAGTGACTGAAGAAAAAGAAATTAGAAGGAGGAAGAGGAGGTGTTAAATGCAAATTTAATCAGCATAGAGCCCTTGCAGTCAATGGGAGTTAAGACTAACTAGTCCACTGATGGCAGTGGGTCTACTTTAAACATTAGTAGATTTGAGATCCAACCTAATCAGCATGACTATAATTTAACCCCTTGTCTAGACATCTCTCTACCCTTCGGTAGGGCGAGGGGAATCTATATGTGATTTGCAATGCACCCCCACCACTACCACCAGGATTTCTAGCCCAGCAAAAAAATGGTCCAGCTCCTTCTCATTTTATAAAACGTTGCACTCATTCATTTACACCCTTTCTCACATATTTCCAGTGATAAAGGAAGGTCTCCTGATAACTTTCGGAAGAGACCAAAGGACATGCCCTTTCCTACTTTCTTCACACACACGCGCGCGCACACACACACACACACACACAAAATCAATGTTAAAATATATTTGTTTGGAAGGTTGTCTGGTGGGGTTCTACTTTGGAAGTAATACATGTACACGCACTTCCACTGACCCATAAGACACTCGGCTAAATCCCACCATACAACAGACCCAGAAAAATGATGTTACCTTTATAAATCCTTATGCAAGATTCCATTGTTTCCATGGGTCTGCTCTAGTGGGAACTAAGAACGGAATTTAGCCCAGTTGTCTCCTTGTTTTCCATTGCTGCCCATACATTCAAGGTAAGGACGCTGCAAAAGGTTTTCTGAGCAAATCTTATGTACTTTTATGCTGAAGTTAGTCTAACATGATCCAGCCAGCCAGACTTTGGCCTGTGCATTGTATAGTTTTCCGGGTTGTCTGTTATGAGATGAATAAATAAATGTGTGCAAAATTGCATCTCTGATCGTCTTATTCATGTCAGTGGGAGAACATCAAGCATCTGCCTCATTTGCCTTTGGGGGACTGAAAAGGACAGAACTGTTCACTCCTGCAACTATATTTGTCAAGTAAATCCATATTGAATAAAACTGGGCTGCTTTGCAAAGAATTATGTTTAGAAATACAGACTGCAAGACTGTAATCGTCCACTTGATTTTCTGGGACATGATCTCCATTACCTACAACAGGAATTACATCCAAGTGAGCATTCATAGGACTGAAGCAAAGTGGCTGGATCTTTTGATATACAATATATTTGTAGTATAAACATACACTGCTGTCTTCAGGCTCAAATCACCTCCTTTTGTTTCAAATGCCAAAGGAATGAACCAGAAGCAGTATCACTAAATGTTTACCCACCGACAGATATACAGAAGAATACTAGCTGTTGTTAGTTCTTGTACTATATACAACGAAAAGTCTTGTGGAGCCTTAAAAAATACACAATTATTGTGTCTTAAATTTGGGTGGACTGGAGTCCATTTGATCAGATGCAATAATAGACTTGTATTAAGAAAAGCTCATGCTATTAAAACATTTTTAGCTTTTAACATGACACAGGGTTCTTGTTTCTTTTATAGCAGGTTTATACTCTTCAGGTATGAAACAGATGCAAACCACATCACGCTGCAATCAATAGCATAAGTCCCACTGAATTTAGTGACCCTGCTTTAAACTCAAAACCCTTAAATTGATCATCACAGAATTCATTTTGCTTTAGTGAATGTTGCATAAACTGATCTCTGTGATCCACAAGCATTTGTGCTGTGGAGTAACTGTACTAGCCTGACTCTCATACTAACAGTGCACTTCTGTACAGGTTTCCTCAAAAGTAAGCCCCACTGGCTTCAGTGGGGTAAGTCAAGCTACATAGGACTGCAGCCCAATTGGCTTGAAGATCATTCTGCATTTAAGTACTTTAACCAACCAGTCCGGATTATTTGCATAGCTTAACACGTTCCGTGGGAAGACCTTATTATCCAGTTGTTATTTCTAGAGAGGCCTCTTTTGACCTGACCTGGAGACCCAGCCGTAACCACTTGATTTGGGAATTAGATGGAGTTTACTCACAAGTAACCCCCCAACAATGTTCTTTGAACAGGCTATAACAGTGCTGCAGATCTAAACACGGATATTAAATGACACTAAGACAATCTTCACCTACTGTGTCAAAATAGATTTACATACAAATATTTGCTTGGGCTAACTTTACAAATTTTGTAGCAAGAGCTTCGAACACCATATTTGCTAGATAGGATAGATTAAACTTCCCCAGTTTCCTTAGAATTTATTTCCAAGGAAAAAGATGACTGGAGGGCTAAGATGGGGAGAAGAATAATGGGAGGCGGCAATTTTTCTTCTTCTTATCATTCTCTTACTTGCAGGTCGGGAAGGCTGGATATAGATGAAATAAGAACTGCGCTCCAGTCTGTCTAGCAAACATGGCAATCAAGAACAATAATATATGTATCATCCTTATCAAAATACCTCTGTCTTTTTCCCTCCTGTGTTGTCCTGCCTAGATATTTATATCTACACTGAGATGTACGCATGTATAACATTATTTAGAAAATAGGTGAATTACAAGCTGAAAGCCCTCTGCCTACTGAACTTAGTTATAAATATTTTTAAATGGAATATCGTCATCAAATTCATTAGGTCCTATTCCCAGATGTCAATAATGATTCTCCAAAGGTACCAGTCTTGGTAAAGAATTGCAGTCCTTTGGGCTCTCAAAATCCGCGCAAACAAGAAATCCTGCCGGAGGGCCGCTGGGCACGGATATAGCGCGGAGGTTGCGCGCTCCTCGCCAGGCATCAGGGAGCCGAAGGGCACACGCCCGACCCCTCTTTGGTTCGCCCCTTATCTCCCCTATCAGCCGCTCTGAAGGCTTCCGCCCGCCCAGGCGGAGCGAGCGGCCCGCGGGGCGCAGGAGGCGGCGGCTCTGGCCGCGATCTGATCGGGCAGCCGGCTCACCTTGACTTGGCTCTCCGTCATTCCCAACGAGTAGGCGAGCCTGGCTCTTTCGGGGCCCGCTAAGTATTTCGTTTGCTCAAAAGTCTTTTCCAGCGCGAAGATCTGCTGGCCGGAAAACGTCGGCCTCGTGTGCTTCCTTTTACCGTCCTTGTCGAGCAGAATCGAGCCTTGATCTGCAGAAAGAACCGGGGAAGAGAGAGAATGGTTTTTTAAATTATTATTTTAAAAGGGAAAAAAAGAAAAGCGAAGCAAAACAAACAAACAAACAAAAAAAGAATAAACCGAAAGGCATACGGATAAAAGAGGAAGCCTATTTCTGTCCACGCAGAAGTCCGTCCGCGGACTTCCATGGGAGTCACTCACGAGAAAGTGTGCCTAGGACTGCTAGGGCGAATTATATCTAATCGCTCGGTGCTCAAAGAGGCATTTTGAAAAGGGGAAACCCACGCAAGCGGTGTTCCATTTAAAGAAATGGCCCCGATCTTCGGCACCCTGTTTAGGGTTTTAAGGAGGCTTCGAAATCCGAACGTCTACGAATTAGGATTCTTCCACTATCTCCCCGCCCCCTTGTTTTGCTGTGGAAAGTTATGCAAACTAAAGGGGGGGGAGAGAGAGAGAGAGGAAAGAAACAATGTTATTGCTAGCTTAATTGGTCATTGTATATTCCACATCAAAAAGTAACATTTTAGGCTTTTAAAAGGAAAACATGTAAATAAAGAAATGAATCGTTCCTTTATTGTACGGTATACGAAGCACGGAACAAATAAATGTTCTGATAAAAAATAAAACCGTAGAAATAAATAAAGCCAGGCAAATAACGAATGAGTTTGTCTATATTAGTTCCAACACACATGCTGGTAATTTAACAAAAAAAAAAAAAAAATCAAGCCTTTAAAAAGAAAAATCAGCAGCTCCATCATCTCTCAAAAAATTAAAATAAATAAAATCAAAACCAAGCAAAGCAAAACCAAGCAGCAGCATTCATAAAGAATAGCCACAGCCCGGTCTACTTAAGAGTAAGCCTAACTCATTTAGTTGCGATTTCTTCTGTGTAGTTCTGCATAGAATTCCAACTCCAGCCGTTGGCCTAAGAACGCGACAGGATGGAAGGGGTCCAGCACTGTCGTCTCTGCCACCCAACATAATGAGCATCTCGAAAGTCTCAGCATAGACAATCGAGTATCTAATGATTATTAAAACTTTTTTTTCCCCTGCGCTGGAGAATTGATGGCCACTCATCAATTCTCAAAAACCTAGAGGAATGTTAAGTTAGAAGGAAACCATCGTTCTCCCTGCGCAGCAAAATGTCTCTGATAATAAATCGGTTGAGGACAAGACGCCGAAGTATTGGGGTGGGTGCGTGGGAGACTACAAATCGTTTCAAAGGAAAGAACCGAATTAAAAAGCCCCAGAATGACCGCGGGCAAACGGGAAGCAACCAGTCTTGTCAATGATAAAGGCAGTGGGGGACGGCGGCTAAAGTGAATCACATCCGAGTCCCCCCTCCTAATTCCAATCCGATCCTACAATCGGAAGGAATCTACCCAGTTCCGTTGGGTTTACAGTAACGCAGGTAACTACAGCTTCTTTTTAAAGGCCCTAAATTGTTAATGAGCCATTTTTCTCGTCTTTTTCTAAACTTTCAGTTTTAGAAAACACAATCATAGGGGGAGAAAGTTCCATTGAAGCCAGCGGATTTTACTTCTGAGTATATCCGACTTTTATGATGACGTTCCTTGCACTGTAATTTTTACCACGCAGGATTTGCCTGATCAGCAAGTACACCACCGCTGCCTTCAACCTCCCCTAGGTTGTAATTGACTAGATCTTTGTCAATTTCATTTCTATGGGTACCAGCAATGTTATTTCTAACAACTCATAAAGTTAACGCCACAGATGAAACGCCACGCGCAGGAGAACTCCAGAAAAGGAAGGGGTTCCGAAGGGTTCCCCAGGGAGGATCGAGTGTTATCTGATCTCCCCAAATTTTTAAAAAAGTGCGCAGCACATTCTGTTTGGGGTGGGGGTGGGGAGGCCCTGGCAAGGTAGCCGGGTCAAAACCAAGACCGGGAAGGGAAGATGGAACTAGAACTGAGAAGACAATACATGATAAAAGAACTACGGGAGAGCTCAGTGGTTTAGAGATCTGGCTGCGGAGCCAGAGACTGGGGGTTCGATTCCCCACTGTGCCTCCTTGACAGGGCTGGACTTGATGATCCATAGGGTCCCTTCCGGCTCTGCAGTTCTAGGATGATTATTACATAGTCCTTTCAGGAGACATCCAGGCTGCTGTTTCCCTTCCTTTCCATTACCCAGCCGGTTTTTCAAGGTCGCTCACTGGGAAAGTTGTGGGTCAGGGGGCGGGCAGTGGACTTGTGGGTTTGGCCCCATCCAGCGTCCCATGGAGATGGCTGGGGGTTAGCAGGCCAGGGGTGCGGAAAGCTCGAAATGCTGAGGATTGGGGCTTTCGGAGCACAATTGAGACATCCGAGTAGGTCTACAAGAAACTGGTGGGGTGCGGGGTGAGAAAAGGGGTGAGACGGGTGGAGATCACCGGCGTTTTCTGCCTCCTTTCCTGGACATTCCTCGGCTGCAGCCATTGTAAGTTGTGAGAAGGGGGCGAGTTGGGTTGGGGGGGGGTCGGTCCCTGGAAATAAGGAGGGGGGTGATGAGCGTGTGTGGAGTTATCTGAGAGCCTCGGAGGAAAGTGGTGAGAAGCGACAGGGGGGGGGGGCTGAAAGTGACACGGAGAGCAGGGGGAGACCTCGAAGCGGGTTTGTCCTCTGGGGGAGGGTAGAGCCTAGTGGTAAGGGCTGGAAGGAAACTATGAGAAGGGGAGGGGAGGCCCGCCGCCCCCCTCCCCCGGGACCCCAGGGGGCTACTCACGCGGGCTGCAGGCCAGCCGGGCGTCCCTCCAGGGGGGGGCTCTGCATGACCCCCGGCCAGAAGATGGGGGGTCCTGCCCGGGAGCTCGGCCAAGGGCTTGGGGTAGCGCCCGACGGCGGCCACGGCGGCGGCGGCGGCGGCGGCGGCGCTGGGGCTGAAGTAGAGGCCCGGAGGCGGCGGCGGCGGGGGCGGCGGCGGGGGCGGCGGCGGCGGCGGGGGGCTGAGGCTGCTGAAGCGAGGCAGCCCCGCCAGGAGGCCGGCGCCCGGCGAGGCCGACGTCGAGGAAGGCGAGGCCGAGGCGGCGGCGGCGGGCGGCATGGACGGCCGGCTGAGGATGTCGTTGATGCCGTGCGGGGTGGCCGCCGAGAGCTGCGCCGGGGGGGAGCCCAGCGCCGAGAGGGCCCCCGCGCCCGGCCCCTTCGGGGAGCCCAGCGGCGGCGAAGGCGAGGCCGAGGCCGACGACGAGGCCGACGAGGAGGAGGAGGAGGACGACGACAAGGAGGAAGGCCCGCCGGAGGCGGCGGCGGCCGAGGCGACCCCCGGGGAGGGCAGGGGGTAGGCCGCCGCCGCCGGGTAGAGCGGGGTCTTCATCTCGGCCAGGCTGTGCAAGGCGGCCAGCGGCGGGCTGCTGAGCAGGAAGGCGCTCGGGCGGGGGGTGCCATCCATCTGCCCCACCGCCAGCATCCCCGGGCCGGAGGGCCGAGACGGGCTCCGGGGTCAGGAAGGAGACGGCGGCCTTTAAAAAAAAAAAAAAAAAAAGGTGCAAGGCTGGGGGCGGGGGGGGGGAGAGAGAGAGGGCTGGGTTTGGGACCAGGCGGGGGGGACGCGGGAAGGGGGAGAAAGGGAAGAGCAAAGAGGCCGATCGGAGGAGGGGGAGCGACAGGAGGGAAGGGGGAGGAAAAGTTGGGAAATGGGGGGGGGCGGCGTGGGTGCACTTGGGCCCGGCCTTCTTTGGGGCGATCAAGGAGAACGGGGAGGTCGTGGCTCCCCAAAGAGAGAGGGCAGTCGTGTGGGTCTGGCGTGGGGGGGGGGGCGATCTGGTTCAGGAGAAGGGCAGGAGACCGGAAAAAAAACCGAAGAGGGTATTCCTCGGTCTAGGGAGCAAACTCAGTTTGGAGTTTCCAGAGAAGGCAAAGAGTCCGGACTGAGAATCGGGGCTGGAAGGGAAAATGCGCTTGCGCTTTAGCTGGCTTTCAGGGGAAGGGGGAAACTCTGCAGAAGATCTGGGACGGGGGGGGGGGGGGCTGGGGAGCAGAAAGGCTGGGCTATGGGAAGGGGGCTCCCTGCTTTAGGGGTGCAGGGAGGGCGAAGAGTCCTCCTCTATGGCCAAGTTTTCGGCTGCGGGTGGAAAAAAACCGGGATCCTCTGATCTGCAAAGGTGGGGAGAGACGTCAATATCTCCACTGGAGATCTCAAAGAAAGGAAGGACTCCCAGGGAGAAGGGCTGGAATCTGAGGATCCTCCGGAGCCCAGACTAAAGAACACAGCCAACGATCCTTTCAAGGTTCTTCCTGGGTGTGTGTGTGTGGGGGGGGGGCTTCTTTCCAAAAGGGGAAGGTCGACCCGGACAGGGTGGCTCTTCTGAACTAGGGTAGGAAGTTTTCAAAGGGGAATGTCTAAAAATAGACACCGAGGGCGCAGGATTGCGGGGCAGCTAGAGGTCGTCAGGATCGGGGAAGGGGCGCATCCTGACCTGGGGGGGGGGGGGGGAAGAGAGGCTGCCTGCCTGCAGGGTTGTTTGTTTGTCGGTGGGACTGCTGCAAGAAGCAAAGGGCAAGGGAGAAGTTGGGGGCTGGAGAGGCTGAAGGAGAAATGGGGGGGAGGGAAGCCCGTCCACTTTCGCTGCTCTTCCTTGTTCTTGGCTCCTTTTGAGCAGCGAAGGGGGGGGGGGGGGATTTCTGGTGGGAAAAGAAAGGAAAAGAAAAGAAAAAGGCGCGGGTGGAGGAGAGAGGCGAAGAACGGTCCAGCTTCCTTTCGTTTCGGCCGAGCTCCTCTGCGGGGTTTTAGAAAGGTTGCCCCAACCGGAGAAGGTCGCTCTGTTGGAGAGAAAAAAAAATCGACCTTCGCTCTCGGGGGGCTCCACGATCGCCCGCCGTCTTAGCAGGAGGCCAGCCGGAGGCAGCGCTTGCCCATCCTAACCGGGCGGCTGGAGGGGGACCGTCTGGCAGGCGGTGGGCGAACCTGGGCGCCGCTCCTGGCTTCTCCCTTGCTCGGAAGGAAACTTCCCCCAGGGCGGGTCGGAGGAACCGGCTCGCTCTTTCTCTCTCCCTCCGGGGGGACGGCGAATCTTCACCTTCGAAGAGCCCAGCCGCCCTCTCCTCCTTCCAGGCCGGCCTCGGGCTCCCCGCGGTCCCTGAAGAGAAGACCGCCCGCCTCGGGGGACATGAAGAAGAACGGGCTGGCACCTCGACGCGTCCTCGGTGGCCCGTCTAAACGCGAATTGCTCCGGAGTCGCTTCTCCACACCGGCCGCTGGGCGCGCATCGCCGATGGCTGGAGGGTGGGCTTAGAGTTCCCTCCTGGGTCGGATCGTTCTCTTTGAATACGAAAAAGGGGATGAAAACGGGAATCTCTTCTTTGGATCCCCCTGCTCTGCACTTTCTTTCTTTCCCAGTCTTTACGCCTGTCGGCAAGATTGCCTCTGGTCTCCTCGGCTTTTTTCTCTCTTTGCGATCCTTCCTTCCCTCCCTCCCTCCCTCTCGCTTCCTCTGACAGATCAGACGCAGTCCCTCAAAGGGAATAAACCATTTCCCTCGCTCGCGGTCTCCTTTAGCGACCGCGGTGGCCAAGCAAGAACTTTGGCGAGGCGTCCACCCCCCCCCCCCCCAGGCAGCCGGAGGAGGAGCTCAGCCCAGCCTCGGCCTCCTTATAGGACCTGCCTTCTTTTCTCGGGGGGGGGGGGGATCGGAGCCGGGAAGGAGAGAGACCGAGTCGCCGCAAGCAAGCCAAGCCTTCTCTCCCCCCCCACCCCGCAGCTAAGGGGGCGGGACTGGCAGCGAGGGCTCATTTGCATCTTGAGCGCGCCCGGACTCTGTGAAGTTAAAACATCCCAAGAGGTCGGGGGGGGGGGGGGGCGTCGGTCTGGACACTTAAGAGTGCCGGGGGGGGGGGGAGAGGGGGAAAAGAAAGCTCCTCTGTGTCAAATAAATCCGAGGACTGACTCCGGGTGAAAATCACATCAGAATACGAAGATCTAGTAAAACAAAACAAAAAAAAAAAAAACCACCCAATTTTATTCCAGGGAGGACAATCTGAATCCAAAGCTGGTTATCCCAGCACTATATCATACACCTCTCTTTTTTTGGGGGGGGGGGGGTTGTTGAAATCCTTAATAAAGAGCCATAGGGGCATTCCCACGTATTGTGTGAATGGGGGGGGGGGGGCGTTTCTCCTTAAACAAGCTGATTGAGATGCTCTTAGCCAAGCACAGCCGGCCGCCTCTCCCGGTGCCTCCCAGGCTGGGAAAGCCGTCCCCTCGGTCTCCCGGCTTTCTTCCGCCTCTTTATAACCTCCGCCTCCTCTTGCGCACTTTTAAACCCGCATCAATTTAAGCGCCTGCGCGCGGACGCCAGCCAGCCAGCTTGGACGAGCCGGTCCTTCCCTCCTGACCCACACGCTTGCCCCACAACGGAGGCCTACCCCAGCAACGAAAAAGTAGGTCTCTCAAGTTGAGAGAGGATGCCCGTCGGTGTCCAGATCCCTGGGTTGGTTTTAAGCGATCTTCCGTCCCCCTTTCGCCTTCTCTTCACACTTTCCCGGTTTGTTTAGGTTTGGGGACTTTGAATTTAAAAAAGGCAGACAAGAGTTGAAGTCATCTTTGCTTTACAAAATTAAGGATGGCAACATGACCTTGTTCCCAGAAGGCGAGGCGACAGAGATGCTACCCGGATTCGTGAGAAAGCCAGGGGTTGTCTCGGCCTTCCTCTCGCTTTTTGATTACAATCTCTTTAATTGGCTACTCCCCCCGCTCTGCCCCCACCCTGGTGTGCACACAGGCGCCCCACAAACCCCTAATTCCTGGGGTCCACCCGGAAACTGATATGAGAATGTCACCCAAGCGTGTTCTCTCCCCCCCCCCCCCCAGAAAAATACCTGGTTTGGAAAGGGGGGTTGTTTTAAATCGCACATCTCGGAGAGCGCATCGTGTCTGCCGGTTCGTTCCAGCTGCTGTCCTCAAGTGACTGCCCGCCCCGCTGGATTTCTTTCTTTCTTTCTTTCTTTTTTAAAGTATAAAAATACTTATAAAAAAACCAGATCGTTTCCCAAACTATAGTCACACAACCATGCTGATTTCAGGCGGAAGAGGTTTAGAAAGAACAACCCTACAGGTTCGGAAACGCTGAAACCAACGTGATATCGACGTTTCCCGTTATTACGGTCTTAATTACTCACCCGTCGGTTCGACTGTGTCGTTATGGTTTTGGTTGGCGGGGGTGCTTTTTAAGCTTTGGAAAGGCGACTCGATGGGAGAGTACGAAAGGTTCTACCACCCTCATTTTAAAAAAGCATTCCAGGTCTCAATGATGAAACCTATCCGCCTGGGGTCCTTTAGGAGCAAGGCGGCATAGAAATCTTTTAAATAAATAAATGAACGAACAAACCTCTCGCTTCTCTCTCCCCACCAAGGAGAGGTGGGGAGAGAGTCAGACTGGGTTTGAGAACTGGATTCTGGACAGTCCGGTTCGCTACAGACCTTTGGGGTCCGACAGAGGGGTTTGCATGGGTTAATTTCGTATGTGTGGTTCCCCACGGTGTGTTTTTGTGCTCTCGAAGCCCGTTCCTCGGTGCTGGGACGATCCTTCTTCGCAAATTTCGGGTCTGACCGGCAAAAGAAAGGGGAAAAGAACGATTAACGTACTCCTTCTTAGACGTTTTTAGGCCGTTACTAAAGAAGAGGAGAAACTACAGCCCGTTTGAGTTGATCTGATTGTAGAACTTGGGGGAGTACCCTGGGAAACTACATCTCCCAGAATCCATCTCAGCTGGGGATTCTGGGAGCTGCGGTGGAAAAAGAATCTTCACCCACGCTCTTGTGTTCCGAAATCCAGTTGCACGGCACATGCTTTGGAGCCCGACCTGGTGTTGATCTGTTGAGCTTCCGGTTCTTGTTAGAGTACATTATCTGTTGGCTGCCTCCTTGCTCAGGGGACTCGCTAAAGTCAGGTCTTAAGCGTGTGTCATTGAAAGCTTTACAACATCTCGTTGAGCCGGTATGTTTTTTGTTGAAACCCATGAAGGTCCAAAGAGTAGGTTTACTGAATTAGGCCGGTATGTTTGCCTTTGATCCTGATTTGATCCTTCCCCAGTTATCTGTTGGAGCTCGGGACACCAGAATATTTTCTGCGAGGAAGATTCAGTTGACAGATGGGGTACTGCCTACTCAGTCAGGAAGCTTACTCGCGGAGGAAAGTCTTGCATCTGTGTAACCCATAATATCCCATTCTAAACCTATTTCCAAAATCGCCCACCAAATTCACCGTCTGGATTCTTGCCAACACTTACGTAAGACCTAGCCGTTTAGTGGTTCTACTCGAATTGGGACGAACAACTGAATTTTGCCCTAGCCTGTAGCAGATTTCTGCCTGGTTGGAAAAATCATTGGGGACAATATATGAGAGGATGCGTTTGGAAAGCTCCCAAAGCAATATACTAGGAAACCAACCAAAACCCACATGCGTCCTAACCGGCCTTGCGTCTATGGTCCCACTAAATATCACTAAATACCTTCTCTTGGGAGCAAACGGGAGGTTTTCTAAGCAGAAGAGCGCAGGATGTGGTGCTGAAAGGGAGATTTAAAAAAACCAAACCCTTTCGTCTTCCAAATTTACTTGGAGGTAACTCTTGGTCGTTACCATGCGAAGAACGTAATCCCTTAAGAACGAAGTTAGAACGATTCTCAGGAAGAGACTGCGGCAGCCAAGCACCACCCCACACCTTGTCCTGATGTGTGTGTGTGCTTATTGGGAGGGCCCGGGGTGACTTCTGCCAGGATCTCTCCCTCCTGCTTTACTGCATGGACTCCCATATATGCACCTTCCTCATTCGCGCCTGGATCGATGGATGGATGGAGGGGCGGTCCATCTCTACCACCCCCTCCGTCCTTCTTCTCCTCTTCCAGCCCTAACAGTCTTTTGCCGAAACCTTTTAGAGACCCACATCTGTCGGGGGGGGAGGGGAACAGAGAAGGAGAAGGTATTCCCTTTGGGGGGCACTGGCTTTCTTTTTCCCCAGAGCGATTGTAAACTGTGAAGAGCTGCAGTTTAATCTCTGTTAAAGGTCTTCCTTCTTTCCTTTCCATTCCTTTTACTCTTTCTTCTTCTGCCATTCTGCTTTTCCTTTCTTTTCTCTTTTTCTCTCTTTTTGTCTGTTTTTTCTGTCTTGGCTTTTCCTCTTTTCCTCTTCTTCTTTCTCCTTATTTTCTTTCTTTCTTTCTTTCTTTCTTTCTTTCTTTCTTTCTTTCTTTCTTTCTTTCTTTCTTTCTTTCTTTCTTTCTTTTCCTTCCTTCCTTCCTTTCCACTGCCTCTTCTTTCATTCTTTTTCTCTTCCTTCATCCTTCCTTCCTTCCTTCCTTCCTTCCTTCCACTGCCTCTTTCATTTTTCCTTCCTTCCTTCCTTCCTTCCTTCCTTCCTTCCTTCCTTCCTTCCTTCCTTCCTTCCTTCCTTCCTTTCCACTGCCTCTTTCATTTTTCCTTCCTTCCTTCCTTCCTTCCTTCCTTCCTTCCTTCCTTCCTTCCTTCCTTCCTTCCTTTCCACTGCCTCTTTCATTTTTCCTTCCTTCCTTCCTTCCTTCCTTCCTTCCTTCCTTCCTTCCTTCCTTCCTTCCTTCCTTCCTTCCTTCCTTCCTTCCTTCCTTCCTTCCTTCCTTCCTCTCCCCCTTTTCTCCCTCGGTCGTCCTCTCTCCTCCTCTTTTCCAGACCTTCTTTTCATTTTCCTCGTGGAGAAAACCAGCACAACTGTCTGCGCTGCAGCTTCAGACTAGACGTTTACGGCTGCCTTGTGCCTAGCTGGAGGTGAGCCGGTATATGACATTCAAGTCCTTTTGGTTTCCGGGCGGGTGGGTTGAACTGGACGGGGACAAGGCTCCCTGAAGAAAGGAAACCTGTAGTAACGTCTGGATCTTAACCAATCGGTATATTTCTTTAAAGCGAAGAGCCAAAGGCTGTGTTTTCGGAGATCAGCGCATCTGAAGAAAGCTGGTCTTCGCCCCGGTTGCCATGATCTCCAAATTCTAATAATAATAATAATAATGGAGCGGTATATAAATAAATAAATAAATAAATAAATAAATAAATAAATAAATAAATAAATAAATAAATAATAGGAGGAGGTGTTTTATTTGCAGCTGGTGTTGTGAGCACGATCCACCAATAATTTCTTCTGTGTAAGAGTAGCGTTGGAAAGCCTTCCCGGTGGTTCGTGACCTGGGGGCCAGATCCTGGCAGCGCTCAGCGGGCCTCCTTGGCAACTACAGAGAAAATCCAATGGTTAATTCCAACTAGAGTAAACCCACTGAACCCATGGGATTTACGCCAGAGTTAGCTTAACCAGTCACATTCCTTCTGCGGGTCTGCCTCCCTCTTTGGCGCTAACAATGGGGTTGAGCCCTCATTTCTCCATTGATTGGCATGACTCGGAGTATGTCCCTTGGCTGTATCAGAGAAAAAGGGCCGGCCTGTTTTTCGAAAAACCACCCCCATAGGAAAACAAACAGATCCTCTACGCACCCTGAATTCTGACTCAAATTCAGAAATCATCATAAATGGGAGAGCCTGGATTTACCAAGTTCTAACAGGGGGCCAGTTCGTGGGGGTCACAATCGGCCAGCAGGTGGGTTTTTTTATAGCCCGACAGATTTTTCCAAGGGGGCGGCCGGCCGCTCGCCTGCCAAAGCAACTGATTTCCATTTTAATTGGGGAAGAAAATGAAAACGAGGAGCTTTTTTGTTTGGTGGGGGGGGAAGGGGGAATGCGAACGTCAACAACGAAGACTGAAACCCTTTCATAAAGATTGATGCGGGCAGGGTGTGCCTGGCAAGTATTATTTCTTCTTCTGTTAGTCAGTTACTTAGTTAATTAATACCCTCCCTTCCTCCCGAAGCCGGTACCCCAGGGACTTACAAAAAGGTTTAAAAGGCAGATATAGTTAGAGATACAACAAGGTGTAGCGTTAACACTCAATTAAACGTATCATCGTATTCAAACAACCACCGGATTAAAACATTTTAAAGCGATTTTAAAGCTGCTGCTGACTCATTTTCTTGTTCCTGGCTTGCCCTCTTCCTGCAACGCGACTCAAGCAAATGAGCTTCGGGGCTAGGAGTTGGTCGTCTGAACCTGTGCAATGTAGGAATCACACGTGGCAAATCCCACATCTCTCCGAATCCCGACGCGCTGGTCTCCGGCCGGCCCGGACGCGGGCAGAGTTGTGTGAAACGCCGCCCCCCACGCCCAGGAGGCAGGGGAAGACGAATCTCAACAGCTAACTCTGCTCCAGGTTCTTCCTTCAGAGTCGAGCTAAACGGCACCGAAACGGATGGAGGCTTGACCCTTTCCACGCCAGACGGCAGGGATGTCACATTTTAGAAGACATCGCGGCCCCCCCCCCCCCCAATCAGAACGTTCCTACAGGTAGCAAACCAGCCCATTAGCCAGGAATTAAACTACAGAATTTTATTTTGGAATTTGATTCCAAAACTTCTGAGATGGTAGATGCTTTCCCTGTTGGATTACATTTCCGCAGCATTACAATCCAAAATTCTGAGATCGTAGACGCTTTCCCTGTTGGATTACATTTCCCCAAATCCCCAGCCACTTGGCCATACCGGTTAGGAAATCTGGGGACCCTATGACCAAAAAGCAACCTTCCTCAGCTTTGAGAGAACTTTTGCCTGCTTCCTTCTGTCTATTACAGCTTTGACATTTTCCATGAAATAACACCGCACGCAATATAGATGAGCATCTTTTGCCTCTATAGCTAAATCTACACTATCAGCAACCGAGTTTTTAGATAGGCCTCGTTAAAGAAAAGAAAAAAAGTAGAGATGTAGATATGCTGGTGTGGGCGTTTGGAATCTATGAATTCCAGATCTATGAATTCCAAATTAATTATTTGTCTCTGAGCTGCGGTCCCCGCAAGCCAAATAAAACTTGTTAGGTCGTTAAGGTGCCATAAGACTCTTGCGGTTTTCGCTGGAACAGATGATCAAGTGAAATGGTGTCATCGGTCCAGAGACGGTCTTTTCAGAGCAAGGAAAGCATAAACTTTACACCCACCGCCCTTAGACAGAGTCATTTAGAAACTGATGTGTGTGTGAGAGAGAAAGGAAACGAGAGACAGAGAGAGAGAGATTTGAATGAAAATTACATCCAAATCTTGGTCTCCTGAAGATCGAAACCAAAATCTCCTCTACACAGACTATCCCGGGTTCCTTTTCTCTCGGTACTTTTTATTTATGGAGAAGTGTGCATTTTATGGAGTCTCTTAGAGAAAATGCAGAAATCCCCGTCTATGATGGCCCCTCTCGAGCTGATCCCCTCGTCCGCTTCAGCTCTATTACAGGAGAGTCTGGAGCCTTTTAATATCGTAAACTGATCTGGATTCGGCCTCAAAGCTCCCCCACCCCCGCGGGTGCCTCCGGTAAAAATGATCCGCTGTGATGGGAACAGAAACCCGGAGCTCCAGAGTCCTGCCCAGACAGCCGGTTTACTTGCCATGGAAATAATGGACAGACGGAAGAGTTTACACGGGATGCAGGACGGGGAGAGGTCTGAGTGCGTGGGAAACGCAGCTCTGTACCCGTGTATTTAGTACTAGATCCCGCTTTAATTGAGTGTAAGGTCCCTTCGAGTTCGAAAAGGGCAGATCTGTTAGGATCCAGTGGTGCCCACGGATACCAAACAAGCCGACCAAGGATCGGGTCCTGTCTTGAGCACACTGAGGCGTCTTTAAGTCCCTTGAAGTCAACAGAGCCTCAGCCAGTATTCATTTACAATCCTTTCTCCAGGCGCACTTTTCCAAAGAACGGGGTTAAGGCCTTCTCTTCCCCAAGATTACACACATTTAAGGCTGTCTGTGATACCAATAAAACGTATCACCCACCCTTACATTTCCCTAAAGACGTGTGGCAAAGCAATTCACGATCCTTCGTCTACCGAAGCCAAGGAAAGGGAAAGCAAAGAGGTTTAAAAAATAAATCATAACACGCGGTATCCTAAACATCGCATTCACACCTCGACTTGCCAGTCGAACGTCTGGATGTACACAATCAAGATCAGCCAGCCCTAACATCAGTGCGTGCGCAGGCACGTGTCTTGTTCTCTTTCTGAGTACTGGGGGGTGGAGCATCACAGCAGTAATAATTTATTTTTCGAATTCATCAAAAAACCATTAATTCCAAGTGGAAAAAAACTGGGCTGAGGGGTGACTCTCTCGCTGAAACCAACAGCGATCTAGATGTGATTAACTTTGGTTGGATTACATCATTATCATAGCGATAACAAGAATACCACCTCTTATCTCATTTGGACCACTTATGTGGTACTCTGGACATACCATGAGAAGACAGGACTTGCTGGGAAAGCTAAAAATGTGTAGGAAGTTTTGGAAGTAGGAAAAGAGGAAGCCCTAACATGAGATAGAGTGACTCAAGAAAGGAAGCCACTGCCTTTAGTGTACAAGATCTTTGGGCGACAGGAGCTTTTTTGGAGACCACTAATTCATAGTGAGAAGCGATCTGAGACAAGGATGAGTCTTTTGTAAGAGTCTGGAAGGAAATGAGAGTTTAGCAAGCCGTGTGCTGTTATTAAATATGCTTTCGTACGTCTATTCTTTAGCTTCCTAAGCATCCTTTGAGCATTTGGATGCATGAAGCAGCTATCACATACCGCCTCAAGGCACAACACTTTTAGGTGGGAGCCGTTCTCACGTTCAGCTGAAAGAACCGTGCAGGGACCGAACCTGATGAGCGCCAGACATGGCTTGAGGGAAAGGGGTTTTAAAGGGCAGCATCTGCCCAAGTTAAAAGGGCAAGATAAAAGCATATCACCTGCCACGATCAAAGGAGCAACCCGCTCTCGGTTTTGTTTGTTTGTTTGGGGGGGGGGGTTGGTGCAACGGATCCTTACAAAGCTCAGGGGGAACCTCACTCCGCATGTAAACAACTATAGGATCGGGTTTTGTGAACGTTTAGGGTCAGGCCCCAGTCCCTGAAAACCTACCACCTTCCCTGGGCAACCTGAAACCTGTCCAAACTGCTTGCCCTGTACAGGCGTTGGACTACAAACCCTATCATCCCTAAATCTCACCTGACCTTTGAGGACACTAAATCCTCTATAAACGTTTACTGTTACACAGACTGTCGGATGAAGAAAGAGAAAGGGCGAATACACATGCTTCTCTGCAACCATGTTTCTTCCACAGACGTGCAAATATTCTCACTTTGAAAAATAGATTAAAACTGAAGATGAATTGATAGCTGAAAAGGATGTTTGCAAACGTATCTAAATGACAACCTACAGAAGTTTCAATGCACATCACCTAGCCTTTGGGTCTTTTCCTTCTCCCTTCTAATGGAGGCAAATGCATTCTCCTTGGAAGGCCAATAGCTAGCATTAATCGTTGATCTTGTTGTTGTTGTTTAGTCGTTTAGTCGTGTCATTGTTGATCTAGTGGTTTGCAAACATTTTGCACTCTTTTTCTTTTTTACTGGAAAGTTGAAATTCAGCTGCAGTTCTGCGCTCGGTCTTGTTAAGACCCAGAAATTTTTGAGCCGCGGACGCCTCCTTGTGGCGAAAGGGAGACACGCGGCCCGTTTTAACAGCGCCCTCTTCTCAAGTCCTTAAACGGAAAAGTCATAGGATTAAATTTTAAGCAGCAGTTTAGCTCTTAAGTAGCTCCGTTTAACTGGCCTGGCAGTGGGCCAACAAGAGGCACTTTTGCAAACATGAAATGAAGATCCAATTATTTTTTTCCAAATGGAGTGCCAGGAACATTGGCATTTCTAAAAAAATAAGATTCAGGAGCAGTGGGGTTGGGAAGACTCAAGCTTGAAATGGAGGAAAGATAAAAGGAAAATGGGCAGGATTCGACCAATATAAAGAAACATTTAATTACCACAATGCCATATGGTTGAAACTAGATTAGCTTTGATCCTGTAATCATCTAGGTTCAAGATAATAATCTTAATGGAGATTAGGTGGTAAGAAGTTCTATTTAAGAATAAAACAAACCTTTCAATATGCCAGATCCTATTCATTTCCAGCCTAAGGACAATGTTAGGCTAGGTAAAGGGAGTCCACAGCAATACTCAACAACTCTGGCTTTGGAAGGATGAGATCCAGCACAAGGTCAGCTGGACTAGGGCCTGTTTAGCTGTTCTGGAGTGAAACTGGTAGCAGATTGAGGCCCTTGTCCATCTGAGTTGATAATATATATTTGTTGTTGTTGTTTAGTCGTTAAGTCGTGTCCGACTCTTCGTGACCCCATGGACCAGAGCACGCCAGGCCCTCCTGTCTTCCACTGCTTCCCAGAGTTGGGTCAAATTCATCTTGGTCGCTTCGATGACATTGTCCAACCATCTCGTCCTCTGTCGTCCCCTTCTCCTCTTGCCTTCACACTTTCCCAACATCAGGGTCTTTTCCAGGGAGTCTTCTCTTCTCATGAGATGGCCAAAGTATTGGAGCCTCAGCTTCAGGATCTGTCCTTCCAGTGAGCACTCAGGGTTGATTTCCTTCAGAATGGATAGGTTTGTTCTCCTTGCAGTCCACGGGACTCTCAAGAGTCTCCTCCAGCACCACAATTGAAAAGCATCAATTCTTCGGCGGTCAGCCTTCTTTATGGTCCAGCTCTCACTTCCATACATCGCTACTGGAAAAACCATAGCTTTGACTATGCAGACCTTTGTCGGCAAGGTGATGTCTCTGCTTTTTAAGATGCTGTCTAGGTTTCTCATTCATGTTACTTTAACCCTATAAACACCAGTTGCATCACAACACTTCTTACTGCCTGTCTTTGCTGGAAGCTTCATGGTGGGAGATTGAGTTCAGGGTCTCTGTTAAAGCAATGAATTAGGGGCATTCTCTAGTTCTACCAGTCCAGCTCTGGGTTGTTATCCCATAATTCTCCAAGCTGTATTTTGCTCTCGCCAAAGGCGGCAAGAAGTCACTTATGCTTGATCAATGGGCATTTAGACATCTTTTTCGCTGGTAGCAGAACTCTATTGCCTATGAATCACTGACTGTCTGACCTATACAGAAAAAAAGAATCACACAAGAGGAGCCAAGACCGGAAATACTAATGTTCTCCTGGGTGCTAATTCCAACATTTAATCAAGATCAGATTACCAAGAAAGAAGACAGAACATAAAAATTCTATAAAGGGTTTTAAACATTTTCATTCTCATCCATAATTCACATTGCAATTGTACCCATTATGGCATTCAGCATGGGAAGAAAACGTAAGATGCTTTCTCAAGAATTGCAGCGGCAGGGTGGCTGCCAATTCAAATGATCAAATCAAATCCATGTGCTTTTTTTCCTAATGCTTTGAAACAGCCCAGAGCATTAACTCTGTACCTGTTACTGTGTGTTGTAAAGAGTGTGTGTTCTATGAGTTTGTATCTTAAGAGAAAAAAGTGGATAGCCTCCAGAAGTCTGGGGGGTAGGCCCATATGTCCATCCCTAGATTGAAGTCTTATCACCCTTCTTCTGATACACAACATGATATGCACGAAAACCAAAATAGTAGTAACAAAAGAAGAGACCAACATGTGATGTTTGCAGTAATTAGAAGTTATTGTACATATTCTTCCAGGCTGAGGTGTGTGTTCTTAAGTGTTGAGTCTCTGGATCCAAAGTGTACTTTTCCTTCTTTACTTCCAGTACTCCTGAAACAAATTGAATCCTTATTTTGACAACTGATAAATCAGATGTCAGATATTCTTAATGGAAACACTGCGTACCAGGTTGTTCCATTTTTTTCTTGGCCAAGATTGAAGATCTAGGAACTTTAATATCTGTTTTCTTTGTTTCCAGGAAGTGTGTGTTTTGAAGTGAAAAAAATATGTTAGTGATAACATAGCTATAGTAGAGGCTGACAACTGACTTGGGTTATAGTCCAAAATTTAAAGCAGCTATTGAAGTGGCTGAACCTGTTCTGAGGATGGGACTCAGCACCTTTCATAGCTCATATAAAGTTTGGACTAAAACTCAGTGTGGATTCAACACTCCAATAAAATTGGAGTTACCAGTCTCATTGCATAGGCAGGTGCTATTTTTCATTTATTAGAGTTGAAATCACATTAGTGTTCCACTTGATTCAGGGCAGGCTTTTGTGTCTAAGAAATCAGGCTTTCAAACAAAGCTGTGTTTTCTTGTGAAGCCCAATATGAGAGGTCAAAAAAGCAATCATATGCTTTCTGCTGTTAAGGAATTCTTTCTTCTAACGATGGGTTATCCATAACATATACTTTGGCCCTCAGTGATTAACAGCACCCACATAAAGGGAATATTTGCATATGAGCAAAAAATGCAAAGAGTTGTTATAAAACTGACAAAGTCCAATGAGACTTTGAGACATTTCACAAGACATGGCTAATTGAGTCCAATATAAGGTCATTCCCAAGTGACCCGACCTCAGGCTGTGAGTAGCCCATGCCCTTTATGCTCAGAGTGGAGTGCAACAATAAAAACAATGTGAACCAATTCAATACTTTTAAACCATTTCAAACATTAAAACTACAGATATACATTAAAACCAATTATAATGAAAGAGTCTCCACCGCCTATTAAAACCATGCTGTTCTTCTTCATTATCTCAGAACTGCAGAGCTGGAAGGGACCCTATGAATCATAGAGTCCAGACCCTGTCAAAGAGACACAGTGGGGAATTGAGCTCTCAACCTCTGGTTCTAGCAGCCAGATGCCTCATCCCACTGAGCTATCCAGCCGTTTAATCCCTGAGGCCTTGGTGAACAACCATGCTTTAGCCTAGCATTGAAATGGGGTTAGTTTCTGTACCAGTTGAGCCTCTAAGGCAGTGGCTCCCAACCTTGGGTCCTCAGATGTTCTTGGACTACAACTCCCAGAAATTCTGGCAAGCGCAGCTAGTGGTGAAGATTTCAGGGAGTTTTAGTCCAAGAACATCTGGGGAGCCAAGGTTGGGAACCACTGCTCTAAGAAGACAGCATTCCATAAATGAGGCGCTACAGCTGGGAAAACTCTCCCCTGTGCCTCTGAATAATTGATTGCTCTCCATGATGGGACACAAAGGAGTCCACCACCCCCCCCCCCCAGCAGATATTAGTGGTCAGATAGGTATATATAGAAAGAAGCATACCTTCAAGTATCCAAGTTCCAAGTCTTTTAGGGTTTTATTGATTACCATGAACACCTTGAACTTGGATTGTAAGCGTATTGGCAGACAGCACAGAACTGGTGTCACATGGGCTCTGCAAGCTGTTTCTAGTAGCAGTCTGTCTGCTTCATATTCCATTCATTCATTCATTCATTCATTCATTCATTCATTTATTTATTTATTTATTTATTTATTTATTTATTTATTTATTTATTTATTTATTTATATCCCACCCATCTAGACGGAAGTCTACTCTGGGTGGCTAACAATAAGTTCATAAAACAATTTCATAAAAACAATAACAGTATAAGATAACAACAACAACAACATAATATAATTCAAGATGGCAAAATAAATTAAATAATGACAGGAGGGAAAGTCTGCCTAAAGAGCCAGGTCTTGAGCCTGTTCTTAAAAACACCCAGCGAGGGAGCCAGGTAAATTTCTGGGGGTAGATTGTTCCAGAGGCGAGGGGCCACTGCCGAGAAGGCCCGGTTTCTTGTTCTTTCTCTCCGGGCCTCCCTTGGCATTAGGCTCCTCAGCCACCCCTCCAGGCTAGAGCAAGTGATACGGGTAGATCTAGGTGGGAGGAGGCATTCTGCCAGATATTGAGGTCCTAAACCGTTTAGGGCTTTATATGTCATCATTAATACTTTGAAATCAATGCGGAATCGAACGGGCAGCCAATGCAGGGCAGCCAGAGTGCGGGAGATATGTTGACATTTTCTCACCCTAGTGAGAAGTCTGGCCACTGCGTTCTGCACCATTTCCTGCAGTATCTGTGTAATCTTCAAAGGCACCCTACATAAAGTGCATAACAGTAGTCTGACTGACACTGTATTTTTTATGTGTAACTTTTAAAGAAATAATGCTGGGAGACACTTTGGGTTTCAGTTCTGAGGAAAAAATGGGCCACATGCAAGGTTCCTTCTAATTTTCAGCTCCACTGGGTGGGGCGCCACCCCTTGTGTGTGTGAATCCACTCCCTTCCACGTGCACGACAAACCAGGAAGTTCATCAAAAATCACTAATTCGTTGATTCAGAACAGTCTGGGTTCGTTCAAACCGGAGAACTCAAACTTTGCTGAAGCAACAAATCTTGAGGCAATGCAATGAAATTCCTGGTTCGACTTTGACAAGCCACGAATCAAGACGAACCATGATTTTACTGGTTCGTGCCCATCTCTAACTCTGGGCAATATCTACCCAGCTCCTTACCCTTTCATAACAAAATCTGGTCTCTTTACAGAGAATGTGCAGTCTTTGAATGCAGATTTAGAACCGGTTTCAATGTCCTCACAAAATATACTGGAATTTAACAAAGTGGGAAGTTATTTACTTTCTTTGGACATATGATGGAAAAATAGCAAGCTGTCTTGGAGGATCCATCTTTCAGTAGACCCCACATTGAAATCAATGCACTGTCCTCTTGCCTAGAAATTGTTGGCACACTCAGGCCCAATGTCAAGCAACTGGAAATCATTAAATTGATGATCTAAGTGGTATGCAGGAAAAATGTGATTATTATGTGTACTTTTTTATGATTTTTTAAAAACCGTATTTCAGCATTTTCCTTCCCATCAAGGTCTCTGGTGAGGGAAGGGCGGGGTGGGCATTGATTAGCACTTTCAGACTAAATCATAAAATGGAGCACATTTTGCTTGTTACAGATTTTTTTTCTAAAAGGCAAAGAGCTTGGGATGTTAGTTTCACATTAAGAGCAATATATTAAAGAATGTCAACTGGGTCATCTTTCATTTTATGTTTCTCAAGGGCCCACAGTGAGGGGGGGGGCAGATTACCCCATCCCAGTAAAAGCCAGATGACTGCTCATCTTCACCCAGAAATATGTCCTCTTTTGTTAATAAAAGTTACTTTCAAGTAAATGTGGTGTTTGATGCATTTGGAGTTTTGAGTGGGCTACTAAGGGGTCCATGTTTATGGGAAAGCATGGCTGTTTGATGTAGCCAAGATTTAATTCCAAAAATAAAAAGTTAGATCTAGATGTAGATCTATCTGCCTCTCTATCTCATATGTGTCATCAAGTTTATTTTGATTCCCAAAGCTTTCTAGATATGAAGATCACAGAAGTAGTTCATCCATTCTTCCTTTCTGGCAGGGGCTCAGTGATAGCGCAGCCTGGCCGAGGCTGCACAGGCGAATGGCACTCCATCCCATCAGGTGCACACTTTTTGGGAGGCACAGTGAGGAAATGAATTCCCAACTGCTGACTCTATAGCCAAGTTTGCAGCCTTGTGTTTGCATTCCAGGTTATAAAGCAAAATCAAAATCAAAAGGCAGTGGGAGTTCACAGTACAAGCAGGTCACCCCACAGGAAACCGATGACTCCAGTTTCATGGGGGTGGAGAATCCATTTGAGGTTTTAGTCCAAAGGACTTCTCCAAGGTGCCAACCTCATTTTTGAGATAAGGTTCAGAACCGTGGACAGCTCCTGTAAAGTTTGGAATAAAACTGAGAGCGGATTAAGTACCACCACCACCACCACTGCAAGATCAAACTCACCAGTTTCCATTGGATCACCGACCATTTTGAGGGGAGATGTTTCCCCAATCATAAGCTGACCCCATGTAATTGGTGGGCTGCCCCCATCTTGGAAGGCCATATATTGTCCAGGAGTACAGTAGTCCACTCAGTGCTCAGGGCAATGATTTTGTATATTCTCTGTAACAACCGTTAACCACAGATGCTTCTTTGATGACATTTTAATTGCCTTACATTACAAAGTAGCTTCAAAGCAGGAGAAAGATGAGAACTGTTCTTTTAGGCAACTAGAGCACTAGGTGTACTATAGATTCGTATCACGTCACCTGTGTGGAGACATTTATGGACATTTATGTTAATACAGTTTGTAATAATTCTGATTCTAAATTTGCTGTGACTCCCTAGTCTATACCCTACCACAAACCGTAAATAACGTATAGCTCTGGAACTCCAAAACAGCATTCCATGGATGGGAAGAAATAGGATCATGCTATAAAAATGTTGTTATTCTTAAAGGTGTCACATTTTTTGTGTTACTTTTTTGCAACAGACTACCATGTCTACTCGGTTTAAGTCGCAATCCTTGATCCTCAACGGCCAGCCCACTAGTCATTCCTGGCCTTCTGAAACCCCTCCCACTTGCCTTCAAACCCCTCCCCTTCCTTTCCCTAGGGCCCCCACCTCTCCTTGTTGCTCTGCAGGAGGTGACCTGGCTTATCTCAGAATTCAGCTGAAGAATGTCTCAGGAAGGATAAAAACTCAACTGATTCTTTTTAGTGTTTTTTTCTTTCATTTTTGTTGTTTTTGTTCTAATTTTCCCCCCAGGGAAATGACCTTAAGTGGCTCATGACCGGAACATCTCCCCTCACCATCTTTGCTCTATGAGCAGAAACAATCAATCTGAGTATTCTCAGTGCATCTGGAGCTATGTATAGGTCCTTGGGGGGGGGGGGGAATATGACAATGTTGTCATCCCACAAGGTTAAAAAACAAGGAATTCAGCTATGCTCTGTGGACCAAAAACAAGCTCAGCTTGTAACCAGTGGTGCAACGGAGGCAGGGCACCAGCAACTGAACCACCAGGACTTCTTGAGTGGCAGGGATGATTATGTCATTGGTTGCTGCCTTCTCTGTTCCCTCTGAACTTCAGTGAAATCCACTGAAGAGAAAGAGATTTCTCCAGCAATAATAGTTTGGTCCATACAATATTCCCGATGATCCATAATACTCATTTTCAAGTATCCAAAATGTTTCATAGTTATTATCGTTCTCTAAGCCACCAGTGAAGAATGTGTGCTCCTTCAGATGCTGTAGGGCTGTAAATCCCATAACACAGTGGTTTCCAACCTTCGGTAACCCAGATGTTCTTGGATGGCAACTCTCAGAAACCCCAGCACAGCTGGTGGTGAAGCCTTCTGGGAACTTCAGTCTGAGAACACCTGGGTTACCCAAGGTTGGAAACAACTGGTTTAGACCATGGAAGATGCCATGCACCTCATCTACCTTACACCCCTGGGGCTGTTTCAGGTCTTAAGGCATTTCCTTTTTCTTTTTTTAAGTGTCTGACTGGCCCTTTCTAGTTGTAGAAAAATGGCTTTTAGGGTGTAAAGTAATCCTTGGAGAGGAACAGTGAGGCAAAAAAAAAATTGGGTTATGTCCAGAGAATAATGGGGCCACACTGAGATCTTGGGGGTCACATGCAGGCCACAGAAAACACCCCCCCACGAATTATAATTATTTATTACTATTATAATTATTATTATTATAATAATATTATTATTATATATTATTATTATTTATTATGGGAAGCCAAGAGACTATGGCTTGCCTTTGTGCGTTTGTGGACAAAATGTGGTGCAAACCATGGCTTCTCGGTTTGCAGGTCATGCTGTTTAGCTGCTATACTTCACCAGATCAAAGATGTTTCCTTTCAGGTCCATATGGCTAGGCCTACGGGAACTGGGCCAACACTGTGCTGAATACCATCAAATATACATAACCCATAAAGAGGGACAGGGAGAATGCAAGTTTATCCAGCATTTCTATAACAGATCTGTTCTAAATTAAGGGAAGAGTATGACACAAGTCTGTTTCTGTATTTCTGAAATTTTTATTGATAGATGAATAAACATTTAATATTACCCCTGCCTTGCAAAGCATCAAGTGACTTTCACCTTCAGTGAGTCAAATATATTTGCATTTTATGGAATGACTTGCAATAGACTTTGAAGTTCATCCAAATAAAAATGAAATGTCGGGTGCGTAGGTATTAAATATTATTATTTTTAATACATTTGTTTATTTTGTGCACTTAAAATGCCATTCTAAATATATATACATATATATTCGATTTTGCATTCAAGCCAAAAAGTGCTAAACTTTAATTGCAAAAATAAAATATATGCAATGTAATTAGTGTTTTCATGGAGAGTATCACTGGGGGAATGATTGATCACAGTTTCTTGAACTTAAGAGTAATAGATATATAAGTATGTTGCAATGGAGCCATCTACTGGCCAGTTTTCTTGTTTTTTTTTTTAATGTGGGTTTTTGAAGGTGATGATTTCCTCTTTGAAACCAGTGGCTTTCAACCTCTCTGCCTTTAGAGAACTCTTTCCATTCTGCTTTGTCTGCTGAGACACCCATGCATGTCTGCCAAGAACCCGTTTGCATGCTGCAGAAGGCACAAAATCAGAAAACTAGTTGAAGGGCCTTCCCTAGAGAGTATGAGAAACTCAGTTCAGACGATTCACAGCCTAGAAAATCTACTGTCTGGGGCTATAAATCCCAGAATCTTCTATATATACCGTGTTTTCCTGAAAATAAGACGGGGTCTTATATTAATTTTTGCTCCAAAAAACGCATTAGGGCTTATTTTCAGGGGATGTTTTATTTTTTTTCATGTACAACCATCTACATTTATTCAAATACAGTCATGTCATCTTCTTCTGGTTGCTGCACAAAGGTGGAGGGCGGGCTTACACTTAATTAGGGCTTATTTTTGGGGTAGGGCTTATATTATGAGCATCCTGAAAAATCATACTAGGGCTTATTTTCAGGTTAGGTCTTATTTTCAGGGAAACAGGGTATATATATATATATTTATTATTATTATTATTATTATTATTATTATTATTATTATTATTATTATTATTATTATTATTATTATTATTATTATTATTAATAATAATAATAATAATAATAATAATAATAATAATAATAATAATAATAATAATAATAATAATAATAAAGTCTGTCCGTGCTTCTTTAACATTGTGTCCCCTGGTTTCCGCTTATAGTCATTTGTTAATACAACTACAATACATATTAAGTCCTTAATCTATACAACGTGCTTCTAGCCATTGATAAAACAGATTCCAAGTTTGAAAGCATTCTGAATCTTCCTTCCCTTTGATTTTTAATGTCAGTCTGTCCATTTCTGCGCAGTCCAGTATCTTTTTAATTATTTCTTCATCTGGAGGTGTTTCTTCATTCTTCCAGTACTGTGCAAATATAATCCTCGCGGCTGTTAAAATATGCAGTATTAAATATACATTTTGTTTATCAACATTTAGTCCCAGAATCTTCTAGACAGTGTGGCTGCCTGTAGAATGTGGAGCCAGACATCCTATTTGGTTTCTTGTTTGCACATATAGCAAACATGCAAACAGCAGAAACACCCAAACGCCTCCATGTCCCCCTCCATCTACAATACCTTTCAACCTGAATTTATTTATTTATTCCGCTTCTACATCTAACCGATGGTCACTCTGGGTGGTTTGCAACAGTGGCAATCACATAAAATAAACACATACTTAATGAAGGTGAAAATTAAAATCAAGTCAATATTACATTTTAAAACAGGCGGCAATTAAAAATGGTAGGCTGATACTCTCAGAGGCTATCCAGATGGCATGTTTTGAAAAGCCTGCTGAAATAGAAAGGTTTTGAGGGTTTTCCTGGAGGTCCCCAGAGAGGGGGCCAGGCAGATTTCGGGTGGTAGCTCATTCCAAAGCCAAGGAGTGAATGCCAAGAAGCCTTGTTTTCTCCCTCGGGTTTAACACCCTCAGTTGTCTAGCCTGGGACGAATGCAGAAAGTCTTACGCTGGAGAACCTCTGTTGTGCTCTCTTTAATGTGAGTCAAAACTTGATTCTGCCAAGGGGCTGGAGTGGAGCATATTCTCTCCCCTTGTGCTTTATAAGCAGGCAACTGAATAGGATCGGTGCATTGGTCTCTGGCCCTATTCAGTCATTGCAAACTGGCCATATAGGTTACCCAAAGAGGGGAGCATTTTCTCCCTGACCCCTTGCATCCTCCTCCTATATGTGAAAGTTAACAAGTGGAAGAAGAGCCTGAAGGGTCTATGGATGTGCTCCATGAGTTGGAACCTGGGAGAACCAGGATCCCAAGTCATCTGAAGTGTCCACAGGAAGCAGTGGACCTCAGCATCTGACTCATTGCATCCACATGGAAGAGATGGGGCTAGAGCACTGTCTTCTTGTAGCCTCTGAATTAGGCTATCATCTCTATTGTGAGAGCGTGGAAAACACAAGGAATTTGAGCTGTGGGGTTATGCCCTTTCTTTTTTGTCCTTCTGGAAACTGTGGTTGAGGAAGACTTGGATGCCGGTACAAATCCTGGGTCAGATCCTGCAAGACACAAGTGGCGTTGGACTGTTATTTATTATCCTTGGTGTCTGAGATGGAGTGTCTAGTGTTTGATCACAGGGAGTTGCATAACATCCTTTCAGCTTTGTCTTCCACGGCTGATTGCAGCTGACAAACCTCACTGTTCTGTCTCTCCCTCTCCCTCTCTCTCACACACACACCAATAAGGTGGCAGTGTAGGAAACCACAAGGGCAACTTGTGTTTCTATTGAAGAGTTTTTAATTTCTGGTAAAATTATATTTTTGCTACCCAGCAGCAGTACAGAGATCCACAGAGAAGAACAACTACAAGTTCCCCAGAGTGCATCCCTTTCTCATTACCATGTTTTCCCGAAAATAAGACCTAACCTGAAAATAAGCCCTAGTAAGATTTTTCAGGAAGCTCGTAATATAAGCCCTACCCCAAAAATAAGCCCTAGTTAAGTGTAAGCCCGCCCTCCACCCTTGTGCAGCAACCAGAAGAAGATGACATGACTATATTTGAATAAATGTAGATCGTTGCACATGAAAAAAAAATAAAACATCCCCTGAAAATAAGCCCTAATGCATTTTTGGAGCAAAAATTAATATAAGACCCTGTCTTATTTTCGGGGAAACACGGTAATTGGCATTTAAAGTCTCAGTAACCCACTCAAGAGGTATTTGTTGGAGAAAGAATAAAAAATGCTTCTTTACTTATAGTTGCTCTAAATTACAGAGTTGTGTATACTGCTTTCTTTACTGCACACATATTAACAACCAACCGACCAATTCAACAGAAACAAACAACTTCGACCAACCAATGAAAGAGAGAGATCGAACACTCAGCAGAGGCGGGGATCTCTTTGAATTCTAAAACTGGAGGTAATGATTAGTTTGTGCTGGATAAATAGACTGGATAAATGCTGGATAAATCCAGAAAAATCCCCCATCCCAGTCAGTTAGACTACAGACAGCACGGAAAGTTGGAAATAGAACTCCAACAGTTTCACCCATCACTTACCTTGGAGAAGTCTATCCTAGGCTGTTGTGTTGTGAGGCTGAAGTGTGGTTTACCTGGAAGTGCAATAAGATACCTTTTTTTCATTGCTGATTAGAGGAGATGGAAATAAGAAAGCATCGATATAAGTAATAGGTAATGTGATCCAACAAGCTGCAACTAATTAATGAGGTGCCAGTTCTGCATCTGGTTGTATGATTGGCATGCAGCCATGCACATGACCAGGCACACAACTTGCACCTCATTAATCAGCTGTAATTTGCTGCTGCAGCATACTTGTACTCACTTGCATTGGAGTAAAATCCCAATAGGAATCTGGCCACCATCTCTGGAAGGATTTCCTGAAATAATAAATGCAAGGGGCTTTGTATTCACCTAAATACAGGCTTTTAGAACAGTTATGCTAGTTTAATAGCAGTGAGCACTACATGAGCTCACTGTGTTTTGCTAGCATAAGCATCTGTATTTTTATAGGCAGCACCACCCTTGAGACATGCAGGTTAAACAGTATCAGCAAAAGGTGGAGCAAAGATAAGTGAGAAAAGTTCTCGTCCAGTATGATACAGTGGCAAAACGCTGGACTAGGAGTCAGTAAGGATGTGTCATTTGCTTTTTGTTTGTTTGTTTTGTTTTGAACTCCAAATCCCAGAATTCCCCAAGAAGAATTCTGGAAGTTCCGGACCACCAACATACATGTTCAGACACCTTCGTTTCTTCACCTGGAGAAAAATCAGAGGCCTCTTTCCCAGCCACCATGCTTCCTGGGAGGTGGTAGTTTTGTTGCCCTTTATGTTCTATAGAGGGGCGCCTCTGAAGTCCCCCCCCTCCCCTGGAAGCATTGCAGCAGGACATGAGGCTCTAGAACAGCGCTTCCCAACCTTGGGTCCCCAGATGTTCTTGGACTACAGCTCCCAGAAATCCCAGCTAGCACAGCGAGTGGTGAAGGCTTCTGGGAGTTCTAGTCCATTTTGCCTGGGGAATTCTTGGAAAATTCTGGGATTTGGAGTGAAAAAAGAAGGGGAAAGGGCACATCTCTGTGACACAGCAAACTTGGTTTCAGATCTGTACTTGGCCCTGAAGCACACTGGCGACCCTGGGCTAGTCACTCTGCCTCAGCTTGAACTACCTGGCAGAGCTGTTGTGTTGATGATGTTAGGACAACTACATATAGGTTAAAGAGCCACATGGTGCAGTGGTTAAACTGCAGTACTGCAGCCCAAACAGCACAGGATCAATCCCAGGTAGCTGGCTCAAGGTTCACTCAGCCTTCCATCTCTCCAAGGTCACTAAATTGAGCTTGCTAAGGGGGGCAATGTGTAGCCTGCATAATTAAATTGTAAACTTCCCAGAGGGCACTTTAAACACTGTGGGGCAGTATATAAGCAGTACTAGACACAGGCACTTCATAGTTTGTACTAATTTGTATGAAATATGAATGGTGGCACCACAGGCGGTGGGTCATGGTGGTCCATTCCCCACCCCCAGAACTGGCCAGCCACTCACTGGGCTCCATGCGCCGCAGGGAATCTGGGAAGGAGCCCCAGCCAGCCCTTCCCTGCCTCCCCACAGAGCTGACCCATGAAGAGCCTCGTGGCACAGTGGTTAAACTGCTGTAAAGGTAAAGGTTCCCCTTGACATTTAGTCCAGTCGTGTCTGACTCTAGGGCGTGGTGCTCATCCCCGTTTCCAAGCCACAGAGCCAGCGTTTGTCTGAAGACAGTATCCGTGGTCACGTGGCCAGCGCGACTAGACACGGAACGCCATGATCTTCCCACCGAGGTGGTACCTATGTATCTACTTGCATTTTTACATGCTTTCGAAATGCTAGGTGGGCAGGAGCTGGGACAAGCGACGGGAGCTCACTCCGTCGCGTGGATTCGATCTTACGACGGCTGGTCTTCTGACCTTGCAGCACAGAGGCTTCTGCGGTTTAACCCGCAGCGCCACCACGTCCCTCTAAACTGCTGTACTGCAGCCAAAACTGTGCTCACGACCTGGGGTTCAATCCCAGGTGGCCGGCTTCAAGGTTGACTCAGCCTTCTATCCTTCCAAGGTCGGTAAAATGAGTACCCAGCTTGCTGGGGGGGGGGGGGCAATGTATAGCCTGCATAATTAACTTGTAAACCGCCCCGAGAGTGCTTGAAGCGCTATGGGGTGGTATATAAGCAGCACGCTTTGCTTTTGGTTGGCTGTGCAGAGAGGTGGAGGAGGGTCATCTGGGCTCCTTCCTGGATTGGAGCGCAGGAACAGGAGAAGGATCCCTGCAGCGCACGAAACCCAGTGAGTAGCCTGGCTAGTTCCGGGGGTGGGGAATGGTGTTGTGGTTTGTATTTTGTGCGAAATACGAAATGACCATGTCTAAGCGGCACACGTTGTATACCATATATGGTATATAAATGTAACTAATAAATAAACATACATAAATGGATTTACCCCAACTGCATCTGCTCCACATCCCTTTTCTATGAATTACCTGAGTGGGTTGCAATCCCAATTCCCAGAGTTCTTGGCTCCCTTTTGTTGTTTGCTTTTTGCTTTTGCAAAAGTCTCCCTCTGAGTGCACAGAGCTCCCTCCCCTCAGAATCTAACCATTAGCGTTCGCTCTTGCGGTAGGATCTAAGTGGGCACCTCAAGAGGCCAGAGGGATACCATCTCATGCTGGGCGACCTGTCATATGTGTTATACTTCCCCTGTGTGGGATTGCTGTGGTTTGTGCAATGATTATTACGTGCCCGCCTGCACCACATCCTCCTGACTGGCATTGTTCCGGAACAGGTGTCACCAGATGTGGGCGTGGAACAGTTTTTCAAAATCTGCTCCCCTGCCATTAAATTCAAAGGAAAGGAAATTAGTTCTACCAGCCTTTGACCAGGTATAATTTCATATTAGGGAGTTGTCAAAATCACAGCTCTCATGAACTATATACACTGCTAAGGTATGATGGAGAGGCTGCAGAGGCAGTACAGCAGCTCTCTCCCCATGCCTTGTTCCTTTCTGGAGTTGGTTTCTGGTAAGAAAAAGTGCACAGTCTGTCTGGGAACAATACGACAACGCAGAGGAAGCCAAGTTCTCAAAGTGCTTCTGTTTTGGGCTATTTGAATCAACAGAGACAGTTTGAGAACTCGTTTTTTTCTTTGCTTTGTGGTGGAACCGGTTCAAATGTATGTCAATGTGTACCCCTTCTTTTAATGAGGCCAAAAAGCATCCGACATGTGGTGCATATGTGGGAATTTAAGATCATAAATACCATGATATGGTCCAGGTTATGTAATTAAAAGAAAAGCCTGCCTTTTTCAAGGTAGGAAGGTCTGTAGCCCATGGGGGAAGAGCATGCTTTGCGTGCAGGTCCTCCCATACAATTGTCAATATTAACTGGCAAGGCAGGAAAAATCACTTGTCTCAGTCCCTGGAACAGCAACCTTATTAATGTTAGCATTGGACCGTGGAGCTACATATAGCAATGGTCTCGTTTAGGTACATATAAGGCAGCTCCTTGTGGGTGAACAATGTGA
Organism: Intellagama lesueurii; assembly: GCA_037013535.1. Classification (NCBI taxonomy): domain Eukaryota; kingdom Metazoa; phylum Chordata; class Lepidosauria; order Squamata; family Agamidae; genus Intellagama; species Intellagama lesueurii. The sequence goes on along the minus strand of JBAJHW010000005.1, from coordinate 186,382,411 downwards.
GCACCAGGCATGTAGGATCCTGCACAGTGGGTGTGTTCTGAATGCACGGCATGTTAAGGCAGCCTAGCGACCACACAAATTAGTTTTGTATCTTTTGTGATGAAACATCAGCTGAGCATTCAAACACTAACCACCTAGAAGCATGCCAGCTAGGACAACAGAACAGTAATGTTCTCGAGTGGCTTAAAGAGCAAACAGAGAAAAATAGAGATAAGCAGGGATTGCACAATATTTGATTGTCGGTCCTTGATAAAAACTTAAGAACCTCTCATAGTGAGATCAAAAGGCCACAGTACTGAATTTATACCCTGCTTTTCTCCACAGCAATGGTACTCAAGGTGGTCAACGAGGATGTAAGCAAATAAAACCAGTGCAACTGAAATATAGTACAGGTCAAAAATACATTGGTAAGGAAGAACTGCACCCACTCAGTGAGAAGCCACTTTTGCAACCGTGCAGTTTTGCTGCCAAAGGGTCACTTGAATTAGAAAGTCTATATTTGCTGGCAGAAGGATAACAGGAAGGGACCACCCTAACCTCCTTTGCTGAGCAGTCACAAAACCCCAATGCCTCCTTCTTGTTTCTCTGCCTATTATAGCCCCCAGAGAGGCAGGACCAACAAAGCCCTTTTCTGAAAATCTCACAACCCAGGCAGGCTTGTATGCATGAATATAGTCCCTCAGATAGCCAGGCCCAAGCTGCATATGGATTTATACATCTTAATCACCACCACTTTGAATTGAGTCCGGAAATGGACCAGCAGCTAGTGAGACCATTATGACCAGGGGGTAATCTGCAAGGCTTGGAACTAATGTGGTAGATTTAATGTGTTAATATCAAAATCATAGCATGTGTGCAGTAAAGAAAGCAGTATACGTAAGTGTACTCTGTGATTTCAATCAACTATAAGAAACATTTCTATTCTTTCTCCTACATACATCTCAGAGCTGTTGAAAATTTAAGTGCCAGTTAATGAGAATGGGGTGGACTCTGGGGAACTTGTAGTTATTCTCCTCTGTGGATTTCTATACTTCTACTGTATAGCAAAAAGAGAATTTTAGCAGAAATTCAAAACTTGTATCTATTAGTTCCAAGCTTTGCATGGAACTGCCTTGTTATTACCAGCTCACTATTTACAATTTAAGTGCAGGTCTGGCAGGTGGAAAGCCTAGAATAGAGAATTCTGGGATCTGAAATGGCACAACCTTCATAACAATTTCTACATTACATATTCTAAGCTCTAGACATGCGCTCCCTGTGATTTACTGAACTTGGTAATCTGACTACAGCACTTCCGACAAGCCAAAGCTTCCAAACACATTTCAAAGGCATGTACAGCATATTACGGTACAGTGCAAAAGGAGGACAATGGCCAGATCAGGCATTTCCAGGAATGGATCCAGTTGACACACTAGCCTTAGCTGTGCAAATGTTCTCCTGGCCACCCCTGAAACCTAGCAAGCCATTCACAGCTGAATTCCACCTTCAAACCAGAGGAAACAAGCAGCTTCACATTTAGAAGAAGAGGCTTCTTAGCTGATAAAAGATGTTTGTTTGTACTGTTTGTGCTGCCCATATCTTGCACATTAGCATACAGTAGTACCTCGGTTTGCGAACGCCTCAGTTTATGTAATTTTCGGTTTACGAACCGAAATCCATAAGAAATAAAGCCCCGGTTTACGTTGTTTTCTTTTCTTTTTTTCACACTACAAAAGGGTTTTCCCAGGGCGCATTGCACCTATGGCGCCGCCCCTTTCGTAGTGCAATTGGCATTTCGGTTTGCGAAATTTCCGTACTACGTAACGTTGTGTAGAACAGATCCGTTTCGCAAACCGAGGTACTACTGTACTTTGTTTTGTGATTGGTCATCAAAAGGTAAACACAGCCATCATTAGGAAGTCTAGTTGCACGGGAATGAATCTCTGAAGACACCACCACAAGTTTACACATCGGACGACACTTCTGTTCTTTTGCTTATCTTCAGCACAGCCTATTTAATGGTTCACTGTGGTGTGACCTAAAACGTGATGTAACACAATATGGGTTTTGCGTCTTCGTACAGCTCAATTATATGGTTAATACTGCAGATCCAGCAATGTCCATGTGTGGAGTGATCAACAGACTGTGCATTTCCATGCTGATTGGCTGAAAGAATGGTGTGGTGTGAGAAGAAAGGGACAGGATGCTGGTGAGAGAAGGGAGATGTGGTACAATTTAGTCACTGACTCAACAAACGTTGGTAGGCCTCAGTCAATGGTTTCTAACCTATTTTAAAAGTCCTGTATATTTCCTTGAAGGTATGCTACTGGGTCCCCTTGAGCATAGGTGGAGTCTCCTTCTTTGGAGGTTTTTAAGCAGAGGCTGGATGTCCATCTGTCGGGAGTGCTTTGATGGAGTTCCTGCATGGCAGTGGGTTGGACTTGATGGCCCCTGCGGTCTCTTCCAACTCTGTGATTCTATGATTCTATGATTTTGGTTGCTCTTTCCTGTACCTTTTCCATTGTTATGAGATCCCTGATTAAGATGAGGTGCCAGAACCAGAATTGGTAGTTCAAAGTAAGTGGTGCAGTAGGAAGCTTGGAAGTGCAGATGCTCATCATGACAATCTTCAAAGCACCACCACCAAAGTCCAAGAACGCAGGCAGCTGGGTTGGCCCATTTTAACAGATGATCAGCAAGCCTTCTGTAAAGCTAATGACTCTTAATTGCCCGCTCAATATGAAACCATCCTCAAATAAATTATAGGACAACAGGTATAACTTGCAAGAATGCATTATTCTTGGGACACCCCAATTCTCTTCCAGCTGCTGTGAGGATTGCATAAGCTCAGAAGGAACAGGGAAGCACTGGATTGGGGGTGTCAGGTGGATGGTGTCATAGTCCTTGCTAATCAACCTTACACAATCCTGGTTCCACTACATAAGATCGTAAGTGATTCACCATTGTCTTCTAGAGGCAATGATAGTGCACACCTTAGGAACATACCTGTATTCCTGGATGTTTCATGACTTACCACTGTCTCCAGAGTCAGCTCTTGTAAATGTCCTCCATGTAAAAATAACACAGAAGAATACTCAATGACCCCTATGCAAGTTACGAACTCAGGTTCTATCAAGGGGCCAACAGAGTCAAAATATACCAGTGCTGGCTTGGCCATTAGAGCAAATGTCACATTGTATGTATGTATGTATGTATGTATATATGCATGCATGCATGCATGCATTACTATAGAAGTATAAATAATCTTCATGTCCCGGTGCAGTCTGTCACTGCTAGCTCTGCCCAGCTGTGATGTGCCTTCTGTATTTAGAAGTAGGTGGTTAAACTGCTGTACTGCAGCCAAAACTGTGCTCACAACCCGGGGTTCAATCCCAGGTGTCCGGCTCAGGGTTGACTCAGCCTTCTATCCTTCCGAGGTCAGTAAAATGGGTACCCAGCTTGCTGGGGGGTGGGGGCAATGTGTAGCCTGCATAATTAACTTGTAAACTGCCCAGAGAGAGCTTGAAGCGCTATGAGGTGGTATATAAGCAGCACACTTTCCTTTTTTTTTTTTTTTTGCTTTTTGCTTTATAGGAATAACCCCGGCAAGAAATATAATGACAGGACAAGAACCATGGAAAGAAGCTGATATCACGGGAGACGTTTCAGCATAAAAAGAATCATGGAGTCCTACTGAGGCTTACTACACAAAAAGCAAGGGAGGAACAAGACTGGGTTTGCCTCCCTTCCCCGCAACTCCACATGCACAAAGGGTGATGAATGAGAAGAGCCTCCAGCAGCCCAGGGAATCAGAACCCCAACTTTCCCACTCTGGTTCGCACTGAGAGCCCTGATAGAGACAGGGACTTTTCCCTCAGACTCACGTCCCTCCGTGTGCAGGGTGACAGTAGCAGCCACAGGATGGGAGTAGGGCGAGTGTATTTCCCTCCTTGCATGCTTGCTGTCCACAGTTTCTAATGCGCCGAGAGGCTAGGCCTCAGGCTTGACCCTACGGGTGGAGAGCAGATAGATACTGATAAGAACAGGGAGTTTTCAGAAAGCACCGGGAAAGAGTGTGTGCCCAGACTAGTCCTTACACACCCTAAGCCATTCTGTTTCCCTCAGGTTTAGTACAGGCCACTTTCTTGTAGTCCATGTTGAGGAGAAATTCAACTGCTAGTTTAGTCAATCTCCTTATACGTGCAACAGATGGGGATGTGCGATCTTGCCCTTCACCTCAAGCATCCAAAAGCCTTGGATCAGTTCTCTGAGGAGGCACCGTGCGAGAGGAGAAGGGAAAGGAGGTAAAAACAGAACTGATGAGAGAAGAACAGAACAACGATGGCCTGAAGCTTAGTAAAGCAGGATGGAAACTTTGCACGTTCTGTGGAGTTTGAAAGCCTTTCTCCTTGGCACCTTGTAGGACTGCTCAAACCGGAATCCCGCAGCTGACTCCCTCCTCTTACGCAAGAGCTACAGAATGTATATTGAATGAAGTGCCGTCCCCTAAAGGTGGTTGAAATGTTCAGAGACTTCTAAATGACTAAATGGCTTTCCACACTCTGCAAGGAACTATCAAAAGACTCAGGTCAGAGCTTTATTGGAAAGGGCAATACAGTGAAGTGTAACAGGCGCTCAGAATAATACAGCTCTACTGAATGGAAGACAGACATCAAAGATGTCCATCCTGCAACAGCAGCAGCAACAAAACGGCAAGGAGAGAACTCCTTGTATGTCTGAACTGAGATGTAGTGAGTGCTCACATCTTCCCGAACCGATTCTTTCAGCAAATTATTGCTGAAACAAATCCCCACAGAGCTAATCCAAGACGTTTGGGTGCCAGAGGTAAAAAGGCAAGATGGCACCTTCTCCCTCATCTCTTACACATACAGGGAGATTCACTAAGCTCGCAGTTGTATTTCAGCAAATTAGAAACATGGCCCTCCTGTAGGCTTGAAGTTGTTTGATTTGATTGGCTGTGACTTAACTTTCCTTTGAGGCAATAAAGTGATTGGCTTGATCACTCTATCAGAAAGAAAGGGGGGGGGAACAGCTGCCCTCCCCCCAAAAAGCCACATATTGGAGCAAAACAGAGAAAAGTAGGATGAAAACTTTCAGAAAACATTGATTGGTTGCTCCAAAGTTCACCAAACCAATAAAGGAGTTCCTTCTTTCACAAAGCTGAATAAAGTACTCGGTAGAGTATGCAAATAATTCATCATCATCATCTCAGAACTGCAGTGTGATATGCCTTTCTGCAAATTGTAGGGGAACCATTAAACTTGTCAATTTGCAGTGCTTTAAAACTTGCGTCATACAGTGTTTATTGGATTGGTTTGAACATAGTGCATTTACAGACTTCATCAAATAGATCATGGAAGCAAAGTTTCAACAAATGTCATTTCTATACGCAGTAGAGTTTTGAGGTTGGGATCCCAAAGTTTTCCCCCTCCTGTCCTAGAGATAAATCTAATTGTCAGTCTGAGCTAAAACAGATTTATTGAATGAACAGGGCTTACTCAAGTGCTGATTTTAAAAGCCCCAATGATTTGATGGGTGTATTCTAGGCTCAGAACTAACTTACCCTCTGCTGTTTATCTGAAATCTGATTGAAAGCATTTTTTTCAACCTCTAAGACAATTCCACTCTTGCTGTCTGTGTGAAGCCTTTCAGATTTTTGAAAGTCTTACTTATTCTCGTTTTCCCCAAAATAGGCAAACTTGCATATTTTGAGCAACAGGTCATAGTCCTTCTCCCATCAGAGGTATACTCCAAGAACCGTAGTGTGCCTCCAGTTGTCTCTCGACACCCTTAACCATGCACATGTGCTTTGTAGTCACAAATCAAGCTGCAACAAAAGTTAAGGACCTTTAAATCTAATGACTTCTAGTGAGAGTTAATCAATGGGATTATATTGGATGAGATTAAGCAATGGATAAGACTCACTATAGAATCCATTTGGGTTAAAAGTGTTTAACTTTGACACAAGCATATCTCTGATGCTTGAAGGGCACAATTAAGCCTAACTATGTTTCCTCAAAAGTAAATCCTGCCCTATTTAATGGAGTTCACTCTCAAGGAAGTTCACAGATTTATAACCCAAGTTTTAATTGCCAGGGATAAATAGACACCCCCTTTCTTTATTGATATTCACAGGAGAGGCAGTTTCTGAACATGTTTTAGCCTTAATATTGGAATTATTTTATGGCAAAATGCCTATTAATGATACAACACTGGAAAGCGAGGCCTCCACCCTCTATTCACCCGTGCACTAGGGAGCTGACTCATTCTTACTAAAACATTACTAGCAGCATTTTGCAAACAATGACTTGACAAGATTGCTAGACTTAAAATCAGAGAGCATTACCTCACATGGGACCTGAATCTTATCCCAGAATTCCTACCCTTCCTGCAACCTAACCCGATCTAATCTTCATTCTTTTTATTTTGATTTTCTAGCCCCTCCTATTTTGCCATACAAATTTGTAAAATATAATCAAACATATACAAAAACAAAATAATAATATTTTGGGCTACAATACCCATCATCTTCAGACAGCATATCCTGTGGTAATGGATGATGGGATTGAGAGTCTACTAATATTTGGAGGGAAGCATCACCAACACCACTTCAGCAGATGAAAATAAGGATATGCTTATTACCACCCACTGCTTAAGTTTGTTATCTGCTATTCACATGCTCTATAACAGTCTGTTTTGCATTCACTTTTTAAGAAGATCCGGAATATAACAGTTCTCTTTACAAAAAAGAAAACTTACGGATGCATAATAGACTAATTAATCTTACAGTGGACAGGCTGAGGCTTTGTGAAGCAGTGCGGTTAACACAACTGCATTTAACCATGTTTAGTATATTGGGAACGTTACTTTTTTGCACATCACCTCCCAGAATTCCCCAGTCATTCTGGATGTTGTAATAAATTTTCCCCCAAACTTTGATTGTATTGACAGACAACAGAAAAGAAACAAGCTATCAAGAGTTGTCGCTGTAGAAGGGGCAGCCATGTTAGTCTGTGCAAGCATTATAGGTGAAATAATTTTTTAAAAAAAGGCACCTTAAAGACTGTAATTTTTTAACGTGAGTTTTTGTGGACAAGTCCACTTCATCAAGCATAAGAGGAGGAGATACAACGCGGCAAATATTTATACATGGCATCAAGGTATCAAAATACAGAGATTGTGGTTGATTCTCCAGATGCCTTGGGACTGCAATATCTAGCCATGATGATTAAGGATGATGGGAAAGGTAGGCCAGAAAACATCACAGGAGCCACTACTGCCCTTTCTACTGCTTCCATGATACCTTACCATCAGGCAGGTTACAGATGATTAGGGAAACCCAAAGTTCAGTAACATATGGAGGGCTACAGTTCTACAGTCCTGTAATCCAAGGGTGTTTTGGGGAGAAAGTGCACGTTAAAGCTAATGCTCAGAATCCTATCGCTTACATACACTAGCATCCGCATGATGACATAAATCACAGCAGTGAGTTTCTGCTAGTTAAGAAGTTCCTGCTTGTATTCCTTATTGCATGCCAGTTGCATGACTTGGCATGCAATGAATAATACAGGCAGCAACTCCTTAACTACTGGCAACTTGCTGTGATGATTTATCCTAGGTGGAGTGAGAAGTGGTGAAAGAAACATCAATAATTTAAGATATGCAGAAGACACCATCTTACTGGTAGACAGCAGCAATGACTTGAAAGAATTTTTAGCAAAAGTGAAAGAAGTGCCAAAGCAGGACTGTAGCTGAACATTAAGAAGACCAAAATCATGACTTACAGAATCACTACACAACTTTAACATGGACAATAAAGTAATTGAAATAGAGATTTTGTATACCTTGGTTCAATCATCAATCCAAATGGAGACTGCAGGAAAGAAATCAGAATACTACTGAGAGTAGGAAGGGTAGCAATGAAGGAATTAGAAAATTTAATCAAGTGTAAGGATGTGTGAAAGAAACTGAATTATACAATTTCTTAAAACCAGAAACACTGGCCATTCCTCTATTTTTAAAAGCAAAACAACATCAAAGCAAAATGGTATTCATATCCCACTGAGCTAAACCAAGCTATGAATCACCGAAGAAGATTATTCAAGTGGTCAGAGGCATCTTTTTCCATGGAAAGAGAGTTAAACAATGTAAGGCAATCACAAGCAATAAACAAAACGGGACACACCTCTGAAGAAATATGCAAAGAATTGCACTACAAGGCTGTAGTCCCCTTATAGGGATAAAGGCAGCTATAAATAAGACATACAAATAAAATAAGGCTTTACTCCAACATGCACTTTCTTGGGGGAAGTCCCACTGATGCCATGAATCATACGTCTGAATAAATATGTTTAAGATTGCACTGCTGACCTTGAAAGCAAGGACAGGAAACCTGTTCCCCCAGATGCTGACAGAATACAGCTCCTGTCATTCCTAGCCATGCAAGTTCAAGCTGCTGGCAACTGGAGTCCAACATCATCATCCTCTCTCAAAATGTTGAACTAAAGTCAAGCTAGACCAAATCTCATACATGTAGAAACAGAATTAATATTGTTAAGCAGATCAACAACAGCAATTTTATTTATTTATTTATTTTCCCCATTATTGCAACACCCTATTCTGGGCAATTTACAACAGTGATGAACAAAACAAATACTATTAAACTGCAAATACACAACTAGAACGTTAAAAACAGTTCATGGATGCCATAGTAACGTATTATTTAATTACTTTGATTAATAAATTATGAAATAATTGAGCAGCGGCAAATTAAACATTCTAACAACATCAAACCATGCAGGATTCGAACCCGCGCCCCCACTCCGGAAGCCTGCTTCGAAATTCCCGCGCTCGCGCCCTGGGTTCGACTGCGCAACCGCGACGAAACAAGACTTCGATCTCTTGCTTGGGTCACCACTGCTTCCCCCCCCCCCCCACTCCTCCTCCTCCGCGGGGTTCGGTTCTTACAAGGAAGGCGGGGCCAAACGCATCACACCAGGGGGCGTGGCCCGAGCGCTGAGCAGAGTCAGGGCGCGAGAGGTGGTTGCTCAGAGGAGAGCAGAGGAGAGGAGAGGAGAGGAGGGGGGGCTGGCGGGGGACAGCCCGCGCCCGAACGAGCGACGGAGGCAACGATTGCTTTCCGGAATCTCCCGAAGTACAGCGCGAGCCACTTTTCGCAGGGAGAAAGGGGCGTGGGCGCCGCGGCGGCTCGCGCGCTGTTGAAAAGGCGGCTCTTGTACGGCTCCGGCGGCTCACCTGAAGGCGTTGCTGAGGCTCCGCCCCCTTTGAAAGAGGAGGGAGGGAGGGAGGGAGGGCGAAAGAGGAAGGGCGCTGGGATAGGACTTAGGGGTCCCGTCTGTAGCTAGCTGTGGGGCGCTTCGCTCCACGAGGTGAGGGGACGAGGCCAGGATAGGTAGCCTCTCCCTCGGGGAGGCGTGAGAGACCAGCTCCGTGTTGGAAGGGGGAGCTTCCTTAGGGCGAGCGAGCCCTCTTTCTGAGGGGGGGGGGATATTAAGGGCAGGTTTGAGAGGATCCTGTTTGGGGTGGGGTGGGAGGAGCAGGAAACCGCATCTGAGGGAGCCCGCTTGGGAGGGAGGGTCTACATTTTGGGAGGACTTAAGGGGCTGCTTTGTTTTTTTGGGGGGGGGGAGAGGAGGAGGAGGAACCCCACGTGGGTGGGTCTCAGCAGTAGAGAGACCAGCACTGTTGTGTGTGTGTGTGTGTGTTTTTTTTTTTTGGGGGGGGGGGATACCTTCCCTACTTGCCAGAAGGAGGTTAGGATAGATCCTTGCTTTTTGAGGGGAGAAGAAGATCTGGCCTGAAGCCCTTAAATTTTTAAAGAGGGACGGGGCAGAGGAGGGCCTCTTTGGCTGGTGGTGGGGGGTGTCTTTCTGCAGGAGGCCTCTGTTTTGGGGTCCTTTTTAGTAGGGAAATCTGCTGAGGGACTTTGTGAACCTCTTTTGAAGGGGCTGCCCCTGAAATCATATTTCTGCAGAACCCTTTGAAAGCAGATTTTTTTAATCCAGTTGTCCAGATTTTTGTCCAGATTGTTTTCATAGCTGTTAAGTGTCTCTCCAGGCAGCAGCCGGGGTGCAGGAAAGGTACCAGAGATGTAATCATTGAGATCAAATTCTGTGATCAGCTATATTAAAAGGCAGGCTTGCCCCCCCCCCCCCCCTGCCTGCATATACCCTTCTTCCTGCTCCTGTTTTATTGACCTTAGCGCCAGGAAAATGTCGGGGCTGAGGAAACGAGGCGCAGAGGGAGACCATGAAGCTGAAAGCATCCTTAACAAGGTAAGATCTGAATGGACCTCTCTTTCCTAATACCTGCCTCCAGGTGTTGGGGGGGGAGGCATGGAAGGTGCAAGGGCTGCCTGTGTGTTTTCTAGCTGCTTCCTGCGCAGAGTCACCACCCCTTCTGGTCTGTATGTGATGTGTTGCTTCCTTGTAAGCAGTTCTTGCCCTTCGTTCTCAGGTTGGGGAAGAGAGAAATCGATTTGAGCCTCTCCATGTCTTCTGTTTCGCTCGGTTATAATTTCACCTCTCAAGATATGCGTTTCAGTAATGAATTTGGGGCAGGCAGGTATTTCCTTTCCTTGCCTCTCTCATAGGAAGTTCTTCCTGCTCTCTCACCTTTAGATGTGACAGTTCTTGCCCAGAAGAGGATATGAGAGAAAAGGAAAGTCACACCCTCCGCTCCTTCATTTTCTCTCTCTTTTTTTACAAATACAGTGGGAATTGGTAGACTTGAAATTGTGGCATCTGTGGCCCTCTCTAGCTCTGCAGTAAAGGCCATTCCTTCTTTACCTGCAGTCTGCGCTCAGCTCTCCATAGAAGGCTGTTTCTTTCACCACCCACTCCTCCCCTTATCCACCGTATTCAGAGACTGTTGGTTGTAAACCCTGGGTTCATTAATACATTGACCCTTTCAGTTGGAAGGAAGTAAAACATAAACTGCTGGTTTTAATCTGCTTAGCTTGTCTTGACACTGGGATAGTGCAGATGTGTCCTTGTCTGCATTTGGTTTTATAACTGATTTGTATTTGGTTATGGGCTGGAACACGAGTAGCAATATAGTATTTTCTGATGAAAATCTGTTTTTAAAATCTTTGCATTGGAATATGTCTATGGCCCTAAGGCACAGGAGAGGGAGTGATGTCTTATTTTGGCTGAGTGCCTTACATAATTGAGTAAATGTGATTTTTAAAAAAAGGACCTTAGAGTTTCAAAAATAGATGCAACTCTGAGGCCTAAATATCAAAGCTGGCACTGTACATTGCACATAATGGTATTAAATAATACTAAGGGCTAAATTCAGTTGTTTGTTTCTGCTAGAGTAGACCCATATACATGGGACTTTGGTAGGTCAATGTTTATGTAAATTACATTAATCCGACGGGGTCCAATTCTAATGATTGGATTTAGTCCCACAGTTTTAGACATGTTCAGCAACTATATGCAAGCGTTACCAAGACTGCATTGTTGTTCTAAGGCTAGGAAAGCAAAAATGGATGATATTTTTATTCTTCAGCATTTTGATTTGAGCAACAAAATGAAGTGGGAGATGGAACAATTTACAATTCTAAGCCTCCTTTTAGTATGAGCTAGATGGAAAAGAATTTATCATGGCAGTAACCCTCCCCCCCCCCCCCCACAAATGCTTGGTGGTGGGTTTTTGTTTTTTGTTTTGTATTGTCAATAAACTGAACACATCTTAGGGAACATATTATATCTTAAACTTTGTAGCTCTTTCTCTCTGTGTCTGTCTCTGTATATATACATATATGTATTCCTGTAAGTGTATAAATCCTGTTGTTATGTGCCATCAAGTGAAAACTGACTTACAGCCATCCTAATAGGGTTTTTAATGTAAGTGAGGTAATTTAAGGAATTGCTTTACCACTTCCACCTCCCACTGAGTTTCCATGGCAGAGCCAAGGAATCGAACCTAAATCTCCAGAGTCCACTACTCTATCCACTCCACTCCACTGGGTGCCTATATAAATCCTAGGACATACAGAATTATTAAGGAGAAGGTTGGAGCCCAATCTTCTATCTAATGTGTGAAGTTTCTGAGTGCATAGATTAACATTTTTAAAGGAAAGCAGGTTTGGGGATGTGTATTGTGGCTGGTAATCTGAAGTGGTAATGTCTGAATTCACATTTACCATCTCATCTGCTGTTTGTGGAATATAGATCTCAGTGTAGGCACTAGCTAGGACTTTTGGTTCTTACCACTGAGGATACTGCAGGGACGTGGTGGCGCTGCGGGTTAAACCGCAGAAGCCTCTGTGCTGCAAGGTCAGAAGACCAGCCGTCGTAAGATCGAATCCACGCGACAGAGTGAGCTCCCGTCGCTTGTCCCAGCTCCTGCCAACCTAGCAGTTCGAAAGCATGTAAATGCGAGTAGATAAATAGATACCACCACGGTGGGAAGGTAACGGTGTTCCGTGTCTAGTCACGCTGGCCACGTGACCACGGATACTGTCTATGGACAAACGCTGGCTCTATGGCTTGGAGACGGGGAAGAGCACTGCGCCCTAGAGTCGGACATGACTGGACTAAATGTCAAGGGGAACCTTTACCTTTACCTTACTGAGGATACTGGAGTGGAAAATTTTAGGACATCAGTTAAACTGTCTTTCATGAAAGTTTGCTGGTTTTTTGTTAATCTTCTCATTAATGGTCTGCTCAAAAGCTTCCACAGGATCCCAAAGTTTCCTATAGGATAAGGTTTGGAACCTCTGGTTTAGGTTTGGGGGCACAAGAAGCGTGAAGGAATGTGGTATAGGACTGTTGTCCTTGCAGTTGGTTCCAAATGTTTTTTTAAAAAGTAACTTCTTCTGAAGGCAGTTAGATTTAAGTCTTCCCCAGTCTTGTGTCTTGCAGAGGTATTGGACTATAGCTCCAGTAATGATGGGACCAGAGCTTTTGAAAGACAGCAGGCTGGATAAGACTGTATTAGATACTGATCTTATTCTTAGAAAATGGGTGTTGCAGTATAGTCTTCTTGAAGAAGGCTAAGAGAATTAATGCTACAATAAACTGGCTTTTGCCTTAGGTCTTGTTCCATTTTTGCCATCTCCTGTGAACCAGTGTGGGTGAAAATCGATGATGTTTTAAAAATCAAATTGGTTTAAATCACAATTTAATTTGAAAAAATGATTTTTTGGTTTAAATTATCAAAAAAACCACAGTTTTTAAAATTTAAAGTTTAATTTAAGTCATATCCACCCTGCAAGCTAGTATTTCAGGAGAGATCTTTCTATGCAGCTGAAGTACTTTGTGCAGATGAAAGAGCTGCTAATTCCTCCTTCCAGTTGAAGCAACTTGAATTTTCGGTTTTTGACTAGAGGGATGCTACTTCAGTAGTCTTATCTGAGCCATTTGTTAGATATTCTTTTGTACATATGTCGGGGCATACATTACATGCACATACATGCTGCATTGATTGAATTTCATAGAAAATCTGACCTGAATCCAAGTAGCCCCATTTTACTTGATTTTTCTTTGATCTTCATTACCACTTTGAGGTCTATTATGTGACTTCCAGATGGTCCATCTAGAGGCTTGTCTTGGTGGGAGACACTCTTCAGTACCCATGTATTTGGCAAGGTGTGTTCTTTTTGTTCTCCATAGGTTTAACATAGCCTCTTCTGGTTTTATATTTAGAATTTCAGATGTGTGCAGAAAACTTTCCTTTGATTTTAGCCGTAGTGTACAGGGTTGATGTCCATAAAGTGGATGGATTTGGTGCTGTATTACCTTATTTTGTTCATTAGTTGCTAGCACCTCTTGACATACTTCTGGAGCGGCAATGCCAGCCAAATAATAGACTTTTTCAATGCACCCCAATCTGACGAGTCATTTTATTCCTGGCAGAAACTTTCTTTTTAGTGTTTAGACAGAGTATTTTATAGATCATGGTTTGATCTAGAGCAGTGGTTTCCAGTCTTGGGTAACCCAGCTGTTCTTGGACTGCAACTCCCAGAAACCTTGACTAGTACAGCTAGCTGGTGGTGAAGGCTCCTTGGAATTGCAGTCCAAGAACACCTGGATTACTTAAAGTTGGGAACCACTTGTCTAAAGTGACACCTGAATATTTTGGGGCTGGACAGTGTTCCAAAATCTTGCTGTCCCAGCTAACTCGGAACTTTCTTTTCATTTTTGACTAGTTTTTAATGTTGTGTGCCATCAAGTTGTTTCCAACTTACAGCAGACCTAGAAATTAACAACCTTCATTTGAACTTTGTGCTGTTACTTTAGACCTGTGGGGAACTTTCAGACATGCTAATTAGTCTACAGTATAATTGACAGGTTGTAGTTTAGGTTGGAGGTCATCAAAAAGAAAGTTAAGAGCAAAATGTTTATGCATTGGATAGCTTTTATTTCATAGGACACATTAATAAATTCAGTACTTCCAGTGTCAGTTTGTATTTGTAAGCATACTTCTCATGAGACTGTAGTAGCAGGAAATGTTCAGCTGAACTCTCCTGAATAAAGGGCCAACCTGCTCAGCTTGAGTAGATAAACATGGCGGTTTCTGCTAGACAGGCTTCATGCTTGTTTTTATCTGTAGACACTTTAAACCAGCATGACTCATGATTTTGTACATAATTAAAATTGCATCTGTCACCTGTTGTTCAGGATAGCATGAGCACATGCTTTTACATGGGCACATATTTTCTTTTCTTTTATGACTGTATAATAATCACCTAGAAGTAGTGATTTTGTTGTTGTTAGAAAAGCAATATGTAGAGTGTGTGCAGAGGGTTGAACTTGAAGTAGGCTTCTGTTAGGAGTAAGGATACTAAGGAGACTGTAGTAGGATTGAGCATTGAAAAGGTTGAAAAGGTTTTTTTATTCCTAATTTAATTTTTTATTCATTTTCAATAGGGATAGGATTTAGGGATAGGGGGCTGGGGGGCTGGGGGAGTGGGGTAGGGGAAGGGTAAAATTCCAGAGAGTGCGAGGGTACTTTTACATCCACTTATACAATTCTACTAGAATTAAAAAAAGAAAAAAGAACAACTTAACAGGTTTTACCAGAATTACTATAGTTACTAATCTCTCCATTCCCTGATTGGACTTTCGCATTCTTCTTTTATCTATGCTTTCCAGTCCATATTTTGAATCCAAAATAAAATCATTCCAAATTTTTGCGTCCTTTTTAAGATAACCGTGTTTCTGTTTTCTTCCATTGTTTCCCATATTATAGCTACAGTAATTATGTGTATTATCAAATGTTTCATTTCTTTATCTACAATCTCAGACACAATACTCAATTAGCAGAATTCCAGTTTAAATTATCTCTCACAAAATACAAAATACATTTCAGCATTTCATATACTAATCTGCAATAATCTCCAATAATTTTCTGCTTCCCTACCTGTCCACCCAATATGGTTGAAAGTACCCTCCTGTATTTTACATTTCCAACACTTACTAAAAACATTTCATAAAGCGGTTCTTGATTTTCATACTATAAGTTTTGAAGACAGATAGTGTCCTATTTTAATTTCTATATTTGTTCGTAAATTATTTTACGTCTGATGTTACTCTGTTCATTTCATATGAGTTTCTTGGAGGCTCATTTTATCCATCTTTGTTATTAAAGTTTTCTTTCCTCTTCTTAGATCCTCTTTTTCCCATGGTGGGCTTTCCTTTGGCGCTTCCTATTTGGTTGTCTAGCTCATATTCTGAACTTCCTTCTGAGTTTGGTCCTAATGATCCACTTGATTGCTCCTCTTCCTGTTTCTCATCTGTTTTTTTCTCTTCTTTCCTACCCAACCATTTCCCTTTTCCCCCCATAAAGTCTTCTGCCTGCATTGTTGAATTAATAGAATATCTCTGCGCCTGGAATTGGAAAGAGATACCTTCGGGTATCAGCCACTTATATGTAATTGAGTTTGTTCTCAGGAAATATGTCAACTCCGTGTGTTGTCTCCTTTTCTGTCTTATTTGCCATGGAATATATTTC
This sequence comes from Intellagama lesueurii, assembly GCA_037013535.1. Lineage (NCBI taxonomy): Eukaryota > Metazoa > Chordata > Lepidosauria > Squamata > Agamidae > Intellagama > Intellagama lesueurii. The sequence goes on along the minus strand of JBAJHW010000005.1, from coordinate 186,366,430 downwards.
AAAATCTTAATTTCTTTTCCTTTTATAATGGATCCTTTATCTTGCATGTTTTTTATAACTTTTTCTTGAAATACTATTATCTTGAATTTAACATGAATTTCTCTAGGGAATTTATTATTCCTGGTGTATGCTGTATTAATTCTTCGTGCTGTATCTATATTTTGCTGTACTTCTTCTGGTTGCATCTCCATAAGTGGGGCTAAAAAGTTACCAGTTGCACTGTGTCTTCACCTTTTTGTTCTGGAAGATTCTGAAATCTGAATATGAGGTTGGCTCTCTCCGTTTGTAACTTTAGCAGGTTGATTTCATCTTGTTTTCTTTCATGTTGCATCACTACCAGCTCTGCATTCATAATCTCCATTTTTTTTTCCTGGGTTTATTTTTTAGGTTTGTATTTTGGCTATTTCTTTTTTATTTTCTATAATTTGGTGTTTGATATCAGTCATTTGCGACCCTAAATCTTTAATTTGTTCAGATAGCTGAGCCATTCCTCCTTGTATCTGCTGTAATCCTGTGTAATTCTGTTGCCAATCCTTAAGTGTCTCTTGCCCCAATAATTTCAGATTTTGTTTCTGTGCAGGTGAGGCTCTCAGCACCTTTTCCTTTCCTCCCTTTGCTGTCATCTTCCAAATTTCATAAAGATGCTATCTGGTTTCTTTCCCAGCAGGTGTCGCTGCTGCCCCACCTTTCATTCAAACAACACTATTTACATAGGCCATCCAAAACATAGGTCAGCACCTCTCTCTTGTCAAAATATTCTCACAGCCGCCAGTCAAAACAATGAGTGTTTAAGATAACAAACAGTGCCTTGAGGCAAGTAACATTAGCAGTTCAATCTTTCTATCCATCTTCAGTAATTAGGGGTAGGTCCTCCAATCAAAGCTGCTCTGGGATACAGGAGGGAGGGTCGCCTCCACCGCGGTGCCAAAGGAAACCAAGGAAACAAAGGTGCCTCCGATTTGGTGATGTTACACAATCTAAGACTCTTAAGTTCAAAAGTTCAAAAGTTATATTTTCTGATTCTAGTTTCCTCCATCAGCATTGTAATTAGAGAGTTTATGATTAAATTATTTCGCAGGAGCGAGTCTTTGCCTTTGATTAAAACAGTTCATTCATCAAATAACACTCCCCACCTCCCTCTTTCACTTTCTTCTACTTTTCCCTATCAAGGCTGAGGGATGGTGGGGGAGGCTCGCTTCTACCACGGCTCGAAGGGTTACAGCAGTGGTCCCCAACCTTTTTAACCCCACGGACCGGTTGGAGAAGGCGGGGCACCTCCTGTGCCCGTGCGCATGCATGAAGGAGCAGGAGGGCGCTCGCGCGGGCGCGCTCATGCACATGCGCGAAGGGCAACGCGGCGCTCGGGGGCACTCGTGCGCATGTGCGAAGGGTTTGGGGGAGCGCTCATGCACGTGCAGACGCACGCACATGTGCAAAGGGGCTGTGTGTGGGGGAGTGCAGGGTGGGATGGGGGGAAGTCTGTCTCTGCGGCCCGGTCCGGCTCAGGCCACGGACCAGCACCAGGCCGCGGACCGGGGGTTGGGGACCTCTGGGTTACAGGATCTAATCCGCTTTCATTAACTCATTAAGCCCAGCTTTCTTCTGTGTCATTGTTTTAGGTCCATAAAGGTTTCTTTATGTAAAACACATATCTTAACTTACTTAGAGTCCAGGTTAGGATATTTTCCAAAATCCTTCTGTACTCCTCTGCTCTCTGCAAGAGGTGTTCCCAGCTCTTTGCCCAACATGGCTTCCACTTTGGTCCGTGCACTCAGAAAGACTTAAGGGGGAAAAAAGCAGCTTCTGCCAATTTCTCTCCCCTCTCTGTTGCCTCTGCTGCTTCAGACACCGCTTTCCTAGCGGACCATCCTTTTGCTCCCTACATTGGGAGCCTCGAAACCGAGGAGTCCCGTTCAGTTTCAGGAGCTCTCCTGAAACCCGACTGGTCTCGCCGCGACAAAACCCTGCCTCCTTGAAAAGGTTGAAAAGGTTTGATCAGTTGGCTGATCAAATATTTTTAAAGTATTAAAAGCATTTATTAGGTCACCAAATATAAATTAATGGACAGCATTTTTAATACAGAAGCTAGTGAAGCGAACCAGTTAACATTACAGTGACTAACCTTTTAAAAATGTAGTGAATTATTAGAATAAGTAGTTGTGTTAAATGAGCTTGTCTGTTAGTATGAGTAGCTTGCAGTACGGTTTTTTCTTTAAGTTCAACCTACAGAAGCATTTTCTTTAAAAAACAAGTTAATTAATATGGAAATATTTAATATGTAAATAAAACAAAATAACATCTCAAGCAGGCAGCTGGGCAGATCACTTTTCTGATTTCTGCGTCAAATGAGATGAAGTCCTGGGAAGTCCAAGGCATAGGCTGCTGCCATTGTTTGGAAGTTCCTTCAGTTAAGTGGGCGGTCACATGAGAACATTTATCTGTAATTGCTGCAGATCTAGGGATCAAGTGGACTTTACTACTGCCCTTGCTAACAGATGGCAATATGATGGAACAAAAATGGTAAATGTGACCTATATGATGGTGTTTCTGGCTACATGGAACATATTTCCCATCACTACAGAACAGTTCAGTGTCTCACACAATTTGACCAATGTAGCATCCCAATCCACTGGGGACTGCTACTGATCTTTTTGTTTCCCAACTCTAAACATATTTGGGTTTGAAGAATGGAGGTGCAATGTGTCCTTTGATTGATGTAATATTCCATGACTAGATGAGGAGGTAATTTTGTTTCTGTAAATTATAATACAGTCTGTGCATTACCTTATTTTGCAGATGTAGGTCAGTTTAAGTATGTAAATCTTAGTTGGCAGTGTGCAGTTCTTTAAATTCTAAAAGTTGCAATAATGGCAATAAAATCTGTCACCTTAGAAATAAAAACATGCAATTGTGCTTAAACATTAATAATTGTGTTTTAAAATAATACTTTAAATGTATGTTTAAGCCTGACTGTAATTCAGTGCTTGCCAGCTGTTTGCTTGAAAAAGAGATGAAAGGGTTTATATAGACATTAGGTAGAGGGGAAACCATGTTTTCTCTTTTTATAAGTTTCATAAGCAGTTTCTAAAATCTGCTACAGTTGCTTTGAAAAAAACCAAAGGGCCTTCATTCATTGAAGATGATGATGAATTGGATCCAAAGATGGAGATGAACATAGCCCCTAAGAGAAAATCTGTGTATGGAAGATACTTTCTTATATGAATATTTTATACATAATTTGCAATTAGATAGAATAACTTGTTATGATTCTGAGATAGGAACACATTATTGGCCATGATTTGGCCAGTGCTTTGTTTTATGTTAGATATTTCTTCAAAGTGAGTGCTGCAAGTGAAGTGGAGTGAACTGGTTTAAGTACTTATGTAGCCACATGGTTTTGGCATACACTTGAATCCTTTCATGTTTAAAAGTATAATCTTTCCCCCTTGTTTCTCATTCTGGATTCAGTAACCTCTTAATGGTTTTTAACAGTACTTTACCTGCTATTGAGGTAGCACCTGTACCTTTGATCCTTTCAGTTTTCTGAAGCAGTCTCATCATGGAGTAGTTCAGGTGGCAATCTTGTACATTCTTTTCTGAAAAGTAAACTGAGTCAAACTTGCTAAAACTTTCTTTGAATAAACATGTATAGGATTGCACTGGACAATCAGATAACTACACTTGGAAAGGACATAAGTTAGGGAGAGGAAACATAAATCTCAGGATTTTGCTGGACTACAGTTCCATTCACTCTTAGCTTTTCTTGGCTAAGCTGAGGCCTGGTGGGAGTTAATGTCCAGTGATACCTGCAGGGTCACAGATTTCTCAACTCTGTCATAAGTAATTGCTCCAAAAAATGCATTAGGACTTATTTTCAGGGGATGTTTAATTTTTTTCATGTACAACAGTCTACATTTATTCAAATACAGTGGTGCCTCGCAAGACGAACGCCTCGCCGGATGAAAAGCTCGCAAGACGAAAGCGTTTTGCGATCGTGTTGGTGACTCGCAAGACGGCTTTTTCTATGGCTGTGCTTCGCAAGATGATTTTTTTTCTGGAAGAGCGATGCCTCGCAAGACGAAAATAATTCGTTCGTCTTGTGAGGTTTCCCATAGGAATGCATTACAATGCATTCCTATGGGAAGCCGCTTTTTCGCAAGACGAAAATTTCGCAATACGACGGTACTCGTGGAACGAATTACTTTCGTCTTGCGAGGCACCACTGTACAGTCGTATCATCTTCTTCTGGTTGCTGCACGATGGTGGAGGGCGGGGTTTCACTTAACTGGGGCTTATTTTTGGGGTAGGGCTTATATTACGAGCATCTTGAAAAATCATACTAGGGCTTATTTTCAGGTTAGGTCTTATTTTCGGGGAAACGGTACATAGGAATTATTAAGAAGTTAGAGATGTAGTTTGTTAGGCTTGGGTCACCTTTTAAAAAATTACAGCTCTATTGGTTACATAAGCATTAACAGACTACATTCCATTTCATCAGATGTATGAATGTATTATGAATGTCTAATTTGAAAGCATTTATGTCAAGAAAAATTTGCTAGGTTTTAAGGAACTAGCACAGCTACTCCTCTGGAATAAGAAATTGCTTGATACATTAAACTAGGCCAGCTGCATTCAGAATCCAAAGTTCCTGTCTGTAGCTTGATGTGGGCAAGGAAGCTGGAAGTGTCTAGGCACCAGAAAAAAATGACAGCAGACAACCAAAGCTAAAACTAAAAGTGCTCAGTCATTTTTATTACAGAACTTGTATCTGATTTGATTATGAAAAACAGCCCTTTCTTTTTTAAAATGCTGTGACAGAGATAGGCTTAGTTGAGCCTTCTCTACCATGGTGCCTTTCAAATGCTTCAGGTTACCATTTTCAGATTTTCTGACCATTGGCCTGATGAGAATTAAAAATACCTGGAAGGAACCAGGTTTGGAAAGGTGATTTAGACAGTGCAACACTTCACAAGAACTTCATGGGTTTTAAAGCTTTCTTTTTAAGATATAAAAACATAGAAATCTAAAAGTTGATTTTATGTAGCCAGACAAATATTTTGTGAAGGACAGAGGAGGTTTGCTGCAGAGTGGATTTTATTGAAATCATTTTAAAAATGTTAACCATGATTTAAATCAATTTGCTTTTAAAAATCATTGATTCTTATCCACCATGCTGACTTGAAATAATGTTATCATTGGCACACTGGATTTCGTATCTACATGAGGAAAAGTAATCATTTATTCATATTTATTGGGACAATACTTAGGTGACTTATTGAAAAGAAACAGGAGAGAAAAACAAAAAAAGGAAAAATTAGATCTCTTTCATAAGACTCCAGAAATCAGATACAGTACAGCTTTTTAAATCAAGATTAGGAATGCGTAAAGATTAATGCGGAAGTATTTTATCTGATAAGGGTAAAATAAAATAAAATGGAAACATAGTGAAGAACTATAAAGAAGAGATGCATGGATGACAGATTTTTATCAAAGAAGAATATTTCAATGAGGAGTCTGCAGTTTTAGAAGGTGAAGTGAAAGATACTTTTAAATCACATGGCGGAAATAAACCAGTAGGATAAATGGGATGCAGAGACTGAGGCCATCAGAATTGTGATGCCCAAGATTTTACAACAAAGACTTTTATGATGTATGGAACAAGAAATGCCAGCAGATTCAAGTGTATGCCAAAACTTGAATCGGAAAGCAATAGGCACTAGAGACTGTATTGCAAATATATGTTGACTACTGGCATGTACCAGTGTTCCATTGTAAGTGTGATGTTGTAACTTGCAGTGACAAATTTCTGCTAGTTCATGAATTGCCGCCTGTATTCCTTGTATTGGGTGAAGTTGTGACTGGTGTATGACAAGAAATACAAGTGGTGATTTGTTAGCCAGCAGCAGTTCATTGCTGCAATTTATGCTGTTGCATTTACTCCATCAGAGATAACTATTTTGACTGGCAAAGCCTTTGACTGTAGAAATGGGTGTACCACAATATTTGATCTGGTGCATAACTTCAGACAAGAGGCTACTTTTAGGACAGAATATGGAGGTATGGAATGGTTTCCTTTAGGCAATGGTGTCACACAAATGTGCATTTTATCTCCCCATCCAGTTTGTATTTAGCGTATGTTGTTCACAGTGAAGAAATGAACATTACTGAAAGATTTTCTATACTTTGGTTTAGCCACTGATCCAAATGGAAACTGCGGCCAAGAAATCAGAGGAAGACTGAAGCTTGGAAAGTCTGTTATGGAAAGATTCTTAGGTGTAAGGAAGTGTTGCTGGGGACAAGATCATTCATACTGTTATATTCCCAATTACTGTTCAAGGATGTAAAAGATGGACAGTGAAGAAAGCTGGTGGATAAAAAAAGAGACTAATTTAAAATTTGTTCGAACTTTACAAATACTGTTGACTTTCAGAAGGGTGAACAAATGACGTCTAGATTAAATTAAGCCTGAACTCTCAGTAGAAGCTAAAGTGACTAAACTGAAACTACTGTGTTTTGGGCATATCTTGAGAAGACGTGCTGAAAAAACAGTAATGCAGGAAAAAGTTGAAGACAGTAGGAAAAAAGCAAGAGTGTCAACTCAATAAAGGAAGCCATGACCTTTAGTTCAGAAGTCATGAGTAGTGCTGTTAGTGACTGAATCTTTTGAAAGGCAGTAATTCATAGGGATATCATAAGTTGGAAACAACTTGTCAGCACATAGGAGCAGCAAATATATCTACCATTCAGCCTAAGACTGTTGAAACAATTGTTGGGTTCAGGATATAGTATTTATGTTTTGGAAGTGTAGTCCACAAGACAGTGTTTAATTCAGGTGTGAATATCTGCAAAAGCCACTGCACCTTGGGGATTTCAGGAGCATAAAAACTTATTTTTTGCCTGATTTTATTTTTTCTGGTACAGGAGGGGTCATATAGAAGTACCTTGGGCCACACTTTGGCCACCCTCTTTTGGTCCTACTCTGTTTCCTGCTGGATGCCTCCATGTGTTAAAGCACTGTTATTTAGAACTGCTGGAGTTTAGAGAAAGTCCAGGACTTTCCTGTGTTTGTGTGTGTGAAACCTTGAATACATATTTGAACTTATACAACCCTGTACAATGAGGCAGCTGTCCCAGCTGTTAAGATTGTGTAGCTTTTTCTGTTTCTCAAGATTTTGCTTCTGTCAGTATCCGCAGCACTTAAGAAGTCACATGAGATGCATGTGTATGCACTGAGACCTGAAACCCTAATTCTGTGTATCTTGCTATATTGAGACTAGTGAGCAGAGAAGCTTCTGGGATTGGTCTGAAACGAAATACATCATTTTTTATTATTTGGAAAGTTGATATTTGTGTTTTGGACTTTTCTTACCTGAAACCCATTTCTCAAGCCTAATAACCCCTGTCCTCCATTCCTGCTGTGTCTCACATCTTGCAATCAGTGAATGTCTAGGTTGCTGCCTGGCTGTAACCTTTCTTTCTGCTTTGAACTAATGTCCTGGTATATTTGTACTTGCGTATTTAAGCACTGTTTCTGCCTCTTTTGTTATTTCAGGATGTAGATGGAGAAGAAAAATTTGGAGAACTAGATCTAAGGAATTATTTAGATGCTTCTGAGGTTGTTCCTCCAACAGACAGAACTCCAGAAATTTTTAAAAAGGCCCTCTCTGGCTTATCTTCCAGGTATTGAGGAATAATAAAGTTAATGTATCTAGGTATTGCTGTAAAGGTTGTTTTTGCAGAAATAGACTGTACGGAAACACAGACTTTGTTTTGAGATTCAGCTCTTTGGATAATAAGCTGTTTGCAATAAGTGTTTTTTTAAAAAAGCTCAGCCATAGTTAATTTCCTTATATATTCCATATATTGATCCCTGATCAAACTAAAGGACTGTTTATTTATGCAAAACATTTCTGTGCAATTATTTAATTCAGAATTTCCAGGGTGTATTTTTGCTGAGCCCAAATGCATTTCATGAGGAAAACTCTAAGCCTTAAACATATGCATATTTATTTTGAAGTAGATGTATGTGTACCCAGTGGAATTTATTTATGAGTGAACTGACATGGGATTAGATTTTAATTTAAAAATTCTGTCTGGAAATTGATTTTATTTTTTATATTAATGAAAAATATGAAAAATGATGGCTGGAATCCAGTAGCACAACTTACACAATGGAAGGCTGGTGATTTCATCAGCTGCAGATTTTTTTTTTTTTTTGTAAGTTAAAAATTTCTGACATATCCTGAAGTTCCTGAGGCTACCTTGCATCCCCTTTCATTATGGGAAAGCTGCTGGGGGCTGCAGGACAGGAGAAGTCTAATTTCCTAATTTTACCACTGCTGTAAATCATTCCACCTGGAATGATTCTCAGAAATTAAATATCTTTCCCCTATCCCATGGTCTAAAAAGGCTTCCACAGGACAGAAATAACTGGAGAGTTCTGATTTATGAAAAATTGCTACAGCTGATGATGTCATTAGCCTTATGCAGCATAAATTCCACTACTGGATTTCAGCCATAATAATAAAATAAAATATTACATCACCATTGGTATTGTTGCTTATATAGTAATTTCTGTCATTGAGTCAGTGCGGGTTAAGCATTAATTCAGACATCTCTTTTTCATTTCATGGGGAGGCAGATAATTCTAACTTTTAATATATTTTTCCCTTTCCAGATGGAAGAATTGGTGGATTCGTGGGATTTTATCATTAGTTATGATTTCACTTTTTTCCCTGGTCATATACATGGGATCATTTATGCTAATGTTGCTTGTAAGTATGTGAAACCATCAAGTTTATTCACTTTGTTGGTCTAATACAAGGATAGGCAGATCTACTGGTATATTTCTGGGGTTGTTTCAGTAGGATGGCAAGAATTTTTGATTCCCAGCTGTTGAACTATAACAATAAAATTGTTCTGTCATATATTGGAACTGAAAAAAGTTTGGATTGTTTTTAGAAAACTTTCTGGTATCAGTTTCTTCATCTTCAACGACCCAATGAAGCTGAATCGTAGGAAATTTAGGACAGATAAAAAGAAATATTTTACACAATGTGTACTCGAACTGTGAAATTCACTACCAGAAGACAGTGATGGCAACCAAACTGGAATCTGTCAAAAGAGATCAGAGACATCTATGGTGACTGGGGACTTTAATGGCTGCTAGTGATGACCAGTTCATATTCCCTCCAGCACTAGAGACAGTGTATATATGGTGGTATTTGGTTTGCTTATATATAATATAAGAATTTCATTGCCTCTGCCCTTTATTTTAGGTCTTGACCATACAAGTAAAGTGTTTCCATGAAATTATCACTATAGGTTACCGAGTCTATCGTTCTTACGACTTGCCATGGTTTAGAACATTAAGCTGGTAAGTAACATATACAAATTCTAGCCCTCTTTTACAGCTATTTCCTGTTACATTTCATAAGGTAGCTTTTTAGGAAGGACAGATGCTGGATTTAATTATCCTGTTTCTGGCAAATGGACATTTATTTTGCATTAATTTTGTACTTAAACTGAATGTTAATAAGACATGTGAGTTTCATTGAATTAATCAACTACTAGGATGAAACTGAACAGTTCAAATCTATTTAAATCTTCTCCATCCACTCCACTCCTCCTTGCTACAAAATTACTTTTTTTTTTTTTGCTTAAACAAGACTCCATTTGATTATGGTTTAAGAATACAGAATGCTGAGGACTGAATAGAATGAACGGTCTGATTTTAATCTTTTCATCTGCAAAGGTATTGTAGGATCCTGTTTCCAAGAGTAATGTAGCTATTGTGTACATTGTAGGTATTTTTTACTGTGTGTGAACTACTTTTTCTATGGAGAGACTGTAGCAGATTACTTTGCCACATTTGTTCAGAGACGAGAACAACTTCAGTTCCTCATTCGCTATCACCGATTTATATCTTTTGCACTTTATCTGGCAGGTAAGCTACTGTATCTTCTTAGTACGCCTTGTATTTTGTTGGCTAATGTTAGGTACATCAGATTCTAATGTTTCTTTCCGATGAAGTTATTTGAGGCTTGACTTCATCAAAGGATTTGCTACAGCATTAACACAAACATTTCTGATACTGTGTAGGAAATAATCTTGTGGCATTTTAAAGGCTAACATATTTTATTTGGTGTAAAGTTGTCAGAGTTGCAGCTCATTTCATCAGAATTAATATATGTGCCATCCTTGGAAACTGTACACACAGATCATAGGGTATGGTGAGAATCTGCTAATGGCATCTTGGAAGTCCTGCCTTACGGCCTCATCATTATTCTATGTATACTATGTGAGATAATGTTGAAACATAGTACAGGATGTTTCTAGAAGTCATTTTTAATAAATTGAATCTTCTTCTTTTAATTGGATTTGGGAGGAATTAAATTCCCAGAGTAATACATTGTTGTGAGACAACTTCAAACTCTGTGTTGAAAACTTAGAGTAACGTGGCAGACATTGACTGAAGTCCTGTTGATACAGCTATGCCACATAATGTGGCAGTTTTTGAGAAAGAAAGAATTTCCAGTCCCTTCTCTGAAGGTCCAACGGGTCCCATAGAATCTCCTTAATTGTGGAAAGCTGTCAGGGGCTGTACGTAGGACAGGGTGGAGAGGGTGTTTAACCTCTGAAAATAGCTGCAGGGATGATTTTACTGGTGGTGTAGATTTTTGGAAATTCAAGACTTCTCCCCCGTCCTGCAGCCCCAATGGCTTTCCTGTAATAAATGGGATTCATGGAGAGCCTCAAGAACTTCAGCATGGGAGGAATCAGAAATGTTTTATTTCCCCAAAAATCACCACAGCCTTACACAACGTAATGTTTGGAACAGGATTTCAGCCAGTGTGGTAAAATGGGGGTGGGCTCCTGGCCACCACTGGCCAACATCCAGGGGAGCTCCTATTGCTTGCTATTTATGCCCTTATGAATAAAATGTACCCAGGTTGGACTTAGTTTCGTCCTGCAATCAACTTATGTCATCAAGTGAGAGAAAATGTGTAGCATAACTTAGAATTGCTAAGCTGTAATACCTGAGAAATCAGGAGTATGTGTTCTTGCTTTGTAAATATAGTGAACCTTGGTGGATCATAGAGATTTTCTTAAAATTAGCAGATGGGGATAGACTGATACTGGGCAATACTTGGTATAGACCAGATACATTTTTGCAACTCTTCCAGAAAATTCTCTGGATTTGGCTGTCTGGAAAAAGAAATTTGCACAACTATTAGACAGTTGCAGAAACTGCCTTTTTATGTGCCTTTGCTTTCCAAATCTGCATGTAGGTCAGATTAATGAAAGGAGTGATGTTGGTTTATCTGAGAAATTGTATTCAGATCTGAGAGTGGCGATATAGTGGAGACTTCTGCAAACCTGGTTGTTTATTAAGGGCTAGCATTGGTTTCCATTTGTGTGTCACTTCACCTCTGGACTTCACCCAGATCTTGAAATATAGAAGTTACCTGTCTTCTGTTTCACAAAGTTAATCATACAGAGTGACTGGAACACACTGAGTAATAATCTGTTTGCAGAGTATGCTGTGCTAGATGCAGAGTGCACTACAGTTAAATCCTCTGAGATCTGAAGATGAGGTTGTGATAGGGAGTTGTGTTCCATGGATGCAGGAAGCAAGAAATGCAGAACACATTCCCATTCAAAGGTATACTTTCAGTTACTGGAAGATGCTCCTTGGCTTCCTCTGTACATTGCTTTAGGTTGTCTCTGAAAGTACTTCTGTTCCATTAGGTATTTGGCACCAGAAGTTTTCAGCTGCTGGACTGTAATAGTGCTGATTATATAGGTTTCTGTCTGTTGTTCATGTTGGACCTGTTGTCATGAGATTGAATGTTGATTATTAATTGCTTCAGTATTTGTGTTGAAGGGCAAAAATATTAGAAAAAAAAGCCCAGTCAGTGCAGACATAAATAAATAGCTTTTTGGCAGCATGACCTATGGTTTGTCTGGATATCGAAGATTGTGCCTCAGCCAATGTCTGAACTGACTCTGTGTGTGTTGAATCAGGAGATATAATGGACAAATTCTTAATCCGTAAGGAAAAGAAAAGTCTAGTCATCTGGACTATATTATGTGGAGTTAAGACTGATACAGTTGAAAACCAAAGGGTATTTTAATATACGAGTCTAGATGCTGGAATAATGTTGTCAAACTTGTGCCTATCTTATGTTCTGTTTATAGGTTTCTGTATGTTTGTGTTGAGTCTGGTGAAGAAGCATTATCGACTGCAGTTTTACATGGTATGTATCAATCCCTTAGCTGCTAAATATATTCTCAAAATCATCAACAGTATTAATAATTTCCTCTATTGGCATGTTGAAATATATTTTGAAACCCTTGTAGATCTGTGTCAGTTATTTGCCCCACACCATTGATAAAAATATGAATTTGTCCTGTGATGGAAATAACTTTGCCAAAGTGTAATCCTCGGTTTTGCTAAATAATACTGGTTTAAGGCCATTTAAGACTGACTGTATGTTGAAAGAGATGATATACTTATCTGTTGAAAATCAGCAAAATTAACTTTTCTAGGTGAAAACAGAAAATTAGATTGGTATTTAAATGTGAGCCTATCTGTGTTCACATCTTTCAGTGGGTGAAATTTAACACAACAGCTGTTTGGGGGTACCTTCATGCAACACGGCTTCCTCATTGGGTGTAAAATTTACTCATAACTGTCCTAGATGAGCAAACAAGATGAAATCTCAAAAGGTGCATCAGTACCATAAAGTATGCAGTTGAAAACTGTATTCCTTATGGTACTGATTTAGCCCTGAATCATCTCTTCACTGAAAATTATTACAGTGCATTAAGAAGTGTTAAAAAGTATATTGTTCATGCTGATATGATCATATAAACTGAAACTGAGTATATTTACCTATCACTACATGATGCATTGTTTGTATGATCTGTGCAAATTTGGGAATAACCACTTTGGGGTGGCAAGGAAGGTCATGTACGAGTCAGACCCAAACGTTACCCTACCAGATAGTGGCTGTGTTAAAAATCCTTATTTATTTGTGCAAGCATCACTGTAGAAAATGTGTTAGTATTTATCAATGAAGAACTCTTCTTTAGTGCTTTGCAGTTGAGGTCTTAAATGTTAGTCAGTAACATGTAGGAACTAACGTGTATTTTGATAAAAAATTCTTATTTTTATGGCATGATTTCACCTTTGCTGCTAACATCTCCATGTTATAATTTTAAATTATGTCTCACGTGGGCACACAGAATATCCCATTGCATCCCATCTTCTTTCTGTTTCATTCACATTGAGATACATTTTAAAAGGTTTTTAAATTAATGCATTTTAAAGTTGTAGGCAATTTAATAGAAATCTCTTTCCCCAATTGTCTTGTCTTGAGAATTAACACAGATTGTGATATACTGTCTCTGCACATTTCTCATTTCTTACAACGTCTGTGTCACTCTTTCTGCTAAACTACCATTTTTATTTAGATGTATTGGTTTGTGCTGTTGTCACTAACTGTTGTGTTATTGCACTGTTAACAGTTCGCATGGACTCATGTCACTTTGCTGATCACTGTAACTCAATCCCATCTTGTCATCCAAAATCTGTTTGAAGGCATGATCTGGTAAGGGGACAATAATTCTTAGAAGTCTATGTAAATATGTGTCTCACTCTTATATGAATGTGTTTCTAAGGCTGATCATGATTTTTCAGTTCTTTCCCCCCAAATTTTGTATAGAAAACTAATTAGGCCTTGTGTTGGCTTTAAAATATTTCAAATCAATAAAAAATAAGCCAAATAGTAATTCAAAATTAAAATCTTTACCCTCTGTTCAACATGACATTGACTTTATAATACAGATAATTAGTTTATAACAGCAACAACAAGATGCCATCAAGTCAACTCTGATTTATAATTCTGACTGTATAGAGTATTCAGAAGTAGTTTACCGTTCACTTCTTCTGGGGGCACTCTGGGACCATGCAGTTTGCCCAAGACTACACATATTGGATCTTCTCCTGGGAGGCATAGTGAGGAGTTGAAATTTCGACCTCTAGGTCTGCAGCCAGATACCTAACTTACTGAGCTATTCAGCCAGTTAATTGATTTATAGTTTAATATAATTTTCAAGCAGAATTAATGCATGCTGAACTGTGTTTAGAGAAAATGAAGGCCATGTCAGTTCTAAATTTTCTTGGCAATCCATTTGGTAACAGTGGAATTTGCTTCCTCTTATAACTAGGGTTTGAGACCAGTATTTGCTAGAAGAAACATGGGTGGGCATACCACAACCAATTACACATGTTCTAGATTAATCCCACTACCCTCAGAGCACTTCTGTGTGAGTGCTGGCCCTGTCAATTTCATTAGCTTTTTAGTTATCTCCTGGCTTAACCTTATTTCTGTTCAGGACAATAAGATTCTCTTGTGTTTTGGAAAACTGGTTTGTTTCATTATCACTTCAAATCATAGCCTTGATGCAAAGAACTATGACAATAAAGCTATAACCAAAGGGATTATCTAAGTACTTGTTTTTGTTGAAAAGTCCTTCCCCTCCATGACAAATTTCTTTTGGAACAGAGGGAAATTTCAAAGGCAGTTTATGGTGCAGAATAATATCCTCGCAGAATATGGTCAGTTGTTCAAGGAATGGCAGTTGACAGTTTCACTGTATCCTATATTAGCTTAAACAAGTATTTGATTCCCTCTTTATTTGTCCAGCTCCTGCTTATGAAACTGGGTCTCCTCTACAAGGGAGAAAGCAAAACAACAGGTCATTTTTAGGCATGCTTTTGAAGCAAGAAGATAGAGAAGGGTTACTGTGGTGAGCCGCCTGAGCTCATGTATTTGTAGTCAATTGACTAGATGGGCAGGGTATAAATGCAATAAATAAATAAATAAATAAATAAAATGTATTTGAATTTTACATCTGTAAAGTCATTCTTCAAACTCTTAAGATCAGTATTACTGTTATTTGCATAAAAACTAGCATCTCGTAGATGCTGTACAAAGATTTAAAGATACTTTTCCTTACCCACAGGTTCACAATGTAATAAACACAATAGGAAAGCAAAAAAGACTATGGAGAAAAAGAAAACTATTGGTCAATATCCGGTTGTGTAGCTCCACTGGTGTAACCGGAATGATATCACCAGGAGTATCAGATTACTGCTAATTAACTCTCCTTGCTATGGTTTGGGGTTGAGCACAATGAGATAAAGTTAAAGCAACCCAACATCGAAGCAAGGACTTTAATTAGGTACCAGCCAGTGGTAATATCATTCCTGCTGCATCAGTAAAAGTACACAACAGGATTTGGGCTTTTTTTAAAAAAATCTGAAGTGTAAAGGAATATAAATAACAACATCCTTTCCAGTCACATACCTAAAGTGTATCAGTCCAGTATAACATGTTTATCTCTTAAATACACCACAATCTCTTTTTTTCAGGCATAATTTCCCTGTCCTGTTTCACAACTTCTAAAATGTACGGTGTAAATTTAAAATGTACACAACTCAGTTGCTTAACAATGCCGTGTCACAGTGATCATTCTATAATTAATTGTTTTAAAAGTTTGTATCTAACTTCCTTATAACCTGTATTTTAGGTAATAATGCTAGAAGGGTTAATTTGTGTGACTTCCAAATTGGTCAGAGATCTTCTAAAAGCCAAATGTTAATAATGTCTGCTGTTTGAATTTAAATTATTTAACTTTTTCTTTTTAATACTCAGGTTTCTTGTTCCAATTTCAAGTGTTATTTGCAATGACATCGCTGCTTATATCTTTGGATTCTTCTTTGGGAGAACTCCATTAATTAAGGTACAAAATTTGAGCACTAATCAATGTTTAAATGTATTATATACACTTTTAAGCATATTTAGATGGTTAGCGCATTGTTGACATCTATTTTTTCTATAAAGATTTATTGTTTTGTGGAAATGTAGCCGTAATTGTGCCGTAATTGAGCACCCCTGCCTCACATTATGGCCAGTGTGGATGGCCTACTGTTTTCTGTTCAAGCAACCTTTGTGTCCTTACATGAGCTATCCTTAATTTTGACCAGTCAAAGTCTAGAGTTTTTGATGTATGGTTTGCTAGTTTTGCTTGTGTGCCAACACAATTTTTTTTCTTAGTAATATTTCTCACTATTTTCTGAATTTCATAGTTTGTTAACTCTTATGCACCAGGATTATTCAAAAACCACACTGAAAGTTATGAGATGTTTTCTGATCCAATTGGAATCCCATAGTGCTGAAGGTTATTATTAGTGTTAGAGTTAGGGGGTTGGGTTTTGCATAATTGTTTTGTGTTTCTTGAACCCACAGAGAATTCCATTCCACATTAACTCCTCTCCCCCATGCTTCCAACCTACTAACAACCAGAGTACGCCACTTCTGCTCCCCAGCATCAGGATGTGTTGAAGAACATTATTGGACACATTTTGTCCCAATATGTTATATTGGCTAGGACAAAAAGTACCCTAATGGCAAAACCCTTTAGATTTGCTGGGACTATTTTTGTTCTAACCACCTTTGTCTGTGAAAGAGTAAGCTGCACATGGCAAGCAGCGGCAGCTTGGCAACAGTGTTTTGAACTGATCAGGTGATAATCCTACAGAATGCCAGTCTAATTATGTATGGATTCAGCAAAAAAAGTGACACTCTAGAGGACAAAATGTCTTCTTTAAGTGCATGAAGGTTGATTTATCAAGTATTAACAGTGCTCTCACAGAGATGTGTTATCTTGCCTAGTGAATCACATTTGATTGGCTGAAATCTTGTTGCTTAGTGTAGTAAGTGACCACTGGAGTAGGCCCATTGAATCAATGGAATGTATGGAGGAGTTGACTCATCAACTGCCCAGTGATTCATTGGGCCTACTCTAGTTGCAACTTACTATGCTAAGCAACAGGATTTCAGCCATATTGTGTTGATGTTCTTCTATCTGATACTATACCATTTGCAAAAGTATTTTTCTTCTAATTTGAAGATGTGACTCTGTAAGGGGTTAGTAGGATTATCTGATAGATTATATAGTACATATAGTGCTTTACAAGTAGTGTTGAACCTTAGAATACAGATTTCTGATAATTGTTTTTTTAGGGCTGCTTAGAAAGACATTTGAGCAACAGAGTTAAACTTTCCAGAATGGTGGCTGTGTTAGTCTTCTGTAGCACAAACAGCAACAAATCATGAGAAACCTGAACGTCAGAGTTATAATTCATTCATTTTTCTTATTGATCAGTTGTCTCCCAAAAAGACCTGGGAAGGCTTCATTGGTGGCTTCTTTACCACAGTGGTGTTTGGATTCATTGTAAGTAGATGTGCCCTTCTCATACTAATGTTGTGTTATTTGGCATTGGATTTGAAACTGGAACAAAGGACTCTGGAAATGTTGCCAGTCCCCTGTAGCATTCAAGCATTAGGCCTTTGTCAAGTTGAGGCCTGGAATAGCCTCTTGTTTTTGGGGCAGTCTGGCTTGTGACTGTAATTATAATGACCGACAACTTGCTGCAGAGGAAATGAGCAAAGATTAGTGTGATACAGGATGGCACAATTTGATTTTGCCCCCATAAGGTTCAGCAAAAAATCCAGAACTGAAGTAATAAAGAACAGAGAACATGTCCTAAAATCTAAGAGGCCAGCTCACCAATACACAACTGTCTACAGGTGATCTTTTATCTCTGACGTAACTGATGTTATGTAACGGCAAGATCATCATTTTACAATATAAATATACCGGCTTTTCACAATGTAGAAAATCAGATTGGTGGATGGATGGTCTTGCCCTTGCCCTGACAGATGGTGTTGGTGATCTCAAGCATTACAGTGAATCTCGATATCCTGGAAAGGCAGTGGCAGCAGAGGACGACACTGGAGGACAAATGACTTTCACAGCAATATTTCCCACTCCATCAGGTGTTTTCACTGGTGCTCACCAATAAGGGAGGCAGGACTGATGTTAATATAAAATAAAGTTTTCTTCTACCTTTCTCTTTATTCATATCAGAGTGTTGCACAATGCAAAACCATGGACACACATGAAATATAGGCAAAATCAAAAAATGACTAAAATGTCAAGGCAATCAGACTATTTTTGACCAGAAGTGGTTAGAGCTTGAGACATGTGCAGAAACTTTTCCTCGATTTCAACTGTCATCCAGTGGGGGTCTGCATCCATGAAGTGGATGGTTTGAATGCTGTTCCAGTGCAACTCTTCTGGAAGTGAAAGATTCACCAGCTGCACATTGTTGCACAGGGAACACCCAAGTGTACTCACAATGCTTTTCTACTCTTTGTGTGTGTGTTTTGGGTTATCTTTCTGTGTCCCCCTAAGCCTTCCTGGAACATGTAGAGTTGCCCCAAAACATGCCTTGGTGGCATGTTTTGGGGCGACTGTACACGATTGTCAGATCCAAAATAAATAGCTGGTGTTGTTCATGTGCACTTTATGACTTAGCAGTAAACAACATTTTTCCTTTGTCTCCATTATATTGGAATACTTCAGTGCATGGGTGGATCTTATTTAATTTTGCAACTTCTGTGCCTGTTACTGGGGGGAAAACCCACCTGAGATAGCATCAGACAAGCTTCTCATCTATGTATTCCATACACAGGAGCTACAACCTCTCTCTCTGGTCACTATCAGCCTGACTTCTAATTGTGGGAAGACTTAAAATAGAGCTTCATAGGAGAAACACCAAAGTATATACACCTGGAGCAGTTTGGGAGTATCGGTGGCACCAGCAACCCAATTGTTTCCAGTAATATTAGATACACCATAGGAAGAGAGAATCCTTGGTTTGTGTGCATGTGTTTTCTTTTTAGTTGGAAATGACTGACATATGAAGTTGAAGCCTTTGTCTTATCACAGACTCTTGATGGATTACAGGTTGCTTACCTTTTGGCTCAGTATCAGTATTTTGTATGTCCTGTGGAATACAACAGTGAAACTAATAGATTTGTCACAGAGTGTGAACCATCAGAACTGTTTCAGTTACAGAAGTACTCCATACCAGCATTGCTACAGGTTGTGCTGGGAAGGGTAAGTAAAACCAAACTTTTAAAGAAAAGGAGAATCTGGGAGTTCCAAATGTGTGATGTAAAGCTTTCTTTTTTTTTTTTTAGCTAGCCTTGAGTATTTAGCATTCTGCAAGTCACACTAAGCAAAACAACAACAAAGGTTTCACACAGTCTCCCACAGTTATAAAAACCTGTTATGATATATATAAATACTGCTCTTCCTCTTGTTATGACACTCCTTTTTGCATTCATGGAAGGATTGTGCCTGACTGGATGCACTCAGATCAGTGGAAGAAATAAATGTAGAAGTGGAATAGGTTGAAATGTGCACAATATATTTTGGGCTAATAGGTGAAGAGGGCATCCATTCTACACATTGGAGTACATTGCCATCAGGATATGAACTTGTCCAACTGACTGTTCTTCGGACTTGTGAATAAATTCGCCACCTTTTGTGATGTGCTATCCTGCCCAGTAGTGTGGTTTCCATTGGCTTACTATTTCTAGTAGCCCACTTTTATAGACTCCTACCATTAATTAGACAGAGTGCATTCTGGCCTCTGTCACCTTATTAGCTTCCTTAGGAGTAGATTCTGAGAGTTCCCCAACCTTGCTTGGTTATGTTAACCTTTGAGGAAATACCATTGTCAGGGGTGGCCAAATGTCAGATGTGCCAGAATTGTTTATTGGTTTTGACTAAGATCCAGTGCAAAGTCACAGATAACTTGTGTGATCAATTGCAGTTCCAATCTGCTGATGGTCTAAGATTTTGAACTTTGACTCTCATCAAATTCCTTGATCCACCAGTTTTTGTAGGTGGACAGTCCAGCTGAAGAAGCTCCTATCTGTGATGAGAAATTCTTTGAGAATTAGGTTATATATACTGCCCCATAGAACTTAAAGCATTCTCTGGGTGGTTTAAAGGTAAAGGTAAAGGTTCCCCTTGACAATTTTTGTCCAGTCGTGTTCGACTCTAGGGGGTGGTGCTCATCCCCGTTTCCAAGCCATAGAGCCAGCGTTTGTCCGAAGACAATCTTCCGTGGTCACATGGCCAGTGCGACTTAGACACGGAACGCTGTTACCTTCCCACCGAGGTGGTCCCTATTTATCTACTCGCATTTGCATGCTTTCGAACCGCTAGGTTGGCGGGAGCTGGGACAAGCGACGGGAGCTCACTCCGTCACGTGGATTCGATCTTACAGCTGAAGATCTACAGACCTTACAGCACAGAGGCTTCTGCGGTTTAACCCGCAGCGCCACCACGTCCCTCTCTGGGTGGTTTACATTTTTTAATTATGCAAGCTACACATTGCCCACCTCCTCCCCATGAGCTGGGTACTCGATTTACCAATCTCAGAAGGATGGAAGGCTAGTCAACTTTGAGCCAGCTACCTGAGCCTGTCCAGTCTGAACTTAGATTGCGAGCAGTGTCTTGATTGCAGTACTGCAATTTAACCACTGCAGCCATTAACCCATGGTGACCCTCTGGCTGTAGTCTATAAATTCTTTTGGAATGTGGATTTAGATACACTGTAAGCCATAGTTTTCAGTAGAGCAGCAGAGTCTACAGGAATGCAGCAAGATACAGGATGCAGAATACCGAAATTCCTAACCGCTGAAGATTGTTTGCTGAGATCCTTGAATGATCACATTTTCATCATTTAATATTC
Source organism: Intellagama lesueurii (assembly GCA_037013535.1). Taxonomy (NCBI): domain Eukaryota; kingdom Metazoa; phylum Chordata; class Lepidosauria; order Squamata; family Agamidae; genus Intellagama; species Intellagama lesueurii. The sequence goes on along the minus strand of JBAJHW010000005.1, from coordinate 186,345,744 downwards.
ACTCTACTGGGCAGAACATTCAGTTTTCTTAGGGTAGCCAGCAATGACTCCTAATTCAAACAATATTCTCGTTCACTGGTTCCCAACCTGGGATCCCCAGATGTTTTTAGACTAAAACTCCCAGAAGCCTTCACCATTACCTCTTCTGGCTAGGATTTCTGGGATTTGTAGTTCCAAGAAGGTCTGGAGACCCAAGGTCGGGAACTACTGTATCTCTCTTTGTTCATAATGAAGCCATACTCCTCCAGGCATTTGGTGGTGGTTTGTACATTTGTGAATATTCTAGGAGCCAATCTCAACCTGAGTGAAAAGTAGGGATGAAATTTTTGGATTTTCTAGACCACGAATATCATAATTCTCCATTACCTACCTTGCAGGCACTTGAGAAACACCTTGTTGCGATACATCTGGGAGAAAGGTCTAAATACAAGGTTTTGAGCCTTAGCTCTGCCCAAGTATCCTGTTCCTGCCTTGGTGTTAGCTGGGAGCTTGGCTTACTTAAGCCTCACTGTTGATCAGTGGAACTAATTTCAGTTGGGATCATGTGGAGGGGTGCAGGCTAACCCCCACCCCCCAAGCCCAAGAAATCCTGCTATTGAACGTGTCTCAACCCTAAAGTCACAAACATATGTGTCTCTCCTTCAGAAACTGTAATTGCCTTTATATTGAAGAAGGAACAGAACTGATATACTTGTTCCCTACTTTCAAAGTCTAGTCACTGAATGTTCTTATTTTTGAGGCTGTCTTTGTTCTTATTTGTTTTGTATTAGGGTGTGGGAAGGGAGAAACTACCTTATATTACTCAATGCAAAGAGAACTGTATGATTATACTTTTTTTCTTTTTTAGGAAACGGTGCATATGTACCCATTCCAGTTGCACAGCATTGCTTTGTCAACGTTTGCATCCTTAATTGGGCCATTTGGAGGCTTTTTTGCTAGTGGATTCAAAAGGGCTTTCAAAATCAAGGTGTGTAGCCATATTGGCATCTGAATGTTTCCAGTCTGAGCCTTGCATGTGCTCCTTGTACAGCCGTGCATTTTAAAAGTAAGACCTGCTGTTCCAGTTCTCTGAGAATATCTCCAATTTTTAAAAAGGTGTTGATTGAATATTACAGTTTCCACTTAAATGTAATACTAAAATAAGGACAGATGTTACTTTTATTGGACCACTTTAAAAAAAGGCTAGCTTTTGATCTAGCTTGATGAAGACTAGTATAGGTCAAAAGCTAGCTTTTTGTTTCTTTGTTGATTTTTTAAAATGGTCTGGTAAAGATATCACCTGCCCTTGCTTTTGCATTGTATGAGGACCACTGGGGATGCCAGTGTGGTGTAGTGGATAGAGTGACAGACTAGGACTCTGGAGACCAGGGTCCCCACTCAGCCATGGAAACTCACTGGGGGTGTGGCACTGGTAAACTCATTCCTTAAATATCTCTTACCTTAAGAACCTAGTTAGGGTTGCTATAAGTTGGTTTCAACTTGACAGCACATAGCAAAAAGAAGGCCCACATGACTTTGTTTTTTCTGGACCATAGAGTTTAAATTTAACTAACTGATTAATAGGATAAAGAGCAGGTGATAAACTTCAGTTTGACAATCCTAATGACTGTTTACAGAAGATATTGTCTTTACTTGTGTTTAAAAAGCAATGTACAGAACGTTGTGCTTTTTCCCCTAAAGGATTTTGCAGACACTATTCCTGGTCATGGTGGAATAATGGACCGTTTCGACTGTCAGTACTTGATGGCTACTTTTGTTCATGTCTATATCACCAGCTTCATAAGGTATGTTCCCATAGGTATCCATTTAAGAATTCATTATTGGAGGACTGACATGAGTTCACTAGTCTTCACTTTCACATGCTGCCGAGAGACCTAGATGTGACTGATTACATTCAAAGGCAGTGCCTCTGAAAGAACTGCCAACTGGATGTGACAAAGGATGAACAAATTGGCAGTCGAAAAAAACAGCCAGTCACTAGGGCTCTTCAGAATATCAGAGGTTACATTCTGGATCTTTTGGCTGAAAGAATAACATCAAAATCAGTCTTCTACTTGGATGGCTGGAATGTAGCCAATCTTAGTACTGTTTAAATAAAGTATTAAGGAAAGAACTAAGAAATTACACTTGCTTTCTATCCCAAATAATCTAGTGGAAAGAAGCTAAATTTGTCAACCGAGTAGAATCACAAGTCTTGTCAAGAAAAAAAATCAATATAGGTACTGAAGAGGGTGCCTCACCAGGCAAGAACTTCTTCTTTCGCATTATAAACAAATGTGTACAGGGGAGACCACTAAAGACCATTAAAGACTGTATCTTTGAAGTTTTGAAAGGCTTTGGAAAAGCTATCACATGTTTCCATTTTCCTTTGGCTCTTGAGGCTGCTAAAAACAGAAGTGACCACAGTTCCTTTATTCCTTAGCAATTTGTACTTAATGCCCGTTAGGCGTCAGGAGCTCATCATCCTTAGCTCCTCACAGAATTTGAGTAAGTTGTCTGTATCTTGCCTTCTGCTGTGGTAAATGAAAGAGTCACAGCTGTTGCTTTCTTGTTAACGGAAATCACTGTCTCAGTGTTGCTGGATACGCAGAGGCAAAGATATGGTTGAGTAAGAAGTAATAGAACCACAAAGCATTAGTGATACAGGAGGCAGCCTTTCCTATTTCTGTTCATGTAGAACCAATTCTAGTGATAGTTATGGCATGCAAGAGAACTCAGTTCTTGGCCTGGCTGCTGATCTTTTCTTCTTCTTCCCTGTGGTAGTAAATATCTGCATAGATTTTAATGATAGGTGTGATGTGATAGGTGGCTCATGCCCAGAGCAGGAGAGAGGCGCCTCTTTTCTTGAAATAGTGGGTGCGAACAGTCCCTCCATAGACTACCAGTCTCTATCATGGGAGGTATCTGCAGTAGAATCTGTTACGCTTGTTGAATGTCTGTCACCTGTTTTGCTCATTTCCTCATTCAAGGAACTTTTGCTCATTAAAGTACAGTTGTGCCTCGCAAGACGAAAGTAATTCGTTCCGCGAGTAGCGCCGTCTTGCGAAATTTTCGTCTTGCGAAAAGCGGTTTCCCATAGGAATGCATTGAAATTTAATTAATGCGTTCCTATGGGGAAAAAAAGTCAGAAACCAAAAAAAAGTCAGAAAAAAGTCACTTACCAGGTACAGTAGACCCAGCCCCGCTCCTCACAGTCCCTTGGTAGCCCCGGAACAGCCGGACTCTGTGTGAGCAGAGCGCCGAACAGCTGAGATTCGGCAACCAGCAGAGAGGCGGCAGTCAATTTGGAGAGGCGGCAGCCATTTTGAGAGGCAGGTCGCCAAAAAACTCACAAGACCCGTTCGTCTTGCGAGTTTTTCGTCCCATGAGGCATTCGTCTTGCGAGGCACCACTGTACTTTAGTGGTGCATTCTTGTCAAAAGGTACAATTTTTAAATCAGACGTTCCATTTGTGTTAATTCTTTACTAGCAAGCACCTGACCATGTAGGAAAGGACCTAAGGAGGAATGGGCTTGCCAATTGAAATGTGTTCTCATTCAATTTATTTGTCAGAGGCCCCAATCCCAGCAAGCTACTGAAGCAGCTGTTGGTGCTCCAGCCAGAACAGCAACTGAACATTTATAAAACTTTGAAATCACACCTCACCGAAAAGGGGATCCTTCAGCTACCACTCAGAGGATAGGAGGACCGGACTGCAGACTGCAAAGGAAAGCACAACTGGAAATACAGTGAGGTTTATTATTCAGAGCAGAGCAGTTTGGATGGAAGCCAGACTGTATACTGAAGATATGAATGTCTGTTTACTGAGATTACTGTGAACACCCAAAATGCCATGCAAGATTTAAGTTCTTTTTAAACAATTGCATGTTTTTTCTTACCTAGTTCTCTTTCTTGGGTTGGTGGAAGGAGATTTCGCCCTCAGTTCCCAGCTTCATTTTTTTTAAAAAACAAAAAAGTAATTATCCATTTTAAATGGGGATCTGCACACACCCTCTACAGTAAAACAAAATAAAGGAATACTTGGGAATGTGCAGTTGATTTATAAAAAAACTCATTTTTAGTGCAGTAATATTAATGACTCCAGCTCATTTAATGACACTCTACAGTAATGTGTTGGTATCTCAGTTTTAGCAGTATGACCAAATAATAATCAAATGACAATAGAGGCTATTCTGTTCTGTTCTATTACTCCAGAAAATAGGAAAGGGCCCTTTAGAGGAGATTGGTCTCCTGTATTCTCCCCCATAGGTTCACAGAGATCAATTTAAAGCCCACGGTCACTTAAGGTGTTGCCCTCTTTTCCAGCAAACTTTAATCAGGATGTTTGGACTCCAAAAATCGATGGCTCTTTGCTTATGTGTGCCTCAGTGTTCAGATGTGTTAAATGAAAACACTTTCTTCTGCGTTACGGTGAGTGCCATACAAGCGGTAACTCAGCTGTCTTTTGTCCATTTTCATGAAAACGGGGTTAGCTTGGCCCTATGTAGGCTGTGAGATGAATGTAATTCTTCCATCACCAGCTACATCTTGGCCAGCAGCTTAAAACTCTGAGAAGCCTTGTTCTGACTTCATAGGAATCCATGTTTTTAGATGTGCTGAATGTTACCCAACTCTCTTTAAAATCCTTTCTGAGAGCTGCATAAAATCTCACCTTTCTGATACTCATATGTTGCTTTCTTTTATCATGTCATACTGCAAAAGCTCTATTTTTAAAGCAAATAATATAATAAAGTACATGGAAGGCAAAGACTTAGTAACTCATATTATAGGATTTAAGGCATTAGGAGCAGAATCCTTCCAGAAGCTTGTTCTTTTGCAGATCTCATTGAAATGAAGGGGAGTCCTACCATATCATATCTTTGCTCTTCTGCACAGTTGCTGTTCATTTCAGTGTGATTTGTGCAAGTCAGTTCTGCCAAATAATTGTGCCGTACGAATGTTACGTTTGGCAGTGAGCTATTTTGGAGGGGTTAAAGCAATAGTACTATCCCTGCTTCGAACCATTTGACTAAACCCTGTACTAACTTGCAGATAGCAAAAATCAATATATACACACATATATATAAAGAATAAAATCTAAACATTGTGGTAGATCAGAGTCTACCATTTCAGGTATACGTCTCTACTGTAGTAGAGTAGCATTGCATGAGACTGAAACCTTGTTTTGTTCCTTTCCCTGGCAAAGTAACAGAAATCATTCTAGAATAGCTAGGTCGCACATCACTGACATCTAAATATTAAGGGCCCTGTTTGTTTGGTGGAGTGGGAGCAGTGGTAGTGTTTATCTGGCATATGCTTCTTGAGTAATGGCAGGAGTTAGAAGAAACATAAGACGTGCTGATGGCCTCACTCTTTCTCAGACTGAAAAGAATTGCCCTCCTAGGAAGTGGAGCACCACTGCTGTGGGAAAAACTGCATTTTGAATTCCCGGTCATCTAATCTGGAGCTTCTGCCATCACTGGAAGGGCCTGTGAAGGGGAAGTGTTTTTGCAGTTGAAAGATTTGTTATTAACATCAGAAAAAGGACACTGATACTGGATGCAGATTTTGTTTTTGTAGCCGCAAAATGTCTTCTGCATTAACCAATGCTCTTGGAACTGGATTCTCCGAAGTCTGTTGCACAATATGCTTAGGTGTCACCCTCTTCTTAGCAAACTGCAAACGTCTTGCTGTTTGGAAAGTTTAGCATGGGTTTAGTTTCTTCAGATGGCACAGCTATGTAAGGATCTTCTCTCCTTTCCCCAGTGAAGGGTAGCTAGGACCACCTGACAGCCATGTGTTCGTCTGGATATGTCGTCATATAGATCACTGACTTGTGTACAGCTTTATTTGTGTGAGCTTTAGATACAGAACAAGGTTGGGGAGTGGGGATAATGTGTGCCTTTCTCCCTCATTGTTTGTGTTCACTACGAAACTGACTCTACAGTCGTTTGCCAACACCTACCTTTCATTCAGCACTTCTCTGGGGATGGGCAGTACCTTTAGATCCTTGAAGTGTTGTCAGCTTTCAAAGTAAAGAGAAGAGTGGCCTCACAGGCTTGGCTAAAACTGATGAAGTTCTCTAGCTAAATGAAAGGTAGTGACATTGGGTTCCGCTTTCAAGAGATTGGTAGCAATATTTGCACTGAAGTTAAATAGTCACTTTGTACGCCTCTGAAACGTAATGCTTAAATAGTTTCTGTGAGAAAATATTTTGATTTCTCTATCCAGAAGGCAACTCATAGAAAAGATATAGAGCTTAATTTTATGTAAAACTGTAACTTTTGGATTATTTTGGTGTAATTTTTTTATTTTGGTGTATTGAAACAAGATTGTATTTAAGCCATGGAATTCAAGAGAAGAGCTGAATCTCCCAGCTCTGTTTGCACTGTGGGACACAGTAAAATGCTGCTACTCTTTAAAAGTGAAATGTGTTTGGATGTGCTTTTACCACTTTAGAATTGTTTATCTTTAGAATGCAATTCGAAAGGGGATCTCAGGGTGCTTTTCAGTGATCACATAAGAATATTACAAGTAACGAATGAGAGCATACACTTGGCATGTGCAAAACTCCACCACTTAATGGTGGTAAATGTATATATGAAATAGTGCCAATAGCAAACCATTCGTCAAGCATGGCTGTTGTCGTACAGTCAGTTTTAAAACAACTGAAACCTTTGTGCAAGCTGTGCTTGCTGAATGGCTCCTGACTCAGTAATTCTTAGTGTGCTGGACTTTTTAAATAGAGGAAATAGATGACTTGCTCTGTTAGCTAAATTTTCTTCACTACAAGCAAGAAATATTCTTCAGTCCCAAATACTGAAGTGTTTTGCCCTTCTATTAATTTAAATATTATGATGAAAAGGACTCCCAAATATTTTTCTTTAATTGGCACTTTTCTTGGGTAAGATACTTCTGCCTTGTTTAGTAAAAACTGTAGAAAACTGTGTGTATATACTGTAAATTTTAAACATTAAAAACATGTTTTAGTTGAATTTTGTAGAGTTGGGCTGGGAATAATAAAGATCTTATCAAAGTCTTACTTCTGGCTTTTTAAAAAACACCTTTTCTTTTTGTGGGCTGAAGTTCAGAGATAATTTCCACCCCTTCCACTTCTGCTGCACCAGTTTATTTCCTATCTACTCTCCAAATTCATATAGTTCCTTCCCCACACGTATTTCCTTACAAGAGCCTTATGAGCCAAGTTAAACTAAAAAGAGGATGAGCACCCAAGCTGATCAACTATATTGTTCATAGCCAAGTGGGGATATCAACCTGGATCTCACCAGTCTTTGTCTGACATTTGCCCATTTTGTGCTTATCTTTGTCTTGATCCCTTGCTCTAGAGTCATTCTATTCCTGACAAAGAGGGGAAATAAGCAGGAAAAGTGAAATGTTGGATGCAGTGGAAGCCAGTAGGTTAGCAGCTCAACTTGCTGAGCCTCAGCCTAATGGTGAAGGTAGAAAGGCCTGTTCTCCTGAGTGGTTATGAGGGTGTGTGTGTGTGTGTGTGTGTGTGTGTGAGAGAGAGAGAGAGAGAGAGAGAGAGAGAGGGAGGGAGGGAAGGAGGGAGGGAGGGGATTTAGGAGGACTCTCCTCATTCTCAAAACCTTAAGGAAGATCTGTCTGCTCCTGGGTAGTGGTCTCAAACCTTCCTTGTCGTCATTCATGGAGACCTCATGGGCTGTTGAACAGCATAAAGCTATAGCAGGAAGATCTTCTATGCCAGAAGTGTTTTAATGTGCCCTATAGTAGGGGAGAGTGCAAAAAATGGTCTGAAGCTCAACATCAAAAAAACGAAGATCATGGCCACTGGTCCCATCACCACCTGGCAAATAGAAGGGGAAGATATGGAGGCAGTGACAGATTTTACTTTCTTGGGCTCCATGATCACTGCAGATGGTGACAGCAACCACGAAATTAAAAGACGCCTGCTTCTTGGGAGGAAAGCGATGACAAACCTAGACAGCATCTTAAAAAGCAGAGACATCACCTTGCCGACAAAGGTCCGCATAGTCAAAGCTATGGTTTTTCCAGTAGCGATGTATGGAAGTGAGAGCTGGACCATAAAGAAGGCTGACCGCCGAAGAATTGATGCTTTTGAATTGCGGTGCTGGAGGAGACTCTTGAGAGTCCCCTGGACTGCAAGGAGATCAAACCTATCCATTCTAAAGGAAATCAACCCTGAGTGCTCACTGGAAGGACAGATCCTGAAGCTGAGGCTCCAATCCTTTGGCCATCTCATGAGAGGAGAAGACTCCCTGAAAAAGACCCTGATGTTGGGAAAGTGTGAAGGCAAGAGGAGAAGGGGACGACAGAGGACGAGATGGTTGGACAATGTCATCGAAGCTACCAACATGAATTTGACCCAACTCCGGGAGGCAGTGGAAGACAGGAGGGCCTGGCGTGCTCTGGTCCATGGGGTCACGAAGAGTCGGACACAACTTAACGTAAACAACAACAATAGTAGGGGAAGTGACCAAGACAGTTGTGGGATATGTGTTCTGCATCTGTTTCTCTCCTGCACTATAGTGACTGGCATGCTGGGGACAGGCTGCTTGTGCAGGGAGACAATTCTAGCTAAATTCTGTCAGTTGCCTGATTGCAAATGATCCCTACAGCCATCCTGTTGTCCATTTCTAAGGGTCTTAAGTTTCAGTGGAAAGGAAAGAAGAGTAAGACAAATAGCCAAGTCTTCAGAACAGCAGTTTGCCCTGCCCTAATGGTTCTATGGACAGACTGGCGAGGTGGCACCAAACCTCCGCCTAAGGTGCAACTATCAGACCCTGTCTGCCAGTCTTAAGACACAGTTCCATTTTGAGGTAAAAGAGTGCCTTTAGGGAGGCTTGTCTTCTGGAGGAAGACTCCACTTAAAATATGTATCTAGTCTTCAGGGGTGAAAAGTCTCAGAAGTCAGAGTACAGTAGTGGGTTTCAGTAACTTGCAGCAGCCATTGGTCTTAGCCCCCAACATTTCTCCGGGACCTTCCTTCACTTGTTTATTCATACAGTTTCTTTGTGTGCTCAAGTACACACAAATACAAGTGACACTGACTGAACAACACCAAAAACTGAAAGCTACCCATTTAAACAATTTTGCAGAGATCAACACAAAAAAATGTGGTGGTAAATAGCAATTATTTATTTGAAATGAAAACAAAACAAAACAAAATACCTGAACTATTGCATTTAATTGTGTATTGTAATTGTGTTACTCTACCTTTTTGCATTGGAGACAAATATACAATAAAACATTCAGATATCACAGATTGCACACTAGATAGTAATTCTTCAGGCCTTTTACATAACCACCAAAAAACAGATACTGGATTCTGCAATATAGTACAAAATGCCACCCCTCCAGTCATAGCCAGTTATCTCCACTTTACTCCTGCTGCTGTACAAATAAATGGCCATTTACTCTTGGGTTTACAAATTAGTAACAGGACAAAAATATACATTGTACTGACACAAAAAGTCAGTTGTGTTAAGTCATGCAACAAGTAACCAAACTTGCTGAAATTAAAAATATTTTCTAAAAACAGTTCTTTAACTGCATAAATATTTTATACACAGCTCATTTACCAAAACAAAAAGGAGAGTCTTTCAAATGATACAAAGCAAAAAATAAGTTTCTACTGGTTTTTATACATAAGAAAGTGCAAAATAATGTGCCTAAAGTGTTTTTGCTATTGGACAGATGGATGAAGGCAGCCACTCTCACCTGCCTAAGCATGAACACTACAGTAACACATTACAAACAAAGGTAGAGCACATGGATTTGTTCAGGAAGAATTACATCAAAGAACAAGGCAGGAGGAAAGATGCAGGACAGTGCAATGGGCTAGTGTGCTGCTTCTGGTCATCAAAACGTTCTGATGCTAAAACAGAAATCGGTGAGAACTGCTATTGAGCTGCTTGGCCCAGAACATGGATGCAAGTCCATGAGATGGTTAGAAACATTGGTTTTTGGGTTACAGCAGCAGCTGCCAGGGAACTGTCCACGCTTAACGGCACCAAGAATTTGTGGAGGTTGCCATTCCTTCATTCCAGTGGAGCTCATGGGAACTTCAAGACAGCTGCCAGTGGAATGAATGGAGGCTGTAGAACACCTATTTTTGGTATAGGTGAGTTTTTCCTCTAATCAACAGGATGTATCCACCTGTTGGATACAGAAATAAGTTCTGGAAGAAACTGTCACCAATCAAACAGCTGAGAAGTTCAGTATACTGAACTTTAGATACACCTGTACACAACAGTCAGTCACAAAGAGATAAAATACCTTCTGTCTTGAGAAGAGTGTCAAATGTAAAAAGTGTAGAATAACACTGGTACAACATGTCTAATGTAGTTAAACACACTATTTTTTAAAAAATAACACAATAAACATCTCTACACATCCTGTTGTCTTCTAATGACCCAGCATTAGTTGTATCTGTGGTATTAGTGCCATTTAGTGCCCAGAATTCTGCTTGAAGGAATTTATTGTGATTTAAATTCATCCCAAACTCTTCTCAAGCTAAAGACACAGACTTCATGTTAAGGTCTTCCAGGTTAAATTACACAAGACATACAAGAAGAAACTAAAATTCAATGGAGTAAAGGTGCCTTTTGGATAATTTCAAGTTTATTGAAACTGTTTGTAAAAGAAATAATGTTTGCCCTTTTAAAACAAGTATTACTACACTGAGTTCAATAAACTGCTTAAGTGTATCTGTGCTTAAGTCTATATAATGAAATTAAATTCCAGCAAATGCTGCGACTGATTTGGCTTGGCAATTTTGCTATCAGCTGAAAGAAACAATATACTGAGTAGGTGAATGTGGAAACTTGTTTTCTTTGCAAGGGCAAGGCAGAACAGCTGCTGGACTAGAACTGCTAATTTTGGAAAACATTGAATAGATGAAATCCCCTTAAAAGACCTGTGTAATAATCACATGGAATTATTCCTTTGAGGGCCTGAACTACACATATCGAATCACAAATTGATCTACTTCTTATAGTCCATTATAACTTAAGAATGTACATCTTCAAAATACAAAGGTTACTACTGATCAGTGCATACACCACTCTCAAGAGGTTTAAGTGGAAAAAATTGTTGCTGATTTCTATTTACTTCCAAAGAAAGCACAAAATCACCAGGAGCCTGGGGGGGGGGGGGGGGTGAGTGTGTGTCCATTGGACCTGTGCAAGCAGCTCAAACCCTAATATATGCTTATTTTTTCCTAGGTGAACCACTATACCTTAGAATGTGTGTACACTGCTCCAGTGTTCTGCCACATACCTTTTCACTCTATAGTGTGCCAGTGTGACTTTTTTAATTTCTTTCTGACCTCCACCTTTCCCATGTGCAACTATCTGTGAACATACTCAACACTTCCAAGGTTGATGAAAGTCATCATGACTCATTTAGGAAAAAATATGCTTGACGCTGGGGTTGTAAAAAAAGAAAAAACTGGTATTTCTCCAAGGTTTCGTTCTAAGGAGGCTACTCATGGCATTGCATTTGATCTGTCTTTTGCCTCTTGTATCTTTAATGCCAATGTATGAAACAGATATTCCTGTAACGAAAATTTAACTAACATACCCAAAATATATCACAGAATGGTCAAGGTGGCCTATAAGGTGGGTGCAGTCTTGAGGACAACTCCTGACGGGAATGACAAATTCCACCACAGTGAATGAAATATGGGCAACTCCTATGTATTTCCAAGGGGTCTGTGCAACAGAACGGTCCCCCATAATCCAACCCAGGTTTGGTATCAGCAATATCCAGTTTAAACAACAGTAGTTCTGTGTAGACAATACCTAAGGGGGAAAACAATGGTCCATTTTCTTCTCTAGGAAAAATATATATATTAAAAGGGGGCCTGGATGCAAGCCTACTACTGTCCTGGAAATAAAATCTAGTCTGCCTGGTTTTTGTAATACCTAAAGAGTGAACAATGCAGCAGGTCCACATTGTATAAAAAAACCCCTTAAACTCAATGACAGAGTCTACACAGCTTCTGTATTTAAAAAATGCAACCAAAAGATGCTCCTTATCTTACAGTTTACAACAAAATATTCTGAATCCTACTGCCCCAAAGAAATGGGATTGCGTTTTTTTCTTTCCCCCTTTCAGAATTCTAAATAGCTTGGTTTAAGTTAGGATTATGCAAATAACTGAAAGAACAAACATGCAGTCTGGGTTGTAAAGGAAAAAAAAGAAATACAGATAATGCCTCTTAATGCTTTAAAAAAACATTCATCTTTTAGTAAACAGATGAGCTAAAGATGAGATGCAAAGTATAGTGGTTGGTCTGTAGTCCTCTGTAACAGGCAGTTCAGTTCATACTTCAATAAAAAGGCCATTATATCTATTTACAATATCCACAGTTTGCTTGCAAAGAAGGCAGATTTACAACTATCATCTAAAAAGCCTCCTGCTTCCTGCAACCCAAATAAGGTGACTAACTACAAAATGAAGACTGCACAAGAGATGGTTAATTATGGATTTTCCTCTTAGCCATGTTAGTGGGAAGGGCTGGGTCTTGAGGGTTCCTACCGCAGTTGTGGCAACCGCTCATCTCCCACCCGATACTCGCTGGTCACGTTAATGTTGTTCAGCCCCATCTCTGCAAATGTACAGGCAAAATGATTAATGATCCCTTTCGTTTGCAGTGCTTTAATGCACAGTACAAAGAAGTGTTAAGGGGCTAGCACTGCCATCCCTTTGAAATGCGCTGCATGTTCTTGGAATTCGTTAAGCCACTGCGTTCTTTGCGTCCTAGCAGTGCAAAGCTGGGTGTCTGCGTTTTTGTCTTTAACTTGCTAATTCCAGGATCCGTCCTCAGGGCCTCGTTCATGCTGCAGGTTGTAGTAGCAGTTCTGGCAAACCCGTACTGGGGAGGAGATTTTCAAACGCTTGATTTCAGACTGAAAACGACTACACCTGAAGAGTAGAACACAAATCAAGAATCAATGCAGTTCTGGAGAAGAGGACAATAACAGAAGAAGAAGAATATAGATGGAGGAAGAAGAAGATTATTTCAAGAGGTCCCGACTATGGTGGTGGGGAACACAGTTAATTTGTATTTTGGTTTATGTATTTTATGTTTATGTTATAGTTAAATAAATAATTTTTTTAAAAAAAGAACACAAAAGGGTTAATTGGTAAGGCACCCACCTATTTGCTCAATATTCAGTTGTTTTAAGGATCTTACTTGAGGGACACTCTGGCAACTTGGGGTAGAGTGAGGTGAGGGGAAACAACATTTAACGCGCAAATGGATTAAAGAGTGGGCTCCACAGCAGACTGAGTTGACGAAATGAAATCTGAGGTAATTGGTATTGATCTCAAAATGTAACCTCAGTTCCAAGTCCTTTGAGACTAATGCCCATTTAAGTGTGCACAACCAAAACTCCTCAGCTCTATAACACCCCCCATTCAGTCTCTCTGAAGGCGTACAAATGATGTGACCTTTTTAAGAATCGCAGTTACAGGTACCGATCTCAGAACCATCAACCTCTTTTGTTGTGTTATTGTTGTTGCTGAATCAGGCTAATGTGGCCTCTTCTCTGAAGGGAGGAACCTGTTCTCCTGCACGTATCATTACAGGTTTCTGAATTTATAACGGCTTTTTATGCCAACAAATAACATTTATCCCATCTATGGCAAAATAATGTCCATCCCATTTCTAAGTAGAGTGGTCGTTCGACTAGATAGGCGGGGTATAAATGCAATAAATAAATAAATAAATAAATAATTTAGTGCACAGTTCCCCCCCCCTTTTTTTTTTTTTTTTGCTCAGGAAAATGTGTTTGATTTGCTACTGAGATAAAGGAAACTGCCTCCTGTTTGTTATTGCTATTGGGAAATCCTTTAGATGTTTACCACCTCCAATCACCATCCTTTAATACATTTATAGGAAAGATAATGATGGTCTTTCTTACTTCTGACAGAAGAGTTGCCCACAGTTCCTGCAGTGGTGACGCCTTTCAGTCAGGGAGAACCGGACCGAGCAGCTGGAGCAGCTGTCCCCGCCTTCGTCTTTCACCCAGTGGTCAGCTGCAGAGCGGCCAGGCTGGTCACTGACAGACCAGCTGAAGACTCTGCCTCTGCTGTCGCCTACCAGAATCCTGCTGTGATCCCTAGGGGAGAAAAGAAACCCACTTACAAATGATCTCGTGGTTGAAGTATGTCCGCTTAGCCTCATTGGAGAGAAGCACCCTAAGGGGTGCGGAGGATAACTCAGCTACCTCTGACTCTCTGCTCGTTCCATACCACATTAATGGAGCAAATGTGGGCATTCAACATACTGGTTGAACCAAGCTAAGGTTCACCCCCTCAGACATTCCTGTCTCCAAGATGGAAACAAAATGAGGGAAGGTTGGTGGGAGGGCAAAAGGACAACACGGTCATTGCATTTCAGTGAAGGAATTCTTCAAGGGCATTATAAATAAACCATAATGCAGATTATTATTATTATTGTTAATAATAAGTCAAACCATTATGAGTTGAAGACACACAGGCTGGTCAGTTAAATGTATTCTTTATTTTTTCAAAAATGTATAGGCCACCATTCAGGGCAAAGTCCTCACCACAGATGATGAATTTAAACAATCATAAGTCTAATCTCGTATTTCAAAGAGAGAACAAGAAAAAGCAGCCCTCTAAACCAGTAACAAGGCCAGGATATACTACTATAGATGAGCCAAAACTAACATTAAAACAACAACGAACAAGCTTCAGGACCAGAAGAAACATGAATCATTCAAGAAAACGGAAATCTATCTTTTTTTCGCAGCTTGGCGCCAAACTGAGATCCAATCAAGGAGGAGTTAATTTTGCCAATGTCCCCCCTATCTCTGCTGGTGCCCAAGTCACTTCCCAGGTTGTTTGGATAAAAGCCCACATTCTTCCTGTACCCTGGAGATAAGTCTCCACTGTAACACACTGGGCAGATTGCCATTTTATTAACCTTTCCTGTTTTCTCTCAGTACTGTTTTGGGGGTGGGCCTCACACTAGCTAATCAGCTGCTGTTGCAAATGCAGAAGCTGGACACAACAGCAACAGCCATCCTTTTTGTCCAGTGACTGGACTGCCTTGAAGCAGAAAATGTTTCCTTAGCTATCATGGCTTCATGCTCAACTAGGTGTGATGAAGTCTTACTTAATTTAAAGCCGTTTTTAGTCAGTGGTCCCTTCTCTAGACCCAAAAGGAACCAATTATCATAGAACAATAGAGTTGAAAGGGACTATAAGGCCATCAAATTCAACCCCCTGCTCGAGGCAGGAATCCAAGTTAAAGTATATCTGACTCACGGCTGTCTCACTTTCTCTTGAATGCCTCCCTCCAATGCTGGAGAGCTCACCACTTCTCAAAAGTAATTGATTGGTTCCATTGTTATACTGCTCTAACAGTTATGAAGTTTTTCTTGATATTCAGCCAAAATCTGGCTTCCCTGTAACTTGAGCTCATTATTATGTGTCCTGCACTCTGGAATGTCTAAGAACAGATCCTGCCTCTCCTCTGTGTGACAACCTTTCAGATATTTGAAGAGTGCTCTCATATCTCCCTGCAGTCTTTTCTGAGGGCCATCCTTCCATCTTTGTTTCCACTCCCCTGATCATCCTTGTTGCCCTCCTCTGAACCTGTTCCATTTTGTTTGCAACCTTCTTAAAGTGCCATGTCTGGAACTCCAAATGAACTCCTAACAAATGCTGAATAGAGTGAAATTAGTATTTTGTGATTTGGAGACTATGTTGTTGTTGTTGTTTAGTCGTTAAGTCGTGTCCGACTCTTCGTGACCCCATGGACCAGAGCACGCCAGGCCCTCCTGTCTTCCACTGCCTCCCGGAGTTTGGTCAAATTCATGTTGGTAGCTTCAGTGACACTGTCCAACCATCTCGTCCTCTGTCGTCCCCTTCTCCTCTTGCCCTCACATTTTTCCCAACATCAGGGTCTTTTCCAGGGAGTCTTCTCTTCTCATGAGATGGCCAAAGTATTGGAGCCTCAGCTTCAGGATCTGTCCTTCCAGTGAGCACTCAGGGTTGATTTCTTTCAAAATGGATACTGTGATGTTGAAAGGTCTGCCTTGGATTCGTATTGAAATCATTCTATCATTTTTGAGATTATATCCCAGTACAGCTTTTCCCACTCTTTTGTTGACTATGAGGGCTACTCCATTTCTTCTATGGGATTCTTGCCCACAATAGTAGATATGATAATCGTCTGAATTGAATTCGCCCATTCCTGTCCATTTTAGTTCACTGACGCCCAGGATGTCAATGTTTATTCTTGCCATCTCCTGTTTGACCACATCCAGCTTACCATGGTTCATAGATCTTACATTCCAGGTTCCTATGCAGTATTTTTCTTTGCAGCATCGGACTTTCCTTTCACTTCCAGGCGCGTCCGCAGCTGAGCGTCGTTTCGGCTTTGGCCCAACCACTTCATTAGCACTGGAGCTACTTGTACTTGTCTTCTGCTCTTCCTCAGTAGCATGTTGGACGCCTTCCGACCTGAGAGGCTCATCTTCCAGCGTCATATCTTTTAGCCTTTTGTTTCTGTTCATGGGGTTTTCTTGGCAAAGATACTGGAGTGGCTTGCCAGTTCCTGCTCCAGGTGGATCGCCTTTAGTCAGAACTCTCCACTATGACCTGTCTGTCTTGGGTGTCCCTGCACGACCTAGCCCATAGCTTCTCTGAATTACTCAAGCCCCTTCGCCACGACAAGGCAGCAATCCATGAAGGTGTTGGAGACTATACTTCTGTTAATGCAGCTTAAAAGAGTGTTTGCTATTTAAAAATAGCATTGTGCCTTTTGTTTCAGATGAGCTCAAATCTCAATACTTTCAGAGGGAACATGAACACACAAACAAACCCATTACTCACTTGGAGATACCTAACGCTGTGATCTCTGCAGGATGCGTGTTGTCTTTGCGATCAAAGGCTGTGTGCATAGTTAGCTTGCTCCTGAATACTAGCTGCCGCTCCCATCTGTAACCTATGGGATGAAAAAAGAGAGGTTACCTACCTGTAACCATGGTTCTTCTAGTGGTCCTCTGTGAATCCACACAATTGGGTTGTTCTGCGCCTGCGCAGGACCTCTCGGAAGTTTCTAGAGCTTAAAGACGTGATTAGTAGGACGTTCCCCCGTGGAGCGCATGCTCCGCCTACCAGAAGTCCTCTCAGTTCCTGTAAGTGTCCACCGCTGTCAAAAAACTATATATATATATATATAAAAACAAACAAACAACGTGACGGACAGAGGGGAGGATGGGCCGGATGTGTGGATTCACAGAGGACCACTAGAAGAACCATGGTTACAGGTAGGTAACCTCTCTTTCTTCTTCGTGGCCTCTGTGAATGCACACGTTTGGGTGACTGACAAGCTCACTTACCGGATGGTGGGATGTCACGGTAAAACGGAGGTCAAAACAGCTCTGCCAAAAGCAGCAGCATTTTTTGCCCGGACATCAAGACGGTAATGTCTCACGAAGGTCGATGGAGCTGCACGGCAGATGTGAGGAAGTTCTATTCCCCGCTGGAAGGCAGTAGAAGTTGACAGCGCTCTGGTAGAATGAGCCTTAAAGTGTTCAGGCAGTGTTTTGCCTGCTAGCTCATAGGCCAATGAAATGGTTTGAACGATCCATCAGAGATAGTTTGAGGTGAAGCTGGAGCACCCTTATGGGGGCCATGAAAACATAGAAAAAGTCTTGGTGATTTTCTGAATGATTTAGTCCTATTAATGTAGAAGGCCAAGGAGCATCTTACATCAAGCATGTGGAGCATGCACTCAATAGGTGCAGAAGGAGACGGAAATAAAGTAGGTAGAATTAACGGCTGATTAAGGTGGAATTCAGAGACAATTTTAGGTTAAAATGATACATCAAAATAAAGGGTGACCTTATCCGGATGGAATTGAAGGAAGGGTGGATCTGATCTTAGGGCTGCAAGTTCACTAGCACGCTTTGCAGATGTTATTGCTACAAGGAAGGATGTTTTCAGAGAAAGTAATTTGAGTTTGGAAGTAGCCATTGGTTCGAAGGGTGGTCGAGTGAGTACGTTGAGGACAAGTTGTAAAGACCACTGAGGAAGAGGATGTTGCCGTGGGGGGCGAATATTTTGGAGTCCCTTGAGGAATTTCTTCAAAGTTGGGTAGGAAAAAAGTCTAGCCGAATCAGAATGAGAAGGTTGGTGAGCTACAATAGCTGAAATGTAAACCTTCACGGTAGAATGAGACAGTCCGAGATGAAATAGATGAAGGATAAAGGTAAGTAACGTCTTCAGAGACGCTGGTGTTGCAGGTAAGTTCTGAGAATTAGCAAAGGAGAGGAATGGCTTCCATTTATTTTGGTATAACCGTTGGGTCGAGGGTTTTCGAGCTCGATCAAGTATGTCTCTTATGGCGGAAGTATCCTTCACACGGTCAGATTCAGAGAGTCTACGTCCGGGTGGCAAATCATCCCGTTGTCCTGAGTGAGAAGGTTGGGGATCGACAGGAGATGGAACACGTCCGTTGACATCGACTTCAGGTGTGTGACCCACGGTTGTCGCGGCCACCATGGAGCAAGGAGGATGGCATTCGACTGGAACTGTCGAAGTCGAATGATGGTTCATTGTATGAGTGGTATCGGAGGAAATAGGTAGAGTAGGTCTCCGGTCCAGTTTATCATAAAGGCATCTCCGAGTGAGTTCCTGTCGGTACCCGCTCGAGAGCAATATCTCTGACATTTGGTGTTGGTCTCGGAAGCAAATACATCGATGGATGGAACACCCCACTTGTGGCAAAGCAGATCGAAAACGCCGTTGTCTAGTGACCACTCGTGTGTTTGTGTAGTAAGGCGGCTGAGATGGTCTGCTACGAGGTTGTCATCTGTGGTGACGTGGACAGCTACTGGGAAGATGTGGTGTAGGTAACACCATTCCCAGAGCTCCACAACCAGATATAGTAATGAGAGGGAGTGGGTGCCTCCTTGCTTGTTTATATAGTAAAGAGCTGTTGTATTGTCTGTAGCGAGATGTACGGCTTGTTCTGCAATGAGAGGTAAGAAGGCGTGAAAAGCCTTGATGATCGCCAAAAGTTCGAGGTGGTTGATATGTAAGAATTTCTCTCGTGTTGTCCATAGGCCATGGATTTTGTGATGTCGACAATGGGCTCCCCATCCCGAGTGGCTGGCGTCGGTGGTGACCTGTATCGTGAGTTGTAGAGGTTGGAAGGGTGTGCCGACGAGCAAGTGGGGAAGAGATGTCCACCAGGTGAGTTGACAGGCGAGCTTGGGTGTTACTGTGAGGCGTTTGGATGGATGGTCTATCATGGGATTGAATAATGATAGGTACCATGATTCAAGGGACCTCATTTTGAGTCTCGCGTGTTGGATAACAGCGGTTGTGGATGCCATGAGCCCGAGAAGGTGCTGGGCTTGATGGGCTGATACCGAGGCTAGAGGTCGGAATGGTTGGATTGCTTGTCTCAATTTGGTGATTCTTTCTTGAGGGATAAAGGCTCTGGTTGTAGGGAGTCTAAATATGCTCCGATATAGGTGGCGGTTTGTGAAGGTTCGAGATGGGATTTGGGAAGGTTCACCTTGAGCCCAAGGTCTTAAAGAGTATTGAGAGTGAATTGGGTAGCTCTGACGGCATCGTAATAGGAGGTAGTGACTATCAGCCAGTCGTCTATGTAGGGGAATATGGAGATACCTTGAAGACGGAGATAGGCAGCGACTGGTGCCATACATTTGGTAAAAGTTCTCGGTGCCGTGGAAAGTCCGAACGGGAGGGAGCAAAATTGGTACGAGATGTTGTCGAATCGGAATCGAAGAAATTTGTGATGATGCGGGTGGATGGAGATGTGGAAGTACGCATCTTGGAGGTCGATGAGGACAAACCAGTCTCCCTGTGAAAGGAGAGGGATGATAGTGTCGAGTGTCAGCATTCTTAAGCATCTGGGTCGAATGAATGTATTGAGGTGTCTAAGATCGAGAATAGGACGGAGTCCTCCATCCTTTTTGGAAACTGTAAAGTATCTCGAGTAGAATCCATCATGCAGGGCAGAGGAAGGGACTATAAGTATGGCATATGTTTTTGTAGAAGAAGGGAAACCTCTTCTCGGAGAGCCAGTGAGTATGGGGTAGTCTTAATGGGTCCAGGTGGTGGAGTATGATCAAATTCAATAAAATAGCCCTTTTGGATAATAGAAAGGACCCACTGGTCATTAGTGATTCGACACCAAGAGGAAGGGATGTAATCTGGTCTGGAATGGAGATAGAAGGGGTCTATGGATATTGCTTACCCTTCTTTTGTTGATGTTGAAAGGGCTGACGACGGGTCTGTTGCTGCTGGGGTTGAAAAGCAGGTGTTGTCGATGTCGATGGGCCGGAATAGGATCTGTCATAGGTTTGTGGTTTGTATGGTCGGTACGGTTGTTGGTATTGTTCAAAAGGCTGTTGGAAGAAAGGCTGCCTGCGAAACTGAGGGCACTGGTAGCGATAAGGTTGTTGGGTAGAATATGAGCGTGCTGTTTTACGGATTTTATGAAGGTTATCCATTACTTCATCCATCTTGGCGTTAAAGAGGCCAGCACCATCAAATGGAAGGTCTTCAATTCATGATTTGGTATCATCTGAGATGCCGGCAGATCTCAGCCAGGCATGTCGTCTTAGGGCAATAGAAGTCGACATAGCCTTAGAAGCGGTGTCCGCGGTATGGTGAGACACAATCCTTTGTTGTTTAGCCAGGGTTGTAGGCTCGGCGTGGATGTTTAGGGCTTCTGTCTTGGAAGCGTCAGGAGCCGCTTGGAGTATGGGTAGAATTTTGTTCCACAGTTGGCGATGGTATGCGCCCATTGTGGCTTGGTAGTTTGCGACCCTCATAAGGAAGGATGTAAGAGAATATAGGCATCTGCCTAAGATATCAAGTTTTCTCCCTTCCCGGTTAGTAGGGGCTACAGATGATTTATTACATGCTCTGGACTGATTGGATTCGACAATGATCGAGTTCGGTGTAGGATGTTTAAACGCTGTATCAGGACCATGGTTCTTGTAATGATTCTCTACACGCTTCGAGATTTGTAGTGAGGAAGGGGGTTTGTCCCATGATTCTTTCACCAATTCAAGCATAGCAGGGATGAATGTCAAGCTGAGAGGTGGCATCTTGTCCTGATTAAGGTAGTCAAAGACCAGATCTTGTTTTTGAAGTGGTGGTTCTTCTATGTCTAATTGTAAGGATTTTGCCATTCGTATCACTAGTTGAGAGTAGGAGGTAAAATCTTCTGATGGGGAAGGTGGGTGATTCTCGGCAGACATCGGAGATGTCTGGTACGTAGGAGGAGGACGATGTCGGTGTCCCGGTGGTGAAGGCGAAGCGGACGGTGAATGTTGAGATGGATAAACATATCTCACCCTTTTAGGCTCGTCATAATATGCATGCTCAATCAAGTCGTCAGGGTAATAGGGGTCATAACGATGGTATGGATCCTCCTGTTCATATCTAGGTTGGTACCAAGATGGTTCAGGATAGTAATAATATTCCCTGTGCGGTGGGTCATATTGGACCGGCGACAGGTGTCGTCTCTTTGCTCGATGTGTTTGATGTTCCCAGAGACAAAAAAGGCAACGGTCCTGTCCGTCAGTAAGCGGGATCTTATTCGTGCAGAGCACGCACCGCTTGAAGGGCCCGGGAGGGGCCATAAAAGGTCGGGGAAAGAGAATGGAGAAAGGTGGGGGGGAGGGGAAAATACCATGGGAAGACTGAAAAACGAGTGAATTGAAAGGGGAAAACGGTAACTCACAGGGGAAAACATCCAAAGAAAAGATGATTGAAAAATAAAGAAAGGATCTCAATTATCAATAATCTCAACAATAGCACGATCGCTCTAACGTTCCGAAATAGGTCCGATCTAAGCGGCAGCAAAAAGGAACTGAGGGGACTTTTGGCGGGCGGAGCATGCACTCCACGGGGGAACGTCCTACTAATCACATGTCTTTAGGCTCTAGAAACGTCCGAGAGGTCCTGCGCAGGCGCAGAACAACCCAACTGTGTGCATTCACAGAGGCCATGAAGAAGAAGGATATGATAGTAAGCACACACAGAAGATGAACAAGTACCTAACCTACAATCCATGACATCTCTAAGAAGGCCAGCACTTTGAATAGGGATGGGGATACTTGATCTGCAGGCTCTGGAGAAGCGACAGGGTTTCTTGTTCTTTTAAATCTTCCAATGTATGAAGGAAGAGAAGAAGGATGCCTAATTGCAGAGTTACCCAGCTGAGCTGTAACATGTATAGGGATGGCTAAATGGTTCCTATGCTTTTCTGAATATGAAAGAAGAGTACATCTAATTGACCTTCTTCCCTCTAGAACTACAGTGATGAACCTGCCTTCTGGTTTTCAGAAGGAACAATACTCTCTTCAGGTTATGTTATTTGCAGTTTTAAAAACTGAATGTGCATGCAGTTCCTTCACTCTTCTAATGAAAATGTTGCAGCTTTCAAAGTTTTGGAGACGACTGAAAGGACACAACAAAGGAAGGCACATTCATCATATCGTCCTGCTGCATTATGCCAACTGACAATTGTATACAATGCAAGGGGAACAAGACTCAAGATCTCCACTGTCAACCCGTTTAGAACACTGCAAACCAGCAACCAAAACCCTGCCCAGATTACAGGACAAGAGCAACATGTTTTTCCTTTGTAATAATGAAGCATCTTCACACCTGGCTTGAGCTTGCTGTAATGCCGCAATTCCCCTGGATTTGGGTGGGGGTGGTTCACTGGAGCATGGGGATATGGCTTTGTCTGCCCATCTGAATAGTTGACAAAGATGAACCCATCCTTCTCATCCAGACTGAGCTGGTCAGACCATCGCCTTGAATCATCAGAGCTGTTATCCGCTGACCACACGGCTGTTGCACGGCTGGAGGATGACCGAGGCCTGTGGCTGATGCTGTTGGGCTGGCTCTGGCTCTCCTGCAACTTTGTGTCATGGCTGAAACCCTGATCGTCTGTTTCAGAATCGCTGCTTTCTTCGTCTGGAGCTTCCTCTCCTATTATGTGCAGTATGGACACAAACAAGCTTATTATTCATCTTCCCCTGCACCACAGCACCCTGCCAAAAAAACTAATCTAGGTCCAAATAATACATTCAACTCATTTTAGAAGGTTTTTTAAAAAAAAGTCTTTGTTGCCTTGTGTGTGTGTTTTTTTAAAGCCTTACACTGTTGCTCCAATCCCTAGGTTGACAGCCTACATGGACAGGCAGCTATTCACAAAGGAGGCATGGATGGATTGTCAGCAGGAAGAAATGGCAGAATCCTGTCAGTCAAAAATGAGTGGTGCTTTTTTCAGTTGAATTGGCAAGCAAGCCACTAGAAACCAAATCCACACACAAGAACAGCACTCCCAGCCTTCTCTATACCACTGCTTTTTAGGTCTTCCCAAGGAGAGTGGAGCCCCTTGTCCACTGAGTGTCAGACTTTTACCAAAGACTTGCCGGTCTCTGCCATGAAAGCCCAGCCTCCCCTACCAGAGAGCAGGAGAAAACTCTTCCAAGGGAATCTACACTGAATTTAATGGGCTCCTGCAAATGCTAGGTGACAGTGGATCACTCCCCCTTTCTCTTCTCCACACGGGAGGTGGTGGTGGAGAGGAATGATTCTGCTGTCTCACCTGGTGCTCCCAGAAAATACCAGGTAACAGTGAACTGCTGCCGCATCTCCTTCTCTGAATCGCAAGAGGGGTTTGGGAGGGAAACAAGGCACTCTCAGAAAGTGCTTCCAGGGACTGTAGAAAGGGTGGCCTGAGAGCTATTTACTCTTCCTGCCTGGGAAGGAGGATGGGGGGGGGGGGGAGTGTTGAGCTTGGTCCCTGGCTGAAGTGTCAAACTGACCAGCTGATGATGTCAGTGGGCACGGCTACTGCCTTTGGCATCATCCAGCCTAAAATAAGTCAGAGGAGAAGGACCCAGCCTGGTACCATAAACCACAGAAACAATTCCTTCCCCCTGGAAGCACACTTCCAGCCTAGTGCTTGGGCTCCAGAGGGTCAGAGGTTTTGGAATCCTCTACCTTGCTCTCTCTTTCAAAAGCTCAGGCCACTCTCTGAACACATATGAATCAGTTTGTTTCTTCAGCTACCCTCTTGAATGTGAATTATACAGACAGTGTTACATTATTAGTAATTCACAGAGGAAGAGAAGAAATACAAAGCCAAAACAGTACCTATTTGTGGTTCTGGACACTCTTCTTGCATCTCAAGGGTCTCCGCAGGTTCAGGAGCTGGAGTTTCAGGGACCTGCAAAAACTCCATCCGCCAGAACTAGACAAAACATAGACAGCATGCCAATTTGTATCCCTTTGATATATATCCTTCCATTACTGTCACAGCTTTATTCCAGGTAGGATACCAAATGTATTGCAAAGTTAACAATGCATTTTAAAAACCCACACAAACTAGACTGAAACATTTCATTTAAGACAAACCCAGTTTTCCTAAAACATGCCCAAAAATAGGTTGTGGGGTGTTTATTTTCTCTCTAGAATGTGACAAATGAGGTTGACATCAAAATAATTATTGCCTTAGGTAAAAGGGACAATACGTAGGAGCTGCCGTTTGGAACAGCGTCAGCCCCAGAGATAAAATGGTTTAATTTCTGTTCATATCATTTGTGCATGCAACTGCTGACTAAAACCATGGTCATCCTTAATGGGATGTTCTTAAATTATAAAATTACTGATATACTAAATGAAGTTCTGTAACAATTATCTACAGACATATGCCTCCCATCCCATAATTTATCTCCTGGGACTTACCCGGACCACTCCGTCTGAGTGCCCGGTCACGATGACGTTCTGAGTGTCCCACTCATTCATCTCTGACATGCAGCAACAAAGGATCTGCTGGCTGCGCCCAGTGAAAGTGTTCACACTCACAATGGGGTTCCCATTAATGCTCCACACATGGATATAAGTGCCAGCACAAGACACAATGTCACCCTGAAAAGGAGGAGATTAAAATAACAAGGCATGCATAATTGCTGGCAGAAGATTTTTTTTTAACATTCAGTAGCATTCTCTGCTACCCTAGAGTTAAAACACACCCACCCACCCATCTAGAGGAAGAAGGGCAAAGCCTTACAGCTGAAGACTTCAGCCAGCCCCATTAGCCTCAGGATGCAAATGCAACCTAATGTGAGAAAAACTGAAGATTCACCATGGGAGTCACATCCCTCCCGCCATGGAGCAAGACTCCTATCCATGGTGCGCCTGAATCATAGAATAGTGAAGTTGGAAGGGGGCTATAAAGCCATCAAATCCAACCCCCTGCTTGATGCAGGAATACAAATCAAAGGATATCTGCCAGGTGGTTGTCTAAGTTTCTCTTGAATGCCTCCTGTGTTGGAGCACTCACCACCTCTCGAGGTAATTGGTTCCACTGTCATCCAGTTATGCATGAAGCATAACTGCAGTTCCTTTACAGGTACTATACCCAATTAACAGCTGGACTCCCAGCTCAGCCAAATCTCATTTTGAGAATGATAAATACAAGTGTCTCTGCCTATGTGACAACAGGCAGCAGTGTAGGATGGAATATATAGTAATATGACGATGTTAAGCCTCTCTCCTTGTTTTTAACATCAGCACCTCCCCTGCCAGCTTCCTCTAGACTTAAAGAGGGAGCAATGAGAGAAAATGTGAGCAGTGGTTTTGGTATCCATAAATGCCAAAAACAAACAAGCAAACAAAAAACCCCACAACCCTATTAGAAAGACTCTTCCCTAAAATACTGTATATACGGATAATTCACTGGACTCATACCGTCAGCTCATTGATGCAGAGTGCTGAAACTGGGGCCCTGTGACCTCGAAGTTGAGTTAAAAATGAGAGTTTATTCAAATCCCAGATGATGCAGGTACGGTCACGAGACCCACTCACAATGATGTGATAAGCCAGGGAGGCGGTTAAGCATGTGACTGCTTCTGTATGGCCTAGCAGTGCCTAAAAGCCAAAGACAACAGAAAATGTAAGATATGCTGAACTACATATATTATTGGAACAGTTTTCGTCTAGAAAAAATGGGATGCAAAACGTTGAAATAACTCGTTATAGAAAAAAACAGGTAAAAAATGCTGAAACACAGTGTTACGAGGCAGTATCATGCTGAGCTTCCATTGAAGCTCAGCTCACTGCAAGTAGAGTAGGCCCACTGAATCGGTGGGATTTGGTAAGTCAACTTCTGATTCAATGGGCCTGCTCTAGCTGCAAAGTACTATGCTAAGCAAAAGGATTTCGGCTAATATGGGATTGTGCCAATTATGCAAACATCACCATTGCACAAGTGGGGGCTGGATTTTCTTCATGGAAATCACTGCTTATGCAAAGACAATGCTATGCACATGGTTCTGCATTACTATTCTAGCAAGACTTTCTGCTCAGTGGAAACTCGACAGCATATTGGCCATGGATATAAATATTTTAGTTAGGAGTTGCAAATACACCAAGGCACTGCTGCTGAACAACCTCCAGTCATTTAACCGGGCCTTAAACATTTTCTGTGCAAACCTTGGCAAGACTCTGTAGCAGCACTGCTTGGTGAATTGGGCCCAAGGAATGGTACAGCCAAAGAATGAAACAAGGACTTAATGCAGGCACTTTTGAACATCTCTCTGAAATTCTCCCTATGCACTGCTGAGAGAGGAGACTGCCATTGCTAGAGTGGTAGCATACAAAAACTGAGTTGTGCTTAGTTGATTTTAGCAACTTTCCAACAAGCCACAGGCACCAAACTATGTGCAGAGTAGGAAGTGGACCTTCCTGGACCTTTGGCAGAACCCAAACTCGTTCTGCTCCTCAGCAAAAAAAATCTGCAAAGCAGCAAATAGGATGGGAAGGCAAAGCACGTCCTTGCCACACAATTGGCTGAATGTTCCATTTCATTACAGAAGCTAAATTACAAGCTTATTTTGTTATGCACCTATACCTGCTTAAGAGTAAGTGTTTTGGCTTTTTCCTTGGAAGTGCCCATCTCCCATACGCAGACAACTGTGCTGGTACCTCCAGCGATGACTAATTTGGGATTCGGACAAATGGCGCAGAGTACTTGTCCCCATTCTGATAAGCATTCATAAACAACCACGGCCTACAAAGTGTAGAAATTTGAATAGTAAGTTAGATCAACTTTACGGGCATATTTACTATCATTTAACTGTGCAATCCAAACACTGGCTTTCTCCTCTTACAAAGGTGGCTCTAGGATGCAGTCAATTTTCAGTACTCAGTCAGCAACCAAGCAGCTGACTTTGGGCTCGGAGTCAGGGACCAGCTCCTTGTATGAGGTTAAAAGGCAAAGCAAACGAGATGGAAGGAGTGGGCACAAGATAATAGGACAAGAAATGGCCAACATTCTCTCTTGTGGACATCTGTTCTCTGGGGGTGAAATTAAAAGAGGAGCCTTGAAATTAAAAATTAAGAGGAGCCTTGAAATTCAGGAGGCAGACCACCACCAATGCTCTGCAGATACCTATTTTCCACACATGAGAACTATATTTTTGCCATTCTCAGCACCATTGTAACATTCTAGAAAGTTGCGTACAGCGATTCTACAGAAGTAGATGTGACAGATGAAGTTTCATAAAAACCATTCAAGAGAAATATCCCATTGATTTTGTGGTCAACAGAAATATTCTAGATGTTAAGCTGCTCTTGCTTTCTTTTTAGAGCCTTCTGAAATGTCATACTAGCAGTTCAAATTGTCTTTTAAAAAATTCAAGCATGCAGTTAAAATCCAAAATAAATGTGATATACAGACCTTGTCTGATTCATAGGCTCCTAGCCTGCAGCTGAGGTCTGCGTAACCCCAAGCAAATGTTTTATTCCAGGTTGGTGGAATTAACACTTTATTCTGTTCCACTGCCAAGATCCCTTTGTCTGTGCACACTATCTGCCCTACAAGCTCCTTAAGCTCTGCTCAAAAAAAGAAGGAAAAAAAAGGAAGGAAAAGGTAAGTAGCACTTGAAGACTTGCTATTACAAACATGTTCTATGCTTGAGATTAGGTGAAAAGTCATCCCTAACTGCAATACAAACATCAGTACATTTCATAAGCACATTGGTATCTTCCTGAGAAAAAACTCCTCGCATTTCTGACAGCTCTGAAGAATTTTAACAGAGATAAGTTGTGTTGTACTCTTCTCAACTTTCAGGACCCAGAACAACCAGAAACTGGATATGAAACTTTCAGGGGCATTTGACTATTGAGAAACCAACAGAAATTAGTTAATCCTTAATCAGATATGTGATTGTAACACAACATGTGTTGAGAAGGACTTGGATCCTGGGAGCATAAATAAAACTTTGATTGCATTAATAAACCCATAATCACCCAATCAGCTGAAAAGGACAAAAAGCTGATCCCACAGCTACAAAAACTGAACTACACTACACCAGAACACAGGCAGAGTTCTAACTCCTGTCCTCTGAAGATGCCAGCCACAGAGACTGGCGAAATGTTAGGAAGAAAAACCTTCAGAACACGGCCAAACAGTCCGGAAAAACCTACAACAACCATCGGATCCCGGCCGTGAAAGCCTTCGAGAATACAAACCCTCTATTATTGAATTCATTGTGAGGAAAGGACTTTCAGACCTCCAGTTGCCACTGACAACATACATTTCGCTAACCAAAACAGAACAAAAAGAGGCCAACAAGGATCTGCAGTGTAACAGAAGGTTGGTTTCTAATCCTGAAACCATTTGCACAATCCCAGAATTCCAGAAGAAGTCATCAGATATGGAAGTAAATCAGAGTTTGTAGGTTAGATGTTTTTGTCTGAATCTCAGTGGCACACAAAAGCCCAGTTGCTGGCTTCTTGCAGATGTATCCTTAAAGCTATGGTTAGATAAGACACAGATGTAACTGTAAAGAGGTTGTGT
Organism: Intellagama lesueurii; assembly: GCA_037013535.1. Taxonomy (NCBI): domain Eukaryota; kingdom Metazoa; phylum Chordata; class Lepidosauria; order Squamata; family Agamidae; genus Intellagama; species Intellagama lesueurii. The sequence goes on along the minus strand of JBAJHW010000005.1, from coordinate 186,316,850 downwards.
ATGAGGGGGCAATCAACTTCACTGCTGACTTTTCCATTGGATGTAATCATAGAATCACAGAATCATGAAGTTGGAAGGGGCCTATAAGGCTATCAAGTCCAACCCCCTGCTCAATGCAGGATCCATATCAAAGGATATCCCATACAGCACTCCAGGGAAGCACAAACCAATGCAAGTACAACCCAATGCAGGGGTTGGGCTTTACTTGCATTGGTTTGTACTTCCGTGGATAATCCATCTTTCCACACAAATGGAAAAATGGATTATCCACCCTCCATAATTTTGTAGGAGTATAACAACCTGTCTGAATGCAACATCCAGAGCACAGCCATTGGCAGGGGAAAACTGTTTGCAGTTCAAGGTGTATTTACATAGGATTCTAATCTATTAATTCTAATAGACTGTCTAACCAAAGGAAGTTAGATTGTTTCACTTTCCTTTGGTTTTAATTCTCTTTGTTTTGTTATAAAGAGATTTTGAAGGCCCTTTCTGGAGCTGGCTGGCATATAATTTTTTCATAATACAAAGCAAAAAGCTCAGACTACAAACACAGTTAAAAGAACCTAGAGTAAGCAAAATAATTTCATTTACCCTTCACAGGAGCAAGAGAAGGCCTGAGGTTGTCTAAATGATGAAAAAAGATCTTGTCGCTTGAAGCACCAGGTGGAACAGAAACTCCACTAATTTCTCCATTAATTCGACTTCTCACTCGCTTTGGTGGATGAGGTTTCTTAAACAACTGCAGTATGAGAGAAGGTAACAGGCTCAGAGGCGAGAGCCTGGGTAATTTTTAGCAACACTTTTCAATGTATGAGAACACCATCCTTGAGACTCGGGAAAAATGGCGGGATGCTTTATTATGCTATTTTTGCTGCTTTCATCAGATTATTGACAAGACAAATGGTGGTAAGGACTGCCCTGCATTTTGTAGCTCTGTTGCTTGCCAGAGATCAGCTTGTAGCAGATCAAGCACTTGAAGATTGCCTCCATTTGTTATCCTTTTTACAGCTCACTCAATAACACTGAAGGTAAGGATACCACAATACTACAGTCCTGAAAAGCCATTTTGTTAAATTAATTCTAAGTTCCATAACCAATGGTGTCTATAGGAATACAAGAAAGGAAGCTGCGTTTTGTGTGGATTTTATGAAGAGAATTCAAGAAGTTATTTTGGTCAACTGGTAAAGATTGGATTCATTAAAACTTACTGCATCAACTTTATTTTAATCACAGCATCTGAGTGTCCAAGGTTTCCTAAGAATAGCATTAACAGTCTGAGTAGGTGGGGAGCTGGACTTCACCATCACATGGAACACACAAGCTGTTTTCAATCACTTCAGCTCACCATGTGACAATGAATCATCAAAATTCCAATGTTTACCACTTCTAGTGTCACGACATACACCCAAAGTCACATAAAGCAATTACAGGGGACCCTTAAATGGCTCAGACAGAGACTGGATGAAATTGGATGCTTCTCAAAACAGATGTACAGAGACACGTGACAGAATTGAGAAGTCCGGGAAAAGGTACTCTCTCCATAATGACAAAAGCTTGGCAGATCAGTTGTATTTTAGCTTCTAGAAGGCGGGTAAAACATATCAGGAAAGGTTTGTGGAAGAAGGCTAACTGGTGTTCCTATGTTTTTGGTGGGTTGTGTTTTTTTTGTTTTGTTTTTTTTACAATTTTGAGAAACTTCTTTTTAAAAACCTGTTAATCTTGATTCTGAGAACCTTCCTGAGAGTTCTGCAGAGCCATCTGGAATCCTATCAACAGCAACGTTTAAAGCATGAGTTATTCTGGAGGCTGCCAACCACCTTATATTTTGGCTACGTAGCATGCTAGCTTGAGTTTGTGTTTCTTTTTTTAAATCTTCAGTTTACAGCCTCAGAACTCCTGTTGTTTTTCACTCCTGTAAAACATTATGGGCAAAATGCACTAAAAAGATTCTCCTATGCTTTTGGAGTTATTTCCCATTCATTTCCATGGGGATTCCATAGCAGGCATTTCAGACCTGAAGACACAGGGAAAGATGAGAATCTCTTTTTGATCTCTGAAGTAAGATCAGAAGAGTCACTGGCCAGAATCTTATTGTGGATTTATGCCAGCATTGCGTGAAATTGTGTAAACTCTAGCAGTGAACTCCCACTGATTAACGAGTTGCTGCTCACACACCTAGCCATGAACCAAGCTGTGAAACCTGCATGTAAACAGAAATGCAAGTGGCACTTGGTTAATTAGGAGAAATCTGCCATCACTATTACACTTATGTTGGCATAAATCCTCAATTAGCATACTAGCCATTTTTCTTTTTTGGACTACAACTCTTAGAACTCTCAGCCACCATTCGGGTTGGGAAATTCTGCAAACTGTAGTCCAACTAAGTAATTTTTCCAAATTCTGCCTCTGATTCACAGTTACCATTCAGTTATTCCTATTACAGTTATGATTTATGGAATCTAAAATGCAATATCCCAAAGGCAAGCTCATATTAATGTGAATTAAAAGATTTTCCAACTCCAGCCTTTTCCCCTCTCCTGCCATTGGGGTGTTCCCATTCCAAAACATTTATCACACTGTTCATCTGATGAATAATCTCCTAATTATTTAACCATAAAAATATACTAGGCCTAAGTATCAATGATTTGGATGGGAAACAAAAAGATCAAAAACCCTTGAAATTATATTCAAACTCCTGACTGCTCTTTCCTCCCTTTACAATGACAGCGTCTAGAAATTGAGTCCTCTGGCACTGAACAGCAGGAATTTAGAGATACAAAAGTATTAAACAAAAAGATGGGTAAATGAACACAAGTCAGTATTGTAATTCTGACAAATCCAAACTGAAACTTTTCTCGCACACATTACCTGTTTGGGTATCTGCCCGAAATTATTAATGAATCCTATGGTAGCTGTTTCTTTTAATGGATCATTTATGTTGTATATGTCCACTTGTCCCTCATAGAAGAGATGATGGAAGACATTTACAGCTTCCACTGCAGCAGGCCCTTGCTGTTTATAGCCAAAGATTAAATCAATCCACTCATGAAGGTGTGCACTCACAAAGTCACATTCCAAAGCCTGTAATGCAAAATGTGCACATTAAATAAAGAATATGTTATCTGACTAAAGTGGGTGAAAACAGACTATCTATCCCATTGGGTGAAACAGTACACATATCACAGTCAGCTTTTTCTACCAACACTGTTACCAGAGAAAAATGCACAATTAATTTGTGGTCTATCAAATATGTGCCAAGGAAACAAAGAACGAAGTATAAAACAGGAAAAATGTTATTCCTCCCAAATAAAAATGCAAAAATTGAACAAAAGATTACAATTTAGTTTTTTATTTTATAACGATAGTATACTACCTCTCGATGTACTCTGATGAATTCACGAGGATCCCCTTTGGCCCATGGAGGGAGTATTACATCCCCAAGTTTAGTGCCGTTCTGTTTGCACCCTATGAGACAATAGCAAAAAATTTTTTTTTAGTAAAACAACTATTCAAGTACAGTAGGACCACGGCATCCAAGCCCCCCCCCCCGCCCCGCTGAAAAGCCCTGTAATAGAAACACTATATACAGGATAGTCTCTGGTTCCCTCTAGTGCCACGTTCTGGTAATACACCGTGGAAATATGTATTTCTGAAGGGTTTTATTTAATATTTTCAGGCGAGTACTGATCCCTCTGATACAGTGGTCCTACTGTAATTAAATGCTACAGCTTAATTTGCTTACCTAAAAAGTACTCTGTATTTAAATATACTCCTTACTATTCACAGGCGGTTTAAATCACAATTCCATCTGTCAGTTTAGTAACAGAAGACAGACTTCAGGTTTGCTAGATGTACAATGTTTTTACTTTGTTTTATGGCTAGTCAACATCCACTCATCAGAGTTGGATGAGAAAAATAGACACACAATTAGAATTAAAGAATAGTACCTCTCAGTATCCACTGAGTCTAGCCATCTGTTTTTAATATGAGAAGTGTGTTAAGAGCACACGCTCCTTCTGGTCACACCCCGGCTTTTGTCCTTACAGCATTATGGTTTAGGGCAGAGAGAGGATTTTAAAAAAATAATAATTTTACTCCATCTTTCTTCTAAAAAAGGACCAAGGTGGCTTACATCATTAAAAACACATGAAAAGCTAAAAACAGTAAATTATTCAAATATTAAGGAGGAATTAATAACATTGTACTAAAAATGTTATGTAAAAGCACTGCAAAAAAACAAGTTTAGAAGCAAAAAAAATATAAATTTAAACCATCCCATTGATTGTCTCCTAGGCAGTCAGCCACTAAAGAAAAGCCTGCCTGAAGAGAAAGATCTTTGCCTGTTTGCAGAAGGACAGCAAAGATGGGGCCAGCCTGGCCTCCTGTGGGAGGGAGTTCCAGAGTGTGGGAGCAGCAACAGAGAAGGCCCTGCCCTGTGTCCCCACCAAGCAACAGCTATGAGGGAGGTTGGACTGAAAGAAAGGCCTCCCCTGATGATCTTAACACCCTGCCAGGCTCATAAAAAGTTGTTTTGGTGCTGCCACTGTTAAACAACTGCAAGTCAGAAAGGCTTGCCAAACGAATGCACACAAACCAGTGACCTACAGCAGATCTGCTTTGTGCTCAGCCCTGATCTCAATCATATACCAGTTCTCTTATGCTTTCAGGCAAGGTCTTTATTTAGAACACACCAGCCAGCCTGTTTTATGTTAATCTTTGAGCAGTGCCTACAAAAGGAAGGGAAGTGTTATCAAAAGTTATTTATTTCACCTAGATCAAAGTTGTTGGAATTGAGCAAAAACTCTGGGAGGTAGAAAAATTCAGGGATAAGCTCCTTGACGTCTGCCATGTTGTGCTTGGATGCAGAGTACCAGGCTTCTCGCACACTGTGGAACATTCTGTCAGCCAAGTCAAAGTGGCCGCCCTGTGGAAGGAAAGGGGAATTTCATCATTCTAAGCTGCTATAGCATTCTCTGCGCTGCTCTTTTCAGCCCTGGAACAAACAACGGAATACCCATACATTTTTAGTGGTTAAGGTTGATATGCTGATCAGAAAAGAAAGAGCTGATCATCTGCAGGTTAAGAAAATAATTTCGAATACATTACTGTGATGACTGTTACCATCCAGTCACAAATCAGTCAGAAAAATTGGGATGAACATTGTGATCCTATACAAGTCTACTCAGAGGTTCCCACAGAGTTCAGTGAGGTTTACTCCCAAGGTAGTGTGAACATAAAATTCCTTTTAGAGAGCTAAAACTAGTTAATTCTATACAATAAAGATGTCATATCAGAGTTTAGAATGGCAATTTTGGACTGCAGCTCCCACCATCCCCTACCTATGATGCCTGGGGGTTTCCGGGAGCAGTAGTCCAAGAAAGTTAACTTTTCCAAGCTCTACTGAATGTGATAATTAAAAAAACCAATAGATCCATAAATCTGGAAGTTTGCGTACTAGATGTCAGATAATTCAGGTATAGAACTAGGTTCCATGAGTCTAAATGTTTTTTCCTCTTTCCTTCATAAAAACTAATATGAGCATAAATTATGTGGTAGAAGAACTAGAGCATGTGGATATCCTAAAAAAATTCCAGTGGAGTAGCCATGTTAGTCCCCTAGAATAAAAAAACATACACACATCTGATGAAAAATCCCAAAAATGTATGCCAAATAAAACTGTTATTCTTCAAAGTAACACTAGGCTTTGGTGTTCTGCCTAAATTTTTTACATTTTACCATGTTTTTTTTACTTAATTTGTATATTCGGCCAAAACAAATTTGAAGTGATTTGCATGACACAGCAAATGCATCCACCAAGTAGTGCAAGTTTTCCAACCCACTTATTATCAAGGAATTGGTACTTTTAGGAACCTTGGTACTTTTTGGTATGCAAGAAAAGTTTTATCACGTCACTCACTCACTGAGAGGTGGCAAATGTAAGGCCATCCTTGAACATCTCACATATCTTGAAATGCCTATTACATACATACAGATCATGCCTGTCAGGTGGCAGAACAAAGCTATGAAGAATCCTAGAACTCTAGAGGGAGCCCAAGTGTCACTGAATCAACCGTCTCCCAAAGGAGAAAATCCACAGCGAGAGCATTCTTGGCTGGGGGCCGTCTAATCTCTCTTTGAAAACCTCCAATGAACGAGTCCACCACCCTTTGAGGCAGCCGTACATAGTATTGTATTTCTCAAATGAAAACAATAAGTGATACAAGTAAGCACAGAGTTCTGACTCCTGTCCTCTGAAGATGCCGGCCACAGAGACTGGCAAAACGTTAGGAAGAACAACCTTAAGAACACGGCCAAACAGCCCGGAAAACCCACAACAACGATCGGATCCCGGCTGTGAAAGCCTTCGAGAATACACAAATATTTACCTGAAGCCTTAAGAATATCTGTGTGAAGGGCTCCATTCGCACCAGGTATGAAGCTACTATCATTGCAGATGAATAGTGGGTACCATAATGATAAGCTGGAGTTTCTCCTGGAAAATATAAAATAAAAACAAGAAGTAAACAAAAGGAAATAAGAACAAAATGCCTATGATAATGTGTCTGCACTAAACAAACAGGTTTCAAGTTACCGTGCTGTAATGACACCAAGCCCATTTGAAATGTGTATTTCCCAAATTAAAACAGTAACATAATTCCGCATTTTGGCAGTGATCTACTGAGGAAAACCTGCACAGCAACATTTTGCACTTAGCCATTTAAAAATGTTTGAAAATTTATTTGGATTTACCCCGTTTCCCCGAAAATAAGACCTAACCTGAAAATAAGCCCTAGTATGATTTTTCAGGATGCTCGTAATATAAGCCCTACCCCAAAAATAAGCCCCAGTAAAGTGAAACCCCACCCTCCACCATTGTGCAGCAACCAGAAGAAGATGACATGACTGTAAAATAAAACATCCCCTGAAAATAAGCCCTACTGCGTTTTTTGGAGCAAAAATTAATATAAGACCCTGTCTTATTTTCGGGGAAACACGGTAAGTGTTTCGGATTAGGAACTCTTGAGTTCTTCTAGAAACATTTTCATTTTTCATCTCTTTAGTGTCTTCATCAAGTGATTTGATGGTGAAACACTTCTAAAAATTGATGGAAACAGGCAGGATTTAACGGGTGGGATCAATATAAAGAGATGTTCCTCGAACCTATCATAGGAATTTTCCTAAACAAGCATGCCCTCAGTGCCCCAAATAGTAAAACAAAGAACGCACAGCTGGATTTCCAGTTTTCAGAAAATCAGACCAAAGCATAAGCTATCCTAGGATAATAAATACTGAGCAGAACCTTGTTGGTGATTTATGCATGTGCCACTAACTAATGAGGTAATGGTTGCATTACGAGGCATACCCATGTTGTACAATCAGGTATGTGCCTCGTAAAATGACCAGTGGCTCATTAGTGAGTCACAATTCGACACAGGAAATGACACAATTTAGCTTATGCACACATAAATCACACATAGGAGTCTGACCACCAGTACTTCTCTCAGAAATATGTGGAACAAACTAACAACCAGTATCACAGGTAGCATGAGAGAATAATATTTGAGGGAAAGCCTTTCATGGTTTGGGACCACACTACCTGGAGTGTCTCTACCCAATGTCATCTGCCTAACCCACCAGATCCTCCCAGGCTTTGCTCCTCCGAGTGGCCACTTCGAAGGAGGCCCAGAAGTCGGGCTTTCTTTGCGATGGCACCAACTTTATGGAGCCAGTTCCCATGGAGCTACACCTGCCCCCTCCCTATTAATGTTCAGAAGGCAACTGTCTGATCTGTCAAGGAACAACCCCATTGAAGAAGATAGCAGTGGTTACCCAAACCTTGCTGCTGGCTGAGAAGTGCCCCCCCATAACAGTTCAAGCTTCAGGGCCCCAAAAATGTAGGTCCGCCAATGACTAAAACAGCTCGCTTTTTGAAAAGTTCACACAGAAACCACGTACCATTAGGATCTTCCCAGTCTTTGTAACGTTTCTTATATTGAGCTAACCTCTCATCAGTCTGAGCCCCCATGGGTTTCGCCAAGTTTCTAAATGTCTTTGGATTGGTTAAATCTAATTCCTTTAAAATTAAATGAGAAAATAATATTATTTCAAATAAATTTATTTCGTCAACTAATGATGCAATTACATACAAAACGATCCTTAATTCCTCTAATATATTTAGATCCTGGTTTTTAAATATATTGCCAATTATTCTGTCAATCTAAATGGTCCAAGAGGACAAAATTAAGAGATCCCCCCCTTTTTTACATAGAGCAAATATTTCTTATCTTATTGCCTATATATAACTCTCAGCCTACTAAGTCTCTCCTCTAAAACATTTATCCATGAATTATACACAGACAAACTTTAAAAAGGTAATATTTGAGCAAGTACAGTAGGACCTCCTTATCTGCTGATTCACTTATCCATGGTCCGAAAATATTAAAACTATTAAAAGAATAATCCCAATATATATTTATTTTTAACAATGAGGTTACCAGAACTGGTTTCTAGAGGGAGCCAGAGACCAGGCTATGTATAGCGTTTGCTATTAAAATAGTTTCCCATATTTTTAAAAATGCAAGCGGAGCTTGGAAATGATCCCCTGTGGAGTCCTACTGTATTACCAACACTTCTCACTATTTTTTCCCAGTGACTAGAAGCATATTATGCAAACACAATGAAAAGCAATTTGGAAAATCCACTCAAAGATTTTTTTAAAAGACCTTTTTGGCATGCACCATGATCTCTGACTGTGAAGATTCTCAGTCATCCAGGTGAGGTTATCTGGAAGTTGAGTCATGGCAACTGGATTTCTTTCTTTAGGTTGAAGGAGTTTTGGTAAACACCACAAACCCGTGCACTTCAAACCCACAAACACACTAAGGCAGAGCCTCGTCCACCCAAAAGACAGGAAGTATATGCGGTCCAATGCAAAGAGGAGTGTTCGGAGCTCTATGCTGGAGAAACCAAACAGCCACTAAGCAGGAGGGGCAATGGCTCAGGATCATAATCAGCGGTGTTCCTTCATAAAAATAAATAAATAAATTTGAAGGACAAAGGACACTCATTTGATGACCAAGATGTACTCATGTTGGACCAAGAAGATCAGTGGTTTGAAACAGGGGTCAGGGAGACCATATATGTGCATATAGAAAATCCCTCACTCAACAGGGGTGGATGCCTTAGATACCATCTGTCTGCTATTTCTCATGCTGCCCTTTCATCCATCCCCAGAAAGATTAGGACCACACACCAGAAAGACCACTGTTAATGACTGTTAACGACCCATGACAATGGGTGGAGCACAGCAGAAGTGGGATTTTAACTCACTCCTAGTCCATCTAACGAGACTATTCAGACCAGGGGGAAGTGAAACCAACATGGAGGATATATCAGGGATCTCCTACCAACTCTCCTCAGACTGAAGAAACTACTTGGATGAGTAGTGAAACGTTTCAACCTAATAGGAAAGAAGTCCAGTTGCCATGACTCAACTTCCACATGATCTCTGACATTCTCTGTGATAAGGCTCTCAAACCAAAAACAGTTCAGAAGGGACTCACAGCAAGACCCATGCCTTGTGAAATTAAAAACACAAGTTACCTTGTATTTCAAGATAATTCATCAACAATCCCAGAAATTCCTGGTCACAAAATTCAGGACAGAACTGAACTACTATTATAAATTCCTAAGTATCAGGGTGAAATAGTAAGTTGGCAGACGGTGTCATGCTGTGATCTGGGATCTCTTTAAATGCAGGCTTCCAAAAACAGAACCCTGTCTTGTAAGATACAAACCTTTTTGATCTGGTCAAGTATCACATCGGAATATTTTGTTATTACCTCTGAATCATAGTCTGCAAGGATCCACGGGAAAACAGGGTACTGCATGAGGTCATTATAGGAACGGCCAGCCAAAGTGTTCAAATGCATCAGGTACTGGAAATTGCTGATTTCACCTCTCTTTGAGAGATAAAACACAAAATGAAATGCATTTGAACTAATTTCTCTATAACAAATATATATTTTTTTTACTCTTTCATAAAATATTGAACTAAATTTTACAGAATATATTTCAGAATGATATGCTCAAATATTCTGTATCAACTCACTATGAAGGAGAAAGTAAATAATGTTTTATTCTTACCTCCCACCTTTGCGTCACAGATTTTTCTCCTACTAGGGTGCTTAGCAAGCCAGACCTAATGGGAATCAGGAAAAAGCAATATTCTTGCATTCAGAAGCATGTTCTAAGAACAGTATCAATGATTTCATATAACTAAAGTGCAATACAGTTGACTAACCTGATCTAATACCATTAAAACATGAAGAATTCCCCAAAGCTGTGTCATATAGCTATGGACTACCAACCACATACTCATATCAATGGCCATCTAACAGAGAGTAATCTAACACATATCTGTTAAACTATCCACTTGATGGGTAGTACAAATGTTGTCTTCACCAGGCTCTCACCCAAATTCAAAGGTGCCACTGCGCATGCAGAGGCACATACAGAAGGTCTGTACAAGATGAAATTTCCTCATTAACTTTGGTTAGAGCCAGTGTAATGTGGAAAACAGAATGCTCTCACTGGAAGATTAGTTGAACCTGTTTTGAGAGCTGGTGGGAAGACCCAATGGGATAACTCTGCATACCCCCCTCTTGAGCTCACGGGGGGGGGGGGGGGAAGCAGGATACACATGTAGCAAATATACCATCAGCTTTGTGTTTCATCCAGTAGATGGTTTCTGTTTGTTTGTTTTAGTTTAGTACTCTGTATTGCAACCAATGTATAGAAAGAAACAAAATATAAGATGCTAAGAATAATCCTTCATATGTGAATGGCCCCTACCTCTTAGGAGTACTGAACCCATCAAGAAGCTTTGAAAGAGAAACTGATTTCTTAAGAGAAATGGGTTTCCCCCCCCCCCAATACTACTTCAAAAAATGAATATCTGTACAATTTTAGAAGGATTTAATGTTTCTTATTTTCTAAATTATATTTGCTAGCACACAGAGAAATGAACACCGGATATAAGGACAGTAAAATGTGCTGAGTTCAACAATTTGAAATACTGGAATCAGAAGACACCTGCATCAAAATAAACACTGATTACATCCCAAAAATCACATTTTGGCTTAACAGGTTAATTACTGTTTTCTTTTTCTTTTTCTGAACTGCAAAACTGTCATTAATGGTTTTAGAACAAGAAAGGCTACTGAGCCAACTTCAAACCACAGCTTCATAGCCTTGCTTGTTCTGAAGAGGACAATAACAGTTTTCTGGTTCAGATGAACCAGGATACTAAAGTTAACTGCAAACTGCCCAGTTTACCTGCCATATTATGAAAAGAGGCTACTGGCATTTCCATAAGCCTCATTCAAACTTCAGCTCATTACATCCAAATCTATTGCACAGAATAAAAAAAAATGCAAATTCTCACCCCTGCTCTACACTGGTGTTGGGTCGCTGTCCAGACACAGACTCCGAACTATCAGTTAAAGAAGGAACTACAGCCAAAAACCTTTTAAAAATTAAAAGAAGACAATTAGCCAAGTACATAAACTCCAGTCAGCTCCATATGGTGGCTACTGACAGACTGTTATAGAATTCATAAGAGCAGTTTTTATTTTCATTATATATATATACTTCCTAATGAAAAAGAAGCTACTAAAAACATACACCATATATTCCTGGGGAGAGATGGCAGAGACAAAAGGACAGCATAGTTAGTATTGGAATTCGGAAAGGAATGACTGTGTGCTTTTCAATGCAAATCAGAAACAATACAATTTAATTCCCAATTCAGTAAACTGAAATTAATAGGACTTATTACTTCCAAATAACCTGAAACCTCTTCATTTCAATGGGCCTGCTCTAGGTACGACAAACATTGGATTCAGTCTCCTATCACTTCTTCATCTCATCTATGAAAAACTTTTGGAACACTTCCCAATCTGGCAACCTCCGTATGTGTCACAATAAAACTCTGATCATTCATATCAAACACGGCAGGCTGGAAATTATGGTAAGTATAGTTCAACAGAAACCTGGTATGCAGAAAGGCCTGCAAAGCCCTCAATAACCATAGACGTGCCAGCAAGACATGTCTAGCAATGAGATGAATATAAGGCACACACTAAGGTGAAATTTCCTTTACAAACCCTTCATCAGCCTGGGACTTTATTTACTGCAATATCTAAAGATTGTTCACTCTTTTTATTTATTTATTTTACTTATATCTCACCTGCCCTCACAACAGCCTGCATACCTCATGGCCTTCAGAAAAATACATACTGAAAATTGCAAATTACAGATTTCTAACATCTAAAACTGCAAAAATCTAAAATCTCAAGTTACAAATATTTGTTAAAAGATGAAAAACAGTCCATAAAGAGGAGAAAAACAAAACAAAACAAACAGAAAAAAGAATATACTTGTTCTGTTAACTGGTAAATTGAGAATCAATTTGCAATACCTCTGGTAGACTTTATTTCTCACTCCTTTCTGGAAGGCAAGCAGGTAGTTGCGTCCATCTCCTGAGAATACTTCAACAGCAATTGGCTGCAATGAAATGGCTGAGTTTGAAAAGGCTGCCAAGATGAAGGAAACTGCTGTGGGCCTTCGCAAGGCCTGACCCTGACCTGTTCTGTTTTTTACCCAGATGAAAAAAAAAGTGTGGCCTTTTCTTTGCTTGTTCGTTGTTACATGCTGTCGGAACTGACTTATATCAACTCCTAACAGGGCTTTCAAGGTGAGATATTTAAGGACTGGTGTTATCAGCACCACTCCTCCAGTGAGTTCCCATGACAGAGCGGGAATTTGAACCCAGGCCTTCTGAGTCCCAGTCTGTCACTCTATCCACTACATCACACTGGGTATTGCCTGTTTAAGGGACTTAAAATTATTCCTATTACTTCTTGCAATGTGTACAATGTACTGAAGTGTACATAATGAAATATTTAATAAAAGGTTTATTAAATATATTTTGTCTTATCTGTAGGATCCTACACACCAAATAAAGGAGATTCCACTACTTAATGAACTCTGCTTTCCCACAGTATAAGCAAAATGTACATCACCTGCAACAGGTATCGTCTTTTATGAACCTCCTTGATATCTTCATATGCAAAAATACTGCATGTCCTTTTGAGTTGACTTGGACCCTGTCGTGCTCCCCTGGGTATAATTGGTTCATGCATACTGTAAGAATTGAAAGGTGAAAATGATGAGTGAAACAATAAGAATATATTGTGTCAGGTAATTCTTACCTTTTCCACTCATTTTCTACTACCACATTTCATTACATTGCCTTTATGAGAACTATCAAAGATGTGATTGCACAACTAAGAGGACAAAGGAGTTTTATATTTCTGTTCAGGCACAACTGTGTTTTCCAAGTTGCACTTAATAATAGCAGTTGATTTTCCTAGTTACATCCTTACACTTAAGATTTCTCACAAATCAAGTCAACATTTTTTTCTCTAAGATAAAAAAATATCCAGGTTAACTCACTTGGGAGGTAGTGTCTCGATATCTCGTATTTCTCTGGTAGCAGTCATGGTAAACCCATCAATCACATAGAAGTGCTCTTTACCAAAGAGGAGAAGCCCCTCACTGGTGTCTAGACCTTGAACCCGAGCACAACGGTACATGTGTTGGATCTGTTAAAAAAGCCACATATTTAATTAAAACCAGATGAAAATAATGTTATGTGAGCATGCTCTATTTATATGTTGTATGTGCAGGAGAAATAGAACTACATCAATACTGACAAATAATCTGCTGTTTTAAAATTGCAGAATATTATATATAAATAACTTCAGTGCTATAATGCAGCATTTGACACTGAAGGAAGGAAGGAACGAAGGGAATTATAAAAGATCCCGGGAAGGATGTTGCTTTAAAGCAACAAAACAAAAAAGAAGTTTGAGGCAATGCTTTCAGTACAAAGAACTCTTTCTCAGTTGTGATTCTCCTTTGTCAGTAGTGCAAGGGAGCTCTGCTTTTTATACTCCCTGGGATGAATGCAAAGGCAACAAGTCTACATATTACATGATTAATCTAACGTTCAGTAGGGAGTTTCTCAGCCAGTGTCATGCTGATTCCATGGAGTCTACAAGCAAAGCCTCACTAGGTTTTCATCTTCTATTAAAAGGAATTAGGAATAGATATTCATTATCTTTGATTAACTAACCTTCTACACACTTGTCTTGCATGCTTCCTTAATGCTCAAGCATACAAGCAAATTGTGTACAAAAGCATCACTTAACAATGATTTATAAACATTGGACAACTGATTGTGACAGTAAACCAATGAGAAATTCAGATGTTCCTGAAAATGGGAAAGATGCAGGTTATTTTTCCATTAATGCAATGGCTTCTATTAGTGGAATCAGCAAAGTAAGTGGGGTGCTTCTCCTTTCTCCCTACCCCTCCAAAAAAATCCAAAAAACAAAACAACAGTGAATGGAACCCAACGGATTACAGAAAAATAAGTTCTAAAACATGAAAGCTAAACACCAGCTTAAACTATACCTACAATAGAGTCCAATGTAAATATTTTGACCTATTACTGAAAGCAATGTCCAGGTCCTGGCTTCATGGACATATGCATTCTGAATGTTCCCATCAGCACTTCAGTACCATAGTCATTATTTTTATACAACTGTCACCCAGTCTTAACTAAATATACTGCTAGCCGTTTATGGCAAAAAGATAGCCTTAAGGTTCAATGAATTTGTGAACTCTGACTTTACACAGTTTGCTAGTGGAAAATATGATTATTAGATAGCTATAGAAAGATGTTAGCTTTCAAATATTAGGCTACTACTTTTCATAGATATATGAGTTTCCTGTTAGAAACAGTGTCCTAATCTAATGAACACTGTGGCATTTTTCCTGGGGACTATCCCCATTTGTTAGGTACCTTGTTTCTTTTTGCTACATTAATTTGGTACTGGATGAATAAGCTTTTGGAATAAACGGGAAATGGCCTGAAAGAACATTACCGTTAAGAAGCTGTAACATAGAAATCTCCTGTTTCTGAAACATATTTTGAAGACAATCTGGGAATTCAGAGTTTGAGACGGCACCCCATGGTTACAAGTTTTATACCTTTTCCCCTTCCTCGAGCAGTCGAAGCAAAGTTGTGTTATCAGTTTTTTCCTCTT
Source organism: Intellagama lesueurii (assembly GCA_037013535.1). Taxonomy (NCBI): domain Eukaryota; kingdom Metazoa; phylum Chordata; class Lepidosauria; order Squamata; family Agamidae; genus Intellagama; species Intellagama lesueurii. The sequence continues at coordinate 186,301,674 of JBAJHW010000005.1, read as the reverse complement.
CATCTATAGAGCTATTCTCAGCTATCTGATCCTGCAGCTGCTCCTGATTCTCTTCATCACCACCATCAGGTGCTGAACGAGATCTCTTCAAGGGTGGTTTAACAAGACCTGTATCAAGCAATCAGAATCCGTCAACACCAGGTTTATGAAAGTCAGTGAGGCATAAAGACAGGGCAGTCAATGCAGAGGTCAACTTTAATCATCATCATCATCATCATACAAAACCAATTGCCTCTAGCTGAGCAATACCAAGGGAATTACAAATGCAAATACTAAGAAGTAGCCGAGAGTAGTAGTAGCCCGTGTGTGCGCCTGGAACACCTTTTTATAGGGGCCAGAATCCTGTTGGAGATTTATGCCAGCGTAGGTACAACTGCATACACTGTGGCAGAGAATTGCTCCAATAAATAAATTGCCTCTTGCATTCCACATCAAGTCATGGAACCAGAACATAATCAGAAATGCAAGTGGCAGCAACTCATTACCATGATGTATGCAATTACATGTCTACCAGCAGGACTACAGAAACAGAAGCACATTTCCCACTATATTTTACATCAATTTCTTCACTTTCTTGAGAAATTCAAAATTTATTTCAACTAGAACCGACTTAATCCACTCTTATCGAAAATATATACGGGCCAGAATTTAACTTTAAAAATCTTTACAGTGTTGAAACAGTTTCTAACAGTTTTAAATGCATCAAAATATAAAATCTGAAGATTAACCAAAATATGTTAAAATGTCAAAATACGTTAATTTTTTTAGGTAATTAAAGCACATATTTTATATTTCCATATATAGGTTTTTTTTCCTGTAGATCAATGTACAAAGAGGACAGAACGGACATGACTGAATTTATGTAATAATGACATGAACTGTAAGTACAATGATTTATCCATCCTTACTAACTAGAAAGGGGCATGAAACACAGAAGAGGAAGATGGCATAGCTGAGAAAGAAGTCTTTCCTTAGGCAACGGTTTTGGCTTCCTTAGGGAAACTCACACTTTTAAAGAATCAGATCCCCAAATACTAATAACTATAGTGGGCACAATTCACACACACACACATATATAAAAGAAGATAAGCAGCTTTGTATTTTTGCTTTGTCCTCCATGGGCATGGATGAATACAGATGAAATAAAGATCCCACCTTTAACTCTTGCAATAGTATCTTCACCATGTTCTGGCTCCTGCTGAGCAGCTTCTCCTTCTGAACTCTCTTCAATAGTATCTTGAAACACAGCAGGGTTTCCAGAAGCCAGTCGCATATAATATTCTTTGCTATCATAGCTTATAGCTCTTCGGTAGCGTGCAGGTTTCTTAAAACAATAATTGAATTAAAATGTTCAGTAAAACCAAGTCATTCTTTAAGCTAATGTATCCTAGATTTAGCTCCATGCCTATAACCTCCCTATTGTCTAGTGTTACAGCTGGAGGCAGACCATTTTAAGCTAATTACAGTTTTCATCTACAATCACTTACATTTGGAATGAACTTATCACCAAAACAATGATCAAAATTAAATGCTGTTTGATGAATAGCATACAACGAAGAAGTGATCAAAAAGTGTTCAGTGTATATTGTGAATTGTCTGAAAAGGTCCAACAATCTTGCATCTATCTACTTCAAATTGCTTTTTCATTCAATCATTTCCAATAATGCATCCAGCTCATTCATTAGTACTCCCTGAAACACTGGTTTACATTTGTTTCCAGAATGTAAGGATGTAAAGAAACCAATCAGATTCATTTTTGTTGTTGTTATGTGCTGTCAAGTCGCTTCTAACTCATGGCGACCCTATGAATAAACGATTTCCAAAATGCCCTGTTCTCAACTGTCCTGCTCAGCTCTTGTAAACTCAAGGATGTGGCTTTCTTTAGTGATTCAGTTCATCTTTTATTTGGTCTTCCTCTTTTTCTGCTGCCTTCCACTTTTCCCCAGCATTATTGTCTTTTCCAGGGAATTCTGCCTTCTCATGATGTGCCCAAAGTATGACAGCCTCAGCTTCATCATTTTTGCCTCCTGAGATATTTCAGGCTTGATACTTCAGCAGCGCACACTTGATTTGATTTGGGACTGTGTAGCTTGCCCAAGGCCATACAGGTTGGCTTTACTCAAAGGAGGCACAGTGGGGAATTGAACCGCCAGCCAGATACCTAAGCTATGCAGCCAGCTTAGGTAAGTTTAGAACTATAACTCACACTAGCTGGTATATTAAGAAATAAGTTCTAAATACAATCATTAAGCAGACTGGATGAGGCAAGTAGCAAAAATAATTTGTTCACAGGATATGGTATCCAAGACAGCCTTGTTTAGTGCTAAGTCACCCATGCTATATATACTGTCCAATATCCTGCAGTGAATCTCCAGCCGCACAGCAGAAATGACATCATTATCAGAGGCCGACTGCTCGTAAATAATCCCTTTTTAGATTTCAGGGTGCACACAACTTTTTCTCACTGCACATGGGTCATGTACACACTGAAATAAAAAAGGAACTCTTTCAGCAGTGGCAGTCCGCTGCTGAGAATGACAACATTTCTGCAGCAGGACACTGGCCAGGATATTTTTCTCCTAACATAATTTGGATGCAATCCTAATCACAGCAGCAAGTGAACTAAGGATCAAGACCTCGTAATTAAAACATCTTGTTGTCGTCGATTTAGGCATCCTTTTTGGCAGAAAGATGGTTTTTTAAAGCTACCACATACCAAATGTACAATTATACTTCAAATCTTGAAATGTAACTGTTAACGTTAGATGGTGAGTTTTTATGCCAGTGCTACAGATATAATAGAGCAATCTCCTAGAGTAAGTAAAAGTTGGTGAATAACTGAAGAGAAAAAAACACCAGGAAAGATAAAAAATATCTTCATAATGCAATGCTTTCCAAAGATTAGTTGGACAAGAAGATCAAGATGAGTAAAGGCATATTGTACTTAGTGATGAGCAAACATTTATAAAACTGTTTGATACAGACATACTGACTTTGTCTGACCCTAATAGGACAATTAGCAGAACTTGCAATTTAAGAAACGCTGATCTTTCTCTTCTCAAACATCCCATATAACAGTAGAATACATTTAACATATTTATTCATAAATGGCAATAAAAATTAAAATTGCTTCTTTAAAAGAGGAAATGAATAGAGAAAAAAGAACCAAATAAATGGAAAAGAGAAGAACCAAAATGGCTTATACCAGCTCTTCCAATTTCACTTTTTTCTGCCATGATCCCTTCCCATCTTTTTGCTTGGGATGTAAAACAGGAATAGAAGGGGCCCAATGGGGTATTTTTATAGCTGCCAGCAGCCTGAGGGTCACATATCCAAGAGGGAAGGGCCAAAGGAGGGGTTCTGTTGCCAAAGAGGCAATTATTGAATTTTGTTTTAACATTGCAGCTACATATTTCAAAGTTTACTACAATGGATTTTTGTTAACCCAAATAATAGGATTAAATTTTAAAAACAGGTTTTCTTTTCAGTGAAAAGGCCCCATTATGCACTCCAATGAACATTTTTCCAAAGAAGGGGGGGATTTGGGGCCTCACAGGATGGAAAAATTGCTCCTACACCTTACAAAGAGCACAAAAGGATTTTTTTAAAAGTCAAGTTGTATGGAAGACACAGGGCAAGGACAGAGGGTGTAAAAACACTCCAGAAGGGATGTGTGTGGCCCACAGACCACATGCACCACACTTTTGATGTAAAGAGATGCACCTGAGGATGCACACCCCATGTTCCTGATAAAAAGCACGCTCCAAATGTGCACAAGAACAAGATCATTGACAACAATGATTACTGATCTCATCCAATTATTTGACTATGGCCTCAAATTAGCATTTGGCACAGAGTGCAACAACTGTACTAAAAAGGTAACCTTATCAAATACATAAGAACACTGTATAAAGTTATCCAGATAGTTTCCTGACTGCATTTTAAATATTTGCTTCTCAAAAGTCTGTTCTCCTAAGGAAATCTTTAATATCTGTGTGCATGGAGTGCAGCTGCAGAAGCTGCCATGATGATCTCATAAGATGTCGGTTGTGTTCCCGCACCACCACATGAGACCAGCACCTTGTCAAGCCACCCCTGTGGCTTCTGCAGTTGGACCTTTGCACATGCATACATTTAGGACAGGATGCTGGCCATTATTATAAATGACCCATTCCCCTCTGAAGTTTCGCTTCAGGGGGCTTTTTCTATGTTTTATACCCAATTGATGCTTAATTGAAACTTAACTGAAAGCTTCCAAGTGGAGCTTCAGAGCACCTTTTCTCTCCTAATTCACTGCTTCTCTACCAAGATGATGTTGAAATATACAAAGCATACAACAATTCACAATTGGAACTTCTTTTTCGGACTTTTTTGGTTTTGTGCCTAACTGAATAACTGAACTCTTCAGATGACCAGGAAACAATTATCTAGGAAATAACCTGCACTTTAGTGCTAAACTCCTCCCCTTGGAACAAAATGAGATAAGAAAAATCCATTCCAGTTGGGACAAACTGCGATAAGAAGTCTCAGATTTTGGTTGCTTCTTGTCACTGAAAATATTGAGACAAGCCTTATGCTATGCAGATGATGGGAAGAAATACCAATATCAACCATGTGCAATTAGGAACTTTCTGGGAGGTGGGGAAATGCTCTATCCAGATGAGCCCATATTGAAGGAAATGATTAGTCTAAGTATGTGAATGTTTGAAAAGCCCATCACTAAATACATCTTGATTTATTAGTTTTGATTCCAAGCCAGTACATGTTTTTACAGTGAGAACAGTGACAGCAGAGCCCCGTTGCAGCCTGTTAGTGTGCAGCACAGACAGAAAGAGCTAGAGAGAGATGTCATAGTAGGTGAAGACTTGAAGAGAACACAGCCGCATCCTCTGCAGTGTATTTACCGTGAATCATTAATCCTACAACAGAGTTACTGAAGAAGCACGTGAAAGCCAACCCTAGAAGCCTTTGTTAAGGTTGCCCAACATGCACAAAGAAGTTTGCATCCACTTTGCCAGCCATGGATAGTTTTCTTTCTTTACCTTTTGAGGAATGGTATCATCAGATGTCTCAGGAGGCTTACTTGAGAATTCAGACTGAAAATAGGGTATTAAGTATAAAAGCATGAGGGGAACAAAATCACATGGAGGAAGAATGCATGATGATAGTACATTCACGCAACCAATTGTAAGAACATTAGCAGGCAAAATACAATGAATGATAAAGTAAAAGCTACATCTTTTGGCTAAGCCTTCAGGGTACAAGACTGAACTTTGATTTTTCTGCATCAAGGATGGCAAAGCGGTAAGTAACAATGTAACAGAGTGCAATTTAAAATCTGTTAGAATTAACATAACAATGTGCTCCATTTAACTATAAACATTAGGCATATTCTGAAACAGTATCTTAGGCAAGCAGTGAACACAATATTTTAGCAATTCTATCTTGCTGATTTTCAGTTTATCAAAGTAACAGCTCACAACTTATTCGTTCTGTAACTGCCTACATATACAATTTGCAAATGTGATGAACTTTTAAGAGCTGTCCTTGGGTTCCTCCCAGACAACATTGTGTTTGTCTCCTGTCCAAGTTAGCTTGTAGTTTTCTCATTGCTCAGATGTCTTTGATTAGACTAGCTCATCTTCCATAAGCTTACCTTATGGTGAGCTTGGCATCCACCAAGCTCAAAGCAACTCATCAGTCATGTCTGGCAACTCGCCATGAGCTCAATATACTTCAAATATAGGAGGCACTTGTTAGAAATAAGCTGTAGCTCACTCTATTTTGGCTACCTTCCAGTTGAGGTGGTGGTTAGAATACGGGAGCTGGGTTCAAACTGTCAACTTGGCATGAAACTCTCTGGGTGATCTTGGCCTAATAACATTCTCTAAGTGAATCTCACAGGGCTGGTGTGAGGAAAAAGTGGGAAGAAAGGGAACCATCTATGCCAAATTGAGCTAAAAGGTAGAAATCTAGTGTGTAGATGTAACAAATAAATGCATAAATAAATGAAGTATTGAATCAACTGGGTTATGGAAGAAGAAACTAAAAAAGATAAAGTAGCCATTCCATGTACTTGCTGGTAACACTTGATGTTGAACTATCTGTAAACTCATGGCTGAGAAGCACAGGGAGAACTAATTTTAGATTTGTTCGTGCTCAGTTGATATCTGGTGTAACGTATGCACAGGCATTCTCTTCAGTGATGCAAGCAATTAAGGCACTACGTTACAACTGGTGAGGCAACAAATAAACATGTATGTAACTGCACTTACCAGCAGATTGGTCTCATGTTCAGTATCTGGCATGTAAGGATACTGAATATAAAACATGTCATTTCGCACCATCTTCTTCCTCATTCGACAGGGACCTTCTGTCATTTCCAGCATCCATTTGTCCAAATGAGAGCCAATGGGAGGGCCCCAGAGGCCTCTCTCCCGTAGCAACTCATATTCAATTTGAGACCACTCTTCCGTTACGTATTTCAATGCATTCTGCTGACGCTGGAAAGGATACAATAGGTTGACTGCCACAGTGTGCTAAATAACATGTCATAAATAGTTGTGAAAGCCAATTAGCCATCCTGCACAGCAACTGTATTGACAACCTCTCGTGAGCCATGGCAGCAAAGCAAAAGGAGATGTCAGAAGCTCTTTAAAGCATTCAAAGTGCAAAGGTGCATCTTCCAGCTCCCCTCTTCATTCTTGAAGTTAACAGCCCAATTGTAAGCCTTCCCTGCAGCAGTCTTTATTATAATTATATATTTATGAAACATACCAGCCACAAAACTGGGTTACAGGAGCTGGCGTATTTACATCTTATGCACCTGTCTACAAACAACTCTCCGGCTAGGAACTGATGAAGGTGCTGTACCCAAATATTTCCTATTCTAAGTAGCAGCAGCTGTCCAGGGTCTCTGTCATGTTCAGGTGTATCAACTGCATACAACTGAACATGTCAGAAATAATATCTGGGATCTTCTCTGTACATGAAACACACCACAGAGTAGCAGGCTTTCCCCCTCACTATTGCCAGGGGTTTACATCTGGATGAAGTGCATCAACAAGAATGACCTTAGGGAAAGGAGAAAGACTTGTTTGCTTCCTACTCAGATAAGGCAATTCACCTTTCATTTATGATACTAACAAAGCAGCAAACTCGGGGAGGATTCACAAATCACATTTTACCGCCTGATCAACACATGAAAATACTACAAAAAGGAAGCAGCAGTTTCCAGCCTACTCTGGTTTCCACAGAAACTTGGAAAATCTAAAATACAGATGGGCACGAACCACCAGCTTGGTGGCTCATGCTGGTTTGTACTTTGGGCGACCAAGTGTTCAGCTCTTCCCATTCCCCTCCTCCTCCAGTGGGTGCTCAGTTAGAGGCAGCGGCTGGAGGAGGTGGGACAAGAAAGTCAGGGCGCTCGCCAGAGGCGGCGGCACTGGGAAGCGCCAAACACCTGTTTGTCCAAAGGACAAACCGGCACGAACCACCAAATAGGCAGTTTGTGCCCATCTCTAATCTAAAAAGATTGATGTTTTCAGTATGTCTGGTGATAACTTAGAAGCATTATTTAAAGTGAAGTCTCTGTATAGTATCTCTGCTCGCAATGAACAACTAGCAGCCAATTTAAATACAATTTAACATCAACAAGGTATCATAAGAGTATTAGGTGGTATTACTTTTACCTCTTGATGTTCTTTATACTGCATATCTACCAAGTCTCGAACCACTGCTATGTGAGTAAACATCCACTGAGAGATCTCCTAGTAGCAAAAATATGAATATATTAACACACACAAAAGAATGTTTCAACACACATGCATATAAAACATTTTTTTAAAAATAGGAGTATTCATTATATGTAGAATTTCATCAGACATATTTATACTGCAGTTTTAGAATATATAACTACTAGTTCACATCTTAATCACTTAAGTATCTTGCAGTGCAATCAAATGTATATCTAAAATGATATGTTTTCAGAAGTAAATCTTACTGAATTTGATGGGGTTTACACCACAATTAGAGAATATAGGATTAGACTTAGTGTTCTAATGATTTCCACTAGCTGAAAACAAAAGCACTGCTATGGTAAATTAAGCTTGCTGTATTTTCAGAAAAGGAGTGGAAAATAAGCAGCCCTCCAGATTTTGTTAACATTCCCCTCCCATAAGCATCAACCAGTATGGCTAATGGTCAGCAGTGATGGAGTTGTAATCCAACCATGTTAGGTGTGCCACAGACTTTGAACCTGCTGTGAACAACCTGGCTGTTATCAAATATAGCAAAGGGGCCAGGAGAGATTCATTTGATGTTAAATCATAGACTAGCTTGTTATATGTATCAGAAATTATACAGTTTTTTTCCCATAATATTTTCTTTTCCCTATAATCTACAAGATACCTGTGTGGATGGATTATGTTTGTTAAGCCCACTTTCTTTTCGGTTTCTTCTTGATCCAGTTAGTTTGGAAAGGCCAAAGCCACTGCTGACCCGTGAAAGCTTTGACTGGGTTGTTGGCACCAATGCTTCTCCTCTACTGATGCATTTCTTTTCATGGGCTAGAATACAAGCAGAGTTGTTGTTCTCTTTTCGAAAACACACTTACAAGACTCTTTTAATTCCTCTATCAACACAAGGTGGCGCCTAGCAAAGAAGTTTAAGCTACACTGTAGTGTTTTTCCTAATGCATTCCGGAAACCTTCTCTATTCTACATGCTTTCACAAACAGGTAGATGTTATGTTCTTCAATCAGTCAGCTGAGATAGAGAACATGCCACATCAGTGATCCACGGCCTATGGACAAGAGTTAACAATGAGGATTCAAGTCACCTTCTCTCTGATGGTTGTTGTGGGTTTTTCGGGCTCTTTTGCCCAACAACCATCAGATCCCGGCCGTGAAAGCCTTGGAGAATACACCTTCTCTCTCTTGACATTCACAATTCTCTCCTACCAATCGCTTGTAGCTTTCACCTTTTATGCAATTCTCCCCTTTGTCTCTTTTCCCCTACCCTGAGATTTCAGATCAGTATTTCATGACCATCTTCTTTCAAATTCTGAAGATGAGATTGTAACACCTAAATCTTCATTGATCAAATTCCTCTTTAAAATATGCAACATTAGTACAGTGGTGCCTTGAGTTGCGAACTTAATTCGTTCCAGATGATGGCTGTAACTCAAGTTGGTTGTAACTCAAAGCACCATTTCCCATAGGAATACACTGAAAAGCGATTAATCTGTTCCGGCTGTTTTTTGGTTGTATCTCAAGGCGCTGGTTGTATCTCAAAGCATTAGTTCCCATAGGAACTAATGCAAAAGCGGTTAATCCGTCCACTAGGGGGATACTTTTTTTAAAAAACCTAAGATGACCTCTAAGGTTAAAAAAAGGGCAGGAAAGGAGGGAGGGAGGGAACAATGGGGAAAAGATGCCTTTTTTCCGGTTGTGTCTCAAAGCGCCGGTTGCAAGTCAAAGCAAAATGTTGCGACCGGAGCTGGTTGTAACTCGAATTGGTTGCAAGTCAAGACGGTTGTAAGTCGAGGCACCACTGTAGTTTGATGCAGCACTAAGAGATAAATTTATAACTATTCACATTTCCCCCTCCCATTATATTTTAATGTCCTCAATAAAAAGCCAGCACAAGCTATAAATAACACCTGTCTATTTTCAGGGTGTAGACTAAATACTGTCACAGCCTCCAGGTGACACATTCAGGCTTTTAGAGGAAAGAGCCTGTTCTTCATAACCACACAGCTATCCTTGCAGCAGCATCTGCTTCTAGGCAAGAGTTGCACAGTGCTGCTGCCAGTGAGTCTACCTTTCCATGGCATGGGCCCCAAAGCCCAATTAATTGCCTTGTTAGGTACAACAGTGATAATGTTACTGCCAGTACATACTGTGGAATAAAGTGTTATGTTAAAGGAAAAAGTATAGCTTTTAAGGAAACATCCTTGTCAGATATAATTCTTACCATTAATGACAAATATGCCGATGTTAAGCATTCTGTTCCAATAATTATGGATGTTTAAGGGTCCTATCACACACTCTGAGAACAGCTGATACAACAATTTTGCTAAACTAAGCTCAGCAGCCGTGTGGGATACCAGTGTAGGACTTCTTTGTAAAGTGCCCTGAATTGCATGGTATAAGACAGGTGAGGTAGACGGATTTACTTACCCAAGTGATTCTGCCAACATTTTAAACTAGCCTCTTCAATAAGGGGCTTTGCAACTGCAATGTCCACATGGCCTCTCTCATTGACAGGGAGGGATACTTTGAACACCTCTTCCAAAACCTGCTTTTTGCTGTAGATCAGTTCTGTCCATACACGATTTACAGCTTTCAAAAGGAGCTGGCGACCTAAATTTTGACAAGATGTTATAACTATGAACAACCACTGAGCACATGACAGCTGCAGAATGGGTAAGAGAGATACATATCTACCTTAACATATCTTTAGAATAAAGTATCACTGTGTATTTAGAAGAAGTTATGATCAAGTTTGGTCAAATCAGGGTTTTGTAATTAAGGCAACTCACCTCAGAAAAACTACTCATTCTTAAAGGGTTTTTGTACCATAGAACTACATAAAATTAAATGGCACATAACACAACGGCAGTGACTAACTGAAATGCCCCCTTTCCCCTGCACAGTTGTTAATCAAGATACAAATGGAAAAGAGGAGATAACAGAAATACTATTTCTACAGACGTATGACAATTAATGGTTTCTACTGAATACAATATGGAGATAATACTTGAAATATCTGCCAACCCTTCAGGGACAATTCTGGAAATGCCTGCTTTCTCATCTGGAAACTTCTTTTATTCTTCTTTTTTGCTTTCTTAGCTATATTTTAACTATTGATCCCAATGCTTTTCATAATAGATCTTTAAAAGACCTTGTTTATTCCTGGTATAGGATTGTAAGCCATTTCCCATGAGTACTGAAATTTACTGATTTCAATGAGTGATAGGAATTTTGTCTAAATCTAAATATTCCAGACTGCCACTCAGTAAAATTTGCTTGCAATACACAAGTAGCCTGTAATCAGTACAATTAGTCATCTTATAACATTAATTGCTCTCTGCTATCAGTCAATCCTATCCTGGCCTATATTTTGCAACAGAACCAGTAGTCTTTAGATGATTTATTATGTTATTACCTTCGCTAACATCTTGATTGTAGACTCCATCTGGCTCCATATCTGAAGGAATGGAGATGTGCCATGTGGTCATTCTGGCTTCTGCTTCCAGGCCAAACCCATCGACACTGCTGCAAATATTACCCAGCAACATTAGATGTAAGCGAAGGAGAAATATTTGTTTTTGGAAAAAGGTGAAGTGGGAGGGAATAAGGAAAGAAAGAGTGGGGCCAGGGAAAATAGAAGACTTTAGGCATACTGTGATGACACTGCACACTTTCCAGGATTTTATGATGCTTTCAGCCTCCAATATTGTAAACATTTATAACAAAGAGCTACCTAAAACTAGGGAAGGGCAAATATTCTTCAAGACACACCTAGTATTGGTATGCTACATATTACAAAACATAACATGAATGATGGTGCATGGACACTTAGTAGGAACCAAACATCAAATAAAAAAAAAACTGGATACAAAAAAATTTGTAACAATGAGGCAAGTAAGATCATCCTAAACCATCTGATGTAATTTTGAAAATACAGCACTGAATGTCTGAATGCCCCCACATATTTTTTTAAAAAATGTCCCTAGCTGGCTGGGTACCTCAATGAGTTCAATATCCAGCTGTGGAGCCAGAGGTTTATTTATTTATTTAAAATATTTTACCCCACCTTTCTCTTTAAAAAGGACCCAAGGCAGCTTACATTACTTGAAAGACAGTATTTAAAGCTGAAAACAATGAGTATACAACGGTAGTTTACATCATTAAAAGACAATATTTAAAGCTAAGAATAATGAGTATAAAGAGGTTGGGAGTTCAATTCCCCACTGTGCTTCCAGGGAGAAGAGCCAGCCTGTGTGGCCTTGGGGAAGTTGCATAGTCCCAGGATGCCTCCAGAAGAAGAGAATAGTAAACCACTTCTGATTACTCTCTGCCTAGAAAACCTTGAAAAGGGTTGCCATAAGTCAGAATTATTAGCATGTCAAAAGGAAAACAAGAGTAGATAATCTCCTGACATTTTTTATTAAATAGCACATTTTCATACTAGCTTGGGTGTGGGACAGGAGCACTGGAGCAATCAATCGTTGTCCACACTGAGGTGGCATGATAGTGTAGGAATACAGACAAAAGAAAAGGAGGGGAGAAATATTGTAGCATTTTAAAGACTTTAAAATTTTTAGTTTTTAACCATTTTTAATATTGTGAGTGTCTGAGGAAGTAGACTTTGATTTACAAAAGTTCACACTGAAATAAATTCATCTTAAAAATGCACGATGACTGAAATCCTGCAGCACAGTTCTGCGTGCACAATGGCAATGATGTCACCCAACAGCGAACAGTTGCTGAATAAAGGCTTCCTTTGGTGATTTTGGGTTGCATGCGACTCAACACACAGTGTAATCAGCAGCAATTTGCCACCGCTGATGACATCGTTTCTGTTGTGCACAGGAAGCTGCACAATGGGACATTAGCCACTGTTTTCTCTTTTTTTCTCTTCCTTTTGCCAACATGCTGAGACAGACTAACACAGCTACATCTTTAAAAAGTACAGGAATACTAGCATGTGAAGACCTGTTTCACCAGACCTGCCTTCTTAAAAAGCATTTGCATATTTGTTTCTCAAGACAACTCATTACAGTCATTCTTCTTGACATTAACCTGTTTGTACATGTGCCAGAGGGAAAGTGAGGAATATGCAGTATGGCTGCTTCATGTATTTCTTGTCAGATTTTTTTTTATCATACAGATACATTCAGTATTCACAGGCACAATTACAATGCTATTTCACTGAAGCCCGCTCATTTGCAAATGCGTAACAAAGAGGTTAGACTGATGGCTAGTCCGCTATTCAGACTGCGGATGCACCCCTGACATGCAAGATATGAAGATGGGTTCAGTTGGTATTTCTTTTCTTTACATCTTGCTTGCTTGCGTCTTTGTTCAAGTGGAGTTTTATTGCTACAAGGAACCAGTTTCCTCATCTTTGCCCTCTCATTGATAAAGATAATGAAAATGTGAATAGTTTTACATTTACAGCTTTGTAGCTACAAAAGTAGAGGCAACATGACAATTTTAAAAAGAATATAATTACTAAATGAGCTAGTGAAGGAAGACAGATCGTGAGAGACTTACCTCCCTGAATGCAAATTAATCAAGCAGTGAGCCAGGCAGCTGATAAACTCTTGATCGTGATTCCCAGGTCCCAGGATCAGATTTCGACTGACAGTGAGCATCCTTAGAGAATCAAGGAGGGCCACTTGCTGGGGAACTGTTTTGTGAGGCCTTGAGAACTGGTATAAGATGGTCCTGTTCAGACAATGGTAAATGGCATCCAATGATAATCCCTGAGATCTTCGTTTTCCCTAAGGAAACAAAACAAAAAATCAGCACATTTAACACTGAACCTCTACACCACCACAAGCATATCACTATATAAAAATACACTATTAGCATCAGCATAATTCATTCAAATCAGAATAATGTTCAAAAGCTACAGGATTTTTTTTGTTCCAAAAGACACTTTCCATCATGTGATTGATGTTCCTATGGAACTCTTATAGCTCTTTATACTGATGTATGCAGTGGGTATTTACATAGCAGAGATGTAAAATTGTTGGAAATGTTGAAGTCATGGCAGGACTTCTCATCCCTGGGGGAGAGGGGAACAGAAAATGGGAGGCAGGGATAAAAATAAGGAATATTTTTCCCCAAGTGCTCTTGGGAATGCAAAGTCATTTCCAAAACAAAGTCCAGTTTCTTTCAAAAGATAGAGCAATCTGAAGGAGAGGAGAAGCAAGAGGGGTGAAAGACTATGTCATATAGGGGCCTTGCCACCATGCTGCAGAAAGGATATGATTAGCAATCTCGAGACTCTGGATCAAGTAATCAGAAGATGTTTTGCATTCTGCAAGATTCTGAAAAACTCCTTCCCACCATCAGGTCCTAAATGTACTGAAAAATCACCTGGGAAAACGAATGGCCAGGTAGCAATATATTATTACTTTTGTCTGGGGGGAAAAAAGGTATTAATCCTTCTAAAACATAAAGATTCATAAACCAAAGTACTTCTGTTCAAAGAGGAGTTATTTAAGGAAAAAAACACCAAGATTTCTATTTTACTTTTCATTTTTTTCAGGCCTTTGCATCTCTACTTGATAATGCATTAAAAGGAAACAAACTGGATACTGAATGGTCTCTTAAAGCTGTTGAGTAAACAGATCGATATAATTAAAAGAAGACGTGGTGTGCATACCTGTGCAATTAACTGGATTATAAACTCTATAAGCAGCCTGGGTTCCTTGTTGAACATGCCTTGCCAAAGTTTATCCACCACACGCTGAGTGAAATAGAACACATTATTTACAAGCACCTGGTAGCTTCCTCCACTAGTAATAGGCAGAGATGCATCTTCACCTACAGAAGTAAAGGGATTTATTGTTAAAGCACTTCCAGCTCACCTTTCAGTCCAGCAGATGCCACCCAACAGAAAAGTAACAATAACACCTTAAACAAATGAATTCCTAACAGGTAGAAAAAACTCTATCTATACTTCAGGAGCCAATCACAAAATTGACCAGAAGTGTTGGAGAAAACACCAAGTCTTTGGGAAGCACTGACAGGCGTGCAGTGAGTGAAGGCATTCCAAAATGTAGGCACCATGACCGAAAAGGCCCTGTGCCATGTGCCCATCCATCACATCTCTGACAGTGGGAGACACAGCAGGGCCTCACGCATTTTCCTTAATGCACGAAAGGCTGATCTCTGAAAGTACAATGAGAATGAACTTGTATAATTTCCTCTTCGTTTCTCTCCAGCTACAGGTACATACTCTTAGTCCTAAACTGGAGATTTAGAGTGGAGCTATAGAAACTGCATTCTATGTTTCCAGGAACTCAGTATACATGCCATTTTAAGGATACCTAAAAGGGGGGTGGGCGTAAAAACCAAAGCAATTGATTATTACCCAATAAAACATCAGCAGCAAGGAGGTGGTCCATCACACTGTCTAAAATGTAAGTCTGGAATTCTTTTTGTTGTGCCCTTGTTGCTCTCTCTGGAACAGCCTGGAAAGTAAAGTAGAATGATAATAAAAAACAAAAGCTAACTTTAAATATGATAATCTGGCAACGTATCATGGGTATTTGAGACATCCTCCTTTTATTCCTAACACACTTGTCTGGTTCACAAACTAGCTGGGGGAAACAGAGACAAAGGGGCAACCAAATCAGAAAACTCCACTGTACATTCCCCTTGCCTTTTTCCATCTTCTGAGCTGCTTCACGGTTTAAAAAGACAAGAAGAAAGGCAGACCAAGTGATGAATGTGGAATAAAATTCTCTAAACCTCCTTCACTACTTTTTCCTGAAGTTAGCTAGGAAATACAAAAGGTAAGACATGCTGAAGTGCATACATTTTTTTCTGTATGCCCCCCTCTTATGTCTTTGTTCTCTCCTCAGAAAGAGATCTTTCTGAGAACAAGGAGTGACCAGAAAGAGTGTGTGGCAAGTTAAAGAGGAACAGTATATTGTCCAAAGACTATCTATTGCCAGCTCCTACAATCAGAAATTCATATAAGCAACACTCATCAACAACACAATGCCAGCAATTCATTACAACAGCTGCTTCTGGTTTACGGAAAAATAGCAATAGGCCAACTCTACCTCCAGGAGAAGGTCTATTAAAGGAGTTTGCTTGCTAGCAGGTGTAAGGCAGAGATTATCAATTATCAGCACACGCATGAAGTCAAACACAAACTTCTTAGCAGGATGGCTGGTCAAATAGGTCTTGGATCCAACATTGCAATATTCAGACTGGCTCCGGTTCATTCCTGTGTCAGAGGCAAATGCTTTGAACTCTTCTGCTGGAGATCCAGCTTCATCATCCAAATCAGTAACCTATTTTTAAGGGGGGAAATTCAAGTTCAATAGCTTATCTCAACTCAGCCTACCTTTGGCACTTGGAGTTAAGTACTTATTTGAGTGTTATTTTTCTGTAAGCTAAACTCAGTTCTTAGTCCCAATTAAAGGAGGACCATTTTCCTGAATCTAATTGGTAGTCCCAACTAGAGCAGACCCTCTGAATCAATGGGATTAAATAAGTGTTGACTAACAAATCCTGTTCATAACTGATTGACTCTTGTTGGAAGTAATAACTAGATTTAGCCCCCTGACTATTCTGTGAAGCCTTGGAAGTCCTAAACATTGCCACCCTACATGGAATTCAGCAAGACTTTTGTATGTTTTACATAAAGGTCTGTAAAGGAACCTGCAAGGGCATTCAGTCTGTGATTGGAAAACCTGATAAGGCAGAGTTATCAGGTTGATTATAAACGTTCCCTACCAACCAATCAGCCTTAAATTGGTTAGATTCTGGTGGAAAGCATGAAAAGAGCTATGTGGATGTAATTCACATTTCTATCCTACCCTTTCTTTCTATTTCTATTTCTGTTCCCTCAAGGAACATCCTGTTTTAGTCTGCTTCAGAAAACTGTTGCATGAAGACAGTGAATTGCTCAAGCAATTAACTGTGAGCAGAAATTTCAACCCATATTTCCCCTACATAAATATCATATTGTAAGCAAAATCCAAATGGACTTAACTGATGCATTGTTAATAGAAATTGCAGCCAAAATTAGCAGGTGTTACCATATAGTTATAAAACACTAGGGAGTTTCACAATCAGCACTGCATATAAAAATATCATTAATAGGAAGATTTTAAAAATATGAAATGGAGATTAATAGCATGGATAACAAAATTATTCCATTTGGAGTCATTAGTAAGAAGACAGTTTCTTGTGAAACTTTTACGAGTAAATCAACTAACTAAAACTAAAACATATCAATGTCACTACCACAACAGCTGAGCTTCCATGTTGCTGCTCATGAACTGCATACCTGAAATTTTTCAACAACCCACTCAGCATGATTTCTGTTACAATGATCAAAATCCAATTGCTTAGCACAGTAAATTGCACTAGAATAGGCCCACTGAATCAATGGGGATTTAGTGAGTCAACTTCTCTATAAGTTCCATCAATTCAAGAAGGCCTATTCTAACTGTGACTTACTTAAGATGCAGTTAAAGTAGCTCCATTTGAATCAATGGAACTTATGGAAGATTTGACTCACTAAATCCCCATTGATTCAAGTTGGCCTACTCTACTGTGGTTTACTGTGCTAAGCAACTGGATTTTTGCCAATAAAAGAATAAGGGTGAGTAAACATGTTCTGCACGTGGTGGCACAGAGAATAAATACTATTTTATTCCCCCTGTGCCACCAAATCCAGCTCTGTAGGTATCCCTAGTGGTGACTATGTTCTATCAATCCAAGATCACTTCCAACACCATGATACACAGACATATGCAGAACATGGATCTTAATTCAGCAATAGCAAGATGACTTCTTTCTCCATTGTATCTGAAGCAGCAGTTAGCTTGGGTACTGGACAGGGAGTGTGGCACACACAGCTCTATCCTCCAACCCCTCACTGGATCTCCCTGCAGCTCAGCAACTGAAGTGGCTGCCACTATTCCCTTAGGGGGACTATCAAAAAATCTGGCAGGATCCTTGTGTTTATTTTTCTCCATCAGCTTTGAGGAAAGTAACATTAGCAGTCAGGTCCAATGGATATTTATTATCCTGGTCCTTTGGAGCAGGGGTCCCCAACCCCCGGTCCCCGGCCCAGTGCCAGTCCGCGAGGAGACATCAGCTGGGCCGCGGGGACACAGTGGCCATTACAAAAAAGGGCCCGGCGGGAAGGCCATTTGAATTTCCCAGGCTCCTGCCTCTCGCTGCTGCGTCTGTCCACGCTGCTGGCTTTCCAGGCGGGCTCCGGGAGGCAGAGCCCGGCTGGAAAGCCAGCAGCGCGGACAGACCCAGCGGCTGGAGGCAGAGCCCGGCGGGGAGGCCATTTGAATTTCGCGGGCTCCTACCTCCCGCCGCTGGGCCCATCCACGCTGCTCACTTTCCAGGCAGGCTCCAGGAGGCAGAGCCAGGCTGGAAAGCCAGCAGCGCGGACAACCCAGCGGCTGGAGGCAGAGCCCGGCGGTCTTGGCAGTGGTGGAGCCCGGGCGGTGGCCGTGGAAGCCCGGGAGGCTTCGTGGTGAGGTAAGGTGCTGCTTTTTGCATTTTTTAAACTGTTTTGGGTGGCTTTTGCAGGGTGGGATTGGGCTGATGGGGTTATGTTTATGTTTATTTGTTTTGTTTTTTGCAGCCCCAGGTGTTTGCAGTGTTTTATTTTTATTTTTTTGGTATTTTTTTGAAATGCAGGAACGGATTAATCCCGTTCTCATGCATTTCAATGGGAAATGGTGCTTAATGCATAACATACTACTGCATAACAAGTACCCCCAGGCACGGACGCCCCCCCCCCGGTCCTTGGAAGAATGGTCTTCAACAAAACCGGTCCCTGGCATTAAAAAGGTTGGGGACCACTGCTTTGGAGTGCTGTGAAAGCAACTTTAAAACCATGGCTCATAACGAACTCTTAGTAGTCAGAAGACTACAGTAGAATTGGACATAGCTATGGGGGGAAAATCCTTGCCAGAGTAGCTGGAGTAGGAGGTGATGCTGAGCTGGCTTAGACTGGCCGGCTATAGTCCCCAAGAAAGCAATGGCACAGGAAATAGTGGTTGCAATATGCCTGTTTTTCAGGTTTGAAGCAATGTCTCATTCTCCAACACATGTTACATTTTGGATTGTCTCATCCTAGGGTTTCTGAAATATAAATATTCAGAAGTGGTTTACCTGTGCCACTTTCTGCACCGTACTAACAAGAATCGGCCTGGATGTCACTGTCACTGCCTATGAAAAATCCTCTGCCAGTGTCACCTCCTACTTCTGCCCTTCAAGAGTTTCTCTCCTCCCGTCACCTGTGCTATTAGCTCTCTTCTGCTGGTGAAAACAAGCATTTCTGATGAGGAATTGATGCACCTTACATTTGATTATCCACTTTGGGTGACCCTTTTAATAGTTTAGACTCATAATTAAGTCTAGCCTTCCAAGGTTATTGCTTTCAGCTTTCCTGACACATTCAAACCGCCTCATCACATTAAGGTGGGCATTTGATAGAGCATTTAAACTAGTTACTAGACTTTAAATTATCTGGAGTTTCCCTTACACCAAGACTTATTATTTTCAGTAGCAGTGGCTCTCAGTAATAAATCCCTACTTAGATATTTGAACTTCAACTATATCCTACTTATTTGTGCTACCTAAACAATTACACAGAATCCAATATAAGGGACATGATTGCAGTGAGAATCAAAAAGATGATGTGAACACCACTTTGTGTTTAGTTTTTTGTTTGTTTGTTTTTGTCTCCTACCATTTCTGAGTATGGTCGGATGTTGAAAGGAAACACAGTGGCTGCCAATGCACAAAGAAATTCCGGGCTCATCCACATGGAAGCTAAATCAGGAACATTGTGATACAAGTAACGAAAGAACTGCATCAAAGTGACCGGATACTCCCGAAGCCAAGAACCTTCTTCCTCTGACTGCCAAGGCTGCAATGAAATCCAAAGATAAAAGGTTTAGCTAACAATGATGAGTTTGAGACTATCCCCCACCCTCCCGGCAAGACACTGTTCATAACCAGCACTTGAACTCACCTCTCAGAAGCAGTCCTGGCACAGACATTTCCTATGAATTTTTGGGACTCTTATTTATAGCTGTTCTGCACTATTCATAAAATATTGGTGCAAAGCCTGAGGAAGTGGATTCTACTGACAAAAGCTCACTGTTCAGTGTTTTAGTGGTTTAATAAATGTTTCATCTACTCTTGCATTTGTGTAATCTGAAGGACACAGCTTTTTCCTTTTTTGTTTTCTGAATTATGTGCTACTTTTTCTACTTTAAAAAAAAAACATCTCTGTACTAACAAAATGAATTGAGGAATCAATCCTATTTATTACTAATTTTATGCACTTTGAAAGGAAGTAAACAGGTTTAATATCTTACTGGTTGCCTTAATTGTTGTGGGATAAGTTTAGAGTGACAATAATGGATGAGTGGAAGGTTTCATGATCGACTAAGTCCTCCCATCTACATAACCCAGCTCTTTAAATATTGCCATCACACTGTTTTTCCTACCACTGTACTGTAGTGTAACTCTAATAAATCATTTCTCTTTTCATATAAGAAACACAGGAAGACTTTTCCCCCAAAAGAGATGTTTGATTTGTTCATGTTCATTGCACACATAGAAGCAATGCTTATTTTAGTTTCTGCATTAAAACTACTTCAACATCTAGCAAAGCCTTTATTAATGCTGGCAATAATTCAGTCTAAGAAATACACTAGGGTGTCATATGGTTACAGTGTGTTGAGAAAGCTGTTCAATAAAAATTGCAAAATTACTAATATTAAACTCAGCATGATGAAATAAAGGGAAGAACACAGGGTGGAGAGAAGGCAAAAAGACATATTTTAAAATCTGATGAAGCTGTATTTTATTTTTAGAAGTTTAAAGGTAAGCTACTTTGAGGACAGAACTGTATTTTAGCAGTTAACTAATGACATCTTAGAAGCAAAAACTAACTATTATTATTATTATTATTATTATTATTATTATTATTATTATTATTATTATTATTATTATTATTATTATTATTATTATTATTATTAATTTCATTTATACCCCGCCTATCTGGTCTTGCGACCACTCTAGGCGGCTTCCAAACAACATAAAACAACAGATAAAATCACAAAATTATTACAAAAACAATTTCCATAATAAAGATAAATAGAAAAGATAAAAAGATCAGGTATTGACTGGAGGGAAGGCCTGTATAAACATCCATGTTTTTAATTGATTTTTAAAGATACCCAGCGTAGGGGCGGCACGAATCTCCGGAGGAAGATTATTCCAGAGGCGAGGAGCCACCGCCGAGAAGGCCCGATTTCTTGTTCTTTCCCTACGGGCCTCCCTCGGCGTCAAGCTCCTCAGCCTCACCTCCTGACTCGCACGGGTGATCCGGGTAGACCTTGGTGGGAGTAGGCGTTCCGCCAAATATCGAGGTCCTAAACCTAAACTATGAGAATTAACATAGTTAATCTTAATTCCCATTTTGCTTTTCCATCTTGAATGCCACTAATATTATTGATTTAAATTGTCGTTTTAATTGTTTACATGCTGTTTTTTACTGTAAGCCGCCCAGAGTAGACATAGTCTAGATAGGCGGGATACAAATCTAATAAATAAATAAATAAATAAATTAACATGACATAACTAAGCAGCTATCAACCTTTCAGTATCTGGAAGAGACAGGTGCTCAGAGTCTCAAACACCCTTCTCTGAGGTTTTAAAAGCAAAGCATAATACTTAATAAAAAGGTAAACTCCCTATTTCCTTTTCAAAACCCAGGAGGACTTCAAACTTACTGAATTCAACATGGTCCTAAGCATTCCCAGTAATAAAAATGCAGCTTCTGTGCAAACATTGTGAATAGAAGCAACCACAGTGCCACTGGATGCAGGAACACCAAATATAAATGTCCAAATTGAATCCAGGTCGAACTATTGAATAGAGGAAAAAGTTGAAATCAGAAATTGGTGAGGGAGGTATAAGAGGCAAGAACTAACAAAGACACGCCACTCCATTTTAAAACAACCCTTTGCTATCTGTAGGTTCACTTCATAAGCATTCCATATATAAATAAAGCTTGACATTCAGCTCCTTGGCATTTCGGCAGCATTATGTAATCTACACAGATCACCTGAAACCTAGGTTCACTCTCCGAGTCTGTCAGATCCTTGCAAGGCAGCAACACTCAGCTCATACTGATTATTATTTATTAAGTCCAAAAGCATATACTACACACTGTACAACCACAGGTGGGCCCCCACTAAACAGGATCATTGGTTGAAAAACCAAACATTATATTCAAAACACAAGATTGAGGAAGTATAATATATCAGGGTTTCACTGAAGGTTACACAGAAAAGCAACATGAGCAAGAGCAAATGCTTGGAGTAATTGTGCTTTGTTCTTCAGTGGGGGGAGGGGAAGGTTTCCATTCAGTGCTGAAATATTCATAAGGTTCCTGTTTAGTGCTCATATGCCATCCAACAGATGGACAGGTTGCTGATATGTAACTGTAGTTCTTCGAGTGGTCATCTATGAATTCACACATTTGAGTTTGTTCTGCGCAAACATCCTCAGAATCTAAGACACACACCGCATTCACCATGCATGCACCTTGAGGACTGTCCTCAGTCCCCTCAGTCTGCAGTTGACACCGAAGGAACAGGAGTTGCGTAACAGACTGAGGAGAGGATGGATGGATGGGTTGAACTCACAGATGGCCACTTGAACTACAGTTACAAGTAAGCAATCTGTCCTTCTTCATAGTCTCTGTGAAATCACACATGTGGGTGACAGAACAAGCTCATTTACTCTCTGGTGGGATGTTGCACCAATGCAGAGGAGATCACCACTCTGCCAAACAGTGCCCAGCTTAGCCCAGTCATCCAATCTGCATTGTCTGATGAACGTCAAGAATTGTGACCAGGTTGCTGCTTTGCAAATGTCTCTTCCTATGCAAGTGAATGGCACTTGAACCTCAAGGAAGATGGCAAAGTAGGTTGATCTGGTGGATGCTTTGTTTCAGGGTTGTATCAGTTTAGCCACCTCAGCATTCACGGTGAACAGGGTGTCTTAACACTTTTTTTACAGTCTCTAGAAGATTCTGAGGATGTTCACAAGGCGGTAGAACAAACCCACATGTGTGAATTCACAGATACCACAAAGAAGAATGAACACCTTCTTTGTATGTTCACATGAACAACGTAGGAGTTCCATGTGGCTTGGAATGTATTGATACTTCAGTTTCAAAAATAACATCAGTGGTACTGAACATTACATTATGTGCTGTCACCATATCATCAGAAGCACTGTATTTTTGAAAAGCATGACAATTATTCTGTATGGCGGGCAACTGCTGCAATTTTCTTTTGGACCCACAAACACTGTTGTATTCTTCAGAAATGTAGAAATGAAATATTTTGCTATGAAGCTAGCTTTCCCCGTTACACTCCCCACCCACCTCCATCCAGTATCACACTTAATGAAGTTGATGTCTTACTAGATATTCCTACCTGGCCACCCTGATTACATCGGCTGGTGATGACAGGTGCACTGACCTGCAGGTTTTCAGGCAGTTCAGTGACTGGCTGCTGCAGGAAAAGTGCCATGAGAAGAAAATAGAGTGCAGGCACATTTGTGTGCTTAGGAAGAAAAGACTGAAGAACCGGAAAGCCCAGGAAATGACAAGCATCCCGGTTAATTTCCCTGACAGTTGATCTGCCACCAGCGCTTCTGCCAACATTAAAACCTGAAGAGATATAAAAAGCCAAAACAAAACCCTCAGTTCAGTTCTATTTATACTGTCACCATATATACTGTCACCAAGAAAGCAAGCTTCTTAAATAATATTTTGTTTTAGTACCTATGAAAATTCATGGGGCAAGGTCCCATTAAAGCCACCACTTATTAAAACAAACATTAAAACATTAATTAAATTGAAAAATGCAAGACTACTATTGAACCTTTTTCTGCTATGGTATTTTATTGGGCTGCTACCTATTGTGTTTTGATACAATGAAGATCACTAAGGAAGGGAATTCTTTATTTCTTTTAAAACACACTGTTTTCTACATTCCACAAAGTCCTAGCACTTTATACTCCAACCGATTTCACCCAAGGTTGAAACCTATACTCTTCCCTTTCTATCACCCTAAAAAAATTACTACTTAACTGTCATTCAGTGTACACCATTTGTCATTCCTGATAAATAAGGTTTTCATGTAAAAGACCCTTGCTCTACTCACAGCTATAAAACTGTCTACACTAGTCATCTGTAATGCAAATTCTCTAATTAAATTATTTTATGCCTGTTGTTTGAAAAGCAACATTCTGCTATATACTTAGGATCCAATGTTTTGGAGTGAGAGTTCTCGCTCAAAGAAGTTACAAGAGTACAGCAGCTTCACCACCCCCATTCACACAGTCTTGATTCTGTGATTAAAGAGATGACAGAGGCGTGAGGTTTGTATTCCCCCCCCCCCCCATATTTGTGTGGCTCCACATAGTTAAAACCATGTCTAAACAGGGCTTTTATTGTGCAAATGTATGCATATTTTGTGTATGTTTTATAAGCATTAAATATATTCATCTGTATTTGTACTAGTTGCAGTTGATTTTTTTTTTGCTCACTAGAATGTGTTTTACTATGTTTGTGTTTTATACATTCTTATCTTCTATAGCTTATTTGTTCCTACATTGTAAAGACATTTATTGGTAAGTCCGTTTTCAAAGATAAAAATAGTAATACTGAACTAAAGACGCTGCTGGTATAGATCATTTTCATATGAGCCACACAACATTCAAACAATGTATTTTTTAAAAGGTACAGACGCAAGGGTGATGCTTTTAAAGATACATACCAAGCACTGTTCCAATCTTATTAGTCAACACGGAATCGGTCTGCTCTAGCCAGCCCCCACCAGTGAGGCCTTCCTTGAATTTGATGAGAATAGTTAGATTGCTTAGCAAGACCACCAGAATTCTCATGGCTGCCGTCACTGTCGTAGGGTGCAGGTGTTCCTCCATAAAGAGCATAATCCAGTCAAAGCCCAGGGTCCGGACAAGTTCTTCACAAGCCCTGTATAACGATAGGGAAAAAGCTACAGAAGCAGTAGTGTTCAAGACAAACAGAATGGATCTTAAAGTGTAACATTTTTTACATGTTTTGTAAGATAACGGCTTTCTGGTTTTGATATGTATGTTGGCTCAACCAGCAAGGTTGAACATCTGACTGATCCTCTGCCAGATCCCATTCAGAGTAACTGAAGAATCTTCCAAAGAAAAAGACGGCAGATTTATAGAGCAATCCAATATACCTCTACCTAGATGAAAGCCACTGAATTCAACTGGGCTTACTCCCAAGTATGTATATATAGGATTTCGGCCATAATCGGAAATACGTGTCGCATACTCTATTCACATATTTAGGATGTGTAAATGTAAAAGCTACTACATGATGGATAGGTGTCCATTCATTTTTCTGTATAATGTACACAATCTCTGCCCTCCCCATCATATCAGTTCTGAATAGCTGTAAAGGGCTAGATCCTCCCAGAAATATACAGTATATGCCAATTTTTTGTGAAAGCCTACTTTTCTGTTTTAATGCACACACCCTCCTTGAGCATTCTTGTTTGCTAAGATCAAACATCTTCTCACTCCTGCCATACTGGTCTGGGAGTTCATAGTAATTCCACTGGTACTAAATATAACCATCACCATGATTGTGCTTGCAACACCCCCATGTTGAGACAAACTTGTGTCATGTAATGTACATAAGTTTATTAGAGAAAGCTAAAGACAATTATGAGATTTACAGGCAGACATTGTCTTTTCATGCATTAATGCAGCCTTCCTCAATTGGGTGTGTTCCAGACATGTTGAACGATAACTCCCACTGGCCACAATTAGTAAAGCCAAGGGTTAGGGACGGTGAGAATTACCGTACAGAACAGCCAGAAAGCACTGGGTTTCAGTAATCTAGGTTCGTGCCATAAGCTTATCTTCTACCAAAACCTAGGATTCTTGTACTCACGGCAAGTTAACACTTGTTTTTTCTTTCGATGTGTACATAAGCTTAAGCAGGATGTCCAGCAACCTATTCCTCAGAAGAATAAGATTTGCAGAAACGAGACCTCCAAAGTCCTCCTCTGTCCCTAAACACAAAATACATAGCTAATTCATTTAGAAGCACACAAATACTATACTTTCTAAAATAATCATAGCTGCAGTTATACTTTATGCAGTGCATACACTGGGGGGAAAAAACCCTCACCTAGCAGGGGCAGTAACGGGTGTGAGGGGATATACTGAGCAACCCAAGGTTTGTACAGAAAGGCAGAATGCTAAAAGATGAGAGAACATGAGCCCGTTTGATTTCTAAAAACCTTTCTTCTCTTTTCCTTTTCCCAGAGGAGTACATCTCCCCACTTATTTATTATTATATTTAAAGCTTAATAGAAAAATAAGCCTTGCTGCATTTAAAGTATATGTAGAAAACTATTTACACCTGACTTTTAATGCAATCTGTAGTTCAAAACAACCAGAGAGCCCTGTTCCCTGCAGGCCACCTGCAACCTCATTACTTTTCTTGGTAGGCTACACATTTCAAAGGTGCCAAGGTAAACATTGCTTCCACTTCATTTCCATTCAAATGACCTGAATTTCCAATTAAATTTATCCTCTTTACATGAAAAGCAAAGCAAAATCAAAAGAGACTTTCAACTGTATGTGGTCAATTGCCCTGACAGGATTTCAACATCCACACATAGGGAATACATAGTTAATGAAAAAGGCAACTGGGAGGAGATTAAAAATTACAGCAACATGCAATCAGATTCTTTCTCACACTTTTTTTTAATAAATGAAACTTGTTTTGCATAGGCCTACATTTTTATGATACAAGCCAAAGTCAGTGGCTGTGAACAGGAATTTCTTGGGAGCACTGTATCATTTTAGAAAATAAATTCAAAATAGTTTCCTTACTTTAAAAATTCATTTTTCCAAAAAGGAAAAATGGAGTCAACTTTTTCTTACTATTCTAGTATAAAATACAGCTAAAGAAATTTTGAGAAAGTTACATGTTTACCTTCCTTAAGAGTATAATCCTAGGCATGTTTAGACGAAAAAGTACTCAGTGGAGTTCAATCGGATGTGTCCTCTTTGACCACAATTACCTGCACACTTTTGTTGATGTTACTTACAATATTTATAAATTGCCTTTCTACTCTACCTGGGCCCTTAGAGTGTGAGCTACCTTTGAATCTACTGTTGCAACATCTCAGATTCCCAACATTGAAAAATATTAAAATTGTAATAGAACAGAAACATTTTTATTGCTGCCAGAAAATAAGGAGGGATACAACCAAGTAACCTCATTAGGGAGGCAGTTCCAAAACTGGAGTGTGCTACAGCAAATGCTGTGCCTCAGGTTCCCACCAAACTAATCTCTCTTGGTGATGGGCCACATGATAGATCCTCAAACAAGATCTTAAATTATAGTCAAGTTCTTATGGGTAGAGATGGCTTCACACCACATACAGCTGTGTAGGCAAAAACATGTATTTGTACTGGACTCTGGACAAATTAAAACATAGTGCAATTCATTAAAGTGTACAGCAGAAAGCAATCTGGCTGCAGCATTTTTCACTAGCTGTAACTGCCAAGCAAAGCAAGTTGCAATAATCTAAACAAGTGCTTAAGGCAAGGATCACTGTGGCTGAATTAATCTGTTCCAGGAAGAGACACAAAACTAGGGATTGTAAATCTCATCTCATCTTGAAAGGCAACATTGAGGAATTGCATAAGTTTTCTTGCAAGACGGTGAAATATTGTATAAACTTCATACAAGGAGCAAACTGCACTAATTACTCAAAACTACAATTCCTGCTGCCTTGTTGTGTGGACTTTCAAGATTCAAAAGCATTGGTTGGGCTGTTCACATCTTTTTTTAAAACAGTGAGCCAGTCCTTCTGTGCATGTGCTTTGCTTGTTGACGGGAAAAGACAATAATTTATGCAGGAGGTTGCAGAGACACTGGCTGGAATCCTGTTCACACAGTTCCTCATGGCTGATGACATCATCAGCTACAGACTTTAATTTTTAACTAAAAAAATCCTATACTCCTCTCCAAGGTGATGAGGCTCCCTAGGCATGCATTTGAACTTCAGATACCTTTGGGAGCCTTGAGATGGATGGGAGCCTTTCATATCTGAAAATTTCCATAGCTGACCATGATTTTCAGACATGAATGGCTCTCTCACACACACAAACACTTAACTGTCCAAGGTTCCCAAAGGCTTCCCCAGGTCAAAAGGGAGCCTCATAATCTGGGAATTGGGGTAGAGCGTTTTTAATTAAAGTTTAAAGTCCATGGCTGATGACATCATCAGCCTTACTCATGCAGAGCTGCAGAAACAGGATTCCAGCCATTGTGTGCAAACTGCAGAAATCTTGACATCATAAATACACACTCCTTCTTTCACTCCTGCCTCACACCGGGAGGCAAAGAAATATGTGGAGCTGGGACACAGTGGTGTATCCCATGGTATGAAGATAGCCTAAATAAACATGATTTCTGCACCATCCATGAAGGGGATATGCTTAGAGATTGAGAAAGTGAATTTCATCCATAAAAGCTTGCTATTTGTTTTATTTTTTAGTGGTCGAATAAAAGGTATCACCTACTCTTGAATTTGTGTAATCTTTGGGACCACACCTGCCCTTTCCTTTTTCGTTCAGGGAATTTAGTAAGTATTCTTCATATCAGTGAATAAAGTTAAGCTAAAGCACTCCTATTCACAGCAGCCAATGGGGTCATCCAGGAGCAGTGCTAGACCCCAAAATATCCAAGGCTGCTAACATATGTAACAGGACTACCTCCACAGGATTGTGTCCTTAAGATCTCCTTGCAAGAGGTGCAGCCCATCTAAAATCATGCAGACTCTGACTACCATTCATTCATTCAGTGGGACACAAAAGCCAGGCTGTTCAAATCAAGTAGGAGAGGAAAGGTGGGAGGATTGTCTGTCAGGTCAAATGGAAGAGAAAGGACTATTTGTGCACTTTGTATCAATCACAATTCAACAATTCAAGTTGTAAATGCACATTTATTTATTTTTTAATTATAATGTCAAGCTTAGGCATCACAAGACTACAGCAAAGGATATTTTCCATGGGAATGAGAGAACATGTCTCAGCTGAGTTCTTCCACCGTTTCCCCGATAACCTGGAACTACTTACCCGTATCAAGCTTTTCTTCATTGTTCATCTCCATGACTACAAATTTCTCACAGACTGCAAATGTAGGCAAAGTAGAAGAGACGAACTGTCCAAACCTTGATGGATAGAGGGGGAAATACCATGCACTTGTGTGACAGATGGAGTTTAATTTGTCATTAATTAGCATTAGCTGCAGAGTTAAAAATACTACTAAAATACTATTGAAAAATAAATAAGATTCTGATATTTACAAAGCAGCTTCAGATTTACATATTTTGAAATGGGCATACACATGTAAAACTGGTTATGCTGGCTAACAAAAATGTTTATAGATACTATAAAAACATATAAATATAATAAATAGGACACTTTAAATAAGAGGGAGGAGCTGATACATCCTAACTGTGAAATTAATTCTGGCAAGTTAGAAGTTATAGTCACTGTAACTGACTATTACAGCACCCGGAGATAAAAATTAAATTGGCAATGTTTGTCTTTTCCTGGCTAGTAGATTCTAATAATTGCTTTTTATGGCAAACTTCTTTCATACAAAAACTATATCACAATGCAAGGGAAATAAAAAATACCAGGAAAGAAAATTTGCCCTTACACAGAGACATGCAAGTACTCTCTCTCATTTATGCAGGAAGAAAAGCTCGGAGTAGATCTCCATGGTACCTGAGTAGGTCATTGCTGCTAGGAAATCCCTGAAGCAAATAGCTCAATACATTGCTAATAGCAGCAATTGTTGGTTGAGACAAAGACATATCTCGAAGAGTCAGCAAGAGCTTGGGGATTAACTGGAACTCTCTCATCAATTTTGCATTCTTTGCTGCTTCACTGGAAAAAAAAAGACATCTTAATTTAAAAAAGCCCAAGAAATTCTCACTGATTTTAGCTATCCTTAGTACTACAGCTTTTGTTGACAAATACTTGGGCTGAAATTATTTTGCTTAATGTAGTAAGTCACATTAGAATAGGTCCACTGAACCAGTGGGGATTCAGTGAATCATCTTCTCTGTAAGTTCCATTAATTCAAATGAGCTTACTTTAGTCCTGACTTGCTTTAGTAAAGTAAATCATCATTAGAGTAGCCCATTTGAATCTGTGCAAATTACACAGAAGTTGACTTAACAAATTCCAATTGATGCTATGGACCTAGTCTAGCGTGACTTACTATGCTGAGCAAAAGGATTTCAGACTTTAAATCAGTTTTAAAGAGCACATCAACCTCAAAATTCACTGCATAGTACACAGACAGATATAAGAAATCTCATTGTTTAAGATCATACCATGCAATAAGAACACAGTATCAAAAGTGAAATCATATTTGTTTGAATTAATTCCCTCCCTGCTGGGCCTTTTCTGTGGACAATACTGAAAGACAGCTTACAAAGATGCATGACAATACAGATTATAAAACAGCCTTCTAACCTTTTGTTTACAACATCAACTTCATCATGTATTACCTGGATTCAGTAAGAAGTTCAATGAAATGTTCAAACAATGAAAGATGAAGTTCATAGGGCGCGTGCAGCCAAACCTGCAATGTGAAATATACAATTGAAATGTATTTGTCATAAGCCAGTTGCTTTAGCCAAATTGCTACAGACTAGCAGTATCAGGGGCATTAGCTAGAATCCAACTGGCAATTTACACTTGTGTAAGTGAAATGGTGTAAGTTGCAGAAGCAAATTATTACTAATTAACAGTGTACTGGTAGCTAAGTGACATTATCATAATATTTCAATCATTACCCTTTTCTTTCGATACCAGATCACAGTTGTCAGATCACTAATCAAGCAATGAAAACCCCAGAGAACTAACATTAAAGAACAATCTTATAGCTCATTACCAGCTATAAGTCAACAAGTTTTACTTTTCATTATCCAGTTATATAAAAAAATTACTGTGATTGTCCACGTGAAGATTAATGCTACAGCCTCAGCCAACGCTGTTATCTACAAGTTGTCAATATTACTCAAATTTTGCTTAATTATGAGATACATCTGTAGAGTTAAGACAGAAGCAACAAAAGAATAGACAAAAAAGTAGGAGGTTACTAGAATCCTATGCCTTATAACTAAAGCCGATACATATTCAATTCACAGGATGCATCTCTCCTGCCAAAGCAAGCCCTGCATCTAATACTGCATGCACTCCAAAACCTTTATGCGGATTGCAATGGGGCCTTAGATGGAAAATTTAAAAGAAATCAAGCAAAGATTATCTGATCTAGTGCTGGCTAAAGGAGAGTTGCAGGGAGACCAGCTATGTGGGTAGAGTAGTCTTCTTAGGTAGCTCAGGACCAAAGCAGGGGAGATCCCACATCCCAAAATGGTGAAGCGATATATCCTCTCCGCTAAGGCCACAGGTCACTGGTAGTAGTTCTGCATAGCAGCAGGCTTGAGCAGGTTAGGTGACACTCCTTGACCCTATGAAATTTCCAGACCAAGGTGGCTTTCTGAAATGAGCAAATCTGTTGTTTACCACTGCCACCTCCCACGCATTTCCATGGCCAAGCAAGGATTTGAACCAAAGCCTCCTGAGTTGTAGCAGAGAATTCTGTCTTCTACAACACACTGGCCATCATGAACAAGTTGTTCCTGTTCTTTGCAGGTGAACATATACCTTGTTCTCTTTTTGGGCTTTGCCTCATCTTGGCCTTAATAGAAGTCAAATCTGACACTCAATCTTTCATGAAAAATATGTGAGTTTTTAAGTGCAGGATAAAGCTTTTCACATTGTACTTCCATAAAAGAATAGCAACAGTGTGTTTTCCTGTAGGAAAGCTTTTATTCTGTGGTTCATCCTGTGTTATTTCAAAGAAGATTCTTCTGTCAGATTTTTGAGCTAAGCTCACAACCAACCAACTCCTGAACAACCTCCTTCACAAAACAAAATAATGCAATGTTTTTAGCAGCTCACATTATAATCAATCACTATGGCTGGTACATTAGCGTCTCTCTGTAAGACAGGTGCACAAAATACTATGCACTGCACATGAAATATTAGATGCCTCAAAGCAATCTTTTTGTGCAGTGTACTTTGTCTCTCAAGAAACCCAGCTGTCCACAGTTTGCTATCAATCCAAATAACTTCGAACATTTAGAGATGCCCTACGTACCTCGAAGTCACAAAGCAGATCCTGGAAAGCAGTTGAATTCGGGATAATGGATGTTTCATGCCCACTGTCAACAGTCCCCACCAAGGAAAAGGTCAAATGCAGAATGTGACTGTTCAGAAGGGAACGCTTCTTCTTTAACAACATTGCCAATAACTGAAATAATACGTGGCAACACATGAACACTTAGTGGCAAGTTTTTCATCTTTCATAATCCTCAAAGCATTTTCCAGACAAAGGAAATATCAACTTCATCCAAGCATAATAAAACATTATCATATAGCATGGCATAACTATTCATATAGCCAGGCTTCCTTAAGTTCAAAGACCAAGTATATATATTCTTTTGTGATAAATTTAATACAAGCATGACAATGAAAAAGGGGAATGAGATGAAATTTACAGTAACTCCAAGTAGCAGGCATTCTGAAGGTAAAAAAGAGCGTTCTCTGATTTTTGCTAGCAATTAGTTCTGCACAGAAGCCATACTTCTCAAAAGGGGGAAAAAAAACCCACCTCAGTGGCTGAAAAAGAAATACAGCAGTGAGTGTCTTAATGTTTGGTCATTCACGAGGATGTAATAGGGAGCTGAGGAAGGAGCAGGCAGCTGCATTTTGAAATACACATTTACCAGAATTTCTAAATCCATTACACCAGGGTTTTAAAATGTTTACTTGACTTTTTTAAAAAAAATAATTGTTACAGGATGGAAATAATAGTTTGCAAAGCCTATACTCATGCCCTGAGAGTTTTAATGCACTTCTACATAAGTAAATGAAAGATGTCCCTTACAGACCTTGCCTAATCCTATTTTAAAAGTTTTCAGCCAACAATAATTTTTGGTACTTAATGAATGCCAGGGTGGGCAATGAAGTGGACTCACAGCACGGATCCAAGTCTCTGCTCTACTGCTAATTACGATTCATAATGGCAATCTCTTCTTTTTTTAGTCCATTTGCTAAAGGTAAAAATGGGCCAACTGCGCAAAAATGCTCTTTCTACATTATATGATACAGACAATAGCATCACTATAGCACAAGTGATCTTGGTTTTGTTTCA
The DNA here is from genome assembly GCA_037013535.1 of Intellagama lesueurii. Classification (NCBI taxonomy): domain Eukaryota; kingdom Metazoa; phylum Chordata; class Lepidosauria; order Squamata; family Agamidae; genus Intellagama; species Intellagama lesueurii. Next base: position 186,268,534 of record JBAJHW010000005.1, on the reverse strand, counting down.
AATTAGGGACTCCTCTCCCAAGATGGAAAGTCATTCCCATCTAGTAGGAAGAGACTCTTTTATTTGGCCAATACAATTAGTATGTTTTTAAATAACAGACAAATTAACTCCGCCTCTGTGTTGGCTACAAATGTCCTTCAGTAGGCACAGATGGTGCTGTGCCCTTGATTATGCTAACAACAATAGAAGTTCCTCTTCATTTATTTCTCTTCAGGCTCCTGTGTGTTCTTCCTTTGATTTGACAGCTGATAAGAGTCTCTGCTGAGCTAGCAGATGTCACAGATTTGACACGCTGACCCTCACCAAGCTTCACTTTAACCACAAAGCTGTCACTATCTGAAAATCTTACAGTATACACACATCTATGCCATGCAACTGATTTTAAATAATACATTATGGATATTTTTAAGTATCAATGCCTGCAGAACAAAGTCATTTACAAATTCAATCCGTATGAGTTGCTATGTTTCACTTCACACGCACCTGGTAGCCTTTGATTCTTTCCATTTCTTTGCTAGCCAGAGGATTGCTTTTCACCACACACACAAGGGCTTTCACGGCAGCATAAAGTCCTTCTACATCTGATGCCATGGCTACCAGGCCAAGAATGGCGGCTGCTCCACCAATATACTGTAGAGTAGTGGCAACTGGCTTAGGGACAAATGTTCTTACTCCTGAGCATAAGGGGTGAAATTCATAAGAAATTTAATACATGAAATTACATTACAATAATCATTTTGAAAAAGAAAGACTACTAACTTCTCAGTTTCTCTCAATTTTCATCTCTGCTTCTCCAAAGAAAAAACCTTAATGAGCAATTAGTAAATATGTTCAATACTTCTGGAAAAATACTATACTTCTATTATACCTTAAAGGAAGAATCACAATATTTCTCTTTTCGGTACCACAGGCAAACATGAAAAAAAAAATCAGTTCAGAAGTGAGAAACCCATGGCCCTACAGATACTGTTGAACTGTAATTCCTATCAGCCCAAGGCAGCACAGTAAGTGGTGAAGGATTTGGGAGATATAGCAAAGCAATGTCTGTGGGATCAACATATTCCCCATCCCTGCTTTAACAAAAAGCAGGAAGAGGTGATCATTTGACTCAGCAGCCATGTGGGGAGACTTGTCCTCCGACCCCTGCCTGGAGCGGCCAGCTGAGCAGGAAGAGAGTGGAGCTCCTGGCGCCATTTGCGGGAAGAGCAGGACCTTCGTGGCACTGGGACACGTGAGTGGACAGGCTGGTCCCGGAGGCTGGACCCTCATTAGGTCCAGCTGGGACGGGATATTCATATTCGTTTACGAATACAAATATTCCCATCTCTACTTTTATTCTGTAGAAGAAGCCAACATCATTGGGGCAAGCCAAAAGGTATGATGATTCAATGCCCCAAGTGTTCATGGTATCTGAGAACATATACAGACAAGAGTTCACCTACTCAAATAAAAAAGAAATGTATATGGATCTGAGAACTTGGAAGCCTGCAAATCAGCCTCTGGATCACAGTTGAAATATATTTAAAATTTTACTAAACCATTAAATGAAATATGTGGAAAAGATGCACCTCATCTTACCTAAGTATCCTATCAGAGCTGCACCAATTGTACGTGCAGGTCCGTTCAAATGTCCTGCTGAATTGTGGAGCAGTTTCACTGGAGTGGCATTCTCATGAGATGAAACAACCAACTAATCAAAATTGAGAAAACATGTGTTACTCATTTTAATGAAATGGCAGAACATTACTCAGCACTAACGGAGAGTAAACCAGCCAGATCAAATTTTGAATACCTGAATATTCATAAGATTATCCTGAATTTCCTATATTGAATGATTTTGGAAGCTAAATAGGATCATCTGATTAATATTTGGATGGGAGATCATCAGCAAATACCAGGGGTAAGGCTGAGAAGTACCAGGGGTACAGCAAATACCAAGGGTAAGGCTGAGAGTTACATTAGTCTCAAACCATGAAATGCACTATCGGTCATATTTGACAATTCTGGACTTAACAAACCAATAGTGTGACCCAAGAAGAGAGCTTCAAGGATTAATGTAGTCAAAGTTCTTGGCTAACAGAACTATGAAAAGACAAACAACATTTTCTCTGGAACTTTTCAATAACTGATTAGCGAACATGGTTCAATTTGTCTCCATTTACAGAGTTAAGGTACCTCTTTGAATGCATTTCATGGCTGCTCAGAATAAGCTTTGTCTAACCTATAATTATGAATATCTTCAAAAAGAAACAATAGCATTTGTAGAAACAAGAACTAATCCAAGTCAACAGCAACTCCTAAATTCTAGTATGCTCAGATCAATCATCATTCTGCAATATACAAGAGGTTATGAGAACATGTTTAGGCATTAACTACTAATGGATAATCTGTAGTTTATTTACAGCCAAGTTACTAAACAACTAAATACATCAGAACCCGAAGCACGTCAGTACCAAACTAGCAGTACTAGGATACATGTGTGGGTTCCATGTATACACAAATAGACCAGCATAACTGTGCTTGCCCACACATTCCTGAGCATTCACTCATAATGAAGAGCAGTGTCTGCTGATGTGTCATGTTCAGTTCTGCCCACAGCTATATATCACAACACTTCTTCAATTAATAAAAACCAGCCATTCTTGGATGCTTTCAAACTTACCTGCTTGGCTATAGCCTTACTATCCAATTTGTTATAAACTTTTCTAATCTTTGCCACTGTCAGTGAGGAAACAGAGAGTGCATAAAGCCCCAAAGAAACTTTCTCCTCTGGTACCAAGGATACTGGAGAAGGACCTGCTCCTTCTGGCTTTGAATCTTTACCTTCAGAGAAAGAGAAATAAATTTTCTTGTGAGCTGCTGTAGGGTAGGGGGTAAGAAGGAAAGTTGTGATCTGAGCAGTTTTCAGCTCAAATCTAGCCTTTAGGTGGCTTGTCTGAAACCTTCATCTTTCAGCATTTCTCTCTTATGTACACACATACACAGGAAGAGCAAATACAATGGATGACATATATTGGCCAGAATCCAACTGAATAATTAAACTGGCAAATAACCACTAATTGAAGAGTCTGTGAATGAATGCCTAGTTGTGCACCAGTTACATGACTCAGCACACGACTAAAAATTCAGTCAGACACTTTTTAATAAGCAGCTCTTCACTATTCCAAGTTACACTACTGCATTTAGGCTAACACAAATATTCATTTGGATTCTGGGCATTTATGTGTATGTGCATGTGGGGATATGGTGTGTTTGAAAATATATATCTCAGACTTTTAATCAAAACATCTGAAGGCAGTTGCAACAAGAAGCATTTCAGAGCAATTTAGAAGTTTAAGATCACTTAAAATCATACACTAATAAATGAACTCATTAATCAATTCAAATCAGATCCTTAAACTCATGAAGAACCATATTTTAGCTTGGCACTGAAATAATGCCACTGTTGGCAATGATCAAGCCTTCAAGATGACATAGTAATTCTTAATTCTTACATTTTTTCCTTCAAAACAGAAATCTGATCTCCTGATTACTTTCAAAAAGTTAACTTTTTAAACTATACCCCTTCTAGCTAGGGCTGTTGAAAGTTGTAGTCTAAAAGAGTAACTATTCCTAGCTTTGATGCCAACAATATCAGGAAATGGGGGGGGGGGGGAAAGGAGAAGATGCCAGATTCAAGAATGGGAGGGGATCTTAAGAAGTGCATTGAAGTTTTTGCAGGCTGATAATGCAGGCAGGACCACTGGAGTGGTGAACGCTACCACATGTCTGTTGGATTCTTGCCCTTCCTGGCTCGTAAAAACTGACAGAGAGGGACAGGCTAAGTGTCTGGGAGTAGTCATGAATGCCTTCTTTCAGCAGGGCATGATCCCAGAATGCTTAATGGAGGTAAAAGTAAGACCATTACTGCCTTCCTTGAATCCCATAATATTGGATAATTACCAGCCAATCTCTAATGTTCCATTCCTGGGCAAGGTGCTAGAGTAGGTTGCACCTTCTCAGCTACAGGGTTCCTGAATGAGATGGATTATCTAGATCCATTTCAGTCTGGCTTCAGGCCTGGTTATGGGACAGAAGCTTCTTTGGCTGTCTTGGTGGGCGACCTATACTGGGAACTGGAGATGGGGAGTTTGTCCCTGTTGGTTTTGCTGGACTTCTCAGCAGCTTTCAGTACCATTGACCATGGGCCACCTCTCTGGAATGAGAGAACTTCCTGGAAGGAGAACTCAGAAGGCGGTGCTGGGGGACTACTGTCTGGCACCTTTGCCTTTGCCTGTGGTATCCCTCAGGGTTCTGTTTTGTCACCTATGCTATTTAACATCTACATGATGCTCCTGGATTTGTCTCTGAGCCTAGATGCCCAGCTTTTGGCAGTGGCCAGGACTACATTTGCACAGTTAAAATTAGTGAGCCATCCTGGAGATGTCTGATCTGGCTATGATAACACATGACTTAGATACATCCCATTCAGATTACTGTAACGTGCTCTGTGTGGCGCTGCCTTTGGAAAGGGTTTGACATTTCAGTAGGTCCAGAATGCAGCAGCCAGATGGTTAACTGGAGATGGATACGGGAATCACATAACCTCCCTGTCATTGTAGTAGCTCCACGGACTGCCAGTCCATTTCAAGGCACAATTCAAAGTGCCAATTTTAACCTATAAAGCCCTTAATGGCTTGGATCCAAGCTATCTCAAAGACTGCACCTCCTTTTATGAGCCTGCCTGGGTTTTACGATCCTCAGGGAGACCTTTTTGTCTGTTCCACCACCCTCACAAGTGTGTTTGTTGGGAATATGGCAGAGGGCCTTCTGTGTTGCTGCTCTCAAACTCTGGAATTGCCTCCCATGGGAGGCCAGGCTGGTCCCATCTTTGCTGTCCTTTTTGCAAGCTGTTGAAGACCTTTCCCTTCAGGCAGGCTTTCCCTCAGTGACTGGATGCATGTTTGGGTTTTCCCCCCCCTCAAAAATCAATAAATAAATGGAATTGTTTGTGTCTGACTTTAAATGTGTTGCATTTAAATGTGTTTTAGTATTGTTTTTATTTACTGTTTAAATATGATATATGTTTATTCTTTTTTAATATTGTAATATGTTTTTTAAAATGATTTAAGCCACCTTGGATCCTTATAAGAGAATATGATGGCGCGCACATATATATATATATGTGTGTGTGTGTGTATGCGCCATCATATAAAATTTATATATATAATTATTTATTTATTTATATTAATTAAATAAATAACAAATAAAGACAGTTTTTTACCCAACTTTGTAACTTTTCTATCCAACATTATTTTGAGAAGTTCTTAATGGTTGATCTATTAGTGTGTGAAATTATGAACAAAAATAGAATTTTTCCAAGGGGACATCTCTGATCCAGCCAGTACACAAAGAAGAAAAAGTATATATATATATGGAAAAATTCTATTTTTGTCTATAATTTTTAAAACTATACAGAACCATGACTGCTCATATTTAATGAAAATTATGTTCATAATTTCACACACTAATAGATCAACCATTAAGAACTTCTCAAAATAATGTTGGATATAAATATCACTTTTTTAAGTTTACCACACCACGAAACTGGGGAGGGGAAAAAAACAGAACAAAATTTTGCTTACATGGCATATACACTGCTTGAAAGCTTCCAACATAATTTGGTCCCAGTTCATAGACTGTGCTAATGCTTGATTGAGGCAAGACTTCTTCTAAGAAATAAGTAGGTCCCAATCGCCAAACAAGAGCTGAGAGCTGGCGCTGGGCAGGTGGTGTGCCGATATAGGCATAAACGGTGCTAACTACTGGTGGATTAGCACAACTTGAACCTCCAGGGCTGCTGTGAATATAGTGAAGCTGCAAAATAGAGACCACTTCTGTGAGAAATATCATCATTTATATTGTATACTTTATCATTTAGTCTCAGCATTAACACAAGAATACTATCACACCAATTGTCCAGAAGTAGTAGTTACACAGCCTGCCCCTGTTTAGACTGGATTGGCTGATGCCAAAGTATTTCAACATCTCATGCAGAGTACAATTCTCTACTTAAACTGGCATATATACCAGTCAAAATGCACCAGTCAAAATAGATACAATATGCTAATTTTTCTTAATGCTACATAAAATTACTTTTAATGACTGTGAATTGGTATTAGTGCTGCAGCCCAACAATTATACCTTAATCAATTAAAAAACAGCTTTTCAATCTGATTAAATCAGCATATAGTTTACATGTAGGTTATGAACAAAAATATCAGCATACAACCTCCTTGTATTTTTAGGTATGTTTGAAAGGAGGAAATGCTGGTTTTAAACACAGCAACAAAGAGAAAGAGAGGGAGAGAGAGAGAGAGATTTAAAATTTTCAGCTTCATTTTGCAACCACCCTTAATAATTTAAGGCTGCAATCCAGTGCACACTTATCTAAGAGAAAGCTTGCAGAAAAAAATAACTTCTGAATACATAGGAATGTACTGCTCTACTGAATCTCGGGTGAGAAGCCATTCATTTATAAGTGTATAATTCCTGTGTTCAAATATGCAGTAAATGAATAAATCAGTGTCTTGGCAAGAAATTCCACACTATTAAGTATTTTACATTGGGGGAAAATGCAACAAAGATTTCTGTTTTCTGAACTAGAAGCTACTGTTAGGACAAAGTATGGAGAACAGAACAGTCTCCCTTGGACAAAAGTATCAGACAAGGGTCCACTTTATCTTCCTATCTGTTCAACCATATGCAAAATAAGTACCATTTAAAAATCTGGATTAATCAAATGATGGAGGAGTGAATTATCAGTGGGCAAAACATTAACAATTGAAGATATTACTAGCAGAATTACACCATATTACTGCAGGAAAAAGAAATCACCTGCAACAACTCCCTGATGAAGGTTAAAGAAGAAACTTCAAAAGCAGGATTACAGTTGAACATTAAGAAGACAAAAACATGGCTACAAAAGAATTATGTAACTTTAACACTGACAATGAAAAAACTGAAACTTGTTAAACATTTTCTACACTTTGGTTCAATAATCAATTCAGAAGGAGACTGCAGCCAAGAAATCAGAAGAAGATAGACTTGGAAAGGTAGTTTTGAAAGAACTAGTAAAGTTACTTAAGTGTAAGGATGAGTTGCTGGAAACAAAGGCCAGGACCATCCATATCATGATATTCCCAGCTGCAATGTATGGATATGAAAGCTAGATAGTAAAGACAGCTGATGGGAAAAACCTGATTCACTGGAAATGTGGCACTGGAGGACAGTTGTATAGATATCACAAGCAGCCAGAAAGATAAATAAGTGGGTTCTAGATCAAATGAAGGTTAAATTCTCACTAGACACTAACATTGCTAAAGAACATACGATGAGAAGACAAGACTCAGTGGAAAAGACAATAATGCTAGGAAAAGTGAAAGCAGTAAGAAAAGAGAAAGACGTACTCTGAGATGGACTGACTGAACAAAAGAAGCCACAGTCTTGAGTTGAAAGACCTGAGCAGGGATGCTAATGACAGGACTTTTTGGAGGTCATTAATCGATAGGGTGGTAGCTAAAACCAACAATACAAGTATTAATCTGAAGGAAAGGCATCCATACAATTTCTTATTGTCTGCACAAGCAAAGACTCGTGTGGGTCATCTTTCAATTCAGGTGTGCCGCATTCCCCCACATCCAGCCAGCTTCTTGCATGAATGAAAAAGAAATGCTGCCGTTTTATCCCACAAAAAACTGAACATAAAGCAGTTTCAGTTTAAGGAGCAGTTGGTAACTAAACGACAGAAGCCTCTGAAGACATAAAGCATTCAACATAGGAGAAAGGCTTTTTGGGAGGAGGTTTTCAAGAATTCTCTCACAATACGCAATAAATCCTGAAGCAACTTTGCCATCTGTTAAAAATATAGCTGTGAAACAGAGTTTGTGGTTTATTTTAGCAGCACCTTTGACAAGCAATATCTGCTTCTCCTTCCAGCAGTAAAAGCAGATTTAACCCTCCATCTGTTAGTCTGTGTGGGTATGCATTTTCCCCCTTTTTAATGTAGTGAACGACTGCCATTCTTGTTTAAGGGGAAAAAGTTACACCTAGGAACACCACCTGCCTCTTACCTCCAGGGAGGTAACTTGGAGGAACTGCCACGTACGATCGTCTCGTGCTTTTTTCTCTCTTGCTTAAGATAACTGCAGACATTTTGCTAGTTCAAAAATAATATTCTCTAAAATTTAAAGCTACTTATAAATTTGTGGTACATGATTAACTGCTTGAAAGGGTTTGTTGTGTATTCCATCTTTTTAAGGGTGACTTAAATATAGCTAAAACATGTCCATTTAATAACATACAAGTTATTACAGATATGTCAAATTCAGAAACTAAAGAAGCGCTTGCACTCTTTTTAAAGGTGACACAAAAAGTTATGACACAATGAAATCAGGAATAATAGAGAAGAGGGGAACAACCAAAAAATTCACAGGCGACTGACTGCTCAATTCAATAAATCAAACTCCCAGCAACACTGAAATGACAACAGGCTCATCTTCTGTCAGCACCTCACACACTGCCTGTACACATTTCAGCAAAGTATTCTTTTGTTTTACTTTTTTGCTTGTTGGGTGGTATTGAAGAGCGACAGCATCACAAAATAAGCTGTCATGTATATTAGAAAGGCTCTGCTACAAGAAAGAAGGTTGTGTGCTAAAATAAATGAGAAGGAAACCAAGCAAAACTACCAGGGTGCTGATCTACCTACATAATCTATACACTACCTAGTATATATAAGCCATTGAGAATAAGAAGGCTGCTAAACATCAACTCTCTGTTGCCACTACTAGAAACCAATGTACTTGGAAACATGGTAAGGTCTCAGCTGAGAAGGTGCAAACATGCTTCACTATCAGCCGCTGAAAGGGACACTAGAGATTTTTCTTGTTACTTCAGCCAACCGAACGAAAGACTGTAATGTTTAGCCCACTTCAGAAAGAAACCCCCCCCCACTCAATTTTAACATAAAAATGTTGAATGCTTAAGTAGCCCATGACTTGGCCAAAAACACACATTTCTTCTGGGGGGAAAAATACATGCACAGGCCAATAGCACTGAGTGGTCATGTTGGTGCTCTGACAGCTCTTAAGTGGGAAATATTTTATTTAAAACAGAAGAGATGCTGCATACACAAAAACCAACCTGAAGTTTGCTATTGCAGATTTAAATAATGTGGATTATATATTGCTGGGAAATGACATTCTTTTTCTTATGTTTTCCTGGGTTTTCTTAAAGCTTCACAACCCAGGTACAGAACTGGGTTTTTGGTTCTCGATGACTCATTGTTTGTGTGATTGAGGCTGACAGCTTCTCTTCCTGCTAACCAGCTATTCTGTATGCCATACAATGCTAGCCAATCAGAAGAGATTCCCTGAGGAGAAATAATATATCCACAGGCCTTTAAGAAGATAGAAGCTAATATGGTCAACTCCGTGTTTCAAGAACACCTGGGTAAAAATAGTTCTAGTAGTGGCAGCAGTAAACCTGTTTTGACCTCCATTCAGGGATCCTGTGGGGAGACTCAAAACAGGCATGCCAGTCATAGCACAAGTTAATTGTAAACTGACCTTTATTCTATTCATTTTATTCTAAGCATTAAATTACAAGTGTGTGCAACATTCTAGGCAACAACAATGATGGAGGAATTCTGTCATTTCATCTGTTAATCTCAGGTTTTAATCCTATATATCAGACCTGGCTTTTTGACAGCTAATTTCCTTTGACTTGAAACTGTACAACTAGCTTGTACAGACTTTGAAGCACGAATAACTGAACAGTGACTTAATTGCTTACCACATACCTTCAATGTCAAGCCAGCTCTGCTTTTGATACTCTAGTTGGGATTATACGAATGGGAACAAAGGGCTATTTGTGCTGCAAAGGTTGCATCGGGAATGGGAAGCACATGGCCCTCTAGAAATCTGTGGACTGCAATTTCTATTATATGTCACCACTGACTACGGGTGATTGGAACTGCAGTCCAACAATATCTCAAGGCCTACGACCTGTCTAACTGTGGCATAGCTGATTCCATGCAACCCAAAAAAGCATTAGACTTTTTTGGCCTGCATGTAGAACAGTGCTGCCACATTGCAAACCACCCCTGAACCAGAAAAAAACAACACCATTTCAAAAGCAGTTTCTGCACTGTCCTTTACCACTGACTATATTGGCTGGAATGATGGAAGTTGTAGTCCAAGAGCATCTGGAGGGCAACATTCTCCCCATCTGTGGTGTTTGACTGAGGAGAAGGAAGCATGGTCAACTATTTCCGATATGGTCAAGTCATACCACTTACCCATAATAGCAAGTCTCCATGTCATAAGAATAGTATTCATGATCTCCAAGTCCCTATTGTAAAACAAATTTAAGGCAACTACCAGTGAACCTGGATTGCATTCTGGCTAAAAACACAAAGTAACTCATGCAGGTCACACTGTGCTTCAAAGGTCATAGCATGTAAGAGAGTTTGCAGTACCTCACACACATTATTTCCAAAAGGATAAGAATGCTGCGGTAAGAACTCTACTTACTTTTACAGTGTTTATCAGCTGTCCGTCAATGTAAAGTGCAGCAGTGCTGTTTTTCAGCATGCCTTTGCTCATCACAAGAACAATATGATGCCACTGGCCTTCCACGATGTGATCACCACAACGAAAACGAGCACAGCAAGGGAGAATCTCGTAGCAGGAGGACTCTTCACTGAAGTCATCGACTGAAGACAAACAACTTTTGTTCTTTTTCAATGGCATAAAAAAGGTGTCCCCCCCCATGATTATATTTAATACATCAAAATAGCTGTACATCAGGCTAACTCTAATTTGTGTATATTAAGGTTACAATTAGTGAAACTTTTAACTGACTCATTAGTGCACATTAGACTGACTCATTGGTGTACACTAAGGTTATAATTTAGCAGCATATACTGTATGCATCATACTCTGGACACACTGTAAGAAGGCGGGACTCACTGGAAAAGACAAGAATGCTAGAAAAAGTGAAAGAAGGAGGGAAGACTTAACATGAGATGCATTGGCTCAATAAAGTAAGCCACAGCATTTAGTCTGCAAGACTTGATCAGGGCTGCTAATGACAGTACATTCTGGAGGTCATTAATGCATAGCATCACCACAAAGTCTGACATGCCCTGACAGCACACATAACAACATGTATGAACCAACTTTAAGATTCTCTGCATAATTAGGATTGCAATTTTGCAATCTTAATTTGTAGACAGCCCATAAATCAGAGTTGCTCAAACTCATCACCTTTTTCTCACTGCAACAAACCATGGTTTATCAGTTACATTAATACACACAGGTAGGCAACAGGACGTTTCTCACCATAGTTCTGAAGAAGCTCTTCTTTAGTAGATACAATCAATGAACGGTCTTTTACAGAGAGGACAATAGCAAGGCATATATAATGCTGCTCAGAACTGTTTGCTCGCCTTACAACTGTAAGCAGTCTAACTGGATGATGATTTGGGGTTGTGCTAAAATGTTCTACACAAAACCAACATGAATAGCTCAGACCAGATGGTGGTGGAAACAGCCTTTCTCCTGTAGCAAAAAAAACGTATTTAATTAGAACTGATGGGGAATAGCACAAAAACATTATTTCCATTGTCCCTTCACAGTTCTGAACAAGCTTTCCCACATTTAATATTCATGAAGATGCTTAAGATGGAACTCTTTAAGGAGACATTTTAAGATATCCTTCCCCCAAGATAGTTGTGGGAGTTGGTTTCATAGTATGCTGCCATCATTTGGTATTTAGTTTGGATTTTAATTTATAATTTTGGCACTTGTTATTGTGTATTCTGGGGCTTTATTTGGCATTGGGGGTGGTTTGGGTGCAATTTATATATTGTTAACTGCCCAGAGTAGTATGTGTCATTAAGTCAGGCAGTATAAAAATGACGAAAATAAATATACAGTTGTTCACATACAAGTATGCCATAAGCGACAACTAAATAAATTAATACTATTCACCATTGCAATATGTATAATTTAACTTAAAATTCTATTTTTATGACAATAGGGGTTTTTTTAAAGATGGTACAATGCTTTCTATTTCCAGTACATGCAAAAAGATTTACTTTAAACTTCTGAAAATAAATTTTAACATTAGTGGAAGTAAACTGTATATAAAAAAGCTGGGGAAAGCACCAAAAGCACCCAACACAATCACAGCCAAGGAAGTACCTGTTCCAATTCCGCTGACTACAGTGCCATCAATAAGACCTGTTGTTACCACATTGTTGGTTGGTGCATTGTGAGGTGCCAAACTTGGCAGGAATAGACAACTGTTAAATAAAGAACAATGAGTTAGGACTATCACAACATCCTGAACATAAAATAAATGTCCAGGGTAAATGAGAACGATCTTGTGTCACTATCTTTTACATAAGGGCATAAAATAAAATAAGCCACAGACATTCACTACATTTCACAATAAGCTGCACATCACCTAAGCTTTTGGCTTCCATGTAAAGTAATACAGTAGTCCTTAGAAGTTGGAATGATCCTGTACAGGTACTACCTGTCTTTTACCTATTTTTCAAGTGACACATCGCTTTCTTTGCATTACAAACAAACATACATACACATGCTTCCTTGATCTCAAAAGTTAAGTTTTGAGCTTCTCCATAACTTATGTTAAACCATAGTTAATATCCATTAAATGTTATCACTGCATCCATGGTAAATGCACGGGTAAATGTGACGTCTAGAAAACTGATACAAAACAGTAGGTAAGAGGGAGAGAAGACTCAAATCCCACAGCACAGCCTCAATCTTGTAATGACTGAGCTACCACTACATCTTAGCAGAATTGCTCCTTTCCTCCAGGCAGGAATAAGAATTAATTTTAAGGAGATAATTCTTCACATAATCATTTCAAATAAGAGAATTAAGACTGTCATAATGTGACATTATGACAATTAACTTTTAGAAATTAAACCTCTTTATAGATCAAAACAACACAAAATCTAAGTAACTTAGACAAGGAATTCAAAAACAGCTAAGCTATATATTCAGTCTACACATCTGATTATGGTAATCAAATATGCTGTTTCATGATCACTAAACTGACTTTCTAAAGCAACTGTTTGAGAAAAGAATTCTCCACATCTACTTCTTTCTGTCAAGTGGAAACCAGTGCCACCTCTTAATAAGAAGTGTGGTGGATGAGATGTAAAAGAGGCCAAAGGCTTTTGCATGGGGGGCTTCAAAAAAGGTGAAAACATGCCAGCTGCTAAACACCAATCTGGCAGGCATAAAAAAAAATTATCCTCCTTGGCCTCCAAAGGCAATCAACATATGCTATGGGCATCGACGCAATAAAAGGGGGGTGGGTGGGTTGCTCATGCTGCCTGCTCAGTGGAGAGAGTCCAAGCAAAGAAGGAAGAGAATCTCTCAAGATGCCAGCATCTCATGAGATTCTGACTCAACGATTTCGCCACAGAAGTGTAGCAACACGTGGGCTCTTCCTAAGAGGCTTTGAGGCAACAATTGCCTCATCACAGGACTGCCATCTCCCCAGCTCTCTGCAATCCACCCCCAAGAAGCCATGTGGGGAGGGGTGTTTTTAACCATGCATTAAACATATACTAAATCTACACAACTCATATTTATTTGGGGGGATGATTTTTATTCCGAATTCAATAGGCACAGAAGATGCATTAAATTGGAGTTAGCCTTCCATAGCATAAATCATAGGTTCAAATACGAACACCCTTTAAAACAAACATATCACTTTTAAAGAGAAAAGAATGAAAGACAAGCTTTCATAAAATCTTACCCAAATCCTTCAAGAGATGTGTCAAATTCAACAAATGCAGGAGTAACTGATGATCCATGAAGTCTAATATCATGTGGAGTTGTCATGGAAACCAAACATTTCACCCTCGTCAGGGGTACTGTGCTTCCTTCTGCTGGTTTTAGAAGACTCTTACTTATCCTGTAGTGGTTATCTTCATGTAAACTGAACACACAGTCAGTACCCAGACCTTCCATCGAGGTAACCATACTATCTACAGTAGAAGTTGAAAAACAAAACATTTTTTTTCTTCATTATGAGAATTCGTTTCAGTTCCCTTGGCCAAACTCACAACAAATGACAAAAATAAAATTAAATAAATAAGGGAGGGAAGGGAAGTGAGACAAATGGGAGGGGTGACAAATATGTTTTATATCTTGCTATAAAGTCAGCTCAGTGGTTGTTCATACAACATTCAACATGGCGAAGCCACTTTGGCTGGCTGTACATAAAGATGAACCCATATTTATAAGCAGATGCCTGCAAAACAAGGACTCAGAATGGTAATGAAAATTTCATTTAAAGAAATACAAGGTTACAAACACAGACTAATGTATCTCAATACAACCTATGCAAGTGGAAGTATTAAAATGAAATCAATTGAGCATAATGCAAGCATTATAGATTAAAACAAAAGAAAAAGTTAAAAAGAAAAGAAGACCAAAAGATATATCCTTCTCTTATATCTGATAAAGGGGACTTTTCCACAAAAGCTCACATTAAAAACAAACATAAGTTGGTCTTCAAGCTGCCACCACATTTTAATTTTTTTTACTTTTTATTTTTATTTTGTTTTTACCTATTATGAATTCCAAGAAAGTCAATGAATAAAGTGAAAAAAGACTCAAACACTACTAACACTGAATTGTAAATTGCACTGAAGGTTTGTTGTTTTACTCCTTCCAGTTAAACACAGTGGCAAGTGTTTTATTGCTAATCTACGAAAGAGAGCAGACCCGCTGGATCAATCACCGAATGTAAGTCAACACCTGTGTAACACTTACTGAGTCAATGGGTCTACTTGACTTGGGACGACCAAGAGGATATTGGTTAATGGGTATGATCTCAGTTAAACAATGGAAATGTGCTAGAACCCAAATATATTTTCAGACCCGCATCTTGTTTAACATTTTCGGCCAAAACAGAACTATACAAAACTGTTTCTATGTTTGCTTTGCTTGTCAAAAGGAGACAAAACCTTTTCTTATTGGCAGCAGATTGAAAGAGAAAACAGTGAAAGGGCCTTTTGCATTTTTACTGCAATAATGAAATTTCAACAGTTCAAGATTGTGAGCTAGAACAGATCTATACCATCTGTCATGGTTAAGAGATCAGGGACAGCGGCAGGACTGGATGCTCATATTTTAACCCCAGTCTTTATTCAGTACTATTTACTCCATAATTAACCATAATTACGGGGGATCTCAGAACAATGAATTATTAAAGGATAATGAAATCAAACATTCCTAGAGTATTTAAGATTTGTAACCAGGATCTGAAGGTTGTTTCAGATCCTCTGTCGTAGAGAACCCTAGTTAGCTTGTGACTGCAATACATCTTGCTGGAAAAAGTTAGTCACAGTTAGCTCTGGTTGAGAAAATGCTCGTTCCAGAAGAAGGTCTGAAAGGGAGAAAGCATGCAGTCCTGTGGTTAAGCCCATATTAGATCTGAACCAGCCTTTGCTGTTACTTTAATAGACTTTTCAAAAGACACACTAATTTCAATGAATTTTCACTTGCCTATGAACACTGGATAATAGAACTACTGTACCTCAAATATATTTCAAATGTTTGCACACTTACTTCGCATTTCTGGCTCATAACTGAGTGAGCTTGGCTTATGTACACGATATCGCTTCAACAATTTTTTGTCCCAGGCTCCACAATTCAGTGGATTTCCCAAACGTAAAAATTCCCTAATGAAAAATGAAGAGTGAAAAGGATCAGTTTCAAGACATTAAAGTTTGCTTCTATTTGACAGATGTAAAGGCTTCTTTTCTATACTGTATTTTACCTGACTTCCAAGTATTACAGAACTGCACCATAAATACAGAATAGTGTTTTAACAGTGCAAATAGCCTATAGACCTCTAGCTATCATGTTTCTGAAGAAAGTCACTAGTATATAGACACAACAGTTGCTGAAACACAGGGCAAGCTGAAGGGGTTTCCTACAAAGGTACCGTGTGTATAGATTTTAAAATCTTGTTTTTGGGAGCAGGACAATGTGCATCATCTCAAAGCCTAGGAAAATTTGGACTTTACATTTACACTTCTAGGTATCTGTTGGAACATCTGGGAACCAAAGAAAGATAGCAGATGCAATATTATAAACTGGGTAGACTAAGTATTTATAGTTTTCTTTATTTCTATGTTTCTTTACATGCTTTATATCGTGCATTTCTTCCAAGACTAGAATTCAAGAAGGCACACAACATGCTTAAAAAAGCAGATAAAACTGAACCACAGTATACTGAAATACTGAAACACAGGTAACCAGAATATTGTATTAGAGCAACACAATTAAAAGAACAATTTTAAAACAGGACAGTAAAAAAAAGTACACATACACCAGTTAAAGCTATTTTCTAAGCAGCCAGCCAGCTTCCAAAAACCTGCTTAAAAAAAAAATTCCATGATGAACGAAAGATAAGAAGGAGGGAGCCCTATTATGTCCAGCCAACTGCAGGAAATACAGCAAGCTTACATTTTTTTCCATCTAAAACAAATGAGAAGTGAAAGAGAGGCTACAAGCATATCTTCATTCTACAGAACCTATATGTGAAATGGGAAAACGTGCAGAACCTTCACCTGAAATTCCTCCCATCCAGATGGGGTTAAGCATGCATGTGGAACACTCTTCCCTTACCAGCACCAATTGGCAATTCACAAGGCCACATCTACTAAAAGATGGGTTTCTGCTCATAGTAGTTCAGTCACTCCAAGAAATCTACAAAGGTTGTTCTTAGACAACAGCTAGACTCCTAGTGCTGTTTGCAGAATGGCCACTTGCCATGCCTAACTAAGGAGGTGCTAGGGTGCTATGAGCCTGGCCATGCAACTGAGACACACCCCAGCACTTCATCAATTAGCTGCAACTAACTGATCACAGCAAGTTACACAATCTTTTTGTGAGTACCCATAAGATTCTGGTCAGTACTTTTCTAGCTTTTTCTTCTTTCCCATACTAAAGGATGAACAATAAAACACAGAACTGAGAGTGGCTGTAAGACATTACACTGTTTCACAGATCACCAACTTTGATATCAAGGTATTTACAGCATAACAAGCAGCTCTAAAGTATGGAGATTATCCCACTGAAGATAGAAAGTGTTATGTGCAAGCCAGTCTTCAGCACTGAGCTGTTTAAAAACATTCTGGCTTGTGTGACAGAACCATCTTATTCCTTCAACACCATGAAAATCAAGGAGAAAGTCACATTATTCTTGTTCACATATTTTATGCCAAGCAATTTTACTATTTTCTTTCTATGAGAGATCATAATACCCAAACTCTTAAAATCTCATCATTATGTGAATAATGAAGGTATGAATTAAAGTAATCCTTCCCATTTACCTCAGCACCACTGGCTCCAATGCCTGTGAGGCCAGCCTTTCAAACATCCTCTGGAGTGGAGGATGTAAAGGGTGGTCTTCATCAGCAAGAGCAGCACTACATCTCTGCAGAAGTCGTGCATGGAGTCCAGCCTCACACATGACTTGCTGATTTCTTTCTGTATGCACTAGAGACTGCAAGATGTTGACGACTGCAAGCTGAAGATCAAGGGTGTGCTATAAATTGTACATCCACATAAATAATATGAAAAAAGATACGTTAGAAAATTTTGAACTGAAGTAAAAAAAATGAATTAAGACAACTGCAACCTTTTCTGAACACTTAAAACAGCCATTTGAACTCTGGTTGATACATTCAGATCAGTTTAATTTTATAACTAATTTTATATACAGAATATTTATGACATTTTATCTGTTTTGTGAATTGAAAGAAAGAATCATGAACTGGAAGTCTGCAAGGACCGACGGGTTACCCACCTGTAATTGTAGTTCTTTGAGTGGACCTCTGTGATTCACACCCTGGGTGAGTCGCGCCTGCACGGAGCCTCATCGGAAAGTTCTAGAGCTTCTGCGGTAGCAAAAAACACATTAGAATAAGGCCCCTCCCTCCTCGTATAAGTACCTTGGCGCCAAGGCTCCGCTTTCAGTTGTGTCAACCGCCGCTACATTAAGCAGAATGGCGTGACAGTGGGGAGGACGGGCGGGATGTGTGAATCACAGAGGTCCACTCGAAGAACTACAATTACAGGTGGGTAACCTGTCGTTCTTCTTCGTGGCCTCTGTGAATCACACCTTGGGTGACTAAAAAGCTGTCTTACCCGGAGGCAGGGTGTCACACCAAGGTAGAGGCTAGAACAGCACGTCCAAAGGCCGCATCAGACTTCTGCCGGAGATCAAGTCTATAATGCCGGATGAAAGTGGACGGCTGTGCCCAGGTGGCAGAGGCGCAGACGTCTGGAAGAGGTACGCCGCGTAGGAATGCCGTAGAAGTCGCCACTGCTCTGGTGGAGTGAGGGCGAATCACCTTCGGGACTGGTTTGCATGCCAGCTGATACGCGAGGTGAATGGTTGAAGCGACTCATCTAGATATAGTTTGAGACATCACCTGGCGACCTTTAGTAGGTGGTTGGTGACTTATGAAAAGTCAAGGTGAACGCCTGAAAGGTTGGGTGCGTTGGACGTAAAAGGCAAGGGCTCGCCTAACATCTAAAGTATGGAGGATTCTTTCTTGAGTTGTCGACGGTGACAGGAAGAAGGAAGGAAGGGAAAATGGCTGAGAGAGATGGAATTGAAATACGACTTTGGGGAGGAAAGAAATATCCATGGATAGTTTGACTTTGTCCGGAAAAAACTGTAAATAAGGATATAGTCTTGACGTAAGGCTGCTAACTCACTAGCTCGTCGAGCTGAGGTGATGGCGAAGAGGAAAACTGTTTTAAAGGTAAGTAGCCGTAAATCAGTTGAAGCTAAAGGCTCGAAAGGAGCTTTAGTAAGTTGTTGCAGTACTAGTGTTAGTGACCATGGCGGGGAAGGTGGGCGGGTATCTGGGTAGATATGAGATAGACCTTTAAGAAAACATTTCAATGTTGGATGTTTGAAGAAATCAGCTGCCGGAGAGTTAGGGGGCTGATAAGAAACTATGGCGGAGAGGTAAACTCTCAAGGAGGAGAGGGAAAGGCCGCTAGACTTGAGATGAAGCAAAAAACGTAGGACAGTAGCAAGGGAAGGGTTGACAGAAGGCAATGAAGAAGCTTCAGTGTAAGATTTCAATCTGTTCCAATTATACGGGTAAGTCTTTCTAGTGGAGGGCTTCTTTGATTGATGGAGAACGTTCATTAGCGAGGCGGAATCCTCCATGCTGCCAGGTGCAGAACAGGTAAGTCTGGGTGGAGTACTTGGGCGCTGTTCTGCGTGAGGAGGTGGGGCAGGTGAGGGAGGTGGTGAATGTCTGATGAGAGATTGTGAAGGACTGGAAACCAGGGTTGTCTCGGCCACCAAGGAGCTATAACGATGGCATCGTGTTTGTCTTGTTGTAGGCGAACCACGACCTTGTGGAGAAGCAGGAACGGGGGGAAAGGTAAGTGAGGGTCTTGGGCCATCGGCCGACGAATGCATCTCCTTGGGAGTGTTTGCCAATGCCAGCTTGGGAGCAGTATCGTTTGCACTTCCGATTCACACGGGAGGCGAAGAGGTCGAGAGTTGGTTTGCCCCATCGTTCGCATAGGCGAAGAAAAACTGATTGGTCTAACTCCCATTCGTGAGCTTGAGAGTTTGCGCGGCTGAGTAGATAGCGAGAGAAAAACCCTTTGTTGTGTTGTGACACGGGTTGTATGGCGTCTTTGAGGAGTAAATTTTTTATTTCCTCTAGTAGGGTTGGAGATGGTGGAGTGATTGCATGTGTTGCTGGAGGAAGTTGGAAGAAATGGATGCGGTAGCCGTCGCGGATGATGGACAGTACCCAGGCATCTGTAGTGATGGATTCCCAGACAGGTAGGTGTTTCCAGAGGGCAGGATGGGTGGAGTGGTGTGCGATCTCGGTCATGGGAGCATCAAATGTGATGTTTCGGCTTGTGGTCATTGCGCCTAGTAATGGGTTGTTGGCGGGGTTTATTTCTTTGATTTCTGAAATAGGGTGTATAAGATGTTTGTTTTGGAGGATCACGTTGGAATTTTTGATATGAGTTGTACGGTCGTCTCCATTGATTTTGTTGGGGGCGTAGTTGGTAATATGGATAAACTCATATTTCATAAAAGAATATTTTTTATGAAATATGGGGCAGATTTTTGGAATATGTGTTAACAAGAGGAAAAGGGAAAGCTCCAAATCAAGAATCAATGCAGTTCTGGAGAAGAGGACAATAAAAGAAGAAGAAGAATATAGATGGAGGAAGAAGAAGATTACTGCAAGAGGTCCCGTCTGTGGTGGTGGGGAACAAGGTTAAATTGTATTTTGTTTTGTGTATTTTATGTTTATGTTATAGTTATAAAAAATAAAATTTAAAAAAAAATATGGATAAACTCCCCAACGTCTAGCTACTGATCTTTTCTTTTGCACGTTTTCCAAAATATCATCAGTTTCAGCATTAAAAAGGCCTGCCCCGTCGAATGGAAGGTCTTTGATACGTGTGCGGGCATCCTCAGCCAGGCCAGCTGTCCTTAGCCAAGAGAAACGTCGTAAGGCTACTGAAGTGGCCATTGACTTTGCTGTGGCGTCTACCGTGTGCCTAGCAGAAAGCATCTGTTGTTTGGCAACGGAAATACCTTCTTGTTGAAAGTTATGGGCGAGTACTTTTTTATCTTCTGGTAAAGATTCAACTCACTCATTTCACATGCTAGCAAGGTTATGCTCAAAATCCTACAAGGTAGGCTTCAGCAGTATGTGGACCGAGAACTCCCAGAAGTACAAGCTGGATTTCGAAGGGGCAGAGGAACTAGAGACCAAATTGCTAACATGCGCTGGATTATGGAGAAAGCCAGAGAGTTCCAGAAAAACATCTACTTCTGCTTCATTGACTACGCAAAAGCCTTTGACTGTGTGGACCACAACAAACTATGGCAAGTTCTTAAAGAAATGGGAGTCCCTAACCACCTTATCTGATTGGTTCAAAATTGGGAAAGGAGTACGACAAGGCTGTATATTGTCTCCCTGCTTATTTAACTTATATGAAGAATACATCATGCGAAAGGCTGGACTGGAGGAATCCCAAACCAGAATTAAGATTGCCGGAATATCAACAACCTGAGATATGCAGATGATACCACTCTGATGGCAGAAAGTGAGGAGGAATTAAAGAACCTCGTAATGAGGGTGAAAGAGGAGAGTGCAAAAAATTCCCTGAAGCTCAACATCAAAAAAATAAGATCATGGCCACTGGTCCCATCATGTCCTGGCAAATAGAAGGGGAAGATATGGAGGCAGTGACAGATTTCACTTTCTTGGGCTCCATGATCACTGCAGATGGTGACAGCAGCCACGAAATTAAAAGACGCCTGCTTCTTGGGAGGAAAGCGATGACAAACCTCGACAGCATCTTAAAAAGCAGAGACATCACCTTGCCGACAAAGGTCCGCATAGTCAAAGCTATGGTTTTTCCAGTAGCGATGTATGGAAGTGAGAGCTGGACCATAAAGAAGGCTGACCGCCAAAGAATTGATGTTTTTGAATTGTAGTGCTGGAGAAAACTCTTGAGAGTCCCCTGGACTGCAAGGAGAACAAACCTATCCATTCTAAAGGAAATCAACCCTGAGTGCTCACTGGAAGGACAGATCCTGAAGCTGAGGCTCCAATACTTTGGCCATCTCATGAGAAGAGAAGACTCCCTGGAAAAGACCCTGATGTTGGGAAAGTGTGAAGGCAAGAGGAGAAGGGGACGACAGAGGACGAGATGGTTGGACAATGTCATTGAAGCTACCAACATGAATTTGACCCAACTCCGGGAGGCAGTGGAAGACAGGAGGGCCTGGCATGCTCTGGTCTATGGGGTCACGAAGAGTCGGACACGACTTAACGACTAAACAACAAAAAAAGATTCAACAAAGGTTGACATATTGTCCCAAAGGAAACGTTGATAAGCACTCATGTCTCCCTGGTAGTTAGCGACATGCATGGTAAACGCTGCTGATGAATAAAGCCATCTTCCCATTGAGTCAATCCTTCTACTGTCTTTATTTGGTGGCATGAGGGTTTTTTGATGTCGAGATCTGGATTGTGAGGCTTCGACAAAAATAGAGTTTGGAGCTGGTTGTTTTTGAAGAAATAGAGCTCCAGGATCATGGACTCTGTAGACGTTATTGATTTGTTTAGACATGGTTTGGGAAGAGGCTGGTTTTGTCCAGGATCGTTGAGCGGTGCTGAGTAGAGACGGAAGCATCGAGATGTGTTCTGGAGTAGTTGTATCTTTAGAGATTGGGTTGTATAGATGATCGGCCGGTTCTGTCGAAGGACGGTGGATTTGGAGATTGAGAGACTTAGCCATATGGATCATAAGTTGGGCGTAAGTTTGGAAGTCTTCCGCCGGTGATGGTGGGTCGGGAGCAACAAGGTTGGATTCCGGTGAGCTAAGCAATACTGATGGCGTCTGAGGTCTGGATCCGTGATCGGAATAATCGGGATCGCGTCGGGAGTCGATGGATTGTCAATCGACTTCAGTGTCGATAGGTTGAGTGTCATTGTATTGACGTTTGTGGCTCGGTGTCGATAGAGCTGGCATGTCCATGGGCATTTGTCGGTGTCAAGGATTTTTGATACCGAGATATGTCATCCGAGTGTCCATGGACGTTGTTTGATATGGTTGCACGTCGGTGTTGAACTCAGGGTCATAGTGATGTCGAGTTCGATGGCTTGGTTCTATTGGGCGACGGAAATCGTGCGTCAACAGAGGGACAGAACGAGTGTCCATAGACCAGGATGGATATCAAGGATCATCGATATCAGAGCCTGTGTCTCAGTGATGTCAAAACGGAGGTTGTTGACGAGCTGGTAAAGCAGTGGAGTATATAGACACTGGAGATGCCGAGCGAGAGGAATGATTTCCCTCGTCTGGATTAGCGGAAAAATATCGGGAGGCTGGAGCTGTAAAAGCCTCGCATGTAGAAGAAAATTCCTCAACCGTCCTGGATCTTTTAGGTGCCAGGTAGGAAGCAGGTTGGAGTCCATGTGGGTCAGACGGTGATATGGCCGTTTCGACACTGATGGCTGTCGAGATTGAGGCCCACCATGAGAAAGTACGGCCGAGCTGGATAGAGCAACTGGCCGATTGGCGGTTGCAGTTTGTCTGGTCGAGCACTGGTCGGGGCAAATGGCAACCCGATGAGAGTGCTGAATGCGGGTCTGAGCCACGCGTGATGAAATAGAAGGCTCCAGGGACTGTTGGGCCCGATGTCTCTGAGAAGGTCGTGGTGGACGATCAGATGTTATTGAATAAGGTATGGTCTCTAGTTGTTGTTCGGAGTCGACCCTGTCAGGTGAAGCAACTACGGAAGGGTTGCTCGAAAGAACAGAGTGTTGAGGACTGGGAGTAGAAGATGTTAATCGATCGACTCTGTCATCCCATTCCGGTGATTGGGAGCAGGGTTGATGAGAGGGGATTCCGTCATCGTCAGAAGGCGAACCAATAGAGATTGATTCGGTGGTTTGTTGAGGTTGGTGAGAGATGACTGCAGCTTTAGATTTATGCTGTTTAGGTCTTTTAGGCAGAGAAGGCTCCGGGACCGAAGAGGCTTTGGTGGACATTTGATGTTTAGTGGAGGGCTTCGATATCGAGGATTTCGTTATCGAGCGCTTCGATTTATGGGTTTTTGAAGTTTTAGACGAAGTGGACAGAGCGTCGGAGTGGGATGGTGTGGTTGATGGATGTTGTTTTGAGGCTTCAGAAAGAGCCTTCTCCATTGCTTTGGTTTGTGAGGTGACCTTACAAGGAGGTTGTGCCATTTTGGTTGGTTGAAGGGATTGTTCCCAAAGACGGAGTTTTAATCTGGATAAGCGAGAACGGAGGACTCCGTGCTTGAAGTTCTTACAATGCTGGCAGGAGGACGTCTGGTGTGCCTCTCCCAAGCAAAAAAGACACTTGGCGTGGCCGTCGGAGAGTGGTATTTTGTTATCACAGACCACGCAGTGTTTAAACAGGCCCAAAGGGGCCATGAATAGGAGAAAATAATTTGAGGAGAAAAAGCGATGATTGGGGGGGGGGGTGTGCTTCAGCCAGAGGCCGAGCAAAGCAGAAAGGAAAAAAATATCTGACTGATAATGAATTTGATCTAAAAGTTTGAAGGAAAAAAGATAACAGGAAGGAATCAAGAATAAACTCTCTTTCTCTTTTACTCACAGAAGCAGAACTATGAGGCTCTCAACGCGGCAGTTGAAAGAAACTGAAAGGGGAGCCTTGGCGCCAAGGTACTTATATGAGGGGGAGGGGCCTTATTCTAATGTGGTTTTTTTTGCTACCGCAGAAGCTCTAGAACTTTCCGATGAGGCTCCGCGCAGGCGCGGATCACCCAGGGTGTGATTCACAGAGGCCACGAAGAAGGACTTCTAGTCTAATCCTCTACCAATCTAGGAATCCACAGCTAAAGCCATTCCTCAACTTTCATTTAAAAACCTACTATGAAAGACAGAATACCACCACCTGAGGTAGTCCATTCCACTGCTCTTATGATCAGGAAGGCGGAATCTCCTTTCTCATAATTTCACATCCTGGTTCACATCCTACTCTCTACAGCCACAAAAAACAAGCATGCCTCATTTTCTGTGTGGCAGCCTTTGAGATATTGGAAGAAGGCTATCATATCATATCATATCATATCATATCACACTCTAATCTGTGAAGGTCATCTTGAATACTGATGGTACATTCTGTGTTAATAGTTACCTCTCTCACTTTAGTGTATAAAAGGTAAAGGTAAAGGTTCCCCTTGACATTTAGTCCAGTCGTGTCCGACTCTAGGGGGCGGTGCTCATCCCCATTTCCAAGCCGTAGAGCCAGCGTTTTGTCGGAAGACAGTTTCCGTGGTCACGTGGCCAGCGCGACTAGACACGGAACGCCGTTACCTTCCCACCATGGTGGTACCTATTTATCTACTCGCATTTGCATGCTTTCGAACTGCTAGGTTGGCAGGAGCTGGGACAAGCGACGGGAGCTCACTCCGTTGCGTGGATTCGATCTTACGACTGCTGGTCTTCTGACCTGCAGCACAGAGGCTTCTGCGGTTTAACCCACAGCACCACCACGCCCACTTTAGTGTATACATTCATAGAAATCATAGAAAAGTGAAGTTGGAAGGGGCCTACAAGGCCATCAAGTCCAACCCCCTGCTCAATGCAGGAATACAATCAAAGCATATCTGCCAGGTGATTATCTAAGTTTTTCTTGAATGCCTCCAGTGTTGGAGCACTCACCAAGTCCCGAGGTAACTGGTTCCACTGTCGTACTGCTCTAACAGTTAGGAAGCTTTTCCTGATATTCAACCGAAATCTGGCTTCCTTTAACTTGAGCCCATTGTTGCGTGCCCTGCACTCTGGGATGATCGAGAACAGATCCTGCTCCTCCTCTGTATGACAGCCTTTCAAATATTTGAAAAGTGCTATCGTATCACCCCTCAGTCTTCTTTTCTCAAGGCTAAACATGCACAATTCTTTCAGCCTTTCCTCATAAGGCTTGGTTTCCAGCCCCCTGAATATCCTTGTCGCCCTCTGAACTTGTTCCAATTTGTTAGCATCTTTCTTGAAGTGTGGTGTCCAGATCTGGACACAATACTCAAGGTGAGGCCTAACTGGTGCTGAATAGAGGGGAACTAGCACCTCCCAGGATTTGGAAACTATACTTCTATTAATGCAGCCTAAAATAGCATTTGCCTTTTTTGTAGCCACATCACACTGTTGGCTCATATTTAGCTTGTGATCTACGACAATTCCAAGATCTTTCTCACTCGTAGTTTTGCTGAGTCAGGTATCCCCCATCTTGTAACTGTGCAATTGGTTTCTTTTTCCGAGGTGCAGTACTTTGCACTTATCCCTGTTGAATTTCATTCTGTTGCTTTCAGCCCAGTGCTCCATCCTATCAAGGTCATTTTGAATTTTGTTTCTGTCTTCTAGGTTATTAGCTATTCCACCCAATTTGGTATCATCTGCAAATCTGACAAGTATTCTCTGCACTCCCTCATCCAAGTCATTAATAAAAATATTGAAGAGCACTGGGCCCAGGACTGAGCCTTGGGGTACCCCACTAGTTATCTCCTCCCAGTAAGAGAAGGACCCATTAATCATCACCCTCCGAGTATAATTCTGTAGCCAATTGTGTATCCACCTGACACTTGATCTATCCAGCCCACACCTAGTTAGCTTGCTAATCAGGATATAATGGGGCACTTTGTCAAAAGCTTTGCTGAAGTCAAGATATACTACGTCTACAGCATTCCCTCTGTCTATCAGGGAGCTGACCTGATCAAAAAACGAGATCAAATTAGTCTGGCAGGATTTGTTCTTGACAAATCTGTGTTGCCTTCTAGTTATTACTGCATTGTTTTCTAGGTGCTTGCACAGTGACCGCTTTATGATCTGTTCCAGAATTTTGCCTGGGATTGATGTCAGGCTGACTGGCCTGTAGTTCCCAGGTTCCTCTTTTTTGCCCTTTTTTGAAGATAGGGACAACACTGGCCCTCCTCCAATCCTCTGGCACCTCATCCGTTTCCCATGATTTCAAGAAAATAATGGATAGCGGTTATGAGATTTCTTCAGCCAGTTCCTTCAGTACTCAGTAATTTGTTTGGAAGTTCATAGTCTGTCTCATGGGAAAAGACTGAACTAAAATAGGAATTGAGCACCTCTGCCTTTTCTTTGTCCTCTGTTATGATTTTTCCATCTTCATTGCAGAGCTGTGCCACTATGTCTTTTGTTTGTCTTTTGCTACTCACATACCTGAAGAATGCATTTTTATTGCTTTTAGTGTCTCTAGCTAACCTCAGCTCATTCTCAGCTTTTGCCCTCCTAATGCCATCCCTGCATTTCCTTGCTACTTGTCTGTACTCATCCTTGGTGGCCTGGCCTTCTTTCCATTTCCTGTACATGTCTTTTTTGGTTCTGAGCTAGCTACCTCTTCAGCTTTGGTGTTTATTCTATTTGTTCATGCAAGTCATTTCTAACAGTGTTGAACATCATCAGATCCACAACAGTATTCCGTGGCACCCCACTTGTCACTTCTCCACAGGATGACAAAGAAGGGTGGGTGAGCATTTTTTGCAAACAGTATGCAAACCAATTACAAATCCACCCAAGATCCAACTCACTTATTTTTATATCAAATGGTAAACTACTGCTACTGTTACCTCTTCTAACCTGGGTACAAGCGAATCTTAAATCATGGGCACAACTACAGTAAACAAACAGGTTCTATGTCTCCACTAACTTTGTATCTATATCTGTATCTGAATCTATGTCAATATCTATAAAACATTTGGAATTCAATAATATCTATATAATAATTGGAATTCAATTCAATTCCATGTTAGGAATGTGCAACACCTACTACAATTATTGATGCTTTCTTCAAGCAGTAGGCCTATTCTGTCACACAGTAAACTGTATTAGAAACTCCTACCATTTTTAAACTGGGAACCTCCATATTAAAAACTGACCAAAACGTTCAAAGCATCTTTTTCTTCTTCTCTTGTTTACTTAATTATGTACGTAGTTATGCCAGAGATGAGCATCTCATGGCCTTACCAATATTGCTGGATTGCAATTCGCACAAGGAAAAAACAGCACAGCAATTAGTGAACGGTGATAACAAGTTTTATCATCTGGATGGCCACATGTTTCCTAGCCAAAGTGAGGAAGTGGCCAATCACTTTACATACCCCAACATTCCATTTCAGCTTAGGTTTAAAAGCAGATTATCTCTTTCATTTCTTTTCCTCTAAAATTTAGTCCTACAGTCCCAGGTGACATATTAGATGGTGGTCTTACTTCTGGCTGTGTAGTCGATTCAACAGAGACTAAGAGGTCCAACATGGAAAGCATAGCGCCAGGATGGATGATGACAGCATCCGAGCTTTGCAGAGGCACTGTTCCTTTGTGTGGCTTCAAATCACTAGTGTTTTTAGGAGGGAATACTGGAGGCGTTGAAGTAGAATGATATGCATGCCTAAAGGCAAGAAGAAATATAGCCATTAGCCCACACACAACATTAAGCTTGACTTTTAATACAGTAACTGAGTGTAAGTATCTAAGTATCTAAGTATATACCATGCATCTAAGCATCTAAGCATCTAAGTATATACCATGTTTTCCCAAAAATAAGCCCTAACTTGAAAATAAGCCCTAGTATGATTTTTCAAGATGATTGTAATATAAGACCTACCCCAAAAATAAGCCCTAGTTAAGTGAAACCCTGCCCTCCACCAGGGACTCACTGGGATCCTCCAAGCCTGAGAGAGAGAGAGAGAGAGAGAGAGAGAGAGAGAGAGAGAGAGAGAGAGAGAGAGAGAGACTTAAAACTTCTTCCCCTCCTCTCCCCCTTCCCTCGCTCGCGGAGGGGCTGAATGGAAGGAGCTGCGTGCCGCCAGGAACTTGCTCCTTGGCGCCTAAGTTCCCAATGGCTCATGCCTCTGCAGTGTGTGCACTTCCCCTGCTTCTCCAGCGTGCTCCCAGGCAAAGCTAACAAAGCACAAGGTTGGAGGGGGGAGGCAATTTCGGAGCTCCGGCCCCTGCCAGCTAGCCAGGCCCATGCCCTGCCTTTATTTCCTCCCTCCCCTCTTTCTCCTACCATAAGCCTTTTAACCCTCCTCTCATTTGGCTCCCTCTTCCGTGCCGCCAGCAGGGCCACGTCATGTTGAAGCAGCCACTGCCGCCGCCCTCTCCTCAACTGGGCTCGCCGTCTTTGGGTCACCGCCGCCCTCCAGACCCTAGGAACTTTGCCTCCACACCAACAGGGCCCCCCTCCTCCACCACCGCTGCTGCCAACACTGCCGCCGTTTCCCGCAAAATGAACTCAGCGTCCGCCAGCCCCAATGGGAGCCTCAGCCCAGGCACCGCCACCGGAGGAACCCGAGCCACCACCGTGGCAGCGGAGCCGGCAGCATCCCTGGAGGAAGTGTCACCAGGTACATTTAAAGAAGGGGAAGGAGAATGGGAATAAATTAATAATAATAAATAAAATAAATGATAGTAATTGAATAAATGTAGATTGTTGTACTTGAAAAAAATAAAACATCCCCTGAAAATAAGCCCTAATGCGTTTTTCGGAGCAAAAATTAATATAAGACCCTGTCTTATTTTCAGGGAAACACGGTATTTCGGTTTTTATCTACAATCAAACCAGTCAGATCTTCTGACTTGACACCAGTGTTAGTTTTCTAAAATATATACTTGGAATCATAGCAATATTCACAAAGATGCTTCCTAGTAGTTTATCCTGGACTAGTAACCATAAATCCCTGGAATGTACATTTACAGAGATGACACTGAAGTCATTAGGATAAGCTTTCTCCAGAAACTAAGCACAAAATGTATTCTAAAGCATATGATCTAGAGGTGCTGCTTAGGCCAGCTCAACTGTATACTCCATTTACAATACATAATGCATTGTCTTACATACTTGTCTTTTATCTAATTGTGGACCTAACAAATGTAAAATACTCGACCATGCACAGGATCTGGACTGAAATGAAATCTGACATAGAGGGGCTGCTGTGGCTTTCTCGTTTCATTTGCCAACCCATTCACCGAATGAAATGTTCATTTTCCACATGACCTTTCTTTCAGCACATTTTATTTACCCTTGTCAATGGAAAATCTGTGGGCACTCTGGGATTGTCTGATTTGTACTATGGATACATTGGGGGAACATGGAATGCCTTCACAAAGAGAACTGCCAGTCAAATCACCAATTCAAATGATTGATCACTGCAATGGAAAACCAACTGCAACCTGTAAAAAATGCAATCAAAGCACTGCATGCCACCTGCACCTTACATTATGTATTCTATGCCTAACAGAACTTTTTATTTGAAAATCAGAATACCAGAACCATTTAGGAAGGGTAAAGGTAACTGTCTCCTTCCCTGTTCTGCAATTAACATCACATTAGATTATTCTTTATTTCTTAAATCTACTTAAAACCATTGTGAGGTGCAAGAAAAGGGGACACCAGTATTTTTAAAGGAACTTTTTGCAGCTTTTATCTTGAACACATTAGGTCTTTTACCTCTTTCTCTGAAATTACTTTGCCCTCTCACATTGAAACCTTGAATGGTAGGCTTGTGTCAGATTACTGACTGAATCAGCACAAAGAACAGTGCCTTGTGCTGTTACAGAAGCAACATTATGTCCATCAGATCAATTTTAGCCTAGTATCTAGGAGTTTAAGATAATTGAAATTAGGAAAATGCAAGTGACATTTCACCAGTGCATGATACAAGCTAGGCTACACTATTTGTCCATCTAGCTCACACTTGTCTTATCTGACCGGTGGGAGTTTTCCAGGTGGGTCTCAGGCAGACAGCTGTTTCTCCATCACTTCTTATCTACTCTTTTTAGCTGGACATGCCACAGATGGCACCTAGGATGTTCTACATGCAAATCATATTCTTTATGAATAAGGTTTAATCCCCTTTTAAAGAGTCACCTTATGACTTTTAAATTACAGGAAAATTTGGATGTGCACCTTTCAGCAGCACTCACTAGGTCAATTCTATCTGTAATAGTAATAACAACAGCTCAATACATTGTCCTTCAGAATTATCAACATTTGTTCTTTTAAATAAATGTAGCACAATTCATATTTAAGTATATCCCTCCCGATGTCACAATCTGTTTCTCACTCCTGTATTTGTACCTCTGTCACTAAGATGATTAGGCACAGCTCAGTCTTGGGGACAAAACCACACAATGCTTTGGAGAAAAAGATGGATCATGATGCTTTGGTTCTAACACAAGAATCCTGTTGATTAAAACCACCCATACAAGTGCCAAACAGAGGTGGATGGGCACGCTTGTAAATAAAAACTGCTCTGTACTTTTTCTATGGTCTCAAATTTCTCTAACAAGCAAGAAAGGGCCTACAAAATAAAAGTGTCTTTTTCCACACCCATCCCACTTCACTTCACCTCACTCTTATAATCTCTCCCAGTGTGTTTCCATGCTTCACCAAAAGTTAAGAAATGTTGGGGTAAGAAAAGAAATTTTAGGACACAAGGAACAGGTTTGCAAAGGAAGTCTCTTGCTCTAGAAAATAAATTCTGACATATCTAGGGCAGAACCCATCCCAGTCGCAAGAACAATTGACAACCATAAATGGGATAGTTACAGACCTTGAAAGAAGTGTTTCTAACACTTTTCAAGGTTTTCTCAGCTGTTGTTTTCTATCTGTTTCCCCAAATCTTAATTAACATCTCCAAACAATTATTTCGTTGCCTCAGCTCCCGCAGGAATTCTGTCTCCACCTTTCAACTAATCATTTAAATAATGCTGGCAATGCTTTAGAATTCATTAAAAATATATTGGTTTTTGCTCACAGAGCAACTACATGGATACAAAGAAACTTTTTCATGAACAGGACATAAAATCTGCTTCCAAACACAGAGCAACACAGTTCCATAGGATGGTTTCTGAATAATCTGTCATTCCATTCTGATCTGGATTCAACCCAGTATGATTTATGTACCAAAGCTGTTTGTATTTAGGTAAGTACAATCCCTCCCACACACACCATAAATCTTTGCTCCGTTACATACATACTTAGGCATATGAGGTACAAAAACATGATAGATAGTGTTAGCAGATTATGCAATGATCTTCATGAAGTAGATTCCCACAATACAGAAAGTCAGCAGGATTTAAAACCAATGTTTTTCTTCTTTGCTTACCAAATTCCACATCTACTAACTGATTTTATAGGTTTCTACTTATTTTACTGTTTAAAAAAATTAGTATCCTACCCTTAGGTTTTCCTGTTTTTGCTTTTAAAATGCCAATTGAGACTTTTTACATTTAATGCAAAAATCACTCAGAAGAATGTCATTCTAAAGCTTCACCAGGTAAGTAGGTATTATGTAAGTGAAACAAACAAACAAAAGCATATCACAGAAGTTCAAATCCAGTTTGTTATTATAAGGATTAGAAAAAAAAAATTCAACACTTGATCTCTCTAGTCCAAACTGGCACAGTCTATTTTACCTTCAGTGGGTTCTAACACATCCTCTGACACATTTATAGTCTCTTCCTTAAAGATGTCTCAATAGCAGTATTTCAACATTTGGCCATGAGAGCAACATTACTGTCAATCAACATAGCCGTGCAACAATACAATTTGTTCGCAATTCAGAAGTAGACCTTTTGTCTTTCTCAAGGACTACAACAGATTTCACTTTGAAGAAGATAACAAAATAAAGCCAAAATACACATGGGAAGTAGTAGAAAGCACAACGTCTCTTCAAAAGGTTCAGTACCTTTTCCTGGACAAGGCTGGTGTGCCCCAAGGAGAGGGGAGAGAAGACTCACTTGTCAGGCAAGGAGGGATCTGCTCAGCACGACTACAGACAAAACAGACATAGAGGGGATAGAGAAGTTAAGCAAGAAAATAAGAGGTTGGAAGCTTTGTTAGTTTTACTAACAGAAACACATTTTGTAGAATTAGCCAGAAAAGGACATAAAAGAGAACACATGAAGTAAGAACAAAGACATGCAAAGCAGGCCATGTTTAAGGTTCTTTTATTTTTGATTTTTATGAAATACCCTTGCCGGGGGGTGGGGGAGTCCTTAAGTTTCCATTGTACAAAATTGTTTCTATACAGCCTGACATCTTGACATGAACCTTGGATCTGGGGTTGAGAAATGGGGCCAGTTTTGAGTACCTACAATATAGTGAGCATGGATAACATTTTTCAGCAGAACTAAGACAATATTCTTAGCAAGCCAGAGGTTTAAAGTAAAGAAAGGAGGAAGGGGAGACAAGGAAACATGGGAAGAACAAAAAGGATTAGAAATATTTAAGGAAGAAAATAAATCCAATCCCTTAAATTCTAGTATTAGTATCAGAGAGTACTAGCCAATTCAATCAGCTAGAAATTTGAAAATATTACTGATCTGAGGAGGGAGAGATCACACTAGAATGTGTCTTCTGAAGCAATGCAAAAATTTGCAAGAAATCTTTAAACAAATACACACACAACTAGGAACATCAAAAGGCTGAGTTTCAAAATGTGTGAAATTTGAATGAAAACTCAAGGTATGTTTGCAAATTCTACTTAATACAAGGTATAATGAGTAAGGGGATGCTCCTTGTTGTTATTCTTCCCAAAATGACAGAACTGCAGAATAGCCTAACCAAACAGCATCAATATTCGATGACTTGTTATCTTCTAGGAAGAAAGAAGCAGAAAACTCTTGCAAAAAAAGTTGGTTGTAGCAGAGTATAAATTTGGTTTCCAATCCTAATATTAACATTAAAAAGGAAAAGGGAGTCTTGTATTGCCTTTAAGGCAAACAGTTTTATTTTAGCATGACCTTTTGTGGATTACAGTTCATTTCTTCAGATGCATGGAGTACAGTATTCAAGAATCAGGTACCCATACACTGTGGTTATGACTCTGAGGATGGAATTAGAATGAAATGGGATACAGAAAATGACAGCTGCATGTGAACACTGATCATATACTTTCAAAGGGATGGCTAACAAAAACATCCTGGCAGTTAACTAATATAGTAAGGTAGTTAATTAATGATGTTCTGTCAATTAATAACACAAATCCACTTGGTTGGAAGGCTGTTAATTACCTCTGAACTGCTAAAGCAATGGGCTCTGTCAGAGTGCCTTGCTGCATCTCACTGCCCTTTCTGGAGAAAAAAAGTTGTTGAACATAAAACCTTTGTAAAAATCCAGTCCATTAATATTTGTAGTATGTAAGGAGCCACTGATCATTGGACTGTGCATTTATTTTTGAGGCATGAATATTATACCCATTCATTAGACAAAGCATATTTTAGTCCACAAAGTGCATGCTAAAATAAAGCTATTAGTCTGACAGCTACAACAAGATTCTTTTTCTCTTTCTTTTTCTATGCTGAAAAAAAATGTAGGTATAAGTTTAAAAATCCTAACATTAACAGTCATTAAACTTATAGCACCAGAAGTCAGCTACTGCTGAATATTTCAGAACATATATAAAATGTCCTTCGAACTTTATTATTTATTGTTTAAATCATAACATTTAAAATATGGATTGAAAAAGAAACATTTGAGAATGGGTTAAAAGAATCAGATGTTGATTTGTGCTACACAAATCCTAAAATTAATAGTCTAGGAAAACTCTCTTCTAAACTAAGAACCCTAAAGTAAATATATGTCCCATTCCTTGAATTCCTAAATGTTATAAATGACAGGCAGTTGATTTCATAAGTATCGTATATCAATGTAGAAGGAGTAGGGCTCTCATGCCTTTAAGAACTGTTTGAAGGTAGAAATTAGTAGACGTGACTTCTGTTCAACTTGACAAAATTCCCCTTTCTATTGAAAATACTGAAACCTTATCCACTGTTGTTTATTCACAAAGAACAGGTAAGGTCGTTTACTTGAAATTAGATCTTCTTCTCCAATACCATATTTTCTCTCCATTGTGTTTTGCACATACATTGTTCTAAATGCGGGAGGAAAAAGCCACTGGCTCTGAACTACTTGGAGCTTTTTAAAAAAAAAAAATTGGCTATTATCAATCTCAGGAGAAAATAAGAATGAATAATATAGTACAGAAATACTAGATCGCACAAAAGTTATTTCCAAATACCTGTATACTCAGGAATCTGCCCCAAACCTCACAAATCATACCTGTCGAAAGAATCTGTAGCTACTTTGTAGAGGTATATAAAGAGTTTGCTGCAATGTCTTAAAGTAGGTGACACAGAATCCATGCAGATGAGGTCATCTTCCAAAAGTCTTTGAAATGGCTGGGTATTGGAGGGAAAGATGTTCAAAGGACTTAATTTCCTGGAGTCTGAGAAGCAGCCAAGTAACCTCACAGCATCAGCCAGCTTTTCATACTGGATTTCTGTTCTGAAGAAGTGCGAGTTGGCTGGCTCATAACGCATTGCTGCAGTCAAGGTGCAGAGAACAGTGTGGAGCAGCTCAAACACCTGGTTTTGGTTCACTTTCTCCCAGCCATTCTTAGGTGGAGAACACAAGGATCTTTCCATGGCAACAAGTAACGATGTGACGTATACAAATCCACCAACTTTTCGGAAAACTGTTCTTGTGCGATGACTCTCTTTCAGCACAGACAGCAGGGCCTACATGGATATTTAAACAAAGCAAAATGAACAGGACACCACATGAACCAACTAGGTAAACATTGCAACACTGAGGGTTTTCTAAGCTTTACCTGAAGCATCTGGACCCAGACATTAGAAACATTACCCCCCAAAAAGTCATGTGATTAAAAGTCAC
This sequence comes from Intellagama lesueurii, assembly GCA_037013535.1. Classification (NCBI taxonomy): domain Eukaryota; kingdom Metazoa; phylum Chordata; class Lepidosauria; order Squamata; family Agamidae; genus Intellagama; species Intellagama lesueurii. The sequence continues at coordinate 186,233,168 of JBAJHW010000005.1, read as the reverse complement.
CCCTCCTTTATTGATACAAAGACCATTTTAGTTATCAACTCATCCTATTAATTCTATGAATTCTGCTCCATGATTTACCAGACATGCAAATTGTGAATGTCTCTCATACATAACTGTGTATCTCTGCTTAGGGAAACTATTCAAAATCAAATGCTACAAGGAACCATTTATCTCACATAAATCTCTACATAATCATAAAATCCAGGTTTAAGGAAACTTCTCCATCAAAGCATTAGGTAGAGCTCCATGACATACCCTTAAAAATGGAAAACAAGATAGAATGTAAGACCTGTGTTAGATCAGAGCAACAGTCAACGCAGGAAGCATAATGTTCCCCGAGTGCCCAATCATATGCCTGAGGGAAACCCCCAAGCAGGACAAGAGGGCAGGCTCCTTTTTGTGTTTCCCAGTAACTGGAACTGAGAGGCATACTGCCTCTGATGTAGGAGGGTCATATAAATGCATTATGACTAGTACCTCCTGACAGCCATGGATTTGAGTTATGCTCTTTTAAAGCCAACCATGCTATCTAGTATTCTGTAGTAGTACATGGCATAATTTAACTATATGCTGTGTGAAGAAATGGTTTGATTTTTCCCCCAATTATGAATCTTCTACTACTCAGCACCATTCCATGTCCCCAAATCCTATTTTTATCCACAACTTGCATAACTGGACATACCTTTACCTCTCTTTTATCTAAGCTCCAGACTACCAAACATTGTAACCCTTCCGTGCAGGAGAGTTGCTTCAGCCCCTTGGTCATTGGTGTTGTATTTTTCTGCACTTTTCCCAACTCTTTTGAATGTGCTAATCAATTTTCCAAATGTGGCTACACCACAGTTTTCTGTTGAACTTTTATACATCATAATATTGGCAGTTTTATTTACCCTGTTTCCCCGAAAATAAGACCTAACCTGAAAATAAGCCCTAGTATGATTTTTCAGGATACTCGTAATATAAGCCCTACCCCAAAAATAAGCCCCAGTTAAGTGAAACCCCGCCCTCCACCACTGTGCAGCATTGTGCAGCAACCAGAAGATGACACGACTGTTTTGAATAAATGTAGATTGTTGTAAATGAAAAAAATAAAACATCCCCTGAAAATAAGCCCTAATGCGTTTTTTGCAGCAAAATTAATATAAGACTGTCTTACTTTCAGGGAAACACGGTATAATTTATTTCCTAATGATCCCCCAAGGAGAAACTGTGTTTTTCACAATTGTTGGATACTGAAATCAGCATTTTCAACTCCATGTCAACAATGTCCAGTGGAGATCCTAATCTACTTGCCTGGTGACAGTCTCAGATAGCTCTAAAAGGTTAGCACAGTGTGTGTTTCTCTGCAGAAGTCATGGTTTCCATTAATCTACCAGATGTTCAGCTAGCCAGTAAAACTATAAATTTTCTGGATCTCTTTTTCACACACGTTTGTTCCAATAGCCACTTTACTCTCCTCTAGTACAGAAGACATAACACCATAAACTGGTTGAGCAGAGGTCCTATGGTACTTTTTAAAGGTATTATCTCCCTTCCCCCTGGCAAACCTCAGCAATAGGACCACTTCCACCATGTCAGGCCCAGTGTGTGTTAGGCAGAAGAAAAATAATCTTTAATTTATGCTACGTGCTCAATAGTAGGTATAAGTATTGAAAATGAGTGCTAATGCCTATCCCTTCCCCTGCAGACAAATCCTCTCCCTCCTTTAAACAGCTAATAATTTAAATTTATAGTCTGCTATGTAACAGTCACATTGAACAAATACTGAACAATGATTGCAGGTAACTTTCAGGATTTGAGTCCAAAAGCACAATATAATGCAATGCATATATACAATGGTGAAATTCCCTTGTCATGTAAGTTCTAGTTTAAAAAGGCAGGAACAAATCTCTGTGAAATGATAACCAGGAAGTAAGTTTTTCATATTTTGTCTTTCACAATGTTTACCTTGTATCAAAATTTTTCCACATTCTTTCATTTAAAAAATAAAATAAAAAACAGTATCAGTTCTGAAAAATTTAAGTTGTAGAATCAAAGAAGATGCAGTATAGAAAATATCCAGAAGAACAACAATAATAAATAGTTGCAGGCCATTTCTGATGTACGTTAGAAAATACATCCTAAACAGGAAATCATTCAGGCAAAAAAGAGGTTTTCTATGCATACTGTAGAAGCTTCATCGATTTGAATTATATTTTCCAGAGAAGTCTTAAGATTTCAATTTCCTGCCTCAAGAATTTATTCCAGTTCACAAGAGGCACATGCCAATTTCAGATTAAGATATTAATTTTATTTATGTAAATTTTCTAGCCTGCTTTTAAGTGTAAAACCCCACAAGCAGAAAAGACATGAATTAATATATAATTACTGTGACTGAAACAGAGACATCATTAGAAGTTTTAATACAGCTATAAATTCTGCATTACTGAACTTACCCTTAATATATCTGTTTTCAGCTGCAATTCTGTAGGTGGAGCAGAGTGCATCAATCCTAAGAGAGTCCCCATGTCATCATCACCACTTGATGATAACACCAACTGCTGGATTATCATCAGTGCCTGCTGTCTGCATTGTGGGTATTTGACTATGTTATGTACACATCTTGCTCCACCAAACTCTCTGAAGATACCTGCAAAGAAAACAAATTCAAAAGCACTAACTACACTATCCTCATGTCAACCTAGACACATTACCAGCTGGACCACAGTTATGCAAATGCCTGTCCTAGCTGTCAACTCAGACATAATAGTTAATCTTTAGAATCAAGCTCTAGAATACACAAAAAGCAAATTAAACTAAACAAGCAGTTACACCAAACAAATAAAATCATGTAAATATTTGACACCACAAGTCATTACAGAAGGTAAGAGGACTAAGAGATCAGGAAGTTGACAGATGTCTCACTGTCCTGTCTCTCCTCTGGCTTGCCCAAGCCCCTCTGCCTGTTACAACTACAATGGGAACATTTGCCCTCCCTGATCAAGTCTTCATAATTCAGGTCACTAACAATACTAAAACCAGAATGTTCTATTTGTATGATACATAAAGAGCTGGTTTTGAGCCAGAGCTTTTTAATTATTCTTGGATTTGTCTGAAGTGGCATTCTTCCAATGCTCAATGCTAGCTACGAGCATTGTGATCATTGACAGTGTTGCTGTAAATCAAGGGTCTCCAAACTACGGCCCACCTTGCCATTTTATCTGGCCCATTCCCTTAACCCTGTGAGCGCATGCGGGGGGGGGGGGGGACATGCATGCATGTGTACGTTCCTGTTCCTTCAGCCCTCTAAGACCTTGAAAGTATCCGGTGTGGCCCTCAGGGTAAAAAGTTTGGAGACCCCTGCTGTAAATCAACAAATAAATACAAGTCAACTTTACTTGACGCTCTTTAAAAGTATTTAATTTGATAAAACTTGTAGGAAAACACTTAACAGGTGTAATTTTAAATATTATGGAGGCAAAGTACAGCTTCTCAAAATGCACTTTTCTTTTTCAATTAACTCATTCTTAAACTATACATTTAAATATTTTAATGGGATTGTGCTATAAATAAGTTCACCTCCTGCAATAGGCTGCAATCAATATGTCACAAAAGAAAATGATTAAGTTATTTTGACAAAGGAAAGTAAAGAAATCTAGTATTCTGCTCTTATTACATCCTTCCCCTTCAAGGTTAAAAAAAATTCACAATGAATTCCCATATTTCTGAAGATCAGATAAAACAGGTCTATAGAACTAAGAACATTCAAAGGTGAGGAGGATCAATGTAAGAGGGAAAACTCTGCTCATTTTATCAGTCCTATGCCAAATACCTGCATTTGTATTTGATCCTTGGAGCAATACTGTCAAGGTCTCCATAACCAACAAGGCGAGTTGCTTTTGGTCTTCAAATGTACTGTTGTTTCTTGAGTCCCCTAGAAAAATTTGAGACGCTACAATGAAATATCACACATTCATGACTACATGTCTTCTGCTCTTACCATTCTTCTCATTAATTTTGTGTCTCTCTCCAATATTATATATGACGCCTCAAGTACAACCGTTCTAAAAATGAATGCCTAATAACAGGTGGTGCATTCTGCTTTTGAGGGCTGAACTGAACTGTTTCAAATCTGAAGACAGTGAAAAAAACATTTTTAATCTTGGACACTGGGCACAACCTAGCAGTGTGGTACATCAGTATGTCACACATATACATTTTATTTTCAAATGTACAAAATAAATGTGAAAAATGTCAAAAGGTAGTTTCATTCTTAGAGACCTCAGTGCCTTGTGATATTCTGAAATAAATTCCCCATCTAAGGAGAAGCTCAAAAGTGGCTTTGTAAGTAGAAGAAAAGTCTGAAATTATATGTATTTTGTGAATAGAAGCATCTGATTTTAGGGAGTAATGGAAAACAGATATGTACCGTGTTTCCCCGAAAATAAGACAGGGTCTTATATTAATTTTTGCTTCAAAAAATGTGTTAGGGCTTATTTTTAGGGGATGTTTTATTTTATTTTTTCATGTACAACAATCTACATTTATTCAAATACAGTCATGTCATCTTCTTCTGGTTCCTGCACAATGGTGGAGGGCGGGGCTTCACTTAACTGGGGCTTATTTTTGGGGTAGGGCTTATATTACGAGCATCTTGAAAAATCATACTAGGGCTTATTTTCAGGTTAGGTCTTATTTTCAGGGAAACAGGGTACTTCCCCTACAAGAAAAAAGAAGTAGTGGAGACTGGAAAAGAGCTATGCAAAGCAGAATTCAAAATAAAGGAGAAAACTATATACCTTGATCATTCAGAGCCTGTGTTGGATCTTTCAAAAGAGCTGCATACTTATGTAAAAGGTTCACCATCACCTCCAGAAGTCCAACCTCCCTGAATACGTCCTTAAAGATGTAGTCATGCCGTGTGAACTTAAGCAAAGTCTTCATTGCAAGGATGCTACAGTGGTAAGAGCTGCTGGATTTTAAGAGGATGCTGACACTTATAAGTTCTTTGCAAGGTATGTAATTCAAACTAAAGACAACAAATTCAAGCATCTCAAAGTATTTGGCCTGTACTTCTGGAAGCCTAGAAATTTTCTCTGCGAATTGGGACAAAGTGTGCTGGGATTCCAGGATGAAATAGTTGGCATTGTCAGCAATGTATATATTTAAGATGGCATCAAGGATAATTTGTGCAAGGAAGCTGGTTTTTGCTTTCAGAAAAGCATTCTGTAGAACAGAGAAGGCTTGGATATTTCTCACATTGTGACCTACAACAGAAAAACATAAAAATCAGGAACTTTTGCAGGCAGATCACTATTTAAGCATACTAGGGAAGGCATACAATTCATGGAAGCTGAATTCAAGTCCTTGGGTACAAATATATACCTATGAATTGAGCCTACAAAGCAAGGGTAGGGAACTCGTGTAAGCTCACATTTCTTACAAAAACAAAAAGGAGTGGATTTAAGATAGGCATACTTTGGATTAGAATGTCTAAAAATTCTACATAATAATTCAAAATCTGAAGCACCCTAAATTTCAGTTACAGATTCCCTTACAACACAAATGTAAGAATGTAGTAAAAAAAAATCCAATATGTTCAAACCACTTTAAAAGGATGAGATTTAGAAATGTTTATGAAGATACCTAAGTGTATACACCTGAGAGTGAGAAGACTGAGAATACTTGAATTTTCAAACCAAACCAAGGACACATACAATTAATTTCACGTATCATTTTGCATAAATGAGGTTTTTTTAAATGAAGTTTCACCTTTGCCAGCAGGTTGAGGGACAGCAAATCCAGGCAACAGAAAGGGTGCTCCTGTTGTAACACCAGCTGGTTTTAATTCGTTGACACCATATGTTGTTAGTGAGGTTATCAGATTAACCAAGTCCTTCAAAGCATCTTTAGATTCTGCTTCTTTTGCTTGTTCTAACCTGAAAGGGGAATGTGGGGATAGAAAAATGACATTCATTTGAACAACTATTTAGACTACATTTAAAAGAAAATAATCACAGCTGATTTTTAAAGGACAGTTCTTGTTAATTAGTGTTCCAAATTGTGGTCAGGGTTGATTATAGCACATACATTCAGACAAGTGGTAAGAATAATTGCCTTTTGGGCACCACAAATCCTTTTCAATGGCCTTGACTGGCTCTGATTACAACTGCCTAGCTGCAGGATGATAACTGCCACACCAACTAGACTAGCATCCAGGAGGCACTCTCAAGAACAGCCATAACTAGGTGTATCATCCCTGTAACACCTGTCCCTAAAAGAAGTCAAAAACATCCATCCGCTTGCAAACGTGCCACTGAAAAAACAGAATTCAGTACATCTGCTATTCGAGTCTGTCAGAACAGTTGGAATTAATCTTCAACAATTACATCTCAAAATTAAATGTGATATCAATTTAATAAACACCCACTCTTGCAATAATGGGCATTTTTTAATGCAAGAAATATAAGGGATTTTTTCCTAGGCAAGATGCAGGATGGAGAAACCAGTATTGTTTGATTCAGCTGGTGGATTAAGAGTAGCAGTGTAAAAGGGAATAAAAATCTTGACAGTTGAAACTACCATATCATACAGATTTTTTTCTAGTTATTAACCTATGTAAATATCCTCAAAGAAGAAATATCACCTAGAAATTCTCTAGGTTTTCTAACCGCTCAATATCCTCCTCCTATTCCAGCTGTATTAATAATAGGCTGTTTTAATTCAAAACTAACTAAAGGGCTATTATGCTTCATAGGGAAGGAAAATATAATGTTCACCAATCATCTTGCCAGTTCTTCCACTCTCCATCCTTCTTTACAGATGATAAGGGTGGCTACAATTTCCAGTTTTTACCACAATTGTGCAAAAAGAAAATGGTAATAAATCATGTAACCTCTCTGAACGGAAACCAACAACAAAATCACATCACTGAAACAGCTGATTTTTCATGAGCCCAAAACCCAAGACAGTTTTCTAATACAACACCAAATCAACAACATTACTAACTCTACATATCCCTTTGTTTTAGGCAACATCCAGCTACTGAAAAGATTGCTCTGTACAAGCATTTATATTTAGAAAATCTGGTATAAAACTAGCTAACAAACCAAAGGAAATCAAAATGTTATTTGCTAATGCTATACAAATTGTCCAGCATCCTGTTGTGTAGTGGCATCACTAGCACCAGCAGATTGCCCCTAAGACTTCTTTTTGCAATTTCAGGGTACAAGCACCTTTTATGCAATTATAGGAAATTATGCGCTCTCTGAAATCCAGAAAGGAACTCTTTAATCAACAGCAACCTGCCTCTTCCAGCGACATCACTCCTGTTGCGAAGACAGCAATCCACAAGAGGACACTGGTAATTACATGTTAGGAACACTGCAGATTTAATTGTTTCAAAAACCAAGGCTGGAATTACAATTTAAAAAAAAAATAGATCAAGCCACCTGCAGAGAGTAGTTAAACCAGTTAGCTCCCTATATGACTTGTCCTTCAAGATTATCCAAGCATCAGTCATCCATGACACCCAAGTTTGCATTTTGACATGGACTTTTTAAATCATGCCCCTATATCACAATGCAGAATAGCCTGGGAACTATTAAGTGGGTCTATGGAAACCACAGCACACATAAAACAGGCACTGCCAGTTTAATCATTGGGTCATTGTTTATTTAGTAATATATTGTTATGATTTTAAATTGTTAAATTGCTACATGATATGTTGTTACCCGCCCAGAGTAGTCTATATGACTAGATGGGCGGGCTATAAATGTAATAAATAAATAAATAAATAAATAAATAAATAAATAAATAAATAAATAAATAAATAATCAGACACCAGCTGCAACCACCTTACAGTTATGGTTGATGAAAGGTTTCTATATTAATCCTCCAAAGGAACAACTGTTGGAGAACATGCTTTTGGCAAGATAATCTTTCCTATTACACTTATTATTCATTAATGCCCCAGTTCTCTCTGTCAATTCTTCTTCCTTCTGAAAACTTCAAGTCTCTACTTGAGCCTTTTACCCCATGCAGAGGATTCAGAGTGGTAATTATGGATGGAAACTACCCCACCCCTTGAACTAATTTTACTGGAACATCTCTCATCCTGAAATTTGTTTCCTGGGGAAAATTTCTGTAAGTACACATTGTATTGGGCAGGACATGTCTCTCTATGGAACAAAATTAAATGGCAGCTCTGCTATGAGATGGTCTAATTTCTTTATAGATCCAGCTAGAACCATTCATTTTAAGAAGTGGAGAATTTTCAAAAATTTAACCAAATCTATGGTTTCATAAGCTGAGAGAAAGAAAAACATTTAAACAAGAAAATAAAAACTGCCTTACATACCTGAGTAAGAGATCAAAGAGGAAGTTGTATCCTTGCCATATCCTAAAATCATCTAATAGTGTTTGAGAGACATCACTGGAATCTTTGAGGAAGCAAGAAAGGCCAGCAAACATCTCAACTATTTCTAAGGGAGAAAGGTCATCTGATTGCTGCATGTTCTGAATACATGTTGACAGGCATTCTTTTTCTGTAAATATAATATTAAATAAGAATGTTTTCCCCCCAAAATCTTACATACAATAAGAACAAAATAACAGTCATTCTCAACATTATTATGAATGTTTTAGTAAATTCAGATGAATATGCACAGACTTCGTATCATGTAACTTTCAAGCATCATCTGATTTAAGTTTCAAAAATAAATGTTTTGTCATCAATTAATAAAATAACTACATTGACTTTTAGCATCAGTCTACACAGTATGAAACAGAAAAGAAAAAAAGAAAACCACCGCATTTTTCTGTGTATAAAACGACACTTTTTCCTAAAATAATTAGAGGGAAAATTGAGGGTCGTTTTATACACGGTAGTAAGGAGGGGGAGAGGGATCAAAGTGCTTTGATCCCTGCCTTCCCCCTCCACTTTTTGCAAAGAAAGTGGAGGGGAAAAGCAGCTTTTTGCAAAGAAAGTGGAGGGGGAAAGCACTTTCCTCGCAAGAAAGTGGAGGGGGAAAAGCAATTCCTGCGATGGGGAAAGCACTTTCCTTGCAAGAGGGTGGAGGGGGAAAGCAATTCCTGCTTTTCCCCTCCACTTTCTTTGCAAAAAGCTGCTTTCCCCCTCGCAAAAAGTGGAGGGGGAAAGCACTTTCCTCGCAAGAAAGTGGAGGGGGAAAGCAGCTTTTTGCAAAGAAAGTGGAGGGGAAAAGCACTTTCTTCCCAAGAAAGTGGAGGGGGAAAGCAGGAATCAAAGCGCTTTGATCCCTGCCTTCCCACTCCACTTTCTTGCAAAGAAAGAAATTCTGGGTTAGAAAAGTGGGGGCATCTTATACATGGGGGCGTCTTATACATGGAAAAATACGGTAGATGCCCAAGACAGCCAGATTTCTGTTTTACGATTCCTGGTGTGTACAAAAAGGGGAACTTGGACATATTTTCTGATTCCGCACACATCTGTAACTTCCGCAATTTACAAGTGACATAAATATAGTTGACCTCTTCATGTGTTACCTGGAAGTATAATTCACCAAGATATTCACTTCTTTCCAGCACTTACAATGTGCAAAACAGATTTCAAACAAAAACCCCACTCCCTTTCAATAAGGTTCCTTCTTCTCTTTTCCATTGTGAAATTCCTATGAGTCTGCTTAAATGTGTATATTAACAATTCTACATAAAACATGTGCTATATTTGTGCACAGAAGTCCTACATTCTGTTCTCCATTAAGTCATGCACCTCAGCAAGTCACTTTCTCTCTCAATGGAGCCTACATCAAAGATACCCTATCCATGTAAGACGGAAATGTTCAGTTATCATAAAACTGGCTGACAAAACAGACAAAATGTTCTAAGTACTCTGTTCAGCCTTTTGAAGCAACACACAAAACCTAGATATAAACATGTTTTTGTTTTAAGTACGGACAATGGAAGCTCAAACTGCTAACACAGAAATAAGAAAGTAAGCTTGCAATCCTGCAATGTTATGAGGACATGAGCACTATTGCTTCCAGACCAATATAGGACAAAAACTATACAAAACTACACAAAAGTGCAACCAAGTCATATACATAATGTTTACATTGGGCTTTACTAATAAAAGCAATTCTATACAGACCTGAACAAAGAGCAGATCAGTATTTGAACTTTAATGGCATTTGCACAGTAATCCTATTGCATACATTCCACCTGTGCAAGTGTGATGGCATAAACTGCAGGGGAAGATTTTCAGTAATTAAAGAGTTCCTCCTTCTGCCCCACACTTTGTGTGACTTAGCATAATTAGTTTCACTGCATGTGAACCATAGGAACCCGAGGACAGGAAGAGGAAATCTTTAAATATTGAAAAATTCCCGTACTGCTACTGGCAGGGAGAGATGTTCAGTTAACAAAGACATGTTCCATATCAGGGCTTCCACAGCTTGCATACAATGAAACTGAATACACATGTGTCAACCAAGTCCTGGGACAGAAGGAGGAGTTCCTTCATTACCAAAACTCTCCTGCTGCCAGTAAAATCTGCAGAAGTAATTTATGCAGCAGGATTTTGGCTATGATTTCAGATTATATTGTTTATTAGAAGACAGCTGCATAAAGCACAAGCAGATTTGAACACACTTATTTTCAAGAAACAGATCCTTACTCAACACATGAAAATAGGTAGGTGTTTCTATGTTACAGAAGACTTAAGTTATTGGAGCTTACTTCAAAGACAATAAGAGGAGATGTACTTGAACGGGACCAGAATATTTATCCTTAATAATTATTTGACCTGTACTACTAACTTACAAGCAAATTTTCTCAGGGACTATGTGTGGCATGCTCAGAAATCAGAACTGCAAATAGCATTGATTTAATTTATTTCCATCTCCCACAAATTTTTAAAAAATAGTTGCGAAGGAGTGGAACAGAAGCAACAAATCAAGCTGATTCTACAAGGAGCTAATGCTTTATCAAGCATAAACAAGAAACAGGAACCATTCTTGGGTGATTTCAACATCATTTGAAGTTACAAAACCACAGACATTCATGTGAGAAACTACTGTGCAGAGTGTTCTGGAACTTTAGGAATTTGGGAGCCCTGCTGAGATACACAAATTACACCCCCATTGTCTCTGTTATGGCATCATTATTACTTATTCAGAACAGGCCTGTCAAATTGATTGTTCCCTGGTTGAACACACTGAGTAGCCAGTTTAAAAATATAACTATACTGTGACATGCCAGATTCCTCACAGTGCACCATCAATTTTTGCCACCCTGGTCAGAAAACAGATATAGGAGAGTTTATGAAGTATCTGGGAGATGATAATAAACCTCTGGCACACCATAAGGAGATAGCATGTTTGACTACCATGACTCAAAGTTATAACTAATCTCTTCTTCACTGGACTCAGGAACTGAAATATTCTCCCTCTCCAATATCCACACTGTTTCACAAAGTGGAAACAGACCCTTTGCATCACGATTGGCCCACAGCCACTCACATGAACTCTAATCCTGCAATGAAATTTCTGGAAATTTCAGAAATTGAGGTCAGCATTCAAACATCTCTAAAATATAAATGCTTTAGAACAGGGGTGATTGATGTCACCAAGATTGGGGGCCCAAATTCTTATCCCCAGACTCCACAGCAAGCTCTACTGGGTCCGGAAATGTCCAGAAATGTCCTTTTTTAAAAAGTCAAAAGTGTCCAAAGAGACATGTACAGTTTCTACCTGCATTTTTATTTAGAGATGGGCAGTCTTAGGGAATTCCCCCTGACCTCTAAACTAAAAACCATAACCACTTAATGCTACCAGGAGCTGAAATGGCTTTTTCAGGCCAAAACATGGGATTTACTGGGGGCCACAAAAATGTTCCTGGGAGCACTTTGTTTTTGGCTGTTTGGTGTCTGTGAAGTTTCAAGTAAGAAATGCTGAAAGGGATTAATCATAAAAATTATAAAATACTAGCTGAAATCCTGTTTGTCTTCATGTAACATGAAGTTACACCTATATAAACCTACTGGACATTATATCCAAGCAGTCCAGACTGCACAGTAAGATTGAACTACCAACCACAAGATTCTTCCATTTAGCCTTTTGCACGGCATGCATATGGAAGTGCTTTGTGAATAGTACTTTGGCCCTGCCATGATTTTCAGGACCAGTGCCACAGCTTTGCACATGCGAACACCATATGCTGAAATCAGAGAATACTAGATGCTGAACAGCAGTAACAAATACTGGATATTCTTCAAGTATTCTATGATTTGTTGAATAATTGTCAGAATTATGGTAAGTGGAAGGAAAAGTCTGCTTCCTGTCTCTGGTCCAGCAAGCCAGCAACCTCATTTCAATGTTACATACCCACATAATACTCTTTCAATCTCTTCCCATCTCACCCACCCCCTTTATTAGAAAAGCATGCAACTACTCCTTATTTATGTATTGCACAACAAGATAAGCAGGCATTTTGACAGAAATACATGTTACAACATAAGAATATTCTATTAAGTTTACAAAAAATATACCAACCGTGAATGTATTTCACTACATTGACACTAAGGCCATGACGTGATATGGTCATAAGTACTTCCCCCGCACTCTTCCTCCAAGGCAGGTTATAAGGAGGGCACCATGAGGTTATTGCACTGAATAGAAGCTGAAGATCATCCTTCTGGGCAAGCTCTTCTGCTGGGGACACAAAGCTGCAGAGTTTCACTAAGATCTGAAACAAACGGAGACAGAACCACATTAAAAGAAAAAGAGAAAAAAACTCATACAAACCAGTACCATACATAATTCTGTTTATTGGGATTATTATTTAAACTGCAGACAAAACAACTCCTTGGAATCACTACAGTTCCTCTAGAAAATTCCATATGCCACCATGAAATTGTGGAAGATTCTGCTATTAGTGTCTAGCTAGTTTGGAGGACTAAGTGGGCCTTGGAAAGCATGGCTAACAACAAGGCCAGTGGAGATGATGGCATTCCAGTTGAACTATTTAAAATCTTAAAAGATGACGCTGTTAAGGTGCTACACTCAATATGCTAGCAAGTTTGGAAAACTCAGCAGTAGCCAGAGGATTGGAAAAGATCAGTCTACATCCCAATCCCAAAGAAGGGCAGTGCCAAAGAATGCTCCAACTACCGTACAATTGCACTCATTTCACACGCTAGCAAGGTTATGCTCAAAATCCTACAAGGTAGGCTTCAGCAGTACGTGGACCAAGAACTCCCAGAAGTACAAGCTGGATTTCGAAGGGGCAGAGGAACTCGAGACCAAATTGCTAACATGCGCTGGATTATGGAGAAAGCCAGAGAGTTCCAGAAAAACATCTACTTCTGCTTCATTGACTATGCAAAAGCCTTTGACTGTGTGGACCACAGCAAACTATGGCAAGTTCTTAAAGAAATGGGAGTGCCTGACCACCTTATCTGTCTCCTGAGAAATCTATATGTGGGACAGGAAGCAACAGTTAGAACTGGATATGGAACAACTGATTGGTTCAAAATTGGGAAAGGAGTACGACAAGGCTGTATATTGTCTCCCTGCTTATTTAACTTACAGTGGTGCCTCGCTAGACGATGTTAATCCGTTCCACGAGGATCGCTGTCTAGCGAAAACATCGTCTAGCGAAGCACGTTTTCCCATTGGAATGCACTGAAATCGCTTCAATGCGTTCCAAGGGAAAACGCAGTCGTCTTGCGAAATTTCCCATAGGGAAACCTCGTCTAGCGAGTGAGGGTCCCCATAGGAATGCACTGACAGCTGCACTGACAGCTTTTCACCACTAGTCGGCGCACTCCTATGGGGAAACGTCATCGTCTAGCGAAAATCGCCATAGGGAAACATCGTTTTGCGAAGCGCAGTAGCGCTCGCAAAAAGGCATCGTCTAGCGATTTCCTCGTCCTGCGAGGCAATCGTCTAGCGAGGCACCACTGTATATGCAGAATACATCATGCGAAAGGCTGGACTGGAGGAATCCCAAGCCGGAATTAAGATTGCTGGAAGAAATATCAACAACCTCAGATATGCAGATATCCACTCTGATGGCAGAAAGTGAGGAGGAATTAAAGAACCTCTTAATGAGGGTGAAAGAGGAGAGCGCCAAAAATGGTCTGAAGCTCAACATAAAAAAAAAACTAAGATCATGGCCGCTGGTCCCATCACCTCCTGACAAATAGAAGGGAAGATATGGAGACAGTGACAGATTTTACGTTCTTGGGCTCCATGATCACTGCAGATGGTGACAGCAGCCACGAAATTAAAAGACGCCTGCTTCTTGGGAGGAAAGCGATGACAAACCTAGACAGCATCTTAAAAAGCAGAGACCTCACCTTGCCAACAAAAGTCCGCATAGTCAAAGCTATGGTTTTTCCTGTAGCGATGTATGGAAGTGAGAGCTGGACCATAAAGAAGGCTGACCGCCAAAGAATTGATGCTTTTGAATTGTGGTGCTGGAGGAGACTCTTGAGAGTCCCCTGGACTGCAAAGAGAACAAACGTATCCATTCTGAAGGAAATCAACCCTGAGTGCTCACTGGAAGGACAGATCCTGAAGCTGAGGCTCCAATCCTTTGGCCATCTCATGAGAAGAGAAGACTCCCTGGAAAAGACCCTGATGTTGGGAAAGTGTGAAGGCAAGAGGAGAAGGGGACGACAGAGGACGAGATGTTTGGACAGTGTCATTGAAGCGACCAACATGAATTTGACCCTTCTCCGGGAGGCAGTGGAAGACAGGAGGGCCTGGCGTGCTCTGGTCCACGGGGTCACGAATAGTCGGACACGACTTAACGACTAAACAACAAGTTTGGAGGAAGAATATGTACCACAGGAAATCTATGTTAGTGGATCTTAAAACACTCTTTAAATTCCTTCCTTTTCAACCTAGCCTCACAAAGGGAACTGCATTTGAAATGTATTGCTTGTGGTCACAATTCATTTACCTGCACAAACACCTTTTGCAATAGCGCTCTACGCTCTGCTAGAGGCAACTCATTCTGGGCTCCTCCAGCTGCCTCAGGCACATGTGGAAGGTCAAAGAACAGATAGAGACATTTCACAAGCGTGGAAGGCACTGACATAGTCGTCATGCAGTCCACTGTTTTCTGTAGAAGAAACAAACAATAATGAAAAAACTTTCATGTATTCTCGAAGGCTTTCACGGCCGGGATCTAATGGTTGCTGTGGGTTTTCTGGGCCAAACAGCCCAGAAAACCCACAACAACCAAAAAACTTTAACTTTAACCTCCAGAACATGGCCAAACAGCCCGAAAAACCTACAACAACCAAACTTTAATGTTGCTCTTCATTAGCTGAAATCCTACTGATGTTCTTGTATGGTTTTCATAACCTATCACAGCTAATTGTGGCTAACTGACAAGGTGCTGTGGTGCATCTTCATTGATCACTCAGGCATGTGACCAAGAACGCAGCTGAGACACACTCCAACACCTTGCTATTAGCTAAAATCAGCTGCTACAAGTTATGCAATCGTTATGTGAATACCCACAGGATTCAAGCCATTGCATTTTTTTCTGAACTCAATCTATTCTGTCAGTAAGGATTCAATGACATAACTCCTAACATATTTCTGTGGACGTCAGAGGTACTATGCGTGAAACCAGCAACTTCAAACATTTTCAAAGGGAAAAATAAAACATTTAAATTATCTAGAAAGGTAAATATCATAATACAAATCATGTGTTCTCTGGTTACTCACCACAATAATCAATTGTACATTACAGAACTCTTTAAGAGAGCTCTCCAATTATTCAAAAATGGTGCTTCAAAGTCACAACGGTTGGCTTTTCCTCCCTCCCTCTTTGTTAGAGAGAAACATTCAATTTAGGGAATGGTGTGGCAGCAGCAGAGAACTATGGTAAAAACGGAAGTATCTTACCAGGCCTAATGGTTGCTGAAGGGAAGGGTGCTCTCAGCATCACATGGGTGCCTACTGGGCTGTTCCTACTTTCATTAGAGTCCTCTGCCATCTGCCCCCCATTCCCCTCCCCAAGTTTCAGCTTTATTTGTTTTCCCAGCAGGTACTGGAAAGCACGGTAGAGATGAGATGAATCAAGACAGTAGGCCACCACAGAGGCAGATCGTGCTCACCTCATTTCTACTCACTGGAACTCAGCAGGACTAGTCACATAATAAAGCATTGATACCTTGAATTATTGGCCATTTATAGTTTGTTTCATGTATTTCATCAAAATCCAGTACTGTCCAGCTCTGTTTTGTGGGAATACCATAAAATTCAGCATAGCCCTGTCCTGCTCCATGAGACTTTTTTTCAAAATGATAGCTCATTTTCTTTCAGTTTGACTTTAAAGACTGCATGCTTTGCAGGTATGTAACCAAGTTTAAGATAATTTCTGACTCCTCCTCACCCATTTTGACCAGCTAAATTCTTTCCAAATATTGTTTCTTATCTTATACATCATCATGTTCTGCACAACTTTTTCTTTGCATCTTCAAGCCAACCTTCTTCCATATCCGAAAAATGTTCTCATCCAGACTATGAAAACTTTCTTCTTTCTCAATCCTTACTATAATTTCTCCATCTCTGGGGGAAAATGTTCTACTACACTCATGTCTCAATTATCTGTTCTAAATATTGACCAATTCCCATAAAAGATGTTTCTATTCGATGAAAAATTTCAATCTGACCTTAGTTCTTCCCTCATATTTCTTTGCAACTTCACCTAATATCATATCCCCTTTGCTCTCGTTTCTCACCATTATCCTAGACATGCGTTCTCCAACAGGCTATGAAGGAAACAGCTACATGTATGCATCCTTTCCCGACATATCTACTTCCTAAAATGTAGATCACTTATCAACAGGATCTATATGTGCACACTGGAAGATTTATGGTACTGGGGACGACACAGGACGAGATGGTTGGACAGTGTCATTGAAGCTACCAACATGAATTTGACCAAACTCCAGGAGGCAGTGGAAGACAGGAGGGCCTGGCGTGCTCTGGTCCATGGGGTCATGAAGAGTCGGACACGACTTAACGACTAAACAACAACAAGATCAAGATCTAGATCTCCTTCAAGGTAGATCAGAACAAACACCTCCACTATATGTAAATAGTGTTTTCTCCTACAAAAATCCTCCATGCATAAAGCCTTCCAAGCACTGTTATAGCTCCATCTTTTCCACTTCTACAGATGTCTTCTTGCTACTTATTTTCCACAGGCCATCTTGCTTTTACTTTATGCCTCTTCATCCTCTTCCCATACTTCTTCCACAAAGCTTTTCCTGCACTGTTATAGCTTCATCTTTTCCACAGCATTTAAAGCAATTTACACCTATTTTCAAAGTGGAATAAAGTACATAAGCCATTCTAAGGAGGACTAGCAGGTTCTATCTTTCCTGGTAGAAAGCTGTATGCAAGATATTGCTGCCAAAGTGATTTCAACAAAAAAGGAGCTGAAAGTTAAATGAGAGCCATTTCAGGCATGCAAAGAATGTAGGCAAAGATGTCTGGAAGAAACAGATAAAGAAAAAGTAAAGCAGAGGACTACCAGTGTGAAAGAAATGATATAAAATCAATTCATAGATCTTGAGGGATGATGATACCGAGTCAGGAAAACAATCCCACACAGAAACCCAAAAATGCAGTGGCCAAAATTATTGGCACCCTATCTAAATTGTAAGAAATAATTGCTTTTCAAGCATGTGATGCTCCTTTAATTTCTATTTAGACACACCTGTCGCAAGTAAGAGGTGTGGGCAATATAGTAATCACACTTGCAACCAGTTAAGATGGAGAAAAGTTGACTCAACTTTTGTGTTGTGTGTGACACTGAGCATGGAGAAAAGAATGAAGTGTAAAGAGTTGTCTGTGGATTTGGGAGAAAAAAATGGGGAAAAACATCGACAATCTCAAGGCTACAAGTCCATCTCCAGAGATCTTAATGTTCCTGTGTCCACTGTGCACAATATCATCAAGAGGTTTACAGCTCATGGCACTGTAGCTAACCTCCCTGGACGTGGACAGAAGAGCAAAATTACTGAAAAATCAGAACGAAGGGTTGTTCGAATGGTGGACACAGAACCCAGATTAACTTCCAAACAAATTCAAGCTGATCTGCAGACACAGGGTACAACAGTGTCAGCTTGCACTATCCGTCGCCATCTGAATGAAAAAGGATGCTATGGAAGGAGACCCAAGAGGACACCACTGCTGACACAAAGGCATAAAAAAGCAAGAGTGGAGTATGCCAAAACTTATGTGACAAAACCACAATCCTTCTGGCAGAACGTACTGTGGGCAGATGAGACAAAAGTAGAGCTTTTTGGTAAAGGACATTATGGCACTGTATACAGAAAAAGAAATGAGGCATTCAAAGAAAAGAACATAGTCCCTACAGTCAAACATGATGGAGGTTCAAAGATGTTTTGGGGTTCCTTTGCTGCTTCTGGCACTGGATGCTGTGTGAATGGTATCATGAAATCTGATGACTACCAAAGAATTTGGGGGTGCAACGTAGTGGCCAGTGTCAGAAAGCTGCGTCTCCACCAGAGGAGTACTTGGGTCTTCCGGCAGGGCAATGACCCGAAACACACTTCAAAAAGCACTCAGAAATGGTTACAAACAAAGTGCTGGAGAGTTCTGAAATGGCCAGCAATGAGTTCAGATCTGAATCCCATAGAACACCTGTGGAGAGATCTCAAAACAGCAGTTGGGACAAGGCATCCTTCAAATCTGAAGGCCCTGGAACAGTTTGCAAAAGAAAAGTGGTCCAAAATTCCAGTAGAGAGGTGTAAGAAACTCATTCACGGTTACAGGAAGCGATTGATTTCAGTTCTTTTTTCCAAAGGGGGTGCTACCAAATATTAAGTTAAGGGTGCCAATAATTTTGGCCAGTGCATTTTTGGGTTTCTGTGTGGGATTGTATCAGATTTGACTTTTCTTCTCTGTTTTTTTGTGTTGTTGCAACGCAAACCAAAGAAATGAACATGTGAATACCAAAACATTTGCAACTGCAACAATTTTCTGAGAGAAGGGTTGCATTTTCTGACAGAATTGCAAGGGTGCCAATATTTTTGGCCATGACTGTACATGCATGGAGGAGAAGTTTTACAGTTCCAAAAAAGGGGGGAATACATTTAGCTGTACCTCAGAGAAGAAGACAAAAGGCTCTGCCAAGCTTTCTTATTTCATGTCTGAACATCCACAGAATAGGCTATGCTTACAAATATTTCACTGCCACATACACTTGTGCAAAAAAAAGTACCTAAGAGTACTTCACAAAAATCAACAGTTCCCATTTAAGCCTTTGTTCCTAGGCACATGGCAAAAAAAATATAATTGCTGTATCTTTTGTCTTTACAATTCCATATATTTTAAACAACAACACATCTTAAAAGTTAACAACACCCTTTTAAAAAGATTTTACAGGAAACAAATGCTGCACATTCTAAGACTCTGCTCATGAAGAACTAACCTGTCCAGATGATGCTAGCAGGTTAATTGTAGTAAGCAACATCCAACCTCTACTGGCTTCTTCACTCTGATTGATCTCCAGGAACTGGACTATGGCACGACTTGCAGCCTCTATGGGTTTTTTTTTAAGTAGAAAGTAAAAATACAAAATAAAAACAGCTAGGTTCACGTTAGACAGAGTGAAATATTTATTCTATGACACCTTTGTACCTCACTAATTCATTACAGAATAAGCTTCCATGCACAAAGAACACAAGTGTGCACAAAATGTCATCTCAAACTAGCAGATTTACACACACATACTTAGATTGCATGGGCTGCACACAGTGAGCTCAGATGGAGCTGACATACAATCCACCTCTCTCTATATACCCTTCCTGTTCTGGAACAGAAAGGCCTGCAGGGAAAGGACTATCACTTTGGACTTGCAAGACCTGTGTATTTCCCCAGTCTTCCACTCAATTCGAAAGCTGGGAAGGGGACAGAGACTTAAGGTACAACAGCTGTAAATTTAAACCTAGAGGCAGACATGCTAAAAGGTAGATATAGTTTTGTTTCTGCATTCTTCAAAATCAGGAACTGATGTCCTTCAATAAGCCTTCTAGTATTTGTTGAACCCAGGTAAGAACAATTCACTAATTTCAATGGGTCAATATCACAAATATATTCTCAAAGGCTTTCACGGCCGGGATCCGATGGTTGTTGTAGGTTTTTCAGGTTGTTCTAACTCCTGTCCTCTGAAGATGCCGGCCACAAAGACTGGTGAAACGTTAGGAAGAAAAACCTCCAGAACACGGCCAAACAGCCTGAAAAACCTACAACCACCAAATATCACAAATATTTAGCCGCCGGTCAAATTAATCCCCTGAGGATGCTGATCAAATTGACATGCATTTTTGGTTGCCCTAGCATTAATTGTCAGAATTGTATTAATTGCATAGCTGAAGGAAAGCACATTCTGAGCCTGTCCACCGGCCAGGGAAATGGGGCTGCTGGTACATACAGATGTATATGCATGATTTTAACCACTGGAAGCCACATGAAAGATTATTAAAGTCAAAAAGCAGGATATAACCCTTTAAAAACATACATACAGTAAAACTGTTGATCCATGACTTACCTGTAGATTTATTGGAGGCCCTCCGACGAATTTCAGTCACCATTAATCGTGACACCTGTGTTGTAAACTGAAGAAGATCTGAAAATTTTTCCATCATTGTACTTGGAGGAGCATTTCCAAATACCTGTAAATAAACAACCAAGCAAGCAAACTTGTTACTCATGCTAAGAAAACAGCAGCTAGGAAATGCATACATGGAGACATACAGTTCCTGTCATATATTTGTGCTGGCATATCAGACTTTCTGGGTGCAAATGCATTTGACAAAAATATCAGTGTTCAATAAAATAAAGTTTTGCCATTATTACTCAAACAGCTCAGTTAGCAAATGTAGCTGGTTCTACCATGTTCTTTTGTAAACCCATGGTTGATGTTCTAAAAACTCAACTGGTCTACTTGTAGTCTCTCAAATGGCTTGAATCCTGGTGCTTGTTCTTTTTGTGGTGCACTGTGGTTAAATGGGCAAAAGTACAGCACAAGATTGGTTTGCCACCACTATTTATTCCACCAGCATTTCTAGTGTTGTTGCTGTTTTCTCTGTATTGGGTTCAGGTGACCTCAATGCACATAGTAGGTATTTAAAAGCCTACTACATGGCAATTCAAGGGTATAAATTCTGCTGCTTCTCTTCTCTCCCAGCAGGAGAAGAGGAAAAATCTGTTCTTCTCATTCTGACCTTTCCCTGCTGAAAGATCACTCAGAAGTCTCATCCAGCACAGTATATTACTATATAATGATGTGAGTGTGGATGCATGAGAGTATGTGCATGTCTGCGTGCAAATCCCCTCCCAAGTTCTACAATCCAAGGTTTACAGCTAGACCTGCAAGAGAACCAGGAACAGGACTCTGCAGCCTTTCAGACCTAACGAAGAATACCACTTTCTGGAAGAATACTACTTTCTGAAGACTCTCTTACTATAAGAGATCCCCATTAAAAGAAAGAAAGAAAGAAAGAAAGAAAGAAAGAAAGAAAGAAAGAAAGAAAGAAAGAAAGAAAGAAAGAAAGAAAGAAAGAAAGAAAGAAAGAAAGAAAGAAAGAAAGAAAGAAAGAAAGAAAGAAAGAAAGAGCCGAGTGTTTACTGGTGGAGGTGAAGTGAGGCATTTACTTAATCTGCCATACCATTTGCCACCCCAGAACAGAAACTGAAAGGATGGCAACAGGGAGCAGATGTACCATACAAAAAGATTAAAAGCCTTTCAGTCAGCCATCAAAACAAACAAACAAACAAACAAAAACTAAACAAAAACCCTGTTGGGACAATCAGTCATTTGCGTGCACTGTGTGCCTGATTTATGAAGACCCTAAGGTATGCATGATATTTAAGGAGCAGTTTTAACACTGCCATCCCCTGTTGAATTTCCAGGAATTTGATCCTGAGTCTCCCAAGTCATAGTCCGACACTCAAGTCATCACACCACACTGGCTCCCTCATTCAGTCACTTAATATCAGCAAATGTTTCTATTAGAGAGAACTGGAGAAATAGGTGTAGGCAACTCACAGTCATATACCACCAACCACCATACAGGCAGACAGAAAGGTAGTGGTTGTCACACTATCATTGTTTGGAATTGACCTCACAAGAACAAATAATAGTGCCCAATTCATGCTCTGGTGCAGTCTCATCTACTAGAAATCTAACTTGCCAACTGTCAGAAAAAAAGAGAAACAAAAATCCTGTGCAGGACAATAAATATGAAAGCACAAGCTAGAAAGCAGGACTTAAGCACAGGCTTAAGTCCTGCCTATTTGTACGAAGATCTCTCCGCAAGACCACAGGTGACACATAGTTCCCCACCCACCCCCCGGCAGCTGCCCCACAAGTCTCCACACGCTGACTGGGTCGTCCTCCATCGCTGGCTGCCCAGTCTGGGAAAGAGCTTGGGCTTCCCATCCTCGCTTCTTCTGGCAACTGACCCACTCAGACGAGGAGATGGGGCAGGAATTCTCCCTGCACAGCCACTGAGTCATCGGCTGCCTGAAGAGGGAGAGGAGGGAAGCCCAAGCTCCTTTCCGGACTGGGCAGCCGGCGACAGAAGATGATCATCCATTGGGTCCCTTTCAGCTCTGCAGTTCTAAGATGATGATGATCCGGGCGGCACACAGAGGTTTGTGAGTGGGGCAGCTGTCCGGAGGGGACGAAATGTGTGGCACCACAGATCTTTGTACAAAAAAGCACAAGCCAATAACTCTCCACAGAATAGTACTTAGCATTGTCCTTCGTGTACAGTGTAATAAACACTGTGTTGAAATGTTGAAGGGAAATTTTAACTTTTGGGTATCTCAAGTACTCCAGGAAGTCTGGAGGCAGCTGACTGAATAAGAAATCCCAGAGGAAAGATAAAACAAAAATTGATGGGAATGAGGGGGGGGAAATCAGGTACAGTGGTGCCTCGCTAGACGATTGCCTCGCAGGACGAGGAAATCGCTAGACGATGCCTTTTTGTGATCGCTACTGCGCTTCGCAAAACGATGGTCTCCTATGGGGAATTTTCGCTAGACGATGAGGTTTCCCCATAGGAATGCGCCGACTAGTGGTCAAAAGCTGTCAGTGCATTCCGACGGGGACCCGCACTCGCTAGACGATGTTTCCCTATGGGAGATTTTCGCAAGACGACTGAGTTTTCCCTTGGAACGCATTGAAGAGATTTCAATGCATTCCAATGGGAAAACATGCTTCGCTAGACGATGTTTTCGCAAGACAGTGATCTTCGCGGAACGGATTAACATCGTCTAGCGAGGCACCACTGTACTCATCACTTCCTTAGCAGCTACTGTTGTGTGGAGGGGGCAGTGGTGTTGCCTGCATCTGTGAACCACAGAGAGCCACACTATGTGCAGTATCAAGGGAAAAACAACAACCTCTATTACCCAAACTCTCCTTGTCGAGACTTCTGAAAGTTCCCCTGGAGAAAGACAACAAATGCTGCAGGGAACAGAAAACAAATGAAGGCAAGGAAAAACTGCTGACTGACCTTCTCCTTCCTGTGGCTGCCTTTGTTCCAAAACTACATTCTCTTTGTCCTCCTTTTACTAAATTTCTGGCCAAAAGCTGAACTCAGCTACATGTGGCCACTTCTACTGTGATAAGGGTAACATGCAGGCAGGTGTAACAACTCACTTTTCCAGTTTTCCATGTATCTAAGAAAAGGCAGTAGTGCTGATACTGACAGCACAGAAGAAACAGCTAGAAGAATTACCTATTTACCCTGCTCTCTTAAAATTATTGATCTCATTCCATAAAGGCACATTTACTGACCCCATCTTAAAATCAAATTAAATATATAAACTGCAGAAACCTAGAGCTTAGGCACACTCAACGTTTGTGGCTGTAGGACACATTTTAGAGATGTGTGAACAGAGTATGAGCAACACTTTCTACAGAAATAAAAAATTAAGTCATTGACCAACATGCTGTTTAGAGTACCATGCATGGCATGGAAGCATCCACAGTAATTTGAAGAGGTGGCTGTCACATGTATGGTCATACAAGAAGTACCTCTTCAAATAGCCAGAGCAGCAGCCACTTCGACAACTTTCATTCTACAGATTACAGTCCAAATAGGGTACCAGCCCTAATGTTGTAAGCTCTGACTTTTGATCATGCTCCTAATGTCCACTGAAACACATAGACTAGCTGCAAATTAAAAAAAAAATCATTCCAACTCTACAGTGTAAACATTTTGGGGGGAAATTAGCAAAGTCAGTCACTTAGACTGATGTAAAAGATGAACGCGAGTGGGGCTGTGAAAGGCTCTTCCCCCACCCCTTTTGCGCAGCTTGAAAGATACTCTGGTGGAAAGGCATACTTATTTTCCATATTACTTCATACTGATCTTCTCTATCATTACATCAACAGCACTTTGTTCTTTTACTGTAGGAGCTACAACAAATCGGTAACATATATTTCAAGCTAATCCATCAGGAAATGTTGAGGCTTTTATTTTTCTTTTACAAAACACAAGACTATCATTTAGCACCCATGTATGCAGTCATATCACTCTTGGAATGCTAAAATGCATCATTAAGTAGTCTATGCAATCAAGCAAGGGCAAGAAAGCACAATGTAATATGAAAGATGCCTTGTTTACTGGCTAAGACCTTTTCAGAACAATGTCCACATTTTATGCATTTTTAAAAATCCTTCTGTTTTAGCTCATTGCTATTCAATGAAAAAAGGGAGAATCAAC
This sequence comes from Intellagama lesueurii, assembly GCA_037013535.1. NCBI lineage: Eukaryota > Metazoa > Chordata > Lepidosauria > Squamata > Agamidae > Intellagama > Intellagama lesueurii. Next base: position 186,208,417 of record JBAJHW010000005.1, on the reverse strand, counting down.
CCACACAGCACCAGAATATATGGTCGGCTTATGGAGAGGATCACATGCACACACGATTTAATCACAGATTGCTAAACTATCAAATTTTGTCCACTTCTCAAAAGGTATGATAGAAGGGGATGGTTCAGTGAGAGTATAAAACAAGACTACTTTGCAAAAGATATATCAATAGGAGTATTTCATAAGAAGTCTCTTGAGATACAGTGGTGCTTTGACTTACGACCATAATCCGTTCCAGAAGATGGACGTAACTCGAAATGGTTGTAAGTCGAAGCACCATTTCCCATTGAAATGCACTGAAATGCAATTAATCCGTTCCGGCCGAAGAAAAAAATCACCAAAAAAAAATCACTGCAAGACTCATTGGAAACGCTATTAATCCCTTCCGACCGAAGGGGGGGGGGGGGAGAAAAGCAATCAAGCGTGCAAGACCCATTGAAAATGCACAGAAAACAAACGGAGCAGATCGGAAATGCACAGAGAACAAAGGGAACAGGTCAGAAATGCAAAGAAAACAAAGGAAAAAGCAAGGGAAGCATGCAGGACCCATCAGAAATGGGGAAAAAAACCCAAAAAGCAACCAAACCCCCCAAGACCCATCGGAAATGGGGGGGACCCAAAAAACAAACAACCCCCCAAGACCCATCGGAAATGGGGGGGAAAAACCCAAAAAGCAACCAAACCCCCCAAGACCCATAGGAAATGGGGGGGAAACCAAAAAACAAATAAACCCCCAAGACCCATCGGAAATGGGGAAAAACACTCCAAAAAGCAACAAAAAACCCCCATTGGAAATGGGGGGAACCAAAAAACAACCCCCCCCAAGACCCATCACAGCACAGAAACATAACACCCCCCAGCCCAAAACCACGCTGCAAAAACACCCAGAACAGTTTTTAAAAAGCAGAAAAGCACCTTACCTTACCAGGCAGCCCGAAGCCTCCCTGCAAACACACACACACGCTCACTCAGAAGCAGAAGCGAGGCAGTCCCAAGCCTCCTCCGACGCACACTCTCTAACTGCTGGGGCGAAAGAGCTACAAAGAAGCAGCCTCGTCGCCACCTCCAGTTAGAAATTCGAATTTCCCGCCTTTTCCCCCTGCCTTTTTCTGTTCGTAAGTGGAAGCTCCGGTCGCAAGTAGAAGCAAAATTTTGCAGCAGGACCTGGTCGTAACTCGAAATGGTCGTAAGTAGGGATGTTCGTAAGTCGAGGCACCACTGTATTTCAAAACATTCTGCACCACCAAACTCTAGAGTGATACTTGGCAAGCACACCACAAGCAGTGGCTGCCATTCCCAGACGCTGCCAAGGGTCTCTCTTCAAAATATACAAGTTTTCAAAGAACTATTAACCATCTGACATTAACTTGCACCCCACTATTCATTATTTTACTTAAATTATCTCGCAACCTCCAACACATTAACTATACAAAACTGTTAAAACTGTTTTATCACCTGAGAAACTCTGGTCCAAGCTATTTGGGGCAATACAAAAAGATCTAAGTGCCAATTACAGCTGTTTTTTTTAAAAACGGAACACTGTGAAGGACAGGAAGCTGGTGTGCCGTCCTCGCAAGGAGAAATATCAAAGGACGCCTGCGCGTGTGTGGAGGGCGTGTTGGTGGAAATAGAGGGGAGTGAGGGGAAGAGAGAAAATACACTGGAGGTGTGTTTAGCGGAAGACAAAGGGGAGGAGTTGGATCTTATAGTATGGGAGGAGATTATAAAGGGGGAAGGAGAAGCGCGGGAATTTCAGGTGGTGGCAACGGAGCAGACAGAAAGACGCACAAGGGATTGTGCTGTGCAGACGGAGGAGGAAGGCAGCTCGTCCGGTAGAGTTAGGGAACTAACGCGGGAGTTCCCTAACCTAAGGACTGGAGGAGGGTTGCTGCCAGATCCAGATGTGCCCAAGTGGGAAGGACAGTGGGTAAAGCCTGTAGAATGGACTGTAGTGGTCTACCCCCGCAATCAAGATGGGGGGAGGAAGGTTATTTGCTCTTCACCTTCCTTCAACCAACCACCTCTGGAAGGGGATTGGGCAAGACACCCTTGCTGCGGGACAGTGTGTGTGGTAAGGAGTACGCCTATACGTGCGATGACCGATCGGGAGCGTTTTGGCCCGGCCCCGATGTGAGGAGCGATATATTTACTCCGGATGTAAACGTTAAGGGTTATAAATTGTTGCCAGAATTAAGTAGTCTTGATCCGTTTGAGATGGTTGAAATTGAAGTTGAGAAAAATAAAAAGGAATCTGTTCAAGTTTTGAAACCGTCTTCGTCTCTCATTCCCGCCAAAATGAGGGAACCGCCAATAGTTTTAGAAGAACCTGATCACAATCACTGAAAACTAAGGATCTATTAGCCACATCAGAACTCTGAAAAAGGTAAGTGGGATGTTATACTGCACAGTAATGAAATGGTTGGGATACAGCTTGTACATTTCACCCCATCTAGAATTTTGGCATCTTGGTCTCATTGCAATCTGAAAATTATGTAGTATGAAAGTAATATGAAACAAAGAGTATGGTGCATAGTGGTCAATTATTACACATTATCATTCTGACTACAGTAGGACCCCCATATCCTTGGTTCAGTATGCATAGTTTTACTTATCCACAGTCTGAAAATATTAAAAATATTAAAGGTAAAAAATTGAGAAAAAAACTATTTTCACATGTATTGCCAGAACCAATATTTCACATGTATTTCAAGTTCACCTTATTCAGGAGAAAAAAACATTTCTTTTTTAAAAAAATATTTTGTTTATAAACTAAACATTATAAAATAGTACAACAATAAATAGAAAGGGAAAAAAGAAAAATATATACTAACCAAATTAAAAACAACACAAAACAACATATCTTACATCCAGTGCACCCCTCCACCCTTGGGAATTATCCATTTTTAAAATTTTATTTATTATTTTATTTATTTATTTTAATTTCTTTCTAATTAACATTTCCCATTTCTCTGCAAAAACATAACAAGTCTTGTCCTGGAGTATAACCTTTACATTTTCCAAACACGTATTTTAAAAATACACTTCATATATCCATAAAATAATGCATTTTCTCATTTTCAATTTACACATTAATGTATCATTAATAGCATCGTTCCACATTTCTTTATACCATTCCTCCATATTAAACAAATAATTACTCTTCCAATTTCTTGCAAATATCAGTTTTGACACAATTGCCATAATAATAATAAATTCCTCCCCCCCCCCCATTCTATTTGGATATTTCTACACGTTTAACAAAGGTATCATTGGCCACTTTTGTATATTTATACCCATAATATTCTTTATCTCATTAAATATCATTGTCTGCATCATTTCATATGCCCACCATATATGAAAATGTGTACTCAATCCTTTCTTACATCTCCAAAAGATAGTTGGTACTTCATTATTCATTAAATTCAATTTCACCAGAGTTAAATACCATCTCCAGATTACTTTATAAAAATTCTCCTTAACCCTTATAGACATACTCTTCAATATTCTTTTATCCCACATCTTCTTCCAATCTTCAGCACTAATTTCTTCATGTAAATTTCCCTGCCATATCTCTTTAAGATATGGCAGGGAGATTTAATTTATTTTCTGCTTGAAAAACTCATTTCCAAAAGATAATAGTATCTATTACTGATCTCAAATCCATCGCTGATGTCATATTTATCTCACATCTCTATTATTTTGTATTATTTTTATTCCTCAAGAAAACATTCAAAGATTAGTCAAGAGAAAAGCCTTTGAAGATATCAAGAATGTACAAAAGGATGATCAGCGAGTAAAAATTTAGGCTTGCTTCCCAGATTATTTTCACATTCACTGCTTAATGCCATTCTCATGCCCAAAACTGGAATGAGAATGGTTTATACACATGTCCACTTATTTAAAAATAAATCACAGAAGTGATGACTGTATAAGCACTTCAGAATAAATAACCATATATGACACAGACAAACATGGAAGTAAATCACAAATTATTATTTTTGCCCTGGAACTGACTTCTATCAAGAACAAACTGGGAAGCGGCCAGTGAGGAATGCAGTTCAAGGCATTGTCGTAAAACCTTATTTTGATCATGGAAGCAGGCAACATGCACATTGTGACAATCTTAAACTGCACTGACCATAAAAAAACATGAAAACTAGTATAAAGATATTCAGCTTTTAAATCCAATCTCTCTACCTCCAAGCCAGTCACACTCCACCTAAAAAGTAGAAAACACTAGGCTTACCCTATTAAAAACTGGCAGCATCATATAAAGTTTCTCTTCCTGTTCTTTTTGGGTCATGTGCCGAGGAGGATGACACAGTTCTGTAAAAAGCCGACGCAGGTGCATCAATCCTAAAGCATTATCTTGAGGGCTACACTCCTCCTGACGGGGTCGACCCATTATCCTTTTCACCATATTCATCTTTGCTGGTTTCCGAAAGACTCCTTTGATCCTGTTCAGGAAGAAGTAAAACAACATTGAAAAAACACAAACGCACACCCCAGACCTCAGTTATAGACAGTTTATATATGAACAAAGAAGCCATTTATTTTCATCAGTAATACCTTCTATGTGTGAGTGTATGCTCACATACACATGATAATGCAAAGTTCTCCAAACCGCGTACAGTATAATTCTGAGTCATAATTGCAATTTTCTAGTTTCAAAACAAACAGTAAAATGAAATACACCATACAGCACATTCTTTATTAATTAGCTAACATTTCTCATCATCACAGCTTTAAATCATTATGTTGAATCACTTGGGGCAATGCGGATCTCAGTGTGAGCTTTCCAAACACATATCTCAGTCCATGAGGATGCACTCATAGAAGCACTAAGTTACCATGATGAATTTACTCTCAAGAAAAAAATTCCTCTATATATTTGATCATGATATTACAAAAATAAGTATGTGATAATTACTGAATGGGAAGGCTCTATGTGGGGCTGCCCTTGGTGCTATCACGGAGACTCCAGCAGGTCCAGAACTTGGCCGCCAGATTGCTAAGTGGGGTGAGGAGACATCAACATATTTTCCCCACCCTGGCCGCCCTGCACTGGCTACCTGTTCATTTCCGTGCCAGCTTCAAGGTAATGGTGTTAACATACAAAGCCCTAAATGGTTTGGGACCTCATTATTTGGCAGAACACCTCCTTATGACCAGATCTGCCCATCCAGTAAGATCTTCCCAGGCTGGGCAGTTGAGGGTTCTGACCCCAAGAGAGGCTCAGAAATCAATGACTAGAAACCGGGCCTTCTCAGCGGTAGCCCCGCAATTGTGGAATACTCTCCCGCCTGAAATTCGCCTTGCGTCCTCACTGGGAACCTTCAAGAGATTATTAAAAACATTATTCTTCAGACAGGCCTTCCCGGACTCTACTTTATCTTGATTTAACAGTTATTGTTCAACCTCACCATCTTTTTTCCTTTTCCTTTTTCTTGTTGATGTTCATTGATATTATTTTTATTTGTTTAATTTTGTATTGATTAATTTATACTTTGTCCTGTTATTGTATTGTCTTGTTTTATATTCTGTTTTATTATACCATGTAAACTGTCCAGAGTGGCTTGGGTTGCCAGATGGGCGGTATATAAATCAAATAAATAAATAAATAAATAAATAAATACCAGGGTGATAAACACTCTATGCCAGTTGGACATAGCTGTCATAGGAGTGCTACAAATTGTTTCTGGGACAGAGGTCAGAGTCTGTCAAGAGAGATAACATTTTTTTACCCATATTGCAGAAAGCTAGTTTATTAATATATGTAGTGTGGTTAGAAACCTTGATATTTATTTAGACTCATAGAGATCCAGTGGAACTTGTTATAGCCAAGTTCTTCTGTCTCCCACTCAAGTTTCATATTTTAATTCCATTTTTTAACAGCTACATTGAGATGCAAAACTGAGTGGCCTGGAAGGTTGACATTTCTGAAACTGATTTCTTCTGATATCACAATTCTGACATCAGGTATGGTTATGTCACAATTCTGACATCAGGTATCCTTCAGTCTCGAGAGACTATGGTAACGTGCTCTGAATAGAGGACTTGGAACAGCATCTAGTGTGGCTGAGAAGGCCAATTCGAGAGTGACAATCCCTTCCACACTGAAGACAAATACAATCTGTCCCCTGTCCAGCTCCCTGGTTTTGCTGGTTTCGGGACTGCCTCTTTGCCTCGGCCTGCTGAACAAGGGTCTCTTCAAATTCTTCAAATTTGAAGAATCTTCAAATATCGCAGCTGTGGTCTCCCTCTGGGGCGATTTCCCTGCACTAATTCTCCATACAGGAGATCTTTTGGAATCCGACCATCAGCCATTCTCACGACATGCCCAAGCCAACGTAGATGTCGCTGTTTCAGTAATGTATACATGCTAAAAATTCCAGCTCGTTCTAGGACTACTCTATTTGGAACTTTGTCCTGCCAGGTGATACCAAAAATGTGTCGGAGACAACGCATATAGAACGTGTTCAGCTTCCTCTCCTGCCGTGCACAAAGGGTTCAAGACTCACTGCAGTACAACAGTGTACTCAGGACACAGGCTCTATAGACCTGGATCTTGGTATATGCCGTCAGCTTCTTATTAAGCCATCAGGTATGACAAGACAGAGAAATACAAGTGGCTATAGCAAACTGCAGATTGTTTGCCATAAGTTGGAACTGACTCAAGGGTGCATAATTATTATATAATAAATGAGAAAAACTGTAACAACTATACAGGGAAAAGGATACTACTTTCAACCAGATACTACTTTCAACATTTGTTCTGCTGCTGCTCAAGGGCCAGATACTAAGAGAAGCCACAGAGGAGTGACCTGACATACACATTACAGTATAGAAGCTACATTCCTGTCAAGTCTGCTCAGCTCTAGAATGTTCTGACAGTAAACAAAGATTACATAAAAATCCAGATAACTAAAGCTGAGTACAAGTAGAGCATCCTTTATTCCATATTGTCTTTTTTTCTTTCTGACATCCTGATCTGAAGTTCAATACATGCAGATTGGAACTTCGCCCCTCAGAAAAGATTTCAAATACCTACCTGTCTAGAACTCTAAATGTAGACCAGAGCTACAGTTGCCATTTATACTATAAAATGAAAAGGTTCAACAGATTTGCCCAGCAGTTAATTTTGATAAATTATTTCCAGCCTATATTAGATGCAAATGTGCAATACGGATACAAACAAGACTGTGATAGATTAATATACATTCATTGTGAATCACTAAAATATGATAATTTAGGGATAAATAATATTGTAGATTTCAAAACAGTTAAAAACAAAAATGATTGGGCAGCTACGAAGCAATACACATTGTATTTAGTTTAACAATAGCTATTATAGGTCTATACAAAGTATTTGTTGCTTCCAAAGGGTGTTATTTTAGTAAAGAAATGGAATTATCTAAACATTCATCAGGAGACCTTCCCAAGCTATTTAAGCAGGCATACTAAAAAACAAACAAAAAACACACCTATTTAACAAGACATAAGAAATATGTTGAAATGAAATACAAACCATGTATTTCTTTTGCATTTATGATAACATGGATGGGAGTGAACAATCATTTCTACTACTGCTCTAATATTAATAATTATGTGCTGTCAAATCAGTTCTGACTTATAGCAAGATATAAAGGACTCCACACTAGCTTACAAGTCCTATCTTCTAGTGGCACTCTGGGACCATGCAGCTCACTCACGAGGGCACATAACCCTATCAGCAACACATGATCTTGGCTGGCCCTTCACCCAGGAGGCATAGTGGAGATTCATACTCCTAGGCCCAGGCTCCACAACCCAGGTGTTCCAACCCACTGACTTTATACTGGCAACAAAAAACTGCCCTCTTAACAGAAATCCAAACTTCAACTGAGAAAAGAGTTCCTGTATTAGGCATCACCTCAGACCTCCGTAGGTCTACATTATTGCTGAAATCCTGTTGCTCAGTATAGCAAGTCACAACTAGAATAGGCCAATTGAATCTATGGAATTTACAGATAAACTGACTCACCAAATCCCCACTGATTCAATGGGCCTACACTAGTTGCAGTTTACTATGCCAAGCAACTGGATTTCAGCCTATATCTATGTTACAGTTACAGTAGTTTGACAGTACTTTAACTATCATGACCCCATCCTACAGAATCCTTGTATTTATAGTTTGTGGAAGTAATTTTAATTCTCTGTAGTTCTGGAGAATTCACAATAGCTCTCTAGCACAAAATTCTAAGCATCTCATCAAACTAGAAATGCCACAATTCTACAGAAGTGGTTCCCAACCTTGAGTCTCCAGATGTTACTGGACTACAACTCCCACAAATTCTGACCAGCACAGCTAGTGGTGAAACCTCTGGGAGTTTTAGTTCAAGAACATCTGGAGACCCAAGGTTGAGAACCACTGTTTCTACAGGATGTGGATAAGACAGCGAAAGGGGTATCAGACTGTTGTAACTGAGCAGTGTAAAGAACAAGGTTAAAAGGCAACCTTCAAATATGTTTACCAATACCTCCAGAAGCTCTCAATCTTCTTATCATTTCAACCTGACATCTACAGTTCCATCTAGTTGAAATTCAACTTGCAAAACAGATGGCCAAAAATTAAATAATTCAAAAGTTTGCAATAGATATGGCTGAACGAGAAAATTCTTCACATTCTAGTTCCATTGACTGCCAAAAACAACCCACACGTAGTATGCAGCGTGAAACACTAAACCATGAAATTGGTTTCAATAAACTTCACAGTATATATTGTGTACTTGATATAAACATACTGTCATTAGCCCGCAGTTATTTCTTCTTTCAATTTACTATTTTGGAAATTTGAATAATTTACAAAGCCAAATTATTTTTAAAAATGTCACATGATGTGTTGCAATGGTATATTCAAGATGGATAGTAATTCATGGGAAAGCCTATTTATTGGGGCTATACCATCTCTACATCTGAATCATAATTATCAATATTGTTTAGTCAAACGTGGGTTTATTATGTGATAAGAGAATAAAATATGAAGGTATCCAACCTGAATGTAAGAATTCTAAGCAATGCAATAGCTGAACTGTTCTGTGTAACAGAAGGTGTAACTTTCCATCCGTCCCAGCCGGCAAGTAAAGAGTCTTTACTAGGATTCTCAAACAAACACCAAGCCAGCAGCCCATCACCCAAGAATCCTAAGAGCAAATCTTTTACTTGCCGACTAAGAATGAATGAATTACATTCAGATATTCTGTAACATAAAGCAACAGAATTTCAGCCAGTAAGTCATGTGCTTAGTCATGTACTTTAGTATTGTGGGCTTCCTATTGTACCCAAGGACTAGCACATCCCCATGCGTACAGGAATTCAGAAGATATTATCCTGTTATTAAAACATGTTTATTCATTAAGCCAATTATGCATTTCAGCTTTCTGAGCTGTGCCATTTTTGTTCAGGTAAGAGTAAATTATGACTTTATCAAACAAACAGCATCCGAATTTCCCTTCTATCTCTGTGCTAATTTTGCTAACCATCTACCAATCCTTGCTATAGAAATTGCTAAATACTAAAAGCCCAATTCTACACAAGCTCATTTGACTGTAAGTCTGATCTAACTAAACGTGCATAAGATTACAACCTCTACATTTAAGCTTAATATCCTTCCACATAATGTGAGAGATATAAATTGTTTAACCTTTAAATAGATAAAACTCTGCAGAACAAAAAGTGCATGATCTAAATTTTTACATCAATATTACTCAATCTAATGCTCAATAAAGTAGTGGATCATACTTCCCCAGCATAATGGCTATTGGCCATACTAGCTGCGGATGGTGGGAAACATATTCAAGAAAGAGAACTAATTGTCAAATGTGCGAATGTGCTTAAATCTGTTTTCAGAATCTGAACACTAACCCCCATTGCTCCCAAAGATGGACTCTACTATTCTAAAACATGTTGTCCTGCAATAAAATTTTACTGCTGATGACTGAGAACAAGCTTCTCCTATCTGGAGTTGGTGCCTCTCTTTTGGGAGAACTTTGTATTGTAGTTAGAGCAGCTTGACCTAGTGCCAAATAGTCCAAGAGGAGTGAGAGAGATAATCAAGACTTTAAGCAAGAAAGAAAGGCCAGTTGTTGGGCTCCATCTTTCATCTTCAAAGACTGAACTGTAGCGCATAATCATTTAAAGTAAAAAAAACAAACCCACAAAGCAAAACGTACTGCTTATATACCACTGCATAGTGCTTAAAACATTATCTGGGCATTTACAAATTAATTATGCAGGCTACACATTCCCCCCACCTCAGCAAGCTGGGTACTCAATTTACCAACCTCGGAAAGATGGAAGGCTGATTGAACCCAGCTCGTGAGCAGAGTTTGACCACTGCACCATGAGGCTCCTGCACTACACATTCCCTACTATTGCTTTAAAATACCCTTAAGTCTCTGCTAGGTAACAATATTCCAGAAACAGAAAATAAGAAATCTACCAAGATCATCTACCATTCCACTTTGCTTTAAAACACTTTAAACACTGCAAAAGAAAACTAAGCTTACTAAGTCTGCTTCTCTTTCAATGTTTGAAAGATGTGTTCCCTAACATTTTTTTCAATATGAAGATCAATATAAATCTGTGATAACATTACAGTACCACCAGCACCAAGATGGCTTCCACAGTAAATACCAAACCCATGCTTTTCCAGCTGTTTCTATTACAATGCTTATATTCACAGAAAAATGTGAGACTTACAAATGGATAAACACAAAACACTAAATCACAAAAAAACCCACCTATGATTAAAAAGAGGAATATCAAACAAATATAGAAAGCTACTTGTTCTGTATAATCGCTTCAACTTTTTTAAACCTATTTTCACCATAACAAAGCAAGAACATATTAATAATATTGTTAGTTCAAATATCCAGAGTCATTCACGTTATCGCTTGCCCCGGTGTACTTTTTGAGGACAAGACGACCATCATTTGTAAGCACTGCAATGAATCACTGGTTCAAGTATAAAATATTTATCTGAAAGATACTAGGCAAAATAGAATTTTATCTACCAAATTTTATTTTTGTCATTTATTAGCATATGCTCTATATATTAGATTGCAGTTAAAAACACAGCAGTGCTAAGCTTCTCAGTGACCCAGTTTTCATCTTCTATACTAAAACACGAGAGAGAGAGAAACCTTGACAACACATTAATCCTATTTCCATGGTAATGGAAATAAACATTAACCATGTTATTCAGCACAAGATCAACAGAAAGAACAAAAGTATCTTAGTGTATAAAATGACTGCTTCAACAAAACAAAAATAACTGTTCACAAATTTCTCTCCACATAAAACGTTTGTCAGCCTACATACACTGTATTTGTTCTACTGTGTCAAATTGATGGAGAAATTCTACATTGATTTAAATTTTTTTAGCATAGTGAACATTTGACATTCAAGTTCCATAAAGCTTCCACACCAAAGAGAAACAAAACAGTTATCCTACCTGCTACTTTTTGAGTTCCCTGCTGGCATCTTAAAACCTAAATCTTCTCTTTCCACAGAACAGGAACTTCTTATGCCTTCTGACTACCTATTATTGCCAATGCAGTTAGTTTGGGGTTTTTTTTAAAACATCCTTTTAGACAATCCAGGCAGAATTCAGAACTGCGAACAGGAATCTCCAGGAGCCTGCTGTACCAAGCTTGTACCAGTGTACAAGCTGGCTTGACAATAGAAGCACAGGACTGCTGTTCTAACAACTACTGTTGCTGGACTCATTCATCATATGACTAGAAATAAGGGAGGAATCTATTTCACTACAAGCAAGCCCTCCCCCCTCCCCCCCCCCTTGTGTCAACTAAAATGTGCTGATTAATGAAGCCTTTAGAAAGAACAGGAAAAACAAAGGAGTAGGATGTGAAAATCCACTCAAACCGATTTTAAACAGAAGTCTGATTTTATCCATTCATTGCTTAGCATTTCAACCCATTCTTGCACATTGCCAAAGTATTGTAAATAAATTCTCAGAAGTTACTAATAGTCTGCAAAAAAATGACAAAAAACCAAAAAAACAAAAAACTAGCTTTCTGGGAGCCAGCAGAAAAAAAGGCAGAAAGCTGCATTCCTGTGTCTGGAGATGGACAAAGAGGCTTCCCACCAGAGCAGCCTGCATGGTTTCTACACTGAACACAGAGGAAGGACAAGAACATACAACTGCTGTATTTTTATGATTCTAAACCGCACTTTCAATTTTTACATAGATGAAGATACTAAGTGCTATGGTAAAATTAAAATATCAGAGGTACCTGCATAAGACCAAATGCACTGTTCATTCAACCTACAGTAGACCCAATGAAATCAATGGGAATTATGTTTCCCACCACTAACAAATCCTATTAATTTCCATGAGTCCAGTAAGAATAAAACTAAGACTAGACTTAGCCAATATTCTTTGATTTTATTATTTAAAGATAGTTCTCTTGAAGGTTGAGGTTGCTTACCTTTATATCATTCTGCAAACTGCAGTTTCCAGCTTCATGAAGGTGAGGCCCATTCCTCTCCTAAGAGTTTCTTCATGAAAATACTTCCTCTAGTTATACACTACAAAAAAAGCAGTGATGGGCATATTAGTAATCACAGAACCTTATCACCTGGACAAATCAGCATGCAGATGACAGTTTACACCATCAGAAAAGTCAGGCTATACGAAGGCTTGATCATATGTGATCAAGATATATCAAACAAGCTTGAGAAGGTCATGGCAACAGAACTATTTAATTACTAAATAAAGAGAGAAGCCACACTTCATGACTTCTAGGCTCCTCCGGGCAGAAACAGAGGTGGCAGGGGCTTAAATAATAGAGCAAGGGGTTGTATGTGCATTTATTCGTGTTTTTCAGAAATAATTCTCAAACTAAACAAAAAGTTAGGGTTGCATGAAGAGTCATGTCAGGGAGTGAAGTGTGATAATAAGTACTGATTTTCATATGGTAGGGAGGAAAAGCGAGGGATGAAAAAAGAATCTGCAAAAAGACACCGCGTTATCCTCCACTGCTCTATTGCTACATAATTTTTAAAAATGTTACTTTTGTCCATATTAATTGTACTTTGAATTTTGTTTTCGTGTTCTCTACCAATCCAGTCTCCCAGCTCTGAGCAACTTCCCCATTTATACCACAACGTTCTGTCAAGATTATTGTAACTTTAAGGAATGAGCAAAACACCCATTCTAACATCAGGGCTCAAATTACAAAGAAAACAGCTAGGGAAATCTCAGATACAAACAACTGGCCCAAAGGACACACAATTCTTTGAAGTAATGAAAAGTTGTAACATTTCAGGTTTGTTCTTTTCTCTCAAGAAAATCGTAACAGAATGGAAGGAGCTCAGTTAAGCATGTCTAAAACCAGTGGTTTAGTGAGAAAATCACTCTTGCAATATCAAATGCAGGGAAAGCCATGTGACCATATGACCATTTCCAGAATCTATGTTTCAATTATACCTTTATTAGGCCAACTAAAAAGACACATGGATGTTATCACAATACAGCTCCTTTAGTCAAAAGATTTAGCTTGCAAAATGAAAGGAACAAATTTCTCATTACCAGCGCAAGAATAAAAATGAAGAGGTTATTTCCCAAAATCATTGTGACTATGATTAATGAGGGGTCTTAGACATTCAATGAAACAACTCCCTTTTTATGTAGTTTAAAAAAAAAAATCTGTACAACAGCTGCTACAAACATCACTCAGAGTTACGCTTGTAAGTATTAGTGTGTATGGGTGACTGGCACTTGAGGGCAGCAACAGGCACGTCCTGCACCATGAGTATTACAGTACTATGCAGCGGGAAGCTTCCTCCTCTTACTCCATCAGTTCCTTCTGTTAGTGGTGAAGATACTATTCCCTCAGTGGGACAACACTGTCAGTACAACTGTGTTTCCAGAACTCTCAGCTATCTTCTCACACTCTTGCACAGAGCACAAGCGAATTAGCACCAGGATGGACTTGAATGTTTCCTTCCCTTCCCTCCCATACACCTTTTGCTATTTCAAAGCATTCTTAGATCTGAAAACTTCCTTCTCTTCTCTATGTAAAATTTTCTTATCCCATTCTTTTCTTTCCCACTTCTCATTTCCATTTTCCTACAACTCTTTCTTCTTTGTATTCATATCCCCATCATCCACTTCTCAAATCTGAAAGGAAAGTAGGATTTAATTGAAATCAGAAATCCCCAGAGCATTGTAATAGAATTCAATACCGGAACTGAGATGTGGAAGACATAAAGTACAGTACAGTGGTGCCTCGCTAGACGATGTTAATCCGTTCCGCGGAAATCGCTGTCTTGCGAAAACATCATCTAGCGAAGCACGTTTCCCCATTGGAATGCATTGAAATCTCTTCAATGCATTCCAATGGAAAACTCGTCGTCTTGCGAAACTCTCCCATAGGGAAACATCGTCTAGCGAGCACGGGTCCCCGTTGGAATGCACTGACAGCTATTGACCACTAGTCAATGCATTCCAATGGGGAAACCTCGTCGTCTAGCGAAAATCGCCATAGGGAAACATCGTTTTGCGAAGCGCAGTAGCGATCGCAAAAAGCCATCGTCTAGCGATTTCCTCATCCTGCGAGGCAATCGTCTAGCGAGGCAACACTGTAGTTGTATTAATAATAACTGAGGGTGTGATCCTATGTAGCATTTTCCTTTGCACACTGAATAGCCACAATAACCAACTAGAGCTCTGAAGTCCCTATTAAATATTTCTTACAGATCTGCTCAGACACGTGATCTTCACATTCACCTACAGTCTTTGTTTGTTTTTACTGGCATCACCCTTGACTAACGTTTCCATTTTGTCCCAAAAAAGTGTGAAAAGCAGGAGCCTTGAAGGCGGCCAGGAACTCTAGGGGAGTTATTACCTCACTGACCTATAAGAGTCCTATACTAATCAGATTTTTGAAAAGATTTGTTCCCATATAAATGAAGGATAAATACATTATTCTTTCCCAGTGCAGGCAATGGTGTGGGGTACTAGGGGACATGGCCCAACTACCTCTGGAACATGAGGCTGTGAATTCCTGGGCATCCCTATCCATTTCCCACCAGCATACTCAGTTAGTGATGGAGAGGAAGAAAGAAAGAGGGGTGAGTAAAAAATGATATGGTGCAGAAAAAGCAGCAAGGGCAGCCTCTCCCAACATGACCATGAGGTCCCTATAAATTACTTTAAGCTCTCTGCAGAAAAAAATGGTTTCCCAACACTGGTTAAAACAATATTCATCCAATTTACAGAATATGTAAGCAGCACATCATATTGGTTACTCATGTTTGTGTATCAAATAAAACTTAACATTTTTCCAAATTAAAAATTAAAATTATTGAACTGTCATCAATAGATAAGGCAAAAATGCATTAGCTTAGCAAGGCAACAAGGTTCACTTTCATTTATGGGAGCTGAAACAGCAACAGTGTGATTCAGAATGTCCCCAATTCAAATTCAATTCAAACCCAAGCATGTAGGTTGCATTAGGCAGGGTTTTATCTCAAGCCTCAGTCCCAAACCCGCTATATGGGTATAATAAACAAATAATAAAACAGCAACATGGTAGGTATATGGGGCTGCTCTCTGGATTATAAAGTGCTTTGAAGAAACGGAAAATACAGTGCTAAATGCTTACTGACATATAGTGACAATTTGTGGATTGAGATTTAATACCACACCAAAATAACTAGCAAACAGTACAAACATATCTCTGAAGCACAATACATGCTGGTACTGCTAGGTAAATTATTAATAATGGCTCTTCAGTTCTCCGCATGCTGTGAGGTTGACATCACAAAACCTGCCAATATGAAACAAAAAGTACTACTAACCCTTTATTAGATTTAGCAAGCCACAGTAGGTAAAACATTTCCATCTACCAAAGCCATTTATAAATTTGACAAGGACACTGCTTCATTTGAAGGCATTCTGTAGCAAGGGCTGTTCTCGAAATCCAAAACTGCAAGGTGATTGCTAGGTGGGTTTTTTTTTAAATTTAGGGCCACAGTACTTCCATCCCCATGAAAATACATAAAGGTTGGTCCAAAATTTCATATATTCTGGTTATCAGTGTTGTAAAGATCAATTTCAAGAGCCTAAGGCAACAAGAAGTTTTCAGTTTAAAGAAAAGTGGCAATGGAATCCATACCCTTTATTATAATAATTCCATGTGGGTGATGCAAATCCATTTTAATCCCTTAACACTAATCACAATTAAGAGATTGCCAAATACATCTTAAGGAACACTCGCTGACTTGCAACTTTCCCCCCACAAGGATACTGTACAGTTATTAAGCCTCCAACAAAGCTCACAAGGAACAGGGAAACACATGTGCAACAGGGAGGAACTTTAGAAGTGCAGAATCCCTCTATAGGGAACTCCTCCACCTCTTACTGAATGCCCTTATTCACATGTACACATGAAATCACAAGCACACACACATTTCCTGAGCAAGTCCAGAAATACAGGGACCCTTTTAAAAAGTAGTACACCCATGATAAATATCATGCTGAACACCATACTTCGTCATCTGAGAAAGTCACCCCACTGACACAGTCCAAGAGTAAACAACAACATTATTAAAGATAACTGATGATTACTCAAAGAAGAAAACTTCATTGGTGGGCTGACACTCTGGCACTGGCCCAGCTAACCAGTTTTAATAATAGTGACAGAAGAAGAAGAAGACGCCGACGACAATGAAGAATAGAAAGACGCCGAAGAATAAGACGAAGAAGAAGAATGGGCAAAGACAAACAGCAAGCTTATCAAATAGAGTGGAAAGGGGACCAGAGAAATGGCAATGGAGAACTTGCCCCCCTAACAACTTGTAGCAAGACATACATTATGCAACACCTCCACCATCAACTTGCACATTCACCAATAGGATGGCAAGAGGTGCTACTGATGGAATTTTTAAACACCCCTTGGAGAAAAGGTTTAGAATACCCTCCAACTCTGAATATCTTGCCAGCTGATGCTAAGCATGTGCCAGTGCTGTTCTGTTCTTATCTTCCCCCCAAAATACTTTAACTTAAACTTTTCCTGACTGATATTTTGATATTTTAAATCTTTTTATTTTAACCCTTTGAAGAGACCCTTGTCCAGCAGGCCGAGGCAAAGAGGCACTCCTGAAACCAGCAAAATCAGGGAGCTGGACAGGGGACAGATTGTATTTGTCCTCAGTGTGGAAGGGATTGTCACTCTCGAATTGGCCTTCTCAGCCACACTAGACGCTGTTCCAAGTCCTCCATACAGAGCACGTTACCATAGTCTCTCGAGACTGAAGGATGCCTAATCTGATCTGATTTCTAGTGTTCACTACTCAGGAATTTCTTAGATATAGAGTGGTTTATAAATAATAAAAACATACAATCCAACATTAGATAAACAGGCAGCTGTACATCTGCACCAAGCCAGGTAATGGAAAGGAAGAACATGAATTCCCACATCTAGTTCCCAAATTTGCATGGAGCAGAGTTACAGGCATATCAGGGCTATACCATGTATCTTTTTATATTCAGTTTTTCCATTTATTTCTACAATGAAATCTCAACACAATATCTATATGCCGGGATAAAGACTGCTGAACATACTATATACTGTGTAGTTGTGCATAAGCAGCAAAATGAATACATGGTAACCAAATAGCCTCAAAACACCCCTGTTTTTGTTTATCTCCTCTCTATTCTTCTACTGTAAGGCATATACCTAGATATGGCAGTGAAAGCCCGGCTCTCTGCCTTTTAAAATCCACGGAAAATTGAGAAATGTAAGCTGAGAACAGTACTACACTAGACAGGAAATGGAAAACAGAAGAGACTGCTGATTTTTTTTTTAATGCATGGTTTGAATGACACTGTCCACTACACCAATAATGTGTCACATCTTTCTGATATTGCAAACATACGTTGCATAACAGCTGGATATATGACCATCACTGCATATATTCACCATTTACCTTCTAATTACTAAAAGATGATAGTAAACAGTAGTATGTCTGTTTCATTGCAACATTTCAGTGTCAGTGAAGATAAATATGCTTTTTAACCTTTGAAATCATAGACTGGGACTAGAACACTGCACAACAGCAGGGTCCTGTGTGAACCTCCCCAGTCTCTAAAACCTTATTTGGAGGTCAGGATCCAAGTACACTGGCCCAGGTGTTCTCAGTTGCTCATATGTTAGATGCCACTAATCACTGTCAAAGAACCATTGCCCTACGATTTCTTCTGAGCAGGACATGTACACATTTACTGAGATTTTTATTACATTTATCTTTTCTGGTAAATTTAAAGAATGAAATAATTACAGTACAAATAAAAATAAACAAGAGTAAATATAAACAAAGCTGGAGTAAAAATAAACAAGACTGTTTCTATTAGTAATAAAAAATAATATTGTTGAGTGTAAGTTTTAATGTTGTGACAATTGCAACAGAACCTTACTGGCTATTTACTCACAAAAGTGTGATGGTGTAATTCTCACTAATTAACAAATCACTGCTTGTATCCCTTATCATTCACTAGTTGTGTGAATCCATGAACAAGAGATGCAAGTGGCAGCTTATTGTTGCTGTTTAGTCGTTTAGTCGTGTCCGACTCTTCGTGACCCCATGGACCAGAGCACGCCAGGCCCTCCTGTCTTCCACTGCCTCCCGGAGTTGGGTCAAATTCATGTTGGTAGCTTCGATGACACTGTCCATCCATCTCGTCCTCTGACGTCCCCTTCTCCTCTTGACTTCACACTTTCCCAACATCAGGGTCTTTTCCAGGGAGTCTTCTCTTCTCATGAGATGGCCAAAGTATTGGAGCCTCAGCTTCAGGATCTGTCCTTCCAGTGAACACTCAGGGTTGATTTCCTTCAAAATGGATAGGTTTGATCTCCTTGCAATCCAGGGGATTCTCAAGAGTCTCCTCCAGCACCACAATTCAAAAGCATCAATTCTTCTGCAGTCAGCCTTCTTTATGGTCCAGCTCTCACTTCCATACATTGCTACTGGAAAAACCATAGCTTTGACTATGCGGACCTTTGTCGGCAAGGTGATGTCTCTGCTTTTTAAGATGCTGTCTAGGTTTGTCATCGCTTTCTTCCCAAGAAGCAGGCATCTTTTAATTTCGTGGCTGCTGTCACCATCTGCAGTAATTATGGAGCCCAAGAAGGTAAAATCTGTCACTGCCTCCATATCTTCCCCTTCTATTTGCCAGGAGGTGATGGGACCAGTGGCCATGATCTTAGGTTTTTTTGATGTTGAGTTTCAGACCATTTTTTGCGCTCTCCTCTTTCACCCTCATTAAGAGGTTCTTTAATTCCTCCTCGCTTTCTGCCATCAGAGTGGTATCATCTGCATATCTGAGGTTGTTGATATTTCTTCTGGCAATCTTAATTCCGTCTTGGGATTCCTCCAGTCCAGCCTTTCGCATGATGCATTCTGCATATAAGTTAAATAAGCAGGGAGACAATATACAGCCTTGTCGTACTCCTTTCCCAACTTTGAACCAATCAGTTGTTCCATATCCAGTTCTAACTGTTGCTTCCTGTCCCACATATAGATTTTTCAGGAGGTAGATAAGGTAGTCAGGCACTCCCATTTCTTTAAGGACTTGCCATAGTTTGCTGTGGTCCACACAGTCAAAGGCTTTTGTGTAGTCAATGAAGCAGAAGTAGATGTTTTTCTGGAACTCTCTGGCTTTCTCCATAATCCAGCGCATGTTAGCAATTTGGTCTCTAGTTCCTCTGCCCCTTCAAAATCCAGCTTGTACTTCTGGGAGTTCTCGGTTCTCATACTGCTGAAGCCTACCTTGTAGGATTTTGAGCATAATTTTGAGCATAGCCTGTGAAATGAGTGCAATTGTACGGTAGTTGGAGCATTCTTTGGCACTGCCCTTCTTTGGGATTGGGATGTAGAATGATCTTTTCCAATCCTCTGGCCACTGCTGAGTTTTCCAAACTTGCTGGCATATTGAGTGTAGCACCTTAACAGCATCATCTTTTACGATTTTAAATAGTTCAACTGGAATGCCATCACCTCCACTGGCCTTGTTGTTAGCCATGCTTTCTAAGGCCCACTTGACTTCACTCTCCAGGATGACTGGCTCCAGGTCAGCAACAACACTATCTGGGTTGTCCGGGACATCCAGATCTTTCTGGTATAATTCCTCTGTGTATTCTTGCCACCTCTTCTTGATGTCTTCTGCTTCTGTTAGGTCCCTGCCATTTTTGTCCTTTATCATGTCCATCTTTGCACAAAATGTTCCTTTAATATCTCCAATTTTCTTGAACAGATCTCTGGTTTTCCCTTTCTATTCTTTTCCTCTATTTCTTTGCACTGTTCATTTAAGAAGGCCCTCTTGTCTCTCCTTGCTATTCTTTGGAAGTCCGCATTCAATTTTCTGTAACTTTCCCTATCTCCCTTGCATTTTGTTTCCCTTCTCTTCTCTGCTATTTGTAAGGCCTCGTTGGACAGCCACTTTGCTTTCTTGCATTTCCTTTTCTTTGGGATGGTTTTTGTTGCTGCCTCCTGTATAATGTTACGAGCATCCATCCATAGTTCTTCAGGCACTCTGTCACCAAATTTAGTTCCTTAAATCTGTTCTTCACTTCCACTGTGTATTCATAAGGGATTTGGTTTAGATTATACCTGACTAGCCCAGTGGTTTTTCCTACTTTCTTCAGTTTAAGCTTGAGTTTTGCTATAAGAAGCTGATGATCAGAGCCACAATCAGCTCCAGGTCTTGTTTTTGCTAACTGTATAGAGCTTCTCCATCTTTGGCTGCAGAGAATATAATCAATCTGATTTCGGTATTGCCCATCTGGTGATGTCCATGTGTAGAGTCGCCTTTTGTGTTGTTGGAAAAGAGTGTTTGTGATGACCAGCTTGTTCTCTTGACAAAACTCTATTAGCCTTTGCCCTGCTTCATTTTGAACTCCAAGGCCAAACTTACCTGTTGTTCCTTTTATCTCTTGACTCCCTACTTTAGCATTCCAATCCCCTATAATGAGAAGAACATCTTTCTTTGGTGTCAGTTCTAGAAGGTGTTGTGAGTCTTCACAGAATTGGTCAATTTCAGCCGCTTCAGCATCGGTGGTTGGTGCATAAACTTGGATTACCGTGATGTTGAAAGGTCTGCCTTGGATTCGTATTGAAATCATTCTATCATTTTTGAGATTGTATCCCAGTACAGCTTTTCCCACTCTTTTGTTGACTATGAGGGCTACCCCATTTCTTCTACGGGATTCTTGCTTATTAACTAGCAGCAATTCACCACTGCAATTCGTATCACTGCATTATTGTAATTTACATCTCTGCACACTAAAATTTAAAAAGCGGAGAGTCAGCTACAGGGGGACGGAATTAAACTGCATCTGTATTTGTTTTTATGAGCCATCAAGTCACTTCTCACTTATGGCAACTCTATAAATTAATGACCACCAGAATCTCGTGTCATGAACAGTTCTTTTTAGTCTGAAGCAAACTAAATGTCTACTTTACTGAGACAGTCCATCTCAGGTTAGGTCTTCCTACTGTCCCCACTCTTCCTAGCATTATTGTCTTTTCCAGTAAGTCTCATCTTCTCATGATACATCCAAAATATGGTAATTTTAGTTTAGTCATTTTAATTTCTCGTGAGAATTCAGATTTGATTAGACCAAGAACTCACTTATTTGTCTTTCTGGTTGCCCATGGTAGCTGCACAGTTGTCCTCCAGTACCAGATTTCAAATTTATAAATTTTCTTTCAGCCAGCTTTCTTCATTTCCCAACTGTCATGTCCATATGATGTCCTCAGAAATACCACAGTATGAATTATGTTGGCTTTGGTATCCAGTGACATAGTCTTACAATGAGGATCTTTTTCTTCAAAGCTATTCTAACAGCTTTTATCTCTTCTTTTCAGTTCTTGGTTACAGTATTCATTTTGAATAACTGTTGAACCAAGATACAGAAAACCTTTAACCATTTTGATTTAAATCACTGTCAAAACTGAAGTTACGTAGGTCTTCGGCAGTCATGATTTTTTCCTTTTTAATGTTCAATTGTAATCCTCCTTTTAAACTTTCTTCTTTCATTTAATCAGCAGTTTTTCCTCTCACTGCTAGTTTTCCCAAGAATATGGCATCATCTGCATATCTTAAATTACTGACATTTCTTGCATCAATTCTCACTCCTCCTTCCTCTCAGTATCATCCTGTTGTTCATAGAATATGTTCTACATATAGATTGAAAAAATAAAAAGATAAAATACACCCTAGTCTAACACCTTTGTCAACTGGAAACTGTTTTATTTCTCTATATTCTGTCCTAATAACAGCCTCTTATCCATCCCCCTCTTCTGTATCCAGCTTGAATATCTAATGTTTCTCAGCTCCATATATGATAAAAGTCTTTACTATAGAATCGTATGTTGCATTATTGCAATGGTATTATTAGGAGTACATGGCAATGCTATAACTAAGTCAAAGACAAATAATAATACCAACATTTCATTTTATGAAGACCCTTCACACTTCTGTATTCCATTCGTGGTTTAAAGTTTTCAGTAGGAATCCTGCTCCAGCCAACTCTAGGTAATTCAGCATTAAATGCGGCTACGGCCTTTTCTGTTATAGAGCTTTATTTTGGAATTCATTCTACAAAATGTATTTAAACAACATCAACACTGCTATTCTTCAAGTTGCATGTATTTGACATTTTTATTTTCCCAGGCAACAGTAGGTTGTTCTGTTCTTGCGAACTGCTTTTAACCACTTTTAATTACGTACTTATTTTCCCCCCAACGAAATTTTAATTAAAATGGTCTTCCACCTAATTTGTTCTTCTTACAAGTGAATTCTAAATAGGAAAGTAGGATATAATGACCAAAATGCTTACACATGCATGTAGGATGACATCATCATCCCACAATTGTAATATTTAATTTAAATTCATTGAAAGCTTTTTATATTCCCCTTTTCATGGACCAAGGTCCCCCAGGGCTTCCTTTTGCTCTGCGGATCCTTAGGGAGCCTTGGGATGGGAAGGAAAAGCCTTTAATAGTTTAAAAAAATGCTGCTGGATCATTGTTGCTCGTGATCCCAATCCCACAAAGTACATTTTGCTTCAGTTTCGCTGCAGACACAAAGAATATGGGCCAAATCTTAATACTACTACATATAATCATTATATATTATCATTTCTGACTGACATGCTGCATCAATGAAGATAATTATAGTATAACTGTTGAAAAAGAGAAGAGCATAGCATGGGCTGACAAGAGAAGGAAAAAAATCAGGTTTGTGATTCTCAAACATTCAGACAGTTGATACAAATATCCATTCTCTTCTGTTTTCTGCTAGTTCTGGCTTAGACAACAACCTTTATTTCTAGACCGTAAGGTTATGCACCAATCTATATGATTTGGGTGTGTAACCCATTGCTGACTTTGCCAAACATGGAGAAACTTGCAGTACTTCATGACGTGCATGACAAAATAGCTTCTTTTATAAGCCAGCCCATAAACCCAAATAAAATTCCCCAGTAAAATCAGCGTAACATTAATGTTACTTTGTAGGACTGAGAAAAAAAATGTGTTGCATTTACCAGATGGCACATTACCTGTTACAAATACATTGTGCAGATTCTGAGCCAAACTGTCCCTACATTGTTCTACTTTAGTTGTTGTCCTCTCCATTTTATTATATGGTTTTATCATATTTTATGTTACATTTTAGTGTCCTTACCTTACAGCATTTAAAAAAATATTTGTGAATTGTTGCAAGTATGAAGGATGGTATTAATGTTCTTAGACTGAGATCTTAGCTGTGGGAGATGGGTTGCACTTTGCCTGATCTGTTACTCTTATAATGCAGTGCCTTCCTTTCATCCCACACCATGTTTTTGGCCATATCTCAACAAGCCAGCTGGAGTCTCAGGAAACTGCTATGCTTTTTCAGGCCTCCAGGCAGGGAGACAAATCCCAGGATGAGCAGCACTAGAAGAGGAAAAAAGCTGATTTTTGTGTGAGGTGTCTTCAGAGCCTTGGTACCTATGTCTACCTATCTCCAGCAAGCACCAGGCTTCACAAGCCCAAAGCAAAATTGGTTTCATGGGTGTTGTGCCTGCATACCAATGTCAGCATACCAAAAAGCAAAGGACTGAGAGGAAAAGAAAGCCTTTGGGTCCATACAAGAGGGCCAACCATGGCGTTTAGAGCAAATAATTGTTTGCCTTTAATGCAACTGGTGAGCTCTCTTGTTACAAAGAACCTGTCAGCAGCAGCAGAGAGCCTGGGAAAAGATCTCCTTGAACTGGAGGTAGACCTTTCTACAATCCAAGGAGAAAAGAGTATGTCAAGACACCCAACTTTTCCGGCAAGCCTCATCAGCAATTCACAGCCTTGGGAAAACTCTACATGTATCTGTGTGCTGTAGATAAGTGGGCACAACATACAAATCCTAGTGGGACTAGCAGCAACCACTGCAACTTTGGGACAATTTTCCCAACAAGCCAAAAATAATGTCATTTTTTTCCTTCCTCTGGGTTGCCATATTACCTGGTTAACTAGATTCAGACCTGCTTCCAACATCACCCACGTCATGCCCTACCTGACCAAGTTCTCTTTAGAGGATGAAAGCAAGGGTGACCTGCTCAGTTGGAGGAAACCACAGCCAAGGAAGAACCTGAAGCCCTACCTGGCATCCTCAAGTGATTGAGCAACGCCTGGCCCTGCCAAAGGACAGCCCAATCCCTCAGAGAGATGACAACAGCTTGATGGATGAAGGACCTCTCAGCTCTAGAAAACAACCACAACTTAGGAAAAAAGAAAGCAAGGAAGGCAGCAGGCAGTGTGGTTGTTCTCAAGCCCAGTTTGTGCAGGAAATAACTAAGTGAGGCTAAATGAAGAACCAAAGGTACAAGGGCAAGAAATATAACCAATATTAGCCAAAAGCAGACTTCTGGTTGCATTATGTTACTTTCAAGTTCTGTTTATTGATTTGAACTGTAGATGACATTATCTCATTTGCTCCCTCTTGGCCCTGTCCAGCTGACTATGTACTGCCTTTAAGTTCTGGCTCTACTCTTACACACTCCTTGAAACTCACTTCTGTTTACTCACTGTTTGAATTAGCTGTGGACTTGCTCTCATCCCTGTTATAGTCACCTACTGCATCCTAGTGTGCCAAGCGGGCCCCAAAGCAATTCTGCTCCTCTTCATATCCTACTTCTGTAACGTGACAAAAACTGTCCCATGACACCACAAAGGCCTTTCCCTCAGGCCACGGCCCCAAAATCTTAAAGAACAAGACACTACTGACCTGGCAAGCCCATTTTGTCCATTTATCTGCTCTGCTTATGTTTCATTACTGCAAGATTTTTTAAAAGTAGCTCTAAAACTCATTCATCATCCATGCTATATTTGAACCTCCTTCACATTCTGTTTGCTCAGCCACACCTACTATATAGCCATCACCTTGACTCAACACAGTGCCTGCCTCTGATTTCCCACCCATCTCTCTGAGTCACAAATGATAAACATATGCAGGATTCTTCTAGATCATTTTATTCATTATCTTCAGAACACCAGTGGTATGCTGGCATAAGATTCTTGGGCAATATATTGCCTCCAGCAGCCAAAATTCAGTGAGATTTCTTCCTAACTAGCATTTCTAAACTCCCTAATACAGCTAAGGTTCTGGCTAGAGCTCATTCTTCAAAGCACGTGAATATGATTCTGTTCAATCTTCACAGGCTTCCAACTTGTTTCCAAAACCATTCATTAAATACCCTAAATTTTCTAGACTTAAAAGAGAGGGTTTTTTTCATCTATGTCCTGCCTCTCATTAAGGATATAAATGGAGGTACTACTGTGTCCCCCAGCTGGCAGAAGCACTGTCTCAGATTAATAAAAAAGAGCTGATCGTGTTTTATTGGAACTGCCATTAAAGCTTCTGAGAAGTTGTTTAATTCACTTCTCTTAGAGCAGTATAATGTATCTTGTTGTACAATTTAACTGATGATATTTGATGCCAATTAACAAATGTAAACTTTAAACGAGTAGAAAAATAGTGATCATCATATTACTGGAAAGGCAAACAAAGATGTTAGCTTTTTAAAGAATTCTGGTTAACTTATTAAAATATATTGGGCAGATGGGATGGATGATATGCAAAGAGAGAATGCAGAATTAAAGTCAACATTCTTCAAGGCCAAGGAATAAGTTGAGAACTCTAAGAGTTAACTGCCAAGGGTAAAGTGGTCTGAACAGTGCTAGAATGCAAAGCTAAAGCAAATGTGTAATTCTGCTATTGTACAATCCAAGAAGAAAAGAAAATGTGAAGGCACCCAACTTTTTTGTAAAAAGGCCTTTATATAGAGCTAGAGTGCCTAGAAAGATCTGTGTAAGAAGTGTCCTCTCTAAGGAGTTACTTTTTCAAATTAATGTAACTTGGAATACTATGTTTTATTTCTGTTTTAATCTCAGCAAAATTGTTTAGAAGACTGTAACCTCAAAGATGAACAGGCAGTTGATACTAATGCTGAAGTACTTTATTATTTAACTGTATAAATATGATCTGTCTTTGGAATAAAGACACTTCTATCTTCTCTTCTTCTTATGTATGTGAATAATAGCTTACTCAGAGCTGAATAAGATGAGAGCTTTACTTAAACTACTTTCTTAGGAAATACCATTTCCTATTTAGTTATCTTCCTGAGACCTCAAAATCTTTAGCAAACTTTTTTAAATAAAAAGAACTTTTTCATTGTATTCTGTGCATGTTATATATTGATAAATCTATATTTTAATATTATATCGAAATATTTTACTTACTAATTCTTGCTAGTACAAAACCAAGATTGTAATTACCCTGAAACAATCATAAATGTACCTATGTTTTAAATTCATAAATCAGCTGTAAATCAGTTAAAGGGCAGCTGTAAGCCTTCAAGATGCAGGTTTTAACTTTTAAGACCTAAACAGCTTATAACATGTCTATCTAAAAGAATACCCATTTCATTACAAATACATCAAGACATTAAGATCTTCAGGCGAGGCCTTCTTAAGAATACGAACAGTTGCAATTGTGATCAGTTTCCACTCTGCTTTTATTAAAGAAGGGTATAAAAATGAATCTTTTGAAAATGGCATATGATGTTTGATCAGCTTTGCCGTTGTTTTTAACTCTATATTGAGTTTTTGTGATAGGATAAAACTTTATAGTAGAAAGGCAGAGTATAAATGTATAATAATAATAATAATAATAATAATAATAATAATAATAATAATAATAATAATATCCAGTATTCTAATATCTAGTCTTACGGGTATAAAATACTTATCTCCCTTCACAGATTCTATTTCTACCCAAGAAATATCTCTTCGTATTTCTGTGACGGCCAAGTCCGTCATGCTGAACATGAGCTGCTAACTGAAGTACAGTAACACCCCACATACAGCTACCATGTATAGCTCTGATTGGCCATAGTATGCATGCTCAGGTGGCCTTTTTGTGCTTAGTATAGTATGTATCTGTACTAGCAATCAACAGCTGTCAAAATCACATGATCAATTCACGGCA
The DNA here is from genome assembly GCA_037013535.1 of Intellagama lesueurii. Taxonomy (NCBI): domain Eukaryota; kingdom Metazoa; phylum Chordata; class Lepidosauria; order Squamata; family Agamidae; genus Intellagama; species Intellagama lesueurii. The sequence continues at coordinate 186,180,825 of JBAJHW010000005.1, read as the reverse complement.
GAAGTGAGTGATGGTTGTTTTGCCCTTCTTTGTTTTGATGACATGTTACAGTTTTTAAAAAATTATATCTTATTGGTTTAATAATATTTCTACACTTGTGTGGTATTCTTTGTAATGAGAAAAGAAACTGAATCAGGATCCTCCCCGCTAGTCATCATTTAAGCGGCTCAAATGTGCATTGACTGCAATGGAGCCATGGACTTGGAACTCAGTCTTCTGCCCCACTGCAATCAACACACAGCTGAGCTGCTTGGATGGTGACCAGTGCGGAAGATCAGACTCAATTTCTGTTCTTGTACAGTATTTGGAACTTGTGAGACCTGTATGGGGATAATAGAAAGTGCCATATCCAATAAGGCATAATGTTAAACTGACCCATTTAGTACTGGTTCAGTTAGCACATTATTTTCTTGAAGCATATCATGAGGGCTAAATGTAATCTACAGCTTGATAGTCCCTTTTTGTACAAGAGAACTATTGGTTAAAATCCTTTGCTTAGCATAGTAAGTCACAACTAGATTAGATCTACTGAATCAATGGGGACTAAGTAAACTTCTCCATAAGCTCTGTTGATTCAACAGGCCTATTCTAGTTGCAACTTACTACACAAAGCAACAGGATTTCAGCCACTGTCGCTTAGTTTGTTATCTGCCCTTTTCAATGAAACAGGTTTACATACAACTCAACAACACACTGACAACCTCCCAACCTTGTTCTCCAACAATTGGTATTCTGAGACATGCTATTATCTGAATAGCCTCAGATAATTTCTGGTTACACCCTTTCACGCACTGGGGCAAATAAAGAATCTTATTTTCAGGAATAGTCAATATGACTAGTGACCACTAGACATGGTTCCCTTCCCCCAGAACCGACCAGTCCACTCACTAGTTGCCATGCAGTGCTGGGGTCCTTCATCATTGCTGTTGCACCAATCCAGGAAGGAGCCTCGCCAGCACTTCCCCATCTCCCTGTGTAGCTGACCACTTCGGTGAGGAGGCGGGACAGGGAGTTTCCACCGCTCAGCTGATAAGTGGTCGGCTACATGGAGAGGCAGGGAAATGGCAGCTAGGTTCCTCCCCGGATTGGCATGACTATGACAACAAAGGACCCCAGTATTGCATGGCGGCCAATGAGTGGACCAGCCAGTTCTGGGTGGGGAGGGAATGGGCCTCTGTGGCACCTGTAGTGCTGTTGTTTGTATTCGTACCCCCAGGGATATGAATATGAATAACCTGTATCTAGTAACTACCGTTAGCCCCATCCTCCATTTACTTTAGCTTTGATTTGAATAATAAGTATGTGGAAGCTAAGCTGAAGATATGCTGTGGGTGTTACATGCTAAGTTGCCTCTGACTTATGGCAACCGTATGAATGCACAATCTCCAAAATACTATCTTTCAAAGATTTATTTTTAACTTTTTCAGATATTTTATTGAATTTTGTACTGAAAGACTCTCTCTCTCTCTTATAGATGTCTAAAAGTTTGACCAGTTTTTCAATTGAAAATATATTTAAGGCCCACTACATCAAAAGCTATTATATTACTTATTCTTTCATGAAAATGATTAGCTATTTCCTTCCCTCACTCCCAATTTCTGGAGTATGCATTACACCGACAAAAAAAAATCAGTTTTTCAAGAAACATAATAGGAATTCAAATTTAGTTGCAAGGAAGAGTTTACATTATATTTCTTCTGTCTCATTGCTCAGTCTCTACCAAATATATGTGTGCATAAACATGCACACTTTTCCCACTATAGTTTTAAAATAAGTACAGGTTAGAAATTGGTTTTTCAAAATAAGCAGTAACACTTTTCAGTCTTCATGAGATTATCGACCATAGTATACTCCTGACCCATCTCTCTGGATGGGACATGGGGGCACTGTTTTATGGTGGCTCCAGTCCTTCCTAGAGGAAAGGGCTCAGAAGTTAGTGCTGCGGGATTCCTGTCTGACACCCTGGCTGCCAACCTGTGGGTTCTGTTTTGTTTCCTATGTTATTTAACATCTACATGAAACAAATGGGAGAGATTATCCAGAGTTTTGGTGTTCAGTGTCATCAGTATGCTGATGACACTCAACTCTTACCTCTCCTTGCCACTTCAATCTGAGGAAGCTGCTTCAGCTCTAGATCAGTGCTTGGTATCAGTAATGGATTGGATGAGGGTGAATAAATTGAAACTCAATCCAGACAAGACAGAGGTGCTTCTGGTCAGTCAAAAGGTATCCAGGAATAGGGATGCAACCTGTACTGGATGGGATTTACACACTCCCTGAAAAAACAGGTGCACAGCATGGGGGTGCTCCTAGATTCATCCCTGAGCCTGGATGCCCGGGTCTCAGTGGTGACCAGGAGTACATTTGCACAATTAAAACTAGTGTCCAAAACTATGTCCATTTCTTGAGAGATTTGATCCAGCCACGGTGACACACAACCTAGTTACTTCCCGGCTGAATTACTGTAATGCGCTCTCTGTGGGGCTGCTGATGGAAAGTGTCAGGAAACTTCAGCGGGTCCAAAATGCAGTGGCCAGTTCCTGACTGGAGCTGGTTACAGGGATCACATAACCCCCTTGCTACAGCTTCGCTGGCTGCTGATCAGTTTCTGGCCACAATTCAAAATGCTGTTTTTAAACTATAAAGCCCTAAATGGCCTGGATCCAAGCTATCTCAAAGAGTGTATCTCCCATTATGAGCTAGCCCGGGTGTTAAGATAATCAGGAGAGCCCTTTCTTGGCGTCCTACCGCCTTCACAGGTGCATCTGATGGGGACACAAGAGCGAGCCTTCTCTGTTGCTGCCCCGACTTTGGAACTCCCTCCCACAGTAGGCCAGACTAATCCCATCTTTTCTGTCCTTCCGCAAACAGGCAAAGACCTTTCCCTTCAGACAAGCCTTCCATCAGTAACTAGCTACCTGAGTGAGATTTTTAGATGGATTGATATACATTACTGCTTTCACTGGGTTTTTAATACTAGTTGTGTTTTCCATTTTTGTTTTCCATTTCTCAGAGTGGCATTTGTTTTCTTCTTTTTAATATTTGTATACTTTTGTACTTTAATATTGCCTTTTAATTATGTGAGCTGCTTCTTTATATTTACTGTTCTTAGCTTTAAATATTGTCTTTTAATGATGTTAACCACTGTTGTATACTCATTGTTTTCAACTTTAAATATTGACTTTCAATGTTGTGAGCTGTCTTGGGTCCTTTTCAAAGAGAAGGGCAGGATAAAAATATGTTAAATAAAAAATAATAAAATAAAATTTTCTACAGTATTTCTAAACTAAGTTGCTAGATAGGAACTTTAACAATTAAAGACTCTACAGATGTTCAATGGGGCTCATTTGCTATTATTTTTATGATTCAATGTGGCTTGCTTCCAGGTAACTGTGCATAGGAATGCAGTTTGAAGCTACTTAGTGTGTACATATACTATAAAAGAAATAAAGATTATATTTAAATTTCCTCATAGTGAATTTTTAAAGAAACCTTCCTAACACTTGCAGAGCAATTCTAAATTTTGTGCATGATTCTTCTTCTTCTGCACTGGTTAGTTCATGTACAAACTTCAATATGGATGCAGACATTTCTGTCTTGAGTAAATGAACACATCTTAACACCATACTACTTAACCAGAGTAATACAAGTGCAAAGTCACTAATCAATAAAACTACCCCCACAACAAAAGAATTAAGGATCATATCCAGTTGCTCTAGGAAGGAAGGTGACACAGTAGATCCTACCCTCCTCCTGCATCTCCCAAAAGACCTAACACACACACCATAGGCCATGTCTTTTGAGACTGCAACAGGAGAGTCCTGAAAGCAAGCAGAATAATCTTGCACTGTTCATGTAAGGTTCCCTGTTTCACCAATTCCCCCTTCAACTGCAACAACACTATAAGGCACAGTTCACAATGTTCTACAGGTCTCCCAACCTTCTGAAGATGCCTTTCATGCACAGATATGGGAGAAGGTCCACTATATGGTTCACCCACCACTAACAGTGGGTATCCTCCTTGGTCTTCAGCTAACAATTTCACAGGAGTAGATGAATGCAAAAAGGCATGTCAGTGTTAAAGTGAATATGCTGCATAGATCCAAAAACACAATGATTATTTCTTATAGCAACCAGTAAACAGAATACATTTAATGTATACAAATAATTATAATGAGAATATGCTACACTGCTGTGGACTTTGAAACAGTTTAATTGGCAAAGGTCACAGGTATTGTAAAGACAGGGTGCAATATAGATAAGGGAATCCTGGGGAGGCAAGGAAAGAGTCATACTTTTAAACATGATTATTAAGTTTATATATTCAAAATCTAAAGGACTAAAGAAGTACACAAGGAGATCAGTATGTACAATAAAATGATAAAAAGCATTATTCAACGCTATACATATTTAGGCCTACCCAATCAATCTATGCATTTTGAAAAAGCCATGGTCCCAAGCACACACAGATATCTGAAGCTAAATCACAGGTATAACATAACATTGGAATTTCTTACTTAAAAAGGAGAAAATATACAATGTAAATGGGAAATTATGTTTTCATCTGTGTATAAGATGCAAAAAAAATTATTATTCCAAGATGTACGTGTAGCAAAATCATGGGGCGTAGCTCCTGATTATACCTAGCACCTTGCACACAGAACAGCTGCGAAGCTGAAAGAAAGTGCTACTAAAAACCCTTCTCCCTACATTATCACTTTCCAGAAGCACAAGTTTCATTTTGACTAATACAGGGCTAGCAAATATTTAATTCTTCCCAACGTTTGACGTCAATCACTCAGTAGAAACCGCATCTTGTAATTTTCCTATTATTCTGTTCAGATCTAAAATTGGTCCTGATATTATATCCAGCAGGAGGAAAAAGAAACAACCATCCCACAAACATTTCTAAAACTTCATTTATTTACTTAAAATATTTATACCCAACCATCCTTCCTAACATTTGTTTCTAATGAAAGCAATATAAAGGAGCAAGATACAGTGAACCACATAAACAATAAGAAGATTAAAAACAGAACAGTCAGGAAAAAAATTTAAGGGGTTGAAATATTTTTAAAGCCTTGGAATGTAATAGTTTCACCTGGTAACTGAATGGAACTCTGTTGGTGCTGAGTAAGCCTTCTTGTGAAGGTCACTCCATAGAGAGGTTATCAAGTCCAAGTTGTGTGGTTGTGAGAGAACTAGTATTTGAGACTTTTTTTTTTGTTCTGATGAATAATATTCAGGCTTGTAGAATCTCCCAAATGCACTTGAAAGAAAGGTAAAGCCCATAACAAACATAAGATGCACTATTATTTGGACAAGGGTGCAAGGTCCATAATAGGGAAAAGTCATGTTTACGTACCTATAGACCTTCCCAATTCACATAAAAATCACTTCCTAAGCCTGAAGCCCATTCCTCATTGCCTCTGCTTATAAAAAATGAGGGGGGGGTTACATCTAATTGGGCACAGTGTTGATATGAACCGGTTACATAAAGTAATCTGTAGGATCAATACAAAGGCACTGCTGATATATTACTTATATTACTTATTTACAAATATTTATAAATCACTCCTACTGAAACTTTCAAAACCATGTACAAGGCTAATCAAAGCATGAAACAAAACACAGAATCAAGAAAAAATCTTTATTCATAAAAACAGATGGATTATACATTGCAAAGGCTTAGAAAAAAATAGGTAAACCTTCAGTTAACACCTAAAAATAAGAATACATCATTTCCTTATTACCATTTTTCTGTGATTTAATAAGCCCAGCGATATTTCTACTCTTTATTATTAATAGTTCAACTGAACTATTATCCTTTCACCTCAGACACAACTCTCCCCAGAGAATAAAGTAGATGTCATCAATAAAGAAACTTGCCATATTTTAAAATTTCACTCTTCCACAAAAGGCATGCTACAAGTAAAGACACAGAATTTCTGCCAGGGCAAACCCAAAGCTTTTTATTCTCTTGTCAAAAAGAACTGTGCATTCACAAGATGAACTGAAAACCAAAACATGATCACTCCCTTTAGTGATCATGATATCCTGGGGACATATTTAATGAATCACTCTGTCACTGAAATATACTGTAGAAGCATGAGGAGCTTTCCAATGGACAATTAGTAAATGACATCATCATACATCTTTCAATAAATTAGGAATGTTCTTTTAATCCCAACTTGGCTCACAAAATTAACAGAGTAGCCCAGGGGTTTAAAACAAACCTCCTACCATATAACTCCCAAGCTAACAAGTGGTGGAAAAAACATTCTAAGTAATGTATACTGCACCATTCTGAATTCTCCCATCCATTTTAAAAGTAACTTATTTGGACACAACAGATTGATTGTACTTTTCCTCCCAATTTATATTCTTCTAAAACACAACTTCATACTCTGTTCCCTCTACAAACTCACCCACGAGATGTCTACACTTACTTCTTAACCATGGCTTTTACCAGTCAATCGAGATGTAACAATATAGTAATAAAATGATTAAAATGTTTTTTAATGGAATGAAGATGCACCTTTCCTTTTGATCATAACTGCAAATATTATTTTGGACTTAGAACAGGCAGTACGTTTTAAAGAATTACTAATACATGGAGCAAACAATGATTCTTTACCTTAAAGGCCAAAGCAATCCACATACAGCCATCCTTCTCATTTGGAACAACTATGTGTCATTCATAAAAAATCAATTACACAGAAAGAAAGGCATTCATCATATTAGCACAGCACCTTTCAAAAGAAGCTAGAATAGCAGATGATAGATTACTGCTATTACCATTTAAGTGAACTGGCCCTAAAGGAGAATGACAGAAATTTTAAACAACAGTAAATATTTTATACACACACTACTACTTCTTTCAAAGGGGAGGCATATTACAAACTAATCATTTTTTTACACTGTTTAAAAATCACTATAGTATTTCACGTTGAAATTACTTTCCCTCTCCTTTTATTAGCGCTGAAGAACAAGTTAGCAATTAACAGTTAACACATTTTGTTCATAACATAGTTGTATTTAGTGACCAAGTTGACAGTTTATCCAATACTTGCTTAAATAAATCCAGTTTATCAATGTTTGTCAAGAGTTCCTGCGACAGAGACACTAAAACAGTAGTGGGCAATCTTTTTTCTGTCAACATCACATTGTAAACAGGGCTAAAGAGCCAACAACAGGTGAGAATTGCTCTTCTGATTCTGTCACAGGTTTTTTTTTAAATCTCTACAACCCTCTTGTGCCCCATCTCCTTCCTACCTACCAAGTGCTCCAGACTCCATGCAGAAACCTGAATTTATACCTTTAAAAGAGCTTCTGAAATCAGTATGAGAGCCACAGGTCACCTAGACCTACTCTAAAAGCATCTCATGTTGTTTCCATCCCTCGCATTAAGCCCTATTAAGTTCAACAGAATTACTCAGAGTTACATGATTATTGGTTTGTACTCTGTTGTTCCTGTCATGTGCCATCAAGTCACCTCCAGCTTATGGCAACCCTATGATTGAGAGATCTCCAAACTGTCCTGTTCAGACACTTCACTTTCTCCTAAATAGCTATTCTTCTTAGGTAGCTGTCCAAACAGCAAACCTCTTGCTATTTACCAAGGGGACAGATGAAATGTAACATCCTGCTGACATTCAGTTTAAATGTAAATCCAAAGCAGAGTATAATAAACATATATCAAAATTACCTTAACTGATGGCTGAAATCTTGCTGCTTAGTGTAGTAAATAACAACTACAGTAGGCCTAGTATATCAATGAAACTTGAGGAGTTGACAACAAATCACCACTGATTCAATGGGTCTAAATCTAGATTTACTACACTAAGCAACAGGATTTCAGCTGACATGTACTTCCGCAATAGGAATATAAAATATTTCCTAACATGCTGTTCTAGTAACACTTAAACAGGGCACTAAACATTCTCATGTCCCTCCCACCCTTATGTTTCCACCACAAAATAAGCCTGTTTTTCTTAAATTTGCCAAATTTAATGGCACTTGCATTTGTGCCTTTAACAGCTTGATGTGTAACAATTATCCAATTAAGGTTCTGAAGGCATAAGGATAAACTGTACTGCCAGCTAATAGCTGCTGCTCAAGCCTTTATTAATGGCATGGCTACAGATATTGGTTGAACAACTGGCAACTGCAATCTTAATCCTGCCCCATTTATATTATTCAAGCACTGAGCAAATAATCTACAAAAGCAAGTAGTTTGCTAGCCACTGTTTTCCTGATTATAAATACAAAAATATAGCATATTTATCTACCTTACTTGCCTTACAGCTTTTTAGATATATCCAAAAATAGGATCTCTCCTTATTCGCCTAATGACACCTTTCCTACTCACTTCCCCACCACCACCATATTCGCTTCCTTCCTTCACTCTAACCAGTAACAAATCAAGCACTACTACCATTTCTGAAAATCTTTTGTCAACTTCAGAATCCAACATTTCCATCTTACTACCATCAAGAATTATCCTGGATTTTTAATTCATTTGCCAAGACAGAAAGTCTTTTACGTATACTTTGGAAGCAATACATCTGAATAAAGATTTTAAAGTATCCAAAAACATTTTATTCAGCATGAAATACACATTTTATTAATACAGAAGAAAGGCATCCAAATGAAATAAAGATAAATATTGTTTTTCTCCAAGCCGAATGACGTATTTCAGCTGATCTGACACAACCCTTATTTATCTGGAATCTCTAACAATGAGTGAGTTAAGTATTCTAGAGAAATTACATACAAAAAAGATGCCTGCATATTCCATAGTCTTACACCTCAATACAAGGAGGCACATTATTTTTGTTGTGATTGTATCAGTTAGATATATTCTTCTCTCAAAAAGTTACCTCACAGTAGGAACAGATTTTCTAAAGGAAATAACACAAACAAGCTGTTCACCAACACCACCCTTTACGCTATTTTACTCTCGGGTTTTTAAAAGTAGCACACAAAGCTATTTAAGTGCTGACTCACTTACATGCTAAATTTGGGTCATAAGTCACTTTCAGCAAATTGTTGGAAGTTCCGTAATTAAGTAATGGCTACTTAACACACTGTTAAATCACTGTAGTTCCTCCTCTCCATGCTACTTAAAGACAAAACAAAAGTTAATATTTTAAACTGGTGATGAATTGAACTGGGGGAATTTAATAACTAACTTACAATGCAATCCAAATTCAGATATGCTGAGTACAGTGGATTTAAAATGGGTAGAAGCCTGTTGTGCCACCACTATTGCCCCTGTGCTGACTAGTATCAGATTTCCTGGTCCAAATGGTCTACTGACAAAACTGCTACGCTGTCTGACAGCAGCTGGTGTTAAGAGACTAAAAAAGGTCTAAGGCAAGGAAGAACTAAGCTCCAGACCCTAGATTCTTAGCCACCATGCTGGCACAAAGGTAGGTCAGGATACTCCTAAACAGGGTAGATGTGATTTAAATCAAGTCGGTTTAAATCACAATTTAAATCATGATTTAAATCACTAGTCAATAAGACTCAATTTAAATCATGGTTTTTAAATGTAAAAGACTCAATCTTGCTGGTAGTTATATATTTGCAACCAGATGAAGATTTCATATTTAGAATAACAACCTGTCAGATTAGTAAAACAGCTAAATCAGAAGAGACTTTCGTTTAATAGGTTAATCACTAGAGATGAGGGTATTCGTATTCATATATGAATACCCCCACACAGCTGGACTTAACAAGTGTCTGGCCGCTGGGGCTGGACTGTCCACTCATGTGTCCGGCAGGTCGGAAATGCAAAGAGAACAAAGCATGCAAGACCATCGGAAATGGGGGGAAAACCCCAAAAAGCAACCAAACCCCCCAAGACCCATAGGAAATGGGGGGAAAACCCCCAAAAGCAACCAAATCCCCCAAGACCCATCGGAAATGGGGGGGAAAAACCCAAAAAACAAACAAACCCCCCAAGACCCATCGGAAATGGGGGGGAACCAAAAAACAAACAAACCCCCCCAAGACCCATCACAGCATAAAAACATAACGCCCCCAGCCCAAAACCACGCTGCAAAAACACCCAGAACAGTTTTTAAAAAGCAGAAAACAGTACCTTACCTTACCAGGCAGCCTTCTCCGATCGCACACTCTCTAACTGCTGGGGCGAAAGAGCTACAAAGAAGCAGCCTCGTCGCCACCTACAGTTAGAAATTTGAATTTCCCGCCTTTTTCCCCTGCCTTTTTCTGTTCGTAAGTGGAAGCTCCGGTCGCAAGTTGAAGCAAAATTTTGCGGCCGGAGCTGGTCATAACTCGAAATGGTCGTAAGTAGGGACGTTCGTAAGTCGAGGCACCACTGTATATGCATTTCCGGAGTGTATTTACCAGAACTGGCCACTAGAGGGATCAAGAGACCATGCAATGTATAGCATTTGCTACATCCGCATTTTTTTCAATCCACGGGGAGGCTTGGAACTGATCCCCGTAGATACTGCAGTCCTATTGTAAGGTGGTCATTGTTTGTACATAGATTTGCAGAACAACAATGGAATCAAGGTCTTTTCCTAAACTTTATTTTATACCCTTTTTAACTGTGAAAAAATGCACAGCTTGGATAACTTGGATTAATTGAATTAGTTTACCAAAAATATAAATATTGCATGAATATACAGCTTCATGCTACCTACCTAAGTTCTATTTCATGCTGAATAACCTTTGAACTATAATGTATCTTAAATAGAAAACTATCTTTAGAAAAAAAAATCCTCCAAAAGCCTTTCATTAAAATAAATCTAATTTAAAATTTTAAAATCCAATTTAAATTTTAAAAATCCAATTTTTGATTTTAAAAAAACATCTATTTTAATCCACCCTGCAATTTAAGCAATCTTAAGCAATTTCCAACCTCTTCAAGCTGGGAGCACAAGCTTATTCAGCACAAGCTTAGCTGGCTTTTTATCAATTCAACCAGTCCTCAGTCACCTCAGCTAATTAAGATTGTACCCTTACCCTTTAAAAAAAAATCAAAATCTCACTAAAAATTATTTTAAAAATCATGTTTGCTAGCACTCTGATGAGGATAACAAGAACAGGCTGAACAAATTAATATATTAAATAAAGGTGTATGCTCTTTCAACTTCACATTTTTCTCTTTTTCCTCATTAGCTTACTTACAATGGCCAGCTGTACAATTAGCTTACAATGGCCAGCCTCCACTGTTCTTCTGAGAATATTTCTCATTTATTTTATTCTACTTTATTAATAATACTGGTGACTTACAAAATCATAATAAACTACATGTATATTAAAAATAGAAGATATATAGAACTCTCATTATTGAATAGGAAGGCAATACTGTAACATGATAAAACAGCTTGATTATAACATATACTATCCAAGAGCACTCCAGAGAGCACAAACCAGCTTTGAGGATTCCATGCTATCTCTTGTAATCTTTACATCACAGACACACACCAAGAGTTTTAGGGTGGTTAATTCTAGTGACATTCATAGCTGGACACTGGCAAATAAGTGTTAAACCAGGTATATGTTTAGGGAATGCAGACTTTGATAAGGTTGATTTTCTGCCACAAAAATAGGAAGAATAATAATGACCATAACCCAATATATTGTAATACAGCTCAATTTACTAGATAATTTACTTTAATCCACATTTCTAGTTCCACGTGAGGGGCTAGTTTAAGAAAATTGCAAGAAAGAGCTTGACAATACATATTCTAAGAACTGTTCCAATTAGCTGTCTTTTTCTCTCTTCACAGAACTAAGACAGACAAGAATAAGACAGTCTGTATACATGCAAATAGGTCCTACTAGAGCAGTGGTTCCCAACCTTGGGTCTCCAGATGTTCTTGGATTTCAATTCCCAGAAATCCTGGCCAGCATAGCTAGCGGTGAAGGCTTCTGAGAGTTTTAGTCCAAGAACATCTAGTGACCCAAGATTGCAAATCATTGTACTATAGCAATCCAACAAAGCGAAAAACATTAACTCAGTAATCCTCAAATTTGGGAGCCCAGGCATTCTTAGATTAGAATTCTAAAAAACATTGACCATTAGCTGTGCTGGATAGTGCTTTTGAGGCTTGTAGTACAACAATTTCTGTGACCCCAAGTTTGGCAACCATCATGTCTACCTATGTTGAACTTGTATAACTTGGTTTTTATAAAAGGTTATACTGTATACTGTACTTATCAAGATAGGAATAAGAGGCCAAAACTCATTGCTACAAGCTATATGATCAGCTATACATGACCCCATTTCATCCCCTCAGATAGATGCAGCTTGTGAAAGCTTGTATTTTAGAATGTGATTCCTAATCTATCTTTTAAAAAAAATGATTCCCACAATTCAAATGGCCCTTCAGAAATGCTATGTTCCCATTTTTACGATGGGCCTTCTTAAATAGCAATGATAGTGATTAAGCCACACTGGAAATACTTCCAAAATTTCTACATAACCCTGGAGAGAAACACTGCTTACAGCTACTAAGCTTCAAGCAGACTATGCTTGTCTTTTTCTCTTTGGTCATTTAATACATCATTTCTATGTTTATGCAAACAAACAAAAAATAGAAAAACAGCCAGGGGAGGAGATGAATTTATTATGGCACAAGTGCCACCGGATTAACCCTGCTTATATTTATCTTCTGCTACAAACTCCTTCACTCAACAGCTTTTAAACAGGGGTTGGATGGCAATACACACATATATACACACACACATATACATACACACATCTGTATGTATGTATGTATGTAAACAATCTGATCTGAAATGCTAATATGTTACAGGAACTAAAATTAGGAGATGTGTGTCTCTCTTCTTCCTGCACATTTCTTTTTTTTCCACACAATACAATGAAATCTGCTCACAGATTTCAAAATATGGATCACAAATTATCCACAGCTCCTACCAGATTTATAAGCAGCAAGTTTTTATCAAAGCACAGTTCCCTAAAATGCCAGTCTCTGTTGAGGAAAAGTCTGAGTATCTGACATAGAGTAACTAGTAACAAAGACATTTCATAAACATTTCTGATTTAATTGGTATTTGAATTATGTACTATGTCAATTGTGTTGTTCATTATTTTAAAATTATTATTTAAAATTATTATTTTTTTTTACATTACACGGTAAACCATCCTGGAATATTATAAATAGCAGTGTAAAAAAAACCTAAAACAAAAGAAACTGTGACGACGGCTTCCACAGTCTATTCCCCCATGGAAATTAGAATTTTATCATGTGAATAAAGCCATAAGCATCATGCACGTCTGTAAACTGTGCCAAGACATCTCAAAGGAACACACTTTTAAACAAAATACCCTTTATTACTAAAACTGGCAACTACTGGAACCAACAGGTTAATCTAAATAGCACTGCCTAAACATAAATATCTCCCATGCTATCTTTAATGCTACATTTTTCCACCTCTCTTCTACAGACAAGAGTTGTCAATGTTACCATTCTTATTTAAAGAATTAACCAGGGGAGAGGCAGGCAGTAGGCAGGTGCTAAATTATCAGAATGAAGAAAACACTGAAAGCCTTGTGACAATCCATTCATCTTCCTATATACATGTTAATCTGTATCAAGTTGTATCTTTACATTTACAAGAATGCAAGCCACTATTCCACACACCACAATGCAGTGTCATGGATAGAAACAGAGCAGGGAACAGACTGTCAGAAAGTCAAAGGCAATACAGTGGTACCTCGACTTGAGAACGTCCCTACATAAGAACGATTCGAGTTAAGAACGGCTCCGTTCGCAAAAAGTTGCTTCGACTTGAGAACGGAGCCTCGACTTAAGAACCAAAAAAGAAGAAGAAGAAAACCTTTCCTGCCCTTTTTTTGACCTAAGGTGAACTTAGGTCAAAAGAAGAAGAAAAAAAATTCACCCCCTAGTGGTAGATACGGATTAACCGGCTTTGCATTAGTTCCTATGGGAACTAATGCTTCGACTTAAGAACAGTGCCTCGACTTAAGAACGAAAAACAGCAGATACGGATTAAATGGTTTTCAATGCATTCCTATGGGAAATGGTGCTTCGACTTAAGAACGTTTCGACTTAAGAACGCAGTCCCAATACGGATTAAGTTCTTAAATCGAGGTACCACTGTAGTCTTCAAGAGAGTCAGAGGAATTTTGTTGAAAACAAAGAAACTGACAAGTTTTTCAGCATATACTGAAACTCTGCAAGAACTAAACCAAAGTTATTTACAAAGTAAATCCCACTGAATTCCATAAAATCTACCTCTGTACATTAATATCTTAAAACTGGCTGTGAAGGAACCAATTCTACTGAACTGAGCAGACTGACCCTCTAAGTAGACATGCTTAAGACTAAGGTTTAAACTTGTACTCCTGGAAAGAGATGATGAAAAGAGATGATGCCCAAGGATGCACCTGAATGCAATATCAATTTAGACATATCCAAGAAAAACTAGCATTCTCAGAACTCATTTACAAAGACAGAAATTAATGGATGTAGGTTGATACCTACCATGAACCCATTCATAACCAACAGTAGCAGCCTTAGGAGATATTTAAATTAATCTTACCAATATGCCCACAAAATATATTAGTTGATAAATATTTGTACTACCTGCTAAGCCATATTTACTTCTATCAGTAATTTGTTTCTAAAAGAAAGAAGAAGGGGAAAAACAGGCTTTGTATAGCTTTTGTGCCAGGTCAAGTAACTGAAGGAAACTCTCACCCAACCCAGGTGATCATATGAGTGGTTATTTACCATAACATCAGTCTAATCATTAGCATGTGGAAAACCACTCCTGATGTTTCAGAAAACAGGGCACAAAGAAGTGCCCTTATTTCATAAATATTCAACTGATCAAAACACTGAATTTTGTACTGAAACAACTGTCCCAAAATTAAAAGATGTGAGTTGCAGTTTCCAGGTTTAATCAGCAACGCGGCTAATGACAAGCACATGCACATTAACTCTACTCTTACAACTACTGACAAACCTCAAGGGAAGCATCTGCAATGTACAAGCCAATATAGTATAAGAGGTGGAAGGAAAGCATTGCAGTTGCCACTCCAAAAAGTTGCTGCAATTGTTTCTCACTCATGTATTCTTTTATCACTTCAAATAAAAAGCATCTGCACTCTAAACAGACTGCTGACACTACTGTTTTTCAATTAGGTGCAAGGGCCATATCTGAATGGTAAAATAGTGTTTTGCAAGCAAAAGGTTCAAGCATTGACTACTGGCATCTTCAAAGCTTCCAGATTAAAACGTCCAAGGCTTGAAAAAGATCTCTTAGGAATCTATAGAAGATTAGACAGATAGATGAGTTAGATGAACCAGTAATCTGATTTATAGAGTAGATAGAATCATAATCAATTTTTTTCCAAACAAAATTAAGAAAATGAGTTTTAATCTAAATTTGATTTTTCTCTCTGCAACTTTGTGTACACATAACCAATTCTTTACCTCTCTGGTCCTTAAAATACTGAAATGTCAATGAATGAAGGACTGCTAGAGATAAAATCTATTTACCCAAGGAAATTGTCAAAAATATGTATTGTACACATGGGTGCATGTTTTCATGTGAAAAAAAGTCACATGATTAATCTCTCTGAGTAATTATTTAAACTGTGATTTAAATCAAATTTACTCTGCTGACTGTATAATACAGCTCATGGCCAATCTGAATCTCAAGTCTGATATTTCAAAGGAGATTTGGTACTTCATTTCCAACCTTTTTTACATTTACAGCTTGGAAGTTACTTTCTGGATTACAATTCCAAGAATCCCCTAGCTAGAATATCACAATCCATACTGGATTGTCAAAGTCTAAAATTAAATCATGATATTTCAAAGAACTAGAAAAACTGTCAAAATATTCCACACATAAGGGAAACATTAGCTTTACTTTCCATTTCATCTTAAGAGTGCTTAACTCACATAAGGGTTCTGAAGGCATCACTTCAGATGGCATCCATCCATCTGCAAGCATACAAACTTTCTTCATTCAACATAAGCAACAGAAGTTGTTAGTCAACATACATCGAGATAACTGCACTAATTTTGCTACCATGTGCCTGCATCTATTTATCACATGTGCTCTGAGCAACACAACAAAGCAGGCTTTTGGTTCTCAAGACATGTTCATGCTGAAACAGGTATTAGTATTCATATAATGGTAAACTGCATGGCACAAGTGCTTCCTCCTACACTTAAAAGCTTATCAACAGTGATCAATTACCATATGTGAAACAGTCTTAATCCTAAACATGCTACAACTACAAAACATGAAAATTACAGAAGTTCATTGTCAGCTATTTCAAAACATCCGTTGGTAATTTGTTTCTTCCCTAAATATACTTCATGCACACTTCCTGACATTTCACCAAAACTTTCTTTCTTAACATAACCAAGCATGTTCAGTAGTAGCTGTAAGGAAAGTGGGGGTTCCCGTGCTTTGATTTTTAAAAAATCATCAATACACCTGTGATGGAAGATTACTATTATAACTGAACAGATTCTTTTTTTTAGTCAATGAGTTTTTAAAAAAATCTGAGTGATGAAGGATTCAGAATTATATTAATATTAATTGTGGAGATAGCTGATGTTCAATGGCATACAGAGGGACAGGGATCTTGAAGTCATCTCCAAACAAACTGAATTCTGATCACTAGAAGAAAATACTTACTTGGATTTTTCACACATTAAACTGAGAACCTACTAAACTGTACACATCTTCCTTGTGGGTAATATTTATGGCATAACTTCCATTGGGTTGACTAGCTATATAATTTTAAAAATTAATAAAATCATGTTTAAAAGCTGGGAAGAAGGCGCAGAGGGACATTTTTTTCAATAATGAACACAACTCTCAAAGTTCAGAAAACCTATCTCCAAATAATTGGCGGTTGCATTGCACAAGTCCTAAAAGGCCACCATGGAAGATCTCTCAAGAAATCACCTTACACTTCCTTTAACACTATGATTCTGAAAGCCTCCAAATAACTATTCACCCAATTTTGGAAACCACTGACTTTCTTATCACAGTACCCAGTTCTAACAGTTTAGTGTAGCCAATGCATTTGTTATCTCCACATGAGCAGCTCATGTTCTGAAATATTTATTTCTATAAAAGAATGCCACTGCCTCAAAGACATGGGGAAGAGTATAAACTATGTACAACTCTTTCCTTTCACCTTTAGGAATATTTTTCAATGGAAAAGCAGGAGGGACTTATACCACAGGTCAAAAAGTAAAAATGGAATTCAGCCACAAATTTTTATACAGAATCTTGCATCTTGGTCACTGCAATCTACCAGAGAATTAAGATAGTTTGACTAATTTATGATGCATAGACTGCAGAACGAACATGTAGAAGAAGTGGCAGTAAGGATGCATTTACCATATTTAATCAATAGCCACAGAGAATGTAATGCAAGACATGGATCTTTTAATACTGAAAGAGGAACCCTTGAAATCAATAGAACAGAGCTCTGTTTACAAGAACTGTTACAAGATTAGCAGCTAAAAATGTACAAGGTTCTCTAGCACAACCTCTCTCAACACGCTGTCCTCCAGATATTCTGGAGTACAGTTTCCATAATCCTTGGCATCCATGGCAGGTACAGTGCAACATATCTAGCAGTCACTATGTTTGGGAATGCTTGCTCTAAAAGCACAGAATATTATAGTTCAACTCTGTACTAAAAAAGAAGAAGCCATCTCAGACCTAATGACTAGTCACTTTTCTTGCACCTCAGATACAGACAGAACAATATTCAATACTCTTCTGCACCACTTTCCACAGCCTTTCACACCAACACATTTTCATCCATCTGCTACAGACCTGTAATATCTTTACACAAACCAAATTATCTTTACACCATCCCTAGTCCACAGGGATTGGGCACCTTTTTTATTTTTCCTTGCTCCTACTGCAGGCTTGGGATGGAAAGGGTAGGAATTGATTTATTTCATTTATTTATTTTAAAGCTTATATTGCTGCTTCTTTCTCCTTCTCCCTGGCCACTGACCGACCACCACCTTCCTTCTGTCTGGAAAAAGAACAAAACCCTCAGCCCTCCTCAGTTTCTCAAAGGGAAAGCCAGCAGGTCTGAGCAGAGAAGTTGAAAAGGCCAACAACGCTGCAGGGCCAGGAGGAAGAGAAGGGCTTTCTGTCTTCTCTCTTCCAGCAAGGAGAGGAAGTTTCCACAAAACCAGGGAAACTGTAACCTGCAGGGAGAACCAAACACAAAAAAGCTGGCTTGTTTCGTTTCCTCTCTCTCTCTCTCTCTTTCTTTCCTCTTTAAGTCGTTTGCTGGCAAATCGGGTCCACAAATCCAACGTAGGGTATAAAAGTCGAGAGGCTAAAGGCAAAGCACGATGTATCATACATCATAAAATAATAATAATAACAAGAATTCCCAAGGCTGGTTCTGAGTGTCCTTTTTCCTCTGCCCCCCCCCTCCTCCCTTTTCCCGAACCTCCTCATGCTTACAATCTATAAGCAATGCGGGTAAAGGGGAAGAGATGCAGCCCAGCTCCAGGAATGGAGGGGAGGGGGGAGAGCGCGAGCAGGAAACGGCTCCTGCGGCAGCATCCCCGGGAAGAAAGCAAAGGAAAGCCCGGCGTCGCCGTCGCGGCCTAGGAAAGGGTGGGAAGGGGACCGGGGGGGGGGAGATGGAGGCGCCGTCCCCTACCCCACCCCACCCCGGCCGCCTCAGCCGACCGACCCCGGGTCGAGGGAAAGGCAGGCCAGGTTCCACGACCCCTCCGGAAGAAACCGGACGCGGGACCCGAGGCGAAGGAGGCAGCCCTTCTTCTGGTACTCACCGAGGGGCGCCCCCGAGACGAACCAAGGCGGCGCGGCTCCACCGTCGCCCCCCTTCCAGCCGAGGGGGGGAAAAAAAAAGGGGGGCCGGGAGGATGGCCCCCCCTAGGATCCGCCCCCGCCCCCTGAGAGGGCTTATGTCCCTTTAGGTCTCAATAATAAATTTATTATTTTTTAAAAAAAGAGAGAGAAGCGTTCCAGTTTGTTTGGTGTTTTTTTTTTTTTTTGAAATTCTTAAAAAAAAGAAGCAGCAGCAGCTGAGGCGATGATAATAATAATAATAATGATGGGAGGAAGAGCGCCGGTTCTCCAGAAGGGCCTGGGAGGGGCGGCTCTCCGCCTCCCTTTCTTCCCCCCCCCTTTCCTTCCTTCCTTTCCTACGGCGAGGCTGCAGCCCCGAGGAAGGTGGCTCTCCAGCGGCCGCCGCCTCCCGCAGTCGGACTCCCCTCAGCTGGCGGGTCCCGGCGTGGTTGCTTCCCCATCAATCAAGGCCCGGCCTGGCGGAGCGGACCCTCCCGGGAGGCGAGAAGGCGGTGCTTTCGCTCCTCTCCCAGCTCCACTTCCAGCCGCTCCTGCCCTCGCCGCCGCCGCCGCCGTGGCTGTGGCTCCCACCGCAGCTGCTGGTGGCCATTTTAACTCGCCTGCTCCGTCCTCCGCCTTCCTCCCGGGGGTTGCTGGCGGCCGCCGCCGCCACCACCACCACCACTCCCACCTCCGCGGCTCCCTTTTCCCCGGCGCTTCTCTCCGCTCTGCCTGCCTGCCTCCCTCCCTCCTTCGTTTCCCGTCCTTCCTTCCCCGGTGGCCAGAGTCGGCTCCCTTCGGCCCGCCTCTCCAGTTCCCTCCCAGAGCCGCCCCTGACGGAGTGAGTGGTGGCGGGACGGGCTCCCTCTCAGCTATTGCTGGCTGGCCAAGACCGAAGCGGAGGGCTCTCCCTTTCTCCTTCTTCCCTTTCCCCCCCTTCGTCAGCTTGGGCTTGGTTGCCTCTCAAAGCTCCCTCTGCCTTCTCTCTCCCTCCGCCACGCTACAACATGACGGTCTCCCCAAATACCAGCCTTCCAAACTTTTCACTTAGCTCGACGATTTGGAGAGTTGACCCACCAGATTATAGGGTCTCTTTAATCGAGCTCCTTCAAAATGAGATCTAACTCGTCCCTCTTCATATCGAGTGGATCCTAAAAGTGCCTAATGGCTATCACCTAAACAATAATAAAAAAAGAACAGGGAAACCTATAGGAATTAAAAAAAAAAAAACAAGCATGCATTCATGCACCAAAATCAATAGCAAATCTAATGTTCAGTGGCAGATAATTTTGTGTACAGTCACCAATATGAGGCAGGCAAAAGAAAGTACATGTTTATACAGTATAATTGTGGGATGCACTTTGACAAGGTAATAATACTGGCCACCAACCTGGATATCTTTAGGGAAAAGGTGTATTTATGGTAGTTAACTCTGTCAATGACTACTCATCATGATGACTGTATTACCTCCAATATTGGTGATACTTCATAGCAGTTGTGTGCAGAGTTGAGACAGGATGCAACTGCACTCAGGATCTACCAATTATAAGTATATTTTACATTTATACCCCACTTTTCCTCCAGTGAACTTAGGGCAACATACAACACACATCTCTTCCTCCCTTTATCTTCTCAACAACCCCGCTAGGTAGGTCAGACTGGAAGACTTCTGGTTCATATGGAGAAGCTACCAGCATACAGGACTCCTCCCTTCTCCAGACTTCCTTACATGTTGAAAGTAATGACAGATGAGGCATGTGGTAGTGTGCTGCCCTCAATATGTATGGGGCCTTACAAGATAACAACTAAATTGGGCTATTATCATATAAGTCTGTAGGGCAGTGCTCCTTCCATCTCCACATTATTTATTATTTTAAAGTACACAGACATTGTGCGTTGTAATGCATCATACACTATGCATACAAACGATGTATTGCTAGCATTGCTATGCAGTCACACACATACACAAAAAGTTTCTGTGGAAGCTGTTGAAAAGTCTGATTAGTGGAGGTGTTTCTGGGGCGAGGGAGATAGAAAGAGGAACCCTCAGACTAGTTATTGTCCAGTCAGCCATGTGAGTTTCGTGGCCTACGGGATTTTCATGGGCAAATTTAGCTACCCTCTTTAGGGGAAAAAATACAGGATTAGATAATTCTTCAGCATAGCAAGCAGTTGTGAGATCATAAAGATTTCACGAAGAAAATAACTGCTTTATTCAAGTGAGTGTAACGCCTTGGTTCAGTGGGTTTGGTCACCTCAGGAAATCTCAGTCAAGGAAGAGCTGAACCTTGCTAATTCTTCATTTGTGAAGGAATTTCCAAAGACAGTTTTTAATTTTCCTAAATTATATGGCCATTTACTTATACAGGCAAAAAATTGCACCCAAGCATAGCCATGCAGAGCTCATGTTCATGGCAGCAATTATGTAGCCACCTTTGTACAGTATGCAGTTCCCTTTTCCCTCTATGTCCCCTTTGCCTTTGATGTTGTGTCTTCTGAGCTTGTAAACCCAAAAGCAGAGGCTGCCTCTTTTTTTAGCAATGTGTAAACCACTCTGAGAGACTTTCCAGTTGTACAGTGGGGCATAAATGTAATAAATCAATAACTTTGCCCTTCTACAAACTCTTCTTGTTTAGTTGAGTTTTACTTTGCTGTTAACAATTACAAGATTACATGTTTTCTGTGTATTTATTTATTTATTTATTCATTTATTACATTTATATCCCACCCATCTAGTATGATCTATTTATGATACTTCTTGGGTTTACATTGTTTGAAGCACAGTGATATAACCCTTTTTAAAAAAATAAAGTTGTTGAATCAAAGCAGGCAGGTACACTATTATCTATATTGAGATGGTCATTCAGGGCAACCCACTCTGGTTATTAGAAGCCAAAAGAATACAAATGTGCATAGTTATTACAATAATTTCTCAGTTCACTTTTTTCGTGTGGTATATTTTATGTTTTCATCCATGCCTCTCAGAATCTTACAATAGATGATGTCTGTTTAATATGTTTCAGTTTAGAGTTTTTTCCCCTGCTTCTTTTCAAATATTTTTTTGGCAGAGCTACTGCAGAGGGGAAAGAAAGGTCAATAATGTTGTCTTTTCATTCCTATACACAGGCTGTGCTTTATGAGTATTCCCGCATCATATAGTGCTACGAATTTCACCAGTCACTGAAAATGACTGTTTTATGCAAGTGACTGTAGAGCCTTAGTTCAGTATTTCTTCTTTACAAGATTTCTATACAATGCTACATTAGCCATGTCTACTCAGAAGTAAGTCCCACTGTGTTCATTGGAGTTCCTCCCATTTAAAAACAGTGCTTGGTGGGTGGCAAAAAAGGATATCCTATTTGTTGTTTAGTCGTTAAGTCGTGTCCGACTCTTCGTGACCCCATGGACCAGAGCACGCCAGGCCCTCCTGTCTTCCACTGCCTCCCGGAGTTGGGTCAAATTCATGTTGGTCGCTTCGATGACACTGTCCAACCATCTCGTCCTCTGTCGTCCCCTTCTCCTCTTGCCTTCACACTTTCCCAACATCAGGGTCTTTTCCAGGGAGATTTCTCTTCTCGTGAGATGGCCAAAGTATTGGAGCCTCAGCTTCAGGATCTGTCCTTCCAGTGAGCACTCAGGGTTGATTTCCTTCAGAATGGATAGGTTTGTTCTCTCTCAGTCCAGGGGACTCTCAAAGGTCTCCTCCAGCACCACAATTCAAAAGCATCAGTTCTTCGACGGTCAGCCTTCTTTATGATCCAGCTCTCACTTCCATACATCGCTACTGGAAAAACCATAGCTTTGGCTATGCGGACTTTTGTCAGCAAGGTGATGTCTCTGCTTTTTAAGATGCTGTCTACGTTTGTCATCGCTTTCCTCCCAAGAAGGAGGGGTCTTTTAATTTCGTGGCTGCTGTCACCATCTGCAGTGATCATGGAGCCCAAGAAAGTAAAGTCTGTCACTGCCTCCATATCTTCTCCTTCTATTTGCCAGGAGGTGATGGGACCAGTGGCCATGATCTTAGTTTTTTTGATGTTGAGCTTCAGACCATTTTTTGCCCTCTCCTCTTTCACCCTCATTAAGAGGTTCTTTAATTCCTCCTCACTTTCTGCCATCAGAGTGGTATCATCTGATATCCTATAGGCCTCCCCATTGCTGCCAACTGAGTGGGGAGAGGAATCCTCGCTCAGTGAGGTTATGTTATAACATCCCTGCTATACCATTAAGCAACTTGCTTGCTTACTCTTCATCAAATGGACCTCCAATTGAGAAATTTAATGTCAATTTGCCCCTCCTTGAAAGAGATCAGTCAACATAAAGCATCCATGCTAAGGGGTGAGATAAATATTAAAAAAAATGTTCCCAAGCTGTTATAATTTGTTGAACTGTGTTTGTGTAGGTTGATTAAAAATAATAGAATCATAACACTGGTGTGGTAGAAAAGACCCAAGGGTCATCAGCCCTGCCAAAACAGGAAACTGACAGCAAAAGCAGTCCTGGCAGATAACGATCCAGTCACGGTTTTAAAATCTCCCATGAAAGAGAAAGTCACCTTCCAAGGTAGACCATTCATATTTTATTTTCTAGACATTTATATGTTTTTTTCCTGTTATAAGAGGTTAAACGTGGAGGCCTCAGGATATGACAGCTAGGTATGGTGGACTCATCCTTCAAAAAGGCAGGAAAGCATCTCTCAGGATTCTACCCTTGCTGCAGAGAAACTCGCCTTTGCTGGGCCCTGCCCACCTCACTTTGTTGGTACCCCTTTGCCCTCCCTATGCAAGCACTTCTTATGAGTCATTATTGTTAGATAGAAATGTCCATATTCAAAGGTCATAGGCCTCTAATGGGAAAAGCACACAACATGCCCAGTTTATAGGTTTCCTGGTGTTTGGCTGGACACTTTTGAAACAAAATGTTTATTTGCATTGGGCAGTCAACTTGACTAACACCTCACCCACACATCCGGCCATGGATTTTGGAACCTTTATGTTTTTTTCTACACCAACCCAAGTTCTGTAATGCCCAGTCTGAAAAAGACTCATTCGGAGTTGAAAGCTAGCTTCTGTTTTTGATATTTTCACAGTCTAATAAAAGTATGACCCAGCCTTGTCCTTAGATTGTGTACAAGGATTACATGGCTTTTCCTCCTTTTTTTGTTTGTTCAGATAACACTGGATGACAAACCTGTAGCACTCCATACTGGGCATATTTAAAGCTTGCTTTTCAAAAAAGGAAAGAAAAAGGGTAAAGCACTTTGTGGTCTGGACAAGAATTGGTCTGTACATTCACTCCCCAGCAGAATCCAGCCATTCCACGTTGACTTGAACCTCATAGAATTTGGTCCAAATCAGGCCAGGTTGGCTAACAGTTCAAGATTCAGCTGAATTTGGAACAAAGCCCTAGTTATAACCATTTCATACCACTTTAGCTATCATGGCTCCATCCTAAAGAATCCTGGGATTTGGTATTTTCTGCTGTAGTTCAGAATTCTCTCTAGCAAATAATTCTAACCAAACTACAAATGCCAGGATTTTGTAGGATGGCATTTAAAGTGGTATTAAACTGATATAACAGTGCAGCGTAGATACCCCATGACTGATGCTGAATCTCATGGCTGTACCATGCAGAATTCTATTAGAGAAGAGTAAAGAGGGGACACAAAGGGAAAGGGGTAGCACTGTGGATCGCTTATTTTGTATTGTAACAATTGTTCCTCAGGTGAAAACCAGTTCCTTCTCATGTTTATAAACCTTTCTCGCTGAACCCACTTTTCTCTGCAGGTAGATGGACTTCCCAGGATCAGTTGCCCCCCGTTGCTGCAAGCAAGCTTCCTTTGAAGCTTGCGGTTGCCCAAATGAGTAAGCTACCTTAAATCGTTGTTTAGGTAAGTCTGTGATGTTACAATGATCCAGTGGCACAAACTACCAAGGTAGCATAAACCTCATGAATTAACTGAGCTCTAGCGCTCTCAACAATCCTTCGAAAGGATCTTAAACTTTCCTTAGCCTTCTGTAGGACTTCGCTCTACATATGCGATGACAACACCACATGGACCAAAACAAGGAAGAAGTGAGCATTTTACAAGCAAAACTAAGCAGGTTGTTAAAGTAAATTCCAACATGTATACTACCTATTAGTGAAGGCAGTAAACTGCCCCTAAAGGCACTGTCTTGGCTTTTGTTTTTCTCTGCTTGTTTCTCTTTATCTCCAAGTATTGGCATTGAGATAAGGGGATGCCAGCAGTTAAAATCTGCCAAGGTTTAGATCACCCAGTGTAATGCAGAAAACATTTTTGATCACCTCCATATGCAGCAGGGGCATCAATGAAGCAAAAGTGAGTACTCCTTTCCCCAAAAAAGCAAAAATCATGGAAGTGTTTGTAACTGGTAACTTTTATGTCTTGATATGTGAAATCGTTGTCCAAATGCATGCCTGCAAAGCTTTTTTCCACATGCCACTTTTACATGCTTCCAGCAAGCCAGCTCCTTATTATGAGGTCTATCTGTATACAGAGTTCTTAAGAGAGTACAAGAGGATAGATCTGTGTCCCAAGAAGCTTACAAGCTAGAGTTTAAAACAGGGAAAATACAGAGAGATGATGGGGAAGGAAATGGAGGCGAGGATATCAGATAACCCTTCCAATCCTATCAATGTTCAGTCATGGTGAAATACATCTTCGCTAGACATCCACATTCACATCAGCTCATCTAATTCTATAAGCTTTATTTGTTTATATTGCTATAAGATTTAGAATATCCCTTGGTAGCTTGTGTGGGTCTATCACACTATCATTTCTGGAACTTTCATATGCTTTTCTGCCCAGTCGACAAGACAGTGGTGCCCAGCCTGATGAAGACCTTTAAGAGTTAAAAGACAGCATGTGTTCGTAATTTTTTTGTGTGTGTCCTAATAAAGGTATAACCTGTCTTCAGATTGAGTACAAGGACCACATGACTTTTATTTTCTTTTTCTATTCCAAAAAAGCAATTTTTCCATGTTTGGGGTGAGCTTAATGCAATCCTGCAATCTGCTATTATCCAGCACACCATGGATCCATGACAGAATTTGGAAGCATTATCTTTGGTTATTGACCATGCTGGCTGGAGCATTTTGTAAGTCTAAAAAAGTAATGTGTCCAAGCTCTGCCCTGTGGAATTGAATCGTAGCAATTTAAAATGACAGGTTCCAAGCCATCCTAGTGCTGCTGATCAGTAAGATCAGGCTCAAAGAGATGAGATAGTGGTAAGATTTTTAAAAAGTCAGCTCTGGCAGGAGCTGTTTAGTAATTGCACACAAATGCTGTTACCAGTCTTGTGTGGGGACCTGTTTGGACTGGAACCTTTGATTCTACCCAGTAATATTTGTTTTCCTCCTGAGAGCCATGCTTTCAATAGAGGAGCAGATCCATATTGTTTGAGTGTGCAACATACAAAGCTGCATCCACAAGTTATACATGGTGTCTCAACCCACAAAGCTTAACAAAGCCTGTGTGTACCTGCATGCTCATGCACATGCTTCCAGACTAGAAAAAATGTGTTTATGTGTTATGAACCATCAAGTCTTATCCAACTAATAGTGACCCTAGTAGGGTTTTCAAGGTGTGTAAGATTTTAGAGGCATGGTTTTACCAGTGATTTTCCATGGCTCAGTTGGGATTTAAATACAGGGCTCCTGGGGTCTAGCCTATCACTGTTTGGAAAAATGGTAGACAGAGAGTTCTCAAGTACATGCATGGCCACAATGTATATCCGGTGGGCTGAGTTTGACTTGTTGGACTACAGGATGTATCGGTCAGTAGTACAGGTACGCAGCCATATGCAATCTCTTTTCCTGAAAATTAATGGTGCCTTACCATGGTTATTGTTTTTATGTTGTTGTTTTTTCACCCGGCATATGGTTTACAAGAAATAATTTGTAGCAGAATTACAAAGATTCCTCATCTTACTGTATATTTTCTATTTTTTTTAAAAATACTCCTATTTATTATGTCACACATCACTTCCATGGATTTAAATGAATGTCTGTTATAGGTATCTGGCTGTGGAGCCAGAGATTGGGTGTTAGATTCCCCACTTTGCCTCCTTGACAGGGGCTGGATGCGATGATCCATAGGGTCCCTTCCAGCTCTGCAGTTCTAAGATAAACAGGGAATCCATGCATGAATGGTTCAGTTACACATGCTTAAAGTTACCGATAGCCCACATTGAGATGGGCAGCCTTGATGGATTTAGGGGACCCATTTTTTTCCTTCTGCCTGGTCTAAGTTGGGCTGACTCAGATAAGGTGCAGTCTTTTTTCTCAGCTATACTGCCTGGGAGGAAAGAAGCAGATGAGAAAGCTGCCAGCCAAGGTAGTCAATAACCAGAGCTTGGAAATATTACCATTAAAACTACAAGTCCCAGATCTCCCCCACAACTAACCCATTCTAGCACCCATACTGGCTAGAGGTTCTAGGAGACTAACTCCTTAATGATCCTGCTCAACCAAAACAGTTGCTTCACTCTGTCTAATGGAAGACTTAGCTTAGCTCTTCCACGTTGTACAATTCTTGGTTAAAAAAAAAGCTATATGCTTGTAAGTGTATAATTGTCCATGCATATTTTTAAAAGAGTACAAAATAGTAGAAAATAAGGTCAAATTTGACATCAGTGGATTTAAACCAACTTATATCTCCATCTAAACTGGTTTGTTGATTGGAGAGGAAATCAGAATAGACAACTCCTTAGAGATATGCCCCCCTGAAGCACTGCCAAAAATAAATTGCATGTATTTTTCAAAGAGATCCTTCCTTTTAAATAGCTGCATATGGTTTGCTTTGAAGGTCTTGTTAGCTTTCAGTTCAGAAGAGCCTAAAGCAGTGAAAACCATAAGCCTACTACAGACCACCCTTGGGAGCATACTGCAGAATCCTACCCTTGTAAGTAGGAACCTTCTCACTAAGGATGCCTGCCAGCATCCTTACTTTCATTCTATTGAGCTGGCAGGAAGAGAAATTGGCCCTCATTCAGCAGAATAGGCAAGCCAATGGCTTAGTCTCTCATACAGAATCTAACTCGGTCACCAAGGATTTAACAATACTTGCCTCTGTTCAAAAAGCAAAGGCCTAAAAAAGACGCTTACAATTAAGTTGTTTACAATTACGTTTTCTTATTTTAAGATAGCTGCACTGCACGACACATGCAAGAACCTGTGTATGTAATTTGTCTTACCGTAATTTAGGTTGAAGACCAATAGAAGATGCCTAGCCATCAAAAGAATGGCCTTCTGTAACACCCTCCCTTTCTAGGAAAAAAATTCCTCTAATTAACACTCCTATCAGAAATAAGTAGCACTGGATTTCATGGAATATATTCCTTGTGCACAGACACAACTCTCTGTGTCTGTGCACAAGGCTCTTAATTAATTAATTAATTAATACAGATTAATTCCACACTCTCCTCCCTTTTGGGAGGACATCAAGGATGCCTACAAGTAGACAAAGTGAGAAACTGGTGATGATGTCGAGGAAGAGGAAGGACAGGAAAGAATTTAGCACCATCAGTGGGCATGACATTTGAGGGCAAGCAGATAGGTCCCTGCCCCAAGGAATTTACAAACTGCCCCAGTTCAATACAGCAGACACAGAGGAGAGTGGGAGCGAACTGATCGTGGTGAACATAAAAAGCATACAGTGTTGATCCAGTAGCATGTGTTTAGGTCCAGAGACAGTTGTAGCTATGGTACAGTGTTAATAAATTTTCATTTTAGAAGACCTAAGAGAGGAAGAGTGCTAATCAGAAAGCATTTGTTCCTGAGCCCTTAAGACTTGACTTTATCCAGCTTTATTCCAGGTCAGTGCTGAGCAGAAGATGATTTATCCAGCAGCTGGCCCATTGAATCAACTCTGGAAACATATGGGAAATAATAAAAAGCATATTCAGAAGAGCTAACAGACAGCTTCTTATTTGGGAAGCAGATTCCACCCCACTGGATGTGGTGTAAGGTGAGGAAGAAAGGATGCTGGAAAGGGAGCATTCTGGGATGTGTAGTTCGTTGCTTGGACTACACATCCCAGAATGTCCGAATTAGCATAATCAGTGAGAGTTCTGGAATGAAAATGAAACCTTCCCAAGCTCTGATTTTGCTTTGGAAGAGCTGACCACTAGGTAAGCAGGAAGATCTTGGTTAAAGAACTGCAGATGTGACCAGTACTGGTGGACAGGGGAGGACATTTCTGTTGCAGATTTTTGATTAAATTCCTACAGCTGTGCTGAAGAAGTGCAGGACTTCACAGAACAGAATGGCTTCATGTTGCCAAGATGAGTCCATCCTTTTCCTCATTAACTGGCACTTACAGTCTCAGTAACTCATTCTGAGACAGTAGAAAGAATTAAATTTTTTTCTTTACTTACATTTTTTAACATATCGAACAGCAAACTGACAAACATGACTGCTTTCAACAACGGACAAAAGAGAGGGAAACGCTCTGAGCAGAAAGGTGGAGCTCTCTTTGAATTCAGAGGCAGGGAAGAAACAATTGATTAGTGCTGGATAGACTGCAGTCACCGTGGGCCAGAAAGGTCCCTGCCCAGCCAAACAAGACAGCACTCAAGGTTGCAAAAACTCCAACAATTTCTGCTTTAATCCTTCTCACTGAATCAGTGTCTGTTGTTGGCCAGATTGTGACTTTACATTCACATAGCCAGCGGCCAGGGATGTTGACAAGTCTTAGGGTCTGAGTCCCAAGTCCACGTCCGAGTCTGGCACCAAGTCCTGAGTCCCACGTTCCGAGTCCCTATTTGAAAGCAAGCTTTTTAACCCAGAAGAAAAAGGGAGTTTTGGGTGGGTTCTGAGTCACGAGTCAAGTCCAAGTCATTGGGGGGGGGGGGGGAGGAAGAAACTGTGTTGAGTCACAGGTGTGACTTAAGTCCAACTTGACAGCGAGTCCCACAACTTGAGCCCCATCCTTGCCAGTGGCTATACTGGCTGGGGGATTCTGGAAAATATAGACCAAAAACATAACTCCCCAAGCTCTGATTTATTTTATAAGTACATATGATTAGAATCCAGTTTTCACCCTACGAGCCACGTTGTTGTTGTTGTCGGTGCTGCTGCTGTGCTGTTACTGTTGCTATTATCCTTTCGTTTCCACAATGGAGCCACCAGATGGCTCGCAGTACCTGTAAGAGAAATTACTAAAACTAAATACAGTTCATCCACAAAAGAGCAGAAACATTAAAACAAGCAAAGAGAGAAAGGGAGCAGACTCTGACATTGTGAGTTCAAAACTGTATCAAACTAATTACTGAAAGATACACTTAAACCAAGAGAGAGAGAGAGAGAGAGGTATAACTAATGAATTGCAAGATTTCTTAATAGTCTGTTAAGAATATTCTTAATGGTCTATTAAAGGTATAGCCTGTTCCTGTATTTGTATTGTTTCCACGTCCATGCAGCCTTTTTCTGATTTTCCCTGAGCTGGAAGATACCATAGAATGGCCGATCAGGGCATCAACTGAAGGCCAACGTGAGTTCTTGAACATTATGGACTCTTGAAACCAAACAAGCAGTACTGCATCCTAAAGAAATCATCCACCAGGTAAAACTGTTTATTTGGCTTTTTACTTGACTTAACTTTGGTTTCTGGTGATTTAACTAAATTCCTAATCCCAATCCTGGGTATTCTTTCATCCCCTAGCCAAAAATAAATTCTTTGAGTTTTAAAAAGGCAGGGAAGGGGGAGGGGGGGCAGTTTGCCTGGTTGTCCTCTGTTTTAAGAGATGGGCCATAAATTCCTAACTGCTAGCTTGAAAACAACTTGCATACTACACTATCTCCACCTAAGAAGTTAACCTGGCTTTAGCATCATCAGCCATGTTACATCAATAACAGCATATAAATTGGAACTACCCATAAGACCGTGATGCACAGCCTTGAAGAAGATGTTTTATCATCAAAAGCTCGCTGTTCTTTTTGTTTGTTTTCTGGTTTTGTTTGTTTGTTTGTTTTCTATTCTTAATTAAAGGTATGACCTGTTCCTGTATTTGTAATGACTTGCAGTAAAACAGAAGTGAGGAACCTTTGGCCCTCCAGTGTTGTTGAACTACAGTTCCCCGCTAGCCAGTGTAGCTAGTGGTGACATATGCTGGGAGAAGCACTCCAGGATCATTGGGAAAACTGCCTTTTGCCCACCTCTGGTGCAGAGAGCAGAACTGTGGGAGTTGCAGTCCAGAACATGCCGAAGGTTAAAGGTTCCCCGTCCCTCCAGTAAAGCGTTTCATGACCTGAGCACCAGTGACACCTCTGAACTCTGTGGGATGTGAAGCAGACTTGTCTCCCTTGAAGATCAAAATGTGCTGTCAGGTATATATACAGAGAAGTGTTCTTTTAGATAGAAGGTTCCTGGCAAATAGAAGGGGAAGATATGGAGGCAGTGACAGATTTTATGTTCTTGGGCTCCATGATCACTGCAGATGGTGACAGCAGCCACGAAATTAAAAGACGCCTGCTTCTTGGGAGGAAAGCGATGACAAACCTAGACAGCATCTTAAAAAGCAGAGACATCACCTTGCCGACAAAGGTCCGCATAGTCAAAGCTATGGTTTTTCCAGTAGCGATGTATGGAAGTGAGAGCTGGACCATAAAGAAGGCTGACCGCCGAAGAATTGATGCTTTTGAACTGTGGTGCTGGAGGAGACTCTTGAGAGTCCCCTGGACTGCAAAGAGAACAAACCTATCCATTTTGAGGGAAATCAACCCTGAGTGCTCACTGGAAGGACAGATCCTGAAGCTGAGGCTCCAATCCTTTGGCCATCTGATGAGAAGAGAAGACTCCCTGGAAAAGACCCTGATGTTGGGAAAGTGTGAAGGCAAGAGGAGAAGGGGACGACAGAGGATGAGATGGTTGGACAGTGTCATTGAAGCGACCAACATGAATTTGACCCAACTCCGGGAGGCAGTGGAAGACAGGAGGGCCTGGCGTGCTCTGGTCCATGGGGTCACGAAGAGTCGGACACAACTTAACGACTAAACAACAACAAATTCATGGCTCTTTGCCTTCCTGGGGTAAATTAAGCAGGACAGTTCTCAGATACATATCTAATCTCCTGCCTCCACTTTCTTTCTCCATGAGGAATAGCATTTCTCTCTGTAACAGCAAAGACATAATCTTGGGCCCAGACTTTTTTGTAATAGGCCATATGTTCAGAGGTTTATATTTGCATATTCAACTTGTAAATCACACCCGCCCCAAGAGTATACCCCCCCCCCCGTAACCTATCATGCAGATTAGGCACTGCAGCAGACAATGCATGATCCTTTACCAGGGATTTACCCAAACAAAAGGTGATGTAATGCATGTGTGGTTTCATCAGTCTAAATGTCAAATTCAGACATGGAGTGTTAGCAGAGAATAGTTCAGGTTAACTGTGAGGCTCCTGGAAGCCAGAAGTGAACATATTATTTATGCTGTAGCACGCAGGTGTGTCATTGCTTTTCCTATGTGTCCCCTGAGCATATACACATGGGAAGAATTAGAGATTAGTACAGCTGTGAATGATAGGACCTTTTGGAGATTATTAATTCATAGGACCACTGGAACTTGTAAGTGATGGCCAGGGATGTTGGGAAGACTTTGGGTCTGAGTCCAAGTCTTTGATACCAAGTCCTGAGTCCGAAGCCCCAAATCTAAGTCCCTATTAAAAACAAGATTTTTCCCCCAGAAAAAAGGGAGGGAGGGGTGGATTTCAAGTTGCAAATTGAGTCCAAGACATTGAAAAAAGCAAAACACCAAGTTGAGTCCATGTCGAGTCAATGGTTCAACTGAAGTCCAACTTGACAGCAAGTCCTACGAGTTGAGTTCCCATTTCTGCTGACAGCACACAACAACAACAACAACTTGATCAAAGGTGATGTCAAGAATTGAAGCACTTTTTTAAAAAGTTTTTAAAAAAGAGTCAGAGGTGTTATTTTAACAAGATGAACTTCCTCTGCATGTTAATTGTATGAAGGACTCTTCCTAAAATGTCTGGGAAGGAGGAGGATGCTCCCATGGCACAGACATCTGTGCTGAGGATCTGTTGATCTCTCAGTTCTATTTTGATTGCATTTCTCAGAACTCCAAAGCATCCTTAGCCTGACCACATTCTGTATAGATTTATAACACTATTTTCAATTCCGCATGTAAGAAAATTCATATTTCACTACACACATAGGCTAATATAGGCATTTTTCTCCATCTATGCTTTTATGTTAATTGATGGTTTTGGACCAGCCAGAACCCCCAAAAGCTTCTCCTCCTTGAGTGCTGATGAAGATAGGAAACCACTGGTGTCTTAGATCAGTGGTTCCCAACCTTGGGTAACCCAGGTGTTCTTGGACTGCAACTCCCAGAAGCTTCCACCACTAGCTGTGCTGGCTGGGATTTCTGGGAGTTGCAGTCCAAGAACACCTGGGTTATCCAAGGTTAAGAATCTTAGATGGTTTATTGTTTGGAGGGATGGCATGGATGCAACATGGGACAAGATAACAATATACCAACCACATAGATGCCCTCATAAGCCAGGGACTCCCCCCTTCCCAGTCCTGCTGGGCATGTTTCCTACTAAGGGATGGAGCTGTAGGCATGAGCATTCCCATTCTCTTATGATGGGAAGTCCTAACATGAACTGGGCATTCCAAAACGTTTTTATTTCCTAGGATAAAAGTGGCAGAGAGGAATGGTTCTGCTTCTCCCCACACCTCTAGGGGAGGCAGAACTGTTATGTGCTGGATGGCACAAACTCATGCTCTGTCTCCATCAACAGGTAATCACCTTGATAAAATAAGCCACTCTTAGTAGGTTTGTAAGTATAGGGTGCAACCTGCAGCTTCTACTTTTTTAGTTGTTAGCAGATGGACTGAGAAGACGTCTAAGCACACTTCCTGTATGTATAGACGTGTACAGAGTTGCAACTGACTATAAAAACTCAAATGGCCTGCAAGTGGGTGTGATAGGCAGCAGTGGCATTTACCCTCTCTTGAGCTGTACCTGGCACAGTCCTCAAAATGGTATGAGAAGAGGTTAAAGAGTGGAGATATCATAATTAGAAAAAAAGACACGGGGGTTGTTGTAGGTTGGGGTTGAGAGACACACACATACAGAGAGAGGATGGGGAGTTGAGTGGAGAAAGAGTGTGTGTGTGTGAGAAAATGAGAAGCTGAGTGATGTAGCGTAAAGGTGAACGGTGTAGTCAGCAGAGTTCATGACAGAAGAGATCCAATTTTAAAAGTAACTGAATGTTTGACAGTCTGTGACACTAGTATTGTTTATGTTTTCTTGAAACTTTGAAAACTGCATTGTTTTAATCACTACCAAAGTCTATCTGGTCCAGGAAACTATCGTATTCCAGCTATGCCCTGAGAGAGCATAGAAAGTACATGACTCTGTCCTGCGGTGGAATTCCCTTATTTCCTTGAGGAGCCCTGGGGTGAGGTCTGGAGAAGAGAAATATATTGGGCCTTGGAGCCCTAGGCAAATGAGACGTGGCTGCCAAAAAGAAATGTGGTAACAGTGCATTTTGAATCAGTTCTTAATCCAATCGTTGCATAAATTCCAGATAAAATTCTAGACAAATGAGTACTTAGATGCGTGAACAAACAGAAGTATCTACTTCTTGCCAGCAATATTCTGTTCTCTCTTTCTCACACACACACAAACACAGAGTAGAAGTACAAAGGTCCACAGAGGAGAATAGCTACAAACTTCCCCAGAGCTCACCCCTTTCTCATTAACTGGCACTTAAAGTCTCAATAACTCATTCTGAGACATTTGTAGGAGAAAGAACAAAAAATATTTCTTTACTTACAGTTTTTTGAAATTACAGATTTGTCTATACCGCTTTCTTTACTGCACACATACTAGCAACCACAGTTTGATGGGACCTCTAGTCCAACAACATCTGCTTGGCTACATGTTCTCTGCACTGCATGTAAGGATCCTGACTCTCCGTCCCTGAGCTATCCTCATTTTCCCCATTAGGGTCTAGATTACACACTAGAAATATTTTACCAGTTCATTTTATCTGACAGTAATGGAAGTGTTCTCTATTCTTGTACACTGTAAACAAGTATTATGGTCTGTAATAAAGCAAAGCAAAGCAAAGCGTGCTGATTATATACCACCCTATAGTGCTTAAAGCACTCTCTGGACTGTTTACAAGTTAATTAGGCAGGCTGCACATTGCCCACCTGACCTCGGAAGGATAGAAGGCTGAGTCAACCTTGAGTCGGCTCCCTGGGATTGAACCCCTGGTCATGAGCACAGTTTTGGCTGCAGTACAGCAGTTTAACTACTGCACCACAAGGCTCAGAAAGGCTCACAAAGGTTGTAAAGATTGTTAAATATTGGAGGCAAGTGGCAGTGCTTTGTCTACCATTGAGCTAAGAGGTGGGCAATTTTGATCGGCCTGTGGGCCAAATTTCTTTACCCCATCAATGGAGGTGGGGTGGGACCTATGCCAACCCTTGAAATGTAAAAAATGTTTTTAAAAACTGAAAGAAAACACAAAACCTCAGAACTGGAAATGCCTGGACATCTGCTTCTGTTTGTACGTGGGGGGAGGGGGGATAGGATTGTGCGATTCCCTCAAACTGTTTTCTGTGAAAACCACAACTCTTGGAAGCCTCGGGGAACAGAAAAACATATTTCTGTTCAACCCTCCCCTATTTAAAAAAATCATTCTGGGAGCTCTTTGGGTCCGAAGGGGTCACGAAAATGCCCTGGGTTGGGGGGCTCATGGAGTTAGCAGGACACACTTTGCCCATGACTGACCTTGCATGAGAAGATGTTTCAGAGAAGCCAGACGTAGGTTTAATTGCTGTTGATTCTGGGATTTTTGCTATGGCCCTCCAGTCTTTGTACTTCTTTCAATAGGTATGTGTATATTCATTTCTTGCAGGTACGTCTGTCACACCATTTCTATTTCATATACTTGTAAACCTCTGGGACAAAAGACAAGTCTTCCCAGGATGTCAAACATTGATAAAGATTCCCCACCACCACAATATTCATTAATAATTGTTAAATGTCCATGAAAAGTATTTGCAGGAATAGAACCGAAAGCAGATGTTTGCAATCTGGAAGCATAAGTCTCCTGTGCTTCTCTGCAGGCATTCCTTACACATATGCAGAATTTATGAAAACATCCTTTGTTGAAAAGTGATAACCACCCTGGCTTCCTTTTTGGGGAGAAAGGTAGGATAGAAATGAAGTAAATAAATGAAAAAGAAATGAAAAGGTTATGGTATGAGAACTCAGTCTTTTACTGAGCTTTCTGGGTCCTAGTTGGGTTTTTCAGTGGCTTAAACCTGTTTAACGTCTCGTGTTAATCTTCATAGTGACCACTTGTTCTCAAACTGGTCTCTGTTTCTCTCCCTTCCCAATTGATTGGCTTGTACAGCTCCTGCTTGTGTTCTATTTTTGTTTCACTATATGTTTTAAAAATGTGTTTTGATCATTCCTCCATGTTCCCTTTCCCATTGCGGTTGTCTGTTGCCAGGTCTGTGTGTTAAGAATTATATCTCAATGTGGAACTTAAGGAAACCAACCAACCAACCAACCAACCAACCAACCAACCAACCAACCAACCAACCAACCAACCAACCAACCAACCAACCAACCAACCAACCAACCAACCAATCATATTCCTGGCCTTGTATGATTTGATTCCCCCTTTGTTAGTCTTTTGAACCTATGTGCACGTTCCAGGAGGTAAGCACTCACCTTCTGGGAATCTGTTTGCAAACTAGCTGCACAGATTTTTTTTTAGGTTGGTTTTGCATTTGTTGCATTTATTTTCATGGGTGTTTACAGGAAGAAGAGGGAAGGGAAGCACTTGCTCCTTCCAGGAGCCTAAATTTATTTACAGTTTTAAGATACACAGGCAGAAACTTTGTGTTGCAGTGTCTTGTGCCGTGTGCGCATTATGCAACTTGCCCCTTCTGTCCAAAATGTCGTATGGACACTTTTGCTAAGGGTATGAGGAGAAAGATGGTGGTAACTTGCAACATGAAGTTAAATCAGATAAGACTTTTTATGATTCAGTAGGATTTCAGGAAGCAATCCACCAGGAATTCATCCTGTGCAAACTCTTGTTGACATGAATGGAATCTGGCAACTACTCTCAAGTACCCAAGGTGATCATTTGAAGAATATATTCTTATGGACACAAGATTCAACAGGACTGCATTTCTTGGACCGTCAGTTGGAAGGCAACACTTCCAAGGAACAATCTGGGTGACAGGTCATCCTTAGAGCATTTCCACATGGAGGTCTCCTCATGCTAGCAATTGTTATGGACAATCTAGTGAGGAGAGAAAAGACAGAAGAGCTGCAACTTTTCTGCTTTTCTAATCTTTCACAGAGTTTCTGCAGAAAAGATGAAATAAGAAGTGGAAGAACAAGGAAGAGGGATGAGTCCTCTTAAAGCAAGTTTCCAAAATAAGTAGTCCCTCAAATGGTGGCAGAGGTCTGTTTGTCACAACACATGATTTTATTCACCTATGTCTCTTATATTTAGCATGTTCTGATTTGTGATTGGCCAATAGTAAATAAATATGGGCTTAATTTGCAAGGCTGGTTGCAAAGCCTTGAGGAAATCCCATTGTTGCAGAGAATATACATTCTCCTTGACACCAGTGACTCCGAAGTAGTTTGGATAAAGATTCACCATGAGCAGGATAAGCAATATTATACGAACTGTAATCTTTCAGCCACAGTCATGCATTGTCAGTCTTAAAGGTGTAAGACAATTGCATTCAGATAGAATGTCTGCTTATTTTGGGAGTTGGCAATGTGTGACATTCCAGCTGTTGCTAGACAGCATCTCTCATCAGTCCTAGCCAACACAGCCAATGGTGAAGGAGGCCTGGAGATGCAGTTTGGTGGCACTTTCCTCCCCCAACCCCACCCCAGTTTACTTATTCAGGTCACTGTTAAAGGCAATCTGTCCCTCCTTTGACATGGCATCTGGAGGGCTACCCATTCGCAGTCCCTGGGTTAGATTATCTCTATACTTCACACTCTTACTTCACAATAAAGTTTTAGGGAAGGTACACCAGTGTAACTGTTTTGACTTATGGACATCAAGAATTGTATGTTTCCTTTAAATGAAGACATAACTTCCAGCAGAGAAGGCAAATATAATTACATTTGACAGCACCTTGCCTACAAGCGAATTACCCAACTGCAAGCTTTTACTGCTATTCTTAGCTTTGTCATAAGAATCACATTTTAAAAGAGCAAAAGCTTGTGGATGCCTTTGGCAGCCCTCTGAACTGCAAATTACTTTTCAGGAGCATCCCCTTTGGGGGATGCTCCTGAAAGGCCATTTTGATTCCTCCTGAATATTAAGACTTCATGCCTTTTCCTTATTCTCTGCACACACACGCACACCTCTTCCCATTCCTCTTTCTGGCAGGCATCTAAGAGGGCAGGCATCTAACACGAGAAAGGCAGGCAGAAGTTTAACAGGTGATACATTTCTCTTCACTGAATCTGTCTGGGAAAACAATATGTAGCTGCTGGGTGTCCACCTGTAGGAGACTCATTAGAAAACTGAAGTAGCAGCTCAATGCAAACTCATGATGTTCTTGTTGATTTAAAGCACATCCTCCCCAGGACCTCAGAAAGATCTATTTACAGATAGAGATGGGCGCAAACTGCTGGTTCAACGGTTCGGTGTGGTTTCTTTTCCCAGCCAAACAGTTGATCTGCAGTTCAGCACCGCCCCCCCAGTGGGCACCCACTTGGTGGCAGCACCCCACCCTGCCTCCTCCGGGTGCTGCCTCTGAATGGGCGTCCATTGAAGGGGACAGGGTGTTGAACTGCGGTTCAGCTGTTCGGTCAGGAAACGAACCACGCTGAACCAGCGGTTCATGCCCATCTCTAGTTACAGATAACAAACCACTCATAGTCAGACCCTTGTCCCAATAATGGAGTGATAACTATGAGCATAACACAAATAATGACTTTACCCCTTTGCAGTGTCCCTGTCAGTTCTTTAAACAATTATTGTTTCTACGCTTTTAATTGTATTTATTGCATTATAATTTTACCCTCACTGCACTTTATGATTTTTGATTTTCGCCCCTATGTATTAATGTTGCTATTTTGTTACTTTGTTGTTTTTTGTTATTTGTTGTAAACCGCCCAGAGTGGCCTTGGCTGCCAGATGGGCGGTATATAAATCAAATAAATAAATAAATAAATAAATAAAATATTTTAATTTGATCATGCAGAAAAAAATTATTAAAGCAAACAATAAAGAAAAGGTGGCTAAAGTACTACATGAGGTCAGTTGCAAGCAGCATCTTGCGTCAATGTATATATTTCAACATAGAACAGAAAGAGCCAGTCATGCTGACAATTTTCCAATTCTGTTCTTGTTTTTCCTCCTTTTCAGCTGAGTTTCATTTCTCTCTTCAAGCTATTTGCTGTTGTTAGAAGTCCTGCAGCCAGAATTTTCTCTTTGTATCAGTGGGGTGCACTGTGAAGTTTCATTGTTGGAGAACATAATGAAGTGAGCCCATGTGTCTGTAAAGGTGTAAATATTTTAAACAAAACAGTAAGTAAATACTTTAGCCATCTTTGAGAAATAGGAAAATTAAGCGTTCCTTTAAAAAAAAACACAACTAACTTAATTATGGTAACTAACTTTCTTGGTGTGGCCTTGGAATTATAACTTTAACTAATTACTTTACAAAACAACTTTTCAAGCTCTGGTGTTCTCTTTACCTTATACTGGTATTAAATAAGCAAGAACAGTTTATTCTATCATAAATGTCAAGAACACTAGAGATTGCAGTACATGGAGAATAACAATTTCCCGGTAGGGTTTTAGGGTTCCAATAACTACAGACAGGGCCTGATTGCTCTTCTGGAATACTGGAAAGAGTATCCTTCCTTTCAAATGTATATAGTCTCTTGTCTTCTGCTGTCATCCAAAACAAAAACAAAACAAAACAACCCAGCCTAGGTGACCCATTCACAGAACTGCTTTGCAGTAGCTTTTATGCTCATAAATTAGAGTTAACTAGGCAGCCTTCACACCATTATTTCAGGAGCTAAGCTTTGAAAAATTTCTTTTTGGACTATGGTTCATCTTGCTGAGTATTGTCTCCACTTTTGGGGAGCAGCTTCCCAGGCATTTCCCTCAGTCTTATTCTAGGGTCTAGTGGTGAATTTTGAAGTGTGGGCACTTATCCTGACAGACTGCATAACCATGCCCTTAAGGAGAACTTCAAAATGAAGGCAGCCGGGTTGTTCCATATCAATAAACCATTTGAGCAATTTTCAGTTCGGCCAGAAGCAGGGCCTTTTGAAAATATAAATGATTTTAATTGCCCAGTCAAGACCAACCCATCTCCAAATGTTTTACATCACAACAGGGATAACATATTGTTGTTGGTGGAACAAATCTATTCTCTCCCTTCTTTACCATTTACCAAGACAACAGCAGCTACCTGGGGTGGGCAAATGATGTAATCCTCTGGGCTAAAGAAACAAACAAATGAAAAACAACCATGGCACTTGCCAACCCTATGAATCCTGACTTCACAACACCTCTGATCATGCTTAGCAGTGATGGGGGGGATGACCATGGGAACTTTGGCATGCAAAAGATTGTGCTCCACCTGTCATGCCCGACCTGGCAGAACTTTCCTCAGAGGATGAAGACCAGGAG
The DNA here is from genome assembly GCA_037013535.1 of Intellagama lesueurii. NCBI lineage: Eukaryota > Metazoa > Chordata > Lepidosauria > Squamata > Agamidae > Intellagama > Intellagama lesueurii. The sequence goes on along the minus strand of JBAJHW010000005.1, from coordinate 186,140,269 downwards.
AGAGCAATAGAAGCAAAAGAAGAACTTGAGGTCTTAGCTGGCTGTTCCCCTCCCAGAGGAAAAGGGGATCAGCGCCTAGCTGTTCCAGAGAGGACCCATTCCTTCCAGATGATGGGATAGACTCTGAAGAGGAAAGTCTCCCCCTACCCAAATCCTAGAACAGTGGTTTCCAACCTTGGGTCCCCAGGTATTCTTGGACTAAAACTCCCAGAAACCTTCATCACCAGCTGTTCTGGCCAGGATTTCTGGCAGTTGTAGTCCAAGAACGTCTTGGGGGGGGGGGGGTCCAAGGCTGGGAACCACTGTCCTAGAGAATGCTGATATCTTAAAGTACAGGAGAGCAGAGCAGAGTTGAAATGAAGTGCTTGTCTCCATCAAGGACAGCCTAGCTGTGGTAAACAACTGAGTAGCTGTAGCCAGAGCTGCACACATCACATCCAGATGAATACAGAGCACAAACCCCAACCAAGTTGCTGAGACCAATGTTCTCATCTCATCTACCTCTTGTCCTTGCCAAACCACTTCTTCTCGCTTTGCCTGGTTCTTCTCCCATTGACCCGATCTGGATTGCTCATTGACTCTGTTCCTGGCTACTCCCTATCTGGATTCTCAGCCTAGTATGTTATGGATTGACTCTGGCTTTGGACTGTGCTTATTTTGTGCTTCTTCCCTTATAGTGTCTCTTCTGTTCACTGACTCAAACTACCCCTCAGTCTTCCCTCAATGAGCTTATCAGTTTGCCAGCACCTGGACCGTGATTTGTCTCCTATCAAATTAATGTTGACACATGTGTTGACTTGCTGTTCAGTAGCTCATCTAAAGGTTCTGCTCTAGGTGGGCCAAAAAGGTGGATTTAAACCAAAATCTCTGGTGTCACCTGGCAAAACCAGAAGTTGGAAAGAAAAGCTGAGCTTTTTAAAAGAGCACAACTCAAAAAAACTGTGGTCATGCTGGCTGGAGAATTATGGGAGTTTTTTATTTTTATTTTATTTTTAAGAGAACTTTTCCTAAGTTCAGGCAAAACCACTTCCCACTTTCTATTCCAGTGACTCTGGAGACAAGGACTTGTCATTCCCCATTAATCCCCCTGAAGACTGTAGTCTAATCTATTTCTAAATTTTCACTTAGGAAGCTAATCAGGAATGTCATAAACACAACCTTTATTAATGACAATAAGTTTCTGCTGAGGTCATGTGTAATTAAAAATGGTTCCAAGTCAGGCAGTGCTATTGTCTCCCTGGTAAACACCAAATTGGAAAATAATTTGTATTAATAACATATGGTACAGGAGGTGGGGTGAGCAGAGGGAGAAGGCAAGGTACTCACGGTTTATGTGGCAGCCTGTTTAATAAACAGTGAGAGTTAATTACATTTTAAATTACACCCTGTGGTTAAGCAGTACAGAGGAACATATATTCTGGCATTTTTAAATAATGAAGAAATTATTTCCGTTTCTAAAATGCGTGGCTTTTGGAAGAAATCTGTGTGGAGAGCTGCTGATATGAGCCGCTGACAAAAAATAAGAGCTATTCTGAAGGCTGGGAAGGGTACCAGGTTGGGGAAAAGGTGATTTAAAAGAGTATAATGGTCTGGGGTCTCTGTGAAGCCTAACCTTCTCCTTGCCCCCCACCTTGGATAGAAATTATATTCAAAGGGAGTGTGGCTTGGCAGGCCTTTCCTCCATGGATTTTTCTAAGTCCCCTGCCCCATTTAAAGACCTGTTGAGGTATTCAGAAAAGGGTTAGGCCCTGGTCACATGAGGGGAATGTTCTCTAGTTCGTTGCTTCCCCCCCCCCCCCGCCCGGTCAAACGAAATAGACAAGATTGATACATCTTCCCGGCCAGCGGTATAACTGCGGAACATTTCCCCATCGCCAGGAGGGTTGTGTTATTTTGTACCTTGGTTGTACCAGTGCATTCCTTGCCTGTGTTCACGCCGTGCCTTGCTTTCTTTTCAGAATCCAAGCCAGGAAGGTGGTCGCCATTACCGCAACGCGCAAATTTTATTTTTAATTTTTCATGCTCATGCCTGATACATCAATACGTTGGTAAAAGTATGTCACCATGGGGGGCTCCGACATTACATTACTGGTTTTATATATATATAGAATGATATATATATAATTCTATGGGAAGATACATTGAAACATTGTCATGCCAATGTCACCGGAGTCGGGTGATCGCCGGTACTACTGCGTGGATATTCCAAGTCTATTGTGTGCGATGCATTTCTGCAGGAGCAGCCACTGCAAGAGAGGATACATTCCTAAACAGAACCCCCTTCCCGATCAACGTTCCCTCTAATTTCCACCCCCCCATGTGTGAATCTCTCCCCTCCCCGTGTGGAGTTGCGTTGTGACTGGAATTAAAGGGGTTGGAAACAATCACTGTCGGTGCTCAGGGAAGGATGAAAGCTGTCCAGAGATGGGGTCAAGTCAAGCATGCTTGCACAGTCACACATCTTGTTTAGATAGATAGATAGATAGGTAGATAGATAGATAGATAGATAGATAGATAGATAGATAGATAGATAGATAGATAGAAAGACAGACAGACAGACAGACAGACAGACAGACAGACAGACAGACAGACACCTTCTGTTGCACTTCCAAAGGCGTGCTTCAGCATGACAGCAAAAAAGATTCCAAACAGGATTGAAGCGAGGACACAGCCCTGTTTCACTCCGCTTCAGATGTCAAAGGGATCTAATGTTGAGCCATCAAAAACTACAGTGCCCTTCATTTCCTCATGAAAGGACCTGATGATGTTAAGGAGTCGAGGTGGACATCCAATCTTGGGAAGGATTTTAAAAAGGCCATCCCTGCTAACCAAATCAAAGGCCTTTGTGAGATCTATGAAGGCCACAAAGAGTGACTGTTGTTGTTCCCTACATTTCTCCTGCAACTGTTTGAGGGAAAATACCGTGTCAGTGGTGGACCTATTAGCTCGAAATCCACACTGTGATTCTGGATAGACTCTGTCTGCAAGCACCTGGAGCCTCTTCAGCACAACACGGACAAGCAGCTTCCCTACAACGCTGGTAGTTATTGCAGTCGCCCCTGTCTCCTTTGTTCTTATACAATGTGATGATATTTGCATCCATCATGTCCTGTGGTACTCCACCTTCCCTCCAGCAAAGACAAAAGATTGCATACAGCTCGGTGGTGATGATCTCTTTACAGCACTTCAGCAGGGATGTTATCCTTCCCAGGTGCCTTGCTGGAGGCGAGGGAATCCAAGGCCGCTTTTATTTCTGCTCAAGTTGGTTCGCTGTCCAACTCTTCCAAGACAGGCAGGCACTCAATGTTATTTAGTGCCTCTTCAGTTACTAGGGACGTGGTGGCGCTGCGGGTTAAACCGCAGAAGCCTCTGTGCTGCAATGTCAGAAGACCTGCAGTCGTAAGATCGAATCCACGCGATGGAGTGAGCCCCCGTCGCTTGTCCCAGCTCCCGCCAACCTAGCAGTTCGAAAGCATGCAAAATGCAAAATGCGAGTAGATAAATAGATACCACCACGGTGGGAAGGTAATGGTGTTCCGCATCTAGTCGCGCTGGCCACGTGACCATGGAAGATTGTCTTCGGACAAATGCTAGCTCTATGGGTTGGAAACGGAGATGAGCACCGCGCCCTAGAGTCGGACACAACTGGACAAATTGTCAAGGGGAACCTTTACCTTTACCTCAGTTACTACATTCTCTCTGGAATATAGCTCAGAGTAGTGCTGCACCCAGCGTTCCATCTGCTGTGCTCGGTCCAGGATGATCACGCCTGTAGCAGACTTCAAAGGAGCAGATTTCTTCTGTATTGGACCTAAAGCCTGCTTGATACCGTCATACATTCCCTTGATGTTACCTGTGTCCGCTGCTATCTGTATCTGAGAGCAGAGCTGAAGCCAATAATCCTGGCAGCCTGTTGGACTTTGCTACGAGCAGCTTGAAGAGCCTGCAAGTTGTACTCACTAGGACAGGCTTTGTATGCTGCTAGAGCTCTCCTCTTATCCTCGATGGCCGGCATCAACTCCTCCAAATGGGCATCGAACCAGTCTGCCGTCTTTTTGGTCTTCTTGCCAAATGTGGACAGGGCGGTGTTATAAACAGCGTTCTTGAAATGTTCCCATCATTCAGGTGCATTTGCATCAGCCGGGCCTGGAAGGGTTTCCTCAAGTGCTTGGGCAAATTCCTCCACTTTTCTTTGATCGAGAGTCTTGCTGATGTCAATACGTGGTCTTCCTTCCTTTTTCGTGTGATACAATCTCTTTGTTCGCAGTTTTACTCTACTACACACCAGGGAGTGATCAGTATCGCAATCAGCACTCTGGTAGCTGCGTGTGATCGTAATACTAGGAAGGCTAGAACGTCTAGTGAGGATCAAATCGAGCTGATGCCAATGTTTCGATCTTGGATGTCTCCAGGAAACTCTGTGTTGAAGCTTCGTATTAAAGAACGTATTGCTGACACAAAGACCACAATAACAGCAAAACTCCAGCAAGCGTTGGCCATTTTCGTTCATCTTCCCAATGCCAAAACGGCCTAGACAAGTGGGCCAAGAATTGTGATCAGCACCAACTCTAGTGTTAAAGTCTCTGGGAATGAACAGTGGCTCTCTCTTGGGAATTTTTTTTTTAGTAGCTGCCAAATCGTCGTAGAATTTGTCTTTGACTTCTGTTGTGGGTGACAGTGTTGGTGCATATGCACTAATGAGGGTGACTGGTCCCGCTGATGAGTGGAGCTGCAGAGACAGGATTCTTTCACTCCCCACAGTAGGTGGAACAATGGATCTCAGCAGAGTATTTCTGACCGCAAAGCCAACACCATGTTCCCTGGTCTCATTCAATGGTTTTCCCTGCCAGAAGAATGAGAAGTTCTTTTCTTTGACAGATCCCATGTCTGGCAGTCTCATCTCTTGCAGGGCAACAATGTCCATCTGCAGTCTACTCAGTTCCGTGTCGATGACAGCTGTCTTGCGCATGTCATCTATTTCCTGCAGGTCATCAGAAAAGCCAGGGGTCATTGTCCGAACATTCCAGGTGCCCAACTTTAGGGCAGAAGTTTTCTTATGATTGTTGCATGGTGCAGGGTTATCAATCTGCTTGTCGGCTTTCACCCTAAACCCCACGCACCCCGTGAGGTTAACAGACCGTGACGAGGTAGCACCTTACTGGCTGGGGACTGCCCAGCTTAACGCGGGCGGTAGCTACCTAGTGAGGTGCAATGACCTCTCCCACCGTCGGAAGTAGCCCCTGGCGTCATGCTCTATGCCAGTTGAGCAAAGACTTATAACTGGTAACTGCTACTTCCCGTGTTGTTTCGATGCTGTAAGCGAAGCTGGAGTGTCCTCTCCAGAGCACGAAGTCTGGGTAAAATAATATAGAGGATAGGCTGTTACCCAAGCAGCAAATCCCCCCTCTCCATGTCGCTGAAATAGTCCAATGGAAAGGCAAGAGCCAATACAACTGGTTCCAGCGACGTTGCAGGGTTGCCAGAACGACACGAACTGCCTCCGGGACTCCGGCTCTGGATTTTGTCTTGAGGTTAACTCCTGAAGCCTTTTCCATCAGTGGATATAGCCACAAGGCAGTGGAGGTTTGAAATCAGAGTTTTCCTTCTCCTAGATGGGCTGATGAGCCCCAGCTACCCAGCCTGCTCCCTGATAGTGCGGAGATTAGAACACAGGCCTCCAGCTGCCGGACCTTGTCTTCCAAGAGGACCACCAGCTGACACTTAGAGCATTTCTACCCAGGCACCTCCTGCCTCAGCTCCTTTTCAGGAAAAAGCAGAAGGTGTCTATCTCCGGACTAGATCTGATGGAAAGCTCTTTAATCTCTCTAGATTGAGAGCGAAGACCAAAGTCCAGCTGAAATGCATGCGGGACTTCCTCTTTGCCAATGATGCAGCTGTTGTTGCCCATTCTGCTGAAGAGCTCCAACAACTCATGAATCGTTTTAGCAAGGCCTGCCAAGACTTTGGATTAACAATCAGCCTGAAGAAAACACAAATCATGGGCCAGGGCGTGGACTCACCTTCCTCTATTACCATCTCCACGCAAGAATTGGAGGTTGTTCATGACTTTGTGTACCTTGGCTCAACGATCTCTGACACCCTCTCTCTAGATGTCAAGCTGGATAAACGCATTGGCAAAGCAGCTACCATGTTCTCTAGACTCACAAAGAGAGTATGGCTTAATAAGAAGTTGACGGCATATACCAAGAGCCAGGTCTATATAGCCTGTGTCCTGAGTACACTCCTGTACTGCAGTGAGTCCTGGACCCTTTGTGCATGGCAGAAGAGGAAGCTGAACACGTTCCATATGCGCTGTGTCCGACGCATTTTTGGTATCACCTGGAAGGACAAAGTTCCAAATGGAGTAGTCCTAGAATGAGCTGGAATTTTTAGCATGTATACATTACTGAAACAGCGATGTCTACGTTGGCTTGGGCATGTCGTGAGAATGGCTGATGGTCAGATTCCAAAAGATCTCCTGTATGGAGAATTAGTGCAGGCGCCCCAGAGGGAGACCACAGCTGCGATACAAGGATATCTGCAAGCGGAATCTGAAGGCCTTAGGAATGGACCTCAACAGATGGGAAACCTTGACCTCTGAGCATTCAGCCTGGAGGCAGGCAGTGCATCATGGTCTCTCCCATTTTGAAGAGACCCTTGTCCAGCAGGCCGAGGCAAAGAGGCAGTCCCAAAACCAGCAAAATCAGGGAGCTGTACAGGGAACAGATTGTATTTGTCTTCAGTGTGGAAGGGATGGTCACTCTCGAATTGGCCTTCTCAGCCACACTAGACGCAGTTCCAAGTCCTCCATACAGAGCACTTTACCATAGTCTCTCGAGACTGAAGGATGCCTAAAACCCAGATAGATAGATAGATAGATAACAAACAAGGCTCCCTCTAAGCTATGTATTTTTTAATATTGTTTTTGATAAATCTCTCTCTCTCTATATAAATATAAATGTATATATAAATCAAGGGACTAAATTGCCCTTTGAAGCAAGAGAAAAAATAAAATGGTACCATGGTGCAGCCAGCCATAACAATACAAATTGGAGGAAATAAATCGGTACTGCTAATAGTTCTTGGAATGTTCATCCCGGGATATAAACCACGTGACCACGATTCAGTACAACAGAGGTATGGAAAGTATCAGAAGAACTAGAAAACATTTCCCTTGTGTGAACAGAGCCTTGGTTGAAAAATGTGAGGCACAGTCAGTTTGTGACTGGGGCTGTGGGTGACAGAATGAAGATGAGCTTTTCCTCTCTGCATGTGGAGGGCAACACCTAAAGGTTGAGTGGTAGCAATCTCTCCTCTCCTCATGATTGCAAATTAACCCTTTTCTCAATGCCTGGCCAGGTCTCATCCTCATAGCCATCCCCACACTGTTTGAACTGCAAAAAACAATTCTGTCTGGTGGGAAGAAATCCTTCAAGGATAGTCCAAGGAGGAGGGTGGTGAAAACTTGCTCTCTGCTGCCTCCAAGGGCAGGTCCAGATGTAATGGATTTTAATCACAGGAGGCTAGATTTTTGGTTTCACATTAGCCTTGATAGTAAGAACCAATTTTTAAAATAGGATAGATGAGTATCCCACACTAGAGACGTTCAAGCAGAGGCTGTGTAGCCAATTGTTGCAGTGTATTTTAGGTTTGGGATTCATGGACTGAGGCACAGATTGGAAAAGTTCCTTTTTCAGACATCCAGCTATGCTGGCTGTGGGATTCAGGTATCATGATTGCTTCTAAAGATGCTTGGAAATTGTAGCTTAAGGACAGTGCAGGGAAGGCATTTTTTAAAAAATAAACAAAACAAACAAAAAACCAAAAAACAAAGAGCAGAACCCAGTTGGGGATGCGCTGAACTATTTATTTATTTATTTATTTAAAATAGTTTTACCCCGTCTTTCTCCTAAAATACGACCTAAGGCGGCCTACATCATTAGAAACACAATATTAAAAGCTAAAAACAATAAATTATTCAAGAGAGTAAAGAGGAATTGATAACATATTAAAAATGTTAGGTAAAAGCATTACTAAAAACAGGTTTAGAAGCAACAATTTAAAAAAAACCCTCATTTATTGTCTCCTAGACAGTCCGTCACTAAGGAGAAACCAGACGGAACAGAGAGGTCTTCACCTACCTGCAGAAGGACAGCAAAGATGGGGCCAGCCTGGCTTCCTGTGGGAGGGGGTTCCTGAGTCTGGGAGCAGCCACAGAGAAGGCTCTGTCCTGTCTCCCCACCAAATGCACAATTGCCAACTTGCATGAGCCAGAGGTCTCTACTTCCACAAAGAGGAATAGAAATGGTGGGAAAAGATCAATTGTGTGCAAAATGGACTCCCATGTGCATGGTAAAAACAAACAGAATGTAGGCCAAAGGGCTGGATGACTCTCAAACCAGTTTAAAGGTGCAGTCTTATGCATGTCGATCTGTTTGAGCATAGGCCACACTGAATGCCACAGAACATACTTCTGAGTAAGCACACACAAGCTTGGATGTACTTCTGGCGTAAACATGCTTGAGTACTGGAGTACCACAGGCAGCTCCTCAGATAGCATCAGGTGAAGCTGGAGTGCATGGGGGATTTTGTCCTTTCCTCTCTTAGACAACAGAGCCAGACCAACTATCGCGTGTGGCCATGCCCCTCCCATAACACTTTCGTTCTGGAAGGGAGACCAACCCTATGAAGATCTCAGCTTGGCTCTTCTCTCCCCGGCAGCTGGCAAGGTGCCAAGCGCTGAATTATGTACAATGGTTCCTCTTCGTGCACGCACTTATTCCCGTTATAAAGGCGCGCATGGTTTCTTAGGAATATTTAACAAGTAATCGAGGATCAAAGACTCGAGATTTATACTCTCTGATCTTTCAGCTGTGCTATTCCAGCTGAGTTTTCAAAATCCATATTGAAGCACCTGGGGCAAGAGAAGCGAAGGAACGCCACCAGAAAACTCTCCCACCCCCTTCCTGTAACTATGAAGGTTTGCATTTTAATAACATTTTTGGCTGCAAAGCTTCTGGCGTCTGGGTACCAGAATTTCCGTGAAGAATGCGCACAGCTTGGGGCACGAAACTGAATGAAAAGAATGAAAAGAAAATTAGCATAAAAATGAAAACATATGGAGATGGGGGGGGGAGGTAAGAGGTAGCTGAAAAGCTAAACCTAATCCTTTCTGTGCTATATTCTTTCTTTCTTTGGGATAAAAATAAGATGTCAAGTATTCTTAGTACTGCCCCCTCCTTTCCTCTTTTCCTTTGCCTGCAATAAATCCCCATGAAGTTCACCATTACTGAGATTAAATGCATCTATTTATCACTTTTAAGCAACTTTCTGCATGCAACCTGCTTTGCGTAACCTCCTCCTAATTAATCTTCACAACACGTTTCTTAGGTAGACCATTTGTCATACTCAGTGCTCAAGATATTTTCTTTCTGGACTACAACCTCCAGAATCCTCATAGAGACTAGAGGACTAGGGAGAATGGGAGCCCAAGGTAGTATTTCTGTGCTCTAGTCATCAATGACATTGGGAAAGGTCCAGAAAGTGATGACCAATGATCCATTTTCGTGGGGCAGCTGCGTTTGCTGCAATTTCACTGGTGCCTCATGCATGCATGCATGCGTGTATGTGTGCTCCAACATTTACTCTGTCAAAGAAATACTTTATTAAAGACATCCCACCATGATGGAAATATATCCCACCTTATTCAGGAAGACAATATGTTGTTATTCTTATGATTTATGGTATTGTCTATAGACATTAAAAATTGCAGTACAGTACAACCGTAGTGGCTGTGGGGGATCAGTTCCAAGCCCCCACAGCAGATACTGAAAACTGCAGAAGTACTGAACACTATACATTGCATGGTCTCTGGCTTTCTCTCGCGGTAAATACACTCTGGAAATACATATAAATGCATATTTCTGGGGGGGTTTTATTTAATATTTTCAGGCAGCAGTTACGTGAATCAGCTGATACTGATCCCGTGGATAGGAGGGTCCTATTGTAATATTATTAGAAATAAACATAAACAAGGAAAAACAATAGTGTCAGTCACAGTCAAAAATTATAGTGATATCATGCTAGGGGGTTAGCAATGGTGCCTTAGAGCAAAGATGGAGAACCTTGGGCCCCTTCGGATGTTTTGGGCTTTAAATCCCAGAAGCTCTAACCAGCATGACGAATGGAAATGGAGTCTTGGAGTTGTAGTTCAAAGCATTTGGAAGTTCACCTGTGCCTCGGAAAAGGTTCTTCCAGACAAAGCATTTGTTCAACCCCCGCTTTCTATTGCTTGGTGCCAAAAGAGCACGGGACTTACTGGGGTTCACATCCAAACTTTGCTTTAAAGCTTATTTCTCTTATCTTTAAGAAATCTACCTCACTTTAAGAAATTGACTTCTCTGCTGGGTTTTTTTGTGGTGGGAGAATCACTAATTGGCTGGAATCCTGTTGGCTCAACTCCATGCAGGGAAGGCTGATGATGTCATCAGCCATGGACTTGAATTGAATTAAAAGTTTCCTATTCATCCTTCCTGTCTATGGTTCAGGGGCTCCCTAGGAATTCATTTTGACCTGAAGAAGCCTTTTGGAGCCTTGGGTTGGAGGCAGGGGGAACAAAGCCCTTAATGGCAGAACATGGATGCTGCTGGTCCCACTGTTGGGACTAATAGTGGATATTTTCAGGCATTAAAGACTTCACTCCCATCCAGAGCCCCTCAAAGGCTTTTCCAGGTCCAATGGGATCCCTAGGTAATCTCAGAACCTAAGGAGGGGAGGAAGAGAGAATTTTTAATTAAATATTCATGTCCATGGCTGATTACATCTTCAGCCTTACATGTGTGGAGCTGCCCCAACAGGATTCCAGCCAGTGACTGGTAGTTGAAAGCTTCTGATTAGAAGCTTTTGTCACAAACATCAACTGCAAAATGCTAAATGTCACCCTACGTACAAAGCAATACTATAAATAAATGGTGCTTTCAGGATGAAATCATGGGATGAATGCACTATACACTTGGCAAGAAAAATACCAGTGCAGAATCCAGTAGATTCAAAGGGGGGGATGACTCAGTGTGGAAAAGCTCAGTGTGATGATAGGACATGTAGATGGCCTCAGTAATTTACAGGACCCTCTTATCCATGGGATCTGTATCTGCTGATTCACTTATGCGTGGTCTGAAAATATTAAAAGAAACAGCCTAGAAATATACAGTATATCTCTAAAGATGAAGTTACCAGAACTGGCCACTAGAGGGAGCCAGAGACCAAGCTGTGTATAACTTTCATGAGAGAAATAAATTTCCACAATGTCATTACCGGAACTGGACACTAGCCAAAGACCATGCTATGTATAGTGTCCACTATTAAAATAGCATTTGCTATAAGCTGCGTTTTTCAGCATCCGCGAGAATGGGTTTGGAACTGATCCCCCACAGATATGGGGATCCTACTGTAGTGAGGAACTGGTTCTGCCCTCCAATGTCTCAAATGGTGCTCAGCGTAGGACACCCGGCATTCTCTCAAGCTCTCTAGACCATTCTCGTTGTCCTTTCCAATCACTCTTTCAGTGCAGTTGCTTTTGTTTCTGAGCAAAGCTTTGTGATCAGGATGACGCTGCTCTAAATGCTGTCCAAGTTAAACTGAGACCTATAGTGACAGTTTCTGGTTCTGGCTCTTGCTCATTTTTGGAATCCTATTTTCTGCTTCCCTCACCGATGCTTTGCCTGATCAAGACATGAGGTGACACAATTTACAGAATTACATCTTACTTTACTTCAGGTTAACGTCTCTGCTCATGGCAATGGACGAGAGTGCGAAAATAGGATTTGATTTCAGTTTTTGAAAGGTAGACGTAGGTGTACCATTGGGGTGGGTGGGGGATTCTATTTGGATTCTGATACCTCCTGGGTTCAAAAAAGTTTAGTAAAATACATTAATCTAATAGAAATAAGGTACAAAAGATTTCTTCATGTTTTGTTTATTTCGCGACTGTATTGCTTGCCTCCCTCCCTTTATAGTCACATCATTGCTTTTTTTTACCTGCTGTGCCCCTCCCCCCCATCATATTGTTTCCCCTCTAATCTTCTTTGGGGATGATGAAACCAGGGCTTAAAGAATTGCTAGCAGTAAGGGATGCATGTGGATCTCTTTGGGGTTATTTCCAGATAAGTGCCTGCTTCTTGTAATGGACAAAGACCTACAGAGACCTTCACACTGCTAATTGGAACACCCTTTTGTACATTTGCCTATTATCTTGGACAGAAGATGAACTAAACAAATAAACCAAGATGTAATCTGTTAAAATGGCCAAGGTCTGCATGTGTGCGTTGGCGTGCGTGTGGCGTTCACACAATGTAGTTCGGAATTACTTACCAAGAATAAATAGGAGACGCTCCTAAGGAGATTCTCCACAAAGACCTAATTAACGGTCTCCTGGATACTGTACTTAAGAGGACTGCAGTGTTGGAAGGTTCCTGATTAGTGTCCCCTGCATATATTTTACCCAGCTGCCCTATTATTTACAATATATTACCCAGTAGACACCGTAGCACTCAATCGCCAAAGCTCTCTGGGCAGTTCACAAAATAGAAGGCTAGAGAAATTGAGCCATCTGGCTCCCCTCTCTAGAGGCTTGATTAAAATCGGTACCTCCTATGATATCCCTTTATAGCAATCCCTTTATATCCATCCCTTTATATTAATCATGCCCTCCATCTCATCCTAAGCCTTCCTTAACCCATCAATCTTTTCGGAAAGATCCATTTGGCTAAATGCATGCCGATCTGCTAATGTGACCATTTGACTTAACAGGCAACCTAGGTTTTGTTTTCCCATACGATAAATTTGGTCTCAAAATGGAACTGTGATCTCTTTGTTAATTGATGTCAATCCATTTATTTTCTTCTGGCACCACTTTACCTTTTTGTCTTGTTAAAATGGAGAGAGAGAGAGAGAGAGAGAGAGAGATTTCAGTTTGTTGAAAAAAAACAGCCTTTAAATCTGACTAATTGAAGACTAGCAGAGGAAAATACATTACTGAAAGAACAGAAGTAGAAATGACTGGTCCACATGTACAAATAGAACAGTTACAGGATGGGGGATACCTGGCTCAGAAATACTGCGAGCAAGAAGGATCTTGGAATCATTGTAGATCACAAGCTGGATATGAGCCAACAGTGTGACACAGCTACAAAAAAGGCAAATGCTATTTTAGACTGCGTTAATAGAAGTGTAGTCTCCAAATCCTGCAAGGTACTTGTTCCCCTCTATTCGGCACTGGTTAGGCCTCATGTAGAGTACTATGCCCAGTTCTGGATACCACACTTCAAGAAGGATGCTGACAAATTGGAACAAGTTCAGAGGAGGGCAACAAGGATGATCAGGGGGCTGGAAACCAGACTGAAAGAACTGGGTATGTTTAGCCTTGAGAAAAGAAGACTAAGGGGAGATTGAAAGGCTGTCAGACAGAGGAGGGGCAGGATCTGTTTTCAATCAGCCCAGAGTGCAGGACATGCAACAATGGGCTCAAGTTACAGGAAGCCAGATATCAGGAAAAAACTTCCTAACTGTTAGAGCAGTATGGCAATGGAACCAATCACCTTGAGAGGTGGTGAGTGATCCAAAACTGGAGTCATTCAAGAGAAATTTAGACAGCTACCTGGCAGATATCGTCTGATTTGTATTCCTGCCGGGGATTGGACTTGATGGCCTTATAGGCCCCTTCCAACTTCATGATTCTATGGTTCTATGATTTTATTAAATTGTAAAGGTGAAAGGAGGAGCCATGGCTCCTGATATCTCCAGCTTAGCTAGAACAATTTTCTGTAAGTGTAATAAACACAAGCTTTCCTATTTTTATTTTTATTTTTAAAAAAAGCGTGGTCATGATCTAAGTTTCAAATTGCTGAACCCATAAATTAATGTTGTTCCCATGCTTGCTTGTTCTCCAGTATGGATGCTGGTATCTGAGCAGCTGCCTCAGAGTGATGCATGCTGATCCTAAGGCAGTGCAAAGGCCTCAGTATTCAACTGTTTGCACACTTCATGCAGGACTCACGGTAGGACATTCCTCTCATTCAACAGCAACCAACCTCTTCACTTTAGAACAGGCATGAGCAAGATGGGGTGGCATGCAGTGCTAAAATTCCCCAGTGTGGATACTAAGATGAATTGGTTAGCAGTGGGAGAAAACAATGTGATCTGAAAAGTGTGCTCAAATTCAAGAGTATAAGGAAGAAGATGCAAAACGGTTGTATTTTAAGCACAGCAACCTTTGTGCATTGCATTTAGGAAAGTCTGGAAAAAATAAGGGGGAAGTAATATTTGTATAGCATTTTCTGAGAATGCTTCACATGTGTACCTTCTGAGCTATTAAAAGTGATGAGTCAGTCGGTCAGTCAGTCAGTCAGTCTCTCTCTCTCTCTCTCTCACACACACAATCACTCTCTCTCTCACACACACACACAGATTCTGTCACTTAGGAAAAACAGTGGGAAACTGAATTTAGCACCATAAAGAGGTTGAATGGGGACAGTTTTGAAACTGTTTTGAAATAGTTTTGAAACAAAACATTTAATGTCTAAGCATTCTGATTCTGAAATTCTCTGTGGTGCCAAATCAGAGTCCCACCCATGTTGAACAGCAGGTATGCCATGGACCTCTCTGTGCTAGGAACAGCAGTACCTGTAGAACTTTGATGGTAGACATGACTGAAAATTTTGTTTCTGACAAAACATTTCCCATAAAAACCAACCAAAATTCACAGATTTATCTGTATACAGCATGGAAAGAACTTGAGGGTATTTTGTCATTTTAAAAAATTGAATATGGGAGAAAGCTGAACTGACTAATTGGTACATACCAGACCCTGGAATAATTCCCTTTTTGAAGTAAAGCTCTTGGAATTCCCCTGCCAGCATGGCCCTTCACAATGCTGGATGGGTGATTCTGGGAGTTGTACTCCAAAGGAGTAAGCCTTCAAAACTCTGATCCATCTCTGTGACACAATATTGAAGCATATTCTCCCTCATGACCAAATTACTCCTGTTCAGAGTTCAAGTCAGCTATTCACTCAAAGGAAGGAATTCCACTCCTACCTCCCTGGTTTCACTTTATCAGTTTACAGCTGTGGTTTCTGACAATTCTCAGTCACCACTGGTCTGTCAAAGTCTGTCTGCCAAACTCTGGATCAAGCATCTCCCCATCCGGATATCATCTTCCCGTTTTGCTCCAGTTCTTTAGACCTTCATTACCTCAGGGCCAAACTAGACCAGCACATCATCATCAGAAGGAATTCCCAAAGTTCTGGAAATGTCTTATTGTCACAGCCAGGGCTTTCCACACCTCCTGTACTTTGCTGAGTAACTTGCTTTGTTTTGTGATTGGTCTTCTGGAGGTAAGGGTCGGATTTGTGTACAAGCATGTGCTCAGTCAAGAAGGTCCATCTGCCTAAGTCATGTTTCTGAAAATTAAGCGGATTTCAACTTTTAACAATGGGTGATATGTAATATTTAGTCTGGCTCTCCGTCTGCTGTTAAAGGAAGTTTGCTATTAATAGAGCCCTGGCAGATCAGACTGTCTAGTACACTGCCCTCCCGTCTCAAACAGATGCCTGTGAGGTGCCCTTAAGCTGTTGAGCATATGCTCATACATTTGATTTTGACAAAAACAGCTGGGTTCCACTCTTTCCAAAAGCCATAGGGGTTTCTGGTGACAGTGAACTGGATATATGGTGGTGGTTCTCAAAAGAAATATCAATACTCACCAAAAGCTGAAGTCAAATGCATCGGCATTGTGGACCCCTTTCTTTAATGGATCCAAGGTCGATCTGCTAATTTTGACAGCTACGGTCTTCCCACATATGTATTTTCTGTTCAAAGAAACAGTTTTCTGCACTTCAAAGAAAAGACTTATCTGTAATAACTGCTGTTTAGCAATTCTGATCCTTTAGTGCCTCTGGTGGCCACTGAATGACATGCTGGCCAAGGCAATCGTTTCTTTTCCTCAGAAGATATTTTTTCTGTGCCATTTCTACCTTAAGATAAGACAAGTAAGTTGGTTATCCCCTACCTTTCTTTTGATTAGAAATACTCAGCTACTGGGTTTAGGTGGAAAGTGAGAACAATTTCCTGTGTAAAACTCTGGGGAGAGGGAAATGTAACTTGGAGATGGGCTGGACATACAAGACCTTCCCAGCTGGATCTGCGAATATCACATACTCACTCTCACATACATATCTGCATGTATATAACTATAAAAATGCAGACATTCATACAATCATTGTACAAGGATGGGCAAGGTTGGGCGGTAGAAGATTGGGAATGCATCGGTTCCTTCTCTCCCCCCCCCCCTCCCCGGGTCTCATCCTGTTACTATTACTACTGTCACTGCCAATTTTTTTAGCAGCAGAGAGGCACAACAGGAAAAAGGGGAGAAAACCTAAGTGCATTTTTTAAGCCAGATGTGGGGTGTGTCCTTTGCTTTACAGATGACTTGCATTTCTGGATAGTTTCCAAACAGTAATTCTGCTTTAAATGAAACAAGATACACGGACTCCAAGTGCCTTGGCCAAAATCCTATCACATAGTTACAGCTGCAGAAGGCAAATGGTGTGGCAGTGGTTTCTTGCTGGCTGTTGATCAGTTCTCAATTGGATTTTCCAGTACATGCCAATCCACCAGACTGGCACACATCATAAAATCCAAGCAGATACTTGCAGCAAGAAGCTGCTATGAGTTATGCCATTTGCCCTCCACAGACATAACTATGTAATAAGTTGTGGCCCATATTTTACAATGAAATTATGTCTTCTCCCCCCATTCCACCAAAATTTGTTGCAAAGCAGCAAGGGGTGCAAAGTCAGTTGGGGGTTGCATTGTTGACCACAGGAGGTATCTTGCCCACCCACAGTTTAGACAATCCATAAATAAACAAGTTTATGTTGAAATGCGAATTTTAAGTCCTAGTCAAAGAGTTACAAAGTGCAGTTCTTGTGGTTTGTGCTTCAGAAAGCACCATGTCATTTCCTTTAGAGGAGAGGTAAGACCAGTCACATAATGGTTTATACAAGAGGTAATAAATTTCATCCTCCCAGATCCAGTGTGGTGGAATTGTAAGGAATGGAGAGTCTCAGGTTCATATCTTCATCTAGTCTTGGAGCTCATTGGGTGAAGCTTAGTTACCTTACAGGATTGTTGTGAGGTTAGAAATGAGGTTTGGTGGAATTGGGGAAAGCATGGGGAATAAATGTAGTTAATAAACAGAAGAAAGCTAATATTTTGGTTAGGATCACAAGTTTTCGATTTAGTGGCTGTAACATAGATTTAGCTACGGTATTTATTCATTCTCTATCCAAGATGCAATGTAGCAAAATGGCTGAACAGAATTATAAAGGAGCATGTACAGACAATTGTGTACATTATGCTATTTTTCTCTGAACTTTAAGCTCTGCTTTGAAAAACGGGATAAAACTCTTTGAGATTGGAGGATTGGCGGGGGGTTGCTTGATTGTTAACTTTTTTCTTTAAAACAGTGTTGTAATTTTCCTTCCTTCCTTCCTTCCTTCCTTCCTTCCTTCCTTCCTTCCTTCCTTCCTTCCTTCCTTCCTTCCTTCCTTCCTTCCTTCCTTCCTTCCTTCCTTCCTTCCTTCCTTTTCCATTTGTAATGCCTCCCACAAAACATTAGTGGCACCAAAAGAAATCTAGACGGGACAGAGAAGATGTCTCTTTCGTGGCAAAAATCTGTGTCTATTTAGGAGAGATGCTTTTGGTTGTGTTTCATGAATAAAGGTAAAACTAGACAAGACACTGATCCTGTTGTGGAGAAGCAGTGCTCCCTCAAGTGGCAAAAGGCATCTGATTGTAAAAGCACATTGAAATTGGAAGTAGGTTCGATTGCTGAGACTCGTATATAGCAAAGGAAATTGCCTTGCTGGACAGATAACACCTCAAGAGCAGGAAATACACATTTTTGTGAACATTTATTTTAACTCTAACAATGTAATTCTATACATGGGTACTCAGACAGGACCAAATAACTGGATATAGAAATACAGATGTAGATTGCTGTCCAAAACTTAATGATCACTTATTGAGATGTTGTACCATATAGTAGAGGGGACCTGGCGGCGCTGCGGGTTAAACCGCGGAAGCCTCTGTGCTGCAAAGTCGGAAGACCAGCAGTCGTAAGATCGAATCCACACGACGGAGTGAGCTCCCGTCGCTTGTCCCAGCTCCTGCCAACCTAGCAGTTCGAAAGCATGCAAATGCGAGTAGATAAATAGGTACCACCACGGTGGGAAGGTAACGGCGTTCCGTGTCTAGTCGCACTGGCCACGTGACCACGGAAACTGTCTATGGACAAATGCTGGCTCTACGGCTTGGAAACGGGGATGAGCACCACGCCCTAGAGTCGGACACGACTGGACTAAATGTCAAGGCGAACCTTTACCTTTACCGTATAGTAACTCAATGGAATTTGTTTCACTTCATCATTTCTTCATCATTTCCCTTCAGTTGTTGATCTCCTTCTTCTGTGGTGCCTCATTTTTGCACTGCTATTTTAATTCAAATACTACTGGAGCAAATGTACATTATCTGTTGGAGTGGCAGGCCTAACTCAGAGGTGATGTCTTGCTCCACTCTGTCATTGGTCAAAAAAAGGTACAGATCCTCTCATTTGGTCCTTTTTGCAATCTTTATCCAGAGACAGTGCCCATCATGAGTATATTCCCTATCACCAATACATTTCACTTTGAACAACAAGATTTCTTCAGAGATACATGCATCAGTTATTAGACTTGCATCTTAAACTCTTGAGCAGGCTGGATAACTCAGTGCACTGGGTACCTGTCTGTGGAGCCAGAGGTGAGGAGTCTGATTCTCCACTGGGCTTACTGGCAGAAAGAGCTAGCCTATGTGGGTCTTAAGCAAGCTGCACAACCTCAAAGCGTCACAATACACCCTAAATGCAAAATATGTAGATGAGGTAAACAGACATATTTCGTCAGTCGGAGAAGCATGTCTGTTTAAAAAAAACATGATAAATGTATAATCTAATTTGACCTGCAGAAACTTGGAACCGAGAACCAGCTTCTGGTGAGCTTAACTGAAAAAGAAATTTAAGGATATAAGAAGAGATTTGGAGGAATTCGAACATCAGTGTCATTTTAAAAGTCTCTAGACTCTCTGTTTTCATTTCTTGGTCCTCTTGCACATCAGTTCAGTTTCCCTGTAGGAGATCAGATGTTAGAGACACTCTCCTTGTTATGGAAACCTAATGGGCAAATTTAATTGGATCTTTGAACCCATGGGAAACAACATGTGGGATTAGTTCCTAGCCAAAAGACGCGAGTGTTCTCTTAATGTTACAAGTATGCTGTGGAATAATCTTATTTTCTTCAAACCTAAGAAAGACAGAAGCCCCATCAGAGAAAAAACCATTGCACAGTTTATTCTGTTTCACTTTTCACCATTCAAACATTCACATAACATAATACAGAAACCTAGGCAAACCTTTAACAATCAGGCAGCCACTGCACATGTTATAAAGCAATAGTTCCTAATCAGGGTTGTAGTGGAGCCAGAGCTAGGAGAGATGAAGCCACAGGACTTTCTGAGCAGGTACTATGTTATCATTTGCCTCAGATTTTGCTGTCCTTCCTGGCTTAGCTATAACTCTCACAGCAGGAAGAAATGGATTTTTGCAAGCTATCCCTATTGTAAAGGAAAGTATTGGAGGGTGGGTTCACCTGGAATGGATAGTTAAGCATCCTTAGGTTTACAAAAGACCTGGTCCTACGGGAAACATTGCTAGGACTAATTTGTTCATGTGGACCAATCCAGCTGCCTGTATTTTTGGACTCTTTGGGAGAGGGGCTGCCTATGGGGATTATCAGGATGAGCACCCACACTTCAAAATTTACCACTTAGGCTGCTTCTACCTCAATCTGGGAAAGCCACACATTCCGGCCAAGAAACAAATCAGGGGAGGAACATCCAGGGTGATGTGTAATATACAATGATCCAAACAGAGAGAATCTCACCAGGTAAGTCGACCTGTTGAGTGCAGGACATCCACAGCTGTACATCAGTTTAGAGTCAAAAGCCAGCAAATTAAATGCAGAAAACAAGGATGGCCAGGAAGAGTTTCAACTGTCACCTGCCTCCTCCTGTGACACCAGCAGCTCAGTCTAATGTATGACTTTCAACTTCTCCTTTCTTCAGTTCAAATATTTGACCACCTTTTCCACTCTACCAATGCAGAATGGGATATGAAAGATGTGTTGAATCACATGAATACCCCTGGCTCAGTCTTTTATGCCCATTGCTACAATGACAGGGCATGTGCCCAGTTGACACCATGATGCAAACTATACCTGTTGCACTGGCCTAATAGCTAAAACCCTAAAGTTACGTCTGCCTATAATCAATAGAATGCTTTTGGTTTTAACTGTAGACTTCTTGTTCCTTATTCATAGGTCTCTGTGTTCCCGTAATGAAACAGACTTCATGATTTCAGAGTGTTCTGAGTCTGAGTAGTATTAAGATCTGAATTCAATATGTTCCTCCACCTACATAGCCTTTCAAATTGATGTCAACAGTTGTGTTAGAGGTAATTATGTTAGAGATGTATTATCTTCAGAAGGGAGCTGGAAGGAGCTGTAAAGCCAACAGTCTAGTAACCAAGGGAAAAAAAATCCAGACTGAGTCCCCCAAGCCTCTCCACATCTGGAGCGTCTACCTGAAAAGTGAGTGACCTGTTTTCCCAAGCGGACCCAAGCAAGATGAATTGAAGCCCCTGGAAGCCATTTCACATCCTAGAAAACACACTTTCAAAACTAGAAAGGGGCTTATAGGCACTTCAGGTTTCATTTTTGCCTTGGAGGCAAGAGGACATTTTTCAAAGTCTGAAAAAAAGAACTCCCTTGACCTGTGAAAGGTGCCCAACCTGGATCTATGTGTATACTTATGTGCAGGCCTGTGTATGCTTTCACACACACACACACATTTTGCATTATACCTCATAATAATATGTTTTTGGTGGGCAATTCCATCCTAATCCCACTTACTGTGAACAGTGCAGATTAGCTCAGAAGGAAAAGATACCCATGAGTGTTCATAGAATCATAGAAAAGTGAAGTTGGAAGGGGCCTACAAGGCCATCAAGTCCAACCCCCTGCTCAATGCAGGAATACAATCAAAGCATATCTGCCAGGTGATTATCTAAGTTTTTCTTGAATGCTTCCAGTGTTGGAGCACTCACCAAGTCCCGAGGTAACTGGTTCCACTGTCGGTTGGTGTTGGTGGCAGATAACTCCATCGTACCTGTTAACAGCATCATGCTAGCACAATTGGTTGAACCGCAACTCTAGAACAGGGTGGACACTGTGTTTCCCTCTTGATGTGGATGGATTGCAACTCCCATCAGCCCTAGTCAGCATAGCCGATGGCGAGGAATGCTGCGAGTTGCAGTCCAACAATTTAACGAATTAATTTAATGTAGTTTGATTGTTTTTATGCTTATCAATTGCTGGTGAATCACCCAGAGTGGCCATTGGTGAGATGGGTGGTGTAAATAAACAAATGAATGAATGAATGAATAACAACCCTTGAAGGGCATACTTTGCTTACTTCTTGCCCTAATACACCAAAGCTGCTACATGGACACAGACATATGGACACAACACAGGCAAATCGTGGCGCAGTGGTTAAACTGCTGTACTGCAGCCCAAACTGTGGTCATGACCAGCGGTTCAATCCCAGGTAGCCGGCCCAAGGTTGACTCAGGCTTCTATCCTTCCAAGGTTGGTAAAATGAGTACCCAATTTGCTGGGGGGGGGGGGCAGGGGCAATGTGCAGCCTGCATAATTAACTTGTAAACTGCCCAGAGAGTGCTCTAAGCACTATGGGGTGGTATATGAGCAGCACGCTTTGCTTTTTGCTTTTCATTCTCTACTGAAACCTGGTCTCCCCTGGCCTGCCAGTCACAGCCTGGTCTAGCTAGGAATATGGGTGATGATGATCTCTATTGTCCGTGGTCCAGCACAGCACACATGGCCATGAGGGATGAACATTTCTCAGGTCCTGTCCTTTTAAAAATTGTTAGTTTTTAAAAATACTACACTGTTATTTTCTAGTATACTTTTGATTTCCTCAGTCTGTAAGAAAACATTACTAACTTGTCTTAAAAAAAATACCTGAATACATTCACACATCCAGTGGATATAAATTTAGAATTTAGTTTAACAATGTTTTAAATGAGATAATTAAAAAAAAATCTCAGCCCAATTGTACTCCTTTACAAGCAACAGTGTGGTTTTTAAGGAACATTTTGCCTCCTTCTGTCCATGAAAGACCAACTTTCTCTGCATTGATGTAATGACTGAAATAACGTCCAGTGAAGCTTATTTCCATGGCAACCTGCAAAACAAAGTTGAGTGGAGAACAACGAAGGCTTCTTTTTGAAATAAAAAGCAATGGAGCTTGCTAGCAATTTCAAGCTGCTTCAAATTTATTTCAGAAAGGAGATTTATTCCAGAAAAGAGATTTCATAGTGCTAAGGGAGCAGACTCCCAGGTTTTGCTCACACTTCAGATATTAAGACATTACTAAATGGACTAAGCTTGAGCAGTGTTCTTGTGGCCACTTCTGAACTCTCACTGTTGATCTGTTATTGGAGTTTCAGTAAAATAAATTAGGAATTCCATTCCCCAGCCTGTGACTCAGGCTTGGGGTTTGTCCTTTTCTTTAATTTCCATCCTAGACAGATTTCCCAGGTGGTCCAACCAGAACAGATCTGTAAGTAGCCTAGTCTGTTCCCTGTGAGGTGCAAAACCCTGTAAAAGCACTCATCACTGCCAACATAACAAGAAATGGGGCATTTTTTTCAGGGTTTCTTCCTACCTCAAGATTAATTTGCTATTTTCTTGTTGCTATTGTTTTAAGGAGATTCTAATGGAATATAAAACCTAAACTGGCCAGAATCCTAATACACGTTGTGCATCCATTTTCTGTGCCATCAAGTTAGAACCAATGTATAGCACCTAATAAGGCTTTCAAAGTGAGATATCTTCAGGAATGGTTTTGCCAGTTCCACACCTCCAGTCAGTTTCCATGGATGACTGGGGATTCAGACCTTGTTCTCCAGAGTCCTAGTCTATCATTCTGTCCAATACACTACAATGGGAATCCCTAGTACACATTACAAGCATTAAAATAAGTACAGCAATGCTGTGTTTAAAGCACCCAATGGGCGTGGGGGGTGGGATAGACCTATAGGTTGCAAGAAATGCTTATCTTTACAATATCTGCTAACTGATTACTTTCACCTTAGTTCACTCTCATCATCACCATCATCATTTATTAAAAAGCTTGTTCTTTTTTTCTCTTTAATTGTGAGGGTTCTTCCATGTTGACTTTCAGCACACCTTTGCACGTGGAAGCCAGCTCTAGTGGCTTCTGCACTCAAGCCTAGGTCTTGTTTTATCATGAATAGATTTCTTGGATTAATAAAGGTTTTCGTTCTGCCTTACATGAGCATCCCAAGTCATTAATGCTAATTTATAGCTGCATATTCTCCTTATTAGCTTGCTGCATTCAAGGAACATAATTGCCACTAATTCCTACAACGGGCCTCCTTCTCTAGTTCATGTTAAGAACCAAGCTTCACAGAAGGAGTTAGAGTTTGAAGGAGATTTAAAAATCACATTTGAAAAAGAAACTTGATGCCTATTCAGCCCTGTGCATATTTAGCTGAAAACTGCCTTTATTAATACAACAGAATTAACTTTAGAAGTTTTTTTCCCCAGTTATCAAGTCCTTTCTGTCCCTAATATGAAGAAACCAGGGGATTTCATTGAAGTTTTTAAAAAATGAATCGAAAGTAAATCCCATCTCCCCATCCACACCAACCAAATCAAACAGGTAAAGCTACTTTTGACATGGAGAGGATGACATACCCCCTTACCATAAAGGTGTTAAAATATGATGAGCCTCTTAGAATAAAACAGGTGGCAATTTTAATTCATCCCACACATGTCTGAATCCATAGGGGCTGAACAACAGACTTTTAAAAAGCAAATTCACAGTGGTATAAGGAACAATGTGAGACTCTAGATGCTACCATAGCTCTGCTCAGAATATTTTTTTTATCACAATGAAGTATTCTGAGGTACAAGAATGACCCCTTCCACATTGGCTAGCCACTGGCTTCCTGGACAGGAAGAACGATAAAAGACTTCCCATTTTGGCAGATGCTTTCTTGAGAAACAGGCTCTTCCTACCACTGTATATATGTGTTTATTCCATAACTCTAACTTGCTCATCTGAACTCTCGGTTTAGACTTAGAGAATTATTGCAGCCTACATATGATACCTTTAAGAGGTTTTGGCTGGGAGGGAATTTTATGGTCTGGAGTTGAATGTCAATCAATCCAATAACAGGCAATAGTTCCTTCTCCATCTCAGATCCTTTTTCCTGCCTTTCCCCAGTCAGGGTTTAGTTAGAGTCAGTGTTAATAATGGAGTCTGTCAGAAGTGGACAGTTAGAGTGATGTGTTTTGTCAGGCATGTGGCCAGTTAGGAAAGCAAAGTGTGCTGCTTATATACTGTCCTATTGTGCTTAAAACACTGTGGGTGGTTTACAATTTTTTTAAAATTATGCAAGCTACACATTGCCCCTCCCCCAGCAAGCTGGGTACTCAATTTACTGCCCTCAGAAGGATGGAAGCCTGAGTCAACCTCAGACCTAGCTACCAGAGCCCATCGGATCAAACTCAGGTTGTGAGCAGAGTCTTCACTGCTGTACTGCAATTTAACCACTGTGCTACAAAGCTCCTTAGTTAGTCAGTAATGAAGCTAGTTAACCAGTGAAGCTCAGTGATGTAACAAGTTAACATTTTTACACAAATATGGTATTTGTTTTTGTCTCTGAAGCACTGTAAGTAAATGGAGACATCTTATTCTTTCTCATTACCAGAGTCTCTGAGAGAGTATTTTGGGACAGTAAGTGCCAGTTGAAGTAAATTAACAAATAAGGGATGGTCTGCAGAGGGAGACTTGTAGCTCAGTCTGCTCTGTAGGTTCTGATTGAAACATTTTATCTGCTGCATTATTAGAGGAAGTTTTATTTTATTTTAAATAAAGGACACACTCAATTCTTCACACATGCTGCCCCAAGAGGAAGTTCGTATCCTGAATATAGAAAGCCGTGCTTTTGTGTGGCTCTTAGATCCATGGCTTTTATGAGAGATGCCAAAGTAATGCCATGATACTCCATGAGAGTTGTAACACAAGCAGCAGCTCTGTGGAGGACGTAAATACATCATCAGCTCTTTACAAGTCCGTGGAACACTTTCTCTAGCATCAGAGAAATTCCAGTTTTGTATCCTTCTGTGGCTTCTTGGAAGAGGCGTGATGATTCCAGTTTCCCTCTCTAGGCGCTGATCCTTTTTTCTCTCTCCTACTTCTTCTTCATGGAGGAGTCGGTATGAAAAATCTCATGGTCTCTGAGATGCCCAAATGTGGCCCCTATTAAGCAGAAAAACAAGATTATGCTTGAAGCTTACATCTTCTGGAGTGGTGGGTCTTCCTATGGTTCTAACCTTAGCAAATTGATTTAAAGGACTTAAAGGACTGTTCCAGACCCAGCCATTGAAACAGACCCATTGAAACAGTTGCTAAGTGGTACATCAACGTGTATGTAAATCCCCTTGATTCAATGAGTCAAATTTAGCTGGAATGACAAATGGGATTCACGCCAAGGTCTAGTGCAATGTTACAACAAGAGAGGTGTATATCTAGAAGAAGATTGCTTGTAATGTGGAAAGTGGTATTACTTAATGTCCCATGCATAATTAAAGTCCAATTTACTTGTAAATAAACAAATAGTTCAAGCAAGCGAGCCAAGCTATATATGTCTGGGGGGAAATTAAAACTGACCACAGTGTTTAGAGTGTCCCTTCAGAGTTTATAAATATGTTATCCTAAACCTATTATAAAGAAAGTTATATTAGCCTGAAAATTCACTTTCAACAAGGTCACCATACTTGTTTGTCTCTGAACAACAATAAAAATCTAAAGTGTACATTAAATTTGCTCTGCCACTGGCCCTGTGGGTTGGATAAAACCTTTCATGTAACCCAGTAGCAAACTAAAATAGATAAATATTGTGGGAAGGCAGAAAATACACCTGGAACAGCTCTGAAGAATGAAGGTTTTCACATATTGATGTTACCCATGGAAGCTGTTTCAGAGAAAGCCCATTGCAAGCTGTCACCCCAACAGAAAAGTTCTTTTAAAGAAGAAAAGGACTCATTTTTGAACTTGTAAGTCAAAATTCTGAAGGGTATCCGGGAAGGAAGAACTGAATGAATATAAAGCAAGATACAAAATCTTCAGTGACCACAATTAAATTCCTTGCCAGATGTGTATAAAATGCAGATCTATAAGTCTCTCATAGGGATTCAGTAAAACAGGGGACCTGTGAAGGCACTCAGATATTCCTCCGTGGAATCTGACAATGTGTGGAACTGAAATCCACTGTCTTACTTTTATTTACACGTATGTCTATATAACCTGGAAATAAGAAATGTGTTCTCATGGTTCTTTAGCATTAAACTGGCTTCAAACTATATCATCTCTATTGGAGTTTTATTTG
Organism: Intellagama lesueurii; assembly: GCA_037013535.1. Taxonomy (NCBI): domain Eukaryota; kingdom Metazoa; phylum Chordata; class Lepidosauria; order Squamata; family Agamidae; genus Intellagama; species Intellagama lesueurii. The sequence continues at coordinate 186,113,617 of JBAJHW010000005.1, read as the reverse complement.
CAACCCTGCATGCAGTCTTTGGTTTGTGTGACTAAGAGGGACTTTCCTAGGCTGGGGTGATTGCCTATCCAGCAGTAACCAATTGTTTCTTCCAGCCTTTGAATTCAAAGAGAGCCCCACCTCTCTGTTGAGTGTTCTCTTCCCTTTCTTTCCCCTCTCTTTTGGGGAAAATCCTGAAAAGGGTCTCCATAAGTCAGAATTGACTTGATGGCACATGATTATTATTGTTCAAGTCTCATGGACATTGGCCACGGTGGTCCAAGGGTTCTGGGATCTGCAGTCCCAAAAAGTGACTTTCCTGAGCTTTCTATGGAGCTCGACCCCACTGAGGCTGTATCTACTAGGGGAATGCATGAAACAAATGTAATTAATATGGCATTTTGCACTATAAGAATGAATGAATTGGAATTCCCTCTCTAGCAGCTGACCCCTTTCTCTCTGTATAGCATGTAAAGCTGATATGGCTCAGTGGTTTGGGATGGTTGCAGAGCCAGGGGTCAGAAACTTGAATTCCCTCTGTGCCTCCTGAAAAAAGGTCCAGATGAGATCACCCTGAATGTGTATGGCATTCTGTGCCCTGCCACTTGTGTGGACTTAAGCAAGCTGCGTGCTCCCAAAGTTCCACCGGAAGAAGGCGGAGAGTGGTAAACCACTTCAGAATATTTTCGATCTAGAGAAATCTGGGAAGAATCACTGATGACTTGACGGTGCATAATTAATTATTAAATTTGTCTCTTCAGGCAACTGATAAATTGGTCCTCCCTCCCAAAGAGAGGCAGCATGTATAGTGGTTAGTGTGTTGTGTTGTCATTTGGGAGATTCAGGTTCTAATCCCTGTTGAACCCTAAGACTTTCCTGGGTGACCTTAGGGTGGTTTGTCTCTCTCAGACTGGCTCACCTCACAGGTTGGTTGTGAGCAAGAAGTAGGGATAAGGAGAACACTGAATGCCTGCTACTTTCCTCAGCGAAGGAAAGGCAGATATAAATGGAACCAACTAACCAAATATTTCACATTCTACACTAAAGAATAATAACCCTCAAAGGCATTGGCCACACTGACATTTGCCAAACATGGCTACTCTCCTGCTTATTACACCCTATTGTTTCCTATTTTCTATCTGCCTCACAAGGATAATAGAAGACATGCAAGCCACTACAACCTTTTGAGGTGACCTTTGTGTTTTTGAGAGTGATTAGCTCTCTTGAAGCTGTAGTCACAGTCATCAATTTCACATCACATAACTTGTGTTCTGGTTGAAGCATTTCCTATTACCAAGCCAAATTAATCATTGGTGCTTATAGCAAGAGAGCCTCTATTAATTACCATAAATGGAGAACGTGTTTTGGGGTCATGACCTCCAAGTTCCCATCCCAGCTTGCTTAGCAAGTATAAACACAGAGCAGCCAGTACAGGTACAAATTCAACCCTGTCAGATATCAGGAAATATAATATATTATTTCCCTTCCATTCCAGAGTAATACGAATCCAGTTTCTGAACACCAATAATAGAACTACAGTCCTATTATTAAGTCTGCTACCAAAAGCAGTGGCATAGTCGTGGGAGTCACATCCCATAAAGCTGATGAGCGAGTCATCAGCCCCAGTCCTGCCCCCACCATGGTTTCCTCTATTGCCTCCTCCACTGCCCACACATTGGTGGAACGATTGACATGGGGGTCACCTAGACTTGTCACTCATAGGAAGAGCCTGCGCATATCGAATAGATTTCATCTCTTCAGGCAGTATTGCATCTAGATGGCAATGTGGCAGGACCAACAGGACTCTTTTTTACCATGTGCTCTCAAATCGCTTCTGACTGAACAGTGACTATGAATTAATGAACTCTAAAAGGTCCTACCCTTGCTTAAGGATTGCAAACTAAAGACTAGGGTTTCTTTTATTGAGTCAGACTATCTCATGTGCAGTCTTCCTCTTTTCCTACTGTCTTCCACTTTTTCTAGAAGTATTATTTTTCCCAATGAATTTTGTCAACCCCTGATATGTCCAAAATACCACAGATGCTATTTAGTCATTTTAGCTCCAATTGAGAATTCAGGCTTGATTTGATCTAGAAAATACTTACTTGCTTCAGTGGTATCCAAAAAACCCATTCCAAATGAATCAGTGTTTTTTGCCCCCTACCAGCTTTCTCCACTGTCTACAATTAACATACAGAGTAATCATGAAAACTTGCCTTTACATAAAAATGGAAAGCCTACCCTGTTTCCCTGAAAATAAGACTTAGCCTGAAAATAAGCCCTAGCATGATTTTTCAGGATGCTCATAATATAAGCCCTACCCCAAAAATAAGCCCCAGTGAAGTGAAACCCCGCCCTCCACCATTGTGCAGCAACCAGAAGAAGATGACATGACTGTATTTGAATAAATGTAGATTGTTGTATATGAAAAAAATAAAATAAAACATCCCCTGAAAATGAGCCCTAATGCGTTTTTTGGAGCAAAAATTAATATAAGACCCTGTCTTATTTTCAGGGAAACACAGTATATGTATTGATGCAGTAAATCAATTCATAGATTCTGCAGGAATAAAATCCTTAGAGCAGAGGGCACTGAGAAATGACTTCCATGGCTGGAGATATGCTGGTACCCAGAGATGGGCACAAACCTGAAAAATTGTGGTTCGTGATGGTTCGTGATTATCTGACCCCCCGTGAACCAACTGTAAAACCAAACTGGTTTGCAATTTGGTTTTTGATTCGTGCCCAGTAGGGGGCCCCCTACCTGCTCCTGTCACACTGTCACTGTTGCGCCATCTCTTCCTCTTCCTCCTCCCCAGATGCCATGCTCTGAAGCAGTGACCTCCTGATCAGCTAGGAGGCAGGAGCATGCTCACAGCAGCGACTGGCTTCCGTGCAAGACGTTCGGTCGCTGCCTTGGAGCATGGCACACAAGGAGGAGCTGGCAGCGGCAGTGCATCAGTGGCATGGTGGCAGGAGCAGGTAGGCCAACGCAATGGGGGGCAGTGGGAAGAGCGTGGGTGGGCAATCCTCGTTTTCTGAAGCAAATGAAATGCCAAGGAGAAAAAAGTTTGGCATTTCCCCAAACCAGCCTTGTTTGTCTGTTTTTCTGGTTTGCAATTCAGTTCGTGCCCACCTCTATATGTAGGTAACCATGATAGAAGAGAGTCTACTTATGGATACTTCAGTCTCATGAAGAGGAAGAGAAGCAACAGCAGACCAGCTTGTAAGAAGAGGGGAAAAATAAACAATTTACCTATCACCAAACGGTTGCTCACAAAAGACAAGGGAGAATAAGATGGCCAACTCATCTTATCTATCTGTTTATCCCCCTCTTCCCCCATTTTAATTACCCTGTTTCCCCGAAAATAAGACCTAACCTGAGAATAAGCCCTAGTATGATTTTTCAGGATGCTCGTAATATAAGCCCTACCCCCAAAATAAGCCCTAGTTAAGTGAAACTCCGCCCTCCACCATTGTGCAGCAACCAGAAGAAGATGACGTAACTGTATTTAAATAAATGTAGATTGTTGTACATGAAAAAAATAAAACATCTCCTAAAAATAAGCCCTACTGCGTTTTTTGGAGAAAAAATTAATATAAGACCCTGTCTTATTTTCGGGGAAACACAGTACTAGCTACATGAATGGATGCTTCCTTACTCCTGACAACAACGCCATTATTATTGCTTTATGTTTAACTAGTGAGAAGTGTTTTTGGGCCCGGTCCCACTTTCTCATTCCTCTTTTCTCAAAAAGAGAAGCCTTCCTCAGAAATGCACACATTCTGCCAGGGTCCTCTGCTGCTGTTCTTTTGGACAAAGGGTGTTTTTGGACAGACGAAATTTCAATTTAAGCTTGGACTGGCTTCTATTTAGCACTAAACGCCAGAGCCAAAGGCTTGTAACATGTTAGTTTGAATTCTGTCCAAGTCAGCAATCACTTTCCCACCATCCAGCTCAGTTTTACGGCACCTCGAAATCCAAATGGCAGTTGGATGATGTCTATATAACAAGCACTAAAGCTGGAAGTCTGTATTGGCAGAAAGGTCAAAATGCTCAATAGCCAAAAAGCTACATGACTGGAGAAAGCGGATGTTTTTTGCTGTATATTTTTTTTGCAGAAAAGCAGTAAAATGCACTGTTTTCGGACATCCTGAACTTTAGAACTCCACATGGAAATGGTCTCTGAAGATGGAATGTAACTGGTGGCTTAGATTGTCTTTCAAACACTTTCCCTTGAAGAAATATCTTTCTGCTGACACATTGAATAAATGCAGAAAGCAGCTTGTAAATGAGCTCAACTGCTACCTCCTGGTTTGGGCAGAAGTTAAAAAAGTTACATTTTTGGATCACAGCTCCCACAAACCTCCATCTAGTGTGGCCTTGCTGGTTAAGGAATTCTGGGATATGTGGTGTATTTCCCCCCCCCCCCCCAGCCCTCGTTTTGCCTTCCTTTCATTCTGCATTTGTCCTTTTGTTTGGTAAATAATGGGAGACTTCGCTCCACAACCAGCAGAGCTTGGAGAAGAGATTTCATAGGAGTGAGTGTATGCGTGCGCTGGGTGGAATGTGGGAGAGAGAGAGCTGCCTGGGTGACAGAATTGCTAGTCCCATCTCTGTGTGGTGAAGCCAATGGTCAGCTTGAATTGGTGGGATGTCTTCCCCTTTTATTTTGCTCAACAAGTTACCTAAGATCAGAGCTGCAATTGGTCCTTCAGCCCAGAGAGCTCATGACTCTCATTTTTAGTGTTGGTGGCTCATGAGTCATGACAGATGGTAGCATATGTCAAGCACAATGAGTTCTCCTCCGAGTGCTGCTCAGGATGGGAGCCATGTCTTGAACTATATACTGTACTGGATCAGTGCTGCACTCATACTCCGGGAACAGGCATGGCAGCAAAAATCAAATTTACAGCGAGTCACTGGCTACCTGGCCATTTCTGATGCAACATCTACATAATGTAAGAACATAAGAAGAGCCCTGCTGGATCAGGCCAAGGGCCCATCTAGTCCAGCTTCCTGTATCTCCCAGTGGCCCCACCAGATGCCTCTGGGAGCACACGAGACAACGAGATACCTGTCTCCTGATACCCCCCCCCCGCATCTGGCATTTGGAGGTACATTCCTTTTAAGCCTGAACATTATACATCCCCATCATGCCTTGTAATCTGCAATGGACTTTTCCTCCAGGAATCTCCTAAAGACTCTCATTGCTACTTCATCAGGCTTTCCAAAATCCCCTTTTAAAGGCATCTAGGCCAGATGCCATCACCACATCCTGTGGCAAGGAGTTCCACAGACTAACAACATGGTGGGTAAAGAAATATTTTCTTTTGTCCGTTCTCACTATCCCAACACCCAATTTGAGTGGATGTCCTCTGGATCTTAGTCAGCCCAGCTCTTAGGTTCTGATGTATTGGCTGGTCATCTCTCTTGATGCTTCAACACCCTTAACATGGACCTCTCCCTTGCTCCACTAGATAGCACCTTATTTTTGCCAGTTGTTGTTGTTTAGTCGTTAAGTCGTGTCCGACTCTTCGTGACCCCATGGACCAGAGCATGCCAGGCCCTCCTGTCTTCCACTGCCTCCCGGAGTTTGGTCAAATTCATGTTGGTCGCTTCGATGACACTGTCCAACCATCTCGTCCTCTGTCGTCCCCTTCTATTTTTGCTTGGAGGTACAAAAGAGAAAAATGAGGAAAACTGGAACATGGAAAATCAGACCCAGTGAAATTTCTTCCCTGTGTTTACCTGCCTTTCCACCCTCTCCAGTTTTTCCTGTCTGTTTCTTGGAAAATAATGAGAATTTTGAACAGCTAGAACCCAGCTCTTGCTTTAGATAAACAACATTTTAGAGAGCTACATTTTCCCCAACTCCTTAATAAAAACTAAGTCTTCGAAAGCTATTGTGTACTCTAATTGGGAATGTCATGGTGATGATCATAAAGCCGATTAAAACCTCGATTTCAGCAAGCAAAACGTGCCATGTTTATTGACAAAATATTAAAGCTGTGGAGAGGGATACATATTAAATATTTTTTTCTACCCTCCACAGCTGGGCTTCTAGCAGCTAATTTAGATTATTGTTTGAATTACAAAGCTAATTTTAGAGTTGACAGAGTCTGATGTGGTAGGTGGGGAGCATTTTTAAAGAAGCCAGCACTGCTGCAGGGGAATTTTTTGCCTGATTAATTGAAAGAGTACTTTCATACATTATCAGATCTATGCTTTATTGGTCTAACCTTGGAAGCTCGAGGGCTACTGTTATGATGATTTATATAGAAACTTTTTGGGCACCACAGCGTTGCATAGAAATGAGTCAAGGGAACAATGGCCATTAGACCAAAACATTTTCCCCCCTAGCAATCTGTCCTTAGAGTAGAAAAAGCCTAGGAACATGAGATTCATACCAAGTTCAACAATCTGTCCATCTAGTCCTTACCGATAGTAACAGTGTCCCCCCCCCCCCCCAACCTGGAGATGCTAGGTGTTCATCCTAGATCCTCTTGCTTGCAAAAGCTGTGATCTTCCACTGAGCTCCAGCACATCATCCCAGACCATTGGTCATTCTGGGCTGATGCTGATGGGAATCTCTGTACAATAACGTTTGAAGCAGAGATGGGAAAACTCGTTACTCTCCTAAGAAAGGGGAATACAGAGAGAAAGAGTGTGAGAGAGATTGTATTTCTGGAATACTGCGTTACAATTATTCCATTACATTCAACTGACACTATTGATGGAATGGATTTCCACATCGGTATGCCCCCTAAATCTGCTCTGAAGCTACAGCGATCGGAGGGGAAGTCTTGTTGCATGAACAAAGGTCTTCTCCCAATATTTGACATACAACCCAATGGGATTGCTAGCAAAAGCCAACATGAACCAAACAAAACACATAAAATTATTACAATGTGGGAGGGATGACCATCAGAAGACCCGGCTTCTAACCATACCATGAGGCAATACTTGGAAGCAGCAAATGTCCCATTATTTAAATTATTATTCAAATTTGTAGCATCGTTCAGCTTGCGATTTACCTTCCACAATTCTCAAAATTCCATACTGTGTGGGTAGGAGAGAAATGCAGTTGTTGCTGTTGTTTAGTCGTTAAGTCGTGTCCGACTCTTCGTGACCCATGGACCAGAGCAGGCCAGGCCCTCCTGTCTTCCACTGCCTCCCGGAGTTGGGTCAAATTCATGTTGGTAGCTTCGATGACACTGTCCAATGCAGTACCAGCTGCTAATTTGGCAGTAATCCCTGTACTCTGCACAGAGAGAGCTGCTGGTGGTTGTTCTTTGTAATGGGGATGGTAACGTAGTGAATTAATCAGAATCTCTTCCCCCAGGTGGATCAGGTTTAATGGCCTACAGGGAGAAAACCTGGGACTTCTTAATGGAAAGCACATGATCGACCACTGAACCGGGAAGGACATGAGCCCTCATTTGTACCATCCTTGCACATGAGGACTAGGAGAATAACAAGGGATTGTACCATTCTCTCCTTGCTGGTGAGGGATTTCCTGGCGCGTTGGAGCATGTTCTCACATTAACAAGAAAGAGTTTTTGTGCAAAACGTGTTTGTTTTTGTACAAAAGCTGCCAGGTTTCGGTATCACATTGCACTGTTCTGGCAACTTTGCAGATGGCATGAATGGCTCCCAAGCACAATGACTTTAATAATTTTGAACCCCTGGGTAGACTATTTGCTCATGTCTTTGTGATCAGCCGTCCCTTCAGTGCTTGCAGTGAGTGTGTGTTCTTTCATTCACAAAGGAAAGAAATGCTGGAACCATTTTGTACGCTGGAGACCCTGAGGAAATGAAATAAATTTTTGTTAGGATTTTAACAGATTCAGTCTCTGTGGCTTGAAAGTTCGATCGGTATCCCATCGTCCCCTGGTGATTTATTTCTTCCAAGTGCTTTCAGAGCAGTTTTTACTTTACTTTCCAAAACTGCAAGTTCCTCATCATAGGATTCCTCTTCAAAAGAGTCTGTCATCCTTTTATCTCTTCTGTATAGGTCTTCAATAAACTGTTTCCACTTTCTCTTTATCTTCTCAGATAGTGTGTTTCGCTGTTAATCATCCACCATTCCTAGTCTAGGTTTAAATTTCCCTTCAATTTCTCAGATTGTCTGGAAGAGGTCTTTGTTTTTTCCTTTCTGTTCTTCTCTTTTTCTTTGTACTGGTTGTTGTCATAGTTCTTTTACGTGACAGTCACTGAGAAATTACATTCAGAGTTCTGATTCTGTTGCTGTCACCTTTGCTTCTCATCTCTCCTTTGCAATTTTAAATGTTTCTTCTGTCATCCATCTAGGTTCTTCTTTTCATTTCTCTATAGGAATGGTCTTTTTGCATTTTTTCCATAATAATATCTCTAGTTTCAATCCTTAGTTCTTCTGCTTCATGGTCAATTGAGTTTGGTAATGCAAGTCTATTTCTTATGTTGACTTTAAAGTAATCAGGGATGTTGTTTGAATTATATTTGGTATTACGATTCTTTTATTGTTCTTATTCAGCTTTACTTTACTCTCGGATATTCGTGATCAGTACCACAATCTGTTCCTGGTCTTGTTTTGGCTGAGGGTATACAGCTTCTCTTTCTCTTGCTTCCTATTACATAGCCTATTTGGTTTCTATATTGGCCATCTGGCGATGTCCATGTGTACAGCTGCCTGTTTGATTGTTTGAAGCACATATTTGCAATATACAGATTGTTGGCTTTGCAGAACTCTATGAGTTATTCTCCTGCTTCATTTCTTTCCTCTATGCCAAATTTTCCAGCAACATTTGGTTTTCCTTTGTTTCCTACTTTTGTGTTCCGATCACCTGTGATAAGCATGCCTTGTTTAGGTGTGTGATCAATTTCCTCTTGGATGCTTGTGTAAAAGCTTTCAGTTCCATCTTTTTCAGCATTGATAGTGCATAGACTAGATCATGGTTATTTTGATAGTTTTTCAGTGGAGTCTGATTGATATTATTTGGTCAGATTTGCATTATAGGCCCTAACTGCCTGTGCTACACCTTGCCTCAGTATTAGAGCTACTCCATTGCTTCTGAGTATGTCGTTTCCAGAGTAGAACACTTGGTAGCTGTCTGACTGAAAATACTGTTACATCCAGAGATTTTGGGAAAAATCTCTTTTTTTGTTCTGCAACTGCATTTTGCAACAGAACCACGAGAGGGCACTGTTCTATTAGCCAAAATAGTAATGTCCCGGAATTGAAATATTTTACTTTTGTAGTGGAACTATACAGTAACAATCGCTTGCGGTGGCAGAAACCTGGCGCTAGAAATGAAAAGAAGGTGGGTCCCATAGATCACAGGCAGCCTTTCCAGGGAGACAGCTTATACTTCTCTATTATTGGGAAAGGTGTTTTTTGTGGGGGTTTTTGGACTGCAAGTTACTTGATTTGACTTCTGAGTGCAAGGTGCAAGAAAAGACTCTGTCATGCCCTGTTCAGAACATGGAAAAGTTAGGTTTTTTGAGACTACAGGTCCCAGAATCCCCCAGGTAGCTACAGTAACTCACATGTGTTCTATCAAATAAGCAGCTGGGTCATGACCGGGCAGGTGGGGAACGAGACCTACAATCTGATAAGAATAACTGCTAGATGATGATGATGATGATGAAATACACCGACAACCATTATGGTTTCTTTCCCTGAGCACCTCTCCGTGCCACCTCCTCTTCCTCCTTATAATTATTATTTTGTACTGCACAGAGCCTTTTGTTTCTGTCCACGGAGTTTTCTTGGCAAAGATACTGGAGTGGCTTGCCAGTTCCTGCTCCAGGTGGATCACGTTTAGTCAGAACTCTCCACTATGACCTGTCCGTCTTGGGTGTCCCTGCACGGCATAGCCCATAGCTTCTCTGAATTACTCAAGCCCCTTCGCCACGACAAGGCAGCAATCCGTGAAGGAATACCAACATGAATTTGACCCAACTCCGGGAGGCAGTGGAAGACAGGAGGGCCGGGCGTGCTCTGGTCCATGGGGTCACGAAGAGTCGGACACGACTTAACGACTAAACAACAACAACTGTACAGAGTCTACTGTAACAAAGCAAAACCAATGAAGAAGCTTTTGGCTCCTTAAAAATTAACAACCTTTATATGATATACGTTTTTGTGGGGTGGTGCTGACTTCTCAAGAATGCCTTTGAAGAGAAGTGGGCTGCCATTGGCTTAAACCCTTGGTTTTATTGCTTCAAATTGTACATTGACACAGCTCTGTTCCCCAGGAATTGCTCTAATGACACTTTCAGTGTTTGCTTTTAGAGCATGGAAAACTGGTGGGCTCCTAAAACGTCACACCCAACGTCTTTCCTTCTTTCTCAGTATTGTTTTGCCTGAACATCCAACCTAAAGAAGAACTCTGGAGAAGTCAAAAGTTTGCTCACCAGTCTGTGATGTTTTGGTTGGTCTCATTTATGGTATTGATCTGCTTTGGCTTTCCTATTTCACCCTTTCTCCCCTGAGGAAAATAAACAGTATACTTAGTACTTGAGGTGGACAGATTTGTGTTATTTAGAGTAGAGCTCCCAGAATTCCTCAGGTGGCTATTCTGTTTCAGGAATTCTGGAAACTGTAGTCCAACACCCCCCCCCCCCACATCGGCAAACCTAGATTAACCTAGATTAATACTACTAACCTAACCAAACCCAGTTTAAGGTCCCAAACCAGACAAGAATCAGGGTAGAATAAACCATTTTAATAGGGTTTATGTCAAATCAGACTTACACCCTTGAAATAATTTTTTTGGGGGATTCAATGTATGTGTTATCTTCCCTTTTCATGCTGTGTGGTATATCAGCTCCCACCATGCCTATACCTGTTGATTTCAAAATGCATGCATACATTTGCCATTTCCAGTTTGTGCTGGTGGCTCCATATAATAACAGCTAATAACTGAGATGAATTCTAATTTAATTTGAATACATTGTAGGACTTAATTTAGAAAGCTATTAAAATGAAAAACACTTATTGAAAATTGTACTGTTTTTGCAGAGAAAGCAAAAAGAGATTTCCAATAAAGAACTAAACATTTTCCATATGAAAGTCTGCCTGTTTTGATGCAGGTCTTTTTCTTCTTTTTCAAAACCATGCTGAGTTTCTCTGGAAATAATTAATTCCACCTCTGCTTTATGAAAGCAATATAAACTCAGTTATATTTCAAGGAGTTTGTCCATGGTGGAGGGGCCCATTATTTATTTACAAAATGCTCACATCTCTGTTCAGCAGGGCTGTTTTTTGAACAGCTTCCAATGAAGGAATAACAATACTAAGGTAAAGGTTCCCCTTGACATTTAGTCCAGTCGTGTCCGACTCTAGGGCGTGGTGCTCATCCCTGTTTCCAAGCCATAGAGCCAGCGTTTGTTCGTAGTCACGTTTCCGTGGTCACGTGGCCAGCGCGACTAGACACGGAACGCCGTTACCTTCCCACCGAGGTGGTACCTATTTATCTACTCGCATCTTTACATGCTTTCGAACTGCTAGGTTGGCAGGAGCTGGGACAAGCGACGGGAGCTCACTCCGTTGCGTGGATTCGATCTTACGACGGCTGGTCTTCTGACCTTGCAGCACAGAGGCTTCTGCGGTTTAACCTGCAGCGCCACCACGTCCCCCCTAGTATAACAATACTAAGGTAAGTCTAAAATCACAAATCATATTTAAACCGCCCTGCACCCCCAATATTTAAAAGCAGGCATTTGCAGAAATACCAAAGCATGGATAATCAGACTCAAGATGAGGCCTAACCAGTCCCACATAGAGGGAGCCTAGTACTTCATGGGTCTTGGAGACTATACTTTTCGTAATGCAGGCTGAAACAGCATTGGCCTTTTTTGCAGCCACATCACACTGTCGGGTTATATTCAACTTGTGATCTACAACAATTCCAAGATCCTTCTTGCTTGTAGTATTACTGAGCCAAGTATTATCCTCATTGTGTAACTGTGTGTTTGGCTAGTTATCACTGCATTGTTTTCAAGGTGCTTGCAGAGTAACCGTTTATAATCTGCTCCAGAATTTTCTCTGGGATTGATGTCAGGTTGACTGGTCTGTAATTCCCAGGTTCCTCCTTTTTTTTTTGTCCTTTTTGAAGACAGGGACAACATTAGCCCTCCTCCAATCCTTGGGCACTTCTCCCATCCTCTATGATTTCAAGAAAATAAAAGACATGGTTCTGAGAGTTCTTCAACCAGTTCCTTCACTACTCTTCGCTGTAGTTCATCTGGGCCTGCAGATCTGAACTCATTTAGAGTAATACAGTATTCCTTGTCTATTTGTTTATCAATCTCAAGCTGCAATCCTGTCCCCTCCACTTCTACTTGACATTTGCTGGGAGGGTAACAGACTGTCTTGGGAGAAGACCAAGCTAAAGTAGGAATTGAGCACTTTTGTCTTTTCTTTGTTTTCTGTTACTACATCCTCACTGAGTAGTTGAGCCACTGTTTCTTTTTTCTGTCTTTTACTATGCACGTACCTGAAAAATGGGACGTGGTGGCGCTGCGGGTTAAACCGCAGAAGCCTCTGTGCTGCAAGGTCAGAAGACCAGCCGTCGTAAGATCGAATCCACGCGACGGAGTGAGCTCCCGTCGCTTGTCCCAGCTCCTGCCAACCTAGCAGTTCGAATTTATTTATTTATTTATTTATTGTATTTATATCCCGCCCAATTGGTCCGATGACCACTCGAAAGCATGTAAATGCGAGTAGATAAATAGGTACCACCCTGGTGGGAAGGTAACGGCGTTCCGTGTCTAGTCGCGCTGGCCACGTGACCACGGAAACTGTCTTCGGACAAACACTGGCTCTACGGCTTGGAAACGGGGATGAGCACCGCCCCCTAGAGTCGGACATGACTGGACGTTTGTCAAGGGGAACCTTTACCTTTACCTGAAAAATGCTTTTTTGTTGCTTTTAGCATCTCTCGATAACCTCAATCCATTCTCATCTTTTGCCTTTCTAACGCCATCCGTGCAATGCTTTGGTACATATCTGTACTCTTCCTTTGTGTCTTGACCTTCCTTCCACTTCCTACATGTGTCCTTTCTTGTTTTCCGGTCCTCTCTGAACTTTTTTGGGAAGTCACATTGGTCTTTTTGGCTGCCTTCCACCTTTTTTCTTGCTGCTTGTTTATACAACTTTACTTGAAAGATTTGTGCAAAACCAGAGCTAGGAAAAAGTTACTTTTTTGCATTGCATGTCCATGAATCCCCCAGCTAGTTCAGCCACAGGCCATGTTGGCCGGAGGATTCTGGGATTTGTACCATTTAAAACAGAATCCTTTCAAGCTCTTCTAAAAAGCAAACACCATTCATCTGCATTTCATTAGCCTCTCTTTTCAAACATAACCTTACATTTACACTTAAATCTTCTCCCCACCCCACCCCCGAGTTATTAGAGATCAAATTCATGGAAAATATAATTCAAAATTCACATTAATGGCTGTTCATGACTTAATGCTATGCTGTGGAGCTTTCCAGAGATGTTTGGTTGGCCACTGTAGGACACAGAATGTTGGACCAGATGGGCCTCTGATATAATCCAGTAGGATCGCTCTTATAGTGTTGAATGCTCTAAAGACCACCTTCTGGAGGTTCAAGCTTCCTCACTTTTTTTTGCATCTATGATCAGCGTATCCTACATTGCTCACATTTAAAAGCATGTTTGCTATTGTCCTTCCTTATGGGGGTTTATTGATGAGACAGAAAGACAAGGCCATATTCCACATTCCATTTTCCAGATTCCATTTGCATTTTAATATAGCATTTGAGTTTAGCGCAAAAGACCAAAATAAAATAAAATAAAATAAATGGTGGGACACTGTTAGCTTTTTCCAGACTTTCCTAGAACATGCTACACATTTATATTGTGACAGTGTAGCAAATGTCTGTTTACAAAATCAAGGCAGTATGAGAGTGGGCTTTTTTGCTTCCCATCTCCCGTCATGTTTCCCTTTCTAGAACACCCAGCCTGTTGTTGGTGCGAATGCCGGCTGTAACTAGGTGGTAATTAACACACACTGCTTGCAAAGAAAGATTACGACAGATCATCAATTCCTGCAAATGTGGTGCTGTCTATTTCCAGGGAAGAAAAGAAAAGGAGTCTCTGAGTTCACATAAAACTCATTAATCCCAGCTTCAATTATGCTCCAGCAGGACTCTACGAATCAGTCCCACACTAATCCAGCCCAAGATTTGTCGATGAGATTTGCAGAAGGGCATCCACAGATTGGAATCAGAACACCGTTTCTTCCACCTAAATACCTAGAATGCACACACTGTTGGACAATTTTGCCCACATTTGTTATGAAGGACAGACTTAAAGCCCTGATCTACAGTAGATGTTGCCAGGGTTCTTGTGAGGCAGAGACCCGCTATACCATTCTTTAGCATCACGTTGATGGATCGCAATGACCCCTAGCCCAATACTTGACCGTAAAGGTGTCCATTCCATCACCATCATTATTGCTGTCATTGTCATATTTATTGTCATTGTTATTAATGTGTTACTTACCACGTAGCATTCTAAATAACTGGGGGCAGGATCCATGACCAGGAAGAGGATTTATCTACCTTTGCCCCCTTCTCTCATCTAGACTTATTTAAAGGGGCAAGATTATAGGACGGGAACTTACTATGAGCATCAATGGCTACCACTTAGCAATTCCTCATGAGCACCCCACTCCAGGCACTCCCAGTTCCTGGAGCACAGACTGACGTGGGCCACACAGCCTGTCCTGAGCTAGCTGGATGTCTTTAGAGGTAATGGAGGGTGTTCTCCCTTTGCTAGTATTGATGCAAGGGTTGAATTTCCAGTCCACTGTACTTCTTCTTTACATAGAAGGTGATGTCATCTTATCTATTGCCTCAGGTAGCAAAATGTTTTGGCACAGCCCTGACAGAGGAACTTTACTAGGTCCAGTGAACTTATAAGACAGAAGCTGGAAGGATGGAAAGAAGAGGAAGGATCTGGCCAGACTCCTCGAGTGTGATCCGTTTGAGTCCAAGGATTCTTGAAGCCTTACCTGTTACCAAAATCCTCCAAAAAGAGGATAAAAGAAATATTATCTTCATAAAATGTCATGTTCTTATTCGTATGTGCAGATGCAAATTAGAAACGGTTGTTATAATTTAAGCAGAATTATAATACATGTCGTTCAACTGGCAAAAGCTGTGACAGCATGTCTGCAGAGTCTTGTGCTTAGGTGCTCACTTTGGGTGGGCAACTTCAAAGTGTTTGGTCACCTTCCATATGCTTCCTTATCATGGAAACAGACTTTGACTGGACAATCCTTCCCATAGAAGATAAGTATAAAAGGTCTGTCTTCTGAAAAGCCTTCCAAAAGAGGTCAGTCATCACCAAAAGAAGACATGTGGAAAGCTTGTCATGGCTTTGGTGACCCCAGAACACTCTCTGCATGAGTCCTTCTTGGTTTCTCAGAACTGCTGCAGACTTGTTCCAATCAAATCATCTGCCTGGTCCTACACCATGCACTGGATATGCCAAGACTGGCTACAACTCAGATGGAAAATGGCCTTGCTTGGATTTGTATGCATTAGAAGGCCTCCCTTTGCTACATCGTGGCTCAATTGGTTTAGGAGAACAATGGTATGGCTTCTTTTCTTTTGGCATGGGCACAAGCCTCGAGGTTCAGAGATGGGCTGGATCCAAGTATGGTTGATAAATGGGTTTGAGACACAGGAGAAAAGAATAAAAAAGGATAATTCATAAAGGTCTCTCTAAACCAACCTTCCATTTATCACCACGACCAACTAGATGCCTCCAGGAAGTCCACAAGTAGGATATGAAATAACTTTCTTGTGTATTTTTCACTTGGTACTGCAAAAATTTCCCATCAGGGAATGGATCAGGTCCTGTGTTTGTATGCCACAGAACAACAAAGCATTTTTTAAATGATACTAACTTGATTAATAATCTTAGGATAAAATGATGCAGTGTGTTTCTGTGGCCAATATTTTTTTTAAATAACTACCCTTAAATTCTCTGAAATACTTTAGCTTGGTGAGTTGACTGTCATTTGCTATTTCCAGACCCTAAATAAACAAGCAATCAAAACCATTGCATGCATACATTTAAATGTGCACCTGCTTTTTCTCTTGAGCTACTTCTGACGAATCCTTTCCCCCTCCCTTGCACTTGCAATTTTAAAATACCATGGAAAAGTTTATTTTTTGTTGTTGTTTAGTCGTTAAGTCGTGTCCGACTCTTCGTGACCCCATGGACCAGAGCACGCCAGGCCCTCCTGTCTTCCACTGCCTCCCGGAGTTGGGTCAAAGTCATGTTGGTAGCTTCAATGACACTGTCCAACCATCTCGTCCTCTGTCGTCCCCTTCTCCTCTTGCCCTCACACTTTCCCAACATCAGGGTCTTTTCCAGGGAGTCTTCTCCTCATGAGATGGCCAAAGTATTGGAGCCTCAGTTTCAGGATCTGTCCTTCCAGTGAGCGAACAAAGCAACCGGTAGCACCTTAAAAATTAACCAGTTTCTTTTTGCATAAGCTTTTGTGGCCTGTAGTGAGTTTCTTCAGATAAGTTTACTGTTACCAGGCTGTTGCTACAGCCCTAATGTTGTGATCCACTTTCTGGTGGACTGCATACATTTTTTTGTAAGCATTTGTGGACTGCAACCTTGGCAGTCTTCAAGATACCACAGGAACCTTTATTGTTTTTGCTATAGTAAATGTAGCACAGACCCCCTCCTTTGATATAGCTTTGTATTTTCTCTTTACACAGTTACATCAGAATGAGATGTTATAGCAGATGTGTTGCTGTTGTCAAAAATTAGCTGGAAGTAGAATTAAACTGCCACATAAGGACTTAATTTACCACTGTATGACCCAGCAGCACCCTTCTCCATGACCAACATCCTTCTGTACTTTCTACTCATAAGTCAATTCTATTCAGCAAAGTTCTCTTCCAAAACTAATTAAAAGCCTCATGTTTTCAGGTTTAATTGGTGTCATTGTTTCCTATTGATTTAAATTGAATTGGAAGGGAAAGGGAGACACAAACTCAAGAGATAAAGATAGAAGAAGGCTTATGCACAATATGAGGAACAGAGTAGCTCTAATGGGGCCCAATAATAATTGTCATAAAAATGTACAAAGGAAAGCAGGCCACAAATCACACAGTCTACGGTGCTTGTATATGAATGCCTGGAGTCTAGGAAACAAACAAGAAGAACTGGAAATCTTAGTTCAGGAGGGTAAATATGACTTGATAGGGATAACTGAAACTTGGTGGGATCACTTCCATGACTGGAAAACACTGGAATATATTGAAGGATATGATTTGTTCAAAAAGAGTCGACAGGATAGAAACAGAAGTGGAGTCACAGTATATGTCAAACACACATATTCCTGCAGAGAAGTACAGGTGGATGAACTTGGTTGTTCCACTGAAAACATCTGGATTAATATAATTGGGGCAGAACCCAAAAGGAACATGGTACTTGGAATCTACTATCGACCACCCAATAAGGAGAAGATACAGACGAAACCTTTGAAAAACAAATTGCAAGAATTTCAAAGAGATATGATGTAGTAGTAACAGGAGATAATGTCAATTATCCTGCTAATCTGTTGGGAGACAAATTCTGCCCCAAATGGCCTTTTCAAGAAATTCCTGGCTTGTGTAGCTGATCATTTTCTCCCACAAAAAGTAGAGGAAGATACTAGAGGAGCAGCTCTCCTTGACTTGATTCTAACCAATAGAGATGACTTTATGGAAGACTTGATACTCAGATGAATTATTGCTGTACAAGGGGGCAGCAATAGGTATTGTGCAGCACAGCAAATCAGCATTCATTAAGGCATTTGTAAAAATGGGGGCACCACAAACAAAATTTGTAATGTTGAAACTGAATCTGGTTTCAAATTCTTCAGGCCGCACATTTTGGCCTTTCCCCGGGCTTTGTCCCTCCACGCCCCCTTCCTCCTCTCACTGGGGCTGCTGATGTGTCTCACTCCCCCACAGGGCCACAAAAAAACAATCCGTTGCTCTCCTCTGCCAACAGCATTGTCTTTCTCTCTTCTTGCTAAAGCTGCCGATCTGTTAGAAACAAAACCCCAGGCATGTTCTACCTCTCCCGATTCCAACTCAAGAGAAGCCAACCAGTTACCACGCATGCATGCAGAAAGCCGACCCCCCCATTTCCATGACATGTTTGTTTTTTCTTTCTACTGTCCTCTCTTCCTCAAAATATTGTCTTTTTCAAAAAGTTCTGCTCAGATCTTCCAAACTAACAACTGTGGCTTTCTCTATTGAACCAGAGGTTGGGAATTTGATTTCCTATTGTGCCTCTCTGACAGGGTCTGGACTAGATGATATGTAGGGGCTCTTCCAGCTCTGCAGTTCTAAAATGATTCGATTCGATTCGACAGCTACAAAGGCATATGCCTGATTGCACTGGAAAGGGTGGCTTTAACAGTAGCAATCTCCCTGAAAGTGACCTTTCTGTCTGCTGAGGAATCACTCCTGTCCAACCTTCAAAAGGAGAAGCCCTATAGATGGATCAAGAAGGTCCAGCTGGAACACAGATTGGGGTGCTGCAGCATACATCCCATGCCTCATGTGGACACCAGGAAATAGATGACACTGCACTGCTCCACAGGCGGTCCAAATTGTCATCTATTTCCTCCATGTGATTGCACCCAAAGTTGTATGCTCTGAAACGTCATCCTTACAGACTCTGATTTCTCTGCTGTCTGAAAGAGCCAGTCCCGAACTCATTTATATTCTACATGGATCATGATTCATTACTTCTCCTTTAATGGCAACCCAGCCCATTTCTTCCAGCCCCATCACTTGCTGTTTAATATATAGGCATGGACCAACTATTGTATTTATTTCTAAGAGCAGTAGCACGATGAATAGCAATCGGCTGCAGTTTATGGCCAAACGTATGAGAATCTGATTGCGTTCTACTCTCCCCTTTGCTTTCTTCAATGCAAATGTAAGAATGGCCATAAAACAGCACAGTCTGCTTTACAAATCCAGTCACGGTCTTTGGCTCCTTGACACGAGCACCAGGAGCCTCTGGGAGCCGTAGATGATTATTAAGAGGCCACCAAGAAGAGAGAGAGATTGCTTTGTAATTTGTGGTGCTTCATCCATTTGGGAGGGCCTGGAGTAATTGACAATTCTAAAAAACATAATTGACAATTCAATTACATGGCTCTCAATGCAGACAATATTAATTTTGTCATCCCCCAGTGCTCTTCCTTTCTCGGAGCACAGTGAGACATCACTGCTCCTCACCCAGCCTTCCCTCCCTTCATTGGCTCAGGATAGCAATTAGTTGTTCCATGATGGGTGTTGCAAATAACAACAGGGAGACATACTCATATTGTTTGATGCTGTATCCCTGGGATGTTTTGAACTCTTTCAATTGATACAAAGACAACAGCCGCTCTTTGAGTGGCCATGTTGCTCTTGTTTATTGGGACTTTTGTGCCTTCTACGCCATGTGACATCATCAAATGCAGCCAGCAAAATGAGAAGATGGTAGGCTACCATCTTCCTACTACTGATGGTATACAGTGTATAGATATAGAGACAGAGATATCTCATATGTAACAGTGTGTATCTGAAATATGATGAATGATATTCGTATGTGAATTGCTCTTGACATTTTGAGACAAACGCTGTGCATGTCTGAAACACTGATGGGAAAATCCATGGCCATTTCTCATAAATATCATGCCGGTGTGCATAGGCAGAAAAGAATTTCATTGGGCTTAAGATTCCTAGTGCATATGAAGAAGTGGGCGACAACCCAAGAAAGCTTAGCTCAAATAAAACTTGTTAATTTTTAAGTTGCTGCAAGATTCTTTCTTGGTTTGGCCGCAACAAGCTGACATTGATACCCTCTCCCTTGGAAACAATCAGTTTTGCACTTCCTTAGATCAGCTGCAAGAAAAAGCACACCTTGGCTTGAGATCTGCATATTTGCAATGCATTTCAGAGAAATATACACCAGGACCCCTGGGATCAGTATCTGCTAATTCACTTATCCATGGTCTGACAATATTAAAAATTATTAAAAGAAAAATCTTGGAAATACATATCTCGAAAAATGAAGCTATCAGAACTGGCCACTAGAGGGAGCCAGAGACCACGCTATAGTATCTGCTAGAGAAACCAACTGCAGAATACATCATGCGGAAGGCTGGACTGGAGGAATCCCAAGCCGGAATTAAGATTGCCAGAAGAAATATCAACAACCTCAGATATGCAGATGATACCACTCTGATGGCAGAAAGTGAGGAGGAATTAAAGAACCTCTTAATGAGGGTGAAAGAGGAGAGCGCCAAAAATGGTCTGAAGCTCAACATCAAAAAAACTAAGATCATGGCCACGGGCCCCATCACCTCCTGGCAAATAGAAGGGGAAGATATGGAGGCAGTGACAGAGTTTACCTTCCTGGGCTCCACGATCACTGCAGATGGTGACAGCAGCCACAATATTAAAAGACGCCTGCTTCTTGGGAGGAAAGCGATGAGAAACCTAGACAGCATCTTAAAAAGCAGAGACATCACCTTGCCGACAAAGGTCCGCATAGTCAAAGCTATGGTTTTTCCAGTAGTGATGTATGGAAGTGAGAGCTGGACCATAAAGAAGGCTGACCGCCGAAGAATTGATGCTTTTGAACTGTGGTGCTGGAGGAGACTCTTGAGAGTCCCCTGGACTGCAAGGAGAACAAACCTATCCATTTTGAAGGAAATCAACCCCGAGTGTTCACTGGAAGGACAGATCCTGAAGCTGAGGCTCCAATCTTTTGGCCATCACATGAGAAGAGAAGACTCCCTGGAAAAGACCCTGATGTTGGGAAAGTGTGAAGGCAAGAGGAGAAGGGGACGACAGAGGATGAGATGGTTGGACAGTGTCATCGAAGCAACCAACATGAATTTGACCCAACTTCGGGAGGCAGTGGAAGACAGGAGGGCCTGGCGTGCTCTGGTCCATGGGGTCACGAAGAGTCGGACACGACTAAACGACTAAACAACAACAAAAGAGAAACCAACTCCCTGGGGACTGTGGGGTGTGTGGGTGTTTCTTATTGTACACAGAATCATGCATACATTTTAAAAGCGGGAAGAGCTGCATCTGTCTACAGTTTTTTTTTTTTTAAAAGTACAAGCACTCCTCACTTGTTTGGAAAAATGTGTTTTAAAATAAGCACCACAAGAAAAATGCATATGAAGAATGTGGCTGAATTTCCAAATAGATACATGATATTGATGTTTAGAGATATGGAAATTTTATCTGGGATAGTCAGCATCCCCAATATAGGCATTTGGCAAATTGTGAGTTCTTATTATATGTACTGTGGGGAGGGAACCACTTGGGTGACTGGTGTTGCACACACCCCTTTTTTCACAGCAACAGGATTTGGGCCAAAGTGTGAGTGGTGCAGGGCATGTTTAGGCTGAGTAGCATCTCATATCTGAGGCTTTTTTGCTTTAGACAAAACAGGGAACAGGAGAGCAACAGTTTCAAGCTCAGAGAGATCCACAGTTTCAAGAGGGCAATCTGTGGAAGACAAAGTCTTCATGGAGCACTCCATCTTAGGTGTAGAATCTTTGCTCAGTATGGAACCCTCCTGAGAACATGTGACTTTTTGGCCAGGTCCATTTTGCCCTTTCCCATGTTAACTGACAAACCTAGACAGCATCTTAAAAAGCCGAGACATCACCTTGCCGACAAAGGTCCGCATAGTCAAAGCTATGGTTTTTCCAGTAGCGATGTATGGAAGTGAGAGCTGGACCATAAAGAAGGCTGACCGCCGAAGAATTGATGCTTTTGAATTGTGGTGCTGGAGGAGACTCTTGAGAGTCCCGTGGACTGCAAGGAGAACAAACCTATCCATTTTGAAGGAAATCAACCCTGAGTGTTCACTGGAAGGACAGATCCTGAAGCTGAGGCTCCAATACTTTGGCCATCTCATGAGAAGAGAAGACTCCCTGGAAAAGACCCTGATGTTGGGAAAGTGTGAGGGCAAGAGGAGAAGGGGACGACAGAGGACGAGATGTTTGGACAGTGTCATTGAAGTTACCAAAATGAATTTGACCCAACTCCGGGAGGCAGTGGAAAACAGGAGGGCCTGGCGTGCTCTAGTCCATGGGGTCACGAAGAGTCGGACACGACTTAACGACTAAACAACAACAACAACAATGTTAACTGGCCTCAGTGGGAGATACCGATTTTAATGTGTCTGTGTTAGCCCATGTTGAAACCAAACTTCTGCAGAACTCTTCCATCTTTCCAAGTTCACAACCTTTCTGCCTTCCCTTCCCTCTTTATCCTGCTCTCCCGGAAGCCTTGAATATTATCTCTGCTTAGGCCCTGCTCCATCCTCTCCCTAGACGCCATGGTCCACCCCCTCCGGGCCTCATCCCGTCAAACTTTGTACATCTAGTACCTCAGGATGAGAATGGAGGATAGAAGATCAGGATGAGCTTCACAGCACCAAAGCCTGACATGATTTATCAGAGCGCCCGTGTCACTTTCTTCCACATTTCTTTTAAACGTCTATGAAGCTCTCTGTGAATCCTAGAAAGTTCTTATCCAAAGGGAAGAAAGCGAAATTCTCAGCCATCTGTGTTGAATACATTCAAAACATGCCATACCTGCCTGTTCAGGATGGCGAGCCTCTCATCAGGCAAAAATTGTTGTCAAATGTAATTCACGGCCAGGAACAAGGCCAAATGCCAGAAATTCAAAACATTCCTTCTAAAAAGCCCTGAAAGATTAAGGAACTTACTACCTGTCCGAGCGCCTCTCCCTCAGAATGTCTACCTGTCCTACCTCCGCCTCATATACTGGGATGCTATGAGTGGCGACCCTAAGGGAGGCCCGGACATTTGTCACCTGAAATGGGGCCTTTTCTGTGGTGGCTGCATCACTCCGGAACTCGCTCCCCTCTGAGGCTTGATTGGCCCGATCCCTCCTTGGTTTTAGGAGAAAGATTAAAACCTGACTGCTTTCACAAGCCTTTTACGGCCTTACCCCTGACTAATCCTATCCAGCTATCTTTTTTCTTTCTTTCTCTCTTCTGCCTGTGAAATTGCTGTTGTCTGTCACCTATGATTATTATATTTTGTATTTAATTTTTTTTCCTTAGAGTTGTTTTTAGTATTAGTGATCCTAATTTTTAGAGGTTATTTTTTTTTTGTTCATTGTCCTATGTCAATTTTGTTCTTGCCTCTGTATGTTTATATTATGTCATTTGTATGCTGCCCAGAGTAGTGACCTTGCCACTAGTTAGGCGAGATAAAAATATAATTAATTAATTAATTAATTAATTAATTAATTAATTAATTAATTAATTAATTAAAAACCAAGTTTTCCAGGCCTTCTACCTGCATGGGTAGATCTGTCCATGTCTCTCACATCTGTGTTTTTGACATCTCTTTTTATTATTCCTGAATGTATAAAGAAAGTTGAAAAAATCAGAACATTCTCATTTAAAAAAATAAGCCACATGGAATGTTCACCCAAAATTCTTACCCTGGTGCATGGATTTCTGTTGTGTTTTATGTGTTTAAAATCTGTGTAATCAGCTGCTACCTTTGAACCGATTAATTTCATATTAAAGTTCACATCTAGGGACGTGGTGGCGCCGCGGGTTAAACCGCAGAAGCGTCTGTGCTGCAAGGTCAGAAGACCAGCCGTCGTAAGATCGAATCCACACAACGGAGTGAGCTCCCGTCGCTTGTCCCAGCTCCTGCCAACCTAGCAGTTCGAAAGCATGTAAAAATGTGAGTAGATAAACAGGTACCACCTAGGTGGGAAGGTAACGGCATTCCGTGTCTAGTCGCGCTGGCCACGTGACCACGGAAACTGTCTTCGGACAAACGCTGGCTCTATGGCTTGGAAATGGGGATGAGCACTGTGCGCTAGAGTTGGACACGACTGGACTAAATGTCAAGGGGAACCTTTACCTTTACCTAAAGTTCACATCGCAATTTGTAGGTACCTGTTTCAAATCAGCTAATTTCCCAAATGTGATCACTGCATGTATTTTTGATTCCTGTGTGATAAATAAATAAATAAATAAATAAATAAATAAATAAATACATACATACATACATACATACATACATACATACATACATACATACATACATACATACATACATACCCTTGTGCAAAAGTATTGGTGTGAGTTACTGGGATAAAGATGATAAAGCACACTATTGTCATAATTAAAAGATCCCATATATGTCAATGGGGCTTGATTCTGATTCCACAGAGACAAGGCTTCTGCCCTGGGTTTTAGTCCAAACATGACAAGAGGTTTTTGAGGTGCTGAACCCTATCTCCTCTAAATCCAGACTAAAACTCAGAATGGATGTGCCAGAATGGATAAGTGGAATAGCTCAATGGTTTAGGGATCTGGCTGCAGAGCCAGAGGTTGGGAGTTCAGTTCCCCTCTGTGCCACCTTGACAGAAGCTGGACTCGATGATCTATAGGGTCCCTTCCAGCTCTGCAATTTTATGATTATATTATCTCTGTAAAATCTGAGTCACTAGCCTGCAATACTATGTAGCCCTTTACACACATCTATTTGCTGTTTGTTTGTTTGTGATTCTTCATGTAGCATCATCAGTATACACTACATGTTACTTTGCATAATAACCAAAGCCAAGACAGTCCACATTTCAAAAAGTTCACTGCTTAAGTGACTATCAGCTAAACAAGGTGAAAACTTGATAGCCTCTTATGGACTAAGGGTGTGACTACACCATGAGGGAAATGTGAATTAACTTGCATTCTTTCACTGTCAGCTTGCAACTGGGGCATTGAGAGGGAAAAAGCCTTCTACTTGCAGTTCCCTCTGAAGCACCTGTAGGTGGCGCAGTTCAATGAAACTGCCTTCAGAAGGCTTTTGTTCCTCCCGAACACTCATTTCAGAAACAACCACTGGTTCAGCAGTTTGTACGAGTTCGTTGATCATCCAAACAGGTGTTCAGTGCTTCAAAGCCCCACCTCCTCCAGCAGGTGCCCACTCAAAGGCAGCACGCGGAGGAGGTAGGGCGGGGAAGCCAGGCCGCTGCCTCCAAGTGGGCACCCGCCAGAGGCGGCGAACCTTTGAAGCCCTGAACATCTTGTTCAGGTGATAAACAAACTGGCACAAACAGCTGAACTGGTGGTTCGTGCCCATCTTTAGCCATGTGGTCAGCAAAAAATACTTTTAATTCACCCATTTTATCTTGTGGTGTTTGACCATGTAGTCGCACTCTAAGCTTGTCTAGTGCCATGGAATGCTAGCTGGTTTGCAGGGAGAGACATGGAAAATTTGGGGAGGGGTGAGTGCAATGGAACACCCTAAGAAGTACTTTGAATAGCTCCATTCCAAAACACATGTTTTGAAATTTTTGCTGGTTTTACTTATTTTAAGAAATCGATCCCACGTTGTAGTTTCTTCTTCCTTCACTTGCATTTTCCTGGAGGTTTCTTTTTTCAAGCTTTTCCCTTATCAGAATGTTCACTTTTTTGTGTTCTTTCATGCAAGGTTATTCCTGACAGATAGAAATAATGTGGTTTGCATAGGCATATACAGGTGCATTGATTTTGCTTCCTAATGATGTATCTGTTCTACTTAAAACATTCATATGATCTCATCAGAATTCATCTTGTATGCAAGGTAATGAGCGGATAACCAGAAGATTATTGAAGGATTGCTTCATTTTCAAAAGTAGTTCAGAATCAAATATTAGCATGCTGGTTTCTTACTCGTTCTGCACACCTAAAATTCAAGGGGAGGAATGAAAGAGGGCTGGGGGAGGGGAGAGTGTTGGAAAGGTATGTTTAATAAATGCAGGCAAAACCATTTCTCTCCTGGGATCTTTCAACTCAAGGTAACTTTGATTTCCAATCAGATGCATGAAACGTGTTGCAAATATTTTTAAAAAAAGTTGAGGAGTGTGAATTCTACAGCCTGGAGGGGATGCAATCAGAGTGGCAAGCTGTAGGTTAGAAAAACTGGAAGTTGCCATAATCAGGGAGTTCACTAATCATAGCTTCTCTTACTAGCCAGACTTTCTTTGATGTTGCCACCAAAAAACCCCCTCCCAGCAGAAGAGGACTGGGGATTGAGGCAAAGTCTTCTTCCACTTGGCAAGACATGGAGGAGGCTGTACTGACCCAAGAAGATTAGCTGCTTGCAATGAAAGACATGTTGCCTTCCCCCACCAATGCAGAATTCAGAATCCCGCCCCCCCCCATAGAAGGCAACTGGATTTCAGTCAAAGTTTACTTCATTGTTGGTGCCATCAAGTTGATTTTAACTTAGGGTGACCCTTTCCAGGGTTTTCAAGGTATAGAGTAATCAGACATCACTTACCATTCCTTTCTTCTGAGGGCACTTTAGGACTGTGCAGCTAGATCAAGGCTACACAGGCTGGCTCTTCTCCTGGAAGGCACAGTGGAGAATCAAACTGGTTCAGCAGCCAGGTACCCAACTCCCTGAGCTATCTGGGGTAGCATAGCATCTTCCATCATACTATTACATTAGTAACATACAGAAGGGAATATACAGCTCAGCATTGTCCTCCAATGGATGGAGTTGGCCAGGGGCTGCCATCTCTGTCCCCTGCGCAATGTATTCATGGTAGGACCAATCCATGGAAGGAGGTAAGGAGGGAATACTTAACCTTGCCAGCTGGAAGAGATTCCTGCTGTTTTCTACCTGCTCAAAATCTTGCCATAGGAACAAGACTTCATTGATAGGGGTTTCTGCCATACCACATGTGGGATGGAGACAAAGATTCGGAACGTTACCTCATTTGGACTACAATCCTAATGCTGGGTGTTTGTGTGATTCTGGACATTTTAGTCCAAAACAAGCAACTTATTCAAGCTCTGGGTAGAGGGTTGTAGCACTGCAGTGAACAGAGTTGTCCATATATACTCCTTACAGTATGTCAGTCCGTTTGTCTACCTAGCCTAGCGTTGTCCAACATGATGGGTCATCACTCTTGCTCTCTAAGAACCTCCCTTCATGGCAGAGGCTAATGGGTTTCATGTTAGTAGGAGTGTCCATGGGACCTTGAAGGGCCACAGCCTATCCCATAAGCCCCAGCTTCCATAAACATTCTTTTTTAAAAAAGTTAAAAGTGCTTTTTAAAGAGTCCAAGGAGGCCCAAGTATGGCAAAAATGCCCCCACACCCCAAGACAGCATAAGAGCACATGTCCCCATATGGATTATATTGCCCACATCAGTATTATGGTGTTGCTCTTGTTTTGAAGTTGGGAGAATAAATTCTTAATGGAGTTAAATGGTTAATTTTCAGTCCCAGTGCTTTTATTTATTTTTTTGCAACATTCCATCAATTTCTGTCTTTGGTGCACCAGCCCGTCCCCATGCTGCTTTAATCCTAAATATGTGGACAGGAGATTAGTGCACTGGGCTGTCAAAAATGTGTGACAGACATTGCGCAGCATTGATAAATGCATCATAATGAGTGGAATGTGGCAAAGTGGTTGTAAGCATGAGGGGGGTAAGGAACACCTGACAGGTATCAAATACTTGTATGTCTCACAGTTTGATCCCTTGACGTGCAACCAGCCTTGACATCATAATCGGACGACAAAACATTAGTGCAAATCATGCCCTGCACAGAGAGCAAGTCGGATCATTTCCTTTGACTGTAGCAGTCTGCACTGTCAAACAAATGGGAAAAAATGATACTGGCCCTATCTTGCTGTTAACAGCGCAGGATGATCGAAAAAGTTAGCAATCATGGCTAGGAAAAGAGTAGCAGTTGCCATCATGTGGTTTTGGGGTGTGTGCTGTTTGTTTGTTCTTAAAGATAGAGAAGCTACACCTTGGAACTCTATTTTCTAAAAGAAACATTTTGAGTTACACTTTACTTTGTGGCAGGCACTTCATTGTTCTGTTTACTAAAACAATTTGTTATGTATCATGTCCTGCCCCCCCTTGTGGTCATTTCTCATAGTGCACCTTGAAAATACTTGAAAAATACAACAAAACAATACTTCCTTTGCCACTTAGGATGGCCAGGAGAATAGCAAAAATTCTTGTCATCTGGCTTCTAAAAATGTCCTAAGTGCTTGTTAAAACATTGCTTTGAAAGTGACCAGGAAACATTTCTCATGCCACGGATTGGCAGCTTTGGTGGCTCTCCAGCCGCCATATTTTGCCACCAGGATCCTCCACAGGCTGCCCTCATCCCAAAAAGAAACAGGAAAGGACTTCCAGTCTTGAAACAGTGGTATTTGGGTGTGTGTATTCTTCCAGGAATAGCAGTTCACCTTTTTTGCTGACAATAGGAGACAGGGCAGTGTGGTAAACCTGGAGACCACAAAAATGGCCTTCAGGGGGCATATTTTGCCCACCGTTGTGTTAGCACCAAAAAAAAGTTTGTAACTATTTGTAACTACTAGTTAACCTTGTTGCTCTGCACAGAGTGCTTAGCTAGCAAGCAACAACATTATTTGGAGATAGTTATTTCCAGGCTCAGCATCTCTCTCTCTCTTTGGCATCTGCTTGTTCGAAGGCAGGGGTGGACCACATGTAGCCTGACGTCTGCAATGGGCATCCACCATTCTTGCTTCCTACTAGTTTTGCTTCTGGTACTCTAGTGATCCTGCTGGGATATATGGGGTGTGAAGTGCACGATTGATTCCCTAGCAAAATCACTGGGTTTTGGTATAGTTTGGTGCATGTGGCAGAAATGGTGTTGGTGGAGAAAAAATTAGGATGGGCCAGTCACTGTTCATAGAATCATAGAATCATAAAATCATTGTAGGGTTGGAAGGGACCTTGGAGGTCTTCTAGTCCAACCCCATGCCCAAGGCAGGAGACCTCATACTATCCCGGACCTCACACCATCCCAGACAGATGGCTGTCCAATTTTTTCTTGAAAACCTCCAGTGATGGGGCACCCACAACATCAGGAGGCAAGATGTTCCACTCCTTAATGGTTCTCACCGTAAGGAAATTTCTCCTCATTTCCAGGTTGGATCTCCCTCTGACGAGTTTCCACCCATTGGTTCTTGTCCTACCCTCAGGCGAAATGGAGAATAAATCGATGCCCTGTTGTTGTGAGGTGTTTTTTTCTTCTTCCAAACTCCAATTCCTTTGCAGACACATTCATTTCACTCACCTGGAGAAAGGCTTCTAGCTGTTCAAGGCCTTTATTCCCCACCACGATGCTTCCTGGGAGTGATGGTCCTTCTATAGAGCATAACGGGTAACAAGGCTATCACCCCTAGGAAGCATTGCAGTGTGAAATGAAGGCCTAGAAGCAGGTCTCAGACTTCCTCAAGGTGAGTGAAATTAAGATGTCTGCAGGTGTGTATTTGTGGGCTAGAACTCTCAGAATTCTGCCTATGGAATTCTCAGAGAATTCTGGGATTTGCAGTCGAAAAAGGAAGAAAAGAATGACACATCCCTAGGAGTAACAATAGCTGTATAGCATAAAACGGGCCCAGAAGAAATGGCAGTAGCACATTCCTTAGCAGGTGAGAAGCTGGTACAGTTATTTGCCGCTGGGATGAGGAGATTAAAAGGCTGGTCAGATGTTCTTAATTTAAAACAGGGTAGGGCAAAGTAAAGCTTCCCAGGTATCATTGGACTGCCTCTACCATAAGTCCTAACTAGCAAAATAAATGGTGAGGAATACTGGCAGCAACAACTCAACAACATCTGGATGTCTGCCCTCTGCCCATCCCAGTTTTAAAGAATCATCGTCGTTTAACATTTCAAGGTGTACACCTGTCCAATTTTTAAAAACTTCAGGGTGGCTAACAACATTAAAAGCAACAGCCAATAAGATCCCATCAATACAAGACATTTTATTGAAAACGAACAGTTCAAATGGCAGATAAAGGGCAGCAACCACTAACATCAACCCATTGCTGATCAGTAAGCAATAACTTGAGTGTACTTTGAGTAATGTGATGAGATGCTCCTCTTTGATTAGATTAGGCATCCTTCAGTCTCGAGAGACTATGGTAACGTGCTCTGTATGGAGGACTTGGAACAGTGTCTAGCGTGGCTGAGAAGGCCAATTCGAGAGTGACAATCCCTTCCACACTGAAGACAAATACAATCTGTCCCCTGTCCAGCTCCCTGATTTTGCTGGTTTCGGGACTGCCACTTTGCCTCGGACTGCTGAACAAGTGTCTCTTCAAAATGGGAGAGGCCATGAAGCACCGCCTGCATCCAGGCTGAACGCTCAGATGTCAAGGTTTTCCATCTGTTGAGGTCCATTCCTAAGGCCTTCAGATCCCGCTTGCAGATCTCCTTGTATCGCAGCTGTGGTCTCCCTCTGGGGCGCTTTCCCTGCACTAATTCTCCATACAGGAGATCTTTTGGAATCCGACCATCAGCCATTCTCACGACATGCCCAAGCCAACATAGACGTTGCTGTTTCAGTAATGTATACATGCTATCGCAATCAGCACTCTGGTAACTGCATGTGACCGTAATACTAGGAAGGCTAGAACGTCTAGTGAGGATCAAATCGAGCTGATGCCAATGCTTCGATCTTGGATGTCTCCAGGAAACTCTGTGTTGAAGCTTCGTATTAAAGAACGTATTGCTGACACAAAGACCATAATAACAGCAAAACTTCAGCAAGCGTTGGCCATTTTTGTTCATCTTCCTAATGCCAAAATGGCCTAGACAAGTGGGCCAAGAATTGTGATCAGCACCAACTCTAGCATTAAAGTCTCCGAGAATGAACAGTGGTCGTCGTAGAATTTGTCTTTGACTTCTGTTGTGGGTGACAGTGTTGGTGCATATGCACTAATGAGGGTGACTGGTCCCGCTGATGAGTGGAGCTGCAGAGACAGGATTCTTTCACTCCCCACAGTAGGTGGAACAATGGATCTCAGCAGAGTATTTCTGACCGCAAAGCCAACACCATGTTCCCTGGTCTCATTCAATGGTTTTCCCTGCCAGAAGAATGAGAAGTTCTTTTCTTTGACAGATCCCATGTCTGGCAATCTCGTCTCTTGCAGGGCAACAATGTCCATCTGCAGCCTACTCAGTTCCATGTCGATGACAGCTGTCTTGCGCATGTCATCTATTTCCTGCAGGTCGTCAGAAAAGCCAGGGGTCATTGTCCGAACATTCCAGGTGCCCAACTTTAGGGCAGAAGTTTTCTTATGATTGTTGCATGGTGCAGGGTTATCGATCTGCTTGTCGGATTTCAACCTAAACCCCACGCACCCCGTGAGGTTAACAGACCATGGCGAGGTAGCACCTTACTGGCTGGGGACTGCCCAGCTTAAGGCGGGCGGTAGCTAGCTAGTGAGATGCAATGACCTCTCACACCATCGGAAGTAGCCCCTGGTGTCATGCTCTACGCCAGTCGAGCAAAGACTTATAACCAGTAACTGCTACTTCCCGTGTTGTTTCGACGCTGTATGCGAAGCTGGAGTGTCCTCTCCAGAGCACGAAGCCTGGGTAAGATAATATGGAGGATAGGCTGTTACCCAAGCAGCAAATCCCCCCTCTCCACGTCGCTGAAAGAGTCCAATGGAAAGGCAAGAGCCAATACAACTGGTTCCAGCGACATCGCAGGAGTTGCCAGAACGACACGAATTGCCTCCGGGACTCCGGCTCCGGATTTTGCCTCAAGGTTAACTCCATTTCCATCAGTGGATATTTGGCAGTGGAGGTTTGAAATCGGAGTTTTCCTTCTCCTAGATGGGCTGCCTTCCAAGGCTGACAAGCCCCACCTACCCGGCCTGCTCCCTAAGAGTGCAGAGATTAGAACACAGGCCTCCAGCTGCCGGACCTTGTCTTCCAAGAGGACCACCAACTAACACTTAGAGTATTTCTACCCAGGCACCTCATTGGCAAGAGAACAAACATGCCACAGGTGTTACAAGTGCAACAGATCCTGCACTCTCCATCTGATTGGTCGGTGAATTAAAGGGAGGAAGTCTGATCCTACCCCTAAAACTTTCCTGCCCCCCAGGTGTATGCAATGCTATTTGGCTTTCCTATTTACCAGATTAGAGTAAAAAATAGAATAAGAGAATTTCGTGCGTTAGGCGCGCGCTTCTCCCAGCCCACATTTAAAGCCAAAACCCTGCCCCCTCAGACCATGTGGTCAGGGAGAACAAAGGTCAGCCTAGAAGAAAATACCTCACCAAATAAAATGTCCTCCCAAACACAGCTCACCTCCTGCCTCAGCTCCTCTTCAGGAAAAAATGCTCCTCTACACCTTGTCATTTAGCAGCAATTAGTCATGGCAAGTTATGCAAACCTTATGTGAGCACCATTTGGATTCTTACCATTGTCTTTCGTTTAACAATATGACAATTATCCTTTGTTTCAAAATCTGCCAGCTCCACATGTCCAGCTGAACAATATTGATCTGGAAACTCTTTACAGCTTTTGTACTTTCATCAATATGCACGAAGAAGTCTCTTGCTGTATATCCACTGCCTTTCTGAGTCAACCTATGAACATATGAACTGTCTTTCCAAGTTAGTCTTCCTAAATCAGTGAATTAGTCCTCCATATTTGTTATACAGACCACGCTTTTAAAGTTGTTGAAGCTTTGACCTTGAGGTAAGTAAATTCCATCTGATGGAGATTAAGCTTGAGTTTCTCCTGCTTCCTTCATTGTGAATCAGTGTGTTTTAGAGCCTTCAGTAACTGTGTTTGCACACATCTTAATGTTTCTGAGGGCATAACTGAGAAAGTACTGTGGAGTAACAGTAACACGCCTTTCCCCAGGGATCTTTAAAGCAAGGTTAATAGGGCATTTGTAATTTTTTGAAACTTAAGAGAATAGTTCCTTGTTTGCCCATCCACTCTTTAAAGCATTTATTTATTTATTTATTTATTTATTTATTTATTTATTCATTCATTCATTCATTCATTCATTCATTCATTCATTCATTCATTCATTCGTACCCCACATTTCTCTTTAAAAGGGATCCAGGGTGGCTTATGTCATTGAAAGACAATATTTAAAGCTAAAAACAGTCAGTATACACGTACTAAAAGGATCAAACAAATACCACTCTGAGAAATGGTAAACAAAAACATCAAAAACACATTCAAAGCAGTAAGACATAACAATCCATTTAAAAATCCCACCCAGGCAGCCAGTCACTGAGAGAAAGCTCATGTGAAGAGAAAGGTCTTTGCCTGCTTGCGGAAGGACAGCAAATATGGGACCAGTCTGGCCTCCGGTGAGAGGGAGTTCCACAGTCTGGGAGCAGCGACAGAGAAGGCCCTCTCCTGTGTCCCCACCAAACACACCTGTGAAGGTGGTGGGACTGAAAGAAAGGCCTCTCCCACTCAAGCAGACTCATAATGGGAGATACGGTCTTTAAGATAGCTTGAACACTGGCCATTTAGGCTTTATAGGTTGAAAATCAGCACTCTGAATTGTGCCCGGAAACTGATTGGCAGCCAGTGGAGCTGCTGTAACAGGGGGGTTATGTGTCCCCTGTAACCAGCCCCAGTTAGCAATCTGCTGCAGTTTGGACCTGCTGAAGTTTCCTGACACTTTCCAGAGGCAGTCCCACGTAGAGCATGGGAAAGTAATCCAGCTACACAAACATCCTGGTTCAAATGTCCATCAATCTCACCACTCAAATGCATGGGACGTGTAGGAGTATTTCATAAAATGAATGCAAATTCTGGGCACATTTATAGAAGAATAGACAATCCTTGAGACACGGTGCGCACATGGCATTTAAAGCCTTATGGGTAATAATCAACACATTGAACTGGAACACAACGTGGAAACTGAAGCAGGTATTTTAACTAACATTCTTATACATCTGCAAAACATAAAATCACATGGCAGTTCGCTTTTGCAAGAACAAGAGTCTTGTGGGACTATAAAGGTTATTAGGGGTTTTTTTGGCATAAACTTTCATGGATTGTATCCCACTTCATCAGATGCCATCTGGTTGCTATATTTTGCACTAGTGGTGGATCTCAGGTTTTTCAAGAGGAGACCAACATAGAAATTCCAACCCAGCCTTGATATTCATTGGATCACCTTGGGCCAGTGGAAGACTTAATCTCAGAACTGCAGAGCTGGAAGGGATCCTATGGATCATCGAGTTCAGCCCCTGTCAAGGAGGCACAGTGGGGAATCGAACTCCCAACCTCTGGCTCTGCAGCCAGATGCCTAAGCCACTGAACTATCCAGCAGTTCACCTATTTTACCCGAGAGCCACCTGGAGGGACCTATGAAGGAAGATCTGAAAGGGACTCAAGTATATTTGTAGGTGAACAAAACTATTTCCTGGCTCAGCCCTACATCCCTGCACTTTCAACTTTACAAGGATTTTCCAGTTTATAAGGGACCTGATCTATCTGCTTTGTTCCCTTACCCTTTGTGAGGACAGTCTTGTGAAAAGAAAAAAAAGGCCAATGTGTTGCAAGGAGTTTTGTTAAAAGTGATTCTCTTACCCTTTACAGCTGCTGTTACTTACACAGCTGTGGCTGTTATTTCCAAGACCTGTTCGGGCAGCCCCGAGCTGAGAAAAAGGAATTCTTAAAAGGGATGGATAGCAATTAAAACAAAGGCACTCATATTTATGCATGGAGCTTTTGTGTGAACCTTCAGTCAATGGCTCAGGCGTTGGCCTGTTACCTTTGGCTGCCTTTCCCAGCTGTGGTTCTTCTTTCAAGTCTTGTTTGTTCCTTTTTCCGGGCAGGGGGGGATCTGTCATTCTCAGTGACTGGCAAAACTCCACTTCAGAGAATTATTGATCATGATGGAGATTATTTCCTTCATAGCAATCTTACATTGTTCAGGGATCATGAATTTTTGTCCACCAAATTCCACTCTTTTTCTCTGGCTCTTCTCTTAGATCAATACTAGAAGTGCTTTCCTGCTAAGAAAAGTATACGTAGGGTGTGATCAGACAGGTGTTTAGCCCAGTGTTTGGACTGCTGCAGGGATGGGTTGGTTTGCTCTTTTTGACAGCAGTCACATGACATAATAGATGGAGTGAACCAACCCATCTCAGATGGCCTCTACCCATACCAGTCTGTTCCCTGTCAGGAGACTTCTACTTTTTTGATGCATGTAGGATCACTCTGATTTGGTCCATTCCCACCATGTGAGATCACTGGGAATGGACCAAAAGTGAACTGTTTCTTGAAGTCGCTGTTTTATACCATTATACCTCTCTCTCTCTCTCTCTCTCTCTCTCTGGTTCTCCTATTGCTTAACCTCAGCAATCAAACATACAATGCTTCTGATTATGGAAGCTTCTCTTGCCTTGATCCACACTACAGAGTTAACAGAGTTTGATACTGCTTGAATTACCATGGTTGTATTGTATGGAGTCCTTGGAAATGTCGTTCGGTGAGGTACTTAAGAATTATCTGCCAGAGAGTGCGGCTGGCCTCTCTGAAGTACAGCAGAGAATTCAACAAACTACATTTGCTGAATTCTCAAAATGCTCCACGCTCCGTGGAGGATGGTTACAGGCTGCAGTCACCCTTACAGCAGCGTGTTTATCAGCAGCACGATCACTGTGGTGATGAGCAGAGAGGAAATATTGTTCGTTCTTGCACTTGGAAGTTTGGTCTCCTACTTCCTGCCAGTGAACCATCTCTGCAAGAGGCATGAGAGCAGAAACCATCTGAAAAGTTGGCACCCGGCACACTCACTTCCCTGGGAGTAAATCCCATTGAAATAGGTGGGACTGACCTTGCGTGAAGATGTCAGATTAATAGTTCACTTAGATCTACCTTTTTACCAGGTCTCTGTCAGACTGCCTTTAGTCCAATTAATTCAAGCAGCTGCATCATCAAAGAACAGGAAAAAAACAAATTTGTTCTTTCTCTGTGTTTTTAAAAAATGGAATCGAGTTTAAGCTCCATCAAAAAGAGTTCCTTTAATCTCACTCTCCAACATGGCTGCTTAATTTTCTTCGGGGTTTTTGTAAACCTGATCCACCATGGTTGATTCCAGCCCTGAAGACATAGAATTTAATAGGGCGAGGGAACCTGTAGCCTCAGACCTTTTGCAGGTGAGGGGCTTTCCAGTGTTGATGGTTTGATATGAACCTAGTGTCACAGTCAAACAACTAAACCAGAGGAACGATGGGCAGAGTAAATCTGTTTATTAAATCCTTTGTGATCCAGACTTTGGAAATTGCTACACAGTATTTGAAGAATTAAAATATATATGAGGCAGTGGCTTTAGTGTATTCCAGTCAGACCATCAGAGGGCATGACTACCAACTTTAGTGGTTAGAACTTCACTTTATTGGTTAAGCCTGGGTTATGTGAATTTGACATATACCTTGGCTTGCATTCCTGACAACCATATTCATTTTGTCCTGAGCCTTTCCCTATTGCAATGGTTCCCAACCTTGGGTCCCCAGATGTTCTTGGACAAAAACTCCCAGAAGCCTTCACCATTAGTGCTGGCCAGGATTTCTGGGGATTGCAGTTCAAGAACATCTGGGAACCCAAGATTGGGATCCAGTGCTCTACTGTGTTTCCTTCTTCCTGGGGAAGAACAATTGGAAAGGATATAAACAGAGTGGGCATGTTTGCACCCTTCTAGCAGCAAATACTAACAGGCAACCTTTGCTCCCTTCTGATAGCAAATTTTTGTGCTCTAAATTCCAGAGCTCTTGGTAAACATGCTGGTTACCCTAGCATAGTTACAGCTCTGAGAAGTTAGAGGTAGTGTCGTTACTAGACATGAGATATTCGCCTTTGTATCCTGAGGAATACGAATACAAATAGCAGCACGACAGGTGCCAATGGAAACTGAACCCTCCCCCAGAACCCGCCTCTCCACACGGCCGACCACTCAGCACCTGAGTGGAGAGACTCATTTTCCCACCTCCTCACCAGATGTCTAGTCATTACCTGTACAGCTATGGTGTAGAATTTTTACATTCATGAAATAAAATGTTTTGTTGGCTGAGAAGAAGAATGAGAGTCCATTCTGTTTATTTCATGTGAAAAAGTTATGGGGGGGGGGGACACCCATGAATTGTTTCCAACACTGATAACAAGAAAGTGTCCCCGATCACATATTTGATGAGGGCGACAACAGGCTGCTTGGCATCAGCCTCCTCCAATACCTTGGTGCTGCTCCCTGACCCTAACCCTAAGGCTTCACTCTTCCTAATGGTAGGGCCAATGGTAATGTTAATTTTGGGGATGGGACAGGGCTTGCATTGTGGTAAATGAATCCGGGAAAGTCAACTCAAAATGCGGTGCTTCTAAATTCCTTTTGCACCATCCATTCATGATGTCAGGCTGCACAAATCACAACACAGTCTAGACCAGTGGTTCCCAATCTTGGGACCCCAGATGTTCTTGGACTACAACTCTCAGAAATCCTGGCCAGCAGAGCTAGTAGTGAAGACTTCTGGGAGTTTTAGTCCAAGAACATCTGGGGACCCAAGGTTGGGAACCACTGGTTTTGACCATAATTTTGCCTAGAGGTCAGTCAAAAAATGTTAATTTTGGGGATCAGAAAAGGGTGCTATGAAAGTCATTGTTGATAGCCACCCACGAAGGATTGCACACTGCTGTAGAGACACCAATGCCAAACTTTGGAGCCCCCTGTTCTCCTGTTCCTCTTTATTCGTTATTCCTTCTTCCCCCCTCAAACTGTTGATAGCTATGCAAATGCGTGTGCGCGCATGCACACACTTTCCTATATGCAATGATGGAAGATATAGTGCCTTCTCCACATCTCAGGTATAGAAGCCAACTGAATTGGTAGGTTATCTCAGAGTTTGGGTTGGGATGCTGATTTCTGAAACATGGGTTTGTGTAATGCTGCTCCTCCCCTCCCACTTTTCTGAAATAACATTGGTCCTTTAATGTCTGGTATCAGATTGGGCGGGGGGGGGGGGTCAACTTTAATCATAACCAGCCACACCTGATTGAGGGGGAAATAATAATATTGTCTTCATGGGCAACTTTATGGGTGGCTTCAAACAGCTGCAGATTTTTGCATCAAAGTGATTAACCTCTGAAAAATAGAGGTTATCATAATAGAAGTGCTGACACACTTCATCATGAAGGTCATGAGCAGTTATTATTGTAAAAGTAATGCTCTCTACCTACGAATCCTGTCCAAAGGGTCCTTATGATGTTCTATTTCATTTTAAAAAAGAGATGAAATAGAACTTAGCATTCATGGAAGTTTTTGATTAACTGCTCTGGAAGTCAATGCATTCCTGGCAAACTTGTGGGGGTGAGGAAACTGAGCACCATAAATGCCTCAGCATGACTTTTCCCCACTACCTGTGAATAGTGAAGAAGTACCTTACTCTTTAGCTGCTTTGTAATTTAAAAAAAACACCTTTGCAGAGAGCTGTTGGCTGAGTATATAAGCAACATCCCCTTTGTCATGGGATGTTGATATGGCATGTCTCAAATCCATCTTCATGTTTACTGAAGTGACATGTCCCGGTTTTCTGACTGAATCATTCTGATTTGGATTGGCTTTTCTGAGGTCCAGATTGAAGCAGAATGGTCAGATCCAGTTCTGGAGTGAAACAAAGTGTAGTTAAAAATCGGACTGTGTCCAGAGCATACATCAAATTGGAGGTGACTCTAATAGATTCAGGTGTTTTTTTTTCAAAAGCAAACTTTAAAAGTGTACCATGAACAAATTGCTGAAATTTGGAAAGTTGATGGTATATGTTCAAATTTCACATACATCAATTCAACAACAAAAAATATACAACTGTTCTAGTTTTCCAGTGCAAGTCAATAGGAGCCTCAAAACTGATATGGATCCAGGGTGCAAATTGCTCTGGAGATGATAATGGGATATATTCAGAAGCCTGAAATGGGTTCCCAGATTAGATCAGAGGACCTGTATCTAGCCCTAACTGATATATTCTGGCTACCATATTTTAAATAGTTTCATGGTGTGACTAGGGACTATGTTCTTTCAAATTGTGAGTGAGGGAAACCTATGTTTGAATGTTCTGCTCTTTGAAAAGGAAAGCAATGGCAATAATAGAGAAATAAATGACAAAGGAAGGGTAGCTCCCCCCATATGCTGATTTTCTGTTTGAAAAGACCCCAAAGATCTGAAAATCTCCTGTCTAGATAAAAAATTATGGTGTAACGCCCCTGCGTGTGTTCATTGGATTGCAAATTTGTACCTCCAGAAGTAATGAGTTACACGTAACACAGTTACCTGTAACTACTTACAATTCTGGAGAGTCCAATGCAACGTACCCTCTAATTTTCAGCCCTGCGCTCCACCTCTCTCTCGCGCGACTTCAGCCCTATGTGTGTGCAACTCTGCCTCCCACCCATGTGCAGGGTTCTGTCACGACTGGAACCAAAGGCGTTAAATGCGATCACTGCACGGAGGAGGGAGAGAGCTGCGCATAGGGAGGTGGAGTTGTGTGCTCCCGCGCGCGTGCCCAGCTCAGAGGGAACCTTGATCCAATGAAATTATATTTCAACAGTAACATAATGAGCAGGATTAAAGTTACTTACTGGTGTAATGAGTAGTGTTCTCCAGTTTCTTTCAAAGGTTACTTTTCAAAATTCAAGATGTGTAGCAAATCTCATTATGATAAACAGAGATCTTTTACCACTTTGTGGACCACCTTTGTAAAAAAAAAAAACCACACACAGAGACACTGAAAATACTGGCTGAAATCCAGTAGTAAGTTGCAACTAAAGAAGACCCACTGAATCAATGGAGATTTGGTGATTAGCTCCTTTGTAAGTTCCATGAATTGAATGGGCCTACTCTAGTTACAACTTACTACTTGATTTCAGCCATTGTCTAGTTTGACCCTGATGACTAAGTCCTAAAAAGATGTACAAGAATGTGGAAGCACCATTGATAAGTGTAAAGACAGACCTTACTGAAGTAAACTCACATACACTGGAAGGAACTATTGTTACCTTTTTAAGCAAATGCAGCAATTACCATCATTTTACTAAACAATAAGAAGAATAGATATCCTAAATGATGGCATGGTCACTGATAGTGGTACTTACATTTTTAAAAAAAGCTATCAGGCAATAAATATGAGCTAATTTCATCCAAAATAAAGGAATAGCATTTTAAAAAAATAACTATTTATGGTGCTTTTAAAAAAAGAATAGATGACAGGTGTTGAAGGCATTCCGATGAAAGTGGTGATATCCCCTGAATATTTATGAAACATACTTTTTAGCTTCAGAAAGTGTCAGATCACCAAGATTTATACAAAGATACACATCCTAGATGACACCCAAAGATCTCCCAGGGAGCTTGAATGGCAGGAGATAAATAAATCATTCATCCCAGAACTCTTTGATCTGCCTATGCTTAACCCTTCCCCTGTAAATATCTTATAATAACCGAATCAAGTAATGAGTTTTTAATAATGTCAAATTTCAGAAAACCCAGTTTTGTGGTGGCTGGCCAGCTATGGAAAGTAGAATTAACACCTCTTTTCATTTCTGAAAAAGGAACCCATTTTTGTGCTGTTTGTTCATTCATTACATATGTATTCTATCTTGCTTGAACTGGAAGACAAGGTGGCATGGAAGCACTAACCAGATTCAGAGGTGCTTAGCTTTACCAAAATGGCGGCAACTTATACTCTGAGACTGTGTGCCTGGTTTCATAATTTACTGATAGTAGGGGCGGGGCACCTGTCAAAAACGAATTTGATGAAGGCTACCCCCTCTACTACTACTGATGACACCATAGAATATTTTTATCTTGCTTTTGCTTCTAAGAGTTCAGATCAGCAGACACGATTCCTCTGCCATTTCAATTTTACAACAGCCCTGTGAGGAAGTTTAAATGAAAAATTCATGCTTAGCAGCACACAGTGAATACCTATTTTTGAGGCACAGGAGACTGATGGTTTGAGCTTTCAACCTGGTTTCATTTAATTAACATTTATCTTCTCATTGTGACTAATTCGGCACACACAAAAATAAACAAAGAATAACACATGAGAAATAGAAATTAGTAAATAACAGCAAATACAAAAACGTTCTGGGCTTTAAGATTCAATAAACGTTCAGAATTGAGCTGTTTAAATGGCAGATTTTTAACTAGCAGCCAAAAAGTTTTATACCCAACTCTAGATGTAGGCAAATTACATCTATATAAAAGAAAAACTTAATAAACAATATATTACCTAAATCATAAAAATATGAATCCATCACCAACTTTTTTAAGTGCCTATTAAAACATCTGAGGAAAAAATTATCCTGTTATTATTTGAGAGATGAGGAATAGAACCAGAGACACTCCATAGATAAAGCATGGGCTGTACCACAGAGAGATAACTTCCTTCCAGTTTGTTTCGTAATTGCCACCAGTGCTGGTGGACATTAATATTGTGCTAAATCTGTTTTGCAAGGGTCATAATCTATCAAAGAGCGGCTTCCTCAAAGCTAATTTCTTATAGGGCCAACGTTGCTGAGCTTTTCCTGAGCACTTCCCTCCCCATATGCTTGGTATTATGTAGTAATGACGATCTTTTAAAGTCTGAATTCTCACAGGCTAGTGAGAAAAGATCACCACAGCTATTCCCAGGCATTCTCTCCTGCTCATTTTATCTGTCATCCTCCCTTAACGGAAATAGAAATTGGGGCTCCAGAGTTGGCCCAATGCACTAAGGGGAAGACGGGCAAACAATAAGCAAACTGGAAACAATTACTTTATCTTCTTCTTGATGAATCTAAAACAAACTACTGTATTTATCCATCCTCACATGCCTCTTTGACACTGGCGTTCAGGTTAGGATGACCAGCTAAAAAGGCAGATGGGGATCCAACCTCCTTAACAGTTGCATAGATGGGGCAATTTTATTTCTTACTGTTTTCCCATAGTTTAGTCTTGGGGTTCATGCATTGGTCACAGAGAAGCCCTGCTTTAATCCCCCGTCTCTTCTGGCAGAGCATGGAAAAAATTGTCTCTAAAATCCTGGAGAGCCACTGCTAGCCACTGTAGAGACAATACTGATCTGGATATGCTAATTATGGGCAGATGCTTTAAAATATGATGGATATCGCTTATAGGTCACTAGGTCAGATCACAAATGTGTGAGATATATTGTTAGAGAAAATTCTGTCTTCCCACCCTGAGCATGGGAAAATGTTTATTAAGGGTCCAAATGAGACGTTTATCTTTCAAATTGTGACAATGTCTACCATACGTTGAAATGGAGGCTGTCCTATTTGAACACACATCATGAGAAGGCAGGATTCTCTGGAAAAGGCAATAATGCTGGGAAAGGCTGAGAAGAGGAAGACCAAACACGAGATGGATTGAAGAGCTCATCAGGGCAGTTGAATACAGGACATTTTGGTGATCCCTCATTCATAGGATCGCCATAAGTCAGAGGCGACTTGACAGCACATAACAACAGCTACTATAGTAGTGCAGCCTCTTGATCATCAGCTGCAGAAACAACCCCCACAAAATATGTGAAGTGCATTCAAGCTCAATAGCAAGAAATACCAGAGTTCCCCCAAAGCTTAGATTAACTAAATGTTATTTTAAAGACATGTTGTGGTGATGGTGATGGGGGGGGGCCTTGTAGTGGCTGCAATGTTCTAATCAAGCAAGAGTGATGATGTACTAGAGCAGCAGAAAGCCACCACCAGCTGACCTGAGTGGTCTAGGAGAAGAGAGCAGGCAAGACGGGATTCCCAAAGAAGGAAAAGGTATGGAGCTGAAACGGGAGGAAGGTTGGCTAGGGCTAGAAAGTTGAAAGTTGAACTTCTCCAAAGTGAGGAGCTGAGAAGTGGCAAAGAGGGTTGGACGCAAGAGAAATAAATACATGGGAATGGAAATCAAGAAATGAAGGTTTGGTTGTAAACCCCATTTGCTTCAGAAGGTGTCAGGAAATAACGGTACAGGATCAGTACCAGACAACGATGATGATGATGCAAGTAACAAAGCCAAACCTCTGTATGTGTTGGCAGGGAGAGTCTCCAAACCACTCCCAGGCAGGAAGCTAGGAAGAAAGTAAATGAATGGATGGGTCCCAGCCAGCAAAAGAAATGAGTAAATGGCCAGCCTGGCACCCAATCCCAGCTGCATTAAGACTCTGGATTTTTCCACTGATTTCCAAGGATAGTTCTCTTTTCTTGCTTTGGTGACACAAAAATTATTTCTCAATATGAATGAGGAAGTGACCTATCTAGACAATGAAGAAGTTCCTTGTAGCTCCTTATCTCTATATTCTCCTTCCTTTGACATCCTTTTCTACTACTACATTCCTTTCTCTTTGCAATTGGTTTCCAGGTTTTGCTGTAGTTTTATTTGCAACCTCACACGCTACCTGCAGTTTGTGTGACTGGAAAAGACTTTTCTGGCCTGGGGAGATTACCAGCACTAAACAATCGTCTCTTCCATCCTTTGATTTCAAAGAGAGCTCCACCTCTCAGGTGAGTGTTTTCCCCCCCCTCTCTTTCATCTGTTGGAAGCGATTCTTGTTTGTCTGCTGTTGATCAGTTCAGTTGGTTGCTAAGTATGTGTGCAGTAAAGAAAGCAGCATACACAAGTCAGTAACTTTAAGCAACTGTAGGTTAAGAAATGTTTTTATTCTTTCTACTACAAATCTCTCAGAATGAGTTCTTGAGACTTTAAGTGCCAGTTAATGAGAAAGGGGAAGAATATATGGGGAACTTTTAGCTATTCTCCTCTGTGGATCTCTGCAATTCTACAGTATAGCAAAAGGAATTTCACCAGAAATTCAAAACTCTGCAATAGTTCCACCTTTTCAACAGCTAGTTGGCATTGTGTAGAGACTGAACATTCACATTGACCCATTTCCCCCCTCTCCCCTGGGGTTTTCTCCTTTAATTTTATTTTTACACACATTTTATATCTCCTTTTTTCTTCCATGGGCTTAAGGCACATATCTCCTCATACTTTATCCCCACAACATCTCTGTTAGGTAGATAAGTCGAAAGGGGTGTGACTGACCCAAGATCACCCAGTGATCTTCATGGTGAAGCAGAGGTTTGAACCCAAGACTAGTCGCTGGTGAAGGTTCTCCTTCTGTGAACTCTTGGGGTTACAGTGATTGCTCTGTTGGAAACCCTCCTCCCCTGCATGGTTGTGCTGCTTACCCAATATAACTGATTCTAAGAACTAAATCAAAGTTATGGTATAGGATTAATATGTTCCTCCTCTTTGCAACTGTCCTGTGAGGTAGGTCTGGCTGAGATACTGTAAGAGAGAGACAACAGGAGAGAGTGATAGCCTAGTGGTGTCCAGTGAATTCTGTGGCTGAGTGGGAATTTAAAACAGGGTCCCTGCAAGGTCCCATGTGACCTTATAATGCTTTAAGCACTATATATTAGGCTGCCATTTCTAATCTACAAGAAGGCACTTTCTACAAACAGCAAAACAATTCATACAGAAAGCATAGCAACCAGCCTGCATAGCTAGGGGCTGAAAAATACTGACATAAATATATGTGGACTTTTTTTATTTTAAAGAAACCTTTTATTGATTTCTTCGGCTTGTGTGGTAACCTAAA
This sequence comes from Intellagama lesueurii, assembly GCA_037013535.1. Taxonomy (NCBI): domain Eukaryota; kingdom Metazoa; phylum Chordata; class Lepidosauria; order Squamata; family Agamidae; genus Intellagama; species Intellagama lesueurii. The sequence goes on along the minus strand of JBAJHW010000005.1, from coordinate 186,069,139 downwards.
TCCAAGGAGCCCAATTGTTCTTTGTTCCGCAAAAGTGGAGAGAGAGAGAGAAACTGGCAGGGCTGGATGGTCATCTGAGAAAATAAAAGGAGGAGGGAAGGAAGCCTAAAAAAAATAAAGAAGTAATGTAGTCTCCATATTAAGGGAGGCAAAAAAAAAAAAGAATCTCCTTGAGAGAGGCTGCCAGGTGAAAGGAATTGGACTAAATTACAAGCTGTGGGGTTGTAATATGAAATCTATCTGAGAAATGGCAGGAGGGGTTAGAGGTCAACAGACTCATTTCATTGAGGGCATATTTATGCAGGCCCTTTGAATGACAGGGTCATGGTAAAGAAAGAAGTCAGCCAATTACACCTAGATCTTGATTTTAGAAGGCGGGGAGCTGCTCCCAGTGTTCTCTGTGGACTTGCCTGGTCATCATGTGGAAAATTAGGAAACTTTTGGACTTTGGTATCAGATATGCACCTACAAAATGTCGGAGATGCTCTTTCTTATGGACTAGCCAGATCTCATGGTGCTGGTTGAAGTTTGAGGGGATTTCTATGCTTCCTTGAGTGTCGGGAGGGAGACAAATCTCCTATTGAGCGGTGCTGAACATTTGATGTTGTGCATAAGGTGGCTTAGAAGTTTGGATATCTGTCTCCATCCATTCCAAGTGGTTCCATGTCCTGACTCACAGGCTCAGTCCAGATGTTGATATGTGTGTTCTGCATGTGCAGTGTCCATGCATTCAAAAGCCTGGAACAAAGGGAGCCACATGCTCTTGGGCCAATCATATTTTCTGATGCAAGGCAGGGACTGGAGCACTTTGTACCTGTTTTCACAGTCAACTAACCTAGGAACAGGTAGGGCTGTTCACTCAACTCTTGGCTGGCTGCTCCTGTGGCATCACCAGCACATGTCCCTGTGACATACCAAGACCTCTCCCTCTCTCTCTCTGGTTCTGAATTTTGGCACTCATATCTCAAAGGAAGGGATGCTGAGAACCTGGCCGCCCTGCTTGTAAATTGTTAGATGAAAACATGAAATACCAAGGAGCTCTGCTTTTCCATCTACCAACACACAAGGCTTTGTCTAAGAAGACAGAAAGCATATGGAGGCATTTATCATAATCCCACATTGTGGAAAATTCCACGGGAATCTCATCTCTGGAGACTACCACATATTTGTGGTTCCCATTAGATGTTGTTAAAGCCAGACATAGAACTTTCCTGCAGAAATTAGGGCTTGTCTCCACACATGAAATGAATGTGTTCCATCCTCAGCCATTTGGGCAACCTTGCAACCTGGGCCATCCCCATCTTTAAATAAATCCTCCTTTAAAGAAAAAAAAATCAAATCATACGTAAATTCGAAGCATTTTTCATATATACATATTTTTAATCATGTGCAGTTTATTTGAAAAATCCTCACAAAAACCACTTTGGTCCATAGGGGAAATGCATTAAACGGTGTACTTTAGGAAAAGCATGTTCATACGAGAGGCATGCCTTGGCATTTGGGGAAAGTCTTGCAATCCAATAAGGAGCCTGAAATGGATGTGAATGCTGACAGAGCTCTGAGAAATGTAACAGAAATGGAAGGGACAGGTTTTCACATGCACTGCCATTATTTACCATTGAGAGCTGGTTTATTTTGAAAAGGTTAAAACTAAAATAGTTCACAAACTGTGTAGGACAGGATGTTGCCACGGTGAATATTTTGTTTCCTTCTCAGTACAGCCAAGTTTTAATGTGACAAGGATAAAATATTCATTTCATAAAAGCCTCATTCATAGTGGAATCGTAAACAACTCATCAGGGAATCCAGAGTCCCCAGAACTGATTTGATTTTGTAGTTGTCTTCTGTTGCCTTGAAAATAGAAAACCTCTTTTAAAACTTCAAGAGAATAATTTTTTTATCTCCCCAAGAGTGTTACAGTTGTATAAGAGGCTAAGGAGAAACGTTAACATAGGGAAGGGAGCCAAAGACTTCCTTAGGTATACCCAAAGCTGTGAGCATGCCCAGTGGGATTTGCAGGGGAGGGGACCGGCTATTTTCAGTTGAAGAACAGCTTCCAATAACATCTCTCTATTTACTGTTCCAAGTTCTCCCATATTCAGGAAAACTGGTTGACTACAGGAGTGCTGCTTGTGAAACAGGCTACCTTGCCTGCTTGTGCATAGAAGTAATTGTATGTTTTTAAAATATATCTAGGCATAGAGTAATTAATTCCAAAACAGGGGACTAATCCCAGACAAGATAACTTTAAAAATTATAAAAAATCTTGATAAATTTCAGATTGATGGATATCAAATAGCAGCCTATAACTATTAGGAAGTTGCTAACTAAGGAAAATCTCTCATTTTACTGTGTGGTTTTAATGGCTGCTTTTATAGGCTTTAGATTTGCTGCTTTAGCCCTTTGTTAGGCTCTCATGATGCAGTTTGCAGGCCATTGTACTGCATTCCTTCCTTCCTTCCTTCCTTCCTTCCACTGCCTGTTTACAGCGTGATAAAATAAACAACATGAAACAATCAAATCATAAAGGAGCAATCAGAGAAATAAAACAAATGGCACCAAGAGGCATATTATCTCTGTGTCAGGCAGGACATGAGGCACGAAGTTCAGGCCGGGCCATTATGGAAGGCCTCTCTAAAAAGCAATGTTCTGAGATGACTTCTAAACATTACGAAGGAGGGGGCCAGGTGCAGCTCCACGGGGAGCTGGTTCCAAAGAGTTGGTGCCACACTGAAAAAGGCCCGACCTCTTGTAGGTGACTTCTGGGCCTCCTTCGGGGTGGCTACCTGGAGGAGCATTGGCTGGGAGGATCTGGTGGAGTGGGCAGACGACCTTGGGGAGAGATGCTCCAACAAGTAGAATATTTTTATGCTCAGAATGTTACTATGCTTAGAAGGTTAAAAATTAGAATGTTTTTATGCTTTTACTTTTATATATCGCTTTGGAATGTTTCTTTCTCTCTTTTTAAGCTGCAGTTGTCTGTTAGGTACTTTCTGAGGTGGATATATTTTGTAAGGTGGGGGGATCCACCATGAAAATCACCTGTAGAAACTTTTGTTGTTGTTTAGTCGTTAAGTCGTGTCCGACTCTTCGTGACCCCATGGACCAGAGCACGCCAGGCCCTCCTGTCTTCCACTGCCTCCCGGAGTTGGGTCAAAGACTGTAGAAACAAGTCTTTGACTTGTCAGGTAAAGTCAGGTAAAGTAATTTTCCTTCTTCTGGCTATCTTCTTTCAATGCATGGGAGGTAGAAACAGGGACACTACAGAAGAGCATTCTTCTCGTGTGGAGGAGAATATCCTAGGAGCCCTATTCAGGTATTATGTTCATGGATAGACTTGCCATGCTTCATGGTGAACATGAATAGGAACCTCTGCAAATGCATTGTCTTCCATCTGTAGAAAGCAGCAATGAAGAAGAGGGAGCCATCATGCTCTCTTTAAACCATGCTGGGTCTATCCCTGAAGGTAACTCCTGACTAGGGATGATAGCCCTATTTGGGCATTCTCTTCTCCACAAATGAGTGTTAACCGCTAAAAGTCTGAGCATACAATGGTATATTCAACCACCTTAATGCATAATAAGGATGAAAAGAACTTGAAATTTTTCAAAATGCATTGTGGAAGTAAGTGAAACAGACAGATTTCCTCACCCCTAAGAGATACTCCCCAAACTGAACCTGAAGCTACTTGAATTTGATTTATTTAAAAACAAAAACCAAAAAACCTTATCCCTTCCCCCATTCCCCACCAGTCATTTAGAAAAAACTGTTGTCTTAATTATGCCTTGGCCTTTATGATATCATTAACATGTGTTGTAAGTGTCAAAATACTGCTGATTAGTGGTGGATGAATCATTTATAGTAGTTAATTTATGCCTTGAGAGTGAGCAGTTTGGGCCCTGTGCCACTAATAAATTGTCAGTAACAAGCATTTTCATGAATGTGTTAATCTGAAATAATTTCAATGTTGTGTTGTTTTATTATGTTGAAGTATCATTTGTAGGTTGATATATTAGCTGCGTGAATGGGACAGAGAAGCTTCATTAGGTTGGATGCATTTTTGCTCTTTCATTGTCCAAGCTATTAAATGTTTATTATAGTAAGACAATGAAGAAATACCTTCAGCAGGACTAACAGAGTGTCCACAATTCAGTGAGTGTGCTCTTGAGTTACAAGACTTCCTCAGAGAGAATGCAATGAACAAAGATGAGTGGATCTACATGACACAGATCATTTTAACTGTCATGGCTCCATCCATGAAATCTTGGGGTTTGTAGTTTGGTGAGTGTGGTGTCTGCCCAGATCATAAATATTAATATGATATCTGCATAGACCAATGGGAGTGATGGAGGGGAGGAGTCACGAGATATAAGAGACTCAGAAGGAGGAGGGGGAGTTAGTCAGGGAGTTGAGGAGTCAGGGAGATTGAGAGTTTAGAGAGAGTTGAAGAGTTTTGGGAGTTTGGGCAGGAGAGTGGTGGTGAAGAGTGGATGAAGGAGGATGTTTGTTTAAGACTTAACAACATTGCTTGATCTATCTGTAACAATAAACAATTTCTAGTTGGTTCTTTTAAAATGACATATGGCCTGGACCCCGATCATTAATAATAGATAATGTTGATGTCATCAACTGGTGGCAGCTGAAAGACACGTAGCGTGAAGTCTTAGTTTGGTGAAACAAGCAGGGGCCACGTGGCGATTGTGTTTGTGCCAGAGAGCTCTGATACACTCCTCTGAACTACAGGAGAGAATTCTAACTATGTCACCCAACTATGAATACCATAGTTTTGAAGGATGACATCATAAAAGTTAAAAGGCTATTAAATTGTTCTGATGATATACTGTAGATGGGCAGGCCAGGGCTAGCCTGTAGCTGCTGTGATCTACAAGTCTCACTGCTGACAGGTTCTCCGATTTCCCTTTATGTTATGTCTTCTTCTCCAGGAGCTGCCATTTTAGTTTCTCATGCAGATAAACAACAATGCTGCTGTATTGGAAGCATAAAATGGTGGCTCACAGACCCAGACAGCAAGTGGACCCTGCTGTAGTTCCTCAGTGCTGCTAGTGCAAATAGCTAAGTGTACTGTTATTCACTCAGTTAGAAGAGGACCCACAAAAGCTGAGGAACTCTCAGAAAGGGAGCTGGCCCTGTTGTGGTCAGAGGAGCCTTCTCCAATATGGTGGCCAGAACTTCAAGGCATTCCTTTTCTCGACTACAACATTGCCATTTTTAAGGCTAAGAAATATATTTCAGTGTGAGCTTTCATGGATTACAACCCACTTCTTCAGGCATATATTTGGATTGCAGGATCAAGAATCCTGGCTGGGAGATTTTGAGAATTGTAGTCTAGAAGCAGAACTTTTCTGAGCTCAGATGGTGACTTCCAGATTTTTTTATTTCAGGTTCCACATTCCTTGATGATTTGATATGTTTATTTGTTACATTAATATCCCACCCATCTAGTGGCAAACCACTGCTCTGGCAGCTAACAAGAACATTAAATCATTCATTCATTTATTCACTCATTCACTCAATTTTTATACTGTCAATCCAGCAAATTGTTATTCAGGGCAGTGTACGGAAAGTAATGCAAATATCATAAAACACATTCTGAAATAGAAAGAAACACATACCCACCCACCAAACAAAAAACATACAAATAATAACAACAATCAGTGAAAAAGAGATAAAACTCCCAGAAGCAATGGCAAACAAAATTCAGATTCAAGCACATGGATTGTTGAGAGTGTCATAGGTGGAGGATATTGACTGAGCTGATGGGAATTATGGTCCAGATAAGCAGGAGAAGGCCACATTGTGAAGTGGCTAGACCCAAGTTCAATTCCTGACCCAGCCATGAAGCTTATTAAATCACCCTTAGCCAGACACTTTCTCAAAGCTAGAGTTATGAAGCAAAAAACAAAACAAAACAAAACGTTAGGAATAACTCTATAGTGCCTTGAACTCCTTGCAATAAAGGGGGATAGGAAAGTAGAGAGGAGGCAAATAAACAAACAAACAAGTATATGTTGCTTGTTTCCAGATGGGTGCAATGTTAATAAGAATATTGTATAGACTAAAGCTGCACTAACATAATTATGTGACATCAAATAGATTCTGACTTATGGTGACCCTTCCCAGAATTTTCTAGGTATTAAGTACTCAGACAAAGATTACCATTCCCGTCTTCTGATGGTGATGTGGAACTGTGCAGCATGCGTAAACTGGTTCTTCTCTCAGGAGACACTGTGGAGAAACAAACTCTTGACTTTTGTTCCTCCCCCATATACTGTAACCCACTGAACTATCCAGTCAGCTATATCCATAGTAGAGACAATAATCAATTCCTTTTTTTTTTGTGGGGAGTGGGGTACTCTATGAAGCTAGTAATCTCTTAGTATATTTCAGTATTTCAAACTTCTCACATATTTAGGGGGAAACCATAACAATTATATATTGTATGATACCAACTGTATAAGGTGTGTTCTGTTCAACAGCTGGAACTGTTTTCAAATCTGAAAATATTTCAAATTAGAAAAAAAAATTATTTTGGGGCGGATGGAGGCAGAAGAAAGAACCTTTTCAGTTCACATAACCATTTACTTGCATTCAGAAAGACTGGATTCAGATAGCTCATGTTGCTAGGCTGCAACTCAGAGATTCCTCATGCTACTGAAACAGAAGACAAGGCAACTGTAGAATCTCTGCTTCATTTACCCAGTCTTCTTTATCAGACTTCCATATCCTACTGTAATGAACAGAATTTTATGTCCAGGCAGGGTAAACAAGGAGCGTGAGATGACAGAATGTGGGGCCATGATTCCCAGTCAGGAATGCTTCAGGGTCATATCTGCTTTGTGTTTTGAAGCAAATCAACATGATTTGCAATCCTTGTCCTAGTAGGCCAAGAATCCAATTATCCTTCGGGTTTTTCACTTCTCCAAATTTTCTTATACAATCTGCAGCTCAAAACACACATGGAGAAACATTTGTGGAAGTTAGGGACATCGGTGGCCATGAGTCATGACGGCTCTGTATCATCTCCAGCTTCAGAGGCACTAACCCCTGATGTTTCAATTGCTGAGGGACATGAGATGAGGATGGAGTTGTACCCATGTCCTGCTGGTGGGCACCCCAGACTTTTGACCTGATCCAGCATAGGCTCATTTTAAGTTCTAAGTCTACATTTGACTGAGGATGTGGACAGGATCTTTGGAGAGGTGAAAGTTACCACGTGTTTGCTGGACCCTTGTCCTTCCTGGCTTATAAAGGTAACCAGAGGGGGGTTGGCTGAGTGAGTTAGGGTAGTGGTAAATGCGTCTTTGCAACCTAACATCTGTGGTGACATTACACCATGGATGTCTTGGCTCTTCCTGGTTCATCCCCACATACCTTCTCCTCAGCCCAGAGCCATGGCTAGCTGATCCAGGAGAGAAAATTCTCTAATCCCTGTTTCCTGGATTTGGTGAAAAGTAGGTGACTTAGTTTGATTAGTACGTAAAGTATCTGGGACAGCTGCCACTGACATACAGTTTCAGATAAACACTCAAGGCATGTGTTTAAAAATTCAGAATGTAGTCATAACTACACATTTCACCCTCTTCATTTCTGCAAGGGAAGTCTTAGTAAGAGTTGCTTATATTTTAAATCTAAATCAACCGAGAGTTAACTATTTCCCCCCATTCTCCTATTTTGCAAATTTATGACCCATGTTGTATAAGAACATTCTCACAAACAGCTTGCAATAATATATATATAGCAATAAAATGATAAACAGTAACACCAAAAGACAGAGAAGACAGCACAGCCTCAAAAAAATTAAAATAGTTCAACATTAAAAAAATAAAGCTAATTGGAAAAGGCTTTTCTGAATAAATACAATCTGTATTTTATTTTTTAAACAAAAGATTATCAATCTCATTTTTAATTTGTCTCAAATAAAATTCTTTATCTTGTTGTTTTAAAGAAAACAAAGGCAGGTTACAAAAATTAGTAAAAAATATAATATAATGTAATATCTTTAGCAACTCATAGGCAGAAATTCTGCTGCACACCTCTGCATGTGCAATGGCTATGATGTCATCAGTAGTGGCAAATTTCCTTTGGCAATTTTGGGGTGCTGATGACATCCTTCCTGTTGCACACACAGAGCTACACAAGAGGATTTCAGCCATAAAAGATGAATAAAAAACAAAACACGTTTTCATAGATCTTAAGAAATTTCTAGCATCAGATATCAGCAGTTTATTTCTGAATGAAGGCAGAGAGTGTCAATGCAGTGTTTATGGATATGGAATGGATCAAAAAAAATTTCAATAATTATGGGGAGACACACTAAACAGATATTTTTGACAGAAAAGAAATGTTTAAATATACTGCAAAATATGTTTTCAAACACATTGAGAAGTTGCTGTTCCTCAATTGCAGATTAATGTGGAAGTGAATGGAATAAACCTCTGGGTAAAATCATATTGACATGGACCATACACAGACAAATTCATCCACCTCTACCTGAGACCCAAGGGGTAACATGAGACATACTGTGATTATATAAATGGATGTCATGCACTGAGCTATCCAGTAATATGCATTTTCTTGGATAAGATGAGAACATTTTTTCCATGTTTAGCCTTTTCACACCAGACTTATTCATATTGCCCTCTGGAAACTGTTAAACACAGAACATTCATATTTTCCCCTTCTGATTATAGATATTCTTTGTTCTAAATTAGAGATGAACATTTTGGTGGGACTGCTGATCAAAGTTTTTACCCCAGAACACCCCACAAGCTGCACCAGGCCAGGAAATGGCAAGAAATGGCCAAGGGGGGGGGGCGGCGGCAGGCGGGCGGGCATTAAAACAGGATGTAACTGCAAATCAATTTCTGATTTCAATTTTTTTTAAAAGGAGGGTTGGGGGGTGACTTTGAAAGATCAAGAAGCTAACTTTCTGCCTCTGGAATGCTCTGTGGCGCAGAGATAGCCAAAAGACCCCCAAACCACCAAAATGAAACAGGAAGTGGTTAGAAGTCTACTCCCGTTTTGAAAAATTGGTAAATTTAGGTGTTAAATTGTGCAGGGGAAAGAGATCGAGACATATGTAAAAGGTAAATTGCCACACAGAAGATTCTAAAGCAAAGTATGCTGCTTATATACTGTCCCAGAGCGCTTAAAGCATCCCCTCTGGGCAGTTTACAATTTAATTATGCAGGATATCCATCCATACCCCCAAAGCTAGATACTCAGTTTACCAACTTTGGAAAGATGGAAGGCTGAATGAACATTGAGCCAGCAATCTGAACCCTTTAGGACTGAACTGAGGTCGTGAATGTAGTCTTGACTGCAAGATTGCGGTGTAACCACTGCACCACGAGACTCTAAAATTCTAAGAGTGGCAGTTCACTTTTCGCTGGATAAAAAGGATCAGGACAACACAAGCAGTCTTGAGATCCATATGCAGTCCAAATGTCCTAATTTGCCCACCCCGATCCCAGAAGAACCTCAATAATGTGGTCACCATCCAAGATATCCCAGGCAGCCTCTCACCAGGGGCAAGGACACCAGGACCACGTCCACCACGCAGGGTATCAAATCCAAAGACACTCACTGCACAGTTTGTTGTGACCAAGTGGAGGTGGGAGCACGGAGCTGGAACAAGGCGCTGAGATGCAGGAGGTCAGCAGAAGTGATAGAACCACTCTATACCATGCTGGTGAGGCCACACTTGGAGTGCTGTGTCCAGTTCTGGTCACCACAATACAAAAAACACAATGAGGCCCTGGAAGGGGTGCAGGAAGAGCAACCAAGATGATAAGGGGACTGGAGGCTAAATCCTATGAAGAACGACTAAAGGAACTAGGTATGTTTCGCTTAATGAAGAGAAGACTGAGGGGAGACATGATAGCAATCTTCCAGTATCTTAAGGGTTGTCACAGGGAAGAGGGCATCGATTTATTCTCCATTGCACCTGACAGTAGGACAAGAACCAATGGGTGGAAACTCATCAGAGGGAGATCCAACCTGGAAATAAGGAGGAATTTCCTGACAGTGAGAACCATTAAGCAGTGGAACAGCTTGCCTCCTGATGTTGTGGGTGGTGCCCCATCGCTGGAGGCTTTCAAGAAAAGATTGGATACCCATCTGTCCGGGATGGTATGAGGTCTCCTGCCTTGGGCAGGGGATTGGACTAGAAGACCTCCAAGGTCCCTTCCAACCCTACAATAATTATATGAAGTAAGCAGGAAGCAAGGCAGGGGCCAAGACTGGAACACAGGGACTCCGGAGCAAGAAAGCACTAGGAACAATAAGCACAACCAAAGACCTTTATTGCTGAGACAAGTTCTGGGAGGGAGAACCACTCCTTAAATAGGTCTTCCCTCCAGGTTTCCAGGTGAGCCTCATGAGCAGCCCAGCAGCTGCTACACAGGTCAGGGCCTGAGCCTGCAAACACCAGGCCATTCCTGGGTCAGGCTGGTCCCGATCCTGCAGCTGCCAGGGTGGTGTGGGCCATATCCTGACAAATGCTTTACCTGGTTATAGTGGATAAGATGCTATTGCAATCAACCAATTAGTCAGTTCCAGGTTTGGGAAAATGCAGGTAAGGTCAGAAGGTGTCAATCTGAAAAGGAACATTTTATGCCTCATGTTGAACTGAGCAGCAGTCCACAAAATGGATGGGGACATCTAAATTTTTGCCTCGAGTCTCTTGGCATGGCTTTCCCCCAGGAAACTTTAAAAACAGGTGAATCAATGAAGGCAATTCCAGAGTAAAGGAGTAATGTGGGTCTTCTTCAAAACAGCCATACCAGATAACAAATGACAAATATAACTTTAATCCATGTATTTGTTTAATTGATTAAAAAGTTACAGAAGTTAATTAATCAAATAGATGAGTAACTAATTTAGTGGAAAATCAGGAAGCAACATCCATCTAAATCACATGAAAATGTGACCTGTTCTTTCCAATGTTAATGGCTTAATGGGTCATTAAAATGTAACAATGATGCCATGATAATTTTGCTCTTTCAAATGCAGGAGAAAGCATTTCTTCATCCCACATCATAGTGAGCGTTTCATAATTTGTCTTGAGATCACATGGATCAGGAAAATAACTATTTGGGAACACTCCCACTGTGAGAACTTCGTTTGCTTCATTTTTTTCACACAAACTTACTGAAATTCAAAGAGTCTTTATAAATGGGAGGGAAGAAACTTAAGAATTAAAAAAAATTAATAAAGGAGAAAGCAAATTCTGTATATTGATCCATCACCTCAGATGGGACAATATGTAAAACAGACAGGGCCAAAAATTCCTTGACTTTACATTTTGATAAATATTTACCAAAATCAAAAATTTACAAATGTCTTCATATTCAGGATGAAAAGAACCTAAAGGAGAAAAAAAGATATGTGAGAAACCAAAACTGAAAGCCAGGGCTTTTAGTATTTGCACATTGAGAATGCTATGGCTTAAATCTTGTTGCCTTTTTATGAAGGTGGAAGACATAAGGCATAGCATGCATGCCTGCTGGTTTGGTGTATACTAGAGAATCGCAACAGAGACTCATCAACTGCCAGCTTGGGAAAAATGCATGTTATGCCTTATGCCGTCCACCTGTGTAAAAAATCAACAGGATTTTAGCCACTGTTTTCAACTAGGTTTGTTGTGCTGAATTGGGGGAAAGGGCAGAGACAGGCAGGCAGGTACACCATGACCTTGATATGGAGAACAGCTTTGTTACTGTTGGCAATCCCAATTAGAGATGGGGGTATTCATATACGAATATCCCCATGCAGCTGGAGTTAACGAGGGTCCAGCCCCTACGGCCAGACCATCCACTCACACATCTGACAGCGGCAGCCCCACTCATCCTTCCAGTCGCTCCCGAGCACCGTTCTCTTCCCAGTCGACTAGCCACTCCTGGCAGAGGGAGGGAGGATGAGTCTCCCTGCAAGGCTGCCGAGTGGCTAGTGGAGTGGTGCTCCGGAGTGATTGGGTGGAAGAGAGGGGGCCACCAGCAGATGTGTGAGTGGACGGTCCGGCCCCAGGGGCTGGACCCTCATGAACTCCAGCTGCGCGGGGATATTTCTTTTCATACACGAATACGAAAACCCCCATCTCTAATCCCAATTATTAGTGACCTCTGAAAGTGTTCAGCTCAGGCTTTGCAGTCTGAAGACTTTGGCTTCCTTTATTGCATCAATCCATCTCACAGTTAGTATTCCTCTTTTCCGGCTGCCTTCAACTTTTCTTAGTATTGGGGAACTGCTTTACCTATTGAATTTGTATAGGTGGCTGAGGTGGTTTTTTTTTTTCCTGCTTTGCTTTTTAATAAGCAAAATTTGATTTTTGACCAAATTTTGCAGACTTCCTCCTAAAGAGAGTGGAAAGACCGAGAGATTTAAAACATTCTAACACAGAAGGAAGCCTGATGGATGGATCCATCCCACAGGCTTGAAATCAATGGAGAAAATGAAGCATAAGTTGAAAGCTGTGGATAAAATGCATCTAGAAATGAAGAGCTTTCAAAACTTTTTGTATTGACCATGTAATAAATCATCATCATCATCTTAGAACTGTAGAGCTGGAAGGGACCCTATGGATCTCAGGCCCTGTCAAGGAGGCACAGTGGGGAATCGAACCATACTAAGTGCAATCTCAGGTATCTAAGCACCAGTCATTACACAATCAAAATGGTACCACGCAATCATGAGAAGGACAAATCAACAGGCTTACAGGGAGGGCAAAATATTTGCAGAAAGTACAAATACCTTTAGGGGGAAAAAATTTGAGTGGGAACCTCAAAACAGCTTAATGATGAGTGAGCATGCTCAGAGACTGCTGACTATAAGGCTGACAGAAAAACAGGAAGGTGGGGAGTGGAATGAAGCGTTTAAAATCTTAAACAGAGAGCCTGCCACATCGCAACCTTTAAAAGTGTATGATTACTAGGATTTCTTTGTTTTTCAAAGAAACGTTCTATTTTCTTGCATAACTGAAATAACAGATTCCTCCCTTCTCTCTACAGAACAGAGAATCCCATTGTTTCAAAGAATGGATAGTGCAATGCGTGTGCAAAATAAAACAAGAAAGGACAAGTGGAGGGGGGGGCACCAAATCCAGAGCCAAGAAATGTGTCTTATTAAACTCTAACTTGCCAGAGGTAAGGCTCACACTTCAGAGTACAAAGAAGCAGGCAAATCCTGTTTACTAATAACTTTTTATTTGTTTGAAAGCACTGTAACTATGTCTTAAGAAAGCTTGCCCCTCTGAACCATTACATCTGGATTTTGAAAGAAGAAAATATGTGTTATTTGAAAAAACCAAATACATTTTATCTTTCTATTGATCTAGATCAGGTTATATGGGAAGTCTGACGTTAATCATCCCAATGTAAAATATCATTGTGTGAACATGGCTTTTCCCCCCTGGTTGATGATAGGGCTTCTGGTAAAATGATCATGGTATTTCTTCACTGCACACCCAGGTTTTAGAGTGACCTTGTCAGTACAATATTTGGGGCGTTGAACTGAGCTTTCCTGCAAGCATCATGGCTCACAAGGCACTGCTGTGTGCACAGAGACTATTCTAGCATCAGCTTGCTCAGCTGTTTACTATTGCACTTCCCTCCTTCGCTTGTGCACATCTGGGGTACACTGTGTTATCTATATTTCTGGATGCAGTGAGAAAGAACAGCATTTATAACTGAAGCACAATGAAGGTGACAAGAACATCTGTCTTTGTCTTTCAAGGTCATTTTCATTATCATGTAAGGTTCTGACAAAGTTATCCTTTCCTACAGCTTTAGAAATAATAACAGTGAAAGATTAAATTTTTAACAGCTTTTAATGGTCAGTTCTTAGACTGGACTAGAAAGGGAGTTCCTTTTGCATGGCAAGAAATGGGATAAAATTAATTGGTAATAGTTTCACCAATATGTGCTGTGAAAAAGGAATATTTAGCAGGCAAGTCAAACTATAGATTAGCATGTGGTCATTTACCTGGGATGGATGCTGCCCATTCCCCTGGGAATGACCCACAGTGTATGATTTTCGTCAAATAATGTCTTATGTTTCTCTTTCTAGCATATTGTCATTTAGTTTTTATTTCCCTTGAGATATACACAGTCAGTAACTGTGATTGGTCAGGAAATATCCTGGTATCTTACCTCCAGTGCTATTGAAATTTTAAAAAAATGGTGAAAATTACATTAGTGTTACAATGTAATGTAAAATATCCATAGAATCCTGTTGCATTATGGCATCTCTTAAGACCAGTCACACAAGCAATGGTAGATATTTTGCTAATTGTCATTCACACCTTCTCCTCCTCCACTGGTTGCACAATTGAACACTAAACCAAGCATATGACTAACAACCAGCAAACCAAGAAAAATGACTGCATGATTACCCTTGTGTACATGTTTTTCTCTGTAAACCTTTGGCTGCAGTGACCATTCACAAAGCAGTGTTGACAATACAAAACATGCCAGCATTTATACATTCATTAACATATGAAGCAGGACCAAAACCCATGATCTTGATCCAGGCAACAGGTGGAGGAACTGAACTTCCTGCTAGATTGCTATCTATGTTTCTACTTATTCTTGGAAAACATTGGAATGGACTGAACACAGATCGCTCTCTTTGGAACTTTCTTGGTTCTATGCCTTTCCACCTTTCAAAGGGTGACCAACTGGCCAGAAGAAGAAGAAGAAGAAAAAACTAGTTTTCTTCTATGTCTTTTAAGGGTGGCTCAATCTGCATCAATCAACAAGTGAATATATTCACAATATGGCAGCATGCAATGCTATCACCCTCTCTTGTTCAGTAAATAAAGCTGCTGTGGAAGCTGCAGGAGAAAAAGGCTTTAAGGCAGTAAGTGATCCTGACTGTGGCTTGCTGAGTGCTGGACAATATCCCTCTTTGTGGGGTGCCAGCCAGACAGAGAGGGTGTCAGCTTTTGCGAAGCCATAATATACATCTCCTGGGCTGTGTTCATCCATCTGTCATCCTGGCCGACTCTCATGCGACTGCACAGACTTTCTGCTTCTTAGACACCGTCCCTCACCCTTCCCGCTCTGCTGGTCTTCTGCACTTTGGCGCAACTGACAACGTGAGCAGCTATGTCAGGAGCACAGGTGGCACAATGATCCATTAGTCCTCCCATATGGAACACCTGCTGCAATTTCCTTTGTAGTTAAAACTCGGCGACAGCTGGTCTCCTAACCATTTCCCTCGGTGGAGAAGAGATGCCTGGAATGCCACTGAAATAAAAATGGATGTGTCTGTCAAGCCTTCGATTGAGTTGTCCTCTCTCCCCCAGGAGGCCCAGCATTCAAAGGCCTTTGCAAAAGTTGGTGCAAAGTTGCAGCCACTTAAGCCCCTTTTGAAGGTCGAGCTGAAGAGCCAAGGATTTTGTATACCCATAGCTCTGAGCCAGGGATGGATTAAAACATGCTGAGGCCCTAAGCAACGTCCAATTGAAGAGGCCCCATAGTGTTATTAAAAATGGGATTATTCTGATGGGCAAGCCAGTGGAAGAAGAAATGATAATGGTGTGTCTCTGTACCCATACCAGGGCAAAGCCTCATAAAGAATTAAACTCTTCTTCTTCTTTCAGACTAACAAGAAAAGAAGAAGCAACAAACAGTTGGAGATTGATGAGGTAGAAGAGAAAAAAGGCTCTGAGAGAATCTGAAGATGATTAGCTTTTGGCAGAAGAAACGGAACTGAGGGAGTGCTCCAGGGTCCTGGGGCATGCGTGCTGCCTAGGGGGCAGGCCCAGAAATTGATCTACTTACCCTCTAGAAGGTTCCGAAGTGTTTGCGCAGGCATGAAGTAACACCCTACGTGTGATTTCACAGAAACCGCAAGAAAGAACTATCAATCTCTTTAATTAAAAGATCATTGGGGTTACTGAATGTTTTCTTTTAGAAAGGATGGTTATCCACTGAAAGGACTTATGATGCAGGGCAGGCTATACATTTTTAAAAGAAATTACAATTCTTAGCATTTACTGATTGACACGATTGGTGTTTTCTCTTTCTCTCTTTCCCCCCAATAAATTGAACAAAAGCTTCTGCGTGGGGGCTGTTTTTTGTTGCACTGTTTAAAACAGATTAAAATGTTGGTCTATAGCAACAATTCTGAATTATTGTTGTAATAATAATTCAAAACTGCGCTGTGGAAAGACAAACCATGAAACCCAGCTGTTGGGAGAAGTTAGTCTGGTGCTTATTATTCAATTTTGTGTAGGAAAAAAACTCCTGTTGCATTGTTATCAAGCAATACATTGTAGGAGCAGAATATGGAAATGTAAGAGGCTACCTCATGGGACAATTGTAACAGTACTTGGGTTAAGAAGCACGCTTGAGTGCTGCAGGACTAGCTTCACATTTCAGGATGTGAAAAATCAAGCAAAATAATACTACGGCTTTAAACCTGACAGAGCTTGGACATTTCCTTTTTTATAATTAACAAGTTACAATTGTAAGCCAGTATCTTGTTCAAGTGGGACGTGGTGGTGCTGTGGGTTAAACCGCAGAAGCCTCTGTGCTGCAAGGTCAGAAGACCAGCCGTCGTAAGATCGAATCCACGCGACGGAGTGAGCTCCCGTTGCTTGTCCCAGCTCCTGCCAACCTAGCAGTTCGAAAGCATGTAAATGCGAGTAGATAAATAGGTACCACCACGGTGGGAAGGTAACGGCGTTCCGTGTCTAGTCGCGCTGGCCACGTGACCACGGAAACTGTCTATGGACAAACACTGGCTCTACGGCTTGGAGACGGGGATGAGCACCGCGACCTAGAGTTGGACATGACTGGACTAAATGTCAAGGGGAACCTTTACCTTTACCTATCTTGTTCAATATTTATGTACTCAAATCTCTAACTGTGGAAGCTGTCACAACAATCAGATGAAATGCTAGGTGCATCCTCTGAGCAAAATAAAGATGGCAGTCCTCTTGCGTGATGGTGTGTTTTCTTCTTGAAACCCCAACAAATCTCTGACTTCAACACCTTCTAGGGAAGGGATGCGTCACATGCTTTTTCAACCCCACAAATGGCCCCACCTCCATTTTTTCACTAAATAAGGGAGAATACTACTTCTGAAAGCATTTGAGAAGCATGATCACCTTCTAAAATGAAACACATGTACACTGGCGACCTGTTTTTGTCACAAATTAGGTTCTATGAAATTGGAATTGACTTCTGGCTACTTCTGGTTTAGTTTCTGGAGGGAAGAAGCTCCTCAGGAAGCAAAATGGGTCTCTGGACTTGCCATCTCACCCTTCTCTCCTCTAGAGCTAGGCCACAGCTTCCAAACTGCAAAGTTAGGGTAGCACTAAGTTCCAAACAGGTGTGTACGGTGACCTTTACTACTTCAAATGTCTGTCAGAGCAATAATGGCCTTTCTCTGTAGTCTTCCCCCCACTGTAGTATGTTTGCTTCTGCCAGAGGGTGTTACTGTAGCGCTGAGGAGGAATGTGGACCCCTCAAACAAAAAGCTCCTGCTGCTCTTTATTAGCCCTGATGCTTCCCAGAGGTTTGCCTTTCCATCCACTCATAAAGAGACCCAATATTTACATGTCTCTTTTCATCACTAGGAGCATCAGCTGCTGCTCTGCCATCAAACGCAGACTGTTTCTACGGTAACTTTTGGACTGTGCCATCGCAAACCTCTGTCCTTTCGTTAAGGTACATGTTCTATTGAAATCAAAAGCCGAGCTGTGTGGCATTCAAAAGGATCTTTTAAATTCCCACTGAGCACCTTACTAATATATAGGGTTCTGCTAGTCTTGCTCCTCACTTCAAAATATTACTAACCATTGAAAACCTCATCCATATATTCATTAAACTGTAGTATCAGAAAGGATGCCTAGCTAGGTTTTAAGATTCTTCGGACAGGAGCTTCTCTTTGACCCGCCATCCCTGGTTGGAAGTGGCCTTCCTGGTGGCTGTTTCTCAGCCCCTGGAGCCCTGTGCTTCAGGGTGACTGTGAGAGCTTTCAGCCATGGACTTTTCTGCTGGAAATCAAAGACAATTCTTATTCAGACAGGCTTTGTGGTTTTAAGTTGACTTGTTTTTTTTTTAAATTTGGTGTTTTATCCCTGTTTTGTTATTATCAGTCTCCTTCAGCAATATTTGCAGCAGAATGGTGGAATATACATGCAAGAAATAAATGAATCTTTCCTCTACAACATCCGAAGCCTTTGCTCAGGGCTTCATTGCTATCATTTCCCTTCTGGTTTATCGTTAAGCTTGTGTTATCCTCACTTTGATATATCTATAAAATTCGCTCTTAAGTATGCATTGTTGCAGAAACATAGGATATCAGTATTGCAATGATACGTACTAACTTCCATAACAGCCTTCCAGCTTCCCCTCTTTCTGTTCCCATGATCTCTGATGCTGTCAGCCAGCCAGCCTGTCAATCATTCAGCAGAGGAAATAACATTGCACAAATAATAAAAGGAAGAAAATTCAGTTAAGCAAATGTTTTACTAAAACGTGTTCATATTTTATGCACATAATCTTACTATTTGTAACCCAAATCAGCTAGCAATGTAATAACATCCCAGAGATTGGATTTGGTAGGGGGAATGTCCAGGATTACGTTAGCGAAAAGCATGTTAGATCTATCTATTAGTTAAGTGACAAGACCTGGAAAAAAGTGATAACTAGATTAGGAAGGAATTTTCTAATAAAATTCTTTTGATAATATCATCTCAATGTCATTACTGCAAAGCATGAAGATCACCTACATTATTAAACAGCTTCTTCTCTTTTTTCCCCATCAATGGAAAAAGATTTGCATATTACTGTGTAGCCTGGCAGAATTTGCCGCACCACTTTCCTGTGGCCACTATTTTCATTTGCACCTCCTTGAGGTGAGAGCTATAAGTTAAATCCCTTACATCAGTGGTTCCTAACCTTGGATAACCCAGGTGTTCCTGGATTTCAATTCCCAGAAGGTGAGCCTGACACTTCCAGATAAGTGACCCGGGCATTTTAGAAACTGTGGAGTGGGTCCTATCCAGCAGCAAGAGGCACACAGGAGGACTACCAGCTGTAGAGACCAGAATCCTGCTGGAGGGCTGAGCAGTGCCAGTACTGACGGAGAGCAGGACAAAGCTCTATTTCAATTTTCCCCCCAGTGTCATTCTCTTCTAGCGCTATCCCAGATAGCAAGAATTCCTTTTTTTAAAAGTTATTAAAAATACCACCACAGCAGCAGGAGCAAGTGGCTGTGTAAGGCAGCCAGCAGAAGGACTTATTAGAAATCAGCACCAATGGAGGCATTCACAAACAATTTAATTTAAATTGATTTGACATCAAATGGCTAAAATACCTCACTTGATTTAAAAAAACACGATTTCCTGACAAAACAATCTGTGCTTCCACATGCGTTGCATAGTCACCTTTTTAAACATCAATTTAAAACACGCTAAACCCAATGCAAAACTGATGTTTTCTTTTACTAATGTAACCGCACTCTTAGAAAAGTTAGTTTTTGTGATTAGAAGTGCCAGAATCTCCCAACCAGTGTTGGCACATGGATGTGTCCTTCTTTCTTTAAAGCAAATCTCCTGGGTGTAAATGCTGATGCAGTCAAAGCCCTTGTTTCATTCCAGTTGTTGCACTCCACTGATGATGTGCTATAGAGAGAGTGGAGTGTTTAGTGGAACTGTGCTATAGTGTTTACTTTGGGTGAAAATGAAAGTACAGGAAAGGTGTATCAGAGTCCAAATGTTTTGAGCAGTGTGTGTGTGTGTGTGTGTGTTTACCAGTGATCTCAATTCCTTTCTTGCAGAAGCACAGCTTCAATCATATCTTTTTGCATTAAACCAAAGGTGGTAGTTCTTGTGTGTATTTTCTCCTCTCTGGAGAATTATATAGAATTTCTTTCAGCTGCAGGTTTTAAAAAGCCATTGTTACATAACGCTGATGCATTCTAGTCTTTTTTTTTAAATAATCAAAGATACTTGTTTTGCTCTGATATCATTCAACAGAGATGCACTGAATGTTTTGAACGTTGGAGTATAGATTTGATAGAAACATCATCTTCTAGATGTGGATGTAGAAAAATAATAGTTTTTTTCCAGACCCAGCTGAGATACCTGTGTTTGTAATAAAGCACTCATCAACCACCTAATCTGTTGATCTCACTAACTTTTTTCTGCAGTAATGTAAACTTTTAAAAATGAATGGCATGTCTGAATTTTAATTAAGTATGGTGATTCCTGCCAACCTAGCAGTTCGAAAGCATGTAAAAATGCGAGTAGATAAATAGGTACCACCTCGGTGGGAAGGTAACAGCGTTCCGTGTCTAGTCGCGCTGGCCACGTGACCACGGAAACTGTCTATGGACAAACGCTGGCTCTACGGCTTGGAAACGGGGATGAGCACCGCGCCCTAGAGTCAGACACACTGGACTAAATGTCAAGGGGAACCTTTACCTATGGTGATATATGGTCTATTTTAGAATGCTTGATCATTTCTTTGTAATGCTTCAAAACTGGTGCTAAAAAAGCCATTGTCCTGTTGTTTCTTCTGGATAATTGTCATGAGTGCAGCTGAAGACCTGGAACCGGAAGGGTTAACTGTGGCTGAGGAGAATGCTGAGCAATTAGAAACACAAACACCTGAATCACCCCCAGATTCTCCTCCCCCAGTAGACAGGCTGAGGGCCAGGCTTCGGGGAAGACTTATGACAAGAAGGTCAGAAGATCGCTCGAAGGCTGCCCACAGAAACATCCGATCAACTAGCCCTGAGTACTGACAGGATGGAAAAGCTTCCAGCAGCTCAAGGGGCTGTTTTACTATATAAACAGCTCTTAGTCGTCTAGAAATCCGTGGAAGCAACAAGTCAAATCTCTGGCTTGCATCCACGCTCCTGACTACCTTGAACCTTGTTCCCTGGACCTTTGGCTTTGGACTCTGACCCCGGACTGTGTGATTTGGCTTTGGACCCTGACCTTGGATTACGGTTTGTGATTTGGCTTTGGCATTTTGGTATCGGCTCTGAACTTGGACTGGCTTATCGGACTCTGCTGTTGAAACCCCCGGGAACGTGACAATAATGGACCAACATGGCTACCTCTGTTTCCCTCATTCCAGGTGAGGTTACTCTCTTACTTGCTTTTTTGGGTACAAATGCACAGAGTGCATAGTGTGGCTCTTCTATGTCCTTCAGCCCTAGGTAAAAAACAAAATATAATAAAATGGTCATTTTGAAAGACATCAATTATATGCACTTTTTTTTTAAAATTACACTATCCCAGAAATGTACTGTACAGGCTAATTTAAACCAATCTGCCATGTTTCATGGATGTCTCATAAAATAACAGCTTTATGCTGAGAATATTAGGTTGTGGAGAATACATAGCCTAGAAACCACAGAAGGCCTGCCATGCATTTTCAGAAGTGCCGTCAGAAGCAGTGCTGCTGAAATTTGATGGGAAACTGCAAAAATTTGAACAACAAACTGCTAATAGTCATTAAAACAAGCAGTAAATGCTTTCTTTGAGTGGCTTGTCACAATTTGCTGCTGAGGTTTGTTGGCAAATTGGGAACCTCCATTAAACCAAGCTTTTCCTCTAGTTTCTAAAATGTGGCAGAGGGTGGAGGGATACAGTTATATTTTAAAAGATATTGAGACTCCAATTTGTATGTCAGGGGAAGAAAGCTGAAATGCTTTATACAGTATCAGGCTGGGGTTTTCTACTTCTGATTTTCTGAAAACCTTTTCCTGGAACCCTGCAGGAGACATCATCAGTGATTTTGCTGAGATTTGGAGACTTCCTGTACTGTCTCTCACAACCACTGAGGTCAGGAATTTGGGTTTCTTTATAATCCGCCTTTGTACTGAGAGAGCAGATTGTTGGGTGATCCACCAAGAGCTACATAGTGATTTGGGGTCAAAATTACTGAGAGTACATCATTAGAAGATTGAATCCCTTAAGTCAGTGGTTCCCAATCTTGGGTAACCCAAGTGTTCTCAGACTGCAACTCCCAGAAACCTTCACCACTCGCTGTGCTGGCTAGGGTTTCTGAGAGTTGCAGTCCAAGAACATCTGGGTTACCCAAGGTTGGGAAGCACTGTCTTAACCGCTGAAAGTTTCCTATTGTCGCCCCAGTAGCTTTTCATGTCTCTTGCATTTTACAAATAATCTTACCTTGTTTTGTGATTGCTCCTCTGGATGTATTCACAGACATTATTTGCAAGTCTGATTTCACAGACACCAAGGCACCACATTGATAGGCTGCCATGAGGTGTAGCAAGCTATGCAAACCTTAAGCAAACACCAACAGGATTCTGGCCATATATGATAATTCTTAAATATTGCCAGGATGCATTTTAATAAATAGCTAAATGGATTGAGTATGTCACAGGACATTCAAGCCCCAGACACTGTTGGACGATACCTCCCATTTTTCCTCCTCTTTGGCTTCACCAGCTAGGTTGATAAGAACAGGACTCCAGGAGTGTCTAGAGCCCTCTCCCTCTGTTGCCCACCCCAATTTAAACGTTTAAGCTTGTGTTGGCTTGGGTATAACTGTGTGTAGAGCTGAAGTTGCAAAGGGGCCACAGCTGTTTGCTGAGCTGCTGGTTGCACAGTCAAGACCTTTCCAAATAGCTGCAGCCACTAAGATGATTTTAGCTCCACTCACAGTAAAACCCAAGAGGGTCCTGGCAGTAGCGGCCATAGCCAAACAGTTAGCTGGAGTTAAGTCCTGCTGAAATTAACAGAAAACATGAGTGATATATTTACTCCTCTTGACCTGAACAGAACTTTATATGGTATCAAGCCCAGTGATACCACATATATTAACACTGTTGCTAAGATATCATATGTCGCAGAACAACTGATTCCATTTTAATAGGCAGAATGATTCTGTATGGATTAGAGTGAAAGAAGCCTAGGCTCTGGTATGGGACAGAACCTGTTAAAGTTCTTTTTTAAAAAATTGCAATCCCCAGCTAACTACTGAGGATGATTTCAGCTGTGTTCTCATGAGAGCAGCTCCTCTCTACCATGGTTGTGCACTTGATGCCTCATACAGCTATGAAGAGTGAGAATGCCACAGCTGTAATGGGCTAATTAAATCTGCCTCAGTTGCTCAGGATAATGGGCATTTGAAAAAAACAACATAAATCCTTCTTGCTATCTCTTGTTTCTGAAGTTAGCTTTGGTATTTTATGTCTGCTTCTTGTTGTTCTGTTATTTTGTTCCTGGATCTTCTTCTGTAAAAGACTTTGCTACATATAGGATAGGAGTTTAGCTGTACTTTGTTATTTTCTACTAACACCCCATTTCCCAGCTGTTCTCTGTTTACTTGCACTGTGGTAAACTTACTTCCTTGTGTTTGCTGTTTACTCAATTTAGCCTTAATACTAAATCTACTGTCGTGCTGGCCTCTTGACTCTTCACTATTCGGCAAATGTTTTTACCTTTGCTCAATAGTGTCAAATACCTGCAAATTGGGAAACAGTAGCTGACTAGATAGCTCAGTGAGTTAGTTATCTTACTGTAGAGCCAGAGGTTAGGAGTTCAAACCCCCAATGTGCCTCCTGAGAGAAGAGCCAGCTTATGTGGCCTTGGGCAAGCTGCACAGTCCCAGGATGCTCCAGTAGAAAGGAATGATAACCCATTTCTGAGTACTCTCTACCTAGAAAATCCTGAAAAGAGTTACCATAAGTCAGAATTGACTTGATGATGCACAGAATGCAGTGAGATGAATTTGCAGCATTCTTTCCAATGAGTCTCAGGAACATCCTGTAGAGTCTGGGAGTTCCCTCAGCCAGACTGAGAACCCATCTGCACTGAACATTTGTTGAACTCTCCTTGCACTCATGATACTGTTACTGCATGCTAGTATCCACACAACACAGGGCTGAAATTAGTGTCAACAGAATCAAAATGGGTTTTTGTTTACCATTGCCCGGTGGTAGTGCATTTTTGTTCTGCCTTGCTTTGAGTTGCTCCAGTGCAGGATCTGCTCATCTGGACTTGAGCACTGCATTGTTCTGTGCTGCTGATCCATACACTTTGTGGGTACGTGTCATTTGGTGATGCTTGCCAGTCTCTACCTTTCTACACCCCATGGACCAGTGAAGCAAAGAAGGGAGGGAGGAGAGAGTGAAAAAGGTGGGAAGAGGACCAAGAAAATTGGCAAAGGGGGGGGGGGGAGAGGTGTTGGAAGTGAGATGTCAGGGAGCAATTCCAGATAGGTATGTGGACATTCAGTGCCTGAAGGACTCCATTCATCCCAGTACACCCAGCAACGAATATCCTGCCCATGAATGGATACACACCATACCAGACTGACCTAGAATAAACTTGCAACAACTAGAGATAACACTATTGTGGGGAAAGGCCTTGAGTTGTGTGGATGGGGTGGTGGCAGAGATGTAACCCTTGCAAGGTTGGTGTTTGATTCCAGAGCCCAGTTTTGTGACGAACGGAGTTGGTAACTGGAAGCAGTGATGACTGAATGACTTGGTCTGATCTCTGAGTTTCCCCTTTCCCAGGATCTTTGACAGCTATGGTTTTACAGGTGAATTTTTCTTCCCATCACATTGTTCTGGGAAATCTCAGGGTAATCATTAAATCCTGCTGAGTTGTGAAAGATCTACAGAGCAGTCACAAGCACAGAGAGAAATGGGCTCACTGTCATTGGAGTATTATGAGGAAATGAACAAATAGCTACTATGATGTGAATAACAAATCAGAAAAGAAAGGCTGTTTATGTATATTAAGGAAATTAGTTGGAGATAAAAGGTAGCTGCAGAAGAGTCATATGTATTCATAGATGTCTTTTGTTTTATTAAGATTTGTTGAATTAGTGTGCAAGAAAGGAAATAAATGTGATTTTTATCAGGTTGAAAAGTATATGCAAACTTAATTGCAGCAGCAGCAATAACAACATAAATTTTAGTGCTCAGTATCTGGATGATTGAGGGACGTGGTGGCGCTGTGGGTTAAACCGCAGAAGCCTCTGTGCTGCAAGGTCAGAAGACCAGCAGTCGTAAGATCGAATCCACGCGACGGAATGAGCTCCCGTCGCTTGTCCCAGCTCCTGCCAACCTAGCAGTTCGAAAGCATGCAAATGCGAGTAGATAAATAGGTACCACCTCGGTGGGAAGGTAACGGCATTCCGTGTCTAGTCGCGCTGGCCACGTGACCACGGAAACTGTCTACGGACAAAAACGCTGGCTCTACTGCTTGGAAACGGGGATGAGCACCGCGACCTAGAGTTGGACACGACTGGACTAAATGTCAAGGGGAACCTTTACCTTTACCTTTAACTGGATGATCAATATCCTTTCTTTGTACAACAAACATTTTTACACTCCAGTAAGGCCATTTTGTATGTTTCTCATCTCAAGATAAAGTCTGTCCTGCTGCAGGTTGGCAGACGTTTGTCCCGTCAGATGTTTTGGTCTTCAACTTTCAGATGCCTTAACTAGCAAAGCCAGTAGCAAGGGATTGTGAGATTTGTTGTCAAAAACATATGCCAAGACAAAGGCTCCTCCATCCTGTCCTTAAGGTTCCAGTTTTAAGGAGACACACTCTATTGTTCCATCCAGCTGGTGCAAGGCAGCTTTACCTAATCTTGGTAATTCCATGGTTCATGGAAGCATGCATATTGTCCATGTAGGGAAGTTTTAGCTCAGCACATCTGGAGGGCAGTAGGTTGGGAAGGCTGGTCCAAAGGCATCTACTTAGTGGCTAGCAACGGCTATCAAACGTTATTCAACTTGGTATCGTACAAAGCCAATGCTGATACTTTTACCTCTAGTCCAACCACCTATTGTCTTTATTCCTGGAATAGAAATCTAAAGGCTAATGTTAAAATACCTTATCCTCATTCATTTTGGCACTCTTGACTTGACCAGATACTTCTGTAAGGAATTCAACAGCAAAGCAAGATAAAGTTGTATTCGCAAAGGCTTTCATGGCTGGGATCCGATGGTTGTTATAGGTTTTTCGGGTTGTTTGGCCTTTTTCTGGAGGTTTTTCTTCCTAACGTTTCGTCAGTCTCTGTGGCCGGCATCTTCAGAGGACAGGAGTTAGAACTCTGTCTGTGTTCTGGTTTAGTGTGTGGGATAGTTGAGTATTTGTAGCTGTGGGATCAGCTTTTTGTCCTTTTCAGGAGATTGGGTGATTATGGTGATCAGGGTGTTTTTTTGTTATGGGTGTATTGTTGTGATAAGGGAAGAAATGATCTGTCACTGTGATTGATGGGTGTTGTTAGCTAGTCTTTTGTGTGCAGTGATCACCGGTCCTTGTGGCTGGGTAGAGTTCTTTGACCTTTTTGCAGGCTGTATTTTTCAGTGCTGGGAGCTGAACATGCCCTGAAACAAGCCGGACATGAAATCCTATTTCAAAACACAGTACTGGACAACACCAGCAATCATTATGTTAGACTACACAGGGAAGCTATTGAAATCCACAAACATCAGCAAAGCTTCAACAAAAAAGAAGAAAGTCTAAAACTCAACAAAGTCTGGCTCCCAGCACTAAAAAATACAGCCTGCTTATGAAACCAGCTTCGTCTAGCCCCCCTCTCTGTTGACATTCAGGAAGCAATTAAAGACTTTGCTTTTCAGGGAGACTTTCCACACCAACCCTAGCTGACCACCTCCCCCCTTCCCCCCCCCTTGTCTTCTCCCCCCCCTCTTTCCTCCGTCCACTCTGGGTTTATATGATTAGTCAGTGCCCTCTTTTCTTAGGGTTATTACTGGTGCTTTTAATGTTTTTACATTTATTTTGTTTCATATTATATATGTTGTAACTGCCTACAGTAGTGCCTTGACACTAATGGGAGTGGGATACAAATTGAATAAATAAATGAATAAATATAAAATAATGCAGCATAAAATGCAAGAAACTGCCAATATTAATTTGAGCAATAGCCTCTGTTTAATTCAGATAATCTGCTGGCTGTTCTTCTGAACATATGTGGGTTTTGTAGAGGTGTCTTATCCCACACCCAGCTGCTGCTATTAAAATGGAAATTTGGGCACTTAGGCTCTTCAATATCCCTCTGAAGATATTACTTTGATCTTGTTGCAAACAGTTGAAGTGATGAGTACCAACAATATGTTGCAGAGTTTTTAATTTCTGGTAAAAGTCCTTTTTGCTATAGATTAGAAGTATAGAAATCCACAGAGGAAAATAGCGACAAGTTCCCCAGAATTCACCCCTTTCTCATTAAGTGGCACTTAAAGTTTCAATAAATCCCTCTGAGGCATTTGTTGGAGAAAAAAATAAACAAAATTCATTTACTTACGGTGGCTCGAAATTACAGACTCATACAGTATATGGTGCTTTCTTTACTGCACTCATATTAGCAATGAACTGAACAGATCAACAGCAAACAACCCTAACATCCTGAAGACCTCTCTTTCCATGTGATTGAGAACCCCAGTTTTGCACGGTTATGGAACCCATGGACAACCTCCCCACACTGTGGATGAGGTTAGTTTGCTTCCCTCTTCATGTGTTTATTCCCTCTCACACACCCTTTGAATGCTTAATAGGGCTTGTATTGCATTGCTACAAGGACCTTGATGCCTAGTTCCATCTGCATTTCGTTTGTCACAGTCCTATGGCTGTGTGGCTTAGTTATATCTTTGTGACAATAAAAAGTGACCTATCAAAAATTATTCATCTCGGCGTCATACAGCTAAGTAACACTAATTCCCACAACTGCAACAAAACAGGCACTGTGCTTCTCTCCCCCACCCCTTTTATTGAGGGATGAGTCCTAGCAGATAGTTGAATAGCTGCCCTCTGGACAGTATCTTCAGACAAATGAGCTAAAGGTTTGGGTATTTGGCTTGGGTATTCTTAAGGAGAGATTTGATGACACTTCTAAAATATAACTTCATTATGCGGGCATCCTTTGAATTCTACATCTGTCAACACCACCGTATTAAAAATCCATCAATCTGAAGCATTTATTCCCGTAGTAAAAATTATTATGGAGATTTTTTCTCTCTCTTTCCTTCTTCTTTTTCTACCTTCCCATTTATTACTATTTTGTGAGTTGGATGTTCTTACTTTTCCATGCATTACAGTAAGGGCTCGTCAGAGGATACTCTCAACAGTTTTCTAAAACATGAAATTTCAATGATTTTCAGACTGTAGCCAGACTTGCTTCACAAACTACAAGAGGAGCAGGGGGGAAAATCCTGTGTAAGGTGGCTTTAAAGCCTGGGTACCCTCGTCTGTCCATCCCTAGCTCGCACCAAAGCTCACTGGTTCAGTGCAAAGCTGTTTGTATGTGTCTTGTGCCTCAGCAGTGTTAGCACCCTCAAAAAACAGGTGAGTGACAATGGGTGCATACCTTCGTGCCCATCATGCTTTTTAGAGCAAAGCCAGAAGTGGGAGACAAGCATCAGAACCTGTGAGCCTTCTTGTTTACACAAATCTTGTCAGAAGTGATTTTTTTCAGTGGCACTCTTTGCTGGTTGTGGGCCCTCAGCAGGTGCCCTGGTTGGCCCTTATCAAGCATCATACCAGGCACCATCTTCCATGTTCTGGGGGGCATGCTGGACCTGGTCAAGCGTTAGACACCAGTTTCCAGATTCTGAGGCAATCTAATAACACTGAAAACCAATTGTTGGGGAGCTACAGAAGGAACTGACCTATTGTCTTCACATTGTGTTTGTGATTGGCCGCAATGATGGCGGAAATATATTTTTGTACTCCCTGTGACCTGAAAAGGGGGAGGGGAAGGCAGTAATGAGCCTCTGCCACCACCACCACTACCAAGCTTGTCCACCACTGAGGAATGTAGCATGACACAACTGTCTCTTTAATAGACTGACTTAGATTCTAATAGCAACTCTCTCTCCTTTAGGAAGGAGTGTCCTTTTCTTTAGAGATCCAGCTAGAACTGGTTGGGAGATGTTAGTATGTTTGTATAGCACGTCCAAACTCTCATCCTTCTTTCCAGTAATGTTATACTTTGTTATGCATTAAAGAAGGTTTCCAGTACTGTTTACTGCTCATCTCTGGCCTTATGGTGGGCTAGTCTGCAACACGCTACCGTGTTTCCCCGAAAATAAGACAGGGTCTTATATTAATTTTTGCTCCAAAAAACCCACTAGGGCTTATTTTCAGGTGATGTTTTAATTTTTTTCATGTACAACAATCTACATTTATTCAAATACAGTCATGTCATCTTCTTCTGGTTGCTGCACAAAGGTGGAGGGCGGGGTTTCACTTCACTGGGGCTTATTTTTGGGGTAAGGCTTATATTACGAGCATCCTGAAAAATCATACTAGGGCTTATTTTCAGGTTAGGTCTTATTTTCAGGGAAACGGTACATACAGTGAGTATTTTCTGCCATACCCAATGAAAGTGGAAAGTAAACAGTACAAGAATTACCTTCACACTGGCAACAGCCTCATTTAGAAATGCACATTGCCCACTAACCTGTTGTGTAAATTCACAGAGATTGGTGCCTGCCCTGTGCCTATTTGAAGACACTGTGGCCAAGTGTTTCCAGATCTCTTGGGGGGGGGGGCATTCTTGTGAATGGGGAAACACAAGCAATGGGGTAGAGTGCCATCAGAATTATTTCTGGAAGAATTACTTGCCCTTTTCCAGCCTAGAGAACACAAGCAAAAGAGAAGCAGGAAACAGGCATTATGAACTTTGGCGGCATCACTAACACACCAGCAAGAAAAGAGAAATCAAAGAGGAAGGGGAGGATAATCTTCAGTGAACCAAAATCCATATGGGAATGCATGCATACCTTGCCTTAGTACTGTAACAAAGTTTCTGGAAGGAAGGAAGGAAGGAAGGAAGGAAGGAAGGAAGGAAGGAAGGAAGGAAGGAAGGAAGGAAGGAAGGAAGGAAGGAAGGAAGGAAGGGCATTTTGAAGTGCAAAGCCTGGCTATGCCTATGGAATTCTCGGCACTGCAGCTACAAAAGAAAAAAAGTGGGAATAATAGATACTATAGCCTCATGACCTCCCTCAGAGACCCTTAGTGATTGAAGTGTGCAGGACAGGCCTCGGGTTTCAATGGAGATTGAAGCTGTCAATTGTCTTTGGTGCTGGCTCAGAGTCTTCCTTATAAGGCATTGATACTTTTGATTCCATTATTCCACCTCTTAATATCACTGTATCTTTATTACTCTAACATTTTTTACTCCACTTGTGCCAGACATAACATGAGGGAACTGTGGAGGGTGCTGCTGTACCCGATGGATACTTCTTTGCTCTACTCTGTGATTTCCATAGAATGCAAAACTCTGCTTGCAATATAGTTTTGGCTATATGTAACTCAAAAAATTCTGGCAACCATTCTAAATAGAAAGAAGGACCAAAGGTTAATGAGAAAACAGAACAAAACAAGAAGGAACTCAGGTTGTCCATCTGAGAACTCCAAGGGCTGTTAATCCCAGGGCTGTGTTTTATTCATGTTAATGGTTTATGGCTTAGGGTTTCTGACAGAAAGGTAGTTTTAAAAGGTTTTAACTACTTCCAATAACTGTTCTGTTTTTTAAAAAAAGACTTTAAAAAAATCACAGACACACATGCACACACATTTATAACTGTCTAGTTTATACACCTCTGGCACCACTTTCTAGTTGGAACAGAGTTACTGAGGTAAAATTTTGATGTGAAGGTCAAAGAACACAAATGATCCAACTGAGGGCACTTCTATAATTGGAACACTATAGCAGTTTGGTTTATTAGAGTACCTAGTTTACAACTCCTGGAAATTAGGTTGAATTTCCAGAAACAGCAGAGTATTTGAAGAGTTCAATAGAGGTTTTAATGTGGACTGCCTGTGACAGAGCCTTTCACCATTTTGCAGACATACGTGAAGAGAGTCACCCTGAGGAAAGTAATACGTTCTTTGTTAATCAGACAAGAAAACCTGTGCCTTTGGGGCAGAGTTGTGTGTGAATGTAACAATGCAGAATTAAAATTAAGGCATACACAAAATCCATAACTTCATTTATTTTGAAATTATTTCTGAAATATATACACCCCTATTGTTAACCCTCTTATTCCTGAAGAGTGATTGCTGTGGGAGAGAAAGACCTATAAGGATTTTAGAGTAGCCCTATGATTAAGATTTGATTTTGAGTCAGTCACTATTTTTCAACCAAGCCTACTACCCACAGGATGATTCTGAGGCTTAAATGGGTGAATGTCTTGAGCTGTATGGAAAAAGGGCCAGAGTGCAGTGTAATGACAACTGCAAAGACTGTGGACATATTACTGGGCTCCCTGAAACAAATGTCACAAAGGTATGATAAATACATTAGCTGAAGTCAGCATCTTTCAGCTGCTGCCTTCTTTCTATCCACCTTGCTAATATCAGAATTTTCTTCTCTTTCCCCAAGTGTCTGCTGTCAGACGTAACAAATTTTGCTGCATTAGAATCTCAACATAAGGGCTCAGCATTTATTTAAATTTAGGGGTTTCCAAGCTGTCACCGTGTAGTGCTGCTGGGTGGGGTGGGGTGAAAATCAGCACCCACCAAAATTATCCTGCTTGTCCGACCATTAGAAGGAAGTGCTTTACTTGTATTTTACAAAACAAAAATGCCTTGTTGAGAAAGGAATGGGGGAATAAATGCCATGGGTTGTGTATTTCCCCCACCCCCATGACTCACCATGCCAATGGAAGGAGCAGCACAAGAAATTCGAAAGAAAGCTGTGACTCTGGAAAAACACCAAGATGACAGTCTGAGCAGGGTTGCCAAGCTGCAATGTGGAGACTTCCCAGTTGCTTTCAATTCAGAGCTGATCTGGAAAATGAAGTATCCACAACTTCGCCCACTCAGTTCATCCCAGTCCTCTGACAGTTGCCTTCACCCTGCCAAGGGTGTCATTTAGGAAGGGAATACCCTCCCCATTTCAGACACTCCTCAAGAGTGTCTATTTTTTAAAATTATTATTGTGCATTCATAAAAAAAATATCCCACTGCAACACTCTTAAAATAAATGGGTTCTTATTAACGTTTTTATTGAAGAGTTGGAAAGAGCATACTAATCATTCAAAATATCTGCCTTCCCTCTCCCCCATGTGTCCTGTTGTCTCCCCCTGACGTATGCTGTCAAATGATAACATTTTGCAGTCAAATAACAAGACCACTTATAATCACATCAAATGGTAACATCATATACATCACTAGCAATGAAATATGACCATGGTAAGAGGTAGCCAAGAACACTGTTGTCAAACTTTCCCTCCTCACATTGAAATCAACGTGTCTCATTCGCCAGAAACATAAAAGGGCACCCTTGTTCTCTGTAGTAGTGGCTGGAGTCTTTACCTCCTAGTAAGGTCCACATTTCCATGGTTGGAATCAGGAATGCCCAATGGCCTCCTACTGCAGTCCGTGCCCAAACAAGGGCAGGCAGGTTGATTTCCAACCCACCCAGTGTCCTTTTGAAGAGATTCCTACTCAATTGTTCTGCATGTCGTGCCAGTATTTGTGCATTTATGGGTGCTGTGAATGGGGAAATGCAAATAGCAATGGTGTAACTATACAAAGTTGTAGAGTTTCAGAGGCTCTGAGAGGCAGGCAGCGCAGAAGGGTCTCTGGCTAGGGCAATGGCAGTCTGTATACCTGATGCTCCATTTTATTCCCCCATTCCCACCCACTCCCAGCTACAAGAGACAAAGTCAGATCTCTTAAATGAGCAGAGTAAGTTTCTAAGGCAGCCACAAGGATGGGAGTGAGAGGAACTTTAAAAGGGCAGTGGGCACAGTCCTCTTTCTTAAAAAGGCAGTGTGGGACGCCTCTTCTTCCTTCACACCAGCTAGATATTCACCTCACCTTCTTCTATTTCATAGCCCCATCTTCTCTTATCCATCAGCCACAGATGACTTGGGATGGGTGGGTGTGTCCCTATTCCAGCTGCCTCTCCACTGGCACAGCAAGTAGGTTTATTAATAAAAGAAAACAACAGGACTTTTTTTTTCCAGTTGAGAAAGGTGAAAACATTCTTCCAGATCGACCTCTACACTTTCCATCCCCCTGCCCACTTTTTCTCTTTTTTCCTTCCCTATTGAGATAGTTTTTTTCACATGATCCAGCCTCCTTCCCTCCCCACAAAACAGGGTTCTGACTAGAGATGGGCATGAAACAAACCTCGAACCAAAAAACCTGATGAACCAGGCTGGTTCAGGGTTCATTTCAGGGCCCAGTTTCGTTGGATAACCATGAACCATCATAAACCACAATTTTTCTGGTTCTTGCCCATCTCTAGTTCTGACTTATTTAAAAAGGCCACTTCCCCCTCTTCAGACAGTTGTGTTTCCTTGATTAAAGAGACAAGAGAAGGATAGTGTTAGTGCATCTCCATCAATATATTTCGGTTTTGCATGCTTTAAAATACACCTGAATGCATCTTGTGTAGAAGTCTATCTATTAGGGATGGGACGTTTAGATTTTTTGGATTCCACTTCCAGAATTCATCTGGAATTCCCAAGGCAGAATACTGGGAGGAGAAGCCTCAAAACAGAAGGCTTTCGAGCAGCTCTCTCTGCCTCCATAGTGTACCTGTCCATGTGCTTTGGGGCTCCTTTGAAAAGCAAGGAAACTATCTCAAAGAACCTTGGGATTTGCAATCCTACCTGGGATTCACAAAGGTTCATGGGAGGGGGAGCACCATGGGAGGTGCTCTGTATACAGAGTAATGGGCATTGAGACTACTCAACCCATGAACCCTTGGAAATCCCAGGTAGCATTGTAAATCCAAGGGTGATCTGGGGCACTTTCCTTCTTTTTCAAGGGAACTCCAAAGCATTTGGATAGGAACGCTATGGAAGTTGCTTTGAAGCCTGCTGTTTGTGGCCTCCCATTCCTAGAATTCTGCCTGACGGATTCTGGATAGGATTTTTTTTAAAATCTGAAAGTCCTACTGCTGCTATGGCCTTTTAAACTACAATGGGCTCATATCTCATTTAAAGGTAGGTAAAAAAATTCTGGGTTGTAATTTATCTATCTTAAATCCTAGGATAAAGCAGCTAAAACCACATTAAACAAAAGCACTGGTGTAACACCACATGTATTTCTTCGTACTAACTTCCTGTCCCTTTATCTGCCTTTGCATATTGTGCTATTCTCTTTGATTCTTTTTTTGTTCTTTTTTCTTTCTGCAGGTTATGAATACAGAATGCTGATTGTGGAAGAATGTAAGTCCCTGAAACCGCTACATCACATTGCTGAGATTTCTGTGCTAGATAAAAAAGAATGGCACAATATGTTTTTTAAAAAAGACATGTAAGACAACAAATAGAAACAATGAAGGTAGAAAAATAACAGCAAACTTGAATTAAATACTTCTTTGTTGAACCCATTCAATTACAATCTTTCTCAAACACACACACACAAACTCAGCACATCCAAATTACAATTTGCAAAGTCCAATTTTGCCTTGTGTTGGAGAAACCAGGGCAGTATGCAAACATTTTGGAGAACGTCTCCTGCTCAGAATCGCTTGTAAAAATGGTCCAACTCAAAACAAAGGATTGCCTTTGAGGCATAAAATGTGAACATGGGGGAAAGGTTGGTAGCCGACTTGCCTTTCTTTCTTGGACATGTTGTATAAAACTGAAGTACAGAAGAAAGCAAACACAAAACAGAAAATGCATTCATCTGACGGGACACAAAGTCTGTGGCAGATGGGTGAACAGGGAGATGAAGGTCAACTAATCTAATACCCTAGTTCCTATTGAATCTACAATGATTGGTGTAACTACCACATCCTTAACTGGTAGTCTCAGTGTCTGCATAATAAGTACTTCCAGTAAAGAAGAATCTACACCCTCTCATAGCAGTTCAAAAAGAATGTATCTGCCCTAAAAAGAAACATCTTAGAGCATTCCTGTTTCATGCCTGCGTAGGATTTAAAACCAGGGTTTAAGAGTTGTTTAACAATGCAGGTTAACATTTAATCACAGTTAAATTTAGGGCAGTTGCACCAAAACAGACAGCAGGGCTCTTGTTTTCTTAGCAGTTGTGTGGAAGAAGGCATTCCAGCAGCTGGCATGCCCTCTTCCACATGCCTACTAAAGGATGGGTATTACTGTCTCCTCCTTCCTCTGGCTCTCCTCCTGAAGGTTAGTGCCAAGGTATTCCTTAAGTGCAAGTAAACAAAAGGGGAAATTGATTCTGGAGGAAAGGCCGTATTCCTATAGCAACTTAAGTCTCTTAGTCACAGTGAAGAGATGGAATTGGTTTATTTCTGCACAAAGGTTGTGCTGTTAGATTATACAGATGTATTTTTGTGTTTTTTTTGGTGTACAAATACAATCATTCTCCATTCTGGGTTTTAGCTACCTTTCAGGCACTTTACAAACCCCTCAATGGGATGCACCTGGAACGAAGGCCTAAATTAGAAGGCGTTAGCCAGGCCCAAGCTCCGAGCTAGCACTGGTGCAGGAATAGAAAGCTTGGCCCAGCTAAAAGCCTCAGAGCCTTAGTCCTAAGTGCATCACACTGTGGCATTGTAAAGATGCCTGCAAGGTGGGTGGAATTCCAAGGACAAAGAATCATGGTATATGTAGTCCAGATAATCTGAAATGCCATCCTTATTAGATGGATCTATAGAAGTATGAAGCTATCTTATTTTGAGCCAGACTATGGGACTATCTAGCTCCTCTTGTCTACTCTGCAGCTCTGCAAGGCTTTAGGGAGAGGCCCTTTACTTCCTCTGTGACCCTTGTTTGTTTTAAACATAAGATGCTGCAGAGTAGGTATGCAGATTTGTTTTTTGGACTACAGCTGCCAGAAGGCTGCAGGTAGTGCAACTCTGAATATAGCTCATCATTAGAATTGAAATCACATTCATTTTCCAGAAGCACGGTTCAAACTTTGTCTCTGAGAAATCAGACTTGCCAATCATGTACATACAAGTCCCACCACTCCCCAAAACCCCCCTCTAACATACAAACTGCAGGAGATGAAGAAATCTGTTTGTTTCTCTCCCTCCCTCCTTTCCAAAAGGACCATCGCTGCCACCTCCTCTCTCATGGCCAGCTACAGCTGTGGCTTGTTCTCATTGCTGGACAACTGGATGAGCAAGCAACACCTGTTGATGACATGGATGCTGGGCACCTCCATGCTCAATCCCTATGACTGAGTCTTTGCTGGCAGGTGCCATGATCAACCTTCAGTGGCTCCCTACAGCACATCTGCATTCAGTGCCTATTGCCCTACTACACTGCTTGGGGTCCTTCTTTTGTTCCCCCTATCTATTGTCTTGACTGGCTTTGGTAAGAATGAGAAATCTCATTAAGCTGTGTTTTATATTTATGTTTAAAAGAGCAAAAAACAGAACAGGTGAACTCAATCTTTTGGGTAGCGTTGATTTCTTAAAATGAACATTGAGTTCTCAGTGGATTTTTAACTGTGAGAAACTACAGTGGTAATAAATAAATTCTGGCAGTGCAGACCAGACCACTCTAAAGGAAAGTATGTCAGCTGGAAGGGGGACAAGTTGGCAGGTGCAGAAATGAGCAAAGGGAGAGACAGAATCACTGTTGCCTTACATAATATTTCAGTTGTCCAGAAGCTGTGTAAACAAATTGTATCTGATGCAAAATTTACTTTATGTTGCTTTTCTGTCTCCCCAGTTGGTCCCACTCTTCTATAGCTATAATGAAATATTTCTACCAGGCCTTTTTGTTTATAAACAGAGAAATCCCCTCAGTGTAATGCTTAGTCCCAGTTATTCCATTACTGTCACTATGTTGATGAACTGGTGAAACAACTAGAATGTTGTCAGCCTAATCAGTGGCTGATATAAATGGAAGAGGAGGGTGTACAATGGGTCAATAATGCTACAATGGGTCTAGCTGGAATCAGCATGGATAGAATTTGCAACGTGGGCAGGGTTTGAAGCTAAGCTGAAATTCAGTAAAGAGTTCACCACTTCTGCCTCAAGACTAATGGTTAATGTTGGATACCCAGCATGGTCTATTGCAGTGGTCCCCAACCTTTTCCGACCCGTGAACTGGTTGGGGGTGCGGGGTCTGTGCACAGGGGGCATGGTACCCCCTGCGCTCGTGGGGGGGGTGGGGTGCACTCATGCGCATGGCACGGGGTGCACTCGCAGGGGGCGGGGCACGCTCACGTGCATGCATGGATGGCACGGGGTGTGCTCATGGGGGGTGCTTGCGTGCATGCACGGATGGCACAGGGTGCGCTCACGGGGGTGGGGTGCGCTCGTGCGCATGTGCAGATGGTGCAGGGCACGCTTGCGGGGGGCGGGGGGCGGGGCACGCATGTGCGAATGGCATGGGGGTACTCACGGGGGTGCCTCAGGGTACACTCGTGGGGGCAGGGCGTGCTCACGGGGGGCAGGGCACCTGTGTGTGCGTGCAGGTTGGTGGGCCGTGCATGCGTGGGGGTGTGTGCGTGCGTGGAGGGTGAGAGATCTGTATCCTCGGCCCGGTCCTGCCAAGGCCACGGACTGGCCCCGGGCCGCGGACCAGGAGTTGGGGACCCCTGGTCTAGTGGATAGAGTGACAGAGGAGGCCTGGATTCAAATCCAGGAGGCCTGGATTCAAATCCCTGCTAACCCATGGAAACTCATTGGGGGTGCAGAACTGGTAACATCACACCTTAAATATCTCACTTACCCTGAAAGCCCTATCAGAGTTGCTATAAGTTCATTGTGACTTAAGGGCACATCACAACAACATGGTTAGTATTGGCTGCTGCTGATTTGATAGCCACTTTAACAGTCCCGTATGAGTTAAGGATTAGAGGACTTTTAGGGTATAATTACTGAAATATGTAAATACGTCTACATCTTAACAAGTTATGGCCTTACCCAGAAGCCAATGCCGTGATAGATCTATTAGTTTTCAAAGTTCTACAAAAACTCCAGATGTAAGAGACCAATCAGTACAGCACTATGTCTGGATGCTCTGCTTTTTAATATATTTTTTGCTCTGCTTTTAAATATGTTTATGACATTACACAAAATTTTCATATATGATTATGCCTGGCATAATGGTTTGCTTGCTTATTCACATGGAAACCTAACCTGTCCATTCACACATTAACACCAGTGAGACACTGAACTCGTCATCTTCAGTCACACCACCACCACTACCACCATCAACAGTACCTACTTATGTCTGTAAACATGCCAGTAAAATTGGCCTGCTGAATAAGGGATGTCCCCTGTTTGCTCATTTCTCCCCTGGGGAGGGAGGTTCTATTCTATGATCCCTCCACTTTCTTCCTCTTCTTCATCGTATTCTATTTTCTTATCTAGGAAGTTCATGCAGTTCCCCTCCCCACAACTCCACTTTCCTGTCTATGTTATTGGAATACTCCCTGGGGCTGTATTCCATTTAAGCAGCAATTTCTGATCGTTTTGAAACAAGATGCTTGTGTATATTCATGGGGCTGTCTTGCTCATGCAAAGACTCAAGAGAATATCAGGGGAGGGAAGGACAAGAAAATGAGTTGTTTTCTGCATGCTGCCAATTGCCACCATCCATAAACTAAAGGTGTCCCTGAGTACTAGCACCTCATCAGAAAGCTGACTTGCTCCTTGTTGCTGGAGGTCTTCTCAACCCACCAAAATATGTTTTCTGTTAGTTATGTCGTTCTGGCATAGCCTCCCTGGGAGATGGCGGTTGGCAGAAAACCAAGCCTCAGGCAAGCAGAGGCATCCCACTGTGTTTTGCACAGGATCCCTCCCAATTAAACAAGTATACATGTTCTCTTTCTCTCTATGTCTCGTCAAAACAGTAATATAATACCCTGTTTCCCCAAAAATAAGACAGGGTCTTATATTAATTTTTGCTCCAAAAAACTCATTAGGGCTTATTTTCAGGGGATGTTTTATTTTACAGTCATGTCATCTTCTTCTGGTTGCTGTACAAGGGTGGAGGGCCGGGTTTCACTACACTGGGGCTTATTTTTGGAGTAGGGCTTATATTACGAGCATCCTGAAAAATCATACTAGGGCTTATTTTCAGGTGAGGTCTTATTTTCAGGGGAAAAGGGTAATGTACCTCCTAGGTGATAATTATTCACTTTATGCTCTAGGTAAAGGTAAAGGTTCCCCTTGACATTTAGTCCAGTCGTGTCCGACTCTAGGGCGCGGTGCTCATCCCTGTCTCCAAGCCGTAGAGCCAGCGTTTGTCCGAAG
Organism: Intellagama lesueurii; assembly: GCA_037013535.1. NCBI lineage: Eukaryota > Metazoa > Chordata > Lepidosauria > Squamata > Agamidae > Intellagama > Intellagama lesueurii. Next base: position 186,029,978 of record JBAJHW010000005.1, on the reverse strand, counting down.
ACAATTTCCGTGGTCACGTGACCAGCGCGACTAGACACGGAACACCGTTACCTTCCCACCGAGGTGGTACCTATTTATCTACTCGCATTTTTACATGCTTTCAAACTGCTAGGTTGGCAGGAGCTGGGACAAGCGACGGGAGCTCACTCCGTTGCGTGGATTCGATCTTACGACTGCTGGTCTTCTGACCTTGCAGCACAGAGGCTTCTGCGGTTTAACCTGCAGTGCCACCACGTCCCCTTTATGCTCTAGTTCATTCATTTACATGTATACACTAGCTGGTAAGCATTTCCTCACCAGCTCTTTTCTTTGGTGTTGTCTAAGCATCAAATGCTGGGAAAGGTCGACAGCAGCAGGAAAAGAGAAAGACCCAAATACAAGATGGATTGACTCTCTAAAGGAATTCATAGGCTTGAGTTTACAAGAGCTGAGCAGGGCTGCTGAGGACAGGACATTTTGGAAGTCACTCATTCATAGGGTAGCTGTACGTTGGAGGTGACTCAGCGGCACATGACAAGAATCATCAAACTGACCCTTAAGGAGAATCTACATTTCCTGCTGTTGTGATGTTTTTCCACCAGGGGTTCTGGTTCCTTCAAAACAAAATCTGATTTGTGCATGAAGCCTGGGTTTACTCCCAGACAACCAATCACAAAACCAAACCACAGAAATGTACAAAATATACAGTGAAACGAATTATTCCTAGGACACTGAGGTGACTTCTAGCATTTCAGGAAGTTCTGCTTTGAACTGCGTCCTCACAGTATCATGCCGTTTGGGCCTTGGACCTAGATTCATGAGTTAAACTTGTGTCTGGCCTACTCCAGTCCAAACTACAGTATAAGCTCAAAAGATGAACCCAAAATTTCCAGGGGGTAGCTGTGTTAGTCTAGTCAAAAGTATAGGCATGTCCATCTGTTGGGGCAGAAACAATAGTCTTATGTAGAGATGGGATTTTTGCAGTTCTAGGACTCCCAGCCCCAGAAGTCACCTAGAATCCCCCAGGCAGATTTACAGAACAGGGAGAAGAAAAAGAAGAAGGTAGAAGAGAAGGCTTCCTACAGCCATTATTAGCCTCTCCACATGTGCTTTGGCCAGGAAGCAAAAGGGAACATCCTCTGAGTCAACTCACTGCTCCATGGGAGGGAAAGCCATTGAGAAGCTCCCCTGAAGAATCTAATAGGTAGCAAGACTACCCGTCCTATGGCTCCTAGCAAACAGTGCAATCTAGGAGATGTTATTTTCTGCTTCCCAACCAAAGCACATGTAGTGAAACAGAAAAGGACACTTGGAGGATGTCTCTTTTGCCTTCTTCTTTCTCGTCTCTGAGTCCCAGAAATCTGCCCAAGAGATGATTTCTGGGGGCCTGGAGTCCTGGAATTACAATAATCTCACCCCCCCAAGCTTGTGTGCTTTGGATGAAGTAGGATGCAATCCCCCAAGGTTTATGCCAAAGAAAATGTGTTCCTCCTTAAAATGGATTATCAGTCCACCATGGAATAAGGCAGTTTCCTATTTCATCAGGCAAGAGGGTGAGCTGTGGCTCAAGATCCTATTTTGAGCCATTTTACCCCATTTTAACCCTTAAACCACCATCCTTTCCCTATTTGTTCTTTCGGTCTCTTTCTTCTAGTGAAAGCAATTGGACAATAAATACCTGTGCAGATGTACTTCTGTTGAAAATGTAGGGAAAAGATGGATAATAAGCTTTGGAGGTAAGGCGGGAGAGGAGTTTAGAAATAATCAGGTATCTCCACAGATTTTTCCACTGCCCTGCGAGGTGTCACCAGAAGTCCTAAATATGGGGACAGAAAGGAGTATATCCGTCCCGCTCTATGATTTGCCAGAAAGGACCAAGCGTGCTTTAAAAGAACACTGCTGTGATCAAGGTCTCTTTGATAAAAGAGAGGGAGAGTTGCAGAATTTTTTTAAGGACCCAACAATGGATTACATAATCTTCCACCCGTGGAGTCAGGAGGCAGATTATAGCTTTGCCTTTACATTCTTTTGTTTTGATTTAAACAGTATAGTCAAAACCAAACCAAACCAACACACTCACACAAAAAACACAAACTGAAATCGATCCTGAGAGGTGCCAAACGAGCTACAAGTGTATCTCCTGAGTATCTGAAGTAGCAAGCAAGAGTCTAATCTTTTAGCCTTGCCTTTTTAATCAGCAGCTGGCTGGAAAGCTCAGTGAGTTTCGAGCTTGATTCCTCATTGTGTCTTGTGGGACAAGATCCAGCTGGTGTAAACTTGAACACACTTCCCCAGAAGATGGGAATGGTAAACCACCTCTGGCTTGTGGACACACTGGCAATTTGAACAAATTTCTGTTCAGACTTTTAAAAACTCAGGTTCAATTCATGTGGCATTAAAACCGGTAACTTTTCTGGACCTGCTGAAATTTCCGGTTCGGTCTCAAGGGCAACCCCATGTAGAGCACATTGCAGTAATCTATCCTTGAGATTACCAAAGCATGGACTAATGAGGTGAGACACCTGCAGTCAAGACAGGGATGCAGCTGTACAATCTGCCTGAGGTGGAAATAGGCTGACCAGACCACAGACACTATCTGGGATTCCATCAACAGCCCTGGGTCCAGAGGAATGCCCAGACTGTGAACCTCCATCCTTAGCAGAGAAAGTGCCCCCCTAAAGGTAATGGAGTCACCCAATCCATGAACTGCACAAAACCCCCCACCCACCCTGAGAACCTCCACCTTGTCTAGATTCAATTGCAGCCTGTTCACCCCCATCCACTCCAGTACTGCAGTTAGGCAGCGCTCAAGTGGCAGGAGAACACCCACTGCAGAAAGATGGAAGGAGAGTTAGAGCTGGTTGTCATCAGCATACTGATGACATGATCCTCCAAATCTCTGGATGACCTCCCTCAGCGGTCTTGTGTAGATCAGCGGTCCCCAACTGTTTTGGGACCGTGGACCAGTTGGGGGGGTGCGGGCTCCGTGTGCGGGGGGGACGGGGGCACCCCTGCGCTCATGGGTGGGCGTGTCATGCTTGCGGAGGGGCGTGTCGCACAAGCACACAAGCGTGACACGCCCCTCTGCGAGTGCAACACGCACCTCCGCGAGCGCAACACGCCCACCGTGCGTCCGTGCGTGTGGGGAGGGGTGGACATCCATCTCCGCAGCCCAGTTCCAGGAAGCCCACGGACCGGGGGTTGGGGATCCCTGGTGTAGATGTTAAACAGCAGATGTTAAATTGAAATGTTTTAATCAGCAGCTTTAAAAGGAGGCCCATCTCTGTTGTATGCATTGGTTGGAGGGAACAGCACTCTGAATATGCTTAAGAAGACTTAAAAAAAAAAAACCCCAATAGTTATGGGAAGCTATTTCACATTGGTTGGACAGTGTCATCGAAGCGACCAACATGAATTTGACCAAACTCCAGGAGGCAGTGGAAGACAGGAGGGCCTGGCGTGCTCTGGTCCATGGGGTCACGAAGAGTCGGACACGACTTAACGACTAAACAACAAATTTTACATTGTGTCAGATCACTGGTTCACCTAGACCAGTATTGTCACTTGTGGCTGGCAGCAGCTCTCCAAGGTTTGAGATATAATTCTTTCCTAGCCCTATCTGAAGAACCCTGAGTAGTCCACGTCCATTCAAGTACTAACCAGGCTTGGCCCTGCTTAATACCTAAAATCAGATGAAATCAGAGTGTATGGTGAAAAGACAATTTAGCACCCTTTAAAAAGCATGACTCTCTTTAAAAAAAGCTGACATCAAGAACTCTATGGGTTTAAACATATTTAAGTGTTAAGCGCTAGTGAGAGCTTGGAAAAATTACTTTTATAAACTACAGTTCTCAGCCTCGATTCCTGACAGAACTCCTCCTCCTGAGGAGATCTGCCCGACCTACTTCATCTTCTCAGGCAGGGCGGTTGAGGTTATTGACACTGAGAGAGGCCCCAGAAAAAGAACACTGGAAACTGAGCCTTCTCTGTGGTTGCCCCTCATCTCTGGAACAATCTCCCGCCTGAAATCCATCTGGCCTCTTCACTGGGAAATTTCAAAGGATCTTTGAAGACATGGCTCTTTAGGCAGGCTTTTCCGGAGTTTACCTCAGAATAACATAGTTGCACTTTCTAGTGTTTATTTCTGCTCCGCCATCTTGCTTTTTAAAACGGTTATTTATGTTTATATTCATTTCATTTACTGTGTCCGTTGTCATTTTGTTTCTGATTTTAGATGTCGTGTTGGTATAGAATTATGTTGATTTGGTATAGGATGATGTTCTGTATCTATTCTTGAACGTTGGAATTGTTGATCTGATTGGTTTGATGATGTTTTTATATTTTAGGTGTCGTTGTTCCGTCGAGTGTCAATTGCCCAGAGTGGCCTCCTAGCCAGATGGGCGGTAGAGAAGCTGAACTAATAATTAATTAATTAATTAATTAATTAAAAAAATCGATTCCATCTGGAGGCTTCCTAGAGTTGTAGCCTCTCAAAGCAGCTTTCCCAGATCTCATCCATGAACCCTACCTAGGTCTCACTACAGAGAGCATGGGTTCAAAAAATTCCCCAAATTCCCCTTCTTTTCTTCTCACGGAATCCCGCCTGACGAATGCCGGTTGGGCTGGAGGTCTAAGGAAATGAACCAGTTCCTGAAGCAACGAAAGTAGGTCGTTGAGAACACAAGAGACTTGGGAAGTTTTTCTTTAGTGTTTGAGGAATTCCCCCCACACAGAGACAGAGACACACACACAACAAATGACGCAGAAACGAGCGAAGCGCAGCCCCGAAGACATCAGCAAGTGGGAGAAGCGTGGCACAGCTGAGGGTGCCATGCCGCCCGGGCTGCCAGAGATGTCTGAGGAGTGAGCCGTTGGACTAAGAAGGGCATTGATTCTCTTCAGAGCCCCAGCAACACGGGCTGCGTGTTGGAAAGCGACCAGCTGCTGAGTGAAACCCGAAACCGACTCGCGCTGCTGATGGGCTGGCCTTGTGCGCTTCCCGCAGCCGCGGGTGCTGGGGGTTATTTACCGCCTGCTCCAAATTCTACGACTTCAGTGGTGGTGAAGGGCGCTCCACCGGCGGTCTTGCCATAACGGTAGCCGGCGCCCTCCGCGATTTCTCCCCGCGCGTCCGCGTTCAGCAGGAAATGTGGCTTTGGAGGAAGCAGCAACTTTACGCAGGAGCGGCGGCTTAGTTTGGGTCCCTCTGGGTTTCCTTTTTGAAAATCGGAGCGGCGGAGAACTTTGCAGCTGCCAGTTTTATGATCTCGCCCGGTGGAAGTCCTCGGTCTTCTTGAACTCTCGCTCCTACTAGCGGACGTGCCAGTTCGGACCTATTGCCCGTATGGATCAGCACCCCAGCAGGGAACAGGGTAGGTGGCATTAAAATCGCCCACCAGCAGAACCATGGCTCCAGGGCATGAGTTTCTTGACAGGTCGAACTCTACCAAAATGGCAAATGCAGTTACCTCGTAAGGCAGTTTTTTTTTCCTGGGAAAAGCAGATTAAAGGATTCTTCTTCTGTGAGGTGGGTTTTAATGAGGAACTTCGGAGCAACGCACCCCTTGGCTTCTCCAGAGGTTAAAAATAGAATTCACATTTACACTTCTCGGACGGAGGAGGTATAGAAAAATCGATACATTTTGTGTGAGTCCTGAAGTTCCCCATGTTAACTGTCCGTGTCGGATTGCTAATAGCTGTCTTAGCACATTTTTATTCAAAAGCAACGTCTGAAGTAAGGTTTTCCGACATAAATAGAGATCTGTGCACTAGCTTTTCTAATAACCCCTTTGATTATAATCACAGAAGTCGTGAAGAATCTTAACTGGCTCTGTTTTTCAGCATGAGAATTACCACAGCTACCTTTAATGACTTTTCCTCTTAAATCTCGAAAATATCTGCCGTACAATACAGATCATAGATTCCTTATCCTTTTTTTTTTTTTAAAGGAGGGATTTTCTTTATAAGGTGATTATCCTGAAATGGAGTTAGATAGTAAATATCTGATGCTATCCTGGCAGGGGAATCTATTCAAATAAATGAAAAAAAAAAGTCTCTTTGGAGAAATTTGCCCTTGGGTTTCATGGTTTTACTTCAATCAACTTTAGGTGTCCTAACGGTGTAGTCTTATACCAGCCTACTCGTCCTATTACATGTAATGACTCTTACTCTCAAGTAATCATGAATAGGATTGCAGTCTTAATCTTTTTGTGTCATGTTGCAAATGTGGCTTTTAGCTGTATTTCTCCAGTTTCAAGGAGAATTAGACAAACACACTAAATGAGGGTATGGGTGTTTATTGATGAAGGGGATGCTTTTTATGAAATAAATTAATCGGAATCCTGAGGTATGTGGAGATAAGCAGGTTGCCTAAATGGAAACGGAAATTTCAGTTTTCCATTCTTCTGAGGTTTCATGCTCCTGGTGTCTGCTGCATACTTTCTATCCGGGATGTGTGAATCTGTCAAGCTCACACTTGTCAAAGTTCCTGAGTTTTCACCACCAAGCTCATTAAGATTAAGGAGCTGACAACCATATTGGCTTGTGAGCCTTTGCTGATACGGAATTTTGTATGCAATTCCACACATACAATAAACATTTTGGTGCATTTTTTTTCCAGATGCAATATTTCTCACAACACAGTTCTTTCTGACTTTCCTTCAGAGTTTCCCTCTTCTTGTGGATGTTTCAGACAGCTTTGGGGGAGGGGGGAGAGACAGGATCAGCCACAATTTTATTGGACCGATTCCCCAGCATCCCAATTTTGCCACTGAAGTGCCTCTATGCTATAGTAGATAGAGCATCAGATTATGACTCAGGACGGAGACCTGGGTTCAGCTTGCTGCTGGGGTATAGAAACATTTGCGTGGAAGAGCAGAGGGATGGTAAACTACTCGTTGAACATCTCACGTACTTCGGTAACTCTGCTGTGGTCAGAAACAACTTGATGGCACAAAGCAACAACACAAGTATGACATAAGACGGGAAACGTTTTTAGTATGGAGTTTTGAGAGTTATGGTCTAAAAATGTAACCTTTCCCATTTTTGAGTATAAGACCATGTCACAGGGCATGCCAAAAAAGGGCACTTTTTCTATAGTCCACTGGGGTAGGTGTGAGCTTTAGCCAAACATGGCAGGAGGCAGGTAGAAATACTGTATGACTATCCTCACCAGTGTGGTGGCAACACCCTATTATGAGCCATGTGAAGGTTTTTAAAGTTGAGACTGCAGCTTTAAGAAAGAGCTAAATTCCTCCTGTCCCAGACCATAATATCAGTCCTGACCAGCCATCACACTTGCAGGTGTTAAAAACTTAACATGCCCTGCTAAGCACCTAATGGGTATTTTGGCCCTTATGGACAACCTCAAGAGCTAATAGCATTTGGTAGCCCATCTTGGCACAAAATCCTAACCTGTTTTCTGAGTTATAGCTGTAAAATCTTCCATTGTCTAACCTTTACATACTGGCTCTCCATTGAGACACTGCTTTACAGTGGTCCCCACCCAAGACATAGCTCCCATCTATGTTGCACAAACCTCCAAGTTATCACCAGAAACAAGGCTTCCCAGGATTTGGCATCAGAAAAATTTGAGAGAAGGTTGTTGCAAATTCTGATAGGGAAAATTCTCTTCCTCTTCCTCCTCCGTAACACTTAAGACTTTCAAGGATTATAAGCAATTCATTTAAATGCAAATGTAGATAAATAAAAATGCTCTCAGACTAAGTAAGAGGTCTGAAATTTAAGAAATCAGTCAAAGAGAATGAATGGGGAGGGAAGGGAAGAAGGGTGTTCTGTGACTAAAGGAAACACAACTCCTTTGTGATTGGGTGGGTACTAGATGAGAAGTAAAAAGCAGGTGGAGGCACATGCTCAGGATCCTAATGGTATGGGTGTGGTGGTGGGGTAAGGAAAGATTTAACTCTTCACACACACACACACACACACACCAACCAATCCAAACTAGACATTCCATCCTTACTATTCGTGTTGGAAGTAAAACTTCCGTTGGGAAAATGTGGTATTTCTCTCTCTCTCTCTCTCTCTCTCTCATTTCAGCTTATATACCACTCCATAGTGCAATGCACTCTCTGGGCAGCATACAACAAAACATACAAACAAGAAAAAATAAATGCAAACAATATACAAATGCAAATCGTTAGACAAATTAGTCAATAAAACCCTTGTCTAGCTAACCTATCCTTTAAATAAATGAAGAATTTAAGACAATATTGGACATCCCAAGTATGATAACTAATAAAAGGCAGCTTTAAGCAGTTCAGTTTTTACTGCCTTCTAAAAGACTGCGAGGGAACGGGCCTGGCAAACTTCTGCTGGCAGTTTATTCCAGAGCTGTGGGGCCACAACTGGTTTCTGGTGTTTGCTCTTTTGGCTTCCCTGTGTTATCGTTTTTTAATATCCTGGACTTCAAAGAGCTGTTGGGATAGGGAGATATTTTCTAGGAGAGACATTCTGACATTTCTGTTGCTCGTGTGTGTGTGTGTTATGTGCTGTCAAGTCGGAACCAACTTATAGCATCCCTAACAGGGCTTCTAGGGAAGTGAGATGATATCTAAGGAGTGGTTTGACCAGTTCCACTCCCCCAGTGAGTTTCCACGGCTGAGCAGGGAATCGAACCGTGTTCTCCAGAGTCCTAGCCCACCACTCTATCCACTACACCACACTGGGAATCCTCTATTGCTCATAGTGGATATAAAAGTGTCAATTTGGATTGAGATCACAACAAGAAAGGGAAGATCCACCACCACCCCACCCTCTAATCTATATAAGTCCATCAGTGCGTGACTAATTACTTACAAACCAGTTCCCCTCGTTGTTAATGATTGCATCGATAAGGTCTTATCTACTTTGGTCCTGAGCAAGAACAGCTAAGGAAAGCTGTGGGAGAGGAATACTTCAACTTTTCTTTGAAGGAAAAAAAAAATGCCCTAAAACTGTAGCTGTAGATAGATGTAGAATATGAGCAACCTCTAGGACATGTGTGTGTGTGTGTGTGTGTGTGTGTTCTGTTTAGTGCAATGCAGTGCTGTGATGTTAAACTGAAATGGGGAAAGTAGAGACAAAAAGGGGAAGTGATTCTAACAGGTGCCATGAGATGATTTGCATTCTGTGACTGCAGTGTTCTTTGGGTTAGTTTGTTTGGAACAGTTCAGCATGAAGCCAACTTTCCCTCCCCGTTTTCCCCAGTTTAGACTGACATGTGGTCCTTTAATGCACCTTTTCTCTCCAGAGCTAGCGATAACCTTTTATGGGCCATCCCCATCTCCAGGATATGAGTGAGAAAACACTGTAGGTCTTAACACACCTGGCATACATATACTAGCTTGTCACAGATCTTGAAAAAGTTGTTGTACTGGACTGTAAGCCCCAGAATCCTACCCAGGCCATGGCTGGGGGAATTCTGCAAGTTGCTTTAAAAAAAACACAAAACATTTTTGAGCTCTGGCTTGACTTTCAATAGCCTGAAACTCCTTCTGCCTCTCCATACTGGTTGATCTTTAAATATTTTCCCAACTGTGTTGAGTCTGCTCATTGAAAGGTACCTCCTACGTAGGTGGGAGAACATTTTAAGAGTAAACTTGTGTAACCTTATTCTCAGATTGGAGAATTAAGTTTACCACCACCTTCTCTCCTCCCTATACTTTCTGTTTCATTCATCTCTAGGTCAGGATCATTCTGTTCATGGCACAGGATTTCTTCCTAGTAAAATATCATGTGCCCTGGTTAGAATAGGGTGACCCATGCTTTTCTCGGCCCTTAGAAACTGTGGAGGCATTTTAGCAACATCTACATTGCTTACAGAGGTCTGTTCTTGAGAAAAGCAGGAAATGGAAAAGACAACAGTAGTATATCTGTCCAATGATATTTAACTAGCTGCCAAAGAATTGCTGTATTTATCCTAGTAGACACTTTGGCAGTCACTACATGGACTCTTCCAGTTATGTCGCTTGAATGATATCAGTATGCGAGTGGATGTTTAACTGAAGGAGGTGCTAATTGTGTACTGGAATAAAGTAGCTTCAATGTCTTTCTAGGAAAGTCTCAACAGGCAGCTGTCAGGATGTTAGATGTTTGATTCAGCTCTGCAGTTGTAAAGGTTAGAAAGGTACAAACAGGATCTGTTGGGAAGATCTGTAAAATGAACAGAAAGTTTCCCATATGAAACCATGTTACATTGGCTTAAACCATTGATCCATCTAGAATGGTGGTTCCCAACCTTGGGTAGCCCAGGTGTTCTTGGCCTGCAACTACCAGAAACCCCCGCTAACACAGCTAGTGATGAAGACTTCTGGGAGTTGCAGTCCAAGAACACCTGGGTTACCCAGGGTTGGGAACCACTGATCTAGAACCAGGGGAGGGATGGCCTGGAGCTGAATTTACCCCTCTTGTAACCGCAGTTGGCCCTTGGATCTTGCCCCTTTTCGTATGTGTGCTCTCCCTCCCAGGACCCTAAGGGCTGAGGAGTCCTCAGGCAAAAATTCCATGGGTTCCAGCCTGGTTTTGTCACTCATGGCAGCTTTTATTAACGCCACAGAGTCAGCCCCAATTGCCCCTTCCCCTGCGTTCAGGACTGGGGGGGAACATGCCTCCACATTTCTTTCTTCTTTCCCATCGCCCTCCAATATATATTTTAAAATTTCTTACATATATGTGATTAGCACTAGATTGCCCTGTCACCTTATTGCTGAATCCTCATTTTTATTTCCTGCATTTTTGCCCCATAAATGGAACAGTGGAGGTGGGAGCAGAGAAGGAAGGAAGGATCGGCAGAGGTGGGACCAGAGGTCAAAAGGAAGGAAGGAAAGAATGGGGTCTGTAGAATGTGAATCACATCTCATCCAGTAAGAATGGTAAACTCAATCCACAATTCCTGTGTGAGCACTGACTGCAATTTCAGATGTAATACAGGCTGGGGATCAAATCACAGCTAAACCAAATCATTCTGATTTGGCTTTCCAGTGTAGTCACACACAAATTTGCTTAGAAAGGTGTTCATACTTGCTTAGGGTTCTGGATACTGTAGTCCAAAAAGAAACTTTTCTAGGCTCTGGGTCCCCCTTCTAAAAGTTGAAGCTTGAGAAATCTTTGTTTGTTGATTACACATATATCCTGTTTTCTGATGAAGCTCAAGGTCATATCATCATCACGTGCCACCAAGTCAATTCTGATTTATGGCAATCTTTTTCAGGGTTTTCCAAGCACAGAGTACAGCCTATGCTGTAAAAGTGTCCCAGCTGGCATTGGTACCAGGAATTGGTGGCACTTCTATAGGGCCAGGTAGAGACAACTGAGAGTGTTATTTCAGTTTGTTTTTGAGATACATTATCCATTAGGTTTGTTGTTGCTGCTGTTTTAAATTCAGGTTGGAAAGAATGTGAGATTTAAAAAACCTGAATTTTGGAGGTAACCAATCTGGTGCGTTGGTCCACTCGGACCCTGTTTGGTTTTGATAGATTTATTTCTAAATTATTTTTAATTGAATCACAGTTCAGTATTATACTTAGTAAAATATCATTTCAATGTAACATTTTATATGCCACTATCTAGACATGTTTTTAAAAAACAAAATTTCATTATTGAAGTGTTTTTATTTGTATTTATTGTAAACCGGCTCTGAACTGTGTTTGGGTCCCAGTTCTGGCAAAAAATAATAATAATCATGTGCCATCAAGCCAATCCCCATCTCCAGGATATGAGTGAGAAAACACTGTAGGTCTTAACACATCTGGCATACATATACTAGCTTGTCACAGATCCTGAAAAAGGATCTGTGACATATGGCAACCCTTTTCAGGGATTTCCAGGTAAAGAATACTTAGAAGTGGTTTACCATTCCCTTCTTCTGGGGTGTATCCTGGGACTGTGCAGCTTGCCCAAGGCCACACAGGCTGACTTTCCCCCCTGGAGGCACAGTGGAGAATCAAACTCCCAACCTCTGGCTCTGCAGCCAGATATATAAACCACTGAGTCATCCAGCCAGCTAGCTGGTATAAAAGGAGTCTGCAATTGGCTTCCTATCCACCTATTTAGTAGACCTGCAGGACGACACCATACATATTGTCAGATGATGCCCTATGGCCCAGATTTTTGTTTTCCAAGCAGCTGGAATCATTATTTGCTCTTGTAAAGGTTGCATTTACATGATGCATGCCTTGCCCTTCAAGCATACGTGAGTCTTTTTTTAACATGTAAATTCCCAAGCAAATTGATGCAAATTCCAGGCAAATTGATTGTTTGAGTCAGAATTCAGGAGTCAGCTACCTTACATACCCATTTTGAAAAGTTCAAGTTGATTTTGTCAGTGAGCACATTTTGCCAACCAAAGGCCAACAGAACAGCTGCCTTTCGTATTTGTTCTGATGATTGTAAACCAGGTGTGCATAAGAGAAGACCAAAGTCTTGCATTGTTCTGGATGTTAAATAGTAATAGAACTTTCAGGAACAAAGAAGTTCACCTTGGAATACACTTAGATATTTCAAGCTGTTAAATTCATACTGTGAGTTGTGATGAATGATCCTGGTTATTGCAGCTTCTCTTAACCTCTTGTTTCCCCAGTCTTAAGCTCATTTCATTTTCAGTTCATTTCATCACAAATCTTTCTGTTCTTCCAAACCAAAACGCAATTCATCCCCCAACTAGTCTCAGATCTTTGGACGACCTGCTACATGGTTAGCCAATATGTGCCAATCTCACCAATCTGATGGGTCTGCGCTAACTGGGACTAGCCATTGGAGTTAACCTGCATTGTCAAGATCCCTGACAGAGGGGAAACACACATGGTACAAAAGTTACTTTTCTGGCCAGAAGTCCTAGAATACTTAAGCCAGTATGGCATGTATCTATCCCATCCTAGGAATTCTGGGAGTTGTAAGATCTGTGTTCTTAGGCTGCAACTACAACGGCAAACTGAATAGGAGCGATCTGGCTTTGCAGCATCTTGAGTCACAGCCCATTTTGTGCTTCTATTGCCAAAGTTATCCGTAACAAACACAGACACACATACGACAGAGACATAGTAGTATGCTGTAATTCATCAGAGTTCTTTCTATTTCATATCAATTTTTATCTTTGTTGTTGTTGTTGTTCATGCATAGGTGATCTAGAATTGAACTCAGTAGTTTAATTAAAAAAAATACCTTGGGTCAACTAGGGAGAAAGACTGCAACACGTGGGTGTTCCTACTATCCAAAACATCCCATCCAGCTTAGTAAGTATGTCACCAGAATACCACCCACAATCATGCCCTCCCCTGACTTTTTGGAGAACAAAACAACTGATCACATGGGGAAAGCACCATTCCAATTCATCCAGGTTAAAAAATATAGAAGCTCTCAGCAGAAAGGAACGGAACTCTGGTTTGTCAGCCAAAAAAGGCTGGGCTGATTTGCATTAGCCTTTGCATCATGTGACCAGCTGAAAAAAAATTGAATACATCTGTTTTACTTCTGCAGCAAATCCCATACTATTTACCCATGTAATCTATCCATTAGAGAATTCCACCTTTAGACCTGAAATTCCCTGTACAAAGACAGAGGCTTTAAGGTGGGGCTTATATATGTAACCCTGCTTCCTCCCTCTCCCTCCCTCTCCCTCCCTCCCTCTCTCTCTCCCTCCCTCCCTCTCTTCCTTAAATATTAGAAGCCAGACAGCAAGGAAGTATTCTCTTTAAAAGCCATAGATTTTTTTTCTGCCTTTCCAAAAATCATGGCTGTAGGATGACCCATCTTTTGGGAAACAGCCTTCAGAACAGTTGATCAACTGTGTAGATGGTGCAGAGCCAAATGGCATGGATATGCAACTGGTGGGAAAAAATGGATTAAGACAAACGTCTATTCTTGCCAGGGGGTTGTTCTCAGCCTTCCAAAAAGAGCAGACTAACCATGACGTGACATCAGTGTTGGACTGTAATATGTTGGCACCACTTTCTGTGCTTGCCGTAAACAGCAACATGTGCCAATGAGCTCCTTGTTGGTGGGAGGATGACTATGCCAGAGAAAAATGTGCCATTATTTGGACTTGTTTGTTGGCTTCAGGTATGGAAGATCTGTGGGCTGGTTTCAGAGATGTTTTGCATAATTTTAAGCAGAGCTTTGAAAGGTTACAACTCCCAGAAATCTCTCAAACCATGTTGTTGTTGTTTAGTCATTAAGTTGTGTCCGACTCTTCGTGACCCCATGGACCAGAGCACGCCAGGCCTTCCTGTCTTCCACTGCCTCCTGGAGTTGGGTCAAATTCATGTTGGTAGCTTTGATGACACTGTCCAACCATCTCGTCCTCTGTCATCCCTTTCTCCTCTTGCCTTCACACTTTCCCAACATCAGGGTCTTTTCCAGGGAGTCTTCTCTTCTCATGAGATGGCCAAAGTATTGGAGACTCAGCTTCAGGATCTGTCCTTCCAGTGAGCACTCAGGGTTGATTTCCTTTAGAATGGATAGGTTTGTTCTCCTTGCAGTCCAGGGGACTCTCAAGAGTCTCCTCCAGCACCACAATTCAAAAGCATCAATTCTTCGGCGGTAAACCATGTTAGGTGCAGGATACTGTGAATGGTGGTCCAAAAACAGCCACTTTCCCAAATTGTAACTTTTAAAAATGCTTCATAAAGATCGCCCACAGGTGCTTTGTCTAAACAGAAACCTTCATGTTTGACTTGTGTTGTACTTTTGGTGAAAGTCAGTGACCACCACCATTTCTGGTGCAAACATGCTTTAAAGGCAATTGATGTATGTATGGTATGCATATATGCACTCAGCGGGATTTTTTGCTAAAACCTGTGATAAATGTTCATATAAATGGGAAGCTTACATTGGCCAAGAAGGTCACTGGCAGAACAAATGTCCCTTGTCTGCTTTCATTTCTCCATTTACTATGACTGGATGTTAACCTAGATCATCTTTGAGCCTCTTACATGCATTGAAGTTCTCCATGTGAAGAAAATGCATCCACTGACCTACACGTAGGCTCACATGAAAGGCTTTCTAATCAATGAAGTGCTCATAATACTTCCCCACTTAATTAGTCTTAGCAACAGAATGCCTGTTTTGTATACAGAACAGACTGCACCGGTGATGTCAGCATGCTAGTGCAAGGCCCCTTTCACCAGTGATCACACATGTTCAGAGTTACCGCAAAGGTGGTAACCAGTGCTGGTATGTACCATAACAGGGGGCACCAGTTGCTGTGCCCCCTCTTGTACAACTGGATGTTCAACCAGGTGCACAGAGGTGTGTGTGTGGGGAGGAATTTTCAGACAACTAGAATTTTCTTGGATTTTAGCCAAAGTTCCATATTCCATCCTTGGTATCTCCAGATAGAACCAGTTAAGCCTCCTATCTGGAAAGCTGCTGCTCATCAATGTAAAACCAACTTCCTCTAATGGGCTCCTCTCCAAATCTCTGCACACTGGTTGGACTTAAAATCCCATCCTGTCTAGCCAGCACAGCTAATAGGCATGCTGGCTTGGGGTGATGGAGGCTTGTAATCTAACACATGTGAAAGTCGCCCTTTTGGAGAAGGCTGGTGTGTAAGATACAGAGGTAGCTGGACCACTGTCTGACTCAGAGTAGAAAGTAGCTTGCTGGGCTTGAGTCGCTTCCATGACATTTTCTGCGACAAATCACTACTGTTCTGTTTTGTTCTCTCTTTAACAGAGATCTTTGGAACTGCTGGGAATGCGATTGCTTTATTAGACACTCATTATCCAGAGCGGCAAAGATAGAACATTTCATTTCCAGGAAAGAGAATTGCAAATATGTGCTGCATCTCTAATAGCGACAAAATGGCCAGGACTTCTTTTTTTTTTTAAAAGAGTGGCCAGTACATTTGCAACAAAGGGAAATGAGACCATTATTATTTTTAATGGAAGGGCAACTTCCTCCTCCTTCTGCCTGTTTCTGTCTGATTACAGATAAATACACATATTGGCAGAACTCAGTCTGTTCCCATTTTCAAGAGCCGAGTGTTGGTCCTTATATTGCCATTGATGCACAAAATAATAGTAGCAGCAAGTTTAGCAAAATCCCCCAAATGTGCACCAAACAAACTTTAGGGTACAAAATAATGGGGATGGAGGCAAAACTCAGAAATTGGCTCAATGAGAGCTGAACGTGGTTGGTAGGCATGGAAGCTTGACTGTTGGGAGAACAGGCTGAAAACCAGCCTGGAGAAGGAGTGGAATAGATTGGAGTGTCCAGGGGAAGGGACTTGCTGACTGAGGGCTTGGTTACACGTGGAGGAAAATGTTTTTAAATTGGGTTTAGTATGCTTGAAATCAGTTTTTAAAAGTCTGACGACACAACACGCATGGGTGTTTTTGCCCAGGAAGCGTGCTTTTTGGTTGCCAAGCAAAGTGTCCTACTTGGCCATGAGAGGGTTGTTGATTTTAAACCACTTGTGAAATCAATTTATTCTGAATCGTTCTGGTGTATTTGAATGCCTCTGTCAGTGCAAATTGTGTCTGTGGGTTTTGTGAAGTAATGGATGGGTTTGGGGCTGCAGGAAAACCAGGCAGTCCAATCTGAAGAGAGCCAGCAGAGAGAAAGATTGGGTGGGAAAAAGTGCTCCATCCTTCCTAAGCCTAGAAGCTGCCAATCTTGTCAATTTCTCTCATCAGTTTCTTTTTGCCAGTCACTAGTGTGCCTACCCACTTGCCAGTCCTGGCTGCCAGTTCCATGGCTCCCTATCCTTCCCCAACCTGTCTGTCTGTCTGTCTGTCTGTCTCCATGTGCGTGCGTTTGGAAAGTTTGCAGTCCAATCCATTTTAATTTCCCCCCCCCTATCTGTCATACTGAAGTAGTACTATGCCAGATTGCAAGAAATAAAATAAAATAAAATAAATTAAAAATAACACCACAGTAGTGGTGGCTTATGGCTTTGAGAGGCAGCCAGCTCGAGGGCAAGTGGGTGCAGTCCAAAGCCTCAAATGTTGTGATTCTAAAAGTCCTTGTAGCCCTCTCGACCAATACACAACGCAATTTAAAAATGGATTAAAAGTTTTCCCCATAGGATGCACACACCAATCCAAAAAAACCATGTGACTACCATGTGACTTTAAACCGACTTCAGAACCCCTAATCCATCTCCCGATTCAATTCCACCCTGACTGAGAAAAAGCAGAACAGTATTTTTATTGTGTAAATCCACCCCCACCCCACCCCTTTGTGCCATCTACCCTGTTTCCCTGAAAATAAGACCTAACCTGAAAATAAGCCCTAGTATGATTTTTCAGGAGGCTCGAAATATAAGCCCTACCCCAAAAATAAGCCCTAGTTAAGTGAAACCCGGCCCTCCACCCTTGTGCAGCAACCAGAAGAAGATGACATGACTGTAAAATAAAACATCCCCTGAAAATAAGCCCTAATGCATTTTTTTGAGCAAAAATTAATATAAGACCCTGTCTCATTTTCAGGGAAACACGGTAAATGTACTTGGGGAAGCATCAGTTTCTGTGTTGTAAGTGTAGAGTGATATCTTATTGTGCCGCGTCTGGTAATTACAAGCTCCGCAACGGAACGTTTTTGTTGCTCCACTGAAAAACAAACTGAGCAGCTCAAGAAAAAGTGTATTTGCTCTGCGGAGAACTATATCCCAAAGGGTGGAATCCCAGATCCAACCAGGCATGCTGCTACTTTCTTACTCCCTTTGTCTTTCTTTGAATGAATGTGATTTAAGGTTTCACCTCCTTTTCCAGGAACAAGATCAGAACTGTAACTTGCATGCACCGACAACCACCAGGTTATCCATTGAAAAGTGGATTTGGTTGCTTCCCTCCCCCTGTTCCTTTTAAATTTTTGTTCACCCAGAAAGAACTGGACTCCGAAAAGACACTTCTCATTGGCAGCCGACAATATTTGTGCAGCTGTTGCCTTAGGTCTGCCTCTGCGTTTTTTTTTTCCACCCTCTTCAAAATCCAAGAGTACGTTTGACAGCCATGTCTAGAGGAGGAGGTGTGTGCTTTCTTCCAGGGCTGGCAGGATCTGATGCAGAAGACGGACTAAGCCTCTGCTAAAGTTAGATAGCGATGAACTGCATCCCATGTGTGCCGTATTCCTGTTTAGGCTTGCATCATTTCTGTTCTGATTCCAATCATTTTGAGCGGGACTGAGTGAGGAATGTGAAGAAAATAATAAAGTAAGATATTCTTATTTCAAAGTGCAGAGAAAAGCAGGGTGGCTTTGTACCATACAATATTAAATACGTTCGCTTGTTAATCTAGCTGAATTTTTCTCTCGCTGTCTGTTGCAAATTATTGTTGTTGTTGTTTAGTCGTTTAGTCGTGTCCGACTCTTCATGACCCCATGGACCAGAGCACGCCAGGCCCTCCTGTCTTCCACTGCCTCCGGGAGTTGGGTCAAATCCATGTTGGTAGCTTCGGTGACACTGTCCAACCATCTTGTCCTCTGTCGTCCCCTTCTCCTCTTGCCTTCACACTTTCCCAACATCAGGGTCTTTTCCAGGGAGTCTTCTCTTCTCATGAGACGGCCAAAGTATTGGAGCCTCAGCTTCAGGATCTGTCCTTCCAGTGAGCACTCAGGGTTGATTTCCTTCAGAATGGATGGGTTTGTTCTCTTTGCAGTCCAGGGGACTCTCAAGAGTCTCCTCCAGCACCACAGTTCAAAAGCATCAATTCTTCGGCGGTCAGCTTTCTTTATGGTCCAGCTCTCACTTCCATACATCACTACTGGAAAAACCATAGCTTTGACTATGTGAGGACCTTTGTCGGCAAGGTGATGTCTCTGCTTTTTAAGATGCTGCCGAGGTTTGTCATCGCTTTCCTCCCAAGAAGCAGGCGTTTTTTAATTTCGTGGCTGCTGTCACCATCTGCAGTGATCATGGAGCCCAAGAAAGTAAAATCTGTCACTGCCTCCATATCTAAGAAAGTCCTATGCAAAGTTTAGAGATAAGCTGTTGAGGACTTATTATATTTTCCAGGAGCCGAACATGGGCCAGGGCAGTGGGATGCCCCCAATACTGAGGGATGAGGTGTCCCCATCCAGGTCCATCGTCCACCCCAGGGATTTCTGTGCTCCATAATCCTTGGAGCCAATTCACTTGTGCACATTAGCTACAATTAGGGCAAAGATGGAAGGTTCCATTAGATTAATCTTGACATGGTTCACAAGAAACATTTTCTCTCTGCTGCAAGATGGTAGGCTTTGCTGTTTTTATTTGTAGATAAAATGTATGCATTTATGGGTAATTTTTTTTTTTTTTTGCACATTTGGTGAATTTGGCAGTGTTGTAAAATTCAGCAACTGCTGCTTCATTGGTGGCATGATGGCATTGGATACATTTTGCATACACTTAGGTTTGGGGCCATCCTACAGAAAAATCCTAGCATGAGCTCCTAAGAAAGCAGTCTATTCTGATCTTCAGTGATCAGGAGTTTTGTACAATTGTATTTACAATTGGTCCAGAAAAATGCAATTTTAAAAAACCCATTGGTATCACAGCCTTGCGCCAGAGCTGAGTTTTTTTGAGGTGGTTGATGAAAGTCCACAATCCGACTCCATCACATTAAGATGGCCAGATTCAAGAAAGGTCTCAATAGTGAAGAGATTCTTTACATCTCTACAGTATCAGCATCCGGTGCCACTGGCAGCCGTGGGAGCCAAGCATCATGGCAGCAAACTCAGGAAAACGCTTCTCCAGATCTATACAAAATGGAGAGATGTGCTGATGCCATTGTAACTTAACCAGGGTGCGAAAGACTGTTCTTGACCTCAGAGCTGGATTGCTTTCACAGTCAGTCCCAGAGTGAGATCACCCTATTATAGGATAATATCAGGGATTGCCCCCCAAGCCCTTCCCCTAAACCCCAACACCAGACATCATAGGGGGTCATGGTTCAGAAGAGCCCTTAGTTGCCTAAAGGCAGGAAATCAGTGCCTCTCAAAGCAGAGGGAAAGAGAGGCATAAAAATTGCCTGCATGGAGAATAGGAGAGACCCCCTTTTTAGCACCTTAGGAAGATGACTTTGCACAATGGATAGAATACTGAGGAATGTTTAGAATGAAGAAATATGTATATGTGCTTATAGCTTTGTGTATATGTCATAGCAGGGAGTGCTCCAAACCCTCTTTTTCCCCCATATGTTTCAGTGCTTCTGCCACAGACTGTGCTCAGGGAAGCAAGGGAAAAGTATTCTAGGTATGTGTTCCTTAAAGAGAAACACACCCAAACATGTGCTGCAATAAGAAGAACTGTTCTGACCACAATAGTCAAAGGCAAAGATGGACAAAAGGCTTCTCCTGGGCTTAAATGGGTGCTATAGGGGCCAAAAAAGGTACTAAAATTGCCTCTATGCCACATATAAAGGCCTTGAGAGTGTTGGAGGCTATTGTGCAGCCCATGTGTGATCCACAGGCCACACTGCCCACTCCTGGTATAGACCAATGTATGAGTGGATGGACTGGACTTGTAGCATGGATATTGGGCTACAGGGCTTCTTACTCACTTTTATTTTAATTGATCTTCAGTTTGTGTCATTGGGATGACTATTGCAGTCATAATGTGCAGCTCAGGTGGTCTAATCTGTGTTTCTATATTGGGGTGATTTGGGCTGAGGCTCTAGACTGGGGGTTAGGACAAGGTCATGGATTGGTATCACTGGGCACCTGCTGTGACTCACACCACAAGGGGCACTATCATCTCCTGTAGACGTTGTTGTTATGTGCTGTCAAGTAGCTTCCACCTTCTAGCAATCCTATGAATTAATGAACAGCAAAAAGTCTGTCCATCCACAGCACTGCTAAGCTCTTGTAAACTGAAGAGTTTACTGAGTCAAGCTATCTCTCCTTTGATCTTCCTCTTTTATTGTTGCCTTCAACTTTTCCCAGCATTATTGTCTTTGCTAGTGACTCCTGGGTTTTCGTAATGTGCCCAAAGTATGGTAGCCTTAATTTAGCCATTTTTGCTTCTAACAGGAGTTCAAACTTGAATTGATCCAAATCCAACTTTTGTCTTTCTGGCAGCCCGCGGTAATAGGAATGAGAAAATCTGTCAGTTTCACTTTTGCCTGAATTCAAATGTTTTAACCTTTAAGTTCTTGCCGTCCCAAATATGTAGAAATTATATTCTCCAAAAATGAACTGAAACATTTTTTCTCTCCATTTACTTGGGTCAGATTCTACAGGTACATCTAACCTCCAAATGGAGAGGATCATATTATGCTTGCTCACCATAAAGGCACTAAGAATATCAGCATCTGAAGTTTCTCATTCTGAGAAAAAAAGAGTGTCGTGACAGAGCAAAACATCACTCACTCTGCCAAAAAAAGGTCTTCCATGTGAGAACAAAAAGACCAGAACATTTTTTTTGTCATTATCAGCACTGTGTATATATAAAAAGCAGTTTTATGGACACAACTTGTATTTTGTGTGCTTTAAAAAATTACACAGGTTTTCTGCAAACACCCTTCTGTGATTTTTTTCAAAAAATCTCAACATGTGAAACATCTATAAAATTCGCATAATCTCACCTATCAGGGCGAAAATTTTTGATATTTTTCATTCTTAACTGTGAGAACAAAATAAACATTTAGTATCAAAAGAGGGTGCCTCCTTAAATGTGGCTGAAGACACAGCGGTTCAAAGCCAGACTTTTAGGCACTCAAAGGATGAGCATAGCACGACTCTATTAGTTACACTTTCCTCTGTGTTCTGCTTTCTATCCTCAACAGGAAGAAAGGTACAAATTTGGGGAAATCTGTACCAACAGCAAAACGAAATGTTCACACAACCTGACCATGGAGCCGCCTGATCTTGCCACTCCTGTGCTTTACTTGTTCACCTTTCCTCTGAAAACGACCAACTGGTGGCAAGAGTGAGGAGACAGAAAGGCAGCTTTCCTCTTTCTCTGGATGGGGGATCAGGCCCAGAGAGAGAGGACAGCAGTGGTGAAGAGGAAGGGAGGAGCCAAGGACACACTGAAATGTGTGCAGCTACATGTTGGAAGCAGGTACTGAGCGAAGGAAGGAAGGAAGGAAGGAAGGAAGGAAGGAAGTTAGTTAGTTAGTTAGTTAGTTAGTTAACTGTTGCACCTTTTGTGGGCATAAACGTGGACCCTTCCTTGTTCATTTGTCCTAGAGATTCCCTTCTCCTACCTGCAGGGACTGTGAAATTGAGATATAAACTAAGCTGCCTCGTCCCTAGAAAGTATGAAGCGAAACGCACTTTGCCTCGCGTTAAATTGTCTAGTTTTTCTACCAGTAAGCGTCCTCCTTCCTCTCTTCATGCCACTCCGATAGGCAAGAGATACCAGTGGTGGGAATGCGCCTGGCATTCAGCAAAAGGAACGGGGAGGTGTGCTGTTCCTTCCTGCAAGAGCGGGTGAAAGAATCCCAGATCCATGCCAAGGCCCTGGAAACTAAGGGGTGAGTCCGGAGGGAGTGTCCTTTCGTCTGCCACAAGGTGAAAGCCTGGCAGGCAGAGGGGGCTCCAGGGCAGCAAAGCCCGGTGCGAATCCTGCTCCCTAAAACTCGAGTTCTCCCCGGCGGTGACATTTGAGAGCCTATTTGATGGGCTGCTTTTTGAGGCTGCTTCTGCTGTCAAAGTTTTGGGCGATGAGCCTGGCAGGGGAGGGGATGGAAGTGCCGGCTACGAGCTTGACTTGAGACAGTCAAGCCAGCCAAAGAGTTGCTCCGGGGCTGCCGTGTTGTTGCATTGTTCGCCGCCGACGGCCCTCTTTTGTTCTGCCTCTGTGCCGAATTCCCACGTGCAAGGCGCTTGTCTCTCCCCTTGCTTTTCTCCCCGCGTGTGGAAAACCGGGTGCGCGCGCGGGCGCGCGTGTGCGCGCGTGTGCATGAATGCATGTATGAACTGCACGGCTCTTCCCGGACACCGGTGAAGGGTTGGGAGCAGCCAGTTGAAAGGGCGCCGCCTGGCCACAGATGGTCCGAGGCGATTTGTCATGTAATGAGATTAAGCCTTTGGCGCACCCGGTGCTTCTTGCGTGGAAGGCGGCAGCGGGTGGCCCCAGCCGGTTGATTAACAGCCAATTGGCCAAAGTAGATCGCGGCTGAGTTTGGTCGAGCTGGCCTCGCGCTGGTTTGTCCGGCTGGTCGCTCCGGGGGGGGGGGGGGGGGAAGCCGGGATCCTAAATGCTTCCGCTCCATCCCGACGTGGTGTTTGATGCTGCCGGTCGCGGGACCCCTCTTGTGAAGCCTCCCATCATCCTTGACTGACTGCCACGGACAGAAAAAAAAAAGCTGCAGGCTGTGAGTTTTGTTTTCTCTTATTTATTTGGCGAGGGAGAAAGGGGAACGAAGGCAAAAAAAACCGGGGAGAAGGACTAAATACTTCCCTAGCCTTCGCAGAGGGGAGATGCTTGCCGATGCTGCTTCAGTTGTGGTTATTGTATGTCACCTAGCTTCCTGCGTGGCAAGCTCATCCCCTGCCACCAGTGCCTGGGGTGATGTGAAATTATGGTGTAATACCTGTCAGGCGGCCGTAGTCAATGGAATTCATTTGCAACCGGTGCACTCATTTTTCTCCCCTCCAGTGCCAGATGAATGAGGAGCCATGGGAAACAATAGAACGAAAGGTAACATCACAGGAGTGAGATGTATGTGTGATGATTGCGGCAGAGAGAAATTGTTCACACCGGGGCAGCTCTGTTGTGAGCAGGCTCACTTTTCTTGCTTCCCCAGCAATGAGACAGGACAGATGGGGCTTAGTAAGGTGATGCTCTTGTCCGTCAATGACAAGAGAAGTAGCCTTAGAGCATCGATGCTCCTGCCGGCGCTGCTGCGCTGTGTCGCCAGAGTTCTTGTCCAGATTGTAGGTACTGGGGGTCCGCCTGGAGCATTGCTGGAAGCTCGCTTTCTCTTTTTCTACTCAAAAGAGCAGGATGTATCTATATTCTGGACTGGCAGCCTGCTTGAAGGACACCCTACGTTTTCCATTCTTTCCCGCAACCCATTCTTGATGCAAACCTGTCTACCAGCCTCAATAGTGACTCCTTCTCTCCCCCACACCTTTTCTCTCTCTCTTTTTTTGGATAAAACCACCCTTTGGAAAAAACAACAACATCCCTGCCTGTCTTGTCTGCTGACAAGTTGAGCGCTTGCTGCTTTTACCCCCTTCTTTTAAAACTTGTAACCATTTTCTCAATGCCAGGCTTTGATCTCGTTGGAAACTGGAGTGTCTCTGTATTTGAAAGTATTTTGAGCTATGTATTTCAGAGAGCACAGTTGTCTTTTCAGCTGGTCTGTAGAATTCCAGAGTGGGAGGGTTTTGCTCTTTAAAACGGATGCCCATTCTTCAGCATCCAGTGCTCCTATCTAAAGGTGGGTACAACCCCAAAGACTTAGGGACATGATCCAGATGGGTGCTGACTTGCAGATGTTAGCATAAGCAGCATTTAGCATTTCCGTAGCAGGTTTCTGGTGCTAAAAACAATGTACTGTCTCAGTAATCCTTATTTCCAGTTTTATAGCCTCTGCAAATACAAGTCTTCCAAGGGAAGGCCTTGAGTCTCCTAATGGTTGCCCTCCTAGCTTGGTGGCCTTCAATAGACTTAATTAGCAGTGATGGGCAGCAACTGTCTTGGGATCTCCTAAATGGTTTGGATCCACAATTTCAGTTGCTTGCAATGTATTGTATTGGGGAGGGGTATTGTGAGAAGTTAATATGGTGGCTCCCAGATACCCAGAACTAGAGGCCCAGGGCAGCAGAATGGGATTCAGATTTGAGTGTCACGTGCCAGCGCAATTGCAGACAGTTGTTTCAGGAATTTTTGTGCAGATGGCAGGGTGATTCCATTAGCTCCATCTCAAAGAAAGCCAGTGTACTGTAGTGAATAGAGTGTTAAATTAGGACTCAGGAGATCTGGGTTCAATTGCAAGCTTGGTTATGGAAACTCATTGGTGGGTGGAAATGGTAAACCCCATCTTGAACATCTTATGTAAGTGACTAGATGGCACATAACAAAACTAGAAGTGACTAAAGCAGTGGTTCTTGGACTGCAGCTCCCAGAAAGTCTGGCCAGCACAGCCAGTCCAAAAACATCTGGAGACCCAAGGTTGGGAATCACTGGTCTAGATCACACACGACAACAACTGCTTACAGATAGGAAGAGCTGAGGCTAAGAAAACAGGCTCATTGAAATTGGATGTTAATCTCCAAGAACCAGAGAGCTCTGAGCTTGCACACCACATCACACTGTATATTGGATTTTTGACATGTAGCAGATGCTAAGCTGCATTTAGTGTGCACGCTACATGTCAGAGACATCTAAAGCCTTTTCCAGGTAAAAACTGCTAGATGTTTCAGTGGTTTATCTGGCTGCAGAGCCAGAGGTTGAGAGTTTGATTCCCCACTGTGTCTCCTTGACAGAGGCTGAACTTGATGATCCATAGGGTCCCTTCTAGCCCTGCAGTTCTAAGATGATGATTACTTGCCAGCTGGATCAAACAGGCAAAGAGAGTAGAGCCTTCCTCTGCTGCCGGCATTGCTTTCTTTATGTGGACACTAGTGAGTCTGAAGAGAGGAGGTTAGGGTTCTTGCTGATGCAGAACAGAAATCTGTACCCTTCAGACTCATTGCTTTCCACCAGAAGAAAATTATGACAAAGGGGGTGAGGTTAGGAACTTTCCTTTCTATGTACTGAATCCAGTTGGGTAAGTAATCAATAGGGCTCACAAGTCTTCTTTCTGCTCTGCAGGGTCAGAGGAAGTATCCCAAACCCTTTTTATCTTGCTTGACACCCCCATATTCACCATGAGAAGTGTATAGCTGAATCATGTACAGCTATTTACTTGATCAGTGTGTTGGTCCACTAAAGGTTTTAAAAACATCTAAGGTCTGGAACTTGTCTCTCTGGAACTTCAGAAGCCGTGTTTGTGTGTGTGGCTAGAATTTGAGAGATAAAAACATGTGAGTGTATGTGGGTACTGGTTGCATTGATATGGGTGGTCATGGGTCCTGCTGATATGTTTCAGTTAACTGAATGTCTAGGAGAATGACTGCCAACATTAAGAACCATACTGGTAATAAAATGTCCATTACTGTATCCCAATTCTTCTGTATTAATCTATGGTAAAGTCATATCTAGAATACTGTGGACAGTTGTGGTTGCCTCATTTCAAAGTAAGATACACCTGGAAGAAAAGAGCAGCTAAAATTATCAAGGTGCTGTTTACTGCCTGTTTTCAGTATTGAAGACCTAATTTACCTTGTTAGTCGTTTGTAAAAGATAGTTATTTCTTCATTTGAAAAAACCCCATGACTCTTTTGTTCCCCACGTTTATGTTCTTCTAATTTTGTTTCCTCTTTAACAGTTGCTGCCATCTGTTGTGGGGTCTGTAATGGGTCCTCTATTGGCATATTGTGGCTTTGTGTGGCATGTGTGGCATCGTTTCCAGGGGTGGTCACCCCTGGAAGTGGTAGGTCTGGTATGCACCTGGATAGACCATGAGTCATCAGTGCTTGGAGCCATCATTTTCTCATCTCAGAATGATAAAAAATATTGTGTTTGTCTGGGCGATTGCCAGGAGTGGGGGACAGAGTCGTCTGTCACACAAAAATGACATTTTCCTTTGGTTGTTGCAATGTTATGCCCAGAATATATTGGAAAGGCAGGGTATATGTAAGAAAACATAATAGCCATTGAGAACAGCCAGTGAAACCCTCTCTACTGGTACCAATGCCAGAGAAGGATAAGACCCCTTATGCTTGAATGGAGGGACAGAAGGGTGCCGATTAGGAACAAGTGAGAATTTCAGCTTAGTTTGTTTTTTAAGAACAAATTTTCAAAAATTCACAAATTTCTTCCTACTCAAATTGAAATAACTAGAAATGTTAAAAATCTTAAATTTTAAATTAAAAAAACTTTAAAAACAGAAGAAACTAAAGCTCAAAGATTCTTAGGATCAGAGGAATGAGTGCTTAACTCCAGAAGGTCTGGTTTTGAGTGAGTTCAATAGGCTGGTGCTTAATTGGGATTGCCACTTGTCAATTTCCTCCTCTTTAACCCCTATATGGCAGTTGGGTATAACGTAGGCTTATCCAGCCTGGGAGAAGTAACAGTACCTTTAGTTTGACCCGTGCACACAGAAAGGGAATGGGTTTCCATTCATTCTTACCAATACTGGCACATCAGAGATTTCGGTCAGAAATAACTTGATTTTTTCCTTTTAAGTCAAGTCAAGGGTGAACTGAAATTCACAGTCTTTTTACATCCTTTGTGCAGACGGGATGTACCATGTTTCCTCGGAAAAAAAAGACAGGGTCTTATATTAATTTTTGCTCCAAAAAACCCACTAGGGCATATTTTCAGGGGATGTTTTATTTTTTTCATGTACAGCAATCTCCATTTCTTCAAATACAGTCACGTCATCTTCTTCTGGTAGTTGCGCAAGGGTGGAGGGCGGGGTTTCACTTAACTAGGGCTTATTTTTGGGGTAGGGCTTATATTACGAGCATCCTGAAAAATCATACTAGGGCTTATTTTCAGGTTAGGTCTTATTTTCAGGGAAACAGGGTAACAGTGCTACTGGTCTGTTGCTCATTGTATCTGGGCCAGAAAAAAAGAGTCCTGAATTGCACAGGTCTCATTCAGTTTAGCTTTTGATTCTTTCTAATGGAAGGAGACTGTTCGCCCCATCCTGCAGCATCCTGCTCAAAGTCCCTGGAGGACTAGGCAGAGGCTCATTAAAACACAGCCAAAATAAACAACTTCCAGGTATGTTGCAAGCCCTTGGAATGCTGTTATTCTTTCAGAATGCAGAACAGAGCAAGTCCCATCACCTTTTTGTAGCACAACCCAGGTAAGCAACAAGCCCAACGGTTACATCTACTTTTGCATGCATGCATTCATTTTTCACCCAGGGTGCTGCTGACAACTGCGTGTTATTTGCATATTCAGATTGTACAGTTAGCAGTTAGGTCTCACTTAAAGTACTGAAAAATACTATTATTTTTTTAAAAGAAGACCAGATCAGAGAATACAAGAAGCTGAAGTTATAAATCTTTCTCTTCATTTTTGCTTCAAAAATGAAGCAGGAATTTATCCTAACTAGAGTCATTACTTTATTAGCTCAAAATATTCCACCTTTGTCTTAACATTATTATTATTATTATTATTATTATTATTATTATTATTATTATTATTATTATTATTATTATTATTATTATTATTATTATTATTATTATTATTATTATTATTATTATTATTGATCCTCACTAGACGCTCTAGCCTTCCTAGTATTACGATCACACGCAGTTATCAGAGTGCTGATTGCGATACTGATCACGTGTGTAGTAGAGTAAAACTGCGAACAAAGATATTGTATCACACGAAAAAGGAAGGAAGACCACTTATTGACATCAGCAAGACTCTCTGATGTCAATATGTGAGTTCAATCAAAGAAAAGTGGAGGAATTTGCCCAAGCGCTTGAGGAAACCCTTCCAGCCCCGGCTGATGCAAATGCACCTGAACGATGGGATCATTTCAAGAACGCTGTTTATAACACCGAAATGTCCACATTTGGCAAGAATACCAAAAAGACGGCAGACTAGTTCGAAGCCCATTTGGAGGAGTTGATGCCAGCCATCAAGGAAAAGAGGAGAGCTCTAGCAGCATACAAAGCCTGTCCTAGCGAGTACAACTTGCAGGTTCTTCGAGTTGCTCATAGCAAAGTCCAACAGGCTGCCAGGAGAGGTTCTAACAATTATTGGCTTCAGCTTTGCTCTCAGATACAGATAGCAGCGGACACAGGTAACATCAAGGGAATGTATCACGGTATCAAGCAGGCTTTAGGTCCAATACAAAAGAAATCTGCTCCCTTGAAGTCTGCTACAGGCGTGATCATCCAGGACCAAGTACAGCAGATGGAACGCTGGGTGCAGCACTACTCTGAGCTATATTTCAGAGAGAATGTAGTAACCGAAGAGGCATTAAATAACATTGAGTGCCTGCCTGTCTTGGAAGAGTTGGACAGCGAACCAACTTGAGCAGAAATAAAAGTGGCCTTGGATTCCCTCACCTCTGGCAAGGCACCTGGGAAGGATAACATCCCTGCTGAAGTGCTGTAAAGAGATTTTCTGAGCCACTGAGCTGTATGAAATTTTTTGTCTTTGCTGGAGGGAAGGTGGAGTACCACAGGACATGAAGGATGCAAACATTGTCACATTGTATAAGAACAAAGGAGACAGGGGCGACTGCAATAACTACCGTGGCATCTCTTTTCTCAGCGTTGTAGGGAAGCTGCTTGCCTGTGTTGTGCTGAAGAGGCTCCAGGTGCTTGCAGACAGAGTCTATCCAGAATCACAGTGTGGATTTCGAGCTAATCGATCCACCACTGACATGGTATTTTCCCTCAGACAGTTGCAGGAGGGAAATGTAGGGAACAACGACAGCCACTCTTTGTGGCCTTCATAGATCTCACAAAGGCCTTTGATTTGGTTAGCAGGGACGGCCTTTTTAAAATACTTCTCAAGATTGGATGTCCACCTCAACTTATTAACATCATCAGGTCCTTTCATGAGGAAATGAAGGGCACTGTAGTTTTTGATGACTGAACATCAGATCCCTTCGACATCTGAAGCGGAGTGAAACAGGGCTGTGTCCTCGCGCCGATCCTGTTTGGGATCTTTTTTGCTGTCATGCTGAAGCACGCCTTTGGAACTGTAACAGAAGGTGTCTACCTCTGGACTAGATCAGATGGAAAGCTCTTTAATCTCTCTAGATGGAGAGTGAAGACCAAAGTCCAGCTGAAATGCATGCGGGACTGATGATGCAGCTGATGTTGCCCATTCTGCTGAAGACCTCCAACAACTCATGAATTGCTTTAGCAAGGCCTGCCAAGACTTTAGATTAACAATCAGCCTGAAGAAAACACAAGTCATGGGCCAGGCTGTGGACTCACCTCCCTCTATTACCATCTCCACACAAGAATTGGAGGTTGTTCATGACTTTGTGTACCTTGGCTCAACGATCTCTGACACTCTCTCCCTAGATGTCGAGCTGGATAAACACATTGGCAAAGCAGCTACCATGTTCTCTTATTAAGCCATACTCACAAAGAGAGTATGGCTTAATAAGAAGCTGACGGCATACACCAAGATCCAGGTCTATAGAGCCTGTGTCCTGAGTACACTCCTGTACTGCAGTGAGTCCTGGACCCTTTGTGCACGGCAGGAGAGGAAGCTGAACACGTTCCGTATGCGTTGTCTCCAACGCATTTTTGGTATCACCTGGCAGGACAAAGTTCCAAATAGAGTAGTCCTAGAACGAGCTGGAATTTTTAGCATGTATACATGAAACAGCGACGTCTACGTTGGTTCAGGCATGTTGTGAGAATGGCTGATGGTCGGATTCCAAAAGATCTCCTGTATGGAGAATTAGTGCAGGGAAATCGCCCCAGAGGGAGACCACAGCTGCGATACAAGGATATCTGCAAGTGGGATCTGAAGGCCTTAGGAATGGACCTCAACAGATGGGAAACCTTGACATCTGAGCGTTCAGCCTGGAGGCAAGCGGTGCATCATGGCCTCTCCCATTTTGAAGAGACACTTGTTCAGCAGGCCAAGGCAAAGAGGCAGTCCCAAAACCAGCAAAATCAGGGAGCTGGACACGGGACAGATTGTATTTGTCTTCAGTGTGGAAGGAATTGTCACTCTCGAATTGGCCTTCTCAGCCACACTAGACGCTGTTCCAAGTCCTCTATTCAGAGCACGTTACCATAGTCTCTCGAGACTGAAGGATGTCTAATCTAATCTAATCTATTATTATTATAAAACACCAGGCACAGTCAAAATTATAAAAACATTGACTGGTATTATATAACAGATAAAAGTTTCAACCAAAAAGTATCTGTTAAATATCGGCGTAGTATGAATGCTGTTCCTAATATTGCCAGGTTTTGTAGCTCTGATGGTGTTGTTGTTGTTGTTGTTGTTATTGTTAAAAACCCAGACACCAACAGTAAGTGCCAGTCATAAATCAAGCACATTCAGTCAACAGAGCAGAAGTGAGTAAATGTAGCCCTTCTTGGCTGCAACTCTCATGATCTCTCACCTTTGGCTGTGTGGTCTGGGGCTGAAGGGAGTTGTAGTCTAGACAACTAGAGGACCACATTAGTCCATGCATGCTGTACAACCTGTTCATTGAACCCAGACATTCATACATTTATTCCTTGCCTCTTTGGATAAAGGGTTTGTTAGGTAGCAGAACTGGGCAGGACTTCCTCCTGGCAGCCTTAGGGGCTTGGTGCCAGTTATGGTAGATCATGCTAGATTAAACAGACCAACAGACAGATTCTGTATAAGGGAGTTTCATAAGCTCATAATAAATCAATGCTATTCTCCTTTTTCACTCCATTTTACAAATATAGCTCAGATATACCAGATTGGCTGAAATCCTCTTTGTAGCAGAGGCCCAAGTGTAACTTTCCATCTGTTCTTCCCCGACAAACCAAGTGTCAATGCCATGATTCTTGAGTGAAAACAAAATAAAAATTAAAAAAGACAAAAATAGAGTGGCACCTTAAATACTAACTTATATATATATTTAATGTGAGCTTTTGTGGACTTGCACAGACTCACATGGCTACCCTTTCTACAACTGTGATTCTTGGGGGCCCAGATGTGCATGCGTCAAGCCAGAATGTGCACATCCCCTTAAGAATTATGGCGGTGGTGCTTTGTTCACCAGGCAGGAAGAGACAGAAAATTATACTTGGGTTTGCGCTACGAACAGGATTTATTTATTTATTTATTTATTGCACTTATACCCCGCCTATCTAGTCGAACGACCACTCTAGGCGGCTTTCAGCTATTGTCTATTTAACAAACAGAAGCTAGTCTAAGCAAAATTTCAAAACAACAATAACAAAGCACTCTGAGTTGGTTACTGGGTACATTCTTTCCTATTCCAAATCTGTGATGTTTCCTTAGCTTGCTGTGTCCAGCCATTGCAGTACATGAGCAGCCTGGCTTGCAAAAATTACAACCAGATCTGAACTGTGGACTTGAAATGTTGACCTGCCTTTGCTTAGAACAGTAGGCTAAACAAGGTGTAAGACAGCTGTTCAGTCATCTGAATGTTGCACTAGAATTGGAGCGACTCAGGTTCAAATTCCCACTAGGCTGCTTAGTTCACTGGGCAACTTTGCACCAGTTGTGGTCTCTCTCAGGCTAATCCATCTTTTATTGTTTTGAGAATAAAAATGGAGAAGGGGACCACAGATATCTTCATGTTTGCTCCTGGATGAAATATGAAAGATAAACAAGGTCCAATCTCAGGACATCAGGATCCCTGAGAAACACTGAGTGCTCATCCTTTCTAATGCTTACATCTAGAGAAAATGAGAAGTATATAAAGTCTACATCTTCCTACACATTCGTCAAGCATTAATACACATAATTAAGATCATAATGAACCACTAGCAAGATGAACAGATAAGGTTTTTGCAGAACACTCCACATTATTCAAACAAATGAATCAACTCACAGCCTAGAAGAGAAAGCCAAAAATACTTCCGTTTCTGAGCCTGTGGAAGATGATGGAAATTAAACTATCATTCATTTAGACCCCAAGTTAGGAAGGAAACTGTACTACAATTTATAGAGAGGTAATTTACCCAGCATGTTTCATCTTAGCTCTCAAACTGTAGTTTCCTTTTGTTATGATCAGCTTTCTTTTAAGTTGCATCCTTTGTTACCCTCTGTGAGTTTTTAAAATCATTCTAACAAGTTACTTTATGTCCCTGTGCTGACAGAAAGGGAGCCAAAAATGTAAGCACAGAGAAACATGATCATGTTTGGACATGGTATTATCATGTCAGAGCTTAGAAAAAGTTGCCTTTTCAATCTTTTAATTCCCTGAATCCTGCTCCCACAACAGCAATTGTAGCTCTGGGAGCTACAGTTTGAAAGTATGTTTTCCTGTCAGGTGTGCTTTTAAAACTCATGGGGGGGGGGGATGACAAGAAAAGTTCAGCCACTGTTCAGTAAAATGACACAATGAGGAGAAAGCATGCACAGTGCTTTCCAGAGAATATGCAATGCTGGGGGTGGGGGATGGACGGGAAAAAATCAGTGAGCTTGGTGGTGTGTCTTACAGCTTACCAAAAACAGATAGATGAAAACTTGAACAGAATCATTTCTGTCATTTGCTGTCACAAAATTTTCTTGCTGCTCCCAGTTGTGTGGTGTCAACTGGGACTTACAGCGATGCTGTAAGGTGTGTGATTCCCTAGAGAGTTTCCACTATGAAGTAGAGATCTGAACCCAGGTCTCGTGCATCTTCCTCTAACACTCTGTCTAATGCACCACATTAGCTTTCTTCCAGACAAAGCTAATATAATCATCCTGGCACCTGCACACAGATTCCTCATGACTGCACTGGCACTTGTTACTCAGACCTGAAGCCCATCCTGCTGCCAAGGGTAGCTTGGAGCCATCATATTAACTTGTGACAGTACCTCACACTGGCTGTCAACTAGGCTCTTAGGGCACACCCACACTGCCAGAATTGCTCACTATTTGAATCACTTTTGCTGTTTCTTGATTTAGGGTGTCCACATATGTTTTGACTTCAAGCGATCCATCCCACAGTGGTAGGGCTACAGGTTTTTGTGTGTGCGCATGTGCGCCTGTGTGCGTGTGTGATTTAGAGCACTCCTAATTAGCCTGTTCTATAGCCCATGCAGATGATAAGTCCACACCAAAATAGAGCTGTAGATGGTCTTATCTGAGGTGACAATCCTGTGACACATTTTGTGGGCTGTGGCGTGGAAAGGGACGATGGAGAGCCCTCCTACTTTATTTTAATCTATTCTATCATTTTTACATTTTTAAAAATATATTTTCTTATTTGGACAGCATTATTCTAGATAAACGAGAGAAATTGGCTGTATTATGTATACCGTGCTAGGTGGATGCACTGCCACTTTGCTGTGTCATACAAATAAAGCTGCCATGAACGCACATAAAAACACATTTAAGACAATGCCATCTGTTATGACGAAACTTAACATTTAAAGCTTCAGGCTACTACATTTATCAAAAACCTTTCTATAGAAAAATAACATAGAAAGATGGCTGTTGTAGGTTTTTCTGGCTCTTTGGCCGTGTTCTGGAGGTTTGTCTTCCTAACGTTTTGCCAGTCTCTGTGGCTGGCATCTTCAGAGGACAGGAGGTAGAACTCTGTCTGTGTTCTGGTGTAGTGTGTGGGATAGTTGAGTATTTATAGCTGTGGGATCAGCTTTTTGTCCTTTTCGGGAGATTGGGTGATTATGGTGATCAGGGTGTTTTTTGTTATAAGTGTATTGTTGTGATAAGGGGGAGATGATCTGTCACTGCGATTGATGGGTGTTGTTAGCTAGTTAGCTACAATTGACTAGCTAACAACACCCATCAATCACCCATCATCACTTCCCATCACCAATTCATTCCCCTTTCCCCTTACTTTCAAGTAATAAACGGAGGAATCACCTCATCTCTGGTCACATATATGGTTTTAATCTATTGGCATGCTAAACGTTTAGCTTAAGTCCAGTTCCAGATCTTTCAGTTAAGTAATTCCCAGCACTAAGTTCCTTCTTCACCACAAATGGACCTTTCCACATTATTTGGAGCTTAGGGCCAATGCTTGCTCCCCCACATGGAAATAATGGTGCCTTGCTTTTGCACCATGGTAAGGTTTTTGTTGCATTGCACATCTTCCAAGCTTTATCTAGCCACTTCTTGAACATATTTCAGCTTCTGGTGTAGTTGACACAGGGATGGGACTTTTAGCTGTCTTTCTGTCCGTTTATTTAACAACAACAAAAGGAAATTCACTGCAGCCTGCTGAATGACAGCCATGGGAAAAGGCAGGGCAGGAAGGGGAGTGTCATTAATCAGAGGTGGACAGATTGGGGCAATCCAAAGACCTCTCTCAACCCTTCTCACAGGAGAAAAAACTTTGTTCAGGGTGAACAGAAGAATCACTCAATTAAGAAATAAAATAGATCACATTAAAGATAAGAACCTTTTAAGCACAAACCTGCTTGCTCCAACTTTACCCATCTGGTTGTGCCCTTTATTAAGACTGGCAAAAATCCGTACCTCCTTATCTATAGCTCTAGTTTTCCCTTTATTTCAACGAAATGCAAGTGTATCTCATCTGAATTTTTAAAGAGAAAGTTCAGATTGAACCTGTTTTAAATTTTAAATCTCTAGGCCTGCGACACAGATTTGGACAGAAAGCCTTCTGAGTTCAGTGAAGTTTATTTCCAAATTGGGTTCAGCTATAAATGGCAGTAGCACCTCCCAATGGGTGGGTAGTTAATCACAAATAGAGAAATGACTGTGGGAGTTGAGGAAGAGAGTCCAGTGGAACTGCTGGCCCATTTTTTTCATCTGGCAGCCCACAATACTGGCCGAAGGTGTGTCTGCCTCCTGCTCCCCCCCTCCAAAAGGTAGATACTATTCAGTCCTTCAAATGTTAGTGGTAGGGTATATACCATTATTGTTTTAAGTATTTCTTTTCCCTGAACGTTTGCTATTCCTTCTCTCGGCACAATAGGCTTTTAAAGTCTTTAGTTCTTTAATGATCTGCACAGCATGCTCTCCTTGGCGCCCCGATTCTCATGCATAGAAGAAAGACACTCCTTTATCTTATTTTGATCCAATTCAGCACTGAATGAAATCCTGAGATTAAAAGGTAGTCGAGGCACCTAAACTGTTTTATCTTAGAAGGCTGATGTTCTCACGACTGCTCATTATTTCTCGCTTTTATTAAAGCTCCTTCTAGCTTCCTATGATGGTGACAGGGGGAGGGGAGGAAATAAAGAAATAAGGGGGTGGGGAGGAAAAAACCCAAAATAGCAGAATTCTAGTATCCATCTGAATAAGGACTTTGATTTGCACATTTGCAGTAATCTGGGTGTCTTTGGGGTCTGTGAAACTGATATGCCAAGCAGGGTACCAGGAATCTTAATAAATTTTCTTTCTACCCATTTTTTTTTAGTGCACTTCATATGTGACTCAAAGCTTTTCTCTGGATTAGCATAGAGACCGTTACCTTCTTGATGGTGGTTTTAAAGTTGCAACATGGGTCACTTTGATGTGTGTGTTTTTTTAACCTGCCACCAGCTTTCGTCTTTGCTTCCATTTCAAGTACTTCTCTTTCCAGTCAAATGAGCAAAGTCTGTTTCGGTTTTTTGAAGCTCACTGCTTGGTGCTGAAAAGGGTCTTCTTATCCCCAAACCTATTGAACTGGCAGTTCATGGCCTGGATGCAACCTCTAAGGACGTTTTGCTATGTTCCTAGCAAACCTAATCAGGTTTGCAATAAAATATCTAAAACAAATTTATGGCTCCTTCACTAGTGAGGGAAAATATATATAATCCCAGTAGCTTTCAGTGGCATGGAAACTGCTCTTATTTAGGATATGTTACCTCGAGATTGTAATTTCCCCATGGAAAGGGCAAATGATGAAATTCCCCACTGATAATGATGAAATTTGGGAATCTGATAAATTGTAAAAGGGGAGGAAACCTGCAGAATTTCAGAAAACTAGTTTCAGGGCACCATTGAAATTTTCTCTTTTTTTTCTCAAAACAGAAATGAAAAGAAACAGGCTGAAGTGATCTGTGCCCCATCCACTTCGATAGGCGTTCTTAACAGTGATTGGTCGGTCAATTTGCTTCTTTTCTTGTTCGAACTGAAGCTGACCATTTTGCTTTCAACTGAACCTCATATACAAATTGCTCTGAATGAGGCTGATTCCGTGCAAAATTTGGGATTTCCCTGAATCTGGTGCACAGCCTTAAATATGTACTGGTCAATAGTTTGGTCAGCTATGTTTCTGTAGTCTACTCAAATTCTGCAACATTCTGCCAGAGTCTATTGCTTTTCACAGAATCATAGAATAACTGAGTTGGAAGGAGCCTATATGGCCATCGAGTACATCCCCCTGCTCAGTACAGGAATCCAAAACAAAACACATCTGATGGATCGTGGCCCAATTTTCTCTTGAATGCCTCCAGCATTGGAGCACTCACCACCTCCTGAGATCATTGGTTCCATTGCTGTGCTACTCTAACAGCTAAGATATTTTTCCTGATATTCAGCCAAAATCTGGATTCCTTTAACTTGAACCCATTATTATGTGTCCTGAACTCTGGGATGATTGACAACAGATCATTATTATGTGCTTCTCCTCTGCATAACTACTTTGCAAGGATTTGAAAAGTGCCATCATATATCCTCTCAGTCTTCTTTTCTCAAGGCTAAACATGCCCAGTTCTTTCAGCCTTTCCTCATAGGGCTTAACCCCCCCCCCCCAGTCCCCTGATCATCTTTATGGCCCTCCTTTGAACTTGCTCCAGTTTGTTGGCATCCTTAAAAGTGCAGTATCCATAACTTTTATTCCTTTCAACCTGCCTGAATTCCACCATAGAATCAAGGCTTTGAACAGGACTATAGCTCCTTTTCTAAGCTTATGTTTGGAATAGAGTTGGAGGAATCCCAGTAGTTAGCCTTGGACAACCTAGCAGGAGAGCATGGTCTGTACATGGATACAGAGGAGAGAACGGAAAGCCAGGACTTGTATTTCACTTGATGCATTATGTGGATCCACCAGAAGCTTTGTGTGTGTGTGTGTAATACATATCTCATTATTTTTTTATTTGGCAGATTGGTTAAAAAATGTCATCCTTATCATTGTGGGTATGGCTGGATTGACTAGTACATGCCTGCACAGCATTGCTATTGCTTTGCTATGACATCGCAAAGTGTCAGAGAAGACACATGATATTCTAGCCTGGAGGTGTTGGACTGTCTGACAGGCATAAAAGGCATTCCCTCAATTTACGGACGATGCGGAGCCTGTCTTTTCTTTGACATGTACTGTAGAAAAAAAAATCCTACAGATGAAGGGAAAGGTAGAATTTGTGCAATTATTAATCACTGCTACAGCACCTTTGGCTGTACAAAGGGATTTTCAGGTCGTATCTCATTTAATCACAAAAATTCCAATGAGGTTGGTGAGAGTGAAAGATACTGACAACTCAAGGCTACCCAGTGAGCTTCTTAGCCAAGCAAGAAATAGAATCTCGGGATTGCGCATCCCGATGTTCTACTTTATCAATGGTGTTACGGTGGACCAGCAAGCTGCACAGTGAAAACCTAGCTGCATCATTAATGCCCAATCTATGTGGTATAAGTGTCACAACTGACATTGGTACCAGGAGTTTGTGGCACTCCTAGAGGGTGAGGTCGAGACGGTTGATAGTGTCATTTCAGTTTGTTCTTCAGATGCATCATCCGTAAGATTTTTTAAAAATTATTCAGGATGGAAAGAATATAATCTTTAAAAAAACCTGAATTTTGGACGTAACCAAATTGGTGTATATGTCCATCCAGGCCCTATTTTGTTTTGATAGATTTATTTCTAAATTATTTTTGATTGAATCATAATTCATATTATCCTTAGTAAAATATCATTTCACTATACCATTTTATATGCTACTATCTGCACCAGATTTTTTTTTAAAAAAACCAAATGTTTATTTTTAAAGTGGTTTTATTTGTATTTATTGTAAACTGGCTCTGAGCTGTGTTGGGTCCCAGTTCTGGGAGAAATAATCATGTTCCGTCAAGTCAATTCTGACCTATGGCAACCATTTTCCGGCTTTCCGGGTAGAGAATATTTAGAAGTGGTTTACCATTCCCTTCTGCTAGGGGTATCCTGGGACTGTTCAGCTTGCCCAAGGCCACACAGGCTGGCTATTCTCTCTGAAGGCACAGCAGAGAATCAAACTCCAAATTATGGCTACTGAAACAGGCCATAAGGCTCTATCTCCACAGCCAGATACCCAAACCACTGAGTTATCCAGCCAGCTAGTTGGTATAAAAGAAGTCTACAAATGGCTAGAGAATACTCAGGAGTCATTTACCATTCCCTTATTCTGGGGACATCCTGGGACTGTGCAGCTTGCCAAAGGTGAAGGAGTAGAGTCTGATTAATACGGACCCTACAGATGTAGTTCACTGTTGTTGTCCTATTTGCTGGCATTTTTAAAAAAATAAAAGCAAAATGTGGCGATTATGGAGGTTGTGAAATTGATTGTGGCAGTAATGCAACTAGTTCAAGGCGGAAGATTGTGAAAGGAGCCAGGAAGAAAACTGAGTGTTTCAGGCACAGATTATCTTAATTCCAGGTTGACCTAGTGATGGAAACCAGGTCCCACTGAAGAATAAATGGAAGGGTGAACCAATGTGGTGTAGTGGATAGAGCAAGGGACTAGGACTCAGGAGATATGGGTTCCAAATCCCCCACAGCCATGGAAACTCACTGAAGGGTTGCAATGGTAAACCAACCCTTGAGCATCTCACATACCTCAAAAAGCCTGTTTCAGTAGCCATAATTTGGAAATGACTTGGCAGCACATAACAACAACAGACCTAGTATAAAAAGATCTCAAGAGTCCAGATCTGCTCATGAGCTGAGCCCAGGTTTTCCTGATGCTCAGTGACAAGATGTACCAGGAATGGCAGGCCTGTTCTCTGAAATCACATCTGCATGTACTGCATATACTTTACCTATTCACTATGAAACAGTCCTGCAGGGATCTACATGTACATGTGCCTTTGAGTCCCCCCCCCCCAACATATGCAAAAGAAAGTGCATTGGAAGGAAAAAACATCTTTAGACACTACAGACTTTTAGGTTTATGCTTTGCATTTGAACAAGCCCTGTCTTGCCTTAAGGCATCTAAGCTCTACCTGATTCCAGACCTGGAATGTTCATTTTTCAGGCCAGGATCCTTGCAGTAGATCTTTGGAGCTGAAGACATGACCTTTGACTTGTAGCCAAAATAAGGAATAAGTGCATTGGCTTCCCACGTAGTTAAAATATCTAATTAAGACTGGAGAGGCAGGTTCATGTTTCCACTAGGCCCTGTAGCTCACATCTATGACAAGTCATTGTCTCTACAGAAGTTGTGGAAAAAATTAAAAGGAAATGGGGGAAATGACATTGCCTTGAGTTCCTGAAGGACAGGAAATTTATTGTATTGTAAATACAACAAACAAATATATAATGCCTCAAGTGCAGCCGTTAAAAGCATTCTGTTGAGCGTTGTTGTTGTTACATGCCATCAGATTGCCTGTGGCTTAGGGTAACCCTATGAATGAGTGATCTCCAAAATGCCGTGTCCTCAACAGCCCTGCTGAGCTGCTCTTGCAAACTCAAGATTGTGAGTCAATCTATGGAATCAATCTGTCCTTATTTGGTCTTCCTCCTTTTTTTGCTACCTTCAGTGTTTCCCAGCATTATTGTCTTTCCCAGTGAATCTTGCGTTCTCATGATGTACCCAAAGTATGACAGCCTCAATTTTGTCTTTTTTTTTTTTTTTGGCCTTCAGAGATTCAGGATTGATTTGCTCTTGAATCCACTTGTTCATCTTTCTGGCAGTCCAGGATATCTACAAAGCTCTCCTCTGGCACCATATTTCAAATGAATTAACTTTTTTTCCTTTTAGCTTTCCTTTCTGTCCAGCTTTCAAACCCACACATGGTGATCTGGAATACAAGCGTGTGGATGATCCTGGTCTTGGTCTCCAGTGGCACATCCTTACACTTGATGATCTTTTCTAATTTCTTCATTGCTGCCCTTCCAGGTCTCAGTCATCTTCTGATTTCTTGGCCACAGTCTCCATTTAGATTGATGATTGAACCAAGGTATACAAAATCTCTATTTCCATTCCTCAACGGTCAGCATTAAAGTTGTGTAGTTCTTCTCTACTCATGGCTTTTGTTTTCCTTATGTTCAGCTGCAGTTCTGGTTTGGCACTTTCTTCTTTCACTTTCAATAACAATTGTTTCAAGTCATTGCTGCTTTCTACTAGTACGATGCTGTAATCTGCCTATCGTATATCAGTGATGTTTCTTCCACCAATTTTCACTTCTCCTTCATCTGAATCTATTCCTGTTTTTTGTATGATATATTCTGCATATAGATTGAACAGATAAGGTGATAAAATGCACCTTTGTCTGACACCTTGGCCTATAGGAAACCATTCTATATCTCCATAATCTGTCCTAATGGTAGTTTCTTGTCCACAATACAGGTTACACATCAGGACAATCAAATGCCAAGGCACACCCCTTTATTTTAGAGAGTCCTGTAGTTTCTTATGATCCACACAGTCAAAAGCTTTGTTGTAGTCTATAAAGCATAGACTAATCTTCCTCTGAAATTCTTTTGTGCGCTCCAGTAACCGGTGGATATTTGCAATATGAACTCAAGTGCCTCTTCCTTTTTGGAATCCAACTTTGACATCAGGCATTTTTCACTCCATACAAGGTAAAAAAGCCTTTGCTGCAACATCTTGAGCATTACTTTACTTGCATAGGAAATTAGAACAATGGTCCTATAGTTACTGAACTCCTTAGCATATCTTTTCTTGGGGATTGGAATGTATATTGATATTTCCAGTGTGTGGGCCATTGTTTTGTTTTCCATGTTTGTTGGCATATTCTTGTTAGGATTTTGACAGATTCGGTCTCTGTGGCTTGAAACAGTTTTACCAGTATCTCATCTACCTCTGGTGATTTATTTCTTCCCAATGCTTTCACAGCAGATTTCACTTCCCTTTCTAGAAGTCCAGTTCCTACATCATTTGGTCCTGCTTTGCTTCCTACTTTTGCATTATAAGCATGTCTGGTTTAGTGTGTTATGAATTTCTTCCTGCATGCTTGCATAAAAGCTTTCCATTTATCTTCATCAGTATGTGTAGTTGAGGTAAGACTTGAACG
This sequence comes from Intellagama lesueurii, assembly GCA_037013535.1. Classification (NCBI taxonomy): domain Eukaryota; kingdom Metazoa; phylum Chordata; class Lepidosauria; order Squamata; family Agamidae; genus Intellagama; species Intellagama lesueurii. Next base: position 185,988,229 of record JBAJHW010000005.1, on the reverse strand, counting down.
ATGGTTATATTAATAATTTTTCCATAAAGTGTGGTTGATATTATTCACAATTGTATGTGTTGTGCAGCTTTGGACTTTTCTTTCACTTCTGTGAACATCCGCCACTAGATGTCTTTTCAGCTTTAACCTAGTTGTGCTGCTCATACTAGCTCTTCCCCAGTAACTGAGTACTTTCCAACTTGGGAGTCTCATCTTCCAGCACTGTATCTTGTTCCATTTTAGACTATCTCACCATAGGGTTTTCATGGTAAGGAAAGTTCAGCAAGGGTTTACCACTGTCGCCTTCAGCTACTGCTGCCCCATCACTATTCATTATCAGCTGCTGATTTGGCTGTTACTTTTGAAGAAGGTGGCTGCATCAGCATGTGTCTCAGTGGTGACCATTCTGCTTTGGGTGCCCCTGCTAGGTGTCCAGTCTTGTAATGGAGTCTGGCCTCCTAATGGCATTGCTCTCAGTTTCACTGACACACTGAACCCCTTCAACACATTAAAGTGTGTATCCAATAAGGGGCTGTTGAGCATATTCAAGCTAAAATCTAGTTTCCTTGTTCTTCAGGGCTGATCAAGCCAGAGGGTCCCATGGTGCCAGTCAACTATATTCCCCTGAAACTTTCCCTGCTCTTTTATTTTGGAGTCATATTGTGGTGAACAGTGGTCACAGTAAAGCAAGACCACAGCTTGATGGCCATCTTCTCTTAACAGTTCATTGACATGTAGGTATGGTGAAGCCAGAGATGATGGTTAGTCAGGCAGGGTTCAGCTGGATTTGCAGGACCTTGGATAGCTCCAAAGAGACAATTTGCTGAGACAACATCTGGAGCCAGGTCCAGAGGTGAGGGGTTTAGGGATACAAAGAATGCTAGCTCCATTCCTTGTTCTCATCTCTTTGGATCACCTCAGCTTAATGAGACCCCTCACCTTCAGTGTGAAAGCAAAACAAAGGTTTCTTTCCCCCCCCTCTCATCAAGATCTCTGCAATTTTTCGCATTCTGTGCCAAACTATTGTCTTTTCCCTTTGGGGAGCAAAGCACCCATGCAAATACAGCAAACATGGAAAGACAGAGCAATTATTCTTAAGGATGGAAACAACTCAACTTGTGCTTCTAAAACGTCCATGCAGGAAAACTGTAGCTGTTGTAGCTCTGTGCAGTTCTGCAGTTGTTGGCAAATTGTGCAAAAATATTTTTCTTGCTAATGTAAGAACTATCTAATGGATAGCACCAGGACACATCTTTCTTGCTGGTGAGAAGAATGTTGGTTATTCTTGTTCTCATCAGACAACTGAGGATTTACATCCCTACTCAATTTGTACAGATTTACTCTGGCTCAGTTTTGACCTGGATCTGAGTTCCAACATCTCCATGGCCTGTAGCACTGGTATTACTGAGCCACATGGCTGCTCCTTCCCTATCACCTACTCCATGTCAGATGCCTCCCATTTTGCTTCTTAAAAGAATAATGAGCTGCCTTTTAGATTACTCTCCCAAGACGGTATTGGACAAAACGGAAAACTCACATAATATTTATAAATATATATATGTAATAGAAGGCATCAATAATTCATATCTGAAACCAAATGACATTGTGTATATTTAAATACTTAACAGGTAATTGTTAAAAGTTAAATCCAATTGCACCGAATCCTAATTCAGTTATAGGCCAGAGTAAACCAAGGATCCTTTATTTATTTATTTATTTTATTTATTGCATTTTTATGCCGCCCATCTAGACATAGTCTACTCTACTTTAGGACGGAGGTCCCCAACCCCCGGTCTGCGGCCCGGTGCCATTCCGTGGCCTGAGCCGGACCGGGCCGGGGAGACCTCCCCCCCCCCCGCATGAGCACTGTGCCACCCTTTGCGCATGCGCACAAGTGCGCACGCCCATATGAGCGCTGCGCCGCCCTTTGCGCATGCGAGAGAGAGAGCGTTCCTTCACGCATGCACACGAGCGCAGGGGGGTGCCCCGCCTTCCCCAGCCGGTCCATGGGGCTAAAAAGGTTGGAGACCACTGCTTTAGGACACTTTTGAAGGCCTGCAATGGGGTGGGGCTGGTGGAGATAAATTAGAACAGAGTTCCATATGTGAAGGAGGGGGCTACTGAAAAAGTTCTGTCTCTCATGTTCTGCCACCTTAGGACTACTTAGAATCAGAGTCAAAATAGTGATACAGGTTCAGTTCTTGAGTCACCAGTTTTAAAAGGAGTCGGGTAGTAGGTAATGAGAAATAGTTCTGCCAGAGTCCCCAGAGCACCATGGCTAGCCAGAGGAGACCATAAACTTGATTGACAATAGTAGAATGTCATCCTTGCACCCAGTTGCCAAAGTTTAGAAATGTTATTTTGGGTGTTACAATTTCCAGAATTCCCCAAATTTTTAACCTGGAAATTTAACTTGACCAAGATCAGCAAAAAGCATGAGAGCAGTCCGGGTGATGCTGTGTGCGTTAGACAAGGAATGATTTTATGAGTCTATTTCTTAAGTCCCTTGATTCGTTCTTCAGATTGTTCATTGTGTGATGCCCCTTTGAGTCATGGGATTTTTTTGCCCACATTTGGGGTGAGGAATTTCATCTCAGTTCTTTGTAAAACACACTTTCTCCTGCAGAACTTTATTCTTCTGATACAGAGTGTATCCAGACTACACAGTTATAGCAGTTCGATACCACTTCAAGTGCCATGAGTCTGTCCTATAGAATCCTGGGATCTGTAGTTTGGTGAGATCCTTAAAATTCTATGCAACAGCGTTCTAGCGTTGTACATTCGAACTGCAGGGACCCATGTTCTATATGTTTTGTGATGTGTTGGAAAGCCAGGAACTTAGCATGTTTGCCTTTCTGGACAGATCGACTCTTGTATTGACTCAGACACTCCAGTAATTGATTGAATGCCAAGATGTGTGGTACACAACACAGAAAGACATGTATGAAATCTTCGATGAAAGCATCCCTTGTAATAGCTTCACAAAGCCCCCTTCCAAACTTTAGACGTTGCTTTATTTTTCAATGTGAAGGAAGCAGAATATTCCACGGTTGTTGTGGGTTTTTTGGGCTCTTTGGCCATGTTCTGAAGGTTGTTCTTCCTAACTTTTCACCAGTCTCTGTGGCCGGCATCTTCAGAGGACAGGAGTCAGAACTCTGTCTGTGCTCTGGTGCAGTTTGTTTGGATAGTTAAATATTTATAGCTGTGGGATCAGCTTTTGTCCTTTTCATGAGATTGGGTGATTATGGTGATCAGCGTGTTTTTTGTTGTGGGTGTATTGTTGTGATAAGAGGGAGAGATTATCTGTCACTGTGATTGATGGGTGTCGTTAGCTGGTCTTTTGTGTGCAGTGATCACTGGTCCTTGTGGCTGGGTAGAGTTTGTTGACTTTTTGCAGGCTGTATTTTTCAGTGCTGGGAGCCAGGCTTTATTGAGTTTTAAATTTTCTTCTTTTTTGTTGAAGCTCTGCTGGTGTTTGTGGATTTCAATGGCTTCCCTGTGCAGTCTAACATAATGATTGCTGGTGTTGTCCAGTACTTCAGTGTTTTGAAATAGAATTTCATGTCCAGCTTGTTTTAGGGCATGTTCAGCTACTGCCGATTTTTCCGGTTGTTTTAGTCTGCAGTGTCTCTCATGTTCTTTGATTCTGGTGTGGATGCTGCGTTTTGTGGTTCCAATATATACCTGGCCAAAACTGCAAGGTATCTGGTATACTCCTGCAGTGGTGAGGGGGTCCCTTTTGTCCTTTGCTGACCGTAACATTTGTTGTATTTTTGTGGTGGGCTTGAATACTGTTTGTAGGTTGTGTTTTTTCAAAAGTTTCCCCATGCAATCCGTGACCCCTTTGATGTATGGCATAAATACTTTATTTGTGATTGGCTGTTTTTCCTCTTCAGTTTGGTGTTGTTTTCTTGGTTTGATGGCTCTTGTGATTTCATTTTTGGAGTAGCCATTTGCCTGTAGGGCCCAATTCAGATGGTTGAGTTCGGTGCTGAGAAATTGAGCTTCACAGTTCTGATTTGCACGGTCTACCAGTGTTTTGATTATGCCTCTTTTTTTTGCAGTGGGTGGTGGTTGGAGTTTTTGTGTAGGTACCGGTCTGTGTGGGTGGGTTTTCTGTAGACCTTGTGTCCCAATAGGAGGTCAGTTTTGCGTATCACCATGACATCTAAGAAAGGGAGTTGGCCCTCTATTTCTTTTTCCATGGTGAATTGTATATTTGGGTGGATGCTGTTGAGATGGTTTAGAAATTTTTCCAGTTTTTCTTCACCGTGGTTCCAAATTGCGAAGGTGTCATCCACATATCAGAACCAGACTGTGGGTGCGAAGGGTGCCGAAGCCAGGGCCTGTTTTTCGAAATGTTCCATGTAGAAGTTTGATATAACTGGGCTGAGGGGGCTCCCCATGGCCACTCCATCTGTTTGTTCATAGAACTCGTTATCCCACTGAAAATAGCTGGTCGTTAGGCAGTGTTGGAAAAGGGCCTTGATGTCTTCTGGAAAGATCTGCTGGATGAGTGTCAGAGTGTCCTTTATCGGTACCTTGGTGAATATGGATACTACGTCAAAGCTGATCAGTCTGTCCCCAGGGTTGAGTTTTAGGGTGCTGAACTTGCTTGTGAAATGTCCTGAGTCTTTGATGTAGGATGAGGTTTGTCCAATGTTGGAACCACAAAACACAGATCCACACCAGAATCAAAGAACATGAGAGACACTGCAGACTAAAACAACCGGAAAAATCGGCAGTAGCTGAACATGCCCTAAAACAAGCTGGACATGAAATTCTATTTCAAAACACTGAAGTACTGGACAACACCAGCAATCATTATGTTAGACTGCACAGGGAAGCCATTGAAATCCACAAACACCAGCAGAGCTTCAACAAAAAAGAAAAAAGTTTAAAACTCAATAAAGCCTGGTTCCCAGCACTGAAAAATACAGCCTGCAAAAGGTCAACGAACTCTACCCAGCCACAAGGACCAGTGATCACTGCACACAAAAGACCAGCTAACGACACCCATCAATCACAGTGACAGATAATCTCTCCCCCTTACCACAACAATACACCCACAATAAAAAAAACACGCTGATCACCACAATCACCCATCTCCTGAAAAGGACAAAAGCTGATCCCACAGCTATAAATACTCAACTATCCAAACAAACTGCACCAGAGCACAGACAGAGTTCTGACTCCTGTCCTCTGAAGATGCCGGCCACAGAGACTGGCAAAACGTTAGGAAGAACAACCTTCAGAACACGGCCAAAGAGCCCGAAAAACCCACAACAACCATCAGATCCCGGCCGTGAAAGCCTTTGAGAATACAGAATATTCCATGTTCCAGGGAAAGTTGGATCATATTTTAAATAGATTACAAAGATGAAAACTGCAGTTGAATAGTGTTAGGAAAAAAAACCATTTTACTCTGAGTTCTAGTCCGATATTTTCAGCCCAGTAAACCAGCAATATTTTAAAGTTCCTCACCCAAATAGCAAGAATAATGGAACTTAAGTGGAGAATTTCAGGATCTGTAAGGAACAACGTTCTGGGAAGGAAACAGGAAGTCACAGGAGGTAGATGCTCCCTTACTGCTTGCATAGAGCCAGCCTGATAAAAAGCTACTTTGAGTCCCTAGGCTCAAACTGAGGTCTTCTAGAAGCAAAGAAGATATGAAATTTTGGATGTGCCCATGCTACTTGACGGATTCCGACAGAGGTAGTCTTAAAAAGTAACTCCAGTTAGGATTTTGTGGATGAACCTTCGTGCCTTTTCTCCTATAACTCCCACCTTTGTACAATTCAGTAACATTTATTCAAATGTGCCCGTTTTACTGCACGTACTATTCATTGACATTTTGGAGTCGGTTTCCTTTCCTTTGTAAAGAAATAAGATTGTGGCAGGAAAATTATGGAGCTTTGTGGGATGGTTCATAGTTTCCAGGCATTGAGGAGAAGCAGATAGTAGCATTTATTAAAGGCACTGTGCATATGTTACCAAAGGAAGAGAGAAAAAAACACCTGTCTGTTCTTTACAACTCTCAGAGATGGAAATGAAACTCTTAATTCTTATAAGAATAAGGATGGCAGGAATCCAAAATCTGAACCACATGCCAAATTCTGTATAAAAACTACAGAAGACGGCCAGCTGTGACAACCGCCGCTGTTAGAGGTACTATCAGCTCTTCTGATACAAGCTAGTTTATTTGCATTTCTATTACCTGGAGAGAAGCATTTTGAGACAGCCAACTATTTCTTCACAGACTGAGATAGTTTTGCAAGTGATGTTCGGGCCACATCAAGTTTTATTCAGTTGCAAAAAAGGGGATTGACAGCCACAGCTACATACAGGAAGGAGATGCGTAGATTGTAGGACGTATGTATTTGTATTGTATAATGGCCACGTTAGAGTAATAGGTTTAGGTGGCTTTATAAAGACATGTAATGTGTATGACGTAGTGGCGCTGCGGGTTAAACCGCAGAAGCCTCTGTGCTGCAAGGTCAGAAGACCAGCAGTCGTAAGATCGAATCCACGCAACAGAGTGAGCCCCCGTCGCTTGTCCCAGCTCCCGCCAACCTAGCAGTTCGAAAGCATGTAAATGCGAGTAGATAAATAGGTACCCGCCATGGTGGGAAGGTAACGGCGTTCTGTGTCTAGTTGCACTGGCCACGTGACCACGGAAACTGTCTACGGACAAACGCTGGCTCTACAGCTTGGAGACGGGGATGAGCACCGTGCCCTAGAGTCGGACACGACTGGACTAAATGTCAAGGGGAACCTTTACCTTTAATGTGTATTAACAGGAAGCTTTTAGATAAAGGTTGCTAATCTAGAGATCATAAATGTTTCCTTGTGCCTACAGCTTCCAGAATCCCACAGGAATACAGGAAGTTGCAGCCTCTCTCCCCACCTCCTCAGCATTTTCCATCTCTCAGGTGGTATTGGGATGATCCACTGTTTCCAGCAACAAACACCCTCCCTATGTGTGAACTGCAATAGTATTCAAATCTACAACTAAAAATACTTGAATGACCTACACTTCAGTCCTAATATGGTGCAGAAGGTGAAATTAAGTGATTCTTAGTAAAAAGCATACTGCTTATATACCGCCCCATAGTGCTTAAAACATCTCCGGGCCATTTACAATTTAATTATGTAGGCTACACAATGCCCCCCCCCCCAAGCTGGGTGACCTTGGAAGGCCTCAGAAGGATGGCAGACTGAGTCAACCTTGAGCCGGCTGCCACAATCCGCTGGGTTTGAATGCTGACTGCGAGCAGAGTTTAGACTGCAATACTGCAGTTTAACTATTGTGCCACGAGACTCCTCATGTATTGCTGACACTGACTGGCAGCAGCTCTTCAGAGATTCAGGTGGGAGTTTCTCTAGCCTTGTCTGGAGATGTCAGGGACAGAATCTGCGATGCACAGCGGGTATTCTACCACTGTGTAGGTGGACGTGAATTATTTCTCCCCTCCTTTCCTGTGCTGGAAGGTTCTCTCTCTCTCTCTCTCTCTCTCTCTCTCTCTCTCTCTCTCTCACACACACACACACACACACACACACACACACACACACACACACACACACACACACTCACTTCCCTTCCTGTTCCATAAGGCACACTGCTTTCTTTCAGTGGTTGCTCTCTTCCCCCCGAAAGGTGTTTAGATTCTGCACAGTATAACTATGGTGGAGGAGGAATCAGTGGCGTTTTGGGGGAAAGAGAAATGGCTCCTGCTGTAGAGTTGGCCAGCCCAGTGCTAAATGCATGGAATACTTGTGTGTCGTGTGTTTGAGGTTTTTTAAAAAATGGTATGAACCCAACTGAGCCCTAAGGAACCTAAGGTCAGGGAAACATTACTCTGCTCTCCTCTGACTTCCAGAATCCCTAAGCTGGTATGGCCAGTGGGATTCTGAGAATTTATTCTCTGAAAACATCTTTTTCTAGCCGTCGGTGCTGAAAGCCAAGCTTTGCGTCAGAAAAATCCACAGTATTTTCTTGCTGTTGGAGGCAATGCAAAGATGAGTTTTAAAGGCTGCTAGTGAAAGTGACCTGAAAAACAGGGAATTTATTGGGAAAGGCAGAATTAAATTAGGCAGTCATAATTCTGGACAGTTTTGAAGACAAATTGGTTATGAGTCAAGGGGCCAGCTGGAGTGATACTCTTTATCTTAAATTTGAATGTCACGCCTTTCCTTCCCTTTCCCCCAGAATGATGAGCAAACACTTTGAGGCTTGTTTACTGGAAATCATACAAAAGCTGGGCTTTCCTCCACTAATACTCCTGCTTTCTTGACTAGTGCAGCTTTTTCTAAAAGACATAAAGAGCCTGTTATGAAAACCCACCTCTACAAAGCTCTGGTTTGTGAGACTGGCAGAACACGTGGCTCCTTTTAAGCCACCAATGTACCACAAATGTCTCATAGAGATAGAAGTCTAGCAGACAGGGCAGTAAAATATTTTTGTGGTCTAGTAACTTTTCGGTGCTCATTGCATCTGCAAGACCAGATTTAAGGCTGCACTATAAGTAGTGGGTGTGTTTTTTTAAAAAAAACAGATTATTTCTCTCCCCACAAGTGGATTGAGTACAGCAATATTTCCCTTCCTTTTATTTTGTTCTTCTAAAATTTAATGGAGGCTGTTCAAAAAAGCTCCTCAGAAATCCCTTGTCTTCTTTCCATTGCATAATATAAATTATCCTGTGCATGTTTGCTTGGAAGTAAATTCCATTGTTTCTAATGGGTCTTATTCCCATTTATTTAGGATTGCTTCCTTCATCTGTCATATGAAAGGAAGATGGGATCATTATGTTATCACAGTGCATGCTAATTCTTTCTACATGTCTTTTTTTTTAAGTTAACCACCGTCAAAAGTCCTATTATACTTTCATACAATAAACCAGTGCATTCAATTTGAAGTAACAATCTGGTACTATCACCCCATCTTCTTTTATATTGGATCTGGGTTGCTAAGTCAAAAAATATCCTTCTCCTGTGGCAAAGAATATGAAGGAAGTGGTTCTCTTTTCAATTTTCTTTTGCTATAATTTATTTATGAAGGCATTGGAAGTCCTGGGAAAGAATGTACTGAATTCTCTCTTTCATGTAGCTCTATTAACTTCCATGCCCTTATTATATAAATGAATTCACATAATTTGTTACTTACTACACAGCAGAACATTTTATGACTACATCTCAGATTCATTGTATAATTTGTCTGCCTGAAACCAGATGCAAAATCCTGGCTGATCCAGAGTGAGAAGCAAAGTTGCCTTAGAAATTATTCTGTGCAGAATTGCTGACTAAACTGTTATCAAAATATATTGATTGATGATAGAACACTGTCACAATCTAAATCTATGTTAATAGCTGGACAGTCCCATGCCTGTGTTATTGAACCACTATCACTTGGTCTATTATCTTCATTCTCGCTTGGTCATGACTCTTACCACTATGGGGACATGTATAAATATAGAGGACAGATATTTGCACTCCTTGTGTCTGAAGAAGTGGATTTCGATCCATGAAAGCTCACAATGAAATAAATTTATCAGTCTTTAAAGTGCCACAATATATTGCCTCATTCGCCCTCTCTTTTCTTTTTCCCCTTTCATTATGCTAGCACCTGAATATAGACAGGTATACCTGTGTGTGTGAGTAACATAGCCTGAGGCATGAGAAGGTGTCCATCAGAGGCAACATATGCCAATCAGACCTTGAAGGTAGAACTCACCCCTGTGCTCCCAGCGTCCAAATTTTTTTCTTTTTTTCTTTCTAAAAAAAAGCCCTCTCATCCCCCCTAGTGCCTAACCTTTTTAATTACAGAAATTCTCTGAAGGGGGCTGGAGGAGATGGGCCTCCCAAAATATGACAACCCCCCCCCCCAGTTCTTAGAGGGCACAAGAATGACTATTATAGATTATTAAATACATTTTTAACTTACATTTTGAGGTGCAAGGGTGGGTGAAGCAGGGGTGCCAGAGCCTGGACTTTGGCCTCTGAAACCTGCACTTGACTGGACCTGCTAACTAACAAACTTGAGGGGAGAAAGGCGCCTTTTCTGTGACTCCCAGGCTATGGAATGCACTCTCTTCCAAGTTGAGATTGGTTTCTACTCTGACTGCTTTTGAGAAGGGAATGAACTCCCATCTTTTCAGACTGGCATTTAATGTTTCACCTTGACCTGCGCTGTTGTTTTTAAACTATATCCCTTGTAATTGTACAGTGGTGCCTCGACTTACGAACTTAATCCGTTCCAGAAGATGGTCGTAACTCGAAATGGTTGTAAGTCGAAGCACCATTTCCCATAGGAATGCATTGAAACGCAATTAATCCGTTCCGGCCGGGAAAAAAAATCACCAAAAAAACCCAACAATGCTGCAAGACCCATCGGAAACGCAATTAATCCGTTCTGGCCCAAGGGGAAAAAAACAAAACCAAAAAGCAAACAAACCCTGCAAGACCCATCGGAAATGCACCCCCCCAAAGCAAACAAACCCTGCAAGACCCATCGGAAATGGGGAAAAAAACCCCAAAAAGCAAACAAACCCTGCAAGACCCATCGGAAATGGGGGGGGGGGGGAACCCAAAAAGCAGACAAACCCTGCAAGACCCATCGGGAATGGGGGGAAAAACAACAACCAAAAAACAAACAAACCCTACAAGACCCATCGGAAATGGGGAAAAAAACCCAAAAAGCAAACAAATCCTGCAAGACCCATCGGAAATGGGGGGAAAAAAAACCCAAAAAGCAAACAAACCCCGCAAGACCCATCAGAAATGGGAAAAACAAAAAGCAAACAAACCCTGCAAGACCCATCGGAAATGCGAAAACCCCCCAAAAAACCAACAAAGACTGCAAGACCCATCACAGCACAGAAACATAACTTCCCCCAGCCCAAACCCATGCTGCAAAACCCACCCAGAACAGGCAGTTTTTAAAAAGCAGAAAGCAGCACCTTACCAGGCAGTCCGAAGCTGCCTCCGAACGCACACTCTCTAACCGCTGGGGCGAAAGAGCTACAAAGAAGCAGCCTCTTCGCCACCAACGGTTAGCAGTTTGAATTCCCCGCCTTTTTCCCTGCCTTTTTTCCGATCGTAACTCGAAGCTCCGGTTGCAAGTCGAAGCAAAATTTTGCAGCCAGAGCTGGTCGTAACTCGAATTGGTCATAAGTCGGGACGTTCGTAAGTCGAGGCACCACTGTAATGGTTTCCATTGTAATGGTTTCTTAATGCACTTTGCTTGCTTTTTATGATTTTTTTTTTGGAGTAGTGAGTTAATATGATTTTATTAAGGTTTGAAGTGGGGTTTTATTTGTTTTTCTTTTAAAACTTTGTAAGCTGCCTTGAGTGCTATCTTTTAGTGGAAAGATGGAGTATACATTTAATAAATAACTTGTAAGATTAGGAAACTGCTCACCAAGCCCAACCCTCCTTGTAAGCCGTCTCTGTATAGCTATTGACAGAGCTGGGAGCTACTGGCAATGCTTTTAGGAGAACAACCTATCATGTTGAGCTGGAGGATTCTGGAGAACTAAAGTCTGGAAAGTAATTTTTTAAAGCTCTGGGCCAGAGAGATGTTATTATAGCTTGCCAATGACCAAGCCAGTGAATATTTGCAAGGCTAGGATAAAGATAATCCTTCTATATCTTCTCTGGCCACACAGAAATAGTGGAGGGAGCTGCTGTGGTTATTCAAGTTGCATCTAATCCTGGCTCTACGTTTTGCGGCTGTTCCCAAGAGAAGTAGACCCTGGAAGAAAGGGGAAGTGACATAGTTTTCTCATGTACCTGTGTTGTAGCTGGAGGTGGCAGTCATTTCACTGCCTCCCCCTGTTATTTTTGAATTAACGGGGAGGCAGTGTGTGAATTAAATGTTAGGATATGTGAGACAGATCTCTCTCTGCTCATGAAAGGCAGGCACCCATGAATATTAATAGAAAGTCCAATAATGAAATAATTGCCAGAATCCTATAGGACAGTGGTTCTCAGCCTTGGGTCCCCAGATGTTCTTGGACTAAAACTCCCTAAAGCCTTCATCACTAGCTGTGTTGGCCAGGATTTCTGGGAGTTGTAGTCCAAGAACATCTCAGTTCTCAAGGTTAGGAACCACTGCTGTAGGGGATTTACACTGACATAATTGTTCAAATCACAATTGTAAATTGCTACTCGTTAACACATTGTTTTTCACATACCTGGTCATGTGCCAGTTCCACATCTTGGCATGTGACCAGGAATAGGAGCGCCAACTTGTTGATTAGTGGTAGTTTGCCGGCACAATGTACCCAACTGCCCTTATGCTGGTATGAATCCTCAGCAGGATTCTGGCCAATAGTAAAATGTCTGCCATTATAATTGAGAGAGTGACTGCTCACTGCAAGGAACCATGAAGGAGAGTTAATGTGTCTTTTTGTGGCTTGCTAGGGATGGTAATTTTAGGTATACCTTGTAATCTAGCTGCCATGGCTGCTGGTCATAATGGTGGTTTACCATCTTCAGGATTAAAGGCTGCATATCACAGAGTAATATCTGCTAGGGATTAACAGCCATTGGGTGCTTTGCCTTCATATTCTGCATTGAACAAGGAGTAGTCTGGATGTCAGACTCACCTTCCTGTTGCTGTCAGTCCCTGGGTTTTGTTCACTGTACTTGGTTTCTTCTCTTCCTTCGTCTTCCCTCCCTCTTCCATTTTGTGAGACTGTGGGACAGTGCAAGCCACTGCACTGGATATTTTGCTGTGGGGCTTCCAGAGGCAACTGGATGTACACAGTGAGACACAGGATGTTAAACTAGAGAGCCCTTTGGCTGATCCAACAGGTATCTTCTTGTCTTCATATTGCACCAGCATTTAGATCTACATTCCAGAGCTTGGGGCACTATTTTTTAGAAATAATTTGTTACTGATTATGTGTTTAATTTTGAACCTCCCTCATAAATGTTACCCATTAAACATTGCTTTATAAGTAATGTATTGGCAAGGGTTGTTTTGTTAGTATTTAAAAATAACAACACTGTGAGGAAGTCAGCAGAGATGCCTCCAGCGAGCTGTTGAGGGTCCCAGGAGAATGCTATGCCTGCCTTGCTGGAGAAGTTTGTGCAAAGTGGGCCCTGACTTAAGGATGCTGCAACACAAATTGAGGCAACTGAATAGGCCCCAGTGATTGCACATGACTAGAGAAGGGCACAAACCACTGGTTTTCATAATGGTTTGTACTTTGTCCGAACAGATGTTTGGCACTTCGTAGCCCCATCTCCTCCCGCAGGCACCCACTCCAAGGCAGCACCCTGGGTTTTCTGCCTCGCTTCTGAGTGGCAGCAAAATTTGAACTGGCACGAACCATCAAATGGTGGTTTGTGCTTGTCTGTACCTATGACACCCCCCCATCCCTTGGGTGGGAGCAGCCCTTGGACCTACACCGGTATTTTCTGGGCTGAATGCCCTCTAGAGGAGGAGAAGGGGAAGAGGGGACTCTTGGGTTAGGTATAAGAGGAGGTGGACAGACTGAGTTAGAGGAGCTACAGCAGACTTAGTGGTGGTGGAGGAAGAGTGGTCCTGGGGAGATGCCCAGGAGGAGTCAGGAGAGGACTTCCAGGCCAAGAAAGTTGAGAAAGAGCAAGCAAGTTACATCATAAAGGAGGATACTTGGAGGGGGAAGCTGGTTGAACTGAGAGTTCCCAAAGTTGAAGGAGCCAAACATGTCCGTCTCCTTGTCCACACTACTGGGGTGAGAATCTTCTCAGAAAGCTGGAGAAGGGGAGCCAGCTCCTACCTAGCTGTGATGCTGGAGGTGACAGGGCCAGATGGCCCATCTGAGCCACTGCCAGCAACAACCAGAGGTGTTGCAATAACTTCAGTGAGGTCCCTGATACTTCACAAACCCTGCCTTCATTGCAGCCATTTGGGCCCTTGCTTTTGTGGGCCTTGAGTTTCAGAGGAACATGGCGCTCACTGCTGAGGTGAACTTTGGACTCCAACTGCTAGTGCAGCTAACTTGGGGGAATGGATAGAAAGAGGCGGACCCAGGGTTAGTGAAGTCAACTAACCCTGAAGGTGGACTGTCATCTGTTTTAACATTGGTTCATCCCCTTCTCCATGTTTTAATAAAACCTGTTGTTGCAACCATTGGGGTCGACTCAATGGATCTGGGAATGGAAGAGGGGCTACCTGCCAAGCAGGGGAGGGTTGACAGGGCTCAAAAACACTTGTAAATTTGTACATTACATGTAACATCTTTACTTGTGGTTGTTACTTCCAAAGTCTGGCTTTAACAGGACAGATGGTGAAAATAGCTGTCACCTCATCAAATCAGCTCAGTACTGCACTCTGGAGATATAAGTGAGGACTCAGAATGTTTTTTGGGCTCAAGCACTGTTGATGTATGTATAAATGCATGCTATTTAGGTATGGTCCTTCCTCTCTCGTCCATCACTGCTTCCATATTTACTCCTTACATGAAGAGGTGTTTTAAAACAGGCCTCTGAAACATGTGTCCCATCAAACTAAAGACAACAGGGCAGCCTCCTTCTATGCATCTTCTCCAGAGGTCCAATAAATTACTGAGTTTTGCAGCCTCTTGGACGGGACAAAGAGGAGTATGTCAACCATTGTTATACACTTGATGGTTCATAACAGGTACAGGTAGGCATGCCTTTGAGCAGTGGTTCCCAACCTTGGATCCCCAGATGTTCTTGGACTGCAATTCCCAGAAGGTTGAGAACCATAGAGAATACCTTCCTGAGCTATGTTCATGTAGCTCCCTGAGAAAGGCTTTTACACTCTTGAAAATAAAAAAAAATGTATACAGAAATGTTACCGGTAGAACTACATTTTAATACTCTCAATAGGAAGCCTCATTTTGTATGTGTAGCACCTGCATGAGTTCATAAATTTTTGGTCAAGGATAGATTTTTGCAGGAATTATTAATCTGTGAATCATTATTGGTTTCACTAGCGTCTGTTTCAAAGCACAGAAAATAAGTTTTGTGTGTTTTTTTTAATTGAAGGGCAGTAAAACAATAGCAATATTCCATAAACTGTATCTAAGGTTCTCAACCATTTTGAAGGCCATGCTTTTATGTACTGATATAACATAAAGATAATTTGCTTGCAAAGTTTTTAATATTTGATTTTCAAATGTTTATACGAACTATAATGTGACTGGTTGAGACCATAAAATTTTTACAACTCCAACTAAACTAATACAAGCAGAAGCGGGTTTTCCGAGCATAGTATCCTAGAAACTGCAGACAGCTATTTGATGAAAGCATTGGTATCTAAGAAGAGGGACCAAGTCAGGCAAGCAAGCCAGATTGTAATGACCAGACAGGAATGAGTTATCAACCCATAGCTCTAGAGTCTGAAAAACCCAATCCAATTACGATCTAGATTTGCAAAATTGTTTATTTGTTAAATTGGTGTCACAGAATTCCACCACATGATGCTCAGGGCATCGAACAGCAATTATGCAAATACAGTAGAATTCAAAGTATGAAACATAAAATAAAGCATGCAACACATACATAAAATAAAATGAATTAAACCAGCCAGTTAAAACCAGTTGCAGCATATTTAGAAGTCCAAGTTAAAAACCTTTCTAAGGAAATAACGTTTTCCGCTGCCACCAAAAAGTCATTGGAGCAGGCAAAGCCAACTGTAGGCAGAGCCAGAATCTCCTTTACTACTGGATGTAGGATCGAGCAATACAGCCCAATGTGAAACTTGATCCTTCACACATTTAACCAATCAGAATGAAGATAGCAGGCAGACCACACGAGCGATGGGGTGGGCAGATATGAAGAAATATGGTTGAATGTAGTTGTGCTTATTGGAAGTCATAGTCATATTGGAATGTCCAAGATCAGCTGATTTGCCTACTTCTAGTTTAATCTCAACAGACTGCAAAATTATCCATATGACCCTTGAAGACTGTTCAATAATCTGATGATATATGAAAGTTCCTTTCAGTGAGTGATTCGTGGAAAAGATGCTAAGAAACACAATAGCAGACAAATGTATATGTACAAAGGCAAATTGTACCTAGGTGAAGGATTAGAGGGGGGTTCCTGTCAGTTATCAAAGACTGAATATCAATAAAACCCATGATCTAACTGACTGTATTTATTTATTTATTTATTTATTTATTTATTTATTTATTTATTTATTTATTCGATTTATACCCCGCCCATCTAGACCAATGGTCTACTCTGGGCGGCATTACAAATTTTTTTTTAAAAAACAATAGCACCAATAAACATGCAAGAATCCAAGATGTATTTGAAAAATGGCTGCATTACTCTTTATTTCTAGAAGAATTTTCAAATTTCTTTCTTACTGTATGCTCAGCATGTAAACTACTACGTAGTTGTTTCAGATGTAGCAAACATTGTTTACAGGTGTCATTGTGCAACAGATCTTTATCACTTCCCAGTGCGAAAACTCACACTGAAAGTGCATTTATACAGTGCGGGGAATGTGAATTCACACACATTCACTTGCTGTGAAGTTGCACCAAGGAATTCAGGTTTCCCTCTTCACATTAACAGGCTGCACTGAGAGAAAAGAGGGAAGCCTTGTTTTTAGCTCTGTTGTAGCCAGAGCTTAAAAACAAGGCATGCTTACAAGGGAACTACTCAATAAACTGTGAACAAGGATTTCCTCCTGTCATTTCCCCATCTCATTATATTTTCTTTTTAAGGAAAAGAAAAGAAAAAAAGAAAAATGTTGTCAATTAAGAGAGTCTTTATTCTTTGTTCCTAAGCTGTTTTCCTTCCTTCCTTCCTTCCTTCCTTCCTTCCTTCCTTCCTTCCTTCCTTCCTTCCTTCCTTCCTTCCTAAGGAAGAATAGTCTTGCAGATGGAGAGGGACTCTGCTCCCCATTTTTATGAGTGAGTGCTGGGGCAGTGGCTTTTCTGCCTTGGCTCAAGTGATCACAGTGCCTGAACCAACGTGAATGGATCTCTCTCTCTCTTTTTTTTTTTTATAAGTCTCAGTCGTGGAGGCCAGAACTACAGACTAGAGACGGGCACAAAACGAACCAAGACACCCCCCCCCATAGTTTTGTGGGTGGCCCAGGAAACCACACTTTTGTGAAGCAAAACGAAACGCTGAACCTTTTCATCTTTGCTGTTTCGTTTCACTCTATCCCCCACCCCCAAAAGCCCCCCACCCCAGCACCTACCTTACTTCCGCCGGGCCTCCCCCTCTTCCCCTTCCGCTGCTGCTGTGCTGCCCAGCCGAATAGGACAGTAGGATGCCTGGGGTCTACATCTTGCCTCAGTGCTTCCTGAGTGGCTTCGGGTATTGAGGGTTCCCTATATATAGCTCAATCAGGAAACACTGGTGCAGGAATTAGGCGTCAGGCAGCGGAGGGAAGGAGGAGGCCCAGAGCAAGTAAGGTAAGTGCTGAGGCCCATGAAGGGGGTTGTGGGGTGGGAAACCCATGAAGCTCAGCTACACAGGGAGCCCCCCTTCATTTAGAGATAGGTCCGAACCAAACAAACCACGAATTGATTGGGTTCTTAACAATTAGGCATGGTTTGTGGACACTGACAAACCATGAACCACCATTGTGCTGCTTTGTACCCATCTCGACTCCACACTCATTCTTGTTTCTTTTTGCATTGTGTGGTTAACTGGAAAAAAAAATAAAAAATCCAGGAGCATTTCCGACATTTTTTACCAATGTGGTTGGATACAAAGTTGACGATATAAGTCTCTTGAATTGAGTTAGTATGAATGTGATCACAGAAGTGGCCTCCAGTGATGGGTAGTGGAACTCAGGATGTGTTAACAATCTGCCCAGAAAGGAGGATCAATTATTTGGGAAGTCACCTAATGTTCTAACATTTAAACTCCCAGGAGGGTTCTCCCCCCCCCCATTTTTGTTTTTGCATGCCAAACGCTTCGTTTCCATTTCAGATGACAAGAATTTAGAAAAGAACACCAAGCAAATAGTTTGGTTTTTGTGAATAATTCATCCATGGAATTCTGCTGTATTCCTGCTAAAGAAATGCCCATGTACAAATTGCAATTTTAACACATCCATTATTCAACTAGCTTGGATGAAATATTCATGACATTTGTAAGTAGTATGTGTAGCTAGTCTTTTTTGGGGCACTATAGAGATTCAGAGTACTTTGCTGTAAGGACTCTTATAGCTAAACTGATTTAGGACATCTGGTAAATCAAAGGTTGAGGGTTCAGTGGATCTACGGGATACAAAGATGTTCTAATTACGGCTGTTCTGGTTCATGCAGTTGTCCCCGTGGCTGGGGAGTTGGTCCGAGCTCAGTGACAGAGCATATGGTCTATGTGGAAAAGGTCCCAGGTTAATCTCAGCCATCTCTGATTAAAAAAAAAAGCAAAGCAAAAAAACCAGAAACAACAAAAATCAAATTCAGAAGATGGAGTAAATGGAGCTTTGCTTCAGGGCACCAAAATTTAGATGGCAGTAGAATCTAGTAAGTACATACCAGTAAGTGTTGGGAAATCTGCTGTACCTACTAGTAAGTATTAGGAAAATTAATGACAACACCTCGAAACCTCATTTGCTTTCCTTTTTCTGAAAGCATGAACTTTATTTTTCTCTTGGGGGGGGACCTCATAACTCCTCGTTCTTTTTCATGGGGTGGAGGGCGAACATGTCTTTACCTTAAGTTGGAGTGGGAAGGAAACAGTGTCCTTTGCCCCCTGGGCCAAAATGACTAGCAACATCTCTGCAGATACCATGTGATGGGAAAGATGTCTTCCTGCAGTGCTGAACAGCCATGGCTACTCTGATTAGAGTTTGGATTTTTCTCTTCCCCCCCCTTTTTTTGGGGGGGGGACTACACCTCCCAGATTGGCCCAGCCAGTGACAATGCTGGCTGGCAGATTTTAGGTGTTATTGGGGGGGGAAATGTAACATTTTCAAGTTCTGGTCATCTAAATAGATAGCAAGTGTGTGTGGGTGAGCGATAGTAGGCGTGCGCACGCAAAGCTTCATAGTGATATGTGGGTACAGTTCATGGTCTGAGTGTGCACTACTGCAACACAGTGTCTATGTTGTGTATATGTATTGTTTAAAACAATGAATAAATGTAAAATTGGGGGACTGCTAGAAAGGCGAAAAAGTGATTCCTAGAGCAAATCAATTTATTTATTTTATTTATATGCCACCCCATGAGTGCAAGCACTGTTCTGAGTGGTTTACAGGTTGAATGTAAAACCCCACATAATCAAACTTGAACTGTCAAAACTGAGGCTGTCTTTACTTTGGCCACATCATGAGAAGGCAAGATTCGCTGGAAAAGATAATAGTGCTGGGAAAGGTAGGAGGCAGCAGGAAAAGAGGAAGACCAAATATGAGATAGATTGACTCCCTAAAGGAAGCCACATGCTTGAGTTTAAAATTGCTGAGTAGGGTTGCTGAGGACAGGATATTTTGGGGGACACAGGTCAGAAGCAATGTGATGGCACCTAATAGCAATAACAAAATTGGGGGACCCCTTTGCTCTCCTTTGTGGACCCCTAATATTCTCAACCAAGATAAGGCAGGGAATTCCGTGGACAGCCAAAAAATGCCCTCTCTTGGTTCCTCCCAAAATGTGCCTTATTTGAATCATAGAGGCGTGGGCAATGCTTGAGAAAGTTACTTTTTTGGAGTACCGCTCCCAAAGTGGGATTTTAGGAACTACAATCCCCCCCCCCCAAAATATGTTTCCGAAATCTGGGAACATTTTACGTTTCATCATATGTACAACATCATGTGGCATGCAGCTGCTTGATCCCTTAATTTCTCACCCTCAGAATGGGGCAGCTCCAATAAAATATTTTTTTCCAAAAGTTACTTAAAAGGTTTTTAGGCAGAAACCCAAAGCACACATTACTTTAAAGGTGTAGCTAGCAGCTACATCTTTTTCTCTCCTTAGTCTAAAATTATCGAGTGGGCCTGATCAGAACTGGGATTGCTGTGCATGAAGGGGGGGATTCAATTCCCCCCACAGGATGTGCCCCATTTGTCTGCATCCAAATAGTGATATATCAAAATTAATGGATTTTAAATAGCACCAGGACTGGGGAGATGCAAGATGCTGCCTTATACTGAGCCAGACTTTTGTGCTACCTAGCCCAATATTGTTGCCAGTGTTTACACAGGATTCGGGTACTGGCAGCTGATAACTTCAACTTCAGTGGGTTCTGGGAGTCCACTCTGGTTTTTAAACTCCTGGACCCTATCATCAGATTAGGTGCAGCAACTTCTATAGTTCTTGTATATCGTAATCTAAAACCTGGAGTGGATTTGCATCATCCCCAGAACTGGAGTCAACAGCCACCAATGTTTCCAGGTTGGAGCTTTTCCACCCATACCTGGTGACTCCAGGCTTTGGAACTGAGATGCCCCATATCCACATTTGCTCTCCCAGTAAACTGTCACCTCAAGGAGCAACTTGGACAAAGGCTTTCCCCACCAGCAATCTCAAATTCCTTCCCCAAAGTAAATTTTTCCTCAAGGCAGTAGGTGGGGTAACGGATGGCAGTAGATACTGGGGCACAAACACAATCAGGGTGGGCTACCTGTTTACAGGAGAGTGTAACCCTATTCAGTTTTCCTCAGTATGTGAGGAGGTGAACACTTTGCCCCACCCTCCTCCTTCAGGTGCCAACCGACAGGTCTGAAAAGAGAGGTTTCTGCTTGTATGGAGACCTTCTCAACCAGCAAGAACTCAAATTTTCCAAAATTCTTGCTTGTGTGCAGCAGAATCTTCCCATGGGAAGAAGCTCTCTGCTTCAGACTTGTGAAGAAAGTGATGATGACATAGAGTGGAGGGACAGGGTTAAGTACTTCCCTTCTTGTATGTTTTGACACATTTCTCTGGGAAATCGGCCCCGGCTCCTGGGTCATTCTGGCAGAGCCCTCTGTGAAAAGATCCCCTCATTTTTCTGTCGGAAGAAGCCCATTTCCAGTTCTGGAGGCCTCCAGAAGCAGTTGGTTTGAACTTAGCAGCTTCAAGGTGGTCACCAAAGCCTCCCACTCCAAAACCCCAAAGGAAGTGCCTTTCTAGGCATCTTATAGTTTACTTTTAATGGCTATTTCTGGCCACTTCCAGGCCTGGTATGGTCCATGCTGGGGTTTAGAGGCAGGAATGGGGGCACCCCAGTCCTCACACCTGAATAGGGCTTATATCCTGTTCAGTTCCGCTCACAAAAGTTTCAGCAGGCAGACTCACTTCAGACATAACCACTGAAGTCTTGCCTGGTTCTTAGCAAAGCGTCCAAAATCTCAGTCTGTTTCCTAGAAGGTTCTGCAAGAATCTGGAGGAAGGACTCTACACCTGGAGAGCCCTTTTAGGCAAACAAGATCCAAAGAGGTCTGGCAGTCAGATACAACTTCTCCAGTTAATTAACTGTTGAGCCAAGAAACACTTGGCCCACTGTATCCTTTTATGTCAGCTGGCTGTTCAAAATGCAGGAACATGAGCAGTAAAATGCCTGGCAACCCTACAGCTGATTCCTGAAGCCAGAATTATTTAGACGCAAACTGAGCCAGCCTCCTGAATTAATTTTAAAATATTGCAGAATGTTTCTCTGGAAGGTTCTAATTAAACATTATAATTTCTTAATTGTGGGAGTTTAGTGGATTATGAGTAAGCCAGACTGTAGTGGTATAGCTGCTCATTTGCTAGGATAATTCAGCACAACTGTAACTGGAGAAAATACTGGTATGATGCTTCAAATACAGCCAGGGTTCTGCTAAGTAGCTGCCATTGCTTTGAAATAAAGCATTTGTGTGCATAGCAGGCTTGATACAAGTCTCCTGGGACCTATGTGGAATATTTGTAGTCCATATTGTATGGGTTTTTTTTTAAAGCAATGTTTTTATTTATGCTGTGTCCCTAGTGGGAAAAGAGGTGGAAAGCTGACACAGTGAAACACCAACACATGAAGAAGAGCAGTAAGAAATATGAACTTAAAGAAATGGAACTGGACTATGAAAATAAAAAGCATAAAACTAGGCCATCCTACACACATTGAAGTGATGAGCAGGGACAAAGGTTCGAAACATTACCTTTTTGGACTACAATTCAAGAGCTCCTCAGGCAGCAGGACTAGAGATGGGCACGAACCAGAAAAATAACGGTTTGTGGTGGTTTGTGGTTCATGGCTACTCACAAACCATGAACTACAAACTTTCTGAACTTTTAAAAAAACAAACAAACCACAAACCAGTTCATTAAAAAAAAGTTTGTGCATCGGGGGAGGGAAAACTAATCCCCCGGCTCCCTCTGCCACCCACTTGCCCCCTTCCCACTTCCCCCATCATCTCCCTACCTGGTCCTGCCATCTCCTCCTCCATAGTTGGTCTGGCTGCAGCTGGAAGCAAATGGGCTGCACGGATCAACAGTGCTGCATGGATCAACAATGAAAGTTGATCTCCCTGATCAACTCGGATCCTGGCGCATGCACAGAGGTAACAGGCCCGGCCCACAGAAGCCAGGCCACTCCCACGCCTGTTAGCTGATAGGCGGACACATGCGCAGAAGCAGCATGTCCAGCTTGTGGAAGGGAAGCCAGGCCACTGTCTCTGAAGATGGTGGTGGAGGAGAAAGAGGGCGAGATAGCAGCACAAGGCAGGGCGATGGTGGCAGTGATAAGGGGTGGGGGGCACACTGGGGGTGGGATGAAATGAACCAGGAAGTTTGTTAAATCGCTTTAAAAGTTTGTTGTTTTGGTTTGTTCTGGTTTGTCAGTTTTGATGAACCCGAACTAACGAACCAGAAATTTTAGATAAACTTCCTGGTTCATTTTTTTTTTTTTTTTTTGGTTTGTGCCCATCTCTAAGCAGAACCAAAAATTATTCTCTGAATAGGATTGAACAATGTTTCCAAAATGTAGGGATGCTAAATATCGCACCTACCTTGCAGACTCCTTCCACCAACACAGCCTGGAGGGTCAGAGTTTAAAGGCAATTAAGAAGATGGCTAGAAAGCAGATGGAGGAAAGCTCCCTGAGAATAAAACTTGGCCGAAGCCAGGGAGATATCTGGCAAATACTGTAATTTAAGGGGGCAAAAAGAGGCTGCAACACCAAACTAATTCATGAGGCCTCTAACCAATAGGCGGAGCTCTTTCTAGTTGTATGCAGCCTTACAAACACTGGACAGATGCAAACATTACAACCAAGTATAGAGAACGGCAACCGATTGGCAGCCCATTTCAGATCCAAGACTGAATGCCTCAGTTGGGACCTTGACTCCTTCTTTATCCCAGTAGATCAGATTGAGACATCCAATGCACCAGTCAGGTTTTATTGGATCAGTTTCAGTTAGTAAGACCTGAGATGTAAAGTCATTGCAGGCTGTAAAACTACTACCTCTTTTTTTTACATTCTTGCCCATCTTGGCTATTAAAATCTGCCAAGGATACTATGGTAGAATGGTCCACCAATGTCATCAATGCTTCTCGTCAAGAAGGCCATGTATCCTCCAGTTTAAAAACAACTATAATAAGACCCCCTTCTTATGAAAACTAATTTGGCAATAGATGATTTGAACAACTACAGACCTCTCTCAAATATTCCATTTTTGGGCAAGTTAATCGAGAGGGTGGGGACTGACCAGTGTTTGGCCTTTTTGGAAGAAATAGTCTGAAACAGCACTGGTCCCCCAGCAAGACAGTTTCCTAAGGGAGGCAGACAGGGGGAGTGTAACCCTTTTGGTCCTCTTGGACCTTCCTGTGGCCTTTGATACAATCAACTACAGTACCTTTCTGGGAAGGCTATCGAATTTAGGGACTGAGGACTCCATTCTCCACTGGTTCTGGAGCTTGTTTGAGGGCTGATCACAGATGACCCTGCTTGGGGATGCTGTCTCTGCCCCATGGATCCCTGCTATGTGGTCCCACAGGGGTCAGCCGTCTCCCCAGTGCCTTTAAAAACATCTACATGAAGCCGCTGGGAGGTCATATGGAGATTTGGGGTTCGCTGTTACTAGTACGCTGATGACACACAGCTCTATCTCTCCTTTGCTTCATCTGCAGGTGATGCTGTAAAGGTCCTTGCCTAGTATTGATAATGGAGTGGAGGAGGGCCAATACACTGAAACTGAATCCAGATAAGATAGAAATCCTACTGTTATGAGGATCATTGGACTGATTAGAGGGAGACTTGCCTGGCCTTGATGAGGTTAGACTCCCCTTGAAGGGTTGAGTCCACAGCTTGGGGGTACTCTTGGACACAACTCAAATATCACTCATGGTCAAGAGTGCCTCTTATCAACTCTGGCTGATTCCCCAGTTGTGCCTCTAGCTGGTTCATGCATTGGAAATCTCAAAAACTCAAGACCTGGCTCTTTAGGCAGGCCTTCCCTCCTGTCAATATCTAATCTATTTGCTCTTTTCAATTGTATTAATGTTGTTGTTTTATTTATTTTTTTAATTCTTGAGTGCTGTTAGCCGCCCAGAGTAGACTTCGGTTTAGATGGGCGGGATATAAATTAAATTAAATTAAATTAAATTAAATTAAATTAAATTATTATTATTATTATTATTATTATTATTATTATTATTATTATTATTATTATTATTATTATTATTATTATTGATAATAATAATAGACTACTGTAATGCTCTTTACATAGGGCTGCTCTTGAAAACTGTATGGAAACTCCAAGAGGCCCAAAATGTGGCAGTCAGACTGATTTTTGGGATTAGTAAATTTTATCATATATCCTCAGTCCTGGTGCATCTTTGTTAACTTCTTGTCAGTTTTTGTGCTCAATTCAAGGTGTTGGTTATGATGTATAAAGCCCTTAACAGTTTAGAACCTTGATCCTTGTTGGAACTTCTCTCTCAAAAATCACCTACCTATTTCACACCTTCCTCTCAGTCTACATACAGACAGCATTTGGCCACAGGGCCTTGATAGGAAGTAGCTACATTAGGTCTAGATCTTCGACTTCAGCCCACAACATCTGGGCAGAGTTTTCTGTGCCATTGCTCTGCTGTTCTGTTTCCTACCCCCCCCCCCCCCGCCCACTTGTTTGGCTCCTAATGGTGAGAAGAGCTGGAGAAATCATGTGTGTGATAATCTGGACTGTTTTGCAAGACAGGAGGTGGGGGAAAGGCTCCATACAAGCCATACCTGGAAAAAAAATGCCAGGTGTAGTTAAGTGTGGAGTCCTGTGGAAACAGGTTAACAGTACAGTTCTGTGCATGACTATTTTTGCAGCACAAAGCACTTAGAGGATGATAGCTGGGGTGGGAGTAATGCTAGAGTAGATGCAAGTGATGTAGTGGCGAAGGCAGAGTCACTTGAGAATCATAGATTGCTTTCTATTAGAGCCTGGCATTTGTCTTGTCTGTGGATATGTGGAATACCCTTAGTTCTCTTGTGGCTATCCTTGCAGTATTCATGAGGATTAAATGATCCTTTTATAATATAGGTACTGGTCTTATTTTCTGCACAGAAGTGATCTCAGTGCTGAAAAAACAAAACAAAAAGAGAACGGTTAGCTTCATTACTAGTTCTAATTCTAAATGAGTTAATATGATTACTGCACAGAGAAGGAGCCCTTGTCTGGAACAGAAACTGGCAGCTGGGACCCTCCTAACTACATGGCTGCAGTAGAAAATGGTCCAGTGTGTGGCCGGATGACTTGGACTGTGTTTGACTCTCTGATCAGTCAGGACCTTGGAATATAGGCCTGGACCTATGTCTATCAGTCCTTTGCTTTTTGCTGAGGCCAGCAAAAGTTTCCAGATCATCATCATCATCATCATCATCATCATCATCATCATCATCATCATGTGCTATCAAATCACTTCTGACTCATGGCAACTCTTTCCAGGGTTTTCTAGGTAGAGAATACTCAGGCGCGGTTTACCCTTCCCTTCTTCTTCTGGGGGCGTTCGGGGCATGTGCCGCTTGCCCAGGGCCACACAGGCTCACTCTACTCACAGGAGGCACAGTAAATATTCTGCAAATACTCTGCAGTATTTGTCCTGGAAGAGCAAGAGTTTGGAAAGATTCTTCTTTAAAGTAAGGTATTCTTGTTGTTTAATTTAAACAGTGAATGATTGTCCCTACTCCCTTTAAAAGTTGTGAAAGTAACTCGCTACATTACTTGTATCACTCATTTTTTTCTTTTTTTTTCTATTACTTTTTAGAATAAACCCTTAGGATTAATGATATAATGACATAAAAATGGAAAAATCCCTGCCCAAAACTCTACAAATGTCTAAAAGTGCCCCTTACAATGCAACTTCAAAAATAACTAGAAAGCATTATTCACTGTTCCAGTCATTAACTTCATTCCCATTCATTCAGTTCCTTTTCAAAGTATCTGAATTATGCTCCTTTTTGGGAGGGGGGGAACCCCCACAACATTGTGCAGGTGACTCCATTATTTGTAACACATTCTTTCCCATTGTAGTTGTACAAGGGGTAGCCTTGTTAGTCTGTGCAAGCATTATAGTAAAAACAAAATAAAAATAAAAAGTCAAAAAGAGGACAAAAATGTAGTGGCATCTTAAAGGCTAACTTTTATATATTTTTAATGTGAGCTTTCATGGACAAGTCCACTTCATCAGACATAAGAGAAAGAGATTTAACATGGCAAATATTTCTATATGGCATCAAACTATATCTATATTTTAATATATTGATATCTCTGTTTTGATTCCATGTATACGTATTTGCCATGTTAAATCTCTTTCTCTATGCCTGATGAAGTGGACTTGTCCACGAAAGCTCACATTAAAAAATATAGATGTTAGCCTTTAAGGCGCCACTATGTTTTTCTCCTTTTTTAAAAAAAACATATTTTTATTTCGTTTTCACTTATACTTCTTTCCAATGTCAGTGCAAGTCATAAATCTCATAAATAATGAAGTAGTATATTGCTAGAGGTATTAATTATTAATTGGCTTCAGATAAGCAACAAAAAAGGGACAATATATTGATCTGCTAGCCTTTAAACTTGAGAACAATGTGCACTTTGGTGTTTCAAGTGGAAACGAGAAGAGTGCAATAGATCAAATCTTGGCCGTCTTGTGTCCAGCTGAATATAACATATCAGGAGAGCATCTGGCTAAAGATTTGTATATACTTTCATCAATTCTGGCTGAATTTGGAGCTGTCTGAGCCCAAAGCATGGTTGCCTAACTCAAGATCTAGAGGAGCCCTTTGGCCTCTTGTTCTGAAAATAGCATTCTCCAGTCTGATTGGCCTACAATAATCCCAGCCAAGATTGGCAGGGAAGGATTTAAATGCTGTAGGATGATCTGTAGTTCCACTGAAATATGCATATGTGGCCCTGGGGTTCTTTTGCATTCCTGTCGCCTTTGCTCTTGGTGTTTCTTGATCCTTCCTTTTGGTCATGGAGGAGATCTTGGAAGTGTCAGAGAGGAGCCAGGAGCTATGACGGGGATGCGGGGAGGTTTGGCCTATGAAAATGCCAGAGACAGGAAGACTGTCATTGCTCAAGCAGAGAGTTCTAGTGTAAAGAGGAAGCCCATTTTAGCCCTTCCTGTCTAGATTTGCCCAGTAACACGCCTTGGAGCCAGTCAAGAGACTAAGAATACATCACTGCTAGGAAGATATTTCAAACCACAGACCTGGTGACTCATTATTTGGGGCAGCTGCACACCAGGCAGTTTCGGATTCAGACGTCATGCTTTAGACCAATCTTTTGCTCTTGAACATGGCCCTGCAACATGGCCTTATGGCAATCTTCTGTAAGCTGGCACAGATATATGGTGCTGACCATTTCCCCCAGGAAAATGATAATGAGCGACCACTGGTACTGTTCATCAAGGCTGGCAAGGCAGATGCTTTGGGTTCCAAAGAGGCAATTACCAGCACCATCCTCACCAAGGGAACCCAGCGAGGCAGGTGCTCATGGTGCAAAAGCTCAAGTTGCAGTGACTGGCAGGAAGGCATGAGCTCATTGCAGTTGTGAAGAAGGGACTCGGGTGACACAAAAACGTTGAGCAGGTGATGAGACAGGTGGCTTATAATAGGGCCAGCTCAGATTTACCAGCTATTAATCTCTGGACATCTCAGGAGAGTGTGTCTGAATAGAGGGTGAGAAATGGAAAGAGAGAGAGACTTGAAAATATATCAAAGTTCAGAACCAATTGCTGGTTATTTGTGTTTCAGCAAAGATGAGATATATGATTCCATTTTAGAATTCCAGGCGTTGCCTCGGATTCAAGTGTGTGTATCTGATTTGTGTGTTTTGTTTCTCTTCTCTGAAGTGTAGCTTGGATTTCCATTGAAAGAAAAAGTCAGATGGGTAAATTACACAGAAAACCGATTTAATTTGGAAGAGCTTTGTTTTGAGGGGGGGGGGGGAAATACACATTAATTCCTTATGTTTTGACATCTGTTTAATCATATTATGACATGGCATGAAATTGCAGTTGTTACCTTGGCAAAAAATCTCTGAGATGAAGAAAGATTAATGCTGGTTAAGTGCAGAGACACTTCTTGGGGCTGTTGATATTTGTGCTTGCATCTCTTTTCTGGACACGCTGTCACATGTGCCTGTGATTTAGGGCCTCTTAAAGTGCCTGAAAGAAAAACCCTCAAGAGGAATAAAACGATGGCGGGTGGAGAAAGCTGTAGGAGGAGAGCATTAACTCAACAACTATGTGAATTATGTGTGGGCTGGAATGTGTGGCCGGGAGTTGTATACATATAAATACGCAGAATAGCCGAGACGGCATCGATGAGTATGAAATGACTGCCAACTGGCTCTTTCTGCATCATTATAGACAGTTATTTCCTTGATTGGATCCTTTCCATTTGCCTCTGTAAGCACAAAAAGGCAAGAGAGGAACAAACGTCTTTAGGACAGAAGAAATAATATGCTCTTCAGGAAAACTAGCCACTGAAACATCTGTTTGATCTGGTAGGGTTTAAAAAGAATTAGGGAGGAAATGTACGCATTTTGAGTACAGGAGGCAAAGCTACTTTCGAGTACAGGAGGTTGAGTCCAGCACCATTCTTCCACCCCCCCTTGCCTAGTTCCCTTGCTAACGGGTCTTGTCTTTCCTTCTGAGGCCCAGACTCATTTGCCCTTGGCTTGTTTTGGCTGCAACCAGCCCCCTCCCCCTTAACCCTCCTCTAAAGAGAAAAAAAATTCAATTGTTTTTACTCTATTTGTTGTGAGCCGCCCAGAGTAGACATTGTCTAGATGAGCGGCATAAAAGTTTAATAAATAAATAAATAAATAAAACCCCTCTGGGCCAAACTACACATTACAGAAAGCTCATAATTAGAAACTGACATCACATTAGTATTCTAGAGTTGCTGTTTCAGCAGATCTATGTACCTGCACCATCACACTTGCAAACCTTCTGTTTTTCTCCCAATGATCTGTCACAAGACAAGGCAAGTTAGTGTGCAGTGGGAGGCATAAGAATCAGAAGTCTTTAAGCACTTTTGGAATTCCATCTTTTAGTGATGCGCTATCTGCAACACATAGTTTGACCCCAAAGACTGGGGTCAAACTATGGGTTCAGAAATGAAAATTTAAACAAAGCATATGGATTCAGGGTTGCAGTCTGTAGCTTTAGAGGGACCATCCTAGGATTCTTGTTCATTCACAGCTGCTGTGCAATAACAGGAGTGGTGTGTAAGAGGACATATAAGCACATGCCACAGAGCCTGAGAGTGATTCACTTGAAAAGTTTTTTTGGGGAAAAAACACCAGTTCAGGGTCTCATATTTGGTCCTGAGCAGGTCAGAGGTAAAGCAAGAGCCTTGAGAACATGGTGGAGAGATTAGAACTAAGTGTGACGGGCTTCATATTTAATTCATTTAGTAGAGCAGGATCATAAAGAGGAAGAAATGTCAAACGTCAAGATTGCTATAGCAACCATCAATTTGCTGCTGTGTGGATTTACTGTCCGTGTCTTACCTTTTACTCGGTGCCCCCCAGTCTTCAAAAATAATGTGTGAGGCCTTAGATCACTGTGATTTTTCAGTTACCCTTCAGGCATTTCCCAGCTACAGTGAGAATTTTTCTATTTTCTAAATCAATTATCACAGAATCAGTAACTCAATTTCTTTATGATATCCATGGGCATGTAAATGTTTGCTGTTTGCCCACTGTTGTACCATAGATTAAGATGGCCGACCAGTTGCCAAAGAGGTCCCTGAAACGAAGGTCAAACCATATCCCACAGGTTTCCCTCATAACCAGAATGTTTAAATTGGCAGTAAACTTGACCAAAAACCTTACAGTTCTATTCATTCCCCCCTCCCCAGCCCTTCTTCTTCTTCTTCTTAATAGCAGGAATACTACTTCGTTGATAACTAAATATCACCTGCATGAAGCGTGTCCTGGATAACCTGTGGCTGACCTGCAAAAGGAATTTTGAATCACATCGTTCATGCTCCTAACCCTACATAGTACCCGTTCTCTCATGGCAAATATTTTTATAAAGAAAAGTCAGTCTCTTCCCACATGTGCTTGCTTGAACTACATAGTCTTTACTCAATGTCTTTCACCAAGGGCCCCAAACCGCAAACTGGTGGAAGAACCTTTTCAGTAGCAGTCTGGACTGGCTCTTTCATGAAGTATAGTGAAGCAGTGTTCTTGAGCAGCAGATTTTGGGTGTCCTGCAAGGGCTGCAAATTAGTTATTTAATTTGTTGTTGTTGTTGTTGTTGTTGTGTTTTTAACTATTAGAATTCAGAGGAGAAGCTTGTGGGACTTTAAGCCTCATGTGCCAAAACAGCCTGGCTATATTTGAGTTATATGCACCTTGACAGGGAGGGGGTGAAACACCATTTTCTGTATCTTGAACTGGCTGAGGTGATAAATCTAAGATGTGTGCCCCAGACCTACTTGAGGTCTAAAATGATATTGGCAAGGTCTTTTCTATTTTTTTCAGGCTTTAACATCTATTCTAGTGTTAATCCAATCTGATTTCCACTATCATCTACAAGTGATTTTAAACTGAGTTCATATTTTACAGTATCTGTTGGCTACCTTTATGTCCCACTTTTACTTCAGTTAGCCCATGGTGGTTTACGTGGCTCTTTTCCTGTCCCCATTTTATCCTCATAACAACCCTGTAAGGCAGGTTATGCTAAGAGAGGGAATAAATGAATAAAAAAAAGAGAGGGATCACCCTATAAGGTTCATCCCTCACTAAGAACTTGAACATGGATGACCTCAATCCCAGTCCAATGCTCTAACTCAAGGACAGACAATGTGCAGCCAGTGGGCCACCTGTGGTGCCCACAGGCCAAAATGTGGCCTTCCACACCCCGAAATGTTTTTTCTTACACAAAATGTCCCCTTCTGCCCGTCAGGAAGTTGGGCAGGTACAATTTGCCCCATATTTGGGAACAATCAGAGACTGATTGCACCTCACTGGCTCTCATATACAACACTGGCTTTCAGATTGTTACATCAGGTTCTGGTTTTTCTGTTTTATATTTTTACTGGCCACCAACCTGGTTCTCAGCTCTGCTAGCTGTATGGAAATGATGCCATTGGCAGTGGCAGACTGCTGCTAATGAAAGAGTCTCCCCCCTGTTCAATTTTGAGTTGCTCATGACTTCATCTTGTTGCACGCAACTCAGGCAGAACCCAAAATCACGACAAGGGCTGTTAAATTAGAGAAGGTCTGCCACTGCCAATAACATTTTCCTGTTATGCTGGCATAGCTATGCAAAAGGGTTTGGGGCAGTGTATTTTAACAGCTTACTATGATTCTTTTATTGAAGTCGGGTATAAATTCCTCAGTCAAGCAAAGACATGGTTTAAATCAAGGCTGGGCAACTATAGCCCTTCTGATGTTTTGCCTACAATTTACATCAGCCCTGGTTTTGAGGAGGATTTGTGGGATTTGTCATCTGGTGGGCTACAGTTGTCCCTCCACACCTGGTTTAAATGATGACATACATGTTCTGGAGACTGAAGGTATGTTTGATTGCTCCCAGATATCAAAATGCTCCTTGTAATTTGACTGTTAGCACTAGAGATGGGGACGACTCACCATTTTGGTGAGTCGTCCCGCTTCGTGAGTTGTCAAAATTTGACGACTCACGAAGCACGAAGTTGCCCCCACGAAGCAACGAATAATGAAGTTATTCGTCGCTTCGTGGGGGGTTATTAAAAAACACACATGCCTCCCCCGCTGCCACTGCCCCACCCCTGCTGCCCCCCACCGCTGCGCCGCACCCTCCCTCCCTCCACCCCCACCCCCTGCCGACACACCGTTCCTATTAAAAAAAACACACCAAAAACCATTCTGCCTACCGGCCGCCGATCAACTGATCAGCGGCTGATAGGCAGCCACCCCCCGCACTGCCACCCACCACCACAGCCTACCCCCACCCCCTTCCTCTAACTACCTTAGCTCCCACCCCACCGACACCCAGGAGATAGATAAGGTGGTCAGGCACTCCCATTTCTTTAAGGACTTGCCGTAGTTTGTTGTGGTCCACACAGTCAAAGGCTTTTGCGTAGTCAATGAAGCAGAAGTAGATGTTTTTCTGGAACTCTCTGGCTTTCTCCATAATCCACCACATGTTAGCAATTTGGTCTCTAGTTCCTCTGCCCCTTCGAAATCCAACTTGTACTTCTGGGAGTTCTCGGTCCACATACTGCTGAAGCCTACCTTGTAGGATTTTGAGCTTAACCTTGCTAGCGTGTGAAATGAATGCAATTGTATGGTAGTTGGAGCATTCTTTGGCACTGCCCTTCTTTGGGTTTGGGATGTAGACTGATCTTTTCCAATCCTCTGGCCACTGCTGAGTTTTCCAAACTTGCTGGCATATTGAGTGTAGCACCTTAACAGCATCATCTTTAAAGATTTTAAATAGTTCCACTGGAATGCCATCACCTCCACTGGCCTTGTTGTTAGCCATGCTTTCTAAGGCCCACTTGACTTCACTCTCCAGGATGTCTGGCTCAAGGTCAGCAACCACGCTATCTGGGTTGTCCAGGACATCCAGATCTTTCTGGTATAATTCCACTGTGTATTCTTGCCACCTCTTCTTGATGTATTCTGCTTCTGTGAGGTCCCTACCATTTTTGTCCTTTATCATGTCCATCTTTGCACAAAAGGTTCCTTTAATATCTCCAATTTTCTTGAACAGATCTCTGGTTTTCCCCTTTCTATTATTTTCCTCTATATCTTTGCACTGTTCATTTAAGAAGGCCCTCTTCTCTCTCCTTGCTATTCTTTGGAAGTCTGCATTCCATTTTCTGTAACTTTCCCTATCTCCCTTGCATTTTGTTTCCCTTCTCTTCTCTGCTATTTGTAAGGCCTTGTTGGACAGCCACTTTGCTTTCTTGCATTTCCTTTTCTTTGGGATGGTTTTTGTTGCTGCCTCCTGTACAATGTTACGCGCCTCCATCCATAGTTCTTCAGGCACTCTGTCCACCAAATCTAGTTCCTTAAATCTGTTCTTCACTTCCATTGTGTATTCATAAGGGATTTGGTTTAGATACCTGACTAGCCCAGTGGTTTTTCCTACTTTCTTCAGTTTAAGCTTGAATTTTGCTATAAGAAGCTGATGATCAGAGCCACAATCAGCTCCAGGTCTTGTTTTTGCTGACTGTATA
The DNA here is from genome assembly GCA_037013535.1 of Intellagama lesueurii. Classification (NCBI taxonomy): domain Eukaryota; kingdom Metazoa; phylum Chordata; class Lepidosauria; order Squamata; family Agamidae; genus Intellagama; species Intellagama lesueurii. Next base: position 185,954,686 of record JBAJHW010000005.1, on the reverse strand, counting down.
GAGCTTCGCCATCTTTGGCTGCAGAGAACATAATCAATCTGATTTCGGTATTGCCCATCTGGTGATGTCCATGTGTAGAGTCGCCTCTGGTGTTGTTGGAAAATAGTGTTTGTGATGACCAGCTTGTTCTCTTGACAAAACTCTATTAGCCTTTGCCCTGCTTCGTTTTGAACTCCAAGGCCAAACTTACTTGTTGTTCCTTTTATCTCTTGACTCCCTACTTTAGCATTCCAGTCCCCTATAATGACAAGAACATCTTTCTTTGGTGTCAGTTCTAGAAGGTGTTGTAAGTCTTCATAGAATTGGTCAGTTTCAGCCTCTTCAGCATTGGTGGTTGGTGCATAAACGTGGATTACTGTGATGTTGAAAGGTCTGCCTTGGATTTGTATCGAAATCATTCTATCATTTTTGAGACTGTATCCGAGTACAGCTTTTCCCACTCTTTTGTTGACTATGAGGGCTACTCCATTTCTTCCACGGGATTCTTGCCCACAATAGTAGATATGATAATCGTCTGAATTGAATTCGCCCATTCCTGTCCATTTTAGTTCACTGACGCCCAGGATGTCAATGTTTATTCTTGCCATCTCCTGTTTGACCACATCCAGCTTACCAAGGTTCATAGATCTTACATTCCAGGTTCCTATGCAGTATTTTTCTTTGCAGCATCGGACTTTCCTTTCACTTCCAGGCACGTCCGCAGCTGAGCGTCCTTTCGGCTTTGGCCCAACCACTTCATTAGCTCTGGAGCTACTTGTACTTGTCCTCCACTCTTCCTCAGTAGCATGTTGGATGCCTTCTGACCTGAGGGGCTCATCTTCCAGCATCATATCTTTTAGCCTTTTGTTTCTGTTCATGGAGTTTTCTTGGCAAAGATATTGGAGTGGCTTGCCAGTTCCTGCTCCAGGTGGATCGCGTTTAGTCAGAACTCTCCACTATGACCTGTCCGTCTTGGGTGTCCCTGCACGGCATAGCCCATAGCTTCTCTGAATTACTCAAGCCCCTTCGCCACGACAAGGCAGCAATCCATGAAGGGGTTCCCTGTATAGTAACACACATATATTTGTAAACATGTTTCTTTCTGTGAGTCATTGAACCACCAGCTTGTTGCTGACATGGAAGATTGTCTTCTGCTCATGGCAACACTGGCTGAAATCCTTTGCTTAGCCTGGTAAATTGCAGCTGCAGTGAGCCTCTGACTTAGTGGGGATTTGGTGATTTAACTCTTCCATGGGTTCTATTGATAAGGGCTAATTCTGGTTGCAACTTCCTATATTAAGCAACATGATTTCAATGAGTGTTCCACACTATAAGCTGCAGCATAGTGTGGAACTCTTTTGGAAAACAGTTCTCATTTTCTCCAGGTTGTGGAGGTTGTGCTAGAATGTTTTAGAAAATCAAAATCCAACGTCTTTCTTCTTTTCTTGCTAGAGTTTGCACTGAACCATCATCTGTCAACAAGAACATGTAAACACTTCTGTTAGCATGTGCATAAAAATACTGGTTGTTTTTATTCTAACAAAGAGACATATGTATTGAAATAACCCCATTCATTCTTCATAGTCAGAATTTGCAAACCTATCAATACAGAAAGGACAACAGGAAGACATTCTACAATAGTTGCACAATAGTTCAATTTTAATTTATGGCTTAAACATATTCTGCTTTTCTCTGTCTCATCCATTGGCATTTGTTCAGTATTCTAGCTTATGTAAGAAATAAAGCTTTGGCTGGGTCTACGTGGGATATTCATAAATGTGAGTATACAGCAACTTGATAAAGAGGAACTATTGAGAATATGCTTTTGATAGCGCTCTTTTTAAGATGGCTTAATTATATCGGAAAGGATGTTTGGTTACAGCATGACCATGTCCAGTTCCACAGTTCTTTCTTTAGAAGTCTCCTTTCCAGATAAACATGCTTTGACTTACAGATGAGAGGGCAGATCTGCTTGTGTTATACCCAAATTAATCCCAGCCCCCCCAGCCCCCACCCCCGTCAGCTGGATGTGTTTAGCTGTTCTCTTTCAGAGCAGATTAGTCATAGGAAATGAGCACTTTAAATTTCTCAGACGAAACAGAATTAGACTAAAGGAAAGAGGGCTTGGGTTTGTCAAGAAAGAAGTATTGGTGTTTCAAGAAAGATTGGTCTCCTTCCTGACGTTTTAAGCTCATAGGTTATTGTTTTCGGTTTGCCCACTTGAACTACCCCCTTTCCAAGCTAGCTCTAGCAAACTGGAAGAAGCCAAGCTTTTTCTCTTAATCAAAAGTGATATTTTGCTACACTTTCACTTATAGACTGATATCGTTCCATGTGGTCTAAAGGGGGCAAAGCTACGACATTTGTTGGTCTTCCTTTGGTCTCAATGTTCCAAGTACTGGTTCTCAGTCTTTTATATCTTACATTTGAACAGTCATGTCATTGAAGAATTGGCTTTGACTGAAAATAAACTAAAAGCCCACATTTTCCAAGAAGGATGTTTCTGTATTGATCGATATTCTGATAGCTAGATTTATCAGTTACAGTACATTTTAAGGATATTAAAAATAACTGTAGTATTGCCATCACATGTAGTGGAAGTGAACACAAACAAACAAAGAATAACTCCATTAGTAGAATGAATAATGGTTCCATTAGATCACTTGCAGAAGCATGTAGGATTGAGGGACAGCAAATTCTTAGAAAATCTTGCATCCTGTCTCCCTATATTGTTTCAGCATCCTCCTAGTGGCATCCCCCCCCTCCTGCCGCCTCCTCTGTGCTGTGCCTAAGATGCCTAACAATCTTGAGAGATGAAATGCTGTACATCAAGGTGATCCCTTAGCACAATCTGGATGCAGGCTGGGGTAATTCAGTCATCTAGTTGCACCTGAAGACAACCAGATATCAAAGCCAACATTCTACATGAGAGGGCCCACTCACAACAGAACGTGCCTCCAAATTGCAGCTCCATGATGGTACCCAAGATTGCTATTTTCTGTTATCTTTCTGCCTTCTGTTCTTCTCTCTGGGGGCTCAAGCTCCATTACTACCCGCTGCCTCCCTCCAGCCCCTCCCTCCCCTTTTCCTACTTAGACAAAAGGATGTTTGGGAGCATCTGAACCTCATATAGATAAACATAAATATATGTTATACATAATGCAGCATGTAAGCTAGAGGGGGGAAATGCTCCAGGGCTCAAAATATTAAAGTTTATACATCACATTGATATATAAACTTTCAGTGAACTTTGCATGTAACAGCTCTGTATAAACAACATGAGCTTTGTATAAAAAACAAGGAGCTTCCGTCAATGTGATTGATAAAAGTTTTGTGAAAATTTCTGGTGTTAAAAAAAAGAGAAGTCATATGCACACGAGACTGTGGAAGTGTAGGAAAGCATAGAATAGCTCAGACCACTAACTGTTGTGACCAAGGAATCGAGGCTCTCAGAGTATTGAAGCAATGGCTGTCTATCTGATATTCATTCAGCCCATTTGTTCAGCTGCTGATGTACCAAGTCAAAATGGAATGTCCAATGCAGGGACATGGAGAGCTGCCTTCTGCTGAGTCAAAATATTTGTCCATATAGCCCAGAGATATCAGCTCTGACAGGCAGCATCCCTCTGGGCAGGATTCTTTCCTTGGAGATTTCTAGCACTATTTGGTGGTCTTCTATCAAAGTCTTAGCCAGGTCCAACCTTGCTTAGCTTCCAAAATCAGATGATTGGATATGTTCAGTGTAATATAGTGATACATATGCATAATACATGCTAAGCTGTATGACTTACCTAGCTACCAACTAGATTATTCCTTTACAACTGCCCAATGGGATGGTAGTTAAGCAGCCACTCGCATTGCTCCTCACAATCTCACAGAAGAAGTGTGTTGTATGCCTGAGATGAGGACATGAGTGAAGACTTTTTGTTGACTTCTCCTCAGTCAGTGGTTCCCAACCTTGGGTCCCCAGATGTTCATGGACTTAAACTTCCAGAAGCCTTCACCACTAGCTGTGCTGGCCAGGATTTGTATGAGTTGTAGTCCAAGAACATCTGAGACCCCAGATTGAGAACCACTGTTCTAGACTATGGATCAGTCCTATTAGCAGTAAGACACGCAAATACTGTCAACCCTCTTTGTGTCTTTTATTAGCGTTGGTCATGATGATATCCTTTGGGGTTGCCTCTCTGAGATGGAATTTGGAGGCACTATTCTCCAGAGGCTTAAGTCATTTCTGGAGGGATGGGTTCAGAAGGTGGTGTTGTGGGACTCTTGTCTTGGTCATGGGCTTTTGGGGCTTCTCAGGGTTTGTCTTGTCCACCCAAAAACAGTTTGAAAGAAACAAAGTAGTTTTCCTTTTGCAACCGGGCTTGTGTTCAGTCCAACCAGAGGAGTTTTCATAAAATTATTATACATGCTACATCTGAAGAGAGATTTTAGCTTTGAGATCAAGTGGTTGGAAAGACAAATTTAGGATTGAGTGAACATATTTTGTTGTTCTCCCCCCCCCCCCCAATGAGAGACTGAAAAGACAAGGCCTAGGGTAGTGGTTCCCAACTTTGGGTAGCCCAAGTGTTCTTGGACTGCAACTCCCAGAAACCCCGGGCAGCACAGCTGGTGGTGAAGGCTTCTGGGAATTGCAGTCCAAGAACACCTGGGTTGCCCAAGACTGGGAACCACTGGTCTAGTTGAATTCCTCTGTGCCCGACTGACATATTTAAGAATCAACATTTTTAAAAATTAGGACAAAAATACTAATTAATCCTGTCAAGACATGGAGTCATGCAAACTTAGAGGGAAAAGGAGCGTACGTATGTATGTGTGGGAAAGTGTGGGAAATGTATCTCATAAGCGTTCAGAAACAAGGTCCAGAAAATGTTGCATTTTCTTTTTATTCCTGTCCATGGTAGACTTAGAAAAGGTACTAGTTTTGGTTTCTGGAGATTGTAGTCCTGAAAGTAACTTTTCTTGGCTGTGTGGTAGGTCCTCATCCCTTATTTCATAGCCAGAAATAAGTTTTTCACATGTGTTTAAGGGAAGTGTTGATAAGCAGACCTGCTGGTGGAATATCTAGATCATGGATATGAAAAATCTCTCTTACCTACATTGTCTCACCCTTGGCTTACATCAGGTTGCAAAGCTGTCCTCCCTACAATGGAATTTATATAGGGCAGGGGTTCCATTAAACTGTATGTGTCTGTGTGTGAATTTTTAATGCAAACATTTCTTCTATTGAGTAAACTATATTTGTATATATTTTTCACCTGTATACATTTTTAGCTGGTTGCAATTTTAAAAATGTGTGCAGGGTTTGGTCTGCATTTTATTTCTCCAGAATGCACTGCAAACCTTGCCAGGGCAGAGCAATGTGTCCCTGGACTCTCAGTCAGGCTCAAGGGGTGAGAAATGAATGCTTTGAGAATGCTGAAGCCAGAGAAATTATTTTTCACCCCCAATCTAGATTTCCTTTGCAAATGGATTCCTTCCTTCTCTCTCTTTCTGCTCTCTGGCCAGCTGTTTGGCAGGGGGGAAAGAGCAGGGATACCGGTAGACTATCCACTTGCAAATAATGATGCAAACAAAGCAGACCGGCGTTTCTCTGTACTAATGCACTGAGTAGAACTCAAATCATCTGTTGGATGTCTCAAACATTCTGACATGATTTTTAGCTTAAAAATGTATTGAATCATTTGCAGTTCATTTTTCAAGAGAGAATGCCTCAAAATATATATTTAAATATTATTTCTAGTGCACTTTTAAAAAAAACCTGAAGATGTATAAAGAAGTAGAACAAAATCAACTTATGGGTGGATAGATGCAATGTAACATGGGTTGCCCAAAGTGTGTGGTGTAGTGGACAGAGTGACATACTAGGACTCTGGAGAACAGGGTTCAAATCCCCACTTGGCCATGGAAACTCACAGGGGGAGTGGAACTGGTGGAACCACTCCTTAAATATCTCACCCACCTTGAAAGCCCTATTAGGGTCGCTATAAGTCAGTTCCAACTTGACAGCACAGAATACACACAGTATCACATATAAAACCTCATTCTCTGTTCCTTGTGATCTAATTGAAGCTATAATTGATTTTCCCACAAGACCAGCACTGACTGATGAAATGAGGAAGATTCCAAACATATAATTCTCACTATATGATAGAAATGTAAAAACCTGTTTCTCAGATGTTTGTTATATCCTGTTTTTTCTTTCATTCATTTCAATTATAACCTGCCTTTCCTCCGAGGAGCTGAAAGATTAATCTTCCAGACATCAACATTTCTATGCCCTCCAACTACATCGGATAAAGTTCCAAAAACAGTGGCTATACTGGCTTGGGTTAATAGGGGTTGAAGTCCAGCACATCTGGAGGATATCAGGTTGGAAGGGATTGGCATGTTTCTTCTACCCTCCCCTTTTCTCCCCTTTTCCCTCTGCATCACTGTGAGCTAGCTTAAGAGACAAAGCAATGCATTAAGAGTACTCAGTTAACTTCGTGGCTGGACCACGGGATTTGAACCTGGATCTCTCCAGTCCTAGTCTGACCACCAAACCACAGTATCACACTGGCTAATGTTGTTATGGGCTGTTAAGTCACCTGCAACTTATGATGACCCTGTTATTGAGTGACCTCCAAAATGTCCCACCAACAGCCCTGTTTCATCCTTTCAAACTTCAGCCTGTGACTTCCTTGATGGAAGAATCCATCTCATTTTTGGTCTTCATCATTTCCTGCTCCCTTCAACTTTTACTAGCCTTATAGTCTTTTCTAGCAGGTCTTGTCTTCTCATTCATGATGTGCCTAAAGTATGACAGCCTCAGTTTCATCTTTTTTGTTTCTAGAGAGAGCTCAGACTTAAATTGACCCACTTATTTAGCATTTTTGGCACCATATTTCATCACCCCACTTTTTTTTTAAATAGGCTTTTGGAGGGTGGCTTTCTTTCACTTTCATTCTTGTTCTTTCTCTCTGCGAGACGTGGTCAGTGCACAGTAGCTGGAACCTACCTGATTATTGGCCACAGGCCTCTCCTGATGATCTTAACAGTCGAGCAAGTTCATAAAGGGAGATGCGGTCCTTGAGATAGCTTGCAAGCTATATGCTAGACAGAGCCCCTACTATCTTCCACCATCAGCAATATTTAGGTACAGTCTAGCATTTACTGAGGACTTGGCAATCCAGGAATTCCAAAGGGGTCTGTGGCTGCCAAGTCAGAGCACTCTACCGCATCAAATAGTAACAGTGGGAACAAAAATGCTTTCTCATCGAGACACACACTGATGCTCTAGGATTTCCAGGCAGGGACTCAAGCAACGCTGGGCTGAAATGAGCCCAAGAGAAACTGTAGTTATACTAATAAGACATGTGAACGAAGATGACAAATTGCTTTGCCAAAGATGCTCACAGAATCTGCACTGTAAATTATTAGTTAAATAAAAAGTTGGCTCAGTAATACCGATGGGGTTACATTAGACATATTCTTCACACTGTTTTGTTCATTTAATTATTTTATGTCAGCGGTGAGGCCTCCAGCTGTCAAAGTGGGGAATTTGCATTCTGAGTATACATAGCCCACTGTGTGTCGCGCTCACTGTGGGTTGAATGAGCTACATGGATTAAGGTTGTAGGGATTTTTTTTCCCCCTAAGAAAAAAATCCGGCTTCCCAAGGATGACAAATGGAAGTCTTTCTGAGTTAAGGCCGACCTGCTTTACATTAAGTTTCTTTGGCTTGTATGACAAATTTTTCATCTAGCAGGCAGTAATGTAAGTCAGATTAGCCGTGCGGGTGAATCGAAAGGAAAGGCAGGCATGATCTGAACACTAGTTGCTGGAGAAGACGGTACTAAGGTAAATTTTCAAAAACTGGACCTTGGTGTTTAATCACACATTGACAACCTCACAGTCTTTGTATCCCACACTGCAAAATCTGAAGTCATATGCAAAGTGTATGAAATTTTCTATTGTCTCAATTGCTTAACAGGGCAATTAAGGATTGTTAAAGGGTAATTTATCATTATGCAATAATCTTCACCCTGGTAGAAAATGAGAAGGTCACACAACAAATCCCAAGGGACATATTCAAACTAGTGAAGTACAGATCTGTCTAGAGGGGGATACATCAGTCTGATTCCTGTGGGGAGAGTCAGTGTGGTGTAGGACAGAAGAATGTTATATTTGGATTCAGGAGATCTGGGTTCAAATCCACACTTGGTCATTGAAATTGGCTGAGGGGTGGCACTGGTAAAAACGCTCCTTAAATATCTCACATACTTTAGAAAACTCAGTAATGTCACCAATAAATTGGGATTGACTTGATGGCACATAACAACAACCACCTCATCTTATGGGAGGAGCCATATATCAGCAATAGAGCACATTTAGAAGATTTCAGATTCAATTCCTAGCATCTCCAGGCAGGACTGGAAACACCTCTCCTAAAAGTCCTGTAGAGACACTACTGATCAGCATCAACAACACTGGGGTAGGCGGGCCAAAAGAATGGGTCAACCCATCTAAACTGGTCCTGCTCATTTGCTCCTCCAGTGTGTCTACAGTTTAATATACCAGCATTTGTAACTTCATTTTGTGTCATATGACTACTAAAAATGCTTGAGAAGCTACATTCTTTTCGAGTTATCTCTAAACGTTGACCTAAGGACTCCTCAAGCATATCAGGTTTTACCCTTAGTTCAGCAGTACTAGGTATTTCTGTCTTTTAACCTAGTTAAGAAATCAGTGTGCCTGGTAGTGTCTAACCAGAGGAGGCTGATGTGCACCAACACCACACAAGATCTCTTATTGCTGGGGAACTGAAGAGCAGGGAATTATTGTATTCTTAACCTGCTCATTTGCGTCTTGCAGGCACCAGATAATCTACTGTAGGAACAGATGCTGGGGGACTAGGTACCACTTTAATCTGACCAAGGTTGGATCTTCTTATGTTCTTTAGAGCATACAGTCGCATTCTGAGTTGTTTTGTCCTTTTGCTGATGATCTTTTAAATTCCTTTCTCGTTCTCCTTTTTGTCCAGAAATGATTGTGGCTCTGTACCCACTTAGAGTTAGTCAGTTTTCCAGCTGAAAATCAGCAGACCACAAGATCCATTCTGTACCTGTCTAACTTTGTGCGGGCATTCTGCCTGAGAAGGAAATCAGAACCTTTGCAGAGGGCATCGGTTGGTGACCACCAACCTGTACCCAGTGTCTGAATGCAAGCTTCTGCCAAGTCCTCTCTTCCTGGTAAAGCAGAAATCCCATTTGCTAGCCCCCCTTTCCTATTGATAATTCACTGGAGCATGGCTATGAATGGAAAAGTGGCTGGTCCCTAAGTGAGTTCAGATGTTCTCTCCAGACATGATACTGGAATATGGCTTCTATGGTTAGAGTTAACTACAAAGTGTATCTTAGTAAAAAAAAAAAAAGTGTTAGGATTCTTTCTCCCAGCTATTTGCAAAGTGCAGCAGCTTAATGCTGATCTTATGATTACTGAAGAAAAACTAATAATAAGGAAAAAAGAAAATGTACTGTTTATTGCATTCAAAGAAATCTGTTTCAGGGCAGTTTAGAGCAAAAAGGATAACCAAAACATGGTTAGAAAAGCCCTTGAAGCTAACCTCTGTGTATGGAAGGCTGCTAGCCAATTCTCACTGGAGGGGCAACTAAAACAGGAAGTGACCTCAGAGAAAGGAGGAGGGAAGCATAGGAGTCCTAATCTACATGTAGATTAAGAAAAAAAAAAAAAGACAAAAGGGGAAAATATAATTGTTGATGACCTCCTCCCTAGTTTCAGATCAACTGCTACATGAATTGTTACTTTGTCCTGATGGAGAAAAGGGGAGATGTGAGAGGGTTTTTTGGACTCAGCGCTACAGATATGCCTAAATCCATACTCAGACAACAGAAGTTGGGAACAGGATGCCTGGTATATAACACCAGGGCTCAGGGAATGGGTAAAGCAGAGCTGAGAAGAAGATTGTGGGAAAATTTGGCTGGAGAGATGGAAACAGCTCATATGCTAGTGTCTGATTTCATCAATTCTGATGGACATTTAGGGAGCCTCACACTTATTTGTTTGGGTTTTTGTTGTTTGCTTGTTTGGTTTTTGCTTTGCACAGATGTTCTTTGAAAGGTACGGCTTCACGGCTGGACATGATTAAAGCCCTCTTGCTGCATTCTGTAAAATGTCTGTGATATTCAGTTCAAGGCTTTTCATGGGAGTCCAACTTTGAGTTGAACTGGTCTCTGGAGGGGAAGGAAGTGCATGCATGGAAAAAATCAGAGAGCTGCTCATCCCAGACCACATTTATAGCAATTAGCTCTGGGGTGTTGTGCCTCATGCAGTGTTTTGGCTACTCCACTGCTGAAATGTTAAAGTTCAGGAAACACAATTGTTTCTTTCAGAATCCAAAGTACAGGCTAAAAGAAACAACTCTTTTGCCATATGTTATGGATGAAGCCTACAAAAATCTGCAATGGACTTGAAGCAAGGGTGTGCGCGCACAAAACAGAACTTTTTGCCCTCACAGAACACTCAAAGATTTTTTCCTTCAGGAGAACACCAAAACACTCGCACAAGACCGAATGAGCTGGATAATTCTTGCTGCCTGATATGCTACATAGCATGGAAGTAGATCATCATAAACTCTTGTGTAGTTTAAGACAGCTCCTAACCAATTAGTATAGTGATTCCCAACCTCGGGTCCCCACATGTTCCTTGACTAAAACTCCCAGACAAGGTTCCCTCTAAGCTGGACACACGCACGACTCCACCTCCCTCTGTGCCGCTCTCCTCCTCTTCCGTGCAGCGATCGTGTTTGGTTCTGGTCACAATGGAACCCTGCGCGTGCACAGGGGTAGAGGCATGTGTGCATGTAGGGGTGAAGTCGTGTGCGAGAGAGACAGAGCCCTGCCCAGCAGGGCTGAAAATTAGAGGATACGTTGCTCCCAGAAGCCTTCACCATTAGCTGTGCTGGCTGAGGTTTCTGGGTGTTGCAGTTCAATAATATCTGAGGACCTAAGGTTGGGAACCACTGGTCTAGACTGTGTTGTGATTTGTGCAGCCTGTCATCGTAAATGGATGATGTTCCTCTGCAAAAGGAATTTAGAAGCACAGCATTTGGGGTTGACTTTTGCCAGTTCCTAACTAATTAGTCCAGTGGTTCCTACCTTGGGCCCCCAGATGTTCGTGGACTAAAACTCCCTGAAGCTTTCACCTCTAGCTGTGCTGGCCAGGATTTCTGGGAGCCGAAGTCCAAGAACATCTGGGGACCCAAGATTGGAAACCATTTAATTAGTATAAAAACTTAACCTTCTACAGTCCTAGTGTTTCTCCTCCACTCTCCCATACAAAGTGAATAGACTACTGATGCAATATGAGGAAACGTCTTTAGCAAAGATGGACTTGGATTATATTTCTTTATTGTCCCAGTGACATCACTGAAGTGGCCCATATTTCTCTTTTCTTTCAATCTTATGGTAAACCAAGAAAATGGTGCATTTAAACATTGTCATACTTGGAGTGAGATACCAGATTATCTATTTGCTTGCTTGCTTGCTTGCGTAATTACTTTATTTATTTATTTATTTATTTATTTATTTATTTATTTATTTATTTATTTATTCAGAGTAACTATTGGGTTAGATGAGCACTAAGTGAGGACATTTTCACTCAGATAATTACAAAGCATTTTGCTCTGGGAATGGCACACTGAGAAGAAATATGGCTCTAATAATGTGGTGAGATATAGCACAAGCAGTTGGGGTCTATGAAGAAAAATCTGATCAAATAATATCAGACTTCACAGAAAGCCTGTCAGCACAAACATATTCAAGTCTATGCTCTAGCTACAGATGTTGAAGAAGAAGAAATTGAAATTTACATAGCTGTCCAACAGGAAATTGATTGCACTCCAAAACAGGATGTGCCGATAGCCACAGATGACTAGAGTACAAAAGTAGCAAATGAAGCAGAACCAAACGTTAGCTAAAAGCCTGTTGTTTAGAATAATAAGTAGCAATCAGGGTAGACCCTTTTGGAGGTCCTTAATTCATAGGGTCACCATATAAGGCAAAGCAACTTGATGATACAGAACAACAGTGTGCTGTGGCTACAAAATACACAAATACTATTTTAGGCTGAATTAACAGAAGTATAGTTTCCAAATCCCGCAAGATGCAAGTTCCCCTCTATTCAGCGCTGGTTAGGCCTCGCCTTAGGTATTGTGTCCAGTTCTGGACACTGCACTTCAAGAAGGATGCTGACAAATTGGAATAAGTTCAGAGGAGGGCAACAAGGCTGATCAGGGGTCTGGAAACCAAGCCCTATGAAGAAAGACTGAAAGAACTGGGTATGTTTAGCCTTGAGAAAAGAAGACTGAGGGGAAATATGATAGCACTTTTCAAATACTTGAAACTCTGTCATACAGAGAAAAGGCAGGATCTGTTCTCAATCATCCCAGAGTGCAGGACACACAACAATAGGCCCAAGTTACAGGAAGCCAGACTTCTATTGAATATCAGTGAAAACCTCCTGTTAGAGCAGTAAGAGAGTGGAACCAGTTACCTCGGGAGTTGGTGAGTGCTCCAACACTGGAGGCATTCAAGAAAAACTTAGATAATCACCTGGCAGATATCCTTTGATTTGTATTCCTGCCTTCAGCAGGGGGTTGGACTTGATAGCCTTATAGATGCTCAGTGATATCAATCCATCAACAGTTTTTCAGAGCCCAGCCGTGAAAGGAGATCCAGGAGGAAACTCCATGGGGGGAAATCTGATGATCTCTGTGATGAATAGGTGACTACAGGTTCCATCCTCTCCAGCATATATTGTCAATGGGACCTGTATTCATCTGGGAAAAGCTGGTGAACACAATACAAAAACATGCCATCAGACTTAATGGCACTGTAACTTTATGAGTGAACTTTCAAGGAAATTTTGTTACTTTTAAGGGATTATGTGAGGTGACACAACAAATATTCACTTTCCCTTCTTCTGAGTGTAGAAGTGACAGTTTTTGTGGCTTCTGCTTCTTTGCTGTGTGTCATTGCCAGGAAACTCAGTGATTGTGTCTTCATAGGAATTAGACTCAAATGTCAGCTACAAAGTAATTGCACTTACCAGCTGGGTTCCTCCAAGGAATGACCCACATTTGCTTTTGAGGGCTTTGGGTTGACTCCCAAATGCTAAGGGAGAGAAAATTAATAATATATATGTGCCAATATGGTTTATGACTCTATTGAGTGCTGGCCGTAACAGTCTTCTGCAGCTTGTTTCTGAAGATAAAAAGTTACAGATTTTTATTCAAAGATTAGCATATTTTATGGACCTTAAAAATGTGTCTCTTGGTAGGCTGCTGCTGACATTTTCAGCAGTCAAAGCTACCTGTGGGAGGATGGGACTAAGCTCTTAGTTACAGGTTATTTTTCAATTATTATTATTTTTTCAAAGAGAGAAACTAGGGACCCAGCAGTGATATTAATCAGCAACTGAGTCTCCATTTCTCTCACTCACAACTCACTCCACATCCTAATCTCCCGATTTATTGTATTGCAACTGAATTGCATTGTTGAGTTCGATACTTTGTGCAGAAAATATGCATTTTACACAAAAGTGTCTAAGGTTTTTTTTTTTTCAGAATTGCACAATCTGTGAATTGTGGGAATTGCCCCCAATTTAGGGTGGTGGTTGTTTTAATGCACCTTTCTTAATACTCATCCGGTCCTTCTGTGTTCCCCCCCCCCTCTCTCTCCCTCTCCCTCTCTCTCTGTTTGTGTGCACGCTGCTCAAAAGAAAAGGACACTAGAGACATTTCCCATAAATTGCAGAGACCTAGACAGACACAAAAAGTTCTTTATCCAACTCCTCTCTGGAGGTGAGAAAGGTTGTGGGTCCTTAAATGTTTTGTCGAAGTATCTTGTGTCAGTTTGAGGCAGCTGCAGTGGAAGAGAATAAGGAATTTAGTAAGAATTCCTTTAAGCTGTAGTAAGGCCAAAATCCTGCTGATCCCATGAGTGTAAGTAGGCGGTCATGCAAGTGAGCCTAGCCAACCAGCCCTGCTTGGCAGCTGATGCATTTCCTCAGCTGCCTCAGGACAGAGGTTGTTGCCGCAAATTCCCTACGATGAGTTCTCCATTGTAATGTGTTGGGTTGCTTTCATTTATCCTTTATAACAACAAGGACACAATCTGCCCTTCCCAGATGAAGAGAGAGGTAGAGAATTTGGGATTTTTTTCCCCTAGCCAATTTTGGAAGAAGCCAGGAGAAAGGCTAGCCCTTTGGGCTGTTGCCCTGTCTTGAACATCATGTATAGTCCTCTCCTAACTTTGACTCTGCAGTTGTTGAGATCATGCCCTAGAACCAATTAGTCCCAATTAGAGAAGGTGCATTGAATCAATGGGAACTTGCTGAATCAACAGGTAGGCAAATTCCATTGATTCATTGGATCTGTTTAAAGATCTTAATTAGATCTAATTAGATCTACTCTACCAATTGGATTTATTCTCTTTCTTGCTCCAAGGTATGGTACAGTGCACATATACCAAAAGAAGCCAGCGTGGATGGGCTTTTTATGAGAAATGCCTTTAACACAAAAGATTGGCTGTCATTCTTGTATGGAAGCAAACTCTGTGCATTGATGTTTTAAAGAAGTGACAAACTGATAAACTACAGGGACTGATTCTTGTGATGTGCACATGCTTCAGCCTACTTTGCCAGATATTTTCTACAATTGAGGCAATTTTAGGTATGACCTCTGGAAAGTCTATTGCCCATGTTAGATAATTGAAGCTTTCCAGTATTCCCAGGAGTGTGATTTTGCCAAGAGCTGTGCTTATCATAAGGATGACACTAATTTGGCACTTAACGTAGAGAACAAGATCCATCCACTTCTGTTCGTCGCCAAACAGCCTTGCAGAATGAATTTTCACTTCGATTTTTTAAACAGGCCTGTTGCTTCATGGGTGCCATAATATATCATCCTCTCCCTCCTGCATTTAAAATAAGAAAATACTGGGAAATATTTTCTATTTGCTGGGACCTTTTGAAAGTGGTAGTTCTAATAGGGTGGCAAGGTTGTTGTTTTCTGAAGAGCAATGGTGGAGAAGGATGACTTTTAGGGTGGAGGTCAAGTTCAGATTTCTTCTCCGTGCCATCAGTTGGATCATTCTACCTCCCTATTCTTCTTTTTTAAAAAGGCTACTATTGCATAAGAATGCAATTCTCACTTGTCTCATTCTTAGGTGTGACAATGATGCTGCATTTTTTTCTCCTTCTCTTGTGAGTTGGTGAGGTATTTTTTTATCAGTGTCAGTGAGAGTTCCTGTACATTTAATAGGCATGCAGTTTGTGCAGTTTTGAGCAATTTGCACAATTTTGAGCAATTTGCATAATTTTGAGCAATTTGCACAATTTTAAACAATTTACACAATTTTGAACAATTTGCAACATTTGTGCAATATCACAATCATTGCATGGATTCCACCCCCCAGATTATTAGTTTTGAATGGAATGTTTACATCATTTTGATAAATTAGCCAGCAATTTTCCCAACAGACTGTTTTAAGTAAAGGAGAATAAGTAGTTTCGTAAGAACCTCTCACATCCCTTTTATTGTACTGTCATGTATACAGGGAACTTGATAGCACCATGAAGAAAAGCAAGATTGCTACCTAGAAGAATCTAGAAGCCAAAGGGCAGAGGGAAAGAAAACAATACTGAGAAGGGAATAATAGAGCTTGGAAAAGTTACATTTTTGAGCTAGAATAAGTAGCACCAGGAGGCCCTGATGTCAGATATTCTGAGAAGTGTAGTTGAAAAAGGAACATTTTTGATGCTCTGGAGAGCTGGAAGGGAAGTGACGAGAAAAAGATGAATAAAATCTTGTGCAGTCAGGTGGACTAACCTTTTACAAAGGTCTTTAGTGTAGCAATAAAATATGTGTGGATAAGGTGCGCCATCAGATCAGTAGAAGTCTCCAAGCTTCATAGGTTAATTTTAGCTTGTGAAAATAACCTGCATATGTATAAGTGAACCTAAATAGACTTAATTCAGCTATGGAAACCAATGTATGTAGAGTTTCTGCCATGATCTACTCTTTATTTTCTGGTATGTAGTGATCATCCATGGAAAACACACCTGAAAGAGGAACATATTTACTGTTCATTATTTGTTCACTACGTATGTGGGAATTTCTTAGGTGAATATATTTGTTAACACAGAATCTTTTAGATACATGTCACATACAATATTTACAAGCATGGAACTCCAACTACAGAAGCTGTCATAGTTATCTGATGAAGTGCCAGTCATGTGCCTGTTTGTGTGTGACCAGGAGCAGCAGCTTCTGTAGTTGAACAGCTGACTGAACAAGACTCTTGTTCATCATTCTTAAACAAGGGTCTTCTGTAGGTACAAATAAATATGGCTCCAGCAGATTGTGTTTTGAATTGTGGAACAACAGAAAAGCGCATACCAGTAAAAGTAGAGAATCAGGGAGTCCATCCCCCAATGTGCATTCATGGTTCCTGAGCTGCAGGCCGGGTAGCAGTTAACATGAACGCATAATAGTTAACTGTTTTTTATGCTGTCTTTCTATTTAGTTTAATTTGATTGATATGTTTATTTGATTTCCTGTACTGTTATTATGTCTTTGTGGTTATTATTTAATGTGCTGTTCTGTTCTGTTGTGAACTGCTCAGAGTGGCCTTGGTAGCCGGATGGGTGGTATATAAATAAAATAAAATAAATAGGAATCTGCTATTTGCATGACAGTATTCCCATGATATTTTGCACATTTACATTTGTTGTGGCAAGTGTTGTATCACTCTCTGGAAAGCAGGGAAATTTGGAAATCCCATATGGGAGCTACCGAGTGCATCTGAAGACTCCCAAACTGAGTAGTGATCTTCCCCACCCCACAACACCTCTCATTTTAAAGGCTGAAATCCTGCAAGTCGCAACTAGGGTAGGCCCATTGAATCCATGGAACTTATGGAGGAGTTGACTCACCAAATCCCCACTGATTCAATGGGCCTACTCTAATTGTTACTGGATTTCAGCCAAGCAGTTCGGAGTAGTTCCTGAACCTCGTGCAGTTACACTGCATGACACTGAAGACAAGATACTTCTTGGTATTCAAATTGAGAATACCAATTTGAGTGTTGGGAGAGGAGAACAAACAGAAGAAAATATTTCTTTACCCAGCATGTTGTTAGTCTGTGGAACTCCTTGCCACAGGATGTGGTGATGGCATCTGGCCTAGATGCCTTTAAAAGGGGATTGGACAGATTTCTGGAGGAAAAATCCATCGCAGGTTACAAGCCATGATGGGGATGTATGATCTCCAGCCTCAAAATGCCAGATGCAGGGGAGGGGTATCAGGAGACAGGGATCTATTTGTCTCGTGTGCTCCCAGAGGCATCTGGTGGGGCCGCTGTGAATTACAGGAAGCTGGACTAGATGGGCCCTTGGCCTGATCCAGCAGGGCTCTTCTTATGTTCTTATGTTAATTGCAATTTTGGCTTAATGATCAATGCTGGACAAAGGTTTGTGGAATCCCAGTTCTGCATTACACACCCAAAGAAGCAGGGAGGGAGAGTTGGGTTTTTTTTGGGAGGTGTTGTTGAAAATTTCATCCCATAAACTGGCTAGCGGAGCATTGCTACAGCTTTGGCTAAAGCTGAATTTAAATTGCTCTGTTGGAGCAAGACTTTGATGTCTTGGAAACATTATTTTGATCCTACCCGTCGACTTTTCCCAATGCCAATAAAAGTCACTAAATAGATGTCTTTCCATGGTGACATATTTTCCTCTTTATGAAAAAGCCCCCAGAGTACTGCTACATAAAGAAGTCAGTATAAGTAACTTTGCATGTATTTTTAAACCCTTTCATTCGTGATGCAGAATAATGAAGAAAGAATTCCAAGATGAAAAGACAGCTTTTGTTTGAAGCGGGCTACATAAACAAGTGGCTGCTATAAACAGAAAGGGACTTGTGTATGGTAACTTTCTTTCTTACTGCTTTTAACAGAAAGAAATTGTGAAAATAGGGCTGGAACCAAAGAACTATGACTGGAGCCATGCTAGGTAATACACAGCTGCTCACCAGATAACTTGCATCACACAGGAATGGGGAATCACAGTTTGGAAAAGTTAATTTTTTTAAGCCAAAAGACTCCAGTCAGCATGGCCAGTGGCTAGTGGATTTGGAGCATTGTATGACAAAAAAAGGAACTGTTCCAGGCTTTGGTGGTGAAGCTGTAGCCCATCAAAAATGTCAGACGGTGACTCCCATCGTGAGAACATACGATGCTGCCTTAATCTGAGTCAGAGCATTGTGCAGCTAGTCTGTTTCTGTTGGTAGTTCCTCTCGTACCTGAGGATCCCTGGTTGTATCCTTGAGGTCCTGTGGTCATCTTTCATCCAGGTACTAGCCAGGCCTGACCCTGCTTATCTTCTGAAATCAGATCAGTTATGTTTGATACCAGTATGTTTATTATAGCTCCGATGACTAGCACCTTGGCTGGACCTGCTGAGTTAGAATTCAGCATGTTCTACACCCATGTCAGTGGAAGGCACAAAAATCTGGATTCCTTAATCAAAGTTCAGATTTGACCTTGAGTGTAATCAGATAGCCTCTGAATTGGTACAAGGCAAACCAGGCTAGTTTCAAGGTCTGAACCAAATCTTGTGGTCAGTGCACACCTACTTTAGAACTTTCAGATTAACACAGGTTGGAAGTGCTCCAAGGAAATCCTGAGACAGGACTTCTTAATAGCCACCAAAAGGCTTATCTATCTGCTGAGTTTCATTGTGCCCCTTTCATGACCACCATTTGAGTATCAGGCAATGGGGATACAACTCTCTGAGCAAAAACAGACGTTCTATTGATAGTCTAGGACTAGAGTTGAAGTATGTTAATGTTGGAGAGACATAACTGAGGCAGACTTTCATGTTTGAGAAATCAGACTTCAAGGGAACTCCATACTTAATTCCATACCTGAAATCTAATCACAAAACTAAGCAAGCTAATTGCAATCAATATGAACTGACTTCAGTAGGACTTTGATGTCTATCATATGCTGAGTTTAGCAGAACACAATTGATAGCAAGCCACCTTGTAGAGTCTTAGACTAAAAAGTAGAGCAAAAATTTTCTACTAAATGAATGTGAGTACATGCAGTACAAATATAGGTAAATATAGGGAGGGCAAAATCTGTCATTGTTTTGCTTTTTTCCTACTTCATATTTATTAAAGGCCCAAGCTCTTTCCAGAACAAATATGAAGAAATTTGCAAATGTTCATAAACTGTTATTGGAAGCTGAAGCAAATAAATTTCTCTTTCATCTGCACCAGCCAAATTCAATATGTACCGCAATTCCAAGACTGTGTTATACCTGCCTGGTATATAGCTATTAAAGAAGAGGACCTTTTGATCGAGGGGGGGGGAGGGAGGTGGCAACCCTAATTCAGCACTACCACGGTTGAGTGCACAGGGTTCAAAGCCCTGAGCCTGGATTTGGTTTCTGTTGCTGTTTTTACTTTTAACTTCCTATTCCCTAATTCTTTCTATCTCAGATATGAAGAATTGTTCAAATTCTGATAAATTCTTTTTATTTTTATTTTTTAAAATAGAATTCATTTTTCCATAGATAACCATGGTAGCATTTCTCATGCTTATGCTTGTGCGTGGTATAGTGCAATCTCATGCACAGAAGGAAGGTCCTCTTGAGATTTGTTTTTGCTGGTCTCATGGAACATTCTAGCATGAAGTATGAAACCGCCCTTGCCATCCAACGGGTTTAAATCAGGGGCTTAACTTGCATTAGAACATTATTTATTGTGAAAACTGATGCTAGAACACATATATAAATAGTTTCAAAGAATGCATTAGCATTTTTCTTATTGGGAAGATTATCTTGTGGCTTATCCTTTCAAAGATGCAATTAAAGTTCTTAGGAAAAAAACCTGGATCTTTGTTGAGGACCCAAACTTTCAATATTGCTTTGCGGTACATCAAAGAAGTATGAGCTGTGTCTACTCAAGTTTGTGAGCATGTGGTGATAGGTTTTGCACAGCTCAGGAGAGCTTTGTAAAAGGAACATCGCCGAGGAGGATCATTTGGAATAACCACATCACAATAATAGTAAAAATAATGAAACCAGATAACTAGACCAGTGGGAAAACAATGTAATGAGTTCTGCGAAGCAGGCAATGTTAAATTAGATTAGTAATACCAGCAAGTTTTAAGTGTGTGTAAGTATGTGTGTTGACCAAGAGTGCTGCCTGCAGGGCTTCCTTTCAGCATCAGGTTGCCAAAAGAAGTTTGTAACTTTCCAATTTCAGTCACAGCTTGGGAAAGCAGTTTGGATCACAACTCACAGAAGCCTTTAATAGCAATCGTGTGCCGCCAAGTCAATTCTGACTTATGGCAATCCTTACCAAGGTTTTCTAGATAGAGAATACACAGAAATGGTTTACCATTCCCAGGGATGTTGGCAAGTCTTGGAGTCTGAGTTGTGAGTCCAAGTCTTGGGGTTTGAGTCCCGAGTCCCAAGCCTCAAGTCTGAGTCTCAAGTCCCTACCTGGGGCATTCTGGGAGCTGTAGTCACTGTAGCCACCATCTTGGACTTGTGTGTCCTCCTGCACCTGCCATAGAGGCCTGCCGAGCACATGCATCTGGGTGCAGGGCCCTTGCTCAAGAGTTAGGAGGTATTCCGGAGCAAGGAGAGAGACTGTGGGAGTGCGTTCCTCTGTGTCCTCCCCACCACCTCCCCCACAAGTATTGCTTCTTGAGGGTGTGTAGGCTTAGGGACTCAACAATATGACTTGAAAAAAATGGGTCCGAGTCATGAGTCAACTCTGAGTCATTTCAAAAAAGGCCCAAGTTGAGTCAAGTTGCACATGCGACTTAAGTCGGACTTGACTGCAAGTCACGAGTTGCGAGTCACCATCTCTGACCCTTCTTCTGGGGGCATTCTGGGACTGTGCAGCTGGCCCAGGGCCACACAGCCTGGCTTTTCTCCCAGGAGGCACAGCAGGGAATTGAACTCCCAACCTCTGTCTCTGCAGCCAGATGCTCAAAACATTGAGCTAGAATTCTGGGAGCTATGATCCCCAAAAGGTAACTCTTTGAAGCGTTTGAACTGAAGAGGCATTTCCTCTGGCTCTTTTGCAGAGGGGTAAAATTGCTCGTGGAGGAGTCGGAGAAAAGGATTCTGTTGATGTATCTAAGGTAGCTAAGGGGCTGTTTTGACTATTTATTGTTTAAAGCACCCTGTGTGCATTTTTAATCTCAAACCTCTTCATCCCAGCAGATCCAAGTGATGCCACTCCCTTTCTTCAGTTCCATGGGAAACTACTTTGAGATTCTCTCCTCTCCACTACAAACCGCTGAAAACAAGGAAATGGAAGTATTCAGTGTAGAACTAGATCACAGAGACACTTTTAGGGACCCAGCAGGCAACTGAGATAAGAAGGTTTAGTGTGTTGTTAAAACTGTGTTCTGTGGTGTTAAAACAATGTTTTAAAATATTTGTATGTTACAGGTTTAAAATTTTAACTAGTGTGTTTTTAGCTATTTGTGATTTTTAAATCTTTTTAGTAAGCTAGCTTGGGTCCCTGCAAGGGAAAAAGGTGGGATATAAATTTTAAAAATAATATTATTTATTTACTTATTTATTTATTTCTTAGATTTATATACCACCCCATTAGTGTGATGTACTATTCTGGGCGGTTTACAACAGTTATAAATACAACACAGACAATCAACTACAAATACCCGAATACACAACTAAAAAGTTCAAAACAGTAAGTAGGACACAGGGCACCAATGGTAGGTTCACAATAAAACAAGACAGGAGATGCAAAGTTAGGTGGAGTCAGTGTGGAACTCTGAAAAGCAGAGTTTTAAGTTGCTTTCTAAAAGTTAACAGGGAAGGGTCCGGGCTTAGCTCCACAGTGAGCTGGTTCCATAAAGTCGGTGCCACTGTGAAGAAGGTCCTACCATATGTGGGTGACCTATGGGCCTCCTTTGGAGGGGTTACCCAGAGGAGCATGGGCTGGGAGAATCCGGTGGGTCAGGTAGAGGACATTGGGGAGATGTTCCGAAAGGTAACATGGTCCCAAACCATGAAGGGCTGTGTACATGAGCATCAAAAATTAACTAATTAAAAATAAATAAATAAATAAATAAATGGACGGATGGTACTGCTGGAGACTAGAGATGGGGATGACTCACCATTTTGGCGAGTCGTCCCACTTTGTGAGTCATCAAAAGTTGACAACTCACGAACCACAAAGTTGACCCCATTAAGCGATGAATAATGAAGTTATTTGTTGATACGGGGGGGGGGGGGGGTTTATTTAAAAAAAAACACCGCCTTAGCCTGCCTTAAGGGAATCCAGGCTGACCTTTGCAAAGATGGAAGGTGCAGCTTCCCTACCCTAAATGAAGTCGCAGCCGCCATCTTTGCAAAGGGCAGCCAGTCTCCCTTTTTACATGCGGTGGCTGGGAGGCCAGATGGAGACCTCGGCAGCGGCGATTAAGGCAAGGGGGTGTCAGTGGGGGGTGGATGAGGGCTAAGGTAGGGAGCCATACCTGGCTTTGTATGCTGCTCTGCCTCCTTAATGCCTCTGGCTCTTTGCTCTACCCCACAGTTGCCCAGAAAATGCACAAATTACCTCTAATTCAGTTTGTTCGTACACCTTTGTCTGAAGAAAAAGCACATCCTTTTCTGTATGCATTGTCAGTGAGGCAGCCATATGTCTCTCTTTGAAGGGTTTACTAGTAGAGATGGGCATGAACTGCCAATTCAGCACAGTTCATTTACTAGCCACACAGCTGATTTGTGGTTCAGCCCCCTGCCCTCTCCAGTGGGCACCCACTCGGAGGCAGCAACACAGCTTCCCTACCCTGCCTCCTCTGGGCACTGCTTCCAAGTGGGTAGCCATCAGAAGTGGCGGGGCACCAAACTGCAGATCAGCGATGGAGCCTGTAAACGAACCACGCCAAACTGCCAAACCAGTGGTTTGTGCCCATCTCTAGTCACCAGAGAACAGTCTTCTCTTGGAAGGCATCCTCCATTGGAGGAACTGTCCAGTCCAACTCTGATAATCAGAGAGGCCTTTCTCTTGGCCCCACCACCTTCACAGGTGTGTCTGATGGGGACACAGGAGAGGGCCTCCTCGGTGGCTGCTCCCAGACTCTGGAACTCCCTCCCACAGGAGGCCAGGCTGGCCCCATCTTTGCTGTCCTTCTGCAAGCAGGCAAAGACCTTTCTCTTTAGGCAGGCTTTCCTGTACGATTGGCTGACTGAGGGGATTTTTTAAAGGGAGTATTTTGTGTTTTACTTGTATTTTTAATATTGTTCTTATTATGAGTTTTAATGTGATATTAGTTTAATGCTTTTTAAATATTGTAATCATTTATTATTTGGCTTTTAACTTTGTCCCTTTAATACTGTAAGCCACCTTGGATCCTTCAGGAGAAAGGCAGCATATATTTTAAATAAATACATTAAATATATAAGATCAGGGATCTTGAACTTGGCCACCCAGAATTAACAGCACCTGGACAGCAGATTCCGCAGGTGTGTACCAATTCCCTACCTGAGTGAGATGTACAGCAATTCTGTTTAAATTACATAAATTATTTATTTATTTATTTATTTATTTATTTATTCATTAGATTTCTACCCCGCCCCCCTAGACAGTGTCTACTCAAGATTTGAAGTAAATCAAGTTCTACTTTTGTCTGTGCAAAATTTATGCCAACCTGTTTCCTCTTCCTCTTCCAGATGATCAATTTCTCCCCCCACCTTTTTTTTAGTAAGATATATATATAGGTACCCTTGGCCAAGCACTGAAGCATCCAGTATATACAGCCAGTTAAGGCTTTATTGACTGCCCAGTCCTCCTGTTCTAATGATCTGCCATTATTTGGGTGGCATTGTCGCACAGTAAAGATCAAAGTAAGAGTTCACTCAGCCCAAGAGATGCCACAGATGGGAAAGAGAATACACCCCTTTGTCTGTGCTGCTAGAGTTCCCTATTCAAGTCCCTTCATGCCTTGCATTCAAACAGGGTACATCCTCTGATAGGTTCCCCCAGTTGTGATTTGCTATACCTTGCTTAAATGACTTTTGGAAGAGTTCCCAGGAAGATATGGAAAAGTTACTCTTTTGAATTGCAGCTCCCACAATGCCTGAAGTCAGCATGGTCATTCTGGAAGTTCTAGTTCTAAAAGTAACTTTTCTAGCATGGTTTCTAGGACATGAGAAAGCAAAACCTGGGTGTGTAAAAACTGGCCATGTGGGTATTTTCTATATACACAAGGTACACATCTGAGTAGTCCAGGTCATGCTTGTTTTTGTGTTTCCCCTGAGAATGATGGGCTGCTATAATTTGCAAAAACATACTAAAAGGGCTTCTCTCCCACTCCCTTCCTTTGTAACCAGGAGAGTCTGCTGGCCTCATTATGGAAGAGCACAATGGCTCTGCAGAGAGTCCCCAGCTGAGCCAAGGACGGCATGTTGCCATTAAGTGTGGGTGGCTAAGGAAGCAAGGAGGCTTTGTGAAGACTTGGCACACACGCTGGTTCGTTCTTAAGGGGGAGCAGCTCTATTATTTCAAGGACGAGGATGAGACCAAACCCTTGGTAAGTAACAAAAGAACAAGGTGCAAGGCAAAAAGGGGGTGAAGGGGAGGGAGTAGAATGCTGGAGGGGGAGCAAAGGTGGTCTCGCCAAACAGCTCAGCTGGAGTAAAGTCCCATCTTTTTGGCAAGCTTATATTTCTGACAGAATCTGTTGTAATTCAAGCACAAGGATGGCTACTAACGTCATTGTGGTTTTCCTAATCTGAAAGAATTTAACTGTATAAGTGAGATAAAGTTGCCCCCTTGCTTTCTCTTTTGTTTGGGGGGAATTCATTGTGTCCATTGAGGTCAGTCAAGTATATTTTATGACCAGCCATGGGAGGAAATCTGAAGTTAATTTTTGGACTACATTTCCAGAATTCAAAGTTAATTTTTGGACTACATTTCCAGAATTCTGCCTCCCCACCCCCGATGAACATGCTGGCCAGGAGAATTCTGGGAGTTGTAGTCTAAGAAAATAACTTTTTCAAATTCTGATCAGGGGTTTGCAAGAGAAGGGCTATAGGAGAATGTACAGCACCAGTGGCATATGAAATATAGAGATGACAACAGAGCGCAAAACTTAAAACTAAATTTTGACATTTGCAAGAACTCAAAATTCCAATTTGTTGTGTTGTATTCTTTTTAAAGAAAGTTTAAGTTTCTTTTCCCATTAATTTTTTTTTTTACATTCATTGATTTCTACAAATGTTGGATGAAAACTGACAACAATGAGGTACCATAAATGTGTAAAACGAGATTCTCAATTTATGCTTTTTTGCTGATCACTACTTCTTCTTGCAGTTTTTATGAGTCTTTATGTCTCTGTAACACAGAGTGACTTTGATCTGGAATACCTTTGGTATGTAATGTGCTTATTAGAACAGTGGACATTACAGTTACCTTCTTTAAAACAGCTGTCTCTTTCAAATCTTCATTAAAGAAAGTGTAATACACGAGTTTCCAACTCAGTTGTCAATTTCAAAAAAACCCACATCTCTTTGCTCTCCATAAAACTGAGTCTGCTGTGGAATATTTTTGGCCCCAATATCTCATTCACGATTTGCTTTTTCTAAGCATAAGAATGGTAGGCAATCATGTGAAAGCTCTACTTGCCAAAATCAATATTTCTGTACCTTTTGTATACAGTTCATTATCTTTTGCATCTTTGTAAATCTGTCCAATAATGCAGCCATTGTTTGACATTTCCCAGTTACTGCTTTGTTTTTGACTGAGACCAACTTTTTTTCCAGCATTTCCAGCCAGGCAGTGTCCTCCTGATTTTAAGGGCTGGACGTTGGAGGATAGTATTGGCCACAGCCATATGCAATGCATTCTTGTGGGGAGGTCAGTTGTTACAATATCTGGAAGCTAGAAACTTAGACAGAGGTTGTAAGTTAATGGCGTTTTGATACCACTTTGCTGCACAGCTCCAGCCTATGGAATCTTTTGTAGTTTGCTTTGGTGCTACTTAGAATTCTCTGCAGCAGTTCAGAGGAAAACACTTGCATGCTCTAGAACAGAATTTTGAGTACTTCGAGCTAGAAACCTCAGGCTTCTGCTGGATGGGAGCACAACAATGAAGGCAGTATCAAATATTTAGAACTGTGTAGTGTAGATAGAGTTGAGAGAAGAACTGCAAACAAACACTGCAAAATCATGGATAAATCTAAAGTAGAAAAGGCTCATGCATGTGTATTATTTCTCATCTGAACAAAGGGGTTCACTCAGTGAGCACAATGTGAGCACATTGTGAACTTTTCTTGACTGTCACAATTACAGAATTAGAGAAATGCAAGAGTAGGTGGTGCCTTTTATTGAACCACTAAAAAATAAACAAATAGCAAGCTTTTGTGGAGGAAATCTGGAGGCAGCACACCTCTTTCATGGATGGTGCAGAAAAATGGTCCAGAAATTGATGTTGCATATCTGGGAGAGATGATCGGTTCTTCTCTTACTGTCTCTGTAGCAAGGTTTAGAATTTCAAGACCCTGGTTGTAAAAATTACTCTGTTGGTTTCAGTAGCCATTCCAGACCCCAGGAGTCAGAGAATCACGGCCTTGGGGCTTAAGCTCAGATGTGCAAGTAAATTCAGAGCAATCATGTTACAGGACATTCTGTTCCAAATAGCTGTGATCTTTATGGCACTTAAACCATACATTGAAATCCTGCATGGATGGCTTGAGCTCACTGTTGATTAAAGTGCATGGTCTGCTCCTGAAATTAATCTGCAGTTCACCAGATGTCCATATGTGAGAAGCTTGTTTTTTGGGTACAAAGCAGGTTTTACAAGCCCCTCATTTTGACCAAAGATATACTTTCCCCTCTAATCTAGTTTGCATAAAAAATTCATTAGCTGGCAAGTCCATTTAAGACATCTGTTTGGAGTTAATGGGGAGTAGCCACCGGAGTTCACCTGAGTTTTAATTAAAATAATTGAAAACTTCTAATGGATCTGTTAAGTAGAAATTAATGTGATAATTACATAAATTACATGAGTCAAAATGGAGCGGGATACTTGGGGGAAGCCGTTGCAGTTCTCGTAGTTATACAAGGGCAAAGAAAATATGATTCTCTGCAGCCAGCCACGTTGTGAACATTGATTGAGAAGTAAGACCCACAGTGCAGAAGGGGATTACTGTCAGGTGAGTGGAGCCGAAAGACTCAATTAGTCATGATGCAGGAGACTTTTAATTATAATGCTTGGCAGTATGTGTTAAAAAAACACCACAAAATAACTAGTAGCCCTAGGGAGGCAAATTGGTTGAGCTGTACACATTGGGGAGAAAACTTACTGTAATATCATTTTGCTCAAGTAAAATTCCACACACACCCCAGGAAACTTGGGATGGGAAAGCATTTAATAATAATAATAATAATAATAATAATAATAATAATAATAATAATAATAATAATAATAATAATAATAATAATAATAATAATAATAATAATAATAATAATAGAACTGCAGAGCTGGAAGGGATCCTGTGGATCAAGTCCAGCCCCTGACAAGGAAGCATAGCAGGGAACCAAACTCCCAACCTCTGGCTTCAGAGTGAAATACTTAAACCATTGAGCTATCCAGCAGTGGTTTTACTTCAATCAGCTCACCTTTTAACAGAACATATCAAGAGCTGGACCATAAAGAAGGCTGACCGCCGAAGAATTGATGCTTTTGAATTGTGGTGCTGGAGGAGACTCTTGAGAGTCCCCTGGACTGCAAAGAGAACAAACCTATCCATTTTGAAGGAAATCAACCCTGAGTGCTCACTGGAAGGACAGATCCTGAAGCTGAGGCTCCAATACTTTGGCCATCTCATGAGAAGAGAAGACTCCCTGGAAAAGACCCTGATGTTGGGAAAGTGTGAAGGCAAGAGGAGAAGGGGACGACAGAGGACGAGATGGTTGGACAGTGTCATCGAAGCTACCAACATGAATTTGACCCAACTCCGGGAGGCAGTGGAAGACAGGAGGGCCTGGCGTGCTCTGGTCCATGGGGTCATGAAGAGTCGGACATGACTTAACAACTAAACAACAACAAATCAAATGTGTACCTCCCAACTTGAAATGTGAACTGGAAGAGAGCTCTGTGTCCATGCTTCCTAGGATTTCGTAATGTAATTTTCCAGCAGTTCCCTAGCAGTCCATCCAAGAAAAGTATGTAACAAAGAAATGTGAATCCGAAAATGAAGGTCTTCACAAAAATTGTGACATAAGGAGAAACTGCTATGCCAAAAAGAAAAAAAGGAAGGGAAAAAGTAGGTATAGTAAGAAAATGTCATGGAAAAATGTTTCTAGTTGGAGAAATAGGAAGAGAAGGAAAGATTTTTTTGCAGATTTTTTAAAAAAGAAATGTCATAAATGGATGTTGAATTGGGATAAAAAGAAGAACTGAAAAAATGGAAGAAACTAAAGCAGATTTATGAAATTGGATGCAAATTTGGACACTTAAAGGAGAGCCTGCCAGAGGTGAGGAAACACATGATTGCTTTCATGCAAACTGGGTTCTGGTTGAACTGGAAGTTTAAAGTTTAAATATAAATGTCACCAAACTCACAATAAATTATAAATATTAAAATATAATTAAATCAGTTATAATATTAAAATGGTATTAGGTTAAAAGCAATTTAAATGCACCTCTGTTAAAATAATAATAACAATGTGAATTGGAAACTGAAGCACAGTTGTTTTGAAATCCTATTCTTAGTAGGCAGGCAGTTTCCAAAGACTTACTGGAATGGAAGGCTCTGTGCCTGCTAAGGGTAGGACAACAGGGAGGGGCCCGTTGAGCAGGGCATTCCAAAGTCTGGGGGCAGACACCGAAAAGGCCCTGTCTCACACCGTCATTGAATGAGCCTCTGAAAGTGGTAGGACTCGGAGAAGAGCCTCTTGCCCAGCCAGGCCTCTAGGGGAGACTGTAGACTTTCAGATAGGCTGGATCCATGTAGGGCTTTATAGGTCATTTACCAGCACTTTGAATTGTGCCTTAAAAAGAACCAATAGTCAGTGGGGCTGTTGTAACAGGGGGATTATGTGCTAGCTATAATCGGCCTCTGGCCAACAGCCTGGCTGCATGATTTTGGTCCAGCTTAAGTTTCTGAACACTCTTCAGAAGCAACTCTATTATACAAATAAATGAGGACTTCCGAGCTTTTCCCAGTACAGTTCAGGGACTTTTTTGGGGGGAGCTGATACTTCCAAGGCCATGCTATAAAGATGTAAACCCACTCACTTACTACTCAGCTCCCCACGTTCACTGTCATCTACAGCAGTGGTTCTTAACCTTTGTTACTCAGGTGTTTTTGGACTGCAACTCCCAGAAGCCTTCACCACCAGCTGTGCTGGCTGGGGTTTCTGGGAGTTGCAGTTCAAAAACACCTGAGTAACAAAGGTTAAGAACCACTGATCTACAGCACAGCATTTAGCATGGTGCCACCACTATGGGAAATGCTATTCTTTCACAAATTCAATATGCATATTCAATTTTCAGTTTTATGTGTATGTTAAAAAACCTACCTATTTATGCAGGGCTTCCCTATAAAGTGCAACTTAACATCTGTTCTGTAGATTGCATCATTATTGGGGCTAGGATCTTACTTCTTTTTACTCATATGGAAGTGAAGTCCCAAAAGCTGCCATGTCCAATTGAACAGGTACTGGTTGCAGGCTGGTTGTGTGCCAGCTGTATGACTAGGTGCACAACTGGATACATCACCATCATGAAATTGGCACTTTATCAATTATCCATAATGGATTCTACCAGCTCCTCTTCCATACATGTGTAAATTCCAGCCAGTGTGCATCTGTATCTTTTGTATCATCTGTGTATATTGTACTTAGTCTAGGGTTTATTACTGTTGTGTACGGTTTTGAACTTTTGCGTTTAAGCAGTTTAATGAGAATTAAAATAGCAATATCAATAACAGAGAATAAAGTAATAGTTTGGTAGAATAAATAGCAGAGGCTGCAAATGCTCAGTTTGCTGCAAGTCACAAATGGAGCTCATTGCCTGCAGTAGTAAATCCCCTGGTGCCGTTTTCTTATTCTAGTCACTTCTCCCCTTTGAATGTTTATCTTGTAATCCATTCCCCCCTCCCCCAAGCCTTTTGACTCTGAGCATAAAAGTGGTTGAAGGGGGCTGCATTGCTCTCTAAAAGTGCAAGGTCAAGTTCAACATACAGCAGGCAAGCCAGAAGCCTGTTTCAGATTTAGATCATCTATCCCTTCTTGAAAGTGAGTTCCTATTTCTGGAACCATTCTGAATCAGAAGATCAGAGGGGAGGAGGGGAAGTCATTTTTTCTACGTTGTATTGTTCCACTTTGACATTTTTTTTTAAAGGAACACAATATGTTTCAAATAAGAGACAATTATTTTTACTCACACTCCATTCGTATTTGGAATGGAAACAGATGTGCTTGAAGGCCAACCCAACTCACCAGGTGTATATGTTGAGATATAGCAAAAGGTCCACATTCTATCTGGCCTCACACAGAAACAGATGTGTGATTGCACCCTCATCCAGGAGGCTCAGGGTTCAAGCTCTCTCCCTTCATGGTGTGATCTAGAAATTTTCCAAATGTATTAGGCTGGGAAAGGCATGATTATTCCTGGGCAGAATAAGTAGGAGAAGTGGCATGTGGCACCAGCAATCATGACTTAGAGATATCTTGTGGATTTGCAGATACGACTCAGGGTAGTAGTTGAAAAAAGATATAGACTGCTGTTCTATTGATGCCAATGTAAGGTACAGTCACTTTTTGCTAGTGGTGGTTGTCTCCACCCCTTCCAAACTCCTCTCCTCTCCTCTCCCTTTCCATCTCCACCCCTTCCAAACTCCTCTCCTCTCCCTTTCCATCGCCACCCCTTCCAAACTCCTTTCCCTTTCCATCTCCACCCCTTCCAAACTCCTTTCATCCCCCTTTCCATCTCCACCCCTTCCAAACTCCTCTCCTCTTCCTTTCCATCTCCACCCCTTCCAAACTCCTTTCCTTCCCCCTTCCATCTCCACCCCTTCCAAACTCCTTTCCTCTCCCTTTCCATCTCCACCCCTTCCAAACTCCTTTCCTTCCCCCTTCCATCTCCACCCCTTCCAAACTCCTTTCCTTTCCACATTCCATATGCGTTGTCTGCAACGCATTTTTGGTATCACCTGGCAGGACAAAGTTCCAAATAGAGTAGTCCTAAAACGAGCTGGAATTTTTAGCATGAATACATTACTGAAACAGCGACGTCTACGTCGGCTTGGGCATGTCGTGAGAATGGCTGACGGTCGGATTCCAAAAGATCTCCTGTATGGAGAATTAGTGCAGGGAAGGCACCCCAGAGGGAGACCACAGCTGCGATACAAGGATATCTGCAAGCGGGATCTGAAGGCCTTAGGAATGGACCTCAACAGATGGGAAACCTTGACATCTCAGTGCTCAGCCTGGAGGCAGGCGGTGCAGCATGGCCTCTCCCAATTTGAAGAGACACTTGTTCAGCAAAGAGGCAGTCCCGAAACCAGCAAAATCAGGGAGCTGGACAGGGGACAGCTTGTATTTTTCTTCAGTGTGGAAGGGATTGTCACTCTCGAATTGGCCTTCTCAGCCACACTAGACGCTGTTCCAAGACCTCTATTCAGAGCATGTTACCATAGTCTCTCGAGACTGAAGGATGCCTACTGGTTGTCCAAGATTTCAGGCAGGATTCCTTCCTGGCCCTATCAGGCAGCCCCTGGTATTCCCTGGCAGTTTCTCATCTAAATACCAACCAGGTCACATTCAAGATGATATGGTGGACAGGCTGTCACCTGCAAAGCACTACATAACCTTTGACCAGCATAAATCTAGTCTGAAGCTTGAAACCGGGTCTCAGGACTTTCCCTTCTTAGTTCTTAAAAAGCTGGGTTTGAATTGTTGGGAGGTTATTTCTTGAACCAGGGCTTCCACATTTCTCTTTACGGTAGCTCCCATTCTTGAACATCTTTTGCTCATCTAAACAAGCCTACTGTAAAGAGAGACCTAATCTCTCCTCTTCTTCTTTGTTTTCAGAAGCTGGACTCTGGGGACCTTCAGCGAAGTTAAGTGGGTCCCCAAGATGGCTAGTGGTGGCCAAGGGTTTATAGACTATAATTCAGCCCTATGAGACTGGAGAAAAAGGCAGGGGAAAAGGATGATGTACCACTAATAAAAGCTGTTCTGAGCCAAGAAGCTGAGTTGGAGCCCAGGAGGTTATTGCTGGGGGATCCTACTTTTGCTGGAGGAGGTGCTGCCTGGGGTGCACACCGGGGGCCACTGGAGAAGTTGCTCAACAATAATATTCTCAAGGTCTGTTCAAGGGAATGCAGTCTTCAGCAAAAAAAAAAAAAAAAAAAAAAAAGGCAGACCAGCATCTTCTCCACTTTTTGCTGTATAAGCTATGATGGCAAGCATGCGGTGATCAAGAGTCAAATGATGTCCTTCTCCTAAGCTGGTCAAAGAATTCTAGCTAGGATGGAGAATAGGTGTATTTGATGGATAGCTCTTAAAAGCGACTTTATGCGCAGAGTAAATGAGCTTTGCAATAAAAGAAATAACAGGGCAAGCCTTTTCATGCCTTTTGGTGTTCAGTCGTAGAAGAGATGTTGCATATTAATGTCACCTCCTTGAAGCAATCTTTTCATTCACAGAAGGTAAAGTCGAGGAAGTCATAATAATAAATCTTCTCTCCAGCGTTTTGTCGGGATTAGGTTATCACCTTCTTAATATCATAAGGAAGTAGTGCTTAAAGGGATTGCAGTGTGGGGGTGCGTTTATAAGAGACAGAAGGAGAGAGCCTGAGCTGGAAATGAACAATGGCCCAAGAGGTTTCCTAGAGAAGAAAATGACATTTTTTGAAGAAAGTGTGAAGATAGAGCAAGACTGTTTCTGGAACATAAAACAGGGCTCTCTGCGGTGAGTGTCAAATGTTAATCTGTGTACGGCAGGCCATGAATGAATTGCTCCAATCAATGTTCTCTCTAAGCTGTGTGGGCATGCAGCGCTGCATCGGGGCCGCACAGCCAAGCCGGTTTTGCTGCCCGTTTGCTTCAGGTTGCGGGTTGGGGCTTCTGCCCCATGCTAGCAGAAAATTAGAGGGAACGTTGGCGCCAATCATAGGCAGTCCTTATTGTTCAGTTTGTAATAGCAGGAATACACACATACACCTGTATATCTATAGCGAAGCATAGGTTGCTATGCTATGAATAAAGACTGCCACACCATGTTCTCTGGCTGAGTTTTTCCTGTTGTTGTTGCTGCTAGAGAGTGAAGCAAAGTGTCTGTACTTTCTTCTGCTCTAATTAATCATAAATGGACTGGAAGGTACCTATTTTCTTGTGCTAAGCAATAGGATTTTAGCCAGAGCAAGGCAATGCATAGATGAGTTACAAAATAGCATCGACAGTCAGTGGAAGGTTAAGAATAGGTTCTAGGGATTTGGGATCCTGTGGCACACATATACAATACATCTCCTGTTTGCTGTTAACTATACTTACACTTTCTGAGCAGTTGTAATTAGAGATGGGATATTTGTATTTGTATACGAATACGAATATCCCGGACACAGGTGGCTTGGATCCCCAGTCCTGCCTCCCTAACCCGACCTGTCCACTTATGGGTTGCCATGGAGCATGCGTGGTTGACATCCTGCCTATTACGCCAATGTGTCAGACAAAGCCCAACGGGCACTGCTCTGCCTTCCTGCTCTTTTGGCCACTCCAGCCAGTGGGCGGGATGACGAGTCTTCCCACTCAGCTGCTGTCACCAGCCTTTTGTAACACCAGCTTAAGCCATGACCATGATCTGGTCCAAATGGAGCATCGATGATTCTGAATCCCCAATCCTCCGGCAAGGATTTATGGCAACATAATTCCCTCCTTCAGATTCTCCCTTCCACTGTAGTTTGGGGAAAAGTAAAAATTCCAAAAAAATAGTAAATGATTTTATAGTGTAGGGGTGCAAAGGGTGCTTTTCTCCTGGTTTATTAACACCAGATGTTCTTTGGGCCCCAAAACAATGGGATACCTTTGATGAGGAGCTCTACTAGGTCTGTCCCTGGGGTAGATGGGCTAGCCTGTCATGTTGTTGTTGTTTAGTCGTTAAGTCGTGTCCGACTCTTCGTGACCCCATGGACCAGAGCATGCCAGGCCCTCCTGTCTTCTACTGCCTCCCGGAGTTTGATCAAATTCATGTTGGTAGCTTCAATGACACTGTCGAACCATCTCGTCCTCTGTCGTCCCCTTCTCCTCTTGCCTTCACACTTTCCCAACATCAGGGTCTTTTCGAGGGAGTCTTCTCTTCTCATGAGATGGCCAAAGTATTGGAGCCTCAGCTTCAGGATCTGTCCTTCCAGTGAGCACTCAGGGTTGATTTCTTTCAAAATGGATAGGTTTGTTCTCTTTGCAGTCCAGGGGACTCTCAAGAGTCTCCTCCAGCACCACAATTCAAAAGCATCAATTCTTCAGCGGTCAGCCTTCTTTATGGTCCAGCTCTCACTTCCATACATCACTACTGGAAAAACCATAGCTTTGACTATGCGAACCTTTGTCGGCAAGGTGATGTCTCTGCTTTTTAAGATGCTGTCTAGGTTTGTCATCGCTTTCCTCCCAAGAAGCAGGCGTCCTTTAATTTCGTGGCTGCTGTCACCATCTGCAGTGATCATGGAGCCCAAGAAAGTAAAATCTGTCACTGCCTCCATATCTTCCCCTTCTATGTGCCAGGAAAACCCCATGAACAGAAACAAAAGCCTGTCATATGATGCATCAAAACTATCAAAGAGTGTTGTCGCACGTTAAAGTCTAGCATGTTTTTCTGGCCTGCAGCCCATCATCACATCTGAAGAAGTGGGCTGCAATCAACTTAAGCCTATTGCCAATGAAGTTGGCTACCCTTTGAGGTTTGTTCGTTTGCTACACCAGATTTTGTCTCCAATGATTCATACAAGAGTTCAGCATAATTCATTCTGATGCCAATCAGGAAGCACAGAGTGTCTTTTGTAAGGCCCAGGGGCCAAGCTCTCAACCACTGCTGCCTTGAAAAGTGATGGGCAGTGCTGATAGAAATCTTCTTCTTGGAAAAACATAATTGATTCAGACCTGTTTATTGACTCTTTCATAATCTGCAGGCAGCTTTTTGTACAGCCCTCCACTCAGGCAGGGATTTTTTTTCACCTAATAGAGCCATGTTAATAATTAGTACTAACAATGTCATTCTTTGCAAATTCCATTCTTCCAAATGAGAATGGAACTCATTTAGAAACTTTTTCCCCTTCTGGGGGAGATCACAAGAGTTTTAGTACTTTTTTGTGTGTGTGTGTGCAAAAAACTTTGTATTTTAAGCGAAACACAAGGCTTTAAAGGGTAAAACTTTTTTGTGTGTCAAATATTTTTTAAAACTTATTTCTTATTTCTCTTCTGGTGATGGTGGTGGTGAAAGAAAGAGGTCTTTTCACACCTGTACTGATGTGGGGAAAATATATATCAATGGCTGACAAGTTTTTTTTGACAAAGTTTCTCAATGTATTGGGACACCCTTTTTAAAAAAATCAAGGATGAGAAAAGCTGAAGGTATTCATTACATAGTAAGTCTTCAATGGATGCCATATATCAGCTCATTCTGTGCCATTCTATAAGGATTACTGGAGGGTGGTAAAATGAGCAAAAGTTGAAACTAATCTCTGAAATGTTATTTAAGAAAACTTGGTATTACATCTTTTCAGAAAGTCAACAACAACAACATATTAAGGGCTAAACTGAATTTTCGTTCCTGCTAGATCAGTCCCATGGCATTGATGGGGTTTACATAAATGGGTCTACTCTAGTTGGGATTAACAAATGGAGTTAGCCCATCCCCCCCCCCCCCCAAACAAATCTTTGCTTCATTGCCTTGGACAGAACTGGCTCAGTATTAGGTATGTCCATCTCCATAAAGGTTGACAAATCAGAGTGACAAGCCATTAGTAGTGTTTTTCAGGGGAACTTAAGTTTTCTGACTGATAGAAACCTGTGACATTTGATCAGCCTCTAAATTGCAGGACTCTTACTATTTTCTTGCCATCTGGAGTGGAGAATCAAGTGGCATGTACAAAGAGGTAAGGACAGAAGTATACCTAATGCACAGCTAACCAGCCAAACATAGCTACTTGTAGAAGAACTATAGGGATTGGAAAGGAATACATATGGATATACTTAATAGTCTTATAGAGAAAAAAATAATTGTGTTTTAATCAAGGATGGAAGGGACAGTTGCTAAATTCCTCTTGCCTATCAATTTTGGGTATCTTGACACAAAGAGACATCTCAGTGCAGTATTTTAAAACCCTGTAGGATTCTTCACTTCCAGCCAAATCTAAGACAAAGCACTCTCTCCTTCCCCTTAAAGTCTATGTAATTTGTATGAATTAATTTTAGTGTCCTTTCCCTTAAAGAAACAAAGCATAGAGGCCCACAGCAGGTATAAAAAGAGTAGCTGATTGTTAGGAAGGATGCTAACAACCCATCTA
This sequence comes from Intellagama lesueurii, assembly GCA_037013535.1. NCBI lineage: Eukaryota > Metazoa > Chordata > Lepidosauria > Squamata > Agamidae > Intellagama > Intellagama lesueurii. The sequence goes on along the minus strand of JBAJHW010000005.1, from coordinate 185,918,078 downwards.
GTGCTTCAAATTCTTATACAAAAGAGTGGCCATCCTAATTTTGTACAATTTGCACTATTTGTGAATTTGAGAAGATCTTGCATTTTTTTCTTGGAAAATGGGAGATTTTGCACAAAAGCTAACTGACTTTTTTTATACAAAGCATCCTTCTAATACAAGAATTCTGTCTTAACAACTATGAGGGGGGGGGGGAAATCCAGTTCCATGTCCTCACCTGCAGAGTTGAGGCAAGTGAGGATATTTATATGTCTGGTTTTAAAACAAACACAAATAGATAGTCTTAAAATTCAGATTCAGCATCTATGAGGCTCCCATAGTATCTGCTTCACAGCAGTAAGATCCTCTATGCTACATTTCCAGCCCACCATGTCAGATCAATAACGCAGCTGCTGTATCAGTAGTTTAAGCTAGGCTTATTTAAGAGCCTCAGGAAAGAATGATGAAAATATACCATGGTACGTTGCAAGAGTGAATGGCCAAGACCTAGACTTGCTTGCTTGCAGGGTTGCCCGGGACTCTTTTCCTCCAGCAGCAAAATATTAATAATACATCAGAGTAGGTTTATGAAGAGCAGAAACATCTTGTAGACCCCAAACAAAAGGGTACTGTGGATTACTTACTAAGGCAATGGAGTGATCTGCATGGTACACAAAGAGACTTATAATCTATAAAGAGGGGATGTACTATAAACTGTTACCTTGATGCCTTTATTCTATACCAGATCTTCAATTTCATTCTTGCTTTTCCAGTCTGCTTTCAAGAACAATGAAATAACGTGTATTTTGTTGGATTTGGGGGACCTTACCTTTGCTTCTTCACCAGTCCCTGAGATTTTATAACATCTATGCCTAATGAAGAGTTCTGGAAGACTCAATAGCTCACCCTCTAGTGATCCAATAAATGTACTGGGGTTGGACTCAATGGCCTTATATGCCCCTTTAACTCAAATATTCTATGATTCTATGATACTGAGAGTCAATGTGGTGTATTGAATAGACTGTTAGACTAGGAAACAGGATAGTATTCAGTTCCCCACTTGGCCATGGAAACTCATGGAGGTGGCAATGGTAATCCATTCCTTGAACATCTCACATACTTGAAAACCATATTGGGGTCATCATAAGTGAGAAACAACTTGATGGCATATAACACACAGTCAAGGTATTGCCCAATCTGGATCTTCCTTTTCTTCCAATGACTTTTAAGACACACTGTCTCTTCACTGAAGAGATGGCACTCCTGCTGTGTTCATGGATTTCTTTCTGAAATGCAGGATTCATACATCACTTAGCTATCTCCATGGACCAGTTACAACCCCAGAATATTCTCTCCTCTGTTCCTTGATTTTAGTTATCTTTTTCCTGCTTCCTTATCCTCCTTTTCTCTGTCTACTAGGGGTATGCAAGTGGCTCCTGACCTGATTTCTATTGAAATATTTGTTGCACAGATTGGCACAGACCCATCTTGAGCTGTTTTAGAGATGGCCTGAACCAGTTTGTTCTCAACTTCGTGAGGGTGTTTGTATATTTCTGGATCACCATTTAATTTTTAAAAAACTGCAAATGGGTAAAACAGAGGACTAGGACCTGGAATGAGGTTTGTATCAGTTGGACTGCCTGCCCAGGAGAGCTCTGGGACTTCACGGGTTGCTCAGCTGTCAATCTCTTCCACCTATGGCATGAAATTCAGCGATGCAGTTTACAGCTAATAAGATTTTATGCAGGCTGGGGGGAGGGAAATAGAACCCACAGCCTGCATGTTACCCATCCTGTCATAGCTCAGCCACTCCCAATAGACCACTCTCCATAGATTCTGGATTACAACTTCCATCAGCCTCAAGCCAGGATGCCAAACAATGATGTTTGCTAAAGACTAAGGCATATGGCAGGTACCAGCCTGGGGAAAACTGCCTTAGATCTTCTCCAAATCCTTTTTAAACTGGATAAATAAATATAGATAAATCCTCTTTTATCTGGACATTTTAGCTATGAAAGAGTTGAAATAATATCTATTTCTCGCATAAGTGCTTGCTTGCTTGCTTGCTTGCTTGCTTGCTTGCTTGCTTGCTTGCTTGCTTGCTTGCTTGCTTGGCTGGCTGGCTGGCTGGCTGGCTGGCTGGCTGGCTGGTTGGCTGGTTGGCTGGTTGGTTGGTTGGTTGGTTGGTTATTTGATTTGTGCTTCAGGAATCAAACTGAGGACAATTCAGTGCGACATGAATCCCTCACATCCATTTCTCTTATCTCCTCGTATGCTCTCTCTATAAAACTCTCAGTTCTTCATTTCCCATACATTCATTTTCTCTATGAGGTGAGTTTTTGTGAAGGATGGAAGCTCTTGTTCCACAGATGTAAGTTTAGTAGCTTGTAAGTTTAACACAATATTCTCCCTGCACTTTTTATGCTCATAAGTGCTGCACATTGAATTATCATGGAAGTCAAGTGTTGGCATTATATAACAAACCATTAACAGTTATATAAGCTTCCAGTACAGGTACAGGAATTGGTCAGCTTTTTCTGTGGTCCCCCTCTTGATGCTGAAAAGCTAATGGACAGTTTTTTGACTCAGTCTGCTGGGTGGAAGATCTACAGATTCTGATCTACAGAAAATGTTTGTGGATCTTGTTAATCATTGTGCTGATCCTTGCACTAATATTCTTCTGACATTTGCTTTGGGGACAAAGGGCTTTAAGTATACTCAAGAGTGCTGCATATATTCATTAGATCCATCCAAGATATGGAGTTGTAGACAGTGATGGTTGGAGGCTTATCATGGAACAGTGTAGTGCCAGTTGGTGCAATGAGTACCATTCAGTTGCATTAGTTTACTCTGTAAGGTAAAGGTTCAGGTTCCCCTTGACATTTAGTCCAGTCGTGTCCGACTCTAGGGCGCGGTGCTCATCACCGTCTCCAAGCCGTAGAGCCAGCGTTTGTCTGAAGACAGTTTCCGTGGTCACGTGGCCAGCATGACTAGACACGGAACACCGTTACCTTCCCACCATGGTGGTACCTATTTATCTACTCGCATTTTTACATGCTTTTGAACTGCTAGGTTGGCAGGAGCTGGGACAAGTGATGGGAGCTCACTCCGTCGCGTGGATTTGATCGTACGACTGCTGGTCTTCTGACCTTTGCAGCACAGAGGCTTCTGCGGTTTAACCCGCAGCTCCACCACGTCCCTTAGTTTACTCTGTAGTTTATGTTAAAAAATATTGCAAGTTTTCTTTTGCCTTTGAGAAGAAAAGCACACATGCACGTACACACACAGATTTACACAGACACAATAAGCGTAGTGACCAGTCTAGTGCTTTAAGTTGTTCAAATTCAGCAACAGTCATCTTCATTGTGGGCAATGCACACATTTTGTACAATTGAGCAATTTTGCACAAAAAGGCAATTTTCTGTAATTGGGGCAATTTTGCACAAAACTGGTAAAAGGTTTTGCTTCCCAATGGAAGAACTCTTGTAAGAACTTTGGAAAATGTATCACCGTCCAAACCATCAAGAAGAAGAATGTGGTGATTCCTTACCCTTTTCTTCTAGAATAGAATAAGCACATATTGATATCTCTATTGTAGGGATACACTCAGGCAGCATGATGCAACAGTGGGTGGATGGGTGACCTGCAAAAGCCACCTATTTTTCCATCTGGCTCTCTCCCTCCGCCTTATGCAATGTAGTGGAGCATGGCCAACATGTTTTGGACTGAAGGTTCATTTCTTAAATATATATTGCATACGAAGACCTATGGTGGGCATTAAAGACTTCTTGGTATACAGAAGAGACAGGGCAACCTTGTCAGCTCTGGGGGACAGTTTTCCAGTACCTGCCAGGGGCCCTATGATGCACATTAGCACCTTTCCACTGAAATTCATACTAATCACGCTGCAGAATTTGGATGGCAAAATGCTTACTTTAAATAAGATATTCCCAGTTGACTGGCAGTGAACCACTACAAGCCATTTAAAGTAAGCAAAATGTTTGCTTAATATCGGGTTTCATAGTTTGCTGACAAAATTCAGTGACTTGCCTTGGTACTATATTTAGCAGTTCATTTGGGGGGGGGCGTTGCAGGTGGGGCTGGACTCTTGGCACTTCTCTTATGGATAAAGTACACTACTAGAGAAGGGATGGAGAGAACAATCTTATTTCCCTTCTTCTTTTCCACAGTACTGAAACCACAACCCACCAGATAAACAAGGAGGCAAGATGGAGGCAGGCAGGCAGGAAAACACATTGGAGAGTTGCCAGAGGTAGAGGAGGAACCTGACACTGTCACACTCCTGGTGACACTGTTGGTGGCACAGAATGGACAAGTGTGGAATAGAACTGTGGTCAAAATACTCTGAGATGCCTTTGAGATGGGAGAAAAAGAGAAGTTCAGCATTCAGAACCCAGTGCTGAAGCGGATGAGGGAGTTCCCCAGTTAGTGGTATTTGGTGACTAAACTTGTAAGACAGCACAAGCCTGTAGGTTCGCTGTTGATGGTTGGGGGCTTTGGGGAGCTATCAAGGCCATAAGTCTGCTGTTTACTAATCAATACTGGGGAGAGGGACAACACATATGGCAAATGTGTTGCCTAAAACCTTCTTAAAGGGTATGTGTTGGACAGAGATGGAAAAATCTATTCTGTGAGAAGTTTTGTGTTAAGCACGTTCCCAAGTTCTGACAAACACTCATGAAAGAGTATTTTATATTGCACAGCTCTTAAGAATACTGTTACCTAGAAAGAAGTCCTTGAAACCTGTTGAGTTCATTGATGCACATCTAGTCCTTGAGAACAGTAAGGTGATGCCTCTTCTCTTAACTGCCTCTCTCCAGAAGTCTGAGGTTTTATGACTTCCCTCCTTTCCTGGAGGAAGTACAAGTGATAGTTTGAAGCTGCACCACAGCTCCTACCTCACACCTTGCTGTGATTTGGTTCTTTTTTGAGAGATCCCTGTGGAAAATAAAAAGGCTGCTGAGAGAGAAGTGAGTACCAGCCATTTGAGTGAGAGGGACTTGATTTTCCTCTCACTGGAAACTTTCAGAGTGTGACAGTTAGGAACATGTTAACTGTCAATCCACCAGTGTTGGACTAATGCACAATCTAAATAAACTACACGTTAGGACCTTTGATTATAAGTGGCATCTAAGTAGAACAACATGCCCAGCTTATGTGGCCTCATACAACTACCAAATATATGTATTTGGTAGTGATATATATATATTTGGTAGTGATATGAGGCCACATAAACTGGGCATAGGATTTCAGCATGTCTAAATCCAACTCTGCATTCCAGCCTAAATTTAAATTTAAGTTTAGAGGGAATTCACAGATATACTGGGGGCTTTGAAACATTTTTGGACACCTTCCAGAATCCCCCAGCCAGCATTTTTAGCTTACCATAACATTGCAAAGTGGACAAAGGTCCTACATTTGACTTTTCCACGCTTATTTTTATACATCTCTTCATCACTATGCAGCTTCCCTGACTGCCCACACTTCCTGATCTGCAAATCTTTATGAGATGAGTGAGCTTATATTGTCTGCCCTGGACTTTAACTGTGGGTTGGGAGCTGGGGAGACTGCCAGCTGCCACAGAGGTTGTTGTACCACAAAAGACAGGACATTCACTGGCACTTCTGAGCAGCTTCATAAACAAGGAAAACCTCTTCTTCTTCTTCTTCTTCTTCTTTTAGCACATAACCAAAATAACTTTCTATTATCTCTTTCGCAAAACAGTAAGTCTTTAACATTTTTACTTCCTTATTTTCCACCAGACATTTATTTTCTTCGCAATCTTAATAATACCTTTCTTAATTCTTATTTTATATCCATATTAATAATCTGCTTTACTTTCTTTTTACTTCTGTTGAGAGCAGTTCTGCATCTAATTTAAACCTAAGTCACTTGGTACAGGTTTGGAATCTTTCTTCCGTTTCTCTCCAAGATAACTCTTTACTTTCCCCCATTGAGATTCGTGCTCCATTCTACTCTTTCCTTCCAATGAGTCTGTTAGTTTGTCCATTAATATTAGTTCCTGTTATTAAACAATCCTCCACCGAAGGTTCCTCCTTGTCTTTCCATTGTTTTGCCACTTGAATTCTGGCTGTGCCTAATATGTATAAACAAATTTTTGTCTCTTGTCTCGAATTTAACTTTACCATATTGAACAAATAAGTTTCCGGTTTCATCTCCATTTTTATTTTTAAATCTATGGTGATTATTTTTTCTATTTCTTTCCAAAATTTCCTAATAAATTTACATCCCCACCACATATGATATAGTGTTCCTTTTATTGTTTTACATCTCCAACATTTATCTTTCTCATTTTTCTTCACCTTTGCCAATTTCTCTGGTGTCATATACCATCTATATAATATTTTCATATAATTTTTTTCCCCAAATCTGTACTTATTAATAGTTTTTGGTTATCATTCCATGCTCTAAACCAATCCACTGTTTGAATTGTTCTACCTAATTCCTGCATCCATTTTATCATATTTTCTTTAATTATTTCCTGTTCAATGTTTCTTTCCAATAATAGTTGTACAACTTTGCGATTTGGTGATTTTCTTTTCCCCATATTATCTTGTCTAGTTCTGTAGGTTCTTTAACCAATCCTATTAATTTATTATCCATTTTCTTTCTGATAGCTGTCTATGTGCAAACCACTGGCATATTATACCTACTTGATTCATTTCTTCTCTTGTTCTTAATCTTAGTTGTCCGTCATCTTCCTCTATGAGTAGATCTTTATATGTTAACCATTTATCATTTTTTATATCAACTTCCTTTGAGAGAGCTTCATGGGAGGACATCCACATTGGAATCCCATGATAAAATTTCTCTTTATATTTCTCCCATACTCTTATTAATGCTTTTCTTATTATATTATTATCAAAAGCTTTGTTCACTCCCCCCCATACCATAAGTATGCATGAAGTCCATATTTTAAATCTTTGCTTTCTAGTATTAATATTTTTTCATCCTCCAGTCTTATCCACTCTCTTAACCATTGTAGTGCTGCCGCCTCATAATATAATTGGAGGTTTGGGAGACCCCATCCTCCTCTCTTCTTGTCATCTTGCAAGTATTTCAATTTCAAACAAGGTAAACTCCTTCTGAACAACTTTATAAATAAGGGAACCTCCTGAATCTTACACACATGAGTATTACCTCAAACCTTTTTCCTGAAATTATTTTTGAAGGTAATTATTTCTCTATGAAATCAAATGAGAACAGTCAAGATTCCCCTGGAAGAAGTTTTCAACCCAGCACTTTCCTTTTGAATGACCCATCAGGTGGTAGTATGGAGTTATATGAATCAAGGAAGGTCATATAATATCTATGAACCTACCACAGTTGAATGGGGATAGGAGAGACTGTACCTCAGTGATGGAGCATGTTTAGCATGGAGATGGTCTCCGGTTCACTACTCAGGATCCTTGTGGCACAATAGTTGAACTGCACTACAGCAGTCAAGACTCTGCTCATGACCTGATTTCAATCCTGACAGGCACACATAATCATCATCATCATCTTAGAATTGCAGAACTGGAGGGACCCTATGAATCTTCAAGTCCAGACCCTGTTAAGGAGGCACAGTGGGGAATCAAACTCCCAACCTCTGGCTCTGCAGCCAGATATCTAAACCACTGAGCTATCCAGCAGTAACTGGCTCAAGGTTGACTCAGTTTTCCATCCTTCCAAGGTCGGTAAATTGTATACCCAGCTCACGGGGGGGGGGGAATGTGTAGCCTGCATAATTTGTAAACCACCTAGAGAGTGCTTTAAGCGCTATGGGGTGGTATATAAGCAACACACTGCTTTGCTTTTTCTTTCGAGTCAAAAAGGACTAGATGAATCGGTCCTCCCTCCAACTCCAAAATCAGAACAGGAAGTAGGTATTGAAACTCTTATAGTTTTGATTAAAAAAAGAGAAAGAAACTAAAAATCTTTCAGGTCCTGATGCAGCCCCACAAGGGTGATAGGGCTGAAATATGCCCCCCAAGCCCACCTACGTTGCCCCTGTTGGACTATAAAACAGCTGCCCATGTCCTTTAATAAAGCAAGCATCATGCTGGAAGTGGCATGCAAAGGCATCTTCAGTGGCTGTCAGTGTGACTTCTGGAACACTGCTCTGTGTTCTACATCTGCAAATTCCTTCAAGAAACTGAAAGGACATGACCTCCTCTTTCAAACTGCCAACCTTCACAGCCAATCTTAAAACTATGAACTGAACAGAGAGCCACACAAGGGTTTCACTTCAGCTGTCTACCTCCTCATTCAACCAGGGCAGCCTGTGATACCAGCAAGGGGCTGCCTCGTGCTAAAATGGGACTTGTGTGAGAGAGCTCCTCCCTCTCCTTGAACCATGAGCTACTGGTGCATTTCATCATAATATGTAATTTGAATTTTAGTGAACAGAATGACTGCTGTTCAGCATTATTACTCAGAGATAAGTCTTGTGGAGTTCAGTATCCGGTGTGAGTCTACAGGACTGAAGCCTGACAGGACATAATCCTGTGCATACTTGTTTAAGAGGACAGCCCATCGTTTAGTGGTGCTTCTCATGTAGTGTGCATAGAACTATGGTCAGATGGTATGGAGGAGTGGATGGCCTCTGACCGCCCTGGACCCTCAGAGGGAGGTGCAGAATCCCTCCTGAAGAGACAGAGAATCCAAAGCTGGAGTCATAGGAATGGGGGAGGGGGCTTGCTGTGAACCCAACAAATTGGCAGAAAATGAAGAGGAGAGCTAGGCTACAAGTGACTTAGTAAGGTGCCCCTTTGCAAGAGAGACTTTCTTGAGAGTAGGGGTACTCACAGTAGTATTGGTTTCCTAGAGAGGAAAGACCTTCCTCCTGGGACAGGGGACTTGGGGCCTCAGATTTTCTTGGACTATAGCTCTCAAAAACCCCAACCATTAGCTACGGTAGCTAGAGCTTTTGGGAACTGTTGTCCAAGAATAGTGGGTACCCAATTTGTTGATGGATTGCTCTTTCTCGGATTGGTAGGCTGAGTTGTTTACTTAACACTTTTTGGGTGGACTACACCAGTGGTCTCACTTGACTTGGGGTACGGTTAAGCAGGAATCACTTCCTTCTCTCATTTGACGGAAGATTTCTCTCCAGTGACACGGCATCTTTGGATCCTGCCCAAATGTTCCAACTTAATGCCTGACTTACCAGCAGGCAAGCTGTGTGACTGGTTTTGATGCTTACTATTTGTGGGATTGGCAAGGGCTCATTGGCCCAAGCCGATCCCATGCATGTGGGTGCCCCGCCTCCAGTGCCTTGACACTAATCACGTGGAGCTTGCCCATTGATTGGGACCTGTGTGGTTCAGCTGTGAGAAGCATCTGGGGAAGCTCAGGTGTGGCACGGGTAGGGAGGTTGGATAAAGAGGGCCCAGCCAATGACAGTGGGGAGACTTGGGCCAACACTGTCAACTGGGCCGCCTGCCAGACAGAAGAAATGTCTCCAGCCCCCAACCCCTTGAGCAAAGGCTGGGAAGCCGTGCGGAGACACGACTCCTGGAGAGGGGAGTGAGTCCCCTTGCATTTCCTCCCATAGGAGACTGCCTGACTTCAAAGGGACGGTGTGTGGTGACACAAAGCCCGCTGGTTCAAGAACCATAGACAGGCCAGCCAGAGGCAGTACCAGGGCCAAGGCCAGCCAGAGGAGTTGATCGGTAGATTGGCTGGGCATTCGGAGGAGCTGCCTCCTGGGCCTACACATGCCCTGCCTCCTTCACACAACCACCCAGGAATGAACTGCATGGACCTTGCCTTTACGGTGGAAGACACAATGGCCTTCCAAGCATATGAGGCTGTGAGCCCGCAGAGTTACACTGGGCACAGGCGTCCTGGCTGTGGAGTCAGGTTACTGTTCCATTCTGCATCCCTACAGTGGAATCCCCTGCCTGTTACATCTGCACGGGATTCTGGACCTGGTGAAGGAAAAGGGTTTCTACCAACTTGCCTGCAACCAGCCGTAAGGATCATTAAGGACAGGCACTTGGAGGACTAAGTTTGGACAGAGTTGGGGCCACGTTTGGACAAAGTTGAAAAGAACGAGCACCTCTTAGAGGTGGTTAAGGGCTAGCCCATTGGCCAAGCCCTTTTTTCAGTTAACGCTAAAATAAAACATTTCAGTTGATCAGCAGCTACCTGTGGTCTTGTCATGGAGGAGGCCACTCAAACTATTGCTCAGAGAGAGGAACAGAAAACAGCACAGTGGTGGAGGTGGGTGGAAATTCCTTGTTAATGATCTATGGTTCTGAATATTTCTATAAATAGGGGTTCTGCTGCTATTGTTTTTTAATTCTTTTTTGGTACACATGCAGCCCAAATATCTATTGTGCATTACTTAATACAAAATGCACATTTCACAACCCTGCTCTGCAATATGTTTACCGCTCTCTGTTTAGTTTGGCTCTTTCCATTACCAAGGCACATTTGGTTCTCTCCCCACCCAACCACAACATGTTCTGTAGTGCCACAAGGGTGCTGTATGGAGACTTATGAATGTTTCAGAACTACAGGAGTTAAAATGAAATTTTGTTTTCTCTTGCGAGACAACAGATGTTGTGGCAACTTTAATTACCGCAGGTACAATTTCATTTGTTTAGCATATATTATATTCATTTTGAGGATACCTCTGTCTTCCTCGAATAGCAATCCATATTCTCCACCCTCCCATCCCTTTTATTTTTGGCCTCCTGTGCTTGAAAAACAATCTACAATGTATGAATTAGGACAGATTTCTTCACCCCTAGCCAATTCTGGCATTTCTTAAAAAGTGGTATGGAGGTATGTCTTTTTCACTTTCTGCTGAAATGAAAGCTCTCACGTTTTTTCCATCCCAAATGTCTGACTTGCAATTTTTAGCAAAGTCTCTGAAAGCAAACTGAAATGAAACTTTCCCCCAGTTGCACCAGCCAACTATTCTTCAGATGGAGAGAAGCATGATATTCTCTTAAGCCCTTGTTTTGGGATGAAGTGCACAAATCATTGAGCTAGGACTCAGGAGAACTTGTCCCAAATTTCCGTTCAACCATAGATACTCCCTGGGAGATGACGCTGATAAAAGCACTCCTTTGCAGACAATTTTTTTAAAAAAGATTTCTTTGAAAGATGGTGCTGGAGGATGGCTCTGCGCATATCTTGGACTGCCAGAAAGACAAACAGGTGGTTCCTAGAGCAAATCAAGACTAAACTGTCTCTGAAGGCAAACATGTTGAAACAGAGGATGTCCTACATTGGGTGCATCATGAGAAGGCAGGATTCCCTGGAAAAGACAATAATGTGGGGAAAGGTTGAAGACAGCAGGAAAAGAGGAAGACCACCCAGTGTGGTGTAGTGGATAGACTAGGAGTCTGGAGAACAGGGTTCAAATCTCCACTCAGCCATCGAAATTCACTGGTGGGGTAGAACTGGCAAAACCTTAAATATCTCACATATCTTGAAAGCCCTATTAGGGTTGCTATAATTTGGTTCTGACTTGACAGCACAGAACACACACACACAAATACGAGATGGATTGACTCCCTAAAGGAGTTACAACCTTGAATGTATTTTCGAAGGCTTACAACCTTGAGTTTACAAGGCTGTTGAGGAAGCACATTTTGGAGATCAGTCATTCATAGGGTTAGAGATCGAAAATGTTTGTTTTCTGGATTCCATCTCCAAGAAACCTAAAGCCTCCACAGCCTAGCTCACTGTTTGAATCTGGGAGCTGGCATCTGAAAACCGAACATTTCACACTCTGCCCTACATGCCAGTATTAAAAGTAAGCCATTCTCAGAGTTACTAAAATACAGTATTTCATAGAACTACAACTGTGTATTAATTTATAGCACACAGAAGTACTAACAGTAATCACATTTTCAGCCATAAGAGAGATTTTTGTGTATTCATATGTGTTTCAGTCCATGTATCATGGAACTGTGACAGGGGGCGGGGGAAGATTCTGTTTTCTCTAGTTTACAGGTTTTTGTTGTGTTTTCAAAACCTGCGATACCTGTTTAGTCAGAGTGAAACCATTGCAGAAAAAAAGAATGGAATGTTTACTCCTTAGACAATAATGGCTGCAACCTGCCACATTCAATTCTCTCAAGCTCTTATCTGTTTCCAGCCTCTAAGAATGTCTGTATTCCATAAAACCACCCTGACAGTTCCTGCTTGCAGATAGAAGCATCTAAGAATTGATCGTTAATAGCTTTGTTTAGCCACTGTCTACAGAAAACACCCTCTGGAGACAGTACATGTAGTTTTCAGGACATAACATTCATTTTAAACATCTTGACATAACACTTGGCTGTAATTATGTTATTGATGTGGTGTGTACACTGCTTGGTAGCTGCTCTCAAAGAAACCAGGAAGTTGCCAATATATTTTTGGTTATTTTTATTCCAAGCACTTTGAATTCTATTTGTGTGAAGCAATGGGATGATGAAGAAAAGGATATGGTTTTATTTTAGGTGTAAGGAACAAGAGTTGGCTCTTTGAATTTATATGTGCATATTTGAATAAAATTGTTGTAGCGTGGAGTGTTCGTATTTTGGGTTCTAGCTGGCTAGCCTTGGTTTTTCCTAGGATAAGATTCCTATCAAAATGCCTCTAAAGTGCTTTAAAATGTCTTTTTGAAAATCACTACGTATGATCCGTTATACATAAGCAATTGAAGTTATGGGTTTCAACTAAAAACTGCCTTTGTACATACTAGTTGCACTACTTGTCACACAAAAACTAAATAGTTATAAATAACTACTACTAATAATTGTGTACCATCAGGTTGATTCCAATTCATGGGGAAGGTTTTTCTACATATAGAATTCATAGAAATGCTTTACCAGTCTCTTCTTCTGGTGGCACCCTGGGACTGATGAAAAGTATAATTCTTTTTGCCTGTCCTGTTGTGGGACGACTAACCATGGCAGTTCGTACTGAAAACAGAGGCAGTTAGCACAGCTGCTGTCTCAGCCTGGAAAGAGAAAGTGGGCTCAGATTTTTCAACAAAACTTAAATCCCCTTTCCTCAATTCAGAGCCAGTTGAGTCATTTCCTTTTGTTAATGACTTTTTATAGTTTTTTAAAAAAGCAAACCAAAAACTTCAGTTAGTGTGGATCATAATGTAACTTAATCCCTGGTCTTCCAACTCCTCCCCTACACCACTCCTCTTCCTTCTCTCTCCACCCTCATCTTTGCTCAGGCCTGGTGTCTGTTTTCTGTCTCCTGGAGGATAGTTTACAACAGTACCCAATAACACCATGGGCCATAAATTACTGCATGTCGATGTACCATACATCCAAGAGTCAATGAATATTTAGAATGTTCCATTTGTCAAACCGATATTTCATTCAATGTTTCATTCTTTTTCCATATGTCTGATGAAGCAGACGTATCCACGAAAGCTTACACTAAAATACAATAGTTAATCTTTAAGGTGCCACATATTTTTGTCTTGTTTTGTTTCTTTGGATTTTGCCTAACATTACCTGACAATCTGCTCAGCCTTTCCTGTTTCTGCCAAGTTTGTTTGCAATCCTCACATCAATTGTATGGGAGGAGATGAATTTTCCCAGCAACAATACAGTGTTGTGAGCTACGTGAAGTATTTTGGTTGATTTCATCTTGAATGAGCAGTTGAGATCTGTTAACTTTTTTTTTTTAAACAGACCTGCTTCTGCTGTAGATGAAAATAGCTAGGCTTGATTTATGGCCATGGATCAATGCAGCAGCCTGGATTTTTAGGTGCTCCATGGGGGGCTGGCTGTGCTTAATGCCACGATGAGTGCCTTTGCTTTAAAATTTAACACTACACCACAATGTGAGGCCGTGACATGTCAGAGGAATGAGCATGAGCTGTTGCTCCCATACATTCTATGGCCCTTCATATAATCTCACCAGCCGTGTCTGACTATCAAGGAGAAATCGTGAGCCAGTCTGTGACTTTAATGCCTAAGGAGGGGGCTACTGAATTCCATGGAAAATAATATTTACAGCTGGCTAGCATTGCCACTCAGGGCATTAGTAAGGCTAGAGAGACAAAAGACCTCATGGCTCATGATGATGAGCAGCCATGTGCCTGCGGTGTGTTGCCATCCCAACCATGTCATTTTGCTCCAACTCCTATCTGTTGTGCAGGGTTGATCATCTGGAAATGTAGGTGATCCAGAAAAATCCACACATGAGCCTGTCATTTTGGGAGTTGCTCAGGTGCTGCTGGCGACAGCTGCTATTTCTTATTCGCCATCCCAGAAATAATTATCCCAACAGCTAATTTTCTTCTGCCGTCTGCCACCCATTCTGTAGCCTTTACCTGGGTGAGTAATAGGATAAAGCTATCATTATCTCTGATCTCAAGCTGGATCTCAGATCACCTAAATGACAGCGTTTTGTGGGATGAACGGAGTACCTCTTGGACTCTTATGTTAAATTGTTCTATTTTATTTAACAATGATTATGCATGTGTGATCATAGGTTCTCCGATACAGGAAGAGACAAGAAAGCTGCAACATTTTTCTCTTATTATTTTGTGCCTTAAAAATGTCCACCATTTTTGCCATCTGATTTAATGAGTTCTGGGGAGGTGGGGACAATAGACAAGAGGGAAGGTTAAGAGGTACAATAGCCTTCTCACTTTTATATAAGGGGACAGGGAAGTTCCTGTTACCGTTTGGTGACTTAACCTCTGCATATGAGCTAACTTTCAGGGACTTCCTCAACAAAGCCACAAATCTCTAAATTGCCACATGGCAACTTTGTGCTAGAGATGGTAGTATTGTTAGTGGAGGAAAATGTCGCAACTGAGGAGATTTTCCCATGAATCAGCTTGTCTCAGAATCTCCAAATCCCTTCAGGGATTATCAAAAATTCACCAACTCAAGATGCCACATAATATTCTTTCCTTCTGTTGCGGCTTTCACAGATATCTGCATAAAACTAGGGTCATTGCATTTGTGAAGTCAAAGGTATACAAAAGGATGGGCTGATGGATGACAAAGATGCAAGCAACACATCCAGTGCTACTCCTTTGTAGTTCATACAGGTTGTCGCATTTTCCATTTCTGAAAAATTCATTGAAAATGTTCTCAAAAATGTTCCTAGTTTCTCTGAGACCAACCAAAAAGAAATCTCACTGCTTTGTGCCAAGAGTCTTGTTTACTGTAGAAAGCTTAATAGAGCTAGAGCTTACAAGTCAAAGCTCTGGGACTTTGTGAGTAACAGGGGCTATGGTATTATCTGCCATTCCTCAGGCTTTCCTGATCTCTCTGAGCTTAGTTACAATTGTGATAGTAACTGGGGAAGAAATGGGTGTTTCCAGGAGCAGTATGTTATTGCAAGCTGAGAAGTATTTGAGGATGTTTTGATCTTAAATAGGCAATTAAGAGCCACTAGCTTTACAAAAGGCCCACTTCTCGTTTGTTGGTAAGGACAGATTCAGCAACCCATGTTTTTAGACTCTCCTTGGGGTTAGGGCTGACAAAAAGGACTGTTGTGAAAAACATGAACACTTTCCAATGTACTACTACACTACAGAGAATGACAAAAAAAAAATCCAGAATCTACTCCTCAGAATTGGTAAATCAACCAAGCAGCTTTAATGACCTCTCACAGCTACCTCTAAGTGAAGCCTGCTTTCTCTTTTGAGGAAACGCTTGGGGAGGACAGATACAGAATCCAGCTTTCCCCATCCCCATCATACAAACATTTCAGCAACAGAGGGTGGCCACAATCTTAGTCTGATGAAGCAACCCCCTCAGTGTTGACTGACCTACTTGAGCACTCAACTTTCACAGCTGGCAATTAATTGACCAGAAATGCTACAGGTTTTATTCTTATTATTTAAATAAAGAAATCACTCAGTGCTTATTTCTTCATGTGTAAAATTCACCCACTAGCTTTCTATTCCTTCAGAGGGGACAAATGAAATCTCATTAAAAGTCATAATTGTGAATTATACACCACTTTTAATAAATTCACTGCCCCCATTAACACTGTGGGCAAGAAATATATGCTAACCTGTTCTTTAATATGCAAACAAGGTGCAATGTGTTCTTTAACAAGCTAATACTCCCCTCTGTTATGGGCCATTGATGCCTTCTGTTCAGTAATGGATCTTCACCTTCTATTAGCAGTTGGATTGTAAATTGAAATGAATAATGTTGGACTAGCTTTTCATATGTGACTGCCCAAAAAAGTGTAACCTGAGAATGAAATTGAAAATTTATGATGCCTTCAAATATAGTTTTGGGGTATTCTCATAAGTGTAAAGAGAGTGGCTGGATAGGGTATAGATTTTTTCCTACTTCTGCGTCAGTTCATTATTATTATTATAGCATATTCATGGTACATACACGTACATGTTGAAATTAATCTGGATTTTCATACCCATTGTTCCTCCATATGTACATTTTTGCATTTCTGGTCCTACCCTTAGGCAGAGGGAGGCAGCTGCCTTAGGTGACACAAGCAACCGCCGTAGCCACCTGATGGTTTTTCATGAACATATTACATGCTCCGCTTTCTTTGCAGGACAACTCTGTCTGTACTACATTGCCTGCACTCATGGTCTAAACTGTTCTGCTGTTCCCAGATTTGGTGGAGAATTATGAGCTCTGTCCGCCCTGCCTGGGTTGATGGGTGTCCCCTCCTCCATTTTCTGATCCAAGTACCTGTCAACAGAGCTTAAACAAAGAAAGGTTTATCAAAATTTGGAAGGGGAGTATCACAAAGTCTCAAACAAGCATTGTACTTGAATCATTAACCAAGGGACTAGTGGGTGACGCTAGCCCCATCCCTTTCTTTGTCTGCTCCACATGCTTAGTTAACGGCACTGAGGTGGGAAAGTCTCTAACTTGTCCTCCTGTCAACCGCCACGAGGCACGGACTCTGGATGCCCTGAGGAGTGAAGGCCCGTATGCCCACAAGGAGGGCAAGGGGCAGTGCTTACCTGCCTCCCTGTCTGGGCATAGGTCTGGGAATGGCTTTGCTTGACTGCTGGTGCTGCTGTTGCTGGAGGCATTGCTAGCATTCTTTCTGCCACTTCCTCCTCCAGCGTCATAGCTGCGTTGGGTTTCTTTCCCCAGTACCTGGCCCATGCTGGAGGCATTGTCTGTGTCTTGGCATATGTTCTCCCCAATACTTCAGGTGGTAAGGAACTGTGGGTTGTTGGGGCCATTTTCCTTCTCTCTTGGAGAAGGTTGCTCAAGACCCCAGTCCAAGGGTCCTCCTTGATTATGTAGTCCAACTCACCCTCAGGTGGCCTGGAGGCCTTTTCAGTATTGTAGGTTTCCTCAAATTCCTCCTAGGCATCACCCCAGGCTCTTTCTTCCTCCCATTCTAAAGGTTCCTCTTTCACCTGCATGGTCTCCTATCCTGAGTACTCCTCTACTTCCTCCAGGGATCTTTTTACATCCTCCATGTCTAAACTAACTTTTCCCCCACAGGTGCTTCTTCTTTCTCCCCACCTCCTTCAAGGTCTTCCATTCTGGGGCTGAATATCCTGGCCTCTGCTCTTCTCAACCCCCTAAGCACCTGGGGCCTTGGCTGTACCATGCACCCCTATGGGTGGTTGAGGCAGATAGCCTGCTAGGGACACCTTCGCTGGTGACCCCCGCACAAGAATGCTATCTCATTACTGAATTAATATTCAACTAGCAGTCAAGTCAACTTCTGTATGGAAAATTGGGGGAAAGTGTCATCTTTTCCTTCACTTCTAACAACAACATGTCTTGAGTTAGACTTAATTCTCACCTTCAGCCCCTGTATCCATTCTGCAGCTTTTTCAGTTTTGTGTACATTTCACTTGTTCTGAAATATTGTTAATATTTAATGTTAGAAGAATATTAGAGGAAGACTCCAAATGTAGTGCTTAGGACTGATGGAAATCTTTTCCTTTCCTAAAAAAATACCAGTAATGGACTTTACCTTGTTATCAGCTCTGACTGCCAACTAAAACAGGACTTCTGTTTTCTTAGCAGGACTTGAAAGTATACTTAGCTTCACTTTGATATCTCAGACAGCTAAGGAACATTAGGTGGAGTTGTAACTGAGTCAAATAAAGCCTCCAGCTATTACTGGTAGTTATATGAGCACTGTGGCAGAGTGTGAGGCTACTTCTGTGTCATCTTAATTAGCTGCAGTTACAAGCCACAGAAAGATTTATTTATTTTATCCATTCGATTTGTATGCCACCCGCACTGTGCAAGATGGAGTGAGATGTAGCTGAAATCCTGGTTTTCAAACTAAGCTGGGTTTAAAGGTATTATAAATAGCTGTTCAAATAGTTTCCAATGATAATGGATCATATGGCCACTAGGAATATAATTTCAATGAGAATTTGCTTTATTTTTTTCATTAAGGTCTTTCTAAATTTTGCATGGATTTTTTCATGCATGTAAGAAAAAGCAAAGCAAAGTGTGCTGCTTATATATTGCCCCACAACACTTAAAGAACTTTCTGGGCAGTTTACAATTTAATTATGCAGGGTACACATTGCCCCCCCCCCCCCAATCCCAGAAGGATGGAAGACTGAGTAAACAGACTGTCTACCTGGGATTGAACCTGGGCCAGAGCAGAGTTTTCACTCCAGTACTGCAGTTTAATCACTGCATCACGAGGCTCCATGAACAGAACTCGAGGCAAGGATGATAAAAATGATAATGTCATTAATGATGATTATGTGAGAGAAAAATGAATGATTAGATTTGCTCAACCAGAGACACAACCTCTGAGTGTTCTTTAAATCTGGATCTGAGTCCTTGTGTTTGTGATGCTATGCTATGTCTTCACATGCCCGAAAAAACCCTCCTCATCTGTAACCACTCATGAATCGGACTTGGAGGGATGGGCCTCCCAACCTGCTCCTGCTGCTGCCACCACCATCCTCAGAGGTAGCAGGTCCAGCTTTCCTTTCACAAGCCAGCTGCTGCCTCTGCCCACACATAATAGGCTGGTGCATGCGCAGAGGCAGTGGCTGGCTCCAGGAACGGAATTCGGCCTGCTGTCTCTGCGCATGCATTGGCCTATTAGCTGGGTGGCGCATACACAGCCTGAGTCTTTGGGTCCAAGACTTGACAACATCCCTGGTTCATTGTGGGTCAACCCCATTACAGAAGTATCTAGCCATTAGTCAACTTTTTTAAAAAAGAAAATTACACCTGTATTTTCTCCCAATTCCACCCCATCTTATACGTACTAACAAATATGAAGCATAAAAAGCTAAGGTTCAAAAGTAGTACGTTTTAATTTTTTCCCAAAGATGTTTGAATCCAGGTCAGTCAGGAATGTAAATGCAGGTTGAATTATTTATAGAACAGGAAAGCACAAGAATATCTCTACAGTAATTTTCTTCCGAAATTCATTTTGATCTGGAGAAAAGGATGAAGAGCCCAAGAGTACAAATCCCTGGCATTTTCTTCAACTGAAGCCCTGTAGATTACTTTCTCGGCAGTGCCTCTTCTCGAGGCGAAAGGATTCAGCCACTGACTTTGCTTCCCCACTTCAGGTTTCCATGTCATTAATGCATGAGGAAGAAGTTCACATGCCGGCTCACTCTGTGAAAGAAGCTGATAATAAACAGGTGTCCTATTTCCAAACAAGCTTCTCTCAGGACTTGGCAGGCTGAAGCAGCCCCTCGTTGCAGAGTCCTAAATTGGGGTCAAGAGGCAAAGTAGGGGTCTAGCAAACAGTCTTACCAAAGGGTCAGGAAGCCAGATAATGAAGGTCCAAAGCTGAAGCCCAAGAACAATCCAGAGTCAAGCTATTGTAGTAGTCATGGCAAACAAATAGGGAGAATTCAAGAAGCCTAGTCAATTGAGTCCAAAGCCATATGTGGTCATAGAATCAACAACAAACATCACCCCACATAGCAGGCACAGTGACACTCCGGAAGGGGTGTAGTTGCCAATAAACTCATAGCATCAGGCTGAAGTTTATAAAGCTCAGCTGTAGAATTCCCACCCAGAGCTCAGCTGCAGGCATTTAGCCCTGTGGGCTCTCTGGGAGGAAATGTTTTCCTTGAAAATATCCCCTCTACTTCACCTGAGGTGTTCCAGATGGGCTCACATTTTCCTTCTCTGCTTTTCTTCTGGGCTGGAGGGGGTCCAGCCACATCCTCTGGCTTAAGTACGGAGCTGCCTTTATCTGGGGAGCTTCTTGTACCCCCAAAGTCCAGCGACTGTGGGACTCAGCTGTTCCTCATGCTTGTCATTTGAGGGAATTCTGGCTCATCCTCAGTAGGGATATTAACATTTTCAACCATATGCATTGCATTTAGTGGAATCCCACTAGAGTTCTTGTTCTAGTCTGGTTTTTGTATTGGCTTGCTTTTTCTTTTTTCCTTATGGAAATTCATGCATATTTTCCTGTGTATTTTTAAAAAATAAATCTGCACAGTTCTGTCCACATTTTTCTGGACACATGTTTTCTAATATATGCTTTCTGTAGGTCCCTTTCTACTGACTAAATATTGTTTCTATGCATTGTTCAAACACACACATTCAAAGTTGCACACACTTTAAAAAGCGTGGATAGTTTTGTTGCCATTTATGTCCATATAGATAGAATGTGAATATAACCAATTTATTTTCTTTTCCTATGAGTGCTGTTTTTTCTTAGATCTCTGAGTGATTTTGTATATTTTAATACTTGAGCAGCTTTAGTGAACACATCAGTCACTCATTGAAAATATTCTAAGTATCAGAAAATATATTTTTTTAAATCTTGAGATAATTCTACCAAATCACTCAGCTCTTTCTGGTGTAATGAGATTTAGCTGAGTGGCACGTTACTATAAATAAAAGAAATGATAATGACATTTTAAAAATTAACAAGAAACGAGGCTTTCAGGACTCCCTCCCCCGTCTGAGAATGAGGAAATTGTACATTTCCTCTAAAAGCAAGATTTCATTTTCTATTATTCAGCTAAACATAGTGGTATCAGTAGGAATTCATCTTGGATCCCATGTAAGCCCTGCATTGCTGATTCATGTAGGAAAGCCAAAGGTCTCAGAAAGTTTTCAGTAATCCCAGACTGTAGAGAGAAAGAGAGAGATAGAAATCAAATTCTTTTGTCTATTACCTCTCAAGGGACTCTTCTGTCCATTACATCTGAGAGAAAAGCAGTATTTTTAGCTGAATAAGCAGGTAGAAGAACGGCATGACTTGTTGCTGTGGGCTGAGATTTTATTGGTTGTTTCCTGCCAAATATATTGGCTAGTGAGGAAAGAAAAATTGAATGAGCCTCAACCTGGACTGTTAAAAAATATCCTCCAGCATTTAATCTCCAAGCCTTAACACATTTGTTTGTACTACTGCATTTGTAATTTGGTGAATCATATTTATTTCTATTTCCATCCCTACCTTTACAGACATGTATAAAGGGGTTTTATAGGAATAAAACCAGAAATTTATTTAAAGGGACACCCCTTATCTGATTTTAGGGGAAAGTGTCATTTTATAAACGGAAAAATACGGTAACTGAGTTGGGAGGGGCCTATAAGGCCATCAAGTCCAACTCCCTACTAAGTGCAGGAACACAAATCAAAGCAGATCCGATAAAAGGTTGTCCAGTTTTCTCTTGAATGCCTCCAGAGTTGGAGCGCTCGTCACCTCCTATTCCTGTTCTAAAAAACAGTGTATGTCTTCATGGCTGTAATTGTTTTCTTCATTAGACAACTCTTATAGTCAGTCATCGTCATCGTTTTTTTCTTTTCCAGGCTACATAAATTCAGTTTCTTCATGGCTCATTCTCAGTACCTCATCATTTTTATTGCTGTAGAGTCTTATGAGTTATTACTTTCCAAAGAGAAAAATTAGAAACAAAGGCAAAGGTCAAGCCAGTAGATGAAAATATCGTCTATGTCTTCTACAGACTATGTTTCTTTTGAATTGCATTATGCTGTAAATAATCAAATCATCAACTGCAATTATCTTATCTAAATAACTAATTGCCAGACAGACATGTAGTATTTTAATGGTCGATTTTCTTTTGTCCTTACTTAAAAAAGGACAAGAAAAATAAACAGGATACAATTTAGGAAGTCTGCGGTGACATGGGAGAGGTGGCCTTCTCTGTCACTGCATCCAGACTGAGGAACTCCCTCCCACAGGAGGCCAGGCTGGCCCCATCTTTGCTGTCCTTCTGCAATCAGGCAAAGATCTTTCTCTTCAGACTGGCTTTCCCTTAGTGACTGGCTATCTGAGAGGGGTTTTAAATTGAGTGTTGTGCCTTGTTGCTTTGAATCTGTTTTTGGTGTTGATCTTATTCACCATATTTAGTGTGGTATTTGTTTAATTGTTTTAAATATTTGCATGCTTACTGATTTTAAATTTTAAAGATTGTCTTTTAATGATGTTAGCTGCCTTGGGTCCTCTTTAAAGAGAAAGGCGGGGTAAAAATATTATAAATGAATGAATAAATAAACACTGCTCCTGGTACAAAATGATACTAAAAATAAACCAAGGTTTCAAGAGGGACAAAAAGAAGCAGAAAATCATGGGGAAAAACAATGTGCTAAGTGAGACAAAAGGCACATCGCATGAATGGGAGGGAAAACACCTGATACTTCACAGTACTTTACACTGCATCTACAAGAGCCCTTAATGAAAGAGAGTTAACTATATGCTGAATTTTCAACACAATTCTATGCATGTTGACTCTGAAATAAATCTCATTATATCTAAGGGAGCTTACTCCCATGCAAGTCATAATATGACTGCACGCATAATATGAATGTATTTAACTTTGGCCAGATCACATCACATATATTAAGGGCTTGATCCAGTTGTTAGTTTCAGATAGAATAAATCCATTGGGTCAATGGGAATTGATGAGGAAGGATATAAAGAATGTTTGCTAATTTTTTTCACTCTTGTTGATTTAAGGTGTCTTTACTCAACAAGACACCTTGAGGAATTTCCAAGCCCTGCAAGATGCCTTCATGGAAGATTGAAACAAGAACACTTTTTCCACCCCTCAGCAAGGACTTCCTAAAATGCACAGAAATAGTGTACTTTCCTTTTGAGAAGCAAAGCGCACATGTATGGCAGGCCCAAGAGGAAATGCTGTTTGTTTTAAAAGATCCAGACAATTCTTCCAATTTTACTAATCAATGCAAGTCTACGCAACAAAGCAGAAGCTGCCATCTTTTAGGAGAATTTGAGCAATTTGCCTCAAAAATAAAAACTAGTTAGCCTTAAAAGTGCTACAAAAGTTCTGATTTCTCTTTTGCTACAACAGTCCAACATAGCTAGGAGCTAGAGGAACTGGCCATCTCTCTCTGCTCCACCATTTGCAGCCAGCCATGTAACACAGGAAAAGTACCACAGAGTGGGTATTACTAGGTTTCCTGATTGCAGCTGGGAAAAGATTGCAGCTTGGAAAAGCAAACAGCTCTCATGAATAAGTGCTCCCAGAATCCCTCACTGAGACACATCTATTGGGGAATTCTGGGAGTTGCTGTTCAAAATGCAGGTCAGAACTCTGCTGCATGCTCCTGAATTCCGTTCTATTTAAATTGCCCAATGGTTCAAATTCTGTTTTAGAAGCTGAGAAATGGGAAGGAGATGTCATAATTAGAGATGCGGATGACTCACCGTTTTGGTGAGTCGTCCTGCTTCGTGAGTCATCAAAAGTTGACGACTCACGAAGCACAAAGTTGCCCCCACGAACCGACGAATAATGAATTTATTCATTGATTCGTGGGGGGTTACTAAAACACACACACACCCCACCCCCACCACCCCTGCTGCCACCGCCCCCCCACTGCCACCCCCCAAACCGCCGTGCCACCACCTAAGGCAGACTAAGGGAATCCAGGCTGCCCTTTGCAAAGATGGCAGCTGCAGCTTCCCTACCCTAAATGAAACCGCAGCCGCCATCTTTGCAAAGGGCAGCCACTTTCCCTTTCTACAAGCCATGGCTGCGGAGGCCTGATGGAGACCTCGGCAGCGGCGGCGATGATTACGGTAAGGGGGTGTCAGTGGGAGTGGGGGTGTGGGGTGCTAAGATAGGGAGAGAAAGGGTGTGGGGGTAGACTGTGGGGGTGGGTGGCTGTGGGGGTGGGTGGCTGCCTATCGGCCCACTGATCAGCTGATCGGCGGACTGGTAGGCAAAATTTAAAAGCCATAGGATAGCGCTTTTTTTCTTCGTATGGGGACGAATAAAAATGGGGAAATATTCATCCCTTCGTATTCATGGGGGTCTCTGGAACCCACGAATATGAAGGGATGAATATTTAATGAATCAGCGATTTTAGACTAATATCGCGATCCGTCTTTTTTATTCGTCCCCATGTCTAGTCATAATTATGGGTTAAGAACACTGGAGACACATAGAAAACAAGCTGAATGTCAAAGAGATAGAACCCACCAAGTCAAATAGAAAGGCAAGCTCCAGGGTGCTTTGACACATGCACACTAGTATTGATTCTCAAGTATAATTAATGTTTCTAGTTTTAGAAAGTCATCTGTTTCACCTTTGCATTTGTCTTAGCAGGTAAAGTTTGTTGGAATAGCCATGAACATGAACTTTTATCTTTAAAACTTATCAGATAAGAGCAACACGTTGATTGATTTCTAGTTTTTTAAAAAGTAACATACACAAATGTCTGGAGATCTTCCTATAAAAAGAAGAAATAATTAGCTTTCTATCATCAATCAATGGCTGTTTATAGTTGTTGTGGTATCCAAATCGCAGGCCATTTAGTGCTTTACATTTAGGGATGGGGAAATCATTTAATTGTTTCCCACATTCAGGTTCTCTCAAGTCCCAAAATGTGCAATCTGCAAATTTATTAAAAACCAATCAAAATTAAATTCTCACCCGACCTGTTTACAATAAACAGACACAACTCCTTATCTTATTCCATAGTGTTTTACCTGATTAGTATAATTCCACATGTTTTGAACCAATAGAATTCTGGCACTTTGCCATATAAGCTTTGTTCTGAATATCTAGTGAGTATGTTTATAAGCATGGCTGGAACACTGTGGTCCAGCTGAAAGTTGCACAAGTGGTAGTGAAAATCGCACCACGGGAGAAGTCATATGCAAGAAGCAGTTCTGCAGGTGTGTTGTACAACTAGTTGCACTGTGAATTGCACAGTCAGTTACACAGAGCAGACCTCCCTGGGCACAGTGGCCTACAAACTTCTGCAAATGTAACTTTACACTACTCCAAGGGCCATAGGAATTCGGCCAGTGTCTGCAAATCACTACTCCAGTTACTTGCTTTGCTTTATAGGTTCTCATTTCTCTGTCAGTATCAAAAGGCTAGGTTGGTTTGAAGACATCTAATAAGATGCCACTGTGGAAATAAAGAGTTCAATGTGTGCTTAATTGATAATAATTTTTAAATGGGTGATAGCATCTTTATGGTCTTCATTGATTAATGTGACAGTTTGCGCGGCAGCCTTGACTCTGATGAGCTAGCTGTTTTGTCTCACTGTCTCAATCTCTGCATAAATATTTTAAAAACGAAAGACATAATAAATCTGCCTGCTGCATGTACACAGTTGGGCTGCCAGACATGCCACCTGTTTAGGATTTTAATGAACAGCTCTAGATTTGGGAGGTGGGTTGGGGGAGGGAAAAAGAACCCAGTCAAATTGATGTTGTCATTTTCCTTTGCTGCTTGCTCTTTCTTTCTTGGGACCTTCTGGGAAATAATTCCTCCCAAATCTGGTTAAAAAAAGAGGAAACCCTGACCTTTTAATTAGACTTGTGGGGCAGAGGGGCTGGCTGCTGCTCCTTTCTACTTATCTGGTTGGTAGCTTTGTCATGGACTAGTTGGTCCATGAACAAGAACATTCACTGTTAATACTCGAATGGCCTTGTGGGAGCTTTATCAGGATGCTGATGAGGTCAGAAGCGACATCTAAGAAACGGCATGACTTTCTGGACCTAAGTTAATATAGTGAAAGATAACATCCAAAGCAAAAAGTAAAACAAAGTTATATACTGCCCCGTAGTGCTTAAAGCACTCACTGGCAGGTTTACAATTTAAAAAAAAATGCTGGCAACACATTGCCCCCCGAGTGAGCTGGCTACTCAATTTACTGACCTTGAAAGGATGAAAGGCTGTGTCAACCTCAAGCCAACTATCTGCATCTGTTGGGTTCAAACGCAGGTCGTGAGCAGAGTTTTGACTGCAGTACTGCAATTTAACCATTGTGCCACATTGAATGGGTTTCTTTATTCTTTTTAATGGTTTGCAGAAGAATAGTCACATTCACCTGATGCAGTGGAACCAACAGAAAGATCTTGTGGTACTTTAAAGATTAAGGCCTAAAACCTATTACTAGTTGCAGCTAGATTAAACTCATTCAATCAGTTGCTAGATAGCGAGTCTACATTTATGGAAATCCCATTGATTCAGTGGGTCTACTCTAGTTGCAAATACCGGTTGAGTTCAGTCCCAACAAATTTATTGGCTGAAATCATGTTGATAAGCTCTGCATATGCAGTGGGGATGATGTCATATCAGTGGCAACTCACTGCTGATTAAAGACTCCCTTGGCAATTTTGGGGTGCACTGACTTTGTTACATTGTGAATAAGTCACATGAAATACCCATTAAGCAGCAGTGATTTGCCTTTAATCAGCAACAATTTGCCATTATTGAAAATATCATCTCTGCTGTGCATGCAGAACTGTGCAACAGGATTTCAGGTATGTATGTATGTATGTATGTATGTATGTATGTATGTATGTATGTATGTATGTATGTATGTATGTATGTATGTATGTGGCTTCTAGACTGCCCATCTGGTCACTCTGGGTGGTGTACAACAATAGAAACAGTAACCCAGAAAACACATACCAATAAAAACAATATAAAATATGGCATACGGTTTCATGGATTCTTATCATTGTATCTCTTGGTTGGCAGATGGAAAGAAAGAAAAAAAAGGTTGTTATGTGCTGTCACGGTGCTTCTGACTTATTGCAACCCTATGAATGAGTGATCTCCAAAATGTCCTGTCCTCAGCAGCCCTGGTTAGCTCTTGTAAACCAAGCCTGTAGTTCCTTTAGGGAGTCAATCCATCTCATATTTTGTCTTCCTCTTTTCCTGCTGCCTTAAACCTTTCCCAGCATCATTGTCTTTTACAGTAAATTTTGCTTTCTCATGATTTGCTCAAAGTAGGACAGCCTCAGTTTCATCATTTTTGCCTCCAGAGATAGTTCAGCCTTGATTTGCTCTAGGACTCACTCATTCATTTTTCTGGCCATCCAGGGTATCTGCAAAGCACCATATTTTGAATGTATCCATTTTTTTACTGTCAGCTTTTCTTCACTATCCAGCTTTCATATCCATACATGGTGATCAGGAATACAAGACTGTGGATGATCTTGGTCTTGGTATCCAGTGAAAATGATAAATGTGGGGAAAGAGGTTGCAAGGCAAGACTGATTTTATTTTTATTTTTTACAGGCTATACAAAAATTGTGTGTTATAGTGAATAGTGTGTTGATATTATGTACACAGATCTGGATTCAAATCCCTTCTAGTTCATTATGTCAATCCTTAGCAAATGTAGACCTCTGGTGGATCAGGTCAATCTAATCCAATTTGGTGCCTCTGAGCATGGAAATATTATTTTGGACCACAGCTCTAAGAATTCTCCAGTGAAGGCCAAGCAACTCTCAGAGTTACGGTCAAAAAAATAATTTTCTACATCTATTCTACTTGCCTACAAGTAGGGCATGTACATAAGTTTGCATTGCTGTTCCTCGTCCCAACTACTATCTACTAGTGTACTGCCTCTGTGTTGGAATGTTCCATAACTCAGAGCCATTGATGGTCATCATGCCTCACAACACTGTTGTGAGGTATAGTTGTTGGGAACAAACCAAGTGTGCCAGGAGTTGTATATGTTCACAGGAAGTCAATACTGTTGTTGGGTTTTTTTGCACAAGCAAAGTCCCAAAAAATCTTGCAAAAAACCCCAACAACAACAACCCAAAACTCATTATAGTCTTTCTAGGTCAAGGGAGACAATGGCCATGGTGACAAGGGTCGTTCTAGAGCCAAAGGACCATATACTGTGATGTTGAGGATCCATATTAGTATTATAAGGTGGCTTCACCATCACTACTCTGCTGTCCTTTGTGAGATAGGGGATATGAGGCATGGACACTGAGACATTTTCCATCCTCAGCAAGACAGAGGTTCCCTCCATTCCCACAATTTGCTATGCAAAGTAAATTACATTGTAATTTAAGTCACAGTGGCACATTACATAGGGAAGCTTATATCAGACCCGTGGTTCCTTATTCTATTGTCAGCGCTACTAACATAGTCTAATCATAGATTTGAAGCATTAGAGAATAGCCAAGAATCATCTACATCAATCCTATCTGCTAATGAAAGAATATACAGCGAAATCATCTCAGACAGATGACCACCTGATCTCTGTTTGAGAACTTGTTATAAAGGGGAGTCTACCTCCTTCCAAAGTACAGTCAGGCTATGGTATCCATGAGATCATTACCCATGGTTTCAGTTATCCACTACCTGAAAATATTACATAAAAAACCCCAAAAATATGCATTTTCAGGATGCATTAGAGGGAATTAGAGACTAGGCGATATGTTGGGTTTATGATATTCATGTTTTTTGGCATCCATGGGGGTGGAGCTTGGAACCAGTTCCCTGATGATACTGCAGTCTGCACTCCCAGGCACCTACCAAATAGTTCATTGTAAGGTTTAGCTGGAATCTCCTTTCTTATAATTTCAGTCTATGGCTTTCTTGTTAAGTCACTGAGGGTAGTTTCAAAAGTTCTGGCTTGCTTTATTGTCATGGAGTTTGGAAGCAAACAAGCTGGGTGTTCTGGGACTTGTATCATAATTCATTTTCTTTGTCTCCACTTTCTTTGTCTTTCAATTTTCTCATCTTTGTGTGTGTTCTAATAATCACCAGAGTGTGTTATTATTGCTCAGAAAAACACACTTTGCTGGCATTCATCTTTCCATTCAATGGCTTAATCTGGAACACTGTATAAATTACATGGGCTATCACGGAGCAGCCTCTACCGATCTGCTCAGCTGATGTTTTTCATTCCAAAGAAGGCGCATCATTGCGTTTTAATTGTGTGTAGAATTGAAACATTCATCAGAATCTCAGGCAGGTGCAAAATAATTTCCACACCCTTCCCACTTCTCAACATGTTGTTTGTTCTAACTTCCAAATTATTCTTCTTTCTTGGTGAATCTGCTCTGCATAGTACTTAACAGTTATCTTTGTTTCACTTGCCATGAAGGATTTTAGAGAGAAATAGGAAAAGATACAACTTCCCAGCCACCAAAGTCAAACCATAGGGAGATGTAGCTTGTCATCCTAAGCATACCTGGCTATGTCTAATTTTGGAAGCTAAGCAGGTATAGGCTTGGTTAATATTTGAATGGGACACTAGACTGGAAACAACAGGTGATCTGTTGTCCACAGCTTAGTGCTGGGGTGAATGCTGTATGTCCCATGTTAAATGTTTAGCATATCCAGATAAACCTAGGAAAGAAACCTGCTTGAAGCAGTGGAGAGCAATTGTCCTTCAAAGTCATCTGTGCTAGGCCAGATGGACCAGCAGTCTGGTTCAGTGTAGAGCAACACTCTATCTACAGCAGCTTCTTTGCATTTTTTTTTCTTTGAAGTCCACCCAAACTTACATTGACATCTCCCAAATATGATACAATATGTTCCTGTTGAACACATCTGGATTGGAAAGCAAGGAATATGTGGTGCCATTTCAGAATGCCAGTAGTGTATTGCATGTTCAGTTATTCTAACACATTACAACTTTTGGCAATAAGGAATCTTGGTAAGTATGTGGAGGGACTGGAGTTTCCACCCTAGGTGCTCCCCAATGTGCTTGTTTTATACATGCAAGATCACTTTTTAATGTGAAAGAGCATTCAAATATGTGATAGCTCTGCTTGAATTCTGAAGTAGTTTAGTTCCAAAACAGCTGGCTGGATAGATCAGTTTATGCATCTGGCTGCAGAACCAGAGGCTGAGAGTTCAATTTCCCACTGTGCCTCCTGTGAATAGAGCCAGCTTATGTAGCCTTGAGGAAGCTGCACAATCCCAGGGCTCCCCTCAGAGGAAGGGATTGTTAAACCACTTCTGAGTCCCCTTAGGTTTTGAAAGCCCTGAAAAGGGTCGCCATAAATCAGAATGGACTTGATGGTACATGATTATTATTTATTATTATTTCCAAAAGGACAATGCCACATGCTTTTTCTTGACTTGTTAGGTGGCTGTCATTGATGATAACGGAACAAGGATCTAGAGGAGCAGAACATGTTTTACATAATCCCTTTAATCTTCTTTAATTGGTTCAATTTCTCCCATTTTAAGGTCTGGGGGATTGGTCTAGTTATAAATCCAGGTAAATTATAGATAATCTGCACATGGAATAACCCAATATCTGCTGAGTTGTGCCAAGTCTTTTCTTTCAGAATGGCTTTTCAAGTGTTCGCTTCTATAGTTGACACGGGCTGTCTTTAATAAGTAACTTAATTTACCCTGCAATTGTTTATTGTCTCTACCTCCTCTGCCAAAAGCCAAGTACTTAACTTTTCTCCCCAGAATAACTCATAATAATCTTTCCCACGAAGATAGACTATTTCAGATGCTAACTATGCGTGAAATACATCAATGGCATTATCTTAGAAATGAAGGGAATGAAGTGGGAGAGGCTTTATGGAGAGGCAAAGAGGTTTAATAGAGCAGCTGTCCTTTTATTTTTCTTGCAGCACAATCTTAAGCATGTCGATTTAGAAATGTCCCATTGAGTTTTATGACATTTACCCTCCAGTAAACAGATTAAGGATTACAGCCTTAGGAACTCCTGTTAAGCTGTATTTTTCCTGAGGCGGTATCTTCATGCCTGTTCTGTACCATTTCAGACTGAAGGTGGCACCCAGGTGGTAAGATACTTCCTCATAAAATAAATATCACCTGCTGTTGACAAGTATTTGCATATACCAGGCATGAATGACCTGCAGCCTGAAGATTGTATGTGTGCCTCCATCAGGCCCCTGCAAGATTGGTTGGTCCAGTTCCTTGAAGCTCACTAGACAGTAAGCATATAGAAGAGATGGCAGAGAGAGGAGAGAAGGCAGAAGGAAAGGAAAGGAAATCACAGAATCATAGAATAATTTCATTGGAAGGGGGCTATAAGGCCATCGAGTCCAACCACCTGCTTGATGCAGGAGTCCATGTAAAAGCTGAGCTGACAGATGATTGTCCAATTGTCTCTTGAATGCCTCCAGCGTTGGAGTGCTCACCAGCTCCTGAGGTAAATAGTTCCATTGCTGTACTGCTCTAACAGTTAAGAAGTTTTTCCTGATATTCAGCCTAAATCTGTCATCCTGTACTTAAACCTATTATTACATGTCTTGCACTCTGGGATGGTAGAGAACAGATTCTGCCCCTCCTCTATATGAGGACCTTTCAAGTATTTGAAAAGTGCTCTCATATCTCCCCTCAGTATTCTTTTCCCAAGGCTAAACATGCCCAGTTCTTTCAGTCTTTCTTCATAGGGCTTGGTTTCCAGTCCTCTGATCATTCTTGTTGCCCTCCTCTGAACTTGCTCCAGTTTGTTGGCATCCTTCTTAAAGTGTGGTGTCCAGAACTGGACACAGTACTCTAGATGAGGCCTAGCCAGTGCTGAATAGGGGAGAGCTAGGACCTCACATAAAGGGAAGGGAAGTGTGGGGTGTTTTTACTGTGACCCAATTTGTCACCAATTTCAGACTTGCTCACCATTGGCATAGTGAGAAAATGTGCCACTTGAAAGAAAAGAGGTGCCTTGTCCCAGTTGTACATGAGTACAACAATTCAAGGTTGCCCACTGTAGCATGAAGACGTTCCAAGTGTGACCAGAAGACCTGAGAGGAAAGATAGAATGGTGAAGGAGGCAAGAAGATAAACCAGAACTCTGTTTTATAACTATCTGTTGTCTCTCTGAAAAAGTGGAAGTGGCCCATCCTCACCCCAGTAATGATAGCAGTAGGTGAACGACTTCCTTATCTTCCTCTCTCCTTCCCCTTTGTTTTGTCTCCTTGGCTGTTTGATTCCACTGGCAGTAGCACTGGGGGAAGTGGGTCAGAACAGACCAAGAATGGCATCGGTTTTGTTTAAAATAGAGCAAATGTTGAGATACCAAAGCAAACAAAGAAGTGAACATGGATCCATCTGGGGTCAGTGCCTCCTCAGAAAAGAGGAGGAAGTGCTTGAGAAATGTGCAGAGCTTTGGAAGTTGCTTTTCAAAAAGTAATTCATGTCCATTATTAACTGCAGTAGAATATTAAAAAGCAGTGTTTGGAAATAGACTGATTTCTGGGAATTCTGGGAGTTGTAGTCCAGAAAAAGTAACATTCCCAAGCTCATTCAAAAAAGACACTTGCTAAATTACCTGTTGCACTGTTCATGATTTTCTGTTGCTTTCCATTACTTCAGGGGTGGAACTGAGGATTGATATGCCATTAATACTATTACCTTTCCAAGTAACTAGTTACATGTAATTGCAGAGCTGACAACATGTTACTTCCAAGCTAGGAGAACATGGCAACTTGGCTGTTTCCAGGCACTTTCCAGAGGCAAAGTAGCTTATACGGTGACTTGTTTATTTTGTTTCATCAGGGACTTTCCTTGAGGAAATGCTGCAACATCTCCAGTCAAAAGTGGGCTTTCCATCAACATGGAAGTTTCAGCAGATTCCCAACTGTGTAATGTACTGACCTGAAGCCTGTTAATCTTAGCATTCAAAGTGCAGCACTTTCAGGAATGGTTCCCTCTTCTTTAGCAACAAATAACTTATCCAGCATTTGTTTTGGTTAAATATCTCCCTTGTCGAGTTAAGAGGGTGTTAGTCTTGTCTCAATTTATTCAGTGCCTTTTCCCTTGACTTTCCTGAACTTTTTGTCCCTAGTGGAAGGAGGTTTACTTTTTACTTTGTTCCTGGGTAACATAGTTGGATACTATGAGGTTTCCTATTGCTTGAAGTTGGTCTAGTGAGAGCCTCTTGGTAAGAAGCATTCAACAAAACAGAAAACAGGAGGTGCAGGAGAGACACCGTCCAGAAGAGAAACTCCACCAGAGAAGTGAATGTGTTCAAATGTCTAAGGAGAAGTGTCTCCTTTAAGAGAAGACAAGTGCTTTTTTAACAGAAAGTTTGAATGCAAATTCTGGTAAACTCTGGGCTCCTTTGCAACCAACCCAAAGAAATGGATCTGGAATATTTGCTTTGTATGGAAGAGTCCAACACTGGGTTTTTGTTTGTTTGTTTGTATACATTTCTAAAAGAAGAAGAAGAAGAAATATGGTCATGTAGCTCATGTGCAAAACCCAAAATCAAAATTGGGCAATATTTTAATTGGACCACTGAAACTTTATATGGTGAGCTTTAAAAACCTGCAGGACTTTTCACCAGGGTGGGCATTGTAGAGCTTGGGGTGGAGATTGGAAAGAGTAATGAAGAAGTCCAAGCATCATCCTGGCTAGATGCTGAAGCCGTGGGATCTGTAATTAAAGTTCCCAGATGGCGACTGTAAACTTGAAGAGATAGCTTGAGTGTGTGCTAAAAGGCTTTACCTCAGGTGAGGTAGAATCAGTTGTCTTTCCCCATCTCAATAGGTAACAGTAAAGGACTACTAGGTGCTCAGAGAATTCTCCATTGCTTTTAATGGAAGCATCCAGCTCTTTTCAGCTGGGAGGAGAACTACCCCAAACTGGGCAACATCCATATCAGAAAAGCTGGAAATTAAATATAGCTGAAATTTGATACCATGCCTCCATTTTGGATCTTGCAGCTTCAGCAACTACCCAGGATTATTTTTGTGTCTATGTTTTGTATCTCTGTTTCTTCTCTTCCCCGAGCAAGCTTTGCAATGCCTCAGGAAGGGCCCTGCAGGACTCAAAGGCTCATGTTTTTTATGATGCTTTAGTGTTCCAACAAAGGTATGACCCACCTTGAGCTCAGATTTTACGTATTGAATATTCTTCCTCGCCCTCGGTTTTCTATTTGTTGTTTACAACTTGTACTAGGAACACTGTATTCTGTTTTGGTGGTGGCAGTCCAATATTTTTAATTATTTTTGTGCCCACACACAAAATGCTTGGTAGGCGATGGAAGCTGCCAAGGTGATGAGGAATAAAAATATTTTCTGTTAAAAGAAAGGCTTTTGTAGATGCCAAGAGAAAGTTGTTACTGGAAGGACTTTTCTCCTGTATTCCCCAGTTGCCAAGAGCGACTGTAATACAACTGAACAAAGGGAGCAGAAGAACCAGTGGGGGTTAATTGGTGACCGATGATACAAAGCAGAAGTCAAAACAATGCATACAGAATATTTTAAAATTTTGAACATTAACATATAAATGTTAATTAATTAATGAGAGTAATGATGATAACATAGCTGTAATCACTAATACTTCACTGAAGGCCCTAATAAATGTAATGGGTTTATCAAGCGAACTGTCTACTCTCATCAACCTATATTTTGTTTCTGGAGGAGAGGGAAAGAGACTCATTAGAGATGGAAACAATGCTGCAGTTCTCTTCTTGCTGCCTGGGCAACAGTGGTTGGTTTGATATCACAGAGTTGCTGGTTCTGTTCCAGGGTTTGGTCCAAACGTTAAAGGAAATCTTCAAGTTACAGAACTCTGTTTCTGATAGGGGTTCAGCACCTTATTTAACATTCCGACTGAAACCCAGAGTGAATGGATCACACACACACACACACACACACACACACACCCAAACACTGGAGTCACCACCCTCCACTTTTTGGATCTTTCTGATCTGGGGAGAAGGCTAAGAGCCTTCCTCCCTAATGCAGCATCTTGCCTGTTTGTATAGAGTCTACCTAGTGACTGTGTAACAATCGCCTATGGAGGAGCTGGGAGCACCAAACAGTACAGAGGCAGGCTTGAATTCACGGCCTGATTTTATGCTTACAACAGTGGATGTGAAACACTTTTCTTGCCATTTTGTTTGTCAAAAAACAAAGGAGTTACCTCTTTCCCCACTCTTAAGACTAGCAGGTTACCTGCTAAGAATCGCAACTGAATATCTACTGATTTTTCTCCTAAATTTGTAGACATGCCTGGTGGTCTGTTTCAGCCATGACTGAGTTGGCTGGAATTACATAGGGGCTTCCCCAAAGGCCACACCTCATGCAGTAAGTCCTCTTTCAGTTTTGGACACTCCTGTAACCCATTTGTGAGTGAAAGAGCAACAAGCCGAACCCCCAGATCTTCCACACCCGCCTTGAAGACTGTTCATGAGGAAGGAATGGCTGCTCGGCTGCCAGCAGGGGGAGATGCACAGCCCATTCCCTGGTGGGTTGAGCATGGTGGGTTGAACATGGTGACAACAGAGGTAGTGGGAGGCTATGTCAAAGGGTGAGAAGGTTCCAATCCTTCCAGGGTGGAAGAGTATAAAAAGGGAAATCCCAGCCTGGGGAGAATGAAGTTGTAGTAGAGGAAGAAGTTGAACTAGAGGCAGAAGTGTGGAGTGATGTCTTGGATGGGGCCATCAACCTGTGGCATGCTCAGATCCTCTCCTTCTTCAGCCACATGGTATTCACCCTCCCTTGTTCCACCTCAGAACCCAAACCCTAGAGATGCAATGAGGCCTGGGACATTGGCTGTTGGGCCTGCCTGAAGAGGAACCTGCCCTCAATCCCCCTAAGCCACCAATGCCAATGCTCTTTCCAACACCACCCCAGCTACACCATCAGCAGAGGCAGTGTCAGTTTCAGTGGCTCCAGCAGCTGGGGAAAAAAACACAACCCTGCATGCTCAAGAGATTCAGAAAAAAGAACAATTAAGAAGGCGATGCTGAGTTGGCATCTGCACATGGACTGTCCCTGCTTGACAGACCAGAGGGTGAAGGAAAACACCATGACCAGACATGAGGTCCTGCAGGAGTACTATAGCCTACAGATTTCTTATGATGATGCCCTCTGGCCCCTTTGGTGTCCCCCTACCCATGGAGGGGCTGAGGCTCCACACACCATTGTAGAAGGTTTCCTTCCCTCTTGTCATGAAGATGATAAGGGGGATAACACTGCAGAATACAGTGGTTGTTGAGTGCTGTGAAGTCATTTCTGATCTATGACAGCTGTAGCATTAATGGCTTCCAAAAGGCCCTGTCATTAACAACCCTGCTTAGCTTTTGTGACCTAAAGGCTGTGGCTTCCTTTACTGGAGCAATCTATTTTGTGTTAGCTCTTCCATTTTCTTATCATCTGTAACTTCTCCTACCATTAATTTCCCCCCCAGTAAGTCTTGCATTGTCCAGTGACTCTTTTCATTTATTCATTTGAAGGCAGTTTTTGATGGCCGGGGAAGATAAAGTTCAGTGGATCCCCATGCCTGCAAATAAATATGAAATATTAGAATATTAAGAGCTATGTAAATAGGGATAAAATAAAAATGTTATTGGTTGATATAGAGTTGGTACCGAACTTGAGCAAAACGTAATCAACTAGATGATAATTGTTCTAAGATGTGCTGGAGAGAGTGATAGAAAACAGGCACTTATTTTCATATGCGGGAATATGAGTACACATACACACAGAGTATATACAGTATATACAGTGTATGTATGTGTGTGTGTGTGTGTGTGTGTGTGTGTATGTTTGTATAGGTAATTCATTTTTAAAGAAATAAATGAAATAGGAAATTTAAATTTAGCTGTATGTCCTAAAATAGCACTTTCATCATTATTTGGAAGGAAGACAGATACACGGACGAGGAAAAAACTAGTTTCTAATTTATTAACAGCAGCATGACTGATTTGCTAGGAAATCATAATATATTGTTACATGAATGGTACAGAGAAGTTTGGGATATAGCAATTCATGATAAACCTGTATGTGATATTAAAGTTAAGAAGAGGATAATTAGGAAATATGAGTTTGCAGATATATGGGCAGAGTGTATTGATTTTTGTACTGATAAAAGGGAAAGGACAAAGTGGTACATATGAATCTATCCCGTTTTGGAAGGGTAAATGGTTCAAGCAATTGGTCCTAGCAGTGAGGTGTGCTATGTATAGGTTTGTCTCTTTTTAAAGTTTGTTTAGTAATAAATACAACTGAATCAGTTCCTCAATGTCCTCTCTTCTCCTCCCCATTTCATCTCTCTAGCTTGATTGCTAAGTCCTGCCCTTCAACTTCTGCATTTCCATCACACCTCCATTCTCTTCTTTGCTAGCTGGACACTTCTCTGCTCTCTGCTGTCTTCTCTCTTCTCCCTTCCACATCTGCTCTCTTGCACTTGATGATGTAAATGTGCTGGTTTATGGCACCAGCTGGGACCAGCTCCCCATCTGTGCTTGTCGTAAATGTGGTTTTTGGACACGGGAAGTGGGAAGACATCAGCTGGTATTGGCATGGTAGTTAAACTGGGAGGTTGTAAATTCAGCCATCGTTAAGTTGAGTGTGACAAGAAGGGATCAAAAGTTTTAGAAAAGATAGCAGAAATGTTCATTTAAGGTACTACTAAAAAAAATAGGAATGTATTTACAACACAGCTGTGGGCCGAAGAAAGCTGTTTTTAGTAAGCTGGAGGCTAAATGTCCAGTCTGTTCTGTTAGCTGCAATTACTACCTCAAAGCACTTGGATATGAGTAAGTACTTCCAATAGTTGCCACTCTGAGACTGGACTGGGAAAAAATTGAGGGGAGCAAGGTGTGCGCATGGGTGGAGGGTTGTGTATTAGAGATGGGCATGAACTAAACTACGAACTGGAAAAAGCCACGAACCAGACTGGTTCATGGTTTGGTTTGTGCAACCCGCTTTGGCGAAACAAAATGAAGCTTTTTTTTCACTCGGTGCTTTGTTTTGCTTTGGCAAAATGGATGACCATCCACCTCCTTCCTGCTGTCCTTATTGCATCCGTACCTGGTCCTGCCACTGCCGCCTCCTCCACTGCCACTGCCATCTTCAGAGACAGCAGCCTGTCTTCCCATCCAGGAGCTGGGCCTGCTCTCTCTGTCCATGCATCTGCCTATCAGCTGATCAGGGCAACCAGCTGGGGTTGGGTGTATGTGCACAGGCAGTGCCCGGGTCCTGGAAAGCTGCATGGCTGTACCACTGCCACGTTCGCCGCAGCATCAGTGCAACAGGAGACAGTAGCCACCCCACCAGGCATGAACCAAAAAACAAGCAGTGAACCAGTTCAATTTTCTGGTTGGTTTGTGGTTCGTGGCTAACCATGAACCATCACAAACCACCATTTTTCAGGTTCATGCCCATCTTTAGTGTATATACTATAAAAGGGATCATGGGAGACTGAAAGCACTTGAGTTAAGTAATTAGATGTTGGGATACTGAGAATGGAAAAATATCTCATCCAGGCATCTTTAAATGCATCTTCTGGAGGTAGGGTTCCCATGGGTTTCCAGGTTGTTCAGTGGAAGGAGGCTATTAATGATGCCAAAATGAGATTTTACATTCCATAAGCCCCAGGGCTGTAGGTGGCAGCAAAACTAGAAGTCTCAGATCGATTTGCAAAGAACAAGATGGATAGCCATTTTCAGTTTCAGCTGTATTTACGGAGCAGCATAATGACTGCAGAGCTGTAGTGTGTGTTGACCTATAAAGGTCTGAACTTCAGCTAGACCCATTTCTTTGAAAAGCCTGTTACACAGAGTTGTTCTGTAACATCTGAAACACTGGGCAAATTCAATAACCTTTTTTAAAAATTAATTTTTTATTTAATATTAAAACTAAAATACACATTCAATAATAACTACATTCAATGCACATTGGACTTTCCCCACCCGTGCTACCTTCACCCTTGGGACTAGGTGACCAGTAATATCAATTTATGTCCCTTTTCACCCCATACCTCTCCAAAAAATACATTTATCCTTTCGCTGGCATATAGCCTTTTCCCTTCGAAAGGACATGCTCCAAGTATGAATTCCATACATCTTTGAAATCATTAGACTTTATCATTCCTCTTCTTATTTTCATTTCACGTGTTAACTTATCATTAATTGCTAAGATACACATTTCTTTATACCAGTCTTCAAGATTAATCTGTTTGTCACTTTTCTAATTCTTTGCACATATTATTAGTCTTGCTACTGTAACCATTATATCAACTAACTCTTTCTGATCTTTTTTTAGATGGTCATAATTAATTATATTTAGGAAGGCAATAATTGGTGATATCTGAATATTGTATCCAATAATTTCTCTAATTTCCTTAAAAACCAATTCCCATTCTTTCTTTCTTATTTCACATGTCCACCACATATGTATATAGGCCCCCTTATCCTTTTTAAATACAATAATCTTTAACTGTGTTCCTTAGCCAGGTCTATGTTTTAGGACTGTTTTGAGTAACAGAATCTTGGTTCAGTGTTGGCCACATCCCAGGATATACAACCATGCATTGAAGCAGATTTTAAAACCATGGATTGCCCTAATCTTATTTAAGTATTATACCCACTGAGCAAACCATGGTTAATACAGTTTTTGCACCTCTGCTTCTTTGGCCCAAAGCAGGCCTTACTTGCTTTGTACAGGAATTAGATCAGGGCAAGCAACATGTGGCCTTCCAGCTGTTACTGGCCTACAGCTTTCATTAGCCTGAGCCAACACAATAAAGGGCAATGGGTTTCGGGAGTTGCAGTCCCTAAACAGCTGGAGGGGCACAGTTGTCCATTCCTGATTGTCAGATCAGTAAGTCAGGAATTTCCCATGCTAGTCTGTTGCAGCAAAACCAACAGAGCATAGATAGAGTTTTATCTGGCACCGTATTTTATGTACCACAACAATAAAAGTTTATGCAGCTGATGAGGTGGGCTGCAATCCACAAAAACGTACTCCAGCTAAAACACATTACTCTTTAAGCTTATCCACAGTTTCAGTATATATTTGGGGTAGAGCTTTTGTAATCAAGGCCAAAGCAGCAAAAAAACTACCGATGCATAATTATATATCCAAACAAGCTGCACCAGAGCACAGACAGAGTTCTGACTCCTGTCCTCTGAAGATGCCGGCCACAGAGACTGGCGAAACGTTAGGAAGAACAACCTTCAGAACACGGCCAAAGAGCCCGAAAAGCCCACAACAACCATCATAATTATAGTGCTTATAGTGCTGTACCTGCAGCTGACCTATTAGTGGTCATGAATGCCCTCCTAATTGTGTCAAGAATGTTTGAGGTGTGAGAGACGGATTCTTGATAGCTGGAGGGTTACCAAAGTCAGAGCTTGAGCTACTTCCAGGAGAAATATAAGAAACATACGCTGGGATGTGATGGCCAGGATTGATATGGCATTGAGCAGGTTTTATATGAAATATGCAGTTTAAATTTTAAGCTGCCCATTGTTTTTATCTGAAAGTCTAATATTTGCCTTCTTTTTATTTAAGGGCACCATATTCTTGCCAGGTAACCGCGTGATTGAACATCCTTGTAATGATGAAAGTCCAGGGAAGTTCCTCTTCGAAATTGTTCCAGGTAGGTTGTTTTCTTGTCTATAAATCTGTTTTGACGTCACAGTGACTGGCTAATGGCCAATTTTACTCAGTTGTAACAGATGCTGGAGGTGATTAATGATTCAATTTAGGAAGAAGAAGAAACTTATTTTTAAATAAAGCTTATTTACAGATGTCCTCCTTCCCTCCACCTCTGTGCACTCATTTGGGGTTTTCCAAAGAAAATGGCAGGGTATTGTTTTGGGTTTGCTTGTAATGTGTCATAGCCACATTATACATAGGTTGGTTTAAGTCTTGAAACACTTGGTTTTGAAAGAAACAGAACGCTTGAAGGAGTTGATGTGTCAACATTAGACACTAACAAGTGAAGCGCACAGCTGGAAACAGTGCCATGCTTTAGCGTTAAGGAGGTTATACTCTGAGGCAAATGAGAAAGAGTAGGATCAAGAGGCTAGAAGTCAACAGACTGTAGAGCCTGGCATTTTGGAGGCAAGCAGTGAGAAATTTTGTCAGGGAAGGGGGTGAGCAGTCAAGTTGGTGAGCAAAGATAGGGAAAGACTGA
Source organism: Intellagama lesueurii (assembly GCA_037013535.1). Taxonomy (NCBI): domain Eukaryota; kingdom Metazoa; phylum Chordata; class Lepidosauria; order Squamata; family Agamidae; genus Intellagama; species Intellagama lesueurii. The sequence continues at coordinate 185,877,061 of JBAJHW010000005.1, read as the reverse complement.
GAACAGCTCCATCTGCAAACCTCATGAGAAAACCCACTGATTCCGTGTCTAGAAGACTTCTCTCTTAAGAGGAAAACAATGTCTGATTGTTCTAACACAAGCTTACCTCCACCCTCACTTGGCAAATTAGCCTGCTTTTGCTTTGCAGTTAAGGAACTGGGTGATAGCACAACATTATTTGTATATCCGATGCCTCAGGGAGGCAACGCTGAAAATTTTTCATTGTCTCGAGGATAAAGTCAGAGGATAAAATAAGCTTTTCCTTTATCTTGTGATTTGACCTTGTATCTCAGTGAGAAATATCTGATCTGGGCTGCACTAATAGTCTCAATGATGCCTCTTGACATGGAAAATCTCACTCTTGATTTTGTGGCATTTCTCCGAATCCTTCCCATCTTGTTTTGTATTGCAAGCTTTTGCTTTTACTTTCCTTGTCGAAATCCTTACTTTTTTGGGTGTGGGTGTACATTTTCCCTAATGTGCACATTTCTGTAAACATCTTACCGAATATGCACATTTCTTTATGCAACTCAAATCTCAGTTCTTAGCAAGCAGGAGAGATCAAACTTCTATGGTACTGGAACACGGACACCCACACTTTCTGGCTGTTGATTTGGTTGCTGTGTAAAATAGCTGTTGCAGGCAGATGGTGGAGGAGGGAAAATGAGAATTGAAGAGGCTTTCTCCTCCCTAGTTTGAAACTTTTGACATTCCACACTTGAAAATGCTTTCTGCAGAACAATAAGGGCAGATGTGGGCTGGTCCACAGCAGAATCCATAGCTAAATGTTAATTGATGCAGCTGAAGGACACTAAAGTTAGTCAGATGCATTTAATTATCATTTCCCTCGAGAATATTTGTGGGAAAGATTCAAATAGTACCCCTTTTAAAAAAAAAATTATCTTCCTCTAACCTCAGCCATGTTGGCATACGATGACAGAATTTCAGTGGGAACCATATTCCAGATTAATCTGTGAAGATTCTCAGTCATCCAAGTGTGGTTATCTGGAAGTTGAATCATGGCAACTGGACTTCTTTCTACTTCGATGAGTAGCGAAACATTTTAACCTAACAAGAAAGAAGTCCAGTTGCCATGACACATATTCCAGATTAAGCTGCTTTGTATCAGTGACAGAGGCAAAACAAATGCTAATGGTTGGCATGATTTAGGCTGGTGTTTTTTGATGAAGTGTTGAGTTTGGGGGACATAATTTAGTATTGCAGACAGTGAGTTAGTTCAAAAGGTACAGTATGTGGTGCCTATGTTACTCATTTTCAGCTGTGGATTTGTTTGGTCATCTTGGGACAGAATTCAGCGTGACCACCTTATTGTGTTGACTGGAGATGGGCACAAAATGAACCATGAAGCAACCCTCCCCCCTCAAATCAAGCCATTTGGTGGTTCATTTTGGGGTGCTCTGGGAAAACGTGCCTGCCCAGAATAAAACGAAATGCCAAACTATTATCAGTGTTGGCAATTCGTACGTGGACTATAACTTGGACATCCCAAATCCACTCTTCTCCAGACTTGGAGGGGATGAGAAGGAGATTCAGCTGAAGACACTCTGCAAGTTTGACATCTATAAATCATGTTCTTCCACTCCCAGAAGTCCCAAATCACAAAATGGTCCATTTCGTTGGAAAGTTTGTAAAAGTTCACGGTTCTTTGTTCATGAACAACAATGAACCACAAACCATCATGAACTGCCATTTTCCCAGTTTGTGCACATCTCTAGTGTTGATGTCTTGCTCTTCTGTACCATGAAAAAATAGTCATATATGAGATGATATTACTTTGTGGGCTTCCCCATCCCCACTCCATGTCACTGGCTGCTGTTTTGCTGGACTGAGGCAAATATAGGATATAACAATGTCACTGTGGCTGAAATCCTGTTGTGTGACTTATGTCACACAACAAGGATGATATCATGCTGCTACTGGCATCTTGGGGCAATAAAAAAGCTTCTTAAAGCTCTCAACTCCCCAGGTTTCAAGCATCCCCTTCACCGTGAGGCAACCTTTGGGAGCTGTGGAATGGGAGGGGGAGAGGGAGCAATTTAAAACCAGCACTGGCACTGGCAGCAGCGATTTACATGTATGTTTACAAGTATTTATGTACACATGTTTGAATGGTCTTTCCCCTTGACTAATGCATATTTGTGCACATTTTCCCAATGGTGTGCATTTTTAAATAGTCTGTTATACCCATTTTAAAATTTTGTTTCTGAACTCTGTCTACCAATAGACTCTCAAATGTGTACATTTCTCAAAATGAGTCTCAGGAAACATTAAATAGATAATGTTGATGAGGATCTTGAAACCACCAAAACTGTTTTCCCCCCTTGTGATTACTAAGGCCTTCTATTTTCTTCATTCAGATTGGATCTGTAATGGATTTAATCCTCTTCCACCATGATTTAGAAAAAACATGTATTAAATGAGTTATGGGGTATTTTTGTACCCTACAAATATTCTAGTGCATTGAGGATTAGGAGAAGAGATAGGGTATTGTTTAGGTGTGGGTTGAATGTCCATATCTTTTTATTTCTTTAGCACTTTGGGAATTTATTGCCCTTTCTGAATTGGGCCAACTTGCTAATAAGAGTATGCAATTTCTGCTTCACGACAATATGGTTCAATGGAAAAAACCAGCATATTTTATTTTATTTTGGTCCAAATCCATTATTACAGTAACTCAAGCCAAAAATTAACCCTGTGGCAAAATGCAATCGATTTTCTGGGAACGGTTTTTGACCAAACTATTGTAGGGTGTATAAATGAAAAGCAAAATACAAAACATATGTAAGTGACAGAGATGTGGTCTACAACTCATCAGGTCACAACGAGTGTATCAACACTACACCGTTATAGTAGTTGGATAATATTTTAACTACTATGTCTCCATCCTGGGGAATCATGGGATTTGTAGTTTGGTGAGGTACTTCCTGTTCATTGGAGTGCCTTTGTCAGGTCAGGGAGTCTGATGCCAAAACATCTCCCTAAGAGTCCTACAGAACTTTATAGATCTCTAGGAAAGTCATTCTCACCCTTTTTTTGCCATGACCCTTTTAGGAGCTCTTCTCAGGTTCCAAGGCCACCTGTCAAACAAGGATATAGCTAAGCAGATGAACAGAAAAATAGAATATATTTTTTTCTATCTGTGGCCCCCTTCAAATAATAGAATCATAGAATAACTGAGTTGGAAGGGGCCTAGAAGGCCATCAGATCCAACCCCCTGCTCAATGCAGGAATCCAAATCAAAGCAGATCTGACAGAAGGTGGTCCAATTTTCTCTTGAATGCCTCCAGTGTTGGAGCACTCACTAAATGTTCCAGGGCCTCTCAGGGGACCATACGGCTACTGTTGAGAATGGCTCATGGGGGGGGGGGGGTGTCAGATGTCTGTGTTTGTCACAGCTGGCATTTATCCCGGTTAAGGGTTAATTCCAGAATGAAATAACACCCCTTTTTTTTCAACCATAACAAAATTGATCTGTTTATCAAGGTATCATGGTCTTTTCATTGTTGCATGATTCCAGACAACATCAGCTTGTCTAATTCTATAAGCTTTATTTCTACATTGCTTCTATGTTCCATATCTTCCAAAAGATTGCAAGTCTAACTGTAACATTCTTACAGCCGTGGGAAAAACTGTAGCTACAAATGTTTAAACAATATGAAAACTAAACTCAAGTTGCAGGCAAATACTTGGGTCAGAATCCATATATATTTGAAGAGTGAAAAAGAGCAATGAGAATGTTTCATCTATATTCTAACAATGCAGGAGTTTATAGCATAAAGGTAAAGGTAAAGGGTAAAGGTTCCCCTTGACATTTAGTCCAGTCGTGTCCGACTCTAGGCGGCGGTGCTCATCCCCGTTTCCAAGCCGTAGAGCCAGCGTTTGTCCGAAGACAGTTTCCGTGGTCACGTGGCCAGTGCAACTAGACACAGAACGCCGTTGCCTTCCCACGGAGGTGGTACCTATTTATCTACTCACATTTGCATGCTTTCGAACTGCTAGGTGGGCAGGAGCTGGGACAAGCGACGGGAGCTCACTCCGTTGCGTGGATTCGATCTTACGACTGCTGGTCTTCTGACCCTGCAGCACAGAGGCTTCTGCGGTTTAACCCGCAGCGCCACCACGTCCCTTTATAGCATAAAAGACACAATGAAAAAGGAAAAGGCAGAGAATGTAACGATAAAGTATCAAAGTTGTTAACATTAAAAATATATGAAAGTAAAATGTACTGCTTAACCTTTTACCTAGAATCACATGAAAATTATTTTCAGTGTTCACCCAGCCAGGCCAATTAGAATCTATGGAGGAAAATCCATGTTGTCTTTTTTAGCTGCCATTGTTTCTGCTGCACAATTGTTGTTGTTATCTGGGGTGTGTGGTGTGGTGTGTTGCCTTGCTGTGTTGATGAGTTAAATGTTGATGTGTGTGTCTCCTATCTCTCCATAATTATAATTCTTTCAGATGTTTATTCTTCCCTTCCAATAGTAAACAATCTCTTTTCCAGGTCTTGCAAATTATAGGGGTCTGATGCATTGAGGACAAAAATGAATAGGAATCACTATTATCGTTTCATCTACTGTAACTCCAAGGGCATATAACTCAGAAACTGGCAAGCTGCCACTATGATGAGAAACATCATTTTTTGTGACTAAAATTTACAAAGCTTGTAGGAATAAAGGCCTGTAACAGAAAGATCTGGTACACCAAGGTACTATAAAACCAGAGTATTATAACTGGAAAGAGGACCTGCAAATGCAACCACTGGTGATTTTAACACATTGCAACATTCTATTTATTTCAATTCTTTCAGCTCTCTGTGGGTGTGACTACCAGTAATTAAAATAACACCTTTTGCTAAGCAGTGTTTATGAACGGTGACCTTGCTCAGCTGGAGAGCTGACTAATTGTTTTGAAATGACTTTTGTAAATTGTTGCTCACGCTTCATTTTTAAAAGCACTTTCAAGGCTATTTTTTCTGCAACACCTCTTAATTTTTTTTAACACTGCACTCACAAAATTACACATCTCGACACCTGAAGAGTTTTCTAGCAGATAATTCAAAGTATCTCATGAAACTGCAGATCGCTTCCCACCCTGTAATGTAGTGTAGAAATGTTCAGAGCCACAGAAAGCCGACATTGTAAGTAAAGCAAGTTTCTTTGTGTATACGTAGCTGTAGCCATTGCAAACATTGTAGATCTAGAACTGTGTGGATCCTTGAACAAAATGTGACTCTGGGGACAAAAATGACATCTGTTAGTGCATGAGGGTTAATCTCCCTACTGAAAACAATGATTTCTATAGCTGCTTTTCTAAACGAGAACAAGTAATAAAATGCTTAGCTTCCATCTCATAGCAGCTTGATTCCTTTTAACCAGAATTGAAATTACATTTGCAGCCCCTGTACCATTTCTCACGCACTTTTCATCATGTTTTGTAATGTCAGGCTACTGCATCAATCAACATCAACCCATTTCTGTGCATGCAGAACCTCTTAGGTATACAGACCAGAAATGTTTTCTGCTTTGTGTAGCTACAGTAGCTTAGCTGATTTCAGGTAATGTTGACAAATATAAAAGGTTTTCACAACAAACGTGGATACTTGAATATGGCATAGCAGTAATGTATCATGTATGCATGAACAACATTGATTATCAAGAGAGGGTGAGCAGCATCTGAAAGCACAAAATGCTGCCATAAAAACAACACAAAATAATATTAGTCATGTAACTTCACAAACCAATATTGGATTCCCCTTTCCCAGCAGTGCCAAATTGTTACGATAGCTACTGGTCTATTCTTCCTAAATCTGTTTGCCTTTGAAAGCAGACATAACACCTTGATTATTCCTAGCTTTAATAGATTTCTCTTAGCTTAAGAAGATTAAGTGTGCTTTTAGGGGTTTAATGTTAGACAGATATGGAGAATACATCATAATCTGATTTAGAAATAACCTGTTGCAGGCTGCAATTCTGTGTACATTTACTTGGAAGTAAGTCTCCTTGAACTGCATGGGACTTATTTCTTTATAGTGAAATATATAGGTTTTGCATGCATGCCCTACCAAGAGATGCACACTCCTCATGAACAAAAATGACAGCCTTCACCATCTATCCCTGAAAGGGGAAAGGTGGGTGGACCTGTTTCAGGTCAGAAAGAGCCTCCATCAGAAACATGGAATACACATGGATGGTCACACTGAGCACCTTCCATTTGCAGTTGTTTAGGCCACCTTTTGCTTACCCTAGCCCTCAGATATGTCAAGTCTGATACACCCCACAACAATTATCTGTCATCAGGTCAACCCTTTCCAGGATTTTCTTGGTATACTCAGTAGTGGTTTACCATTCCCTTCCTCTGGGGGCACTCTGGGACTGCACAACTTTCCCAAGGCCACCGAGCTTGGTTCTCTCTGCCTCCACCATCAGATACCCAACTCACTAAGCTATCCAGCTAACCAGAGGTCCCATAGCGTTACCCCGAAAGTGTATTGTTTCTAACAGTTATGTAAACTCTGCTTCTGGGGGGTGGGCCTTCCAAGAGGTTGGGGGAGATTACCCCTAGACTGGGCGGCATTGCTGCCCCATTTAGGGATCAAGTGTGTAATCTGGGCATTCTTCTGGACCTAGCTCTCTCTTGGTATTCCCAGATGGCAGCCATGTCCAGATCTGCCTTTAACCAACCAGCTGAGGCTTATCATCCAACTCCATACCTACCTAGACAAGGGTTCCTTCTGAATGCTCGTGCATGTACTGGTCATCTCCCACATTGACTACATGGGGCTTCCCTTGAGGCTGGGTCCTGCGGGAGACTACAGTGGGTCCAGAGCGCGGTGGCCAGACTGGTGGCTAGTGTGAGCAAATTTGACCATATCACTCCAGTTCTGGCTCACCTTCACTGGTTACCTGTTGTGTCCCAGATCAGGTTCAAGATTTTGATGCTTATGTACAAAGCTCTCCATGGTTTGGGACCACACTACTTGTCCGAGTGTCTCTCCCCATTGTCATCTGCCTGACCCACCAGATCCTCCCAGGCAATGTTCCTCCAAGTAGCCATTCTGAAGGAGGCCCAGAAGTCTTCTATGAGAGGTTGGGCCTTCTTTGTAGTGGCACCAACTCTGTGGAACCAGCTTCCGGTAGAGCTATGCCTGGCCCACTCCCTGCTAATGTTTAGAAGGCAGTTCAAAATGTTGCTGTTCAGGGAGGCCTTTCATAATGACCCTACTTGACTTCACACCTCTTGTCCTGCTGTTATAAAGATAATATACCTTTGGTGCCATTGGTTTTTATTTCTTCAACTTTTAATTCTTTCCACTGTTTATTTACAAGTTAACTGTTATATGTTTATTTATTTTATTATGCTGTAAACTGCCCAGAATAGTGCATCACACTAATATGGTGGTATATAAATCAAATAAATAAATAATAATAAATAAACTTTGAAATTTAGATTTTAAAAAATTATACCTGGATGCCTTTCTTAACTTGGGACTCTGAGCTGTAGCATACTTACCCTGTATGTAAATTTGGCACTGGCTGAAACCCTGTTCCACGACTTATGCCTGTATAAGGCTGATGAGGTCTTCAGCAAAGGTGATTTTTAGACATTTCCTACTTCTGCCTTAAGCCTCCCACAGCTCCTGTGTAAACCCTTTCATTGTCAGGAAGCCTTGGGAACCATGGAATGGGAGGAGGAAGTCTTTAATTACCAAAAATCACCATCAACAACAAGACTTTCCTGGTGCTGCTAAAGGAATAAGTGATCTTCAAGAAACGCTAGGAAAGCCATAATTTTCCTGTGCTCCTGGCTTGCTGCTACTATGGCCTCAAATGGGGGCAGAGAGAGAAGTCTTTCTCCCTTTGTGAAACTGAAGAAGTGAGGAATGAAAAAAGGCATAGTTAAAGAGAAAAGGAACTCCCAAAATCTCACTGGGGATTTTGGAAGCCCTCAAGCATAGCTGAATTTGAACTGGAAATTGTTTGCATGTTTTTTTAAAGAACAGAATGAGCATTATAATGTAATATATTATAAGTGTTGAGTCCTGAAAACTGATCCTTTTTTTCCTAGCCTGATAATTCCTTAGTATGCATGCAATTAAGAATGTGATTGTTGTAATCATTTCAAATGCAACTAGGAACAACCTTCTGTCTGTTATGTCAGATCTGTGGGCAGCTTCATAATGGTTCCCTCTACTTATTATTTCTTTGTTGGCAACACATGTAAATTATTCTAAGAATGCAAGTGGGTGTTTGTTGTTAGATAGTATTTGAATTCTGTATCGGAGGGTGAAAAAAAGAAAACAATAGACTGGTGGCAATGAATATATTCATTCTGTTGCATTGAAATAAATGCATAACATGGAAGTGAGTTTGCATTTTTAAATGCCTTTTTAATTTATGTTTTATTTCTTCCTGTGTTTAAGGATTCTGTTCTTGGCACCATTTAATAAAAACATGTTTACATTACAATGCTACTCATAAGTAACTCGCATCAGGTTCACAACGAACTTACTCCCCTATACAGAATTGCCAGCTACCTGTGTCTGCCATGTCCATAATAAATTTTGTAAGTTTCTATTGATTTTTCAAATGTTATTTTTTGCATGTTATTGACCTTCAAAGCATTCATGATTTTAAAACTATTTGGCATGGCAGTTCTGGGAGCTGCAGACCGAAAAAACGGACATTCTTGAGCTCTAGCTATGATATTCCTCCACATGCTCCTTTCCTTTGATTATGGTGCAGCTTCCGGTCCAGTATGCATTCTTTGCTAAATAAATTCTTCAGTTTAGTTACATATCTAATGCTAGCTAGATCTTGTGTGTGGAACCACTCTCCTGGTAAATAAGGTCACAAAGCTTACTTATCTTGCTGCTGTTGGTATGTGTCATCAAGTCATTTCTGTCTTAATGCAGCCCAGATAGGGATAAGTGAGAGGTCGAAGGAGTGATTTACCCTTGCCACCGCTCACTGAGTTTCCGTAGCTGAGCAGGGATTTGAACCCAAATCCCCTGAGTCCCAGTCTGACACTCTATCCACTACCCCACATTGACCCTCTAACTTCTCTTAGTCTGTTTAAACTATGACGCTTATGTTACTTAGAAAGTGCCATAGTTTAAACATAAGCTAGCATTGGACTAGTTTCCAGCATCCATAGCCTACTGTAAAATCATCTCTTGCAGTACAAATCAGTTAATGTAAGAATTCTGAAATCCATCAAAATGGATAAAGCATCCCTGCCTCCCATTCACCCACTGTTAAAAACATTTGACACTACTGCCGTGTAAGAATCCTCAGGAATAATGACCAAATGGGCTTTGACTGGTATTTTTCTTCCTAATCTTTTAACCCCTTCAGTCACAGTCTGGTAATAAATTGTGCTATTTCCACTGTGCAGTGTCTTTCTATGTCTTCATGCTAGTAGCGCCTTTCTTCCCAGATGCTGTATCTCCTTTTAAAATTTCAAGTTCACTGGAAAGATTCGACTAGTTTTCTCGTCTCCAAGAAAACAAATAACCTTTTTTTTGCTTGTGTGTATTGTAAGCACTCTGCAAAATGGTGAACAGCCAGGACCAGATCTGTATGTGACATGGTTACGTTATACTGAAACAGAAGGGGTTTGCTATTCATGCCATTATGGTTCAGAGCTTCTTCATGTAAATAAGAAACTTTTTTTGGAAACGTTTAGCTGAGAAAACTGAATTGATGAAGATGGACCTTGATTATTTAGATGTATAAATAAGGAGGTTTATTACTTAATTTTGCATTCTGGATTTTTAAAATGGCAGTAATATAGACAACTGGTAGGTAGTTCGTGGCCCTCCAGATGGTGTTGAACTGCAACTCCCATCCTTCTTAACCAGCATGACCAGTGATGAGAGACGCTGGGAGATGCTGGAAGCTCAGCTAGTAAGGAGGGCTGCACTTAGCTCTTCCCTGGTACACTATTCATTTCCATCTAAGATGTGTTAAAATCAAATGGCTTGCACGTAATGGCCATGATCTTACTCACTTATTTGGTCCTTGCATGCCCTCTTTCCCACCTTAGGCTCTTGTTTATGATTCTGGTAGTGAAATCAGACACCTGACTGTTCATCCTGGACCAGCTCACGGACCAGGACAGGGGATCTCCTCCAAAATTTCAGGAGAAGGGGCCCCTCCTGTCATAAGTCACCCTCTGTTCATTCAAAGGAGGGACAAAACTGCTACATGATCGTGTTTTCATGCACACAGTTTTGGTCCAGCTGCATATTTCCCAATAATCTCAACCCAGTAAGTGAGTGAGTTAGTTATGTGCCATCAAATTGAAACCAACACAGATACCCTAATAGGGCTTTCAGGGTAAGTAAGGTATTTAAGGAGTGGTTTTACCAGTTCTACCTCCCCCAGTGAGTTTCCATAACTGAGTGGGATTTTGAACCCTGGTCTCCAGAGTCCTAGTCTGTCACTCTATCAACTTTTATTAATACTCCAGACTAATGTTGAGCCTTTATCTACTAGGGAGTAAATCTCACTGAATTTGTTGGACTTTTGTCTGAGAATACATGCATCGGATTTGATTGCAAGTTCTATCCATTTATGGGAGATTTAAAGAAACCTGACTTTTTCTGGACTGAATCCAATGTCTGCATAGGAGTGACATGCCAGGATAGAATCAGAGCAGAAGGTTGTGTGATTGACAAAACATATGGTTCCAGAATGACAGCTAATTGCAGGATATGCAAAACACGGCAATCTGTCCTGCGGAATAGGGATATGATGTGTCAGATTATTTTGGAGAAGTTTTCCAGACACAGAGTCTTTTCATTTCTGCTGAGCTCAAAAAGTGAGAAAGGGAAAGACGGACCATTTTTGGCACAAAAGGTTTAATGAGTAATTACCAGATGTGATGGTCTGTTAGTTTTTAAAATAAAATCCTCCTTAGAGTGTTTCAATATGGCCAGCAACACAGGATGATTTTCACTAGGCTTATGCTTGAGATCTTATTTCTTGGGGAATGGATTCTCGCTCTGCCTGAACAATGTGCCTGTAATGCACCACAGGAATAAGAAAGCTCCAGATGTTTTGAGACCACAGTGCCTGTAAGTTGAAACCATGGTGATCAGGCACTATGAGAGCTGCATTCCAAAGCATCTAAAGGATACCAGCTTATCAAGTGCCTTAATGTAATAATATGATATATAACTTTTGCTTGTCACTTCCTTACATGTGGGAAAAATAAGCCTAAAAAGTCAAGATTATTCTTATTGGATATATTCTGTTCTCACATGCCATGGTTCCAAGGAGAGGAGAGGTAATCAGAAAGCTATTAAAGATTGTCTATCTTTGTTTAGGCACTCTATGGTGCATAAGATTATTGGGGGCCCCTTTCCATGTTTTGAGGGGGCTCCTGCAAGGTGCTTCACATGTGAGCTCCTAGAAGTTGTTCTGCAGAAATGCTTCATGAGAAGGATATGTTAACTACTTGAACTTCTACATTGAACCTACATACATTTCAGCAAACTACAGTAAGACCCCCATATCTGAGGGATCTGTATCCACAGTTTCACTTATCCACAGTCTGAAAATATTAACAATATTTTTTAAAAAAACACCCAGAAATATATATTTGCATGATGTAATTACCAAAACTGGCCACTAGAGGAAATCAGAGACTATGCTATATAGCAGCGGTCCCCAACCTTTTTAGCCCCGCGGACTGGCTGGGGAAGGCGGGGCACCCCCTGTGCTTGTGCGCATGCACGAAGGAGTGCTCTCTCTCTTGCATGTGCGCTCTCTCTCTCGTGCGCATGAGCAAAGGGTGGCACAGTGCTCGTGCAGGCGCACTCATGCACATGTGCAAAGGGCGGTGCAGCACTCGTGCGGGCCCGTGCATACTCGTGCGCAGGCGCAAATGGGCTGTGCAGGGGGAGTGCGTGCGGGGGGAGGTCTCTCTCCGTGGCCTGGTCCAGCTCTGGCCACAGACTGGCACCGGGCCACGGACCGGGGGTTGGGGACCTCTGCCATATAGAGAGTTCGCTATTATTTGTGGTTTTCAGCATCCACAGGGGGCGGGTTTGGAACTGATACCCCATGGATACTGTAAACCTTCCGTAAACCTAAATTAGGCCTAAATTAACTAGATAGAATGATTCTGTGAACATTCTTTTGTAATCTACATATTTAGTCGAAGTGTCCACTGGCTCTCCAACCCTGCCTAGGTTGGAGAGCCATTGCACATGGATTGGTGCCTGATCCACTTTGTGTCCTTTTAGAGACACTCTGACCTGATCCTTGTCTGTGTTTCTGCTGTTATTTGTGCATTTCTAGATCTTTGTAAAAAAACAACATTCCCCAAAATGGGGAAACACAAACATCTGTGACATGGAGGGGAAGTTATATAGTGTCCTCAGAATTATTTGGAGCTGAGCCTTCCAGTGAAATAGTAGCCTTTGGTTTGAGACTTTATTGGAAGATAAAGGAACAGCGATAACCTGGGAGAGATCAAATTGATAATTTTGAAATTGTACTTATTTTTCCTATGCTCTGTCTTCTGTTGTTTGTTCACTATGGATCCAACATCCACAGTTTGCAGAACACATTCTTTTCCAGCCACAGCAAGGAGTATCTGCAGAAAGGGGTATAATCTGAATATATTATACATGTGTAGTGGTCTGTCCCCTCAATACAGATTGGGCCCCAGCTCACCCTGTCCACTTCTATGTGGAATCCATGTCCATGTGCATTTCTGGCTCTCTGTGAAAAACCTGAGTCTCACAGATGGAGAAACACATGCAGGACCATCAGAAGTATGGCTGGCTGGAACGCTGGGCAAGAACATCCCACTCTGCCAACTTCTGCCTGCTCCCCTTATTCAACAAAAACAGTAGTGTGGGAGGGCCATCCCCAAGGTTGCTAAGCTGTTGTCTGTTCTTCAGTGTAGAGCAAACTCTCCTGGATATGACGCAGCTGCTTCTGAGGGAAAAAGGCGTGGCTACCCATTCTTCCTCTTTCTCATAGAGAGAGAGAGAGCTAACTTCAAAGCCTTTCTTTGGGCCAATCCTAATTGGCATTATGTAACTATTGTCCTATCTGAACTCTGTCAACTATCTGAATACTGTCAACTATCTGTATACTGTCAACAATCTGTAAGGTTAATAAAAGGGAGTCCTCCTGGGGGCATTTCCCAGAATAGTAGGCATCGAGGACTCTGCTGGCAGACATCTCTGTGTGTGACTGACTTCTTTAACTTCTCTCTCTAAGACTAATTGCTATCTTAATTACTTGTGATCACATAAACTATCAGCCTTCTCATTTCGTGACCACAACAAAGTAGTACTTCACTGACTTTTAGTTGGGGTACAGGGGTAATATAAAGTGTGTTGGGCTCTGGAGCATGATGTCTCGTAAGAACATCCCAGTCCCAACATGAACCTTCATAGGCGCTAAAGTGTTTGGAGGATTCTTTGCTCTGTTTGAGGCTGAGGGACAGACCAGTAGTTGCACTTTCCAGATCCTTTGTGCCAACTTCATACCTAGGGGGATCCAACACAGAGGTTGCTGCACAGGCCAGATCTTTCATGATCTTTCCAGGGCTTGCCAAAGTTATTTTGTTGCATAAGGAACAGATAAAATAATTTTTGCTGCTGCTGGGTTGGTAATGAAACCGTCCCGACTTTACTGCTGTTAACATTGATTAATCAATGGACTGGGTTTTATTATTGTGTCAGAAGCTCTTTTTTCTGCCTCTTTCTCTGGGTTATATATGGGCTAACCCTTTTCCCTCCAGGAGCATGTGTGTTTATCTGTTTAGGAAATGTATTAGCTACCCTTCAGTATAACCTCCAGAGCAGCATAAAGCTGAAAGAACAATACAATCAAATACAATAATCAGACCAATAAAAGCTCTGAGAAACTGCAGCAAGAGTCAATAAAATCCAGCTGTAGCACAAAACGCTGATTAAAATCAGCTTGCGAGAGGCTAGAATACTTTGGCGGATAAAGTCTTCACCTGTCAAAGCTGGCACTCAGCAAGTTTCTATGGAGAGGATATTCCAATCTCATGCTGGAAGAAGTCATTCTGGTCACGATATGTTTAATATCAACAGTGGTGGAATGAATGCAAAGGAGGGTGCCTTATGAAGAATATAAAGTTAAGGATGATTCATTTGTCAATTCGTCTGGTAGTCAAGTCTCATTTTCCTTAGAGATTTCTTATTCATAGGCTGAAATCCTGTTGCTTAGCATGGTAAGCCGCATTAGAGTAGTACCATTGACTCCATGGGGACTTGGTGGGTCAACGTCTCCTCAAGTTCCATTGACGCAAGTGGGCCTTCTCTAGTTGTGACTTACTTTAGCATAGCAAATCACATTATAGTAGTTCCAGTTGAATCACTGGAACCTACGGAGGAGTTAACTCGCCAAATCCCGACTGATTTAATGGGATTACTTCAGTAGGACTTACTATGCTAAGCAACAGGATTTTAGCCAGTGTCTAGAAACTAGATAAAGGGACGTGGTGGCGCTGCGGGTTAAACCGCAGAAGCCTCTGTGCTGCAGGGTCAGAAGACCAGTACTAGTAAGATCGAATCCACGCGATGGAGTGAGCTCCCGTCACTTGTCCCAGCTCCTGCCAACCTAGCAGTTCGAAAGCATGCAAATGCAAGTAGATAAATAGGTACCACCTCGGTGGGAAGGTAATGGCATTCCGTGTCTAGTCGCGCTGGCCACGTGACCACGGAAACTGTATTCGGACAAATGCTGGCTCTATGGCTTGGAAACGGGGATGAGCACCGCCCCCTAGAGTCGGACACGACTGGACTAAATGTCAAGGGGAACCTTTACCTTTACCTTAGAAACTGGATTGTTGTGCTAATTGTTTCAGAAGGGTGAATTCTTGTCACCACAAGGGACAAAATCCGATTCATTTTTACTGCATGTGCCTGTTACACATGTGGTTCTCCCCCCTCCCCTTGGGACTTGCACATGGTACTATTCACTACACCACACATGTAGAAGCTCTGTTGCAGTAAAGCTGATGATCTCCAGCTTGTGTAACTGCAAGCTGGAGAGCAAGTGCTGAATGCATGCCTCCTCCCCTCCACCCTGAGCTGTTACGCTCCCCTTTTGATAACTGGATTCTGCCCAAGACGTTCAAGGTTAGCATAGCCAGCCATTACAGCCTACAGATGGAAAGAAACTTTGTCAGATGCAGAGTTTCAGTGAAAATGGAATTTTCTGCACCTACCAAGACTTATTAAGAGCAAAAACACACCTCACAATGGGAATCCGGACAGTAACAAGATTTGCAGGGTGTTTCGGAGGGGGAAATGGACATATAATGATGTGCACATATTGAAATGTACATAATTGAAAAATATATGTGAGCACATGTCAATTGATAGAGAAATATTGGGCAAATTAGATAAAATGTACAAATAAATGCATACATTAGAATAAATGTGTGATAAAGAGTGCATAAATTTCAGTACAAGAAGAAAATGTTGGTTGAAATCCCATTGAATAGCTATGCAGGCACAACTTGACATTGTGCTTGCGGTAGCTATAATTGCACCAAGGCAAAAGTGCTATTCAAAAAGCACTTCCACTGGCACTGTTGGTCAGTGGAAGAATGCACACTCCTTTTTGCTGGGGTATAATGCCCAGCACTTTATGCCAGTGTAACATTGCAGCCAAAGTCATCCATGTGATTGTATTCCCAATGCAGTTCTTGCACACTATGTATGGGTATGGAAGCTGGACAGTGAAGAAAGCTGACAGGGAAAAAAATGATTCATTTGAAATATGGTGCTAGAGGAGAGTTTTGAGGACACTCTGGAGCAAATCAAGCCTGAACTATCTCTGGAGGCAAAATTGAGGAAACTGAGGCTGTCCTACTTGGGACACATCATGAGAAGGCAAGATCTGCTGGAGAAGACAATAATGCTGGGAAAGGTTTAAGGCAGCAGGAAAAGAGGAAGTCCAAATACAAGGTGGGTCAACTCCCTAAGGGAATGCACAGGCTCATATTTGCAAGAGTTGACCAGGACATGATGGAGATTGCTCATTCACAGGGTCACCATAAGTTGGAGGTGACTTAACGACACATAACAATGACAATTTTAGGGTATACCTTGCCAAACTGGATTCCAGATGTAGTCTGGTAATCTGGGGTAAAATAAGGATGGAAAGAAAATGCAGGTTGGAATCAAAGGAACACAGTGAAATCAAAACTGATAAGTTTTCGTGTATTCTTATCACATTCACAGACCCATTCACATGCTCTTTAATTGGATATACTCTGTATATGTAGAGGGGAATACTCTTAGCCCCTCTGTTTTTGCTTTCATCACCCTTCTCTATTTGGGGGTGGATGAGTTTAAAGTTGAAACCCTCTGCTATCTATGGGGAGCTCCCTCTGTGAGTGAGGACTCTGGAAAAATAGGGTCCTGAATCACATGGCGAGACCCTATGATAATAGACCAACTCAGGCTCATCACCCTTCATGTGTAGGAGACCAATGAAGCCAGAAATGGAGGGGAGGCAGAGCTAGAGCACTTCTGTCTACATCGAATGAGTCTATGGCATTGCAGAACATCTGAATAGGAGCCTTGTGGTGCAGTAGTTAAACTGCAGTACAGCGTCCAAAACTCTGCTCACAACCCAGGTTCAGTCCCAGGTAGATGGCCCAAGGTTCACTCAGCCTTCCATCCTTCGAGGTCAGTAAATAGATACCCAGTGTGCGGGGGGAGGGGGAGAGACAATGTGTAGCCTGCATAATTAAATTGTAATCCACCCAGAGAGTGCTTTAGGTGCTGTGGGGCAGTTTATAAGCAGCCTACTTTGCTTTGAATAGACCCAATATGCTGAACAAACAAACATCTAGCAGCAGTGTTTGTCTGAAAAGTCAAGTTATGACCAGCAATGCTCACTGGGTATTGGATATTCATTATACAAATGTATCGGATTCTCTTGCTTCACTTGTTCTAGGAGCTATAAAGGTGTACAAAAGCTTATTGCGATATCATAGATGTTTATCCTCCGGTGTCACCAACCCTTAAAGGAAAACAAAGGCAGGGGCTTTAACTCCTTCCAAGCACATCATGCTCAGAGAGCCGAATGGATTTAATTGCTTCTGCCACAAAGATGAATGCCTCTTACCCCACTGCCTGACAGTCAGCAGTGCCTCTTCATTAGTCGTCAGGAGCACAAAACCTCAAGGGCATTGGTGATACTTCAGTTGAACTAATTTTGCCTGTGATGTCTGCATACAGTGAGCACAGGGTTATTTATTGCCCAGCAATGGGATGTTTCATTGTGTTATGGCCTCAAGCACTCTTAAACTTTTGCAGAGAAAATGCTGTGATTCTATCATCGGTTCCTCATTTCATTATTTGTATCATTGCCGCCTG
The DNA here is from genome assembly GCA_037013535.1 of Intellagama lesueurii. NCBI lineage: Eukaryota > Metazoa > Chordata > Lepidosauria > Squamata > Agamidae > Intellagama > Intellagama lesueurii. Next base: position 185,859,654 of record JBAJHW010000005.1, on the reverse strand, counting down.
AATACCAAAACGTAATGAAAGGTGGTACTCTTCTTAGTATACCCTATATCTACAAAAGTGTCCTTTGGCTATCCTTTCAAGCCACACATGTTAAAAATCATTGGGGGAGGGCATGCGGCCACAAGAGGTATAGAAGATTCCCCCCTTCAAGAAAATCATCCTCCATATGTAATAAGAATATTAATAATAGTGTGCTGTCAAATTGGTTCCGACTTAGGGTGACTCCTTCAAGAGCTTCCACACAGAGGGATGTGAATCTGTAAGTCTTGTTTTTATTGTATATCTCAGAATCTCATGAGCATTTTCATGTTGTCCCTATTATTGTATCAGCTTACAAGATGTTTTCCCCTTTCTGCATGGAAATTCATGCATATTTTTCTACATATACATTCTTTCTCAAATGTGTACTTCTTTTACAGTACTGTAGTTTTTCCTATTGACTAAAGTTTGGTTATGTACATTTTTTCTAACACAACTCATGCACATTTTTCCAATGTGTGTAAGGTTTTGTACACACATACAGAAAAGAGCAGGCTAGCTCTGCCCACCTAGTTCTCTCTCTGAAAGAAGAGCTCTCTGTTTCTGTGCAGCACCCTCATGGGTGCATGACATCTGATTTTTCAGCATTTCTGAATGTGTAGAGCGTCTGCATGGGTTGAGACAACTCTCTTGTTCATATTTACCTCACCACACACCAAGGGTTAAGTGTAAAGGTGGAAAGGTTTATCCAATCCTTTCTTCTACTCATGTGTTTAGATTAGAAGTGTGCAGAGTTGTGGTTTTGGACTACAACTCTTAGAATTCCACCCAGGGAATTCTGGGAGGTTTAGTCCAAAAGCAGAAATCTGTACATTTCTAGTACAAATTAATACTTTTCTCAATACCTGAATAGGGCTGTTACATTCACCATTCCCCTGGCAAGTTAATCACATAGTGCTAACTTCTCTGGTGATCAGCCTCTCCATATGGCTTTCCTCATCATATTTAGTCCTCCTCCTCGTGGAGAAATGAGGCAGGGGGGGAGTAAGGCTGGCATGTTCCTTCCCACATCATTTTATTTAAACCCCTTCGCAGAATGTCTGGAAGAGACTCATTGTTACGCTGGCACCATTTGGTATTCTCCACATTGCCCTGAACATTGTGTCATTCTGGAATGGGATAAAATAGAAGAAAATACTGAGAGACAATTTGGTCAAGTGGCCTTCTTTTTCCGAGGTGGGGCAATAAAAAGAAACTTCTCAGAAATTTTCTCAGAAAAATGTCTTCCAAGGACATTCTGCTCAACATGAGTTGCTTTTCCCTGCTAATGATGCAGGGAGGGTGTCTTGACTGCAAATCCACATGCTCAAGTAAGTTGGTGATGCCCTCTAGCTTCACCTGTGGGGAAAAAAGGCATGAATACTTTCGGCATGTTTTCATATGAGGATTGATTGAATAAAAAAATCATTACAAGGCAAAAGGAGAGACAGCATGTACTGGAGTTTTATTAAGGACTGTGAAAGCGTAACCAACTAAACATTCTTCATTTTGTGAGGAAGGACAAAGTGAATTAAGATGTTCCTTCTTCGTTATCCGTCCCTATCATTTCTGGGGAGGCAGCAACAGAAATGCCAACCTTTATGCTGTGAGATTATTTTGGAGGAGATAATTTGCCTACTAGGATTCTTCTGGAGTTTCAATCTGGTTTTAGAAGGATTGGTGCTCTGCCCTCCCATTCATTAGCAGGCAAATGCCTTGTTTTCTTTCCTTCAGTTCCTTTCTCATCTCTATATGCCATTTTTGGGAGGGGAGGAGGAACGGCTCTTGGATATAGTACATCGATCTCCTTGTTGTATGCAGCAAGTTGTAACGAATGCTAGGCAACCTGCTGAGCAAATGCACACAGATCGGTTAGTGTTCTCTGTATCTTGCGTAAAAGCTTGAAGGGCTAAACTGGAATTTTTCAACATTCGTTAACTAAAATTAATGTAACGTGTCAATATTGTGGTAGATGTAAAGTTTGTTTAAACTTGTAGGGTTGCTCACCTATGCAGAGAATACTCTCAGACACAGACAGACAGACACACAAACACACAGAGACTATTCTCAGTGGTGCCTGGGAATGGCAAGGGTTCATGGGAGTCTTGAAACATCAGTTTGCTCCTCTTTCACGCTAAAACAGAATCTACTTCCTGAGGTAGCTACCTCACTCTGCTCACTCTCACAGGTCAGAGCTTAGCATACTAGCTTATTTTAGATCCAGTTCTGATGGAACTCTCCCAGAGTTCCAGATTCTCGGTGGATTTGTTTCCCTGTGGAAATGGATTTGGGTTTGCATTGTAATGAAAATGGAGGAAGGGTAGGGTTAACTCCTCTCCCCCCCAATAATTTCTAAGAGTAAGAAAAAGAGAAAGCAAAGCAAAGCGTGCTGCTTATATACCGCCCCATAGTGCTTCAAGCACTCTCTGGGCGGTTTACAAGTTAATTATGCAGGATACACATTGCCCCCCCCCCCCAGTGAGCTGGGTACTCATTTTACCAACCTCGGAAGGATAGAAGGCTGAGTCAACCTTGAGCCGGCTACCTGGGATTGAACCCCAGGTCGTGAGCACAGTTTTGGCTGCAGTACAGCAGTTCAACCACTGCGCCACGAGGCTCTTTGAAAACTTTAATAGTTTTCAAAGGCTGGAAAAGCATGAGTGGCAGTGGCTCCACATTCTTATTAAACCATAGATTTACCTTGAAGATCCATGATTTTTCACCAGTGCAGACGGTCCCTCCAGTGCATCTATTACTGACTATTGTTATGTTCACAGTTATAAAACTAATTGATCGCCTGGTGGCTAATCTTGTCATGAGCCTCTCTTAGCTAAGTTGGTCCTCAAATAGCAATCTGTAACCAAGGTTGTTGTTGTTGTTTAGTCGTTTAGTCATGTCCGACTCTTCGTGACCCCATGGACCAGAGCACGCCAGGCCCTCCTGTCTTCCACTGCCTCCCGGAGTTGGGTCAAATTCATGTTGGTAGCTTCGGTGACACTGTCCAACCATCTCATCCTCTGTCGTCCCCTTCTCCTCTTGCCTCCACACTTTCCCAACATCAGGGTCTTTTCCAGGGAGTCTTCTCTTCTCATGAGATGGCCAAAGTGTTGGAGCCTCAGCTTCAGGATCTGTCCTTCCAGTGAGCACTCAGGGTTGCTTTCCTGAAACATGGATAGGTTTGATCTCCTTGCAGTCCAGGGGACTCTCAAGAGTCTCCTCCAGCACCACAATTCAAAAGCATCAATTCTTCGGCGGTCAGCCTTCTTTATGGTCCAGCTCTCACTTCCATACATCACTACTGCAAAAACCATAGCTTTGACTATGCGGACCTTTGTCGGCAAGGTGATGTCTCTGCTTTTTAAGATGCTGTCTATTTATTTATTTATTTATTTATTACATTTATAGCCCACCCATCTAGTCATATAGACTACTCTGGGCGCGTAACAACATATCATATAACAATTTAAAATCATAACAATATATTACTAAGTAAACAATGATCCAAGATGGAAGAAAGGAACAAGATAACAAAAATTCAGACGGTGGGTGGAGGGAAGGCTTGCTTAAACAGCCAGGTTTTCAATTGGCATTTAAAGATACCCAGTGAAGGGGCCATGCGAATCTCAGGAGGGAGGCTGTTCCAAAGACGAGGAGCCACTGCCGAGAAGGCCTGGTTTCTTGTTTTTTCTTTCCAGGCCTCCCTCAGCGTTAGGCTCCTCAGCCTCACCTCCTGGCTAGATCGGGTGATATGGGTAGATCTAGGTGGGAGAAGGCGTTCCGTCAGGTAACGAGGCCCTAAACCGTTTAGGGCTTTATACGTAAGCATTAAGACTTTGAAATCAACGCGGAACTGAACGAGCAGCCAATGCAAGGCGGCCAGAGTGGGAGTAATATGTTGATGTTTCCTTACCCCACTGAGAAGTCTGGCCGCCGCATTCTGCACCATCTGGAGTTTCCGCATCGATCTCAGAGGCAGCCCCACGTAGAGAGCATTAGGTTTGTCATTGCTTTCCTCCCAAGAAGCAGGCGTCTTTTAATTTCATGGCTGCTGTCACCATCTGCAGTGATCATGGAGCCCAAGAAGGTAAACTCTGTCAGTAGGTAGATCTTGCGCTTCAGTAGCATAACCTTCAGCAGCCCAGGGTCGCCTCCACACCATGAGGAGGTGGCAGAGTAGACCTCTGTGCAGGAAACATAGATTTGCAGCAGCTTAAAAATAACAGTCCCGCAGCCATCTCTCCCCCCGCACCCCATGATGTTCCATCATGTTGTGGTGGCATTATTCTAAGGTGTACACTAGGGGACTTCGGAAACATAGGCAATCAAGCTGCTGATGTGATACTGGAACTATGTTTAGAAAAGAAAAAGGGGGGGACAGCTGTTGCCTCTTTTCCATAAAACTCCTGTATCAAAAAATTATAATTTCTAATAATTATTATTAGCATTTATCGCAAGGCCACGGTTAAAAGCCTTAATCTTTTCCTTCTTATTACATGCTGTAGTAAATGAATTGGGTTTATTTAATCAAATCTACATATGAGTTAAAAACAGTAGTTCTGAAGGGTCGGAAACCCTCCTTCTTGGTATTCAGATGTATGTGAATGTATTCAGATCACAACAGACATGATTAGAAGCAGCATTCTCTCTTGTGTAAGAGAGAATTGCTTTTTTAAAAAAGGATATGATTGTCATTTGTAATTTTTATGAGTACTTGTGTTTGAAATCATTTTTCCCACATTAATATATCACTATATTAATCAGGAAGATGCCTTTTTAGACTGTTAGGTTTAGACTATTAGATTAAGTTTGTTATCTCAGTAATTTCCCAATATGCATTTGGAAGGATCTTAGGCAGTGTTTTTTGTTACGACTAGAAGGAAAAAATGAATGAAACTGGTTATTGTATCCCCCTAGTGTCATTGCACTGATCAATCTGGAAAGTAGTTAGAAACACCGAATTTCAGAACCCAGCACAAATATTCATAATCCAACACAGGCATCAGTGTGTGCCAAAGTCTGCTCCAATCAACCTTGCACTAGTGTGGTCCTTCTCTAGTTTTAACGATTTAGTCGAGCCTGCCGCCTCTGAAAATGAAAGAGGGCAACTTTTTAAAACTAAAAGCATAGAATGGAAGACATTTCTTGGAACCTTTTAGGAGTAATTGGAGTCCTCCTGGCTTTGGAGGGCCTGCAAAACTGGCAACTTTTAGTTTAAAAGGAACACTTTACTCCCTACGAGTGGGAGCTATTGATTTTAGACAGATGTCTGCTGCTCCCGTGATCTGTAATTGTAAGAGCTTCATAGTTACTGAAGCAGCTACCTCCTTCCCTCCCTCTCTCTCTCTGGTTCGTCCTTCGTTTATGGCCAAAAGGAGAGCCTGCTCCTTAAAAGCTCCTCTCTAGGGGTAATTATGAAAAATGCCACAAACTCTTCAGCCCAGGTGCGGGCGGCTGCCTAAATTAGAGAGCTGAGAAAGGAAATCACCCAGGGAGGCTGATCTTTGTAGCTTGCCAACTGCAGTGCAATGACTACAGGATTGCGTGTTGCCATCTGCTGCTATCTGGCATAACTTCTCCACAGGAGAACAGGGCTTGCTATTGTCCTCGACCTTGGCTGAGGACGTTGGCTCTCAGCCCTCAAGTCTGCTGCCATCGAAGAGAGATAGGAGAAGGAGGAAGAGGCGAGGCTGTGTCAAAATGACAGGAACGCCCCCCCCCCCCCAGTAGCCTTTCCACCTGCAGAAATTCAATGATGGGAGGAAAAAATGTATTGCCTCAGAAGTACCGTGAGCCAACGTGGTGTAGCAGTTAGAATGCTGGACTAGGAGGACTCAGGAAACATGGGTTCAAATCCCTGCTTGGCCATGAAAACTCATGAGGGAATGATGACAATGGTAACCTCCCTCAATGTTTCACATTCCTTGGAAACTCCATAAATTGGGAATGACTTGATGATGCATATCAACAACAGTAGTTATAACTGGTGATGTCAAGAAATAGTAGACACCAGGAGATTTCTGGTATGAAGAAATACTAGAGTGAACCAACTGAGGAGCAGGTAGGTTTTGAGGAACCAATTTTCTTTCTCTGAGATCATCTGCAGATGCCAGCAGAGCTCTAAAAGCAAAGCTCCAGAATGTTGTGGAATAAATACTGTGGAGTGAGTAAAAATGGTTCTCTTGATGCAATTGGACTTTCATTCCTATGATCTCTCTATGTCAACTAGTTCTGTAGGGAGCTGAAGTCCAAAGCCATTGGGGGCCCCACTGCTGCCATCTTGCCATATACTAAAGAATGAAATAATTCATCTGGAAAAATCACTGTGATGGAGACTAAAAGCAGACCTCCTCTAAGAAAGGCTATTTATACCTTTATTCTGTTTTTCTTTTATTATTGTTTCCCGATGGAAGTTCCATGGGATTTACTGGGACTCGCATCCTGACCGTGGGCCGTTTAGCACTGCACCACTTCTTTGTTTCAGCACTGTGCTTGCTCTGTACATGCCAGTGTCCAGCAAGCATCCACTATTGTTTGTTAAAGTTCAGGTGTCCTCTTCAGTCTTGAAATTTTGATTGAAAATGCTGAATTTCTGAAAAACCAAGTGTTGAAATTCTTGAGAAATGCTACAATACTGAACTTCTCACTCACACGCATTCAGACACACATCCATACAAAGCTGAACAAACGATACACCAAGGATTTCAGGTCTCTGGGTTCTTACACTGGTAGTTTGAGGAACAGTTTTCTCTTGTCATCCACCCTGAAGATAAAGGCACGACAAAGGGTTGCTGAATAGTTACCAGCAAATAATCATGGAAATTGCAATCCAATCGCATCAGTAGGGTTACAGTTACTCTCGTCAGTGTGTGCGCACACGCATGTGTATGTTGTTGTTGTTGTTTAGTCGTTAAGTCATGTCCGACACTTCGTGACCCCATGGACCAGAGCACGCCAGGCCCTCCTGTCTTCCACTGCCTCCCGGAGTTGGGTCAAATTCATGTTGGTAGGTTCGATGACACTGTCCAACCATCTCGTCCTCTGTCATCCCCTTCTCCTCTTGCCTCCACACTTTCCCAACATCAGGGTCTTTTCCAGGGAGTCTTCTCTTCTCATGAGATGGACAAAGTATTGGAGCCTCAGCTTCAGGATCTGTCCTTCCAGTGAGCACTCAAGGTTGATTTCCTTCAAAATGGATAGGTTTGTTCTCTTTGCAGTCCAGGGGACTCTCAAGAGTCTCCTCCAGCACCACAATTCAAAAGCATCAATTCTTCGGCGGTCAGCCTTCTTTATGGTCCAGCTCTCACTTCCATACATCGCTACTGAAAAAACCATAGCTTTGACTATGCGGACCTTTGTCAGCAAGGTGATGTCTCTGCTTTTTAAGATGCTGTCTAGGTTTGTCATCACTTTCCTCCCAAGAAGCAGGTGTCGTTTAATTTCGTGGCTGCTGTCACCATCTGCAGTGATCATGGAGCCCAAGAAAGTAAAATCTGTCACTGCCTCCATATCTTCCCCTTCTATTTGCCAGGAGGTGATGGGACCAGTGGCCATGATCTTAGTTTTTTTGATGTTGAGCTTCAGACCATTTTTTGCGCTCTCCTCTTTCACCCTCATTAAGAGGTTCTTTAATTCCTCCTCATGTTGTACAGTGTGGAAAATACTTATGAAGACTCTGTTGGAGTTAATGCAGAAGGGGGACAGCAAATGGACACTTAGTAAGTGCTTAAGGAGACAATCCTATAAAAAGAACCCTGGTGACAAGTCCCACTGAACTTTCTGAGACTTACTTTTCAGCAGCAATGCCTTGGATTATATTGTAAATGCCCATATGATCGCTGTACTCTTTCCTGGTCTGTATAGATAACATACACAACAACACTGCCCTCTGCAGCTTCCATCCAGCACCAGCCTATAGAGAGCTTTGCTTTCCCAGGTGGTGATTCTCTTTCTAAACATTTTAGATATGCCATTCCTTAACTGATGGCTCTCCATTAACATATCTTTCTTCCAGCAACCTCTCATTCATGAGAATACATTCCAAGAAAAATTGACTGCAGTTCGAAAATGGGTATTACATGTTCTAAGCTTTTAAAATGGCTTGAATGTCATGTAACCAAACAAGCTTTCACTTGTATTAATGATGCTTGAAGTAAGAGCCAGCCCTACCATTGGGCAGCTTGGAGCATCTGCCTCAGCCACCACATCACGAGGGGCACAGAGTGGACAGACCTGTGTATGCCATGTAACTTTCTCATGGCTCCCAAAGCTAGGAAATTTTGACAAATGGATTTGATATACCCAACCTGAATTCGTTCTATAAACCCTACTTTGTTTCATCCCTTTTAGAAAGACTAAGAACATAAAAATTGCTCTCCTGGTCTGGATCAGGCCAAAGGCTTATCTCTTCCAGTGTCCTCTTCCCCACAGCAGCAAACAGAGGTATATGGGAAAACCGAAAGCAGGTCATGAGGATGGTAGACTTTTCTTGCTGTTGTTCCCCATGTTGTTTTTGGTTCCAGGGTTTGTATGTAACTTAGAACTGCAGAGCTGGAAGGGATGTTATGGATTATCAAGCCCATCCCCTGTCAAGGAGGCACAGAGGGGAATTGAACTCCCAACCTCCAGCTCCACAGCCAGATTGTTAAATGACTGAGCTATCCAGCAGTCCAACTAACTACTATTGCTAATAGTAGTCACTGATAGCTTTTTCCTCCATGAATCTGCGTGATCCTCCCTAAAAGTCCTCAGATGTGGTGCCTTTCACTCTTCTTGTTATAGCAAGTTCCATATTTCATGCGCTGCATGAAGAATTACTGTACTTCCTTTTCTCTCATTGTTTAGTTTTGCTGGACGACCTTGATTTACACTATTGTGGGGAAAAGGGGAAAACATCTGTTTATCCTCTTTCTCCAAACACGGCATAATTTTGTTTATAAACCTTGGTTGTACCTCTCGGGATCTTAACTTACCTTGTATTTCCTGAAATAAAAAGGGCCAAAGGTTGTAACTTTTCCTTCTAAGGCTGTTAGTTTGCACCCTGTGGTCATTTGCTTTACCATTCCTGACCCTTTTTTTAGCTTTATGTGGCAACAAGACTTTGCACAGTATTGCAAGTGCTGTTATACTTGAAGTTACTTTATTAGACTACAACTCTCAGAATCCCCAACAAAATGACTGGATAGTTCAGTAGTTTAGGTGTCCACCTGCAGAGCCAGTGGTTGGAAATTCAATTCCCCACTTTACGTCCTCAACAGGGGCTGGACTCGATGATCCGAAGGGTCCCTTCCAGCTCTGCAGTTCCAATATGATGATGATGATGATTAGTAGGTATGCCGGTTGGAGGATTCTGGGAGCTTTCTCAGGTTCTTGATCATAAACCTATAAAAGCATTAGAATATCAACAGTCTTGTTTTCTAAAATGACTTCTTTTCTAATAATGAACTTTGCTTAGAATCCACTTTTTTCACACTGCTACAGGTTGCTATCACTGATTTTACTGTGCTATCCACCTTGATCCCATGGTTCCTTTGCTACTCAGACACTGCCGGATTGCACCCCATCTGTGTGTATGTGAGGTTAGGGTTATTTGCACCAATATGTATTAATCTATAGAATTCCACTCACATGGAACTTTGCTTGCACTTTGCTTGCTCTTAGATATTAGGTGATCATATAACTAGCAAAACAGGGTGCAATAGGCTCTAGCAAATAGTATTATTAGACTAAATATCTGTGCTCTGCTCTGGGAATGGTGGCTTTTTCTGTCCATGCAGTTAATCCATGCAAATCCAGTATAAAAGTGACCAGTGGCACAAGTTGTGTCTGGATCTCCCCGGCTTAAATCCTCCTGCTTGATGCAGTAAGTCACAACTGGAGTAGGCCCCATTGAATCAATGGAGGAGCTGACTCAAGAAATCTCTGCTAATTCAATAGGCCTACTCTACTAATTATGCTTAACAATGGGATGTCAGCCACTGGCATAGAGCAAGCATGGTAACAGTTAGATTAAATTCAGATTAATCACTAGAAGGATAAATCTGGCATTTTTGTGACACAGACAAATTTGTGTTTTTATTACAATTAAATGTGGGTGGGTTGTTGTTTTTTTGATAGTGTCGATTTTTCCTACCATTAGCTGTAAAGCATTTTTGCATTTATTTATGCATATATTGTATTTGTTAAACATCTCCTAGATTTCCCTGTGTATTGCAGAGTTCAATTTAAAATACCTTACCAAATGCTGCTAGATGTTTTTGATGGGAGAGGCCAGGAACTGAAGTTGGGACTTTTTAGAGCTTGGAATGATATTTTCTCATTGGTTGCTCGTTTTCTTCTCAGCAGCCATGTTGTTTTTGCCATTGCCACTATTTGCAATGAAGTCGTTGCTCTATGTGTTATTAAGGTGCTTCACTTGGGAGGATGGACGGCCCAGAAATGTACAGACAAATGTTCTTTGGTTCCCTCTAGCAGTTGATTCTGATATTGCAAATTGCTGCAAAAAGACAAAAGACAAAACCGAAGAATAATTTCCCCTGCCATTCAGTATAGAGAGGGAAATAGCCTTAAAATGCTCTTTAAAAGTATTTTTTGAAAGCAAATACAAAATATTATTCATTATACCTCCAAGTTACTTATTGCCTGAAATCCACTTATTTCAGTATGCGAAATGTGGAACTTTTTGAGGTGTGCAACAGTTAATGTCTACAGACATTTCTTAACTTAAGGTAATTCACTTCAAAAGCTATGCCTTTTCCATAACTAAGCAAGCAGATTTCATTATGTTACTTTGATTGTAACTTTGTATCTATTTGGTACCTCACCCAAAATTAACTTCTTGTTGTTGTTTCAATTTATATACCACCCCTTACTGCTAAAGCACTCTCTGATCAGTTTACAACGTAATTGTGCAAACAACAGCTAGCCCTCCAGCAAGCTGGAAACTCAATATACCAACCTCAGAAGGATGGAAGGCTGAGTCAACCTTGAGCCGGCTACTTGAATCCATTGAGATCAAGCTCAGGTTGTGAGCAGAGGCTTGACTGCAGTACTGCAGTTTAACCAGTGCACCATGGGGCTACTTGGAGCTACTTTCTTCTGTGTTCTGTCTTCTGTTGAGCTATTTTGTGATTTTATCATGCTAGGGCCTGTATTATATGTCTTTTCAAGATATAGTTCATCTGAAAATGTTACTCTTTGAGACCAGAGAAAAAGAAATCCCTATGGGTCAGGGAAGTAAATAGCCACTGCCATTTGCATTTAGATTAGAAGCTCTGTTGTGAAATCAAGAGTTGCTGATCTGTGCAGACACCCGGGTGTTATAAAAATGTCAAAGCTTGAAATTAGGTCTCATTATGGCGATGACTTTTCCCAATCTAAATTACTTATAAAAATATTTCCTATTAATTTGGAGGTATCCATTAACAGCCACTTATTTGTAACATTTTGCCATGAGTCTTTTCTGAAAATCAGAAAGAGTGGCTAAGTGTGGCAATGATATTTCAGGCCCATTAGAGCTGTGAGGGAGCCTCTTTACTCAAAAGCGTTGAACAGGGTGCTGTAATCAGCTCTTCGGAAAAACAAGTCAAGCAAAGCTCTGCAGCAATTATATAATTTAAGTGGTCAGCAAGAGCTCAGAGGGAACTGCATTATAAAGAAACATTTTGGCAACCTTCAGAACAGCTTTTGTGTCAGGCAAAACATTACTTCAGATTTTTTTCCCCTTCTGTTGGTCCCACACAATGACTGATGGCTAGTTTTATAAAATCGCAGTCTGGATCTATGTTGTAACGACAGGGCTGCACAATAGGCCACACGGCCTGAAGCGGTAGAAAAAGCCATCTCCTGCTCCACGCCATCTTTTTGAGCGTTACATGTGGGGTGACAGCACAAACAGTGTGGCCTCTTTCTGTTTTGGACTCATATGGGGATTGAGAACTGTGGGTCTTCAGATATTTTAGCAACACCTCCCTCAATGTCTTATCATTGGCCATACTGGTAGGCCTGATGGAAGATGGTCAAAACTTATGGAGGGGCCAGAGGCCCTCTCCGTGAAAAGTTCCTTCTTCAGAAGAAGACGCTGTGGGTGAGGTGGCTTCTGAGACTGTGCTCCCACACAAAGCCACATAGTTAGAGTCAAAATAGACTACACAGCTTAACGCATTTTTAGAAGAGCTCCCGTCAGTCGGTGAAAGAGTTCTGTTTATTGCAGCATGTGATTTTCCCTAACTGCATTTTACATTCTGTGTGCTTTGTTCTGTGATTGGAAGATAGATATGTGCTGAATCTACAAGTCACATTTTCAAAGCCCGTATTATAGAATCATAGAATCATAGAATAATGAAGTTGGAAGGGGCCTATAGGGCTATCAAGTCCAACCTCCTTCAGGAATATTGTACAAATCAAAGGATATCTGCCAGGTGGTTGTCTAAATGTCTCTTATTTATTTATTTATTTATTTAATTAGATTTCTACCCCACCCATCTAGACCAAAGGTCTACTCTGGGTGGCACTCTTGAATGCCTCCAGTGTTGGATCATTCACCACCTCTTGAGGTAATTGGTTCCGTTGTCATACTGCTCTAACAGTTAGGCAGTTTTTTCTGATATTCAACCAAAATATGGCTTCCTGTAACTTGAGCCCATTGTTGTGTGTCCTGCACTCTGAGATGATTGAGAAGAGATCCTGCTCCTCCTCTGTATGGCAGCCTTTTATGTATTTGAAAAGTGCTGTCAAATCTCTCCTCAGCCTTCTTTTCTCAAGGCTAACCATGCCCAATTCTTTCAGCCTTTCCTCATAGGGCATGGTTTCCAGTCCCCTGATCATTCTTGTTGTCCTCCTCTGAACTGTGGAAATCCCACTGCAGGAGGGTTAATGAGTCAATCTGAGTGTTTACCCATTTGCTTTAATATCTTGTTTGACCCTTAGTCCTCATGGCCCCCTCACCCACAATGCTTTGCTGTGAGGAAAGACTCATCATAACAAAGAATTGGACAAGTGGGGATTTTAGAGAAGTAATTCAAAGTTTTTCCAAGGGTTCAGTGTGCACACAGAAATATATTTTACCTCACTGAAAGATACTTCTCATTCAGGATCTGGCCACTAGGAAGAGGAACTAGCATTGGCCTTAACTGCAACTGTGCCTCCAGACTCAGTACATCACATCACTGTAGCAGTGAATGGCAGTCTTTCGCTCACATGGGAGCATGTTGGGATATTTACAGCTTTATCTGTGCCTTGTTCCTGTGATTGTCCTCTTGGCTTTCCTTGGTGTCCTTTTGCTAGTTTCCATCTTTCTTTACAAGTTATTCTTATTCTTAGAACTGCAGAGATAGAAGGGACTCCATGGATCGTTGAGTCCAGCCCTTGTCAACAAGGCACAGTGGAGAATCAAACTCTCAACCTTTGTCTCTGCAGCCAGATACCTAAATAACTGAGCTATCCAGCAGTGCTTGACCTAAGCACTATGCTAAATTTTTGTTCTCCAGTTTCCCCAAAGTTTTATTCTCCCATGAAAAGGCTTCCCATTTCTTTGCCTTTATAACCTTTTTAATAAATTCTTTTGATGGAGTCTCCCAGCTTACCGTAGCATTGCTATATTGTAAAGAGTCCACAACTTTCTGTTGATTAAATCTCTCTCTCTATTGCTCTTCAACTTCTCTAGCTGCTCATTTCCCCTGATCTGAAAAGGCCCAACAGGAGGTATTAACCTCATGAAATTTTCCCCTGGGTTTGAACTGAAGAGTGGGAAGTTGGAGATTGCTAGAAAGATTATTTAGAATGAAGGAATTCACACATACCCATCAGCTTCCTCACACTAAGATAAGCAACAAGAACTTCACATGCCACCCATGAGAATCTTATGAAATTTCACTCCTCCTTTGAAAAATGAATTCAAAAGCAATTTCTTTTCCTTCAGGTAATATAAAAATGGTTTACAAAGTGGAATTATGTTTCAGCATGTTCTTTTAAAGCACTTGCAAGAGATTGCAAAAAGTGGATGCATTAATTTATCAGTGTCCAGGTAGGAGGTTGGACCAGCTAGTGGTTACAGTCTGGTCTAAGTTGAGACACATCAATAGTAATATTAAATATGATGGTAATGGTGACAGTTACAGCAATGCCTGGAGTGATTAAAGGACCATCTGTATACACCTATTCAAATTCTAAGATCCATGATGTATTCATGTGCATACTATCAATAAACTATCAAATTGATATCAATACAAGCAAAAATTCTAGAACAAATAATTAAAAACACATATAAAAATAGATCAGCCTTCAAAAATTGAATGTTAGAGCAACACATCTTAATTTCCGAACTGGCAGAATTCTTTTTGCTTTGTAGAGTGTCAACATGCCAGTTTGGAATATTTGGTATATAATGTTGTGGAGTGAAGTGGCCTGGTTCAGTGCTTATGGCTGTTGAAGAGAAAAGTAATCATTCAGGAAGGCAGTGTTCAGTGAAAAGATAAAACAAATGTATGTTTACTGTATTCAAAGACATCCATTTATGAATAGTGTGGGGAGATTTTTAAACTTTGTTACAGAAGCCCCTAGAGCTTCTAAGTCCTCTGCTTAGCAAGAATAGAAAATGCCCACAAAAAGAGAAGAAAGAAAGAAAAGAAGACTAAGAGTAGCCATCTACATATAGATCTAGAAAAGATAAAAAGGAGGGGGGATGCATCTGACTGTCTATATACCTTTCCTACTGATGTAGATCACTTGTTGCACACATTGGTGTTCTATCACAAGAGCTGGACTATTTAAGCCAACCTGTGTCTTCTTCAGGAGTCATCTCAGGGGGTTATTCTTCTTTAAAATGAAGAAAGTAAAGGATCATAACTCTTGGACATAGTTCTGTCTTTGATTTAAAGAATGCAATCTCATCTGGGATTGTTGACCTTCTTGGCAGTTGGTACCAATGAAAGGCACAGCTGTGAATTCTGTATGGGATGTGAAGATGTTTGTGAGGGTGATGAATTTTTGTATTGCCGTGATGGTTGTAATTCTGTAAGCATGTCTTCATTTACAGGCAAATGAGAGCCATATTTAAGTAGTACTCCTCTCTAACTAGAGCTTTAGGGAAAAGGGCTGATCAGAAATGTGCCCACAAAAATGCATATTTAAATGTTCTCCATCTTCAGCATTGGGTCATATGCTACAAATTCCACAAGCATTTCCTGAGATATATGCTCCTCCATAGATACATTTTAAAACCTATCACTCTGTCAAGAAATATATTCTCATTTTAGCATCCTAAAACTTGAGTGCTTTTGGAATATTAAGATATATTGACCAGAAGTCTATTGAGAATTTGCACCAGAGTAAATGTCATTGCATAAGCTGTGGTGGCGAATTGCTGCTAATTGATGAACTGCCACTCTCACTCCTAGTTGCATGCCAGCCACATGCCTTGTTATTCTACCAGAAATGCAAATAGTGACTCATTAATTGGCAGCAACTCACCACCATGATTTATGCAATTCTACACTTACTCAGTAGGATTCTGGCCATCCAGATGAATCCACGGCCATGCATCTGTTTCCAGGCACCCAATGAACTGCAGAAAACACTGCCCTTATGTAACTACTTTCCCAAGTGGGTGTTTCTGTATATGCCAGGCCCTAGGTTCAATCACAGATGAGAGCATAGTTCATAAAATTTGAGTTAAGGCAAACAAGCATGGAGACACGCTGAACAGAGCAGTGGCAGGATGATGCTCTGGTCCCCATACAGAAATGCCATCACTGCTCTGTTAAAGGTTGCTTCAGCATGTAATGACATTCATTCTTCTTAAATTTTATGATCCATGCTCTGTGCAACAACAGTTAACAAACAGAAGCCAAGGTAAGCTGTGGAGGGGTCCTAGTGTGGTAGCAAAGACCATAGATCGCAGTGACATGAACAGAATTGTGTGGAATAAATTTAACAGATTGCCACCAGATGCATGGTTGTGAGAAAGCACTCTTGTCATCTCAGACACTGGGACTATCAGAGACATGTTTGATCCTCTTCCAAATAGTATTCTCAAGCACACTGACATATAAGCAAATGGCTTTTGTATAAGCCGATGGCTGCTATTCATCCCTAAGTGCAAAAGTAAAGGACCTCATCTAGTCATGTTGGATTTATTTGTTTTTATGTGTTGCCTTGTATTAAATATTCAAGACATACAGTATGTATTAAATATTCAGGACCCGTGCAAGCATGGATAGCTCCAGTCAAATATTAGCTATTTAGAATAACAAGAGGAAAAACCACACACATGATATATATTGAATGCAGCACTCCATTCTAATAATAATAATAATAATAATAATAATAAAATTCAAGGCCTCTCGCCTGCTTTCACTGAGTTGCAGTAAGACCAACCAGGATGCCAACCAAGAGTCATGTCATGGGAAATGTGACTCTATAAGAAATCTAATTGATAATCCCTACTACACCAGCCCTATTGAATGAATGGGAGTCATGAAGCCAACACCAAAAGTAAATCTCATTGATTCAGGGCTATGCTAGCTAGACTAGCAATTGGATTTAGCCCTCTTTGTTGAGACTGTTCAGAGATAAAAGTCCACAGATATATAGACAGAGATCCTTGAAATGCACACACTCCACTCCTCTGTGTTATAATTTGCCAGCTGTAGTGAAAAGATTAGAATTAATTGAAGCTCATTTAATCAATTGAGCTAAATAAATAAACAAAGATAGCTTTAAAAACAAGAATTCAGTTTAAGACCCAATACAATATAAGCTATACAATGGTGGTCAGAATCCTTTTGAGGAAATGTGGAGAGAAGAGCCATGGTGATCCTTTTCTATACCAAATGATATAGGGTGTGTAAGGGACAGCCTTTGGGGAAAGGGAACCACTTGCACAATTGCTGTTGTGTATGCAGAAATGCTCAGTTTCTCTGGCCTAGACGTTGGCAAGCAGAGAAGCTCTAAATTCATCTGCCTGACTGAGAGAGAGATGCATTAAACCAATGAGACATTGCAGACATTAAACCCTTGCAAATCACCTATCATGGTGGTTTGCCAGGAAACATAAAACAAGCTATCCACACCTTGTGCTTTCATAAGTAAAGATGGATCTCATTGTATAGTGGTGAGAGTGGACCATTTCTACAAACTGATGTCTTCAACAGATCAACATATGTTTATCCTGCACAGTTTCATATTTCACTTCTGAACTGAAAAATGTAAAATATTAATAAAACATGTTCTTTTCTCCTCTGGAAGGGGAACACCAATCGATTTCTACCCATCTCAGAAGGCCATGTATTTCCTAGAACTTTGTGTCTGCTGCAGTGGCTCACCCTCTGCTATGCTCATCCACTGATAAAATTAGAACATTCTCCTAATAACAGGAAGCTGACTCAAAGCAAGCAAGCATTTCTGTATATCACATTTTCCCCTCCTCAAGTTCACACCTTCTACTGTTTTTTAGCAAAATGATTAAGTAATAGCTGTTTAATGACCTCAAATACCACTAAAATAAACAGCTGTTCCATTGCCTGCTAGACGATAAAGCCTATTAGCTCAACGAGTCATGGCAAAGTGATTAGATTCACTTGAGTACTAATGGAATAACTGGGAAAGCAGTCAGACACAGTTGTGAAGTGACCCAGGCATGCGTAAATATATAGGTGGGAATTACTTTTCCATTGCAGTAGGCTCAGATCAACACCTGCAAGGAGGTATGTCATATTACAGAAGCCTTGATGAGCTGAAAATGTGTGTGCATGACCTCTTACTCCTGAAGGAGCTCTGTGGAGCTCAATAATTGCACACTGTCTGAGATAAAATCTGGTTTGATTTTACAAAAGTGTTTGGGGAGTGCTTGGGCTAGAGATCTTGTTCTTTGTTCATGTCAGAAGCAATCCAAGGGCCCTTCTCGAGTTGAAGGATCAACCAAAAGCGGAGGAGACTGTGACCGGGTGACCTATCTGTCTGCTTAGTCTGCAAGTCTTCATGGGCAACTCAGAAGCGTCATGTGATAGTCAACTTAAAAGCAACTTAAGCTGCCCATTATGTAAGTTCTTTAGTTGACCATGGTATGTTTATCTTAAAACTGAGTTGGCCACCTTTCAAATAAAGGGCATCTTCAAACTGAAGACTATCTTCTAATAGTCCTTCACATACAGGACTCTTCTCTGTCAAGAAGAGAGATCACCTAATTCAAACAAACATACAGAAGCATTCAAAGTTTTGATTCCATCACTTCCATTTTGAAGTGTCACAATGCATTCTACCAAATCTTGATCTCACCATCCCATTCTATGGCATATGTAACTCAGAGACAGTACCAGGACACTGTATCATATGCACAGATGCAACTTTCCTATCGTCTTCTCTAAACATCCTTTGCCTCTGCCTCAAAAACACAAGAAGGACCCTGCAGCA
Source organism: Intellagama lesueurii (assembly GCA_037013535.1). Classification (NCBI taxonomy): domain Eukaryota; kingdom Metazoa; phylum Chordata; class Lepidosauria; order Squamata; family Agamidae; genus Intellagama; species Intellagama lesueurii. The sequence continues at coordinate 185,841,231 of JBAJHW010000005.1, read as the reverse complement.
TCAGACCAAAAGCCTGGCTGGTTCATCATCTTGGTTCCCGCAGATTGAAAGACTACAAGCAACACCTGCGGGCTTTAGCCTTCTTGCACTGTTCTTCCCCAGCAAGATATGCAGCCTGTGATCTTAGTTGTCCTTGACTAGTAGCCCTGGGTGGCTTAATTCTTCATATTTTGTTCAAATCTCTTTTCAATGCTTCAATGTTTTCAAAGCAGGTGGCCTCATGACTTAATTTCTGGCAAGCTTCCTGGTTTAACTGTGTGGTATATGGAAAATACTTCCTGTTTTCTGATCCCAGTCTTCCATCAATTGGCTTTATTTCTAGTATTACACAAAACCTCAATGTAATGGTTGAAATCCAGCAGTAAGTCACAACTAGAGTAGGCCTGTTGAATTAGTGGAAAGTTGGTAAGTCAAGTCCTCAGTAGGTTCCATTTATCCAATGGACCTTTTCTAGTTGTAGCTCACTACTGGATTTCAACCAATGTGTACAAATAACATATTTACCTCCGCCAGGTTACCCTTTAAGGGAGAAATGAAAGTACATTTCAAAAGTAGTGCATTGTGTACAAATTAAGTTTCTTTAGTGATCTTAGTGAATAATGTTTTCTGGTTAGTTCCCCACCCAGGGCATTTTGACAGTAATTTTTCACAGTTTATGTTATTTCCATCCATCCTAATGATGAGTAATGAAACAAGTCATGCAACAAATTACTTTTCAAATAGCGTAACACATATTCATAACAAATTATTGGTCAAATATTATGAGTAACAATAATATATTACTTTTTAAAAGTAGCCTTTCAAGCAGTGGTATTATGAGAGACACAGAGAAATACACCTCTGTGTCTACTTTCTCCACACCTTGCATACTTTTATAAATTATTGTAATATCTTCTCCATGTATTTAACATTTCTGAACATGAAAGAGGTTTTCTTCTCTCTTTTTTCACTCTGTCACATGTACAACATCAACGTGTGTGTGATCAAAATACTGGGATGTTGGCTTCCTCTGCACGTTTTGTTTACCTACATTGTGGCCAAAGAAGGCTTCTGTTGTTGTTGCTTTACATGACGTGCGTGCAGCATTGAAAGATACACAGGAACTCATAAAAGGAAAATGTACACAATCAATAGAATGCTTTCCCAGGCAATGATGTTGTGATTGATCTGAAGTAATTTAATGCTGACCTTTTTCATCTTACACTGAGATCACCCTTACTGGTGCCATTAACCAGAAGTAGCAGTCGTTTGAAGCTATCCTTTTAACAGCTGGCATAGTATTGAGAGAGAAGAGCTGTTAGCATCAAACTGTTTATGCCATCAAAACTGTTTTCTTTTCTTTTTTTAGTAATGATATTTAGTCACTGATATTTATTTATTTATTTATTTATTCGATTTCTATCCTGCCCTTTTAGACAGAGTCTACTCCGGGCGGGTTCCATCAAACATTATAATTAAAACAGTTAAAAACAATTCAAAACAATAATGATTAGTAATGCTCAAGATGGGAAAACAGAAAATTATGATAAAAATAAGAATAAGTCAAGTATTGACAGGAGGGAAGGCCTGCCTGAAGAGCCAAGTTTTTAATTGATGAAACTACTAATCCTATTATTGTGAATTTACATCTGCAAAGGTTGATGACATCATCAGCTGGTGCTGATTAAATTACATTGAAATCAACTAAAACAGGGGTCCCCAACTCCCGGTCCATGGCCCAGTACCGGGCCGTGGCAGGACCGGGCCACGGAGACAGATCTCCCACCTCCCCCGCTAAACCAGTCCACGGTTTGAAAAAGGTTGGGGACCACTGAACTAAAAACTTCTTATCCCTCTGTTTTCAGATTCTGAGGCTCCCTAGGTCTCTCTTTTGCCTTGGAGAAACCTTTGAGAGACATGAGATTGAAGCGGGGGAGACTTTAATAGACATAAATTGCCAGTGGATGGCCAGCAGTGGCCCTGATCCCAGCAGCAGGAACTTTTGCTTTCAGTATTTCATGAAGCATTGTAAGAGATGTTGAGTCTGATTTTCTTGTTTCTCTCCCTCCCCTCTCCAATGCGGTCTCTATTTCTCTTTTTCACACATGGAGGGAGCTCAGAGCCATTGAGGGTAGCAGCAGTCATTAAGACCAACAAAAAATGACAAATTGATGTTGCATGTGCCAAGTCACTTGAGTTGTGACAAGCCAGATAAACATGAGGAAGCTTTCCAAGAACTAGGGTGAAAAAAGCCAACAGATTTCTTTCTTTCTTTCTTCCCCCCCTCAAAATATATATATATTTTAAAGAAAAGAGAAAATAAATTATCTGCTGCATATGAATTGCTTCACTCATTTCCCTTCTTACACCTGAGAAAATGTCATTTGGCTGTGAAATCACGCACAGGGAGTATTTGCGATAGGTTGGTTTTGTTCAGAGCAAGGCAATGAGGGTAACATTTAATTTTGGAGATTTGGTTTCCTGGGCAAATCTTGCAAGAAAATCATGAAATGTTTTTATTTAAGTTAATTAACTCTGGCAGCTGTGATTGTGGATACTCAAACAATATCTTTCCCAGCAGTTGCTGACAAAGATAATTTGGGACTTGATGGTATTAGCCGCTAGCTAAAATATTGCTGCCTATCCCGTCTTATGCCTTTGTAACCAGAAGACGATAAAGATTCTCATCATCTCAACTTAAAGATTGATTACCCAACAAATAAACAGTGCAGTCCGTGGGAATGTGTGCAGCTCTTTTCTGTTTCTGTCTGATCAGCATCCCGATTGGATAAAGAAGCTTATTGTTTGAATCCCCAAGAATTAGGGAATTAGAGAACTGTAATGTACTCCACATGGGGTTTTGAAAAGTATCCATAAACTTGCATTGGTGCAAAATGCAGCAGGTGGGCTGAAGCTTAACCATTTCTAAGTGGCAAATCCGAATGCTAAGAACATAAGGGCAATGATGGATGAGACCAAAGGCCTTTCTAGACCAGCATTCTGTTCACACATGGGCTAACCAGTTGATTAAAAGTTGTGCTTTGCTGGATTTGTGCACCTTTCTGAGTAACCATGTGCTCCTTGGATGCCAGTGCCCCCTGAATCTGATGCACTTGCAAGCACTTTTTCTTTACTTCGTACATTTATATACCACTTTCCAATAAATTGGCTAGCTTACTAATGGTTCTAGACTACAGTATGAAGATAGAATTCAGTCTTAGAAGAATTGTTTCTACTGATCAGTGCTAACACATTAACTGGCTGCTGCTGTTGTGGGGAAAGCCTGAATAAATGGGGATGACAGTAGAATACATGCTATGGATGTGAGTTTAATGGTGACTATAATGTTGACATATAGTGATGGTGGTAATAGAACATTCTGGAAGTCTGTTCTCAGTGGTGTGTCAACTGCAATATCACCCCTGTGTTTGTTTTACATTTTAGCTAATACAGTGTGAATTCTTGATGTGAATTTGGAAGTCAGGCCAAGTTCCACGTTCTGAGCCAGGGCTTCCACTACTTCCCTCCAGAGAATGTAGATCCCTCCTTTCTTTTCCAAACTTCTGCAGATGTTGATCAACTCTGCGAGAGCAGGTGTGTGCATGCAGTTGCATGTTGAGATTCTTCATATAGAGTTCCTGGCTTTGCATTGCTCCCCAGAGTGCCCTCTTTCTCTGAGAGGTGGGCTCTTGTTATACATGTGTAACAGATGTTTGGATTGGGATTCCTATACGAGAATGTGTAGGAAGCCCTTGAATTGCTTTTATGTTTGACAATTTGGATATGCTCACTGTTCTGTTTGGCTCATATCTGGAAGAGCATTTTCTTCCAGTAAATAAGTGTTATTTTTGTTGCTGGGTTGGGAAACTATATCTGGAAGTCATTTTTGCAAAATTGTGTGTGTAGCAGATCTGATATGATTATCAGTAATCACTCAAATGCACAATTCAATGATGAATTTTTCAAACCTGTGTCACTGTGAAAAGAATTAAGAGCCAGATATAGAGCCAGGTAAACTGAACTATGAAGACCTGGATTGGATTATACTTTTTCCTTGGTCTTCTCCCTATACACAATGGTGAAGTGGCTTCCAATAGTCTTCCAACAGACATACGAACTTGGTCAATTTCAGTGCATCTTCATTCCCTCTCCCTCTTCCCCTCTTTTAGAAGACTTTAGTTCATTTCTTCCAATTCCTGTGTCAAAAAGAAGTCTGCCTGGGAGTTTATATGCATTATTGTGCTTATTTCTCTTGAAATGAACACTTTGTTGCAAATTTCCCTTGATACACATGTTTGTTCAAGCAGCATCCCCTTATATAATGCCCTCTGTGCATTGAGTTCACATGATACATGAACACATGCATTCATACAAATGTATTTGCATGCATCTTTGGTCACCGAAATTCTGTAAACAATCTTTTTGGTGTTTCCATCAAGTTTGCACAGCTTGATGAAGCTAAATGACAGGGTTCTGGGGCAAATCGTTTTTGTGCAATTGGACACGTGACCATGCATCAATTGGACACATGATCTTATCACTTATTTTCATTTGGTAAAGGTAAAGGTTCCCCTTGACAATTTGTCCAGTCGTGTTCAACTCTAGGGGGCGGTGCTCATCCCCGTTTCCAAGCCATAGAGCCAGCGTTTGTCCGAAGACAATCTTCCGTGGTCACATGGCCAGTGCGACTTAGACACGGAACGCTGTTACCTTCCCACCGAGGTGGTTCCTATTTATCTACTTGCATTTGCATGCTTTCGAACCGCTAGGTTGGCGGGAGCTGGGACAAGCGACGGGTGCTCACTCCGTCGCGTGGATGCGATCTTACAGCTGCAGATCTATAGATCTTACAGCACAGAGGCTTCTGCGGTTTAACCCGAAGCGCCACCACGTCCCTTTTATTTTTCATTTACTCATGTAAAAATACACAAATCGTACATGAACACCAGTGATTCCTGCCAAAATGCTGAAGGAAAACTGTGGCAAAGGCATGCATACTAAAAGAAAATTACTCAATCAATGTTACACCAATGGCTGTATAGCCTCACCAGTATTAGAGGTGCTATGCTCTATATAAGTTTCTGAGGAGTCCAAGAGAGAGGATAAAATTTGAGTCATATCTTATTGACTGACTTCCCACTGGCAATGGATTGGTATCTCTGTGAACAGGACAACAGACTTAGATAGCCCCCTGGTGTAATCCAGTGTTGCTTTTATGTTCTTACAGTGCCCAGAAGACAAGGAGATAGGATTTTTGTCTGCCCTCACACTGAAGCCATATATGATCATGACGTACTTGGTTCTCTCTGACATGCCTAGAGGGGAGTGCCTAGCTCTTACCCATTCCAGTCATCACTTTGTCCATGATGAGAGTAATGTATCTGCACATGGGAGGCTCCTGCTCATGTGCAGGTTTCCCATGAAAGCAAAAACCTTGGAAAGACAGAGCACTAGCTCAGGTGGAGAGTCTACACATGAGCAGAAACCTCTCCCTATAGACCCATGTCTCTCCATGTAAAAAACAACGATAGAGAGGCTAAGTGCCAAGTAACCTCTACATATATAAGCCTACAGACAGGAAACAATCCTAGTCATAGATGTACAAATGGATTTGCTATGCTAAACTTCAAGAAAGGTAAAACAATGTGTTTTCCAGAATAGAGGCCAAGAAACTATTTGAAATCCTACCAGCTAGGATGTCAGAGTAATTATGGAATATGAGAAGTGATATAATTTACAGCTCACATGAGATCTGTGAATCTCTGAAAACCGTGGGCAGGTTGAATAATATAATTATCTGCAGTGTTGGCTGTGCCAGAAAAAAAAGGGGGAGGGGGAGGAAAAGCTCACCCAAAGAGAAAAACCATTGCTTGGTTTCGCCTCCCTCACCCATTTTATTTAGAAAACACATGTTCCAGACTCAGTAAAAGGACAATCATTTCTGACAAACTGGCAGTTAAAATCAACCTTTGAAAAACCCAGCAGGTCATACTAAATAAACATCATCACTTCTGCAATGTAAATAAGTGTAACCTGTGTGGTTCAAAAGACTAGGAAAAGCCAAGAACCTTGGGTGAGTGCAATAAAGCTAAGCTTCATTTCAGCTTTCTTAGAAGTCATTAACTTTTATGAAAATTATGCCCCCCAAAAATGCTTCCACTGTTCCTTTCTGAATGTGATAAGATTGTAAAGCAATCTCATTAGAAAATTCTAACGGTTAGTTAAAATATAACCCAGACCTGCTCCTCTACTGTGTAGCTGTAGCTGATCCATCATTAGCAGAACATGATGTCCAACATAGCATTCGTGGCATTTGCCAAGTTCATTAGAATCTCAGCTTGTTGGCTTTTTTTTTTTAAAAAAATGTGTTTCTAATTTTTACGGCTGCAGGGCAGCTTAAAAATGCAACATCAAATTTCAGTCCCTTTCCCACAGCAATTGTGTTTAGGTACTGTATTAAGCCTTTTTAAAAAAAAAAATCCATTCATTTAAATTCTACAAATGAACATTGAAGATGATTGGGATTGACATGTGCTCCATTAAATGTTACTAGCAAGATGGCCATCAAATGATTGGAATGTGTGTGGAAACTAGTGATGAGCAAATGCCCTGTGGTGAAATAGAAGCTTGAGAGCCAATTACAAACACCCCCATCAGAAAATTATGGGGGGGGGGGAGGGGAGGAGAGGAGACTTTTAAAAAAATAGAGTTCTGCAGTGGCTCATAATTTTCCCCCTGCATATATGTTTTTGCCCTGCTGCTTGGGTGGGAATTGTTGCCTGGCCTACTGAGTGACACTCCCTGCCTTTCCCTCAAAGTTGTGAGCCACAATGCCATGCCCTGTGTAACTTGTCTTCCAATTTACAAGACATTTAACTCCACTGCAGCAATTGGAACAGCTTCACGGAGACCAGTAGGGCGGTAATTAACTTCTTAGCATGTGCCAAAATTGGTTAGGCCCTGAGCCGCCTACACTGAACGTGAACTGTGTAGGAGCAAATGCAGCACCAGAGGAAGAAATGAATCTTATTTCTCATTGCAACTAAAAGTAAACAATTCAGAATGAAATGACTTGCCACACAATTGAATGAGGAATGTGAAAAGGGGAATTTTTACCAAATGCACTGTGGTTGCTAGATCACAGTTGGGCAACTCTGAAGGGCCTATGAGATGCCCCCCCCCAAAAAATCTCCACCTCTGTCATATACCCAGCTTTTAAAAAAACAACACTCTTTTCTGTCCACAGTATATGTGTGTGTGGACTGAAAATAGCATTTAAAGGGGGTGTGGCTGCTGGTGACCAAATTTGCCAATTATAGGGCCAGTTCCGGTGGTAGTGGTGGGCTCTGGGGGCCACGTTAAGTTCTTATCAGGCCACAAGTGCCACAGGCCACACAATTCCCAGCTCGGAACTAAAATGTCAGACTGGTGTCAGAGAGAATCCTACTTCAAAATCTCCATTCAGTTACAACAAGCTGTGTAAGTTGTGTGCTCTTTCTCTTTCTCAGGGTGTGACTACACATCGAGAAAAACACAAGTTCACCCACTGTGAAGTTGCACCTTGGAAGTCAGGTTTTCCTGGGTACATTCACGTTAACTGGCCACACAGGGAGATAGGAGGAAATTGACAAACAGCCTTGTTTTCAGCTTGTTAACATTGCTCTTCTGTAGCTCTTGTGATCTGCAGGTGGCATGGCTATAAAAGAATTATCTTTATACGCTGTAAACAAGGACTGGGTGGGAATTTCCTTCCCTCTCTCCCGCTCTCCCTCCCTCCCTTCTTTCCTTCTCTTCCTTCCTTCCTTCCTTTCTTTGGTGTCTAGGTGCCCTAGCTCAACAGCCTTTCAAAAAAGAAAAGAAGTGACATTATTTACAAAGATCCAGCCCTCATGATGTTATAACACATCCCCCTGCCACATTTCCATCGCACCAACCACTAGTACCCTTGCATGCACTTTTCTGCATCAGTTCCAGTGATCACACCACCTGAACTGATGCAAATGGATCTGTTGTCAAAAAAAAGTAGAAACCAGTGGTGGAGGAAAATACTGTGGATAGGAGGGGTTGGAGCTGATTCTCTCTCTCTCTCTCTCTCTCTCTCTCTCACACACACACACACACACACACATTTATTGGAATTGGTCTGCTTGCTTCGTCTGCTTTCTAGTTGCTAACTCTTGGTGTGCAGCTTCAAGCCATATGCTCTCTCTTTTCACAATTCTTTGTCTGTAAGTCCAGCTAGAATTGGGTAGCCTTCAGGTAAAGGACTGCCCTCTGACCACCCTTCAAGCAGACATCTGTCTGTTGTAAAGCAGGACATATGGCTACCCCGTGCTCAGAGTTCACACCATGAGTGTTGCTAGATGTCACATATGGAGTCGACAATCTCCATAGGCTGCCTGTTTCGGTGGTTATTCCATAGCAGGGGTTGCTAACAAGATCCCTAAGTGTAAAAGATATGCATCCTGCAAGCAAGAGGTGGCAGCTGTGAAACCATGCCCTAGTCCATTCCCTGCACAGTCGTAACCACTTTTGCCTGGAACTGATGCTCTTGTAAAAGCCCAATAAAGTGCATATCCAAATTAGCAATATTTGCAACTGTCTTGCATTCCTCTAATTTATTTATAGCCCCCCCCAAAAAATCCTTTTAGTTCTTTTCCCCTTAAAGTCATGGGAGAATGTATGTTGGCTGAGCCCTAGGAGGAAGAAGAAATGGGTTATTTCCCCAATGGCTCCTCAGTGTTTAAAATAAATAGTAACTACAGTGGCTTAGATCCAGCTGCTTTTAAAAAAAGGAAAGAAGAAAGGATTCCTATGCTCAAGCTTCTCAGTCGAGCACATCTAGCGATTTCATTTGAGCTAAATGGGGATGTTTAGGTAAGCAAGACTCGACACTGAGGAAGTATCTGTGAAGAGGCTGTCAGAACCATTAATGTCAAGGTACCTTTATTTTATTTCTTTATTAACTGTTAATAACTCTGTGGCTGGGTTGCGTTCTACTGCTGTTTTCCACATCTCTTCCCATCTTTCAGGAAAAACTGCTCTAAACAAAGGGAATGTATTTTAGCTTCACGGTAAGAAAGAGACCTTCCTGTAAAAGCATTAATTTTGTTGTTGTGTTAAAAGAGTGTGTATTAATTTTGGTTTTGGCAACAGAGAAGGAAATCAGAAATTGAGTCAATCTCTAGATGATGCTGGTGAAGGAAATTCATTCTAGAGTTTACTAGAGAAAGGGGGGAACAGAGTTGTATGAATTAGTGTTGTGAGAACGTCTTGTACTGTCTTGACACAGTGATGCACCATATTGAAGATTCTCCAGTCTCCATGAGAGTTCTTGTCTCTAGTGCAAAAACAAGAAAACAACCACATTTTTTGTGTCATGTTTTCTGGACTTTGGGCTGTAAACTCGTGCTTCTCCTCATGAAACCAAGCGCATGTGGAGAAGGACAAGTTTATGGATCAGACAGAAACAAACAATCCATCCAGTGTGATTACACTGTCTAGCTAATTCACGAAGGCAACACCTATCACATTTTTTATCATTTGGTTTTCACAGAAATGTACAAATTACATCCAAGACTGTAAAAAAAAAAAAAAAGGTCTTACATTAACATTTTTTAAAAGGTGTGTGTTCAGGGTGGACAAAAATCAATAAGTTTTTCCCAGAAAAGAATTAAATTTTGATTTAAATGAAAAGAATCATTTTTTAAAAAATTAAATTGTCAAAAAATCTGATTTTTTAAAATTTAAATCGAGATTTAAATCAAATCCACCCTGTGTGTGTTTATGTATGTTTGCCTGTGTATGTATATACAACATTTTCTTGTTCATTACGTAAGGACAAACCATGTCAGATTCATGTTCCTAGCCAGAATATGGTTTGTACAAGACATTTTTTTTCCTTTACATAGCATATATCTAAGGAAATCACAGTTCATAGTCGTTAAACCTGGACCTGTGAATGAAAAACTATGGCTGCCAAATGGTTCCATAGATATATGAACTGCTTGCTATGTTAATTCCTTAACAGTATGCGTTACAGCTGCCCTTTATGTCACGCGTAGCCTGAGACTCTGTTAAGGAGATGTGCTTGAGAGCTGATGATACAGGAATGCTAATTTGGAAAGCTGCTTCTGGCCCTCACTGCAGTTTTTCAGCATCTTGGAGTAGGGTTGCTTTGCTCCAGTTCCTTCTGTTCAGCCAGTTGTTAAGGTTTCTTTAAAAAAAAAAGCAATACTGATTTGCATAAAGTAAAATATGTAAAGGAGGATCCTCAGAAGTGGCAACCTTGCTTCGGAATAGGTCTGACTGCAACTCTGAAATAATTTATAATCCGAATTTGTTTACAGTTGTTCTTGCATTCCCTGGGTTGCCCTGGGTCTATTTTTGTACCCCCTACTGCTCCAGAGTGCCCCGTCCCCCCCTCATTAAAAAAAAATCTTTAGCAAATGTTGGTCTGTGTGACCTTCATTGGGTCCTGGCAGAAGAAAAACTGACCCTTGGAATTGCCAAAGCTGCTCACCTCTGCTTAATGAGTGTCATTCAGCATCATGAGATATGTACTATGTAAGCTTGCAGGACTGCCATGTAAACTTCCAAGCATCTGGTTGTTAATTTGGCTGGGTGAATTTGGCCAGCAGGATGTTTCCTACCTGTAACTCCATAGCATGCCATCGTGCCTCCTCTCTTGACTTAGCTCTTTCTGGCAGTTCACCTTGCTGTGTATTGCAATCCATTTGTCCAAATAACCAATTCCCACTGGATTGCACATGCCCAATATTTTCTCATTCAAAATCAGGGAGAAGAATGGGATAGTGTTGGTGAGAAGTTGTCATTTGTTTCAGATGTGCATATAAAGTGCTAGGTCACCCAAAGGAATGTGTGGTGCAGGCAGTGTGCGACTTACATTACCAGATGTGACTCGTTAAACCCTCACTTTTAGTCCAAGACATCCATTGTCAGTATTGTTTCATGAACAAATGTACTTGATACATTTGGAACGAACCATATGTAAGCATGGATAACAACCCACAGAAGCATGTTTAGGAAAATAGATACTGTATTCTCGAAGGCTTTCAAGGACCGGTGATCACTGCACACAAAAGACTAGCTAACAACACCCATCAGTCACAGAGACAGATCATCTCCCCCCTTATCATAACAATACACCCATAACAAAAAACACCCTGATCACCTTAATCACCCAATCTCCTGAAAAAGACAAAAAGCTGATCCCACAGCTACAAATATTCAACTATCCCACACACTACACCAGAACACAGAGTTCTAACTCCTGTCCTCTGAAGATGGCGGCCACAGAGACTGGCGAAACGTTAAGAAGAAAAACCTCCAGAACGTGGCCAAACAGCCCGAAAAACCTACAACAACCAAAATAGATACTGCTGGTCATCCAGGCATATATAAGCTAAACACAGCATCTGTTAAGCTCTATAGTGCGAAACAGTGGCTGTTTTAAAATTCTGTAACTCAGAATTATTCTCTGCAGGACAACATTGCAAAACTGGTTCATTGAGTTTCCTGTTTTTCTTGGATTTCATTGGCAGTCCTTTAAAAAAGGGGTGGTGAATCTTTTGTGCTCCAGAGGTTGATGGACTGCTTCTTCCATTATCCCTCACAACTAGCCAGGTCGGTTAGAGATGATGGAATTTGGTGTTCAACAAAATCTGGAAGGCTGCAGGTTCACCAGCTGTGTTTTAAGGGGCATTTATGCACATAAAGTATCACAACAGCCTTATGCCCTGCACAGCATAAACTGCATACATGTGTTTAGCCAGAAGGAGAGAGCCTCTCTGTTGCTGCTCCTAGACTCTGGAACTCCCTCCCACAGTAGGCCAGGCCGGCCCCATCTTTGCTGTCCTTCTGCAAGCAGTCAAAGACCTTTCTCTTCAGGTGGGCTTTCCCTTAGTGACTGGCTGTCTGAGATGGGGTTTTGAGTGCATTGTTCTGTTCTGTTGCTTTTATATGTGTTTTACTATTGATTTTAATTACCATTTTTAATATAATACTTGTTTAATTCTTTTTAAATATTTGTATACTTACTGTTTTTAGCTTTTAAATAGTGTCTTTTTAATAATGTAAGCCGCCTTGGGTCCTTTTAAAGAGAAAGGCAGGATAAAAATATTTTTAATAAATAATAAATTTAAAAATACATGTGGCAATTCCTTAAACACGGATGTATTCCCAGGGTGCACCCAGCAGTTATACGGTAGATAGCTGTAATGTGGTTTGTTAAGGAACCCATTTCTTTTTTGCCATATCCTTTCTCAGCTTCATGGAACTACCCGTAAAGATCTGCTTACCTTATTATGAATAATCTTTAGCACCTCAGTTCATGTCTGGGGGGGGGGGAGTAGCCCTTGGCTGCCCATTTTTTCCTGGTTTATCTTTTAACATTGTTAGAGCTGAAAATGAGGGAAGCAGGTGCCTTTAGAGCAACTGGAGAGCAATGAAACATGCACTTATGGCATCCATGCTTCACTGAGCCACAGGCAAAGCAGTCATTAACAATACTGTTTTCTCCTGCACTCCTGTTCTATCAGGCAAGCAAAATGTTGAAGGTGAGGATTTACTCGTCAGGATTTTGGCAGCCTCGCTTCTGTTCTCTTGAAAATAGTCTAGTGGTAGCCTGGCATGCTTCTTTTTGCACAAAATGAAGTGCTATCTACCCTTTCAGGAAAGACAGGGGCCTGAAAGAAGCCAGCGGCAGAGTCATGTCCTTGTCAGACTGTGAGCTCAGAGGAGACATTTCAGTGGTAGATAAAAGTACCGGCAGACTTTCTTATCAGACAGAGAGCCCACCTAGACAGTAATTGTATAAATGCAATCAATGTGCAGTTTTAAAAAAAATGTAAATAGCCATTGTACAGGAGCTTAAGCAGCATCACCTGTGTATGTGATGGAAAGGGAAAGATTTAACCTTTCACCTCTCCTTTTCATCATTTGCAGCCATCTGTGTCTTCAGCAGTACAGTAAGGAAAAGGGCCCCTCCTTGCACCAATACAGGCTGTGTTAAATTCCACAGTGGTTGGTATCCAGAAGCATGCTGCTTCCGATACTGGTGGTAATATGTTGCCATCACTATGACCTCCTGAGCATTATACAACTGGAGAAAAACAAGGTTCCCATTTGGAGTTGCTTGTTTTCCTCCTCCCTTCCTGTAGAAACACCCCCCCCCCCCCCCGGTTTTGAGCCATGTCTTTAAAATGGTAAGCCCTGGACCGAAGGTCTGTGTGTCATTCTGTATGTCTCATAACAGCTTGTATGTGTTCAACAGGGATGGAACATTTGGGGGTAAAAAGAACTCCCAGTCCACTCATTTAGAGGAAACTCTGCTCCCCCAGGCCAAATTATGGGACTGTGAGCCATCAAACAGCAGGAGACAGAGTAGCTCTCCGACCTCCATGCCATTTCTTTGTGCCTCTAAAAGATGTCATGTGGCACCTTTGCAGGTTGCAGTGATTCCCTGCAACCCATAAGGGTGCATGAATTCTATTGGAGGTAGCCTCCATACACTGTTTATAGAGTCATAGAATAATTGAGTTGTATGTTATCAAGCTATGCCCCCTTTTATGGAGGCAGCCTCCAATGGAACTTGTTCCCCCAAGCGCCTTTGTGAGTCTCAGGGAATCCTTGAAGCTCACAAAAGTGCAGCAGAGTGCCTTTCAGAGGCATGAAGAAACTATGAGAACAGTGTGGAGGTAAGAGATCTCTTCTCCCTCCTGTCCTTTTATGCCTCACAGACCCTAATTTGGCCTCGGGGGGCAGTTCACTCTGAATTAGGGGACTGGAAGTTCTTCCCACCCAATAAATCCCATCCCTAATGCTCTGTAAGGAAGGAAGCCAAAGACCTGGAGCTTTGTTCATGTGAGACATGTTCACACAATGCACCATTGTGCCGTTGGTGTTCCATATACAACTGCTCATAGTTTTCAAGCTGTTTGTGCATCTGAAGTAACTCCTTTCCCTGCCTGCAAAGATCCCTGGTGTGGACTAAGACTGAAACTTGATGTTAAGGAGGATCTATATTCCTTATGCTTAACACAGTTAACCCGTTTTCCTTCTTCTTGTTGTTGTTGTTTAGTCGTTAAGTCGTGTCCGACTTTTCATGACCCCATGGACCAGAGCATGCCAGGCCCTCCTGTCTTCCACTGCCTCCCGGAGTTAGGTCAAATTCATGTTGGTAGCTTCAATGACACTGTCCAACCATCTCGTCCTTTGTCGTCCCCTTCTCCTCTTGCCTCCACACTTTCCCAACATCGGGGGCTTTTCCAGGGAGTCTTCTCTTCTCATGAGATGGCCAATGTATTGGAGCCTCAGCTTCAGGATCTATCCTTCCAGTGAGCACTCAAGGTTGATTTCCTTCAAAATGGATAGGTTTGTTCTCTTTGAAGTCCAGGGGACTCTCAAGAGTCTCCTCCAGCACCACAATTCAAATTTCCTTCTTACAGGGGGATTTCTTTGGAGACACACCTCAGCAGATAGACTTTCAAATTAAGTCCTCCTGCACTCCAATGACCAATCAGCTCAGACACCTGAAGCAAAGCACTCTAAATGCAAGACATTTAGCTGAGGAAAATCACATGCTGTGACAAACAGACGACTTTTGCCACTTGTTGTTGTTGTTTAGTCGTTAAGTCGTGTCCGACTCTTCCTGACCCCATGGACCAGAGCACACCAGGCCCTCCTGTCTTCCACTGCCTCCCGGAGTTTGGTCAAATTCATGTTGGTAGCTTCGATGACACTGTCCAACCATCTCGTCCTCTGTTGTCCCCTTCTCCTCTTCCCACTTGAAGAAATGCTAATTCCAAGGTTGGCTTTTGCTGTGCTGCCCCACGATGGATTGTCTTGCAGACAGATGCTTGTCTACAAGTCAATTCCAATCTATTTGCTTATGGATTTGGCTGAAATGGTGGGCAGTTTGGGGGGGGGGGAATCCCTTTAGGAATGTGCCTTTTACATGGGAATATATCCAGTGGCATGAATGGAAATTACTTCCATGCAATGTGTCAGTAATGCTCTTAGAATGCATCTAGGATCAGGTTGTGGAGAATTACATTTCCACCTGGAACAGCAACCTGTGTCCATCTGGAGCTTGGCTCTGATTCCTCCATGTTAGCCATTTTTCCTCCTCTGAAATTCATTTACTGTCTTTTCTTTCTCAGCCTATTATAGACTCCATTTGCACACAGAAAGACAGCTGTGCCCTTTCAGTAATAGTTAAAGGGGAATGTTTCTATGAATGCTACTCACTGTGTCTCAGTTTGCAGGCTGGCGAGCAACCGGCACCCCATATGGGAAGAATTGAAATGGTCTGAGAGCACCGAGCAATAAAACTACTGTAAAATGGAATTTTCACACACTGCAGTAATTCCCACACTTTTCATGGCTACAAGCTGTTGCTTGTGATAGAAAATAAACAAAATGACATGGGAGCTGCAGAACTTTATGCTGCCTCTCTGAACATGCAATTCAGCCATGATAGCTGCTTGCTAACTAACTGATTCATGTGAAATGTGGTGCTGGAGGAGAGGTTTGCTGATACCCTGGATTGCCAGAAAGACGAACAAGGGGGTCCTAGATCAAATCAAACCTGAACTATCTCTGGAGGCATAAATGTTGAAGCTGAGGCTGTCCTACTTTGGGCACAGCATGAGAAGGCAAGACTCCCTGGAAAAGACAATAATGCTGGGTAAGGTCAAAGGCAGCATGAAAAGAGGAAGATCAAATATGAGAAGGGCTGACTCCCTACAGGAAGCCACAGGCTTGAGTCTGCAGGAACTGAGCATGGCAGTTGAGTACAGGACATTTTGGAGATTGTTCATTCATAAGGTCACCATAAGTCAGAGGCAACCCTGACAGCACATAACAACAAATAACTAACTGATACGCTTCTGTTTGCTTGGTTGAAATGGGCTCATATGTTAAGTCATTATTTTGCACCCACCAAGCCTATCTGTCTGTCTGTGTCTCTCTGTCTGTCTGTCTTTTTTAGTTCTATTCGGCCCATCTGGCTTCCAAGGCTACTCTAGGCGATTCACAACTGAAAACAGAACAATAATCAACAACAATACATTAAAATAAAATAATGTCAAATAATATGGAAGAATAGACATACAGTAAGCATTATAGGGACGTGGTGGTGCTGCAGGTTAAACCGCAGAAGCCTCTGTGCTGCAAGGTCGGAAGACCAGCAGTCGTAAGATCGAATCCACGCAATGGAATGAGCTCCCGTCACTTGTCCCAGCTCCTGCCAAGCTAGCAGTTCGAAAGCATGTAAAAATGCGAGTAGATAAATAGGTACCACCTCGGTGGGAAGGTCACGGCGTTCCGTGTCTAGTCGCGCTGGCCACGTGACCACGGAAACTGTCTTCGGTCAAACGCTGGCTCTACGGCTTGGAAACGGGGATGAGCACCGTGCCCTAGAGTCAGACACGACTGGACTAAATGTCAAGGGGAACCTTTACCTTTACTTCAGCATTATAAATCAGTTACAAGAATTATGAACTTAAAAATACAACACAAAAAACCTCCAACAATTAATTTGTTTATGTCCTTCTGGGTTTTTTTAATTATTTTTTTTCCAAAAGCAGCAAAGAGCTGATTAAAACAAGTGCAATAGATCAACCATCAATGAAAAACAACAGACTTATGCAGCCAGGGAAATAGGTATAAAAGAGGGCTTTCTCAAGCTGAAGTCAAGCTTCAAATGGACAGATGTAAATCCAATAAGAGACAATGAAAAAGACATGTGTAGGTGAGCTGTACAAAAGACAGCACAAAAAAGACTTCAGTTCAAACAAGAGTGGTCCTTTAGAAAACAAATATGATGTATTCTCAGTTAGATGTAGTCCAAAATATGTCTGCTGCATCAGGTATTGTTTGATATGCACTCAGCACAGGACATCAGTTGATTTGGGTTGTTGTAGATAGTTGTAGAGAAAGCCTTCTCATCATGAAAAGATAAATTAAGATCTGAGAAAAAGCAAGCTTGGATTTCATGCTAAACATGAAGACAAGGCCATTAAAAACACACTGAATATAAACTACAAATCTATTTTTAGCTTTGAATTCCACATGGAATTTATAACTTGTTCTTGCACTATTAGTCTCATGTCTTAATTAGTAATCTCTCATATTTTCCTTTTCTCATTTCTGAGCCCTCATAATCTTTCTTCTACTGACTTTTCATATATCAAAAAATCATTTCAAAACAGTATGTTTAGTGTTCATGCAGTGGCTGTATCTGATTTGTAAAAGCAGAAATAAGGGCCATGAAAGCAAAAAAAATCCACCCTTCAGTCTCTATCATGCCTCCCTTGTAGTTTTTACAACATGATTCAGTGAATACCAATAGCTGATTTGGGGGCTGATTTTCTGTCAAAAGGAAGGGCAATGGGAAGCAGCCTTTTAAAACAGTATGCAAGACAATATTTGGCCAGAGCCCCATGGAAGAAATGCCCTCTTAATCTACCTAGCCTGAGGAGGTTTCTCTGCTTTCTTCCTCTGACTCTGAAGAGTCTGTCTGTAAATCCCTGGCCAAGTAGAAGACTCTCCCTCTTGCCAGAGGTAATACCTGAAGAATCAAGCATGACTCCTTTAAATAGTGGCAACTTGTCCAGAGGGAACAAAGCTAGAAACACTGACATCTTATAGCCTCTTTGAAACTTTAGTTGTACTTCAGACTTTTCTGGAATAATATGTGAGGGTCAAATTCAATTATGCACTTAGCAAATATTTAGAAGTAGTGCTCCTTTAAGTGGAGAAAGACATCTGTTTGTCATGGCCTGTACTTTCCCTTACCTTCATACTTGCACTTAGCTGTGCTTTGTTTTGTGATTGGTCATTACAAAATGCCCACAGACTATATCTCAAGAAATTTGGGTCACACATTTCTCAAGAAATCTCACTGCAGGAGGATAAAAGGGGCAACCACAGGGAACATGCTTTTCCCTGAACCTCTAATTTGACCATGTTTGTTAAAGTTTGTTAAGGTTCAGACTGAATTCTCCTATCCATAGGAGCTGTCCATGGTCCTGCCTTTTTGCCTGAAATTTTACCAGGTTTTTCTGTTTCTGCCTGTGGACCTCTCCTGATACTGGGTAATTAAAAATCCAATGTGTGCATATTTGTGACCTGGGGAGTTCTAGGGGTTGTCATCAAAAAACACAAATAAGTAGATCTCTAATAAAAATGTAACTCCTTTGGTCCTTACAGTGCAGGATGGGCAGAATTGACTCTGGGGTTGTAAGGTAATCTGCAAGAAGGAAAAATCTATTCTATGCCCAAATCATTCGACATAGATGCCTAAAAACCACCTATTGCAGTTGTTCCCCTGAAAAAATCACCAAGGAGGAAAGTGCCTTTTAAATTGTGCAATTGTACATTTCCATAATAGGGATTATAACTTTTGAATACAAGGGACCCTATAACATATGGCTCACACTACAAGTCCCACTTTTACAGCTATTCCAATATTATGCAATGCCCCCCTCCTAGCCTCCAGAACTGATTCTTACATCCACTGTAACCAGCACTGTTAACTGCTACATGTATGTCGTGGAGTAAATCCACAATGCAAGAGAGGTTGGAAGGAGAAAGGACAATGCATCACAGGTTGGAAGGGGCATGGGTTGCCCAGCAAGCAAGAAAGAAAAGAGAGGAGTCTGAAGGAGAAGAGAGAAGAGGTTGGAGGGGGTACCCAGCAAGCAAACCTGAGAGTGGAGGAATGAGAAAGAAGCAAGGAGGCAGAGGAGGTCAAAGAGGAGCATGTGTCAGGCAAATAAGAGCAAGAAATTAGAAGACAACCAAGTTTTCATTTATAAAATACTATGAAAATTCTCCCAAGAACCAAACTCTTATTTTAGCGCTGAGGCCAATGGGAAAATGGAGCTCAAATTTGTTAGTTAATCAGATCCATTTACACCTAACTTTCCTGTAAGTTTTTCTTATTTCTTCTTATTTCCTGTTGGAAGTTATTCAATGGTGCTTCTGGAATGGAAGGATCAACCAAGGATCATTGCCCAAGAGAATGCCTGAAAGATTCACAGTCCTCACATTCTTTGGGAAGGCTCCTTCTGTGTCCCCCTTTCCTGCAAGTAACCAGACTTTCCTCCTACCTATTTTATATTCAAAACAACCTTGTGAAGTAGGTCAGGCTACTAGTTTCGCGCCTCACTGGGGGTACGAACTTGCATTGCTGAAAGCCCAGCCTAACTACTATATGACACTGGCTCTCAAAGTTCTCTCCCACTCATTATAATAATAATAATCTTAAAACTGCAGAGCTGGAAGGCACCCTATGGATCATCAATTCCAGCCCTTGTCAAGGAGGCATTGTCAGACTGGAATTTCACACTAGATAACAGGAATTGGTGCAAGGGTTTTGCTAGGCTTTTTATGTGCACATCGAATCCATGTGTTATGTTATCTTTCTGATCACATATTCAGGTGAATGGATACACTGAAATCTGATCACAATCATGCTGGGTACAGCCCATTCTCAAACTATCACTTGAAAACAGTGGATTAGTACAGAAAATTATTGGCTTGTTTGATTGGCTCAGTGATGTCTCCAAAGACGTAAAGCTTTTTAATTGACCTGTTTGAAATCATTTTGTCTCAGTACACAAGAGTGGGTGCTGTTGATGGTAGGCTTCTGAGAGGCAACTGATTGGCCACCAACTGAACAGAATGCTAGACTAGATCAGGATTTGGTGTAATCCAGCGCGGCTCTTCTGATCTTATGTCTGCATCCTGATTTGAAAGGTAGTTTGGGAGGGTTCCATTTTTACTGTGGGAAGAGGAAGCGTTTTACTTCTTACTTGTCTCTGTGCTGCATATTAACTTAATCTCATTTTCTGGTTGACCGGATTCATTGTCTGCAAACAACAACTATGGAAATCCAGACCTCTGTGTTTTTCTCAGTCTCTTCCCCCGTACTTCATGGGTGTTTTGTTGGTCTTTGTATTTGTTTGCCATCTGCCTGAATTGCATGTCAAATTCCAGCTGAAAGTCAAGTTGCTGTTGCCCTCATGGCTAATTGGACATTCATAGGTAGATAAAAGATGCAACTTATTTGCATCCAACTTTATTAGCGTCCTACTGTTCAGTCCTCTCTTCTCAGGAGACAAAAGCTATTTGTCAATGCCTGTTTTCTTATATTTGGACATTCCCCAATTGCTGTTTCTTTACAAGAATTAGGATTGGATAGTTCTGCTGCTATGGTTTTTTGCTGGCTTTTACATAGCTAAAATTTATGTCCAGGAGAAAAGCCAAAGACCTTTCCCCTTAAGGCTACAGTGATGTAAAATTTAATTAGTCAGAAGGCACATCAGAAAGCAGCCAGCCAAAGGACAACTCTCTCTCTCTTTTCCTTTCCAGTCTTTATGTCTTTGCTGGTCTTAAGAGAAGCAGCATTCAGTATTTGCCTGGTTGCTTATGATGGAAACAACAATTTTTCCTCCTTGGTGACTTTTTTCAAATTGTCGAATAAAGGGAAGATAAGGACCTTGGGCATGGGTGGTCTTGCCTGGAGACAGAAGAATGGAGGGAGGTGTCAAGGTTCCAATGCAGAAGCAGAACAAATTGTAGTGTCATGGACTAGGAATCAAAATAAAGAAATAAATCATAGAGTATTTGAAATTCATTCATTCATTCATTCATTCATTCATTCATTCATTCATTCATTCATTTGAATATTTATTTGGCCAGAATCTTATTGCATAAAAGGAATAAGTTTCAGTGGTGAATTATTGCAGGTTAAGAGGTCAGGGCAGACATTTCTTATCACATATTGACTCATATGATCAATGTACACTAAGACATGAGTACACAGACTTAACTTGAAATTTACAGCTGACAGTTACACTACTGATGTTGCACCAGTCGACATAACCAACGGGATTTCAACCAAAATATTTCTGACTGTAGACATGTATGCTAACAATTGATCCACGATCAAACCTGAAGAAAGCCATGCATAGCAGAGGCAGTTTCTATCACTGCTGATAAGAAATATCAAAGTAGCTGCTTATATGCCACCCCATAGTCCTTAAAGCACTCTTTGGGAGATTTACAGTTTAATTATGCAGTCTACACATGGCTCCCCCAGTGAGCTGGGTACTCAATTTCCTGACCTTTGAAGGATGGAAAACTGAGTCAACCTTGAGCCAGCTACCTGAGCATGTCGGAACTGAACTCAGGTTGGGAGCAGAGTCTTGGCTGCAGTACTGCAGTTTAACGATGACTCCACAGGGCTCTATCATCCAAGTTCCAGCTTTGTACTCCCATCTGCACTTTTTTAATTCCAGTTGATTTTCTATTAGTATATATGTTCCACCCCCACCCACCTCCATCATTTAGGCAGAGTGGTGGCTTGAGATGGGGTAAAAAGCAGTGATATGCTATTAGAGAAGGTAAAGAGGTTTTCCATGTTGCCTCCCTACTGACACAACATGCAGTGAGAAATGCTGTCCAGTTGGGTAAGATGTAACTGTTAAGGGTCGTTATTTAAATTATCTTCTTTCATGTAGAAATTGGAAGATATGCCTTTTTTTATTTTGACTTGTGCAGCAAAATGTCTCTAGCCATCTGTGCCAAATGCTTCACCAAATGCTTTTCATTTGTCTGTCCAGCATAATTGTTTCAACTTTAGTATGTTTAGTTTTGAGGGATTTAGATTTCAGAGTGGGATAGATGGGATTCCTAATGGTAGGGCTGGAGGCCTGAACCTAGAAAGTTTTGCATGTAGAAGCCCAAGACAAAAGCCCAATGACAAATGGCTACCTAGGTAGTATTGTCGTTATTTCTTAGAAAGTTGCATGAGCAATTTGAAACAATAATAATTTAGGATAACATGAAAGCAGAGTGAAAGTGTTAAGCAAAAGATGGTCATAGAATATCTGCTGATATTCTCAGATATGGAAAAATTTCCTGTCTTACCTCAAGAACTGTAAAATTATGCTTCAGGCATTTGTGAGGCTGAGATATATTCTATCATTGCTAAGAATTCAGAACCATTTTTGTGCAAATTGAGCAACTGCACAAAATTATGGCTGCAGTTGAATTGTTGCACAGACTTTTAAAAATCAGCATATGAGTTGTTTCCATCTTTTCTAACACCTTGACCATTTGTTCTATGGCTGCTTCTCGAAGGGAAATACATTTATTTTGCAGAGAGATACTTTCCACAAATGCAGGTGGAGTATGCATCAACACTCACAAAGGTATGGCTCCACTGTGTGAAATACTGGGATTTGTAGTTTAATGCAGTACTTAAGAGTACTTTGTTGTAGTTCAAGAGAGTGCACAAAAATTCTCCACTAGAGTATTTTAAGTACCTTGCCAAATTACAAACTCCATGATTCCATGGGTTGGAGCCATGACAGTTAAAGAGCTATCAAACAGCTATAACAATGTAGTTTAGGTACGTGTCTAGTGTCCTGTTTTGGCTTCATCAAGAGAACTTGCTACTAGCAAGAAGTGATGTTTTAACCTGAATTGGAAGGTGTTTTGAGTGGCCATTTGGTGGGAAAGTTCTATAACCACCTAAAATGCAAAAACAAACAACAAACATGGAAATAGTTGCATGAATACAATAGGATTTTTAGGTCTCAGATCTACAAAAGGGACTCCATCTTTTGTCTACTGGGAAGTATATAGTATAAGCTGGAAGAGCAAATTCTACAGTGCATCATTTTAAGAAACTGGTAGTTCCTGCATATTTCCTCTCCTTCCCTTCAACCAACTTCTTTTCTTTGCCTGATCTCAACAGTAGTTTTTGCATTTAAGAAAATTTTTGCAAACAAACTGCCCAAGTTGTTTAAATTGTGCAACAGTTAATGAGTATTGAACATCTCATTATGTCAAAGTGGCCTGTTTCAATGAGAATGAGAGTGTTAATTATTTTGTGCATTTTCCACTGCGCCACGAGGCCCAGGGAGTACTATCGTTATAGGGAAGTTTATAGGATCATGAAAATGGCCGTGGGGAGCCGGTTACAGATTTGAAGAGCCTATACTGACCACTCTGTTGCTAAGGCTAAGTAGAACAAACTGTTGCTAACAGCACTTTGCCTGTTTTAAAATGGTTGCCATGTCTTTTGAGGATATAGTTAACATATGTGCCATTTCACTACCTCCTCTACCCTCATTAAAATTGCTCTGCATGCGATTATTTTGTTTTAAGGGTAGTTTATTCACTGCAGAAATCTTTTGTGGCATATCAATCAAAACCTCTCCTATATAGACCATTCCCTAGTGGGTGAAAGTTGCCCTTTTTCATACAGAAGTGTTAGTTTGCCAGAAGCTGTGTAAAAAAATTCACATTTTCATGCCCATCTCTGTAATAAATTTCTAGGATTTATTTAACTGTCTTGTGTTTATCAATGTGACTTATCATCCTGGAAAGTTGTAGCCTGAAAAAATAATGCCTTAACACATATTAATAGAATGCAAATCTGTATCATCCATCTGAAGACGCTTCCCAACATTGATACACACACACACACACACACACAACTCAGAATAGTGCTGTGCATATAAGGACCAGGATAGATAGATAGATAGATAGATAGATAGATAGATAGATAGATAGATAGATAGATAGATAGATAGATGATAGTCATTTTATGTTTTTAAAAGACCTTTCTAATTGTGTTAGTTAAAGCAGGAACAAGGACCCTGTGGACCATGAGATGTTGCTGCACACTAACTTCAATCAGCCCCAGTTAGCACAATCAATACCTAAGCAATATGGGAGTTGTAGTCCAAAAGCATCTGGGACATCTTGGCAAAAGAACAGTATGCTGCAAGCTGGAAAAAAAATTGCCAGCTGAAATTTTCTCACAATATATGTCTTGAGTGATCAGTGTGATCTCAGCATGCTATGGCTTTGGTAATTCTAACAACCCAAGGTTCATAAGACCACTGGACACAAAATTAAAATGAATGGAAGACAAAATCCCAACAGAAGTACTAATTGTGTACTATGAATATGTATTGTTTCCAAATGTTACCTCACTTTAGAATGTTGTATTACAGATTATCTTCCTTTACCTTTTAATCCAGCTTTTTTAGTTATTTGCACACATTTGAATAAAGCACAACACATTGGATCCAGATAAGCTAGCTGTATTTGGGTTCTGTTGAAACCAGTGGGGCAAATCAGTGGTTAGTCAAATTAAGTCCCAAGAGGAACTAAGTGAAGTGTTTGTATATTCATGGCATCAACAAAATATTGTAGTTAATCTTCACCTCATGTTCAGTGAACCAGGCAGCCCTATGGTGTCCTTCTGCATCAGAGTATAAGCTATAAGAGACTTGAGCAGGATGTTCTTATACTTCTTCCAGTGTTCTAGTTTTGACTTCAAACTAACAACCAACCCGCCATGCCCACTGGGTAGGCCAAGTCTTTGCTGGGCAAATGTAGGGTGGGCGGTTGGGAAAATTTCCTCACCGGACTGTTTCTTTAAAAGAAATCCTTTTACAAAGCTCAGGGTCTCTCCGAGCATGCTGTTACCTACTGCCAGCTGTGGCCCAATCTGGAGAAAAGTTTTACTCTTTCACCTTGGGATAAGGAGCCCTCCTGAGAGATCACCCATCTCCCACTTACACCACCTCTTATTTCCCAGGAAGAGGGGAATTTTGGCTAAAGTCCTATCCATATTTGTTGCCTACATTTCTCATTAGAGGGAGTAAACTGTCACAGAGCCTATGCATATACAGTGGCAAACACACATTTGAGAAGAAAAGGCCTTGGCTGTAACTTCATGAGCAGTTTCTTCCAAATTCGTTTCCAACTTTTCTTTCAAAGTTTATTTCATGGAACAAGATAAAATGGATGAGGTGATTATCACAGCAGGGTGGATAAAATGGGCTTTAGTCAAGGCACACACTGAAACATATGGTTCCCTTAATTCACATCAGCTTTAATTACTTTTTGATTATATTGCATATGTTACCCAAAAAAACAACTGTACAGTAGGGCCCAGTGAGTACGATTTTTCCACAAAAGGAACCATGACCTCCACATCAAAAATGGAATAACTGAGCAACTTGATATTCTGACCCTGAGTCTCTTCACTTTGATGATTAAATTAAAAGCAACAGTACTAGACGGTTCCCATATTAAATGCTACATGTTTGAGACAGAGCCAAAATATTTGAAATTGTTTTCCCTATCAGCCAGAAACTTACACCATTTATCCCATTAATAAAATACTAACAAAATGGAAGATAGGATGTGTGTTCTTTATTGACAGACATTCTCCTTATTAATCCATTTTCCTTATTAAAGCAGTTCCTTCCATGTTGTTTTGTTACATACACCAGTATAAAACTACCAGTGTGACAGTGTGAAAGAGAATCTGCAGAATTAAGGCAGCGATAGGGGATTTTTGATCTTCCAGATGTTGTTTGACTAAAACTATCAGTATCCCTGGTCACTGATGATATTGGCCGGAGCTCATATGGGCTGGAAACTACCAAACCAGGCAGGTCATAAGTTCTGCCATAAGGCATGCTTTCAAATATGATTGTACTGTTATGGTGTTCATCAGTTTACTTTTTTCTTTTCTTTTACATAGATCCTTTGGCAACATTTTAAAGGATATTTTCTTGATGAGCATTTTCGAGGCAATGCTTTAAAGACTTTTTCTTCAAGGCCAGTCTTTCACTCATGGCTTGTTAACTGGAAAATGCCCTGTCATTTGGAAAGTCAGTTAACTGGCATTTTATAGGTATGGAAGCAAATTATGTAGCTGTAAAGGTGGAAAATATGTAGGTAGACAATATGTGGGGCTCCAAGCACTTTTGGGGCACCCTATCCAAAACATTTTGCCATGTTTTGAAGGCCTCCCAGTAGAGATGGGGACGAATATAAAAACTGATCAGCTTTTTTGACGAAAATAGCCGATTCATTAAATATCCGTACCTTCATATTTTGGGGTTCCAGAGACCCCCACGAATATGAAGGGATGAATATTTACCCGTTTTTATTCATCCGTCGTATTACCAAAAAAAATATCTGTCAACCGGCCGCCAATCAGTTGATTGGCAGCCAATAGGCAGGCAGCCACCCCCACAGCCTACCCCCACCCCCTTCCTTTCCTTACCTTAGCCCCCACCCCAGCCCCACCGACACCCCCTTACCTTAATCACTGCTGTCGAGGTCTCCATCTGGCCTCCCAGCCATGGCATGTGAAAAGGGAGACTGGCTGCCCTTTGCAAAGATGGCAGCTGTGGCTTCATTTAGGGTAGGGAAGCTGCAGCTGCCATCTTTGCAAAGGGCAGCCTGGGTGCAGCGCGGCAGTGGGGGGTGGCAGTGGGGGGCGGTGGCAGTGGGGGGTGGGGTGGGGGTGTTTTTTTAATAACCCCCCCCCCACGAATTGATGAATAACTTCGTTATTCATCGCTTCATGGGGCAACTTTGTGCTTTCTGAGTCGTCAACTTTTAACAACTCACGAAGCGGGACGACTTGCCAAAATGGTGGGTCGTCCCCATCTCTACCTCCCAGTAATATATTGGCCACTAGGGGCTGAAATGGGTCTCTCCAGTTTTATCAAATATTTTGCAGGAAGATTTTGGGGGGATGGGCCATGGGAATGGATGTGGCCCTCCATGGTTTGTGGCCCCTGAGGTTGCCCACCTCTGCTGTAAAGCAGCCTAAGAGAGTATCATTCTAAATAATGAATGAAACAAGATAAAGAATTCAACAAAGTCTCCAAGGCACAAACTTCCTCATAGCTTTTGTCTAAGGATTGTTTCTGCTTGGTGAATGGCTTATCTCAACATGATTTGCAGACAATTAGAATGACAAGCCAGAAGATATCCATAATGGCATGTAACCTTTTAAAATCCCTGGTCATCAAACTGTGGCCCAGGAGAAAAGGACAGTCAAGGACTGCTGTTTTGATATGGGTTTTTCCCCCCATTCCCAGCTAATAAAGTCCATGCCAAAGTGACTAAAAATACCAAATGTTTCTTCTCCATGTTAACATTTATTCCAGTTGCCACAGCAATCTTAAATTGTCCCAGGCAAAAAATGAATGGGTCCAGCTACGCATGACTATGTGGAAAAACGTATCTTAGATTATGCATTTATTACAAATCCATCCCTTTATAGAAATCTAAAGATTACAGGCTCCAGAGTCTGAGCAGCAGGGCTGGTCCTACAATTAGGCAAAGTAAAGCATCCACCTCAGGCAGGGAAGAATGGAAAGTTACTGTGGTAACAAAACTTTGTTGGCCTTGTTGTCTCCTTTACATCCCTAAGCCAGACAGCTCCCCTCTTATGTGTTGGAGGATATTTTCTGGTCTTCCTGGAAAAGGTCACCATAAGTCAGAATTGACTTGACAGCATAAATTTATTGTTTTTATTATTATTCAGAGTAGAAATAAGAGTTAATTGCCAGACTAATTGTCCTTCAATACATGGAAAAGATGGAGCATTGCCACACTGTCCTTCACCTCAGGCTGCAAAATGAGGTACTTCCAGAAACTAACGTAGCTGTTAAAAGGAATTTTAAAAAATCTTTGGTTTTGTGGGATGAAGTTATTGTTAATGCTACACCTTAACAAGCAAGGAAGTTAAGGTACAAGATGGATGTAACAATGTACCAGTGTTTTGGGTAAAGAAGATCTATAGTCTGAACTTTCTTGCTTTTTTAGAGTATGACTTCAATTATAACTGGTTGTTGCAGTTTTTTCAGGCTGTTTGGCCGTGTTCTGAAGGTTTTTCTTCCTAACGTTTATCCAGTCTCTGTGGCCGGCATCTTCAGAGGACAGGAGTCAGAACTCTGTCTGTGCTCTGGTGCAGTTTGTGGGATACAACTATCCCACAAACTGCACCAGAGCACAGACAGAGTTCTGACTCCTGTCCTCTGAAGATGCCGGCCACAGAGACTGGTGAAACGTTAGGAAGAAAAACCTTCAGAACATGGCCAAACAGCCCAAAAAACCTACAACAACCATGGGATCCCGGCCATGAAAGCCTTCGAGAATCAATTATAACTCTTTACTTTAAATCAAAACGTTTTCTTTTCCTCTTTCAGAGTTTTCTTTGCCTTCTGCAGCATTAAATACACATAGGCATCCATTTTTATTGAACAAGTTAAGGTAAGAGGAGAAAAAAGTGACTGTATAAATAAATAAACCAAACAGTCAACAGCAACATGTGCTGTTAAAAAAAAACGCAGACCAGTTTCTCCCAACATGGGAACTGGATCCATTCACAAAAGACATGTAGTTGTAGTCTTGTGTACTGTAAGGTGTTACTCATAAATGCGCCCTTCATGGACTGTTGGTGTGCTGCTCAAAGATTGCCCCCGGGAAGCTCACTGCAGGATCAGATGTGTTCCACCAAAAACTAATCCTCTCCTGGGGGGAAGGATAGAAAGCCACAATTTTCATATGATAATTGGCACTTTATGTTGACCACTCCCTTTTCAACTGTCACCATATGGCTATTTTTTTTCTTTTTCTTTTGGTCTGTCTTTGATATGATTTTCTTTTTTGTCACATTGATTCTTTTGTTGTGAGTAGGGTTTGCTTGTTTTATTATGTACACTGCCTGGAGTAGTGTTCATCACTAATTGGGTGGTATAGAAATTCAATCAATCAATCAATCAATCAATCAATCAATCAATCAATCAATCAATAAAATAAAATAAAAGCAGATCCTGAAACATCTTAATGACTATTGGGCAGATTATCACCACACACACGCACACGGTTGCAGGTGGGGATTATTGATAATGAGTTCAGAGAAAAATCAAAGTCAGAAAGTAAAGACTGACAATTACGTTATTAACATTGACTGCTCACAAAACTTTTGCTGATAACACAAACATGCTGGCACTGGGTAAGCCAATTAACACATTCATTATGATAAGAAACCTTCATCCCAGCTCAGATATCAGATGATAGACTGGAACTTTCTGATGTATAAGAACAGAACAGTCTTTTACACTAATCTCCCTTTAACGTTTCTTTGCTGGACGGTGGAGACTTCAAGGTTAGTGACGGAAAGTTATTGCCAGTACTTTTCGAGAGAGAAAGAAAAACAGCTCCTGGAATCCTGTATTTTTTCAGTTTAGGAAAAGCATCTATTCTCCACCCCTGCAAAAGGTCTAGAATTGAATGTCCTTAGAGGAATATATCATCCATTTTTATATATGCCCTTGTAAAAAAGAGACATGATGAATGTTCAGAGGTCACATACCCTTTTAGTCATTTTTTTTAAAGACACACAAAACACTTTATTTTATTTGTTAATGAAAGCATGTAGTAGTCTGTTCATGACCAGGTAAAATTCAGAGACAGGGCCTTTTCATTCATGGCACCCTGTGTTTAAATTTTCCTCAGAACTGAGGAAAATTGTTTTTGCCATTCTACTGCTATAATATACAGTATGATCCCCATATCCATGGGATTAATATCTTTGGTTTCACTTTTCAGCTGTCTGAAAATATTAAAAATATTAAAAGAAAAAAAACCAGATATATGTACAGTATTTACATGATGTAATTACCAGAACTGGCCACTAGAGGGAATCAGAGACAATGCTAAAGATAAGGTTTGCTATTATCCACAGGTTTTCAGCATTCACAGGGAGGTTTGGAACTGATCCCCTGCAGATATGAGGGCCCTACTCTATATGCAAAATGGCTAAATTCAATAACCTGGTTTTAATACCAAAATTTCTAAGGAAGTAATCATTAGAATCCTATTGGAGATTTATGTTTGCACAGGGAAGATTGCATAAATCAAGGCAAAAAATTCACCTCATTAATGAGGTGGTGGTTGGGTTCCTGGTTGTGTGCCTATTCAGGTGGGTGCTGAGGAATACAACCAGCACCTGTCTTCTTGATAAGCGGCAATCTGTCATCAAGGTTTACACAGTTTCCTGTCTACAAGTGTAAATTGCGAACAGGATTCTGGCCAACAATTTCTTAATTTTTTAGCCTGAGGATTAAAGCAATGATCTTTATTATTGTCTCTTCTTAAATTAATTCCAATTTTCTCACTGTGATCTGGAAGAATGGATTGATCACTTTAATTTATATTTTGAAGGTGATTTTTTTTCTCCTCCTCCTCAAACTGCAATTTTTAAAAATAATAATTAAAAAGAACCCTCACACATTGATCTTATATACATGGCATGTTACAAAGTGCTTGATTAATTCTTTGCTGGGTTAAACCTGGTTGTTTATGACTGAGTTAGAGGTCTGTAAATAAACACCTCTAACAGATTCAGAGGAAATCTTTACATACTTTAATTGCATGGACAGGTTCAATCTGCTGGAAGGCCAAGAGGGAAATGAACTGGTAATTTTAATGCAAAATCAATTGGGATTATCGTTACCAAATGTGCTGAAGCAGCTCCTTTTTTGGGAAAATGTGATAGGCAAGTATCCTAATGAATTATATTCCTGCTGGGTTTTTCCTTTCCTCAATATTCAATATTTCCAAAGAGAATATAAGCATACTAGGTGTTTTAGTGAGTATCCTGTCATTTATTAAAATGAACTTTTAAATGAACATTTATTTCAGAACAAGTTTGTGAGCCGCTGAAATTAGACATCTGGGTAGGTTTATTTATTCTATTGTGCTGTATCAGGAAAAAAAAGTCCCATTTGTGCTTAGTCCTGCCCACGGCACGCAGGGAGTAGACCATGATTTCCCCCTGCTCTGTGTTAAAACTTAGAGTGTTGTTCAAAATGGCAGCTATTTTGCAGAAGCATTCTGCAGGAGCCAAAATAAAGAGCTGGAAAACACAATATATGAAATGAAGTGGCTTTCTTTTACTAGGCACATGCATCCAAGCTCATTGAAGTCCAGAATGGGAAGCAGACTATATAAAAGCCATAGCTTTGATTTCAGGGGGAGGGAAAGGGACTGTTTGACTAGTGTTGATAATATTGCTATAGTTACTATGAAGAGAGGTACAAGATTAACCACAGAAATGCTCTTAAAACACAGAACTATTTGACTTCAGTCTTGAATATATAAAAAAATAAGCATTTGAGCCTTTCTAAGATTGCTCAAATGGAAACACAAGCACAAAACCTTCCCTAACCCCATGGAGATCTCAAGCAGTGCTTGGGTCATCTTCAGATATATTCAAATTTGTCTTGTTCAATGACCCCAAAATGTTAGCAAATGCAGGGGGGGGGGAAAGAGTGGGTGTCATGGATGACTGACTTCAAGATTTGACCAAAGAAGCCTTAGACTTTCCATCTGAATTAGAAATTGTTATATAAATCAAGAAAAACTGCCCAGCATTACCAGGAAACATGTGCTGTGAAGGTGTGTGGCCTGGTCCAGATAAGTGTGCAAAGAACACTTATTAAAATTCTTTGTTCTTGGCCATGTATGTTTGCTGTCTTGACTTGACAAGACCTTTTAATGAGGAATTGTCATACCCTATGTGAAAAGGGTGTGAAAAGTGCTGCCTCTTGGCAGGAATAATACAAGCAGCAATTTTAAAAACAACAACACACACAATATGGTGTTTTGGACAAATTTTCTCTGCCCACAACCCATGTTCTTTCCCTTTCGAAGGAAACATAAACAGCAAGTGGAGAATGACCTGGTTGTTTAAAAAGATGTGAAAAGTACTTCTGGTTCTGATTCTTAAAAGGCTATGGAACAAAAATGTTCTCATTTTCTTGTTAAGAGCACCACAAAATGCCTCACCTTTTCATGGGACAAGGAGAATAATTTTGTGGTCCATATCAGGATGACAACAAGCAATACATTTTATATTTTTCCTGCCCATCTCCATCCTCTGACCCTTCTCACCTACATTTCAGTCAGTGTATACCTGGAGCCTGGGTTCACATGTTGGGAGCACAACTAAGGACAATAACATCGTCTGCCACTCCCCTCAGGTTTCCTTGTTGCTTCTCAGCTGAGCTGCAGTTCTTACAGCAGTGGGAGGTAAGATGGATTTCCTCACCAACAATACATTGCTGTGAGCTATAATATATACAATATATTGCTGCCGCAATGCAAAATATCTAGGGAGAATTTAGAACCAAACATGCAGTTATGGCCAGCTGGCTTTACAGTCAACCAAGGGGTGCAGAAAACAGCTAGAACCACAAACAGCTGCCTAAGGTTTTTGGGATTTTCCTTGGCAGCAGCTCTGGGAAGACTATCATGATGAGCTCCTGCATTTCAGAATTTGGCAGCTGACCTTAATACAATACTTTCTAGTTTGATCAACTAGTTACCTGTGATGTCTAAATTTGGCATCTGTATCAAAGCGAGCCCCATAAACCATGCTATTCAGCAGTTTGTTCCTGATTTGATATCCTGTTCCATAGGGATTGTTTTGTTTGTTTATTTAAATTGTCCAATAAAGTAAGTTCTCTGGGCAGCATTAAAAAGGTAAAGGTTCCCCTTGACAATTTGTCCAGTCGTGTCCGACTCTAGGCGGCGGTGCTCATCTCCGTTTCCAACCCATAGAGCTAGCGTTTGTCCGCAGACAATCCTCCGTGGTCACGTGGCCAGCGTGACTAGACACGGAACGCCGTTTACCTTCCCACCGAGGTGGTACCTATTTATCTACTCGCATTTTTGCATTTTGCATGCTTTCAAACCGCTAGGTTGGCAGGAGCTGGGACAAGCGACGGGGGCTCACTCCGTCGCATGGATTCGATCTTACGACTGCAGGTCTTCTGACCTTGCAGCACAGAGGCTTCAGTGGTTTAAACCGCAGCGCCACCACGTCCCTGGGCAGCATACAAAATATTTAAAAATATAAACAATGAAACAACAACTATCGGCTGCAGGTAACAGAACTAAAATAGAAGCATCAGCAAAGAAAAAATACAGTAAGAAAAAAAACAGAGCTTGGAAATAACTAGTTACTTTTGGAATAATGAGGGTAAAACTAAGTTTTATTTCAAATGTAATATAAAGATTACTTAATAAAGTTACTTTTGCTATAATGAGCAACATTTTAGTTACTTTTCAAATTTCTCTAGTTATTTTTAGTCATTCAAAGGCATTTTCAGAGATATTCTGACAAGAATTTCCAAATTTTATACCACTGTGTTATCAAAACGAAGTGGCTTTTGAATTTTTGCATTTTCAAGGCACATTATCAGAACTGGCCACAAAAGTGAAACAGAACATATTTCCTTCTATTTTTCTTGCTTGCTGATAAGGGCAACTCAATGCATGAAAAAGAAGGGATGCGATAAAATTATGTCCTGAAAAGCAACAATAGCAGCAATCATTTGACCACATTAAGTAACAAATGATGGAACAAGTTCCTTTTTTTAAAAGATAATATTCCAAGCTCTGGATAAAATCAGAGGACAAGCAGAATCGGCAACAAAGTAAAAAAGGGGCACCATGCAAAATCAAAATAGAAGAGTTCTTTAAGAAGAAAGTTGCCTGATGCCAAAAAGAGCATAATGTAGGCGTCAGGTAAGCCTTTCTGGAGAAGGAAATTAATTTCCAGCTTTGGAATCTGTGATTTATTAAGCTAGGGAGTATAAACTGGCTGGACAGCTCAGTGAGTTGGACTATGAGAATTTGATTGTCCATCGTGTCTCCCAGGAGAAGACCCAGCACGTGTAGCATTGCAGGCTGTATACTGCAGCACCCCTTGAAGAAGGGAATGGCAAGCCACTTCTGACAAAGCTTTACCTAGGTAACCCTGTCAAGGATTGCCACAGGGCAGGATCAACTTGATGGCACATCATTATTATCACTACTGAATAAAGATGTAGGAAAGATGGAAGGGCAGTGAAGGAGTATGTGGACATAGATCTAATTTCTAGGTACCTAAAAAGTTGTTTAAAAGGGATGTGGTGGAGCTGCGGGTTAAACCGCAGAAGCCTCTGGGCTGCAAGGTCAGAAGACCAGCAGTCGTAAGATCGAATCTACGCGATGGAGTGAGCTCCCGTCACTTGTCCCAGCTCCTGCCAACCTAGCAGTTCGAAAGCATCCAAATGCGAGTAGATAAATAGGGACCAACACGGTGGGAAGGTAACGGCGTTCCGTGTCTAGTCGCGCTGGCCACATGACCACGGAAACTGTCTTCGGACAAACGCTGGCTCTATGGCTTGGAAATGGGGATGAGCGACGCGCCCTAGAGTCAGACACGACTGGACTAAATGTCAAGGGGAACCTTTACCTTTACCTAAAAAGTTGTTTATTAGGCCAAGATTCTCAGGTCCTAACTTTGTTTTTCAGGACTTAATGAGTCTTCTGATAACATAATTTGTAACAGCAAATGCAAGATATATTAATAATTCTATAAAGAGAGAGGACCTAAACTGGAAAGGGCAGATTAAAAGGGGGGAACTGCCTTTTTCACAGTTGTAAATTTGTCTGTAACATTGAAAAGGCCCCTCTCAACTCTTTGTACAAATTACTTCTGAATAATGCCATTGAATGCCACCCTCTTTTAAAATGAAAAATAAATGTTGCTTTCTCCGCATCCACAGTGGCTTTCTGTATGGCAAAGGACACTCCCACATGTTTTCTCTGAATTTATATGAAATTGAGTTTGTTTATTTTCCATTCCCAAAGGAGAAAGTGGAGCTATATGTCAAGTGCTCCCATTCAGGTGTGGAAGAGCTTGGAGATTTCATGCAGCCAATGACATTTAAGTGGTATGTCACATATTGTACCAAATAGCCCTGTCAAAGTTAGGAGCCTACAAATCTCATGGAGACAATGTATCTTTCACCTTTGGTTTCTTGCAATACATAATCTCATTTTCTAGCCAATAGAAAAGCCAAGGCAGTTTAGGAAAAAACCTAGGGAAAATTTGCACACTGCAAATGACGATGGATTGGATCGAGAGTTCCCATAAGTGAGCCCAGCTTGTGGGACAGTCCTGCGGAAGTAATTTTCATCAGCTCCTCTTTCCTCTTGCAACCTCCCCTAATCCTCACATAGCTGTCATGGAGGGTTAGGAGACCTTCGGGAACAGGTTGGCCACCACATTGAGCTGCCTTATCACAGCCACTATTCTGCAGTCTGCACCTCTTGTTGAGTCCTTAGTTTCTAGTAAAAGTAACAAAACAAGGAGACCCTGAATAAATTGAGGTCTGGCCATATCTGATCAGGAATCAAGTATGCTGATGGTTTTTCCACCAGCTGTTATAGCCAATTTCCTAAATGCAGTTGCTGTTTACATCTGGAATAGGCCCAGTGAAAAATGTGTAAGTCAAAGCTTACAGAAGCTCCTCTGATTCAGTAGGTCAACTCTAGCTGGGACTAACAATTGGATTCAGCCTAATAGTTACTGATAACTCTATCTTCCACCTGCTCTGCTCTAGATCAGAAACCTCTAGTCGGACTTGAATCCAAACCTTCTCATGCCCAAATTCATATTGTGTGTTGTAAGCCGCCTAGAGTGGTCACAATCGACCAGATAGGCGGGGTATAAATGAAATAAATAAATAAATAAATATTGCTAGAGTAGAGTTGTGAAACTTCAAGATTCTTCTTCTTGCTGATTAAGTCAGTGGGGAATTTCTGGGTGTTTTTCGCAGAGTTCTCACACTGGCAAGAAAAATGTTTTGTACAGAATTGCCCATTTTGTGCAAAGTTATGCAGTTATGTAAATTGTGCACGTTGCCCAAATTTAGGATGACTGCTGTGTTTAACAATCTGAAGCAATGGATGGTTTGTTTGTGTCTTTCTTAACACCCAGCCTGCCCTTCTGTGTTTTGCTTTGCTTTGCTCTGCTCTGCTTCTCAAAGGGAGAGGGCACTAGAAACATTTTGTGCAAATTACAGATGCCATGAGCTTTTTGTATCACTGATGGTTGGAGGTGAGAATTCTCACAGGGCTTGCAAATTTCTTGTCTTAGTGTCTTCTCAAGTCGAGAGAGCCTAGAGTGATGAAAACTAGGAATTTAGTGAGTAGTCTTTTTATCTATATCCTAGGCTAACACTATTGGCTGAGTAAGAGTTTTATCAAACAGTTATATCTCAATGGGCTGAGTACCTCATGTGGATAGGCAACATTCGGCAACATTCCCTCTAAGGTGCGTGCACACACGCATGCAGAGCTCCATCATTGCTGCGCAGTGGCAGCTGGTCTTGATGCCTGTTTACTTCCAGGTTTCGGATGAAACCCCATGCATAGATGGGCAAGGCTCCCACGCAGCAAGGATGAAAATTAGAGGGAACATTGATCCTCAGTGTTGCTCCTTTAGCTGGTGTGACTTTCCCATTCCACAGTATGTGGAGTGTAAAAAGGCCATTTATTCGATTCATCTCCCCAACTCCTAAATAAATTGTTCACTGCTGTTTTTTTCCACCTGTGCTAATAAAGAGAAAAGGGGCAATTAGATGATTTGTGTTCTGAAGGGCATATTACTATTTGCACAATAGGATGGAAAATGTATAGGGAATGTCTAGGAAATGTATATGCTAGAGTTGATGGTTGTATCCTGCACACACACCCCTCCACTGTGACCTTTGTCTACTGCAGTACAATGCTTGTTTTGTTAGATTTTGAAGAGGGGTTATCATGGTTAAGCCCTGAAGGACCACAACACAAATGGTTTATTGATTACGATCCGATGCTGCTTTTATGAACCAGAGCATCCATCTGAGTGCTTTGATAAAGCAGGAAATGGCAGGAGGTTATCTAAGGAAAGGGTTGAATGACTACCTCCAGCTATCTGTTGAAGATCAACAAATGGAATGCTGTGAGCATCATAGAGTATATACTCCACTTATTCTTCACTTCAGTTACAGAATGCTTTTCTGTATCTATCTGCCTATTTATTTTGAGGAACTCACTGAATTAATTTGAGATTAGGAAGGAGATGGATAAAGTTGATAGAGGGACGCTCTTTTCCCTCTCACGAAGTACCAGAACCAGAGGACATCCACTCAAATTGAGTGTTGGGAGGGTGAGAACAGACAAAAGAAAATATTTCTTTACCTGGCGTGTTGTTAGTCTGTGGAATTCCTTGCCACAGGATGTGGTGATGGCATCTGGCCTAGATGTCTTTAAAAGAGGACTGGACAGATTTCTAGAGGAAAAGTCCATCACAGGTTACAAGCCATGATGGGGATGTATAATCTTCAGGCTTAAAAGGAAGTTACCTCAAAATGCCAGATGCAGGGGAGTGGTATCAGGAGACAAGTATCTAGTTGTCTCATGTGCTCCCAGAGGCATCTGGTGGGGCCACTGTGAGATACAGGAAGCTGGACTAGATGGGCCCTTGGCCTGATCCAGCAGGGCTCTTCTTCTGTTCTTATGGGATTATGTTTCCATGTGAATGTCAATATTCACTAAATTTGGGGCATTTTGTCTCCCAAATAGACAAGCTGTAGTGGTCCAACTTTGGGGGGAAATCTCCTAATAATCCATTGGGGACCTTCTCTTCAATCTAAGGCAGATTTTATATATTTGGTATAGTAATTGTTTCAAATGTGGTGAGTGTTTACATTCACATGTCAATGTTGACAATCCTAAAAGAAATATGTGAACACTCAAATGCAGGCAGAGAGACATAAACAAAAGTGCTCTATTTTCAGACTGGAGTATGTGAATGCTGACAATCATTTAACTGATCATGGGTGCATCTCTTGAGTTTTTTGTTGTTCATATCTTGGATTATCACCATTAAGATATAGAAGCAGCAGTGCCAGTTCCAAATAGTTCACATCTCCTGCCTTTTTGTCCTCTGGCTGATTCATCTTGCCTGCTGGATCTGCTAGAGGCAACAGTACTGAGATTGTATTGCCTTTGACTTGTCTGATGGGGTCACCAAGAATACCCATCAGGAACATTTAGTTGACCTGCTGCAGGAGCAACAGCGAGAGTCTATTCCCGTGCTTGAAATCACATATACTCTCTCCTGCCCTAGGAAGGCTGGGGCGTGACAACCTTGCACCAGCAAATTATAAATCAGGCTATCAGGCTGCTGACACACGTAAAAACAAGTTCATCCATTGCTGTTTCAAACATGACAGTCAGATGGGATAGGGGAGTGTTTTTGAGAGCACAGAAGTTCAGGACTGTGTATATGGGCCTCACAGAATTTCAAGGATGTGTGTGTATGTATGTGTGTTTAAAAACTGCAACACTGTGTAATCAGTCCTAGATCTGTGTGAATTCTGTGCACTTGATTTTTTCGTAAAATGTAAAGAACTTCCTTTCTCGTGACACTAACTACAGTACTGGTCCTTCTTGACTGTTTACGTCAGGCTGGTGAGCCTTCTTGTACCGCAGCGACTCCTGCTTCAAAGGAAGAAAGCACATCATTACCCTAAAGCCAAGTTTGTTCTTAAATGTAGTACTACAGATGTCCTGGTTTTAAAAGCTCTCTCGAACAAAGTCAGACATCATAAGCTTGGGAAGACCTTTTGAAACAAATAGGTATTCACCTTTCCTCTGCAGGAATGGTGCCAGGAGCTTCTGCAGGAAAAGTGTTTCATAATGTACTCATGGCCCCCACTGGGAAAGACCTTCTCAACATCCCCATCAGTTTCATCAATGCAGATAAGGAAAGCAGGAGAGGACCTTCATATTGCAGGAGCATGTTTCAAGTTCTTTGCTTTTCTAACAAATTTAATCTACTTTCCAGACAAACTTCTAGGCCTTCTTTTTTAAAGAGTGCTTTTAAAAAAATACACAGAGAGAGATTTCTCAGGGGAGTAGCATCTTGGTCTCTGTGGAACAAAAACTATGGTTGCTTCTTTTGATTAGATCTTGGTTCCTTCCAGCAACTAAAAGCCATTCAGTCCTTCTCAAGTGGTTCATTTATCTCGTTAGAGGGCTTGAGACGGTTTGCAGCTGTAGGTCTTCTTGAGCTATGTATATGTAGCTCATTGTCTTGTTTGAAAATCACTCTACAAACATTAAGTTCAGACTAGAGATGGGGGTATTCGTATACAAATACGAATATCCCCACACAGGTGGCGTTAACGAGGGTCCAGCCCCATGGGGCTGGATGGTCCACTCACCAATCTGCCGTGGATGGGGACGGTGCGATTCTACCAATGGCTCCGCAGCGCGCAATCCACTCGCCACTCCTGGCAGGAGATGAGAGGACAAGCCTTGCTGCAAGGTCGAAGAGTAGATCGCACACAGTGGATCGCATGCTGCAGAGTCATTGGTAGAATCACACCGTCCATGTCCACGGTGGATCGTTGAGTGGACCGTCCAGCCCCATGGGGCTGGACGGTCCACTCAACGATCCACCGTGGACATGGACGGCGTGATTCTACCAATGACTCTGCAGTAACGCCACCTGTGCAGGGATATTTGTATACGAATACCCCCATCTCTAGTTCAAACCTCTCAGAAGAATCTGAGAGGGATGACCAAAAAAGAGACAAGGATGTGTTTGTGTGT
Source organism: Intellagama lesueurii (assembly GCA_037013535.1). Classification (NCBI taxonomy): domain Eukaryota; kingdom Metazoa; phylum Chordata; class Lepidosauria; order Squamata; family Agamidae; genus Intellagama; species Intellagama lesueurii. The sequence goes on along the minus strand of JBAJHW010000005.1, from coordinate 185,801,886 downwards.
GTGTATGTGTGTGTGTGTGTGTGTGTGTGTGAGAGAGAGAGAGAGAGAGAGAGAGGATGACTGAATATTGCAACTAGTTATTAACATCTTTCCTGATGAGGAGATGTGAAAAATTTGAAAGTTTGTTTGTTATTCCTTTTTCTGTTGAGCTAGTATGAGTATTATTTAGAATACTAGTACAGCATACATTTGCACTGAAGAAGCTAATCTGGCATGCAGAATAAATTCAGCATTGCATGAATTCAGCACTCCATTGTTGCATCCTATGACAATACGGGAACATATTAAAGGCTAGTCAGGATCAGACCCAAAGCCCATGAATTCTACCATTCTGTTTACACTATAGCCAACCAGTGGCCTCACAGATGCTCTGGAGCAGGACATGAATGCAACAGCACCATATTACTTATATTCTCCAACTAATGGTATAAAAAGGCATGCTGAAATGTTGACAGAAGGCATGCTAATGTATTTTGCTACAGCTAAAATTAATGTACATTCATCCTTACTATTCTAGCTTACATTTATTTCAGCACTAACAGGAGTTTGTGAAGCATGGAGATGTGACTTCTTGTCTTACAGCTTGCAGAACCCACTAGGGACTTCTGGGGCTTGTAGGCCGAAACACAAATTTTTCCAGGCTTGTATGGCCTTGGGCAAGCTGCAGGGCACGGCCCAGAAGAAGGGAATGGTAGCCTTTGGTGAGGGACCGTGTCAAACACCTTCTGAAAATCCAGATAGACAATATCCACTGGTTCGCCCACATCCACATGCCTGTTGACCTTTTCAAAGAATTCTAAAAGGTTTGTGAGGCAAGACTCACCCTTACAGAAGCCATGCTTCTTGGGAAAGGGAATGGCTGTCTAGAACATTGCACTCCATGGCATTTTGTTGCAAGTCATGAAATGCCCATCGTTGTGACTCAGTGTGAGCATATGCTCGTGTCTGTGTTTCAGTGTGTAAGAGCAGGCCTTCCCCACAAAGCGTGTTTTCTAGAGAGACTTAGGGTGTAATTCTAACTTGGCCAAGGTTGCTGAGGGTCAGATGTACTGAGACTGGACAATGGAAGCTGTGATGAAATCAAACCATTCTCCGCCAAAGGAGGTTGGAAATTACTTAGGAGTGCCCTCACCTTGGCCTAAGTTTGGCCTGGGATACTGACCATCTGTCTTCCTGGACTGGAAAAGATCGAAGTCTGGCATAACTCAGTATTGCCCTCGCTCCTCCTACTCCTACTCTGTGTCTTTCTTGGCTCTTTGATGGCCGGTCTTTAGCTAGAACAGCAGTTGTGCTGGCAAAACTCTTTGCTGGCAAATTTCTGAAATCAGCTAGAACCGTGGTTCCTAACAGATATGAGCACAAACCTGAAAAATGGTGGTTTGTGAACCGACCAGGAAACCAAAATGGTTTTTGGTTCGGTTTTTGGTTTGTGCCTGGGGTGTATGGCTACCTTCTCCTGTTGCACTGACACCATTGTTGTGCCACTGACACCATTGTGCCACCACCGCCACCAACATTGCTGTGCCACTGCTATTGCAGCAGTGATGACAACAACATGCAGGCACATGTGCAGAGACAGCAGGCCCAGCTCCTGGAAGGGAAGCTAGGCCGCTGTCTCTGAAGATGGCAGTGGCTGTGACGGAGGAGGAGGAGGAAGAGGAAGAGGAGAAGCAGGACCAGGTAGAGAGGCAACTGGAAGGGGGTGGGCAGGCATCCGTTTTGCAAAAGCAAAATTGAATCCCAAGCGAAAAAAAAGTTTGGCACTTTATTTTATTTTGACAAAATGGGTTGCATGAATCAAACCACAAACCAGCTCGGTTCAGTTTTTTTTTCCTGGTTCACAGTTTAGTTTGTGCCCATCTCTAGTTCCCAACCTAGGTTAATGCAGGTGTTCTTAGATTGCAAGTCTCAGAAGCCTTCACCACCAGTTCTGCTGGTTGGAATTTCTGGGAGATACAGTCCAAGAACACCTGGGTTACCCAAGGTGGGGATCCACTGATCTGGAAGATATGGGTTCCATCAGCACAGGGAATGGTTTGGCCGTGCAAGAGACTTCTGCCCATTCCACACCCACTACAGTTAGTGAATCTTTGTGTTATGGACTGCCTTTCAATTAATTAATTCATTACCCCACCTTTTCATTATAGATCTGGCTCAAAGCAGCTAATAGGATCAAATTCAGAATTCTTATTTAAGCTAAGAATCAGGTCCATTACGATTGCTTTGTTTATCTGATATATTCAACTAGGTCTCCTGATTCAACCTGCTTGTGAGTTGGTGGTACTGTTTCAGCTATAAGAGTTACTACTTAGAAAATTAATTTACTGTTAGGATAGGGAGTTTTCAGCATGAATCAACTGGGCTTTTTTCCCAGCCAACACAGTTAAAGGAGCTGGCCACAAATGATGGTGTCCTGCTGCTGAAGAACAGTTGATTGCAATCAAGCCAGTTTCAAAAGAATGAAGAGGGAAACTTTAGGGGAAAAACAGAAGGTACAGCTAGTTCTTTAAATGCATTCTAAACACTCTCTCATTAATAGCAACTAGTGGTCCCCTCACACAGGATGGTGATAACAGATGGCTTCACGAAGTGAAACAGGGGCTCGGCTGTAGTCCTAATAAATTATGCAGACAGAAATTGGCATGCTGTTCATACCCCATCTCAGTCAAGAGAGGAACAACAGCTAGACTGTACTGTCTCTCAGACATCCTTAAGTGTCAATGAGAACATGTCGCCTTTCATGGTCAGTGGAGACTGGACAGGTCAAGCAACGGTTTGAGACTCCAGTGCCAAGGAAGGGCTGTGTTTGCAAAAGCTTTGACAATTATTAACCACACACGCACAAGACTGAGAATACTGGAGGGAACCGATCCTACTTTTAGCAGCCCAAATGAATAAATAATGACTTCCTACATTGCTTGGCTCTCTGAGGTAAAAGTAAACACAACTGTTATTTAAAAGGGGTATTTCTTCTCTTCTTTTGTTGCCAGAAATATGGAACTATTTTTAAAACTGCCTGGTTGATGTTTTCATGACAACCTCTAGCCTGATTCGCAACCCAAACTTGGATGTTTTTCAAACCAGTCAAAGGGACACATTTCAGAGCCTGGAAAAATTAGTGTTTCCGCCTACAAGCCCTAGAATTCCCTAGTGGATTTTGCAAGCTGTAAGACAAGAAGTCACATTTCCATGCTTCACAAACTCCTGTTAGTGCTGAAATAAATGTATTATTTCCTTTCCAACCAGCATCACCATCAAATTCCACTTGAGATTTTGCTGTGCAATATAGGGCTTTTGATATTTTGGGATACTGGTGTTTAGTGGGAGTGCTATTCACCGTCATGTGGGAACCAACTTCGGTAAGTGAGATATTTGAGTGGCATTACCAGTTTCATTCCGGCCCCCTTGTGAGTTTCCATGGCCAAGTGAGGATTCAGACTCAGGTCTTCTCAGTCTTAGTCAATACCACATTGGGTATCTATTCGTATTTGCTAATGAGTGTGTATGACATTTGCTTTCAGTTTCTGTTTGGTTTCACCAATGAATAGTTGAAAGTTGATCTCTTCTACCATTTGGTCCTTCAGATAATCAAACATAATTCATATTTGACTGCCCTCCTTGAGTCTCTGGTTTATTTTATTTTATTTTGAGTACCAGATGAGGAGGCATTGGGGAAATCCACATAAATCTTATTTAGGCATGGAATGACTGTTACAATCTTCTTGGGAAGAATTTTGGAGGAAAAATCCAATAGTGGGGCTTGGAAGGGCTATTTAGCTGCTGAAGCATGACAAGAACAAGCATTCATGTCACCTGGAGGGACAGGTAGGTGGCAGGCAATGGTGACAGAACTCATTCTGGGTTGGTGTTGGGAGGATAGCATTAAATGCTAGGCCTGCTATTGATAGTGTTATTCAAGCCAAGCTGTGTTATTTAGAGAGAAAGAGATTTTTTGTGTTCGCTTTCCATGTCATTCATCAGAATATAAATCTTTATCTGGTGTACCTACTCTTTTTCCTTCCCTAGTATAAAAGTGCCAGCTTCTTGAACCATAAAGAATGTGCATTGCTTCATTCCTCTTATTGTATGTATTGTTTTTCTCTGCTCTACAGCATCTTTTCTGAGATAGGCTAACCCAAACTGAATGTCTTAGCCATAATCCACACAGAAAGTAACTCGTATACTTGGGTCCTGGGGTCCTTTTAACGAGAAAGGCAGGGTAAAAATATTTTAAATAAATAAAATAATATAAATATATACTTCCATAGGCTCGGGTGCACCACAGATCTGTGTGTAATGACATTTTGACACTTATTTGTAGCCCTTTGCCTAATTATTCCCCTTAATTTTGAATTTCCCATTCTCTTTCCCCTCCCCCCCCAAAGTAGAGTGAATTAAGATTGAGCCTAACTGAAGTAGAGTATCTACTTCTAAGTAAGCATATAGGCATCTGGGATACCTTCATCATCATCATCTTATAATTGCAGAGTTTGAAGGGACCCTATGGATCATCGAATCCAGCCCCTATCACGGAGGCACGGTGGGGAATCAAACACTCAAACTCTGGCTCCTCAGCCAGATACATTCAAATACAACTGTTCAGCCTTTCTGGATTTCGGATCTCACTTCATTCTTGCTAGCTTGCTCTCTTAGCCATGTTTATCCATTAGTTTGCTGCCCACTAGACCGCAGTATTTATTGATATACAATAAAATAATTAAAAATAACTATAAAATGGAATAAAAGGAAGCCACTTTTAAAAACCAAACAGCAGAAAGCATAATAAAGTTTTGATTGTTTTCTGGAAGCTCCTCATCCGTCGAGATGTTATTATAACTCCATATCATTTCACTTCTGAATCCTAGCTGTGTATTTGTGCACAACCTGGAATGGAATCTGGCTCTTTTTCCCCATTGTTGGCTTTGAAGTCCTAACAGGTGTTAAAACTAATAAAAACTTTGTGACTCAGCTGAGCACATATGTCACACAAAACAAACAACTATCCATCCAGTGTGGCATACGGATGACTTACCACCAAGATGAAGCAAAAGAGAAAAATGCAAGATAATGCTGCTTTTTTTTTTTTTTGCTTGTTTTAAAAGTGAACGGGGTCTAGCAGTTTTCTCCCCCACAAACCCTGAAGGAGAAGATCCGATTGCATCCAGGCACCATATCTATACCGTCCATTTTATTCACAAAATCCATGTTGCAAACAAAACCCTGAGATGCATCCAGAACGTCCACAAGAATTTTTCCTGAATGGAAGTAAAGCTGCACAGTGGTGTGTTAATGTACAGCACAGCATGCATGACCACAACACATAGCAACTATCTTTATGCATTAAAATGTTAAATTTAGGATCCTGGGATGGGGACAAGCACCTGCACATCCCATAGTAGACGGTGTCCATGATGTCGTTTGTATTAACTGCCCGATTAAAGTTCCTTTAGCTTTGCCAGTGTAAACTCCAGTGAAAACAAGCCTTTGGTTTTCATACATGGGAAACCTTAAACCCTGGATTGTAATCCCTTTTGCTGAGAAAGCCCCAATATTACATACACTGCTAGGAAAACTATATCGGGATTGTACTCATATCTATTAGCTAATGAGCAGTGGTTATAAAGTGGAAACCGACCAGTGTTTTGGTGAAGGGTAGTAGAGAAAGGTGCTTAGCTAGTGAGGACCCCTTTCCACCTGGTTTATTCTTGGTGCACCATGCTAATAGGTCCTCACTAGCTAAGTACAAATACAGGAAGAGGTCATACCTTTATTGGACCATTAAGAAAATTAAATATATAATTTTGGAGCTACCCATGAGAACTTGGTGCACAGCCTGAGGAAGACGCATTATCATTGAAATCTCACTTTATTTTTTTATTTTTTATTTTATTTTCTTAATGGTCCCATAAAGGTATCAATTGTTCCTGCATTTGTATTGTATTGAGAACCATGAGACCCTGTCCTTATTTTTTCTGAACTAAAGTCTCTTTCCCTGCTACCTCTCCATCAAAGCACTGGTCAATGTCCACTTTATAACCATTGCAAGCATTAGTGGAACGTCAGCATGGCCATACTGCACAGTTCTCCTAATGAACTGTCACTGCTTTCGACAGAGGAACATTGGAACTCATGATGTAAGGGAAAAGCCAGCAGCTCAGTGGCAGAGCGCAGGCATTGCATGTACAAAGTTCAGTTTCGGATATATATTAGCTGCTGAAGCATGACAAGAACAAGCATTCATGTCACCTGGAGGGACAGGTAGGTGGCAGGCAATGGTGACAGAACTCATTCTGGGTTGGTGTTGGGAGGAAAGCCATAAACTTTTTTTCCAGCTCAAAGGAGATCAGGCAGCAGACAATAGGAAAATGCATTCTCTGCTGCCAGCCAGAGTAGGCAATATTGGGCTGGATGGACAAACAGGTTGACTAGACATAAGACACCTTTCTTTTTCCTATCGTTCTGTGGGACCAAATGTGCTCATAGGAATTTTTCAAGAAGCTGCATAGGGCCCTTTAGCATAGACCATGCACATAGTAAACACCACCAAAACACATGCTGGATACATTTAGTAGTTCTAATGGAGGCAGGGCTTCCAGTCAAAGCCCTGGGACCTTCTGTGTAGCAGGAACTATGACATCATCTGACACTCCATTCCCCAGGCCTCTCTGTTCCCTTTGAGGTTAGCTGCAATCTTCACAGTAGCTGGAGAGAAATTGATTTCCCCAGAAACAGTATGTTATTGCAAGCTGTCTCTGCTGTAATGCAAAGTGGTTGACGCTGGTTTAGTTTTGAAAGGCACTTAAGAGCCATAAACTTTATAAAAGACCCCTTCCTCATTTATTGATAAGGACCAATCCGCTAATCTGTATTTCCTAGTGGAGGGTGCTGGCTGTGGTGACTGTCATGCTGGGGGTCTGCACTTCCATGCTTATACCACTACACTACTGGGTACATTAAATAAATATGTTTTGGATTCTTAGGAGGAAAATGCTCCCCCCCACACACACACACACACACTCCTAATGTGTATGCCCGTGTGTGGAACCAGAGTCTGGAAAAATTATTTTTCTGGGCTACAAAAATCTTCTGCCATGATGGCCACTGGCAATGCTGGATGGAGGATTTGAGGGAAGTTGTAGTCAAAAAAGGTGATGTTTCCACATTTTTCTAGGGACCCTAATAAATCATGGTCATGATCTTCTTAGAAAAGCACAATTCTCAAACTAGTTTGATTGGGGATGAGGGGGAAGCCAGGGTGCATCATGAGAATAAATGTAAAGGAGCCATAGGTAGTTTGTAGCTCTGTAGATGTTGCCAGATTACAGCTCCCATAATCCTCTGACACTGCCGATACTTCCTAAGGCTGATGGGAGCTGCAGTACATGACACCTGGAAGGGCACTAGTTAGCCATCTGGATTAGTCATGGGCACTTCGAATCCGCATCCCCAGGGTACGAATACAAAGTGGCTATGTCTAATATGGATCTTCAGCGTGGAAAGGAGCTGTGCGTTAATTGCCATTTTCTACTTTCCTGGGTGACCCTCAGTTCATCTGTTTTTGCTTTAATCTCGGGTCCCTTCTTCCCTTCCCTGCTTCCACAGAGCACAGTAGGAGTGTTCAGGATTCTTTTTTCAACCAAGTCCTGGACAGCACTTCAGTCTCTCTCATTGCTTGCTGATAGTTAGCTAGCTAGCAGCTTGGTCACATGGCATTGAGCCCAACAGTGACTTAGCCAAGTGCTCAAATAAAAAAGCCCAAGACTATTTTTAGTTCCTACACAATAAACTGCTTGATTTTGAAGCTGGGGAGGGGAGCTGAGGCTGCTCCTGTATTGAAAGGACCCCTAAGGCTTTTCAAAGAGACCACTAAGCTAAAGGCAAACAATATACAGACACAAACCATCTTGACCACACAGAACTAATGCAGCGTTTTCCCCCCTTGCAATTGTGCTTTTCCTCATACTTTAAGTGTGTCAAGCAGGTAAGGACCTATATCTAATTGCTAGACCCAAGTGGAGTAAACCCATTGAATCAACGGCATTTACACAAGCATTGACTTCCCATTCAGCAATTGAGCAGCAAAATCCAGTTGCTGTTATGAGCTAGGTTGACTCTAGCTCATAGCAGCAACTGGATTTAATCCTAAATCCTCTTCTATTAAGCCTTACCCATAGCTATATTTATGATAAAATTGTACTCTGACTCACACGAGGCACAATCCGCTGGGTTAAGTTTCCCATCCAGTCCTCCCCAAAATGAACCGACCCTGTATCCTGTGTCTCAGAAAGAATTATGAGTAAGTTTAGCACACAGCCGCTGCTACTATCTGATTAAGAGTTTGAGGGTTTCATTCCACAAATTCCTTTCACAAGTATGAGCTTTTTTTTTTTTTTTTAACTCTTCCTTCCAGCTTCCTTGGTTAGGATCCCTTCTTTTGCATGAACTGAGTCAAAACCCCAAACAAGTATAAAGTCAGATTTTCTGAGAGAGAGAGAGAGAGAGAGAGAAATCAATCCAAAATATTTTTCCCTGGCCGGGGTGAGCTATGTGAGATCTGTGGATGAGTCTGCTGGGGGTAGGAAGAATTAGATCAATTTGAAATAATTGCTTCTAAGTAGTGGGTTGGGGCTCTTCTATTATGTCTTCTATTTAACGGTGTAAAAAAAAAAAACTGAAGTGGTCTCTACTCTGCCTCCCCACCACCACCACTTTTCCCCTCCCCTCTCCCTGCTCAAAACTGAATGGATCCACGCCAGGACTGCCCCGAGGGTGAGATAACAAATCCCGTAGCCTGAAATATACTTCTTCTTTTTTTTTTCTGGGGTTTGTTTACGACTGGAACGCAGAGGTGGGGGAGGAGGGGGGTCTTACGTCCGCAGGCTGGCTCAGAATGAGTCGCTCCCTGCCGCCCTCTCTCCCCCCTACCCATTCGGATGCTCTGATTCACTCCTGACCTCCACTTTGTCTCCTGCTGTGATTTATATACCGCTCAGCGCTACTTCTCCCAAGGAGTTAAGGAGGAGGGGAAGCCGCTTGCTGACTTCTCTGGGGTGCCGGCGGTTCACCTTGTGCTGCCCTTGTGTTACCTCCCTACCTGGCTTCCACAGCACTTCGTCTGCGTCTCTCTGTGTGTGTGTGTGCGCGCGGGCGCGCGCCAGCCAGCGCACCGGTGTTAGACGGGGAGAAGTTGCTGCCATTCCTGCGCGATGGAGTCATGGGAGAAACTGCCGCGAGCGCACAGATAGCGGGGAGCGCAAGCAAGCAAGCAAAGCAGCCAGGCTGGCTGAGCTCAGTAGCCACAGCGGGAGGAGGCGGCACGCTTCGAGCTGGCAGAGCTGGAGGTGTCCCTGCCCAGTGGTAGCTGGCTCTTCTACCCCTGGAGGAAGGTGAGAGAGAGAGAGCTCAGATGTGGTTTGGGTTCCTTGCATCTTTCCAGCTACAGGGGCAGGAGAGAAGGGCTTTTCCCTTTCCTCTCAGTCCTCTACATACCTCCATCTGTTCCTAAGCCTGGTGGGAACCCAAGCCTTGGCTGTGGGAATTTCCTTACAAAATGTTTGTGTATCCTAATCCTCTTTAGGATCTGATGCGCACGATAGGATGCTTGTGTTTGAGACTCCAGGATCCTCAGCTGATTAGGTCTGGGTTTCTTGTTTTGTTGAGGGGCTAATTCAAGCGAAATTGACTAACCATGGTTGGAAATAATTCTTTGTATAAGTTTATCTTTACGAAACCTAGCTGATAGGCGAGTGAACTTTGCAATAACTTTACTTTGGGGGTGTATTGTCATTAGGATCACCCACAATGTTTATTCTTGTTTCAATATTCAAAGGAGAGGTCACACGCTGGTGGTATTCTCACTTTATCGTATTCAGAGTTTGTTGTAATAATTAACCTGGTCTCTAGTAAAATCAGGTCCTGTAAACAGATGAACTGGGTTATAGTAGGCATTTAGTAATCCAATAACCGTTTCTTATTGTTTGAGGTTATGGGCTTATGTAAACCTATCCTACAATCTGGAGAGATATATTTTTTAAATTGCAACTCTCAGTATCCCTGGGTGATTTTTAAAAAAATATTCCAGTCCATTGTAATATATTTGGTATGGTTTTATTTGTATGCTGACAAGAAAATGAGCTGATAAAACCCCAGTTCCATATGCCATATTTGCACTGCAATTATTAAAATATACATCTGGTGTGATATACTCAATATTTTTTTAAAAAAATAATGGTAATATTACATAATAAACAAACACTAGTGAATGGTATGTATTACAGTTGCAGCATGGCCTAGAACTCTGTGTGTGCACCACAGAGCTGTTTAATTTTGTCAATGGAAAATGAATGAACTTTGTAAATGTGCAAAACTTACATGCAATTTCATTACCGGCCCATTGAAATAAAAAGTGGTGACTCGGATTCACCCCACCCCCTCTAGGAGTTGTTTCAAATATTCTCCTGTCTTGCAATCAGTGAGGCTGATGAATGTATCCAACAGACATATGAAGTTGTAGGAGAGAGCAGGAGAAATTGGAGTGTGGTGGAAAACTTTTCCTGATGAAGAAGGGCCATGTTCTCCAACTGGCACAAAAATCCACACTCATAGCATCAATTTTCTCCCTCCCTCCCTCCTTCCCTTTCTGTCTCTCTCTTGAGTGTGACCCCCTCCCCTCATTTCCACTTGTACTAGAAAAATGCTTGTTAAGTATGGTGGGAGAGGAATGTGTGAAGAGAAGGTCTGCATAATGTAAAGACTGTTGTTGTGCAGTACATAAATGTATGCTCAATACATTCAAACAGGCATAACGTCCTTTTGGCATTGCCATGAATGGTAAATGTTGACTCATACAAGAGACCATAAAAAGTGTATTTAGGAACATCAGTGAGGCATGAGCTGCTAAACCTACTAATGTTTCCTGCTTTTGAGAAACTAGTTGGATTACCATGTTTGGGGATCAGAAGTAATGGTTTAGGAGGTTGGGAGCTCAATGGTTTAGGAGGTTAGAAGTTCAATTCTGTACTGTGCCTTCTTGACAGGGACTGGACTTGATGATCCATAGGGTCCCTTCCATCCTGCAGTTCTGAGATGATGATGATAATGATTCAAAAATAGCAGACTCAGTTAATCAAAATTATAAAAACATTGACTGGTATTATATAACAGATATGTTACAGTGAATTAGAGTGAAGCTGCTTTAACAAGTTACATTCATTTGTTTATCTTAGCATGAGACTTTTCAGGTCCACAATTTGCAAACCGGCTTTCTTTTCATTTGGTGATTGATCATCTGGAGAAAAGCACAGTCCAATAGTGTAAAACATGGCAGCTTTGAAGAATTGTGTGTTTGAAGACAGAAAGTTTATTTACTTCCTAATTGTGAAGCTAGCTTTTCACCTAGTGGGAACAGATTTCTAGTATGCTGCTAGACCAGTCATTCCTTTGCCATTTGTCTATGTCTCACATGGTGTCAGACATTGCTGATAAGCCATCTCTCTCTGGATGACTTCAGGAAGGATCTGGGTGAATAATTTATTTCTAGATTTTCTTTATCAAAAGAGAGAGTGGATTGGATTAAATATGAACATGGCCTGTGATCTGATCAGAGAACATGGAGAGGGAGTCTCCCTTGCTTGGATCATGAGCAGTCCAATCTCTCTGATTCCATGTTTCCTTTCAGGACTAGGTCCACTATAAAGTGTCTGAAAAGAAGCTGTGAAAAAGCAGAGTTTGGAAATTTTCTCCTTTCTTGGATGACAATTCCCAGAATCCTCCAGCCCGATGTGCAGCTGGGGGAATGTGGGCGTTATTAAAAAAAAGAGTAATATATCCAAGGTCTTGGTCTCTGTTGGCCAAGTTAAATGGGGTGGACAGAAATTGTAGTCCAAACTAACTGGAGAGCACCAGGTTGGGGGAGAATGAGATAGGATGTGTTGTCTCCATCCTGAGTGGGGGGGTTGTTTCTCCAACCAGAAACCATAATTGTATAACTTTAGGAGACTGATACACCATGAGAGTTCTGCCTGAGCTCAACTCCATGTTGCTTCTGATCCTCTTCCCTCTTAATGCCCTGTAGCAGCAGCAGCAACAACAAACTTTGAACTGCAGAGCTGGAAGGGACCCCATGGATCATTGAGTCCAGCTCTTCTCCAAGAGGCATAGTGGGGAATTGAACTCCCAAACTCAGGCTCCTCAGCCAGACACCTAAACCACTTAACTATCCAGCAGTTCTGTGATCTGTTCTCTATTTGACCTGCCTGTCCTAGGCTTGATCTTGCCAAGCCTCTTGTCTAGACCATTTTCTGAAACAAATCTGGACTGGCTCCCATTAAGTCTACCCATAACTTGGGCCAGCTGGCTTCACCCTTAAAAGAAGATTCCAGAATAATGAGACTTGGCTGTGTGAAGCTTTGTGGGATTTCATTCCCTGTGCCACTAAAGCAATGTATTATACCCACCTCTTTGACAAATCTCATGAATGCTTGAAAGAGATTACCGTTATATATCCTACACTACACAAACACAACTGAAACACTTCAGGAAAATAAAACCCAGTAACAAGTTGAGAAGGTTAATTAGAATTGCTACGGCCCAAGTGCCCCATCCCATTATGCATTGCCTAGTTACTGTAAATGTTTTCAGCCTTATTTATGTGCATGAATGATGCTTGGTGCTTCGTTTAAGAAGTATTAATCTCAAAGGGCATGTTTGCCCATTTCCCACTAATAAAAGCTGCAGTAGTTCCACTGTTTGTATCTTTGTTTGGAAAGCAAGAAAGGGTCTCCTGCCATTTGTCACAGTTCTGCTCACGCTTTTGTGTCGGTCTTGTTACAGCGAATGAATTTAGAGCATCCACTGAGGGTGAATTTGGACAGCTAACCCTTTCACTCTTTGGAAAGTCAGCTCCAAAGGGAAATAAAAGTGCATCCCTCAAGCCATGGGCAACTGCTAAGCTTTCATCTTAAGGGCTTGGTCACAGACTGGTCTTGCCTGGAAGGCAGGCAAAAGCAGTCCTTTCTATAAAAGGCTCAAGGGTGTAAGAGCATCATTAAATGTTTGCCCCTTATTTGTTTCTGGCGCTGCTGCTTCACAATGTGAGGCCACAGGGGCTGAGGAAATATGTTCTCCTTAAGCAGGCAGGATCATGGAGAAATCCAACATATCCCTTCTTATGTGCAGTCTTTGCTAACTCCTGTCGCACACTTTGGAAGGAAGTGACGTTTGACAGCTTACCTCAGAGTCAGACCTATCTGAAATGTGAATTCCAGAATTTTCTGAAATTAAACACTGTCTTGAAAATGTGAGGAATCATCTTTTATACCTGTGGATGTCCAGAAATGTTATCGGATTACATATAACATTCGAGAGTTCCAAAACGGAGGTGTATTTTTTTTAAAGGCAGATATGAGAAGATAGTTTTGAAAGGAACCTGATAGCTTAGGAAAAAAAGATTTGGGGCATCCAGAGTGAGGCAGCCCTTTGAAATATTTATTGTTAAAAGCTGGGAGGTATATTTATATACCTATATGTACTTTTGGCTGGCTTAGGTATCTGGTATCTGAGTTAGGTATCTGGCTGTGGAAGCAGGGGTTGGGAGTTCAAATCCCCACAGGGCATCCCAGAAGAGCCAGTCTCTGTAGCCTTGGGCAAGCTGCGCAGTCCTTGGGTGCCGCCAGAAGAAGGGGGTGATGAACCAGTACTCTGAGTGCTCTCTACCTAGAAAAACCTGAAAAGGGTTGCCATAAGTCAGAATTGACTTGACAGCATTCAACAACAACAAATATTTGCTCTCTCTTTTTAAGTCCTATGTCATTTTGAGGAGGAAATCATAGCAGCAAACACATTTTTCAAAATCACACAATGTACAGTACATAAAAATAAACAGCCCAATGAGAATGTTGATATAACCACAATATAAACGTAATAAACAGTGATAACATTTTCTAATGACAGTCAATACTAAGGAAGTGTTAAAAATAAACCAGGAGAATATTACGCTGAAAGATATTTTTAAAAACTGTGTTTATTCCAGCCACCTAAAAATAACTTACGACAGAAACAGACAAGATGGCATCTTTGCAAATAGAATGTAATAAAACATTATTAGCCCAGAGATGCATTTTTACTGGTGCCATGTTTCCAAATTGACATGCAAGTGGAGCTTGGTGTTTGCTTCCAAGATGACCAATCTGTGAAGAAAAGCAAGCTAATCTGCAACTTGCAAAGTTTCAAAACAACATTGGGAAGTAACCAGATGTCCCTTGGTTCTTAAGCCAGCCCCACTTAAATTACTAAAGTGCTTTCTCATCTGTTTCTGCCTGTAACTATTTGGCAGGGCATTCTACAGGTTAAGTGCCACTTCATTTAAGAAAGTGAATACAAGGTTCTAGTTTGGAAATTTATCATGTAGACAAATTGGAACAACTGATACTAACTACATTTTCTTAACTGTTCAGGGAATTATGATTTTTCCCTAGCCCTCTCTAGGTATTACTTGTGTGGAAGAATAAACAAATGACGAGGAAGAAACACACTAGTTCTCCTGGCCCATCACTGTTTCTATTGCCTTCTACAAGCAGAAGGTTACTTTATAAAGAGGAGAGCCTCTCATGTACCTAGAGCAGTGATTCTCAACCTTGGTTCCCCAGATGGTCTTGGACTAAAACTCCCAGAAGCCTTCAACATAGCTGGGCTGGCCAGGATTTCTGGGAGTTATAGTCCAAAAAGATCTGGGGGCCCAAAGTTGTGAACCACTGGCCTAGAGATTTCGAACATGATTTGTAAACTTGATTTTCCAGGATTCCAAAATATATGAAGAGCTTCGACAGATAGAGAGGCCCCCTCAGTTTCAGAAAATTGGCTTCCACATTGGGAGGGGTTACACCATCCCACTGTGAATGCATTTATTCTATGCCTAAAAGAAATGTGTAAAAGGAATGTCTGTGATGGTGTGCTATTCTCCATTTTACAAATCAACAAATTAGCAATTTTTGAATGAATTTGGTGATTCATTTTTAAATTCATGCCCATCTCTATTCAGCACCTTACCTATAAAACAACATCCATTCCTCAGCATCCATTCCTGTGCTCTCCCACCGCTATCGTTAAGACAGCTTTCTAATTTCAGCCCCGGGGGGGGGGGGGGGGACAGTGGAGGTGGTACTTTACGTGAGTGTGTATCTATTAGAATTTAAAATTTTAAATGAAGGCCATGTTGTTCGGCAGTAAAGTGGGATGATAATGTGCACAGTCTTCCAAATTCAATCCCTCACTTCTCTGTTAGTAAATACTAGGAAAGACGTCAGGCCAGATTCAGTGGACAGAGAGGACAACACAGTGCTAAGCAGACCAGTTGCCGGACTAAAGTAGCTTTCTGAAGATGAATTGTTTCAGTATTTAGAACATTTGTTATGTTTGCTTTGTTTCTCATCTCTGTGACTTTGGAATGTTTTGTGCACTTCTGTTCTACCTTCCCTTGAAAGTCCGTGCAATGCATGTTTACAGACCGTGAGAAATCTTGGTAACACAAGAAGGGAGGTGCTGTGGCATGCTATATGCCTTATCACCTCTTTGCCCCTTTATTCAATTCACAGATTTCATGCATGGCTGCAGGAGCTTTAACAAACGTGAAACAAATCTGGCCCTTCAAGAGAGTAATTTTAGTCATGTAAAAGTAAACCTTGAGTTAACTTTGCTCAAAACTTGGAAACCTTACTTCTTTACTGCAAGCCCCTGAAACTCCCAGGCACAGAATGTGGGGATTCTGGGAATTACAGTCTAGAGAAGTAATTTTCCCATGTTCTGCATTTGCTGCTTCTCAATTATTCTTGCTGTCAAGTACCGTAATTACAGGTTACCTTGTGTGTGTGTTTTTAGTGAGTGTTACAAATGTTGTTTCAATCTTCAGGTATGCTGAGTGATTTCAGTATCTGGATTTTCTCAAAGAACTTTTAGGTAACAATTAACTGAACTACTCAGTTCCTCAGTCAGCTTCTATGGATACTGGCCTCTTGATCCATGTCCATTGTTGAATGGCACAGTGCCTGTACTGGATATATGAGGTTGAGGTTAGTGCTTCAGAATCACAGTTGATGAACTTCAGAAAAACAGGACTGGGGAGAAGATTCTGTCTGAACCTCAAATAACTAGAAACAATGCCCCTTGCTAGCCAAGTTGGACAATGATGGCTAATATGAGGAAAAAGTTGTTTAGATGTTCAGAACAGAGAGAGCTATATGCACTGTTTATATCAATAATAGTTAGTTAGGCATCCTTCAGTCTCGAGAGACTATGGTAACGTGCTCTGTATGGAGGACTTGGAACAGCGTCTAGTGTGGCTGAGAAGGCCAATTCAAGAGTGACAATCCCTTCCG
Source organism: Intellagama lesueurii (assembly GCA_037013535.1). Classification (NCBI taxonomy): domain Eukaryota; kingdom Metazoa; phylum Chordata; class Lepidosauria; order Squamata; family Agamidae; genus Intellagama; species Intellagama lesueurii. The sequence goes on along the minus strand of JBAJHW010000005.1, from coordinate 185,785,516 downwards.
CACTGAAGACAAATACAATCTGTCCCCTGTCCAGCTCCCTGATTTTGCTGCTTTCGGGACTGCCTCTTTGCCTCGGCCTGCTGGACAAGGGTCTCTTCAAATTGGGAGAGGCCGTGATGCACTGCCTGCCTCCAGGCTGAACACTCAGATGTCTAGGTTTCCCATCTGTTGAGGTCCATTCCTAAGGCCTTCAGATCCCGCTTGCAGATATCCTTGTATCACAGCTGTGGTCTCCCTCTGGGGTGCTTTCCCTGCACTAATTCTCCATACAAGAGATCTTTTGGAATCCGACCATCAGCCATTCTCACGACATGCCCAAGCCAACGTAGACATCGCTGTTTCAGTAATGTATACATGCTAAAAATTCCAGCTCGTTCTAGGACTACTCTATTTGGAACTTTGTCCTGCCAGGTGTTACCAAAAATGCGTCGGAGACAGCGCATATGGAACATGTTCAGCTTCCTCTCCTGCCATGCACAAAGGGTCCAGGACTTACTGCAGTACAGAAGTGTGCTCAGGACACAGGCTCTATAGACCTGGATCTTGGTATATTCTGTCAGCTTCTTATTGAGCCATACTCTTTTTGTGAGTCTAGAGAACATGGTAGCTGCTTTGCCAATGTGTTTATCCATCTCGACATCTAGGGAGAGAGTGTCAGAGATAGTTGAGCCAAGGTACACAAAGTCAGATGGTGCAGATGGTGACAGCAGCCATGAAATTAAAAGACACCTGCTTCTTGGGAGGAAAGCGATGACAAACCTAGACAGCATCTTAAAAAGCAGAGGCATCACCTTGCCGACAAAGGTCCGCATAGTCAAAGCTATGGTCTTTCCAGTAGTGATGTATGGAAGTGAGAGCTGGACCATAAAGAAGGCTGACCGCCGAAGAATTGATGCCTTTGAATTGTGGTGCTGGAGGAGACTCTTGAGAGTCCCCTGGACTGCAAGGAGAACAAACCTATCCATTTTGAAGGAAATCAACCCTGAGTGTTCACTGGAAGGACAGATCCTGAAGCTGAGGCTCCAATACTTTGGCCATCTCATGAGAAGAGAAGACTCCCTGGAAAAGACCCTGATGTTGGGAAAGTGTGAAGGCAAGAGGAGAAGGGGACGACAGAGGATGAGATGGTTGGACAGTGTCATCGAAGCAACCAACATGAATTTGACCCAACTTCGGGAGGCAGTGGAAGACAGGAGGGCCTGGCGTGCCCTGGTCCATGGGGTCACGAAGAGTCGGACACGACTAAACGACTAAACAACAACAACACAAAGTCATGAACAACCTCCAATTCTTGTGTGGAGATGGTAATAGAGGGAGGTGAGTCCACACCCTGGCCCATGACTTGTGTTTTCTTGCTCCGTTTCTGAGTCTTTCTGGGTGAAGGCTTTTCTTTTCCGTATGGCTTATTTCTCTCTGTACTTTATTTGTAATGGTAGCATCTTCACCAGTATGTATTGTAAAGGATTTGAAGAGGGTTGCATGCAGAGCTTGGAAAAATAACTTTTTGGACTAGAAATATCCAACTCTCCAATACCTGAGGGATTCACAGTTGTGTGTGATTATGGCCTGTGATATGGTATTTTATTTGGCACTTATTTCATCCATCAGAGTGTGTGGTTTCACAGCGTCTAAAAATGGGGGTATGGGCAGTTCATGGTATGAGCAAACAGGAGAACAGTTTGTAACATACTGCCTTAAATGAATGCAGACCATGTTACCTGGCTATGAAAGCTAAGGAGGAATGGACTTGGCATAGCTCAGTAAGTTGGAGCACATGGCTACAGACCCAGGGGCTAGGAGTTTAAATCCCCTCTGTGCCTCCTGGGAAAGATGCTAGCTGAAATCACCTGGAGCATGTGTGTATTACATGTCCTGGAACCTGTAAAGCTTTGGACAAGCTGCACAGTCATAGAGCACCTGCAGAAGGAGGAACTGATAAATGATTTCTGAGACTTTTATACCTAGCAAACGTATGAGGCTTGCCCTAAATCAGATATGGGTTGATGGCATATAATTATTGTTATGAAGCAGAGTTGGGCCTCATTAGTACTTGGATGGGAGACCACCAGCTATGCCATCTGGGGCTTATCAGGGTTGTGGTCTCAAACAATCTGGAAGGAAAGTAGACTAAGGTGGGCCAATGTCTTGATTCAATAGAAGGCAACTCCCTTATAGCCCCACTGATTTCTATGAGGCTTCCTCAGGGGTTGTTAACTGTGTCCTTTAGTATTGACACTTCACATGGCTGGATATAACTCAGTGAATTCAGGAGTTCAATTCCCCATTGCATCTCTTTGGAGAAAAGTCAGCTTGCATAGCCTTGGGCAAGCAGCTCACTTCCAGAGTGCACCCAGAAGAACGGAATGGTAAACCATTTTTTATTACTTTATATGCAGAAAACCCTCAAGAATGGTTATCATTAGAGATGGGGAAGAATATAAAAACAGATTGGCTTTTTCGACGAAAATAGCCGATTCGTTAAATATTCATCTATCCGTATTCGTAAAATTTTAAGTCCCGACGAATACGGATCGATTTATATTTTCCGGTTTTTATTTGTCCTTCGTAATAATAAAAAAAAACCTATTCTGCCTACCGGCCGCCGATCAGCTGATCAGTGGGCCAATAGGCAGGCAGCCACCCCCACAGCCCCCCACCCCCACAGCCTACCCACCCCCTTCCTCTCCCTATCTTAGCTCCCCACCTCCACCGACACCCCCTTACCGTAATTGTCGCTGCCGCTGCCGAGGTCTCCATCAGGCCTCCGCAACCACGGCCTGTAGAAAGGGAAACTGGTTGCCCTTTGCAAAGATGGCGGCTGCGGCTTCATTTAGGGTAATAAACCCCCCACAAATCGATGAATAACTTTGTTATTTATCGCTTCATGGGGGCAACTTTCGTTGCCCCTCACCAAAATGGTGAGTCGTCCCCATCTCTAGTTATCATAAATAGGACTTCATGGTATGTAGGTGTTGTTGTTGTTGATGATAGTAGTAGTAGTAGTAGAGTTGTGGATATTAGTGCATCAGAATGAAAAAAGATACAATTCATTTGGCTTTCATTGATTCTACCCTTTCCATCTCCTGTCACTTTGATCTCTGGACCAGTGTGAAATAAAACAAAAAGATGGTTGTTTGTGCTTAGATGTCCTGTCAGTCTTTAGAGATAAAAGTACAGATCAGAAGACAGGAATTCTGCCACCACCACCCCAAAAAGACTCCAAGATGAAAAGACACCAGTAAATATTTCCTAAAAGCTAGCTGTTGTCTTACACAGGTGTTGGTAGTAATACTTATTAAATAACAGGGATATGTAAAACTGGTATTTTCTCTACTAAGCCTAATGAGAAGCAAAAGTACCAATGCTTTTATGAGATATAGCTGTGCTCAAAAGTCAAGAGTGATATTAACTGGGCTGTAAGTTTGATTTCTCTCTCTGCTCTGCCCTTGCTTGCCCCGCAAACATCTCCTCGTCCTGTTGGTTTGTAAAATTTAAGGCGCCATGAACCAGTGTGTAGATTGGCGATGAAACTTACATTGCTCCTGACAGTTACTGTCATTGAATCTGTGCTCTTGAGGCCACTGTGATGTTATGGCTTTGGGAAATGAGCAAGTAATCTACTTTAACAGTTCTTCTCGGCTGTGGCAGTGGGAAAACACAGAGCAGAAACTTCACTGTCCCACATAATTCATGTACAGCAGCGAAGCCAAACTGGGCACAGGTGATATGGCAAGGACAACCTCTATCCCTAAGTCCACATAAAAAAAGGCAACTAAAATGGCAACTGACTTGTTTCACCTCTAGAGAATCTAGATGGCAGCATGTGAGGCTGCAGGATAGCTTGACACAACCTTGGGGGCCACGAGCATTTGCTGTTCAGTGCAGGTGCTTCATGCTGCCAGGAGGTCTTGGGGTGAATAAATTCTTGATCCACATCCCATACTGATAGTAATCGTAGAACTGCAGAGCTGGAAGGGGCACTATGGTTTCATCAAGTCCAGCGTGTCAAGGAGACACAGTGGGCAACTAACCTACCAGAGACCTAAACCACTGAGCTATCCAGCAGTTCAACATGGCATAAAGGAAAGAAAAGTTGTAGCTGTGTGCATTTGCTAGTGAAGAAATAATGTTCCTGTCGAGGGAGCTAGGAAATTCTCAAGAATGGGCGGCATATATGGGATGCATGGTGACATTACACTGTGGTAACCAGAAGCAAGGTGTGTGTCAGATCTCTACTAAGAGTATACAAATGAGCCACATTCAAGCTTGTCAAGACTTGATTTCCACCTTAAAGTTTGTCCTGATTTGGATGTGCATTGGATTGTACAAGTTGTTTTTTTTTTACTTTGCATGGAAACTTGGACATATTTCCATGCACATTTTTCTTAATATATGCATTTTTGGTGCACAGTTGTGAAATGTACACTCCCCCCCAACTATTTTGTTTGTGTACTCTCCTTAAGTGTGTGTATTTTATTTGAGAATATTTACCAAATAGCTATTTTTGGCACACAAATCTGATGACAAATTCATAAAAATGCGTGAGTCCAGATTTGGTTGTACTAAATCTCCCAACACAAACACACAACTTTTGTGCAAAATCCAAAGGAAAAAAGAACACACACACACACACACACAGAGAGAGAGAGAGAGAGAGAGAGAGAGAGCATGTGTCACCTTAAATACTATTATATTTTAATGTGAGCTTTCATGGATTTTGTTCTTTTTTCCTTTGAATTTTGCCCAATATGCTTACATATCTAACAAAGTTACCTCTTCTAAAACTAAAACATTTGTGGTGCATGTTCCCACAGTTCTAACTGAGTAGGGATAGGTTGCTAAGGAGATGGTAAATGCTTACACAGACTAACACTTCTCCTTCTCCTTCTTCCTCATGCATGAGTGCAAGCTTGTGCCCCTAAGAGGACAATCAGTAGCCGTGCCTGTTGGGGTCTTTCCTAGCTCACAACATGGCCACATAGTCCACTATCTGGCTGTGAGCCACACAATGGAGCAGAGGGCATGGTTGCCCTGTCCTTGTCTGCCCATCACAGGGCACACATAGGCTGTCTGGTTAGCTGTCCCCATTTTATAGATGGTTGTGGACAAAATCCTGTTGCTCAGTTATACTCAGCATTACACTAAAAGTATAATATTTGGAGTCAAATCGCCTCAGGTTGATCACCATAGACATTGTCTGTTGTGTACTGTCTCACCAGGATCTTTGAATAGAGCTATTCCAGCTGATTGCAGGAAGGAGAGCTCCGGGGGGTTGAAATACTCCAGAAAGGATGTAAGCTGTTCAGGACTCTGTAAGATAAGAACCACAGGAACTTTGGACTATCCTTTTGGAAACATGTCTTCTTTTCCCTGAATTGCCTACTTCCTTGGCATTCCTGCCATTATCCTGAATGTGCTCTCAGTCTAACTCAAGGTTTTTTGCTTATTAACTATGTTTTCAGCCTTGTTAGTGAAGCCTGCCTTGGCACCTTAAATCTCACATCTGGGTCTTGATAGCATCAAGAAGAAGGGATTACTCAAAGAGCATCAATACAGATAATCATGTGCTCTCTCTCTCTCTTGCTCTCTCTCTCTCTCTCTCTCTCTCGCACGCACACACACACCACACCACACACACACCACACCACACACTAAACCTAACAATATAGAGGAGACGGGGCCCTTCACCAAGAATGTAATGCATGTTGTGATATATATCAAGAAACCAATTTATTGCCATAAAGATAAATGAAAGCTTTATAAAATATGAGGCGAAGCCATTGGGTATCTTGCTAGATAAGCACTAAATATATTACAAGGCATGGTTTGGTCGATATGTAAGAGATTAATTTTCAGCCTCCTAAATTACAGCTATTACAACGAGACATATATTAACTGTGCTGTCTTTTGCCCAACAGGCTAGAGATTTTTGTGTGTCTGCATGTTGTGCTAAACAGCAGTCTGCCTCAAGGCATGCCGTCATCATAATTTAGAAGAGGAACACAAGAAGGAAGCTATTTTTTGATTGAGTCACTGTTAGGCTGCTCTTGTTTGAATTGCTTTTTAACTTTCTGTCAGACTAAACATTTATTGGGTATTTCAGAAATGTGAAAATGAGGTTAAACCCTTTCACACACTGTTTCCAAAAGGACTTTAACTAATGGATGGGGAATCTGAGTTTTTCTTACACTTTTTCTCAGCTCTAATTTATGTTCCAGCATTGCCACTGAGGTCCAGTCCTCTTGACATTTCTGCACTGGGAACATCTAAGCCCGGGGTGGGAAATCTTTGACCTTCTAGATTCTGGGGATTTCAGCTTTATCTGTATGAATTAGAGGTCAATGGAACTGATACCCTAAATATCTGAAGATGCCAAGGTTCATCGTCCTTGATTCAACCCAAAGCTTAGAAACATTGATCTCTTTTTTTGGACTACAACTTCCATGATACTACAGCTCACACTGAGAACCTCATCTCTGTCCCATTCCATGTTGGTTGCAGTAATGTAGACATCAGCAACAACGTATGATGGGAAATATGGTTTCAACATACATACAACATTGGAGGTGACATTTCATCTCTGCCATCACAAACACTCTTTTTAAACAGGGGTGCTTGTAAATGTGGTTTCATCTACATTTTTAAGCAAAATGAGGACCTGGATTGTGTAAATAGATGAAGAGGAATGCAGATTTTATCCCATTTTTGCCCTTGTTTAGATTTTGCAAAATAGTTTGTGACTCAAAAATTCATGCCATCAGCTCTTGAGTTGATACATGACACTGTGATATTGTCCTGCGAGCTATGTGATCCCTAATTGGCTGGAATCCTGTAGCCAGTAAGAGGATGGGTGCTGTCAAGTTGAGCAGTGAACCATGCTAAACAAAGAAAGCTTGGATGGATTTTTCAGTTTGACATTTTTGATGCATAGGTTTTGTGTAGGAGGTGGCATTGAATTCCCTCCTGCCTTCAAACTTTATTTGTTCACTATTTGTTTGCTACCAATCTTGGCAGCTTGTCATCTTTAGCTTCATACTTAGCTGTATGAACCCAAACTGGGCTGATATTTTGCTGGTTACTCCATCTCTGTCCAAAAAGACTTCATTAATTCCTTAACCACATTAAGAGATGCTTTGCATCTTATCTTTGACCTTGCGTCTTTCCTTTGCTTCCTCTGGGAATTCGAGCATTGCGAATTAGATGCATTTTTTTGCTTGCTGCTTCCTGTTGCTTTAAAAAGGCACAAGTACCACATTACCAAGCAGGGCTGCCTTGGAGGCAGTAATTTATGCTAACCATACAAGCAGCAACCTATTTATGAAATCTATGCATTTACAATTTTGAACCAAGGAATTGTTTTTCCCATAAAGCTGGTAATTTTTCAGATCCCAGGAGAGACAAAAGTGCTGACTAAACCATTAATAAAGTAAATGGGTTTCTGTGAATCTGCGTGTGGAAGAGAACTGCTTGTGGACAAGCTAGCTTGTGTAAAAACATGCACCTGGAAACCTGAAGCAGCAATTTAGGGTGGAAAACTGGGTGGTAAAGAGACAATGAAGTACCCTGCAGCATCTTTTTCTTGGGGAGACTCTTGCTATCTCATCTTTAACCTGGATATGATTGGCTGGTACAACATGGCCTTCCTTGCCAACAATCACAGGAATGACAGGACAGTACTGCGATCTACAAAAGTGTCTTTTCTACAATGTCCAATGGCTTGTGTCATTCTGATGATGAAAATAAACCAGTAGAATCTTAAGAAAGCATAGTGAATTACTTTTTTTAAATACCAACTACTTTGGGATTTTTTTATATGTAACCACCATAGCTAATTAGTTTTAAAGTACCTTTCTAAAAATCTATTTAATTTTTTTTTTAAATCCAGCTTTTTGTTTGCAATATCTAAAGCAGCCGGGTATTTATTAAGAAAGACCAGGTAATAATATTTTTAAGCTTCAGTACCTATATTTAAAAGCCCCTTTCAAAGATCATTATGTCTGAGGGGACAAAATGAAGCTGATCTGTGAGATGAGAAGCTACAGACTGGTTTTAATTTTTAATGCTAGATTGTGTGATGAGATACATGTTGTGCCAGATGGAAAAAGAAAAATTGCAAAAATGTGCAGTTCTCTATCAAATGTGAAAATTGATTTTCTGCCCCTCAAAAAAATAAAAGGCAAGAGCTAGCCTTAAAACTTATTCAGATTTTAAGTGAAAAAGTTGCAAAAGATAAATTACAGGACAAGGCAATATTTATGGGAAATGGAAGAGAATGTTAAGGGCAAGCTGAAATATAGTCAAGCATAGAGGCATTATGAATATAGGCTAGAAGGGGCCAGGGAACGAAGGAACAATATATTACAATAAAAAAACCTGGGATTTACAATTACTGTCTCTCCTAAGAACAACTAATAATATCCTAGAAGTTTTCCTTGTTGAGGCATCTCTGTGTCCCATCATAAAGCATGACCTGTCTAAAGCATGACCTTTGTGTCTAAGGAGAACACTTTACTAACTTACTTATTGCTAAATTAAAAGTAATCTGGGAGATAATCTGGAAAATTTGTTTACATTTATGCCATAGAAAGGGATGTGGTGGCGCTGCGGGTTAAACCGCAGAAGCCTCTGTACTGCAAGGTCAGAAGACCAGCAGTCGTAAGATCGAATCCACGCGACGGAGTGAGCTCCCGTCGCTTGTCCCAGCTCCTGCCAACCTAGCAGTTCGAAAGCATGTAAAAATGTGAGTAGATAAATAGGTACCACCTCGGTGGGAAGGTAACGGCGTTCTGTGTCTAGTCATGCTGGCCACGTGACCACGGAAACTGTCTTCGGACAAACGCTGGCTCTATGGCTTGGAAACGGGGATGAGCACCGCGCCCTAGAGTCGGACATGACTGGACTAAATGTCAAGGGGAACTTTTACCTTTTATGCCATAGAAACATGCCGGTCATCATCAAAATTTTGCACAGCGATAATTTTGCAACTTGTTGATCACCACCAATTTTGATGGATACTGAGCCCCAACTCCTCTGGTCATGAGATACATGTGGTTTGGAGTTATCCCACATGTCATTGTACTGCTAAAGGCATGCCAAATCTTGACTGTACACTTGAGCTGTGTGAGATTTTTGAGAAATAAAATAACTTTGCAACCTAGTTAACCCAATGTACTTGGTTTGAGCCACTGGGACTTCAACTGGCTTAAATCTTTAGCTTAACTTTGTGGATCAAACTTTCTACCAACAAGCTCTGAGAAATATATGTCAAAGGAAGAACAAAAGAACCAGTTTAAAGCAGCTGGGGTAGAAGCAGTTTGACTTTTCTCCTGGAGGGATAACATTATAAATGATTATTTTTCAAAAATTTGCTGTTATGATTCTCAGATGCTGTATATAGGAGGAATATTTTACAACCGAGAGCTTGATTTTCTGAATGCATCTTTCCGTTACATCTGGAGCTGCCCAAGAAATTTCACAGAACCATAGCATGGCTATGTAGGAAGTGCTGATTCTATAGGATTGCAGAAAGCCAGAATGTGCTACTGGCAGCAGAAAAACAACAACACAAAAGTAGACCAATCAAGCCTGTTTACTTAGGGGTCACACAGAATTAAATGTGGAGGGGCCTTCGCTCACTGATAGAACCAGGGGTGTACTTCATCACTTGTTTTGTCCTTAAAGGCAAAGACAAAAAAGTAAAACATTTCTTTTCTTCACCAAAATCAATGACAAGGAATTTCCTTACACTCTAGACTTGTTGCATTGGTGAAGATAGTGCCATGCACAAGAAACCCCAAATTTTGTTCATCATTGCCCTCTTTTTGCCCAAAATTCGAAGAACCAAAAGCTATGTTGTCTACTGCTTTTTTAAAAAACCTGAAGCACTCCTCTTTCTTAACAATTTCTCAGTCTTTCTGAGCTTGCTTATGTTTGTGAAAGGACAATAGGTACATTTTCTACAAATTGCGGAGACCTTGAAGGGGAAAAATATCTATTTGTGTCACGCTCAGCAGAACGTGAAGAATCTTGTAGGGCTTTAACATCCCTCAGTGAGGTATTCTTAGTCTATCAAGACAGTCTAAATGGATGGGAACAAGAAATGTAATGTGTAGTCTTTCTATTCCTAGGTATAGCACATGTTTTGCATACAAAAAGGCCCTGTTTCAATCTCTGGTATCATCCTACTTAAAAAGTTGAGGTAGCAGATGACGGAAAAGACCTGGCATGGGTGTCAAACTAGAAAATATGCTTAGGCATTTCCTTAGATGATGAAAAACATCTGTGATTTTCCTCAGTTACGCATCTTGTGTTTAATATGCTTTCTGTTACAGATTTAATTTGGAAGCACAGATTTGATTTGGAAGTCTGAATGTCAAGACATGTATCCCTAAGGAAATCCCACTGTGGAAGGGATCCCACTGTAGAAGTTAGATGAAGTACACATTTTCCTTAATATTGAGTTTGACTCTCTGTTTCTGGTGAATGGCAGTCAATTGTAATAGTTAATACTTGACTATTTGGACTAGTGATCTGGTTAAGTATGGAGGAGCTTCATAGCTTCTGAACAGCAGTATGCCTCAACTGCAAGTTTCAGGTAGAATGTTGTCTTGGCAATTCAGAAGACAGCCTGATTCCACCTGAATCAACTGAGAGAATGTCAGGTTTGACTTGAGCTGCAAGTATGAGTATGCCCCTCTTGCAATTATTGTTGGAAATCAACAAAAAGATGTAACTTCTCTCTCTCTCTCTCTCTCTCTCTCTCTCTCTCTCTCTCTGTGTGTGCGTGCGTCTGTGTGTCTGTGTGTCTGTGTCTGTGTCTGTGTCTGTGTCTCTCACACACACACTAGGTCCTACAAACCAGTTTCAATAACCTGGTTGTCTGGTAGAAAGAAATATAAAAAATATCATCCAGGATCCTCTTTAGTTTAACTGCTTGTACAGCATGAAAATTTTGACTCTTACATGGCTTGTGCAAGGACCTCCTTGTGCAAGTATTCACTCCAGTATTCCTAGAGGATAATCTCTGTTTGCACAAGAGCAATGTTTGGCCAAACTGCAGATTCCACATTACTGCAACAATAGACTTTATGCTCTGCTGGTAACCAGCAGGATTCCAGCCTACAGAAAAATGGATCACTTGATAGGTCATATGAGATATGCTTTAAAAATCTTACCATTAGAACACGAAGAGCTCTGCTAAAATCATTCACCCTAGTTCAGTGGTTTCCAACCTTGAGTCTCCAGTTGTTCTTGGACTAAAACTACCACGACATCAATGTTGAGTTGGATAAACGCATTGGCAAAGCAGCTACCATGTTCTCTAGACTCACAAAGAGAGTATGGCTTAATTAGAAGCTGACGGAATATACCAAGATCCAGGTCTATAGAGCCTGTGTCCTGAGTACACTCCTGTACTGCAGTGAGTCCTGGACCCTTTGTGCACAGCAGGAGAGGAAGTTGAGCACGTTCCATATGCATTGTCTCCAACGCATTTTTGGTATCACCTGGCAGGACAAAGTTCCAAATAGAGTAGTCCTAGAATGAGCTAGAATTTTTAGCATGTATACATTACTGAAACAGTGACATCTACGTTGGCTTGGGCATGTCATGAGAATGGCTGACGGTCGGATTCCAAAAGATCTCCTGTATGGAGAATTAGTGCAGGGAAAGCGCCCCAGAGGGAGACCACAGCTGCGACACAAGGAGATCTGCAAGCGGGATCTGAAGGCCTTAGGAATGGACCTCAACAGATGGGAAACTTTGACATCTGAGCATTCTGAAGAGACACTTGTTCAGCAGGCCGAGGCAAAGAGGCAGTCCCAAAACCAGCAAAATCAGAGAGCTGGACAGGGGACAGATTGTATTTGTCTTCAGTGTGGAAGGGATTGTCAGTCTCGAATTGGTCTTCTCAGCCACACTAGACACTGTTCCAAGACCTCTATTCAGAGCACGTTACCATAGTCTCTCAAGACTGAAGGATGCCTACAAAAAAAAAAAAAAAAAAAAACTATCAGAAGCCTTCACCACTATCTGTATTGGCCAGGATTTCTGGGAGTCGTAGTCCAAGAACACCTTCCCAACACCAAGGTTGGGAATCACTGCTCTAGTTAGAGGCTATTGCTGGCAGCCACATAGCTATTCCCCTCTTCTCTTTCTTCTCCATCCTGACATTTTCTTTATGTGGAGGGACTGAAGAGAAATATATCCGTTTTTAGAGATTACACTGCCTGAGTCTTTGTGTTCTCGGGAAACCAGATTGATAATAGGTCTTCAGGAGTGTTCAGAGAAGTTTGGAGTGTTATGGAGAAGTCTTGCTTCAGTACAGTCGTTTCCCAAAACTGTCTCAATCAGCATGGTTTAGTTCTGGATTTTAGATTGGTCTGAGTCAAAAGCACCCCTTGCATTCTCTAGTATTTTGCATAGACTTGCTGCCCAAAACTCTCAGCCTTTTCTTTTTAATTTTTGCAAACATGTGCTACAAAACGTCTGAGCATTGCCTGGTCAAATCCCATAAACCAGAAAGGTTGCAGGTAAGATTTATAGTGCCTGTGAAGTTCAGAGGTAAGGTCTACATGTCTCTGCACAGTAATTTGTCCCTACTATGACCAGGGGAAGCGGAATACATTGTGGGAAACATCAGAGGTGCAGAATAAATTATGCAAAATAAAAGAGAAGGAGAGAAAATATGGCTATGTTTGCATAAATTATACTGGCTACAGATTCCAGTTTTGTTTTTATTTTGTAGTTCTTAGGTTATCCGAGGGCAAAGTTTTGATTTTATTATTTTGCATCAAGGACGTCCTACAGTGCCTATGGATATTACTGTAATCTTGTGACAAATTGGTCCGATTCCCTGAATATTCCACCAGAATAAGGTTTACTTGCGAACAATCAATGTTATCCTACAATCTATGCCTATTTGATGCATAAAATAGATTTAATGTATAGAATCAAATTTAATGTATAGCATCAAGGGATGCTCATACATGTGGATGAGGAATTCGCTACAAGTTTGAAAACACTTGTCAAGGAGGCAGTTGATTATTAGGCTGATGTGAGATGGTCCTGATGATACATTAGTACACTTAATGATGTGCAAATTGCCCTGACATTGCTGCATGCAAACAATATAAAGAAAGAAGATTACAGTCTCTCTTCTTTTGTTAATAGCTTGATGGCTGATAGATCTTGATGGACACTTGATGAGTTTGATCGATAAGTTGATAATTCCCAAAATCTGGAATGCAGATCACATGTGTTTGCAGGTTGGGTGCAAAAGCTATGTCCTCTTTTAGTACAGGAAGCAAGAGAAGATGTTTGAAGGTAGATGCCAAAGGAGAAATAGTCAAAATTACTTAGCTACATAATTAGAAGTAGCTTTAGCAGTCTCTGCATGCCGTTGTCTTTGTTAATACATTAGTAATCGCAAGTGGGACCTGGAGTTCAAGGTATTGTCTTCCTTAATAGAAGTGCTCCCATTCAGAGCTTCATCCAACCATGCCCTACTACAGAATCTGATGAGCCAAGAGTCTCTCAGTCAAGGCATTCCAGAGAGTCACCATAATAATCACAACACATAGAAGGTGAGCAATATAGCAACTGAGAAATTGTTCCTCATAAAAAGTGTGGTTGGAGCTAGAGATGGGCACAAATCAGAAAAATTGTGATTCATTTTGATTCATGATTTGTCACGGTCGATGAATTACAAATTCATACAATTACAAATTTATGATTTTTTTCCTGATGAATCAATAAATCAATTTGTCAATTCATTTTTTAATTTAAAAACCTATAAAATGCCCCCCACAAGCACCTAGAGACTCCAAATTCACAGGAAAGCTTCCCTTGACTCTTCTTTACAAGCCCTGCAAGATTGGTGAAGATTGGGCTTCAGACTTTGATTATACACCCACAAAGTGCCCCCCCAGGAAAGTGCCCTTTAGCAGCTGGCTAGGGGAAACCCAATCTTCACCAAACTTGGGGGGATTGTAGAGTCATGGGAAGCTTCTCTGTGATTTTGGTGTCTCTAGGTGTCTGTGGGGGGGGGGACTTTCCTTCAGGGGTTCCTCTTTGTGGGTGTATAACTCATCTGAAACCCAATATTCACAAACTTGATTGTAGAGGATAGTCAGAGGAATCTTCCCTGCAATGTTGGTGTCTCTAGGTGCCTTGGAGGGCATTTAATAGCCGAATGAATCAACAAATCAAATATCACTATGAATTCATTGATTTGTTTTTGTCAGGGGCATTGATTCATACAAATACAAATTGATGGATTAGCAATTTTGGATGAATTTGGTGATTTGTTTTTTAATTCGTGCCCATCTCTAGTTGGAACTACATTTTCGACTGTACCATTCTAACCTTTAGCACCTATTGACTGAAATCCAGTAGTTAGACACAACTAGAGTAGGCCCATTGAATTAGTGGAGTTCCATTGATTTAGTGGGCCTCCTCTAGTTGCAACTTACCACTGGATTTCAGCCAAGGTATGATAATAAAGGAGACAGGGAATGTGTCTAAGAGATATACATATGAAGGGGTGGGGGTGGAGACTTAGGGATATGCATCTTGGGTTATTTGTGTTTTTTAAAATACATTACATTTAATTTATATCTGTCTGTAGCCTGCAGTGCCAAATGGATGCTACATTCGATAAAGGGATGGGATAGAATAGAATTCCACGTTATTAGCTTTCATGGTAAATTCTGCTTTAGCTTCATATTATTTCCTCACTCTTTCTGGTATGCCTGTTTTCCAGTGTCTTGTGTAGAGATGAGCATGAACCTGAAAAACCACTATGAACCAACCAGAAACCCGAAATGATTTGTGGTTTGTTTGTTTGTTTTATTCATGCCTGGTAAGGGGGGGCTACCTGCTCCTGTTGTGCCACTGCTGCCACCGCATAACTGCTGACTCTTCACCACTACTGCTTCACCACTGCACGTGATCAGCTGGGAGGTGGGTGAATGCGCAGAAGGCAGCAACTGGCTTCTCTTCCAGGAGCCTGGGCACGGCTTCTGCACACAGACCTGACCCCCTGCCGATTGCCTTGATCAGCTAAGCTGAGGGCACATGCACAGAGCCAGCAGGCTTGGCTCCTGGAAGGGATGCCGGCCCACTGTCTCTGATGATGGCAGAAGTGGGAGTGGAAGAGGTAGGACCAAGTAGGGAAGGAAGGGGGCAGTGGGAGGGGCACAAGCGGGCATCTATTTTGCCAAAGCAAAACAAAGCATTGAGGGGGGAAAAGTTCAGTGCTTCATTTTGTTTCAGCAACACAGGATCCCCAAACTGGTTTGTGAACTGAGCCATGAATCAGCCTATTTCCTCAGTTTTTCTGGTTCGTAGTTCAGTTCATGCCAATCTCTAGTCTTATGTAGAGATGGGAGCTTCGTATTCGTATCCCTGGGGATACAAATATGAAGCGCAGCACCACAGATGCCACAGAGGTCCATTCCCTCCCCCCAGAACCAGCCCGGTCCACTCACCAGGCTCCATCCAGCTTGTACATCCATTGACGGCGACATCTCACCAATTGCAGAAGTAGCCCAACCATCTTTGCCCCGCCTTGCTGACTGCTGAATAGCTGAGCAGGGAGACTTGTCATCCCTTCTTCTCACTGGAGTGGTTGGCTGCTTGGAGAGGCAGGTCAGAGCCAGTCAGGCTACTTCTCCACTTGGCATGATGTCACTGCCAATGGATGTGCACACTGCGTGGAGTCCGGTGAGTGGACCAAGCTGCTTTTGCAGGGAGGGAATGGACCTCAGTGGCATCTCTGGTGCCATGCTTCGTATTCGTATCCCCAGGGATACAAATACGAAGCTCCCATCTCTAATCTTGTGTTGTAAGGAGATAATAGATTTCTAAATTAATTCTATGCATTAGCTGCACAGTGTGGGATTAATTTATAAATTCATATGTTGATTCCATAGACAATAGCTCGGTGGTTTGGGGTATCTGGCTTTAGATCCAGACAGAGACTGGGAGCTCGATTCCCTACTGTGCCTCTTTGACAGGGCTAGACTCTATGATTCTTAGGGTCTCTTCCAGCTCTGCAGTTCTAAGATCTAAGAACAGTGAAAGGGCAGCTATGAGAGAAGATTCAAGCTCTGGACACTCTTGTAGCAAATATGTCTTTTTCTAGGCTGGAAAACGCACCTCCCCTGAACAAATGCTACTCTCCTGTTCTTCTGACTTCTAAAAGTCTGATACATCAATCTCAAAGACACTTGAATGACCTCGAATCCAGGTGTTAATGTTTACACTGGCATTTACAGAAGTAGTGACAGTAAAAATACTGCAGTTCAAAGTCAACCTTTTCATCACTTTAATCTGCTCATTGTAGAGAACGCTTTGTTACCAAAGGACTAACTCCTGTGATTTTTTTTTAAAAAGCAAGAAGTTGTCCTGCAATAGTTTCTGTCCCTTCTCTAGTCAAGCTATATATGCTAAAAAGAAGGATTTTAATCTATTATGTCATCTTAGATCTTAGAATCTTATATTAACACCAAAAAGGGGTGTGTGAATTTGGAATAAAGGCATCCCTGCATTTTGTTCACCTTTTCCCACCACACTTTTATGAATATGCTACTTTACTGTGGTGTGGAATGTTAGAAGCTTCTCTTGCAGTCTTTTCATCAGGTTAAAGGTGGCCTACAAATGATAGTAAATAAATTTATTTGGGTCATTATTTCTAAATCTACTCATGCACATCTAGATTAGCAAATGCACATTTAATGCAAATCTGTGTCCTCTTTTATTCTGGTTTTTTTATAGTGCAGTAGCCACCCAAAATAGTAACCTCAAAATACTGAAATGATGCACAAGATTCATAGTCAATAATGTAAGGGGTCCGATACATCCCCCACAAACTAATAGCTCTGCCAACAAAGCCATTAGAAATATGAAATCTATATAACAAGTTGGTTACACCACCAGAACAATGGCATCAGGATAAAGCCAACACAGAGCAAAGTTAACTTCTTTGGGTAACTTTTATATTGGGGTCCAGTGGATCCTTGTAGTCTTCTGTAATGTTTTTGTTCTGTTTTTCCTGGCTCACAGAGGAAAATATGTATACATATTTTTCAGAAAATCAATGCAAAAATATGCTGTACTGGAGCCATAGTGGCATAAGCATTATGTAAGATAATTATTGTGTGGTATCAAGCCAAGTTTGACTCATGGCATCCATTGCCAGGGTTTCCTAGGTATAAAATACTCAAAAGTGGTTGATCAGTCCCTCCTTTGGGTGTGGATGTGGGTGTGTGACTGAGCACCTTGCCCAAGACCATACAAGCTGGGTGGCACAGTGCAGAATTGAGTTCCTGACCCCTAAGGTATCCAGTTCACTGAGCTATCCAGTCAGTTGGCATGCACCTAGCTAGAAGGAGGGGATGGGAACCATGACACAGGAAAATTCTATCTTATTGCCCCAAACCTATTTTGAGAATGTGGGCATAGAATAGTACGCTTGGCAATACACATAGAATCATGGGACTGTGGAGCTGGAAGGGCCTATTAAGACTCATCCCCATCCATCCCAGTAGGGCTAAACAAGACACCACCACCACCTCTGAATAGCTTGCTGCATTAAATACAACATGAAGGTTGCAGTATTAGCCAAAGGTATCTTTCCTAAAGCATTATTAAGAGATTACCGTTATTGAAGGTAACTTAAAGATCACAAAAATAGTGAGCTAATTGTCCAGTTGTCCAGTACACTTTGTCAGGTAGGACTGGGAGGAGGGAAGGAAAACTGGACAGGGAGGTTGTATTTTAAAAAGAAAAGTGGGAGGAGGCTGTAGAACAGATATGCAAATTGGGCTGTACCAAGTAATGAGATGGTTTCAGGTTTTAGCTGAGATTCTCCCAAGAGCTGCTGAGAAGAAATAGACAGTGGTCGATTCCCCATTTTTAAAAATATAAAGTTGAACTGTTACTCAGAACTCCCTCTATCCTTAGGTGAAACACACATGACCCTTCATTGGAGGAAACAGTAGCAAATATAATCGGTTTTTAGATTAACAATGCTGGATACAATTCTGCTAGATAAAAAGAAACTGGTAGGTGAAATAGAGTAGTTTGCCTAATAGCTGGAGAATACAGACCCAATCTTAAGGTGGGATAAAATTTTGGAAGCTTGATGTTGAATGAATAGTGTTCAAGAAAAAATGGAGTATGAAACATCTCAGATCGCTTACCCCATAACTGCTGAGAAATATATAGGATATGAAATGACTGAGATTTGCTTAACAACAAAACTTTTGTTATTATTTTAAATGGCATTTTGCAATTTTATTATTGTAAAGAATAAATGTTAAATTGTTCACTCTCATCAGTTTAGCTCTCTCTGCTTGATAAGATACCACAACAAAGGATTTTCAGAACTCATGACACTTCTTGTCTCTAGGTGAGAACAATGCATTGCTGTCTACGTAATTTATGCAAACTGTTTCTGTGCAAATTTAGTGACTTTTAACATTGAGAAGTAAAGTGCACATGTAGCAAGCACACAAATATGGCTGATCATTGCAAAAAGGTGCAGATACTATCTCAGATGTTTCTAGGCTTTAGGAGTCCATGGAACAATGCAGCAGCCATCTCTCTGCACAAATCCTTATATGTGCAATTTTGATGAATTCGCACAAAAATTGATGTGCAAGGAGAAAACAAGTGACAATTTACACCTCTAGCTCAGGAGCATTAAAAATGGTTTTGAAAAGTACGTGCTTATTGTAATTGCCCGATGAAAGCTTACTATTCACTTTTAACATCCTTCTTTTTCTACTCACCAGTACAAGAGTAGAATAGAATAGAATTTATTCATTACGGTTGGGTGACCAGCTCATAAAACATATTTATGGCTAAAATATACAAAATGCAGTTTAAAATGCAGTACAAGAGTATTTTTTTTCTACTTCCTTGTGATTTTACTTTTTTAAAAAAAGGTTCAGGAACAGCCCTGTCATTAAGCAGAATGGGGTGACTGTCTCTGGCAGCATATATGGGATATCATGAAATGGCAGGAGTTAGTTGGATATTTACCTTGTTATTACTGTGATTTCACTGCCAGGGATTATAATAGATGCCTGTGGGAGTTCCTGTTCCTCGTAATGAAATAACCTGACTGGCTTTAGATATTGTATGCTGTGAGTTGCAAGTGAATGGCTGCACCATTTACTGTCCTGCCTATGGAAGCAATAGGTTGTGAGGTCAAACTACACAAAGTGGACAGCTCTACATTTAGAAGCAGTGCTCCCTGAAATGATAAAAGACATTTGATTGCCCTGGCACAATCCTTTCTTCTACTGCCATTTTGCAAATTACCTTGTTTTGTTTTATGTTTGGTCATTGAAAAATAAACATGCATTTCAGTTTCAAAGCTGATGGCTCAGGCATGAATCACTCTCCTGCACAGAAAACTGGGCTATTAGCTTCTAATTAGGAGCTCACTGTCTGGTCTTGTATAGTCTGTACAGATTGATACGGTAGTCCATGAGATAAAAGCTCAAAGAGTCCACGTGCCTATACCCTTGATCTTGTTTTTCAGTTTTGCTGTTGAATAAATTGCTTTCTTTTTATCAGCTACAAAATTGGGCAAAGCCCATGTCTATAAAATTACATACATCTATTTATGTAAATTTGTCTATATCAAATCCAGACATTAAGTTTTCAAAATAAGTTGATCAGTACGTGTGTATGTGAGACTACTTGAACACAAAATAATTTGGACTGATCTGAATTTTGAGCTTCATGACTCTGCGTTCTTCATTACAATGTTAATTTACTGTGAACATATTTGCATTCTTTTAGCATTTAATTCAATTCATGATGTAAATTTATCTTCACAGTCTCCATTAGCCTTTTTTCACCAAGCCAATTTTGCTGAATTATAGATCTCATGTGTGTATCAGGAGTTACATTATCTTCAATAAATGCAGTCATCACAGTCTATTAATAATTTGCTTGTCCTCTTAATGGTCAGAAATGCAGAGAGATACTTAGGGGAAAGTAATTTGAAGACAACATGACAGTCATTCTGTTTTATTTTTAATGTGGCACTTCTATTAGTTAGTATCCAGATTTGGTAGTTATTAACTACTTTCCCATTCAAAAGACACTTTGGGGGCCCATGTTAGAAATTGAACAGATAGACCGTGAAAAACAGTGAATGAATTAAATTAATAATAGCTTACTGATTTTTATATAAAAAGGAAAACAAAAGGAGCAAGTTGCATTAATGCTTTTGAATTGTTTAGTTAACTTCAGTCACAAAAATTCTGGGTGTGGTGAACTTCTCTTGTGAATACTGTTGTGTATCATAATCTACCATCTTCAACATGTTTTTTAGGATTAGATGAGTGAGCCATTACCTGAACATGCATCAGAGTATCGTTCAGACCATTCACCTTATAAAAATCACTGGCCACAATGCTATTGAATAGTTATACCAGTTGTGTATCAGTCACACAAGTGGATGCATAACAAGGGATACAGGTGGCAACTTGTTGGTTAACAGTAATGAGCTGTTGCAGTTTATGCCACTTGGTGTAACTAACCATTAGGATTCTGCACACTAAAAAAAAATCTCACAAAGAAGGCAGACCAGCTGTGTGTGTGAGTCTTTCTGCTTTGTAATTCAGAGAATGTTTAAGTGCTTTACTAGGGTAACACTCAATGGAGATTTCTTCTCCATTAGATAGATAATCAAAGGCTGAAGACTTGGTCTTGCTTGTTCAAAGATCGTAAGTTCAATTTCTGCTCACTTTCAATCTACTTTATTTAAAAACTGTAGCTGTGTGAACATAAGAAGAGCCATGCAGCATCAGACCAAAGGCCTGTCTATTCCACCATCTTGTTTTCTAATTGTTTTCTAATTCCTAATTCTAATTCCTACAGAGCTATGGGAAGCCTGTAGGCCAAATTTGCCAGGCATAAAGCCTCCTGTTCATGATCCCTAGAAACCCTCTTATTAATGCTGGTGCATAGAACTGTTATGACCAGTAGTCCTAATATCTCATATGAGTGTAATCGTCTGCATGGTTGTCCTTTGCATATTTAGAAGTCTGTGTAACTATACCTGTGTAGTTACCTCTATGGTTATACTCCATGCCTTTGAGGAAATGGAATTTAATCCATGAAAGCTTCTGATCTCATGAATCTGTTAGTCTGTTAATCTGTTAGGCTTCAAAGCACTTTATTGCTTTGCTGCAACAGATTAACATAGAACAGATATACCTCTCAAAACAGGATTACATTTTCTCAGAACTGTGCCATGAGTGTCTTGAACATTGGGTGGAGTACTATGTAGAATAGTATGAAATATTTGCATTCGAATCTACTAAGTGTTGGGGTTAGGGAGCTCTCTAATTTATCTCAGTGCTTAAATGAAATCTGCCCTCTTCTCATTTAAAAAAATCTTGCGACTCCTTCTTTAGAGTGCTTTGAAAAAGGCCGAAGATTGTTATAAGTACAGTGTCTTTTCTGCAAGCCCCTGAATAGATATATCTCCCATCGAATCATTTCCAGTGCTGTGGTCCATCACTTCTAAAGACTTAATATTATTCCATTTGTGGAAATAAATTTCTATCAGCTTGGGTATTATTACTTTCACTGAGAAAAGCAGTAAAACATGATCCTTGTGAGTGTTTTAGGGAAGGAGGAATGTGTGCGTGTGTGTGTGTGTATTAAATCCAACATTAGAATAGAAGCATCAAAACAAATGTGATTTGTTAGTTCATTTCAAGGGCTCTGCTATAGGTGTGACTAAGGTTGAGGTGTCCTTTGTTGTCTACTTCAACTGCTGCTACTGTTTTCTTATGCATTTCCTCTGCCCACACACACACTTTTTAAGGAATTACTTGGGTCTAATCAAGGAAATGCGGGAAATGTCCTTCTGCATAAAAGTGGTTGTGTAATGTGCAAAATGTTTATATTGTGTTTTAAGAAAACCCTTAATATCAACCAAAACTCTCCTGAATATCTGAACCAGTTGAAGTATGAGGAAGATGACTTAAGCTTCACAGGTGGGGAACGAGACACCTATTTGTCTCATTTTCCTTTCGTGATGGCTTAGTATTGCCCTTATAAGATATTTAACATTCTTAACTACACAAATGCTAGATTGAACTTGAGGGATCTGTACACCCAGAGCTACTTATTCTACCCCATGGTCACCTCAGAAAAGCACAGATTGCTCTGTTCTAATCCGCATTTGCACATTTGTCTAAAGATGGTGCACATCTCTGGAATATAATAGGAATCAACTCTCTCTCTCTCTCTCTCTCTCTCTCTCTCTCTTTATTTATTTATTTTCCCCCTACCTTTCTCTGAAGAAAGGGTCCCTAGCAGCTCACATAATTGAAACACAATATTAAAGCTAAAAATAGTAAATTATTCCACTATGAAATTAATAAATGACATTTTATTAAGAATGTTAGGTAAAGTATTACTAAAACAGATTTAAAAGCAATCATATGCAAACTTTGTTGTTGTTCTTTAGTCGTTAAGTCGTGTCCAACTCTTCGTGACTCCATGGACCAGAGCACGCCAGGCCCTCCTGTCTTCCACTGCCTCCTGGAGTTTGGTCAAATTCATGTTGGTAGCTTCGGTGACACTGTCCAACCATCTTGTCCTCTGTTGTCCCCTTCTCCTCTTGCCCTCGTACTTTCCCATCATCAGGGTCTTTTCCAGCGAGTCTTCTCTTCTCATGAGATGGCCAAAGTATTGGAGCCTCAGCTTCAGAATCTGTCCTTCCAGTGAGCACTCAGGGTTGATTTCCTGCAAAATGGATAGGTTTGTTCTCTTTGCAGTCCAGGGGACTCTCAAGAGTCTCCTCCAGCACCACAATTCAAAAGCATCCATTCTTCGGCGGTCAGCCTTCTTTATGGTCCAGCTCTCACTTCCATACATCGCTACTGGAAAAACCATAGCTTTGACTATGCGGACCTTTGTCGGCAAGGTGATGTCTCTGCTTTTTAAGATGTTGTCTAGGTTTGTCATCGCTTTCCTCCCAAGAAGCAGGTGTCTTTTAATTTCGTGGCTGCTGTCACCATCTGCAGTGATCATGGAGCCCAAGAAAGTAAAATCTGTCACTGCCTCCATATCTTCCCCTTCTATCTGCCAGGAGGTGATGGGACCAGTGGCCATGATCTTAGTTTTTTTGATGTTGAGCTTCAGACCATTTTTTGTGCTCTCCTCTTTCACTCTCATTAAGAGGTTCTTTAATTCCTCCTCACTTTCTGCCATCAGAGTGGTATCATCTGCCTCATTTTAAAACCTCTCCTAGGCAGCGTGTTGCTAAGGAAAAACTTGCCTGAGAAAAGTATTTACCTGCTGTTGCTAAGTTATTTCTCTTATGTGTTCTGTGTGTTTTTATGTGTGTGAGAGAGGACACACACACATTTAATTTACTTTTATTGGATAATTTCCATTTAGGCATGAAGTGTATGACAAAACTGATGAGCTGAGAATGTAAGACAGCTGAAGGTATTCCGAATTTGGTGGAGCGAATAGGCAGTGGCTTTGCCATGTACCAGCATCCTGTGCAGTGTTGCTACACAAGCTTATTCAAAACAGAACTCAAACCAAATTTGGGAGTTCCTCCCTAGCAAAACCTATACGTTCTTTCAAAGGAAATAATAGACTTAATTCAGATACTGTACTAAACAGTGGCTAAGGAAGCTTATAATTGACATTTGGCATGATGTCTGAACAGATGGACCATGGTTTGCACTCAGGAAGAAACCTCATCAGAAACCATTATCTGTGCCATGATTTATTATGATGCCTTAATTAATATACCAAAACTAAGGATTCACTTGCACCTTCAGAGGTTTCAACACCATAGAGATAGCATAAACCAATAAACTTGGGTGCTGAAAGTGAGAGCAGACAATTTCCCTGTAGTGGACTTAGAATCTCTGTACCAAGACTGAGGTTCCTAATCATGGTCACTGTAAATCATAGTTTAGTTAAATATCTGAAGAAAACGGAAATAATGGTGAATATTCTCACACATTTCTTCTATCCCAATGTAGTTATCAGATGTTATCTAAAGTGAAATTCAGGTTTGTTCTCAGATGAAACCACAAAAGAAATTTAATGGAAGCAGATAAGTGTTTCAGTAACAGTCCAAACATTTTGAGGGACAGTGTGTAACTGTATTGTTGCTAAGCCATTCTGGGGAGTTTTGTATGGGCTGGTAATCTTGACCTAAATTACAAGCTAGACTTTCAAGTCTACAGAATTACTATGGATTTGGCACAGATATCTTCCACCCTTTCCTCAAGGCTCCCATTTGGCAGAGGTGAAAACCCGGCATTACAAAAGCAAGATGTCAAAAACAAATTATTTAATCACAAAAGAGTTACTTATGTTTCACCTTGTGTTTGAGCAGCTGAACAGGCCTGTTGGACAGAGTTCTCTACACATTTAACAGCCTTGAATTTACTGCTAGCAGCTTTGCTTTCCTGATTTAGGAGATAACTCCTTTATCAACAAAGGCATTCCTATTTTAAAATAAGTTAAATGACCTTCTGGCTAATCAGGTAGCCGTCCTGGGAATTAGAACTGGCGCTGCTTTGCTTTGACTCCTACCAAGGTCAAACTTGTTTTTATATTGCATTGGCTCAAAGAGGCAGAGTTTGAGGCTGATATGCTTGTTGTATAATTGATTCTGTGCAACTCCTTCCTAAACACCCACAGAGTTATTCACTTGCATCTTGACAAACCCTTAAGCAGCAAAAGAAGATCATTGGGAATCAGACTATAATGTTATAAAAATCCAACTTTGGAGAGGGAAGTTATCATCAAAATACTCTGAGAATGCATTATATCCAAATGCTTGTTTTCTGCCTCCTCCCCCAAGAGCATAACAACAACAACAACTCTCATCTGTGCATGTCCAAAGATTGCACAAACAGATTACAAAGTTAGACATGCTTGAGTGGCAAAGTTAGTGCACTGGTCATTATGCAAAAAATACTACTTGCCGGCCTCCAAAAACCCATGGGAACACATCAGGTAGAGAAGGTGTCAGAAAATGAGGAAGTCAAATTCTTGTGGGATTTCTGGATCCAAACGGATAGATACCTTGAACATAACACACCAGACATAGTAGTAATAGAATGAAGAAATGTCTGGATCACTGACATTGCAATTCCAGGGGATGCCAGAGTTGAAAATAAAGAATTGGAAAAACTAACAAAATACAGAGACCTGGCAATCGAAACATCTAGCCTCTGGAAGAAACACACTTGTTGGCATGCATGCAACTGTATGCATTTCTAGCCATGTACATTTTTAAAATGCATGCTTGTTGGTGTGAAATAAACTACATGAGTTGCAGAAGTGGGCACTTACGAGGCAAGCTGCATTTTATCTGTTACTGTAATGGGCCTCCTGCAGTGTAAAACAGATCATTGTGGTGAGACTCTGGAGGCCACTGAGACCCTAGCTGCATATCAGTCTGTCACTTTCCTGCCCTTTTGCTTGCCATGTGCAGCAAGATGTCTCAAGAAAACCTTGAAGTGGGGCATTCAGGTAGACACCCTGCAGTTGTAGGCCCTCAGGGTCACAAATTCCTCAAAATCTTTTACTCCAAATTATACACCCTCTGAATTTGGACCTTCTGTAATGGTTAATAGCTAAGTGATTTACCTATCTGTCCTCAGCAGATTACAAAAAATCTTGTGGCATTGAATTCCACTGTATGGAAAAAAAAATCCCTTTCTTCTTGCTTCTCCTGATGCTATTATGGATCTATTTCTGTGGCTACTCCCACATCCTGGTGTAAAGAGAGCCAGTTGTCCTAACCAAAGTCTCTTAGCAAAGCTAGGAAAAAGTTACTTTTGGGGCTACGCTCTCTGAATCCCAGTGGCCATAGCTGGGGAATTTCAGGAAATATAGTCCAAAAAAGTGATCTTCCTGACTTTTCTCTTGCGATATTGGCTAAACAAATGCCAGATATTCCCCAAATTAATAATACAAGAGGGTCAAACCACACCAAATGTAAAGAGAATGCAAATAAGCTCTTTGTCATTTGTGTGGAGGTCTTTTTCTTTTCTTTTTTTGCCACATCAGATTAATTTCAAATACCTCAGCCTTTAAAGCTTCTTTACATTGTTCTCTACAGACATACCGGAATGGGGCAATTCTTCTCAAATATGATTTGTCAGGTCAGTCACTCCGATATCAGTTTGGTTGCTTTCTTGCAAACAAAGAGTGCCGAAATCATGGCCTCATGACCATGCATCTAAATGATATATTTAGTCTATATGCTGAATTTTTAAGCGCCATCTGTTTCATTTATTACCCGCTCACAGTTTTGCTGACATAAGACTGGGATTTGGTAAGCTGACGCAGCTGTTTGCTGTTCAGTGAGAGTCTGCTTCCTCCAGACAACGCAAGATAAATTCTCCTTAGAAATTTGTAATGGTGGAGCCACAAGGATTTGACAAGAGAAAGAACTTTGCGGACAAAGAAGTAGGTCAGGAGGGAGTAAGGTGGCCACTTACACATTGCCACAAGAGACACTGTGCATTACCAGAAAGGGAAGACAGAAGAAGGCATAGTTTTATAAAGCTTTTTTTGTGCTATTTCATGTGTCTACATGCATTCTTGGAGGTAATGACTAGAATTTATTTATTTATTTACTTATTCATTAATTTAACTTCTATACCACCCCATTTATACAAACACTAGTTCACAACACATCAAGTCATCATTACAATCAAAATCACAATAAATACAATAAAAACCCTGTCACTAGCTAAATAAACCCACATTTAAATAGAACTAAAAAAATGTAAACACATTTGAATATCTCAGGACAATGGTTAAGGACTAGTAAAATGTAGCTTTATATAATTCCATTTTTATTAATTTCCTAAAAATTTATAATATATATATATATGAGTAGAAATTAAGTATATATCACCAGGGACTTGGTGGCACTGTGGGTTAAACCGCAGAAGCCTCTGTGCTGCAAGGTCAGAAGACCAGCAGTCGTAAGATCGAATCCACGCGACGGAGTGAGCTCCCGTCGCTTGTCCCAGCTCCTGCCAACCTAGCAGTTCGAAAGCATGCAAATGCGAGTAGATAAATAGGTACCACCACGGTGGGAAGGTAACGGCGTTCCGTGTCTAGTCGCGCTGGCCACGTGACCACGGAAACTGTCTACAGACAAATGCTGGCTCTATGGCTTGGAGACAGGGATGAGCACCGCCCCCTAGAGTCGGACACGACTGGACTAAATGTCAAGGGGAACCTTTAACCTTTACCTATATATAACCATAGTAGAGAAGATTGTAGCCAGGTAACCTGTGTAACTAACCTATTCAGACTTTTCTCCTGATAATATGAACAAACAACATCAAAGTCCTTGCTCTATGTTAGGGATGTGACAAGCACTTGAATTATAACAATTCTGCACAACTTGGCATTACTTCAAAAAGAAAATGGCCAGAAAACCTCTTAAGAAATCTTGTGAAATTCCGTCCTAGATTTCCTGGGGGTAAAGTCTCATGCAGGGAAATGTTACTCGTTGCAAGGAGAAAAGAGAAATTTTTGCTTAGTTTCACTACCAGACTGAGAGGCCACAAAAGTCACATCCTTACATCTCTCTGGCTGAAATCTTATTGCTAAGCATAGTAAGGTACACTAGAGGAGACCCACTGAATCAATGAAGATTTGGTGATTCAACTCCTTCGTAAATTCCATTAATTCAAAGGACCTACTGTAGTTGGGGCTTGCTATGCTAAAGTATAAACTATTTGCCCAGCCTCCATCTTCTGTAAACCAACCATGTAGTTGAGCACATTTATCTAGGAAATATGTATCTTGTGAGTTTGCTTTAAAACTGTAATTCATTTCTGACATATTTAAAATGCTGGTCATGACTTTTCAAGCCCTTTCCTTGTACAGGAAGGTATTTCAGATAGTCTGGGCTTATGCTGCCCAGACTATCTGAAAGACCTTCCTGTACAAGTCCCTATATTAACCATCATCCTTATCTTAGAACTGCAGAGCTTGAAGGAACCTTATAGATCATCAAGTTCCATCCTATGTCAAGGAGGCACAGTGGGGAATCCAACTCCCAACCTCTGGCTTCGCAGCCAGATGCTTAAACCACTGAGCTATTCAGCAGGGGAGTACCTTTTCTTGATCACAACACTTTCACATGCATGTCTGGTATACCTGAGAAACGGCACTTTTTCCCCCTGTAGCTGCTTCCAGATTATGGAACTCCCTCCCTTGAGTGGTGTGGATTTGGCCCCTTACATTTTTTCCTTCTGATGGCAGCAGAAAATATACCTCTTTAGAGAGGCATTTGGAGAGTCAGCAGGCAATTGAGATGGGGAGGTATTTTAAAATGTGTACAAATAATGTTTCTAAATAGGTATAGCATAGTTTTAAATTGTAATTGGTTTGTTTTAATTAATTGTTTATTCTAATTTTTTTGTACACCACCTTGGATCCCCACCAGAGGAGAAAAGTGGAATTAAAATAAAATAAAACAAAACATGTAAGTGAAAAAACAAAGGACCAGACCCTTCAACATCCTGTTATGTTTAGAGACTCTAGGTAGTAAAAATCTGGATTCATAATAAGCATTGAAAATGCAACTTTCATTGTTCTGTAGTTCCTGCAGTCTCTTAAGACAATAGTCTAACTATCCTAGTATTCAGAGACTCAGTCAGAAAACTTCTCCTAATTGAAAGTGCCTGTAAGGACTCTGATGGTGTCTTGGCTCTAACCTCTTTCTGTATCATGGAGGAAGATAAGCAGTCCCTAAATACTGATTAGGCACGTTCAAAGCAAAGATTTTTGGTAAGGAAAGTGTTAGAAGGGGCTCATGGTCAGATGCGATTAAAATTAGGCTGCAGTCCTATGTACACTAGCTTATCAGCCACAGCTGGCAAATTCAGTGTGACTGAAAAGTAAACATTTTTGGGATTAAGTGGCAAATTTTTGTGTTTGCTGAGCTGGTTTAAAGCAACTTCCTATGTTCCTACAGAGCCTTAAACAATGAACAAAATGTTCAGTTGGCAACATGTTGTGCCACAGTTCAGAAAGTTCAAGGTAAAAACCAAGCTTTTGGAGAGCTTAATTAGAGAGACACAAAGCTCTGCCAAAAGAAATTAATGATACATCAGAAGCAGTTACTGCTTCTAACCTGCTATAACTTTTTTGTTTGGCTTTGCAACGTTTTCTGTGTCTTCATACATTCTTTGTACACAATGGAACATCTGCCTCCCAAACGGTCTTCCATGTTCCCATTTCCTGCCTTTTTGTGAGACTTGGGAGTAGAGCAGAAAGCCTCAGAGGTTCATCCTGAGTAGACATAAAATAACTTCCTAACTGAAAGTGTGTCCCCAGCTTCTTATGTCTAGACATTGGATAAGGAATCTTCTGTCCCTTCTCGGACAGAAGTGATATAAGCTGAGTCAGAGTTATGCACAGAATAAGCACAAAACATCTTGCTTCAAGGAAAGCATGATTTCAACTCTTGCTCTCTGTGGCGAGCTTCTTTGAAGAGATGAAGCAATCCATAATTTCAGAGGAGCTTGGCTGGTCCTTCATAGCTTCCAAGAAAGAGACAAAGGATGGATACAGATTATGAGTGGGTGGAGATTGTTTGCACTCTTTTGGTCAGCCTTCAAGGACCAGCCTACAACCACACCATCAGGGTCCATCAGAAAAGCCCACCATTCAAAATAAGACCTTTCAGTGATGGTAGCCTATCTCAAGGTTGCCAGGTCTCAGAGCTGAACTCTGAGGGACATGCCATACTTATCTAGATCTCCGGAGAGGGAGACAAATCTTAGGGCATGGCTCTTAACCATTTCCCAGATGTCACAACAGCTCACAGGCTCAGAGCAAAGTTATTTTGTGCTTATGCAATGATGGCACACACAAAAACTTTTTGGACCTTTTTGTTGTGCAAACCTTGGCAGCAGCAGGGGATAAAAAACCTCCCTGTGGACTGATGGTGAGATCCCCACAAGTCCCAGCAGCACTACTGAAAAACTCTACTTGTGCGATGCATGTTCTAGAAACAGTAGTGTGAGCTGTGTACCTTGTGAAGATGGGAACAGCCTTTGCAACTATTTCATGCATCTTGCAGCTGACTGGGCCCAACTTTTCCCATTGGTCCTAGGTTGCCATCTTGTTTGGTTGGCTGGGTTTTACCCAGATTACTCTTGTGACTAGAGATGGGGGTATTCGTATTCATATATGAATATGAATACCCCCACACAGGTGGACATAATGAGGGTCCAGCCCCCTGGGGCTGAACCGTCCACTCACCTTCTGCTGTTGCCATGGGCTACGGGCTCCCTTCCTATCGCTCCGCAGCTTGCAGTCTGCGAGCCACTCTTCAACCTTGCAGCAAGGCTCGTCCTCCCGCCTCCTGCCAGGAGTGGCTTGCAGACCGCCAGCTCCGGAGCGATAGGAAGGGAGCATGGAGCCCGCGGCAAAAGCAGAAGGTGAGTGGACCCTCGTTATGTCCATCTGTGCGGGGGTATTAGTATACGAATACCCCCATCTCTACTTGTGACATTTCCATAATCAAGTGGCCCAGAGCAAGTTCTGCTCCCTCCTAGCTCTTGATTGCTCCATCTGTATGACATAAAAATGCCACATCCTGTGACATCACAAGGGCTTCCTCGTTACATCACAAGCTGTTGCCCCTTCGTGTTAGCCTTTGGCCCTAAAATCTGAAAGAATTGGATGCTGATGACCCGACAATACTACCTTTGGAAGTCTTTGGTCCATCTTTGAACCCAAGATGGTTTCAAAAGCTTTCAAAACAAAACCTTATTTGGTTCCAATCTGTGTTTTACTAAAAGTATGGTGGACTACTTATAGTTTGTAATTTGATTGTTTTGCCTAATATATAATTTTGTTTAAAATACTATTTCAAGGGCAACACCATATTGATCTGTTTTCAGCAAATCAGCAAAGATTCTCATAGGACTTTAATCAATTTTTTTGATTAACTAAATTTTTTGTCATAAACTTTTATTGAATGCAGTCCACTTCATCAAAGACTCTGCATCTAATCAAGTCAGCTGCTGTACATGAAAACACATGCCAATTAAAACTTGTTCGTAAGGTACAAAAGCTGTTAGTCTTTAAGGAGCTTGTTTTTGCTTTATTTAAGTTTGTAAGTTGCCTTACGAAGGCTTGGCCCTAAAAGGCAGGACATCAATTTCGAAAATAAATAAAGTGCCAGCATTGATCAGCCAAAACCATTACAGTTGCAAAAACAGCAACATCCAATTCTATCATTTTTATGTTATGTCTTTATCAAGATTTTGTTTCAAAACTGTGTTTCAATATTGTTAGCTGCTACAAGCATCTTTTCTGGAGGAAGCCATGGTAGAAGTTAATAAAATAAATGAAGAAAACTAGAAGTCTGCTCCCCAGTGCAATCAGTATGACAACAGCAAGGTAGCTGCCCTTGTTTTGTGCGATGCTTCTAAAGACCCCAATGGTGCCTCCTCCCAACAGTATTCTTCTGTGGCAGATTTGCAAACAGTACATTCCCATCTTGTGATACTGTTTGTTATGCTGACGTCATGATCCACTAGAGCAGCGGTCCCCAACCTTTTTGGGGCCACGGACCAGCTGGGGGGAGCGAGCTCCATGAGCGGGGGGGCACCCCCGCACGAGCGTGACACGCCTCCCCGCGGGCGGGGGAGTGGAGATCCATATCTGCGGCCCAGTTCCGGCAAGCCCACGGACCGGCCACCGGGCCGCGGACCGGGGGTTGACGACCCCTGCACTAGAGTATGATTGAAAGCCGATGGGTACATAGAAGTTTGGTATTTGTTGAAAATGTACACAGATGTACATGGCAGATACTCTGAACTGTGGAGAGTGGGGGGAAAGGCCAATAGATAATTCAGGTGTATTTTTCCCCTTGGTCATTTCTAGAACTATATGCAGCTTGGTACTCTTAGGTTTCCCCTCTCATGCTTTCTCTGAGATCATTTCCAGTAATGGACTGCTGGATAGCTTGGTGGTTTAGGTATGGAAGTTTGATTGCCCTCTATGCCTCCTTCATAGGGGCTGGGCTAGATGATCCACAGGGTACCTTCCAGCTTTGCAGTTCTAAGATGATGATGATGACGACGACGACAACAACAATTATTACTTCTTACTCCTCCACCATTGGTACAGCAATTATTACCAGACTTGTACAACTAGAAGCTGGGTCTAGAGGTTTCTGTAGCCAAGTTTAGAAATCTTTTTCCTCCTGTCACATTGTTAAATGGTGGTATAAAACACAATGTAAGTTCATAGTGCATGGAACTTTATTGCAACAAGTTGCAAAAGCCATGTAAACAGACAGACCTCAAGAGGGCACTTCCAATGCAGTTTAGCACACCAGCCATACTTGCATTATTCCTTAACTGGAGTTATTGAGTTAATAACAGTATGTTTTCTTTTTTCCTTCCCTAACCAATCTTCACAGTTACTACTCGTATCCAGTAATTATAAGCTCAGGACTAGGCCCCTGCAGTCTGCCAGTATAAATGTTGAATAATCCTAAGGGTATTTACCTGGACTCTCTTTTTAGGAGCTCCTGGTAGCCATTCCAGTTTTTTCTCTAGCTTTGAGAGGGTTAATGGCTATATACAGGGCAGATGGGGTCACTCCATTTTGGTGGAATGTTTGCTGAATGCGATCTTGGCAAGTTAATGCACTTCCACTGTTAGCCTGAAACACTGATTAACTGTGTCACTGAATGATCGCTTTTCACATCATCTGCCTCCTTAAAAAGAAACACAGCTCAGAGGAATCACAACTACCAAGGGCATCACATAACGTTTCTCTCATCCAGTTTGAGTTAAACTCTATTGGTGGGACTGGATTTCTTCCCCTCAGGTTGCTCTGTGGTGGGAAGAGGATATCTCATCACACCTTTCAAAAAGCTATGGAGTGATTAAGCAAAATAACTGTTTTGGTCTGTAATTCCCAGAAGATCCTCACCAGCATGGCCAGTGGGTTTGGGGAGTTGTAGGTCAAAATGGTAGGTCAAAACTTGCCTTAGAATAGGTAAGAGGGAAAGTCTGTCTTACACCACCTTTCAAAGGACTTAGGCAGAGCTTGGAAAAGTTACGTTTAGATTAAATCTGTCAGAATCCCATGACCATGTTGAATGGGGAATTGTGGGGGTTGTAGTCTTGGTTTGGGCAAATGTGAGTGTGTAAGGAGGTCTGTATTTATCAGCACTCCATGGTAACCCTAGAAACGATGTATATAAGAAGCCAACCCTGCCATTAAACAGGATATAAATCTGTGGAATGGGATCTGAAGAACCACACAACCCTGTGCCCAAGAATGCTCTTGTTTTAGCGGCCCCGACTGGAT
This sequence comes from Intellagama lesueurii, assembly GCA_037013535.1. Classification (NCBI taxonomy): domain Eukaryota; kingdom Metazoa; phylum Chordata; class Lepidosauria; order Squamata; family Agamidae; genus Intellagama; species Intellagama lesueurii. The sequence goes on along the minus strand of JBAJHW010000005.1, from coordinate 185,752,132 downwards.
GGGAAACAGCTTGGGAACCTAGAGGGTTCACAAAAGCCATTTGTGATAGACATAGGAGCCAAACGGGGTTTGTGAAAAAATCAGACTAGACATGGCTAAGTGCTTGAGAATGCCTAAAGTGCTCACTTGGCTCAAGTCATGGATTTTAAGAAGTCAATTGTTCCTGATTGTTAACTGTTAACCTGCAATCTGATATTCTCCTGGACATTGAAAGAGCATGGATACAAACCCTGTGATGGTTGTTAGGCTTTGCAGGTACTGTTCTAGTGCAGTGGGGTATCCATCTCTTGTTATGGATTACTGCTCCTGTGATCCCCAACCACTGACTATGTGGCCTGGGGCTAATGGGAGTTGATGTTCAAAACATTCAGAGGGCACCAGAATGAGGAGTGCTGTTACTGCTACCTCAAGAAGCTGATTTTAGTGGTGTGAGTGGTTGCTGTTTCACTTTCATGGCGACTGTGGCTTATTCATCTCCTGATGTGACCAACTTCTGGTGATAAGCCTTTCCAAATTTAGATGGGTGATCCTTGGATGGTAGAGATATGGCCTTCCACCAAGGCCATACCTGAAGCTTTACCGGTCTGGTAGAACCTGCCAGAAATTATGTCCTTCTGTCTTTTTACCTCCAAGAGCCAAAGGCCACCTCCATGTTGCAATGAGACAGTGAACTAAGATGTGATGGACAGTATCTATATGTTGTAGAAAGGGAATCATAAGAAAATCCTTGGTTCCATACCCATTTTCCATCTAGTCTAGTTTCCTAGTCTCACTTTATTTACCACATAATGGCCAGACAGACACTAGGAGAAGCCCACAAGTAGGCCATGGGTGCAACAGCCCTTGTCTATGGTTTAGGATTTCTTCCCCATTTGATGTACTAAAATGATGTTGCCTTACAACAATTCTATCAATTGATTTTAAATACAAAACTGGCTTAATTGTCATGGCTCAGTACTAAAATTGTAAGAAATTACTGAAGCCAGAAGGAACTTTTGATCTTGCAGTTAAGGAAAAAATAAGTCTGGGAATCGCAAGGGATTGAGCTTGATGCTGCTGAATTTCCACATATGACTGTGTGTTCAGGTGAAAACTTGCATGGGGAATGGTTATTACATCTGTTTGTTTCCATTTATATCTGACTCTTCATTAAACAATATCATAGGACTGGCAGATACAGAGAAGAAGAGACGTTCGGCAGGGTTGGGGGATTGAAACATTCAAGAAGAATGGCAGGAAACTGTGAGGAGTCCCCAGTTTTTTCTACTGTTCTGTCCCTGACCTTCATATCTCTTGATAAATGAGAATATTAAAACATCTAAGAGAAGTGATAAACAAACCCATCAGTTAATTAATCAATAGGAAGTTGCCCTGTCTTAAATGCCATCTTTCTTTACAAGGCTCAAAGGTTAAAAAAAACCCTGTTAATATTCCCTGTACTAACACACATGGTTCCTCTGCTATCTTCTTTTACTTTTATTTCTATATTTTCTCCCCCTACTCCCCTCCTTGGGTTTTTGACAGATATCACCAACCTCCCTTCCTCCCTGTTTTGCTCTTGCCTGGTTATCTGCTTTCTGTCTCCTGAGGGAATGTTTACAGTAGAACCTAACTCCAAACATAGGGCATAAATTACTGCATGTGAGAGGTAACCACACAAACCCATTCTTAAAACCAATGAATGTTTTGAATATTTCAGTTGTGATTTCTGTATTTCATTCTGCATCTCCTCCCCCCCCCCCCATATGTCTAAAGAAGTGGACATGATCCATGAAAGCTCACATTAAAGTATAATTGTTAGTTTTTAAGACACCACATTTTTGCTTCTTGTTTTGTTTTGTTTTGTTTCTTTGGATTTTTCCTGATATGCTTGCACAGGCTAACACGGCTACCTCTTTTAAAACCTGAACATCTCAGATACCATAAAAACCCTATTAGGATGTCCATGTCACAAACAACTGTCATAACTATATAAATTAAACAACTCCATTAAGTCAGAAACACACAACAGTAACAAATAGTCATGGTCTGGTACCAAAATAATGCTGAGACCAGGTGAACCTCTGAGCAATGGTCATTTGAAACAGGGTTACACCACAAAGAAGGCCTTACTTTGCATCACCACTCAAATGTCCTTTCCCAAACAATGGGACACAGGGATTGGCCTCCTCAACAAATATCTGTGTGCAGGCAGTGTGATTCAGGGAGATTCAAATATCTGTGTGCAGGCAGTGTGTGCAGGCCTTAACAATGTATACTCAAAATACAAAGCCACAGTTCTCTAATGATCAGAATTTTTTTTTATTCTGATGGCACATCTAGTTTATCTCTCACATTCTGTAAGGTGTGGTAGAACTTACCTGGGTACCAATGTGATGGTGTGTTGTATGCAGAGTGAACCAGAGTGTGCATAACTTTTGCAATCATGGATACTGGAAAAAGTGGAGAATACATCTCACCATAAAATAAGATGCAAATGACTGAGGGCAAAGCAACTTGAGTGTCTGTTCAGTTTGCTGTCCTGGTGACATTCAGGAAGAACATCAAGACCTCCCACTGTCCCTCCTTGCACATCTTCATATTCAAGTAGCACTTGTACTAGACTCTTTAGAAAGTGCTCTGAAGAAAGAGGACTATCCTCAAAGTATGACTTATACCCATCGTACAAAGTAAAGCAAATCAAACAAAATCCATCTTAATGTATTCTTGAAGGCTTTCATCGCCGGGATCCGATGGTTGTTGTAGGTTTTTCGGGCTGTTTGGCCATGTTCTGGAGGTTTTTCTTCTTCTTCCTAACATTTTGCCAGTCTCTGTGGCTGGCACCTTCAGAGGACAGGAGTTCTAACTCCTGTCCTCTGAAGATGCCAGCCACAGAGACTGGCGAAACGTTAGGAAGAAGAAAAACCTTCAGAACACGGCCAAACTGCCCGAAAAACCTACAACAACCATAAAATCTATCTTCATGCAAAAGGATCAGGGTTTTTGTTATTTTCCAAGATAAATTTGGAGTTTCAAGATGGTTGTATAAATCTGTAAAATCTACAGTGTTGGAAAATGTACTCAGTAATATGGAGAAGGCAAGTGGATCTTAAGATAGCCTATATGTGCCTTTCTTCTTGTAGTCACATACTCATAATTGCAATTACAAGTTTAATAGTGTGAGCCAGTTCTGTATATTCTAAAGACAAAACCACAGTTCTGGATGGCCAGGCTAAATGTTTCTCTAACCAGAAGTCTAATTTACATTTCCTCTTCTGTAACATATGGTAGAACTTACCTGGGCACTGGTATGATGGCATTCTGTATCTTTAGACCCCATGCCACATCATTGTCTTCCCATGGCAAAAGTTAAGGAGATGCAAATTGATGATTAAGTTCTACTTTAAAGGATGAGAGTGTGAAACTAGATATTGCACCATTTGCAAAATATGGCTGGTATTTCACACCTATTATTCTAAAAGGTTTGCTGGCTGGATAGCCCAGTGGTTTATGTAACTGGCTGTGGAGCCAAAGGTTGGCAGTTAGATTCCCTACTGTGCCTCCTGCGAGAAGAGCCAACCTGTGTGGCCTTGGGCAAGCTGCACAGTCCCAGGGCGCCGTGAGAAAACGGGCATGGGAAACCACTTCTTCTGAGTCCTCTCTACCTAGAAAACTCTGGAAAGGGTTACCATAAGTCTGAATTGACTTGACAGCACAGAATAATTTTATCCTAAAAAGTGTTGCTTCTAAACAATAATGTGCAATAGAAACTTAGACAGAACCTTTAAAAAAAATCTCAGAAATGCAAAAGGGAGAGAGGTAAGATCAAGTGCATACTCAGCCTTGAGTAGCCTTGAAATTGGTTTGGAAAGAATTTATCTCTGTTCTGGGCCCTCGTACAAGCGCTCCTGTTCATACTTGACATTCCTGCAAACTTCCCAAGCGGTTCACAGACACTTGCTTTTACATCAGCTAGGCTTGGTGAATATGAATCTTGATACAAATATTCCTTTCAGCTCTTTTTGGTGAGTGTAACTGATACAAATTTGCTATGCAGGGCTTTGCATTCGCTGGCATTGGGGGGGGGGGAAGGCAGATCCTGTTTTCTTAAAGAGAGTGTTTACCTTTTAACATCAAATAGAAATCAGCTGGCATAACACAAGTTTAACTAAGAGAGGCAGGCCTGTTGGTGCATGAACTCCAGTTGTCTAAAGTGATGTGCATTATTTTCCAAGATTAAAAATAGAGACATTCTCAAAGTAAGCAATTTGCATACCAGAAAACCTGAACTGAGGCATGAGGGCAGTAAAAAACAGAGGCTGCTAGAGCAAGAAAAGCATAGAATTATTCAGTCAACGTATTATTATTCAAAAATACCAGGCACAGTCAATTAAAATTGTAAAAACATTGATGATGATGATGATGATGATGATGATGATGATGAAACACCAGGCACAGTCAATCAAAATTATAAAAACATTGACTGGTATTATATAACAGATACAAGTTTTAACCAAAAACCTAAGAATCTGTTAAATATAGGCAGAGTATGTATGCTGTTCCTAATATTGCTGTTTTTTGTAGCTCTGATGGTGTGATCTCCGAGATCTGCAACTGCTTATAGTACTGTGTGAAATTTCTTGGTATTGTTCCCAAAGCCCCAATGACTACAGGGACCACTGAAGTGTGTTTCTTGCAGAGGCGAGATCTTTCGATTGCCAGGTCTCTGTATTTTGTTAGTTTTTCCAATTCTTTGTTTTCAACTCTGTCATCCCTGGGAATTGCAATGTCAATGATCTGGACATTTCTTCGTTCTATTACTGCTGTGTCTGGTGTGTTATGTTCAAGGTGTCTGTCCATTTGGATCTGGAAACCCCACAAGATCTTGACTTCCTCATTTTCTGACACCTTCTCTACCTGATGTTCCCATGGGTTTTTGGAGGCTGGCAAGTTATATTTTTTGGCATAATGACTAATGCACTAACTTTGCCACTCTATAATGTCTAATTTTGTAATCTGTTTATGCAGTCTTTGGACATTCACAGATGAGGTGTGACACAGTTTCATTTTTTTCTTGGCAGAGTCAACATTTTTTGTTAGCGCTAATTCGTTGGATCTTAGATTTCATGATGACGATGATGATGATGATGATGCTTTGCTCTCCTTGTGAGTAGAGAAAAAGCAGAAATTGATTTGAGTCACATTTTAATTCAGACAGGCATAATGCATAAACCTGGGGAAATGTGTTTTAATTTTTGTGTAGATCACCATGCACACACAAATTGTTATGCATACTCTAAAAATCCAAAGTGGTGTGAAAATGAGACAGAGCAAGCTTTTAAAAAATTTGCAGAAAGCCAAACAGACAGATTCATCCACTTTATTTATTTGGAGAGCCTGAGGTTCTTTGGAATATTAAGGGTGGGTTAAGGAAGAAATATGGATCCATTTATTTATTTAAAATATTTCCATTTAACTTTTCAAGGCAAAGTATCTCCAATGCAATTCGTGGGGTAAAAGATTAAACAATATAATATCAAATGCAATTAATCCTAACAGCATTAAATGTTTAAAACAGTAATAATCACAGGATAAAAGATGGCCTTTCATGCAGTTAAAAGCAGCATGGAACAACCAAGGTCTTTAAGTACTGTTAAAAATACTCAGCCTTTCATGGAAGAGCTGCAGAATGCAAAAATCCATCTGTGAATAGGGCTATGGCTGCAAATCACCTTCACACACAGTGAAGGAATGCTAATCTGGAGTAGTTAGATGAGGTATCTCCACATGATCTGACTGTTAAGCAATTAGTCTTGCTAACCTGGACTTTCTTAAGTATTCTGAATGGGGCCCACAAATAACTTCACAGCACCACTTCCAAGTAAGGATGAGGCAACACAGGGGTCTGTGTATGAAGACAAACAATTAAAACTACTGTGCGGATTGAGAAGAGAGAATATGCTAGCAGAGAAACTTGAAGGGGAGCAGACACTAACAGGATTTGGAGGCGCTGCCTGCCTCTTTGAAAGTCTAACGTGGCACAGTGGATTCCACTCTCTGTTGCTGTCTTAAACTGTGCCTTTCCTAATGCTGAGCACCATAATCCTACGGCCAACCACTTCCAAAGGAAATTAAAGTGCTGTGTCCCTGGAATTTCTCACCTCTCTGAGAAATGGGATACAAAATATTCTTAGGATGTAATACAGTTGTGCTAAAAGGCTACTTGGATGTGAGGTTTTGATCCATCTAGCCCCGTGGTTGCCAACTTTGAGTCCACAGATATTCTTGGACTGAAACTCCCAGAAGCTTTCACCACTAGCTAGGATTTCTGGGTGTTGTCGTTCAAGAACATATTGGGACCTAAGTTTAGGGGCTGCTGATCTAGACCAAACCACTTTAATGGTGGTAGCAAACATTAAACTGCATGTTTTCTATGCCATGCGCTGGAGAAGGAGTTGGGGAAATCTGCCATAAGAATCTGCTAAGGCATATTTATAAGTACCCCTTATTTGGTTACCTATGGCAGCTTCAGAATTATGGTTTCCTTTAGGATGTTGACATGTAAGAGATGATTGACTAGAAGAGGAAAGGAAAAAAATATTTTAGACCATAGTTTCCAGGATCCCTCAGCCAGCATACTGGGGGTTAACAGTCTAAAATGTCCAAGTTCTGCTAACTGGCACAAGTGGAGAAAGCCCTAGATGTTCATCTGGGTTATGACCTTTGTGGAATTGGATGTAAGACAAAGTTAAAGAACAAAGGTTCACCTCTTGGTCAGAAGAATTATTTCAGAACTCAAGGAAACTGTCATGTAAGTCACCTTTTCAATTTGCATCCTCCTCTCCTTTGAGTCAAAGCTGCCTGAACTAAATCAAGTACAGCTGCTCAGACATCCCATCATTGCAACCTTGGTCACTGAAGATCTCATGTCAGCTTTTAGCAGGATGGAGAGCTACTGTTGATTCTCCGGGCAAATTCTGTCTTGGGTAATTGGATTCTACCTATCTAAATTTGTCAGCCCCTTTTGGCTGAGTAAATTGGCCTTCAGTCAATCTCTGTTGTAAACAGTTGTATTTAATTGACAGTTCAAGTGTTTGAGGATCTTACATTGTAACTGTATCCAGATATCTGTCTATCTATGGTGTAGCTCAGTGGTTTGGAACACCTGGCTGCAGAGCTGGTGGCAGGAGTTCAACTTCCAATTGTGTGTCCCAAGGAGGTGGCCAGCCAAGATCACCTTGAGCCTATGCGTGGCTAGTGAGGTTCCCTAGAAAACCCTCAGAGGGTTGCCATAAGCCTCAAGAGCTGTTAAAAAACCAGTGGGATACCTATTGTGTACATATTAGCAGTTGATTTTGCTTGGAAGTGAGTTGCACCCTTAGCAGTTCAAAAGCATGCAAATACGAGTAGATGAATAGGTACCACGTTGGTGGGAAGGTAGCCGCGCTCCGTATCTAGTCATGCCAGCCACGTGACCACGGAAAGTGTCTACAGACACACACTGGCTCTTTGGCTTACAAACGGGGATGAGCACCAGCCCATAGAGTCAGACACGACTAGACTTAAATTGTCACGGGAAACCTTTACCTTATTTAAGATCCAGGAATTAAACTGTCAATTTAACAAACAGTAACAACAACAAATCCCCACTTGTCATGCGGAGATAATAACAAAAACATGAGAGCAAGCAAGCGGAAACAATTAATAGAGCTCCATCAGATTATAGCTGGCACTGGTTTGTCGCTTGCTAAATGGAAGGAAATAAACCCACAATCATGCTGTCATTTGCATTTTGTTCGTTCAGCAGACAGCTTTCACTAGAACATGGCTGTTAGCTTTTTAAAAAAACTTGCGTAGCTACCTATCTTCTTTTTAACTTCTTTTAGGCAAAATATGCCTGAACTGGTGAGGTACAGAAATTCAGATCTATCCGCTGCAGGTTCAGTGTTTCATATTAATGAACCACCGATAACTTAATGAGAATTTGTTGATAGTGGAGATTAGAAGAAGCCCCTAACTGCCTGCCTTCTTAGACGTGGCATTTATTGTAGGTCACCCAGGGGCAAAAGAAAAGTCTTTCTCTTGAAGAGGCTTAGCTTGCTGGTAAGGCTAATGAGACGGCTGAAGTTCATTTAACAGTGGGTAGTAGGAAGAAAAATGATTCTGGTCTCCTTGACAAAGTTCAGCCATTTGAAAAGATTACTTTGGATACTTTTGGAAAGAAAGAGCATTTACTTACCTTTTGTCTTTAGCTATTCTATCTACCATGTGACACCCAATGCAAATATAAGCTGGATAGATGACATTTTAAGCTAATCCATTTAAATTAGATTCTGTGCTGAAGTGCAAGGCAAAGTACATTTGCTATGGTAATAAGAACATGATGGTTGTTTTGGAAAAATTGGGTAGAGTTTTCAAATTTCCATTCTCCAGAAAAGATGGTTCCATCATGATGGGCATAGCATAATTACAGAAATGGCTAGTAGGAGATAGCCTATATTTTGTGATATAGCAATGTTCAGTTTCCTGTTGCCAATCAGCTATCCAGCAAAACTAATTATTTCCACTTTGTGTCAGTTAAGAATAGCACAATTGTTCTTAAATTCCTGCATTTCTCAGTGAAAGTCAGGTGAGAATGAGTCCTAATAAGGGAACAGGAGAAATTTTCAGCATTGGTAAAAACTTACCTCATATTTGAGGTAGAAAGGACTTAAGAAACCAAACTTGACAGCTGTATCCACCCAGCCTACAGATTAATTCTTAAAACTCCGGCACCAAATGCTTCTGTATTTAACTATTTTACCGCTGGATTAGGGTTGCCACTTCTTTTTTTAAAAAAGTCCATATTTTTATGGCAGGAGATTTAATACGGGCATCTCCAGTCTGGAAGTAGCTGCACCTGTCGAATTAGATGGTGCAACCAGTGGAGAAATTTACTTCAGTACTTTCGTAAAGAATTTACAAAAACCTATGCATTTTGTCATATTTGAGAGGGAAAGTATTTAAGGCTTTAACATTTGAACGCAAGAGAAAGCAAAACTAACAGATATGTCCATTCTTGTTCCTGATCGCATCTGCAAAGATTTGAATGTACTTGCATAGTTCTCTGTTTGCATGTGTTTTGTGCACCAGAATTTATACCAAATATAAAGCAGTATTAGCTCATGATAATGTCTCTCTGGAAGTCCTTGGTGTCCATAGCTGGGTTAGCTGAGAAGATAGATTTGGTTGACCTTAAAAGATAACGCCAGTTGAAGTCCTGTCAGTTGCAACTAGAGTAAGCCCATTGAATCAATGTAATTTATGAAGAAGTGGACTTACCGCTGAGTTAATGGGCCTACTCTGGTTGCAACTTCCCATGATAAACAACAGGATCTCAGCAGAAGAGGAAATGTTATTATGTGCATGGATGAAGCTGGTATTACATCCTTTCTGGATATTGTAAAATGGTGTGAGGGTTCGGTGTGTACTGGTGCTATTCCTGGCTCCTTTGCAAGAAAAAACTTCAGGCGAGGATTGCTCTTTTAACAATGCAACATTTATTGTGTCATGAATAAATAAACTAGTGCCCTTAACCAGCTCTGTATCTTTATCTCCTTCTGTCAACGGGACAGTCAGGGGTTTCCAATCTTCAACAACGAAGGGATTGCCATAACTAGAGTTCCACGGACGCAGCAGTTCCGGGTGGGGGGGTTCCACTCTCTTAGCGTGGTGGCCAACAGACCAGGCAACAGGGGCACAGCCTCTTCTCAGAGAAGGTCATCCCAGAGGGTATTCCCCGGCTGATCCACTGTTTCCCAGACCTTCTCAACTCCTCCATCTTCATCGCCAGAACACTCTATTCACTTCTCTTCTGGCTCTCCTCCTCAACTCTTTCCCTCTCCTTTCTGAGCTTCTTCCTCCACTCCTTTGCCTCAGTTTCCCCCCAGTAAGAAGGTTGAATGGGAATAGCGGACCTCCTCCGATAGTCAGCCTCCTCCCGGGGTACTCTGATCCTTTCCCATTTATCAGTCCAGGGATTCTTGGTCCATATCCACTCCCAACCCGGAGGCAAGGGCTCATCCCTCCTTACAACTTCCACTTGCCTCGCCTCTCTCTCTCTGCCCTTTTCCTTCTTGCTTCCTGCCTTTTTTGTTTCTCCCTCATCTATCCTCATCCCCCGGGTCAATGTCTCCAGTTCTTTCCCCTTAGGGTGTTTATTCTGTGCCCCCATCTGGACAATTTGAGATTCGCCTTTCTCCTCAGGCCTATTTTCTGGGTCGAGGATGGACAGTGTTCCAGTGAGTGATGTCTCTGACTCACCTCCTATCTCACAAATGGCCTTCATGTGTCTCCATGTAAGGGTTGCCATGTTGCTGTTCTCCAAATGTGTGCAGCTTAATTTGCATATTATACAAACAGGCAACCTTATTGGCATGCTGTGCAAATTTGCATGGTACACACATTGAAACTGATTTTCCATATTATGCAAATTAAACACATTAGTTGCTGCATTGTTTTTCTGCTAGCATATTTCAGCCTTGGCATTATTTATATAATAACCGCTGATCAGAGAGAGCAAATGTGGTGTAATGGTGAAATGTCAGTCTTGGAACAGCGAGATGTATGTTCAAATCGCTGCTGAAACACAAAGTTTACTTGGTATCCTAGGCTGATCAGTACGTCTCAATCAACCTGACTTTATAGAACAAAATGGAGAGAGAAGAACCATGTGAGGGAACCATGGACATTCAGGGTTTTTAAAAATTGTTTTTTATTGGTGAAAAAACCCTCCGCTCTGAAACTTTTAGGTCCATGACATGTAGGCATCCTTCAGTCTCAAGAGACTATGGTAAGTGCTCTGAATAGAGGTCTTGGAACAGCATCTAGTGTGGCTGAGAAGGCCAATTCGAGAGTGACCATCCCTTCCACACTGAAGACAAATACAATCTCCATGGTCCATGACAATTCCTCAGGAATCCACCATGACTAACACATCGACATCTGATTTGCAGGAGGGAAATACAAAGGACACTGAGAGCAACATGGGAGGGGGAAATAAGGTGTACCGTATTTTTCGCTCCATAAGACGCACCTCTCCATAAGACACAACTAATTTTTAGGACAGCAAAAAAGGAAAAAAAATATTCTGGCGATTTCGGCCCGCTGGGCCCACGGGGGTGGTGGTGGAGGACGGCTGGGAAGGGTCTGGGAAGGGAAGGGAAGGTGGCAGTTGCGGCCTGCTAGGCCCCGGGGGGGGGGGGGGGTGGAAGACAGCTGGGAAGGGAAGGGAAGGTGGTGGTTTCGGCCTGCTAGGCCCACAGGGGGGTGGAAGACGGCTGGGAAGGGTCTGGGAAGGGAAGGTGGTGCTTTCGGCCTGCTAGGCCCGCGGGGGGGTGGAAGACGGCTGGGAAGGGTCTGGGAAGGGAAGGGAAGGTGGCGGTTTCGGCCTGCTAGGCCCCGGGGGGTGGAAGACAGCTGGGAAGGGTCTGGGAAGGGAAGGTGGCGATTTCGGCCTGCTAGGCCCGCGGGGGGTGGAAGACGGCTGGGAAGGGTCTGGGAAGGGAAGGGAAGGTGGCGATTTTGACCCTTCCCAGCCGTCTTCCACCACCCGCCTGCGGGCCTAGCAGGCCGAAACTGCCACCTTCCCTTCCCTTCCCAGACCCTTCCCAGCCATCTTCCACCACCCCCCGCGGGCCTAGCAGGCCGAAACCGCCACCTTCCCTTCCCTTTCCAGACCCTTCCCAGCCATCTTCCACCACCCCCCGCGGGCCTAGCAGGCCGAAACCGCCACCTTCCCTTCCCTTTCCAGACCCTTCCCAGCCATCTTCCACCACCCCCCGCGGGCCTAGCAGGCCGAAACCGCCACCTTCCCTTCCCTTTCCAGACCCTTCCCAGCCATCTTCCACCACCCCCCGCGGGCCTAGCAGGCCGAAACCGCCACCTTCCCTTCTCTTCCCAGACCCTTCCCAGCCGTCTTCCACCACCCCCCCGGCGGGCCTAGCAGGCCGAAACCACCACCTTCCCTTCTCTTCCCAGACCCTTCCCAGCCGTCTTCCACCACCCCCCGCAGGCCTAGCAGGCCGAAACCCGCCACCTTCCCTTCCCTTTCCAGACCCTTCCCAGCCATCTTCCACCACCCCCCGCGGGCCTAGCAGGCCGAAACCGCCACCTTCCCTTCCCTTTCCAGACCCTTCCCAGCCATCTTCCACCACCCCCCGCGGGCCTAGCAGGCCGAAACCGCCACCTTCCCTTCCCTTTCCAGACCCTTCCCAGCCATCTTCCACCACCCCCCGCGGGCCTAGCAGGCCGAAACCGCCACCTTCCCTTCTCTTCCCAGACCCTTCCCAGCCGTCTTCCACCACCCCCCCGGCGGGCCTAGCAGGCCGAAACCGCCACCTTCCCTTCTCTTCCCAGACCCTTCCCAGCCGTCTTCCACCACCCCCCGCAGGCCTAGCAGGCCGAAACCGCCACCTTCCCTTCCCTTTCCAGACCCTTCCCAGCCATCTTCCACCACCCCCCGCGGGCCTAGCAGGCCGAAACCGCCACCTTCCCTTCCCTTTCCAGACCCTTCCCAGCCATCTTCCACCACCCCCCGCGGGCCTAGCAGGCCGAAACCGCCACCTTCCCTTCCCTTTCCAGACCCTTCCCAGCCATCTTCCACCACCCCCCGCGGGCCTAGCAGGCCGAAACCGCCACCTTCCCTTCTCTTCCCAGACCCTTCCCAGCCATCTTCCACCACCCCCCCCGGCGGGCCTAGCAGGCCGAAACCGCCACCTTCCCTTCTCTTCCCAGACCCTTCCCAGCCGTCTTCCACCACCCCCCTGGCGGGCCTAGCAGGCCGAAACCGCCACCTTCCCTTCTCTTCCCAGACCCTTCCCAGCCGTCTTCCACCACCCCCCGCAGGCCTAGCAGGCCGAAACCGCCACCTTCCCTTCCCTTCCCAGACCCTTCCCAGCCATCTTCCACCACCCCCCGCAGGCCTAGCAGGCCGAAACCGCCACCTTCCCTTCCCTTCCCAGACCCTTCCCAGCCATCTTCCACCACCCCCCGCAGGCCTAGCAGGCCGAAACCGCCACCTTCCCTTCCCTTCCCAGACCCTTCCCAGCCATCTTCCACCACCCCCCCGCAGGCCTAGCAGGCCGAAACCGCCACCTTCCCTTCCCTTCCCAGACCCTTCCCAGCCGTCTTCCACCCCCCCCCCCCGGCGGGCCTAGCAGGCCGAAATCGCCACCCCCCCGTAGACCTCTGGGAGCTTACCTGGCCTTCCTCTGCAGCTTTTTCCTAACTGTTGGGGCGAAAAAGCTACCAAGAAGCAGCCTCTTTCGCCACCTACAGTTAGAATTTAAATTGCACCCTTTTTTTTTTTACAGTATTCACTCCATAAGACGCACACACTTTTCCCCCCACTTTTTTTGGAGGAAAAAGTGCGTCTTATAGAGCGAAAAATACGGTAATTTCCTTCAAAGGTATCTGATTCAGTATTTTATTATACCTGTAAAATATCCTGGCTTAACTTCTCTGGTTTTTTGGTCCAATTTGACATTTGTATAATGTGTATAATGTTAAATGCTTGCACGCATGGACGCACACACACACACTCTCAAGTGCCAGTCCAGTGTTGCACCAATCCTAAATCTCCACCCCATTAGCTGTTTATTTTTTGAATACTGTGTGTTATATAGTAACAGGGTGTGAGATTCATAGCAGAGCTTGAAATTTTGCTTTTTGGACCACTCCATGTAGAATCCTTCAGCCATAGAAGCTCCTGACCATATTGGCTGAGTGATTCTTCGAGCTGTAGTCTTAGAAAATAATTTCTCCTTCTCTGCTTCCTGATAAGTACAGACTTATCTATTCGCTCTGCACATTTAATGAGGTACTCATTTTTGCCAACTCTTCCACAGGGCAGAAACTACCAAAAGTCCTGGGTAAGCTCCTAAAGACGAGACAAAGGTAAAATGGCACTTGATGAGTCTGGAAAGCCATAGAATCACACACTCATGGAATCATAAAATTGTAGAGTTAGACAGGATCCCAGCAGTCATGAAATCCGAAGGTTGAAGAAATGCAGCACTGTACTGTCAGAGCTCAGGCAAGTTTTTCTTTTCTTTTGAACTACAGTTCCCATCACACAATGAGCAACACTCATTGCTATGGGTTAACTGCTTTCTGTGGACTGTAGGTGCTTTAGCAAGGGCCAACATCCCCACAATCACAACATCTACTTAGAATTGTTTGTTTACTCATCCATGAGTTCTTAAATGGTGGGTTGGTCACATCTTTTGCCGTATATCTCTCATTTTATAAGGTCTGACTCTAGAGACATACTTCTACTTTTGAAAAAATGAAACCTTTGACTCCAAGCCAGCTGATGGTCTCTAATTGGGCACCAGCTGGCACATCTAAAATCCAAGTAAAGATCAGCCAACCAGGTAATATTGCAGCCCTATGCCAACTTCTCCAGCAAAATGTGTTTGTTATTTCAGCTTTTCATAAAATGCTCTGTTGTACGTATAATTTGATTGCTGAATCCATTCCTAATATTTTATTTTTTCACATTGTGCAAATGAAGGGCCATTTCATCATCTGCACAGCAACAAAACCAGATCTGCTGCTGAGAGTACATTTAACATGGAACCGCAGCTAATTTTGGTTCCACATAGTATGCACTGGTATGATAACACAATGATTTTAGACATCTATTTATCACATTCCCCATTAACATTTTAGGTACGACTTTATTTAATTTTCTCTGTTGATTGGCAGATCTAACCCCCCTCCCTTTACGAAAAGCACACAAAGCAGCGCATAAAACCTGCCAGGATAAATAAAAACACAACACAGGATATAGAGACAGACTAAAGAAGCAAAGCCAAACAGTTGAAAAGAACCCTAACCAGCATTATTAGTGTCTACTGTGTCTTTCATGCGGTTCTTAAATAAAATATGATTTCACCCGCCGATACAGTCCAAAATGCCTCTTTTGTATCAGAATTGTATTGATTTTATTTTGGTGTTCTCCTCAGCAATGCTAAAGCCTGCCCAGGAATTTCTCATTTTTTATTTATACATCTCAATGGCTGCTGCTTTCCTTTGTTGCTGTTCTCTTTTCATGATGAACTATGATGTAATGCGATGCCCTCTAGGGACTGAACCGAAATTACCTGCATCCCCCCCCCCCCCCCGCCGGTCCATTAAGGCACTTAGGCAAGGCTGCAGCCTTCTGGTTTTCAGAGCCGGCTGTTCCATCAAATGAACGCATCTTTAAGCCAGAGTGTTTCTATTTGGAAGGAGCGGCACAAAAGAACAGGTTGGATGCCTAGAATCTGAGCTGCAAAAGCTAGCATCATGGCAAACAAACAAAACAAAATCTTTTTTCTGAGTGTTAGTACTGGTAGTGTCAGCTAACCTTCCTTTGTCCTGCATCTTTCAGTCAGTTCATCTTTTGGGTCATTTCCCCGTTGCTGGCACATCAGCTGGTGATGCGTTTGCAGAGGAAAAACGTAAACGCAGGCTCTTTCTTTTCTCCTTTTGATAAACAGCCACTTTGAGATCAAAATAAATACTTGCATAATTGGTATATGTGGTTATGCAACTGATTCCGCAATCATGTGCTGTGTTAGCAAGCCAAATATCACAGAAACACTACAGGTGACCTATTACCTTCCACCCCATGCGAACAAGATACTCGCTCTTTTGTCTTAATGAGCTACCAATGGGTGACTACAGCACTGAACTGTAGCATAGACGCCTTGCTAGAGTCATAGAGGTCTAGCTCAGACTTCTTTTTTTCTGCTTTCTGCTGTCAAGAATTGTCAAGATCAAGTGCAAGTGAAAATTTGTATAGCTCACTTTTCAATGAGACCTTTCTGAAAAGTACAAACTTCTTCATAAATGATATGGAAGGAACTTCAGTTTGTTTGTTTTAAACTGAATGAGGGAGAAAGCAGAACTAATTTGCTCCTCTAGGAATCTGATGGCTTTGAATGCTTAGTTCTTAAAAAATCTGGCTTTGAATCCCTATGTGTTCAAATATGTTTGTGGTGCTCAATTAGGTTGCTGGTTCTTTTTTCCCTTACAAGCTGTTCATTTTTAATAGCTATGTGGGTGACAATTAAACCACAATTTTTCCATGATGAGCATAGCTTTATCTATTGAATTTCACCAGTGCAGGTGGCGGAGAATTTATTTTGATCTCCACAATTCACACATCTCTTTGTAAATTTGAAGGAATGAGTGTGAACGTTTTAAAAACTGAATTGGAAAAGTGAAATTGATAGAAAGTGACACTGACGGATTTATCCCTTTCAGATTCAGGAGAGCTAGAGTTGTCTCCCCCCCCCCCCCCCCCGGTAGCTTGATGGATACTTCCGACGTCACGGCGAGTGATTGCACACTAAATGTTACAAAGCTATTTAGTGGCATTCTCTGTTGTCTTGTGTGTGGCAGCACACTGTTGTAAGACCTTAACAGTTGCCTGGCAAGTAACACAATGATTCAGATTATTATAACCACCATGGTAAACTGTGTACCTGTCTCAGCTCAATACATTTATCTGTCATCAGGGGATTTGGATATGGTTCAGTGTAATGGATCTCAAAATAACTAGCTCTGAAACCCATTTTGTAAATAATACCAGCCGCACCAGTGAAAGTGGTGTTGTGACAGCTTGCTGATTCTGCACCAGTCTCTCAACACTGTTCTCTCAACTGACCAACGAGAGGGCATTTCCATTACTACCCCATGTTATTTCATATGTATATATTGTTCTTTCTTTATATATATAATTGTTGCTATATATATGGTTGCTATATATATATAAATGGTTGCTATAGATAGATAGATAGATAGATAGATAGATAGATAGATAGATAGATAGATAGATAGATAGATAGATAGATAGATAGATAGATATAGCAACCATTTGCTCTTCACGTTAATGCTATATATATATAGCAACCAGATTTTTAAATAAAGGCATCTTTATACTATAAAGTGTAAATAAAGGCATCTTTACACATGAATTCAACTTGTGCTCCCACAGCATAGGTTTATTCTAAGCTGCCAAATAAGAATCTACGTGTTTGTTAAAGGTATTTGAAACACCGAGGTGCAGTGATTCTGTTGTTTTTAGCTTGTGCTGCAAAACAATTCAATCTCACAGCCTCTGTTGCACAGAAGTATCCCATTCAAAAAAAAAAAAAAAACCGGGAAAAAAAACCACCCATGAGTGTGGATAGTTCTTGTTGACCCATGGAAAGAAAGCATTCAGTGAAAACAGCTTTGAACAGTTGACAGTAGCTAGTCTGATCTATGGCTTGAATGCGGAAGTGATGAAAGAACTAGTCTGGCGTGATGAACAATAGATTAGACGAGACAAGGGAGGGATGAGAAATGTGTTCCGTTTGCATTTTAATACAAATAGGCCGAATTCACATTTCATGAACGAATATAGAAAATGGCACACAATTATCTTTCCATTTCTGCATTTCTCTGAATTGTCGAATACCATTGTCTGATCAAAAACTGCATACAAAAATCCATACTTTCATGATACTTGTGTTTTAAAAGGCATATGAGGAAAAATGGTTGTGCAAAATGTATTGGGGGAAAATACCTATGAAAACATATATGAAATGTAACCATTTTCTTAAAATTGCAAATACACATAATAAGGTAGAACAAACCTGTGCTTCCTCAAAAATGGAAGGACTTTAGGAAGCAAAGCAGATGTTAATAAAATTCTGGGAGCTCTTGCTGAAAGGAAAAGCTTTTTCCATTCTGGGTTTCACATTAATAGTGAATGTGCAGGTGGCAGAGTGATTGGGCCAGCAAGTTCAATGGCATTAGGGAAAGCAAGCAGCTGCCACCTTACAGACCCCTAAAAGTATTCAGTGAATGTTTGGTTGCTCAACATATACATATTCTGGCCAAGACAACACAAAGCATTAACATGAGGAGCAAATGGAAAAATTAGAGGATCTACATGTTGTGTCAAGCATGGATTTTTAAAAAGCTGCTTTTCTCTGATTGCTTTCTTCTCTCAAAAATAGCAACTGAGCAGGGCCTTGATTAGAATTAGAAGTGCTACAAGCATGTTTAATCATCATCACCATCATCATCATCATTCTGTTATATAATACCGGACAATGTTTTTATAATTTTGATTGACTGTGTCCAGTATTTTTTAATAATACTAATAATAATGTGCCATCAAGTCAGTTTTGACTTAAGGTGACCCTTTTCAGGGTCAGGTAGAGAATACTCAGAAGTGGTTTGTCATTCCTTTCTTCTGGGGATGTCATGTAATCCCACCAAAAACGGTCCTCCAATTAACTATTTCCACCAAAGTTAAAAACAGTTTGCTGCAAGTAGCACCTTTGGTGGCAAATAATTAACTTTTTATTGAGCAATTCATTGGTTGTATCCATATATCTGCTGTGAAATAAGTACTGTGCCTTCAGACAGAGTAACAACTAAGCTTCAGTCCCCCATTAAGCCTTTGGAAAAAAAACTTCTGTTTCACTTCTGGCACCTACTTCAGTTTATATTTATATACCCAGGTCAGGATAAGTGGTTTAAAGGAACCCTGTAAGGATTTACTGTCATAAATCCCTGGGGGGCAAAGTTTGGAACTTCCTGACGAGCAGGAAGTATATAATCATCCACCATCCACCTCAGGTTTCCTTGTTTCTCTCACAGACGCTGGAAGAGAAATGGATTTCAGCAAGCTGTCCCTGCTGCAATGTATTTATGGGTGGTTTGGTCATGAATGATCAATTAAAAGCCATTAATTTTACAAAAGACTGCTCTTCACTGGTTAATATGGACTGATCTAGTGTCTGCACTTACAGGATTTTCCTTGAGAGCGGCTCATTGTGTAGATTGACATGATAAGCACTTGCCATTCAAAATTTATCATTACCTCAGTTTTCCAGGATCTGCTTTTTGTCTCCAGCAGCTCACGGAATGCAATTTGTCCATCATGTAGTTTAGCACTGGGACACTTTGTTGGTAAGATAAAAGTCCAGGTAAGTCCCGTGACACTCCATTACCAAACAACAACAACAAAAAAGGATGTGAAAATTACTAGATAATGTATCATCTGAAAGACCTCTCTGTGTCTTTAGAAGAGAACAACTGTTCAAACACTTAAAATATCAAAGAGATTTGAGCTATCACAGAATTAGCCACAAGTCAAAAGTGATTAGTGGAGACTTTTAGCTAATTAGCAGGTATATTAGTGAAATCTACATTATCTTAGCAAACAACAAAAAGAAGAGGATTAACTGCATTATGAATTATCTTACCAGCTTTGCTTCCCTGGGGACCCACAAATGTGTGTGCATGGACACACAGCCACAACTGGTATTCTTATGACCCTGTGTGTTTTACAGAATTAAGCTCCGGAAAAAAGATCAAAAGGAAATAGAAAGCTAACCTGGGCAAAATGTGATCTGAATTTAGAATAATTTAGACATGGGGAAATTTCGTAGTCTTGAACTTCTAATACTCTTCCAATTCTGAAGTCCTTAGTTTGTTTTATATTTCTTAGGACATAATAGATCATTTTGTTGCTGCAATCCTGTTTTGTTTGTTTGTTTGTTATTTGCTATTAGGAGCATGTCAATAATCAAAATACATTTCAGCCAGACTTAGAATAATAGTAAAAATCAGTAAAATTTTAAGATACCATTATAGGGGATTTGGCCATGATATGTTCTCACACATACTTTGTTATAAGCCGATAATATTACAGTGGAAAAATCTTTGTGGAGGTGGAATGTGCACAAATCAAGACGTACAACAGAAGATTTCTGAGTTCCCCTGACTCTGCGGATTTCAGCTTTCTCCTTCTATGAAATACTGATATTTTTCATCAAGCTTCCAAAACAGCCCCAGCTACTTCAGGGGTACTTGTTTTGTTTTGTTTTTGTTTCCACTGCCTTTTGTAATGGCCATGTTATTGGAATTTGGGTTCATATTGAGTCTGTGGGATTTTTCTGAAATATATTTTGCATCCTTCAGTTCCATGACATTTTAGTGCTCTTTTGAGAATTGATATGTAGTCTGGATCACTCTCTTAGTTCCCTGTTCAGGAAGTAGATTGTTTTCTTTTTCCTGGTGGCAGGAATCCTACCATCAGGAAGGCAAATATCTAACATCCAAATATTTGCATGATGGTCAATGCTTGTGAATCCAGACATTTGGAGTCTTGATTCTGTTATCAGGGAGGAGAAGGTTTACTAGATAAATAGGAATTACATGTTCTTGGGATATGGGCAAGAGAAGGGCCAGGGTAAACAATATTTCCAACACATACACACCCACAAACTCTTAAATTTTGTGGGATTGTTCATTCCCTCTAAAAGAGGACGCAAAATCTGGGAACTCGTACAAGTCCATTGGGGGGAGCTATTTTTAAATACAAGATGGCGATGGAGTTTTGTTTCTTTGAATTATATTTTAAAAGGAGCCAGAAAGCAGCTTCAAGCCATTACTCAACTGCTCAAGACAGCCCTCAACCTCAACTTCCCATGTCTGCACCATCAACCTGGGGAGACTGTAGCTCTCAGGAAGCTTCAGCAGACATCAGGTGATCCCAGCCAGGAAGAACCTGCACTGCCAGCCAATCCAATGCTAGAAAGGTCAGGGCAGAGCATCTGGAGCCAGTGGCACCTGGTGGATCAAGAGCAGCACAGAGCGCCATATGATTATTATTATTTTTTGCCAAGCTACCAAGGAAAAACTGGGAGGATAATGGATAAGGCATGGGCCTTTTGAAGCCCCCCAATAGGAGGAAGGAGAAAATGGAAGGAGAAGAGAGAGGGGGGTCTCTAAACCTAAGGCTTTTCTCAAGAAAGAAAGGAGTTGGCCAGGTCCAGACTGCAAGTGAATAGGTGGTCAGGTCAGAATACTGGGGAGGAAAAGGGAGTAGACTGTGGTGGTGCCCCTAGCCAGGACAAGGAGGACTGCCACCCTAATTGGGAGCAAGAGGCAGAAGGGGAACAACAAGGCTAGGAGGTTCCCAACTGTTTGGGGCTGGTGTGAGGGCCACTGTTAGAATCCCCCCCCCCCAATAAGTCTTTGAACATTTTGTGCTCAATTGTTTTCTGGAGAGAGAGAAAAAGCCAAGCTGTACAGGAGTATTACAATTCCTGCTCAGAATGGCATCCTTCCTGCACAGGATTCACCAGAAAGGACATTAAGCGGTGCAGAATCTGGTTGTTTCAAACACAGAGGAAACAGACCCCCCCCCCCAAAAAAGGAAAGGAAAATGAGAGCAGGATCTTGTTCTAATAAGAAGCAAGAAAATCTTGGTTAATATAAGGGGATATCTTGACAGGGACAGGTAATCTCAGCATGGTGAGACTCATCTCTGCAAATCAGAATTTTTGTATTTCTCATATTCCTAATATAGTTGAAAAGTCACATTGCAGCCTAAGGTTCATGGTCTCCCCATCCCCCTTCTCTTTCTTCTCCTGTTGGAAGATGGTTGTTACATAGACTTTGGGCACAACAGTGTTTTGTTGTGTTTTGCTTTCTCATTAAGTGACTGCAGTATTCTAGATTTTTGTATTTTATGTAGGGTTGGATTCAATGGCCTTATAGACCCCTTCCAACTCCATTATTCTATGATTCTATGACAGAGGACGAGATGGTTGGATAGTGTCATCGAAGCTACCAACATGAATTTGACCCAACTCCAGGAGGCAGTGGAAGACAGGAGGTCCTGGCGTGCTCTGGTCCATGGGGTCACAAAGAGTCGGACATGACTTAATGACTAAACAACAGCAACAAACATGCTAATTAGTTTGAATTAATTAGAATGTATCTGTGCTTGAAGCCTGCAGTATCCATTTCAGACAATAAGTGGCAGGCTTTCCTAATTAATGCATAGTTCTTGTGGTTGATATTGTTGGAAGTCAGGGGAGGTAATCCAATGGAAGACACAGAATTCTATAGCTGCTCCCTTTCACATAAATAGGATGGAACCTTTCCCCCAGGGGCTGCTGGGGTGTATCATTGCAAGCGCTGTGCTTGGAAGTTCCAGCACCTAGCTGTGAGTTTCCTCAGATAGACTGGTTGAAATGTGTCCAACTCCGATAGCTGTATAGCCATGTTGATCTGACTGGAATCTTTATTGAATGAAATTAATAGTTAGTGCAAATGATGAAAAACTGAGAGTATGTGGGTAACCCTGTTTGTCTATTTATCTGTATGTCTGTCCTGTGTTTTTAATTTCACCTCTGTCACTTGGTTGGTTGTTTTCTCTCCCTCGCACCCTACTTTCTGTATAGACAACCTAATTACATGTCTCTCACAGACAGAAAAGAATCGAAGCTGCAAAATTCTGTGTCTGAAAAAAATAGGAGGTGACCAGATATATTTCTTTGGAAGGTCTTGTTCATCACAGGTTATGGCTTGAGGGTCAGAACGGGAAAAGGCTTGAAAAATGAACTATGAATTCTTGCTGCAGCTGTTGCTTATGTGATGTCAAGAAAAATTAATTGTAGACTCACACTGCAATGTTAGAACCTTGTTATTCTATTGGGAAAATAACATTCCTGGAAAGCAGAAGGGCATGTAGAATGAAGAAGTATTACACCTTTCCCTTGAATTGCACAGATCTGAGCAGCACAGTTTTGGCTATACATGGTTTTCCCCAATAAATAGAATATTTCAATAAATAAATAAATGTTACATAATACTGTGCTACTATTCATCTCCAGCAAGTGGACTGAGAAAGGTGGGTGTTGGGCTTACCTAGGGCTCTGTTGTCGGCAGTGCGGCAGCCCTTGGTCTGATGGTGGCAGCCTCACCCCTCCTGTCATGGCAGCTCCATGTGGCAGCTATGTGCTGGGGCATGCCAGAAGGCTGACATGGGTCAGAGGAAGTGTGTGTGTGTGTATTAGTTAATCAACTGGTTATGCTTTATAGTTACATTTGGGGGGGGGCATAAGAATTATACATAGATTTTGAACTACAAAACCCAGCGCCTGTAACCCCAACATTGTTGAAGGGAGAAGTGTATATATCCCGTATAGGGACTATTTCTGCGGGATTGTGCAACAAAGGACGTGGACATATCGGCATAAGGGCCATTCCCCTCCTTAATCCATGTCATACTGTTTGTGTTATTTCGTAGCTTCCAGATCAACCCTTTCATCTAGGAATGCCCAAGGTGGCCAACATTAAATCAAAAACCATGTCTGTGTCAAATTCAACTGATCAAAAGACAACATTAAAATGTGTCATCCATGAAGTGATGAGAAGCAGTGAGAACAGGGGGACCAAATGCCATCTCTGATTAACCAGACCTGCTGGAACAAATGTGTGCTCAAAAGAAGTGAAAGATCTTTAAGGAACTCTCTATGTTCAAACTCAATCTTTTGTAAAATGGGCAAAGTGTAGCCGAGGGCCACATGGCAGCCTCCCGGCATCACTCAAGTTCCTGTACCACCCACCATCCCCCAGATTTCAAACTGTGTCCAAAAGCCTGTTGTTTAGCAAAGTAAACCACACTGGAATAGACCTGTTGAATCAATGGGGATTTGGTGAGCAAACTCCTCCAATAAGGTTGATTGATTTAAATGGGCCAATGTGGTATAGTGGATTGAGCCCTAGGTTCGAATCCCCACTTGGCCATAGAAACTCACTGGGGGTGTGGAACTGGTAAAGCCACTCCTTAAATATACTGTGTTTCCCCGAAAATAAGACAGGGTCTTATATTAATTTTTGCTCCAAAAAACGCATTAGGGCTTATTTTCAGGGGATATTTTTTTCATGTACAACAATCTACATTTATTCAAATACAGTCATGTCATCTTCTGGTTGCTGCAGAAGGGTGGAGGGTGGGGTTTCACTTAACTGGGGCTTATTTTTGGGGTAGGGCTTATATTAGGAGCATCCTGAAAAATCATACTAGGGCTTATTCTCAGGTTAGGTCTTATTTTCAGGGAAACAGGGTATGACTTACCTTGAAAGCTCTGTTAGGGTTGCTATAATTTGGTTATGATTTGACAGCACCAACAAAACCAAACTACTACGTGCAATTTATTTTAGTATAGTAAATCACAGTTAGGGTAGGGCCATTTGAATCAATAGAAGCAAAGTGTGCTGCATATAAAGTGTGTTGCTTACAGAGGAGTTGACTCACTATATCCCCACTAATTCAGTGAACCTACTCTTGTGTGATTTGCTATGCGAAGCAACAGGATTTTGGTCATTAGGTTTAAAAGCCCTGCACATTCTCCAGGGAGTTAGAAGTAGACAATTTAAAAATGTTTAACGTTTGAACATTTTTGCCCAAACCAAAAGAGAACAAAGCATTCTGAGAAAGGTAGAGTCCTTGGGTTTCAAATGACTTGCGGACATGATATATGTAAATGTTTGCAACAACACCCTGGTTTTGACACCCTGCTTCTTTTCTACAAAGCGATATCAAGGGGATTAAATGGAACTGGGATAGCTGGCAAGAATTTAAAAAGCGTGCTGCTTATATATGCCTTATAGCACTTAAAGCACTCACTAGGCAGTTTAAATTATGCATACTACATATTGCCGCCCCCCCCCCCCCGTAAGCTGAGTACTCATTTTACTGACCTTGGAAGGATGGAAGGCTGAGTGAACCTTGAATCAGCTACCTGGGATTGAACCCCCGGTCATGAGCACAGTTTTGGCAGCTGTACAGCAGTTTAATCCTCCTTCTGACAGCTCTGTCCCAAAAATCTCCTCCAAAGATTTTTGTACCAGTTCCAGCCACATTTTTTTTTTTTACCAGTCAAGCTTTTTAACAGTTGTGTTGTGGAGGGTGTTTCAGAAATTGTAGCTTGCATTAAAAGCTACACCTTCTACAATTTCGTTATCTAGTAAAGGGAATTGCTGGACTCCAAATGCCATAATTCTCCATTTTGGAGTTCTGCCGATGTTGCAGGCATCTTTCAAACAGCTCAGTGTGGAACACCTTGGAGATGTTGGAGTTTTTACAACTTCCCATGCTGTCTGGAGGTGGCTGGGAGGGACCTGCCTGGACTGGGGTGACTATCAATCCACCCAGCACTAACCAATAGTTCCCTCCTGCCTCTGAATTAAAAGAGAGCTCCACCTCTCTACTTTGAGTTTGTTCCCTCTCTCATTGAGTCTGTTGCAGTCTATTGCTAAAAACAGACAAGAGAAAGGGCTGAATTAGAAGCCTTGGAGGCTTAACTAGCTTTGGCCAAGCTTCCTTCCCAGAAAGAAAGCTCCCAGCTGGTCCATTGCTGGTTTACATATGTGAAGTGATCCTCTGACCTTCTTGCAATATTGAACGTAGAGCTATGCCCTTAGTCTGAGGATGACCTGTCCAAAACCTTTGCAGGGAAGGTGCTGCCCTGCTTTGGTCACAAGCCACATGTGGCTTAGAATGTCGAGTTCACTGTAAAAGTGACCTGCCTGTGTCAAGAACTCAGATTTTTTAGAGTTTCTTGTTGGGCTTGCAAACAAAGAGGAGTGATTCCTCTTCAGAGTTCGTGCAGCCATGGGGTAACATTCAGCGACAAGAGGGGGCGAGATTAGGCATTCCCCTCTGAATATATTGAGAGCTCCAGTTTGAGTAAAGCCCAAATAGGAGGAGTGCCATTACTACTCCTGCGGCTGAAGTCCATTGCTATTCTATATTTTTGAGCTTTATATGTTCTATAATGCTGCATAATGTTTACATTCTGATGAGCCGTGTTCTTGTGCATGTGTGCATATTTGTTGGCTGAGAATATCATTTAATGCAGGTGACAAAGTGGGTTCTATGCCGTAATCAGGCGAGAATTCAATACACACTTATCTGGGAATAAGCCTATTGAACTTAATAGGATGTGTTTCTGGATGAATAGATATGTGTAGGATTACATTACCAAAAGCCCTCTGTGTGTGTGTGTGTGTGAGAGAGAGAGAGATCAAAAAATATGCAAACTTGTTTCCTTCTGGGCAGATAAAATCCCATTTTGTTCTTTGGATAACAGTTTGCTTCCCCCCCGCCCCCCCGGTGTATGCTTAAACAGCAGGGCTGAAATGCAAGGAAGCCATTGAGGCCTGATCATTCTGGAAGCCAACCCTCTCTCATCTCAACAAGCACCTCTTGTTCTAAACAAGGCTCAGTCGGTGTATTAGGGCACAATGTTGTGAAATCAGGCAAAACCCTGTCCAATTCTCTGCAGCAGCTCACCTATGAAATCACATCTCCCTAATCTCAATCGCTGTGTTTTTCCATGTGCTGGGCATGGTTCTTAAAATGTTTTTTGCTCACATCTTAGCAGTGCCAGTTGGATGCACAAAACTGCACCCAGCATGAGGTGGAGTGGTCAGAGGCAGCCTTCATCAAGAAGTATACAGACTCTCCACTTACTGTTTGCTAAACCACTGAAGTGCATCTGAGTTTGCAAGAGAAGGGACAAGCAAGTGGAATGAGTTACTTATAAACCATTTTGCACACTCTACAGCTGGGGCAGGAGGAGAGTGGGAATCTGGCCTTTCTCAAGCAGTAGAGAATTAGAAAGCAGGGCATTTACACCCTTTTACAGTTATAAGGTGCTATAACTCTCTGGACACTATACAAAATGTGGCTTAAAGTTAAATGCAAAATAGTAATGCCCGCTGTTTTCTATTGGACCTGTTTGCTCTGGACAGTAAAGATGTGCAAGGCTTTAAGTTCAACAGAAGTCTGAGCAGGGAACTTTAAGGATAAGGTGCTAATAATGTCTAATTAATGCCAAACTAGCATTCAGATGAACAGATTGCAGCAAAAGCCTCCTTTGATGTGCATAGTGCTGAAGGACCAAAACTTGGATATGTTATTTTTGGATTATAAATCCCACAATCTCCAACTAGATGGGGGATTCTGGGATTTGTAGTCCCCCCAAGCTCTGGGAATTTTCTCCCTGCCACTCAAGCTCTGCAAAGTATGTAAACGATGTTACTAAAATTCTTCCCATGTGTCTTGTACAACTGCACACACAACTATAACCACACCTCCTATGCTGTTCCATCTGCAGTAAATCCATGAATTGAGTTGGCTTGTAGTGGGTGGAAGGGAAAAACTTAAAAGTGGCCTGATAGAGATTCAGAAGCACTACATTTTCTGTCTAGGCTAAAGATCTGAAGCACTGATATTATGTCTACCATACAGCATTGAACCAAATGAACATCTGAGGGTCAAAGAATTGGAAGCTTGCTCTATTCAGGAAGATAAAGTACCGACTAAAAGGAGTCATTTACTGGCCAGTAGTACTTATCGGCTGTTTTCGCCTCTGTCAGGAACACATTGAAGCAGTGATCATTTGGAGTCAGTGCTGGCTGATGTTCCTGGCAGAGCTGTAGGATGATGGAGCAGGATGTTGCTGTATAATCTGTAAATCATGCCTTGGGCAGGCTCCAACCATTAATGTTTCATTCGTCCCTGGGAATGGCATTTGTTTACTCATCTTGTGCAGTGCTTCATAGCAAGTCTGAAGATGAACCTGAAAACTCATTTCCTCTGTAGTAAGTATTAGGCTGAGACTTCGGTTGAGACAACAGATCATAGAATCATAGAATTGTCGTAGGGTTGGAAGGGACATTGGAGGTCTTCTAGTCCAACCCCCTGCTCAAGGCAGGAGATCTCATACCATCCCGGACCTCATACCATCCCGGACAGATGGCTGTCCAATCTTTTCTTGAAAACCTCCAGCGATGGGGCACCCACAACATCGGGAGGCAAGCTCTTCCACTGCTTGATGGTTCTTACCATCAGGAAAGACCTCCTTATTTCCAGGTTGGATCTCCCTCTGACGCGTTTCCACCCATTGGTTCTTGTCCTACCCTCAGGTGCAAAGGAGAATAAATCGATGCCCTCTTCCCTGTGGCAACCCTTCAGATATTGGAAGACTGCTATCATGTCTCCCCTCAGTCTTCTCTTTGTTAAGCTAAACATACCTAGTTCTTTTAGTCGTTCTTCATAGGATTTAGCCTCCAGTCCCCTTATCATCTTTGTTGCTCTTCTCTGCACCCCTTCCAGGGCCTCAGCGTCTTTTTTGTATTGTGGTGACCAGAACTGGACACAGCACTCCAAGCGCAGCCTCACCAGCGCGGTATAGAGTGGTACTTTGAACAGCTGGAAGATCTTCCACTTAGGTTGCAAACCAGTGTGTGATACTACCACAACACACATTATTTATTTGTTTGTTTGTTTGTTTGTTTAAAATATTTTTACCCCACCTTTCTCCTGAAAAAGGACCCAAAGTGGCTTACATCATTGAAAGACAATATTTAAAGCTAAAAAGCGAGTATAAAAAGGTAGTTTGCGTCATTAAAAGCCAATAGTTAAAGCTAAAAACACTAAGTATAGAAATGTTTTAAAAAGAACAAATAAATGGTAGGTGTTTGTTCCAAGATCTGTGCTCAGAATCACTGCTAACTGGAGCTAATTGATGAGGGGCTGGTGTGTGTGTCTCAGTTGCACAGTTGGGTGCATGACCAGACACAACTAAGACACGCCCCAGCACCTTATCCAATAGCAGCAAATTATGCAAACAGTACATGAACAGCAATAAGATTCTGGCTGGTAGGTCTCAGCCATTTACATGTTACATCCCACCACATACTCTTGTCAGAGAACCTGGGTCCCATTGTAATAGAAACAAAAGCCCACTTTCCCCGTGAAAGGCACTGCTGAACAGCTGGAAGAGCACTGCGGATGAACTAGAGAGATGAGGGGAGCTGTGTTCCAGCAACCTCTGAAAGACAGCTTGTGGCTCTGGTTTTAGGGTAACCAAACAGCTGTATTCCTTTCCATCTCCGCCTGTGTGTCATTGTGTGGGAGGGGATCCCATGTGGTGGTATACTGCTTATTCAGGTTGGCAAAGATTGCAGGAGTTGAGGGTACACCAGGTTTGGAAGAGGGAAGGACACAGTGGCATTTCCTTGAACCTTCATTCCAACCTGCTCTTTAGGAAAAGCCACCTCTCAAATATTTCTTCTGTGTGACTTTAAATATACAGTATATTTTAAAATATATATATTTAAACCCACACAGTAGTTCCAAAGTTATCATTTTAATTTTAATTTTAATGGATGACTTGTTTGTTTCTTTTCATGTTAGCCTCTATAAGATTATTTGTTTGATTTGTGAAGTGATGGAAGATGCTTTCGTATACAAATAAAACACACTGGAGTAGCATCATTGTATATGTATATGTGAGGGCATTGACTGACAGCCTAGTATGTAGTTCATTTATTTGGTGAGCTCACGATGGCATATATGGCTTTCTTCTTCCGCCATTTAGCTCAAAACAACCCTGTGAGGTAGGTCAGATTGAGAGATGGTAACTGGCCAAGATCACCCAATGAGTTCCAGCTTGAATGAGTGTGGAACTCAAAAGATGGTTCCGATGGGGGCACACAAGTAATAAGACCTACCATCTACACTCCTGCTCCAACCATGTCCAGCACAAGCAACTGAATCTGAAAAGTAAAAAAAGTGTAATTTATGCCAAACAAAATAACAGCTTAAAAATCTTAGCGATATAAGACCATTTATTCTTCACATTATGGAGAATGTGGTTTTCCACTCATCAATGGTACTATATCTCTGTCTATCAGTCTGTGATTCTGTGCTCTTGTATTTCCCACATGTTGGTTAGGTTTGGGGACGGGGGTTGGAAGGAGAGCCTTGTTCTTAAAGTTGTGACCTTTTTCTCTTGCAGGAGGAGACAGAGAGCGAATGACAGCAAACCATGAGACATACCTCCTTATGGCCAGCACTCAGAATGACATGGAGGACTGGGTGAAGTCTATCCGCAGGGTTATATGGGCACCTTTTGGAGGAGGTGAGTATGTCTCAAAAGGTTAGAAGAAGAGAGTCAAGACTTATCTTATGTGTGGCTTACTCTGTTTTGACTAAATACCTTAGTTTACTTGTTAATTAATTAAATGAATCAATGTGCAGGAAACTGCATGTATTTTGTTTGATTTTTTGTGCACAAAAAGTTCATTGAAGTAACATTAGGAAGCCACTTCACTTGAGATTTTATTAGTGTACTAGATGTTCCTTGAAAGAACTTCAAATCTGGTTGTTGTTGTTGTTGTTGTTGTTGTTGTTTGCAACCTGGAAAACCAACCCTGTCTTCCTTGATGACTGCATTCATGGGAGATCTGTTGCCATAACAGCAGTACCTTTTTAATTCTAAAGCAAGAATGGCATCCAATGTTGGTTATGGTTGCACAGTTGGTTGTGCAAACTGTTGCACAATTGTTTGTGTGACAGTGTAGTCTGGTACGACTATGCTGGCGGGATTTTCATTTCTCTAACATTACATTGGACACATGTGGTAGGCCTAGTGGGTCCTCATGTGAATGTTATGTACTTGCCATGTTATTTTCTGTGTTGGCAACAGAGAGAGGTGATGTTCTCTATCCTAAAAATTAAAATAAAAGTGACACATTTAAGCAGAATACACTTGAGCTAATTCCATTGAAGTCAGGACAAACTTCAGAAGAAAGAAGTTTAGTAAGAGAAAATGCAAGTGAAATAATTTAAAGTGGTTCTCTGATGAACTATCTTGTTTTCCAGTATCAAGATTCATCTTATTTCTCCATATCTGTGTTCAGGAGAGAATGATTCCCACTTGCATGCTGGGTTTCCACTAGACTACAAAGAATACAGAATTTCTGGCTTACTCCCAGTAATGTTTGACTGTGAAAATAAATGTCTGACAGTTCAGTAGCAATGCTTGTGTTCTTTTTAGTAACAAGGGAGAACAGCGTTGCAGCTGAAGAACTATGTTTACTTTTGCAAAATCACCCTCTCCACTGATCAGTTGGACCACTGGTTCTTAACCTTGGGTTACTCAGGTGTTTTTGGACTGCAACTCCCAGAAGCCTTCACCACCAGCTGTGCTGGCTGGGGTTTCTGGGAGTTGCAGTTCAAAAACACCTGAGTAACAAAGGTTAAGAACCACTGAGTTAGACCATAGGGGAGCTGAAGAAAATTAACGTGGTTAACGGATCCTCCAGAGGGGGCTACACAACATGCATGCTCCCTATCTAGTATTTAAGACTGGGAGGTTTTGCTTAAGAAGAGAATTTCACTCCTTGGCTGGTGGTCCTATCCTATGGCACTGTTTCAACTGGAGTCCTGCCCAGACTACCTTTGGATGTATCTGCAGCTGTGTATTAGAAGTTCTTGGTGGAGGGAGGGGGTATACCAGCTGAAGGAAGTTCAAGACACATCTGAAATTTATTCTAAGTCAATTAGGAATCTGATGTCTGTGCAAAATAAAATCCCAGGGCAGCCCACCTCCCCTGCGTTTTAAAATGTGGCCATGATGACCTACAGCTGAGAGTTTAATCATTTCATTTCTCTCCAGAAGGTCAGATTCTTGCTGTCCTTCTCATTGGTTCTCTGTAATACTCACTTTCAGTTTTAGTATGTGACATGTCTCACGGGTTGATGTGTATCCTATTAACAGCTCGTTTCTTGCAGTTTGTTGGCTCAGGAAAATCCTGCATTGGTTTTCCAGCCCAAAGAGAGCAGAAGAAATTTCACTTCAAACCTTGTCTTGCATTTGTATCCCTTGATTTCACCAAGTAGCTTCAGGCAGGGAGTTGATGACCCTGGGCTAGTTTACTCAATGCCACGGGGTGCCAAATCTCAAGGTGATGGCTGAAATCTCAGGGGATTGCTGTGCTTCTTCAAGCAGAGAGACAAACCTCAGGAGGAAGAGCAAGAAAGACTGTATACTTGCTTGTGAAGGGTCCCTAACAAGACACCCTTCTCTATCCATTGCCAGCTGTTGCCAAGGCTCACTGGCTCAGTGCAAAGGTGTTTGCACATCTGTTGTGCTTGTTTAAGCTCCCAACCCTTGCTCACTTCATCCTGTGATGTTACAATGATTTATCATGACTCTGCAAAGGCCTTCACAAGGGTTGCCTCACAAGGAGGCTCCTTGGATCCTTTCCAGAGAACGGCAGGGTAAAAATATTTTAAATAAATTAAGTAAGTAAGGAGCTGCTCCCCTGTTCTCAGATTTTGGCCTTGACATTTCAGAGAAGAGGATAAGAACTTAAGAACATAAGAAGAGCCCTGCTGGATCAGGCCAAGGGCCCATCTAGTCCAGCTTCCTGTATCTCAGTGGTCCCCAACCTTTTCTGAACCGTGGACCAGTTGGGAGGGTGGAGTCCGTGCGCAGGGGTCACCCCCCTTGTGGGGGGATGGCGCACTCGTGGGTAAGTGTGGCGCACTTGCTCGCATACGCGGGTGAGCGAGGCGCACTCACACGCACATGCAGATGGGCAGGGCACCCGTGCATGCAGGTGAGCGGGCCATGCGTGCATGTGGGCGTGCATGGGGGGAGTGCGTGCGGGGGTGCAGGAGATCTGTCTCCACGGCCTGGTCCTGTGAAGGCCATGGACCGGCAGTGGGCCGCGGACCGGGGCTTGGGGACCCCTGCTGTATCTCACAGTGGCCACACCAGATGCCTCTGGGAGCACACGAGACAACGAGATACCTGCCTCCTGATACCACTCCCCTGCATCTGGCATTTTGAAGTACCTTCCTTTTATACATCCCCATCAAGGCTTGTACCCTGCGATGGACTTTTCTGCCAGGAATCTGTCCAATCCCCTTTTCAAGGCATCTAGGGCAGATGCCATCACCACATCCTGTGGCAAGGAGTTCCACAGACTAACAACATGCTGGGTCAAGAAAGATTTTCTTTTGTCTGTTCTCACTCTCCCAACAGGATGCTTTTGACCTCACAAACCTACTGAAACCTACAGAGTGTTGCTGGAATGATCCATACCACCTTCATCTCCTTGGAGGGCAGGTGGGGTTATATAGTAACATTAGAAGAAGCATTATTGCATTGGGTGACCTCCTCCCCATTGTTATGTATCCTCTCCATTTTATACCTCCCTACAATCTTGTAGGTAGGTGAAGTTAACAAAATGCCACCTTTTAGGCTTCATAACCAAGCAGCAGTGGCATTGCCAAGGTACAGCCACAAGGCAATGTAGTTATACCATTGTTTTCTTAAACAGCTCCTTTGCATTTTTGTACAAATTTACCAAAATTTGCAAATTTTGTTAAATGGAAGAATTTGAGATCGTTTAAAAAAAACCCTGAAAATAACTGCTCCCTCCATCTGGGTTCAGAGATTTGAATGCATCACTCTTAGAATCTCAGTTTGAATCCCTGTGTATTCAACCATATTGCTGATAGATTAAGATTGTCACCTTAGGCTCCTCGTTTTCAGCACCTATATAGCAAGTCACAACATAATCCTCCCTGGGATGGGAATAGATGCATCTATTGAATGTGGTCGCTTCAAATGAAAGGGAATTTTGCTTCACTCTGTTTTTGAAGAATTTATCAAAATTTGCAGATTTCTTCATATTTGAAACAGAAAGAGCTTAAGATTTTTTTATTTTAAAAAACTTAAACATGGGAGAAAGTGAAATCTAACAGATTTTCTTATTCATATGTTCCACTGATGAGTATTTGTTGAGCTCTAGAATAATAACTGAAAAAGATGTATATGTTGTTTGAATTATGCCAGACACTTGTAAATGCAGTTTTAATGCCCAGATCTATTTCAGCAAGTCACTGTGAGTCACCATCCTGGAGATACAGGGAAAGAAGCCACTGACTGACATTAGTACAAATGCTGGTACTGAATAAGAAGGCTCTTAGCGGTTTTAGATTTGTATTATAATGGATATACAGTATTTTGGCAGAAGGCCTAACATTCATCAGGAATATTAAAAAGTATCCTGGTGCAGACGAGAAGGAAATGTGATTAAAGTGTGTGTGTGTGTGTGTGTGTGTGTGTGTGTGTGTGTGTGTGTGTGTGATCAGAAGAGGTCACATGATGCACGTGCCCATCTCTGGACCATGGAAGGCCCATTTGCTCCTGTGACGCCCTATTTTTTTTTCTCACAAAAATATATTGTTTTGTTTTTACCAAAGAAAGCCCCTTTGTGCCCTCTAGTGGCCAATAAAAATTATTTTATTATTTGTTCCATTCAAAAATAAGTTGAGGAGTGTTGAATGCCCCTCAAAGCAATGGCTTCTTCTGCCCCCTAGCAGACACGATGAGACTCTTTGAGGCATTTCCCCCCACAAAAAGTTTTAAATTTTGAGGGAGGATTGTGGGGATGTTGGGGGGTCTTGGAAGTGCGGGAGGGCACATTTGGCCCCTAAGACTACAATTGACTCTTGAAAACGATATGTTACCCACACCTGGATTAAAGTATTTGTTTATATTATATCGTGTAGCTTCCCCCCCCCCCTGTTGAACATGGAAATGATGTTTACAGCTGAGCTGAAGTAAAATTTCATGTGGTTATCATATGTCAAACATCATTCTCCAATTCAGTTGATTTCAGCGCTTGTGGTTTCTATTGGTACAACTTTTCTTCTTCATCTTTTACCCTGCCAGTCTTTGGTCTCATCTGCCTGTTCTTATGTTTAATATTATTGGCTGTAGTGAGCTGTGTGGTTTCATCAGTGATGTCACAGCCTGTTCTGATGATGTCGTACATAAAATCACACTCTTTTTTGGTGCTAGTGCCATATTAAATGATAATATGATCCAGTGCAGCTTCTGTCGAGTAGAGGTCAGACAAGTAGAAAACTGTGATTTCTAAACAGCAGTTACCACATTGGTTCTTAACCTTTCAAGCTTTGATTCTCAGTTTACAGAAGTCATAGACTGCATGCTCAGTGGTCAGGGATTCTGGGAGCTGAAGGTAAAAATGTCTGAGTGGCCAAAGGTGGAGAATGATTGAATTTGGGAAAGGAAAAGGCAATACATATAGGGATGGGACTTTGAGATATCAAGGACTTCCTGTCCCAGGATTCACCTGGAGTCCTTCAGGCAGAAATCTGGGACTAGGAGAGGAGAAACCAGAAGATAAGAAGATAGATCCTTCTATCTCCATTTTCTGCTTCTCTCCCCTGTATTAACTGGGAAGAAGAAAGGGATACTCCTTAGTCTCACTGCTTCCTGGGAGTTACCCAGTCGTCTATGGAGAAAGTACTTCAGTGAGAGACTCCCCCTATAGAGTCTAGTGGGTAGTGAGACTACCCTCTCTAATGAGTACTGGGGCAATTCCCAGGAAGCTGTGAGAATGAGGAGGTCTCGCCTTCTACTTCATAGTTGATACATGTGGAGAAAAGCAGGAAAAGGTGGAAAGGCATCTTTTTTTGCCTTCTGGTTACAGTTCCAGAATCCAGCTTGTGGAAGTCTAGGCAAAATTCTGGAAATGGATGTACTTCACCTCCAAATGACTCATGCTTGGCAAACAACAGTAACATGAATGTTCATGTCGTTTGGAAGGGAGGGCGTGATAACTTGTTCCAGTGCATCAAATGTGCTTGTTTTGAAGCAAGTGCTGAAGGTAGAGAACGATCCATAATTAATTTCTGATACAAAATTTGTGATTAGTGAAATTTGGAAACTATTATTATTACTCTGAACTGGTTATTGCCGATGTAACCATGGGCTAAATCTGTTTTATTCCCATTGGGATTTGGTAAATCAACACTAGGACAAGTCCAATTAAGTCAATGGGTCTACTCTGTTTTGGACTAACAACTGCATTTAGCTCCATGCAGTTGCTATTTTAAGAACCATGTGGTTACTGCTTCCACACATGGGGACATCTTAAAACAGCATCTTTCTGGCAAATGTACAATGTGGCATCGGTAATAGAGTACTGTAGGGTAGAGTGAAGCCATCTTGTTCACTTTCTTTGCCTATATGTGGCTTATCTGCATTTGATCTTCCGGCATTCCTGATAGTTCACATATCTTGATGTGGGGGTGCTCACCACTTTGGTCCATGCGCTCGTAGTCTCAAGATTAGACTACTGTAATGCGCTCTACGTAGGGCTGCCTTTGAGACTGACGCGGAAACTTCAGATGGTACAAAATGTGGCGGCCAGACTTCTAACTGGGGTGAAAAGGTACCAACATATTTCCCCCACGCTGGCCGCCTTGCATTGGTTGCCCATTCGTTTCCGCATTGATTTCAAAGTTCTTACGATTACATATAAAGCCCTAAACGGTTTAGGACCTCGATATCTGGCAGAGCGCCTTCTCCCACCCAGTTCTGCCAGAGTCACTCGTTCCAGCCAGACCAGGCGGCTGAGGGGCCTAACGCCGAGGGAGGTCCGGAAGGAAAGAACGAGGAACCGGGCCTTCTCGGCAGTGGCCCCTCGCCTCTGGAACAACTTGCCCGTGGAGATCCGCCTGACTCCCTCTCTGGATGTCTTCAGAAGTAAACTTAAGACATGGCTATTTGGGCAGGTTTTCCCTCCTGCTGTATCTTAAATTCACATTTTAACATCTTGGATTTATTGCATGTTTATTGGTTTTACTGTTTTTAAATTTGTAATGCCGCCCAGAGTAGACCTTTGGTCTAGATGGGCAGGGTATAAATCTAATAAAATAAAATAAATAAATAGCAGCACCATGAAAACTGACCATGTAGTGAGGGTGAGATTCTCTCTGTTATTGGGTGGGTAAGGACTTATTCCGAATCTCAGTCTTCTAAGTTAATCGCCTCATTATCCATTGTACAAGGATACGTTGCAGTTCTGTCTTGGCTCTATTGTTACTATATTTTGATTGCATGACCATGAGTCAACAATATAGTGGAGCCAGCTTGGCATATGACCCAGGACTGGTCAGACCCTGCTCCCTCAACCAATCACCTTTGTCAAATATCCAGAGCCGCTTCTTACATTGTAGTCCTTTTATGCCAAATATGCATTAAAAGGAAATCTTGTTCCAGAGCTCATAAAATTAAAATTCAGAGTCCTTGAATTCAGCTGACTGATGCTAAGTTGCAGCTAAAAGAATAGTAGTAGTTCTTCATGCAACACATGTTAAATATGTGGAGATAGCTACTGCTAAATCATGCATTTTAGGCAGTATTTTAGACAGCTTTTTTAAAAGGATGGAAAAGATTTTGGACTATACATGTAGCCCTTTTCTGACCTTATAACCTGTAAGTATGGAAGGCTCTAATTATGGTGGGTTTGGGGCATCTTGAGACCTTCTTGAGTGCTTCTTGAGACTTTCAGACTCATTGCTATCCCTGGAGATTTGTAGATGTTAGGGTTATTGATTCCATGCATCCCCATCCTAAGTAGACTCCGCCACATTTGCAGGTTATAATGCTTAAATAGGACTTTTATTACTCTTGCAAGCTATATGGAACCTGCATTTACAAATGCAGTATGCTTCTGAACACCATGTTTTGAATACAAGCAATGTTTAAGGTCATTGGTGCTGTGCCTTCTTTATGAATGCCTAGAAGCATCTGTCTGCTTCTGTTAGAAAGCTAGGTGAAATGGTCTGATCCAGCAGGGCCAAGCTTAAGTTCATTCGTGCACCAAGATTTTGGAGACTGACTGTAGTAGCAAAAGGCATGCGGTTAGAGATGTAATGAATCTCCAGTGTTGTCACCATTGGGAAAACACTGACAGGGGAGTCTTTCACACATCAAGATACTCTATCAAAAGTAGTCAACCGCGCTGAGTCTTTTGGCTCCTGCACAAAAGCCAAAAGACAGCACCTGTAATAATACTTTTAGTACTGCAGAGGTGGAAGAGTCCAGTCCTTGTCAAGGAGGCACAGTGGGAAATCGAACTCCCAACCTCTGGCTCTGCAGATACCTAAACCACGGAGCTACCCAGCATTAGCAGCAGCATTAGTTAACTCCCCGCCCAGTTTTGTTTTATGTGCGCGCGCACCGTGCAATACCTTGCATTTGTATTCTATGTCAAAATATAAGCTTTTTGTAAAAACAACTTCTGCAGAAGTTGCAAAAAAAAAAGTACTGAAATGAAAACGAGGCTCAAAAATTCCTTTTCCCAGTAGTGGGGACAAAATCTTTGAATTTTTTAATTCCTCACCTGAGAGAATAAAAGAAAGGAAGATTATATATATCCCTGCATGAAACCCATGCTGAGGTTTCAAACCACAGTCGCTCCAATGGAAATATCCGATGCAATAGGAAAGCTCCTCCTGAGTCTGAATCCCTGGAG
The DNA here is from genome assembly GCA_037013535.1 of Intellagama lesueurii. Classification (NCBI taxonomy): domain Eukaryota; kingdom Metazoa; phylum Chordata; class Lepidosauria; order Squamata; family Agamidae; genus Intellagama; species Intellagama lesueurii. The sequence goes on along the minus strand of JBAJHW010000005.1, from coordinate 185,714,107 downwards.
AACGGCTGCCAGTCCTTATAGACTAGATGGATTAATGGTCTGACCCAGTGTTGTCCTAGTTTAAGGCAGCTTCCTGTTAAAGAAGAAGAGTAATTTTAAACATGTTGTGGCACTCATAACCTAGGCCTGTGCCCAGCTCTCCCAATTCCTTTCAGAGGCCAATTCAGAATTTTGGAAAGGAACTTAATTCAGGCTGAAATGATTTCTGCCAAATTTAATTCAGTTTGTGCCTTGGATCCGGATCCGTTTGTAAATTTGCTGTGCTGTGCTCAGGAATTGAATCTGGCTGTTCTGCTTCAATGCAGACCTCACCTAAACTGGTCCACATCAGGCTGATTTTGTTCATAATTCAGGCTTTGGCTGGTTTACAGCCCTATTTTGAGCTATTTGTTGTAGGAAGAACTTCCTGAATAGGATTTGCTTTTCTTAAAAAATAATAATAATAAAAAGGTTCCACATCCGTACATTTAAAGTGGTGCTCAGAACTTGACATATTAAGCCAATGTGTGCTTGCCTCCTTCTTGCATTTTTGCAGTCCTAGGCAAGCCTAAAAATAAGGTGTTTTCTGAAGCCTGAGATGGACTCCCATCCATAACCAGTTGGTGGACAGTGGTTTGTTGAGCCGTGAATTTTGCAAGCCTGTTACAAAATCCGCTTTACAGTGGAAGTGATGGAAGAACAGCTGGAAGAAAATCTACCAATGCAGACACGGTGACTAACCAGCCTGTGTTTATGCATCTACCCCATCTTGCTGGAATGGAGAATATGTTTATGTTTCCAAAGGATTAGATCTGAGAGCAAAGGTGTGTGACCTTCTGTGAACTTCTAATAATGGAGGTTGACCTTCTGGAGAGACTAGTGGCATGGCAGAGATCACAGAGCAGGCAGCTCTGCAAATTATTAACTGGTTTATTAAACTGTGCTGTTAACATGTACCAGCAAGAGAGGGAGGGGGAGAAAAACCAGCTGGGAACCTATTGCTTGTGAGCAGGGAAAATAGGAAAAGCAGCGTGAACAGCCTTAACAAAACAAAAAGCAAATCCAATATCCTCGATATTTGTCTGTGCATTAAATTCTTTCCCTGATTAGATTTATAAGGTGGCATATTTCTGTTGGTACTCATGATAAGAGGAAAGCAAGCTTTGATTACACAGCGTGAAAGGAAAAATAACATGAAACTAGAAGGAGCAGGAAAGATTAATGGGAGCCGGACACTCATGTGAGAGGCAAAGGGGCTCTTAAGCTGCCACACGTGATGGTTGTTTGAAGTCAACTCAAAGTCAACATTAAAAAAAGAAAGAATCAACATTGTAGAAGCAGTACCAGCTTGCTTTGCCTCTTTTGCATTGTTTTGCCTGCACCTGCCGCATGCATGAGCTGGACTTGAGCAGAAGGAAAGAGCAGTAGTATAGTAGAAGCAGAAGAAGCCGCCGCCGCTGCCTTTGAAACCTTGCCACTGGGACTAGTTGGGCAGGGAGAATAGTGGCACCGGTGTCTCTTGCGTGAGATGTGTATTCTTCAGCCGATTTTAAGGAACTTTGTGGTAATGCTGAGCAGCTGATCCCACTGGGACCGATGTCTTTGCTACAGGAGTCAGGGACAGCAGGAAGACAGCAAATCATCCAGACTATCTAAAGAAGAAGGCGTTTGCTTGCATAATAATTAAGGGGGAGAGAAGAAGCCTTTTGAAAAGCATCCATCATGGACACATGGTAGCCTTTTGGGAGATGCTGTCATGATTTTTGTCCCCCGTTTGCGGAGATAAAAAGGGAGTCAGCAAGAAGCGTCCAAGGCAATCCTTTGGGGGTCATTGTTCTGTTTTTCTGTTCATCGTTGCTATTTGCTGACCTTCTCTGATGGAATTTGTGCTCCCCTCCCTCCCCACTTGCTCCACCCGGTATAGTTCCAGCTGAGAAGAAACACACGTCCTCACAAATCTTGCCACAGAGACACCCCCACAAGAAACCTTTGATGGAAGATGTACCTTTCCATTGACATTCTTTTGTCATGACAAAAGAATGCCATTGTCGCCACGCAACAGGAACAAAAATCAAGGAGGACGAACAAGACGTATGCATTAGCAAAGGAAGGATGATAACAATTTTATTCCCTGTAAAGAGCCAAGTTCTGCCAAGGTTGAGAAGATCCGCAGTTTGAGAAGCTCAAGGGAGGAAACACTACTAAAATGGTCGAAAATAAGAATGATGGATTACCGAGTGCAGTCTAGAAAGGGGCTGTAACACATGCTTGGGGGTTGCAACTATTCTTCACACCTGCATGATGCCTGAGGACAGGAATACAGGGGTCCGTGCCTCAGGTGCCCTGGCATCATCCCCCTTCGTCCCCAAAACTACCTACAGGAGAATTAAACGATGTTTTAGCTTCCGCAAAGGTAGGTACTGTTTATCACTGCCATTGTGCTGTCTTCTGTTACTTTCGGAGCCCTTTCTTCTATAAGACTGGGGGGGCGTGAGCGTGAAGAGCTGTTGGGTTTTGAATAGAAATGGTGAAACAATGGGCAAAGAAGAATAAAAACCGCCCAAGCTTGCTAGGCTGATTTTATTTGTCCTTGATTTATTGGCACAAAGGTGACCATTATTGTGAAAAATTTTGCTATGCAACTGAGACTTGGACATAAAAGAAGTGCCGAAAGTGTTGTTGTTGTTTTTCCCCTTAAAAAATAAATTGATGTGAATCATAGCTGGCTGAATGAGTCAGACATCAAGGACGATAAACCAAGAACTTTTCGTGTAGATGTAGTCATCAGACATGGATCTCTAAATAAGGGAGCAGAGCTAGAAGTGCAACCTTTGGGATTTAAATATTCCTGGTGAGCTAACCAAAGCTTTCCATACACACCACATCCTTCTTTACTTGCTAATATTTTTCCTTGCTGTGTGCTTTTCTTTGCCAGCTTTTCATCTGCAGCTCATATATTTGTTTCACTTGCTGCAGGAAAGGTTTCCCAACTTCTTCTGCTCCCTCATCTCTCGTAGAACACAGTGCCTCTATTTAACATGGAGGAGCTTGCCCTGGACAAGTGTGTCCAGCTCAGTTGGAGATGGTGGAAACTGGAAATGTTGAAAGGAACAGATGCTGGCTTGCCAAGGATAAGAAAAGAAGGCAGGTCCTACTGCATCAGACCAGTATGTGAAGCTCACAGAAAGGGGTGTAAGGGCAATAGCCTTCCTACACTGTTTGTCGGCAGCACCTGGTATTCAAGCAGCATGCCTTTAAATATGAGGGTCCATTTTGTCACCATGCTAAGGAAACTTCATGTTTAGAGGCAATGTATCCTTCAGTGCACAGAACTGTGGAATATTTATATGCATGAATTCCAATAAAGATGAGACATATTTTCTCTAAGGACGAGGTGAACTATATAATAGATACTGCCTTGAGTGAAAGGTGGCTTAGTGACCTCTTTACCTCTCTGTAAAGAGATATATATCTCTGTTATTTAGTTTATTGCCATTGGGAATCTTTGAATAAAGGAGAGTAAATCAGTGATTGCAAACCAGTTTGATGTGCCTATCCAACATTTGACAGAAGTGCCTTTGTGGTTGGGGGAAAACAGATTGTACTGTGTGTTGCACCATGTACGGCAGTCGTTTGTCAGAAAGAAAAAAATCCGATGTTTACCATTGCTGTAAAATTGCTGGGTGTTACTGTAGAGCATTGGAGTTGTAGGTTTTCTAAAGACTATTCAAGCAGGCCTCTTTGTTGCAAGCAGAGCTTGGAAAAGTTACTGTTGTAAACTATAAACTCCCAGAATCTCCCAGAAAACCCACCTGGCTGGAGGATTCTGGGAGTTGTAATCCAAAAAAGCAACTTTTCTAAGCCCTAATCGTAGGAGAAATTAATCAAAGGTATGTAAGAGACCAGAGAGATGGAATGAGTCTTCTCCAAATTCCTTGACTTCCTTTGAAATCCCTTCTTTTCCTTTCAAATTTGCTTCAAATTTTGAAATCCCACCCCCCTCAGAAATGTTGGTAGCTTCAGCTACAGAAATAAAATAAAATCACTTTCCTTGCACTTGTGTTAGAGGTTTTTCTGAACCAAGACTCTCCACATTCATCACAAATGCTCTTTCATGTGATGTTTTGTGTGTGCCGTGTAAACAGAGGGGTTCAGAACATCCGCTTGTCATGTTTCTGTGGATAATTTTTATTTGATGTCAGCTGGGCACATGTACACTATTTTTGGAAATAAGTGGCCAACTTCATGGTTTTTCAGTCCTTCCCCTCTCAAACATAGTAAGGGCCCAAAGTCACCCTTTAGGTTGCTGAGCACAGCTGTACAGTCCTTAAAGATGAGGCATAATGCCAAGATTTATCCTATACCATAGGAGTATGCAATCTCAGGGTATTTGGGACCTAGTTGCTACCTGCACCATGAGCTGGACGAAGCCCAGCATGGAACCAAGATGCTCAAATGGAGCCTGAGAGACCGCCCCAAAAGTTACAGAGCCTAAGGTGGCCTTGAGGGCCACAGGCATGCTCTGGGAGAGTCACATGCACCATACAGTCTGGCTTGTCCACCCCTTGCTCCACTGGAAGGCCAGTTGATCCATCTGACCTGTGTAATCAAGAAGCGGATGGCTGCTGTAATTTTGCTATGGTTGCTCCTGAAGCCTGGAGCTGGCCCTGGCAAGCAGCACTGATGCTCAACTGAAGCAGAAGTGTGAAGTGACACAGCAGCATGGGAAATGTGGGATCCCATTTCTCATATAAATACATGGGAACAGGAAGAACGGAGATGACAATGTTAGATGAAAGTCAATCTCTATAGAGAAGGTGTATGTGAAAAATGTCAAGCAGATACATTGCAAATATCAAAGGGGAAGCTTGTTTACTACACATCCAGTATTTGAAAACATGTGACAAGGTCTTTGCCAGCATTGATTTTTCACCTCCTTCCACATTTGTCTCTGACACACATTTTGGCAGCAGGCATTTGAGAAGCTGCTTTCCCTCAGGTATCTACTTCCTCCCCCCCCCCCCCCAGGTATCTAGCTCCAGGAAATTTCATAGTTGTGAGAAGATGTTGACCTCTCATTCTGCAGGCATCTCTAGGCAGTGGTCAGTTTAAGAACATTGGTTGTAGCATGAAGCCATAAACTAGGGTTCTGCACATTTTCTTCTCTTAAACCACAAACCCTCTCTAACAATTCAGTGAATACATGAAGGAGGTTTTTAAATTCCCCTGTACATTCAATGATCTTAGTGATGAATTAAGGTTAGCAGCTTTATTCCCCAAGAAGCTCCTTGTCTTTACCATCTATGTGGTTGTGAGGGGGTCACTTCAGGCACCCCTGGCGGGCCATCTGCCCTCACACCGTGCCCCCTGGAGGACCTATTAGAGTCATCAAATGCTGGGCCTAGGGTAGACGTAGAAGTGGGTTGGCCAACCTGGACTGGGGAGGAGATGGCTTTGGATGGGAGCCACCTGTATGAGATGGTGGGGGTGGGTCTGAGCCGCTAGCTAGGGGCAGGAACAGAGGGAGGCATGGGAGAGAACCACCAAGGAGAAGAAGGAATTGCTAGACACAGACGGGAAAATGGAGGCCAACAAATGAGAGTTCACTGATACTGAGGGAGAAGCGGGCTGAGGAGATGTGCTGGATGAACCCGAGGAAGCCCTGAGCACCAAGGAGGTGGTAGTTTCTCCTCATGCTGTTCAGCTTCCACATGGGAGGGATCAAAGGGTGGGTTGCTAGTTTCCTGCCAACCATACCCATCTGCTCCTGTCTGGGGGGGGGGAGGAACCAGCCCCCACACCTACCCAGAGGTGGAACTGGAGGTGCAAGAGGCAGAAGGCATGGCAGCAGTGCCTCCAGCACTAGGAGTTGTCCCCCCAAGCCATGACTGAGGCCAAGTCCCAAAAGCTCTCCCTGCATAGAGGCCCCTGGCTAGACTGGTACTTTAAGCCAGTGGTCCCCAACCTTTTTAACACTGCAGACCGGTTGGGGAAGGCGGGGCACCCCCCTGCACTCACGCGCATGTGTGAAGGGGCGAGTGCATGCTCGTGCGCATGCGCAAAGGAGCAGGGGCGCTCGCACGGGCACACTCATGTGCATGCGTGAAGGGTGGGGGTTGCTCGCGCGCATGCACAAAGGGGTGGGGGTGCTCACACGGGTGTGCACACTCTTGCATGCATGCACGGAGGGGCTGTGCGGGGGGAGTGCATGCGGGGGGTGGGAGATCTGTCTCCACGGCCCGGCCCAGGCCATGGACTGGCAATGGGCCGCGGACCAGGGGTTGGGGACCTCTGCTTTAAGCCATGCAAGTACAGATTTTAGACTCATCGATCCCAGTGGCGCCAACTTGGGGACTGGAGTGGACTGAACTCCCAGGGAGGGGGGAATTGTTTCAGGAACTCAGGTCCCTGACGGACAGACAATTTGGGAGGGGATTCTTTTTCTTACCTTTATTGTACAGCATTTCCTCAGCTCAATAAACACCAGTTTGGACCATTCTTGACCTTGAGCATATGGAGACTGGGATAGAGGATGTTTGGGCTGTCACCCCCACTCTAGGTAAATAGTAGGAACATTGTCATAATCTATTGAGGAACAGCAGTGCATGTTAAAAGTGGTGGGGCAAAAGTGGAAGAATTTCACTTCATTTTGGAAGAATTTATTAAAATAATTGTTTTTTGGCTTCTTCTTCCTCGTTGTCCACTCATACTGGAGGCCAGATGACATTGTAGCTATTCTAGTTTCGGATGTGGCAGTTCTAAATGATGTTGCTGTGTTGCATTTAAACCAGTCTCTAAAGTTGTTGTTTTTTTTTAACACTTCTGCACTTCGTTTCCCCATTTAAGTTCACAAATCACAAATTTGGGCCATAAGGAACTTGAGATTTTAAAAATTTAACTGAAGGAGCAAGCAGAATTGATGGACATTCCTACCCTCTCTCTGCCAATGCACATTTGTTTACCTCTGAAACAAGACTAGAACAGTTGTTTTGAAATATGCAACATTTTCTTATTCCTAACTAGTTTCCGGGGAGATGTAGGAAGGAACGCCCCACCTGTCAGTGAGCTTGAGAGACTTGCGTATTTGGACGACAGCTGCCCAAATCCACAACTGGCAAGGCCATGTCTTGTGCTTGCTGGGAGATTCTGGAAGTTGTAGTCCAGAGAAGGCATTTTCCCCAAGCTGTGCTACCACACGTGTACAATGAAACAAAAGAACTCTGTTGCATGGTCGCCACTGACCAGATGATGATAAGGTAGTGGTTTGAACTGCTAGATGGCTCAGTGGTTTGAACTGCTAGATGGCTCAGAGGTTGGGAGTTCGATTCCCCACTGTGCCTCCTTGACAGAGGTTAGACTCGATCATCCAGAGGGTCCCTTCCAGCTCTGCAGTTCTACGATGATGATGATAATGATGATTCAAAAATACCAGGCACAGGCAATCAAAATTATAAAAACATTGACTGGTATTATATAACAGATACAAGTTTTAACCAAAAACCTAAGTATCTGTTGTTGTTGTTGTTGTTGTTGTTGACAACAGCTCTGTTGTACATCTGGGCAGAATGTCCACTGGCACAGTTATGGTTTCACTCCACCTGGCAGGAGACGAGGACACCCACTGGGTGTCCATAACCACACAGTGCTGCAGTTTTTTCTGGAACATGTGTGATGCCATTGAGTGTTTTTGTTTTATCTCATGCCAGCTGAACGGAAGTCATAACAGTGTCGGTGAGCTCTCTGCCCAGCTGTTGGACAGTTACCTACAATCACCTGGCCGCTGGTATGAGACCCACTGTGAACATACCCATGTCAAGAACAGCTTGTGCTGTGGTCTCACATCTGGCCTGCTCTCGGCTTCTGTTATGCTCCAGTTGTAACTATTCCTGGAATGTTCAGAACCTGGGAAAAAGATTAACTGATTAATTTGCAGACCAAGGCCTCTGCGCTTGCCCCTGCTTTTTAATATCACTGCTCCAGACTTTTCATAAGGAAATGAGACAGTCAGCTGTTTTCTCCACCCTGCATAGTTTGACATGCAATGACTTTCTGTTCTGGAAGCTGTTAGTAGGGAATGAGAGCAGCAGAAGAACCCTTGGGGGTTTCTTCCATGTCTGTATACAAGCGGAAGGTCAAGAGCAGAATCGATACATCCATCCCCTTCAGTACTCAACTGCTCCTGAGATCTCCTCCATCAAAGAGGACCAAACCATAATTAATTCCACTTAATGGTAAAACCCATGTTCTCAAATTGATTTAATAAACTAAATGTGGAGACCCTATAACACTCAGAATGCTCAGTGTAAGTTGAAAACTATGAAGAGAAGAAAATGCCTTGACTTTAAGGTTGGCCATTTGTTTCAGAGCCTCCAGCATTGATTACCATGCTAGTTTTATGGCTTCTTCTGTGAGTCTGTATTACAGAGATTTGGCTGGATGAATCTGAAATGGGGGATAACGGTCTTTCTGCTCTGTCCCCTGGATTCTCTGTACAGCAGCAGTTGAGACCTGGAGGGTGGAGATATGGAGTTGCAGTGGCCTACTATGATTCTATCTACCTCACTAGGTATCACATCCCATAGTTTATTGCATTTGAACATGTGTCTGCCTGAAAGTGACTGCCTGGGAAGGAACTGGGATTCTGTTGGTATATCACCCACCCTACTGCACAACAATCTCCTTCTGTGAGCTGATTTGAGTTCGGTTTTTTACTCTGCTGGGGACTTCAACACCCATGTTAGGACAGCCTTGTCAAGAGTGTTATGTCTTCAATGACAACCATAGGTTAAGTGGTATCTTGCTCCATTTATCTTGCAGGGCACACTGTGGATCTAGTCTTCTGTGGTAAGCAAGGTGTGGAACAATTCTATGTAGTTCTGTTGCCATGGGCGAATCATTATGTGGTGGGTTTTAGATTCACTGGAACTCAGAGTCTCTTCAGGGGTGGGAATCAGAATGAAATGCTCCATCCCAGGAAGCTGATGGATCTGAATGGCTACTTGATGCCCCTTGGGTAATTACCTGGCACCTTGTCAGGTGATCCTGTTGAAGTCTTAGTTGACCTCTAGAATGAGGAAGTAGCTATTGGATTGGACACAAAAGCTGCTAATCGTTGCATCCCAAAACATTGAGTCACATTTGCCCCCAGGGAGCAAGTGGCAGAAAAAGCAAATGGGAAGGAGAACAGAGAGAAAATATTGAAGAATTTGGAGCAGGTTGAACTGACCATGGGCTAGAAGCCTATTCTGTGACCGTGAAGAAGCAATTCTTTTCAGCTAGCATTGCATCTGAACAGATGTTTTGAGAAATCTAGGGCTTATTAAACTGAAGACCAGCGAGAAGTGAACATGGACCACTTGACAGACTGCTCAGTAGAATTTACTTGTATCAACTCCGACATGGATTCTGTAGTTGACACTGCAGTGCCTGTGGATGTAACTGTGTCTCCTGCTTTTCCTTATGAATGGATATGTTCCACTTTGAGTATGCTGCATTGCTGCCCTTCCTGGTTCCTAAAAGCAGCTCAGTTGGGGACTGGCTGAGTGGGTAAGAGGAGTGGAGATTGCCTTCTAAGAACAAGACAGGCCTCCAGCCTGCTTAAAAGAGATAATAAGATCATTGTTGGGAAAGTATTCCCTGAACCCCAATGTACATTACGGGTCAGTCTTAAATATTCCGTTCTTGAGTAAGGTTCTGGAGTAAATGGTAGTTTTTAAGCTCTATAAATTCCTGGCTGAGACAGATTATTTTGATCCATTTTATTCTGGTTTCAGGTGTGGTTATGGGAGAGAGACAGTTTTAGGTGCCTTGGTGAACAATCTGTTTTAGGGACTGAATAGGAGAGTGTGTCCCTCTCAGTTCTACTGGATCTTCCAGTGGTTATTAATTCCATCAACAATGATATTCTTCTGGATTTCTTTGGAATGTGACTTGGAAACGCAGTTTTGCAGTGGTTCTGGTCTCTTCTAGAGAGGAAAGATCAGAAGGTAGAGTCTTGTTTAACACCCTGTTGCCCTGTGGAGTGCTTCAGGGTTCTGTTTGTGCTATTTAACATATATATGAAGCCACAGGCATTCTGTGCTATCATTAAACAGATGACAACCATCTTTCCTTCTGCTTCCATCCAATCCCAGGGCAGTTGTTTAGTGTCTAAACCAGTGTCAGTAATGGGACGGGTGAAGGTGAGAAAACTATCCAGAGAAGATGGAGGTGCTTCTGATCACTTGAAAGGAAGATCAGGGAATAGGGATTCAACCTGTGCTGGATGGGGCTACACAAGCCCTGAAAACTCAGGTTCACAGCTTAGGTGTATTCCTGAATTCATCTCTGAACCTGGATACATGTTTTGCAGCAGTGGTTAGCGGTGCATTTCCAAAGAACCCCCCCCCCCAAATCAGCAAGAAAGTTGCTGTTGTTTGTTTTAGAGAAAACATGCATGCATGTACGACTAAATTTTGCACAGTTGCATGAAACTGAAAACTGTCATAATGGCTGTCTCACCTTTACTAGGTGTATACGAGGCTAAAAAGCCTCATATACAGGCTTTTTAGAAAATAGAAACATTAAATGAGTTTGTGAGCCATCAGCTTGTCCTTTTGGGCTTGCAGTGTGCATGTATATGCTGAGCTTTGGAAAGGGGTGGGGAAAGCTGGAGGCATTTGCACAAATTGCCAAGACCACGACAAAAGAGGGAAAAAGCACCCGGTGTCTTGTTCTCATGCTGCAAGCAAGATTTTTTGTGAGGGCTTCAGAATCCTCAGCAAGCTTCTTCAGCTGTGTTGAATCAGTGTCTCTTTATCAGAAATCAGATATTGGCAAGATTTCTTCTCATCCCTAGGCCCCTATCCTACAGCAACATCTAAGAGCAGCTGTGCATGTCCCTCAGATCATCAGGCCATCTTAACTTCTCGCTCCCATATGTGTAGTATTGCATCAAGTGTCTCTTCCCACTTTGGGAATACATAGAAAAACTGCTATACTAGATCAATGTTCCACACTAGAGACGAGCATGGTTCATTTCCCAATCGAACAGCTGATCCATGGGGTTCAGTGTGCCCAACTCCCTCCAGCCAGCACCCACTCAGCAGCAGCACCTGGAGGAGGTGGGGCAGGGTGCTGCTGCCAAGTGGACGCCTGTTGGAGAGGGCAGAGGGCTGGACTGCAGATCAGCTGTTCAGCCAGGAAACGAACTGCACCAAACTGCTGAACCAGCAGTTTGTGCCCTTTATCTGTCCCACACAAGTCATTACCCTCTTCCAACAATGACGAAAGGCCTGGGGTGCCTCTTCCTGTTATTAGATAATTACAGGTACTTTCCCTCTGAAAAAAATAGGAATTCAGTTTTGCTACCATGACTAGTATTCACCAGTACAGCTACCTTCTGTTTATTTGCCACTTCTTTTTGAAAAGTCATTTATGCTGGTGGCCATAGCAACGACCTTGGAAAATCAGTTCTGCTGATCGATTGTGCTTTACGTGAAAAAGCACTTCCTTTTGTTTGTGTTCAACATGCTTCCTATCAGTTCAGGTGAATCATGTTATGACTTGTTTTGTATCTGTATTTTTATTCAGAGTTTATTTGTTCTCAAAGCCTTAGTGTTGATCATCTTCCTTTGTCTTCTGAGATAAAAAAAAATATATCCCCTCAATTCATGTTCTGAATGTTGTTACCTGGCTTGTTTCTGGCTCAGAGGACAGCTACTGTATATGATGTTCAGTATCCATATGGAAAGGACCTAGAAGGATACTGTGTTCCTGTTCCTCCCTAGGACAGGCTGCCGAAGATGATGGAAATCCCAAGTGTCCGTCAGAAATCAATCTAAAATCTCTAAAAATGGAAAACAAAATTGAAAATTGAACCACAGTAGATTCCTTGGGACACAAATTCCTACAAATGTTGCTAGAAAATAATATTTTTGTCCTCTTTTTGGAAGTATTGTTATCTTTTCAGCCATATAAGCCTGCCTGTACTGTGTGAGTAGCCTGAGAAGTCCTTCTCATAGGTCCACCAGTGGATCAAAGTGGATGCAGGCATAAAGGGTTGGGTCTTTTCAGCAATGGACCCACAGTTCAGGAATTCTTTCCCAGATGGGGTACAATTGACCCCTTCTTTGCAAGCTTACATGTAGTAAGTAGGGTGGTCATGTGTCCTCTTATGGAGGATTCTACTAGGTTTGAAGGACTGCCAGAGAACAATCCCCTTTTGGAAGAACTGTGCAGACCAGAAACTTGAAGCTGTGAAATCACAGTGGGCAACTCACTTACCAACTCACTTCCATGCGAAGGAGGCACCCTGGAAGTCTGTTTAAGTTGTAAAAACCTTTTCTAATTCTGCGTCTGTACCTATAAATTCGCATGTACAATTTTATACAGAATGGTGTCTTCATTTGGCCTCTTTTTAAATGATGCATATCTTCTGTTTTGATGAAGTACACTTTCCACCATTTAAGCAAGTAGTGAAAACTAACCAGTGTCATTTGGCTTTTTCTAAACAAAACCTGTGTTCCTATTTATTTATTTTTATTATTTTTACAAATTTAATGCCTATTTTTATAACTTTTCTGGTGTTAACTGATTTCATGCTGGTTAGCACTGTTATACTGATAGATCTGTTTAATTTGTATAGTTATATATTGTTTTTTTCGAGTCAATTATAGTTTTTCTTGTTCTTGGTAATTCTTACATTTTTTTTTAAAAAAAGAACTTGATGCATAATTATGTTCTAATTTTTAGAATATGAAAACAAACAGCTATAACTGTTTTCAATCAATAAACAGTAACATGTTTATCCAGAGCCTGAGAAGTCTAATTCAGTATAACTAATCACTGGCTCAAATCCTAAAATTAAGAACATGAACAGTTGGTTGCTGTATGTTCTCTGTTATGAAAAGACTATGGTCTTATGGAAGTTGTTCAGGCCTCTGTTTTTCATGTGATAACACTGAAGATGCGCAGGAAGGAGGTACAGTGTAAAGAAAATATATTCTCTTCTACTGTACAGAAATAGTGCTAACACTAATATTTCTTCCTGTTTTCCTTTCTTCTGTTGGTCTTGTAGAAAGAAAGTTACACAGTGGCATCATTTATTGGACGAGGGGGAAAGTCATATATCTTTGGAAAACTCAGAGGGTTTTACATTTCCTACGGAAGAAGATATAAAAACTCATGTAGAAGTTTTACTTGATTAACTCATAGACCTCTAATGTTCTTCTAACCATTTCCTCTAAAGAACTGTAAAACCTTTTCAAGAGACACATTATAGGGTAATGTTTTATGATGGTGCTGACAGGGTATAAACTATATATATCGGTTATTCTTGCTCTCTCTCTCTCTCTCTCTCTCTCTCTCACACACACACACACACACACACACACACACACACACACACACACACACACGCAACATTCACATGTGGTAAATTCAGGTGAGAAATTGTAAATTGACCTAAGATCATCCATGTCAGGCAAAATCGAAAGAAACAAAACAAGACAAAACATGTGGCACCTTATAGACTACCATTATATTTTAATTTTGATGTAATTTTTGTGCAGTTGAGATGGGGAGGTGTGGGGGATTTTAAAATATGTTTCATAGTTCTGAGATGTGTGTGTGTGTGTGTGTATTTATTTATTTATTTATTTATTAAACTTGTATCCCGCCCATCTAGACAGCGTCTACTCTGGGCGGCTTACAAAAAAGTAGCTTAAAAATAATTCACACACACTTTACACCACAATTTAAACATAATAATAATGTAGCTCAAGATGGAAAAACAGTCAAAATGGAAAAGTAAAGACAGAAAATTAAAATAGAAAAGTAAAGCATCAAGTAGTGACAGGGGGGAAGGCCTGCCTAAAGAGCCAGGTCTTAAGTTGGCTCTTGAAAACACCCAGCGAGGGAGATGGAAGACTATTCCAGATGGAAGACTATTCCATAGTCGAGGGGCCACTGCCGAGAAGGCCCGGTTTCTTGTTCTTTCTTTCCGGGCCTCCCTCGGTGTAAGGCCCCTCAACCGTCTTTCCTGGCTATGACAAGTGATACGAGTAGATCTAGGTGGGAGAAGGCGTTCCGCCAAATATCGAGATCTTAAACCGTTTAGGGCTTTATATGTCATCATTAAAACTTTGAAATCAATGCGGAAACGAACAGGCAGCCAATGCAAAGCAGCCAGTGTGGGAGAGATATGCTGATGTTTTCTCATCCCACTAAGAAGTCTGGCCGCCGCATTCTGCACCATTTGAAGCTTCCGCATCAATCTCAAAGGTAGCCCCACGTAGAGTGCATTGCAGTAGTCTAATCTCGAGATTACAAGCGCATGGACCAGAGTGGTGAGCGCCCCACCATCAAGATAGGGACACAGCTGGGCAATCCGCCACAGATGGCAGTAGGCGGAGCGGACCACTGAGGCCACCTGGGTCTCCATGGTGAGCGCTGGATCCAGATGGACCCCCAAGCTGCGAACCTCACTCTTCGTGGTGAGAGTCACCCCCCCCAAAAAGAGAGGGAGTTTCCCAAACCACCAATGGATGGGCCGCCCACCCTCAGGACCTCCGTCTTGTCCGGGTTCAGCCTCAGCCCATTCACCTGCATCCATTGCAGTACAGTCTCCAGACAGCGCTGAAGGGACAGAACGCATCCACTGAGGTAGATGAAAAGGAGATGTAGAGCTGAGTGTCATCAGCATACTGATGACATGAGGCCCCACACCCCCTGATGACCCCACCCAGCGGCCTCATATATATATTAAACAGCATTGGGGAGATGATCGAGCCCTGCGGAACCCCACAATTGAGACTCCACGGGGCCAAAACACTCTCCCCAATCTGTACTCTCTGAGGACGGTCCTCCAAGAAGGAACGGAGCCAGGCAAGTGCCAGTCCACCAATTCCCAACTCGGAGAGCCTCCCAGGAGGATACCGTGGTCGACGGTATCGAAGGCAGCTGAGATATCAAGAAGGACCAACAAGGACATTTTGCCCCCGTCAGCCTCCCTCAACAGGTCATCCATCAGTGTGACCAATGCCGTTTCTGTGCCATGTCGCAGTGTGTATGTGTGTTGCATGTCCTAGTTTCAAAGTTTAATTAGTGTTTTTTTTAATTATTTGTGGATTTTAAAGCGTATTTTTGTAAGTCATGTTGAGTCCCACAAAGGGAGAAAGGTAGGATAGGAAAGAAAGAAAGAAAGAAAGAAAGAAAGAAAGAAAGAAAGAAAGAAAGAAAGAAAGAAAGAAAGAAAGAAAGAAAGAAAGAAAGAAAGAAAGAAAGAAAGAAAGAAAGAAAGAAAAGCACAATTAGTTGGGCTTCCCTACTGTTGACTTCTGTGCCTGTTTTATTGAGTGTCCTATGCTACCAGTCCTAATGGGACAAATTGCCACTGTAGTCATAATGTAGTCACTGTTACTATCTAGGTAAGGTCCAATATGTTTTTCAGTACTAATTGTGGGAGAACTTCAGTGGGTTGGTGTTATAGGTATCACATCCTGTTTGTGGGCTTCTCATAACCACTGTAGGAGATAAACCCTGGGATAGATAAGCCTTTTGGTCTGCTTCAGAAGAGTGTGGAACTGAATAGGCCTTTGGTCTGACTCCTTATGTTCACCTGACACTTTCCTCTCACATGCACACATGGTAAGGTGGAGTTACCTAACGCAGCTCCACAATGAACTACGTATATACAAGGTTTCTGCGGTGTAAAAGATTTATCCTGCAGGAAGGAGCTGTGACCTAGGCAAGCCTTCATGCATCCTTTCTGAGGGATGAATGGTGCATTCACCTTTAGAGATAAGTGTTCTCTGAAACTGTCAGTCTGTCACTGTGGTTTCCTTGGGGAATTGGGAGAACAATGCTGTGCTTTGTAGCCAACAGTCTTTCATCTTGCTTAGGTAAGCAAAGAATCCAATCTCCTAAGCTCGTAGCAGTCACAGTTAGTGGCAAGCCATTGTCTTGCGCTTATAGGTTCTTTCTGGGAATTTTGAAAGTCTCCTCTGAAAGAAGAGGAGAGGCTGGGCTTCATTCCTTTTTATACCTATATAATGGAAGTACTAAGTTTAGATATTGCCATGGGAGCTCTGCTCCAAAGTATCATCATATGAAAGAGCCATTAGATACACCCTGAAGAGGTCAGGCTTCCTGTGGGAACCAAGCAATAGCTAAAAGTAACCATGGCTTCTGTCCTGAGGGAAAAGTATGAGAAGGATCAGACAGACAAATAGAGCTGTTTAAATAAAGCTAAAAAAATATTTGGAAAATAGTCTGTTTCTTTAAGGTGCAATTGTGAAACAAAAAGGACACACACAGAAGGATGACTAGTCAGTAACAACTACAAAATAGTGGCCGAAGTGAGACTGAAGGAGCCCAAGGCAAAATTTTGGTGTAAGGAGTGGTACTAATTATGGACTGCTCCGCATGAGCCACACACTGGGATAGGCTTCACGTTCAGAAACACATCCACAGTGGAAAGGAAAACATTTTTCTTGCTGCTGTTGTGAAGTGGGTAGAAATCAGACAGCAATCTACTGCAAATTACACAATGATTTACCAGGAAATTTGTTATACGACCTTCTCTCCAGCCTCAAAGAGGCTAGACCCATCATTCTATAGTTGTGTACTTCAGAGGAAGGCTGCAAGAAGCCAGGGAAACTTGAACATATTTTCTGTCTTTCTCATTGAGAATCCTTATCTTGTAAATAATCACATCCTTATAGAAAACCAGTGCTCTAGATTAATCATTTGGGAAAAACAGCTAAATCAGAATTGGTACTGCCCACTTACTACATATTAACCATTTTGGTTCTAGGTACAAAACATTGATTAAAGTATAGCAAATTATTGACTAATTTGCATCGAGTGCTCTTGAATTCATGCCTACAAAATATAGAAATGACTGGCTGGTTAAGTTTTTTCTTTCTCCATAGACCCCCATAGTTTTCAGAATTACTTGACTGGTAGTACACTTTCAGAAAACTGTTCTGTGGATTGCCAGGGAAATGTAGTATGGCACGTTTAAGTTGTTAGCCAGACATAATGGCTAAATACATGAAATTTCCCCTAATTTGTAGGCAGATTAATCACAATTAAATCAGAACCTCTCCAGAACTAGAGATGTAAAGAAACATTCCTACCTTTATAGTAAGAAAAGTTTCGGTTAATAAATAAGTATTCAGTATTTTTTCCTAATCATGTGGCTGTACCAGTTTGGTCTTCTAAGAGGCATTAGGTTAATTAATAGACTTGACGAGAGATGGAATTTCCAGAAGATAAGGGAATAGCAACTTCTGATGAATAAATCACATCATTCACTTGATAACGTCTGCCCATTAAACATACACAGAAAATGAACATATTTAATATTTTTATTCTAAGGAACATTTGAATATAGGGAAAGACCCTGTCTTTGTTCCTTCTATATGGTGTATTTAAGAACAGGTTATTTCCTCTTCATGGTAAAATTCTAACACAGTTTGGTTACATGAAGGGATCTATTGTATGTTCCTTGGTTTGCTAGATAATCAAATTCTATAAGGATATTATCTCATAGTAACTGCAAATTCCCAGCATAGGAAGGGAAAAACATAATCTCGTAAGTTCGTTTTCTGCTTGATTTTATTTCCATTTTTATTTATGATGATATGATTTCTGGAATAGCTATTCAGCAGGCATACCCTTTCCAGCAGAAAGGTAAGGTAAAATGATTTTAGTAGATAGAGTGGGTGTTGCTTTATATTTGATATTGTTATTGTTTTGTACATTTTGCTTAGAAGTTGCTTGGATTTGTTTTTTGTTTAAGGAAAGGTGTGTTTAAAACATCAATGTCGTCATTGTCATCATCATCTCCATCTTTGTACCAGTAGTACTACTTTGTAAATAATAATAATAATTGTGTGCTGTTGGATCAACTGTGACTTATGGCAACCCTTTTCTGGGTTTTCTAAGTATAGAGTACTCAGAAGTGGTTTATTATTGCCTTCTACTGGGACAGTACAACTTGCCCAAGGTCACATAGGTTGACTCTTCTGGGATGCACAGTGTGGAATTGAACTCATAACCTCTGGCTTTCACTGAGCTATCCAGTTTTTAAAAATCAGTGAAACTATTGAAGTCACAGGGTGGAAACTGCTTAAGATATTCCTGACGGATCACAGTGGATGGTGTTTATATGGTAGAGTGCTTAACCAAGCAAAAGTGTTTTGTTTTAACAAGTTCTTTGGACTTGTTTTGTTGTGGTGAATAACATTATGAGAAAGGGATTAAAAAAAAGAAACAGGTGTATTTTTTTAAAATGGAGTGGATTGTCCTTGAGTCCTTGCCAAAGAGATGAAAGGGAAAAAATGGTTACAATACAACACAGTCAAAGCGGTTGTTAATATCAACCTACTGGGGAGAAAGAAAGGGTACCTTTCACTAAGGAATTAGCAAACTGTGCACAAATGAATGCTTAGCAGAATGTAAGATAGGCGACAAGCCCGCAGCTGTTAACTCTGTGCTCTTGTGTCTTAGATTCTCTAAGCAAAAAAGATATTGAAAGAGAAGGAGAAAGAAAGAAAGCAAATGGCTGCAAAAATGAAATTTAGTAAGAAATACTCTCAGAAAGAACCAAACTTCACTTATGTGTAATTTTATTTTTGCTCTTAAATCCCATGCATTTTTTTTAAAAAAAGCTTTTAATTAACTAACTGGAATAACTGATGGATAGACCAGTGATTTAGATATCTCACTGTGGAGCCAGAGGTTGGGACTTTGATTCCCCACTGTGCCTCCTTGACAAGGGTTGGACGTGATGATCCATTGGGTCCCCCTCAGCTCTGCAGTTCTAAGAAAGAGGAAGGTCTGCTAAACTCTGTGGACCCAGGAAGGTTATTCTTATTTTGCTCAGGATTGAACATTTAGATCTTGTTTGCACTACAAACCTTAAGATTAAGAAAACCATAGCCCAAAAGAACCTCTGAAAAGCTTATTTTATTTTCATTCTCACCCCTGCATTCAAGAATAAAATATTATATACTATAAAAAATTAATGCCAAAAAACCCCCCAGGAAAATTCAATTTGGCCCTTGAAATGCCATCTATGGATTTGTGATAGTCCTGCATCTGTATCAGAACTAGAAATCTTGAATAAGTAATTGATTGATTGATTGGTAATGAAAAGTATGTGTCACTTTTTAAAGACAGGCTTTTAAATGGATTAACAAATCATAAAATTACAGCAAGACACTAAAGATAATTGCTTCACCTTCTTCATGCATATTTTGATTACGTCTGATGCTTTCAAATGAACAAACTGCAGTTTCATGGTTTATGATCCTATAATTTACTGAAACACCTCAACATTGTGGGTAACAAAATGAGTTCAGCCAACTGAAAAAAAACACCATGTTTATGTGATCTGCTTATAGTTCCAGTTACATGGAGAATGGACAGACAGTTTCATAAAGACATAATTTTCTTGACCATTTGTGAGTGAAGAACGATGCCAGTAGCTCTAGTTTGGTCCTAAAGATGTGGAAAATATACCCAGTGAAAGGGGAGATGTGTAGCCCTACCCCCTCTGTCCCCAGTTTTCTCACCCATCTGCACATGGACAGGAAAAAAAAATCAGAAGAAGGACAGCCTCCTTTACCTACAGCTCTCCAGGTGAGTTAGGACCCTGATTTTTCCAGGATCCTAATTCACTTAGGAAGCCTCCATAGATAGTAGAGGTTCTCTCTCTCTTCAGACTCATCACCTTAACATGTAGGACGGTAATAAAAGTGACAGTGATGAGGCATGAATAGAAATCTTCCCTCAGTATGTGAGTATTCTGCATATTTCTAAATGTTTAAATAGAGCTAGTGTCACAACACCAAACTTCCTTTGCCAACCTTTGTTATTGTTGTTTAGTCGTTAAGTCGTGTCCGACTCTTCATGACCCCATGGACCAGAGCATGCCAGGCCCTCCTGTCTTCCACTGCCTCCTGGAGTTTGGTCAAAGTCATGTTGGTAGCTTCGATGACACTGTCCAACCATCTCGTCCTCTATCGTCCCCTTCTCCTCTTGCCTTCACACTTTCCCAACATCAGGGGCTTTTCCAGGGAGTCTTCTCTTCTCATGAGATGGCCAAAGTATTGGAGCCTCAGCTTCAGAATCTGTCCTTCCAGTGAACACTCAGGGTTGATTTCCTTCAGAATGGATAGGTTTGTTCTCCTTGCAGTCCAGGGGACTCTCAAGAGTCTCCTCCAGCACCACAATTCAAAAGCATCCATTCTTCGGCAGTCAGCCTTCTTTATGGTCCAGCTCTCACTTCCATACATCGCTACTGGAAAAACCATAGCTTTGACTATGCGGACCTTTGTCGGCAAGGTGATGTCTCTGCTTTTTAAGATGCTGTCTAGGTTTGTCATCGCTTTCCTCCCAAGAAGCAGGCGTCTTTTAATTTTGTGGATGCTGTCATCATCTGCAGTGATCATGGAGCCCAAGAAAGTAAAATCTGTCACTGCCTCCATATCTTCCCCTTCTATTTGCCAGGAGGTGATGGGACCAGTGGCCATGATCTTAGTTTTTTTGATGTTGAGCTTCAGACCATTTTTTGCGCTCTCCTCTTTCACCCTCATTAAGAGGTTCTTTAATTCCTCCTCACTTTCTGCCATCAGAGTGGTACCATCTGCATATCTGAGGTTGTTGATATTTCTTCCGGCAATCTTAATTCCGACTTGGGATTCCTCCAGTCCAGCCTTTCGCATGATGTATTCTGCATATAAGTTAAATAAACAGGGGAACAATATACAGCCTTGTCATACTCCTTTCCCAATTTTGAACCAATCAGTTGTTCCATATCCAGTTCTAACTGTTGCTTCCTGTCCCACATATAGATTTCTCAGGAGATAGATAAGGTGGTCAGGCACTCCCATTTCTTTAAGGACTTGCCATCATTTGCTGTGGTCCACACAGTCAAAGGCTTTTGCGTAGTCAATGAAGCAGAAGTAGATGTTTTTCTGGAACTCTCTGGTTTTCTCCATAATGCAGCGCATGTTAGCAATTTGGTCTCTAGTTCCTCTGCCCCTTTGAAATCCAGCTTGTACTTCTGGGAGTTCTCGGTCCAGATACTGCTGAAGCCTACCTTGGAGGATTTTAAGCATAACCTTGCTAGCGTGTGAAATGAGTGCAATTGTATGGTAGTTGGAGCATTCTTTGGCACTGCCCTTCTTTGGGATTGGGATGTAGACTGATCAACCTTAATTTTTCTTAAACTATTGGATCTATATTTAGCTGCAATCTTATATATCCTTGCCTGGGAGTATACCCCTTTGGATTCAAAGGATCTTGTGTCTGATAGATATGTACAAAATTTCAGTAGGGTGGGACAAACCTACCAGCTGCAGGCAGGAGATTGAAGGACAGAGGAATGGACTTATCTAGGTGGAAGGGTTGGATGGGGATGAATTATGTGTTCACTCTCTATTTACCATTTCTGATTTTTCAAAAAAATGAATTGTTGCCCATTAGCTTCAAAGGAAGAAATTAATCTATAAACTCTAGGCAAGAAAGCTGATACTGCCTAAACATTAGGAAGAAATTTTGTATACCATGAACAAGCTACATAGTCTCAGAGTGCACCCCGAAGAAGGGAATGCTAACCTCTTCTGAGCATTCTGTACCTAGAAAACTCTGGAAAAAGTTGCCATGAATCAGGATTGACTTGGCAGCACACAATTACCATTGTTCTTGACAGTAAGAGCTGTTTGACAATCACATAAACTGCCTCAAAAGGTTAGATGGCCACCTGCCAGGGATGCTTAGCTGTAAATTTCCTGTTTCAGCAGGTAGGTTGGACTCATTGACCCCTGTGGTCCCTTCCAGCTTTCCAGTTTTATGAGTCTATATATTGCTGGTTTGGGAACACTCTGAGAAGTTGCTAACACCAGAGGAGCATCAGCCATGGAGGTTTCTGTGATGGCCCTGAAGTATATTCTCAGGTTGGGTCTCCCCCTCTGAGAGCAGGTCTCTCCCATCATGCTTGGAACAGGAGAACTGACATATTTTGAGGTGCCTGGTTGTGTGTCCTGGTACCTATGGGAACACAGTCTTAGTTTAGTAGACTTGTTGTTACATGCTGTCAAGTTGGACCCAACTTCTAGGACCCCTACAGGACTTTCAAGGAGTGGTTTTACTAGTTCCACTCCCCCAGTGAGAACCCTGTTCTCCAGAGTCATACTCCTTCACTCTAGCCACCAAACCACACTGTTAGTAGCCTTAGTTCCTATTTAAATCTAAGAGATAGGTCATGATAAACCTGTTCCATTAATGTAAATGGAACCATACGTTCAACTAATGTAGGCTGGATCCCAACCACCACATTAAATAAGCTTCCTTCATAATTCCAGAGCCCAGAATTCTCTTGCAAATACTGTTTTCATAAGTGCAGTTGCGCATGTGGGTTCCATGTGTTGACAGCTGCTTCAGGCGTGTAACCAAGTGCACAACCCAGGCATATCTGAGAGTATGATGGATAGCTGGCTGGATTGTACTCAGCACTGACATGACTGCAGATTTATTATGCTCTGTGATTCCTGCAGGATTCTGGCCAGGACGTTTCGACGTTCTTCCTGTTGTTGAACTATCCTGATCCTGTAAAATGAAGTGATAGTGGATCATAGTTTGAAACATGTCTACCTATGTTTCTGCTTTTGCCCACAGCCGTGCCATGTGCAGCTTAAGTGAGAAACAAATGGGAAAAAATGAAAACTCAGGAGAACTAATTTGAGTTTAAAATGTTCTACTGAAAGTGTATAACATAACTAAGCATATTAGTCCCTCAATACTTAAAATGTTGCCATAACATTGCTTCATGTCACTGGTATACTACAATCATCATCATAATCTTAGAACTGCAGAACTGGAAGAGACTGTATGAATCATCAAGTCCAGCCCCCATCAAGGAGACACAGTGGGAAATTGAACTCCCAATCTCTGGCTGTGCAGCCAAATACCTAAACCACAGAGCTATCCAGCAGTTAATTCTCTTGGTCCTCCAGATTCACTTCCCAGAAGCCTCAGCCAGTGTCATTAGTGGTCAGGGATTCAGGGAGTTGAAATCTATAATATCTGGAGAAGCAAAGGTTTAGAAACACAGGTGTAGTGGAAAGAGTGTTGATCTTGGTCCAGGAAGGTTTAAAGTTATAAAGGTCACTGGATGCTCTTCAGCCAGCCATCCTTTCTCCATCTGATTTATCTCACAGGGTTATTGGAAGATTAAAACTAAATGTTCCCATATATACACCTCCACGTTCCTTGAACACAATGCCGCATATAAAATAAGATACATTTTCAGTGAAAGATGGAGTGATTTGAAGAAGTGATCAGATTTTTGCTCAGTGCCAATTATTAATATCCAGAAAACTTCTGGAAATACATCTGCTCCCTCTGCAGCAATTTATCTGTTATTTAAAACAGCTGCATGGCCAAGGAACATGGGAATGAAGAGAGGAATATATTTTCAATATTAAAAGGAACTATCAAGAATGTACAAATGTTTCTAGCTGTGGATACAGCATTTTCTTTGAATTCACCAGCCACTTCTGTTGTTGCAAACAGGGATTTTCGGGCAAAAGCTGGAAGACACCATCCGCTATGAGAAAAGATATGGAAACCATCTGGCTCCCATGTTGGTAGAACAGTGCGTGGATTTTATTCGGCTGCGTGGACTGAAGGAGGAAGGGCTTTTCCGACTCCCTGGCCAGGCTAACCTTGTCAAAGAATTACAGGATGCATTCGATTGTGGAGAGAAGCCATTGTTCGACAGGTAAGGTAGCAAACATTTCTCCTTCATCGCGGTATGTCAAGCTTCCCAGAAACATTTGGATAGGGATTTCTAAAAGGTGACCCTGGACTCAACAGACCCTTGGTCTGGTCGAGCAGGCTGGTAGTAATGTATCTGTATCTTTATGTTCACAGTTCAATAATTGGTAGTATAGACCACCAGCTGAGGTGACCTGTGACTATTTTCCTGTCAAATATGAGAAGCATATAAATAATGCTAGCCCCTTGCCCTTCCATGGACTGTTGTGAGTTTTCATTTATTACATACACACAAAAAGGTGTGTGTGTGTGTGTGTGTGTGTGTGTGTGTGTGTGTGTGTGTGTGTGTGTGTGTGTGTGAGAGAGAGAGAGAGAGAGAGAGAGAGAGAGAGAGAGAGAGAGAGAGAGAGAGATTCTTTAATAAATGGCCTTGCCCTTCCACCTCTGCCGCAGTGCTTTTGTGTTGTAATCACATTTAGCCACTGCAATTTATTGAGTGGAGCCTGTGAGGTGTGGGGGAAATTGCCACTGCTGAGCTTCTGGAGACCTATTTTCTGCTGGCCTCAGCAGCTGCATTTCCTGCCTTGCAGTGAAGGCAGTTCTGCAAGATGAGACCCCACAGGATAGATGTAGTGTGCTGTAATGGCCTTTGTAGGTCCAGCCTTTTTCCCCATTTACAGGCCTGAGGGCATAATGCACTTACTCAGCCACGTTTTCTGTGCATTTCCATAGTGAGACATTTCTTAGGCAAATAGCAAGGGCATTTGACTTGATAACCTTGCGTTTTCCTGATAATATAGCAGCCAAGCAAAACCTCTCACAAATGTTTATGAACATGCCAGATAGTTTTCTCCCTGTTTTGTGATTTCTCAGGACCATATGCAACATCTTTGTGTAGTTCTGAACTGCTGGATAGCTCAGTGGCGAAGCCAGAGCTTGGGAGTTCAATTCCCCTCTGTGCTTCCTTGACAGGGACTGGATGTGATCATCCAGAGGGTCCCTTCCAGCTCTGCAGTTCTAAGATTATTATAATTCTAAGATGATGATTATTGCCTACATTCTCAGTTGCTTTCCATTCCCTTCACTGATCCCATTGCATAGCCTTATGTGATCAGCTACATGTATTGTGATGCTATACCTGTTTATGTTGTAATACTTGATTAGTTGGGGTCACCTACTAAGAAGGAGAAAAGACAAACTAGAAAAATCAGGAGCCTCCACTTTAAAAAGGCAGATATTTGCACATGCAATGTCTGGTGTGATTTGCATGTTAAGAGAGCTGTGTTACAAAATCTAAACAATATGGGAACAAACCACAAGAGGGCAGCAGTTGCAGCAAAAAGACAGTAAGAAAATTGGTGAGTTTCTAGAAGAAAGCAGTGTATTACTGGTGTAAGAGAGACAGACACAAACGTTTCCTTGGTTTGGATGGAAAGAAGCCCCTGAAATACCAGAGAAGCAGGACTAGAATATTGGGAAATTAAACAAACTAGAAAATACACTCGTAACTGGAAGGGTTGTGTGGCAAGGACAATAAGTGGAACTTGACTTTGCTGTCTGCTCAGTGAAGAAATCTTTGTATGGTGAGGATTTATTACAAGAAGAAAGTGTGAGTTGTTTGCTGTCAAATTTCCCTCCAGCCACAACTGCGCATTAAGAAAGCAGAGCACTGGATTGCATTAATTGTACCACGAAGGGAGAAGAATGTTGAAACTTTATAAGATGCCTCCGCCCATCAATGAAATTACTTTTAAGCACTTTATTATTTTATTGTCCTTCTATGGGTTACTTTCATTTTCACTTGTGTGGGTTAAAGGTGGTTTAATTGTGGCTTCTTAATGAGAATTGAACAAGGTATGGGATTACTTTCGCGTAGGTCCTGATCATGTTGGAATGTTCTGATTTTCAACTAAATCGCTGTGATGTTTATATGGCCAAGATATAAGGTTTATAACATGTGAAGAAAGGGCTCTTCAGGAAACAGTGATAGCATTAATCCTCCAACCAATTTATCTAAAGTTGTCCCCCTGACAATAATGAAACAATGTTGGAAATGTGCTTTTACGGTGGTCTCAGAAGGGTCTTTAGAAGTGCATATAAACATTAGTACCTCCTCTTCCTCTTCTTCTTCTCTTCTTCCTGGTAGCATCACTTAGAATCGGAGATGGCAATCCCAGATTTCAAAAATGGGTTGTCAGTTAATTGGCAAGAGGGAGGGAAAGAGTTAGAATCATCACAGATGAATTTATGGGAGTGGTGGAACAATACAGCCTTATTTACACATTGAGCAGGGGGTTGGACTCAATTGCCTCCTAGGCCCCTTCCAACTTCATGATTCTATGATTCTGTGAACTTGTGGAGGACGAAATGGGTGGTAGGGGAGTGGGCACACATGCAAGTCCTACGTCCCCAACTTTTCCCGCATGCTTGGAAGTCACTTAGACTTCACTCTCCATACCTATTGAGGATCGTGTAAGCAAGTTCATGACCTGTGGTGAAGTTGGACTCCCAGCCATAGAAGGCCTGCAGTCCCATTCAGATGAATGCACTTCAGAGTCCTTTGCAGTGACTTCCAGCTCTACGGAGATATATTGAGGACAATGAGTCTACATGGATGTTCCCATCAACACCATCTATTTAGCCCTCATTGAATGCAGGGAAATGCCTGCATGGGGTTTAGCTCTATTCAGATGTTCAGAAAGGGGGTTAACCTGAACAGAGGGACAATGTTGATCCCACAGCTTACTGTTATCTGAAGAGGAAAGCCTCTATCTTGTATAGAGACTCTCCATGTAGTTAGGAAGACTTGGATAGAAAAAAATCTGCCACTGCTATTGCTGCTGCTGCTTCTACTTCACCTTCCCTTACCCCAAGGATACTTTTTAAATGTTCAGAGAAGCTGAGGTTCCACAATTCTGTTGCTCCTTGTAAATCCGATTGTGGATTTAACCTGGTATCAAAGTAATTGTGTAAATTTCACCCAATGAATTGTCACTAATTAACAAGTTGCCACTCACAGACAGGCACAAGACTGGGAATGAGAGCAATGACTTATTAACTAGTAATGACATACCACCACAGGTTATGCCATTATTCATACCCTGGCATAAATCCACAATAGGATTCTGGCCAATAACAAGTAATTTTCCAGTGCCCAGCATAATCAGATTGCAGTTTCTGTGAAAAGCTAACTGCATAAATCACTTATTCATAAGCTATATATTGTCACTAAGATGTTCTCTGACTGCTTACCCCAACTGACCAACTTGATTGTTTATTGGTTCTAATGTAGACCAATAAGCCTGGAGTATAGCTGCTGTCCAAGGTCCCGAGATGTTCTGACCTTTCTTTTGCTCCTTGTACGTGATTTTGGCAGGAGAATTCAGCAAATGAATTGTGCCACTTTGCATTCTAAATCAGAGGCAACCTGGAAAATCTGACATACCAGGCGAGCTGCAGGCTTAAGGTACTCCCATTCGCAGCTCAGTTGATGGTGTGCTTCTCAGCTATGACTGTTAATTATAATGTTGCCTGCACTTGCTTTGCAGTCAATTTTATCACAACGTCTCAAAGCAATTTGCAGGCATTAATAAATAAAACCTCCCCATTGTCATGTGAGGCAGTATTATCATCTCTCATTTTATGAAAGGAACACTCAGCCATAAATAGGTAGGAATCTATGCTCTTGTCTGAAGTGACAAGTCTGATAAGGGACTAGCTCCACTTTATTCTGCCTTAGGCCTCATCTGGAATATTTTGGAAACTAAGAAGGATATTGTACAGAGAGTGCAAAGGAGGACAATGCAGGTGGTCAGTAATATGGGCTACAAATTCTATGACAAAAGACTGAATAAACTGTTTTAGCCTTGATATAGGAAACCAAGATGGGGTCACAACAGCACTCCTCAAATATCTGAAGCTTAGTCTCTGATAGAATAGAGGAACACTTTGTTCTCCGATGCATCAGAAAGCAGGACTAATTATCTGAATTGTTTTAGTTATAGACATGTAGATTTCCACTGCACATTGGGAGAAACTGTTTAACAAAAGCAGTTTCACAATAGAACCAATTATCTAGGGTGTGTGTGTGATAAGTTCTCCTTCACTATAGGTCTTCAAGCACACTGTAGAGAGCCATCTATGGGGAATGCTCTCAGTCTTAATTGTTTGTCTCAATTAGAGCAGTGCTTCCCAACCGTAAGTTCTTGGACAGATGTTCTTGGACTGCAATGTCCAGAAATCCTGGCTAGCACAGCTAGTGGCGAAAGCTTTTGGGAGTTCTAGTCCAAGAACATCTGGGGACCCAAGGTTGGGAACCACCGAGTTAAAGGATTAGGCTTGCTCACGTTCTCCTACAGCTGTGACATGCCATCCGTTGCTTACCCTACATGGCATGGATCATCCACCTCTCACCTTTAGGATGCATGTAACAGCTTTGCGGAAACATTCAGTTTTTCTTCTAATCCCCTGTTCTCCCAGTCCATCAACTTAGCATTGGTGGTCAATATACATGCAGAATGCCTTTAAACATATAGATGTCCTTTTTGAGAAAAATGGGCTTTTGTATCATGGTGGAATTTGGGATTTTTCCTTGTGACTATTTGGACTCCAGGAGTGGAACACAGAGAGACACTGGGATAGATGACCTACACATTTCCTTCCTATGACATAACTTATGCAAACTGACTTGATTAGTGATAAGAATCACCCAACTTGGAAAGAGAGATAGAGACAGAAATAGAGACTAAGGCTGTCCAAGAGCTTCATAGGCAATTATAGTAATCCTGCAAACATATTTGTAATATTATTATCTCCAGATCACTTGATGGCTCAGTGAGTTGGGTACTGGGCTGCAGAGGTCAGGAGTTTGATTCCCTACTTTGTCTCCTGTGTGTAAAGTCAGCCTGTGAAGCCTTGGGCAAGCTGCACAGCAACAGAGTGTCCCCAGAAGAAGGGAATGGTAAACCAGTTCTGAGTACTCTATTCTAAGAGAACCTTGGAAGGGGTTGTCATAAGTCAGAATCTACAGCACACTATTGGTATTATCATCTCCATATTACAGATGGTTAGGGGCTGGAGATGACAGACAGAGGCTTGTCCCCTCTTCAATTTATTTTAAGATTTGACTGGGCACTTCCTTCCTTCTTTCTCTCTTTTTGTCAATACATAAACATTACAATGCAAGAACTACTGAAATAAAGAGAACATTTGGCCCCCTAGAGACCATATCCATCAGGAAGTATGGCATTTATATCAACTGCTTTATCAACACAAACCTCCTTGATTCATATTGATTGCACACTTCAACCAAGGATTTCCTAAGAAACCAATGAGGTAGTCTGAGAAACTGACTAGATCAAGATCACACCATGTGCCTTGATGCAGACTGCAGATTTGAACCTAAGTTTCCAGTGCGTACATCTGACATTGTCAGGACTACATCACACCGGGATAGTGCCTTTCCCAAGAACAGACCTGAAATATATGATTAATAACTTCCAAATTTATGACAGCCATTCAAAACTTAGTTCAGAACTGTATTTATTCAAAGAACAAGCCCACTGTGGGTTTTCTTCGCGTGATAGATTGGATGGCTGCTTCCCAAACATTTCACTCACTATGATTTTGTTTGAATAGTCATTGAAATTATATATTCAGCTTTGATTACACTTTAGGAACACATGATCTTTTTAACCCCGATTACACAGATAAACAAAAAAAAAATTAAATGAAAACTGGAGATCTTTTGAAATAATTTTTAAATGAGAGAAACCAAATTGGATTTCTTTTCCATTGTTTTTGCAAAGTAAATTATTGTTTGCTTACCACCATTACTGAAAGATCAGGGAGACATGATAGACTAGGAAAATATTTTATCTGTCACAGATAGATATTAATATTTATGTGTGAACATTTTTCTGGTCAATTTCCAAAGATAAAAAAAGTCGAGCATTTTAAAAGCAGGCCAGCTCTAGTGACCTTCCCAATTTAGAGGGTACAATATTATTAGTGTGCATATATCACATGAATTAATACCTAGCATGATCTTGTGTATTATTGTCTAAAGTGGTGCATCCCAACCTTGGGTCCCCAGATCTTCTTGGGCTACACCCAGAAATCCTGCCCAACACAGCTGGTGGTTAAGGCTTCTGAGTTTTAGTTCAAGAACATCTGGGGATCCAAGGCTAAGCACCATTGATTTAAAAACTCAAAAACTGTGAGCTTTTCCTGCACTAAGATAGTATTTTAAACTATTGTGTGTAGGTAATAGTTATTTGATTTCCAAGAGCTGGTTGTGGACTGCGGAATTGTTTTTAATATTTAAACCCCACTTATCACCCAGATGCAAATGCGAAGATTGCTTCAGCCTTCTGTGATTTCAGTGCAACAAAACTAATGGAATCTAAGGAATAGGAGCTGGAAAACGTTCCTCTGTGATTTCACTGTGGAGTTGCCAATTGTGTTAAAAGATGCAGGGCATCAAAAAGCCCAATGTGTAAGAAAGCTGGACACTTTTAAAAATGGGAAAAGAAATGCCAGTCATTCTTGGTACACAGTAATGTAGGGGGAAAAAACCCAACAACCTAAAAACATATAAACCATATTATATCCCAGTTTTCATCCAAGCTTCTCATAGTATAACAGTAACTTGTCATATTCTCACAACAGCAGTAGGAGAGAGGTATTATGCTGAGAGATAGTTTGCAGGAAACAAAATAATAGGCTCAAGCTACAGGAAGCCAGATTTAGGCTGAATTTCAGGAAAAAACTTCTTAACTGTTAAAACAGTACAACAATGGAACCTATTATCTCGGGAGGTAGTGAGCGCTCCAACTCTGAAAGCATTCAAGAGAAAATTGGACAACCATTTGCCAAATCTGCTTTGATTTGGATTCCTGCATTGAGCAGAGGTTTGGATTTGATGGCCTTATAGGCCCCTTCCGTCTCCATTATTCTATGATACTTTGATTGCCCAGGGAGCTTCCTGACTGAATAAGAATTTTAAACCAAGCCTACATTGTTCAAATACAACACTCTATGGCCTAAATCCAGTTGCTAGTCCCAGTTAGAACTGGCCCACTGAATCAATGGGATTTACATAAATGTTGACTTACACGTGATTCAATGGATCTATTGTAGTTGAGACTAGCAATTGGACCTAGGTCTGTATTTGCTACATTGTGTCATCCCCTCAAAGTTTTGGAAGCAAGAACACACTGCTGCTATGAATCAGACAGTTTTTCAGGTCATTAGTGATTATATACAATGGCAGCCACATCAGATCATAAAGACATGTGACAGCAGGCAGCTACATCAGATGTAACAGTGGAGGCTTTTTATTGTTTGCTTTTCTCTGAAAGAAACCAATTGAAAAAGCACAATAAACATTATTCTAGATGGTTGTCTGACGGTTGGGCGCACAGTTAGACTGAATTCCAGAATGTGCTGATACGGAGCAGGGGTGCACATGCATCCTATACATCGTTGCTTCCATGTTGAACAGTAGTCTGGAAATATATAAAGTGAAATAAATAAGTCTAATTATATTATGCCCTGCTGATGGGCCACAAGAGCACAAGTGGAAATGGTGGTCTTGAAATAATGTGTGTGTTTGATGCCAGTGCCATCGATACAACATCAAAGGGGTTGGATCTGCCCTTCATACGGTATTGATGTATCTACAAAGGGAAAAAAATCCTTCGTTACTGAGAAGGGCGTCTTCCCCACCAACCAGTTGGCACAGCACCCAGTTAATACTGCCCGGTCAAGATCAGTAACAGTTACATCCTGCCGAGGGGGATGTAACAGGGAAAAAACATTGAAATCTAACAGGGAAAAAACATTGCTTTTTTTCAGTGTGCCGTGGGGGTTGGATGGCAATCTGTTTCTCTTGAGTTATAGGCTACAGTCCCTTTATGTGAATTACAGTGTCATCCTTCCCAGTGCCCAGGTGTGTGTTTAATATGCATTCCATGTATGTGTCATCACAGTCCATCCATCTCTTAGGATAGTTTGTAGAAAAGCAAGAGAAAATGATTTTAAAAAAAAAAGCTGTATGCTTAAGCCAGCCATGATTTTGCATCCTCTTTTGATTCAAAGTGGGAGTCAAACAGCCATGTTGCAGATGAGGGATGTAATCATTCATTCACTGCCTTCTGAAATTGCCTGCCTATTCCTGTATTTCTCTTTTATCTTTTTGCTCCAAATGCTGCAACAGAACCTTCAAGAGGAAGCTGGCCACAATTTTTCAAGCTCTGCAATGCTCCAAACCAGTAGCACCATTTCAGGCCATTTTGCACAGAAAATGGTGGAGAATATTGCAGAGAAAACAGCATCTTCTCCAAACTAGGTGGAGTTGTACCCATTCAATTTGGCCACGGCAGATGGTTGGCAGTGCCGGCATCGTTTTTCAATTGAATTCTGGCCATGAAAATGTTCTGAAGAGTTTGAGGGCTGCCACAGGCATGCCACAGGCCACATGTGGACCACCTTGGCTTTAGAGGAGAATCACCACTCCTGAAGGCTTCCAGGAGCACTCTCCTTTCGGGGGTAGATCTCTGAAAGGCGAGGGATACAAAACGGCCAATTGTTGCATGATTCCCACCCTTGCAATTGCAAGCCTTAGCAGCCCTTTCAACTTTCTGAAATAACAATGTGGGAGATCCCTATTATTCATTTCCTTTTGGAATGGCCTTGTTTAGCATCATCATCATCTTAGAACTGCAGAGCTGGAAGGGACCCTATGGATCATTGACTCCATCCCCTCTCAAGGAGGCACAGTGGGGAATCGAACTCCCAACCTGTGGCTCTGCAGCCAGAAACCTAAATCACTGAGCTATCCAACAGTTTATGTTTGCTGCCTGAAGTTTATTACCACTTTCTGCCTGAGCTTGGACCACTCACTTTCCTAAAATGCTGACGATATCACGGGCATGCATTTATTTGCCTGTGAATGTTACGTATGTACTTACATTGGCCTGCAGTGCTTCCATGTTTATTGTTTGTAGAGGAGGCAGGATGAACATCCCCCAGACCATGTAATTGCCCTGTGACAGCCATTTCCACAATGTGTGCAGTACCACAAAGGGAAAAATGTTGTTGATGTAGCAACTGCTGGGAAGGAAGTCAATGACAACAGGGGCTGAGATTAGAAAGAAAGAAAGAAAGAAAAGCTTGGAATCCATGCCGACTAATTGCAAAGAAAAGGATTTCTGATTGTTTGCACATGCCTAAAGCCTGTATATTATATTCCTAGGGCCAGCTTATAAACCAGTGTTGGTGGATATTCTGCTGGATAATAAAATGAACAATTAACTCATCCCTCTTTTCCGCTCTCGCTCTCTCGCTCTCTCCATCCCCCGTCTCTGTCCAAGTGTATCTATTTAAAGAAGAGGGAATAGGGAGGTACTGGCAAAAAGTACATACTGAGAAGCCAAGAATTTAGAAAATCCTCAGGGAATGCACTGTTTAATTAAATTCTGTGCTAATCAGCCCCTGTGGCTGGCTTGCCACTTGCCATAGTTACAGCAGGGAAAGGATTTAGTCATGTCTGAGCCAGGGACCGGCACTATGACACCAAGATCCGAAAGGGGTTTTTTTTTCGCAGGCGTCCTCTCCTCTACTACATCAGTTAATAAGAGCCACAATCGCGCTGAACCATGACTACGCTTTCATGGGTTTTTCCCCGCTTGAGCTGCGGTATTTATTGACCTGGGGTAATGGGCGGCTGTTAAACAGAGACAAAATATAAAATATTTCAGAAAATAGAATGGAAATCAATCCCACTTTAGGAGTAGGAGGATTGTAATTACACCTGTGAGACAGCTGTTTACCAATGTTGGCTAAGGAGGATTTCTTTCCATCCGCCGGATGACAGCTAAGGGTGTAACAAATGCTTGCCAATTTTCTTATTCCCAAAGAGAAACTACGTCTCAACATATCAAGAAACCCCATTAAAAAAATGTCACCCACTGTGAGATTTTTCACTCATGCACGGAGAGGGGAAATTCCAGTGGGGCTTGCTTTGTCAACAGAAGCATTAACAACACTTTTCTCTTCAAAAACCTTTGTATTTTGCACAAAATACACTTTTATCTGTTTGTTTGTTTCTTTGCTTTGCTTTTATTTTGATTTTATTTATTTTTCTGCAAAATACAATTTTTTTAAAAAAAAAATTCTTCCATAAATTTTCTGGAGGAAAATCCCAGAATACAAGACAGACAGACCCACCCCTCCTTATTTTGGCCAGCAGAGATAAAGATTGAAAATGTTTGTTATCACCTGTAAAAATGAAGTGAGTGAAGGTTTACATCTGTGGCTGCTGAAAAACATAGCACGGCTGGCCTAAGATGTTTAGGCCAGCCCTGCTATGGGCTGAGGCAAAGAAGAAGGTGCCATTCCACACACCTGCCATTTCACATCCAAAAGCGAGCCAGATGCATAGTTGAACCTTTTTTTCACATTGACGGTGAATTGTATCCTCCACTGAAATCAAGTTGTGTGGCATGCTAGTTGGTCCTCTTAATACTGCTACTTCCCAGCATCTACTCCCTGAGGCAAACACTTCACCCTTCCCCAAGAGTAGGACCGGCCCTACAGCTTAATAAACAGGTGGCCAGTAATTTATTTCAATCCACTGATTTCATTTTTTGGTGATAAATCAAATCTATCTTGGCAATTCTGGGCATGGGGGAGGTGGAATTTGGCCAAGGCATCTTTAATCCACTGTACACTACAAATTATTTTGTGTAATGTTAAAGGAGAAGGAAGTACATTCAGACAGGGTTGGACCAAACGTAATCACCATCCTCACCACCATCTTAGAACTGCAGAGCTGAAAGGGACCCTATGGATCATCAAGTCCAGCCCGTCAAGGAGGCACAGTGATGAATTGGTTGAGGACACTGATTTTTCCAGTTAGTGCTTTCTCCTTTCTAGAAGGGCCAAATGGGTGACCCTACCTAATCAAGTACTACAACATAAATGTGTAAAGCATCACAATGTATGTGTTTCTCCGAAAATAAGACAGGGTCTTATATTAATTTTTGCTCCAAAAAAACGCATTAGGGCTTATTTTCAGGGGATGTTTTATTTTACAGTCATGTCATTTTCTGGTTGCTGCACAATGCTGCACAAGGGTGGAGGGTGGGGTTTCACTTAACTGGGGCTTATTTTTGGGGTAGGGCTTATATTACGAGCATCCTGAAAAATCAGACTAGGGCTTATTTTCAGGTTAGGTCTTATTTTCGGGGAAACAGGGTAGCTGTTGGTACATTGGAATAAGAAAAGAAGTGTGGTGAGTAGAAATCACCTAAGAAAAGAATGGATGAGCCAAACTCAGTGAAGACTGATTCAGCCTTATCGCTGGCTTTTTCAGCAGTTAGTGATCCTGCATCTCCTGTTGCATCCTACCCTTCCTTTAAAGAACATTGGGCAAGTGATGTGAGGTAATTTGATTCTAATCCTCACAACACCATTGTAGAATAGATTAGGGCAGTGGTTCCTAGCCTTGGGTAACCCAGGTGTTCTTGGACTACATCTCCCAAAAATCCAGGTGGTGGTGAAGGCTTCTGGGAATTGCAGTCCAAGAAGACCTGGGTTACCCAAGGTTGGAAACCACTGGATTAGGATACCTATCATCACGGGGCATTTCAAAAGCAAGGCAGCCATTTGAATCCATCGACCCTGACTCACGAGTTCAGTTGTTTGCTTAACATATCATTCTGGCTTCAGAAGCAAACTGATTTGATGCTCCCTTTAAAAAGTTCAGAGCACTTAATCCACACCTGAGCTGTGCCTCCAACCTGCCTGTTATGGCAGGAAAAACTATTGCTGACTCTCCATTTCATGCAGAAAGCTGAGTCTTTTGTTTTGTTTTTGATGGAACAGCTGGTGGAGGTGGGGAATTGAAAAACTTGATTTGCTGGCTTCTTTGGAGTTTATTAAAAAGGGGGAGGAAAATAGCACACTTTTGATGGGAAGGCAATTCTGGACATGGGGGAGGTGGAATTTGGCCAAGGCATCTTTAATCCACCATACACTAAAAATTATTTTGTACAATGTTAAAGGAGAAGGAAGTACATTCAGACAGGGTTGCACTGAACGTAATCATCATCATCGCCATCATCTTAGAACTACAGAGCTGAAAGGGACCCTATGGATCACCAAGTCCAGCCCCTGTCAAGGAGGCACCATTGGGGAATTGGTTGAGGACACTGATTTTTCCAGTTAGTGCTTTCTCCTTCCTAGGAGGGCCAAACGGGTGACCCCACCTAATCAAGCACTACAACATAAATGTGTATAGCATCACAATATATGTAGCTGATCACACAATGTCATCAGTGAAGGGAATGAAAACAACTGAGAATGTGGACAATGCTAATAATAATAATCTTACAATTATAATAATCTTAGAATTGCAGAGTTGGAAGGGACCCTCTGGATCATTGAGTCCAGCCTTTCTCAAGGAGGCACAGTGGGGAACCGAACTCCCAACCTCTGCCTCTGTAGCCAAATGCGTAAACCACTGAGCTATCCAACAGTTCTTTCATGATTTAGTTTCATCATAAAGGGTGCCAGTTTCAATGGCCACACTGCTTTCTCCAAAGGAGCAATACTGTCTTAGAGCAGAGTCAAATTTTGTTGCAAACATGAAGATCCATTCCCCAGTTTTTGCCAAAGCAGATACTAAGAGAGATGTCACAACACTGGAGATGAGGAAACATTGGTTCTCCAAAAGTTTTGAAGGTCAGCTCCCAGACGTTCCACCCAGTATGGCCAATAGTATGAGATGCGGTCTAGAACATCTGGCAGATCAGCAGACCTTGAACCCTACACCCACAGCCGCACCTTGAATTGCTTTGTTTCCTAGGGCTGCAACAACTGCTCAGAGCTGTGCAATATTCCCCTTATGCTGGCAAAACATTTTCCTTGTTGTGCATGGATTCTACAATGAGGATATAACAAATGTTAGGAGGCTTTCTTGTCCCTGGTTAAAAAAAGAGGTTTCTGTTAAAAACAATAACTGTGAACTGTTATGGGATTGGTTGGTTGGTTGGTTGGTTGGTTGGTTGGTTGGTTGGTTGGTTGCTTGCTTGCTTGCTTGCTTGCTTGCTTGCTTGCTTGCTGGGCAAGAATAAAAAGAGCAGAACTTCTTTTGTCAGCAATTTTTAAATGTATTTTGCACACACAAAAATGTATCCTCCACAAAAATGTGTTTTGCATGAAACACAAGGCTTTTGCACAAAATGCGAGTCTTTGGCACAAAAAACACTGTGTGACTTTTCCCCCCCATCAAAAAAAGTCATGAAATACAAAAATACAAAGCCCACCAAGAGGGAATCTTTTGTAATTTTGGGTTCTACCCAGAAGAATAAAGTAAATGAAGATTAGGTCTCTAACAAACAGTGATTCTTCTGAGCATTGTGCTGTAGGTCACCTTCTTTAAAGTGCTTGTTGCCACACTTTTGCCAGGAGAGGTGAGCCATTTGGTGCAAGGATAAATGTTGAGAGACAGCCAATCATCCAGACCAGTCCCCATAGCCAGTCCAAAAAATGCAAGTCTCTAGGTTGATCTACATCATCATACTCAAGTTATCACCTCCTACAAGAAGACTATTTTTGCAAAGCTAGTGGGCCCTAACTGCTTGATTGAGGCATGTATGGAACAGTAGCTCACAACAATATATTGTTGCTGGGAAAAATCCATTATCCTCTGCAACTAGGTTCAGGATCTAAAAAGAAAGCTGGTGAAGAGAGGCGAATGATGTGATTGTTCTTGCTAATGAAGAAATACCAGTTTTCTGATCATATGAACATGACTGCAGTGAAGTATTCGGCCGCATGAAGGACGATGGAAGGCCTTGAAATGCGGTGCCGTTTTGCCCTCCCCGGTCCCGGATGATGCCAGACAGGACCGGGTCACATGGAAGGAAGGGAGGGGGCGAGTGGGTATAAAAGGTTAACTCGCCCCCGACGCGTTCTCCTTTCCGATCAGGCACCCACCCGCCCGCCCTATTTCTAGTGTGTTCGGGGTCGCCTTATGGGGCCGGATAGGAATTTTTGACCTCTATCCTGATTGGCTGTGGATGGAGGGATTTTTCGCCTATCCCACACTGGAAAAGGGTTTATTGGCATATGAGTGGTGGTTATTTTTGGTCACACGGGCGTGTAGTGCGGGAAAAAACTGGTTGTCTCGGTGTGTCCCTTTGATAATTATGGAAAGCCAACAGCGCATCCGACCTCCCGGCTCTGCGGATCGTGCGATTACAGGGCCGGCGGCGGGAAGATGCGCTGGGCCACTTTCGGACCGACAGTCATCAAATAAAGATGGCTCGAGGTCTGGGGTGTTTACTAGAGGCCGGCCGGGTTCCTGCTGTCATTAAGACAGCTGGAACCTGGGGGCCTGGGACTCGCCCATTGACTGATTAGGGTATCGTGGATGCCCTGCATTTCTCCGCACTACCGCAGGCCCCCTCATTTAAAGAGGATACTGATTTTGTCTGAATTGAGTTAATAAAGTGTGGCCCGTATTTAACCCATATTACTGTCTGGCGTCTTCATTTCGGGGCCTGGGAGGGCAAGTAATGAACTGCTGGATAGCTCAGTCATTTTGGTATCTGGCTGTGGAACCAGCGGTTGGGAGATTGATTCCCCACTGTGTCTCTTGACAGGGACTGGACTTGATATTTATTTATTTATTACATTTATAGCCCGCCCATCTAGTCATATAGACTACTCTGGGCGGGTAACAACATATCATCTAACAATTTAACAATTTAAAATCATAACAATATATTAGTAAATAAACAATGATCCAAGATGGAAGAAAACACAAAATAACAAAAATTCAGACGGTGGGTGGAGGGAAGGCTTGCTTAAACAGCCAGGTTTTCAGTTGGCATTTAAAGATGCCCAGCGACGGGGCCATGCGAATCTCAGGAGGGAGGTTGTTCCAAAGACGAGGAGCCACTGCCGAGAAGGCCCGGTTTCTTGTTTTTTCCTTCCGGACCTCCCTCGACGTTAGGCTCCTCAGCCTCACCTCCTGGCTAGATCGGGTGATACGGGTAGATCTAGGTGGGAGAAGGCGTTCCGTCAGGTAGCGAGGCCCTAAACCGTTTAGGGCTTTATACGTAAGCATTAAAACTTTGAAATCTACGCGGAACCGAACAGGCAGCCAATGCAAGGCGGCCAGAGTGGGAGTAATATGTTGATGTTTCCTTACCCCACTGAGAAGTCTGGCTGCCGCATTCTGCACCATCTGGAGTTTCCGCATAGATTTCAAAGGCAGCCCCACGTAGAGAGCATTACAGTAGTCTAATCTCGAGATTACGAGCGCATGGACCAAAGTGGTGAGCGACCCAACATCTAGATAGGGACGCAGCTGGGCTATCCGCCAGAGATGGAAATAAGCGGTGCAGACCACTGACGCTACCTGGGATTCCATGGCGAGCGCCTGGTCCAGATAGACCCCCAAGCTGCGCACCTCACTCTTCGCAATGAGAGTCACCCCCCCAAAAGAGAGGGAGTTTCCCAAACCGCTGATGGTAGGCCCCCCGACCCTCAGGACCTCCGTCTTGTCCGGGTTCAGCCTTAGCCCATTATCCTGCATCCATTGCTATACAGACCCCAGGCAGCGCTGCAGGGACAGAACGGCATCCACTGTAGTTGGCAAAAAGGAGATGTAGAGCTATGTGTCATCTGCATATTGATGGCACGATGCTCCACACCCCCTGATAACCTCGCCCAGCGGCCTCATATAGATGTTAAACAGCATTGGAGAGATGGTCGAACCCTGCGGAACCCCACAATTGAGGCTCCACGGGGCCGACTCATGCTCCCCAAGCTGAACTCTCTGAGGACGGTCCCCCAGGAAGGACCGGAGCCAGGCCAACGCCTGACCACCGATTCCCAACTCAGAGACCCTCCTCAGGAGGATACCGTGGTCGACGGTATCAAAGGCGGCTGAGATATCAAGGAGGACCAACAGAGAAGTTTTTCCCCTGTCGGCCTCCCTCAAGAAGTCATCTAACAGGGCGACCAATGCCGTTTCTGTACCATGGCGCGGCCTGAAGCCCGACTGGAACGGATCCAGGGCATTTGTTTCATCCAAGTGCACCTGAAGCTGATCGGCCACCACCCTCTCGACCACTTTACTCATGAAAGAAACATTGGCGACGGGCCTATAATTGCCAATATCGTCCGTCGCCAAATTAAGTTTCTTTCGAATGGGCCTAATGAGTGTCTCCTTGAGGGCAGGGGGAAACCTGCCCTCCTGGAGAGACCCATTAATTATCGCTGTAGCCCATTCAGTTGTTATAGGCCTGGCTGCTTTGATTAGCCAGGCCGGGCAAGGGTCAAGGGAGGAGGTGGTGGCCCGACAGCGAACTAGCGCCTTGTCCACAATGTCAGGCGTCACAGGTTGAAAGTGGTCAAAACTCACCGGGCAAGGCGGAGCACTGGACATCTCTGCTCGATCCACTGTAACCAAAAAAGGAGAAAGCTCCCGGCGGATGGCCTCCACTTTAGTTTT
Source organism: Intellagama lesueurii (assembly GCA_037013535.1). Lineage (NCBI taxonomy): Eukaryota > Metazoa > Chordata > Lepidosauria > Squamata > Agamidae > Intellagama > Intellagama lesueurii. The sequence continues at coordinate 185,673,828 of JBAJHW010000005.1, read as the reverse complement.
AAAAAATGCTGCAAATTGATGATCCATAGGGTCCCTCCCAGCTCTGCAGTTCTAAGATTATTACTATATATTATAATAGAAGTGAGGCTCATGCTGCGTGCATTGTGTGTTTCATATGGAGGAAGCTGGCACATCAAAAGGTCAAGATTTTTGCTCCTGTGCACTTAAACCCTTGTAAGTATTCTCAAACAAGGCCCTTTTTTCCTGAGCATTCTTCCATCCCACATTTCAGTTCTTCCTTATGAGTCACAACAGTTGCTGATCGTATCTGGATCTCATATAAGGCAATTATTTCTCCTAGCATAAAAGGGCAGTCTTTTGATTGAAAACATCTTCCGTTGTTTGAAAGCACCTTCAGTTTGAAGAGCTGTTCCAATCAAGTCCACTCGCTATACATTTAATTGTTTTCTTTTAAAATATTGGGTCTTCTAATGTTTTTATTTGTGACTATTTTGTTGTTTCAAATGACTGGGAGCCACCTAGGCTCCTCTATGGGGAGAAAAATGGCATCTAAATGAAGGCAAGCAAGCAAGCAAGAACCAAAAGAAGACAACGCAGTGGCCCATCAGTAAGAGTAGCACCTGTGTGTGAAGGTATACTGAGGTCACGTGATCACAATCCTCTTCATGATGAGGTCTTTATTTTTGTTGCAATTTCATCTTATTTCTTCATGTGCATCTCTCCATGCAAATCAGCATAGGCACATTTATGCAGATCTGTTTTCTATTTTGGTGATTAATTTCCTCTTTGCAGTCGTGCAAACGTGGCCACTTTAGACCCATGCAACTAAAATGAGGGGCCGGATCTCCAGTTTAGATTTGCCAACCTGTGTCCTTTCTTTTAAAAATTAAGCCCTGCTTTTGGAAAAGCTCATGTCTCACAAGGTGGGCTCACAGTTCTCTTCATAATCTTATTTTGCAATACCACCATCTAGTGGCAATATATGGATACAGCACAGTTCCCGAGGCTTCTTCAGCACCTTACGGGCCTCATAAGAAAGATTATAACATGTACAATAAAATGGACTGGTGTGCAATTGTTTGCCAAGATGTCTTTGGTTCTTTGTATGGTTTTGAAATAGTGGGTTTTTGCTTCTTGTCTAGTAATGCCAAAATGTCTACAGTGAGATTTGCATTCCTCATACCAATTATAACTCTTAGTTTTATAAGCCTAGTTTCAAAAACTCTGAACACTTTTGGACTAGGAATATTTTTAAAAAGTGATTATGATAGAACTGCAGAGCTAGAAGGGACCGTATGGATCACTAAGTCTAGCCTTTATCAAAGAGGCATAGTAGGGAATTGAACTCCCAACCTAGCCAGAGACCTAAACCACTGAGCTATCCAGCAGTATTCTATTATATTCCATATAATTCCAGATATATATATCATATTGCTTCAGTTCATTATTATAGGAGCTCTGTGATAGTTAACATGTTGTTAACATGTTTGCTCTATACTGGCCGGGATCCTCTTGGTGTTTACATAACTTGATGTGATTAATTGTGGCTAACTGATGAAGTACAGGGGCTATCTCAGGGTTCGATCCAATGGGGAAATAGCTTGCATTATGGATCTCTTGTGTTACGGTCCAATGCAAGAAATTTCCCTGGCTTTCATGTGATATATGGGCCATAGCACTTCAGACCAACCCCAATCTGTAACCTTTTTGTTCCAGTGGCAGGGTTATTCTTTTTTGGGAGGTGGACTGGAGCGATAAGATGCAATTCTTTCTCACAGGCTGATCAGACCTTTAGTCACATATCTGTTGCCTGATGGTGCAACCAAGATGCACCCCAGAGAAGCATAGCTAGTCTGTTCTTTTTCCAGATGCACATTTTGCATCCAACTGCAGGCTTTAAAAACAAACAATCAAACAAACAAAAACCTGCCACCTGGGCCCAAGTTGCAACATTTTCCTAGGGCAATGATTCCCGAGCTTGGGTCCCCAGATGTTCTTGGACTAAAGCTCCCAGAAGCCTTCACCACTAGCTGGGCTTGCCAGGATTTTTGGGAGCTGAAGTCCAAGAACATCTGGGCACACAAGCTGGGGAACCAGTGCCCTAGGGAGATGGGATGGTCTTCCTCACTCCATTCATCACTCAGTTGTATGGAAAGTGCAAACAGGTAGTCAGGAAAATATGGGATGAGCACAAGGAGGCTGGAAGGATTGCCACTTGTGGACACTACTGGGATGTGGGCATTACCAGTTGCTCCAATATAGCAATGCCCTCAGCCCTGCTGGCTGAAGGATGGTGAGCGTTGTGGCAAAAAAACAACAACACCTCAACTTTTTCAAGCTCTGCCTATTCCTGACATTACCCTGAAAGTGGCTCAATTGTTGGGGCATTAGGCAAACATCAGAGGAAGGGGGAACTCCTGCCTTCCTGCCCAGCATATAGAGAGGTGCTTCTGAGCTTTGGGTCACCAGATGTTATTGGACTACAGTTCCCAGAAATCCTGGCCAGCACAGCTAATGGTGAAGGTTTCAGGGAATTCTAGTCCAAGAACATCTGGGGACCCAAGGTTGGGAACCACTGATGAAGACGCTTCCTGGGAACATGTGGCTGGTCACTTTGGGCATCAGGATTTTGGACTACGCTGATGTTCTGGTCTGATCCAAACTGTTCTTCTGAGCCCATTCTAAAGCAAAATCAGAAATTTTAATAAATAAACTTGTTAAATTTGTTCAGGATTTTTCTACCTAGTGCTCTCCAGACATGTTGGTCTAAACTCCCATGGTTGCAAACAACCATGGCCAATAGCAACACTGACAAGGAAAGGTGGAAGTGGTGGCCCAAGAAATATGGCGGTCACCAGATTAGAGTGAAGCTGGTGGAATTTGTCTGTATGCAATGTACTGAACTTGGGACTCCACAGTGAACCAGTTACCATTCTTAGTCAGTTGAACGGAGCCATCATTTTTTAAATAATGCATGATTTCTGTTATGCTGACATTTTTCCAAAGTGTTGATTTGACTTTCCTCAATGAGGTAGGAAGAGGTCACAATGACTTTCCAGTTATATTGTATTTCTAGTGGTAATCTTGTCCCTTCCATCCGCACAGAAATACAGACGTACACACAGTGGCATCTCTTTTGAAATTATTCCTGAGGGAGCTCCCAGAGCCAGTCATCCCGTACTCCAAATATGAGGATTTTCTTGCTTGTGCCAAACTGCTCAGCAAAGAAGAGGAAACGGTGAGTTTGCTTTCTTGATTCTGGTAACCAAAATGACCAGCTGCTTTGTAGAATCTTATCTGGGGTTTTTGATCCCATTAAGATCATACTTTGCTGTTTCTGGACTGAATGTTTTTGTACTATATGTTAGAAAAAGAGATGAAAATTTTGGAAAATTTACTTTTTTGGACTATATACCTCCCAGAATTCCCCAACTGCAGGATTTGTGTTTTGTCCCAAAACCAACCAACCAACCCTTCACCAAACTCTATACAGGATTGTGTCTTTGACAATATTGACTACTATTAATGGTGACAGCCTTTGTAGCTTTAAAACTGATGCTTTAAATCAGATCCCTTTAGGTAGTAATAGCTGGAACTGAACCTGGGGTCTTCTGAATGCAGTGTATGCATTGTATCACTCAACTGTGACTTTTCCCTGTATGTATGTGACATGTATCTGCCTTTTATGAAGATGCTGCCATTCTTACTAGGCATGGAATTTTCAGACTTCATGGACTACACCCCCCAGAAGTCTGCAGAAATTCTCCCACCCAGAGATCTGGGAGCTCTAATCTTAAATTGCAGGGGATTATGAATGTTCTTGGGAGGGGCATTGTGGGTAATTAAAATGGCACCCACCTCCTGCAAATTGCAGGAGTGTCGCTGCCAACTAGATCCAATTCGGGGCCCCACAAGAAGTGTACCAGGAGATGCAGGGCTAAGGAGCCCCTCAAATGTGCAGTCTGCTCTGGTCTGTGGCCATAGGATTCTTGGCGGAACTTGGAAATATTAATTTTGGGGGACATGCTTTCAGAGTACACCGTAGGACTGAACACAGTTAGCAGTTAGCATTGTTCTACTACCAACCTGAAAACCTAGCAGCTGTAATTTGTTTTCTTATGCTATAAAGCAGTAACAGTCATTGATCACAATCTTTACACAGAGAATTTTTAAAGGGTTTCTTAGTATGGATCTTTGTGTTTTGGGCCGTTTGTCTAATAATGCTGTCAAAGTGTGGGTTTTGGTTTACGATTTATTTATTTTTGCCATTTTCACACAGGGGCTGAATGAATTAGTGAAACAAGTGAAAAGTTTGCCACTTGTCAACTTCAACCTGTTGAAGTACATTTGCAGGTAAATTACCCCAGGAAGGATCAAAGGATCATTTCTGCGTTCCCAAAGAAATCTTTTGGGGGTTGTGGTGAGCAGGGGGAGGTTAGCTGTATGGATCTGATGCTGCCAAAATGCCAAAAGCCTTGTGCCGCCTTAAATTCAAACAGATTTTCTTTGGCATGTAGCCCTAATCAGGATCAGTCCCCCTTCATCTGCTTTTCCTGTCAGACTGTCTCTCCCCAATGTCATCTACCCAGCCCACCAGATCCTCCCAGGCTATGCTCCTCTGCGTACCCCCCCCCCCCCGGGAGGTCCATAAGTCATCTACAAGAGATCAGGCCTTCTTTGCGGTGGCACCAACTTTGTGGAACCAGCTCCCAGTGGGGCTACACCTGGTCCCCTCCCTGTTAACGTTTAGAAAGCAACTTAAAATACTGCTTTTCAGGGATGCCTTCCATACTGACCCTGCTTGGTTTTACACCTCTTGTTCTGCTATCTCTTCTGGAAGGAAGGAAGGAAGGAAGGAAGGAAGGAAGGAAGGAAGGAAGGAAGGAAGGAAGGAAGGAAGGAAGGAAGGAAGGAAGGAGTAGAAGAAGAGGGAGGGAGAAGGAAGGAAGGAAGAGGGAGGGGGAGGGAGAGAAGGAAGGAAGGAAGGAAGGAAGGAAGGAAGGAAGGAAGGAAGGAAGGAAGGAAGGAAGGAAGGAAGGAAGGAAGGAAGGAAGGAGAAGAAGAGGGAGGGAGGGAGAAGGAAGGAAGGAAGGAAGAGGGAGGGAGGGGAGGGAGGGAGAGAGAGAGAGAGAGAGAGAGAGAGAGAGAAAGAAAGAAAGAAAAAGAAAGAAAGAAAGAAAGAAAGAAAGAAAGAGAGGGAGGGAGGGAGCGAGCGAGCGAGCGAGCGAGGGCAAGAAAGAAAGAAAGAAAGAGGAAGGAAGGAATGAAGGAAGGAAGGAAGGAAGGAAGGAAGGAAGGAAGGAAGGAAGGAAGGAAGGAAGGAAGGAAGGAAGGAAGGAAGGAAGGAATTTGCTTAGATAGAAATATTTTTATGGGAATGTATCTTCCTACCCAAATATGAAATGGGAACAAAGCCCGGAAGAAAGAGTAAAAACTTAGGTGGCATTCTCAAGTTGGGAATCATACAGGAAGCCAGATTTTGGTTGATTACCAGGAAAAGTTTCCTGACTATTAGAGCAGTCCGGCGATGGAACCAATTACCTTGGGAGGTGATGAGTGCTCCAACACTGGAGGCATTCAAGAGAATTTTAGACAAACACCTGGCAGATACTCTTTGATTTGTACCCCTGCATTGAGCAGGGGGTTGGACTCGATGGCCTTATAGGCTCCTTCCAACTTCATGATTCTATGAATAATGCCTCATGTCACCTGGCCCTCTTGACTGAGTCTTGATCCTGGATTCCCCTTTTCTCATCCTCCTGCTGTGGGATGTCTGAACAGATTCTTGGATGAAGTCCAGTCCTATTCCGGAGTAAACAAGATGAGTGTACAAAATCTGGCCACTGTGTTTGGCCCCAACATCCTGCGTCCCAAAGTGGAAGACCCTCTGACCATTATGGAAGGTGAGTTTTTTTGGGCAGGGGGCACCAACCCAAGCCTTAATGCAAAGAATCAGTTGATCTAAGGACCATGGCAGCACATGAATGCCAAAGCTCAGCAGGAAATTGCTATAGTTGATATCTATTTAATTCAATGTTTAAGATCCTCTGAGACTAAAATAGCACATGTAGTACATTAAAAATGGCATTCTATACAGCACTCATCCAGGTCTGGTTACACTAAATGGTATGTGACCTCCAGCTGGAGATAGGTATGTGGCACTTAGTAAGTACAACGAGACCGGATGAGTATCTCAAACTGTGTCCACTTCCAGATACCATTGCATGTCTGGTTCATACACGGTTCTTTCTTGTTGGCATAGCACAACATGTTAAGAGAGGAGAAAAATCCAACCATCCATCTCAGGATTCCACTTTCTGCACTATTCTAATATTGCATTCCTTAATTTACTCGTCCAGCTCCTAGGAACCAGAGTATAAAATGTGAAGTTAAATTTATACCATGTTTCTCAAGCTTGGTGGTAACTAGATTTATCACCATATGATGAGCTCCTGAGCGGTGTCTGGATTTCCTCCTACATCCTAATGGAACTCAATATGAGTAAGAGCTATATTATCCAGATACCGCAATCTGAAATCACTTCATGTTTCCATCCGATGGAAACTTGGGTGTTGTAGTTTAGCAAAGTATGTACAATTCTCTGCTAGGGACCTCCTGAAGTACAGCACTAGAACTGCCTAGCAGAAAATACTAGGTACCTTGTGAAACTATGAATCCTAGGATTCCAGAGGGTGGAGCCAAAGCAATGTCAAACTGTGATGATAAGAAACATTCTGAGATATCTTAAATTAAGATTCTATGTCTGCAGCATGAGCTCCCTTGCAAATCTTCCTAGTTTCTCACTAGTGCCAACATTTGAGTGAGTTCTTAGGAACATTTTGCTCTTCTCATCTATTTAGCTGTACCACCTGTTCTTTCCATTCTGATCAGATGAATTTAAAGGATTGGTTTTTGGCTTGGGAAAGGGATAAATTATTCAATCTCTCCCCATGGGGATTGATTTCTTCCATTTAGTTAGATCAAGCAGGACATTATGAGAGTGTTATGGTGGGGGGTGTCTTGCAGGCAGCTTTATATATGGCTGAGAAATTTGTTTCTGATTGTGATTTACTCAGTTCACACCTCCAAGAACAAAACATGGAGCCAAACACAATTTTTGGTCTGATGTCAGTATTTTGCCAACCTTAAAAATGGGATTCGGACAAAACTGCATATGCTCTAAGAATGTGTGCAAACACAACACAATCCATGGGTGCAAAATTTGCACAGTTGTAAGATACACAGAAAAGTAGCATGTATTTTGGGAAACACACCCACATTTCTGTGAAGTGACAAAAACAACTGTCTGGCACAGACCTGAGCTGAAATATGCTTTGAGATGAAAATGAGAGAACCTCAGTTAGCTTAGGTTTTAATGTTTCATGCACCTCTAGGAACTGGCCAAAGCAATGTGGCATCTGTAGTGGTTAGAGATAGGCATGAGAATTGTACATTCAGAGGTCTGGCCCAAATCATCACTGGGCTCACACAGGTGTTCTTCTCACCTCCCCTGCACACTCGCCCATTCCTTGGGCAACATGCGCTTCCCTCCCTGCCTCCCCGGGGGAGACGGAAGAGCACCGTGCCTACACAACATCTGTGCAAGCACAGCAACAGATTGGGCCGGACCTCCAAATCAAAGTTTATGCCCATCTCTAGTGGTGATGCTGCTGCTTCCTGGATAACTGCTATGCATCTTCAGTATCCTTATGGCATTCAAGTACTACATAGTCCTTTCCGTGCTGGGGATAGCTGTACCTAGGGAAGTTGAGCAGCGCAGGTGGGGTAATGATTGATTTCAGTTCAGTTTGGAAGAATCAGTGAAAACTGGCAAATCACATATTTGGGACAGAGAGAACTTGTGAAAATATCTGCATTTTAAAAATGCACACCCATGTAATTTAAGGTGCAGTCCTAACTAGTCAATGGCCAGCTGAGCTAACAGGATAGCTCAGTGGTTTAGGCATCTGACTGCAGAGCCAGAGGTTGGGAGTTCAGTTCCCCTCTGTGCCTCCTTGACAGGGGCTGGACTCGATGATCCATAGGGTCCCTTCCAGCTCTGCAGTTCTAAGATTATATTATTATTAAACCAGAAGAGGCTGTGCTGTCTCTAAAACACTCCCAGTATAGGGGTGTTGGAAATTACTCAGAAGGACTATCCCAACCCTGCTATAGCTTTCTGCTGGCACGGTGACTGTTTCCCTGGCTTGAAGGAAGTTTGAATATGGAGCAACTCAGCTCCTCCACTCCCCTTTCTCTTCTCTACTCCTTGTGGTCTCTTCTGCCAGATGATCCCAGCTAGAGTAGCAGTAGGGCCAGCAGATCTCGTTGTGTTTGCAAATCTGAGACCAACCAGCACAAGAGACTTGTATCAGCACATGAGGCTCCTGCCTGCTCCTAAACCACTGCAGGTGGTGTATCTTTGAGTTTGGATCCTACTGCTAGTCAACTGGAGAAAATTGTGCATAACTCTTTAAAAATTCACTGAGAAATATTTGGCAATTTGCATGGGGATATCCAAAATTTTCCTGGCGAGGAAAAGTGCTGACAATTACCGCAAGTTATCATTATCACCAAACGTTTCGATGTTTTCACCAAGGAGGAACCCATTGGGTTTCCTTCATATCAGTGTTGATCAATAAAAGAGCAGAAGTAGCTCAGATAAACTCTTAGTCATCTTCTTTCAAAGACTCATCTCAATCACTTACTCATGGCTTTATAGGATGGAAAGGGTCTCCGCTGGCAATTCTTTGCTGACCATTTGTTCAGCCTTGGATGGACCTTTTTTTAAGTCTCATCTGGAGCTGAGAATACTTAGGTTAACTTAACGAAGAATTAGTCTCCAGGTGCTGAGATTAACGATTCATTGTGTAGGTAGACAGAAACAACTGACTGGCACCCAGTTAATTTAAAATCCAAACGATCAAGATCAACAGCTTTTCAGTTTCTTCTCCTCCTATGGATCTGTCCTCAGAAAATAATTAATTTTGCTAATCGAAGGAAGAACAGTATGCAAATCAAATGATCCTTTCATGCTCGTAGATGTTCATATTTCAGCTGCACTCTTACACTCACATATTTCCAAAGCCATTAAATCTGGGAATTCAGTTAACTGCTTGTGTAACTCATGTAGAAGGAAGGGTGTATCTGGCAAGGTTTCAGGACTTGTGTTATCACCCAAAATTATCAAAGTTCTGAAGCAACTCCTGTATAAAGAAGAGTTACAACATTCCAGTCTCTGTAGTCCAGTAGCATGGGCAATAAGTCTCTGTAGATCAATGTCCATATGAGGATGCTACTATAGTCCTGTTCTGCTTGAGGGCAACTGCACACAGCGGATTGGCCAGTGTCTGAACAGTATACTGCACCAGGCAGGCCTTGGGTCTAATCTATCATGTCTCTTCTTATTGCCTTAATCTAAGGATTGTAAAAATGACACGGATCCAGTGGGAAATGGTGGCGCAAACTTATCCATGCACAGCATGGAAATACACTGTAAAACAGCACATCAGTTATGATCCACCACCCATCCACTCCACTTACAGAAGGATCTAAGGGGAAAGATGTCACATATTTACATCATCTTCTAAAGATTTGATTTGTATATTAAAAGGGATGGCTTGCTGCTTGTGTACCCCAGCATTAATTAGAAAAGAATAGAGCCATTATTCTTATGATACTGCATTTCCAGTTGCATCATCTCCTAACTTCAGGGGATTTGCTTTGATTTATAACCACAGAAACATATTGTGCACTGAAGCACTGTGTGATGCACTCCAGTGACTTTGCCTGGTCTTATTTTTGGAGAGCTTAACAATATTTATAATATGAAATTAATTTAACAGCCCTTCTCATGGTGATACGCTTCCAGTTAGCAAAACGAAATATAGAAATGGATGAATCCTTTCCTGCACTGGGTGTCTGAGATTGACCAAGTGCCATTTGTGCCTTGAGTAATATTAAAGTGAACCTCTTATATTGTAATTGGGTTATTCATCATCTTGCTTTTTATTTCTTTTAACTTTCCATGTTCTCTCTGTGTTTCTGAGGCTTTGAAACATGATTTGTAGGTTTTAGCTTCTTCTCACATGATGGCTCAACTACCTGAACATTGTGCCATCTGCAGAGCAACAAATTGCTTAACCAAAGAATTGCGACAGTGGTGGGGAGGTGGAGACTGAGGGGCTCCATGGAAAGTTTGATGGGCCACCATTCATGGTATGATTGTTTTACCACAGCTTCTGGTGAGCTTGCAGTCTGGAGCCAATCCAGCAGAGGTAGTTGCTCTGCATAAGACTTGGTGAATGGAGCTTTCCTGGGCTATTTAAGAGCAGATCTTGGGATGTAGGTTTTGAAATGTAATCTGTTGCTTGTTATTCTTTGAAAGTGACTTGCTAGCATTGCTTATTACCCAATACAGGATTGCGATGTATTCTGTAACACATTACTATTTGGTTAATTTTGCCTGACCTTTCAAGATGTTGTTTCTAAAATTTGATAAAATGGCCCCAATCACCCAAATCAGATGAAAATGCCAGGCCAGGAATAACATTTCAAAGTGACAAGTAAATCTTACTCATTGCAGCAAAAAACAAAACAAAAACTCATAAAATAAAAAACACTATAAGTTGTTATGCAGCTTTTTAAGAATATCATTCTTAGTTGCCTTATACCAAAAAAAAATATGTTACTAGTAATGTTGTCATTTGTGATGTGTTACTTCCAAGCTGTGATTAATAAGAAGGAACAGAAGTTAATGAATGAAATAACGTATAAAACCAGAAGGTCTCCTTTGGCTTTGTTTCATCAGATCCAGTAGAAGATGCTGGGTCACACAGTAGTCAGGTGCTCATGCAAACTGTGTGCAACTTGTATTTGTCAGCAGTTACTACTGCATATTTAACACGTCTGTATTTATATAACTTCCTTCTAGGAACTGTTGTTGTCCAGCAATTGATGTCCATGATGATAAGTGAACACGAGCTACTATTTCCAAAGGATGGAGACCTCCAAGGTGGACAAGAGGTTTGCAATAACAACAATGAGATCCAAAAGAAAGTGATGATAGGTCAGCTCCAGAACAAAGAGAACAACAATACCAAGGAGTTATCACCAGTGCGACGCTGCTCTTGGGAGAAACCTGAATCTCCTCAAAGAACCATCGTGGACAATGGGTCTCCTACTGCCCAACCTGGAAGCAAGTCGAACAGCCCGAGAAACAGCATTCATAAGCTGGACATCACCAGAAGCCCGCCCCTCTTGGTGAAAAAAAATCCTGCATTTAATAAAGGCAGTGGCATCGTCACCAATGGGTCCTTCAGCAGTTCTGTAGAAGGTCAGGAGAAAACATCGCCAGCCTTACCGAACGGTACCTTGCAAACTAGAAGAACGTCTTCCCTGAAAGGGCCTGTAACTAAAATGGGCACACATAGCGTGCAGAATGGCGGTGTACGAATGGGTATTTCCAGTGCTGATGCTCATAGCAACTCTCTGAACAGCCGTAACCAGAGTTGGATGCCCAACGGGTATGTGACATTGAGGGACAACAAGCCGAAGGAGTCCATGAGTGATTCAGGGCAACATAACAGACTCTCCACCTACGACAATGTTCACCAACAGTTCTCCATGGTGAACGCTGAAGATAAGCAGAGTGTTGATAGTGCAACTTGGTCCACCTCCTCCTGTGAAATCTCTCTCCCTGAGCACTCCAACTCCTGTCGTTCTTCTACTACTACCTGCCCTGAGCAAGACTTTTATGGGGCCAATTTTGAAGACCCTGTGCTAGATGAGCCCCAACACGAAGACCTCTCCAACCAAGGAGATTATGAGAACAAAGGTGACCGAAGAAGTGTGGGGGGCCGCAGCAGCCGAGCTACCAGCAGCAGCGACAACAGCGAGACATTTGTTGTCAATAACACAAGCAACCACAGTGCTTTGCACAGCCTCGTGTCAAGCTTAAAGCAGGAAATGGCGAAACAAAAGCTAGAGTACGAAACGAGGATAAAAAGGTAAGCTGCCAGGCTAGGCACTCAACTCCCAAGATTTTGCATGGGGGGAAAACACACTAATGATGTGGGTCTGGATGGGAGAGAGATTTGCTGAAATTCATGAAGATAGGGAATGCAGGACTACCTGTTACCTTAAGCCCATATAACCCAATTCAAGAAGTTTATCGATTGTGCCATTTCCATTTTTTCCCAGATAGAAGAAAAAACATACACAATTTGCAAGTCTGGTGGACAAGAATCATTACATTCAAGTCTTTCACTCCAATCCCAAGGGGGGGAAAAATCATTTAAATTATATATGCCCTGACATGAAGTGTTGCATTGACAATGAGGCAGGAAAAAAAGGTCAGGACACATCTTAGCACTTGGCTTAATTTATCTCTGAGGGGATTATATATCGCTCACATCTTCCCTTCTGCCACCAAGTGATCTAAAAACCCGGCTGTAAATGCTAACGACTATCACAAAATTTATTTCACCTTCTCTCTAGGGACAGACGTGGAGGCAGTCAAAAAGAGAAAATGTATTTCTCAGTGGGCTGGAGTTGCAGACGTCCCTCTGCCATGGCTGCTGTTTCAGATTCATAGCCGGGTTTTAATGAGCTCAGAAGGCTTTGATTCCATTATACAAAATTGCAAATGAGCCTTAGAAATGGATTCAGTCTTCCAGAGGCCTGACCTGGTTCAGTAAAAGACTGGGGCTAGTAGAGATTTGTTATGTTTACTGTGGTGCTTAAAAGGCTGGAAGAGTTGCAATGTTGACATTGTGACTAGTTGTGAGTTGGGAAGCAGGGAGCTGTCATTTCTGTGGATCGTATACAATAATACAATAGCCATAGAGAAGAGCTGGTTTCCTGATGTCTAGCAGTTATGGGCACTGGATTTCCATTGTCACGAATATCAGATGCAAGGACATTGTTGCTGTTGTTGTTTAGTCGTTTAGTCGTGTCCGACTCTTCATGACCGCATGGACCAAAGCACGCCAGGTCCTCCTGTCTTCCACTGCCTCCCAGAGTTGGGTCAAATTCATGTTGGTAGCTTCGATGACACTGTCCAACCATCTCGTCCTCTGTCGTCCCCTTCTCCTCTTGCCTTCACACTTTCCAGGACATGGAGCTAGCCAAGGTCTTGTGCTGTGCTTCCTTGGGTCTCAAGGTGAGAAGGCAGAACAACTACCTGTTGCTCTGGTAGGAAAGAAAGTCCATTTTCTGGGTGAAGTTGCTCTAATGCTGGGGCACTCATCTCCACCCTTTCCTGGGTGGCGTCAGGGCTCACTGGCTCAGTGCACAAGAGTGGCTTTGTGCCTTGCACTTGCACAGTGGTAACACATGAAAAAGCCAGATGTGAAGGGAAGAGAGTAGGGAGAGAGCTGGTGGCGGCATGCATCCCACTCTTTTGACTGTGTGAGGCTCTCTTCTTTTTGAGGGACACAATGAACTTTGCAAAGATTTGAAACTTTGAATCAGGGCACAGAAGCAATGAAAACAATAATACAAACACAGCCTGAACTAGATGCCAAATAAATATAGGCCTCCCAATTTCCATGCACCATGAAGATGACAGAGCAGGAGTTGCTTCCAGAAAAGCCCAGCAAGAAGCAAGACATGTTCACTCTTTCTGCTTTTATGATCTAGGTGCATATATATAGAGAGAGTATATAGCTCTGGGGAGGAAGAGGAGACCCTTAAAATCCTAAAATGATGTGCAAAGCTAGGTGCAAATACACAGTACCAACACAAGGAATATTCTCTTCTATAATCCCTTCTTCACACATGTATTGGCATTCTGTTATCTAATCCAGGTGATAAGGCTTAATTCATGCTCCCAAGTGAATAGAAACTCCTTTCTTCTCTATTTTTATTTCTTTCTCTCTCTCAAACTGAAATCTGAGCACCGTCCCCATCCACAGGGTTAAATCAAATAGTCTATAGGATCTGCTCTAAGACTCACTCCACATTTTGGACCAAGGCAGGGAGTGGAGCACCTGCATTGCAGCTTGTGAGCCTTCTTGTTACACAGGCCATGGCAGCAGTGGCACAAGATGTTTCATTTCGTTTCCTTTCATTTTGTCTATTATTTGTGGTGTGGTCCTGGGTTGCCATATCATCTGATCAGCCAGGCTTTATCAACGTTTGAGGCCCATTTACCTGCATTTCCCTTGTCGTTGTTTCTGCAATCAGCTGGGCCAGAAGTGGTTCCATCCTCTTTCCATTCCCAATGAAGCATCACTCCAGATGTGCTGAGGTGAGCTTTCTGAGACCCAGAACTGCAGAACAGAGCTGAATCTTCTCTGGGCCTCTTCACAGCTAGGAAGCCAACTCATACACTGCTAGAGAATTAAAGTCCCCACTTTGATCATCTCTATATATGCTGCCTAGGAAGGCAGCAACTTGTAGGTCAGCTCATCTGGATTATGCCAGGTTGAGGGCAATTGTTTTACAGCTGGGATGGGCAATGTGTGGTGCATATCCATCTGTAGTTCCTAAGGGGTGTTTTGCACCCTTCCAAGCCTCCACAATCCATTCTATGCTCCCCCAAAGTTTTTTTTAATGTTTGTTTTCTGCTTCTAGGAACAACAGTGTTCTCGTTAAACAAGTTAGAGGTACTCCCCCAACACAACAGTTCCCCCACCCAAAAACACACACACTAAAATCCAGACTATAATTGGATATCCTGGAACTTTTTTATGTTTGTTAATTTGTAAAATTATTTGTGGGACATTTTGAAACCTAATGTGAGCCCCCAGAGTGCTTGGGGCAAAAGAAACCCTCCCTCACTGACCAAATTTATCCATCCCTATTTTAGAGAATGATGACACCTTGTTGTGTTAACAATCCTGCATGATGCCCCAAATCCCACCATCCATGGGCTGTTTGCCCATACAGAAGATACTTGCTTTTTGTGTTTTTTGTTTGCTGGGTTTTTTTTTTCAACTTCTAGCTAAGAATGTATGACAGCCTATAAATATGATATAATGTAACTATAGCAAATGAAGACTGTTATTTGGGGATTTACTATTTTGCTTCTTTCCTTCAAACAACTTCCCTTCCCACCTCCATCACAAGAGATTTTTGATATAATTCTTCCATTTGAACTAGAATGATCCTATTTAATAAAGCTGCCCAAGTTCATTTCAGAGCAGTTGTTCTACGGCTGAGTGTGATTATAAATTAACGGGTATGCAGTGGCCATATTTCCATTTTGGTAACAAGAAACCCAATTACAATGACAGCCTTCAGTTCTCGTTTGTCAGTAAACTGTTAGGTTCAGCAAAAGTCAGCAGTGCGTATTTTCTGTGAAAGTATCAGCTGTGGAATATATAAAACCCTAAAAGGGACTAAATGACTGGCTTCTTTTACGAGAAATCGTAGAAATCTACTTGGAGTTTAATTTCTCTATTGATGAATCAGGAAGCCAGTCATATGGTTAAGCTAACAAGGCCAGTACTGAAGAATATCAGCAAGGGGTTTCTTTAATGATACAAGGAAGCAGAGCCTGCCCAATATTAGGAGCTGCCTGAGGAACCCCATATTGAGAGGCAGCTGTAAGGTGTTGATGAAGAGCATTGTAGCCCACACAATCTGCCCTGTGCTCCCTTAAATGAACCTGGTGCCTTCTGTGCTGCCTTTATTGCAGAAATACTAATCTAGCTGGCTTTTGTCTGTGGAATGAGAGGCAACACCATCTTGTTATGCGTCTCAGGCAGCAACATTTCTTGGGTCAGCCCTTCAAAGAATTGGCAGACACTCCCAACAGAGCATTTTTAATCCTATTGAGCAACTGAAATTACAGCTACATATTGCAGATCCATAATTCATGCAAAAAAGGCCCTCCAACTGAATTTTCTATGATGGTATATGTCTTGGCAATGATGAACCGAGAATCCACAGCCATGCAATATATTTCGTTGCTTCTCAGTCAGTCAGTCAGTCTGTCTGTCTCTCTCTCTCTCTCTCTCTCTCTCGCACACACACACTTCATGGTGTCCAGTACTCTCAGGCAGTCACGTTATTATGGCACTTGAGGCACAAAAATCTCACAGGCACCTTTGCAGGTGATAAATTAGCTCAAATGTCCTGCCGCTTCACACCAGCCTGAACTTGTTAGCCTGAGGTAACAACCTCACTCTGCCTAACAGTAGGGGTGGCATATACTGAAAATGGCTGTGCTCTGCATTTTTCATTGATTAGAGTGTTGAGTTGTTCCTAAGTACACCAAGCTTTTTTCTCCTGTTTCTACTCCTCCAGTCTTGAGCAGAGAAATATTTCCCTGGAGACAGAAATGATGAGCCTGCATGATGAACTGGAACAAGAGAAGAAGAAGTTTACAATGGTAGAAATCAAAATGCGCAATGCCGAGCGGGCCAAAGAGGATGCTGAAAAGAGAAACGACATGCTCCAGAAAGAGATGGAGCAGTTCTTCTCCACATTTGGGGAACTGACAGTGGAGCCACGTCGGCCAGACAGAGGGAACACCATATGGATCCAATGAGTGCCGTGGCTTGACCAAGACTCTGGGATTCTGGGAAGGGGGTTGTCGGGATATTATATTGGAACAGGTGACTGGTCACCTGGCTGAGGCTAGCACTCACAATCATCCACCCTCAAAAGAAGACCACACTTTCTGTCTCAATCCATAGTATCTGCTGTGTGTATTTTTTAACTGAGAAATCATACTCCATGAATGCTCCATAAGGCTACTGTTAAGTGTTATCCAACTGGTTTTATGTATATAGATTTTAAATATGTCATCCTAGGATGGAATAGAAAAAGACAGAAAAAAAATTATTTTAATGCAAGTCTTATATTTAAACTCGCAAACTGATACTTCATTGCAATCAAGCTTTATATTGAGGCTTTTCTCCCTTGCACTTACTTAACATAATAAGCTATTTTTGGCATTGTGTTACCATCAGCTTATTTTGTATATTAATTTTTCCTCAGTTGCCCCTTGCTGGGGAATTAAAATAAACATATATATACATATACATATATATAAATTAACATATATATGTTTATATATATATATATATGTTAATTAATATATATATATATACACACACAAATGTTAGCTATTAAAGCAAAACAAAAATATATTGTGTGACTGTGCTGTTTGTGCCAATTGATTCGCCCATGACCAAAAAATCCTGTAAATAATTTTATAAAAATATAATATGAATATCTAATAAGTTTGTACTCTTTTTTACCCTATTTATTTGTTGGTGGTTGTTTTTTTTTTAAAACTATTACCTCTGAGCCAGGGGAAAATGCAATAATAGGATCTGGTAGTAAGCCAAATTGCCCTTATGCTTAGGAACCATCATCATCATTGTTTCTTCTATAAATAGTTACAAATGCTTAGTTACTTGTAGTAAAAAAAAAAAATTTCCATAATCTTGGCCAGATGTTGAGGTCCTGTTCTTCTAAGTTATAGTTCCAAAATGGAGGTTGCAGCAACTTGAGGTATCCCATTTCTCCTCGGAGTTCACAGTTTTCATTGCCTTTGTCCATTTCCTTAAGACAAAGGGCTGCCAGTCACTCAGCATATTTCCCGTTGGCTCATATCAAGTTTGGCCGGGACCGGAGTGATCCAAAAATGTAGCAACTTCTATTCAGAAAAAGATTGTGATTAAATTTAGTTTACATGCTAGACAAAGATACAGTTAATTGGAGCCAATGGAGGTTATTCCCTAGTAGTTGAAGGAAGGCATGGTTCTCAGTGCGGTGCAAGCTTTCTTCAATGATGGTAGAGTTCTCTGCTCTGGTTGTAGGTACTGCCCTGCATAGCTCTTCTGGGAATTAACCAAGGATCATTGTGGCAAATGTTTGAAAGGATCAATGTTTGAAAAATAATTTTATTACAGCATTTTAAG
Source organism: Intellagama lesueurii (assembly GCA_037013535.1). Taxonomy (NCBI): domain Eukaryota; kingdom Metazoa; phylum Chordata; class Lepidosauria; order Squamata; family Agamidae; genus Intellagama; species Intellagama lesueurii. Next base: position 185,655,988 of record JBAJHW010000005.1, on the reverse strand, counting down.
ATTACTTTAATTTTGCTTAGAATCAGCTGGTTTTGATGTAAACTTGGAATGTTTTTGTGTTCTGTCCTTCAAGTCATTTGGACAAGAAATCTAAGGCCAATTGTTGGATACCAGAATTTGTTCAACAATGGCATGCCACCAAAGGTATAAATCAGCCTTCCCCATCCTGGTATATCCAGATGTGTTGGCCTGCAAATCCATTCTCCCGTGCCACCAAACTCCTTTACAGAAGTGGGACAACCATCTACTACTGTAAATGCTGCTGCTCTGTATTTCCTGCAGGCCTTCCTCCAATTCTGTGCTTCCGGCTGCTTAAACCAGTGCTGCCACTAACATCCGATTTAAGGAAAAGGGATTTCTATCAATGCAGTAGTCAGGAGGAAATTTTGACAGCACTCAGAGCTAATGGGCCCCAATCTAATAGGGAGCACCCTCCCACTACTTTTCTAAACATGTAATTTTGGAAGAACATATGGTGGATCTCTAACTTACGGCCAGCTCTAGATTTGGGGAGGGGCGCATAGTCATATGGGTTCCGGTTGAGCTGGCTCCTGCATCGGTGCTCCCAATTAGAGATGGGCATGAAGCGCTTTGTTCCGCTTCGTATGAAGAGTGCCACATGGCACCACAGGTGCCACACAGGCCCATCTCCCACCCACCCCTACTGGCCGGCGGGTCCACTCACTGTTCTTCGCACATCACTGGGGACCTCCTTCTCTGGCGGCGTGCCAGCCTGGGTAGGAGCTCAGGCTGTCCTTCCCCGCTGCCCCAGGCAGTCGACCACACATTGACTGTGCAGGGAGACTATCCATACCACCTCATCAGAGCAGTCAGCTGCCTGAGGGGGCGGGGAAAGGCAGCTCAAGCTCCTGTCCAGACTGGTGCCCTGCCAGAGAAGGAGGCCCCCAGCGGTGCACAAAGAGCGGTGAGTGGGCCAGTTGACCCAGGTGGGTGGGAGATAGGCCTGTGCGGCACCTTTGTGCTTCGTGCCCATCTCTACTCCCGATCCAACCAGCGGCTTCTCTATGGCAGTGGCTAGACTCTGCTCAGCACCAAGGGATTTGCTGGTGTAATGCTTAGCATGTTTGCCTGGCAACTTGGGAGACCCAGACTGAGGGCCCCACTGAGTCAGCCTGTGTCTCTCTTGCGCTTCTCAACCTAACTTAGGTCATAGATTCATGTGGAAATAAATTGGAGGAGCAACCTTGAAATAATTAATAAATAAACAAGGAGCATCATTCTAGAGAACTGTATATCCTATGTCTAGAAACACAGACACTGTGCTAAATGCTTCAACAAAGATAGGGCACAGCATGTAGTTGAAATGCAATGTGTAGACAAGATTGGGATAAATCCCATAGGGAGCTGATGTGTTACATGAGTGCATCAGATGCAGTAACCAACTTATAAACACTGTACCAGCCTTGCATTGTCACTCAGTACAGGTTTGCACACCCACGTTGGTTTGCAGTTGATCGGAGTTCAAGCCCATTCATCCTCCATCTAATGTTCATTCATCAACTCATTACAAGAAGCCTGGGTTCTGTTCAGTTATTATAATATGCCAAAAATGGTTGCTGCATGTCATGAAAAATGTCCTGTTTCTGATTCTACTCAGACCAGCTCCTGATCTGGTTCAGGCCTCTGAAATAGATGTCGCCTAGTGCTTGCAAGACATGTCTAGGAAGGCAGGAGATGGTCAGAATCTGTATTTGAATTGGTTCTTTGGATCAGTAGTAAAGGTAACCAGGGAGGCTTGTTTGAACAGAGTTTGCATTAGCCCTGACTAATCATGCCCATACCTTGGGCGTGCGCCAGTATTTGATTTTGCTCCTAGAGGATCGTATAGCACTTCTGACAAAGGGCACGTTTGCAGAGTTCCAAACAATTAACCACCTTGGTGCATATTGAGCTATTGGAATGTCTGCTACATGATGCTACCAATGAAGAGTTAGGCCCATGGCATGGCATGACATAGAGTATGGCCACACACCATTATTTATCAGTACTGGCTGCTGGTTCATTCCCTTTCTGAACACAGTTGAAATGCTCTTTATTGACTTGAAGATTATGTATGTTTCATATAAGCACCCCCTGCTGCAGCAGGCTCCTTGCAGCATATTCATTCTCACACTAGTTATACAATTGGTTGAATTGCAGTACTGCGGTAAACGCTCTGCTCACAATCTGCGTCCGATCCCAATGGATTCAGGTAGCCAGCTCAGGCTTCCAAGGTCAGTAACATGAGTATCCAGCTCACTGGGGGGCAAAGTGTTGTTTGCATAATTATGTTGTAAACCGCCCAGAGTGCTTTAGCAAGTTGAAAAATACTGAGAATACTGGCAGAAGTTAGCTTTCAAATCACAGCTTTCTGCACACAGAAAAGAAACATCTCAGGCTGTTAGGAAATTACATTTATTGTCTTTTAAAAGCCCACCACATTGGAGGCTGTCTGCAAAGGCAATCAAGGGGATTAACATCTGCAGACTTTTTGCCTGGGAATCTCTACTGCTTAGTCACCAGTAAGTTGGTTTCTCAAAAGCAAAACAAAACAAAACAAAAAGGCAACCTTCTGCAGACTGTTTTTTTTTTAAAAAGAAAAATCCCCCTAAATACTGACAGGCTGGAATGTGTAGCGGTTTCAAAAGGCAATAAATTTCATTTCAGTTTTAATTTTTGTCATTTTTCAAGAACCACCAGGCAGAATTTTGTTTGGAGCCAACACAAACTGGGCCTTTTTCAGTAGCATCATCTTATGGAACTCCTTTCTCAGGAGACCCACGTGGCCTGCTCACACAACAGGTGTTGAACTCTTTGAAAACTGTTTTGCTGTCTCTTTTGTTCAGAGTGATGATTAATTTCCCCTAGCCACTCTCTCGTTTTCCTTTGCAGTTGAAATTGTGTTGATGGGAGTGTATTGAATACTCACAAATTTTCCTCACCGTTAGTGATAAAAGGGTGTCTTGAAGCACTGTTGAAAAAAATGGGCAACAGCTGTGGAATTTTACACTCCTTCATGAGAGTGAAATCCCAAGTTCTCTTTTCCTCAGCAAGAGCACTCACAAAAGCTGTAGGTGTCTGCATGAAACATATATATGTGTCTATGTTTGAAAACCTTGTGTTTTTAGAATACAAAATTTTCTGCATAAAATATGGGAGGTGTTAAAAAAAAATTCCTGCAGGCAAAACGTGCCAAAATATTTTTTTAAATGCACATCATCTCTGGTTCTTGCCGAGCAATTGCAAAAGCATTCACTCCTGCCTGCCCAAACAAAATAAAGATTTATATCCTTACTGTGGTAATGATTCTAGGTTTGTTTGTTTTTGTTTGACTTTTGTTACATTGACTGCTTGACATTTGTACTGTATTTTACTTTAACATTTTTTATCAAGTAAACCACTCATGAAGAACTTGGATGGAAAAGTTGATTAAATCCTGTAGTCTTACTCTGCCACTTCATTGAGGCACAGATGTGATGCTGGGTTTTGGTAAACTACCTTGGCAGCGTGTATACTATGGTGGGTTCTGGCAAGCTTGATATGGCTTCAGGCACTGCTTTGGAGGCATGGTGTGTGTCTGTCAACCAAAGAGCAGCCAAGCTAAGTACAAAAAGGTTCATCAGGGAACAAACAGCCATGAGGAGTTGAGTGAACTACAGCAATTATTCATGCAACGATTGGCAATTTACATCAGTGAAGGGACTTTCTATATCAATGAAAATGCAGACCTTCAAGGCCTCTCTCTCTCTCTCTCTGTAGCCCTATTTGGGTGTTCAACAGAAGAGTTAATCCTAATCTGGGAGCAGAGGGAGCAGGTTAGCCTCACCTTCCCATCCTAGCTCTCATGTCTGAAGTGTTCGGCCTGAAAGAGTTGTCTTTACCTGTGGGGGATCTCCATGACACCACTCTGTGTGGTCAGATTCCACCAGTAGAGATCACCTTCCTTTTCAGATTTGGTTCTCGGCACAGGAGAGCTAGGATAGAGGAATGGGGCTCACCTACTCCCTTCACAGGTTAGGATTAATCTTTTATTGAATTCTTGAACAGTGACAGTATATGTATGTGTGGGGGAGAAGTAAATTCCTGCCTACAACACAACCCGAAGGAATCAAGACACCAATGCAAAATACTTAGACAAGAACTCCAAAAGGATTTTTTTCTATCTTTTTTTTTTTTGGCACAAAGGGGAAAATAGATTCCCTTCTGCTTTTAATAACTCAAAACAAACAGAAGTTAGAATGCATCGACTCAACATTGATCCACAAAAGGTTGATGAACAAAGCCAAGACCCCTCCATTCCCCCTCGTACCACCCACAGGAAACAATGAAAGGTATAAAGTAAAATGGCTGAAGAAGTAAACAAAATGTAACAATGTTCATTTCCTTATTAAATGTCACATTTGTCAGTTCATCCCTACTCACGGGTTGTGACGTATCATGTTCAAAACTAAGACCCTGCAATCAAGTTGGACACTTTTTTCATCTTCTCATCTTGATGCTGAACAGTAGCTCCTGTTTGGTGTGTGTTTGCTTATTTTTTTTTCTCTGTATATATATGTAGAGATATAAAAACTACTTTTATCAACACTGAGAGGTTACACTCCTGGTCATTGTGAATTATATTTGGAAGTCCAATCATGCAGAACTACAGGCAGGTGCAACTTAGGTCTTATTACAGGATGGACATGGCAAGGTGAACAGTTTGGTTTTGCTAGTTGGGTTTGCAGCTCCTGGTACCATTGTTGCAAAATGTATTACTGGCCGTAAGTCCCACTTACTCAGTTTACTAAATATACATAATTCGTTATATACACATTGAACCCTCTGAGCCTTTTTCCACACTGGCTGATCACCAGCAAAGGCAATGACCCAAAGGACCACATAGGGGCGTATGGTGGCCCTTGAAAAATACAGAACGTGTGATGGATTCTTATTGATAAGTTACAGAGACAGAATCAGTACAGATATTTACATACTGTATAACTTGCTAAACAGAACAAATGTGCAGCCCTGATCAAGAGAAAGCAACCAACCCATTGAAGGTAGTGAGTCTGGTTTGCTTAGGATCACAATTGTTTAGTCTTCAGACTGGACCAGTTCCACAGGAGCATATATTTGGGAGGTGTCCTACAGGGCATTATATGGCATCTGTCTCCTTCAGGAAGACCTCTTCTGACCCCCCACGCCCACGCCCACCCCCGTCTGAGTCTAGAATCTCAGCCTGGGGTCATTGCCACTTCTGCTGCAATCTGGTGACACTGGGAACTCAGCTTTGCAGGGAATTTGTTGTATCTTTTGTTTCAAAGATGCACAAACGTGTTCTTCCTTTTGGCTATAAGATGCTAACGCTAACAATGAATAAATCTTCCTCAGGCTAGTAAGGATTGTGAGCCCACACAATAGATCACTATCCAAGACATTTGCACTAGCCTATTTGCCTACGTTGCTGGACCAATTCCCCAGCTAGACTGGTGCTTAGCTCAGTAGTGAATAGATGCTCTCTAAAACACTTCTTTGCTGCTGCTTTCCAATTTTCTCACAGAAGGACAGGGAGAGGGTTTTCTGAAGCTGCATTTGCACAGTCTGACTTTGTACAGCATGGAGAAGTTACTTTGCTCCTCGTGGAGTCCGGAGGTGATATTTGGTTGGGATGACAGCTCTAAGAATCTCCCAGCCAGCAGATCTGTAGTCCAGAAAGTAAAATTTCTAACCTCTGAATATTCCCTTCAAGAAGTATCCTCAGGGAAAAAAGTATGATTTCTATCAAATCGCCCTGGCCCACCCCATCCAGCAAGAAAAACAGCAAGAACATTGAAGGCACGCGTGTTCAAAAAAAGGCTGCTGCATTTAACCGATAGGCAGCCATACTGGAATACACATCCCTGCACTTGCGTTGCAGGAGATAATTGTGGATGGACTGGGTTCCTCCCTCCTGTCCTAAAGGGAAGGTAGAGAGGAAACAGTGATGTCATCATAGAATCATGAAGTTGGAAGGGGCCTATTGAGGCATTCAAGTCTGGTTATGGATTGCTTAGGGAGGGAGGGAAGGAATAAACCACTACCCCAAATAACAAGGCAATTATTGTATGCTCAAAAAAAGCTGACATTTTGCATTTCCCATCTATGAAATTGTAATTAGAACTTGTGTCGGCCCCCGAGCAATGCTGCAATCATCTTTGGCTGTTCTTAGGAACAAAGTCGGGTTGCTGCTTGTTGTAGCTCCATTACTCCAAGCGACAGGAAAGCCTTCAATCGTTCAAAAGAAAGGAAAGATGCAACTTTTTTCCCCTGGGGGTCTATTTGTAGTACAGTATTTTGGTAAGTCCTCCCCACAAGGACATAGACAGCTTGATTTCCTGTAGCTGGAAAATCTCCAAGCAGTCTTTTAAAAAAATATATTATGGTAAATTATGCAGTCATGAGTGCAACAGCATAAATAGAACCCAAGCGTCTCTAAGGCAAATAGCAGCTGTGGTCTGTGTAGTTTTCATCTGAACTGCTTTATAGACAGAAGGGGTTAACACACACTTCTCTGTGCAACGCCACACCAATCCTAATTTCTTTTCCTGGCTCGCTCCTAAAATGGCTGATATTCATTTTTTGAAAACTATGTCAATTATAATCGAGTCATGTCTCCTTTGGCCCTAGACATGACCTTGTTACAATTCTTTAAAGTAAGAATATTAACTGCAAGATTTCCCAAGGATAGTGGAAAGTCTCATTTGCTTTTTAAAAGCACTTAATTTATTTAGAAAAATAGATTTAAGAGGAGGAGGAAGGGAAGGAGGGCCCCTGTAAACATTTCTTGTTTGGACTACAACTCCTAGTAACAGTGTGTGTTACTGTTGTGTATTCATTGTTAGGAATTTGGGGAACTGCTTGCATGACTCTCTCTCTCTTACATATACACGCACAGTGTCAAAATAACTTGGCTGGTTTCTATTTTCTATTCGGCCTGTCTTGGACTAGCCCAGTGCTGGCTGAGGGATTCTGGGAGTCGTCATCCAAAAAAGTAACTTTTCCAAGCGCTGGAAGGAGAACGACTGCTTGCAAACCCATCTGTGTGAACCACAGAGACAACAAAGAAGGAGGTCTGGTTGTTGTTCTTCAAGTAGTCATCTGTGGATTCACACAAATGAGTGTGTGCATTTGTGTGATTCACTGAGACCACGAAGAAGAACATAGGCAGATCTAAGCTGTTCCAAATCAGCATTCTCCATTTTAAGCAGTTTTGGGAGCTCTTTGAAACTCTTTGCTGCCAATGATTTCTCAAAAATTGTTCTGTAATTGACTTGCAGGTTTCCATTTTTCACTGGGCTGAACAGAAAATAAATTGGAATAACAACCCATGAACCAAGTACACTTTTTATAAGAAACGGAGATCTAATATATCCTATGAACAGGTCTGTTTCTCCAACTCATCAGTTTAAAAGGAAAAAAATATATGTAGAATTTTCTTCCTATCCTCACTCCACCAAAAAGTTTTGCTTGTTAACATTCTCCCTTTAAAGCACAAATGGGGAACCAGTTGTCCTCCAGCTGCCACTGATGTCCAGCTCCCATCAGCCCCAGTTTGCATGGCTCAGTCGATGGGGTGACAAGATTTGCAATCCAGGAACATCTGGAAGACCTCAGAATTCTCATCCCAGGGTTTGACTTGCCCTTTGAAATTCAAACCAGCTCAACTGTCAGACTCTTGAAAGTGCAGGGTTCTAACTCAGGATTGTACAGAAAATTTCCCGTTAAAAAGAGAAATTCAGATTAGGTTTAGCAGAGCACCAAGATCCCAAACATTCTCACCAATCTAGCAGTATCAAAACAAAGCAAAACAAAAACAGACAAAAAAGCCCGCATAGATACAAACAAGCAATAGCATGCCAGTACGTTTCTCCCAAACTACTCATATCAAAATCCCATTCAAATTCCCTTGGTTTGCATCCTTCTTTACATGATACACAGCCATCAGAATCAGATACCATTGACAGCAGAGAGTCTGCACCATTTTACTAAAGTAGGGAACAAAGCCATGTATCTGCAGACATGTAGCTGTGTTGAACAGGAGAGAAGTTGTTTCAACGTCATTGTGTGCAATGGAGTTAAGTGTGGGGCACTCTCTTTCACTGCATTATTTTGATTCTTCAAGCCTGGACTCTATTGGGCTGGATCAAGGTTTAGGGTGCAGTCTTATGTAAATCCTACTGAAGTCATCTTACTTCTGAGTAGGCATGCCTAAGCTGGCAGTGTTCAACACACGGTGCTTATGTTGGCAAGACTAATTGAAAAGCAACAGGGTTTATGTTGGCATGACTAAACTGGGATCCAGCTTAACCCCCAGAATCCTATTGGTGTTTATATAGAGATCTGTATAACTTACAGTGGATAATTGGGGTTAATGGATGAGATCATGGGGTGCGTCTCAATCATATGCCTCGTCATGTACCTATGCAACCAAAATGTGCCCTGGCACCTCTTAAATTAGCAACAGTTAGTTACACTAATCTTACACATACACCAATAGGATTCCAGCCAAGAACTAGGGCTTTATTCACACAACTGAGTGGAAACTGTAAGGTTCTCTAAACATAGAAACCAAGTATTTCAGGAATAATTCTTATTTCATTACATTCGTGCCCCACTTTCTTCTAAGGACCACAGCATGTATCTGATTGTTCTCGTCCATTATGTAATCACAACAATCCTATGAGGTAGGCTGAAAGATTGTGATTTGCCCAAAGCACCACATGAGCTTCCTAGCTGAGTGAGCAATTTGGCTCTCCCTGATCCTACTCTGAGACCTTAACCCTTGCAGCAGGGCAGTAGTTTTTTTACATGCAAATAATTTTTTGCACATTGGAACACTCATGTATGTGAACCCTGCCTGGATCTGAAGTGACAACGGCATAGCCACAAGCGCCATTCAAGTATTCCAGAAATGGTTTATTTGATGCCATCAGGAAAGAGAGGGTACTAGCCTCTTCTAGCCCATTTGGAAATTCACTGTCTGAAAAGGGCATGATCCTGCACAGGTGGAGCCTCGCCATGCAGTTGGGAACCAGGATTATTCAGTGTCCTCAACTGCATGGAGAGCTTCTACATACTGTATAGAGATTGGTTTCTAGATGAAGAGAACCAGCTCTCTCCTCCTCAATAGACTTTCAGATTCTTTTCTGAATCACAGAATCAAGAAGTTGGAAGGGGCTTATAAGGCCATCGAGTTCTACCCAGAATAGGGATGCCGGAATAGAGATACCATAAGACTTTCTCATCTGATCTTGGTGAAAAGTCCCAAATGTAATTTTTAGACCTACCTGCTATTATCTAGCAGCATTACGAACTACCCCCAATCCTCACCCCCTCAAGGAGGGGCTTTATGCCTTCATCAGTTGCACAAGAGACTGGGATTCAGCAGCTTGTATTTGTACAGAGATGCACTAAAGGGAAAGCTGCTTTCGAACAGCATTGGGCAAGTCCTTCATTTTTTGACCATTCCTAGGGTGAGACTACACAGCAAGGGAAATGCGGATTCGCTCGGGATTTACTCACTATGAACTCACACCAAGGATTTCAGGTCTGTTTGATTTAAGTGCCAGACTTACATTTAACTGCTTCCAGTTCTTCTTACAGCCCTGCAGGTGGAGCTGTTCAAAGAACTGCATTCATAGGCAGTGAGACAGGCTTTTTCCTGTCTCGTTGTCATCACCCACCCATGGCACTTTGCCAGTTAAGCTGTTAAAAATAATACAATAAATAAAATAAACTGGAGTGTTGCCCAGGAGGAGAAGCTTAAAAAAAATTAAGAAGAATTCTGGAGAGAAGCTTTGCTGGTGTGAGCATGTGCTAACGAGATAAGAGGCAAGAGGGGGAATGTGCTTTATATATGTGTGTGCATGCACCTCGTCCTCCCTTTCTGCATCAGTTCAAGCGATCACATGCTTGAACCGAAGTGAAAGGATTCAACTTTTTTAAAAGTAGAAGGGTCTCTCATGGGAAGGAAAACTACAGATTGGGGAGGGTGGATTCCGGGTAGATTTGCATTTCCCGTTGTTTCATCTGATCAGTCCATCCCAAACCTGTAGCATTTCCTGTGTTTTTTGTTAATATGGTCTTCCCATAAGTTCTCTTTTAATATAATGGGTGTATTAAGCTGTCTATTGGGGATCAAGCCTGTGCACCTGAGGGTTAGCATCCCAAAGGGACTGTTTTAACAGCCGGCGTGTGATTTTGTCATAACGACTATAGAAATAATATGGAACATACTTGACTTTTTATCATGGTGTGCATGTTCTGTGCTGTCAAGTCGGAACTGACTTATAGGGACCCTAAAGAAAAGTGATATATTTAAGGAATGGTTTTAACAGTTCGACACCCCCAGTGAATTCCCATGGCCAGGTGGGGATTTGAACCCTGTTCTCCAGAGTCCTAATCCATCACTCTATCCACTACACCACACTGGGTCTAGGTACTTTTAAATGGAACTATTGTTCACCTATCTGCTGAACAATAGCTAAAAAACCCTGATAGAGCTGTAAATAATGAAAACCACTGTTTATTAGAAGTACCTTCCATTTAATTCACTAACCTTCACATTTTAAAATATATCATCATCCTTACCAGTATTAATATTAATATTAATATTAATGTTAGTATAAGTATTAATATTACTTCCAGTGAATATTTTAGAACGTACTGACAGACATAGCAGACTGGGCTTATATTCCTAAGAACCGAAGGATAACATAAATAGACAAGCAGATATCAGAAATCAGTCTAGGGCAACCTTGGGTCTCCAGATGTTCTTGGACTACAATTACCAGAAATCCTGGCCAGCACAGCTAATGGTGAAAGCTTCTGGGAGTTGTAGTCCAAGAACATCTGGGGACCCAAGGTTGCGAACCACTGATCTAGGGTGATTGTAACCTGGACTACAATTACTGAGAGCTGGCCAATGGAAAGAAATGCTGGGCAAACTGGTAGAACAGCATTCCCTCCTTCGGATCTAGATCTTGTTAAAGGAGGAAATGGAAATATCCATTTTTGCCAGGTCAGTTATATGCAACCAGATCTGTCTCCAATCCCTGGAGTTCACACGATGTTAATAGAACCAACTGATGTCTTTGGATGGGGAAGGAGAAGGGGAGGTGGGGGTTTCCATAGCCTTAAGTAGTCTCCAAATTCCATCTGAAGCAAAACTTAACTTGAATTTGGAGTTATCTGCAGAAATAAAAGTTAAAGCCCCTAAGAAATATGAGGGAAGTAAACACTGAAAATTACTAAGTAATAATTAATGCATTTATTTGTAGTTAGATGGGTTGCAGGCATCTAGAAGTTTCTGTATGGTTGTGGTGAGCCATGTCTCACCTGCCAACTTTATTCTGTGTTCTGTGAGCAACCTTAATTTTGACGCAAGAATGCAGCAATCAAGCAGTAATTTTTTAGAGCTGTCATCTCCTACAGGGACAGATTTAAGGTTACAACATGAAAATGGAAAGGAGAAAATGGAGGTCTCCATGTATCCTTAGTATTTCTACTGGTGGCCTGGGTCCCTTAGTCAAAGTCATCAAAGACAACATTAGCTGCTACATCACACTGCTGATTTGTGGTCTGTGTTGGTGTCAAGCGAGACGCCATCCCTCCCCCAATCAGTACAACACAGAGAAGCTCTTTAACTGTAATGTCCTACAGAGATATAAATCATATTGTTTATATTGATTAACTATGGAGCTACGATATAATGTCAAAATGCCTGTTGCTCATCTTAGACTCATATTTAACCCACAGCTTCATTTCAGTTTTCAGAGTGGGTACAACCGAACAGCAACTACTTTTCTATCACACATGTACTTTCTATGCACATAAGTGCCTTACCATATGATTGGCTGATCACTAACCTGAGTAATTGACTATCTTGATTTTCCAGCTTTTCTTATGGTTGTGGCCCCTACGTTTAACTGACAAGCACATCTTCTAATGATGTTCAGTTCTGGCAGCTTCCAGTTTCCTGTAGTATTAGCACCAGAAGGATGAACAGCTGAATATGGTTTTTAATTGCCCTTCATACCAGGCAAGAAAATACACAGCTAATAGATGCCATTATTGCTTAGAACATCATTCCTGTGTTATTGCCTCAGTGGCATCCCCAGTGTTAAGCACTCCCATCTCTTGTGCACTGGGACCTCATTGCGTTGAGCTAGGGTTACAGTGCCACATGCAGGTAATATCATTCCATGGCTTTTAGGAAGAATACAGGGCAATAAATCAAGCACTGTTGCTTTGTAACTTCATTTCAGTGGAAGATGCATCTACTCCCTCTTCACCTAATACTCAGATGGCCAGGACACACTGGGAGTACTTGGCATATTGCCCCCTATATTGCTGATTATTATTATTATTATCATCATCATTATCATTATCATCATCATCATCATTATTATTGCAGTAGTAACCTATTGCTTATTGCTGCTATACATACTGTACTAACTCACTCACTAACCAAACCTTTCCGATCCTTTAACATAAAATAAAACAGCTTACCCACTTCTTTATTTAGCAAGTCAAACAAAAGTTGTATGGATAGAAATATTTCAGGGATTAATTGATTAATGGCTAGATTAATAGCTATCTTTCACTAGACAATTATCTGAAGTCCAGATCAGTGTGATGCTGATAGGTTTAAGCATGCTTAACAATACTGGGTGTCACTGTATTTCTTTTTAGATATCTATATATTTTGTGGTCTTCATGGGAACATTTACTTATCTATATACAGTATTTCATTGTCTTCATGGGAACATCATTTGTGCTTATAGTTTTTTTTATTTTAAATTCAGTTTAGCTTCACATGATTCAACCATGTCAGAAATAAGGAAGGCAACTAGCTTAGTCTTCAGAGGCAGCATCCTATGAGTTTATTCCACTCATGCAACAACTCCTCATGTTGTGAGGAGTATGGCATTTATGTAGCATGTAGAAGGAGATATGCAGTGCTTCCTGGAGCTTGTTTAAGCCCATCGGTATCAATGGGCAACCTCCAGACTTTTCAACTTTGCAATGGAGATTGGGTGGAGATCTGTTGCAGCTACATTGATAGTATTTTATGCTCCACTGATAAGTCAACTAGATTCTGCCCACAATGATTTATAAGATATATGAATCATGTGTAATTACAAAAATATATTAGTAAGAATTGTTATGATTTTTCCTGCCATTTCAGAGTGGCAGAAAAACCTAGTCTAGTCTCCTGGACAAATTTCCATTTAGGGAAGTATATGAAATCTAGATCAGGACAGACACCCATTCGGTTCACAATCTTTCTGTGCACTAAGGTGTCTATAGAATCTGTGCACTAGGGCTGAAGAAAACAGCTGACATATTGGCTGTCTCAGCAATGGACGAGTTTAGTGCAGTGCACACAGCATACTGTTGACCTGCTGAGGGTCAGCAGAATGGCAGCAGGAAAAGGGCTCCACAGAACCCAGTGACAGACATGGATTACATCCTTACTCCAAACCACTCTCACTTCTCTACTGCCATAGCCCTCAGCTAGGGTAGACTGAATGGAGACCGATGTCTATCAATCTACGGATGTCAGTCACATCCCTTTGTTGGTGTCTCACAAAATTATGTCATACGACACTACCTTTTAAACATACCAGTAGCACTCAAGTACCTGTTGGACTATATTAAGAGATTGCATGCAGAATCTCGCATAGTGTTGAACTGGGAGGAGTTTCAAGATTATTTGTTCTAACAAAGAGATGTGAAGTTAGCAGTGAAGAAGAAGGTAAACATGAAACAAGCTAAGCATTTACTACTCTCCATTCAATGTTCTCACAAAGGAAACAGCTCAAACGGGTTTCTTAGAAGCCATTCATTGCCTTACAGGCCTCAACTGGTGGAGCTCCAGACCTTCATTCTCTAATGCATTAAACAGCTACCTATGAAAGAAATAAATTTCCATAACAGATAACATCATTTTTAAAGAACTGGATTTTCCTCACTTGAAACAGGAGTATTCTACATGCACAGAAATACAGCTACAATGAGTTTATTTGCAAGAGACTACCTTCATTGTTGCAGGAAATGTCCATCTATCTTTTATCAAAGACTTTCCAGAAAATCGTGTCTGGTATTTGACTTGACCAGGGAAATTATGGGGCTTTAAAAAGGGCAAATTGATGAGTCCTATTTACCCATTATTTGCTTCTCAGGACTGATACAGCAGCTTGGTAGCTCTTCACCTCCAAACCCCAGACACAATTTCTGCCAGGAAGGAAGACATCCACTGGTACTTATCTTCTCAGGGCCACATAAGGAAAAGAGAGGTACCTGAGGTCTGGCCCTCATCTGAGCTATCAAAAATTTCTCAACATTCTTGGCATGGTGGGTAGACTACTGTCTCGGAAATCAATGTGTTAACACACATTTATTTTTATGGCCTATTTATGATGGCTCTTATGATGGAAACTAAATGGGACAACTTTAAGTATCTGAAGATACAGCCTGTACAAATCCTCGGCTGATCTAAGAATATCAGATGATTCCTGCTGGTTCAGACTAAAAAACAGCACCTTCCTTCCGACAGTGGAAACATTTACATACGCTAGGAAAGCCACAAATAAGCTATGACAGCAACAGGGTTCTCTCCTCAGACCTTCACATTTCATAATGTGAAACCAAAAATTATAGGCTTCTTCTGATTAATCTCTTTTCTCTCCCACAGTGTGGTTTACTTACAGATACACGCCTGAACAATCAGATCTGCAAGTTAAGCCCACATTTACTTTCTAATAACCAACCACAAAGCAAGCAGATAAAATGCAAAAGATGAATGAGAGGAAAGTTGTATATTATGAGTCAAACCAGCTAGTCTTTTACCAGCTGGGAAAATACCTCTGGGGAAAAAAATGTGATAATCATACAGTTTTGTTCAACCCAACACAGAAGTACACATACATACACACACTCATTCTAAAAATCAACTCTTAATGCATCAGCATTAATAACTACCCAGCAGAGCTGCCTTCTATATTCTTCCTTCCAATAGGTTGCTGCTTTTAAAAAATGACATTTAGAACTCTGCATCCTTCAAAATTCTGAAAGAGCTTCGGTTTGACCTTATTTCTACATGACTTACAGCACAATCCTGCACCCGTCTTCTTAGAGATTGAATCTGGCTGAGTTCAAGTAAGGCTTATTTCCAGGTAAATGGGTATAGGATTGCAGCCTTCTACTAATTCAAATCAACCCATGGACCAGCTAAAAGGACTGTACACTTGAAATTATATTACAGGTGAAATTTGCATTTTAAAAAACACACAGGAGGTGCTGTTTTTCCCTGCAGGCTTTTGTGTACACATAAAGATTCCTACTTGGTATATATATATGTACACACTCAGCTGCATTTATGTCCTTAAATGCATATTTGCATGTATGTACACCAAGAGACATGTGCATTTCTCTGTTTATCTGCCCAACACAGAAACAGAGAGGGGTTAGATAGGCACACATGTATACATATAAAGAGAAGGGACTGCCCACCTTGTCATGCCAACGTGAAAACGGACAGTTGCAGGTTGCTGGTTTTGCAGCCACTAAATTTTGCAATTGTATGGAAAAAAAGGCTCCTTTTACATTTTTTTCCTCTTTTTTTCCTCTTTTTTGCAGTAAGCATCATCGGAAGGAGATCAAAGCAGAGCAACTATACGTTAAATATACACTTGAGCTTAGCTGCATTTACATAACTCTTTTAGGAGAAGCAGGATGAAAAGGTTTTCTTTTGTTTAATCCTTACGTGTGTGTGTGTGTGTGTGTGTGTGTTTGTGTACGAGTGTTTTAAATTTTCTCTTTTTGTTTTACATTTTTCTCTTCCTTGCCATCATCAGATTCTTTGCTATAACCACAATGATTTCCCTCCCACTAAATTACATCATCTTCTGAAGAACGTTGGGTTTCGCAGGCAGGCGGCTAGTCACCTGCAACAACCGAGGGGTCCTGCAGAAGCTTCCAAACTGCTGTCAGTGTCCGACGCCAGGGTCTGGTCTGTGGACATGGAGGAAATGTCATTGACGGATGAGGAGGGAGGGAGACTTTCGCTGCTGTTCACTGCTGCACCTGTGCTAAGAAAATGAACACCGACGTGATTCAACCTGAAAGCCAGAGTCAAGAACTTATAAACATATGCATCTCTCCTATGGGGGTGTTCTTCTCATTTTGCATAAAGTGGACAACGTTCTGTCCAGCATCAGGGAGCATAATAATGGCACAGGTGTCATGTTCAGCATCCTCTTGCGCCTTGCAATGGCATGACCACCCTGTGGAAAGCAAGGTGCTTCTGCTTGGGGAAAGGGGGTGATGAATGACAACTTCCTTGTGCAAATTTCAGGGAAAGAAGGGAAGAACCATGAGTGCAATGACCCATTATGCGCACAGTGAAAACAAACTGGATTTGGGTCAACGTCTCAGTGCCGAACAAATAAAGCTAAGCACAGACATTCACAGCAAGCACGGAAAACAAGTGAAAACAAGCAAACCCCATCCACCCGCCCCTCCACTACAATCTAATATAACAAAAAAGGAAAAAGGTCATAACAAAGATAGGGAAAAAAATTAGCCATATGGCAATAACCAAGAAAGAAAATGGAATGAGGTCACAAAGTGTTATGGGTACTAAATCTCTACGTATGGAAGTATATCCTTGAAGGCAATTTTAAAGAGTTCTGCCTTTGCTAGTTTTCTAAATACTTGGAGGGAGAGGGCCTGGCACACCTCTAATGGATGTTTATGCTTCTTATGCCAATTCCTACAAGGTTCTCCCCATGATGGAATGAAAAGCATGGAGAAGATCAGCAGAAATGCAATGCGTGATTCAGCTTCTTCAACAGTATCCAAAATCCTATCATGGATTTATACTAGACATTGTCTAAGCACTTCACTGTATTGCCGCTACTTAACAAGTCACTACTCACATTCACAGTCACACACCAATTGTGTGACTTGGTGTGCCACTTGGAATGTGCCTAGGAATATAAGTGGCAACTCATTAATTAGCAGCAATTTGCCTCTGGCATAAATCCACAACAAGATTCTAACCAATGTCAGAGGAAGGCCAGGGCCAATGCTCCGATTAGGGCTAATGAAGTGGTCGCTTCAGACAGCAGAACTTACGGGCCCTCTGGCATGGGGAGGGGGAGTGCTGGATGGATACATGAATATTAACCTATATGCTCACATAAGTATGCATGGGGCAGTAATTCTCAGGGGAAAAGTATATGGTTTTCACTTCAAGCAGCAGGCAAATCCTAAGTAATGGTGGTGAATAACTCTTTAAAACATTATTAAGGGTCATGAAAACCAATTACTTTTCCAAAATACATGTTCTCTAAGTATATATCCAGCCAGAGTTGAACACTTGCTGATCCTACAAAATGGTGGATGAGCAGCCTGACATCTCCTTCTTCTACCATAAACCTTAAGTCCTACATGACACATGGCACGATAATGCTGCTAACTATGCGCAGATGCTTTGAAGTACAGGGTTAATTGGGTTTTCATGGAATTGCGCCTCTATAAAAGGAAGGTCTGCAACTGGAGAAGGCCAAGTATTGACCCTACAAGGCCCATGGGCATCCTCAAATACATACTGGAGGTAAGAGGACTGAACCAAAACCGCTGGCAAAGTAAATCACAAACATAGACGTAACATATAGGCTTCTTCCTGAATCACTGGCACAGATTGCCAAAGGAGGAGGAGGAGGAAGGAGTGAAAAGAATGGGTGAAAAAGAAGAAAAGAGAAAAGCAGCAGCAGCTTTAAGATCAACAAATGCTACAAATAATTGCTTACTAGGTCGCAAGGAATATTTTTTAGCTCGATGAGATAAACTATACGAGAGAGTATAGTTATAGTTCATATTACACAGTTACTTAGTAACAACAATAGAGCAGTCTCACCCATTCCTATACGGCTACAAGACTAGGTTCAAAAGCTACACCTGTATTCCTACACTTATCTCTGAGGAAGGGGACTTCTCCACAAAAGCTCACATTAAAATATGGCTGTTAGTCTTTAAGGTGCGACGACGTTTTTGTCTTCTTTGTTTTTTATTGTTCTTTTGTTTTGGTCTGATCTACTAGCACAGACTACCTCTCTAAAACAACTATCTATATTTCTGTTATCACCTCTTCTCACCCCGCCTCCCTTTTACTTTATACTCTTAATTGGTTACACTGAGTGACCTTGCACTTTCATCTGATAACCGTTTTCTCCCCAAGACACAAAGTAGTCTCGAAAAACGATTGCTTCATAAAAAGGCTTGCTTTTCCATCTCTCTCTTTTTTTAAAAAAAGGAATAACAAAAAAGGCAACCCAGTTTTACGGAAGAGCAAATGAACATTTAATTGAAAGATAAACAGATGGCTATACGCAAGGGAAACTATGAATCGTAATCTATAAAATATTCTTCAACAATAAGGATATGGAAACGGACGTATGAAAGGATGACAAATTTACTAAAAGAAAATTATTTTTTAAAAAACACACCAGTAAATATTTTACAGGTTTCATGGTTTTCGTATTATTTAATACTTATTTTGTTTTAAACGGTGATATTTTTGTTTTAATACATTTGTCATCCTTTTGTATATCTAAACTTGCTATCTTTTTGACTGAAAGAAAAGACCACACAAACACACACAACTGTATGTGGATGGATATGTATATATCAAGCTATGGGTCAATCAGTCTGTCTAGCAATGGCTGAAATCCAATAGAAGGAACTAAACAGGTGTAAATGGCAATGGTGCCATCAGCCTGCAATGTTACTCTTTAATTTAATTTAAATGAAAGGTTCCTAACTACTCTCATCTCAGGCCCCAAGGTTCTCTAGGGTTGCCTTTTGACCTGGGAAAAGCTTTGGGAGCCTCAGGATGAGGTGGGAAGTAGGGGAGCCTTTAATATCAGAAAATTGCTTCTGGATTTCCACTGGGATCCACTAATGATTGTTTGATATTAAAGTCTCCCCGCCCCTGACCCAAGGCTCCCAAAACCTTTCCCAGGTCAAAAAGGGGGCCTCAGGTCCTGAGGTGGGAAAGGTTATTAAGCTTTCATTGAGATTAAATGAAACAGTAACGTTGCAGGCTGATGACATCATTGCCATTTATGCCACCGTAATTTCTCCAAGTGGATTTCAGCCTACATCAATGCCCAAGGAATTAGGTAAATATTAAATACTATACTGGAGAATTCTGGCAGTTATAAACCCCACAAAACCCATATCTACAAACCTCTAGTAAATACTACGCTGGCTTGCAGAAGCAAAAGTTCTGTATCAATAAGAAAGATGCCCCATGGTAGGCAAAAAATCTAGTCCTTAATTAACCCCTGCAAATTACACCTTCTTACAAGCAGACTGTGGTATTGTAATGCATAAATCACCTAATTCAAGGGCTGCTCTATATGACAAATCTGCTCACGAACAAAGATTTATTCTGATATGCACTACATTTCCCACAAGACAGGAGTTGGGCAAGGGCATCGAAAGCTCTTAAATCAAACCTGTACATTCTGTCTTTCATTTCTGACTCTACAAGAACTTGCTGAATGGCACTTAGAAATTCTTGGCACCTCCCATGGTAATCTGGCAAGACTGGGAGATTTCTGTTGGCTTTTCATTGCTAACTGCCTGGAAGGTGTTTTGCATGTGTGAGTCTACTTGAGGGCAGACACAGAAAGAGAAACTGAAAAGGGCTTTTGGCTCCCATGCTCCTTTCTCTACTCTTCAGGGTGGCAACAACTAAATGAACGTTCTGGAGAGGTCCACCTTTTCTCCCTCTTCTCCACCAGCAGGTCCTTTGCCTGCCAGACAGACAACGTCTTGCCCTTTCTCCACCAAGTTCTAGCCAGGAGGAGTGGAAGAAACAGCAACAGGTAATACTGGTGGGTTAAAAGACCCCACCAGTAGGTGGAGCTAACATACTACCCTGGCTTGTACCTCTCAAATTCATCAAAACCTACTCTCAAACAAAGTAGGAAAATGTGGAGAGTGGATAAAAATTATAGAGATCAATAATTAAATAGTTGCACTTCAGGCAGAGCTCGGAAAAGTTACTTTTTCTGGCTGCAACTCCCAAAACTGTAATTTTCTAGACTTCAACAGCAAATCTACACATGTCTACTCAAAACTAAGTTCCATCAACTTCAGGGGGACTTACTGCCAGAAATGTACAGTGGTACCTCGGTTTACGAATTTAATGTGTTCTCCAGGACGTTTCATATTGCAAAAAATTCACAAACGGAAACGTGGTTTCCCATTGGAACGCATGCATGGGGTGTGTGTGCTATAAACCTCCCAGGTGCAATGCATCCTGGGGAAACTTGCTTTGTATTGCGGAAAAAAATCATAAACCGAGGCATTATTTTCAATGGATTTTCATTCATAAAGCGAAAATTACGTTAACCGAGGCGTTCGTAAACCGAGGGTACCACTGTAGATGCAGGATTATAGTCCTAGACTTACACATACTTTTTAAAAATACAGTTCAAGATTGGGCAATACATGTACTGGACCACTAAAAAGTTACAAATAAAATGAACTTTGGAGTTAAATGGGATCAAAATGGTATAAAACCAAACCTGGAAAGCAAACAGTTCAAAAACTGGGCCAAAGATTTTGCCCATGACACATGAAGCCAAACCACAAACAAGATAAAATGGAGTAACGTTCACTGATATGGAGCTGATACTGATTTCTTTGTTGACTATTGTACATTAATTAGCAAGTGCTAGTGAAAATCCATCTCTGTAAAATGGTCCCTGCAGTGAACATAATGTTATTCACTGGGACTGAGTACCTGAGGGAGAAGGCTGTCCTTTTACTACACCATTCTTGGTCTTTTCTTCAGAGTTCATTACTTCCTTGTAGATTAATTCTGCAAGAGACAAATGAACCAGCTATAAAAAAAAATGCATCAGTGGTTCTTTTTTCCTACTCTGGAACCAAATCTGGCCATTGCACTTCAGTCCAGACTTAAGAACATAAGAAGAGCCCCAAAACAGACAAATAAGGTGAAATTCCAGAATCAGGGGGTTGAGAATAAAAGGAGAAGAATATAAATCACAAGCTTATGCTGATGATTTGGTACTATTGCTAGAAAACCCAGAGGAATCGATTAGAGAATTAATATCCACAATTGAAAACTTTGGTGCAGTATCAGGACTTAAACTGAATTATGAAAAAACCAAATTCTTGACAAAAAATATGACACAAGAAGCAGCAAAAAAATTAGAATTAGAAACAGGCTTTGAACACATGTCAAAAATTAAATATTTGGGAGTATATATTTTTAAAAAAACACAAGCACCCTGATGAAAGATAATTATCTTCCAATACTTAAAGAAATACAGGAAAATTTGGAAACTAGGAGGTAAACTGCAACTGTCATTGTTGGGTAGAATTGCTACTATAAAGATGAACATTTTACCAAAGCTTTTGTTCCTGTTTCAAAATTTGCCAATCCTGTTGAATTATAAATATTTTAAGGAGGTAGACGCTGTATTCTCTAAGTTTATATGGCAAGCTAAAAAACCAAGAATAAAACGCAAAGCTTTACAGGACTTAAAAGAAAGAGGAGGAATGGGCTTACCAAATTGTCTACTATATTATAAAGCTTGTGCTTTGAACTGGATAAAGGAATGGATTACGTTGGAGGACCAAAGACTTTTAAAATTGGAAGGACATGATTTGAGATTAGGATGGCATGCATACCTATGGTATGGCAAGGGCAAAGATCAAACCCCTTTTCCTGATCATATTGTAAGGAACGCACTATACCAGATTTGGCAAAAATGAGTATAGAATATAATATAGGTTATGGATTTTAATATTGTAACATAGCCATGGAGTCAAGATTATATTAGATATGGTATTATCGCAAATACTTCCCTTTGTTTATGTTTTGTTTTGTTCTACATCCCTTCCCCCCCCCCCCCGTATTTGTATTCCTTTGATTGTTGTTTGTCTGTGTCTTACATAATAATAAAATTTAAAAAAAAAACATAAGAAGAGCCCTGCTGGATCAGGCCAAGGGCCCATCTAGTCCAGCTTCCTGTATCTCACCGTGGCCCCACCGGATGCCTCTGGGAGCACACAAGACAACTAGATACCTGTCTCCTGATACCCCTCCCCTGCATCTGGCATTTGGAGGTACCTTCCTTCTAAGCCTGGAGATTGTACATCCCCATCATGGCTTGTAATTTGTGATGGACTTTTCCTCCAGGAATCTGCCCAATCCCCTTTGGAAGGCATCTAGGCCAGAGGCCCTCACCACATCCTGTGGCAAGGAGTTCCACAGACTAACAACATGCAAACTGATCTGAATCAAGCTAATTCAGTTTTAATTTTTGATTCTTCTGAATCCAATGTATAGTCCTAGTGGAAACATATGCTTGTGTGGATCTTAACATCATCATTAAAGGTGTTACAGAAGCATCACAGAAAAACATTAATACCACTTCACCTGTGTGACACATTTTACTAAGGAAGGCACAAAGTATCTTCAAATTTTGAATTCAAGTCTTGCAACCAGCATGTATAGAATCCAGGCACTCTCAAACCTCCCTTCTATCAGCTTGATTTTGCTATTAAGTTGATATTTTTATTGCTTTTATTAGCTTTCAAAATTGTTTCTGGATATTGCCTTGTGTTAGGACAGGAAATCAGAATATAAATATAGGACCTCTATATCCATGAGGGATGAGTTCCAAGCTCCCCTCTGCCATGCATGCTGAAAAACAAGGATTATAGTGAACACATGGTCTCTGGCTCTCTCTAGTGGCTAGTTCAGGTAATGACATTGTGGAAATATAGTTCTCTAGCACAGCGTTCCCCAACTTTTTTCAGTCCGCGGACCGGCTGGGGAAGGGGGGGATCCCCCGCGCTCGCACGCATGCGCGAACAAGCGCTCTCTCTCTCGCGAGCATGGGCGGGCGCCGCACCACCACTTGCGCATGTGCGCGCGCCCCTGCGCATGCGCAAACAGCAGCGCTGCGCTCGTGCGGGCGTGCTGTAGCGCGCGCACAGGCACAAACGGGCTGCGCGGGGGTGAGTGCGTGCGGGGGGCGGGAGGTCTGTCTTGGCGGCCCGGTCCAGCCCAGGCCACGGACTGGCACCAGGCTGCGGACCGGGGATTGGGGACCTCTGCTCTAGCAAATGCTATATACAGCATAGTCTCTAGCTCTCTCTAGTGGCCAGTTCTGGTAATTTCAACTTTAGGAATATATATTTCTAGAATTTAAAAAAAATATATTTTTAATACTTTCAGACCTTGGATAAGTGAATCAGCACATACTGATCTTGTGGATAAGGGGGTTCTACTGTATTACTATTAATAAATGAAATCAACTCAAAATGTTCAATTCCTTGGAGTTGAATTGCTATGGATTGCTAGTTCGAATCTATGTTATCTATTTGTTTATCTCCCAATAAAGAGACACAAGGCAGCTATGTGTCCCAAGTAAACACGTACTTCTTCAGGTTTCTTGGCATTGCTAGAAAGCACAATACAGTGGTGCCTCACAAGACGAAATTAATCCGTTCCACGGTTAATGCCGTCTAGCGAAAATTTCGTCTTGCGAAGCGCGTTTTCCCATAGGAATGCATTGAAATTTAATTAATGCGTTCCTATGGGGGGAAAAAAGTCAGAACCCCCCAAAAAAGTCAGCAAAAGGTCACTTACCAGGTAGAGTAGACTGAGTCCAGCTCCTCACAGTGCGTTTGTAGCCCCAGAACAGCCGGAAAAAGAGTGCCAAACAGCGGAGATTCAGCAACCAGCAGGGAGCCGGCAGCCATTTTGTGTTAGTCTCCCTCCTGGCCCCCCTCTCCCCGCCTCTCAGCTGATCGGCGCTGGGTCTGAGAGGCTTTTTCCGTGCTAGGCAAGCCTCAGGAAGCCTGTTAGACCCAGCGCCGATCAGCTACCCCCCCTCTCCCCGCCTCTCAGCTGATCGGCGCTGGGTCTAACAGGCTTCCTGAGGCTTGCCTAGCAGGGAAAAAGCCTCTCAGACCCAGCGCCGATCAGCTGAGAGGCGGGGAGAGGGGGGGCCAGGAGCGGAGACTAACACAAAATGGCTGCCGGCTCCCTGCTGGTTGCTCGCTGTTTGGCACTCTTTTTCCGGCTGTTCTGGGGCTACAAATGCACTGTGAGGAGCTGGACTCAGTCTACTCTACCTGGTAAGTGACTTTTTGCTGACTTTTTTGGGGGGTTCTGACTTTTTTTTCCCCATAGGAACGCATTAATTAAATTTCAATGCATTCCTATGGGAAACGCGCCTCGCAAGACGAAAAATATCGCAAGACGGCCCGTCTTGCGAGGCACCAAAAATCTCTCAAGACCCTTTCGTCTTGTGAGTTTTTTGTCTTGCGAGGCATTCGTCTTGCGAGGCACCACTGTAATCTTGGGTTAGTGCTTATGATCTGCCCTGCTGAAGACAGAGTGCAAGAAGGAATATACACCACAAGGACATGTCTTAAGCAATATATATCATGATCACAGTATCATAAGCAACCACCATGAGCAGCTCTGGAAAGAAGGCGGAGAAAGACAGTGTTGTGGAGGGAGGCAGAGAGTTAGAGTCTTAAGGCAGCCCACATTATGTCCTTTGAGGAATCAGGTCAACATCCTTCAAAAGCGAGATTACCTTTCCACTCTTCAATTGTGTGTTCTCTTTCATCCAGCTGCTTATCATATATCTGTGGAGGTGGCTGTTGGGGAAAAGCACAGAGTGGTAAGCAAGATATGTTATAATCAGAAGTATAAAATGAAATTAATTCCAGGCAAAGGGCTAGGAGAATTTAAACACATACCATAATAATAATAATAATAATAATAATAATAATAATAATAATAATAATAATAATAATAATAATAATAATAATAATAATAATAATAACCAAAAAGGAAATGAAACAGTGTACAGTTTCTGTCACAGCAGCTTACTCCTCTCTGTAACGTGAGATGGATGAAGGGGTCTGAAGACATTACAGGTAGGCTCATAAACCACTCATTAACTTGATGCTGCCTTTAAGGTTTGTAAATATAAACTAAGATTGTGGGTTGAAAGAATTTCTTCCTGTCAAAATGTGCACCGCCACCAATTTTAACTAAATTAAACATCTACATTTTATGTTGGCATTTTAAAGGGGCATATCCCAATCTCATATTCAGGTTGAATAATAAAAACCACTCTTTTGCTGAAGTTCACCACATGCTCTTAGCATAAGTTGCCAAGCTGTGGATAATTCGTTAGGTGCTGGGGTACATCTCAGCTGTGCAATTGGGCATCTGATGAGGCATACGCCTGAGGGGTGCCCAGGTACCTCATGAATTAGCTGCAATTAGCTACAAGTTAAGCAACCCATATTGGAACACCAGTAGAGTTTGGGACACTGCATGTCTTCCTAATTATTTACACTAATCCAGCTCATGTTCCAGAGTGGTTTAAACCCATGTCTCCTGTATTATAAGGCTAGTAAGTACTGAAATATTCAAAAGACCCATAGCACATATATAAAATCAGACTACATTGTGATGTGACTCTAGTCCAAAACTAACAAGGAATACAATGTTTAGTTTGTTACTTAGGATGTTCAGCTTGTTCATCAGTTTTGGGACTTTTTTGTTTGTTTTTCCTCTTGCCAAGCTTTTCATTTCCTAGCCTAAGGAAGACTCCCGCAGAACTCAAGCGTTCTCCCAATTTGATACTTTAATGGCGCAATATAAGAATTGCCTGTCCTTGCTTATGGATTACATGTAATAACCATCCAACTTCCCACCCACCCCTTTTTTTTTTTCTTGGAGGAAAGTATTTTCAAGAATGGATCGATCAGCCATCTGGTTGATGGTGCTGTCTAAATATAGCAGACTACAAGTCCCATTATTCCTCAACCAGCCCAGCCATGCTATATTATAATGATGAGAGCTGCAGTTCAAATTATCTGGAGGGGACTAATGGAGAAGGCTAGGATAGAAAGATAGACAGGGAGAAAAGCAGACAAAAGTAGATCTCTCTAAAGAAAGGAAGCAATTGTGAATTGATATCACTGTGAGGGCCTCTGTTTTGATGCCACACATAAAAACTGGGGATGTGGCAGACACTGGGCACCTTCTGAGAGGCTTGTTTTTAAGCAAATGTAAAGGAACAAAGCAAATGGTAGGGGTTTCAGATGAATGGTCCCCCTGGTAATTCCAATGCCACCTGCTTTCCAGGTATTCACCGATCTGTTTTTGGGTCAGCACGAAGGCACAGCTGCTTGTGGAGATGACTGAAAATACTCCGGAGCAATAAAAGGATACAACGGAGGAAAATAAAGACCCAGAAAGGCCAAAAGCACTGTTTTTGAATCTCTGCTGGATACATTTTGAAATGGCTCGTGCTAGGAAAAGGATGCCACGTCTTTAAATGGATTTTTTTTTTTTTTACAAGATATGGATTTGCTTTTGCGATCCACAGGAAAGTGTACGCCCATTCCCTACTCCAACAAGAAAGAAAGAAGTGCTAGGATCACTTTACAGGGCCAATTTTCTTATGAATACAGAAGAGGTAGTATTTCTAACCATCTTATGTCTGAATCTTGCGGGTGGGGAGTAGGGTTTATTCTCAACTGAGGCAGGAAAACGATTTTCTTGAACCACAGCTCGCAGAATCCATCAGCTGGCATGGCGACTGGAAGTTGTACTTGAAAAAAGTAATGTTTACAAGCCCCAGACTTCTCTCAGTCCTTTATTGCAAACCTATATGCTTCTATAGCAGCTAATCATCCTAAGACATTTGTCCAGTCCAGTCTCTGCAGTCTGAGCCAGAGTCCTCTGTTTTCTTCCCCTTTTTTTTTTTTTTAACAAATTGGGTCCCGTGAAGCTCTCTTGCTCAGCTGAAGAACTGGAGCCTTGAACCTGGGTCATCCAGATTAGTGAATCTGACATTCTGTCACTCAACAGCTCAACCAGGCCTAGAACTTGCATTTGCTAATGAGAGGGAAAGCAGAGCGTGCAGACAATGAGGAGTGGGTGGGGGAGGGGAGGAAAGACAGACAAGAATGAAATCCAAAGGGGACGAGGGCTGTGAATTCACACAAAAGCTGATGCAGTTGTCTGGTTCATTAAGCAGCCCACCCCAGGGTTCAGAGAGAGTCTCCGGGAGGGCATGATCTTGGCTGAGCTGTGGTTTAAACTCAGATCAGCTGAAACACTGTGGTCTCCAGCAGAGACACAGAAGGTAAAGCCAAGTATTAGAATCCAAAGCTCAACAATCACCATCGTACATCCCACCCCACCTCCCAGAAGGTCTTATCCAGGCTGGCAGCTTAAAACAAAACAATACAAGGTTTAGTTAGACTCCAGTTGTGGTTCTGAAACAATTTTAGCAGTTTGCAACATGTGGTCTTAAAAATCAGTGCCTTTAAACAAACAAGAGTAAATGCATAGAAGTGTAAGGACGTTTTCTAGGGATGTGAATTTTGCTCTTGCGAAACAGAGAGACAACATCTTTTCTCCTCACAGTAAAAGTGCTAGTTTCCCCTTCTCTTTTCTCCAGTGGCCAAATGGATTTTCTCCCTGGGAAACCTCACATGAATCTCAGATATTTCATAGCCTTTTTTTTTTCTACACCAGAAGAAACAACAATCTGCACAAATCGATTACAATTCCTGAGCAAAATGGCATCTTTCCTCCACACACACCCCACCACCACCACCAGAAAGGAAATTTGGTTTCCTCTGCAAAAGACGGGTCAAACAAGAGCAGTAAAAATAAATGAGGAAAATGAGATCAGGGTCTAGTTTTCATGGGAAGTCAAGTTATCTTACTGGTGATGCGGTAAATCTTGGCAAGGAATATTATCATGTCAAGACCTTGAAGACAGCTGAGGATCAGATTTATTTCATTTTATTTTTGAATACACTCTACATCTCTATTGTGTTATTCCATTTTCCAAAATCTGGGTTTGAGTCATCAGAATTAAAGTCATCCCTGGTGACCATATGACTAAATGAGGAAAAATTCTTTTGTCCTGGTTCTTTTTATTTCAAAATACTTCTCTTTTCAAATTACGCTTGACTAGAAATGGAAAAGTGTTTTTGTGGAGTTGAGACACTTGCTGAAATTATATATTTCACCCCTCCTGACTCAGTGTGAGACAAAGTACACCTTGCTCCAGAAACATGTAATTTGCAAAGCTTACAATATAATTCAGAGAAATAGAATGCATACAAAATTATGCATATATTTTAAAAATATGAACAGCTAAAAATATGTGCAACTAAACATACACAAATATATTTTAGTTAAAAAACCATGTGTGTAGAAATAGATGGATCTTCAAAAAAGTGTGTAATTGAATCTGTACATTACAAAAAATATGTGCAGAAAATGCATCTCTAATTTGCATGATGAAAATAAAAACAAAGTCTGATATGAATGAAGGATGAAATGGCAATATGAATGAATAAAATGAAGACTGAGTTCTTCACATCCTCACTAAATACTCTTCCTTGTCGCCACCCCCACCCTGAAGCCCACAAATTCAAATAAATGTGTTCTAGCTAGGAAGGAAAATGTGCAGGAAATGACTATGGAATTATTCCTCGTAAGCATATGCTCGGGTGCTGCGGCGGAACCTGCTTGCCCCTTAAAGCTCCAAACAGATGCTGGTAGTCATGGTTATAGTTGCTAAGGAAACAGAAGTCCTAAGACAGTGTTGACTCCCAGCTTGACCAGCTCCTCTCACCTGCAAACCTACAGAGATTTTGGCAATAAAGCAAACCTTAACTGAATCTAGAAACAAATTGTCATGCCATAATTTATCATAAAATGTTGCACACTTTTAGCCTGGTAGTGGCCATCTAAGAAATTCTCTGTATGCAAATGTCAGAGCTTAGAAACGTTACTTGTCAAAAAGAAAAAAAGGAAAAGAATATTTCAGAGCTCTGGCAAATACAGTACATCTTGAGGCTGATGTGATTCCCCAAAATAACAACCATGAGCCTAGCCAGATAATTCACACAGATAACCCAGGTAACAAGCAAATCATATGTTCCTTAAATTAGCAGAGAAGTACAGTACAATATCCGTAGAGAAAGGACCTTCAGGTTTCTCAAGAGCTAGTCAGTGCCATATCCAAAGTACAACATCTACGTCTATCTGAATCAATGGAACTTATGGAGGACTTGATTCAAATCCCTACTGATTCCATGGGCCTACCCTAGTGCGATTTGCTACATTAAACAGGATTTTGACCAATATAAATTGGGGTCCCCAGATGGTTCTTGGACTGCAATTCCCAGTAGCCTTCACCACTTGTGCTGGCCAGGATTTCAGGGAGTTGTAGTCCAAGAACATCTGGGGACCCAAGTTTGAGAACCACTGCTTTATCCCAACCGCAATATTCTCTGGTATTTACTCACAGGTAAGTCCTGCTCCACAGGAGTCCCCCAGAACTTTAATTAGTAGCTTCCTTCATGCAGCTTCTGCCCTTTTATTGTTTGCTGTTGAGCATACAGCAGCCTTACTGAAGAACTGTGCCACAAGTCAGAGCTGATTTCCCTGAAAGTGGGCTAGGCCTTGAATTACAGCTTTGCCTTCACTAATTGATTGATTCCTTTATTTTTATTTTGATAGTGTTGGTATTGTGTTGTAATAAAATAAAAAATGAGAGGAAAACAGTAATGAAATACACACATACATTCCATACACAAACATACGATTTTAGGGAACAGGAGCTGGCTTATAGAGGAGAAATTGTGAGGCAGGTTTTTAGTAATGCCAAGTTCAATGAGCAGAGCGCAATTAGCAACAGACGCGATGAAGAGGAAGCTTGTAATTAGGAGCACCTATCTATGCAGGTTAGTACCATGGTCATCTGAGAAACTTGCAGGAAGGTTAGGAAAAGACCTACTACAAAAGAAAATGGCTCAAGAAAGGATTTGCTGAGAAAATCAAAAATGCAGAAGTTTATTTCAAAAGCCTTCTCGGAATGTTGGAAACACCAGCTACCATAGAAAACGGAAACTGAAAAATGGAATACAGATATTTGCAGGACAAGAGACACAAGGATTTTGCACACTGGGATGAAAGAGTCTATTTTCAATAATTTCCTTCATATGTCTAAGTGTATTTAGAAGGCCTTCTCCAGCCTACTACCTTCAAAACGCACACACAGAGAATCTTCTAAAGATCTGCAAATAGATTTTGTGTCTGGCTAGCATTCTCTTACCACATAGGTGGTTGAAGTGAGGCCCACTAACAAAATGTGTTAGACTGCAACTCCCATCAGCCCTAGCCAACAGAGCCAATGGTGATGAACACTGGGAATTGTAGACCAAAAACATCTGAGTGGTTGTTGGGCATCTGAAGTGCTGCCCCACCCCATATTGTTGATTGATCACTTTGTCATCAAATCATTTTGCTTGGTCCCAAGACATACATCTTTCATAAGCCAAGAGGTTGACCAGATTGCCACTTTGCATTTCCAGTCATTCAATTTGTATCTGTCTATATGCACAAAGTTAAATGAATATGAGTCATGGAGCCATGCAATGTAACCTTAAGATCTCCCTTTTCTTAATCCAGCTTGAATATTGGGCATTTTACACTCCATGTATGGTAAAATCCTTTGATTCAACACCTTGAACATCACCGCCTTTTTTTTTAACATGCATGCCTCTATACCTGGTGGAAACTGTCAATGCAAAACTTTTATCCTGCTCTTTAAGAAATACACACACACAAACACAAGCAACTTATATATTTAAGTTGTATTTTACAAAAACATTTTTGTGCAAAAAATTGCATTTCACACAGAGAAGCTTGTATTTTGCACAAAACATAATTGTCGGCACAAAACTCGCAGGTCAATTATGAATGCTGTTGATGATGCAAAAAAATGCTAGTCTTTTCGCTGCCTTGTGAGAGTAAAAATTCCTACAGCAGTTGCCCAGTTTTGACAGGTTTGCCGATGCATCATCATACCTTTTTTTCATCAAGGGTAAGAAAAATTGTGAGTATATGTTACATTATAAGTCAAGAGTGCCATAAATGTCACAAGGCGAGAAAAATAATTTGCAGCTCCTCATTTATACATTTTAGGATTCACATCCTGACGACTGCATACAATATGCACATACACACATACACAAACCTACACACCATCAGTAGGAGCCAGAAGACAATCTATTCATAAGGTGCTGCAATTGTTTACTAGCACTTTGAGGTCAAAAAGCCAGGTTGCCATTTGACCGTATTTCCTTGGAAAGCACTTTGCAAGGCAACCTCCACACCCCATCTGTTCCTTCATTCATTGTGAATGAACAGCACATCCCCTGAGTAATAACATACATTTCCTTCTAGTTAGCAGCAGGTCACAGCCTGGCATTTAAAGAAAGACCAGCAGAGTATACACTTTTTAAATGTGTCAGAAGAAGAGAAGGCTCCTATTATACTCCCTGCCATTTTCACGAGACATCATAATTTTACTGCTCCTCTGTTGCCTGTGAAAAGCTCATAAACTTTTAATAGACTTATAAAATGAGATTTTAACTGGCTTAGGGTTCTGCATTCTTGGCTGTAATGCCATCTAGTTTCCCTCTTCTTTTACTTGCATGGTCAGTGTTGTAAATTTCAGGAAAACATGCAGGGTCATTACCTCTAGGTTAACCTCTTGATACAAGTTCACTGACATTCTCTACAAATGTGTTTTTTAATACTCCCAGCTATCTGTTGTAGGTCTCATGTAGCTTATTTTGACATTTCCATGTTTAAATCTGATGCTTGGTCTTTCACCTTTCGAAAAAGCAAGTTTATTCCATCTGACGGATGGCCGTGCAATATTTTTGGGGAGATGGAGTGTGTTGCGTTCGCCTCTAGCATTTCCTTTTCATTTTTGTTCCCTTGGGAGGAAGGAAACTGTGCAGAAAATTAGGAAAGTAATGAAAGAGTAACAGTTCAAAACTGTACATGTCTACTCAGAAGTAAGCAGCATGAAGTTGGTGGGCTTAATCCCAGGTATGTGTGTATGCAAACTCCAACTAAGAGTATTTACTCAATAACTGATATCTGCATGTGAATAACAAAAAGTCTGGGTACATGCTTTATGCATCTCTAGATACAGGCTCTAGGGAGAACAATGACCAGAAGCCAACTGCCATCTCCGAAGCAAAACACATAAGCCTTGGTGGCAAATTGTTGTTCATTAATGTCAATCATGGGTCCAATCACACAGTCAGGCATATTTCAGAAACACAACCAGCACCTGGTTATTGAGTGACAACTTGCAGCCAAGACTTACAGTATTTCTCCTAATGCAAGTACAAATCAGGAATAGAATTCTGGCCTACATCTATAAGCTGGACAGAGCAAAAGAGAGAATAAGAGAGAGATGGAGAGAGAGAGAGAGAGAAGCTCAATATCTTCTGGGTAAACAAAATTTAGTGATGTTCTCTCACTAGAGCACCATTATTTCTAAGTAATAGCTGGACTCTGACTCCACACCATGCCAGGGTGGTGTAGTGATTATATAGTTAGACTGGGAATTGCGAGATCCAGGTTCAAGTCCCTAGCGAGGCGTGAAATTGAGCCATCAGACAAGGTCATTGGGTGAATTGGCTCATTGTCTTGAGTCAGTCCCTATCTCTTAGCTTGACTCACCTCTCTGGGTATCTGTGAGAATAGTAATTTTTAAAAATCTGCCCACAATATTCCTATAAATACCACAATCTTCTGATCCATAAAGAGAAGAAACATCACATGACCTAGGATGATTAACCCAGCCAGTAGGAGGAAGATATTAAGAATAATGAATTTGCAAATGCTCCAGAAGTCATCCATAGGCTGATTATTCATACATTTGCACAACCCGTTCATCTCAAGATAAATACAATTTAAAGCAACTGTGAAAAATGCACGCAGAAAAGGAAGTTACCGCACTGGAATAAATAGTTGTGTGCAGCAGTTTGTTTCATCACACATCTGCCATTCACTGATTTTAAGGAGAGGAAGAGGAGAATGTTGGCTGTTTGCAACATTTAGAGGTATAGGCGTGTAATCAAAAGCTTAATGGAAGTTCTGTTTACATACTACAAAACGGAGAGGAAACAGCATGTGTCAACATCTTCCATGAAATGTGTATGACTCATTTGTAATTATATTTGCAAAAGGCTGTTTAGCTTTATATACTGTAGCTGAAGTCGTTTTCAACAATGGCACAGTGGTCTTTGATGGAGATGGGGACTCGAGTCACAGAACTTCCTGTCAAGTTGGACTTAAGTTGCACCGGTGACTTGACTTGGACTTGCCTCGGGTTCCCCCCCCCCAATGACTCGGACACAACTTGTGACGTGGAACCCACCCACCCTCTCCCTTTTTTTTTCTGGGGAAAGGAGCTTGGTTTTAACAGGGACTCTGACTTGGGGCTTGGGATTCAGGATTCAGTACCAAAGACTCCGACTCAGACTTGGGACTCAAAACCAAAGACTTGCCAACCCCCCTAGTCTTTGCTCTTATTACGAGGAGCAGAATATGACTCGTAAGGAGTCATATGTGGTTTGCAACTGGACATGTGGAGGTGGGGGTGTCCAAATGTGGGGGTGTCCACCCCCACCCCCACTTAGACCACAAAGCCACTGCTGTTAAGAGCTTTTTGACTGAGGAGTCTGGCTTAGTTCAGGTTTGAGCATAAGGCTGTACCATGTTTTGCCTTCTTTATGTATCAGCAAATTCCTAACAAGTATGGGAGAATTTCATTTGGTTTGCATGTTTCAGTTTTTCAATCTCATTTGCATTTCCTTGACTAATAACACTGATCGGAACCCAATTACCCTTCAGAGTTCTTGGAATTTGATGATTCAGTCCTCAACTAAAATACTGCATGCAAAACTGCATGCATTAGGGAATACTGTATGCAAAGATGCTTATATTAGGAAATTACAATGAAACCCCATATATTAAGGAAAACTATCTATTAAAATAAATGCAAAATATATGCTTGTGTGTATTTTAATTGCAGATAGATGCAGAAATTGGACAGAATGGACCTAACAGACACAGTCTAGGAATGGAGTGCTCATCCTTAATGTCAATATTTCTTGGAAGGAAAAGCTGTGAAATCACTGAAGGAGGTGGGGAAAAAAGGCATAAGATTACTAAGCACAGTAAAACTCTAGCACTTGAGAGACAGGAAAGTAACATGAAATATAGAGCAATTCTCAAAAGCCTCCTGACCCCACAGCTAGAAGTTCTGAAGCTCCAGGGCCTGAGTTTCTCTCTCACACACACATGTACACACATACACCCCACTAGACAAGGCACTGATTCCACATCCAGAAGTAGCGTGCTCCTAAGAGGTAGAAGATTGTCTAGTTGTTCTAAGAAAAGCTGGCCTTAATGTTTTATTTTATAATTGATCAGCTGGGTGACCATATGCCTCTGCATTTCTGATGACTATGGGAATGTGGCACTGAAAGATTTACATGCATGGAAGGATAACACTGTAAGAGGAGACAAATATGCATTTGTTTTAATATGTAATCAGTCAACACAAGTGCATGTAGATGTGCCACCCATGCCAGTTTTAGACATCTCACTGTCTCTTGGTCCCAGCTGCCTGGTGTTTTAAATGGTGATATCAGGGATGTGTCTTAGAGAATACCGAGAAAACAAAAATCCTATTTTGCAGGGGTTAATTGTAAGCTACTTTTTCAGCTGGCGGAATAGCCCAGCATCAGTCTGGGAGACAGAAGAATTGGGGACATCAGTGACCTTAATAGTATCCATTGGCAAATGAGAAAGTGTTCAAACATTTATTCTATATTTAAAAAAACTCTAACAGTGTCCTTCGTAGCAGACTTACAGCAATTTCCATAACAAGCACAGCACTTTTGGAGTGGCTGCAGCTATAAAGGCGCCTGTTTACGGCTGGTTTGCATGGTACGTTTCTCCAAGTAATTGCATCCCAGGGGATGGTCTGCCTTCAGAGGGGAGAAAAAGCTGCAAATTACTATATAAACTAGCCTATAGTCTGTGGACTCGGAAGACTTTTCTAGCTGAGCCTGTTGGCAAGCTGGAGGGAAGATGTCTGGGAAGCAGGAGACCTCTACAATCTGAAGTAGTTTGGGGGGAGGTAGTTCTGGCAACTTCTCTAGCCTGCCACCAGGATTTCTTGGGAACCTATATGCTGTTTGTCTGCAGGTCACCCCTCCTTATGGATAGGCATAAAACTTGGATAATGTACTTTTGAGGCTAGTTTTTGAACTAAAACTCCCAGAATCCTCAAATCAGCACAGCTCTGAACAAGTGCAGAGCTTGGAAATGTCCCTTGTGGACTACAGTTCCCACAATCCCCCTATCAATGCATCCACTGGCCAGGCTGGCAGGGGGAGTCTGAGGACTGCAATAATAACGATAGGTTTCCCAGTTCTGTACAAAAAACCCCCACAGAACCGTGGGAACTATACTATATTAAATAGGTCTATTAACTATAACTAATAGAGACACCAAGTTGTGAAAAACCCAGCAACAGAAGTGGGAGTTTCTAGGCATGGACTTCAGCCTCCAGAATTTGCCAGGAATCTCCCCAGCCTGAATTCTGAGAACTGCTGCCAAAGAGATGTAAAACCCTCACAGGAACTTTCATTTGCTCGCAGGTGGGCAATGAATCCTCCATCAACCATCTTGTCCCTGTGAGGAAGAAGGAGGAAATGGGTGGGAGTGGCTAAGCTCTTATTAGTCATGGTCTTGTCTGCAATCACAACATCTTCCTACGCATAATCCAAAAAGCCTGGAACTAGCAGAAGAAAAGGCTAGAAGGTCTTGTGTCTTCTCCCTGTGTTACAGTGTGTGCATCAGGGGAAGGAGAAGGTGAAAGGGATGAGGGGACTGGTAGTCTCTCTGCCCATTAAGCAGGTTACCCTAATCTTTGTAGCTCCCATACAGAT
Source organism: Intellagama lesueurii (assembly GCA_037013535.1). Classification (NCBI taxonomy): domain Eukaryota; kingdom Metazoa; phylum Chordata; class Lepidosauria; order Squamata; family Agamidae; genus Intellagama; species Intellagama lesueurii. Next base: position 185,620,021 of record JBAJHW010000005.1, on the reverse strand, counting down.
TAATCACTTCCACCTATTTCCTTTCTTCTTACAGGGACAAAATGGCTAACAGAAGCTTCATTCCCAACCTGTGAGTAACTGAAAACTCTTGCAAGAATGCTGCATTTTCATAAATTTGAATTTAATTTAATGGCAGCTGCTCCTAGAATTCTGGCCAGATGAACACCTGGTCAAAAAATCCAAAAGTCCTATGAATGCCTGATTGTTTCCCCATCGATTTGCTAGTAAGAAAGTGTATTTCTTCTCTTATCAGACATTCTTCTTCCCTGATGCACATGTTGTAACAAAGGGAAGAGATACAAGACCTTCTAGCCTTTTCTTCTGGTAGTTCCAGGATTGTTGGGTTATGCGTAGGAAGCTGCCAGAGAGAACAAGGATGTTGTGATTGCAGATAAGACCATGACTAATAAGACCTCCCTCTGATTTAAATGCTTTGGGATGACTTTGCATTAGGAACACATGGTCCAGCAATATGCTTCTTCTAATCAGCTGGCAAGACACTGTAGTGCCTTATACTCTTCAAAAGGAAAAGATAGACTGAACAGCTACAACCATCCTGGGCAGTTACAGTAAATGAAATTAACATTGAAGCCATATATTGCTTTCATCTGTGGGGAGACTATGGAATAGAGCAATCCCCCATACAGATCACAAGGCACTTGTGCAGGATTCTAAAGGGGGTACCCCTGAAGACAACTTGGAAGCTTCAATTAGTTCAGGATCTGGCTACTAAAGTTCAGGTGGGTTCAGCTAGGTGGAGCCATAATTCACCAAGTCTTAATGAATTAGCATTAGATGCTTATTTGTTTCCAAGCACTATTCAAGATACAGTGGTGCCTCAATTTACGAACTTAATCCGTTCCGGAATGGTGTTCGTAAGTCGAAATGTTCGTAAGTCGAATCAGCATTTCCCATAGGAATGCATTGAAAACTGATTAATCCGTTCCGGCCGTTTTTTGTTCTTATGTCGAGGCGCCGTTCTTAAGTCGAAGCATTAGTTCCCATAGGAACTAATGCAAAGCCGGTTAATCCGTCCTCTACCACTAGGGGGAGAATTTTTTTTTTAACCTAAGATGACCTAAGGTTAAAAAAAGGGCAGGAAAGGAGGGAGGGAGGGAACGAACACCTTTTAAACAAAACACCTTTAAAACCAAGCAGCTTTAAACCAAACCAAGCACCTTTTAAACCAATTTTTACATTTTAAAATTACAGTACCAGGCAGTACCAGGCAGTCCAAAGTCCATTTCCCGCTTTTTTTGCGGGGGGTTTTGTTCGTAAGTCGAAGCTCCATTCGCAAGTCGAAGCAAAATTTTGTGAACGGAGCTGTTCGTAAGTCGAATTGTTCGTATGTAGGGGCGTTCGTAAGTCGAGGCACCACTGGTGCTCAGATTAAAGCTCTCAACAGTTAAGGACTCAAATATCAGAAGGAGCACCTTCTTCTAAATTATTTTACCTGTATATTAAGACCATAAGCTGAGGCATTTCCCTAGTACAATTAGCTGCTGCTATCTCTTCTGCCTATAAAAAGGAGATAACCCAGACCATGGAACCCTCTCTGGAAGGATGTTTTAACTGGTGAAAATGACACAATCTGTTATCAGATTTACCCAGGCATTTGTACCTGGTTTTATTGTCATTACCTGCAGTTCTACGCTTTTGCTGCCTCCAGGTTCCGTGTTATATAAAGGAGGTTGGCATGTTGATTTCAGAGTATTATACTTTTTAATCATTGATTACTACTCTGGAATCATTTAAGATAAACGGTGATCGAAAAATGACTAAAATCATATAAAGGTAAGAGGCATTCCCCATAGTTGCCTTATGGAAACAGCTTCAAGAACATAGGCCGAGAAAGCCTAAGGACAGAAGGATCAGTTTTGATTGCTGAGCCGTTCCAAAAGAAAACTTTAGCAATCCATTCATAACAGATTCTGTACTGGAAAAGAAAGAATCTGAGCTGATCTCCTGAAAATTCCTCATGCTACTTCTAATAGTGACTTATTAGCCTTGTGTGTGCACACAGCAGCTACGTATGTGGACAGCTAGTTCTCAGGTCTCATAGTCAAAGCAAAAAAAAAAACCACACACAAACCTGCAGACTGCAGCCCTTCTCTCCATATGGTACCTCATCACCATGGTAACTGAGCACCTCATAAACGCTAATGAATTTACTCCCACTGCAACACGGACATAGGAAAGGATTATGATACATTCTCTAGGGCATCTTAGGTGGCTTGCAAGGATTGATTGCGCCTCCTGTAGCTGCAAACAAACACCTGACCTTTCCCCCCAGAGGATAAGAGGAAGGTTAATGATGCTTATGGCACTCTTCCACAGAAGAAGGTCTGTGCCACTGCTAGACACAGATATCAAAACAGGAGAAGCGTTTTAGGATTATGGTGCTCCATCTAACTGGGGAGGAGATCACTTTGGGCAGATGCTGAAATGGGAAGAAGGGACGGGGCAAATGGCACTGTGCCATTTTTGAAAGAGTCATCCAGGCCTTAAAGAGAAATAACGTGATTCTAAAGCACAGCAATAGTGGTGGGGTGTCTACCTCCCTGGAGTACCCCTTTCTCTACTAGTGTCTGGGAAGAAAGATGATAGTGGGTTTTACAAGGAAACAAAGATTGGAAGCTCAGTTCATCTACCAGCATCTAAATCTGCCTTTCTTCCCCAATGCTGACTATCCCCAATTCACCAGATGCCAATGGATTTCCCTCTCTGCACCCTTCCCTCTTTTGCTTCCATCCACTTGTCCAGTAGCCTTCTTAACTTTGAACCCTAACTCTTCATTCATTCATATTCCATGTACTGACTTTGCTATGTAATGGGAGTGAACTCAGAACTTGGAAAAGTTTGACTTTTTTTCTGGATTCTAACTCCCAGAATCCCCTGGCCACCATGGCCACTGGGGATTCTGGATGATGTAATCCATAAAGACCACTTTTCCAGGCTCTAAACCTGTGAAGGAAAGCAAGCCGTCAAAGCTGAACCACAGAAAGCAGTCCGAAGTGAGCCAAATAAAAGGTTCCTTTCTCAAGTGGTAGTAATGCTTCAGCAGTAAGCAGAAGCAACACACGCATTTGGGAGAGGGGAGAGATCTCTCCCCTTTCTCCATCATGCTTTTGCCTAGGATGCAGGAAAGGAAGGGAATTATTCTTTACCATGGGCTAAAATTTCAGCTGTATAAGAGCAGAGCTTATGAAAAGTAACTTTTCTGGACTACAAATCCAAGATTCTGCCAGCTGGCATGGCTACTACGCTGGCTCATGGAAGAATTCTGTGAACTGCAAGTCAAAAGCTCTGTAAAAGAGTTCTAGGGTTGTAACATTTGCCACGTATTCCAAACTCAGAAATATATTGCTTGGCGATATTATTGATGTGGTATAACCTACAGAAGTGGGATGCAGGCAGTTATACAGACAGGCGGAAGTAGGGATGTCAATTTTGTAGCCATGGATGTTATTGTAGTTCTTGGAAGTAAAAGTGAGGAATAAAATTATTCTTTTATCCTTCCAGTAAGATTCCTCTATGCAAGATATATTTTTCCCTTGAAAAAATCTCACAGACAATTATGCAGGATTTCTCAGAATTTTTGTGGTCTCCCCCCCCCCCCCAGGAGGGAGAATGCCAAGGAAAGGAAAGCAAGCTGTCAAAACTGTACCACGGAGAGCAGTCCTAAGTGTGTGGTGGTGGGGATACCAAATTCCACAGGTTTATTATAGTTCCTGTGCAGGATCTCATCTGTCCTGCACAGGATTCCCCTGGAAAGGGCAGCAGAAACAGCCAAGGAGCACAGGAATCATAAACACAGAATGGCATCTTTCCAGCAAGTGCAGAATTCACCCGAAAAGAGCAGGAGCACTAAGAAGGACTATTACAATGCCAGCAGAATGAATACCATCTTTCCTGCACAGGATTCTACGAAAGCACACAAGAATCAAAGCATTGTGCATGACTATTATAATTCCCACATGGAATCTTTTCTGCACAGGATTCACTGAAAAAGACATTAAACTATGCAGAATATGGCAATTTCCTGAACAGAAAAATGAGTTGAAAAAAGGGGGGTAAAGGTCAGAGTGACGCTAGGATCTCTCTTTTTTTGCAGGAAGCTGAGAAATCTCAATAATGCATGGGAAATTTCAGCACATTAAGTCTTGAAAAATCAGCGAGAACAAGATATTTTGCAAGTACTCATCTCTTTCCTACATAAAACGATATGCCCAACTCTTCTGCATGGCGAAGCTCGATAGACAACCTTGCTTCTTGTCCAGGAATGGCACAGGCTGGCTGCACACATTTGTTGAAGGCAATACATGCATGGTTTAGAATAGAGATGTCCAGTTGTTTTTGAACTGCGACTCCCATGAATTCTCATTGCTTTCTAAGACTGTTGGTAGTTGTAGGTCAAGAAATATCTGGAGGGTTGGCCCAGTTCTGGTTTTTAACTATAAACGTGGTAGTATATAGCAATGACTGCAAATTACTCACCAACTTGAGAAGCCTGGCTTCTGTTTAAAACAGCTATGACTGCCAATCAGTGCAATGCTAACCAGTATCTAAATGGAATTAGCAGAAGTCCTAAAAGCTTTAGCTTAAAAGCCAATATTTTACTTACCGCCTCCACTTCTGCCGGGTCATACCAGACATTAATGTACGGATGCTGTAAGGCTTCATCCACGGATATCCTCTTGGCTGGATCAATCACTAGCATCTTTGACAAAAGGTCCCTGGCTTGGCTGGCTGGAGCAATGAAATCAAAACACAAAGTGTGTCAGAATGGAAGAGAATGATCACACAGGGAAAGAACGGCACCATAAGGCACTGATTATAATGCCAGCCTCAAAGTACTTAAGGCAAAGCTCTGCTGTTTGTTTCTGAAAAATTTGAGTCGCCAAATATTTTTAAAAATATATGTTCAACTCAGCTGAGCTCGAAAATTGGTATTTGGTTCTGCTAGACTTCCCAGTGCCAGACAGCAATTTTAAAGTTGGAGCTTTAAAAACTGTTTAAATATACAGAATCTCCCTTCTTTTTCCAATTACTCATTTTTAAAGGAATCAATACAGTATATATCAACAGTGGCAAATGCATGTATTTCAATCAAACTTTACCCAGGAGAGAGTGCTAGTATGAGAAATTTTGCTTTCTGATGTGGAAGAGCAAATGGCAGATCCCTTCACCCAAATGCAGAAAATTCCACAAAAGCCTCTCTTGACACCTGGCAATTATATTAAAATCATTCCTGCAACACACAGATCTGCCAGGTATGTCCCCAAATATTGGCAGCAACAGCCTTTGGACTGTGGTGGCAGGAGATAGGATAGCACTCTAGCCACCAGTAGGTTCTAGAAAAAGGGGCTCCAAAATCAGAAGGTTGCTCACGCCTGTTCAAAACTGGCAACGCCCACAACAAGTTTTCATGCTATTGCATACAACTATAAAAGATGCAAAAGTACAGAACACTTATCAAAAGCGAACACACCTCTCTCCTCTACCAAAAAGTCCTTGTCTACTGATTGTTTCCAAGGAATAAGGAGCAGGAGTTTGGCATCAAGCTAGCCACAATACTGATAAGGCTGATGGGGTAGTAATTGGCTGTGAACGGACAGATGTGAACCTCTTGGAATCATGAGAGCAACATTAATACAAATGAACAATTTATAAAGAATTGGAAACCAATGTTCAAGATAAAATTTAATCACTTTCCCTAGGGACTACAGTCTCATCAGAAGTATTTTTTACTAGACCTAGACAGGCAATCGATAGACCCCATCATATTTGAGTTTCAAACAGGTATACATAATTCAGAATCGCAAAAATAGCCTCCAGGTCTCCAAGAAGCCAAGTCAGAAGGGAGGGGGGGAAACTCTGTAACTTTACTGAAGGAGATAAAGTGAGACTCCCATTTTACCATTTGCTGGCAAACATACAAGAGCAGCTGACACTTCCACCCTTTTGAAAAATCAGTTCAAATTCAAAAATAGCACTGAAAATGGATGAACAGAGGTAGGTAAAATGTGAACTGGGGCCTTTATACACCACCCCACATCTATTTCTACTGTTCCCAGATGACCTGAGTCAGGAGAGAAATTCTGCCAAAAATGCCACTCATGGAAATTTCCGGAAGCATTGGTTTTCTAAGAAAATGGGGTGCAAAACCCACAACACTCTGAATGATTCATGCACCCTCAAAATTGAAACTGAAAGCACCCTTCCATCAATGTTCAGTATTGGTTTTCTAAGGTTTTGTTCATTTTCAGGACTTTTCCCTAGACGTGACAAAACTGCCCTGCCCCCAGACTACAGAATGTCTCACATAAGCTTTTACCATAAACTTAACAATATGATCACAATGTTGTTCAATCTATCACAAAGGTCAGACTTTTGACAACTCCATGCAAGTACAAATATAGTCCAATAATTTTAATGGTCAAATTGGGATGTATCCCTCTAGAAGGTTGGTCATCAAGCTACAAGACAAAAAAAAAATCTTTTCAATTCACAATTAGAGCCATTCCAGTGTCAGCACCTCTCATGAGATAACAGCCAAACGAGGGACAAATGTGATAGCTTCATCCCTTCCGTCATAATCTTTATTGCCCTCCATGACCTGGAAGAGTTTCTACACCAGAGGGATTGCTTTTATAGGGATTTAGGACCCGATAAAATGGGAGTTGTACATCATACTGGAAGTCTAGGAGGGTGACCGGATCTTAAAGAGACCCACATTTTTAATATTCAAGCAGAAGCAAGAATTTCTCTGGGCATCACTCATCTGCCTGAATTCCCACTTTTGTACAACCATCAAAAGCCCTGCAAAACAAGCCCTGTCTTGTTTTGCAGCTGCCCACCTGACAACCTACACAAGTAGAATAAATTCCCTGCTGGCAGACAGTATCCTGCTCCCAGTTCTGGAGGGAGGCAAAGCTAGTGTACTGATTCCTTGTCTCCATTGTGTGATGGATTCAGGGCACTTGTACGGATCATGGAAAAGTAATTTCTGAGGACTACATTTCCAGAATACCAAAGTCAGGGATGGCCAGCAGTATCCTACCGTGTGGGTTGGTTGGTTGGTTGGTTGGGAACAGCTCATATGCCACTTGTTGCCCTGCCCCCAGGTTCACAGGACATCCTCAAGATTCCTTAACCCCCTCCGGAAAATTGTCCCCCAAATGCAAATCATGTCCCCAAAGGCCTGGTAGAGTGTCAAAATAGGGAGGAAGGTGCCAGGGGTGTGCACCCCCTCCAATGTCCAGGGGAGGGCAAAAATGCTCCCCCAAGAAAATGTCTTAGTATCAAATGCTGCTACTCAGGATGTTATCCTGTGCAACCTATTCTTCTTCCTTTTCCCCTTCCCTAAGCAACAATCCATCTGTTACCATGTTGTGGCCACTGAGTATCCTGAGACCCTACCTGGCTGTTTATGATGTGACTATCCTCTTAAGAGTTACACACACCCGCACACACAAGCACAAATGCATTTTGTTGAACTTCTTCAAATTTAGGGATTCTCCCAAACCACATGACACTTCCCCCTCTTTGTGTGCGGATCATCTCTATGTTTACAGCTACTTAAGCAACTACATTCACTATTGGATAGATGAAAATATGGGGAAAGTTTGTGGCTCTGCTAAAAGCCACATGGGTCCCATCACCCTCCCCGTCTATACAGCCCACTCCATGCAAGGATTTCAAATTTCAGTTACAGATCCTGTCTGACAGAGCTATTCCACCTATCTTCAACCAACCATTTTTACATTGTCTAGGTGGATAACAAAAATATAGTGATCCACCTCGATCTCTCTTTTGGCGGCAGTAACTGCATCCCTGTTCCCAACAGGAACAAGAATATCTGCATCAGCAATTGAAGTTTTCTGATTGCTGTGGCAATGCGAGCCTAAATCTGTTCCATTTACAGCGGGGGGGGGGGGGGGAAACAGATTCAGCAATGGCGATGTGCTTTACTATTCATATCCCTTGGGATGCAGAGAGCCTGTGGGAACAGCAAGTAAAATAGGGAATCTGGCCAACACAGACCAGCCCTTCAGCCATTCTGACAGACTGAGCTTGATTAATCTCCTGATGAAAGCTCATTTTGGTGACTGACATTGAGGAGGGAAGCCAGCTTTTGTCTGAATCGGAATCAACTCTCCTGCATCTGTCAGTCAAAACACACAGACAGATATCACAAGTGTGGGTGTGAATCCAGTCCTTTTTTCCTTACCAACTACCACCTCTACCACACAAATAAAAATAAAATTTAAAAGCTATCCATAAGCTAAATACTTCATGCCCAGCATTCTTCTTCTCTTGCTCCTCTCTTGTCTTTGTAACAGTCGTCTGTAATTCTTTATATGAAATTCAAAATCCTCCACCCATTCTCATTTGCTGCATGTTTTTAAAGGATCAGCTGAACAGAAACACTTGTGGCAGAAAAGATTCCCCACCAGCGTCCACATCAGCACTCACCTTGAACCACATAAAGGTAAATAAGTATGCCTGTGGATGGTGCGTTCACCTTATTTCATAAGACATACTGTATGCCCAGTGTGCCTCTATTTCTCAACCCACCCACCCACTTCAGAACTAGGCATCAAAGACTTCTCAATAAATGCTGCAATCGCCACATAAAAAGGATTCCCAGACCCTTCTCATCTAGAGACTGACTACTGGGCCACTGCAATAATTAATGGGTCTCTCCAGGAGGACAAGGTTCCCCTTGCCCTCAAGGAGACACTCATTAGGCCCATCAGTAAGAAACCAAGTTTGGCGGCAGACGACATTGGCAACTATAGGCCTGTCGCCAATGTTTCCTTCCGTAGCAAAGTGGTATAGGGGGTGGTGGCTGACCAGCTCCAGGTACTTTTGGATGAAACCAATGCCCTGGATCCGTTCCAGTCAGGCTTCAGGCCACGCCACGGCACGGAAACGGCATTGGTCACCCTGTTTGATGAGCTGTTGAGGTAGGCCGACAGGGGCAAAACGTCTCTGTTGGTCCTCCTTGATATCTCAGCCGCCTTCGATACCGTTGAACACGGTATCCTCCTGGGGAGGCTCTCCGAGTTGGGAATCGGTGGTCTGGCACTTGCCTGGCTCCGATCCTTCTTGGAGGACTGTCCTCAGAGAGTACAGCTTGGGGAGAGTGTATCGGCCCTGTGGAGTCTCAATTGTGGGGTTCCGCAGGGCTTGATTATCTCCCCAATGCTGTTTAATATGTATATGAGGCCGCTGGGTGGGGTCATCAGGGGGTGTGGGGCTTCGTGTCATCAGTACGCTGAGGACATCCAGCTCTACATCTACTTTTTTCCAACAACAATGGATGCCGTTCCGTCCCTTCAGCACTGCCGGGAGGCTGTACTACAATGGATGCAGGAGAATGGACTGAGGCTGAACCCGGACAAGATGGAGGTCCTGAGGGTGGGTGGCCCCGCCATCAGTGGTTTGGGAAACTCCCTCTCTTTTGGGGGAGTGACTCTCACCGCGAAGAGTGAGGTTCGCAGCTTGGGGGTCCATCTGGATCCGGCGCTCACCATGGAAACCCAGGTAGCGTCAGTGGTCTGCTCCGCCTATTTCCATCTCTGGCGGATTGCCCAGCTGCGTCCCTATCTTGATATTGGGGTGCTCACCACTCTGGTCCATGCGCTTGTAATCTCGAGATTAGACTACTGTAATGCGCTCTACATGGAGCTATCTTTGAGATTGATGCGGAAGCTTCAAATGGTGCAGAATGCGGTGGCTAGACTTCTCACTGGGGTGAGAAAATATCAGCATATTTCCCCCACTCTGGCTGCCTTGCATTGGCTGCCTGTTTGTTTCCGCATTGATTTCAAGGTGTTAATGATGACATATAAAATCCTAAACGGTTTAGGACCTCAATATCTAGCGGAACGCCTCCTCCCACCTAGATCTACCCGAATCACTCGTTCTAGCCAACACGGGCAGCTGAGGGGCCTAATGCCTAGGGAGGCCCGGAGAGAAAGAACAAGAGACCCTTCTCGGCAGTGGCCCCTCGCCTCTGGAACAGTCTGCCTGCAGAGATCTGTCTGGTTCCCTTGCTGGGTGTTTTTAAGAGCAAACTGAAGACCTGGCTCTTTAGGCAGGCTTTCCCTCCTGTCATCACCTAATTACTTTTGCCATCTTGAATTATATTATTACTGTTGTCTTTACAGTATTTTATTATATTGTTTTTACTTTTATGCATTATTGTTAGCCGCCCAGAGTAGACTTCGGTCTAGATGGGCGGGGTATAAATTGAGCAAATAAATAAATAAATAAATAAATAAATAAATAAATAAATAAATAAATAAATAAATAAATAAATAAATAAATAAATAAATATTGAGCATGAAAGTTAGGATTCATATTTTAAGAAATGGCTGAAAATGTGCACTGGAAAGCATTGGTTCTTTCCAAATGGTCATGCACTGGGCTTCAGAATGTCCATTTGGAAATTCAGTACATGCCTATAGCCATTCCGGATGTTCACTGCCCTTCATTTTAGGCTGATTGATTGATTGATTGATTTATTTGATTTGATTTGATTTAGATACTGCCCCATTACTGCATGCACTATTCTGGGTGGTTTACAGAGGTTAACACAAATAATAGTAATATATTAAATGAGCAATTAGCAAACAACAAATCTCCTGAAGGTAATGCAAGAACAAAATCTATATTGTTTTATTTGTGGACCCGATGGGCCCCTTGCTTTTCATTTGTCTGCTTTGTTATTCTTTTTCTTTTTTTTAGATTTTAGAGGACAGGGAACTTGGAAAAGAAACAAAGCAACAAATTAGAGGTGTCACTCACACCAAATAAGAGTAGACAGTCTCCCCACCCTTGTAGTTGTATGCAGCAATGGGCAATGAGTTACAGTCTGCACCAAGGTGACTTGGGAACTGAGCTGGGGGCACCATCAATAGTCTGCAACTGTGCACGGATACAGGTATGCCCACATTGCCTCACATCTCTAGGCCATACACACATACTCATAAACACAACCATGAACACATACAGGGCATGCTTTAGATGAGAAGACAATTCATGGAGATGACTCTTCCAGTGAGCCTTCTTTCTCATCTAAATCATGCTCTTGACATCCTACCAAAGGAGTGTTATTGTGCTAGTGAAGAGCGTTGACTACGACAGCCATCTCCACTTTCTGCCTTCCATACTTAAATGGTACTTGCACAATTTATTGGTGAGCAGAGTGTGGTTGTGCTGGAGAAAACAATGTGCTGAGATGATTCATCTCAGTACTGTCTTCACCAACCTCATTCCAGCAGCACCATGCATGGAGGAGATTAGGTGATGGTGTGGCAGCACTCTGGAGACCCACAGGAGATTGTACATAAGACCTCTAAGGACTACAATCTGCAGAATGCCAGTCCCATAGGCACAAATGATGTTCCCAGAGGGGTGGAATGAAGGTTCAGCTCACCAGAAGCAGAACCAACTACATCTAGTTTGTGTCTTTTCTCACATGGTTTAACTCTACCCTGTATACTCCTGCTGAACAGGTAGGGCCTGGGGTGGGTATTAGTCCAGTGGTGCCCATCTAATAAAGCTATCCCTGCTTGCCCACATGTGATCTAAAGAAAAAGAAAAACACGTGAGTAGTTTTACTTTAGCCCTAATAGTTATACTGAATTGCATCAACTCAACTATACTAGTGTAAGTAAAACAATTCTGCCCATTTAGACTAAAATGCCATGCGATGGTTCATTTGACATCACACACAAACAAAGCATTTATTACATTAGCAGGAATACTTTTGCTGTTATGATTGTTTTCATTGCTATTGTATTCACAGTTTTAACTGTGGGAAACAGAAAATGTAAGTTGTGAGTAACTGTACTTCAGAAAATGATGGGTTAGACAAATGTGAGTTCTCTCTAGGAAAAAAAAGAGCATAAGGAATTTCATGGACATAAAGATGGATTGTAAATAGTTTTTATGGGTGACAGCCAAATGTCAAAAAGTACCACTTTGTGCTATAGAAGGATGTCATACGCATTCTTTAATGGCAAAGAATTTAGGGCCTTGTTATCAAGAAAGATGAGGTGTTTTTAGGAACTAGAGCAGTGCAGGAACTCAGAAACAGCCATAGCTGCTTGAGTGTAGAATGTGTTTACGTATAGCCTTTGTCCAGGGAAGCAGTGAGTGAAAGAATGTCTTAATTATCATTCTCTCTGCATCTGCTTTAAATGCCATGTAAGTCCATTATTCTGTTTCATCATTGGGGTGGGTTGGCATCAGATGGCAGGATTATAGGAAGAGCTCAAAGCTTCTGGAAGACATTTGGGCAAGCCTACAATCACCCCCCCCCCCCAGGGAGCAGACAAACAGGCTTGCTGTATGGTGAGAAAAAGCATTCTGGGTAATGACATGCAAATTGCAGCAGATTAAAAAACATTATGCATCACCACTACAAGCAACCTTGAGAATCCATGTGTGCAAAGCAGATACACGCTTCAAGTTTGCAGAAGGCTCCAGAACTGTAATCGGAAGCCTTTTTCTATTTTAAACACACATCAATCATTGTTTGTCCGAGAAGCTTGTCATTCTGTGGCAGACAATCATGGTTTCCATTTGTGTGAAATCATCTCTGTTCTTGTCACTGCAGACAATGGCAACCCCTCATCTGGCACCATTGTAATCCAGACAGCATTCGGTTGCCAGGAGCAGACTTTGGCTGCTAATGTTTAACATGGCATTGCCTGCTATCCCACTAACACAGACTGAAATTCAAAGCATCCCGATCAGTAGCCTTCACAATTTAATTCCTTCTAGTAAGATTTCATGGGGCTTTTATTCTCAGCCTGGTTGAACTCAAGAAACGTTCTCTGAAACAAACAGGGAAGCACCGGGGCCCAATCTATTTCCTCACCCCTATGCTATGGGGGACAGAACAGCTCTCCCATGTGTTTCCTGGGAGCAGGAAGACTGCAAAGAATAAGGACTGGAGCTACATTTCAAAGCAAATTGTACCTTCCAGACTAATGTGTGGATCTTCAGACTCCATTTTCTAAATGCAGTTCTTCCTTTCCCCCCAAAAAAGTGTTAAAAGTGCACAAAAATGCATATTTCATGACCAAATACATTCAGAATTATGTACTGTGGAAGAAAATAGATTTATACAGGTGAATGCTGTGACTAAAGAGGCAAAAACAAACACCACCAAGGTGTTTTTTTTTTCAGATTTCTTTAAAATGTTAATTAATGTGGAAACAGGACAGAGAAGACTTAGGAATGACTACGAACACAACTGACACAAGGTGGAAACAGAACTGATCCATCCATCTCTTAACTATACCTATAGTGTCTTCTTATGCAGCTGCTTAGGCTGCAGGTCTAGAACCCAAGATCTTGAGCAAAGTTTTTCAACTCTATGGAAAGGGACATATACACCTGCTCACGTGTGTGTGCATGTGCACACAAACACTCATATACTCTGTAACCACATGTTCTAGTACTATTGGGTACAATTCCCCTCCATATTTTCATCAACAAATTGTCAGATATCATATCCTACGTAGCCCTGATTACACAAAGACGTCTAAAGCCAAATAAAAAGTGACATAGTAGTTGGGAGATTCTGAGAGATGTTGTTCAAAATAATACTTCCAATTCTCCATCCAGAATGGATCACTCAAAAGCCCTATGAAGACTGATCAATGACAAATTAAAAACACACACACTGCATAACATTTTCTGTATGTGATGCTTAAACAACAATGACATCACTTGAGGCACTGGTTTGACTGAGTAATACTAAAAGAGGATGAAAAATAGAGACCATCTTTCCAGTAACTTTGCCACTAACAGAGATTTCCCAAGGCCACTGTTCCAACATTTCCCAGGACACAGCCAAATGCTACATGATTCAGAAATGTTGATGAAGGTCAGAACTAGATCTGGCCAGCCCAAGGATGAGAGAATTCCTGGCTGATCCTATGGATGCCGCTTTGAGTTCCAGGATGAAAGAAAAGTGGGATAAAACTCTACTAAATACATTTCTACTGCAAGGCATGGCTGTTCTCATCAAACTTGTTCAGGCATGATTGGTACCCCTTCTTTGTTCTTACCTTTGAGTTTGTTGTGTTCGGAATCAGCTGGAAAGAGAGAGTCTGGGAAAAGTTTGGGGAAAGTGAGGCCAGCATATTTAGGTCGGTTTTCCACATAGTTCCGCACTGTTGGCTGCAGTTTCTTCATGAATTCGGGGCAGGGGGTTCCCAACTGTTCAATTACTTTATTCCACTGATCAATATCTGAGTGAGAAATAGTTAAGGAAAGGAGCAGCAAAGAATCCCCAGCCCAATTTTTAAACATTCCAAGACCTTTTGCACTTATCTCTAAATCCAAAATGATTAAAGAAGACCATCAGGATTCAATTCACAAAAGTTTACAGTCAGTAGCTCACCTAGGGAGTAAGATTGTATTAAGGCAGTTTCATACACAGCCCAAATGAGCCAAAAGACTTGAAGTAGAGCAGATGCTAGCCTCACTGATTTGTAGAAGACTGCAGTCCAACTCATATGTTAACTTCATGGATTTGTGGCCACAATTCTCATTCCTGCCTCCTGACTGATTTATGGGTGCTTTAAGCACGTGGTAGCCGAAGCATAAAAAGTCCGGATAATGATAGTCTCCACAACCCTTAAGGAGATGGAATAATGGCACCAGAAATACTCCCATGATGACTAGTAACACAATGCGCAAAACACCCATACTTCATCAAGATTATGCAGGAGTCAGGGAAGTGGCAGTAGCTTTGCACTGCAAAGGCAAACTAAACATTCTTAAAAGTGACTCACAGGGATAGCTGGACACCTCGAAGGACAAACAGAATTCTCAAAATGCAGCACTCTGACAAAGTGTTGTGCTACACACAGATAATCCAACAGAAGAAACGAAGCCACACGACTCAAAGAAGGTCAGAAAAAGCGTTCCTAATGGCTTTGCCTATTCATCAGAAAGTAGCTTGGTGTCTACCAAAAAAAAGGGGGTTGGCCTACGATGGCAAAATCTAGTCTGACGTCTTTGTAAGACTTCTCTGCAGAATTCCATTCCTCCTTTTGCACTTCATTGAACATCCATTGTTATTTAGAAATGTGTGTTCTTCTAAGGCAGTGGTTCCCAATCTTGTGTCCCCAGATGTTCTGGGACTAAAACTCTCAGAAGCCTTCACCACGAGCTGTGCTGGCCAGGATTTCTGGGAGTTGTAGTCTAAGTACATCTGGGGACTCAAGGTTGGGAACCACTGTTCTAGGGAATAAGATACTGCACACTGGAAGATACTGTTACAGAATCAGTCCCTGTGGGGGCAAACACCAGTTTATTTGTACACATGTATGCAAAAGTTCGTGTTGTTTCTCTTAATTGTACTAGCAATGACCGAGGAGGGTGGGTGGGTGGAAAACTCATTCACTTTTTTCACAATGTGCAAGCTAAACCCAGATATTCTGGCTCTGTAATTTTTTATTCAAATACATAGAGATCTCGTATAGATATTTCTTCAGACATATAAAGATATAATTATGTGTGTATATGCATACACACACATGCACATGCATGTGCGCACACATAGATGCAACTTTTTAAAAATAGCTACAGATATGAGTTTTTCAATAAAAGATAACCCCAAATCCTCCCATGCTGAATTATCAGAGGCTACTAGCCATGATGACTATAGTGAGAAATAGCATACAGAGAATCTAGGATTATGGTTTAGCATGCCAAACAAGCCAGGATTATAAAGCAGCTTTTAAAGCAGAGTTTGTTGTTGGCTTTCAGGCACATTGAATCATCAATCGGGGTCTGGATGTCATGCAAAGCCCTGCTCTGCTTGTTTTCCCAGGATACTCTGTCACTGATCTCAAAGTGACTATTGTGGAGCGAAAGAACTTCAAAGGAAGATTAGAGAGTGAAACAACTGAATTCAGATACATTCAGAAGCGCCGATCTATCAACAAAGGATGGAACCAGGATAATGACTACATGTATTTAGGCTACCCAATGCTTAGCACAATGGTTTTACATATTGTCTGGGACACCAATGGTTTTGTACATTGTCTGAGATTTAAAAAAAAAACATTTTAAAATGTTAAGTGCTTTCCAGTTGTGAGGTACCTTCAAAGCAGAAAAGAGGATAAGAACTGCTCGATTCTAAAAACTGCATTCTATGCCTATAAGTATGTGGGCTGTGAAAAAGGGTTTTTTAGCGGGAGAGACACTGTTTTTGTTTTGTTTTTTTGCTTCCCAAAATTCACAGATTTTGTCCTGTGAATTTATGTTGTCTAAAGAAGAAGGACCAAATGTTTGTGACTTTTTGACTTCTGCCATGCCTGTGGTGAAATCTGGCCCCAGCACATAATCAGCTGAGCTCCATTCTGTTGCTGGCATCCTGCCTTCTCCATTATACCTCACGAAAACATGATGACTTAAAGGCCACCCCAACCCCTTGCTTTTGCTTTTCTGCTTACTTTTGCAAATCCTGTCTATTGAAGACATGCCAATCTCAAAGGCTTCCAAAGGCTTCTTTTCTGTGCCCCCCTTTTTTTTTGAGGGAGGTGCACCTAGTAAAGGTATCAGCCTAGTATGGGTTTTGGAATTTGGTTTTCACCACCATGCTGCTCACTGTTTATTTATTTATTTTATTTACTTATTTTTATTTATTATTTGACTTCTACCCCGCCCCTCTAGACAGAGTCTACTCGGGGCGGCTTACAAACAGTATAAAACATCATAAAGTGTAATCATATTAAATCGTCATTATAACTATCAAAATGTATCATAAAAACAATCACATGATTAAATCAACAAATTTAGAAATTCAAGATGGAGGAAAACGGAAACTTTAAAAAAAAATCAAGTGTTGACTGGAGGGAAGGCCTGCCTAAAGAGCCAAGTCTTTAAATGACTCTTAAAAACACCCAGCGAGGGTGCCAGGGTGATTTCCGGCAGCAAGGTGTTCCATAATCGAGGGGCCACTGCCGAGAAGGCCCGGTTTCTTGTTCTTTCTTTCCGGGCCTCTCTCGGCGTTAAATATCTCCATGAACATGATGGAAATAATATGAAATTTGAGGAAGACGGGGAAGACAGGCAAAAGCAAAACTGACAGATCTATTTATTGAAGCAGAAGGCTTTGACTGCCTCCTTAACTTGAGTTTGAATTCCTGTGCATTCAACCATGTTTGTGATATTGAGTTGCTTAGCGCGCTCACACACACACCCTTTTGTGTATGTGTGTGAGTGGCTTCTCACTTCTAACATTTACAAGGTAGGAAGGCACACCATGGTTCTCTCTGCATATGGAGATAGTTGTAATTATGTAATTATGGCCAGTGCAGATGCTCTAGAATTTTGTTTTGTTCAATGTATTCTTGTCATAATATGTCATTGTTATATAGCTTTATTGTTATACCAAAATTTACCAGGCTTTTCATAAGTCTGATGGAAAGAATCTAAGATTTTTAAATAGTCAAGTGTGGAAGAAAGCATAACTGACATTCATCCACCCTTAGCTATACATGTAGAATACAGAGAAGTAATAACAGAAATTGGTTTTGCAAAAATAAAGCTTTTTTTAAAAAAAACAACAACCCTACACACATTTAAGAATGAGAGATTTCTCCCCACACTGTGGAAAGTTACTCAGTAAATGAGAAAAAAAAGAGAAAAAGAAAATGTTACACAGCCTTACAGGAAATGAAGTGTAGCCTTAATAGCACTTTTTTTCCATATTTGTTTAAGAATACCAACACAATTAAGAACAAATTTCAAACAAATCATCAGCCATTCATAGCTGGTTTCTAGGGAGTTATTTCTATAGCAAAACGCTTTTAATGGTTTAATTATAGAGACTCTGAACAAATTTTAATAAGTATGCAGCTGTTTGAAGGAAGCCGGGCTTTTAAAATGCATTATATAAGATATCTTTATCTTCTCTTTCAGTTCTTGTAATACATTTAAAGGAGACATAAAATCATAGAATAACGGAGTTGGATGGGCCCTATAGGACCATGAAGTCCAACCCCCTGTATATATATATATACAGTAAGGTGAGGAATCTTTGTAATTATGCTGTGGTTATTTCTTGTAAACCATGAGCCAGTGGTGAAAAAAACAACATAAAAACAATAACCATGGGAAGGCACCATTAATTTTCAGGAAAAGAGACTGCATATGGCTGGGTACCCGTACTACTGACTGACACATCCTGTAGTCCAATGGGCCAAACTCAGCCCACCGGATATACCTTGTGGCCATGCATGTACTTGAGATCTCTCTGTCTACCATATTTCCAAACAGTGATAGGCTAGACCCCAGGAGCCCTGTATCCAAATCCCAACTGAGCCATGGAAAATCACTGGTAAAACCATGTCTCAAAAATCTTACTTACCTTGAAAACCCTACCAGGGTCGCTATTAGTTGGATCAGATTTCATGGCTCATAACACATATAAGCACAATTTTTCTAGTCTGGAAGCATGTGGATGAACATGCAGGTACATGCAGGCTTTGTTAAACCCCTGTGGGTTGAGCCACCATGTATGGCTTGTGGATACAGCTTCGTACGTTGCATATTCAAACAATATGAATCTGCTCCTCTATTGAAATAATGGCTCCCAGTAGAAAAACAAATATTACTGGGTAGAATCCAAGGTCCCAGTCCAAACAAGTGTGAGTGTACCATATGTTTGCATGCAAGACTGGTAACAGCAGATAGCATCTGTGTGCAATTACTAAACAGCCCCTGCCAAGGCTGACTTTTTAAAAATCTTATCACTATCTCATCTCTTTGAGCCTGATCTTACTGATCAGCAGCACTAGGGTGGCTTGGAACCTGTCATTTTAAATTGCTACGATTCAATTCCACAGGGCAGAGCTTGGACACATTACTTTTTTAGACTTACAAAATGCCCCAGCCAGCATGGTCACTAACCATGGTGGTTGGTGGATTCTTACACATGTACACCCAAAAGTAATGCTTCCAAATTCTACCATGGATCCATGGTGCACTGGATAATAGCAGATTGTAGGACTGCAATAAGCTCACCCTGAATGTGGAAAAAATTGCTTTTTTTGGAATAGAAAAATAAAATAAAAGTCATGCTGTCCTTGTACTCAATCTGAAGATAG
This sequence comes from Intellagama lesueurii, assembly GCA_037013535.1. Taxonomy (NCBI): domain Eukaryota; kingdom Metazoa; phylum Chordata; class Lepidosauria; order Squamata; family Agamidae; genus Intellagama; species Intellagama lesueurii. The sequence goes on along the minus strand of JBAJHW010000005.1, from coordinate 185,600,870 downwards.
ATGATACCTTTATTACTCCACTAAAATGAATCACAAACAGATGCTACCTTTTAACTCGTACAGGTCTTCATCAGGCTGGGCACCACTGTCTTGTGGACTGGGCAGAAAAGCATATGAAAGTTCCAGAAATGATGGTGTGACAGACCCACACAAGCTACCAAGGGATGTTATAAATCTTATAGCAATATAGACAAATAAAGCTAGGCAAGCTGATGTTGTCGATGTGGATGTCTAGAGAAGACTTATTTCACCATGACTGAACATTGATGGGATTGGAAAAGTTATCTGATTTCACACTGGAATTAACCCTTTTAGAGATAAATGTCAGCTGTGAGGGAACTCACAGACTCAAATTTCTAAGGGGTGTTATAAATCTTATAATGCTCTTAGGACTTTGATCAAGTCTCATACATTTGACCTTGACAATGGCAAATATCCATGTCAGGCATGTTTCTTAAAAGTGAGTTTCAAAATGCAGAGTAAATTGGAGTAGAGCTCCCAGAAAACCACAGCAAGCATGGAGGGGGGTGTAGTCCAAAAAAGGAAGTTTCTTTCTTTGAAATAACCAAGAAGGGGTACTGATATAGGAGAGGGATATTAAAATGGCTGCAGGAGGCTCAAGCCTGGGCATAGCTGTATTCTTGTGCAAAGTATGTGCAGGACAAGCTTCAATAGTGACTTTCATCTGGGCATAAGATCCCACATGCATTCAGACTGTTTTTATTTCCCCTCCCCTCCAGCAGGTTTTTCTGAAGATGCTACCTGGTAATCAAAGATCAAACTTTTCCTCAACATTTTCTAATTATTCCTCTGCTGCTATCATTTATGTGCAACTACTCTGGTCATTAAACCTACAAAAACTGTTGTGGGTGGAAGACGTTCAGAATGCTGGCAACCAATTAGTGGATGTGATGCAATGTGATGAATTAACATAAAGGTAGAGCCACACATGCGAATGCATACATTAAAAAAACCCATGAATGAAATATACGATAATATGAAGGATTGCTTCCTCCTTTTTTGTCATATGCTTTTGCTTTCAGAACATGGACAGATTTTCATGGGGAATTGCTTAAAAATACACAGCATGCACGCTGGTGACAATATCATTAACCTCCTGGAGAAACAAACTATACCACAGATAAGGTGGGCTCGGATTAGAAGATGTTTGTATATATGAACTGAGATACGCATACAATAAAGTCATCAATCAAGATTGCCAGCGAGTGACAAACATGGAAACTAGTCAGTTCCAAGGAAGATGAAGAAGGGAGGCAAGTGAGGCAGTGGAGGGAAATCTTCCTCCCATGGATAATATTTATTGAACCAAACTCTACTGGGATTTTACAGCAGTGCAACAAAAATGGTGTGACTCTTGGAATGGAATTACCTCACATTAAAGAATCATTGCAGATGTTATCTGTTGGCCACTGAGCCTCAAGTCTCAGCATATAACACATAATGTATGTGGTGCTTTCTTAACGTGACAGCATTTGCCTTTAAATCAGTGGTTCCCGGATTACAACTCCGAGAAATCCTGGCCAGCACAGCTTGTGGTGAAGGCTTCTGGGAGTGTTAGTCCAAGAACATTGGGGACTCAAGGTTCGGAACCACTGCTCCAAATGGTACTGTGTTTATGTTATGCTTCCAAGAGTAACAAAAACCATTGTGGCCTTTACATTTTTTAAAAAGAGGACAGTTCTTATTGTGTGCTGTTTTTAATGGTGATAACATTATTAGTTCAAAGATCCTCTTAGAATTTTAAAAGATAACTTTATAGGATGACAACTCCCCCAATTCCCTCACCAGTATGGCCACTGGTGCTGATTGAAGAATCTTGTGAGTTACACTCCATAAAAAGTAACATCGCCAACAAATGGAACATTTTAAAAAATCTGCTTAATTGCCCAGACCTGTGCTTGTATCTTTAGGTGTCCCACTAAACTCAATAGGATGTGCATAGATTTGGAACTTTAAAATGGTAAGTGTTACTTTGATGAATCCATGTTTCCAACCTAGGGTATCCTACAAACAGGGCAATAACCCGATTTAATAGGAAGCTGCAAAACATCTAGGTAGGCTTCATTAATCTGTGCATTTTGGACAACCCCAGTCTTACCTGGCAGTGACTGGATCTGAAAATCTGCCCAATGTTTAAATTTCCCATGGTAGCTCAGAACAATGCATTGAAAGGTATTGTGGGCAATGATGAAAGAGCAAGGACTTGCCAGAGCCAGTCTTCAATGCCATGTAAATTTCATCAAAAGAAATGAGTAGACAGAACAAACTAACATCATTGCTGGTTGGGTCAAGGTAGGTACCAGCACCTCTAAGCCCTGTCTGGGTATCTGTGCCTTGGCAGTTGTCAACGGGTGCTGGTTGTTGGTGCCAATCCTAGCATACAGGAGCATTCATCAGAGCTGGTGTTGGCTGTGGCACTTGTTGAACCTCTAAGCCAGAGGTCCCCAACCCCTGGTACACGGCCTGTGCCGGTCCGTGGCCTGAGCCGGACTGGGCCGCAAAAACAGACCTCCCGCCCCACCCCCTGCACGCACTCACCCCCGCACAGTCTGTTTGTGCCTGTGCGCGCGCTCCAGCGTGCCCGTGCAAGCGCCGCGCCGCCATTTGCACATGCGCACGAGTGAGCGCTCATTCGCACGACAGAGAGCGCTCGTTCATGCATGCGCATGAGCGCAGGGGGTGCCCCGCCTTCCCCAGCCGGTCCGCGGGGTGAAAAAGGTTGGGGACCCCTGCTCTAAGCAACATTTCCAAACTCTGCTGTGCAGAAAATTTAGCTTTGTTGCTGCGTAGTGTATGAAACAGCCATGATTAAACTCAGCTTTCTGAAGATTTGTCTCACTTCATGAGGTAATGTACAAAAATCATGCCTGATTGTGCAAACCAAGTCTGACAATAGCTTTGGAAGCACTGGTCCCTAATCCCAACTGCTTCCTTATGAAATATAACTGAGTCACCATTGTTTGACTCATTCAGTGGAGAAGATGTGCTGGTAAGAATTATTAATGTCTTTGATGGCAGGTTTGAGGTATCATCAATGAAATTCTCAGAAGACAGGGAAGCTGGCTGCGGTATTTATTTACCAGCTGCAGTTCCCAGCCTCATCTATTCTAAGGAATCAGGGCTGGTATCGGAGCTCAAAAAGTTACTTTTTTTTAACTATAGCTTTGAGAAACTTTCAGAGGGTTCTGGAAGTTGTCATCCTAAAAAGCAATTGTTCGAAGATCTGAACTGAAGATGGTCAATACCGCCATAAAAAAATCCTAGTCATAAGAATACAGTAGAACTCCATTTATCCAAACTGCAACTAACAGAATGACATTTATATTTCAGTTCTATTAAGGTACAATCTTATGTGCAGTTACAATCCATTGAAATCAGGAATGTTTAAATCCATGTGAACATGATTAGGATTTCACTGCTAGTCTCACAGGCAGGGGTAGAGGGAGGGGAAAAACCCCAGTAAATCAGTTTTTAAATAAATAAGCAACTAAATGAAATAAATAGTATCCTGTACTAACCTGATCCTTCAATGCTTTGTCATTGCCTCTCTAAGAAAATATTCTGGGCATCTTTGGGGTTTTTTGCTACAGAATGTTTCCAGACAATACAAAAATTACTTTTTTTGAATACAATTCCCAGAATCTCTCTGCCAGCAAGGCTGCCAACCATATTGGTCGGAGGATTCTGGAAGTTGTCATCCCAAAAGGTAATTTTTCCAAATTCTTTAGGTTCCAGTGTAACACAGAAACACTGCGGAGTAGCGTCTAATAAACCAGGAGGCAGTCTACGTAATTCTAGATGTATGGCAGACATTCAACTGGTTGGCACATGACTTTTCAATAAACATATTGTAAGGACGGATCTTCAATTGATATTTATTCCACTAAGTGGGGGTACCACAGAGGTCTGTAAGTGGTCAACAACGCCAAATGGGCAAGAAGATAAAGGGGAATGAAAAAATGGTACCTAGAAAGGCCCACGGGATAGGAAGGATACGATCAGTGCCAGGAAACAACACAGCACCTTTAATCATTTCTCCCATGATGCACCCTACTGACCACATGTCAACTGAAAACAAAAATGAAATGAAGGTAAACAAGAACACAGCAATAAAACAACAAATAAATGAGAAGACTTATCTGGTTGGGTCAACAAAACAAACATTATTTGCTGGCTTAGGGCTTTGGGAAAGAGTTAAATCCAGCTGACCTGTGCTTCAGGAATCAGATCTGAAGCTCAGAAGCTCACCACCCCAGAAAGCAGAATTAGACTCCAACTACGATATGCCTGCCTATCATTGCATCTATCTTTTCCTGATCTTTCCTGCATTCTTGCATTGCTTTCCTATTGACAAGCAGCAGAAATAGTTGCTGGATTCAGAGGCCACAGATGGGAATACACCTCAGGGAGCAATAGGAAGTAGAGGTGTGCAGATTTTTGGCTTTGGATCAGAAATACAAGTCTGCACATTTCTAGGAGGAAATAGAGGTTTCTCTGATCCCCATCTCTTGTCCCTCCACAGGCAATCTCTTCCTGTGAACATGATTCTAATACTTACATTTCACCCTCCTGCACAATGTTTCCCTGACATTTCAAAACCTACAAAAGGCAGCATACTATGAACATCCTTTCAAAGAGCATTCCTATGGTTTCTCTCCAATAAATTATTAGACTGCACTTTGTGGGTACAGTGGAGTGAGTGATGATTTTCCCAAATGATAGAGGCCTGATTACTTAATAATATATTGCGGGAGAGATTTCATCCCCAAGCAAACATCCTTCTGATGGTCAAACTGGACAAAACACCAGGTTTGCAATTTGAAATGGACATTTTCCTTCCAGTGGCATAGTTCTTTCAAAGCTACATGCCAGAGTTGCAAGTGAAGCCCATGTGTGACCAGGCACAGATTGAAAGCAAGGTACTTTCATAACATGCAGAGATGCAGAGCTTTCATGCTAGAACAAACAAAGGCCTTTCTCACTTAAGCCAGCTGTGCTTTTAATGGCATGCTAACGATTTGATCTAGTTTAATGGCAAAGAGTGAAGTCTTCCTTTTTTTGGAAAGAGAATGTCCCTGTCATTTGGGCAATGAAAATTTATTTGCATACAAAAGATGACTTGCATTATTGCAAGCTTGGAGAAGTTGTGAATGGAACAGAGACTGAGCTATGGAATGTTAAATTTGATTGTTAAATGTGCCTATACTTGTCTACATGTACAACGGTAGGAAGGAAGGAAGGAAGGAAGGAAGGAAGGAAGGAAGGAAGGAAGGAAGGAAGGAAGGAAGGAAGGAAGGAAGGAAGGAAGGAAGGAAGGAAGGAAGGAAGGAAGGAAGGAAGGAAGGAAGGAAGGAAGGAAGATTTAGTGAACTGAATAAAACCTAAGGCTAGCTTGCTGTATGTCACGATGGCTTTGCATTTATGATGAAATAACTAATTTAAAAATATTGGTCTCATCTGCATACATATAAGCGTATCAATTTCTATTCTAAGGAATCCTTGTTTTCTGAAAGAATGTACAAATCAGCTTCCTTCTTAGTAACACCTATTCTTAAAAAAGGAGATAGAGGGGATTCATCAAATTACAAGCCCATCAGCTTACTTTCAGTTGTGGGCAAGTTGTATGCTATTTATTTAAACCAAATACTAGCATATTAGACAGAGGATAAAAATATGTTGGGAAATAAACAGGCAGGCTTCAGAAAGGGCAGATCAGTGATAGATCACTGCCTTGTCTCAAACATCTTGCCAAGAGATACATGAGATCTTATGGCAATGGTCTTCTCACTGCATTTAAAAATTTGCCCTTGACTCTATATCAAGAGACAAAGTATGGCTAAAGTTGTCCCATACTTCTCTAGATAAGTGATTCCTGTACCTTTTAAAAAGCCTCTACTAGGGCACCACGCTCGGTGTAAGATGCGGAATAGAAGGTAATCTGGCAAAATCTATCCCTGCCACTAGGGGGTTCATCAAGGCTGTATATTAGTCTTCAAATCATTCAGTCTACGTAAATGATCTGATCAGTCGTTGCCCAGCATCAGGCTTTCATTCACCTAGTTTGGCAGAGACCAAATGCCTCCTGCTGTTGTACGCAGATGATGCAGACCTTCTGTCATGATCAAAAATAGGCCTTAAACAACTACTGTAATGTGTGTATTCATGACTTATTGAAAGAACAATCAGTTGACCATAAATTTTAGTAAAACAAAAATATGGTCTCTGATTGACACATAGTATTTAAAAAGTGGACAACCAATGGTCAAGACAAAAAGTTTAAATATCTGGGCATTAGGTTTCACCACAATCTCTCTTGAGTATCTCAGAGACAGATGCTCTATTCAAGCAGCTCATAAAACCATCAAGAGCATTTCTTGTCTTTTCTTCACCAGGGGAGGGGGGCAATTTATACTTGCTGCCATCCAGGTATTTAAATCTAGGATATTGCCTCAACTGCTATACAGAATCCCAATCTGGATTGTGGGATTTCACCCAAATACTGAGTGTGTTCTCACAATTTTTAAAAGATTTATTCTTGGAATGTGTCTGTCTCTGCAACAGATTTATGACTTGAGACAGGTGTTTCATCACTAGAATGCACTGCCTGGCTACACACTTTCAGATATTGGATTAAAGTGTTATATGCTGACACTTCTGTAGGATATTTACATCTGCTACAGAAAGATGTCTACACTAGTTCCTGGTTTAAAAACTTTTCTACTCAACATCACTTATTAGGTCTGTCTATGGATTTTCTTTATGCTCATGAGCTCAAGGCAGTTAAATCTATTTTAGAAAACCAGATTTGGGATACTGACTTTCAATATTCCATATCAAATGCCTGTAAAACCTGCTCACCTCTGCATTTTGGTCTGAACATTGAATTTCCCCAAAGTGCTAGATATATATGGAAAATCTGAATATCCCAAACTACTGGCAAATCTTTTCAAGAGCCAGATTTAATTGCCTTCCATGCGCAGTCTTAGATGGGTGCTATTATGGTTTCCCATATGAAAATTGACTATAGTTCACTAATGACAAAGAAATTGAAACTTTGATGTATGTCCTTTTTATGTGTGCACTTTTTAAAGAAATGAGCATATCAGACTCCTTAACCCTGCAATGAATGATTTCCCAGGTAGGACCCTGGATTGCTACTTAAAATATTTCCCAACTAATCCAAATGAATCTAAAACAGAACTAGTGGCCAGGTTTCTTCTTTCGGCACAAAGAATACACAAGATGATCCTTGCCCATTTTATAATACTTATTTGTTTTTAAATCATGTCCAGTTCGTTTTTTAATTGTTTTTATTAGTTTTGTTGGGTCTGTGATCACCCAATGAAGACTGATTGATTGAGTCCTTGTTTTCTAAAGGGATGTACAATTTTTCTTCCATTTTTAGCCCACAGCACAGAAACTACTGTTTTCCCTTACAAGCTGAAACTCCAGCAGCTAAATCAGCAAGGCTGCGAATAAAGCACAGCCATCCATTTAGAAATGCAAATCAAATGGGCTAGAAATCCATTCATCAGTTTAAGAGCTCACAGTCTTTGGATTTTAAGAAAGTCAAATTTAGAATGAGGGTTAAGGGACTATATGAACAATTTTGCTCAGCATTTTAGCTAACTTCGGCTTCAGGAAGGGAATATGCAGCTCTGCACGGGTAGAAAGCATCCCATCCACATTGACACCCAAAGCTTCTGAAGGTTATTGTTTTCGATTACAACTTTCAGAATTCCATATCTACCACGGCCACTGGGAGTTACAGACCAAAAGAGTAACATTTATAAGCTAAACAGAAGTACTACTTTTGTTTTTCCATACTGGAAAATACAGCAAACAAGACTCGTGCAGTTATTAATAAGGAATCTGAACTGTACATTGGTCTTATTTCATGGCCACTAGCTAGGAAAAAGATCTAGCTGGTGTGATAGATGGCTCGATGGAAACATCAGTTCAAAATGCAATTATGAAGAAAATGCAAATTCCCCACAAAGAATTTTTAGAAAAAAGAAAAATAATGGAAGTAGTACTGTGATATTTCTATTATATAACATGAGAAACAAAAACTATGGTATGGCTACATTTGGATTGCCTGTACTGTTTTAATCATCTTCGCTCAAAACAATAGATGGTAAAACTGGGAAAGATGATTCAAAGCACTGGAGCACCTTCTGCACGTAGAAAAGGTTAAAGCAGGTCTGAAGTGCTTCTACCATGCCTCCACAGTAGGTTTGGGAGATGCCCCCCCCCGATGTCCCTCCCCTCCCAAAGTCTCCTAGACTTATCTCCTTATTCTTTGCCTTTCAGTTCAGTTGAAGGTACCAGGATGAAACAGGTTGTCTTAGATTCTTGCTTTAAATATTGTTGCTACATGTTCTTTTGCTTCTGATTAGAGATGTGATATTCATATTCATCTTCCATGTGAGCCCTTTGGACCCATCCCCTGGAACCTGCTGGTCCATTTACCGCTTGCAGCGCAGCACATTATCAAAAAAAGGGAAGTATTTCCCACATCTGTCAATACTTAAGAGACCTGATTCCACGTTCATTCAGGAAGTTTATTTCATATCCCTTCTGGGCTTCCAATTCTATGGTATTCTGATACTCTTCATTTCTAAAGGTTTGATCATATTCATTCCAGAAGGGCAGAAAGAATTAAGAAGATGGACACTTTCTCCTTAATATCTGAGTTTATTTATATTTAAAGCTGTATGCACTCCTAATCTGGAGATAGCATTTTGTTTGAAATTGGTCTACAAATGCCTTTCTTCATTGACTATGTTGTCCACTGCTGTGTCTACAAACATTGTTCACTGTGTATTCTGAGAACTGTAATCTTAAAAAGAAACATTTCCTATCTGATTAGACTTCATTTTGTTTATTCATTTTCATCTGTTGTGTAAAGGCACTTCGGGTTCCAAACTCAAGTGTATATCAACTGTGAGAATCTTTACCTGTCTGCATTTAAATGTCCCTGCTGTTAGAACTTAATGCAATCATTATTTATTCATTTATTTATTTGAAATATTTATATCCCACCTTTCTCCCAAAAGGACCCAAGGCAGCTTACATCACAAGGGTGTGGTTACTTGACTGAAAAAGAGAGATGGTGAGGAGAGAAAGGGCAACCACTTTTCACTAAGAGAAACAATGCCGTCTTCATGGTTAGAAGTCCATCTCCAGTTTTAAATGGAGGTAGTTGGGGATATTAAATGGTGCAGAGGCAGCCTGAACTTATTTAAAAAGTGAACTGCCATTTCTGCTAAGACAGCTATTCATTTTGTGTTTTTTAAAAGAAGAATGCTGAGTGAGGGCTTGGGCTACAATCATATGTTGATCAGTTTTCCTCTCTTACTAATATGTCTTTTTTGGGGGAGGGGCATCACTTTCACAGCACACAAACAACCACATTGTTATTTAGAAAAATGCAACATTCACCATTCTTCACTCAACCCGTACTAGCGTGCCCTTTGGGAGAGTGAGTGGTGGACAAAATTATGGCTATACAAGTCTCACAGGCCCACATTGGCTAGCACCTGTACCTGCATTGATGATAAGGGACACAATTCCAGTTGTGTGCAATTTTGTGACACTGAACAGCATTTGTGTTCTTTTTAAATTGCTTTGCAAATCACTGACTCCTAATCCCACCTACCCACCATGTTCTACATTTGTCCAAGACATCTTTCAAGAGCAGGTGGCTAGTATGGTAATTTTTGCATTGCATTTCAGCAAGAACCAACACATGAGAAAGTCTAAAAGAATGTGTATTTTCTTCCTTAGAAACCTGGCGCTCTAAATCCAGAGCTTTGCTTCAACTCACGCACAGAGCAGCATATAAGCAGGCTCTCTCTTTTGCCAAAAATAAAACAATAAAATAAAATAAAAGGGGAACCAGTTACATGGCTAGAAAAAGATGTGTGTACGCTGTTTCCCTTGTTATAGAGGTGATCACAGAAAACTTGGTAGATGAGCTTGTGCACGTTCTACTTGTGCACTCATTTCATAGGTGGCTAAGAGAGCAATCACAGCAGTATACTTAATTTTACAATTAGGAGTAATGTTTTAGTCAGGGCACTCTAGTCACATAAATTATAACACAGATTTTTTTTCATGCAGGCACTACCCTCCCCCCGCCCCTTTGTGTCGACCATTCCTTTGCTAATCTCTACATTTGATTTTCAAATGAAGACTGTGGACATGAGGAGATGCTACCCTTCTATCTTTCCATTAAATCCTACATTCTGCATTTTGGGGCAAGGTTGGAATGACCTTCGCATGTCAGCAAAAGGCAGCAAATACTAATTAGAGTTTATGACCTTGTGTCTATCATACCAGCTGTCAAAAGTCTCTAAAGACAACTTATGAGTGTCTCCAAACAGCTAGTTGAAACCACTTTTCCTTTTTTTTTTTGGAACAAACAAGATGTAATATAATTGTGTGCTTTTTGTTTTTTCCTGAGTATGAAAGCATTTCTTCTGATTTTCCTACAACACCTAAGTAGGAAACTTTCTTTAATTCTTCCTTGCTTTGCCTTGCCTTCTTTTTTAAGACTGCAGTTGTTTTCATTTTCTAATATTGCTTTTACCACTGTGAAATATGGTAAAAGGAATATCACCAAAGCTCAAATGAACAGGACAGAGCAGGGTTTAGGGTGTGAGTGGAGATTTGTTAATGATACAGGCTTCATGCACAAAAAACGGGAAGTTCATTCCTGGAAATCTGACTGGAAGTTCCATTTCGAGGAAGCTGCAAAGGAGCACTGCATGTCTGCTAGTCAACAAATGGGTAAGTTGAGACATTCAGAGTAAAATGTTGTATCGACCCATCTCTGGAGTCTATACAGCATCAAGGCGAACCCAGACTAATGATGCATTAGCAAGCAAAAGATTATGATGTCACCACAAACATAAAAGAAAAAGAGTACAATTTTCAAAAACACTTAGCCAAAAAGGGGGACAGGGAAATTGGAAAGGAACAAACGGGCGATTTTCATAAAAGTGCAATTGATATGAAAAGCTTACAAGTCTAGGAATAGTGGTTTAATACTCTATACAAAAAAAAAAAAATTAGCATTAACAAATGTAAGAGTTATGTACAAAGATCCATTCAATATAATTTGTTATATCGTTTGTTTGTTTTTTAAATCATTTGCTGTTGTTGCCCAGATTATATTTACCCACACCTCTAAGATTCTGGGGTTTTTTTGCTTCTTTGTATTCTTCTCACATATTGTTTGCTTAATAGGAAATTAAAAAGTCAGGAATTCGCCTGCAAGGGGATGGGAGAGAAATAATTCGGCGAAGGTTGCAGCAAATGGCATAAGGATACAGTCCCTTCCTGGAAAGAGGATTTTGTGGCGCACCATTTCTCCCATAATGCATCCTACTGACCATATATCCACTAGAAACAGCAGAGACAGGGAGATGAAGAGAGAAAGGGGAAGGAAAGGAGAAGTTAACTAAGACACTTTGGCTCCTAAAGGAGGGGAAAAAGAGCAGGTTGATAAGAGAAAGCACAGTTTTATGCACCTTCCACCAAATCCACCAAACTTTTTTTTTAAAATACACACAAACAAAGATGTCATACACAGAAGCCACTCTGAGGTCCATCAAGTCAGAAAACATAAATTTCGTCCACTCTTTCAAAAGTTTTTAAAAACATTACAAAATTATATAACTTTTTTTAAATGTCCCATTGTAAATGTGAAGTGAGCTACAAATAAAGCACCTAAATCCAGTACAGACTTGCTTTGGAATTGCTTTAACTCTGGTGTACACACATAATCAATCAGACAGTGGTTCAGCCTCCACTGAAAACCTATTTGTTTAACCAAGCATCAGCTGATTTTAATATGTGAGTATTCCCCCCCCCCTTACTGTTGATTATTGTATTTGGCCAGGATCATATGGCTAGTTTCAAACAGAGCAGACCTGCTGACTCAATGAGGTTTGCATAAGCATTGACTTGCTACACAGCAGTTGATTCAAGGAGTGAACTCTATTTGGGGCTAGCAGCAGGATGCTGGCCTTTGTAGCTTGTTTTGATTAAATGGTGTTAATTTTAATGAATTCAGTCCACCATCTTGAAATTTGTTGATAAAGAAGGGTATATAAATATTTTCCTAGTAATAATACTAATGATAATGGTACTTGTGAGCAATTTAAACTTGGTTCAGTGAAACTCAGAACAGAAATGTACTGTATATGATCACATTCTAACTATTTGATACGGTTCTTGGCATATTTCATTCCTCTTGTTCATGCCAGTCTGTATGGTCCTATTCAGACATTCAGAACCATGGACAGAAAACATGTGAGTGAGTGGGGAACATTAGCCCTGGTTTCACTGTCCTCTACAGGAAAGAGGATCCCCACATGGGTTAGAACCTTAGGTGATCAGGGTTCCAATTCACATGAAGAGCCTATACAGATGGCAGAAACTGTCCCATTTAGACTTTTCCCCCTCTATGTATAGTGGGTAATGGAACCAGAGGCGGAGGAGGGTGTGATTAGCATAGACCCCTCTCCCTGTGTTTCCTCTACACAGTTCTGAATAACAAAACAAGCCTTTGGTGTTCATCAACTACATGTTTCAATGAAGCCATTTCTGCTTAACAATACTAAAAAAAAATGGGATCTCTTCCATGCACATTTTTTATTTTCTTCTAACAGGACAAAATATATTCTAGGATAAAATGTGCACATTTCGGGGTGGTAAGAAGGAGGAGAAGTACATTAACTATTCTAAGCAGGGCATTTTAATTCACTCTAAGGACTAAGACGGTCAAGTCATCAGAGGTTATGATTACCATTTGTGTGAGCATATGAAAAATGAGTCCAGTGCTTTGTAAATGCACCACTTCCCACTTTCCCTGACCCTCAAGTTCTAATGGTGTTTTCACATATTACTTTCCCTTGCAAGAGACATCCAAGCGTAGCCTGCTCGTGACAATTTCTAATGCAGATTGCTATTTCTTGATTTGCAAATAGCAATTCAAGAATGAATCTGTAGTTCTCCTCCCTTGGCATCTGCAGTGACCTTGTCCTCATGATATGTTACCTTCCAGTTGAGTATACACATGTGTGATGCAGCCAATAATTGGCATGATGATTATATAAGTCTTCTCCACCAGGCAATGCTCCCTCTGTCTCAGGGAGATGACTGAACAGGAAAGAGGCATATGATTGGAATCAACTCACATAGGGGATCTTAAGGGATTCTATAGCTACCACCATGGGGCTCTAGGTATGAGGAAAGGATCCCACCTACTGTATGTTGCTCCTTCTTCAAAGGAGTTGTGCATGGTGTCCACCTGATTACATAAAGTCATCTTTGGAGATGCGCCCTAAATTAATAAGACTGGGCTGGGGAAGGGAAGCCATCCAAGTGTTACAGTTTAAATAATGTTCTTCCCTCAAAAAATTAAAAAAATTAAAAAGTACAGTATATGGTTGTTCTTTAAATCTAAACAAAATCTACAGCTAAGGCTCTTTTCAGTTGTGTTTTAAAGTGTGTGGAGCCCATACATGTTGACAGTAACACACTAGCCCTCTCCTTGCCTACATGGAATGGCTGTTCCACTCAGGAAGCCTCTTCAGATGAGCTAGAACACAAAATAATTAAGGTACGGGTTCCTGTGGGTACAGCAAGCTCCCCTACTTCACACATGTTTCCATGCTCTAAGGCAGTGGTTCCCAACCTTGGGTAACCCAGGTGTTCTTGGACTGCACTTCCTAAAAGCCTTCACCACCCAAGTTTAGGAACCATTGCTCTAAGCAATGACAGAAGGTGGGGCTAGTATACTCTCATCAACACATGAGGGTCCCAAACATTTTACAATACAAACAGACAGTGCTTATAAGAGAAAAAACTAGAAAAATTGAGATATATTAACTCAATAAATAAAGTTAGCTTTCAATTAAACTCACTCACTCACACACACACACATCAGTTCAGACATCCCTTGCCTAGGGCTTGTCCAGAGTTTAAACCTTAGGAGGTCTGAAACTCAGAAAGCACCTGCTAAATGTTTTGGTCCCATAAGAACAATGGGCAATTGTCAACAACATTGCACAGTCCTCATGAGCAAAAGCAAACGTAGGTGTCTGACCTAAGCAGGGAAAAAGTGAAGAAGCCATTGTCTTCACCCTTCTGTGCCACTGAGACACAAAAAACATACAATTAAATATATGTTTCTATTCAGGATGGAAAGCTGCATATAAAAATACAGAGTTCAAGAACAAACCTATAATATTGCCATGAATTGCAGACATGCCTTGATCTCAGGTGAAACCACAAACAAAAATATAGAGGACTCTAAAACCTACATTTATTTTAAAATGTTAATGTTTGGGCCAGAATTCTCAGGAGGAAATTAGCGAGAGAGGTGGAGAAGTGTTTTAAACTTTTCTCCATTCACTTATACTCCTCTGCAAACCTTCCTCCTATGGAGTTTCTCCTGACCTCTTTCCCAAGGGTTGGGGAGGGTTAAGACAGAGGATGGCAGCTGTCCATGATGCTCCTACCCACAATCTAATTTTATGGAACCAAGGATCAAATCAGATATGAGGAGACTATTCTTCATGTGTCTCTGTCACGTATAAAGCAAACTGTTGTGGGAACACAATGGAGACGAGTGGTGTAGAATACTTCACCACCATCACTTCAGCTCGCTCCTGCCAGAGAAAAGTAACCAGTGCCCAGTGGAAGCTGGTGACTGATTTTGCAGACGTAGTGGAACTGCTTGAGGCTTTAGTCTAATTTTCAAATGACCTCTCCAAGGTGCTGAAACTGTTTTGAGGATAGGGTTCAGTACTTTGGACAGCTCTAGTAAATTTCAGTCAACAATTTGTCCCTTCATTCTTGCTTGGTGGCGAGGCATCTCATGGCTTGGAATTCTTCGTCAAAGTATCTTGAACTGAGTCAAGTCTGTCTAAATCAACAAGAGCCAAGGATGTGGTGAGTATTCTTCACAGCTCTGGCACAGGGTGCAGACAGAGATGTGCACACTACACGTTTAAGGGGAAGGTTTGAAGAGGACTTCTACCTGCCTGCAGGTGAAGGAGATTACAGTCTTCAGTGGGAATGGGATCTCTATACAATTCATGGTGAAGAGGTCAAATCTGCTCTCTCTTCTTATGGTTATTGAACACTTGAAAATGTGTTAAATTGTGTTTATAACTGGTAAAGCACAAGGTCAAAGGCAGCTGCATCCAAAGGGGTGTTTACTAATAATAGTGTGAGACGTCAAACAAGAGAACTACAAAATGTGTACTCTACCCTCTATCCACTCAAAACATCTGGCTGTATTTTGAGTATGAACTGGTCTGAAATGGGGTTCAGACACTGTTTGGCACCCATCTCATTGCCACCCAGACTGCTGCCATTATTCCCATCTCTCCCAGTTTTATTCCAGGGGATGGAGAGGGTTGTGAAGCAGAGAAGAAGGTTCATGGCCACACAAATAGAAGATTCCCTGCCCAAAAATAATATTTTGTGTGTTAATTCTGGCCAAGAAGAAGTTAGTCTTTTATCTGTGATCAAAGATATGGGTGGCGACACAAGATTACAACTGCAAAATCAACAAATTGCCCAAGAGAGGTGAGGTAGCCATGGAACCTCCTGTCCATTCCAACCCTCTTTCTCAGAGTTTGTAGATGGCCACATTTCCATGCAAACAGTGCTGCAGAAGACATAGTTTGGGATCAGGGCTGGAAAAGCCAGGAAAACTTATAGTTGTCATTATCTCCCACTAAACTAGGAAATGGAAAGATACAGGTGAGATTATATAGTCCAGGTGGCAGTCCGGCACCTTTAACAATACAGGAGCACATTACGGAAAAGGGGGGACATAGACCCCATATAACATACACATCATCCTTCTGAATGTTTAGTTTGTAAGAATTTTTTACTACATCAAACACATTTCTTCTCTTTTTCTTCCCCCTCTTTTTCTTCCTTTAAATATAAACATAAACAAACACTAACCAAGCAAAATTATTTGGTTAAACAGAACAAATGTGAAATGTTTCATTGGGAGGGGGAGGAACAGAGTGGGTGAACAGGACAGCGAAAGCAAGCCTGACATAGTTGGAGTTGCTCTCCAGTTTAAGAGGGGGCAGCTATAGAGCAATTTTGGCTCCCATGGAACAAGAAGCAGCAAAGGGGTCTTTATAAACACAGGTGCCAAGAGAAAATGAAAGCACAGAACTGGCCTTAGACAGGCAGGATGCACTGGTGAGAAAAGCTTAACTTGAATTATGCCAAAAGAATATTTTTCCAAGATTTAAGTTGATTTAAGGACTAGTTAAACAAAAACAGAACTTGAGCAAACAAGATCTCTCTCTTGCTCTCTCTTTTCTTGTATACAAACTGAATTCCACCATATCTTTCTGTAAATTCAAAACAATGTAAGTTAAGATACAGCCCAGTCATAACAGTCCAGTCATAACAAGGCATATCAAGTCACTACTCACAAGTGACTCTTCACTTAGTAGGAGAGACTGGGTGCATAAATTATCTCACCTATGTAGTTGTACAAGGGGTAGCCGTGTTAGTCTGTGCAAGCATTATAGATGAAAACAAAACTTTTTTTAAAAGTAAAAAAAAAAAAGACAAAAATGTGGTGGCACTTTAAAGACTAACTTTTTTTTTAATGTGAGCTTTCATGGACAAGTCCACTTCATCAGACAATTTAGAAGATAAGGTGACAATTTCTTGCCCCCAGAACCCTATTTTGTGGACAACTGGTGAAGTGGACTTGTCCACGAAAGCTCACATTGAAAAATATAGAAGTTAGTCTTTAAAGTGCAACCGTGTTTTTGTCTTTTTTTATTTTTATTTTGTT
Source organism: Intellagama lesueurii (assembly GCA_037013535.1). Taxonomy (NCBI): domain Eukaryota; kingdom Metazoa; phylum Chordata; class Lepidosauria; order Squamata; family Agamidae; genus Intellagama; species Intellagama lesueurii. The sequence goes on along the minus strand of JBAJHW010000005.1, from coordinate 185,583,994 downwards.
TTTACCTACAATATCTCACCTACTGCACCCTGCTCATTCCGGGTTTCCTCAAGCTCACTGGAGCACCTGCAGGAGCCCTGGATCAAAGGCAATATCTCACTCTTAGTTTCTCTGTCAGACGCTATAAAATTAATGATTTAGGAGAGTTCAAAAGCATCTTCCATTTAATTATAAGCTACAATAAGAAAACTTTTACCTTAAGCTGATCTTAATGACTAAAATGACTAAAACATTCTTTTACATCAGCCGTTGGTTTTAAATGGAGGAATGCAAGGTGTGCTGCAAATGTGCCAGCATTATGACTAAATTTAAATAACAAAGAAAATCAAGCTAAAATAGCTGTCAAATTGCCAGCTCACAGATTGCAGTCAGATGTCAGTTAAAGAGCTGCATCACGTTAATTGGATTCTCCAAATTAAAAGAAAAGTGTTCGGAAGATTCACAATTTCCTTGTGACATTTAGCAGCGAAAAGGTATATTTATCTCAGAATGACTTGGAAAAAGGTTACATGGGCAGCAGTTGGAACTATTGCATTTCTGCCTTTTCTTTTTGCTGTGTGGGTTGTGTAAGATTGACTTTCTACTATAATACCTCTTAAAAACACTTTGGCCTTATCTACCTGGTAAAAGGTACCTAACTTGTTCTATTTATATACCAGTTGTTGATGAGCCATCTACAGAAATAACATTCTGGGTTGAGCAGTGCCTTTATTACTAAGAAATTACCAATCTCTAAGAAATTGCAAATTGCTAAGAAATTACAAACAGGATGAGTTTTTAAATTCTTCAGACTCGCCATCAGGCAAAGCTAACATCCCCATATATCACCTTTGCCTGATGAAGAGCCTGGGAGAATTTAAAAGCTCACCTTGTCTGTTTTTAGTCATCTAGTAAAAGTGTTAGTCAACCCAGAATTGTGTTTCTGAGGAAAGAGATTTCTCTGACCTGGTATAAGGTTGTAAAAGGCAGGACACACGGCAGAGGGTGACAGGAAAACTTCTGTAATCTGTCACAGACACAGTAACATAATCCTGCACTACAGCTTAATTCAATTTTAGTCCTATTTAGGGCAAACATATTGAAATCAGTGTCGCGTATGCTAGCAACATTTTTTTACCAGAATTCAGAGCATTTAGGAGACATCCTGCAAATTAAACTAATTTAAATTGCCCTGTTCTGAATGAAAATAATGCCATTCACCAACTGCTAGACTTAATAACAGATTTTTCAACAAAAGTGTTCACAGGAACTTCATACTTCATGCCATAGGTTAGGAAAGACTATTTCAAGTCTAAGATTTCATTCATGCCTTCAACTTGCCTCCAACAAAAATTAAACTACTTTGGATTTGCTTGTGTGTGTGTGTAGGTTTGTGTGTGTACATGATGTGTGTGTGTGTGTGTACATGAAGTGTACATGAAGTAGGTTTCTCATGCAGAGTTTCTGGAAATAGAATCTCACTGGCTTATTCATTTATTCTAGGATATCAGAACTTTTGAAAAAAAATGTGTTCTATCTGATTGTTATAAATATATCATTTACAAAACTTCTCTACTTTCAGCAGAAGTACATATAATACATGGTATCTGCAAGCTAGTACAGTTTCTTACACTGCAGCAAATTAAATTTCAGTGCTTCTGCAACTGTAATTCTGTTTATTGTTCTCTGCTTGCTTAGATTTTATAATACATCATACTTGCCAGAGGGGTGGATGTTTTTGCTAATTTGATTAGTTTTACAGGAACCCATGGTTTCAAGCACAGAAGTAAATTTAAATGAATACAGGTCAAGGTCAAGCAAAGGTGGACAATTGTGGTGGACCCAAAATTTTTAACCTACAGAAGGACGGACAAATAGACACACACACATACGTACACACACAGACACACAGAGGAAAGGAAAGGAAAAAGGAAAAGAAAGGGAAAAAGAAAAAGAAATAAAAGAGAAAAGAAAATAGCTTGAAGTCCATGCTTGGTTTTGAAAAATAGGTAATTTTTGGTGCTAAATGATGTGGGGTAGGGCCTCTGAGCTATTTACACAGTAAATTTCTGATCTGTGCCATTTCCAGGAGCAGTGATTCACTTTTTTTGCTGGAAAAGGGGGGCGGGGAGTCTCAAGACCCATACAAATAGCCCTGGATCCACATATATTTCCCAGGGCACACTTGCAAAATGTTTGTGCAATACTACTTTAAAGGATATACAGCCCTAACATAACATGATACTATCAGGAGCCATATTTTGAACTGAGAAAAGAATGCAAGGCTAGCCAACATAACTTTTGAGACTACATGTCCACAAACTCCCAGCCAGCATGGCTATGTTAGGTACGTTTAGAGAGTTGTAGAAAATTAATTTCTCCAAACTAGGCTCCCTTGTACAGCCTCCTTAAAAGAGATACACAGAGCATTATGTCCATTTGGTCTACATATTTTTTTCTAATTTTTGTAATATCTACACCACAATCTGTGTTTTGGTAACCCTAACTGCATTAACCTCTTGAAATATTTTCTACTATATCAGTGAAGCACACACTGCCCTATTATTTTTGTCTAGCTCAAAATCTGTATACTTTTTAATTCCCTTCTACAGCATGTCCCACTTAATGTTGTCAGTGTTCCAGCCATTTGCTGTAGCAGGTGGGAAAGTAATTTATTCCGTGCTGGGAAAAAAGCATAACTGGGTAGGATCCACCCCATAAGGTTTTATTAAAAGCACAAGAGCTGCCTCAATCATTTGTCTTCCTGGTCAGTTGGCAATCCTGGCTATATTCCATCCCAGAAGCTTAAGTGATGTTTGTGTGTTTATATATCCTACCGTTCTCCTTGTAGCCCATTCCCAATATGACTTCTGGTGCTCTGTAATACCGTGTAACCACATAGGGAGTCATCATGAAGCTCGTGCCTGCAGTCCTGGCCAGTCCAAAATCCAAGATCTTTAATGTGCAGTCGGATTTTACCACAATATTACTTGGTTTTAGATCCTGAAAGAAAAGCAGAGGTGAGGGCAAGGAACAAGGATGAGCCTTGCTTCAAAATCTACCAGGTTTCAGATCTGCTTCAGATCTGCCACAGTGAAACTGAACAAGATGAAAAATCAAATAGAGGGCTTGGGGTTGGATGATGCCACTAGCAGAAGCTTAAGTTTAATCATTAAGAGAGACAAACAGAGCCATCTCTATCATCAGGTAGAAAGAAATAGCCACCTGAAGTAGCGAATGCTAGGTGTCATGAAAGGGAGCAAGCACTTCTGGTTTTTTAACATGTGTCATTATATTTCCTTGCTAAAAACAGGGGAAGGTGTTTAAAAGACTGTCTGCCTCCTACGACAAAGTAACTTGCCTTATTCTGGATACCACGCACCTCAAACTGACAGCCATATGCTACTCCACCTCAACAAACAAAATGTCTTGGGCTGGCCCTGGAGACAACCAAGGCAATTTTTGCTCCAAAAAAAGGCCATCCCTGTGTGGTGAAAGAGAAGTCACAGATGGTCACACACTTAAAGAATGGAACATGATGCTGCAGGAGAAGCTTTCACCATGTTTGCTGTGCTTCAAATGCATACATCTTGCTGGAGATTTGACATTAACTGGGGACTTAGCTTTGGTGGTGGTGGAGGAAAGTTGGCTTACCCTGTGAATGATTCCTGCAGAATGAAGGTGTTTGATGCCACAAAGCATTTGGTAGAGCAGGTAAGACATTCGCTCGTGGTCTAGTTCCATCTGAATTACCTGGCACAAGTTGGCATCCATCAACTCCATTACTAAATAACTAGACGGGAGAATGAAACCATATAATTAATACAAAACCCAGATAGGATACTTCCTGTATAACATTCCTTTTTTAGTGGGCACACCCATCCAAATCCATTTTGCCAGACAGGAGGATTATAAAAGACAAAAAGAAGTCAGAGAGCCAATTCTACAGTCAAGATTAAATTATATGCTATTTGAGGAACCAGTGTATTGGTAAGTAACACATGCATCATTTTTGTTCACTGGGAAAAACATATCCTTCAGTAATTGGAGGCAGTAAGAGGGAAATGGTGTGTGCACATGTCTAGGTGTTCATAAAAACTGCACAGACTCACCCTACTGGATAGCTCAGAAGTTTAGGTATCTGGTTGTGGACCCACAGGTTGGGAGTTCAATTCCCCACTGTGCCTCCTATGGACTCAATGATTCATAGGATCCCTTCTAGCTCTCCAGTTCTAAGATGATGATGAGGATCAGCCATCATTGTTTTGTCTAAGTTGTATTATTTGCATTAATGTGACAGTTGGTCTCAAGTTTAACTGATTAGCAGCCAGTGGAGGGGGGGATACATATAGTTAGCAGATGAGCATAGCATTCTCTTCAGAGATAACTGGGCCAAACTACATAACATTTCTCCTCATTTTTATACCTAAGATTCCGGTTTCCAGGATATCTGCCAATCAGGCATCAAATTGCCTTCAACTTTCCAGAAGAAAAGAGTAACTTCTTACCCATTCACCCAGCTTTAACCATTCTGCTAATTATACTTCTTGTCTTTTATATTTTATGCTTTTGATTGTAATTTATTGTATTGTATTTGTTTTTATTGCACTTTATAATATTTGATTTATGTCCCAATTGTATTATTATGATTTTGTATATGTATTATTTTGTTATTCTGTTGTTTGTTTATCTGTTGTAAACCGCCCAGAGTGGCCCTGGCTGCCAGATGGGCGGTATATAAATCAAATTAATAATAATAATAAGTTACAGAATAAATCATTCTCATTTCCATTCTCTTCTCTGCTCTTGGTTGGACAATCACTGGATGATTGTCCAACCAATATCTTTTTCTGTACACTGGACAGCCAGGGAGTCAGGGGAAATGAGAAAAGGCAGGAGGATGACTAACTAGAAACATCTGAGGACTACTTAAAATTTCATTCAGCTCAGGTTTTCATTACATGCTAAGCAATAGCAAACAATGGTCATTGGAGATACCACCAGTTCTCTTTCTTGTCTCAGGCAGATAATTTTTATAAAACCATAGGTTACCAGAAAATTAATTTGACAGAATGAAAGATCTTTCATGCAGACTATTTTTTAAAAATGTGATTAGTTCAGAGTGCATTACCCGCCTGTAAAGGGCCTGGATACCGCAGGGAGTTCTGAAGAACCAACCACTTCGTGAGCGAGCCATCAACACAAATAAATTAAACTGAGCTCCCCAGAGCCAGTCAGAGTTGTCTGCATGTGTGCACTTGTCCAAGGCCGCCTACCTCCCACCCCATACACATACACCTTGTTCCTGCATTTTCTCAGGCACCTCCATTAAGATGCTTTGCACACAACTTTCCATTTCTGCTCTTCAACACTGAGGTGAAAAGTGATTTCTGAAATACGGAAAGCCAGCGGAGAGACAGTCTAGAGTTTTGCCCATTCTGTCTTGAGCTTCTGCACCAGACAATTTCTAAGATGGAGCAGCGCTTTCTATCCTATTACTGCCAGATTTTTAATTTTCACTGCAGTGTATAATGCCCTCTTTCTCCTCTTTGCAACACCTCTCCCCCGCACCCACCCCAGATTTAGGTTTTACTCGTCTGCATTACTTACACATCCTGGAACTCCTCCAGAGATTTCTGTGGTGTGAAGACATTTAATAAACTGATAATCTGAAAAACAGTGAGAGAAGGGAGGGGAAGGGAAGAATGATAATAAAACATTAGCACTTGATCAGATTATGACAGCTTGCTCTACTAAAATAGCTGTGGCTGTTTATAATTGTTGACTTTGTGCCAGCCTATCCTGCTACAAGAATTAAAAGGGGGGGAATCTCAGAAACATCAGATTACAGATTGCAAAGAAAAGTAGGATTTTTCCCCTGTTTTTGTCTTTTTTGGAAGCCACATTTGAATAGATGTATTGCTCATTCACATTGGCAAGAACAGGGCAGAATTTCCATTTAAACTGGGTGTTCTACCTTTGAAAATTCAACCTCACTGGAAAAAATAAATATATAAGTTGTGAAACAATGAGACATCAGTGGCAATGATGCATTCCAAAGAAAGATGGGGGTAGGGGCGCGAAGGGTGGTTGTGAGGAAAGCAGACAAGCTTCTGAAGAACAACCACTGCCAGCCTCTAATACTTGGGGCCAGCCCTACCATTAAGTAGAGTATGTCTCCTGCCTCAGACAGAAGGGGAAGGTTAAGAGCCATGGTGTGTTGTTGATAGACCCAGCTCTGCCTGGCTCTCAGCCTACTTAGCAGCCCCAAAGGAAGTCTGCTGCCCTGAGGCAAGATTGAAGTGTAATTCAACCACTAATCTGATTTGCTTCTGTATGCAGTGGGAAGGAGAAAGAGAGAAAACAAGCATTGTTTTCCCCACACCTCAGACACCAAAATGTCCAAAGTCTGGCTGGCTAACAGTGCTGCTGCTATATGTCGAACTGCAATTAAAAGCTATTACTATTCCCTGTAATGTAGGTATTTTGATGATTAGTATGACCTACTGGATGGTGGAGGAGACTCTTGAGAGTCCCCTGGACTGCAAGGAGAACAAACCTATCCATTTTGAAGGAAATCAACCCTGAGTGCTCACTGGAAGGACAGATCCTGAAGCTGAGGCTGCAATACTTTGGCCATCTCATGAGAAGAGAAGACTCCCTGGAAAAGACCCTGATGTTGGGAAAGTGTGAAGGCAAGAGGAGAAGGGGACGACAGAGGATGAGATGGTTGGACAGTGTCATCGAAGCTACCAACATGAATTTGACCCAACTCCGGGAGGCAGTGGAAGACAGGAGGGCCTGGCGTGCTCTGGTCCATGGGGTCACGAAGAGTCGGACATGACTAAACGACTAAACAACAACAACTGGATGGTGGAGGGATGTCCCCAGCCCAACTAAATGTGTCCTGCAGTAAATGGTTGGGTTATTCTGAGACCTACAGTCCATGAAGTAGCTTTTCCCATCTCTACAAAGTTCTCAGAGTAACATTACAGCATTTATTTCTTAGCCTCCACCTTGGCAAACAGAGAGCATTAAGATAAAGGCTTAAACTGGAAACCACAGGTGTGACACACAGATACTGTTATGTAATTTATTGTAAATATTACACACTACAGAACTGTTAGCAAATATAGCAAAGAGAAATTGGGCTTTTACTAACTGAAATCAGAAGTTGGAAATAATTCATTACAAATGACAAATTACTTTCAAGTTCTGATCTCAGTCAAGTTACTTGTATTATGAGTTACTTCTCATTAATGAGAAACTTGTACTTAATTCTTTCTTCCAAACATGGGGATGTGTTAACTTCTTTAAAACTACAACTACAACAGTAGCTAACTACCTGGGAACAGAGGGACAGAATTATAATAGTCCTTAATTATTTCTTACAAGTTACCGTATTTTTCCGTTTCTAAGACGCGACACCCCCACTTTTCTAACCCAAAAATTAAGAAAACATAGCTTTGAAGATTCCGCCTCTGGGCTCAGAACGCTCGGACATTAGGAGTCCCTGTTGAATCTGAGCCTACAGGCTCCACCTCCAACGAGGTGTGTTCCAATTGGTTTGTTCAGCATCAGCTGATGTCAGTTCCATAAGGCTCATGATTGGAGAAAGCTAAGCCTTGTGATTGAAGGAAGCCTGTTTGCAGAGGCAAGGTACAGGCCGTTTTGTTCTCTCCATGTTCTCAACTTACTTCTGTGTATAAGACGCCCCTCAATTTTTAGTGTAATGATTTTAGGGAAAAGTAATGTCTTATACACGGAAAAGTACGGTAACTTTCTGAGCTCTGGCTGGTATATATTAAATATGGGTGTGTTTTATTCAACTATTAATTAAAAGAACAAATTACTAGCTGCCGGGCCTTAAATATGAAGGCTGTATGCGGCTGTAAACTGTCCATAATATACTACCTCATGATCTGATCACTATTGGGTAAGGAAGCTTAGGAAAATAAAAAGATTCCAAACAATGGGATCAAAGAAGGCTGCTAGACCATGAAGGCAAAGTTCACTTCTCAGCTGTGAACTTTGTGAGATACGTCAAAGTCCTTGTTCATAAAATTAGTGAAAACAGTATTATTCAAAGCTGCTTTCAACAACTGATTCTCCTGGATGGGTTTTAGACCTAAGCCACACTGTTGAATAGGTTTTGTTATGTGGAGTTTCATGAGGCTTACGTTTTAAGCTATAAACCACTCAGAGTAGTGCTTGGACTAAAGGGGTGGTATATAAATCAAATAAATAAATACCCTCATGAATAAATTCTGACCTTGACCTCACTCTTGAGCCTAGTCTTATAAATATCATTATCCAGTATTTAGCATATGCCAGTTATGTTGCTGTGGACTAGATAATCAGAACACAATTGATCTATTGTCACACAAGAGAAGAGAAGCAGAATTGGTTTTCCACTCTTCTCTACAGGACTTTCATGAGATTTAAATAGGCGAAATCCCCATAGCGACAGCACAATCAAATATGCTGAATCCAGAGCTCAGTGGCTGTATGCAACTCATTTTCTTCTAGCTGGCAAACAGAGAGCACAGCTAAACTTTTGTCCTTTCCTTGTCAGCCACTTTTGACAAGAGACTATTGTAGCTCCGATCACATCCACGCCTCCTAAACCCCAACAAAACGATCAGTGGAGGAAATTTTATTCTCGTTTGCTGGAAAACATAGAATCTTGCCTTCAAAATAACTGCTTATCAAGTGACTTTTTCATGAAGATGTAACATTCTGTGTCCCTCTTTCAGTCAGCGATGCTGAATATTCAGGCTTCTCAATCCCAGCACCAAAAAGAAACTTACATTTTTGTGATTCACACATTTCATGAGGACTAGCTCCCTATAAGCTCGCTTAGCGTGTGTTTGATTTTGAAACGGTCTGCTGAGCTTCTTGATGGCCACATTTCTGTCGAGAATAGCATCATATGCAGCACTGCAAAAATAATTAGTAAAAAAAAGACAAGAGAAAAATTATTGCACTGGGTGACTCCCATTGAAAGGTTATCATCAATAATCCTTCCAAATATTTTTCTTCTCCCAGTATACATATGATTTCATGAATAGCTCCAACTGCTTTATACCAATGGTTCTCAGTCTTTAGCCTTCCAGATATTTTGGACTTTAACTCCCAGAAGCCTCACTTAGTGTGGCAGATGATCAAGGATTCTGGAAAATGAAGTTCAGGGGAGGTGTAGTTCTTTGGAGGAGCTCTCTAATAGAGCCGAACAGGCAATGAGACTACAGCTCCCATGAAGGCCTAAGCCTCCCAAGATGCATTAGGGCAGTTTGCTTTCCGTACATTAGCAAAAGTAGGTACAAATAAGCTAAATAGAGCCGAGGAACCTAAAATGACTTTCCAGGTGAGTGAAATGTAGCATACGTCTTCAGGCTGGAACTCACCGACTTTTGCCTGGTAAATTCTTGGATAATTCTGGGAGTTTGAGTACAAAGAAACTCAATAGCACACCCTTAGTTTTGTTCATGCATATGTTCCTTATATACTTTACCTTTCCTCGTATGAGATCAGGGCTGCAAAAATTTTTACATAAAAACCCAGAATGAAAATCTCAAGTTGCAAATACAGTGGTGCCTCCACTTACGAACGTCACTACCATTTCGAGTTACAACCAGCTCCAAATCCAAAATTTTGCTTCTACTTGCGACCAGAGCTTCCACTTACGAACAGAAAAGGGCAGGGGGGAAAGGCGGGAAATTCAAATTGCTAACTGCAGGTGGCGAAAGAGGCTGCTTCTTTGTAGCTCTTTTGCCCCCACGGTTAGACTGAGTGCGATTGAGGAGGGACTGCCTGGCTTCTGCTTCTCAGTGAGCATGTGTGTGTTTGCAGGGAGGCTTGGGACTGCCTGTTAGGTAAGGTAAGGTGCTGTTTTCTGCTATTTAAAAACTGTTCTGGCTGTTTTTGCAGCATGGTTTTAGGCTCGGGGGTTATGTTTCTGTGATGAGATGGGTCTTGGGGGGTTTGTTTGTTTTTTGGGTTCCCCCCCATTTCCAATGGGTCTTGGGGGGTTTGGTTGCTTTTGGGGTTTTTTTTCCCCATTTCTGATGGGTCCTGCATGCTTCCCTTGTTTTTCCTTTGTTTTCTTTGCATTTCCGACCTTGTCCCTCTGTTCTCTGTGCATTTCCAATCTGCTCCGTTTGTTTTCTGTGCATTTGCAATGGGTCTTGCACGCTTGATTGCTTTTCTTCCCCCCCCCCTTCGGCCGGAAGGGATTAATCGCGTTTCCAATGAGTCTTGCAGTGATTTTGGGGGGGGGGGGGGGTGATTTTTTTCTTTGGCCGGAACGGATTAATTGCATTTCAATGCATTCCTATGGGAAATGGTGCTTCGACTTATGACCATTTCGACCATCTTCTGGAACGGATTATGGTCGTAAATCGAGGCACCACTGTACCTAAAATCAGAAATGTAAAATCACAAATAACATATAATTGCAGGCATCTAAAACCACAAATTAGTTAACTGGATGGCTCACTGGTTTAGGTATTTGGCTGCAGAGCCAGCGATTGAAAGTTCGATTCCCCATTGTGCCTCCTGCCTGCCTGTGTGGCCTTCCGCAACCTGCACAGTCAGAGGGTGCCCCCAGAAGAAGGGACTAGTAAACCACTTCTGAGTACTCTTTACCTAGAAAACCCTGAAAAGGGTTGCCATAACTCAGAATTGACTTGATGGCACGTGATTGTTATTAAAATTTCAAATGTCTGCTAACATGGTATAAAAACAGTACAAACAAGCCATAAAGACAGATTTTACATTTGCACAGTTCCCAAAAGCTTATCACAAATGGATAAACTAAATGCCACCTGAAAGACAAGTGTGTGAGGACAACCAAATCTTTAATGGACAGGAATTCTACAATTGCATTGCCATTATTCATAGAATCATAGAATAATGAAGTTGGAAGGGGCCTATAAGGCCACCGAGTCCAATGCCATGGTTTGAGAAAACCATGGCATGAGTGACAACATTGCCATGAGGAGCAGAGCTTGTTTTTAAATCCTGGGTTTATTGTTGATATTATTAAATTGAGTTTCTTGTTTTTAACTGTGCTACATGCTGTTTCAGGAGCTTTAAGTCACAAAGGAGCTTATAAAAGGAACTAAGTAATAAATAAACCTTTAGAAGAGTTTGCTTGGTAAAGAAGTAATTTAAATGTTTCCTCCTGAAGATTCCTTCTCTGTCTCAAATCCTGCTACTCCTAATTTCTCTGCTCCCAATTTCAATTTCACCAGAAGGCTTATCTGTGTTCACACACAGTGACTGGAACTGTGTGTGTGTGCTTGTGTGAGTGTGTGCATGAGCACAATCTGCAGCTTAGTGTTTAAAAATTGGAAAGCAGCCTTTGCCTGCTATATGCCACAAGCCCTTCATGTCTTTGATTTTCTGCAAAACAATATAATAGGGTAATAATAGAAGCTTTTACCTCTTCTGCAGAAGCACAACCGGGCTTAATTGAATAATGTACTGTGTGTGTGTTTTTCCCTTCCACTGAAGATCCCGTCATGATGAAAAGAGCATGCCAGCTATGTTTAATAATTAATTTGAGCCAAAGGGGGGGAAAGAAGGGGGAGTAATAAGGTACTTACTTTCTATATTTAATAATAGCTCTATTTGCTAAAAATGAAGCACATTTCAGGGCTACAGCAGATTTCCGTTTTGACCCCATGGTATCTTTATTCAGAGACGCAAAGGCCAGAATCCTACTTGTGTTTGCGTCAGATTTTTGTAACTTGCCATGACAAGGTACCAGGGCCCAGCTCACTCACATGGCCAGTCCCACCACCTTTTCCACAACCTAGGTAAATCCTGGCACTTTATCAATTAGCTGTGGCAATTACACAGACCTTATGCAAACATCAATACAATTACAGCTAATACAAGTAATAGGAAGCAAGATTCATGTGTGTGTTTTTTTCTGGCAAGGCGGTTCCAGATCACAGCAAGAGAGGGGTGTTCATTATCCGGAAAGATCCTTTCCTGCACTCCTTCTAACATTCTATTATATTGTTGATATTTATGGAACTGCTGGGTGAAAGCATTCCAAAAGCATGTTCTCTCCCCAGAATACACCCCACACAGAAATGGTAAACCAGTGCTGGAATTATATACTCTCAGACCTTTGAATGTCCTTTTTAAAAAGTGATTAGCTACTGTCCCCTAGTCAATTGACATTACACTGAAATTTTAAAAAAGTAACTTTTAAACACTTCTCAAAAAAGCTCAGTGAGTAGTGGAAGCTTCATCTCTGAAGTCCTATTCCAGTACTGTGATCACTACACTGACTCTCCCAACACATACTATGTGTCAAGAGACTGGGGAAAAGGAGGGTCATAGTTTCTGTTGGCCTTCAAGAAAACAGGCCTTGTAGTTTGTGTCTAGGATGAGGTGACTGGGAGAAGTGGGGGGAATTCCGACTCTTAATTGGAAGACAGCAACCACCTGTGCCTGTGCCTTGTCTCAGTAAAAATGAAAATTTCAAACCCAGAGTGCACTCCTTAGCACTGAGTTTATTATTATTATTATTATTATTATTATTATTATTATTATTATTATTATTATTATTATTAATAATAATAATAATAATAATAATAATAATAATAATAATAATAATAATAATAATAATAATAATAATAATAATAATAATAAACTCAGTGCTAAGGAGTGCACTCTTTATTTATTTATTTATTACATTTTTAGCCCGCCCATCTAGTCATATAGACTATTCTGGGCAGGTAACAACATAACATATAACAATTTACAATTTAAAATAGCAATATATTACTAACAACACAATAATCCAAGATGGAAAGAACACAAGAAACAAATATTCAGACAGTGGGTGGAGGGAAGGCTTGCTTGAACAACCAGGTTTTCAATTGGCATTTAAAACTGCCCAGGGAAGGGGCCATGCGAATCTCAGGAGGGAGATTGTTCCAGAGACGAGGAGCCACTGCCGAGAAGGCCCGGTTTCTTGTTTTTTCCTTCCGGGCCTCCCTCAGCATTAGGCTCCTCAGTCTCACCTCCTGGCTAGATCGGGTGATGCGGGTAGATCTAGGTGGGAGAAGGCGTTCCGTCAGGTAACGAGGCCCTAAACTGTTTAGGGCTTTATACGTAAGCATTAAGACTTTGAAATCTACGCGGAACCGGACAGGCAGCCAATGCAAGGCGGCCAGAGTGGGGGTAATATGTTGATATTTTCTTACCCCAGTAAGAAGTCTGGCCGCCGCATTCTGCACCATCTGGAGTAAAGAGCATTGCAGTGGTCTAATCTCGAGATTACGAGCGCATGGACCAAAGTGAGGAGCGACCCAACATCTAGACAGGGGTGCAGCTGGGCTATCCGCCAAAGATGGAAATAGGCGGTGCGGACCACTGCCGCTACCTGGGATTCCATGGCAAGCGCCTGGTCCAGATAGACCCCCAAGCTGCGCACCTCACTCTTCGCGGTGAGAGTCACCCCCCCAAAAGAGAGGGAGTTTCCCAAACCGCTGATGGTAGGCCACCCACCCTCAGGACCTCCGTCTTGTCCGGGTTCAGCCTCAGCCCATTTTCCTGCATCCACTGCAATACAGACCCCAGGCAGCGCTGCAGGGACAGAACGGCATCCACTGTAGTTGGCAAAAAGGAGATGTAGAGCTGTGTGTCATCAGCATATTGATGGCACGATGCTCCACACCCCCTGATGACCTCATCCAGCAGCCTCATGTAGATGTTAAACAGCATTGGGGAGATGATCGAACCCTGCGGAACCCCACAATTGAGGCTCCACGGGGCCGACTCATACTCCCCAAGCTGAACTCTCTGAGGACTATCCCCGAGGAAGGACCGGAGCCAAGCCAACGCCTGACCACCAATTCCCAACTCGGAGACCCTCCTCAGGAGGATACCGTGGTCGACGGTATCAAAGGCAGCTGAGATGTCGAGGAGGACCAGCAGAGAAGTTTTTCCCCTGTCGGCCTCCCTCAAGAGGTCATCTAACAGGGCGACCAATGCCGTTTCTGTACCATGGCACGGCCTGAAGCCCGACTGAAATGGATCCAGGGCGTTTGTTTCATCCAAGTGCGCCTGTAGCTGATCGGCCACCACCCTCTCGACCACTTTACTCATGAAAGAAACATTGACGATGGGCCTATAATTGCCAATATCGTCCACTGCCAAGTTAAGTTTCTTTCGAATGGGCCTAATGAGTGTCTCCTTGAGGGCAGGGGGAAACCTGCCCTCCTGGAGAGACCCATTAATTATCGCTGTAGCCCATTCGGTTGTTATAGGCCTGGCTGCTTTGATTAGCCAGGCCGGGCAAGGGTCAAGGGAGGAGGTGGTGGCCCGACAGCGAACTAGCGCCTCGTCCACAGCGTCAGGCGTCACAGGCTGAAAATGGTCAAAGCTCGCCGGGCAAGGCGGAGCGCTGGACATCTCTGCTCGATCCACTGAAACCAAAAAACCAATAATAATAATAATAATAATAATAATAATAATAATAATAATAATAATAATAATAATAATAATAATAATAATAATAATAATAATAATAATAATAATTTGATTTATATACCGCCCATCTGGCAGCCAGGGCCACTCTGGGCGGTTTACAACAGATAAACAAACAACAGAATAACAAAATAATACGTATACAAAATCATAATAATACAATTGGGACGTAAATCAAATATCATAAAGTGCAATAAAAACAAATACAATACAATAAATTACAATCAAAAGCATAAAATATAAAAGACAAGAAGTATAATTAGCAGAATGGTTAAAGCTGGGTGAAGGGGTAAGAAGTTACTCTTTTCTTCTGGAAAGTTCAAGGCAATTTGATGCCTGATTGGTAGATATCCTGGAAACCGGAATCTTAGGTATAGAAATGAGGAGAAATGTTATGTAGTTTGGCCTAGTTATCTCTGAAGAGAATGCTATGCTCATCTGCTAACTATATGTATCCCCCCCCCCTCCACTGGCTGCTAATCAGTTTCCAGACCCAACTCAAAGTGCTGTTTCTAACCTAGAAAGCCCTAAACAGCAGCATGCATGATGTTGTTTTAATGTTATTACAAAATATGTCATATTATTATACTTCGTTTTTGACATAATGGCCCATACCCTCATGCATAGCAATGCAAATGGCACGATTTTTTGAAGCAAATTGCCCCAAGCTAAGAACTCAACATAGACATTATCAGTTGCATGTGGAGTCAACACAACTCGGTATGCAGAAGATAATGTTTACAGCAATGTCTTAAGACAATTTGTCTCCATTTGTGTTGGGTCAGCTTAATAAGGCAAGAGGATTTGGCCCAATCATTGCGTTTTTAGCTGGCTTGATTTTTAATAATTTGTGAGCTGCCTTGGGTCCCCTTACTGGGAGAAATATGGCATAAAAGAAATGAAGTCAAATAAATATATGAAAAATAAACATGGTCTTTATGGTGGGAATCGCTGTACATATTAAATTTGGCTGGTGCAAAATTGAGAAGCATTTGATCCACTCATTTTTTAGGTTTGGGAAGAGCACATTTGCACATAGGTTTGGCCTTGTGCAAACTGGATGAATTTCTTACACGTATAAATATTAAATTTGCAGAACTAACACCATTGTTTTGGAGAATTAGGACATTCTGCTACCCCAGCCTGACTCCTGTTGCTTTTGCTGCAGTTTGCCTGTAGGCTGCTAGGGAAATAATCTTTCCCACACTTCAGAGATTACTACTGTGTGAATACACAGCTCAAGACAAATAAAAGTAAAAAAACAAATGGAAAACTGGTGGAAATGAAAACATCTCCCTCTGGCAATTGGCATCTTGGATTTTAATCCCCCTGCTTATATATTGGCTTTCATCCCCATCACTTCTCACAAAACACCTTGTCAATATTGTATTAAAATGCCTAATTAATAATGTAACTCTTGTAGATTCTCTCTCTCTCTCTTTCTCTCTCATACACACACATTTCCATTTCAAAGTACATTATTTTGTTGAGCATTACCATTATTACTACTACCATAATGATTATGTATACATTCTACTCTGCATTTCCAAAGCCCAAATGATGGCGAAATAGGGTACAGATGCAAAATTAACTTAGGTGATGATGTCCTTGAATGCCTCTTGAAACAAGACAGTCTTTAACATCCTTTTAAAAGATAGAGGGGAGGAGGCCTGGTGTACTTCTGCTGGGAGCCCATTCCATACACAACATTAAAACTTTTACAATAAATTAAGTCGACAAACAGTTAAAAGAATCACAATAAATTAAACCATACACTAAGCTTTTAGAGATATGTGATACCTTTGCATGTAGGAAAAGAGGACAATGGTCTATTAATTTTTTCATTCATTATAATTATGGTGTTCTCAATGGAGGCTGGCCATATTGCTATGCCACTTCCTTTTTCAAAACTCACTTTTTTCAGTGGCACATTTCACACATCCTATCAGCACCTGCACTTCACTGTAACTCAGTGGTTCCCAACCTTGGGAACTAAAGACATAGTGGAACTGGAAAAGGTGCAGAAGAGAGCAACTAAAATGATGACTGGGCTGGGGCACCTCCCTTATGAGGAAAGGCTACAGCATTCGGGGCTCTTTAGTCTAGAGAAAAGGAGCGGGGGGGGGGGGACATGATAGCATCTAAAATCATGCAGGGGATGGAGAAAGTGGATAGAGGGAAGCTTTTCCCCCTCTCATGCAATACCAGAACCAGGGGACATCCACTCCAATTGAGTGTTGGGAGAGTGAGAACAGACAAAAGAAAATATTTATTGACCCAGTGTGTTGTTAGTCTGTGGAACTCCTTGCCACAGGATGTGGTGATGGCATCTGGCCTAGATGCCTTTAAAAGGGGACTGGACAGATTCCTGGAGGAAAAGTCCATTGCAGGTTACAAGCCATGATGGGGATGTAGAATCTCCAGGCTTAGAAGGAAGGTACTTCAAAATGCCAGATGCAGGGGAGGGGGATCAGGAGACAGGTATCTAGTTGTCTCGTGTGCTTCCAGAGGCATCTGGTGGGGCCATTGTAAGTTACAAGAAGCTGGACTAGATGGGCCTTTGGCCTGATCCAGCAGTGCTCTTCTTATGTTCTTAGGTTCCTATAATGCAGCGATGGCGAACCTATGGCACGCGTGCCACAGCTGGCACGCGTAGCCCTTTCTGCTGGCACGCGAGCCATAAGTCGCCGGATCACTACTCCCCTCCCCCCCCGCAGCCAAACCTGAGCAGGCGGCTGCAACCGCGGTGCTGGTGCCCGGACAGGTGGCGGGTCAGGATCCGGAGCAGCTGGTGCTGGCGGCGGATCCGGAGTGGGGTCTTGAGGCACCTCCATGCCCGGGATTCCCCCTTCCGCAGCCACTTCCGGTTCCGCCGCCCCCTGGTTCCCCCCCCCCCCAGTTTGGACACGCGAGCCCAAAAAGGTTCGCCACCACTGCTATAATGTATAAATACGTGTAAATTTTGGTAGAAATCATTACTAAATGTTCACCTTAGGAAGAATGGCCCAAAAATGTTTATGAATTTCAGTGCATCAAGAAAGCAAAGTCTCTCAACTCAACACAAAACAAGGATGAAATGAAATTAAGACTTAGAAAGATTCACATTCCTATATCTGTTACATGCCTTGTAAAAGCTCAACCCATGTCGGAAGTAATGTGTGAAAATTTCTCATCGCTGAAAGAAATGTACATGCATCCCGTTTATTCTTGCCTCCACCTCTCTCATCTTGTTTCAATTTGTTCCATGTGCCAAATTTTAGATTTTTTAAGTTGCTTGAGAGAGAACTGACCACTTTTTTGCACATTGATGGAAATAAATAAATAATCCCTTGTTATTCTAACTGAATCAGTAACACAGGAGTCACAGTATTTGCTGATGAATCTTTGTGAAAATAAACCTGCCTAATAAATATGCTACATTTTAAAATTAGCTACGCAGATCAATAGCAGTTGTAATCTTAGTTTTGGGATTGCCACTCAAGATTTTCATTTTCATAGCCAGCATGTCAGGGATATGTGATTACTATCTAGTCAATATCTGTTCACACAGGTTACCACCAGAGCCTAGAACTAACAAGTTATAACTAAAAGACTTGCCTTTAATTAGTTACTTTTAAAGTAATGAGTAGAGATGGGCGCAAACCACTGGTTCAGCAGGTTTTTTTATAGGCCAAACAGGCGGCTGCCACATCAAAGCTTCACCTCCTCTGCTGGGCACCCATTCAGAGGCAGCGCCTGGAGGAGGCGGGACAGGAAAGCCAGGCTACTGCCTCCAAATGGGCACCGGCTGGAGGAGGCGGGGCTTTGAAGCACGGAAAACCTGTTTGGCCCACAAACAATCTTTCACGAACTGCTGATTCATGCCCATCTCTAGTAATGAGGATATAATTCCAAAAGCAATGTCATTAAAGTTACTTTATTACATAACGAGTCAAGTTATTTGTAAAGTTAGAGAATTTTCAGAAGCATTTTGATAGGCATTTTTAAATATTATGCAAGGGAAAGTAACAACAACAAAAAAGGAAACAGCACAAGAAATCTTTCAACTAGTTACTTCTGAAACATTGCAACAAATAATACAAATGAGATTTAGAAGTGTACCATTGAAACTTTATGGACTCCAGCTCCCAGTATTCTCTAAGAATTCCCCAGGTGGAAAATCATGTTACATGAGAAATTTAATTTGGGATCTTCTGCGTGGAACACGATTTTTGTCATTGAGCCACAGCCTTGGTTCTTGCTGTGGTTTGCTATTTGTAAACTGAAATCCTATTGCTTAGTGTAGTAAGTAGTGCTAGAGTAGGCCCATTGAATCAGTGGAGATTTGGTGAGTCTCTCCTTCTGTAAGTTCCACTGATTCAAATGCACCTACTCTAGTTACAAGTTACTTTAGCTTAGCAAGTAGCAACTAGAATAGGCCCAGTCAACATATTCATACATTTTCCTATGCCAACCCTATGCTGAAATGAGTTTGCATGGATTCCTGCAACCCATGTACACATATTTATTCTCCCAGAAGTGCAATGGAAAAGGTCCAACAATTTCTTTCAAGTGACTCCATATTCCCTTCCATAACCTTAAAACAACAACAACACCTATCCTACCTTTTCAACGACAGGGCACTAGACAAGTAAGTATTTACAAGCTTGTTCAAAAAGATTTGGAAAGTTTGAAAATACCCCCAGAAAAATACAGCTTTCAGATTAAAATATACATTCCCGTTTCTCTGAAAGGGTTACCACAGATATTCTTGGTAAACTATGACTTTACTCATGCATCTATATAGCTGTTGCATTTTAAAGGATTTTTTTTAAAAAACAAGAGTTATAAGTGAGCTATGATTTTATTATAAAAGCTATAGGTTTACTGTGATATGCACAGTAAAGAAAATCATTTAAGTTTACAATCAAACATGAGCAGCTAGGGGAGGCTGAAAATTTTGTAAATAAATTGGTACTCAATAAATTATGTTTACGGTTGGTTTGGTGAAATTAAATGTTACTTTCCCGGTTGGTCTTTTTAAAAAAAGTAAATAACTGTTGAAATGGTTTGGTTTAATGGGGACAAAGATTGCTTTCAACTAAAGACCCACCTTGCCAAGCTCACAGCAAATGAAGTGTGTATATATACACATTATCGCTCTTTAACGAGGTGCAAGGAGCTAATTTCGCTTGCAGGAGAGAAATTACTTGAGCTACGCATGTTTTAAGAAACAAATTCCGCAGGAATCAAACTAGTTCAGCTAGAGGGCAAACAGGGAGCGTGGCAGAAAGCATTTACACACTATACTCTCTGACTCTGAACGCATAGATTTTGTGGGATTTTGGAAGATAAGCAGGGTCTGTTCTGGAGAGCAGGTATTTTGGAAACCACTAGAAAATACCAGAGATTTCTAGGAATGGATAGGAAAAAATCTTGCCTGAACTCCACTGCCTGCCAGTTGATTATACCAGACTAGGGGGATCAGTGGTAAGGCGGGTTCCTATGTAGCCTAGTGACGGGTTTAAGAATTTCTCAGCCTTGATGAATGAACCTGAGGAAGGAAACTTGTACAAGTGCCCTAACTCTCTCACTGCTCAGACATTCAATATTAGCCCATGTCTCAGACAAACTACCATAGCCTTTGTTAAAATATGCAGCTTTGATTAGGCAATAGAGATGGGGGTATTCGTATACGAATACCCCCGCATAGGTGGCGATAACGAGGGCCCAGCTCCATGGGGCTGGACGGTCCACTCATAATTCTGCCGCTGCTGTGAATTCCACACTCCCGTCCTATCACTCCGGAGATCGTGATCTGTGAGCCACTCTTCGACCTGGCAGAGAGGCTTGTTGTCCCGCCTCCTCCCAGGAGTGGCGAGCCAATCGCAATCTCCAGAGTCATTGGAAGGCTCCGCGGAGGTTGCTGCAGTGGCGGAATTGTGAGTGGACCCTCCGGCCCCATGGGGCTGGACCCTCGTTATCACCACCTGTGTGGGGGTATTCGTATACAAATACCCCCATCTCTATTAGGCAATCCTATAGTAGCTCAATCGCAGACCAAAAGCTATATGTATACAGAAAGGGAGAGATTCGTTCCATCATTTCTCCAGTTTGATCTGAGTCAGTATATAGTAATTCTATGTTCATTTTTTGTGTGAGATGAACTTCACCTGGAAAGACTTCCAAGTTCACCAAGCCCCAGTCTCCTAACTCACCCTTTTCTCATGAGATCTAAAGAAGGCCCATTGTGTTATAGTGCATAGATTGTGATCTCCAGATTCATATCCTCTCTAACACTTGATGACTCATTGAGTGACCTTGGGTCAGTCACTCTCTGTCTCATCCTGACCTAACTCACAGACTTGTGGGGTGTAGATGGTGACAAATAAATGTAATAAATAAATAGATAATTAATGCCCTATAGCAGTGGTCCCCAACTTTTTCTGAGTCACAGACCAGTTGGGGGGGTGGGGTCTGTTCACAGGGGGGTGGGGAACCCCCCCATGCTTGCGGGTGGGTGGGGGCGCTCACGGAGGGGAGGGGCATGCTCGCTTGCATGCGTGAAGGGGTGGGGTGCGCTCACGCGCAAGGGTGGAGCACACTTGCGTGCATGTGCGAAGAGGCGGGGTGTGCTCACGGGTGGGTGGGGCACCTGTGTGTGCAGGTGGCGGGCAGTACGTGCAGGTGGGGCGGGAGATCTGTCTCCGCAGCCCGGTCCTGCCATGGCTACGGACCGACACCGGGCCGCGGACCGGGGGTTGGGGACCCCTGCCCTATAGGATTCATTACTTAGATTAACAGTGACAAATGCCACACACAAACACAAGTCAGCATGCAACTATATTCAGCAATGGAAGATTCCTTTGATAAGATATAGGTTGGTATATAAATGTAGGAAACTAAGAAGCAAATTTTCTCTGTAGTGATCTCATCGTGGTCACAGGCTCCATGTATTTTGCTAAGAAAGGAACACATTTAAACATACAGTATGTGCACCATTCACAATAGATGTATGCATTTTATTAAGAATGCACATTGTCTTAAAAATATGTAAATACAGACTGGATCAGTGAAATTTGAACATTTCTGGACAACTATGGGGCAGAGCAAAGAACATGGAGGCACAGGTTGAATCTAGTATGTATGGGGGAAAGAGACTGTAAGAGGGAAAAGAGAAACTAAGGAAAACTAAGTGTGCTGCATATATCACTAAGCCATCTTTTTGTACCATCTTTTAGGTATAAAATAATTTTCTTCTTTGATTGACTCCAACCTCTGTCATCTACGTCCGTAGTTGTACTAATGGGAGAACAGGTTTGATCTTTTGTACAACTCATTGTAGGGGATATTTTAGATGCTGTTTTCTTTATTTTGTATGCTACCTTGGTTTTCTCTAAGGTGGAGTATAAACTTTAAAAATTAAAGAAAGAAACAATAAAACATGCACCCTATCTTGTTGACTTAGTCTTGTTTCTGCTGTGTTTGCATATTGTTTATTTCAGAAATTTTGTCTAATACTGTCCACTGGAATTTTCAGTGCCACACAAATGGCAAAAAGTTGGGAAGGGCGGGCAATAATTTCATCACCTTTTGAGATTTGATGGCTTTTCTGGTGACCAACACATAATCTTGTAAGGAGCTCCTGCTACAGCTCAGAGGTTCAGGTGTTCATCTGCACTTCAATCAGCAGACAGATCCCTGCAATCCCCTGGAAACAGCTGCATCGGGATTTGCAATCAAGCCACCCTGCTGTCTGTAACACAGTCATTCTGTACTCCCCCCCCCAACTGCCTATGCAGCTGCTTTTAGGATTAAATAAATCCATCTCTGGACCCTTCCCCCTCCCCACTGCAAAGATTACAGGGTCAGACTAAGGCCTAGCTTGCAGTTTACAAATGGATGAAGCAAGTTAACTCTGCAATGGTGGCATAAGAATACTGGACTGACACTGTTTCACTATTACTATTTACTCATTTTTTAAAATATTACTGATACTATTTCTGATTACTCTTCATGATCTGTTGATTGCTACCAGTAATGATTACTGTTGTTATTATTATTATCAACAATTGGTTCCTATTTTTTAAACAGAACCAAGAAACAAGAGTTATTGGTATGATTGGAAAGACCCAAAGAATTGGAGAAGCAGAAAAATATGGAGGGGAAGGGGGAAAAAGGGACAACCCCCCCCCCAAAAAAACAACCCTAAAATATTGCTAGGAAGACTAAGCATTGTCTGTGGCCAACTGCATCACCAAAACATAGAACCATAGAATCATAGATCGGGAAGGGACCCTAAAGGTCATCAAGGCCAACTTCCTCCCAAAACAAGGAATTCACACCTAAGGATTTACTGACAAATGGCCATTTACCCACATCTTAAAAGCCTCCAATGAAGGGGCATCTACTATCCTTCAAAGCAGTCCACTCCACTGTCAAACAGCTCTTGCTATCAAGGAGTTCCTTCTAATCTTTAGGAGAAACCTCCCTTATAATTTGAATACCTTCAAAATGCAGGGGTATGTGTGCAATGGAATATTGTGAAAGAAGGTGTGACTGGCTGGCATTCTGAACCGGAGCATCCCACACTGTAACCTTTTGTTGAAGGTCCTACATGTAATTTACTCCTTCTGTTAGCATAACTACAAATGTAATAATAAATGGTGCCTGGCAGCCATGCCTTCATCTGGATTGCTAGAAAGCATAAGGAGCTCAAGCTGGCTAATTCACTCTTCTTCTCCTTTCCTTCCTTCTCCTTCCTTCCTTCTCCATTCCCCCCCCACAAAAATAATGATCACATGACTCTCGGAAGTTACTGATCATGCTTGAGTTTTGCACTGGAAAGGGACTGCAAACCTCTTGGGAGAAAATACGACCACACATCCCTGAGGAAAGTACCTCTTTTCCTTTCATCATATTGTATTATACACCATCTCCAGTAGAGCTGCCTACAATTGATAGAAATGGCCCTTTTCCCTTCCTGCCTCACAACAGTAGAAGTCACTTTAATTCAGTGGAATGAAAGAAGGGCAGACAGAAAAAGCATTTCTGACAATGCACAGTTAATTTGCAGAATTTGTTGCCAGATGGTGAGGTGATGGACACAAGTTATATACGTACCTTTAAAAGGAGATTAGACAAATACATGGAACTAAGTGATAACCCCCACCACTGGGGACGTGGTGGTGCTGCGGGTTAAACCGCAGAAGCCTCTGTGCTGCTAGGTCAGAAGACCAGCAGTCGTTTGATCGAATCCACGCGACGGAGTGAGCTCCCGTCACTTGTCCCAGCTCCTGCCAACCTAGCAGTTCGAAAGCATGTAAATGCGAGTAGATAAATAGGTACCACCACGGTGGGAAGGTAATGGTGTTCCATGTCTAGTCGCGCTGGCCATGTGACCACGGAAACTGTCTATGGACAAATGCTGGCTCTACGGCTTGGAGACGGGGATGAGCACCGCCCCCTAGAGTCGGACACGACTGGACAAAATGTCAAGGGGAACCTTTACCTTACTAAGTGATAACTATATACAGCCATGTTCAGAGGCAGAGTGTCTCTCTATCTCTCTGAATGCTAATTGTGGAAGCTTCTCAGAGGCACCTGGCTGTTCAAGATACTAGACCAGATTAGTTCTTGACCTGATCCAAGCAGGGTTTTTTTCTATGATGTTAGTTTAATCTGACACCATTACATCTCAGCTACACTTGTATTTCCTCTGTTTCTAGAGATCTGTACTTTCACTACTTGAAGGGAAGAAAATAAACAACCTGAAATATTGGAAACCAGGAAGGCGAGATTGTAATTGCTTGATTTAATAGTTGTTCCGCTGATTGGGACCAGAACTATTATACAAATCCCTTAATTGATTATAAAAATCAATATAAATCACATGAAGAATCAAAAAAGAGAGAAAGTGGGTTTTCTGTTTCTTGGATTACATACATTTTTCAGGTTGTTTTTTGCACATTTTTGCAAAAAATTATGGTATTATAAAATGTATTAACTATTGCCTTGTTGCTTGAACTAGGAAAATAACGCTATAGGATGAATTGTTTCTGTTTTTCTTAGAGATGGGCACAAACCTCCAGTTCGGTATGGTTCGTTTACCAGCCCAACAGCTGATCTGCAGTTCAGCACCCCAACCCCTCCAGCTGGTGCGCACTCACAGGCAGCCCCTGGAGGAGGCAGGACAGGGAAGCCAAGGCACTGCCTCCAAGTGGGCACCCACTAGAGAGGGGGAACCAAACCGTGGATCAGATCTTGGGCTGTAAACTGACTGTGCTGAATCACCGAACCAGCAATTGGTCCCATCTCTAGTTTTTGTGATTTATCATCCTGTCCTTTTTGTGAGTGCTGTGTCTACTCACAAAAGGAAAAGACAGTAATTTTGCACAGAGACCTTCTATTCCAATTGCAAATTACTGGGTTTGACCTATAAAGCCCTAAAGGACATTTTTTTAAAAAAGGGATTGGTTTATTTTGCTTTTTAATTGAGCTTTTAATATTACTCTTATTTATAAGTTTTAATAATCCTGAATGAGGGTTTGGCTGATATCTGTTTAATGCTTTTTAAATATTGCAATTATTTATTATTTTAGCTTTTAACTTTGTTTCTTTTAATACTGTAAACTGCCTAGGATTCCTTAAGAGAAAGGCAGCAGATAGATAGATAGATAGATAGATAGATAGATAGATAGATAGATAGATAGATAGATAGATAGATAGATAGATAGATAGATAGATAGATAGATAGATAGATAGATAGATAGATAGATAGATAGATAGAACAAAGCAAAAGGAGGAAGAATGTCTGGTATTTTGGTCTCTCTTATATGAACTGATCTTGGAGGGATTAGAAATTACTTGAGAGGTTGGTTTTTTTACCGTGCCAAAACAGCCTGATTGAACAAAAACCTGAGCAATGACTGATAAAACACACACCCTTGTAGGGATTGCATGGGATTTCAGTTATATTAATAAATGTCTGAGCAGTGAACTAGCACTCAGGACACTCGGTTTCAAATCCTCACATAACCATGGAAGCTCACTAGGTGATGGCAAAACTACTACTTAAATACCTTACATATTGCAGGTCAAATGCAAACCTGATGGCACATAACAGCAACACACCTGCTTGACTAGGATGACCTACAAGAGGTAGACAGGACTACCTTTGAAAAGCTGCTTTGGTCAGCTTTTGAAAGTGTCCTCCATTTGAAGGCTTTTCTGTCTAGTCCAATCTTATTTAAAGATAAAAGAAACATAAAGAGATCAGGGACCTTACAAGGATCCACCTGCCGCATGGGCTCAGCAGGCATACAGATCACATGGTCACAGAGGTCCTCACTCAAGTGAGATATATTGAATTTCTAAGCTATAAAAGTTATTTCTTCTTTTGCCTTTGTACATATACATTTTGCATATTTAATTTTATGCAAGCTGACATCTTTTTCTTTTTGATGATGCATGTCCTCCCTTTTGCTGATGTGTGAGTGACCACCCCATACATGGTCCCTGCATATAATCTGCTTTTCCTGCTATAGCAACCTCAGAAAATTCAGTGGCTGTAGACACAGGCCCCATGGAAGCATAAATGTATACAGTTGGTGAAGTCATTTGATCTCCAAAGGATTGCAAGCTAGTGACACAACAATCCTCCAGCACTTGTGTGGGAGCAGCTTTCTGTCTGAACTTTGTCAACAGCTGGATGAAGAATCAAGTGAGCATTGATCTCTAGTTTTCACAAACACACTACCCTCAAATCTCTGCTTATGGAAGGGCACCTTTGGATCCAAGTCATTAACTTCAAATTATGTGGTTAAGACATGTCTATGAATTCCCATGATGGATAATTTAATCAAGACCCCCAAGCTTTGATGAGATTTGAATGAATGTTACTTTTTTGGCCCTGTCCTTATGCAGCGCCCCAACTGTTACATATCAGTTCTGGGGAAATGGCATGGCATTACGAAGATTTGTCGTGTGGATTTGATTAAACATTTGACGCTGGCATCTGTTCTCTATTTGGTAAGAGGCCGTCCACAACCAAGTTTTGACAGATGTATCCTCTGTTATATATTCAAATTGATAACAGGCCAGGCCAGATTCAAGTGCATTGGAAAAAGGTCTTGAGCTTCAAAGGCATTCCTGCCAGGAAAATGTCACTTTCAAAATTTCAGCGACAATTTATTGTTCCAAATACATGGGAAACGAGAAACTGAAACAGGAATAGAAATATGCAGGGCTAGGTTGGCAGAGAGTTCCGTTCTTGCTGCCTCCAGCTTTACCAGTAGAAAATATTTCTAAACAACTAGAGCTGCAGCAAAATATTGTAATGTGGTTCCTGTCAGCCAAACCCTCATTCAGGATTATTTGTTCCATTTCTCTGTCCCCCAACAGGCTTTTCCCTGTGATTCTTGAGGATTTATTTCTAAGTATTTTGGGGTGGAGGGTTAAAGGGTTCCAAATGCCTGCTGAGGGTATGTTATGTACTGTCAAGTTGGAACTGACTTATAGTGACCTTAATAGAGCTTTCAAGCTGAGATGTTTAAAGAGTGGTTTACCAATGGCACCCCCTGCCCTAGCAAGTTTTCATGACTAAGCAGAGATTCAAACCCAGGGCACACACTGCTGATACTGTGTCTTAAATATAAACCTAAACTATTCTGAATTCAGTACATTTAGTTCTGTGTTTTGAGCTTATTTTTTACCTCAAACCTCCTATTAATAACACTTTAATTTGAATTTTTGGAAAGACAGAATCTTGAGAATAATAACATACAAATTCAGACAAATGCTAAGTAGTAAACACAGATGTTCATTTAAGGTTTTCTTATGTGCATTCATTAATGTCTGATTCAACAGTGTCATTTGTTGTTTCTTCTACCACTGTCCCCTGTTCCCTATGAATACTGGATAGCAAGGCAGAACACTTGTTCTTTAAGAGAACTGCAACAGCAGAAAAAAAATTGTGGGGGAAAGATCTAACATTCAGATGAACAACAGCAGGATTACCATGGATTAGCTGCTTCCTCTTTTTGTTCCACCTGTCCTCTTTGCTTAACTACAAAATGGCAGGAGGGGGATCAGGTATATCCCACATAACCAAAATAGCATTCTTAATTCTAACACTGTCTTCTTCTCTTTTTAAAGATGATTTTAAGATGATTTTTAAGATGATTTTTTAAGATGACTTGCTGGAGAACCTGAAGAAATCAAAGTGTTTTAGCCAATATTTATTATTCCCAGGGAAAATTCTAGAACAGATTATAAAGCGGTCACTATGCAAGCACCTAGAAAACAATACAGTAATAACTAGAAGCAAACACGGATTTGTCAAGAACAAATCCTGCCAGACTAATTTGATTTCATTTTTTGATCGGACAGCCTACCTGACAGATAGAGGGAATGCTGTAGACATCATATATCTTAACTTCAGCATAGCTTTTGACAAAGCACCCCATGATATTCTGATTAGCAAGCTAACTAGGTGTGGGCTGGATAGATCAAGTGTCAGGTGGATACACAATTGGCTACAGAATCGTACTCAGAGGGTGATGATAAATGGGTCCTTCTCTAACTGGGAGGAGGTAACAAGTGGGGTACCCCAGGGCTCAGTCCTGGGCCCTCTGCTCTTCAACATTTTTATCAGTGACCTGGATCAGGGGTGCAGGGAATGCTAATCAAATTCGCAGATGACACAAAATTGGGTGAAATAGCTAATACCTTGGAACACAGAAACAAAATTCAAAATTATCTGGATATGCCTAAGCACTGGGCTGAAAGTAATAGAATGAAATTCGACAGGGATAAGTGCAAAGTACTGCACCTAGGAAAAAGAAACCAAGCACAAAGTTACAAAATGGGTGATACCTGGCTCAGCAATACGACAAGTAAGAAGGACCTTGGAATCATCGTAGATTACAAGCTGAATATGAGCCAACTGTGATGTGGCCACAAAAAAGGCAAATATTGTTTTAGGCTGCATTAACAGAAGTATAGTCTTCAAATCCCATGAGGTACTAGTTCTTCTCTATTTGACACCAGTTAGGCCTCATCTTGAGTTCTGTATCCAGTTCTGGACACTGCACTTCAAGAAGGATACTGACAAATTGGAAAAAGTTCAGAGAAGGGCAACAAGGATGATCAGGGGGCTGGAAACCAAGTCCTCTGAGGAAAGACTGAAAGAACTGGGCATGTTTAGCCTTGAGAAAAGAAGACTGAGGGGTGATATTTTCAAATACTTAAACGGTTGTCATACAGAGGAGGGGCAGGACCTCAATCATCCCAGAGTGCAGGATATGCAACAATGGGCTCAAGTTACAGGAAGCCAGATTTCGGTTGAATATCAGGAAAAACTTCCTAACTGTTAGAGCAGTACGGCAATGGAACCAATTACGTACCTTGAGAGATGGTGAGTGCTCCAACACTGAAGGCATTCAAGAGAAATTTAGACAACTACCTGGCAGATATCCATTGATTTGTATCCCTGCATTGAGCAGGGGGTTGGATTCAGTGGCCTTATAGGCCTCTTCTAACTTCATTATTCTCTGATTCTATGATTCTATTTGCTTAGTTGTTATGAACAGCAAGATTATAGTGAGGAGAAAAGGGTTTGCCAAATGAACATGGTAGCATTAGCAACTTACTGTGGCTGGTAATATAGAGACAAACAAGGCCATCCAGCTTGAGATTCTGGAAAGCTAAACTAGCTGCATGGGAGTAGTCTGTGCCTAAGCTGTTCACATGGAAGGAAGTCCATTGGTTTACCTCAGTGTTGCCAGGTCTCAGGTCTCTGTGCTTCCCTAGGTTTTGGAAGACAAGGGGGCAAAACTTTCTGGATAAACCAAAGAAAGTGATGGTTTGGTTTTATTGCATATAGTGGGTTTAACAACAGGGTGCCACCTCCCAGCTGGAACCAAAGCTCATTGGTTGGGTGTGAATGTGTTTGTATGTGTGCTGCACATATAATATTGGTTTAGAAGGCATTGCAAAAGATTGGTGTTCTCCGTTGCACAGTGGTGCACACATATGCTTTTGCAACTGTTACACAAGGTTCTTCCTTCTGTCATATCACAAGGGCTCACCTCTGGTACTGGACCTGAAAGATCAGAACCAGCAAACAAGTGAAACTGCTGACATGGCAACTTTAATTAACCTGTGCTGTAATGCAGAAGGAAGGGTGCTTGCTTGAGAACAGCATGATGCAGATGAGAAAAGGAAGATGATGTGTGAGAAACGTGATGAGAGTATAGAGGCTCTCATCGGAGTGCCGTCCATCTCTAAGGTTTCCAGAGAAGTGCAGACCACTCCGCCGCCAACTCCTCGAGAGAGGGTACACCAGGGAATAGATACCCGGGAACTAGAAGAGAATCTCCGGGGTTTGGCAGTAGCCACTCAGACTGAAGGAGAATTGGCGGGAAAGGAAGAAAGGGGGAGGTCCATGATTGAGGCGGGAATGGGAGATATAAAAATGGGGGAGAGAGACAAGATACCAGGCGGCTGGGAGCTGATCTGGGTAGAGGATCCCTGGACGGGACTATGGGAAAAAGTAAAGGTACCTCGAGAAGAGGCGGATTATAGAAGGAGGAGGGGTTTACCACAACGGCCTTCGTACTGGGGAGAGTCCGAGGCCAGGGAGTGGAGACGAAGGTTAAAGGAAGAAAGGGAACAGGTGGCCAGAGAGGCAGCGGAAAGACGACAATGGCGAGCGGAGGAAGCGAGGAGGAGATTGTGCCCCCAGGACCGTGGGGTTCCCTGGGACGAGAGACGGAGCCGTTTTGGAGCCGAGATGGAGGGGAAGAGACCCTACCATTGTTAGGGGATCAAGATGAAGACCAACGTCCGCTGTCTCCAGATCCCTTCTTACCTGGACCTTGGGAAACCAAATCTTTGAACCCGTTTGATCAAGAAGCGTGTATACCCCTGAGGCGTCCGTTGATGTCCCAGGAGAAGTTAAGAACTGAACCCTTAATCAATGATTTCCCGTTAAAAGATATAATAAACCCCAGTTTGAATTTAGAGATAAAACCGTCTCCTGGTCTTTTTGATACTGAGGCTAAAGCACAGTTCGAACCTTCACATATTGGCGCCCAACGTAGAGAGCCTCATACCCCGGACGGAGAGACGGAGGGATGGATTAAAAAAATAACAGAAGGCCAAGAAACCCTCATTAAGCAGCTGGCCGAACAACAACGATTAATAATAGAACAGCTAAAGAATACACACATCCGACCGGATGGCAAGTCCGACCACCACAGCCCCGCGCTGCCGATAGCGACACGACCACCTATCAAATTACAAAAGATGGGCCCACAGGATGACCCGGCCGCGTTCCTCAATACGTTTGAACGGGTGGTGACCTCGGCGCAATGGCCGCAAGACCAGTGGGCCCTGATCCTCACGCCATATCTGACGGGTCTGCCACAAGAAATAGTGGACACACTCGACCCGTCGGTCGCCAGCGATTACAAAACGGTGAAAACGGCCATTCTCAACACTTTGAATTTAAATGAAGAAGCATACCGGTGGCGATTCAGAGAACTAAAATTGAAACCCGGGCTACACCCGAGAACACTGGCGCAAAAGATGCGAGTTAATGCCACTAGATGGATACAACCCAAAGGGAAATCAGGTGAGCAAGTATTAGAACTAATTCTAATGGAACAACTGATATCTACGTTAGGAACGGGACCACGAAACTGGGTGGTGAAGAACAAACCCGCCAACCTAGAGGGCGCTGTAACCTTGCTGGAAGACTTCCTCGAGGCGGAAGACCCATGACAATATAAACCGGTGACGCAGTCGGAAAGACCGAGGAGTAGAGAAAAGATGGCGGAGACAACAGTACACGCGACGGTGCGCGGCCCCATGTCTCAAAGTTTTAAGAAGACCCGACCAGATCGAGTAGACTTTGTGAACCCGACAGGAACGAGAGTGCCAAGGCCCCTGATAACGGCGGACCCTGCAGCGAATAAGCAACCCGCGACGTGGAACAACAACAGAGACCGGATGGTGGCATGCTTCGGATGCGGGCAATTCGGACACATAAAAAAGTTCTGCCCAGCTGAGGAGTGTGCATGGACAGACATCTACGCCCTAACAGCCAAGGTGGGTGACGAAGACCACCCGGGGTGGGCGGTGAAAGCTAAGGTAAATGGACAATGGAAGAGGGCCCTTATCAACACAGGGTGCAGCAGGACCCTGGTGAAAGTGCTACAAGGGGAACGATTACCAGAACCCATGCTTATTAAATGCGTGCATGGAGATGCTAAGGAATATGAAACGGCAAGGGCCGAAATTGAGATAGGAAACCAAAAGAGAGAACTGGACATAGGAATAGTGCCGGGTCTAGGAAGGGACATGCTACTAGGTAGAGATTGGCCAGGTGTAGAGGAATTAACGTATACAGTGGCCGAAGTGTATAATGGAGAGTTAGAGGAGGACACCTGGGAATCCGAGATGGTGAACCTATCCAGGGACCAGTTAAGGAACTGGCAACAAGACGACATGAGCTTAGAGGACTACAGATTGCAAGCGGTTCCCGAGGGAACCACCAGGGACGGAGAATCGAACTTTGAGATCAGACAGGGTCTGATGTACAGGGTGGTCAAGACCAAATTTGGTGAAGAGACTCAATTGGTGGTACCCAACCGGCTTCGAGGTTGGATCATGCATCTAGCACACGACGTGCCTCTAGCGGGACATTTAGCCACACAAAAGACGCTGGCCAGAATCCGTCAAAGATTCATCTGGCCAAAAATGGCCAAAATGGTGGAAGAATACTGCCAATCTTGCCCTGAATGCCAGTTGACCCAACCTAAAGCAGGTCCGGGAGGGGAACTGATACCCATGCCCTTAGTGGATAGACCTTTTGATAGGATTGCCATGGACATCGTGGGCCTGCTAACAAAATCAGCGGGGGGGACACCAATACATCTTGGTCATCATTGATTACGCTACCCGGTACCCGGAGGCTATTCCCCTAAGAACCACGTCGGCCAAGGTCCTGGCGAAGGAGCTGTTAGGGATATTCTCGCGAGTAGGGTTTCCCCGGGAGGTCCTGACGGATCAAGGCTCTAATTTTATGAGTTTGACCTTCAAACAAATGTGGGAATTGTTAGGGGTAAAGCCCATGAAGACCTCTATTTATCACCCTCAAGCCAATGGCCTGGTGGAAAGGTTCAACCGAACGCTAAAAGGGATGCTTAGAAAACTAGTGTTAGAAAAACCCAAACTGTGGAACACCTTCTTAGCACCCTTAATGTTTGCCGTGAGAGAAGCCCCCCAATCTTCCACGGGTTTCTCGCCATTCGAATTACTATATGGGAGACACCCAAGAGGGGTGTTAGACCTGATAAGGGAGAAGTGGGAAGAAGGAGAAGATCACTCCCAGAACGCCTTACAACAAATAGTAGACATGAGAAACAGTTTAATGGTGGCCTGGGAGTTAGCTAAAGACAACCTGGGCCACGCACAGGTTAGGCAGAAGGCAGGATACGATAAAAGGGTGAAGCCCAGAGAATTTGAGGCAGATCAAAAAGTGTTAGTATTGTTACCCACAGAGTCATCCAAACTCTTCGCCAAGTGGCACGGACCCTATAAAGTAATAAGAAAGGTTAGTGAAGTAGACTATGAGATAGAAACTCCTGATAGGAAAAGGAAAAAACAGGTACTACATGTAAACTTATTAAAAAGGTGGATAGACAGAGAATGTCTCTATGGGTCGGAAGTAGAGGAAGAGTTAGGGCCAGAGAGTTCCGAAATAACTACAGATAGCGCATTGGTAATAGATGAACAGGTGGATCAAAATCAAAGGGGACAAATCTTACAGATAGAAAAAGAATTCCCAGAAGTATTTTCTAAGACTCCAGGATGCACCCGTTTGGTGGAACATGTTATTGATACCCAACCCGGAGTGATAGTAAGCTCGTCAGGGAGGACATGGCCCAGACAACTAGCAGGGGTCATCGAAGCTGAAGTGGAGGAGATGCTACGATTGGGGGTGATTGAACCCGCCAAAGGGCCCTGGCGAAGCTACCCTGTGATGGTACCTAAACCAGACGGGTCCCTGCGCTTCTGTATAGATTTTAGGAAAGTCAATGCCGTGTCTAAGTTCGATGCGTACCCCATGCCCAAGGTGGGGGATTTGTTAGACCATTTAGGGAGCGCTACTTACCTGAGTTCCATCGACCTGACTAAGGGTTACTGGCAGATCCCAGTAAGACCCCAAGATCGAGAAAAAACGGCCTTCTGTACCCCAAAAGGCTTGTATCAATTTGTAAAAATGCCTTTTGGGTTGCATGGAGCCGCAGCAACTTTTCAACAACTGATGGACACAGTATTAGTGCCAGTTCAAGACTGTGCGGCCGCCTATATTGATGACATAATAGTATACAGCCGCACCTGGGAACAACACTTAAGCCATCTGAGGCGGGTACTAACGGAGTTAAGAAAGGCAGGTTTGACCGTAAATCCCAAAAAATGCAAAATAGCTTTGCCTAAGGTAGACTATCTGGGTTTTAAGGTAGGGCAGGGAGAAATACAACCTCAAGAAGAAAAAGTGACAAAAATATCCCAATGGTACCGCCCAAAAACAAAGAAGGAAGTCCAACAGTTCCTAGGATTGGTGGGATACTATAGACAGTTTATACCGAGATTCTCAAGTATAGCTGCCCCGTTAACAGACTTGACCAGTAAAAGAGCTAGCCGATGGGTGATTTGGGGAGAAAAACAAGAAGAAGCTTTTGAAACCCTGAAAACTATTATATGTGAGTTGCCCATTAGATTCGCCCCGGATTTCAATTATCCCTTCTCTCTGTTCACCGACGCGTCTGAGAAAGGCCTTGGTGCAGTATTGTCCCAAGTAAGAGAGGGGGTAGAATACCCGGTATTATATCTTAGCCGAAAACTCACGCCAAGGGAACAAAAATATGCAGTGATTGAAAAGGAGGCGCTGGCGATCAAATGGGCTACTCATGCCCTAAGATATTACCTTCAAGGGGCCCCATTCACCTTGATAACTGATCATGCCCCTCTGCAATGGCTGTGCAGAATGAAGGAAACCAACCCTCGGCTCACCCGGTGGTATTTGGCATTACAACCCTTTGCTTTCACGGTCCAATATAGAAAAGGAACCGAGCATGCTAATGTCGATTATTTTTCTCGGCAGGGACCATGGGCAAGAAGCGAGGAAGAGAGGACGGCCCTCTTGGATGGGGGGGGGTATGTGAGAAACGTGATGAGAGTATAGAGGCTCTCATCGGAGTGCCATCCATCTCTAAGGTTTCCAGAGAAGTGCAGACCACTCCGCCGCCAACTCCTCGAGAGAGGGTACACCAGGGAATAGATACCCGGGAACTAGAAGAGAATCTCCGGGGTTTGGCAGTAGCCACTCAGACTGAAGGAGAATTGGCGGGAAAGGAAGAAAGGGGGAGGTCCATGATTGAGGCGGGAATGGGAGATATAAAAATGGGGGAGAGAGACAAGATACCAGGCGGCTGGGAGCTGATCTGGGTAGAGGATCCCTGGACGGGACTATGGGAAAAAGTAAAGGTACCTCGAGAAGAGGCGGATTATAGAAGGAGGAGGGGTTTACCACAACGGCCTTCGTACTGGGGAGAGTCCGAGGCCAGGGAGTGGAGACGAAGGTTAAAGGAAGAAAGGGAACAGGTGGCCAGAGAGGCAGCGGAAAGACGACAATGGCGAGCGGAGGAAGCGAGGAGGAGATTGTGCCCCCAGGACCGTGGGGTTCCCTGGGACGAGAGACGGAGCCGTTTTGGAGCCGAGATGGAGGGGAAGAGACCCTACCATTGTTAGGGGATCAAGATGAAGACCAACGTCCGCTGTCTCCAGATCCCTTCTTACCTGGACCTTGGGAAACCAAATCTTTGAACCCGTTTGATCAAGAAGCGTGTATACCCCTGAGGCGTCCGTTGATGTCCCAGGAGAAGTTAAGAACTGAACCCTTAATCAATGATTTCCCGTTAAAAGATATAATAAACCCCAGTTTGAATTTAGAGATAAAACCGTCTCCTGGTCTTTTTGATACTGAGGCTAAAGCACAGTTCGAACCTTCACATGATGCCAAGCCTCTTCCTGAAATCCTTCAAACATTTTGTGTTCAGTTTATACAATCACCAACCTTTTTCAAACAACATAGACTTTGATTTCAAATTTAACAATTTTTCATATATCACTCCATGTTTCTGTTTTAAAACAGAATGCTTCTGCTTTAACATATTACTAGTTCACACGACACTCAAGATAGACACATACTGCTCTTCTAAGATGTTGCCTCTTACCTAGTCATGGGAAAAGTTACTTTTTAAACTAGCAGTCCCCAAATTGCAAATGTGGCTATTTGTTCTATTTTTAAAAAGTAGTTATTCTAACCTCTGTTGCTACTAACAAACATAGGTGCATCATCTAAAATTAAAGAGTTAAAAGTAAACTTGGCCCATATTTAAAATAAACCCACTGGCATCCATGAGATTAAAGACAAGTGTAGCTTTATAAAAGGATCAGCAAAATTTTGACCTCAGGAGCAGCAAGGTAAGAATGATGTAATTGTATAGATGTGTGTAGAAAACGCTAAACTCAGCACATGAAACCTGCACACAACATGTAACTCAGTTAAATTGCTTTTATTTGAGAGATGTTTGTTCCCTAGAAGCTGTATTTCACAGAACTGCATCCTAATCCTCAAATTTTTCTGCATCCCCTCTACCACCAAAAAAAAAAAAAAAAGGCCTGTGAAGCATAACAACATAAATGTGAAATATGGGCCCACTTCCTCTAATCCTCCATAGCATCAGTAACAATGGAGCAAGGGATTTCATCAGATAGAAGGAAGGATTTGTCAAATGATTACGTATATGCCAGCCTTCCCCCCCCCCCCCCTTCATTGCTCTACAAGTCAATGCCTGGAGAAGAGGCAACCATAATTCTTGCCTCGATGGTTGTATTTCTCAGCTGTCTTTCATGTAAAGGTAATGCTTTCTCCCATCTTGAGTTTCTCTTTGCCACAGCAACTTAAGATGCTAGAGCTTTCACTTTTTTTTAAGTGCTCTTTGTAGAAACTGTGGTTGGGTTCAGGGTCAGAAGGCACAGCAGACATTAACTACAATTCCCCAAAAGCTTAGGTTAAGGTTGCTGTCCCCAACCAAGTGCCCACCCAGATGTATTGGAACACTGCTCCTATTATCCCCATCCAGCATGGACACTTGTAATTGGGAATACAACACTTTATTAAGTACCATGGAGAGACAAAGTTGTAATTCTCCTTCTTGCCCATTGCCAAATGGCCAAACAGCAGTAGTAGTGGCATGACTTGTCCCATCATTTACACCATGGGGAGAAGCATCAGTTATCACCACAGTCCCTGCTGTCACCCCATCTTTCTTCCTTCCTCCACCCCATCTGCTGTCTTGTCTTGTCTCCTCCATACCCCACCCTTACCTACACTGAATACCCTTTCTCCCTATGCAAGGTGAAAACATTACCTGCACATAGCCCATCTCTACACAAAGAGATGTGTCCATGGCTTTACTCTGGGAATTCAAGGGAAAGAACTGTTTGGGCTGACTCTGTGCCTTTAATACGAGCTGCCGTGAATGACAAAACCAATCTGGAACCCTTGGAATTATTGCCTGGGGACTTCTCGGCTGCCGGACCCCTGGGAGGGTGGAAGTGGGACTCATATCTATTTAAGAGGTAAATTACCATGAGTGGAGGCACTGGGGAGTTGCAATTCACTGTCACCTTCTTTTCCCTTAAATCCTACCACAGCTCTAAAATTTATACTCTAGGAAAGATTGTGTGTGTTAATGGTGTACTAACCGGGGACTAACGTGGTACAAAATGCCCATAAATTATTGCTAGGAAAACTATAAGTCAGGGGATGGACCCCACTTCAGCACTGCAAGAAAAACTACCTTCCCAAGAAAAAAGATGAAAAATCTGCACATAATCATCATGTGCTAATTTATTTGTAAAACTGCAAACACAGAAATAGTGGCTATCATTACAATGGAAATAGAAGGCATCTCAGCACAGTGAGAAACACTGAGACCTGGTGACCAGTGTGCTGCTCAGTCTTCTACTAACTCATGGCGGGCATGTTCAAGGCCCCTATTCTCCCTCCTTGTCATCCTTCATCTTTAAACTGGATTTAAACTAGGTAGCTCTTCAAATAGAGGGCCTGAATCAGAGGACTGGCCATTGACGGCCTGCAACTATAGAACTGTCCCCCTGTAAGGTAAGATATGTAGCTACTCTAACTGGAGGACAAGGTAGGGAACAGAATGGTTGAAATCCTAACACTGCACACAGCAAAAAAAAATGTTGCTGGTCTCACTTGCATCATTTACAAATCTCTGCATCTATGGAATTCTAAAGGAACACTTGACAACAGCATCCAATGTATGAATGTGCAGCCACCATTTTTAATGTTGCTCTCAGCTAGAAATAAGATAAAGTTGGCATGTGACCTCTTTTTTTCCTTCTACCAGAAGCAGACGTCACAGTGAACACTTGATGCCCAGTGCCATTCAGACAACACTGTATTTGATAATCTTCCAAGAAGGATGGTGGGGATGGAATAAGTGGGTGGAGAGAGAAGCAGCTGTTCACTATCACTTGGCATTAAAACTGCATTGATGTTACTAAACTGTGAGAAACCAAGAAAAGCTATCCCATTGTAGAGGAAGATGCTTTTTCGGTATGCTTGGTCAATGCAAGCAAATAACAATCCTGCTGATTCCATTTTCTTGATCAGCAACTCATTTTCACAGGGCTTATATTTTGAACCAGCCAAGGCTGAAAGATCAACATGAGCTCTGTACATTTTATTTCTTCACTATGTTATAGTAAACATTTAAGATGAATTTTATTGCAGTCTAACAGTTTGGGTAAATCAGGGTTTTCGGAATAAACAGAGCTCCAATGTCATTCATTCTTTGTAGCTGGTTACTCATAATTAACTTCTTTTTCTCAGTAAATAAGATATAACTGTTATAGGCACACATGAGCGTACACACACACACACACACTTCACATCCAGCTCCATTCATCATGATGCCACAAAGGCATCTCTCTGTCCATTCAACCTGAGGATAATTATTTTTCTCAGCCTTAGGTACAGGTGACTATCCCCTAGAGATAAGCAGTTAGAGGCACACCTGCATTATACCACAAAAAGTTGTTTACTAAGACCTCTTGTTGTCTCACAGGAACCTGTAATCTTGACCTCAGTTGGCTGACTCAATGAACATAGCTTCCCAAATCTGCTGATCCCAGTTTATTCACTCCTCCTCATGGTTTGGATTGAGGAATTAGCTTTTATGGCTGAACACAGGCAAGCAGG
The DNA here is from genome assembly GCA_037013535.1 of Intellagama lesueurii. Classification (NCBI taxonomy): domain Eukaryota; kingdom Metazoa; phylum Chordata; class Lepidosauria; order Squamata; family Agamidae; genus Intellagama; species Intellagama lesueurii. The sequence goes on along the minus strand of JBAJHW010000005.1, from coordinate 185,545,158 downwards.
GTAAGACTCTACAGGGTTGCCACCCAGGTGCATCAACTCCACAGCCAGCCTGGCTATGGCTGGGTTACCTGAGAGGTGGTTCACCCCCATAAGACCTCTCTGCCCTTGAAGGTCCTCTCCCCTTTTGTTGGCCCTAGAAAAGGCTGGAGAGCCACACAGCTCCCCTGTCTCTAACTTGACCAGCAGAACTCTGAAGTACTTCCTGCTGCAGGGCTGGCTGGCCAGTGCAACTACAGGTCCGCCAGTGCTTCCACCAGGAAATCCTTTCCTCTTCCTATTCCCAAATAGGTTTCCCTTCATCTCTGTTGCTGTTGCTACAGCCAGTTAAAGAGCCCTCCTCCTGTCTCTGCTTTCTGCCCCCATGGTTCCTGCTTCAGCTGCACAACGCTGCCGATACTGGGCAAGACAGAAGATGCTCAGTGCCCTTTGGGGCCATCATTTCTGGAGGGTCATCAACTCCTCACACTTTGCAAAGAGTTCCTCATCAACAGCATCAGAGACCAGTTGGGCAGCAATCGTGGTTTCTTCCTAACTGTAATTTATCAGAGCTTTGACTTAGGGAGGGATAACTTCACTGCAGTGTAACTGCAAGTTTCTAGTTGTTTTTATAGTTAAGAGGGTGTGCTCTCTCTATACGGTGGTAGAAGAAAATCATCACATGGTTTAAGTGCTAGCTTGTGTTTGTGTCTCATGCTGCTGCATTCAGATGTGTTGCAGTTTTCAATTAAAAGTAACTATTTTAGTTACTTTCAGCAAGCAGGAAATTAAGAGTTTCTTTCAAAAATTGGACTATAACAGAAGCTTATTACTTGAGGGGCCTTGGAAAAAGACTGTAACTATTTTTGAAGAGCAATTTTCTGAATTCTGGTATCATTTGCAAAATACATGAGTATGGGACTAAATGTAGAGTCATCAGCCCCTAGTCTTCCAGGATTTGTAGGAAGGAGGGGGAAAACACATGGCATTTGACAGGGATCTTGCCAAAAAGAAGAGGCTCCCATTCCAATGGAAAATTGGGCATCTTGCTAAATATATTTTATTTTTCTGGTTAGGCTTGAAGCTGTAATGGCTGGTCACAGCCTCTGCCCAAACCGTTGTTCACAGCCAAGCACAGAAGGAACAGATGGTCAGCTCACTGGTTATTTTACCATATTTGTACACCCTCCTCTTCCGTACTACTCAGTTCTCCACAGTGGTGCCTTTTGGCACGGAACATCATTTATAAAGTATCCAGCTATCAGGATGTCTCTCTATAAATTTATAGAGTTCAGAAAAGGCCAGTTCTATATATTTAAGAAGAATGGAACACCGAATGAATTCTTAAGATAAATAGCTTTCGCTTTGATACAAACTACTGTATAACTACAGTTTCCAGAGAATACAGGAGTAAGAACAAAGGCTTAGAAGGTCAGCCTGATTTATCCATGTCTTCTTCTCAGTCCAATGCTCTGAATTAAGTAAGCACTGAAGACCAACCCTGCCTCCCCTGGTCACCAGATATAAACTTGGAGTGTATTTTCAGTTTGTTAAAAACATAAAGTGAAGTCAATGTGCTGTGAACCTCCACTTAATGCATAAACAGTTGCAACATATCTGAGAACTGAGTACATGTATATGCATTATTCCCTCCTGCCTGGCTGGCTTCCCTGTCACTGCCATCTGCTCACTATTTTCTTGTCCAGGGAACACAGTGTCTTGCAACCAGTCACCTCAGAAGTCTGGACTGGCTCTGGTTCTAGCACTTGACTGCTAAGCATTTTCTTTCCCCACAACATCAGAAGTAGCAAAAGGACATTATATGTAGAAATTGTAAAAATCCTGCTCAACTTGGCATTTCTTCCAAAAAAAAAATGACTTCAAACCTCCAAAAAAAATTCAGGATCACCGACATGGAGCACATAACATATAGAGAAAGGGTTTGGAATCACACCTCGTAGCAGGCGCTTGACCTCTGCATGCACATTCTGAAGGATCTGCAGAAGTCAAGGCTATGAAACTCAACCCCTCTCTCTCTTTCTTCCCAGTTCAGATGCTGAACATTTGGGCTAAGAGTAAATATGTGAGGAAGGGAGCAGCACACGTGTGTGCATGTCCACACACCATTGTCTTTTTGCTTCCATGAAAAGTGCCAGTTCTAAAGAGGAAAGACTCTTCCATTTGTGGTGGGCCTCAACGCAAACAAAAGCTCATTTTCTCCAGGGTCCTGGCTTACACACAGACCCTCCATATGTACAAGAATCTCCCCTGTTCAGAACCAGTACACTTCACATGAGCAAATCAAGTGGCAGGAAACAGGGTTAGCACACTCACTGTTGTGTATTTGCTCAGCGTCAGTGCTGAATGCTTAAACGTGGTTCTTTTTCTTTCAATAGCATAGCATTCTCTTAACTTAATGGTAATGTGGAGATGGAAATAAACATGTAAAATAAGTTGTAAAAGAAAAACATAAACACCAAGACCCACCCAAATGTGTGGGCTTTGTTGTTGCTCTTTAGCTGAGGAATACTGGACAATAGAGAAGATATCAAAGAAGACTCTATGGGCTGGCAAAAGGGAAAGGCAGATTATACAGTGACAAACAATAAATCAGGGAAACACTTGCATGAATCACAAAACATCTGATTATTTACTCTGCAAGATTTATTAGATCTCCATGTTTTATAACGCAGCTCTTACGATATTCATATGTTTCCCTGAAATGTCAGAGTTTTTCCGGTTCTTTTTCTTTTAACTGAAGAAAGATTAATGGTCACATCAACTTGAAAACCTTGCATTTATGACAACTTCAAAATGATACAGGGTGAGACTTATTGCTTGTCACATCTGGGATTGTCTTCAGAACACAAGAAAAGGAATTACTAGGTCAGCTGGAAATGTTCTTTGTGTTGCTGTTCAAAGAAAATGCCAAAGAGTGCAAATTACCACATGCAGTCCTTTTTCCAACTACTATCTGCTGCAAGTTAAGAGAAATCTAATACTAAACTTTTACTAAAAGCTAGATAGATGCCCATTGGGAACATGCATCAAAACATGAATGGGGCTCGGTGTGCCTGCTCTACCAGCCTTGTCTTTCCTCTTTTCATGTTTGCCCCTATGAGACTAGGAAGTTATAGCAGTTTCATACCCGTTTAACTGCCATGGAGCCATCCTAGTACTTAGCATTCTCTACTAGAGTATTCATGCTGAGATACTTAGCATTCTCTGTTTGAGAGGTTTGGTGCACTCCCATAAACTAGAGCAGAAAACAATTAAGCCCCTCGCCAAACAACAAATTACACAATTCTGTAAGATGGAGCTATGGCAGGTGAAGTGATATAAAACCGTTCTAATTGTCTAGTGGCTATACATCCCATGTTTCTCCTTCTCTGCATTTTGTGAGGTTGTCTCTTCTGTCCAGTGGCTCCCCTGCATGGTAATCAGAGGCATGATATGTACACCAGCCAAGTGCTGCTGTTAATCTACAAATACCAAAATGGCTTGGGGCCCCAACAACACTAGGACCACCGTGTGAAACTATCTGGTACCTGAGCTCAGTATCAGAAACCCTTCCTTCTTTGTACTCCTTCCAAAAGAAGCTCAGGGAGGGGTGTCTGCATATGGCATTTTTGAAACAGCCCCAAGGAAGTTTGGGGTTATACTTTTTGGACCAATACAAAATCACACTTATTTATACTTTTGGAATAACACAAAGTCACACTTATTTTCCCAAGCATTAGGATATTAGTTATGGGTCAACTGATCTTCAGGAGAGGCCTTTCTCTCGGTCCCACCACCTTCACAGGTGGGTGGATTTGGAAGGGACACGGAAGAAAGCCTTCTCTGTTGCTGCTCCCAGACTCTGAAACTCCCTCCCACTGGAGGCCAGGCTGGCCCCATCTTTGCTGTCCTTCCGCAAGCAAGCAAAGACCTTTCTCTTCAGGCAAGCTTTCCCCCAGTGACTGGCTGCATGAGTGGGATTTTTAGATGGATTGTTGCACCTCACCACTTTGAATGTGTTTTTGGCGTCGCTGTTGCTTACCTTCCTTTAGTATGGTATTTGCTTGATGCTTTTTTAGTATTTGTTTACTTACTGATTTTAGCTTCAATATTGTCTTTTAATGGTGTTAGCCACCTTGAGTCCTTTTCAAGGAGAAAGGTGAGGTAAAATATTTTAAAAATAAATAAACTGCTGAGTGCTCTTTCTGTGGTATACATGCCCTAGCAAAGCCAGGGACAGGGAGACCCATGTCTCCCAACCCTGCCTCACCCTGCAACATCACCATGGCCTGCCATAACCTAAAATCTCAGGAATTAGTAAGCTGCTGACCTGGCAACCTTAGGCTCAAGTGCTCTGCCATTTGCCCAGCCATGCTGAGTGTTGACTCTTGGCCTAGCTCCACAGCTCCTGGATCTAAGTTTGTCTAAAAAACATGAGTCATTATACCAGCTCCACCTTCATTTTAGAATTCTTCACTTCTCCGTTGAATTGATCGCTAGACATGAAAATAGGTTTCAGTTAAAGAATGTTACAACAGGTTCTGGTCTCACAACAAGGAATCAAATGTCATCTTTCTGCAGGTCCTAAAGGGGGCTAGGGAGGGCTTTGTCTCAGATGGAAGGCTGAAGGTTTCCAAAATGTTATCTGTTTGCTTCTCGGCATTTAGATAGTATCACTCCTACCAGGAAACGGGATAGGACAGAGCTAGACACCCAGACTCAGAGATATGTGAATCTTTACACACCTCATCTCCTTCCTCCCTTCTCCATCCTTATTGGCTTCCCCCTACTATTTACTGCAGTCTTGGGCAGAACCTGGAAAGTTACACCTTTTGTGTAATAGCACAACAAGATTGCAGCCACTATAACATTAATTTGTGATATTAATTGTGACATGATAATGACACGATTAATTAAAAAAAATTAAATAGTCAAACTCCCCAAATTACTTCTCAGGTAACAAAGTAAAAGAACATGAAACATTGTTACTCAGATTGTCAACACTGTGGCACTGTGGGCCTTAAAACAATTGAAATAATATATATATATTGTTTTAAGGTCCACATATATAACCAATTACAGTAAAACATTAATTTTTAACAAATTAGTTTCAAGCGCTGGTCTTTGATACACTTCATGGCAAGCAAACTGTGAAAGACTACAGGTGGTATACCTCCTTTACAACCAGAGAAAAAGAAATCTACACACATTCATATAGATGGACAACATACTTGAAGAAACTTACCAAACTATTCCCTGAGCCCCAGAGCCGATTGGTTTTAAGTTCTGGTAGCGTTTGAGAACTGTGAAGGTCGAGTCACCCACTTCCACGCTGTAGAACTGGTTGTCAACTTTGCTTTTACTCATGTTGTAATATTTGGCAATATATGACACATCCACTTGTTTCCCGAATCCCTGTCACAGAGATGAAGCAGGGGGCAAGGAGGGAAAGAAAACAGAATGCCAGTAAACTATTGGCATAGTAATGAAACAAAACAGAATCTTAGGAACTCAAAGGTGACCCGGCCTGTCATTTCAGGCTTGTCAGAGAATTTCATGTTGACAGCTAGCTCTTTTAATGACTTTCACATGATCTTTGTAGAAACCATATGTAACCCAAGTTCAGACAAGAAATTGTCCTTCAGATCATTCAAACTTCTCCAAAATGGAAAGTTTTGGAGAATTGAAGTATTCAACCATGGAAACCCACAGGAGGTTCCCCCCCTACACACACACCTTTTTACATTTAAGCATTGTAAACATTTATGCTTCAAATTTCCCCACAGACCTTAATAGACAATATGTTTGGGTTTTGAAGTTGGGGCATAGGTGTGTTGATTTGGTAAATTAATATCTCCCCCTTCAACTAATAGGGATTTCCAGAACACCTGACACAATAACAACAGCATCAGTAGCAGCAACAGCATCAGTAGCAGCAGTATAAAAATTAATGCCCAAATACAGCAAGATAAACAAGGCAGAGGTGGGAGAATATGAGAAGGCCACAACCAGTAAAAAACTTATCAATCATTTAAAAGGCCCATGAAAATAAAAAATGTCCTTATTTGGTACTGAAATGACAGCATGGGAGGTACCTAGGGAAAGCATTCTGTATAAAAAGAATTCCAGCCAAGACAGTACACAAAAGAGAGGATTTAACAAAGAACTTTGTATTCAGGCAACCAGATCTAGGAACAGATCACACACACCCCCACCGAGGTCCCAAATCATTTTATTTATTTATTTATTTATTTCGAATTGTATGCCGCCCGCACTCTGCAAGAGTCTCCGGGCAGCTTCCAAGATCCATTAAATCCATTAGTTCAGTTAAAAACAGACACTAAAAACCAATACGGCCACATCTATACTCTACAAAAGCAAAAATAAAAACAAAAGCAATCTACAAAAACAATCTAGATCCATGACTCTATCAATTAAAATTAAAACCTTCAATTAAAAACTTCAATTAAAAAACGTCTGGAACAGGAAGGTTCATGTAGAGGATGGAAGGTAAAACACTGTGAAAACACTATGTGCAGATATAATCTCCTTCCCCTGAAAGGAAATGCATCCCTCCAACCCCCCCCCCAAAAAAAACAGAACAAAAGAGGTCACAGATTTGCATGAACTTTGCATTTCTTAATATGCATGTCTAGGTGCATATTTCAAAAATAAGGACTAACATTTAAATAGAAATGTGAATCTTGACCATGACCAAGTGATATTGTATGTCTGTGTCATGATCTGAGACTAATGATTTATGGGCAACTTGCAGGCTCCTCGTCATTTTTCCTGTTCATATAAATCGGATGTGAATTGTACAGTCTTTTAAAAAAGAAAAGAAAAAATAGGACCCTTTAAGGAAGGATACTTAGTGTGGTGTGGTGTAGTGTAGTGGGTAAAATGATATCCTAGTTCTCAGGAGAACTGGGCTCAAATCCCCACTCAGCCATAGAAACTCATTAGGAGGTGGAATTGGTAAAACTATTCCTTAAATATCTCACTTACCTTGAAAGCCCTAACACGGTTGCTATAAGTTGGTTTCGACATGACAGCACATGACACACACATAACATTTTTTTAAAATTGTCCTTGGACAGCCTATAAAACAGAGGACTGTCAAGCAGAACACATGGCCACTTTCCTGCCATTTTAGAGTGACCATGAGCTGGTTGTTGTAGGTTTTTCGGGCTGTTTGGCCGTGTTCCAGAACACGGCCAAACAGCCCGAAAAACCTACAACAACCATCGGATCCCGGCCGTGAAAACCTTCGAGAATACATTTGAATTTCCCACAGTTCCTGTGACCCAGCATTAATTACTCTGTGGTATTTCAACAAATCTGAAGGGTAGTTTGGAGTGTTCCTACTATGGCTTAACAATAAGCCCAACACAACTGAGAGAGGAGAGGGCTGTGGTATAATCAAGGCAGGTCCAGCCCAACAAGCAGGTTGAAGCAGCTTTATCCCTCAGCGGCATGATAGAAGGCCAGCAAATTGCTCTTTCTTTAATTTCTTATCACATCTTTACTATCATGGAAGGGGAAAGGTCCTTTACAGGTCTTTGGCCATAAATATTTGCCCGCCATTGTGTACTATACACCTTGATGGCGGAGGTGTCACTTGTTTTTCTATCTCAAGTGGCAGCCAAATCTTTTTGGTCAGCCCTGGTTGTAGTTGGAATAAAAAATACTGTTCTGTTCAAACACTAATGTATTTACCTCATTATCTCTGAGGCAGACTTCTGCCAGCTGCACTACCTGACCATTGATATCCCTGAACTGATATCTAAGTAAGGCTATAACAATAAACATGTTTCATGTTGTACCCTTAACATGTTTTTCTATATGCAAGACACATTCTGGACAAACTGTTTTTCTAACAGGTGGTGATTCTGAGCTGTTCAGACACGGTCCGCAGGCACCAGAGAGCATGGAAATAGCCATTGAGGATACTGTGGATGGGAGAATTTGTGCCATTATTCAAAGAAGGAGGAGATGTGTGGTAATAGTGGGAGGTACTCTATTGAGGTGGATGGAGGCAGCAATCTGTGGACCTGGCAGTAGGTCTCAGAAGGGGTGCTGCCTCCTTGGAGCAAAGATCCAGGGCTTGCTAAAAATCATCAAGCTCACTGACCATCATCCCTTCCTTGTGATCCACGTAGGAACAAATGATACTTCCAGGTACACCCTTCAGCATCTTCCAAGGAAATAAAAGGCTGTGGGTCAGAAGCTGAAGAACCTTGGGTCCCTGTTCAATATTTTTATAAATATATTGGGTGAACGTGTGGAGTGGATGTTCATCAAATGTGCAAATGATACCAGACTTCAAGGAGTAGTTAATACTTCAGAGGACAAAATCATGATTCAAGAGGGCCTTGATAGGTTGTAAAACTGGGCCAAAAAAAAAGAAAATGATTTTTTAAAAATGTAAAGTCCTGCACTTAGGTGGGAAAAATGACCTGTAAATATATAGAATGGGAGACAGCTGGTCTGGTGCTTGTGAAAAGGACCTATGTGTCTTAGTAGACAAGCTGAACAGTGTGACACAGCAACAAAAAAGCTAATGCCATATTAGGCTGCATCAATAGAAGTATAGAGTCCAGATCAAGGGAAGTAATTATACCACTATTGTGGTCTGGTCTGGAAAACCTCAAAGGTTCCTTGACCCAGTGGGAGGAAAGGTGTTTTCCAGACTACAACAAGCAATCTGCTTTGATCTGGAATACTGTATCCAGTTCTGGGCACCACAGTTTAAGCAGGATCTTGAGAAGCTGGAATGTATACAGAAGAGGGTGACCGGCAAGCCAATATTTATAAAGAACTGTTGATGGAATTAAGCATATTTAGCCTGGAGGTAATGTGAAAGCCATCTCAGATATTTGAAAGGGATGGAGCAAGCTTTCTTTCTCTCGCTCTACAGGGTAGGACTTGAAGTAATTGATCCAAATTACGAGAGAGTTGACTTCAAGCAAACATTGGGAAGGACGTCCTGACAGTAAGAGCTGTTCCCATAGTGGAACAGATTTTGGCCCAGTGTTCTTGAGGATGAAAACTATGCTGAGTAATAACAAGAAAACACAGAACAAAGCACATAGAGACTGCTGTCACAGAGCCAGGGAGGGGAAGGAAGACAAGCCGCTTCTGTGCTTTTTTGCAACAGTGCTTCAGGGGGCGAGTGGAGAGGGAGGATAAGACTGAGAACACAACATGTTAATGTGTTTCTGGCTAATTGCCAAAGTAAGCTTCCTCTTAATTATGTTAATGTTTTGATTTTTTTTTTTTTTTAAAAAAAAGTCACCCCAAAGGAATGTGTATTTACAAGCCAAAGAATTTGGGGAGGGGGCATTCAGAAATGTGGAAGGACTTACTGACTGAAATTCTCTGACATGCAATGGAATCAAAATGATGCTATCTGATGCTCTGTGGGTTCTCTTGTATTGTTTCTATGCAAAGCATCCACACCATCCCGATTAGTATTATCAATACTTTTGCAAGTGGTTGCTGATTGCTGCACAGCCAGAGACTCCTCAGAGATTATAGCTGTTCCAGGTGGCAGGAGCAAGGTTGCCATCTGTTTATTATGAGTTGTTCATGCTTTGGAAGCTTTGATCATGAGAATGAAAATGCTTCTTACAGACAGGATATGCCCATAATATCTCCTAACGCATGAAAATAAAAAGGACATCAGTGCTTTCATGTGGACTCCACATGAAAGTGGAATCATACGCTTTGACAAATTGAATTAAATGAGGTGTCTTCTGTCAGTACTGCACAATCCCCATCACCATGGAGTCAAATGATCTGTTGTCTTCTCTCAAAGGACTGATACTATGGAAGAAAGTGGTATCTCACTTCTCTGTGAGTACTGTATAGGCTAAATCCCATTGCTGGACTCAACTAGAAAAGACCCATTCAATCAATGGAATTTAGGTGTTATCAAGTACTATTTATTCAGTAGAGCTACACTAAGGTAAAGGTTCCCCTTGACATTTAGTCCAGTTGTGTCCGACTCTAGGGCGCGGTGCTCATCCCCGTTTACAAGCCATAGAGCCAGCATTTGTCCGAAGACAGTTTCCGTGGTCACGTGGCCAGCGCGACTAGACACGGAACGCCGTTACCTTCCCACCGAGAATTTATGGGTGGGATAATTTATCGACTCGCATTTTTACATGCTTTCGAACTGCTAGGTTGGCAGGAGCTGGGACAAGTGACGGGAGCTCACTCCGTTGCGTGGATTCAATCTTACGACTGCTGGTCTTCTGACCTTGCAGCACAGAGGCTTCTGCGGTTTAACCCGCAGTGCCACCACGTCCCCTAGAGCTACACTAGTTAGGATTAAAAACTGAAGTTAGCCCTATGATTCCAGTTCACCAAATTTTTTTAGCCTGAGCAGTCTTGCAGTGCCACATTATGGTGAATCACGTGACAAGTAATTATTGTTTGGTGAACTACATACTTTTAGAGGTTCTAGGATGTATGAATAAATCACCTGCCACCATCTAGTCTGAAATCCTACAGTAAAACTAAGGCTTATACCATGAATCTGTTAAGTCAATTAAAAAAGAAGGATGAGCAAACAAAACAATACAAAACAAAAGACAGAAGCTGAGACCAGGAAAGCTAAGGTACACTTTGATTTGAATCAAGAAGGTGAACCAAGTCATGAGCTTCAGTGTAAGTGAAATAACTACCTTCCTTTATCTCCCAAAGAACAGGCTAATGGTTTACTACAATGGCAAGTCACGCGCGTGCATATGCACATTTTTGTATACACACATATGTAAGCAATTGAGACAGACAGTGAATTTCCCACATTACTTCCTGAACAAATATCATGTGCCCCAAACACATAGAAACATCTTTACTCTGAGCCTGGAATGGGTGCCAGTTGCAAGTGGAGAGGGCAGATGGAAAACCAGCCATTAAACCCACCACACATAAGAGATCAAACTTTCTCCTCCTCCAATGACCCTTGTCCTGGTATTTCTCTCCTCATCTGGAGACTCAAAGAAACACAGCCAAGATTAATTCTAACATACTTGCATATACAGGACTGCAGAAAAGTATGAGCTGGCATTGGCTACTTACAACATATCAATCTTACTCATCCCTTACATAGACATTTTCTTGCACTCTGTCATGTCCCATTTTTCAAAATGAAGAGTTCTAATTCTGAGAGACCCATTCTTTCTACTTAGTAGGGTAACTATGTGAACAAGAGAGCTAATCTGCTGACCCAAGGAAATGAATTGTTTTATCAACAGTAATGAATGAGATAACAGACTGCAAAGTATATCACACTAACCAGGCTATAGAAATGATTAATAATGATAATTATTCACAGGCAACAGCAGCCCCAGAATAATTAAAACCAGATAGCTGTGGTAATCTCAACAGTTCTGTCTCCACGGAGTCTTCCTTGTCAGCTCAGAGCCTAAATGAAAACTACTAAATATTAGTGAAGTTTAGGTCAATGTAAGGCCAACCTGTTTGGAAAAATATGCCACCAGGCTAATAATCATTTGCTTTCTTTCATCAGTGTGTGTGGTGCTGTTTTCCAGGTAACAACCAGGCCCATAGACAAAAATGTGGTGGCAATGGTTATACCTGTCAGGTCCCACCATCTTTTTGTTAGTATCTGTTCAGAATCACAATTTGTATAGCTGTAAAAAATGTAAAAGTGTGAGCAGGGAGAGAGGTCTAGCCCCATCCTCTGCCTATTGATATCTCCAAGTAAAGAAGGACAATTTGAAGAAGAGACAGTCTGCTATATTTTAGGCCTCTCCACATCTTTGGGAATCTTGATTTTTCACAACATCCCACTTCACAGAAAGACTCCATGTACAGCAGAAGCGTTCCTTCTTCCGTCACTCTCCTCTGAATTAAGAATGTGACCAAAAAAAGTATCACAGAACTTCTCAAAGATCCTATGACATTTCCCACAATATCTCAGAGGTGTTTTGTTTCATTTTTTAAAAAAAGAGAATCTTACTGGTAGGAGAAAAAAAGAGGGGATTTCCGCCCCCCTTCAGTTTCTTGCCAAGAGTGAGAAACTGTGAGATTTACAACCCTAGCCTGAACAGGGTTTATATCTTTGTGGATAATCAGGCAGAATGTTGTCTCCTTGTTTTTGTCTAAATCTTCCAATGTAAAGGGGACAGATGTATACCTTTAAAGAATATGAATGGAAAGATCTAGGAAAGGCTCTGGCTCTCCCTAATAGGCAAGGTGTCAGATGTGAAGAATGGTGCTACCAAAACTTTGGATGAAAAGTATGTGCCTGTTGGGTGGCAGTGGTAATGGAGAAAGAGTGTTATGGCGATGTGTGCGTTTTGCCTCTTTTTATCTGTCTTAGCCTCTCTTTGATGCAGGCTGATACTGTTAGATATACCTTTACTTCCATCCATAGGCTTCTCTTTCTCCATAGCTGGAGCATGTAGAAAGGCAGCACAGCTCCCTAAGTAACTATACTATTCTAAATAGAGCTTTTCCTACAATTAAAGACAGCTCCGACTCCTTATAAGCCTATGTAATCGTTTATAGACTGATATGGACAGGTTACTTAAAAGCGTTCAAGATTTGCCCCCTCAAGAGGGTAATTAATGGCCATCAGATCTCCCAGGAGCACCCCAACTGCTGAAGTACACAGAGCACAATCTGCTGACTTAGATGGATTAGTTAGGGCCGTACATGAAACTTTTGCAGCGCATGTAAATTGGTCCAAAGTTTGGGACGGTAATGAACAAATTAAAAACTAAACTTTTTGGTCTGCAGATTGATGAGCTTGAGCAAAAGGGGTGCCCCCATCAATGGCAGGCCGCCCCACCACAATATTCCAGGACATTGGTAAGTACACCACCTTTTGGGCTCCAACTGCTTGAAAGACTATACAGTATCATGATTGTAAAAAGCCAGGGCATTGGAAAAAATGAATGTAGAGCTCATTCTCTCCCTTCCGTTAGATATGCTCAAGACGTTGAACTTACTCCTGCCTACCCATTAGGTAAAGGTAAAGGTTCCCCTTGACATTTAGTCCAGTCGTGTCTGACTCTAGGGCGCGGTGCTCATCCCCATTTCCAAGCCATAGAGCCAGCGTTTGTCCAAAGACAGTTTCCGTGGTCATGTGGCCAGCGCGACTAGACACGGAACGCCGTTACCTTCCCACCGAGGTGGTACCTATTTATCTACTCGCATTTTTACATGCTTTCGAACTGCTAGGTTGGCAGGAGCTGGGACAAGCGATGGGAGCTCACTCCATCACGTGGATTCGATCTTACGACTGCCTACCCATTAGCCTCTAATTAATCTGTTTGCTATTTACACAGCAAGTACTATCATTCCATTCTACAGGCATGATTTGGAAGCAACATGGATTTCTTACATCCTGTGGAAAAAGTATCTCACAAGCTCCTTTAGTTGCTACAAGCAACCCTTCTTCCTTCTGCTATCTCTGTAACTCACTGTACCGCTCACACTTCTGAAGTGGATTATATTTCAGAAGGGAATGTATGCAAGGCTGGAAAGCCGCATCAGTTGTCTCCTCTTTCCCAAGACGTTATAGTTCCACCCAATCTGTTTCCACCTGTTCCCCAGCACCACCACAGTAAGTAATTCCTCAGCAAGAAATTCCTCAGTCTAATCCATGGCAAAAAGTAACTCCCCAAATGTTTGTAACAGAAGCAGTGGCAGAAATTCCTTAAGAATATAATATGCCAAATACTGACTAGGCCAGGAGTTATCACTATTACTCTGCATTTCTGAGGTTTTTCCCTTCAGTTCCTGATCCTATGATTTCAATTGAAATTAACTGACAACCAGTAAAACCTCTGGTGGATATGGGTGCACAGAGATCTGCTTTAAAATCCCAAAAATTTCCACTCCCCCATAAAGCCAATCTGTTCTTTCTGTTGAGGTTGAAGGAAACCCTATGTCTCATGCACTTTTGCAGCCTACAAGTATTACCACTGGAGCATTAACAGAAAAGTGTGCTTTTATTTTGTCCCCACAATTGCCTGTAAACCTGTAAACCTTTCATATTCAGAATTCTCAGACTCTGGATCCTGATAAAGCCCAGGAGGGGCCCCTGGCCAAAGCTTGCACAGGTTTCTTCCTCTCTTTGGGCCACACATTCTAATAATGTTAGGCGCCTTAAAAACTGCAAGACTATTCATATTTCTTGATGAACCCCCCCCCGGTTCCCTCAGGTACCCCAACATCCTCTCTCAAAAGAGGCAGAAGAGGGAATGTCTCCAGTTGTAGGGTCATTCCTCACTCAAGTTATAATTGCACAACATATTAGTCTTTGCAATTCACCTGTTCTACCAGTTAAGAAAGCTGGAAAACTTGATGAACAAAGATGTCAAATCTGGCGATTTGTTCAGGATCTCCATCCAATTCACAAGCTTGTTATTCCTAGATTTGTGCCAAATCCTGCTACTATTCTTGCCTCCATTTCAAAGAATTTTAAGTATTTTACTGTTATTGATGTTTGCTATGCTTTCTTTCCTTCTGTTAAATATTTGGGGCATGTTTTGCCTAAGAAAGGTTGATCTGTTACTGCCAACAGGGATCCAAGCAGTATTTGATATCTACTGCCAACCACAAAGCGCCAGCTCCATAAATATATTGAAATAGCAAACTCTTGTTGCCAGTGGAATCCTACCCTTGCAGAAATAGCTAAACCTTTCTATGTCCTTCTTCATGATGAAATTCCTTCCTCATATTCCTGAGATTCTGGATATGTCTACTTCCTAAAACACTGTTTCCTACCTGTTCTTGCTCTCCCAGACTACTCCCTCCCTTGTTACTCCGGGCATTATTATTTATTTATTTTTTTGGTTCTCCAAGTACCTCATCCTGTAGTTTCTTTACTCTCTAAACATCTACCAATCTCAATTAAGCATGAAACTGAGTTTGAAAATACTCCCCTTTCCAACCTTACATTCAGCGTTGTTCTGCTCTTAAATCCTTCTTTCTACTTTACTGCCCCTTCTCTCTGGTGGTACTCCCTTCCTCCACAGGAGTGTATTGCATTACTCTCTGAATTTTTTCACCCTCCACTTTGATCTCCAGGATAAGCCACTTGATAACCCTGACCTAATTTTGTTTACAGATGGCTTATGTTCCTGAGATAATTCTGTTTTTCTCCATTTATTTATTTATTTAACTTATATGCCGCCCACACTACCCAAAGGTCTCTGGGCGGCTTACAACAATTAAAATACAATAAAAAGACAAAACAATTAAAATGCAATTAAAATATATACTCTAAAAATTGCCATCAGGACCCACAGTTGATATTATTTAAATTAAAAGCCTTCTGGAGCAGGAAGGTTTTGACCTGGCGCCGAAATGTCATCAGTGTCGGCGCCAGACGAATCTCAGTCGGGAGGGCATTCCATAGTCTGGGGGCAGCTGCCGAAAAGGCCCTTTGTCTACAAGCCATCCCTTTTACCTCCTTGAGGGACGGCTCTTTCAAAAGGCCCCCCTGGCTAGTTCTTAACTGCCGGGTAGGTTCATATGGAAGGAGGCGGTCCTTCAGGTATCCAGGGCCCAAACCGTTTAATCCATTCTGATTCTGCTATTGTCTCTTCTCTTCATTATATCCTTGAGGCTCATTCTCTCCCTTCTGTTAGATATGCTCAAGACGTTGAACTTACTCCTGCCTGCCCATTAGCCTCTAATTAATCTGTTGCTATTTACACAGCAAGTACTGTCATTCCATGACCCATGCTACAGGCATGATTTGGAAGCAACGTGGATTTCTGACATCCTCTGGAAAAAGTATCTCACAAGCTCCTTTAGTTGCTACAAGCAACCCTTCTTCTTTCTGCTATCTCTGTAACTCACTGTACCGCTCACACTTCTGAAGTGGATTATATTTCAGAAGGGAATCCTTTTGCTGATTCTGTTACAAAAAAAGCCTGCCTTTTCAGGAACACCAGCTCTATTTCAGTGCTTAATATATGTCTTCCCTTCCTGCCCTTTAACATTTGAAACTTTCTGAACTACAATTGTCTGCTCCTTTGTCAGAGAAGTATATCTGGCTTTCTTCTAGTTGTTTTCTTACTTCATCTCCAGTTCCTTTCTATTCTTCCCCTGATGGCAGACTGGAAGCTCCCTGCTCTCCCTCCTCCTTTCACTTGCTTGTGCAAGTCATGCAAGCAAAAATTGGGAGGGGGATAGGAGATGACATTTTAAAGCAGTGGTATACAGCTAGCATCCACCAGATGGCAGCCCAATTTGTTATCGTGCAATGTGTAAGCCATGGCCATCTGGTCCAACTGACCTTGACAGGTGAATTTCATTGATTTGCCAAAGGAACCATTCATTTTCCAATGTCTTGTGGTTGCATGTCTCTTTTCAGGGTGGATTGAGGTGTTTCCAACATAAAGGGCAGATGCTCTAAGAGTTGCTAAGAGGCTATTAACAGATCTCTGTCCTCAGTTTGGATTGCCCTTCCAATTATCTTCAGACAGAGGTTTGCACGTCATTGCAGATGTCATCAAAGCAGTTTCTAAAGCCTTAAACATGGCATGAAAGCTACATACTCCATATCATCCCCAGTCAAGTGGACATGTAATACTGCAAAGACGTATTGCTGACATCAAAGGTGACTAGGAAAGTTTCGCCAAGATACAGGATTCTATTGGGTAGAAGTGCTTCCTTTTGTACCCATGGGACTGAGGAGTACACCCAATAGGAAACATGGACTGACACCACATGAAATAGTATTTGGGAGGCCTTTGAGAACATCTATAGCTCCTCCAAAATTTGTAGGATCTTGAATCAAGTGCCTATGGCTATTTTCTTTCTCTTTCTGGTCTACTAAAGAAACCTATCATTGGGTGCAGGATTCTCTGCTAGTACCAACTGATGTTCCATGTTATAACATCAAGCCTGGAGACCAAGTCCTAATTAAAGAACATGGGTGTAAAAACTGCTTACCACCAAGGTGGGCTGGTCCAGGTACTCTTGACAACTAATATAACTATTCTATTGCAGGAATGACCAAGCTGAAGCCATGCACCCAATTGTGAAGAAAGTAGACTTGTTACAACCAGAGTGGATTACTAATTCCTTACCAGACCTCAAGATGGAAATCAGTTGTGGGCATAATAATCACACCAACTAGGAAGCGAACCAAGTGCCTCCTGCCCTTCCCTGCAGGTGTAAAAGCATTCACACTTGTCCACTGGTTGACAGTGCAGGGTAAGTATTCTGAGTGCAGGCAAACTTTTAATTTGTCTGACTATTGGATATATCAACATCTGCATGCTACTTTAAACCAAGCTAAGGACTAGTGGATAGTTCCTATATGGTTCACTGAGGATACTACTTGGATGAGTCCAAGATTGTTGTAAACCTTACATTGGAATTCCCTGATTGATCTCTATTTTCTATTTCAGACTGGGACAGCCTGTGCAAAAACATCCAAATGCAAGTTTTCCAATATGCCTACGTTTTAAAGGGTTTTTTTTAACAAGGTGGGTCATGCAGATATCACAGTTTCAATCTGTACTTGGACTTAATTTAACTGATGGTTTGTTCAACTTTACTGGAAATTATTAAAAATTGATAAAATTACTAGAGAGGTACACAAATGCAATAGTGTAAATATAACATTTTGGACATACAAGATTTCCCTTGGGAATATCTGTATAAAATCTAAAGCTAATGGAGATACATTTAATCCTCAGTATGACAGGACTTTCTTGTGCAATGGAAGTGAATGCATTATTTAAAATTCAGTTTTAAGTGCCTTTCACCTTTCATGGCAGTGTTCACATTGTGAAGAATTTGGTTTAGAAACAAGAAAAGTGATGCCATAGTAGATTGTGATAAGTTTACTGCTAACTTCTCTGATTGAACTCAATGGGAAAAGTTGTTTGTTAAACTATACTATCACATCAGTGGGCTGGAGGTTTACGCTATTGGTTGCCTTCTTTAAGAATACTTGGATTATATTTTAACTACAACATGTAAGGATCTCCCATTAAATATTATTCATACTTGCACACTAGGTTGCAGAGTGCCTGGAGTTAGAGCTACTAATCTATGAGACATTAATTGGCATTGATTATGGTTCTTGATGAAGAAAAGTATTTAGCACATACTTGCTGGAACAGAAGCTTCAGAATTAGAAACAGCTTTTAAGAATAGGTCTGCATTTCTCTTGAAATTCTTGAAAATGCAGTTGCCCAGGTCTTATTAGCATTGCAGACTGAGATTGATTCTGCAGCTTGGATAGCAATATAGGACCATCAACTTCTAGATATAATTTTAGCTCAGTCTGTATTTTTATAATAATAGGTTATGTCTGAATTTCCTCCAGTTGTCAGTATGTATTTTTTATTGCATCACACTTGCCAAAAAAATTCTTTTCATACGTCTTTTCCAGAAATGATAGGTCTAGGTAAGTGAACATGAATGCATGGTGGCAGATGGATGGAGTTTCACTGAAAAAAAAGCTGAAATGGTTAAAAAAAGAGAGGGAGATGAGGGGAAAGAGAATGTGGAAGGGGGAAGTGAGAGAATATGGAAATGTCCATATTTGGGCGTCAGAGCAGATCCAGAAAGTTTGTATTCATTGGATCAGGTCAAACAGAGACATTACAACAGATAAAACCTTTCCTGATAATGTCATTTAAAGAGCCTAATAGAGAAAGCTGTCTTTGTTGCCACTGCTTTTCTGTAATTGTTTATTCATTCCTGCACATGCTTAGTTGTTACGTTGGAACTTTCCACTTGCGGCTATAAAAGAGTAACCTCTTTTATTATTTGCACATATACTGTGTGTGTGTTGGTGATACTCCTGCTTTCAAAAACAATAGTTTCGTTGTTATATTACCAAGATTCACTTTGTGTTCTGTTTTGCGACACACACATCCCAGCCAGTGAACTGGGGCAAGTCTTTCCCCAACAAGGGCAGTCTCCCACCCTTCATATTTTTGTTTAAGGAAGAAAAGTGGAGAGAGAGGGAGAGATTCACATTTCTACTTCACTATGTGTTTTTTATTTGCCATAATAATGGTAATAATTTCCTTGAAATTACATTTCCTGTATGAATAGACACATTTATTTGCACGTTTCAATAGCCTCTCAGTGAGTCACTTATAATTAAGCACAACTATTCTTAAGAATAGGGGACGTGGTGGCGCTGTGGGTTAAACCGCAGAAGCCTCTGTGCTGCAAGGTCAGAAGACCAGCAGTCGTAAGATCGAATCAACGCGACGGAGTGAGCTCCCGTCGCTTGTCCCAGCTCCTGCCAACCTAGCAGTTCGAAAGCATGTAAATGCAAGTAGATAAATAGGTACCACCTCGGTGGGAAGGTAATGGTGTTCCGTGTCTAGTCGCACTGGCCACGTGACCACAGAAACTGTCTACGGACAAATGCTGGCTCTACGGCTTGGAGACGGGGATGAGCACCGCACCCTAGAGTCGGACACGACTGGACTAAATGTCAAGGGGAACCTTTACCTTTACCTATTCTTAAGAATGGTAATTCTCATGAGATAATGGACAGACAGCTTTCAAGCAAAGCCAAGACCAACTGACCTTGACAAGGTCAGCTAAACCATTTTCATGACTACCTTTACGGACTATTGACAGTAAACTATTTTTTTAAAACTTCATTGGCTTCAAAGATTTGTATGAAGTTCTTTGAAATATTTCCCTTTGTGGCATCAAAGAGTTGGTGTTTACATGTGAACCTTTACTCAGCATGACCAAATGAGACTATCTGGCAATTTAATGAGTCAGAGGCCTTTCAAAAGCCCTCAAGGTCATTCTGGGGACATCATTGGCCATCTCAAATGGACCTGTTGCCTCCTCTTTTACTACATCCCTTTGATGTGGGTCAGAATCTCTCCAACCCTATGAATGACGAGAGGTGTGCCCAAAAACCATTTATATCAGAGGCACCAATATCTGCAAAGCCACTTAAATTCTGCTGTATACCCAGTAACATTTGAGGGCCAGACAACTTTCTAAGGGCTGAACTACTTCAGCAATTTGGATGCATCTAAGGCATTTAGGCTATCCTCTTGAATTACTAAAACATATATTTAAAAGGCAATATAATCCCCTCATTTGGAGTTGTGCAGGAATTCTGCTTTTCGAACACCCTATGTTATTAAATCAAAAGGAAAAAAATAAAGTGCTTAGGATAATACACGAAATTTTTTCCTTTTCCTGTATCAGTTTCCATAGTCATCGTTTATGTATTACCCAAAGAGAGGATCAAACAGAACAGAGATTGGTATAAAATATGTTCATTTACACATCTACCTGAATATTCAGAAATAATAACTCGAACTTAAATAGAAAGACAATACCGCCAATATGAGGGAGACTGAGTTCAGTTGAACTGTATACTTGCTCAATATGCTGTTCAGATGCTAGCTGTTGATGATGGACCACGTCTAGACATCTGCTCTTTCTTAATATAGTTCTTTTCATTTAAACAGAATTTAGGCAACCTTTCAAGAAGAGATTATGTCACTCTACTTAAAACCAATTCAAACAGAGCACTGTCCTTTGTAAAGTAACCTAAGTGGCAAGTCAAACAGCTTCCAAATCAAAAATACCCATCTATACAGTATGTTTCAGAGGCCAATGGCTCATAGTGTTGACCACTTGTATGAGTTTGTGCTGTGTCGAATATCAAAATATCAACGATTAGAATTCACTGGACGTGCACTTCACCACCTCCACCAGATTTGCTGTGATGGAAAAACTGGTGTTTTTCACGAAAACAAGATGTGTGGAGCCTCATTTCTAAAGCTAGCAACACTTCTGGAAGCCTCTCAGAGGGCATTGTTAATCTTGTAAACAAAGTGCATGTACTCTGGATGCCTTGTCTTCAGTGGAAAGAGGGTTTCCAAGGTGGTTTTTTTTGCCTATTGCTGACTTACAAAAAGATTCTGAGAAAACTGGCAAAGTTTGCCAGCATGCAGAATAATCCACAAGTGGGAGAAACTACAGTAGATTAGATTGAGCCAGGTCTGAGTAAGAAGGAATGGTGTTTACTTGTGTGAGGAACATTTTACAGCCAATCAGGTAGCTTTGGGAATTCAATCAGCTTCTTTATGATTGCATAAAATTCTTCCAAGCAGGTGCAGGAAGTGTGTGGAAGACATAATGGAGCACAGAGACCAATAAACACTCTTTCCATCAAAATACTACCGGTTTATGGAAACTCAAGTGCTTTTCACTTACAGCAAATAAGACATACATCCTGGGAATTTTGACACTTCATCCTTTCTCATTTGCTAAAATAAATGGCAATCACAGGGAAAGAGTTAAAGAAAATCTGATGAAAGGTTTATGGACTTTTCTTTCTGCCATTTCATCAGAATGTGGGGCATATAACCTGTGAGAAAGCCATACCTCAATGGTAGAGCACCTACTTCACGCGTGGAAGGCCTGGGATTCAGTGCCTCTGTTTGGGGACCTTGGACATTGGCTGTTCATCAAAGATGACAATAGTGATCTGGATAAACAAACAGTCAGGTTCCACATAAGCAGAACTGGTCCATTCATGAGATGGCAGAACACCACAAGCAACAAATTCCACTATCCTGCCATTCGGAGTGTTCCCACCAATGCTGCTTTCCTACCTCACTTTGCCATTGTTGCAGCGCAACAAGCCCACTTGTTCATTCATCCTATGTATAAAGCAGCAGTGGCCCCCAATTGTGTCTGCTGCTGCTATATCTAGAGCCGGCTAGACTCCAAATGCTTGACTAGGCTGCAGTTACTTGGCCTAGCCATCTCTAAAACAGCAATGACCACTTTTGCAACCACCATTGGGTTTACACAGTGGATAGGCACGTGGTGGGGTGGCAGTGGTGCTGTGGTCACTGCAGCACAATGTAAGACAAAGCATATGAGAGAAGATGGGGAGACGAGGTGTGGAGAGGAGGCAAAGATGCATGATGCCTGTAATGAAGGGATGGGATCGCAGTGGCAACAACAGTGGTTCTTGCCCTCATATTTCAGGCAATGGAAGAATGTAGGCCACCTCTGAGTGGAGAGGAGTTTTAGGTGAACTTTCCACATCCTTTTTTGATTCTCAGTGTATCAGAGAGAAAATAGTGCCAACCATTATGGGAATATTAGTTAAACTACGTTCAGTGGTGACCCTATCAAACCTCCAAAACCATAACAAAACAACAACAGTGGATACATTCTAGTCAGATCTGCATCCATGAAGGGCACAGTAAGGACAAAATAACTTTGAGAACTGGCTGTGCTTATAAGCAGCAATAGCATGTAATTCCTGATGAAAATTAGAATTTCCCCACTCTATTCTTCTAAAGCAATAGCCGTATTTATTTTCTGGAGATAATGTACACCGCCTGGGAATCTCATTTCCTATGTTGTTGGGTCTTTTTTTTAGTGGATTCTTCTACTGTTAGACAGAGTGAGGTAGCTGCCTCAGGCAGCAAATGCTGAGAGCCTGGTAGACTTCTTTGCATCAGATAGCCCATCCTGTAGTCCTCTAACCTAGTCTGCTGCCCTCATAAATAGTGAAGCATGCTTCCATGTCTCTGATGGTGAAGTAAAAAATCAATGACCAGTCAGTATTACATTTGTTTGTTTGTTTTTTGTTTGTTTACCTACCTACCTACATACCTACCTACCTACCTTGTATACCATTCCATAGTGCATAGCACTCTCTCGGCAGTCTGCAACAGAAAATCAATCAAATAAAACCCAACACAAAACAAAAAATACAATTTAAACCAACAAATAATTAGTCCTCTGCCAGAAGCAAACCCAACTCTAAATAAATTAAAAATTAAAAAAAACTTAAAATCCCCGGTCAACATTAATAGAAGCCTTTGTTGAAAGTTATTTTTCTGCAGTTTCTTAAGGAATTGGAGGAAAGGAGCCTGTTGAACCTCTACTAGAAGTTTACTCCAAAGAGATGGGGACACCACTGAGAAAGAATGATTTCTCGTGCTCTCTCTTTTAGTCTTCTTTGATGTCACTATTCTTAACATAATGGCAAAGATGGGATGGATGGCTGCTTTGTAGGAGAGATGTTCGAACAAGCATCAAGGGCCTAAACCGTTAAGGGCTTTATAGGCAATAATCAGCACCTTGAATTGAGCATAGAAACTAATTTTGTATTCTATTAGATATATTTATATCGCACCTTTCCTCCAATAAGACAGACTTACCTGTTTCTCCTCCTTCCTCTCAAAAATTCTACTAGATAAGTGTGGCTGAGATAGAGTAAGTGGACCAAGATCACCCAGTAGGTCACATAGCTGAGTGGGGATTTGAACCTGCCTCTCCCAAATCCCAGACAAACCACTACACCTCACTATAGCAGGAGGTGCAGCTGCCTCATCTCTTAGGCTTGTAATTTTTCTTCCAGTAAAATTACTGTTTATTTATTTTTATTTATTCATTATATTTATACTTCACCCATCTAGTGCCTAAGCTCTACTCTGGGTGGTTAACAGCAGTTAAAAACTAACCATCCCCACAGACATAAATGAGATCCAGAAAAATATTAATTGCTCGGAATATCCAAAAAAAGAAAAAGAAACCTGGATGGCCAATCAAAATCAATATCCAATGCATGGGTCCTAAGGGTGTCAAAGGGGCAAGATATTTCTGAAGGCAGTATAATTCAAACAGTCTTCAAACAGTATAGTTTCAACCCATTTCCTGATGGGCAGAAGGGAGGGAGCTTGGCGTTTATCTGCATGTAATGCCTTCCATAGCATTGCAGCCACCACTGAGAAGGCCCAGTTCCAGGTGGTAATTTTTCAGGACTCTCTAGAGATGTCCACAAACAAATGTGAAACATGGCTGGCCCGGGTGCCCTGGATGGACAATCTCAGGGAGAGATGCATGGAAAAGCTAAATAAATCAGTCTAGGTAGAGAGTCCTGTTCACCAGGCGAGTACTTTTTCCATAACAAATTCTGTTCCAATACACAGAAGTGTATTCAATGCACTCAATGTAAGCCTGATATAGTGGCTAATGCATTGCTGATGCTAAACAAGCATTTAGAGGGGCAATAAATAGTAGGTGCACATTAAAGTGCTCACTGGAAGGACAGATCCTGAAGCTGAGGCTCCAATACTTTGGCCATCTCATGAGAAGAGAAGACTCCCTGGAAAAGACCCTGATGTTGGGAAAGTGTGAAGGCAAGAGGAGAAGGGGACGACAGAGGACGAGATGGTTGGACAGTATCATCAAAGCTACCAACATGAATTTGACCCAACTCCAGGAGGCAGTGGAAGACAGGAGGGCCTGGCGTGCTCTGGTCCATGGGGTCACAAAGAGTCGGACACGACTTAACGACTAAACAACAAATAGGATTTCATTTTTTGCCACCCACCAAGCACCTATCCATTTTGAAGGAAATCAACCCTGAATGCTCACTGGAAGGACAGATCCTGAAGCTGAGGCTCCAATACTTTGGAATTAAGTATTAAGCCAGAATTAAGATTGCCGGAAGAAATATCAACAACCTCAGATATGCAGATGATACCACTCTGATGGCAGAAAGTGAGGAGGAATTAAAGAACCTTTTAATGAGGGTGAAAGAGGAGAGCGCCAAAAATGGTCTGAAGCTCAACATCAAAAAAACTAAGATCATGGCCACTGGTCCCATCACCTCCTGGCAAATAGAAGGCGAAGATATGGAGGCAGTGACAGATTTTACTTTCTTGGGCTCCATGATCACTGCAGATGGTGACAGCAGCCACGAAATTAAAAGACGCCTGCTTCTGGGGAGGAAAGCGATGACAAACCTAGACAGCATCTTAAAAAGCAGAGACATCACCTTGCCGACAAAGGTCCGCATAGTCAAAGCTATGGTTTTTCCAGTAGTGATGTATGGAAGTGAGAGCTGGACCATAAAGAAGGCTGACCACCGAAGAATTGATGCTTTTGAATTGTGGTGCTGGAGGAGACTCCTGAGAGTCCCCTGGACTGCAAGAAGATCAAACTTATCCATTCTGAAGGAAATCAACCCTGAGTGCTCACTGGAAGGACAGATCCTGAAGCTGAGGCTCCAATACTTTGGCCATCTCATGAGAAGAGAAGACTCCCTGGAAAAGACTCTGATGTTGGGAAAGTGTGAGGGCAAGAGGAGAAGGGGACGACAGAGGACGAGATGGTTGGACAGTGTCATCGAAGCGACCAACATGAATTTGACCCAACTCCAGGAGGCAGTGGAAGACAGGAGGGCCTGGCGTGCTCTGGTCCATGGGGTCACGAAGAGTCAGACACGACTTAACGACTAAACAACAACAACAACACACATTAAAGTGAATGATGAGGTAGCCAGATGGTAAAGTATGCATGACTATATATTTTTTATTTTGGACAATATCACCAATTCACTAGAAAAGGCCCATCTCTGGGTCAAAAACATTTTATATGACTCCTGGTGGTGGCTACTGGAATTTCAAGGCATAATTAAAAAAAATTGGTTTGTTCGAGTAAAATCAGAGCTGCGGCAGACAAATACTTTTATTGGGATCACCAAAAAGTTACAAACAGCCATTATGCCTTGTAGTTTTCTTCTTCAAGGGATGTGAAATGAAAACAGCAAAAAAGAGGATGTTTGGCCGCTTGGTAGAAAAGTTTAAGTAGGGACCAGGGTGCAATTTCAGGATTAAATGTGGAAAAGGCCATTTCAAATTTGAAATTTAAACTTTTTTTCCCTACAAGACTCATAGGATTGCATTTAAGGCAAGGAATTATAGCATATGTGTAAGACAGGGGTCCTGGTCGTTTGAGAAGAAACCCCACTGAACTCAATGTGACACTCAATTTGCTCAAGAAGTATTGGATGGTGCTAAAAGGTAACTTAAGATTTTTTTTAAATAGTTCAGTCCAATTTGCAATATAGATCCATCTTTTCTGAATACAGCAGACCAGTATTGCAGTCAAGACTCTACTGATGACCTAAGTGCAATCCTGATGGGCTCAGGCAGCCAGCTCAAGATTGACTCAGCCTTCTATCATTCCGAGGTCAGTAAATCAAATACCCAGCATGTTGGGGGGGGGGGGGGATGGGCAATGTGTAACCTGCTTAATTAAAAATCGCAAACCCCCAAGAGAGTGTTTTAAGTGCTATGGGGCGATATATAAGCAGCACATTTTCTCTGAGCCACACCATGGACAGAACGCCACTGAGAAGCTGTGCTTTTGGGATGATACTGATTTGCATCCCGAATACATCAATGTCTATCATTCTTGCAACCAAACAAGATTTTTGAAATGAACGTCTAACCTTAGAACGCTTTCAGTTGGTATACTGAGATTTATATTTGATTGCACACCAGACAGCTGGTTATTTTTAATTAGTGGAGACTGAAATCAATGATATGAACTTAGAGAATGAAACCAGCCCACATAACTGCAGTCCTCTGGACAGCTAATGTGCCCAATCACCTTAGTCATTTCAGTAGCCATTAGGCCGATGTTGATGGAATGGACGCAGAGGGTGAGAGATGAAAGATCTGCTCCTGAGACGGAAGGGTCCTGCTAAAGTTAATGCACTTTATTTGAATAATGTGCAACATTATGTCAGATACTTCCACCTTAATGGAGGAGGCCTATCAGATCTTTTTCTAGTATGTAAGTGGTTAAAGAAATACTCAGGGGGATTAAGACACATACTCTCATGTCTGAACAGAGCAGACTGAAAGAAAAATATGGCTGGATCTATGGGATAATAACTTGCCCAAGGCCCACAATGTAATCTGCAGAAATTGAGATGGGAATCTCATGTGCATCTCATAATTTTGACCTACTATATTACCATACCAAAAACCACTCAAGAATAGAATCATGTGACTGACAGTTATCCAAAATAGAAAAGAATTAAAAGTATGTTGCGAAATTTAATACTTTTAAAAACATGCTATTTGTAAAGATATAGGAACACGCCTCACTCGCCCCATAATAAGAATATATTTATGAGCACTGCTACCTCCATTTTGATTTTTCCAGTTTTCCATTGTTTCTTCTGGGTGCAGTTTTAAAATGGCTTCTTTTAAAATGGCACGTATCAGTTTAGTATCAAGATCCAACATTGCTTTCAGGTTATCCCTGTGAAAGCTACATTTACTGGCTTTGCATCAAACTACAAAACTTGATAAGACTGAAAAGTCCTATAGTGTTCACTGCATATAAAAACAAATAGCAAATGCCATTTTCACTTTGATAATGGAAAAGCCTCTTCAGAGAGAGGTTGTCATTGTGCTAGACACGTATGCAGACTAACAAGCAACCGCTGCAACTAACCAGAAAAATCAAGATCTAAACAACTTCATGCTTTTTCCTGAACTGTTTAGCTTATTGAATTGCACTCTAAGTCTCCAGAGTTTAACTTATCAGGATTTCAAGGCCAAATTAATTCCAGAAGACTAGCTTCAAGGGAACTGCTTCATATTATAGACCAGACAAAAGATTTAAGTCAGCAAAAACACTGTTTACATGTTGCACCATTCAGTGCTGGAGGCCATCAGCTCTTAGGCTGATAACTGTTTGCATCTAAAATCTTAGAGCCCTAAAATGGAAATGCTCTATGTATTTTATACATATTGAAAGCACAGGCCAATATTCCACTTAAAAGTCTTTTACAGTAGCATATAACAATTGTAAAGTATTGTAACCAAACCAAAATCAGTAATCAAAGAAAACAGAGAATGCATACAGAGAAAAAAATCCAGAATTCTGATCTCACACTGGAATTAACCCTTTCAGGGAAAAATGTCAACTGTGATGGACCACCTCAGGCTCAAGCTACCAAGGTGAGGGTGTTCCTAAGTAATTTCCATTTTATTAGAGATGTTCTGCTGGAATTCATTGCTACTACTAGGTCTACTATAATATGGATCACAAAATATGGAAGTTCAAGTATATACTGTACCTTGTTTTACCTGTAAGGAACACACACCTGACAAAAGGCAATCTTCACATCCAGGGTAGGTTCACTGCAGTAGTATAAGAAATGGCGGCTCATAAATACCTGCAATTGAAGGAACACCAATATGAATATCTGCCTTCTATTTTTGATCTGGAATTACAATAATATTAACATTATTACATAAAAACACCTGTTACAGTTGGTTATTTTGGCTCAGCAGTAAGGAGGACATAATCTCAGAAAATCTGCAGTTTGGGATGATACGGGATATATATTTTTAAAAGAATCCTTAAAATTGCTTCTTACTTCAATAGTGTTTTAAACCTATAGTTTATGTATTTGCATTTTTAACACAATAAAATTATGGAGTTGTTTTCCCTGTACCAAGTTCCATCTGCATTGATTTTAATTTTGTCGTGAGTTGCCCTATATCTCAATAATAATGTGCTGCCAAGTCAGTTGCAACCAGGGCTTGAAAATTTTTACATTGTCTCACCAGTCAGTCAAAAATTTCACCAGTCAGCATGACCGGACTATAGCCTTGCAATTTATTGGGAATCACTGATTTATACCCTCAGACTTGGGTTGCTTTATTACCTGCGTGCCTGTGGGGTAATGAAGCTTGTATTTTGAATGCCTTTCTTTTGAATGTCTCCAGCAAAAATAAAACTGAAAGCAAAAGCACCCGGCCTCTTAAGGAGCCACGGTTCCCTCCCACCCCAGGATGTGTCCTTGTTCGGTTGAAATTGGGAGCAGGGAATCTCCATATTCTCCAGCATGGGACTACTCTACTTCTCCTGCAGAGCTATATCTCTATGTGCCGCTCGAACTCTCTTCTCACGAGAAGAGGGCAGTTTTCCTTTTGCAATGGGAGCGGGGAGAGGAGGACTGCAGGATTAGAGACAGACAGGCGGAGGGGAAAGAGGCAGGCAGGGAGGGAGCTGTGACTTGTCCAGCAGCATTTTTCACTCGTCACAGACGAGTAGACGAGTGCATTTTTCAAGCCCTGGTTCCAACTGATAATGACCCTTGTAGTGGGAGAAAGACAAATCAAAATAGTACTCAATGCGACAGAAAACTTTCTCTTATGGCAGCAGCAATGAAGATGATGAGCCCTGCTGTAGGGATTTAGACTAGTCCCATATTCTGGAACCTTGCATTATCCACACTGATGCTAGCAATGTCACAGTAGGAATAGAAACAACCAAGAGTCATGCAAGACTGTTGTTTTAACCAAAACAAACCCTTGATATCTTAGCATGCAAAAACTAAGGTTACTATTATTGCCAAAGTTGTAGGAGTAGAAGCAGCAATGCCCATCACCTTCTCAGAATCAAATTCTGTCCTGATCCAACTGTCTCAAAATCTGATATATGTTTTTTTGCACACAACTACCATTCCCTCCCTGGTAGACATAGCTGTTGCCTGACTAAAGGGGTGGGGGAGCAAAACATCCTACAGAGACCTCAGTCTAAAATGCATCACATGTTAAATTTTTAATGAATGAATTATAATTGCCTTCCAAAAAAACAAGCAAATGACCTTTCCAACGTTGTGTTGCAGGAACTCAGACTGCTGTCTCATTGCTCGGTGACTCACTACAGAAACTTCCTACTCCACAGATGGTTTGATTATTTTTTTCCCTATCTATCTTTTTTAAAAAAGCTTTTAATATTAATCAGAACCTCTATGGATCCTGGAAACCTAGCACATAATTATGCCCTCTCACTGCAGGGAGACTGAGCATCTAAGTCCTATTAAGCAGACCTAGAATAATGTTACTGAAGCATTTTTGTCACACCAAAAGGTTGTGATTCAGATAGTTTCTTTCAAATATGCTGGGTTTGAGTCACAGTAGAACAGGGAAAGGGGGAGGAAGTCTCCTCAGTGGGTTTCTTACAGCATACATCATTCAGAAGGAGCACTCTGAAGTAGATACTCGAAATGCTGCACATGCATTAATAATCATATACAGTTACTATTGACACAATGAATGAGTGACTAGGTCTTCCTTAAGAGAAGTATAAGCTGATTTCCCTTCTTCAACCAGAACACATGCAGATGCTGCCTTTGCATGTGATTGTTCCTTAATAACTCTTGCCTCCTTTTATATACCAATAGCAAACTGAGAACAGATCCTAACGTAGCCCAAAGAACACCATCCATATACAAAAGTGAGGCATCAATGATGAAGCTGATTCAAAGTGAAGCCAATGCTTTCCACCTTCACTCTGAACATATAACAATTCTAATCATATGAAGCTCTTTAAAAACCGCCACAATGGATAGGAAAATATGATCTCACATACATCCCTTTTCAGTTCTGCCCCAAGACAAAAAAACAGCAAAGTGTGCAGTTTATATGCCACCCCATAGTGCTTAAAGCTCCCTCTGGGTGGTTTGAAATTTAATTAAGCAAGCTACACATCCCGCTCCCAGCAAACTGGGTACTCAATTTATTGGCCTAAGAAGGATGGAAGGCTGATGAACCTTGAGCCGGCTACCTGAGACTGAACCCGGGTCTTGAGCAGTGTTTTTAGCTGCAGTACTGCAGTTTAACTACTGTGCCACAAAGCTCCTTAATACAACTGTCACATTTCCTTGCTCCAAGGAGACCATGGCAGCATACATGGAATTGGGACCTCACATTTTATCTCACTACACACACACCTATGAGATATGGTAGGTTGATAGATTTGCCATAAATTTCATGACCAAGCAAGTTGAACATGATTTCCCACATCCAAGCACAAGGGCCTAAGTACTACACCATCCCTTGCTTCCCCTATCTTCCTTCTGCTTGCACATCCTATCTGGCAGATGTAAGCTACTCAAATACATCAGAAAAGCTTCTCATTCTGTCCTTGAAGGCAAAGTCAAGTGAACCTTTGAGACTAATTTCCATACCCACATCTCAGACCATCTTCTTGTCTTTGCTCTGTATATGTTTATAAAATGTTATGTTACAACATATCTAACATCCTTACTGGTCTGCCTGGAATCACTAGCAGTGAAAGCTCTATATGTTAAATTTCGAACTGAGTACTTTTATGAAGCCTGGATTTTAATATATTTATTTCCTGACCAAGCCTTAATCCACAGAGACTGGGGCTATCTGTGTCTTCTGTTCATGGCCGTTATATATCATCACCAACATCACATATAGCATGCCTCTGAATTTCAGTTGTAGGGGGGAAAGAGCTCCTGCACACTTGACCTGTCCTGCGTGTTTCATCTGGCTTATCACTACTTGGAACAAGCCAGTTTCATAAAACATGGTTTTAATCAATCAGAGGGTTGCTGGGTTTGGTTGCCATGGTTCTTTTCATTCAAAATGGAAGCTTCCAAACGTCTTCAACATAGCCATGCTATACAACCGCCCAGAGTGGCTTTGGTAGCCATATGGGTGGTATACAAATTAAACAAACAAACAAATACAGAGACATTGCATTCTTTAATCCTGAGGTCGACTGAGGCTCATTCTCATAAAGCATTACAGCCAAACCAGTACAGAGATAATAAAATCAGTTTTAACTGTTCACCAACACATGAGTTAAAATGAGCTCAAGCTGAAGTTTAAAACAAATTGTATCAGTTTCCCACAATTCCATGTTCCAGACAGATCTCAACTTTGAAAATGATATGCATGTGATATTTTTAGTGTCACTCATTAGTGCCAAATAAGGCAATGGCCAAAATCATCTTGTTTAGTGCAGTAAATTTCACTACAATTGCACCTAAATCAATGAGGATTTGGTGAGTCAACTCCTCCATAAAGTTCCATGGATTCTAATGGGTCTATTCTAACTGAAACTTACTGTGAGCTGCAGTTACAGTAGATTCATTTGAATCAATGGAACTTATGAAGCAGTTTGCTTAACAATTTCTCACTGATTTAATGGGCCTTTTCTAATGAGATTTACTATGTTAAGCAATAGGATTTCAGCCACCTTCATCACATGCTCTGCATCACGTGACCTGGTGCATAACAAATAATGGCTGAAATCCAGTAGTAAGTTGGAAGAGCAGGCTCACTTAACTTGAGGCAATTTGCTGCTAAAAGTTGTACCTTTTGTATAACTACACAAGAGGATTTCAGCCATCATATGTTTATATTGCCAACATATATATCAGTGCCTCAGCTGCTCCAAATCTAAGACAGATGGTGGCTTTTGATCAAGGGCAGGTAGATTCAGGGCTGTTGAATTTTTGCTGATTCACTGCCAACCATCCAAAGATCTACCAATAGCTCCTAGTATACCTTCTATCATATATATAAATATATGGTTTAATGGTCACATGATTAGTAATTACTACCAGGGTTTGTTTTTTCTTTCATAACATATATTTGGTTCCAGAAAGGATTAGTTAATTATTATTTTTCTTTATTGATGAAAGGTTAAGTTAATTATCTGCATCTGGCTTTTCCTCCCTTAAAGGTAAAGGTAAAGGTTCCCCTTGACATTTAGTCCAGTCGTGTCTGACTCTATGGCGCAGTGCTCATCCCCGTTTCCAAGCCATAGAGCCAGCGTTTGTCCAAAGACAGTTTCCGTGGTCACGTGGCCAGCGCGACTAGACACGGAACACCGTTACCTTCCCACCGAGGTGGTACCTATTTATCTACTCGCATTTTTACATGCTTTCGAACTGCTAGGTTGGCAGGAGCTGGGACAAGCGACGGGTGCTCACTCCGTCGCATGGATTCGATCTTACGACTGCTGGTCTTCTGACCTTGCAGCACAGAGGCTTCTGCGGTTTAACCCGCAGCGCCACCACGTCCCTTTTCCTCCCTTACTTAACAGCATTTAAAAATTAGTACACATTTTTCAATTGGCTCTAATGCAGCCCTTTAAATCATTCATGGAATAAGTGGGCAAAGTGAAAGTGAACATAAGGTAATAATTTAAGTAGGTAAAACACCAATTCGAATCTCAGCAGAAAAGGTTTATCTTCCTTCTAGAAGCATTGTATTACAAGAAAGAGAAATGAGGGCTGTAAATTAAGGCTGTTAAAAATGCACATTGCCATTTTTCTAACTCTTAAACTGATCTACTGGAGTAGGCAGAAAAAGTCGTTAAAGTCATGAAAAGGGGTGGGGGAAAAGATGTTTAACATGCAGGGGTGTTACAAAAATCAAAAGGGAGTTGCAGGATTTGCTTGGTAATTGTTGAACAAACTTAGCAGACTGCAGTTTGGGAGTTCTGATCTTAAACCTCGAGAGACCTAAATAATTAAACCAGAGTTGCCCCAGAAAATTCATCGAAAGCTAAGTTATGAGCGAATTTGGTCCTTACATGAAATCTAAGGATTTTTGAACAAAGCCAAACATTTCAATAAGTCTACTTTGACTTCACTGGACAATTCCACATATCGGATACAGCTAGTATTTGTCTGCCTGCCTGTCTTTTTATACTCCATTTTTCCTCCAGTGGGGTCCTCCTCCCCACTTCATCCTCACAGCAACAACCCTGTGAGGTAGGCCAGCTTAAGAGTGTGTGACTGGCCCACGATCGCTCGGTAAGTTTCACGGCTGAGTGAAAATGACAAATAAGATCTCCCAGGTTTGAATCTAGTGCTCTAGCCACTCCACCACTCTGTCCATCTCAAGCATTTTCACCCAATTTAAAAAGAGAAAGCTTGATAGAGATTACCCTTTGAAGACTGACTGCCAGTGACACTGCCTTTATTTCAGTGTCAAGTTAACAACTGGGTGTTCACCCAAACATTTGGTACCTAGGGAGATCATGGCTTGGCTTTCAATCCTTTAGTTTGTCGGATTTGCCTAAAACTGGGCAGCAAAGATATCTAGGACTGTAACTTTAATAACTGTTGACATTATTTATTTATTTATTTATTTATTTCATTTATATCCCGCCTATCTGGTCAATTATGACCACTCTAGGCGGCGTTAATGCCCATTAATGGGCATTTTTAAAATTCACTCAGAATGGGAGAAAAAGATGCAAAGAGAAAGAGAGAGAATAAGAGGGAGAGAGATTACCTTCCCAGATCACAGCATTTTCTTCAATCATTCCAACTATTTTAGAATAGACTGTCCTCTTTTATGTTTGATTGCCCTATTAGGCATTAACTCAGATCTTCCTTTGGCTTCTTATTGAGCAAGATTTTCTTTCATTCAGTAGGACTAATAATGTCCAGATACCTGCCAGCAATAGGCCATCTGAGTTAATCCAGAGCGTAACCCCTCCAGCACACTCTGAAGCAGGTAGGCAAAGGGTAGCATCAAACACTGTTTTTACATCTTCCAACCTTACAATGACCATAACTTTTTCTAGAGAAAAAAAAAAGCTCTTAAAAACCTTCTGAAGCAGTGATTCCTATTTAAATAAGTCCCAGTACCCCCATGCTGTTCAACAACCTATACGAGTACCCTTATTTCAAAACCTGAAGTGCAATTTTAGCCACTCCAAATCTCTCTTTTTTTCATTCTTTCCCTATATTTTTGGTAGCTCATGGAGGGTCCTGGGGGCAAGAAACTGTTGCCTCACCTTCTAAACTGTCTGATGAAGTGGACTTGTCCAAGAAAGTTCACATTAAATATATATATATAAGTTAGTCTTTAAAGTGCCACCACGGTTTTTTTTTATTAATTCTTATTTTGTTTTCACCTATAATGCTTGCACAAACTAACATGGTTACCCCCTTCCACAATCACCTTCTAAATTTACTTGCCTCTGCTCTAAAAAGAGTACATAGATGAACGCCCCTCATTATGTTGTAACTCCACCCCCAACCTCAGTTTAAGCACATTGGGAAGTGATGATGTGTTATTGCAGGGAAATATCACTTCCAAGAAGCCTTTGTGTGACAGGCATTGTAAACTACAGTCTAAAAGAAACCCCACACATTTGTCATAAATCACCCAGGCCTTCTCCTCCCTTTGCTCACAGCAAAAGACCTTTACGATTAAAAAGAGCAAGTTGCAGCTAGAGCATTCATAATTTCATATGCATCCCCATTGAGTGAACGTGTGACATCCTGGGGGGAAAAATCAATAAAAAACACTGTTCCTTAGATAAATGTCAGTAGCAAACCTGCCTAGAGGTGTATAATAAGCCACAGTGAGAATTTGTGTTTAATATACTTCCAGCAAACTACAATACCCTTCAAACGAATACAACTTTAGCTTCATTTGCTTCCAAAATATCTCTGCTGCTTTAGTATAGGTAAAACCAGATGTCAGACTACCTATGTAGCCATAATTAGGTGAAATGGGCTCTCAATACAGGCCAATCACAGGTACTCTTATTTCAAACTCATTCAGTTAGTGATCTAGTATTTTATGCATATGAATTCTTTTCTTCCCAAATGACCTTAAATTACTTATGCTGGAACAAACCAACATTTTGAAATACTACTAAGTCACCACAGATTTTACAGTCCAATTATGATTTCATCTATGATTAGGATTGTTCATTTATTTGATTTATATTCTGTCCTTTCTCATGAGATAAGTGGCCAACGATGCACATCAAAACAACTACATCACAAAACGTACATATCTAAAAGCTCACATCTAAAATCACAGATTACATACACGCGATTTAAGATGCCTGCCCGAAGGCTCTACCTTGTAAATACTCAGATTGTAACATGAAAGAGTAATTAGAGTATACTAATGACTGGCTAATATTACTGTGTCCTTAAAACGTCTGTGTTTATTTTGCTTTATCTGACTGGACGTAAACTGACAAAATGGGAATCTAGCATATGATAGGTCACACTTCATATTTATCTACTTTTATATCCATTTCTTAAGTCAGATGTAGATATGGGCATGGATGTGAATACGATGCAATGTAATGTTGTGGAATTGCTTGATGGAAGTTTCTCACCTGAAGATAAACCTTCACAATTAAAAAGAGCAAAGAAATTACAAAGAAATAAGGTCAACATGAGCACTTATCCTGGTACCTCCTTGGGATGCCACTTTAGGAAAGTTCTATCTCCACTAAAGGATATACTGGTCATCAATTGCTGTAACTCTTCCCTTTTATCTATAGCTAGGGCTACTTCTTCTAGCTCATTGCCAGATGCTAACAATTGCCAGATGCTAAGATGCTCCTCATTTTTGGACTCTCCCTTAGTTTGTAGACACATAGCATGTGAAATGGTGTCCTTTCATGAGACCCCAGAAAGACCCCAACCAATGGACCCATAACACATGGCTCAAAGCTAAAGTGTGACTCCTCTAACAGCTGGCTTCCTACATTTAAATTCCACATACAAAAGCCAGGAGAACTGCTAGCTTGTGCTGAAGTGGTATGCAAAGCTGCCTTGCTGCTGACCTTGGTGCTGAACTTAGCTATCAGCAGTCAATTTTCTATCACCAGTTCCCTGCTCCTGCCTCACAATTCAGACCTGTCACCACACTGCCTACCAGGGGCAAGCCACCTGATACCTTCCAGATGTTTTGGAATACCATTCCCTTGATTCCTTACAACCACCCATGCTGGCTAGGCCACATGGGAGTTGTAGTCTAAAACATCTGGAGAACACCTAGTTCCCAACTCCTGGTTTATACAGGTATTGTCTCTAATGAAATAACAACTGCCCACCCTTGTGGATTCCCAATTGTACTCATAATATAGTTCATTCCCCAGCACTTTCACATTTGCACTGGAACCTATGACTGGAATGGAGAGAAGAGCTAGTAATGATTTATCCTCACTCACACAGGTCAGTAAAATATGCAGCAAGAGGGCCTATGAGTTCAATCCACATTTAGTTATACTGAGAGCAGACCCATTAAAATCAATAGGTTCCAAATCAGTCATGAATAGCTTAAGTCTCATGCATCTCAGTGAGTTTATTGTAATTATAACCAGCTCTGAATCCATTCTTAAAAATGCATTGGTTGGCTCTTTTATCCTGACATTCATGTGGATTTCATTCTTCCTCATAGGGGCACATTTCACGCATGCACATCTCCTTTCCGTCAGCAATAAGGTGTTTCAGATATATTTATTTATAGAGTTGCTGTGAGTTAAAACTGATCTAGTCTAAACTCGTAATGTGTCCACTGTACTTTTGCAGTAATTCAGACCACACTGTGTAATAAAAACAGTAATGGATGATTGGATTCATACTGTACAGCTGGACTCACACCATATAGCTGAACATCAGTAGAGGTCAATCTTTAGCTCAACATGCAGTCTATCTTCCCATCCCTGCTACTAGAGATCTTTTTTAAAGTTTTTAAAACCACGAGCCATCAGCATGCAAACCATGTGCATTGCCATTGAGCTATGGTAAGAACCATGAAGAACTGTGCAGTTTTGTTTAAAATATACATGAAACATATGTACAGTGCTGTAAAGATACTTGGGATACGAAGCATCATATACAATAGTCTTTGGAGATAGCTCATATATAAATCACAACCAGAAGAGATCTTCAGCAAGACTCAGTTTCAATCTACATGGTCTTGATGTCCCCAGCTGTATAACTTAGGGTGGTCACTTACAAATGGCCAAAACAAGGGGCCACCCGGCCAACAAAGAAGAGGAAGAAAAAGGCTATTTGCATGTAGTTTGCACATGCTAATTTATATGCGCAGATAAGAATTCAGAAACAATTACTGAGCTTAAAGAAAAATACACTACATGACCCTATATGGCAAATATATGAACCAAACAAATATATACAAAGACACTTCATTTGCAGGGCTTGCTTACATGGAACTCAGCTTGTTCTTAGTGCATTCTTCAAACTTTTATTGTTACAAAATATACACACAGATTTGACTATTGTTTCATGCATCTGAGGCTTGTCCAGACAAAGCGTTTTCTCCTGTAAAAGTACCAGGTTACTGGTAGGACAGGAAGCAACAGTTTATATGTAGAACAGGAAGCAACAGTTAGAACTGGATATGGAACAATGGATTGGTTCAAAATTGGGAAAGGAGTACGACAAGGCTGTATATTGTCTCCCTGCTTATTTAACTTATATGCAGAATACATCATGTGAAAGGCAGGACTGGATGAATCCCAAGCTGGAATTAAGATTGCTGGAAGAAATATCAACAACCTCATATATGCAGATGATACCACTCTGATGGCAGAAAGTGAGGAGGAATTAAAGAACCTTTTAATGAGGGTGAAAGAGGAGAGCGACAAAAATGGTCTGAAGCTCAACATCAAAAAAACTAAGATCATGGCCACTGGCCCCATCTCCTCCTGGCAAATAGAAGGGGAAGATATGGAGGCAGTGACAGATTTTACTTTCTTGGGCTCCATGATCACTGCAGATGGTGACAGCAGCCACAAAATTAAAAGACGCCTGCTTCTTGGGAGGAAAGCGATGACAAACCTAGACAGCATCTTAAAAAGCAGAGACATCACCTTGCCAACAAAGGTCCGCATAGTCAAAGCTGTGGTTTTTCCAGTAGCGATGTATGGAAGTGAGAGCTGGACCATAAAGAGGGCTGACCACCGAAGAATTGATGCTTTTGAATTGTGGTGCTGGAGGAGACTCTTGAGAGTCCCCTGGACTGCAAGGAGAACAAACCTATCCATTTTAAAAGAAATCAACCCGGAGTGCTCACTGGAAGGACAGATCCTGAAGCTGAGGCTCCAATACTTTGGCCATCTCATGAGAAGAGAGCTCCCTGGAAAAGACCCTGATGTTGGGAAAGTGTGAAGGCAAGAGGAGAAGGGGACGACAGAGGACGAGATGGTTGGACAGGGTCACTGAAGCTACCAACATGAATTTGACCCAACTCCGGGAGGCAGTGGAAGACAGGAGGGCCTGGAGTGCTCTGGTCCATGGGGTCACGAAGAGTCGGACATGACTTAACGACTAAAAAACAACAACACGTTACTGGTGGTTTTGGTATTTTTCTCACTATCCAGTTAACATAAGGCTAGCTCCATGATGGTTGGTGCCTTTTCCCATGTCTTTTCACACTTTTTTTTTCCTTGCTGATATGATGGTTTTGTTCCAGACTTTGTGCCATGCAGGCAAAGTTTACAGCCATAAACTTCTCAAAGTGATATTCATTTCCCTGGTAGTAGCTCGATTTTATTCAGGTCACAAATATACAAAACAAAACATGTTCCAGAAACAAAGCTCTAGAGCAGAAGTGTCTTTCTAATTATTTTTGCAATTGTTTTCAAGGATTCAATCTGGGGCAAGCCCTAAGTAACTTCAAACCAACTTGTGCACTGGCATGTTTGTTTTATATTTCACGTGTCAAACTAACAGCACCAAAGTTACTTTGGTTTCTCATATACTTTGCAATGAGAAAAACTGACAACGTATTTAACTAGCCAGTTTTGTCCAAGTTCATTTCACCTTGAGCTGCTATTCAGTCTGCAGACAGACCTGAACATTTCTTACACCATTAAAGCTTCATCCCTTCCTTGAGGCACATTGTGATATTTTGTGCATATCCAGGAAAAAAGGGTATTTAGAATAATCATCTGCAACATACTCTCAAGTAGCTTAGTAACTCAAAGGGGTTTCCAGTACATTGGCAATATAATGCAGTGGAACAAATAGATTAAGGGGTGGAATCCAGAGCCATTAAAATTAACGGTTGTTTTGCAACACTGAGTTCACTGGCATGCAGACTGCACCCTAAGTATCCTTTAATAAAGGAATACAACTGAACTCTTATGCAATAAATGGGTAGATATTTGCCTTTTCCAAGGTCAAACACTATTACCACCCACAACATGTTGTACCTTTTATTTGCTATGAAATATGCCACAGACAGAAGATTGACAAATCCCTTTGTCTTTTCCTAGTCCAGAGCAGAAGATGCAAACAGGGTAAGTGATGCACAACAGTGCATTGCTCAGCTTTGACAAGTTGGCCAAATACTGTAGACCTTTGCACAAACATCACCAAACAATTCAGCTTCCCAATTCTATGCTGTCTACAATAGAGATGGAAATCCTTGCCTGACTCACCCTTGTAGGTAAGAATGAGGAACGACACATTCTTTTCCTCACCTTCATGGAACAGCCAAGACTTTCTTGCATTTCCAAGTTGTCTTTTCAGTTGGGTAAACTCCTATTGGGCAAAACCATCATGATTTCTTCCTTTAGGGACATTTGACAACTTAAAATCTGGGATAAGTTGCTTCCATTTTTCTTACAATACGCCATGCTTGTTGGGGGTGCATGTTTTCTTTCTCAAAGGGAAAGGACTATGCTCAATTTTATGAGTACCCTTCACATCTGTAGCCTACAGGACAGATGGAATAATGCTAAGAATCTCTTTCCAGATTGAGAATAACAGCTTGTTTGTGTATTTGTGTGTGATTTGAGAAAGAGAGAGAGAATATTACATTTTTATCATATCCTCAGAGGTACTGAGGAGTCTGAAGCCCCTGAAACATTAACGAGTTTTATAACCATGTGTGCACTGTGATCACTTCTTCAGATGAAAGTCCACTAAAGCTTCTCCCAAGTAAATCTTGTGACACCCTCTATTAGGGATAAGCTTTAGTGGGATTTAGCCTCCTTGCACTTGGAAGGGATACAAGAAAT
Source organism: Intellagama lesueurii (assembly GCA_037013535.1). Taxonomy (NCBI): domain Eukaryota; kingdom Metazoa; phylum Chordata; class Lepidosauria; order Squamata; family Agamidae; genus Intellagama; species Intellagama lesueurii. The sequence goes on along the minus strand of JBAJHW010000005.1, from coordinate 185,504,754 downwards.
GGAACGCAGTGATTTGCATCATTGCAAGTCTAATGTGACCTGTGGTATTGTTTTAAGTGTGTTGACAGGGATGTGCATTTGGATTTGGAAATATTCAGAATTCACCAAATGAGACCATATTTGGATAGTTCCAAATATATCCAAATCAAAATTTAATAGTTCTGAATATCTGTAATTATTGGTGCCCGAGCGGACACCAATATATTGTGCAGATAGCAGGATTCAGCATTCCGTAAGCCAAGTCAAAAAAATTGACATGCCCCAAACAAAAAGTTATAACTATAAAACTGGGCTTTGGATGAGCTCCGAATTTGGCACAGATATAGCAGAATGTCTGCTCTTGCGCTGTGCTGAATTTGGGGATGTTTGGGCAAAGGGTTTTTGAGTCATGTGTTGTTGTTTTTAATTGCACCGTGTTACCCCATGCAGAAGCAAGGAACCGGGAGCTCCCACCAATTATAAATCAAATAATAAGGAAGGTCGGGCCAACGTGGCAGTGGGACTGCTGTCTTGCCCACCAACTAGTGTGCCCAGTGAAAGAGTGTTCTCTCAGGCAGGGGACATTGTCAGTCAACACCACTCACGCCTGGAACATGGATCCATAGAAAAATATTTTTTCCTTAAGGTCAGTTTACCATTTTGGGTTTCCCTGATGTCCTCTTTAAGTAAGAGAGAAAGGCGCACACTGTTCAAAGTACTAGGTATGCCATGTTTCAGTCTGTTGCCCCCTCCTTCTTCCGCTTTTATTGTTCCAACTGCTACTCCAAGATTGTCTTCACTAACTCAACTGTACCCCATTCTGCTGGCACAGTTCCCACCCACCACAGACTATCTGCTGGTCTAATCTGCCTGCCTCTGCTGCCTAGGATATTTGCCCATTCCCCAGTGCAACCTGTCCTCTGCTTCCCCAGTGTTGCTGGCATTTCCTGCTAGCATTCCCACTGTTTAGGGTTCGACCAGTATGCCCATTACAGTGATTAACTAATACCTAGGCATTGCTGGCTCTTTTTGTTTGGCAGAATCACTGGAAAGGTGTTAGAGGACACAGGAAAATCCTTGAAAAATCATTAAAATTTAAATTCTGCATGTTCTTGGAATACAACTTCCAGAAATCCTGGACAGCACAGCCAGTAGCGAAAGCTTCTGGGAGTTTTAGCCCAAGAATATCTGGGGACCCAAGATTGGGAATCATTGGTTTAGAGCCACCGCATTCAAAGTCAGAATAGCCAGGATGACATCCAGCCTCTGATGGGAGAAAAGAAGGAATATACTTCTTTGAAAGATCTCTGAAAGAAGAGATAGGGATATAGAGGAAGGTTTGATCCTAAATCATTGAGGCAGACGTTGGAAAGGGAGAGAGTTTGCCTTCCTTCTCTGTAAGGCATTTCAGTGCCTCCTCTTTGCAATTCACTTCTATGCAGGGAAAAGTGGGGGTTCATAGCACATCTTCACCCAAAATGTGACACGCAGTAGACCATGCTGTGCACCAAGGAATGAAACTAAAACCTCATCAATGAGTGACAATTTGCCCTTGAAAAGTTCATTATTTCCTTCATGCAAGTGTAAACTGCCAGTAGGATTCTGGCCACAATGTATCTTCCTCAGATATTCAGTAACCTCACATTACTATCCCACTGAAATCTCAGCAATTTAATTGATGCCATAACTATATGTATAATTAGTATATGAATAGTTTTATATTAATATATGCTGCACAGAAATCATAATCATTCTATATTGCTGTATTTTAACAGTGTAGCCATTCATTTTCATAAAACCGCCTACAATGCCACAAGGCTGTTTTACTACATAATAAATACTTTATGTTTAATTGCTGAGTATCTTCCATATAGCCCGTGCATTGAGAAATAAAACTTCTGTTGTTGTTGCTATAAAATCAGCAATTGTTCACCGGGTAACCCTGTTAACATAAATTGAGTAAACACATAAAAATGCATTTTATTAACACATACGCACATTTGTAGGCATTAATATATAATGTGCACATCTATATAGCCCAAATACATATTCAAATTGCTATTTTCCATTTATTTCCTTGAGAGAAAGCCCCACTGAGTCTCAGTCTCTTATGTGTGGATTGAAACTTCTAGCCTAGAATAATAGTAGCAAGAATATAATATCTACAGCTGCAGATTTGCACTATGTTATCTACCTCTCTGGTTGCATATTTACATACAGAGAGAACATTGATGGTACATAATCTACAGCTCTGCAGATACTTTTAAAATATTTTAATATTTATAATATCCATTAGATCAGTATCTGCTAGTTTAATCTACCACTGGGTCCTTGTTTTCTGAAGCATGTTTTTAAATTGCAAAACTAAAGTTTCCTCACAATTGAGTTCCACTTTATTAGAGAACCACAAACTGTTAGCAGCTCTCAACCTATCTCCAGGCTGATTCATCCATTCGGATGTGTACTGGAAATCTTTAGGTTTCTGGGAAATCATTTGGGGGTTGGGGGGAACAAGATATTTTACAAGTCACATGAACGGTTGATTAATAACATTTGAAATCAGTAGTTTTCAATGGTGCAATGAATCACAAAAGTGACTCTAATAGTCAGTTTTCCCTGTAGCTAATATAGAAAGAACTAATAGGAAAGAAGCCGATTCTTGCTTCCCCATTTTATTGGAAGGAAAACCAACAACTCTTTAAAACATACTGTCGGGAACTCCATTGAATGTATTATGTTGTTATGTGCAGTCACGTTGGAGCTAACTTATGCAAACTCTAATAGGGCTTTCAAGGTAAGTGAGACATTAAAGGAGGCACTTCACCCGTTTCACACCTCAAAAGGGTTTCTATGGCTGAGTGGAGATTCGAACCCAGACCTCCTGAATCTTAGTCCATTATTTGATCCACTACACCACACTAGGTATAGAATTGTATGGTAGGTATTCAAAACACAATCAGAAACTCCATAATATATATAGGTCAGCAGCATCCCGTCTCCTCACATTTCAGGGCCCAAACCCATAATGTCAGGGGGAAATCCCATGATGTTGTTAGCTGATTAATGGTAATGAACATCAGGGAACTTCAGGCAAATGGGCTTAGAGGCTGGATAAAACCAAGCTAATTAGGTAATACGACAAGCCAGTGCCAGAAAACGAGCAAATTCTGGCAGTCTAGCAAGCTGCGCATATATCTACGTATATAACTTGTGGATATCTGATCCATAAACTTCTGGTTTATCTGATCAAGAATGAAAGACCATAGTCATATAGAAAAGTTTGCCTAGGCTTTGAGATCTGGTGGAGAGGCCATTTTCTGAATCCCACCACCTTCGGAGACAAATTTGCAAGCGCACAAGAGAGGGCCTTTTCAGTGGCCACTCAGAGAATTTCCTAGGTCCTTGCACTAGACACTGACTATCTGCTAAGGACAGAGACTTTAAAGGACATGCTCCACTTTTCTACTATTATCTGTAATCAGTATTTTTACCCGAGATGTTATGCGGAATGATCTTTAGTTGCATTCTCTTTCAATATAACCGATTTAATTATATTTTAATATTTATAACATATTGTTCTTATGTTAGTTGATATTAGTTTTTGAACTGTACTGTAAGCAGACTTGGTTCTCACTTGGAGCAGAGAAATGGGATACACATCAAATAAATAAGACTGGGTGTTATCATGGCATTCTCCCTCTGATTTCCATCTACTACTTATGCAGGGGATGGATAAAGTGGATAGAGGAAAGCTCTTTTCCCTCTCACGCACTACCAGAACCAGGGGACATCCACTCAAATTGACTGTTAGGAGAGTGAGAACAGACAAAAGAAAATATTTCTTGACCCAGCATGTTGTTAGTCTGTGGAACTCCTTGCCAAAGGATGTGGTGATGGCATCTGGCCTACTGCAGATGCTTTTAAAAAAGGGATTGGACAGATTTCTGGAGGAAAAGTCCATCACAGGTTACAAGCCATGATGGGGATGTATAATCTCCAGGCTTAAAAGGAAGGTACCTCCAAATGCCAGATGCAGGGGAGTGGTATCAGGAGACAAGTATCTAGTTGTCTCATGTGCTCCCAGAGGTATCTGGTGGGGCCACTGGCCTGATCCAGCAGGGCTCTTCTTATGTTCTTATGTACTTCTCTTCTGTGCAGCACACTGGGAAAAATGCCAATGTGTGTGTGTGTGTTAAACCACAGTTTCCACTTTACATCCAAACTAGGGAACTGTGGTTTGCTCCTGACTACAAATGCCTAACAGTCACATGTGGGCTGGACCAGCATGTTCTTAACCATGGATAATGGTTCAGGCACTTCCTCTCACACCATCTCCCTATCTCACAGTGTAAAGATCATTGGGGAGACCTTTCTCTCGGTCCCACCATCTTCACAGGTGTGTCTGATGGGGACACGGGAGAGGGCCTTCTCTGTCGCTGCTCCCAGACTTTGGAACTCCCTCCCACAGGAGGCCAAGCTGGCCCCACTTTTGCTGTCCTTCCGCAAGCAGACAAAGAACTTTCTCTTCAGGCAAGCTTTCTCTTAGTAACTGTGTGTCTGAGAGAGGTTTTTAAATGCTTTGAATGTGTTTTTGGTGTTGGTTTTGTTTTCCATTTTAGTGTGGTATTTGATTCTTTTTTATAAATATTTGTATACTTGCTGTTTTCACCTTTAAAATATTGTCTCTTCCGAATGTAAGCTGCCTTGTGTCCTTTTTAAACAGAAAGGGGGCCCCCCCTAAAATATTTAAATAAATAAACAAAATAAATTACATCCATGCTGTTCATCCTGCTTTTACATCTAAAAGTAAAAGGATGTATTCATGATCAATGCAAACCAGAATTTCACGGGGGCTTGAAATCAGGAGGTAGTCTTAATCATGGGCAAGGGAGAGGCAGGTTAAATGCTACACACTGGGTAAAGCATGGAGAATTCACACAGTGGAAAGAAGGCAGAGGGAAGCTGTGAAGCCACAGCGTAGTCCTATTCCTGTAACTATAGTTAAGAGGTCAGGGACATTACATTTGCACCAGGCCACAGCCTGGCTCTCTCTAGGATCTGATCAGCGCTTCGGCTGGCTTGCACAAAGCTAGCTGCAATCAATTCCTGGAAGGCAGGATGACTTACCAGTGCTGCAAAACTGCAAAGGTTATCCATCACTTCTATTCACCTTGAAAGAACCAGCAATATACAGCAAAGCTTACACCACGAGAATACAAGCAAACCAATGCAGCTCCACTGGATGTGGGATTTTTATGCTAAGCAGGGAAGCTGTATCAGCGATGCTATTTTATGTGTTACAAGTGTGTTTGAAGGCTATTTACCAAATATGAACAAATACCCTGGGAGCCTGATACAGCTGTCCCTTAACATTTACAGATATCATATCAAACTGTTATGAGTACCGCATGTAAGACAAATCAATTTACATCCAATTTATTTGGTCCCACTTGCTAGGGTTTTCCCTGCTCAGGGAATGTGTATTGACGCCTTCTCTTGCCATAGACAGGGCATTATGATTTATTACCGTATCCAATGAATATCACATCAACTGCATCAGACAGGCAACCTGGCAAAGATTCTTCTACTCAAGCTGGCGGATGCTCAAAGATTTCATTCAATCTATAGTTTTAAGGGGACTAACTTAATTTGTACCTACCAGAATAACAGGAAGAACAGAATACAGTTATTTTTTTGGTTTTCAAACTTCTCCAGGTTTTGTGACACAATTCTCTGAGAGTTTTTTTTTAATCACCAAAAGGCATTTTAAAATGCTTGTTTTAAGCTAAATTGCATAAGAGTATTACATATTTTAGAATAAGATGGGTGAAATCCTGTTGTGCAGCTCTGCCTACACAATGCTAATGACATCAGAAGTGGCATCAAATTCCTGCTCATTGAAGACTGTTTGTGATTTTTGGGTACTCTTGGCTTGCACGCAATGAGATGAAGTCACTTGCACCCCAAAAATAGCAAAAGGAAGCCTTTAATCAGTGGCAATTTGTCACTACCGATGATGTCATTCCCACTGTGCGGGGCAGACCCCACCCAAACGGAATTTGGTTGAGGTGTGTCAAATGCATTTTTATGACCAGAAGTTGGCAATCTCAGGGCACTTGGGGGCCAAATGTTTGCCCTTGTAGCCTGACCTCTTGTGCTCCTATCAGCTGTCAAAGTAGAAGCAACAAACAAGGAGGAGAAGGAAAAAGAGAAGGTGGGAAGGGGGGAAATGGGGAAGAACAAAGGTTGAGGACAGAAAAAAGCAAGATGGGGAGAGCAAAGAGGATGCTGTGTGGATAGGAATGGAAAAGGAAATAGACGGAGAGATGGGAGGGGAAATAAGAAAGATTGGAGGAATTGAGAAAGAAAGAAGGGAAAAGAAAAGAGAGGAAGAGAAAAGGGGAGGGGAATAGAAAGGCAGAGCATGGGGACAGATACTGTGGGACGTACATGAGAAGGGCAGAGGGGGCAGTCCCTTGCCACTGCCATGGCTGGGCACATTGGCACTTGCTCAGTCTCTCACCTACTTGCAGCACATTACCATGGTGCCTGTCTGCCGTGGGTGGATGCTTCTGCAAAAGGGGAGCCCCTTGGTGACAGTGGTGCTGGCAGTTGCATGCAAAAAAGAATGCATGCCCTACCACTGGGCCAGAAAGGAGCAACACGGCTCTTTTAAAGGGAAAGGATGGCTCAATCCAAGTAGAAGCACAAGTGGGTGTGGTCTTTTCTTTCAATCTAAACCATGCCCTCAGCGAGCTCTATATCATATTTATATGCCAGTGTGGACAAGCCCAAAGATGCATCCATCTTTCTCATGGATAACAGCTACATCAGCAGGAGAGAATGAATAATTTCAGTGGTGATTGGAGTGGGAGTTGTCATGCTAGCAGAGGAGGCAAAGGGTAGCGAAGTATTATTACCAAATTTAGAGACTAAGCCAAATAATTCCAAAGGAATACAGAAAAGGTGTGTGACTAACCAGTGCTATACAGGATTGCCTTCTTCGTCATCCTGCATGCTCTTGAGCCACAGTGTTGGAATTTGCACACATTAGTCTTTAAATTCTTCATAGAGTCTCTACGTAAGCTTTCTCTCTCTCTCTCTCATTCACATACACGTGCACATACACAGACACACACAAGCACAACATTTTGCAACAGTTGCATAAGGGTCTGTCACCTGTGGCATTACAAGGGTCAGCCCCTCAGTTTTCACGTTCTGGCTCAATAACATCTGGGAATAGGATGCTACTCTCCTGGTAAGCCTACATACAGTGGCCAGAATCTTCTTGCAAACAAGTAAGACTCAATGACAATCATGCAAGTTGTTTTGCCAGAATACTGTCCTTCATTCACCCAATCATTCATGATTGTGAAATCAAGTACCTGGCCAGCTGCAGGAAAGACAGCTTGCTGGAGCAGGAGAAACCTCTGTACATTTGCCCTTGTGAACATGGGTTTTTTTGCTTTTGGGTTTTTTTGGGAATAGAATTTTGATCAGAAAGTTTGAATAGCAGTCCATATCCAAAGTGGCCAACCAGACATCCATGGGAAGCCCATAGGTAGGACAGGACGGCAAATGCCTCTTAGGTCATTGCTACACAGCAACTAGCATTCACTAACATACCATCACTATACCTACCAGCTAGTGGCTGTTGTCATAAACGATAATACAAGCTGTTTGAGGATGCCATGGAACAAACTGCAGAGCGATAGAGTGGATGCATAATGTGCACATATCTACTCAGATAACGTACAAATATACAATTTGTACATTTAAAATGCCAGCACGTGGTGCACGTGTTCTTTTGATATGCACATCTTTTTCACCCAAACACACATCATATTCTTTCAGGATGAGGGGAGAGAATGGTGTAAAGAAGTTGTTCAGAAACGAAGCGCTATCCACACAAACACAACATTCTGCAGGGCTTCTAAGTAGAGCTGAAAAAAGAGGGAAAAGAAGTCGAACATTCCATGGAAATAAAAAGCCTCATTTCACACAACTGTAGTTCACACTAACAAAACAGCACTGCAAAGTGGAAAATTCAGGTTGAAATGTGACTATCTACAAACTTGCAAAATTTAACTTCTAAAAAATAAAGGTTTTTTTAAAAGTCTTTGCTTTCTCCATTTGGCAAAACTGATTTCCCTCATGTAGTTGTAGCCCTGCAAGCATATATATTGGTTTCTTATCTGTACTGCAGCAATATAAAAGTGCCAGAGTTAATTCATGGCCATCTGTCTTTGTTTTTTGCTCACCCACTCTTCCAAACACCATACTACTGTGTAATTTGCATACATGAAGTGGACTTTTCGAAACACAAAACAGGGACCAACTGCACCATAGCCATGATGGATCTGGTTATCTGTCTGACTTACTACAACTAAGAGTCACTGGAATTCTGAATTCCTGTCTCCACTCTTGGCAAGTATAGGCTTATACCAGAGAACTGGAATTCCTGCAGTCCAAAAGGGTCACTCTTCCAAGCTCTAGACAGCAAATAAATCAAAGGGCACATTCAACCCAAATGGGCAGCCATGCTGGACAGATCAGTCAAGCACACTTTGATGCTCTCCAAAAACACACTTCATAGTTTTTCTTCCTGCATCAATCATGAAACTGGAACCTTGTTTTTTATATGAAAACTACAAAATTTCATACTTAAACAGCAGTTTAATCAATAGAGTATCTGCTGCTCTAATGCCACTCTGCCCACTCTTTAGTTCTTCTCCATGGCAAAGTGCATATCCTGAATAATTTTTCCTTCAAGATTTTTTTTTAAACATCTCCTCTTCAAATAATCTGTTAAGAAATGTTGATTCCCCTTGACTGATGCAGGGGGAGTGAACCCATTATTTTTTAAAAAATAAATGTACTTACAGACAACCTATTCTTGCCCTGACAGTGAAGTATTATCTCATTCATAAGAATCTACACTTTGGCAGATATTCAAGAGTGACAGGTCAATGAAAGAATTGCGTTTTCTCTCTTCTAACAGCTTAACAACATCAAATACAAGCAAAAAAAGAGAGGAATCAATAAGGAAAATGTGCACTACACATCACTGTGATGACAAATGTTCAGCAAGATTGCCATATATGCAAAAACCAGATTGCTATATGCAAACGCCCAGTGTGGTTCTCCATCAATGTAATTCAGTATCAGATATCGCACCAAACAGTGACAACAAGCAAAGTTAGAAGCGAAAGGCTGGGGCAAGGTCAGTGAGGCTGACCTTGTGATAAGGGGAGGAGCTGTGGCTCAGTAACAGAGCAGATGCTTTGCTGCATGCACGAGGTTGTTGGTTCAGTCCCGGCACCTTCAAAAACCCCTACCTAAGCAAGGTGGTAAAGTCGAATAAAAAAAGTACAATGAAAACATAAATATTACTATTAAAATATAGTCATGGATATTTTTTAAAAAAAATTAAAGTTCACCATCAAAAATAATAGCCCCCAACAAATCCTGTTCAGTAGTAATTTATCTTAAATGTCCAAAGGCTATCAGAATATAAAGGCCTTCTAAGGAAGGCAAAGGAGAGGGACAACCAAAAAAGCTCTGTTTCTCGGTCACAACACCAAAGGAAGCTGCCCTCTCCACAGTAAAACCACTGGTTTACCTATGTCAGTATTGTCAACACAGACTGGCAGCCGCTCTCCAGAGTTTCAGCGGGAGATCATTCTCATCCCGACGTATATATTGAAACTGGAGGCCCAGGTTTATGCAAGTCAAGGGCACTGCTATTTAACAATGACCATTCATTTCTAAAATATATTTTTACCCTGCCTTTCTCCTTAAAAGGACCCAAGGCGGCTTACATCTTTTAAAAGGCAGTATTTAACATTTCTTGATTTCTTGATTTATTTATTTATTTATTTATTTATTTATTTATTTATTTATTTATTTATTTATTTATTTATTTATTTATTGTATTTATATCCCGCCCATCTGGTCAGTTGATATACAGTATTCTCTCTCTTTAATACAAGGACACAGGATGGACATGGATATGGGGGATGCGCGTTGGGTTCTTGGCCTGTGTTGTGCCTGAATAAGGACAGACAAAGTGGCGCTTAGTCCGCTGTGTCCTTTTAGAGACACTCTGGCCTGATCCTTTTCTGGCTCTGTGAACACATTCCTGCAAATGGAGGAAACCAACGAGCAACGCCAGGTCATAGCAAATGGTGTAACTTCACTAGGCACCAGAGGTTTAGAGGTGTAGGCAGGATAGAGTGGTTCTGGCCAGGATAGCGGCAGTCTTTGTTTATGTATTTTCCTCAACCATTTCATTTATTTCTCTCTTGTTTGGACTGCTATGAGGAAGCCGAAAACTACAAATGGACAATAGGATTAGAGCCCAATTCAGGAGCTCGATAAACATGTGGAGACCACACATATTGAGGGGAACACATTAGCCCACCCCATTCTTTTGCCTCTTTCAACATAAGGAAGCAACACTCTGAGCAGGGGAAGCCTGCTGTATCCATGAAGCCTCTCCGTGTGAGCTAAAACTGGAGAGGAGGGGAGGGGAAGATTTCTGCCTCATGTGTAGAGGCTGCATGGATATAGCAGCCTTTTCAGGCTATCACTGTTGGATGTTGAAAGGTGCAATGTTGGGAGCAGGGCTAGTGCACCCCTTTCAATATATCTAGTCTCCACACACCTACCAAACAATTGAATAGGCTATAGATATACAAGCTGACTGGATAGCTCAGTGGTTTAGGTATCTGGCTGTGGAGCGAAAGTTTGGGAGTTTGATCCCCCATGGTGCCTCCTGTGAGTAAAGTCAGCCTATGTGGCCTTGGGCAAGCTGCACAGTCCCAGGGCTCCCCCGAGAGGAAGGGAATGGTAAATCATTTCTTAGTAATCTACCTAGAAAACCCTGAATTGGGTTGCCATAAATCAGAATTTACTTGACAGCATGCTATTATTTTTTTATAGATACCCTGTTTCCCCAAAAATAAGACCTAACCTGAAAATAAGCCCTAGTATGATTTTTCAGGATGCTCGTAATATAAGCCCTACCCCAAAAATAAGCCCTAGTTAAGTGAAACCCCGCCCTCCACCATTGTGCAGCATTGTGCAGCAACCAGAAGATGACATGACTGTAAAATAAAACATCCCCTGAAAATAAGCCCTAATGCGTTTTTTGGAACAAAAATTAATATAAGGCCCTGTCTTATTTTCGGGGAAACACGGTATACAGGCAGAGAGGAAAAGAGTGTGTAGTGGCAATAATTCTGCATAATATTTCAGGGTTCCTGGTTCCTGCCCAAGTTGTAAATTTCTTGTGTGATAAGGGTGGTAGCATTGTTTCTTTTGTTAGCAGTCCAAATCAAAGCCAGAGTCAAAAAGAACAAGCCTCCGACATCACATCGATCCATGAAGATATTAATCTCTGTAGTCTACATTTTGTGTTTACAAGGGAATGAAACTGTATTATACCGATACCTGTTTTATACATACTGATGCCACACATTATATGCATTCTGTATCTGTACAGCATTGAACGACAGTCAATGTAATAAAATAGGTAAAATTCACAGCCCTTGTGAAGACAAATATAGTCATCTAGAGAAAAATGAGCTCTTTTGCATATTAATTCATGTAAATATGCACACTTAAAATGATTGTGTGCAATAAGTATCAGGCTGGTGGAAAATTTACAACAAGTATTAAATTCACGTCTTGTTTTTTATTACTACTGGTAATAACTTGTAAATAGTAAAAATTCAAAAGGCATGTTTAGCACAAGAATTTGGGGGACAACTTTACACATTTCTTCAAGAAACACTAATTTAAAAGCTTTCTTTAAAATCTACAACAAAGGTGTAATATGCAAATCAGGAGAGAGTTCCATAATTAAGAGGCCACTACAAAAAAAGCCCTGCAGTTTATAAATTGTACACTACATCTGCAGAGAGAAGCAGTAGCCTTAAGGTCCAATTTAATCTGGTTAGGATCTGTTCATGGCAATGGAATCGTTACTAGCTGTCTTACTGATGAATCATCATTTTTCTGCCCCAAAGAGAACGATGCATACAAAATGTGTCTTGCTATGTGTGTTCGGCCCAATATTAACTCAAGTCCTTGATGAGAAGCAAGGTGACAATATACAAACAATTTCAGTCCTATTGTGAGAACCTAACATCAGAAAAAGACACTAAAATTCTACAGTAAAATCATTCTCCTCCTCTTAGAATTGCAGAGCTAGAAGGGACAAATAGCTTTAAAATCAATACAGTCTTGGAAGTTATTAATGACAAGTAACATGGATGCCTCTAACTTAGGGCTTAGCTGTATGGATCATTCAGAGCAGTTGGGTAGTGGTCTGATGCCTAGTGTGGTGGAGAGGAGTGGGTAGAGTAACAGACTAGAACTCTGGAGAACAGGGATTCAATCACCACCCAGAGATAGAAACTCACTGTGAGAACGGAACTAGTAAAACCACTCCTTAAATATCTCACTTATCTTGAAAGCCCTATTAGGGTGGCTATAGGACAGTTCCAACTTGACGGCACATAACAACAACAGAGTATGGCATACGGTGCAATTTTTGCATCCACGTGACATACACACTTCAAGTGACCCTATTTGGTCCTCCTCCCTTTAGAATGTTTTTTTTAAACACCCACCCACCCCTTGCCCTCTGCTTCTGGGAGGAAGCTTTCAAATTTCTTATTTGTTCTAAAAAGTACAGCACATCAGTACTGCCCTAATTGGTTTTTAAAAAAACCCTCTGCTTCCTCCCTTTGCTCCATAGAGAAGCAGAGGAAGGAAGTTTTTGATTTCTCAGTTTCCCAATATCATTAAGTGGCTAAGCTGCCTGTTTAAACCAACAATGATACTTGGAAACTGAACCCAGCTGGGAAATTAAAGCAGGAAGATCCAAAACAGAATGATCCTATTTGCACCTTTAAAAGAGTAGCTCCTTACAAGGACCCAGAAAGGTGTGGGTAGGAACACGATGGGGATGGGCTGGTTTGTTCTAGTAATTATGTCATCTGTTCATCAGCAAAAGGAGCAAATGAACCCATCCCCATTGCAAGCTAAATGCCCCTGCAGCCATTCATTCAGTAACATAACAAGTAGCAATAGCGCTATAGTAAAAGCAATGCAACAAGTTGTATAGAAGTTACCTTCTAGGTACAACAAGTAATATTTTATTTATTTATTTATTTATTTATTTATTTATTCATTCATTCATTCATTCATTCATTCATTCATTCATTCATTTATTCGATTTGTATGCCGCCCACACTCTGCAAGAGTCTCCAGGTGGCTTCCAACATCAATTAAAACAGTTCAGTTAAAAACAGACACTAAAAACCAATACAGCCACATCCACTCTACAAAAGTAAAAACAAAAACAAAAACAAGCTACAAAAACAATCTAGATCCATGACTCTATTAATTAAAATTAAAACCTTCAGTTAAAAACTTCAATTAAAAAACTTCCAGAACAGGAAGGTTTTAACCTGGCACCAAAATGTCAGTAACGTCGGCGCCCGTCGGATGTCATTTGGGAGGGCATTCCAAAGACCGGGGGCAGCTGCCAAAAAGGCCCTCCACCTACAGGCCATCCCTCTCACCTCACTGAGGGACGGCTCTTTCAGGAGGGCCTTTTGGCTGGATCTCAGTGGCCGGGTAGGTTCGTATGGAAGGAGGCGGTGTATTTTCTACTTACTTGCAAATGTTATTTTTAAATGGTGGTTTAGGAGGCAAATTTTTCAAGGTTTATACTCGGCTGTATAGATTCTACAAGGGAAGGGGAACAGATCTTGTTTTTGTCTTTTGTAAATATCTGCAAGGTGCAACATCACTGGACAAGACGGAGGTCCTTAGGGTGGGTGGCCCCACCATCAGCGGTTTGGGAAACTCCCTCTCTTTTGGGGGGGTGACTCTTACTGCGAAGAGTGAGGTTCGCAGCTTGGGGATACATCTGGACCCAGCGCTCACCATGGAAACTCAGGTGGCGTCAGTGGTCCGTTCCGCATATTTCCATCTGTGGCGGATTGCCCAGCTGCGTCCCTATCTTGATGTTGGGGTGCTCACCACTCTGGTCCACGCGCTCATAATCTCGAGATTAGACCACTGTAATGCACTCTACGTGGGGCTACCTTTGAGATTGATGCAGAAGCTCCAAATGGTGCAGAACACGGCGGCCAGACTTCTCAGTGGAGTGAGGAAACACCAACATATCACTCCCACTCTGGCCGCCTTGCATTGGTTGCCCGTATGCTTCCGCGTTGATTTCAAAGTTCTAATGATTACATACAAAGCCCTAAACGGTTTAGGACCTCGATACTTGGCGGAACGCCTCCTCCCACCTAGATCTACCCGTACCACTCAATCCAGTCAGGAGGGGCGACTGAGGAGCCTAACGCCAAGGGAGGTCCAGAGGGAAAAAACAAGACACCGGGCCTTCTCGGCAATGGCTCCTTCTCTTTGGAACAAACTCCCTTCCGAGATCCGTTTGGCCCCCTCGCTGGGCATTTTTAAAAACCAACTTAAGACCTGGTTATTCAGACAGGCCTTCCTTCCAGGCACTACTTAATTTTCTTCTTCCCATCTGGAACTATTGTTTTCATTGTATATTGTGGTAAAACTGTCACTATATATTAACTGTTTTTATCTTGTCTGTTGTGAGCCGCCCAGAGTAGACAATGTCTAGATGGGCGGCATATAAGTGCAATAAATAAATAAATAAACAAATCAGAAACAGCAACTAAAGAAAAGCAGAGAGTATTTCCTTGCATTTTTCTGGCCTGTTGATCTTGAACAAGTAATGTTCCAAGTTCTGATTTGCCATTGTGGAGACTGGTCCAAGAGACAAGGTCACAAGGCTTCTCCCTCCCCCTGCTGCTGTGGAGCAGCCAGTTCTTAGTGGCACCGACAGACACTCCCTTCAGAGAAATGGATCTCAAGATGTATTCTCTTAGGAAATGGTAAAGCAGCAACTTAAATTTGAGTGGCAACTTGAGTGTGTCCTCCCCACCACACTCAGAGAGACACACAGGGCACTAGCAGGTGGACTCTGCACTGCCAGAAATCTTGTTCGTACAACAGACTGCACAGTTAGCATTATGCAGAGTCATCCCATGTACTTCCCAAGGTTTACTTCAGCTCTCTTACTCCAAGTCACTCTATTTTCTGCCACTATTATGCATAGCTATAAGGACAGAGCTTATGTCATTAATTTGTGATCCATCTTGGAGAGGCCTGGGGTGGCGAGATAGGTCTCCACTGAAACATTAGCGAAACACAAGCTGCAACTTCCATAGGCAGAAGCAGATGCCATATAAATGAATTTCCTGTCATTAGACATAATGAATGGGATGATCAAGGCCCAGCCAACTTCTCCAGTTCTCAATCAGACCTTTGCATTAAAACTGCCACAGAGACACATTTCCACACTCAGTGGTTTCATGACTCGCCTTGGCTGCACTTCAATGGAGATAAAAATAAAACAACTTGCACACTACGCCAGATCAATGGGGAGGGCCATTTCCCATTGTGAAGAGTAGTACAATTTCTGAAGCTGCACTCTGCTCTTCAAAGGCATGCAGCGTCAGCAGAGCATAAAGCAGCTGTTGTTGCTGATGGGGAGAAAGCAGAGATGGCAGAAAGCTGGACAGAAGGCTATTAGAACGGCAAAGAATGAAAGCAAGGTGGACCCAACCAAACTGTTTTTAGGGAACTGCTAGCCTTGAATCTTTCACAGGTACAAATCTAAGAAAAGATTCCATGCAAACATTTCTGCAAAATTAAGACACTTTTCTGTACTACTAAGTTCACAGGCTTCATAAAGTGTGCTGCTTATATACTGTCCCATAGTGCTTAAGCTCTCTCTGGGTGGTTTACAGTTTAATTATGCAGGCTAGACATTGCGTTCCCCCCCCCCCCCCCAATGAATTCAATTTACTGGCTTTGGAAGGCTGGAAGGCTGAGTCAATCTCAAGCCAGTTAGTTACCTGAGCCCGGGATCGAACCTAGGTCATGAGCAGTCTTCATAGTTGTGGAGCTGATGAAGTGCAACCATCCTCATGTTCTGTGTCAAAATAGTAGTGCATCAGTTTAGTATTCTCCTACAGATAGCACACAGGTGAATGAAATAACTATGTGCCACTAGCCCTCATGAAAGGCTAGATAGTAAGTCAGGTAATGGATGAAAATTACACTTTCTGCTTAATAATCTTAGATGCAGAAATGTGATGTATCTTCCCTATGTCTGTGGCAGCAGAATGTTCCCTACTAAATATATAAAGACTAAATGATCAACAGCCCAGGGAGAGTATATAGGAAACAAAAAAACGTGTTTATGATTAACTGGTCCGCCCTCACTGAGAAAATTTTTTGAGGAGAGTCTTCTTTCCCTCAAAGGAGGTTCTAAGGTCCATTTTGAACACACAGCAGAATGAGACAAAAGGAATGGTGGCAGAATGATGGCAAATTCACGAACCTTCCAAACATTGGGTTGGGAAACTCCATCTCCCAGCCACAAGGGAAAGGCTATTAGTGTGTGAGAACTGCCAAATAAGAAAGGGCATCCTCCTGCTGCTGCTTCTTCCTTCCTGCAAATATTCTTAATTTTATTCTGAATTAAACAAAATGTAGGATATTGTCAAAGAAGAGCATCAAAGAAAATGTCCTTAAGGTGGCTTAAAGGAATTGGCCGTGCCTGTCAAAGCGGGAGACGGGGAGAGGGAAGAAGGCTGTATACAATGACAGGTCATCTTGTGGGGGGAAAAATGGTCATAGCTTTATACCTTAAGACAGCATTAATGGTTGAGCTGCCTTAAGTCCTTTGGACAGAATAAGCATTTACAGATGCCTCGACTCATTAAGCTGTCACAATCCTTTAAACCACTTTAGAGCCAAAACCTATATCAAAACCTGTAGTTTAGAGGAATGCTGTAAATTTGGAATGTTTTTTTTTAAAGTGTTACATTCTCCCAGTGTATTCCAAATAAATTCTTTGTGCAACCCATGGCTAAAATATGGAACTCACAGTCTTATGATCTGGTGGCAGGCTCTAGTTTAGGAGGTTTTCAAAGGACATTAGAGAAGTTTCTGGAAGAAGAGGGATCTAGCCGTGGTGCTTCACCCTCACAAGTAATGGAAGCACCAAAGATAGGGATGGAGGACCTCTGGATCAGAGCTTCAAAAATGGTATTTATTTGGCTGACTGGAGGACTGCGGGAATTTCAGCCCCAAAATTAGCATTCCCATGCTCTGCTCTGCATGTCAAATGTGAAAGAAATGCTGAAACCAGCCACTTCACATGGTGACAAGGCTTTGTGTGAGAAAGGAAAAGATGGTTCTTGGTCATTGCCTGCCTAAATAGAAGACCAACTGTACAAAAGATCTTATGAAACCCCCAGACACTAAAGATTAATCCAACTGGGTAGTGTTTGTCTCTACTTCCTGAAACATGCAAACATTCCTGGACCAAATCTTTCATCCACCACTAGGCTAGGCCAGCTGCCCAGCTCTGCTTGGAGCTTTGATGCTACCAACTAGATATGGGCACAAATTACAGTTCATGCTGATTTGTTTATTGGCCAAACAGGTGTTCAGCACTTCAAAGTCCCACCTCCTCCAACAAGTGGCCTGGCTTTCCTGCCCCACCTCCTCCAGGTACTGCCTCTGAGTGAGCACCGGGTAGAGGAGACAGGGCACGGAGGCACCAAACACCTGCTTGGCTGATAAACAAACTGGCACAAACCCACGAACCACCAGTTCATGCCGATCTCTACTGCAGACAGGAAAGTCCACCAGGGTCTAAGAAGAGAGAAGGGGACCCATCATAGGATCTCGTTTTGCCCTCAAGTTCCTTCAAACATAGTGCTGGCCCTGAATATGAACCAGTGGAAACTTGTGAGCTTAGGCCATGTTTGAGACAGACATTTGGTCTGAACTATGCCCAAAAAATACCATTTGAAGGCAGAAAAATGCCACTTTAGAGCAATGAGAAACCCCATTTAAAGCAGACAGAAAGGTTCGTCAATTTGCCACTGAATTTCATCAGCAAATTTGCCACAACCCATTTAAGGCAGGTATCATTTCAAATGGGTTGTCCCCTAGTTGCCACCTGAATTTGCCACCATGATTTGACGTGGAATTTGGGTGGCAGTCTTTTTAAAGACCACACATGGTGTAAGACGTTAGGCCAGAAAGCTCCCATCTCACACTGGTAATGAGAGGGAATTTGAAGCTAGATAAAAGCGTCATCACATAGGCGCCAATTCTGGAACGGATTTCTGGGCAGAAGGAACTGCAAAGGTAACAATGAGCAGTCATTTAACAGTAGGAGTCTTCTAGGCGCCTGATGGCAGTAAAGTTGAAGGAAAAAAAGGTCAGGAACAAGGACAGTTAATTATACTGTCATTTGATTTTGTGCAACAGAATGTCTGAAAGAATTAGCTGAAATACTGGGATATGTGACATGAGCTGAGGAGGCCTGAGGATGAGTTATGTGTAGCTACATGTTTCTGGCACCTATCTACACACACAGGGCTCGGCACATGCACCGCAGATGCATCCCCTAAACCTGTGTCCAGGATAAAAATATCATGCATTAAGCAGTCAGTGAAGAGTGGATTGCCCATGGTGACCGAGGTTTCCTCACTGTGACGCTCTCCTGCTAGCAACAGAAACTGACTTAGTAATATAAGAAGCTACTTTATACCAAGTCCTTCTTCAGTGGACAACTTTGGCAAATCAGAGGTTTCATGTGTCACCCCCAGAACTCATGTTAGGGTGCACCAGACCCCAAAATAGCAAATGGATATAGCAAATGAAAAATAGCAAATAAACTCTCACCCCCAAATCCACTGGGTTGACATGAGTTTCCAGATTTGATTTTTGTGGGTTTTTTTGTAACACAGCAGAAAAGCAACTTTTATTCAAGGAAGGAAGGAAGGAAGGAAGGAAGGAAGGAAGGAAGGAAGGAAGGAAGGAAGGAAGGAAGGAAGGAAGGAAGGACGGACGGACGGACGGACGGACGGACGGACGGACCAAAAAGAGGAAATGGTGCATTGTCTTTGTTGGCCCATTGGCTGACTTTGCCCACCTCCAATCTATTGGTTCATTTCACTCAGTGCACCCTTTTATGGGCTGGCAGTGGTTTCCTGGGTTTAAAAAAGGACTTTTCACTCCTTGATGACATTTGTTTGATCCTTTTTCAAACAAATGTCATCAAGGACTGAATGTGGACTTGAGAGAGGCTCTAAACCCTCACAAGTAGTGGAAGCACCAGATATAGTGATGGAGAACTTCTGAATCAGAACTTCAAAAATCTATATATGCTTGTTTTTCCCCCAGTAAAAAGTATTCTACATGGAACTGCCATGGAACAGACCTGAAGTTAAGAAAATGACAGAGTCCATGGAAACCAACTTAATAGATCTGTCTGTCCTTAATTCCTGAACTGATGATGGATTGAGGCCCATACATGTTGCTTTGTGTTCCTCCATTGCACTCCACCTCCCAAAATGGACTAATATAGAATATAGAATCCCTTTGCATGGCATTCTCCAGAGGTTTTGGACTACAACTCCCAAAAAGCATAGCAAGTGGTCAAAGCAATGGGAGTTGCAGTCCAAATATCTGGGTAATATTACATTGGGGAAGGTTGATACGCTTTTTTAAATAAAAAGACAATGCCTTTGAGTTTCAGTAAGCAAACTCTTATGACAAGGCTCCATCAGTCACACCCACCCAAACCAGACAATCAGTTCTGTTTGCTGGTTTTTGAGGAAGAGTGCATCCGCCCACCTCTGGGTATGAACTAAATGGTGCTGATGCAGAGCAAGACCATTGCACCACTGTGACATCTATCTTCAGGAGTCCATTAAGATCTACAGCATCAGTTCACCCCATCACACCGTGCTTCTTTCAGCACAGATATATTCCTGTGCCTCTTTTCACTTGAGCTCCCTCGGCCTCCCATCTCTCTTAGATTTTTCAAAGAACCTGTCAAACCTGTCAAATGCAGTCAGTGTATTTATCTCTCACAATTACTGGGATGGTGGAGATACCTTGGGCAATTTTCATTCCAACTCTTACCAAGAAGAGCAAAGAACTGGTTTTGGGAGACGGACATTCTGCTCTGAGGGTAAAATCTGTTGGAAATAGCCAGTACAAGAACAGATGTAAAAATGTGTATGTGTCCATGTAAAACAGCAATGGGCACATTTTGGAGTTTTACTGTACATACCTGGAGCACACTGGAGCCTGCCCTCCATCACGATTGAATCCATTGCTATTTTTACTTTAAAAAAAAAAAAAGTGTGGGGTTTATCACTACCCCGGAATGTGCGGCATCAACAGCAAAATTGTTTTCTCAAGGTGCGTATGTGTTTCTTTTTTCTTTTCAAAATAAACCCACAGCACTCAGCCTCCATATGCCTCATTTATCTGCTAAAAAGCAGCACATTTTCTCCCCTTATGGCACATTAGGCAGCAAGGATGGTGGGGACCTTGTAGACTGGCTAAAACCTGTTAGGCATGTGACCTCTGGATTAGCCAGTAGGCCACCTAAGACTTGCTTGACGTGAATGCCATTGAACATCAGAGATGGGCACGAACCACAGTTTGGCGGTTCGGCCCAGTTTGGCGCCACACCCACACAGGGGTTCTTTGGGCACAGAGCACTACCCTCTCCTGCCTCCTCTGCATGCTCGCTCAATGGTCCCACATAGGGTTTACCAGTTTGCAGTGGCAGTAATGGCCATTTCAGTTTTCCGCAATGCTCCCCAAAAACAGCACCTTCCCTGACCCAGGTGTTGGGTGCTAAGAGAACCTCAGGTCAAATGGCCACCATAAGCCTTGCTGGACCTCTGGAATGGTATCAAATATCTAAATTTGTGGCGCCTTCACTCCTAGGGCTTTTACTTACAGAACTTGCTGTTTCTAGTTTAGAAGACATTCTAAAAATCATTAGTTATTCAAGAGATTTCTGTCTTAGTAATTCCAGCCAGCCTCTTCATCAGGGCAACATAACCTGACAGCTTTCACAATGCATTGTTTTCGTTAAACATTAACATCCTATCTTTCTGCTGAGCTGCCAAGATATCTGGCACTGTTTCCAGACTGGATTACGAAGGGCTGGACCTCTAAAACAAAAGGCTGGTCCAGAGCAAAGTCCTCTCTCCGGCCAAAACTGGGTTCTCTTCTTGCCAAAACAAGGATTTGGGGCAGGCAGGGAGGTAACATAGTTGACAAACAGTTGATAAGAGTTTGGTTGTAGGGTGATGGTTACATTTGCTTTTCGTACTGACAGAGTCATACCCTGTTTCCCCGAAAATAAGACCTAACCTGAAAATAAGCCCTAGTATGATTTTTCAGGATGCTCGTAATATAAGCCCTACCCCAAAAATAAGCCCCAGTTCAGTGAAACCCCGCCCTCCACCCTTGTGCAGCAACCAGAAGATGACATGATTGTATTTGAATAAATGTAGATTGTTGTACTTGGAAAAAAAATAAAACATCCCCTGAAAATAAGCCCTAATGCGTTTTTTGGAGAAAAAATTAATATAAGGGCCCTGTCTTATTTTCGGGAAAACACAGTATTAAATATTTTGATCTTAAATATTTCCGTTAGTCACTGTTATAACTGGATGGAATAATACTGTTTACACACAGAGTATAATATCTAAACTGAGGCTATTATATTTTGAATACATCATGCAACGCCTACTGACAAAGACAATAATGCTGGCAAAAGTGGAACTCAACAGAAAAAGAGGAAAAACAAATATGAGACAGATTGACTCAATCAAGGAAGTCAATCCAAAGGAGCCTCACAGCTAAGGAAAGTCTCAACCTAGGGACAGACAAATCTGTCTATTTCTGATCTAAGTCATTTTCATGTATATTCACAACTTGGAAATGTCACTTTTTGGGGTTACCAAATCATCCAGGTTTGGTTTGGCTTGGCTTGGTACACAACATTTCCTATCACAAGCATTACCGTGAGCAATTTCCCCCGTAAGTCACATTTTTGTATGGAATTTTTCATCAGAAAACTATATTACAAAGTTTAGAGAAGTGCAAAATCTGAAGGGCATCTGTGTCCAGATGCAAATATTAGTCCTGGAACTGCAAATTAGTTTAGTTCTGTTAAAGTACAGGCCAAACAAATTTTATCCCATAACCTATTTGAACCCTGGTTATTACAGTCCATTCTAAGTCTGCCTCCACACATAATATTGAGCTTCAGCCACTTGCATTTATCTTGAAAAAAACAATATATTTACCCTCTGTCACTCCACACACTCTCTCCTTGATACACGAGGTCATTTGTCTCATCTTCCCATGTCACGTATATAATAGTCCTGACATGTAATAAGAAAATGCTCAAAGGGATGTATCTATTTTGGCTACACTGATGTATCAGCAAACTTAAAGCTATGGGGGGGGGGGGTAGATACAAAGCAGTCTACATTCTTCCTTGAAAATAAAACAAAACATATTCTTCCTCTACAGGCACAATGCTCTGGACTTTCTGAACCAGTACAGTAGTGGAGCCAGGATTTGCAAGAATGAAGAGCTGGGACTTTCTGATCATCTGCCATTACTTCTCAAATCTCCTTGTTCCCTCTGAGCTCAGCTGCAATCCATAGTGAGGGGTGGGAGGGGAAGTGGATTTTTCCCCCCCAGCAAGATTGTGTTACCTGTTATCCCAGTTCTGATGCAAAGTATTTTGCAGTGGCTTGGTCTTGATGGGCAATTAAGACTCATTAGCTTTACAAAATACCGACTCCCCATGGAAATGAAAACAGTGAGAACTGGTTGTTGATATGGATCAAGGCAGATGCCTACTTTTTGGAGCTTTCCTTAAGAGAAATGTTTATGTCCTTGTGAGCATTTGCAATAAAAAAACAACCACTGGCTGAAATTCTGTTCACCTTGGCATAATGTAAAGTTACACCTGTGGAAGTTTGCTGGCATTACACCCAGCAACCAGCATTGCACAAGCTGATTGTGTAAGCAGTTCACATTGCAACTATTGCACAACATGCCTACAGAATTACTTGGTGGATGGTACTTCCACTCCTCCACACTTTTCTTTTACTGCTTCTTGCAGTTTTGTGTTACACACACATAGCTGAGGAATAGGATTTCATCCATTACATGCCCATTCAGAAGCATTAGTGTTGCCTGACATTGTTGCTGCTGTTGTTGTTGTTGCTGCTGCTGCTGTTGTTGTTGTTATGTGCCATCAAATCACCTCTGACTTGTGGTGACCCATGAATGAGTCCTGCCCTCAACAGTCCTGCTCAGCTGTCTGGCATTAGCCAGAATTATTCATTTAAACACTTGGTAAAGTAGTGAGTCTCTGTACTACAGACTCTATAAATTAATTCCTTTTTAACTCACTTGAATATAATATGATTAGTACAGGTCTCATCTCTGGTATTCCCTGGTTCCTTTACATTGCTTTATACTTCTTTATATGCAATTCATATTTCATATAAACACTGTCACACAATGCAATGGCATGTTATTTCTGCTTTAATACCTCTGTCTTTCAGACATCATACATACATTTGTCACTGTAATTGAATGCTAAATACCACTACGGTGGGAAGGTAATGGCGTTCCGTGTCTAGTCATGCTGGCCATGTGACCACGGAAACTGTCTACAGACAAACGCTGGCTCTACAGCTTGGAAATGGGGATGAGCACCGCCCCCTAGAGTCGGACACGACTGGACAACGGTCAAGGGGGAACCTTTACCTGAATGCTAAATCTTATGAAATCTTCACATGGGTCTCCAAACAAAGTCATGACAATCCAGTCTCGGGATGGCAGTCTGATGTAGGCAAGAAATAACTACTATAGTATATTGTCTAAGAAACTGTGAAGCAAGAACATGTCCCATTCAAGACACAATATGGGTCCTAGCCACCTTCTCTTTGTCACAGACCCATCTCTGGGACAAAGGAATAATAATACTGTTCTAACCCAAGCAGAAAAATGGAATGCATGGCCTTCCAGAACCCTTTTCAGTTGTTATGTACCTGGTTGGATTCAACCTGAAAAAAGAGAGTTGCATCTAGACCCATTCTCTCCTTTGTCAATTCCCTCACACGGAAAGTGGCACTTCTAAAAAGAGTCTTGTTCATCTGGAGGCTCTCCACGTGAGCAAAAACTCTGATTCTCTAGCATTCTTATCCGTGAGGAAAACCTTCACACAAACAGCAGCTTCTTTATCTTCAGACACACCTATTTCCATGTGAGGAGAGTAACAGCAAAGGGAACAGGGCAAGGTGCTCCCCTGTTACAAGTCAAATCCAATCAATAAAGTCCTCTCTAACCAGGGTTCACATTTTGATGGACCCCAGTGTAAGATCACTGTTGTTGGACTTGAGGAACAGCAAGAGGGCCAAACACTCCTCTCCTTGGTTTTAAGGATGACACACCTATGAATTGGATTTTAAACACACTAAAGTGTATAGTACTATTAGTAATTAACCATCATCATGCTATTCTATTGCCATTTGAATTTGTGTGTGTGTGTGTGCTCATTTGTCCTAGGGGAGGAAATGTTGTGAGCCGCAAGATTCACATCCTTAAACATTCCAATTTCAGAGAAATCCCCATGTACTGAATCCAATTGCTAGTCACCACTAGAGCAAACCTGTTTAATTAATGGATTTAAATAAGCCTTGATTCCCCATTCAGCAGTTGATCCAATGGGTAAACTCTGGGTGGGATTAGTATTTGGATTTAGCTCCATGTGCAACAAGATAAAGGTGCTAAAATTATGCTCTTTTCCACATGTTTTACATAATGACTTTAGGTTTGGTTTTGTTTTCCCCCTCTTATTTGCCATTCCTGTTTGGCTTTACTTTTCCTCATATTCATTATCTCTTTCTTGTTTATTTTCAGTCCAGTACTAAGTATGTTTTGAGGCCAAAAGTCTACTGTGAGAAATAAAACCTTAGGTGTGGATAGTCTGTTTTGCAACATTAATGCCATTGGCTATGAGATTTAATTCTATTTACTGAAGTGTTTCTGCTAGCATCCGATGGGGCGACGTGACTTGTGGAAATAGCTTTCCTTTTGCTCTGTGAAACGAATTGTGAAACATACCCTCACACTTCCATAAACAAAAAACTGATTGTCTTTATGAACTATATCCCCAAGCATGCCACAGGAATAGATCTGAAGAGGAGGAAAATATGTTGAAAGTGTACATCAGGGAATGAAAGGGAATGGAAGTGTAGGTGAAATATGAAGTGCCTCCCTGAGCTATTGCTAAGGCAACCATCTTCATCAAAATGTTGCAGAGCTTTCTAACCATAAATGCCACAAGCACTATATGCTGGGGCATCATGCATTCTTTAAGATTCAGAATGACCTTGGGCTGCAGCAGCGGAAACCTTACCTATGTTAGAACCAATATTATATCTCCACCAAAAAAATATCAATCAATCAAAAGCCATGTTCCTAATTCATCTCTTTAAACACCAATAACTAATTATTTATTTTACGTATTTTAATGTTTATCTTCATTGCCGTCAAGTCACTGGTGTTTTAGCCTATTGTGTTTATAGCTGCCAAGTGGTCTATGCAGTTGTCACAGAGTTGGTATTCCTCCATCTGTAAGCTTCCATGTGTGTAACCACCAGCATGTGGAATGGATGGAGTATACACTGTAATCTATCAATCAGTGGCAGTAGCTCTATTGGCAATTCTGTCAAGCTCATCTGTTTAATCTTATTCCAAATTTCTACTACCAGAAAAAAAAAACACAAGAGAATAAAACTTCTTTAAAGCAAAAGTGATGGTGCCTGTTATTAAGGATGGGATTTTTAGATTTTCTGAAGTACAAACACCACAATTCTCCAAGCTCAGAACGGAAGCTCCCAACTAGCTTGGCAGAGTTAAGCCTCAAAGTCTTCTAATGTAGGCCTTTCTCCCAGGTGCATGGCATTCAGGTATTTTGCAAGGTGTCTGTTAGGTAGGTAGAACCCCAAGAATGGGGAGTTATGGAATTTGTAGTTCAAAATTTTTTTAAAAAACATCCCTAGTAGTTATACCCCGCAAAGCAAAGAAATCAGGCCACAGATCAACCCCTCTTGTACACAGGTACACTGATGCATTCTTCTTATACCTTAACTTCTATCCACACTAAACACTGTACAACATAATTCAGAACCACCAATGCTTTTTAAAATCTAGGAACACAGATACATCACTGCTGGGAAAACCCATCTTTATCTGTACAACTCAAGGAAATAGATTTTTCTTTAAAGCCACTTTGTATGTAACAAAGCAAGAGACAACAAGAACAGTAAACCTTGGGTTTGGCTCACTAGAGAAAGCAGATCAATATTTCCAAGCCTGCTCTGTGTGGAGCCCTAAGGAAACCATATACAGTCTCAAAGGGAAGGGAGTTGCTATAATCCCTGTGTCTTAAAGGCACAGGTCCTGCACAATGTTGGTGATTTGCTGCTCAGAGTTTTCCCCTGGGAAATACATTGCAGATGTGTTCCACCAAAAGCTAGTCCCACCCAGGGATGGTGAGTGTTAGAAAGCCACAATTTTAATTCCTCAACTGTCCATTGGCCATTTGAGTTAATGGAACAAATAAAGTGATCAAGCTTTCAGAAAGTGGATGAACCAAGAAGCAGAACTTCAGCATCAGTGAAATACTGCCAGATGTTTGCAGGGGGGAAACAGCAGCAATTTCCAACACTTGCTTTTTTTGGGGGGGAGACAACATGAAAACCGATAATCAACCATTACTAAGTGGCTAAAGCCACTGTAAAAAACAGATTTATCCCTTGCTGTCATTAACTTTCCACCATTTGGGAATATCCTTAAAAATGATAACTTTTTGAGATCTGCATAGTTACCTGAGGAGGAAGACACAGCCTTCTATTATCAAACAGCTTTGCCTATTATTCTATTCAGCCATCCTAGCACCGTGAAGTGGATGGAAACTTTCTACAGGATGTATGGCTTTCTAAAGAACTCTAGTAGATATCATAAAGCCTTCACTGGCAGAAGAAAAGGCCTAAAGGCCACTAACAAATGTAACATTTGAATATAGCAGCTGAGATAGACCAAGGATGCATTAAGTCCACAGAAATGATTATCATACATTAACCTATCTGTGCTATTCCCCATGGGGTATGGGTAGACTGTTTTCAGCCACATGGAAAAGTCCTGATTTCCTTACCCTCATCATTCTATGGACTAGATTTTACACATCAGTTAAAACGGCTGGCAGACAACAATTGTAAACTGGAGCCAGTCTGTTTCCGGAAAAATGTAGGATGGACATAAAACACAGTGGTGTTATGGTCTGTGAACAAAGGGCAATTACTTAGACTTCCTGAGGTATACTGCTATAAACCCTATTAAGCAACATTCTAATGGCAGCATATGACACATTTACAGGCTCTATGGAAGATCAATTCACATGGGTTATTTATCTGTTCAAACATATCCAGCCCAGTGGTTCAAGGTTTGTAAATAAATGTGGTTTGTACTTCAAATCTTCCAAAACAGCACTGGCAGGAATGTGGAGGTGGAGCAGATGAACAGGATGAAGGTTTATACAATGTGCAAAAACTTTCAGATTTACCAGCAAAGAGTCAAAGTTAACAAATTGTCATCAGAATGCTCCCATAAACAGAAACAAAAAAAATGAAAGGGAGTAAGCCATTGCTTTACCAAGGTTTCATTTCCCCACAACATGATTGTATGACAAAAATGGGGGGGGGGGGGGGCTCACATGAAGAAATCATCCTTACAAAGAGGGTGCTGATTCTATTTTGTGTATGGTTGCTGCCAGTTAGGTACCCAGTTTAGGTGCAATTTTGGACCGTGGAACAAGATCCGTTCTGCCTCTTTTTCAGCTTTGGCAAATTGCCCAACTGTTTCTCTATCTGGATGATGGGTCCGTAACAGCATTGGTCTATGCACCAGTAGTCTCAAAAATTGACTACTGTGCTGCACTCTACATGGGGCTTCCCTCAAAGATGCTACGGAAGCTTCAGGAGGTCCAAAATGTGGCAGTCATGAAGATTGCTGGGGTGAGAAAGTTTGATCATATCACTTTTCGCATGGTGTAGTGGATTAAGTGGTGAATCAGGACTCTCCACTTGGCCATGGGAACTCACTGGGGGAGTGGAATTGGTAAACCACTCCTCAAATATCTGACTTATCTTGAAAGCCCTATTAGGGTCACTGTAAGTCAGTTCCAACTTGATGGCACATTAACTAACTAACTAGTGTCATCCCTACTATTAAGCAAAGATCCAGCTGCCTCAAGTAATGGATGCTGAGTGATGAGGAACAAGTTAGGGGAGACAGAAGGAGTCTCTCCAAAGAATGTAAGGACTGTGAACACATTTGAGCATCCCCTTGGGCAATCACAACAGTCTGTCGGCTGATCCTTCCACTCCAGGTTGGGTTGCTTTTGAAACGAATGAAGTTGAACGAGCAAACCAAGCTGGCCATTTTGCTGGCATGTTCCAAGAATTATGGTCTTTAAAAGTAACATTTCCAGACTCAGGTTTTAATATTACTATTTGTTTTAATTGCATTTAAATGTTACACGTTTCTGTGTTTTCATTTGTATTCTTTTTTAATTTTGCTGTGAGATCCCTTGAGTCCCAGTTTTGAGAGAATGGCAGCATATAAATCAAATGACTAAAATATTAGTGAATCTGATCCTTCCTTCCTTCCTTCTGCCTTGTAACATAAGTCTCTTTTGTGTTCACTATTAGCTGAACTTACAGGAATGAGTTTTTATTATGGTCTGCTAAAAGCAATGAACTATATACCGGTCAATAATTTTAATATAAAAATATCAGAATCCCAATCAGCCAGACAAAAGTCTCTTGAGCTCTTTTAATAATAGAGACAACATATTTAACTATGGATTTTTATGAGACATCGGGACTTATTTATTACTTGAGCCTAGAGAGTTATGAGGCCATAAATATATATTAAATAATTTTAAAAGGACAAGTTAATTACATTAAAATATCACTAGAGAATCTTTTGTGTGAGTCACAACCGGATGTGACATAGTACATGTATATTTTTGCTTATCAGGATAATTTTGGTTGAGGTGGGTGGACCATGCCTTATTCCAACATCTAACAGACTCACTCTTGCACAGTAGCAGCCTGAGGCAATCTGTTACCATTCTATCCTCTCACCATTGTTATGGGCCTAAACCCAGTTGCTAGTCCCAAATGGAGATGCAGCTATGTGTATTAAAAAGCGGCTTCTGATTAGAGATGGGCACGAACCGGGAAAACAGCAGTTCATGATGGTTCATCGCTATTCATGAACCATGAACCATGAACTTTCATGAACTTTGCGATTAAATGAACCATTTTGTGGTTTGTGCGATTCAGGACTTCCAGGAGCAGTAGCTAAAGAACACTTTCCTTGGGGGGGGGGGGGGGCTTGCTTTGGGGATTTATAACTTAGACTTCCCAAATCCAATATTCACCAAAATTAGAGGGAGTTGGGAGGAGAGTCAACTGAAGACTAGCTGTGCGTTTGGTGTCTCAAACACACACATAAGCTGTTTTGAGCTCCTTAATAGGAGACCAGGTTAAGTGTAAGAGATAAGTAAATATAGCTGAAATGCTTACTTATTTTATTTCTTCCACTTAATAACCTACTCTTGCCTTAATGAACTAAGTATATTTCATTTATTTTATTTATTTAAAATATTTTACCCCGCCTTTCTCCTTGAAAAAGGACCCAAGGCAGCTTACAAACAATGAAAGACAATATTTAAAGTTGAAAACACTGAGTATACAAACAGTGGTTAACATGACTAAAAGACAATATTAAAACTACAAAAAAAAAAAAGAATAAGGAGGCATCTTACAACATTAACAGGCAATATTAAGGCGAAAAATCAATAAGTATTTTAAAAAGTCACTCTGAGAAATGGAAAACAAACAAAAACATAGAAAAAAACAAGTAATACTAAAAATCCAGTCAAAGCAATAATATTTAATAATCTATCTAAACATCACACACAGATAGCTGGTTTATTGAGGGAAGGCTTGCCTGAGGAGAAAGGTCTTTGCCTGCTTGCGGAAGGACAGCAAAGATGGGGCCAGCCTGGCCTCCAGTGGGAGGGAGTTCCAAAGTCTAGGAGCAGCAACAGAGAAGGCTCTCTCTCCTGTGTCCCCATCAGACACACCTGTGAAGGTGGTGGGAACAAGAGAAAGGCCTCTCCTGATGATTTAACACCTGACCTGGCTCATAATGGGAGATATGGTCTTTGAGATAGCTTGGACCGAGGCCATGTAGGGCTAAAACCAGCACTTTAAATTGTGCCCAGTAACTGATCGGTAACTGATCGGCAGCCAGTGGAGCTGCTGTAACAGGGGGGTTATGTGATCCCTGTAACCAGCTCCAGTCAGCAATCTGGCTGCTGCATTTTGGACCTGTTGAAGTTTCCTGACACTTTCCATTGGCAGCCCCACATAAAGCACATTACAGTAATCCAGCCGGGAAGTAACTAGGTTGTGTGGCCAGATCAAATCTCTCAAGAAACAGACGTAGCTGGCACACTAGTTTTAATTGTTCAAATGCACTCCTGGCCACCACTGAGACCTGGGCATCCAGGTTCGGGGATGAATCCAAGAGCACCCCCAAGCTGCATATAGCTAGAATGTCTGGTTGCATAGCTCAGTGAGTTGGCATTTCTGGGTGGCAAGATCCCTCTCCCAGAAGAAGAGCTCACTAGGGAAGCTTTTGAGGAAGCTTCACAGTCCCAGAAGAAGGGACTGGTAGACCACTTCTGAGACGAGTACTCTGATGTTCTCTGTGCCTAGAAAACCCTGGCAAGGGTTGACATAGATCAGAATAGATTTGAAAGGATGATGATGATAACAACTACAACTATGACTACTGTTACTGGAAATGGGTACCATACAACATGTGAACCATTTGCCCTTCTATATGAAAAAGGTGCTGCAGAAACACACAAGCCTTGATGTTGTTTGTTTTTGGTTGAAATTACAGCATTATTGCAAGCATTTTGTGTTCAAGACTTGCTCATTTACTTCCTATTTAATAGTTTGGTGGCTTTTCTAACAAAATTGTCCTGACATCTCCTTTGGAAGGGCCAACGGCAACCCTATTGCTCAGCTGCCCTGCAAAATCTTGTCAACTGTTTCAGTTAAAAGAGTAACATTTCTATTTAGCAGAACACTGTCGATTCAAAAGTTATCCTAAGGAAACATCATCCCACGACTATTTGTTTTTTAAATGTTACCAGTTAATTAACATATTTTGAAATAATGGAGCCTGGGGCTTGCCTGTATTTCCATCAATGTAATTAACAAAGCTCTATAGTCTCTGATAATTCCTGC